>CM059495.1:56310797-58793922 GCA_030378355.1 Eleusine indica
CTGTCAGCTACCGAATGCAACGGCCGGTTCTACCTGTTGCACAACAACGGGTACGTGTACATGATCGATGCTACCGTGCCGCCGCCGCTTTGCATGGTGATCGTCCCGGTGAAAGGCCGGAACACCTACTACAGGGAGGGCTTCCTTCTCGAGTCCGATGGAGAAATCCTCTTCGTCCTGCGGTTACGTGACAAGAAACTAGTAGACTGTTTCTGTATCTTCTGCGACCGCCGCAAAAAGAGTGAATCCGTCATCGTTGGCTTCGAAGTGTACATGCTGGACGCGAAGGACAAACGCTGGACCAAGGTGGAGAAGCTAGCTGGCGATCAAGCCCTATTCGTGGGCCAAGAGTCATCTTTCGCGCTGCGCGCCCCAGAGACGGTGGGCTACAAGAGCAACTGTGTCTACATACATCGGCAAGAATAAGTCCTGCTCTTTGTGCGGAAACTTCACTGAGAACACCTGGGGCACGTACTCCTTGGAGGATGGAAAGATTTTGTTTGAGCATGCCTTCGCTGCTGAGACATCAAAAGGCCTGATGGAGCTGTAGTTCCTACCAAGTGTAGTCCAGCAGGCGGCTCCATGTAGAGACGATGAGCCGGTACTATACAAATTTATATAAACAAGTAAATAAATATACATCTTCTTCATGTTGCCGATATATCGGTTAGTTACTAGGATAAAAACTGAAATCCATAGTCTGGAATTTCAAATAACGATGTTCCAAATGTAGAGTCCAGATCAAAACGGATACACATACGTGACACAATTTCTTTTTCCTGATCAATGCTGTGGATTTGAGGGCAAGATGAGGCAAGTGGCTCTGACGCGATGATCACCGACAGCAGTGACGGGTCGGACGGTAGACACGATGGTGAAGAAGCTACCAACACGAACATCTACTGCATCTTCCATGGCGTCATGCCAAACATCTACGAAACGCAGCGCGTTGCATCTGGTGCGAGGTCATGCCGAACATCAGCAAGCCACGAACTCTTGCATCACCTCCATGTCATTGGCCAGATTCAGGCAGTACACGCCAATCGGTGCCGACTCCGGAGAAGCTGCACCGCCTCCGAGTGTTGGCCACACGTACGGATCATAGGAGCTCACACGCTCGACTTCGTCGACGCCGGCGATGAGTTCCACTGGCCTCCGCACCATGATGTCTTCACCCGCAACACTTTGGTGTCCCGCCCGGTCGGTAAGTGCATCTCACACTGACAAGCCGGGTGATCAGCCGCTGCTGGCACGTGTACAAAAATCAAGAAGCGTCTCGTCGACTTGTAGTTGTAAATTCCGAACATGAGGTCGTGGTTCACGATGAACGAGAACATGCACCATCGTGGTGGTCGGTGCTGAAACCGAACATGTGGACAGGCGCCGGCGCCGTTTTGTTCCCTCAATGAAGGCGGAAAATTGGTACTGCCGTTCGCGCGCGGCGAGGGACCACGGCGCGCCTTCCCACGGATCAGCGGGTGGCGGCGTGCGACAAGGAGATCACGTAGAGGCAGGCCGAGCTTGGCGCCTGTCATGCTGCCGCTCGCAGTGCATCTTGTGTCATCGTAGCCAGTATATCTGACCAACGGGCCGTGCCGGGCCGGCACGGCACGGGCCCGGCCGGGCTTGGGCCATCAAGGGAGAGGCATGGCACGGCGTGCCAGCACGTGGGCTGCTTACCTCGGCCCGAGCATGGCCCTGCTAACCTTACACGGGCCGAGCCGTGCTTTTGGCCTTGAAGGCTTCACAGTACCGGACGGTCCAGGCACATAACATTCAGTGAACACAAAAAACACCAAGTTCAGGAGCATTTTTTCTGACTTAGTCATTTTTTCACTTCACATTCAGTGACACACAACATATAAGAATCATTGGCCATAACTTAACATGAAACTAACTTAAACAGATCACATTCACATTGACTGATTGAGATATCCAACTTGAAAGACACATACCACAGAATTGAGAACAGATTAACAGAATAGATCACAATATGAGTTCACAGTTCACAAATGACCTCCAAGTTCACAAATAACAAGTTCAATACTTAAGGACTTAGTTTGATTGTTCATATCACAGTCACAAAATGGAGACCACCTAGCTTTAGAAAGAGCTGTTAAATGTTACAAAATGGGCTGCCTTATTAAAAACCTTTAGGTAAAACCTCTATGAGGATAAAACCCTAAAGGAAAAAAGAGTACAACCACAACTCTTTTGGTGATCTCAGCCAAAATGTCCCAACTTGTGTAGCAGGAACTTAGCCTCCTCCGGTAGCAGCCTCATCAGAGCCTCCACTTCCACTTCCAGATGCAGCACCATCACCAGCAGTTCCTCCAGAAGCATCAGGTCCTGCACCATCCAGGTACATGTTAGCCATCTTGTCCACCAGCTACTTGTCGACCATGTTGTGCTGCTGTCGAGCGTCGTCTTGCTCCCAGTCCTTGATCAGCGACAGCATCTCAACATGTTAAGGCGTCAAGCTCCTCCTGCGCTCCTCAATTAACCTGCCACACAAACTAAAAGCAGACTTCGAAGAGATAGTAGAAACTGACACAGTCATCATGTCTTTAGCTAATATAGATAAAATAGGATAAGTTCTTTTATGATCTTGCCATCAGGTTAGTATGTTGAATGAATCATCAAACAAACTGACAAAATCAGATTCTAAATAAGTGGCCAACTCAGAAGCATTGGCAGCAGGTAAAGGAGGGGTAACATTAGATGAACCACCAGTAGATGCAGCAGAACCACCAAAAATTCTGTTCCATGAACAAACTTTCTTACCTGATCCTTCGCTAGCTTGATGTGGCCTCTGCAACCTGACTGCACCAAACTTAGACTCATATTTATTGAACAGCTTAGTCAATTCAGCCCTCACATAAGTATAATAATCAGAGTAATCACGGTTAAGGCATTGAGACAGAAGCTGAAGTGCATTGGCAAAGCCTTTAAGCTTAGCCCTAGGGTCCAGAATAAATGCAAAAGAGTACAACAGAGGAATGTTACCCTAATATTTCAGGAACTTGGTCTTCATGGGCACAATAACTTCCCTAAGCAACTCATCATTCTCAAACATGTTCAAATGCTCAGCAATCTCAAGAATGCAATGCATCATCAAAGGTGATGTTGGGTAGTATACCCCAGATAGTGATACAGTTGATAAATAAAACAGCTCCAAAAATTTCAGCATGTGTTCAGCAACATACCAGTGTGCTGGTGTCAGCAAAGGATATCCTCCAACCTGATAGTTAGTCTGAATAAACACAGTAAAAGTTTCTTTGTATGGAACAAGATGCTTAAGCATTAAGTAAGTGGCATTCCATCTAACATTCATATCCAAACCAAATTTACGAGGACGATCACCAGATGCAATGCAAAAAGATTTAAAAGCAGCAATGCATTGGTTAGATGAATTCAGAAAAGATATGGCAGTTCTAAAGTCCTCAATGTAGGCCTTGATACGTTTCAGGCCAGATTTGACAATGAAATTTATGATATGACATGCACAACGCTGATGAAATAAACCAGAAGCAATAACAGCAGCATCAGGAGCAGTATGATCAGAAACATGATTAGCACTAATGTAAGTAGTCAAACGAGGAGCAAGTTGAGTGACAGCAGAAGTATTAGCAGAAGCATTATCAAGGGTGATAGACAGAACCTTATCAAGCATGCCATACTCAGAAACAACTTGTAAAATACGATCAGCAATGTTAACACCATTATAAGAACAATCAATTAATCTCATGCCAACAAAACGCTTCTCCAACTCCTAATCAGAAGTGACAAAATGAAATACAACAGACAGATAGTCCTCCTTAGCATTACCACTCCAAATATCAGAAGTCAAACAAATACAGTTAGCTTGAGACAGCAAATCTTTCACAGCAAACATCTTAACAGAAAACGACTTCTCCATATCCCTAGTTGTTGTCTGCTGAGAAACATGCCTAAAGCTAGGGTTATGCGCAATCCTAATGTAATCCTCAACTGCTTCTTACTCACCAAGATTCAGAGGCAAATCAAGTCTAGCAATGAAACGAACAAGCTCAGATCTAGCAACATCAGCATTGTATTGAAAACGAGCAACAGCACCATCAGGATTAAGATGCAACTGAGATTGAGAAGATGAACTAGCAGCTAGAGCTTTCCTCTTACATGATGTAACATGACGAATGAGATGATCAGTACCACCACCAGAACTCGCAGATAGAGTGGATTTGCAAAAATTGCAGCGAGCACCGCACCTTAGCCTTCTGCCGTTCTTGAAGACGGTGAGCTCCTCCATGTCCTTCCATACCTCAAACGTCGGCGCCCTCGACCTCCTCCTGCGCTGGCATCCACCGGCGACGGTGCTACCAGACGGGCTCGCGTCGACGTTCACCGACGAAGAAGCACTGCCGGTGCCAGTGCCAGCCGGCACGGCACCAGCCGCGTTCCCAAACAAAGCCTCTGCCGCGGGAACTTGGTCGTCGACGTCATCACCTTGCAGGCCGTGAGCACGAAGGTCGTCGTTGATGGAGCCACCGCCATCCACCATCGGAGAGGAAGAAGCAGTCGAAGATGCCCGATCTGCGTGGTAGAGCGAACGTCTGAGGCAACCGGCCGCGCGGTGTCCTCAGATCTGGCGACGACGAAGCACCCTACCGGCTTCCATGAGCAGAGGAGGAGCGAGAGAGGAGAGCTGTGGTGGTCAGTAGTGTTCAACTAGCCGCCGACAAGGTTGAAACACGGCGGCAGTCGGCTCAGATCTAGGGTTGTGTGGTCGGGGAGAGGAGGGAGAGCGAGAGACGCGAGTGAGAGAGAGCGCCGCGGAGGCGGAGTGAGTGAGGGTTAGGGTTTGGTCCGGGATGGGTGGGGGTTTATATACGGCATGTGACCGTTGGAGGGGGGCGGGCTAGTTGGGCCGTGCTGGACCGGGCCGTGGCCTTCGTGCTTAACGGACCATGGTAGTGGGCCGCACGGGCTGAATTTCACGGGCCGTGCTCGGACCAGCACGGCGGGCTTGAGGCTAGGCGCAAGCACGGCCCTAGGCGGACTCCGGGCCGGCACGGCCCTTCTACGCAACAGGTCGGGCCGTGCTCAGACTGGGCCAACAGTAGTGGGCCACGGACCGGCCCTTTTAGCACGGCCCAAGTGGCCAGATATAGTAGCCAGTGCATACTTTTGTTACCGAGCCAATTTTTAATTCTGAACTTGCATATGCTTATGCAAGTTGGTTTTGATAAGACATTGTCAAATCAACTTGTCTAACAATGCTAACGTGCAACTTATGAGTTCCAGTGAAATGGGTTCTGTTGTTCTAATTAAAAAAAACAACCTTGAATTTCATTTTGTCGGCATCCAAGCACCCGCTTTATTTTGATCGAGGACTTAGGCAGCTGCTGCATATTCTTTGCGAAAGACTGTAAGGTTCTTTACGTAGCACTTGTTTAAAGTATCAGAGTGTTACTGCAGCATCATATTATGTCAAATGTTTGACTGGAAGCACGAATACTAGTTTAGAATGTCATCTATAATTGGTCGATCGTTATTTTTACTTCTCTTTCCATTTGCAGGCCGTGAAGAGGTTGATCATGAATACGAACCCTGAGGTTTCAAGTGGTTCATCAGCATACACATTAGCAAGAAGTCATGTAATTGGTAGCGTAAAGGACCTGGTATGGTTATTACCAATTTACGAATTTTATGAAGTACGTAGTTCTTCTTCCCCATTGGATTCGAGGATAAGTTGTTTTAGTAAATTGATCTTTGTTTTAGTGTTTCATAAAGCCACAAATCAAAAAAAGAACTAAGCCTTTACTAAAAATTGGGTGTAAAAAATTCATATAGGTCATGTGTTGGCTTAGTTTGATATTGGCTCACGTGAGTCCGGTTCATATATGTTTGTGCGTTCACATAGTCTTATAGAGAAAAACTACTAACCTCAATCTCCTTTGCGTGCATTGCTGTCATCCTTCTCCATGTCCCTGTGCGCTTTACCATTAGCCTCACATTTGCCCTGTTTCGGGTGCGACACTGTCAACCCGCCTCGTGGCCGCACGCATCGTAGGCTGCATGTCCTGCTTTTCACATTTATGTTGATGCATGCCCTGCTTTGCACATGACGTGGCTGCTGTGCTGCTAGGCCATTATTGAATGAACAATAATGCGGAGCTATTGAAAGTCAAACATAAATGAGTAGTAGATGTTTACAAATATTTAAATAAAAAACAAGTTATTTTTTTAAAAAAATACCCATAATAATGCATGGTTATTTTGCTAGTATAAAGTAAGTCTCGGTAAATTATCAAGTTAGTAGAAGCAGAAGCAGCAGCCTCCTACAGGCCCTCTTCCGGTGGCGACTTGACGTTTTGTTTGGGAGCACGTAGTCGAGACGCCTCAGTTTATCCTGTACAAATAAAACCATGGTAATTTAAATATCGTTAATTTGGCACATGCATGGGAATTTAAACCGTGAGCACAAAGAAATCTATCTAATCAGCTGGGGGCGTTGGTGTGAGGAGGACTGAGGAGACGACGTACGCGTTGCAGTTCATGTTTGGGGCCGAGCTTGTACGGCAGCGTGACGCCGCACCTGCCGGGCAGCCCCGCCGCACGGCTGATGTAGGGCCCACCGGCAGCGCCGGCGGCGACGTCCTTGAGGCAGGTGCAGATGGCGTAGCGGTCGGACCTGTCGCGGGCGGCGGCGAGAAGGTTCTGGATCCCCTTGCAGCAGGCGCGGGGCCCAAGCACGGCATCAGACTGTTGTACACCGTCGAGCACGACAGCGCCTCCGAGGCCTGTGGCGGCGGCGGAGCCAGCACCAGCAGCAGCGCCGCCGCCATGGAAAGGAGAATTAAGCAGCGCGTGGCGAGACATGGCGTCAGCTTTCAATCTCGCGGAGAGAACAGGAGGAGGAACGTATGATGCGCGCGAACAGATGATGCGGCCGCGGCAATCAGGGGAATCGGATCGAGGCCAAGAATTACCGCGACCTGCTCCTGATGACGCGGTTTTCGTAACAATTGAATTGATTAGTACCGCCTCGCCGCTAACAGCCTCCACGGTCCAGATAAAAGGTCACGCGTTTGCCAAGGCCTCGCCCAGTGGGGGCACCGCTTGACCTTTACGATTTCTGGTTGGATCGCAAGATCCAGCGTGCGGTGTGCACGCTTAGCAATCTTTAACCCAACAATGGTTTGATAATGAACAAAACAACGGGCTTTCGATCGCATACTTGCGATCATGTACCCCGTTTGGTGGTGGCTCGCCCGGCGAGCAAAGCATGCGGGTAAGCGTGCACAGCAAAACTTGTCACAAATATATACAACACCACCCCTGTGCACGACACGTGCACCTGGATGCTGCACAACCTTTTTGTTTTTTTTTTCCTTCCCTTTTTGTACCCTTCATTACACGTTAGGCTGAAACAGAGCCACTCCAGCAATTGGCAGGCTTCATCCTGCAAGTAGATTGACGAGAAGCCTGATAGGTGTGACGATGATGGAGCACATGACAGGGGATGATGTCATAGGGCTTGCCTCCTTGAGGATGTATAGCATCAGCAAGCTAACTATTACCCTGCCCTGCTAATCATACCGCGATGACCCCATATTCTGAACAAAATTAGTATTGATCCATTTTTGGATTGTCCTATCGGTCACATTGTACTACATCATAAAGATGTATGTTTTTTGCAATCATAACTAATGCAACATCACGTTAACGATTTTATGAACCACATAAATATTTTGACACTATTTACTACATCATAAAAAACACATGAAGCAATAAATTTTTTGAAACATTAATATTAGTCGTAAAGGTTCCGTAACTCATGGATAGATATAGGAAATGAGTTTCTCTCATGTACTGCCCATCACCACCTGGGTCACTAATATGTGGGCCTGGGACCACCGGCCAGTGACATTGTCATACGTTAGTGAATTTCGTTCCTAGTTATAGACTCATCAATAGAAAGACACTTTTAACTTAACATGATTTATTACAAGTAAAACATACTAAGGAAACATATATCAAGAACTAAATGATATGTCTGAACCTCCTTCGCGTGCGCTGCCATCATCCTTTTCTGTGTCTGTGTGTGCTTTACCGTTAGCCTGACACTTTTTCTGCTCCGGGTGTGTTACCGTCAACCCGCCTCGTGGCCGCACGCGTCGTAGGCAGCATATCCTGCTTTTCATATTTATGCTGATGTCTGTCCAGATTTGCACACGACGTGGCTGCTCGTGTTGCCGGTTGGTTGCTCTGTGTTGCCTGTCGATGCCGCTAGGCCATTATTGAATGGACAATGCGGAGCTATATAGAGTGAGACAAATGAATCGTAGAAGTTTACAAATATTTTGCATAAAAAACAAGTTATCCTTTTAAACCCACGAGCATTTTGCTAGTCAAATATATAAAAACACATAATCATAAGCATGAATATCTTGTGATAGGGATCAGCAATATCAGTCTGAAGCTGTGTCAATCCTATCGTCAGAGAATATTTGAGCCAGCTGGCATGTGGCTACGCATATACCTCAGCATCCGTGGCACGGCCAGGTTCAGCACGACACGGACAGGCACACCGGGTCGACCAGGCCGTGTCTTAGCGTGCCCCGGATCTAGTGGTCAGCCCGCGGCACGGCCCGCAGAGGCTTCAACCGTGCCATGTCGGCCCGATTGGCCCGGAGAGCACGACAGCCCGACGAGCACGGGGAGGATCGGAGGAGGAAGCGCAACGCGGGGAGGAGAGGCCAGCGGCGGCTCGCGGCACGGGAGGGGAGGGCGGCGGCGGCTCGTGACGTGGGAGGGGAGGGAGGACCGGCGGCGCGACCGCATGGGGAGGAGAGGCCAGTGGCGGCTCGCGACGCGGGAGGGGAGGGCAGACTAGCGGCGTGGCCGCATGGGTAGGGTGGATCCGCGGCGCGCGGCGTGGGAAGGAGAGGAGGACATAGGAGGCACGCTAGGGTTTCACAGCCACGGACGAGGACTCGGGGTTGGGGAGAGGGGGTGCGACCGTGCTAGGAGGCACGCAAAGCCTGTTGGGCTGGGGGCGCGCAATGCCTGCTAGCACTGGTGGCTCGGCTAGTCTAGCCTACCGGGCCTAGCGGGCCAACACACTTTTCGGGCTGAGCTACGTGTCATGCTATGGGCTTGGGGGTCAGCCCGTAGCATGACCTGCACCTGCCACGGGCCGGACCAGACCTGGTTAAAACCGTGTCGTGTCGGGTCCGGGCCGTGCTTTTTCCTACGGGCTACGGGTAGGTCCGTTTTCACCGACCCGTATGCTTAGCTATAGCTACACATCAAGTTCCATCACTGGAATTACTCACTCAATCCTAAAATATAAATATTTTATTGACTTTAAAAACTCATGTCTCACCGTTTATATTATTTAGTTTCTTATAACACATGAAATATTAGATATATTTTAAATAATATGATATAATTATTTTTATAATTTTGCAAAAAAATTTTGCGGAAGAATTTTACAAAAGATTTTATTAAGATGATGGTAAAATGTGATTGTTAAAAATAGATAAATGCTTAAATTTTGGGATAGAGTTAGTACTCTCCACTTTGACCACGCCATGGTTCACGTAGGTTTGCATCCATGCAATGCACGCATGCATCTGTGCGATGAATATGCATACAAAGAAGGCCAGTATGCAAACGTGTGCCCATTTTCGGATGGGGGTTCTTCACGGCCATCTCAAGGAGTCCATATATCAGAAAGGAGTTTGATTTGCACACGTTTACGGTGAATGAGTTATTTGGTATATTTTTATTTTTTTAGCACTGACCGGCGAGTATTACACTAAGGGCAAATCTAAGGTCGTATAGAAAACGTACCATATCTCGCAAGATCCTCGAGCAGAACCAGCGTTGGGATCTCCAGAAAGGAGATCGGCATCTTCTCATCGCTCGTGACGGCGCCGTCTAAGAACAACTAAATGAGTTTTTAAATCCTATTTTAGTCATCAAAATCAAAAAAATTATCTTCAACCCATAACTATTCAGGTGACTAAATTTGATGGTCTACCAAATTTTAAAGCAAACCCCCTAAGAATAATTCTTAGAGGGTCACTATTTCTTCCCAAAACGTGAGCCTCACCAATTACTTTTTTCTTTTTTTCCTCTTCTCTCCTCCTCTCCCGACGCGAATCGACTCTGGCACGCTTCCGCCGCCACCAGCAACCCGCCCCGCGGTGAAGTCCAGAGGCTATCGAAGAGCAGGGCACAGAGGGCAAGCGGTGAGCTGGGGGAGAGCCGGGGCGAGCGGCGAGCAAGGGCGAGCGAGGGGAGAGAGCCGGGCGAGCGGGGGAGGGAGGCGCCGGCGAGAGCAGGGGAGGGAGAGGCCATCATCGTCGTGCTCGACTTGCCATAAATCGAGAAACTGCAGCGGCCATCCGGCAAAACACCGTGCACATGGGTGGGTAGGGCGCGGCCGGCAGGCAAGGCTCGACAATGACCAGAGTGGGCAGGGCGCAGCCGACAGGTAGGGCCTGGCCGACGGGCACGGCGCGGCCAACAGGCAAGGCGCGCGTGGCCGACAGGCAGGGCGCGTGCGTCAGAAGTTGGTGACGATGCGTCGCCGGCGGGGCATGCACAGGCAGAGCCGGCGGCCGGAGCGGGGGAGCAGAGGAAGAACCGGCGGCAAGAGCGGGAGCTCAAGTCGGTGGCCGGAGTTGGAGGTCAACCCGGCAGCGTGAGCAGCGAAGAAGAGAGAGGCGGTGTCGGTAGGGTCAGTGTTAAGGATAAGGGAATGTTTTACTCAGTTGGGTTAGAGATTAAAAAAATTTGAACCACTAAAATTTAAAAGTTGGTCCCTAAATTAAAATATAGAGACCTGAATTTAGATATTGGGCTGGAGTTGCTCTAACGTCATGGCCGCCACGTCCAGGAGCTCCGGCACCGACGACGAAGACACTGAACGCGTCAGGAGAAGCAAGGCGAAGAAGGTCAGAACCGGGCGACCAGTCCATCTCCCTCTCCACCTGACGGAGAAGATCCTCAGCTGCATCAGCCTGTTGGAATCGGCACGCGTGGCCACCGTCTGCAAGTCCTGGGCAGCCACCGTCTCCGCCCGGCTCGCGATCCCGCACCTGTTCGTCTACACGCCGCGGGACGTCGTCGATTCCGATCGGCGTGGGCTCATCGTCTCCGTCGCGCTGGACGGGACCATCGGCGCGGCGGCGCGACTGCCATCGGCGACGAGCCGTGCCCACGTGCGGTTGGAAGAAACGAGGGGCCGGCAGTGCATCGGCGCCACGCCGAGTGGCCATCTAGCATTCTCGAGTTGGTGGAGCCTGAGCCTCGTCCTCGTTAACCCGGTCACCGGCGGCGAGTCGCAGACCATCGACGTACGCCAGCAACAACGGCGAGTGGTGTTATCCGGCGGCGGCCGTGACGACTCGTTCGTGGATTCGGCCAACAACAACTACGTACGATGAACTCGCGCTCCATTGGCGGGACAGTAGCAGCGGCGAGTGGACCCACCGGACTGTAATAATGAAGCCTGCGAAGAACCAGATCGACAGCATCATGTTCGTGGCTAACTGCAATGGCTGCTTTCACTTGTTGCAGAAAAACGGTGGCGTGTACAAGATCGACGCCACCGCACCATCGCCGCTGCTCATAGAAACCGTCCCGGCGGTGGAGGGCTTGATCGACGACGACGACCAGTTCTTCATACCCCCTGCCACCTACCGCTGCAACGGCCACCTGCTGGAGTCCGATGGGGAGATCCTCTTCGTCCGGCGTCTGCTTGTCTCCAAGGAGGTCGCGCTTCCATGCAACCACAGAAAGTTCGAGTCCGTCAATGTCGGCTTCGAGGTGTACAGGCTGGACGGGAAGGATCAACGCTGGGACAAGGTGGAGAAGCTGGATGGCCACAGAGCCCTGTTTGGTGAGCCCGTACTCGTCGTTTGCGGTGTGCGTGTCGGACACGGTAGGCTGCATGAGCAATTGCATCTACTTTGTCAGCAAGAAGAGCTTCTGTTCCTTGTGCGCAACCGATAGCGGGAACACGTGGGGTGTGTACTCGTTGGAGGAACAGAAGGTTTTGTTTGAGTACGTCTTCACTGAGTCTATAGCATGCTCAACGGCAATGTGGTTCTTACCTAGCGTTGACTACTAGGGCTCCATATAGAAATTATATTTAGATAGATGAGTATATATTACTGCCCTCCGGGTACATGCATCCACGACAGAGCAAGGTGCCTGCAGCGAAGGGCGATATCAGGATGATGAAGCTAGAGGAAATCCGAGAAGGGAAAAGATTGAATATCATGATCAAGACAATCAGGAAAAGAACTTATGCAGTATAACCAAATTGTGGCAGCCCTGGGAGCTGTGAAACTTTGCTGTAATAAGTAGTTGTTATTTTGGACCCCCATACTTTTGTTCTTTTTCTTTTCGTGAACCCAGTTTTTTTTTTCTGGGATGCTGTGATTTCGTTATGTCAAGTAATGAAATTTCCAGGGTTCGCCCCGCTCTGAAAAAAAAAAGAGTACTCCTATATATTACTATGAACTATGGACCATTGATTATTAGTTTTTAATTTAGTAGATTTATGGACAACAATATAGGTACACGAAACATAAATTTCTTCTTAACTAAGGTTTGGTGCCAATCATATGATCCAAGTACCATAGATGCAAGATGCAATCAATCAATCAATCTGCATGCATGCCACTGTCCATAAAAAAGAGCCCAAAAGGCAAACGATCACCACACGTCGTAATTTGGTGATTATTAATCTATATACAATAGGAGAAGTCCATATATATACGAGAGCAAAGGAGCTTAATTTGCACAGGTTTTTTTTTTGTGTAAGTTTGGTATTTGTTTTACAAAATGGAAATTTAGCACATATATATTCTCTACTATGGGCGTAGAATCCAATGACATTGTATTCCCGCTCGCAAGATCCGCAAGCACGGCCAGCGTTCACGCTCCATAGATCTAGTCGTTCGTGATGCCGCCGACTAACGATGCGGCCGCCGCGTCCAGCGCAGGCACCGGCACTGTCGGCGCCAACAGAAGCATGATCAGACGCAGGCGAACCGATGAGCTCCCCCTCCAGCTGATAGAGAAGATCCTCAACTGCATCAGCCCTCTGGAGCTGGTGCGCCTCTCCACCGTGTGCAAGTCTTGGGCAGCCATCATCTCCGACCGTCTCGCCGCGGGGCTCGTCCCACACCTGTTTGTTTGCAAGACGCCGAAAGACAAGCCCGAACTCGGTGGACTCGTCGTCTCCGTCGCGCTGGACGGAGCACGCCATCCATCGGCGGCGGCGTTCCCTGCCCGCTTGCGCCGAGCAGATATGAACGACGTATGGCCCATCGGCGCCACGCCCTGCGGTCGTTTCGCCTTCTCCCGATTCGGGAACGCGGGCGTCTTCCTCGTCAACCCGGTTACCGGCGTGTCGCAGACCGTCAACCTCGGCGTGCTGCTGCAGCCAAATACGGCACCGGTGCTGGTAACCGGCGGCGGTGTTGGTGTTGATGACTCGTTCTTCTGCTCCGCCAGTAACACAAATATAGATATTTGAGAACAAAGCCCAGAAAGATGCAGCTTCCTGACTACTAATTAAAGAAAAGCCAATAGCTTGATAGTTCTAGCTAGTTTATCTTGATGGCAGACTCAAAGCCGTGGGTGAAGCGTAACTGAAACATTGGCCTACTAGATATTTGAAAACAAAGCCCGATTTGCATGTCATATTCCAAGCTATTCCTTGTTTGAATTGTATAATTATATAATAACAGTCGTTTCAATTCTCCTTGTTTAAATTGTTGTCAATATTTTAATCTTTTTATCTCGATTTACCCATTGATGTTTGAATCCGATGAGAAGGTTCTATTCGCCTTGTAACAGAACCGTCTTACCACAGAGATAATTCTATTTCAAGATCTTTCTTGGTGGCGACACACGCTCTAATGTTCAATAGTACAACACACAATAGAAATAATATAGTTATAACAAGAATATAGATAGAATACAAAGTTTATATAAAATTTATATTTAAGTTACAAACCAGAGTTTTAAAATATGCGGAAGTGAATTGGTTCAACAGTAAATAAAATTATTTGACGGAATACTTAAGATATAATCGCCCTCTCACAACGATACAAAACAGTAGAAGTCAGCCTTAATCGGTGTCATGCCCTTGTCACCGTGTCAGCACACACAAACCTACTCCTCATCGTTGTAAGTACAAAGCTTTCATTCAATATTCCAGCAGTATGGACATTGACCCTTCCAGTAAAACCTTCCACCACAGTGACATCCCTAGTCTTGATCATCTGAAAAGCATATAGAGCTATGCCCTGAGTAACTAATACTCAGCAAGACTTACCCATCAAAATGGCTAACTACAGCCGACTCCTAGACATGCACAGGCTCAAGGTAAGATTTATGTTACCAAAAAGCCAGCCGAAGAGTGGATACTTAATTTTCAAATTTTAGCATCAAGTTGAGTTGATATGCAAAAATAATAAATTTGGTTTGCACTATATCTATAATAATTATGGTTGTAATATAACATTAATAATTTCATATAACAATATTCAACTAATTCATCATATTATTCGACCTACTATGTTCTAACAGAGTGATCAATTGGTACTCGTTACTGTGAGGAACAACGACTCGAATTAATTTTTATCCTACAGGAAAAACCTGCTTGCACAATCCAGACATGATTCATGGATGCCACATGAAGCAACCGTTCGCATACGGCGCCACAAGGCCGATCCGGATCCTATCTCCCGCGAGAAGGGTCCCTCAACGCGATGCATCCCGACCGCTATTCGTGAGTGGATTGCTCTCTCTCCTCGGTCCCCAGTTCCACCCAATTCAAAGAGGGTAGGGTATCGTCCAACTAAGAAAAAACCGTCACTACATCAATTTACTAGGCCTATAAACTCTAGCATGCAAACAACACGTTCAAACTTGATTGCATGAGCCGGACACGACGCATGGCCCTAAGGGACTCAGACAGGGTTACCTCCTTAAAAACCAGTTGTCCTTCCCTTTTCATCTAGTTGCCCGTCCAGTCTTTATTGTTATCCCATTCAAAGCCCTTCTATAAGTATTCCCTAATGAGATATACGACTCAACTACGAGTGGTCTCCTTACCACTCGCTGATTTATCGTACTAATTAAGCAGAGCCACTAATGACTTGAGGCTATCAATAGCTAAAGAAAATCTACTATAATACTAGGGTTTTAAACAACTCCTATAAACTTAATGCACAGACAAGTCTATATCACACTAACTAGTGATAAAAGAAAAATAGTAAAAATTGGTGGGATGCACCGGGGATAGTAGGGGTTGTCGGGATGGTGCCGTGGGGGTAAGGGGGCATCAATCCAGCACGCGATACTCCGTACGCCGGCGGCCACGCGGCATCGTGCGAGCAGGGAAGGCGAGTGTGTTTTCTCATAAGGTGGGTCCCACACCCATTTGAATTTTTTTTTTCATGTTTGTAAACTGCCCTTATTATTTTCGTGGGGTTAAATCTAAAGCGGGTCTGTGAAATCCAAAAATATGGGTAGAATCCCCACGATGTGCAGAAAAGTTTGAACTTTGAATCGTTTCAGAGTTTAAATGGGAATTTTCAAAATGTACTGTTTTGAAACTTTGAGCATTTATTTGGGGCATTAAATGAAGGAATAAAATTCTGATAAATTTATCAAAATTCTAATTAATCATGATATTCAACATATAATTTTTCTGGACTTAAATTATGTGGAAAATTTTGGACTTGTAGTTCAAGTGACACTCAATTCGCTTAAATTTAAATTTGAATTTGGTAAATTTCTGTTTAAACTTTTGTCCGAAGCTCTTATGCTGATGATGAGGGTCCTAAGGTGTTGTACATGGAAACTTCATGACACCCGAGGTGTCACACGACTCATGATTGTCGGGTTGGAATTGTACAAGCTGGACGTACAGGAACAACGTAGGGGTTGGGGTGGAGTAGTTGACTGGTGAGCTCAGGATCATCCTTCACGGTGAGCACGGCTGCATATGAGCAACTGCATCTACTTTGTCACCAAGAAGAAGTACTGCTCCGGGTGCCAAACGACCGTCGATGTGGACAGTATAGCAATGCATTGATCCACGACGTAGTCGGACAATATATGATCGGCAGCGGCACAAGAATTGAGTAAACATTTAAGCTGGCATGGCGCACATCATGTTAAGTAAGCTGGATCTGATTTACTTGGCATGCTGTCGAGGGATCGAGGCTTTAGAGAGAGATATAGTAGGAAAACGTTTCTTGTGCGGGATCCGGATCGGACTCCTCCACGGCGACAAAGCAGCCGAAACGGACTTATTTGTACACGGATCGAGTAGTACGTATATGTATTACGTTTTCGGCGTGAGTCATGTGGGTTCTTGAGTTACAGAAGAAGCAATATGTCATTATTGCTGCTCGAGATGAAGCCGCGCACCGGCGTGGCCGCCGCGTCCAGCAGCTCATCAAGCGCCGATGGCGAAATAAGCAACGGCAATAAGTTGAGCAGCAACGTGGACGACAATAACGAACCAATCCCCGAACTCCCACTCCACCTGATAGAGCAGATCCTGTGCTGCATCAGCCCGCTCGAGTCGGCGCGCTTCGCGACGGTCTGCAAGTCCTGGTCGGCCATCATCTCCGACCGTCTCGCCGCGGCGTTCGCCGGCCCCCACCTGTTCGTCTGGGGCACGCCGGAAACGGACCCCACTCTTCGTGGAACCATCGTCTCTGTCCCGCTGGACGGCTCCACCGTCGTCAGCGGAGTCCTGCCAACGACGGCGACCGTCCCCTGCCGCGTGCGGTGGCGTGACACCGACGGCCTACTCTGCATCAGCGCCACGCCGAGCGGCAGCCTGCTTGCCTTCGCGGACTGGTGGAGCAGCGCCGTCGTGCTCGTCAACCCGCTCACCGGCGCCACGCGGCGCGTCGACCTCGGCGAGCCGTCACAGCGCCACGTGCTGGCATCCTGCGGCGGCGACGGCGACGCGTTCGTGTCCTCCATGGACGACCACCACACACAACTTGTGCTCAACTGGAAGGAACCAGTTGATGACGGGTGGACCGCCAGGACCGTGGCGTCGTGGTCCGACGGATCATGGGCCCACGCCACGATCGCGTCGGCGGCGCGGCGCGGCGACCGGTTCTACGCGCTGCACAAGGACGGGCGCGTGGCCACGGTCGACGCCGCCGCGCCGCCGCCGCTCAGGATGGAGCTGCTCCCGAAGCCGGCCGGCAACAAGCGCGTCGGAGGCTACCACCTCATCGAGTCCACCGACGGGGAGGTCCTCCTCGTGCGGCGACTGCTCGCCGACGGATGGGCCCAATGCTTTCTCTGCGAGCAGGGCAGGTCCGTTCACAACGCCGCCGTCGTCGGGTTCGAGGTGTACGCGCTGGACGCGCCGGAGGGTCGGCAATGGAGCAGGGTGGAGAGGCTGGCCGGCGGCAGGGCGCTGTTCGTGGGCCCGGACTCGGCGTTCGCGGTGGAGGCGGTGGGATGCAGGAGCAACTGCGTCTACTTCTTCGGCAAGAACGGGGACTGTAAAGCGTGCAAAGCGGATACCAGGAATACCTTGGGTGTGTACTCGTTGGAACACCGCAAGGTTTTGTTTGAGCACGTCTTGGATGAGTCCATAGCACGCGCATCCATCATGTGGATCTTACCTAGTGTTGTCTCATAAGCAACATTTTTTTTTTGATATATGAGTCTTGTACTACGCTGTTCTGATCCAATAGTAGTGGTTCTTCAGTAATAACAGAAATGGTCAGAAGAATGGTTTGAACTGAAATCTGGGAATAAATAATTACAGTGGCAAGACATATTATCATGATTATCATATATTATATAAAAAAAACTTGACCTGCCAGGGGAAGCCCCCCTGACGACATTTGATTAAGAAGAAGACCTTCTCACGTAGGTCGAGAAAACTCCCGAACCCCCTCCCCAACTATATACAGAAACTCAATTGGCCTTGTGAGTTATGGCGTGAGTCTTTATCTAATGCTTTGACTAGGGAAGGCGAGGGGATTTTTTTCTCTCTGGACAAGCCCCGGTGAGATCCGCTGCTCCCGGACTGAGATCCACTGCTCGTCAGCTTCAGCCCAGCCTAGACGTCCAGTGAAGGTGATATTGTTTTCCCTTGCTTCTGTGAATAGAATTTATGGTAGATTATTTCCTTGCTTCTGTGAATATAATTTGAAGTAGATTATTTCCTGAGAATAGAATTTGAAGTATAATTGAAATGTCGAAATGCTAAGAAGTTGAAGTTGTTTATTAGATGCCTGAATTGTTTGACTGGGATACCGAGTCCACTCAGATACAATTCATCCTCAAAGCTCTCTTTTCTGGAGTTGAAGCAACAAAAGTAGTCAAACATATCTGCAGACAACTCCAACTCCGTGGAGCAACTCTGGAGCAGAGTTTGGGAGCGGAGTTGCTTCCCTGAGAAGCAGAGCCCTCCCAAACACCCCCATAATAGCAAGGTCATTCATCAAGCAAAGGGTCAAACAATGAGTGGTTTCAAAATAAGACCTGACAGTTATCATCATATATTAGCAAAGAAACTACTAAGAACGAATTAATCTGAAAATACATGATTATCATCAGACTGAAAACGAAGCTGAATCCATGTAGGAATTAGCCCGTACAAGCTCTACTATTATAGCCTACTCCCTCTGTTCACATTTACATGTCATTCTAAGGTTTTCAACTTTTCTCCAATTGCATATCATTCTCGCTTTCTAATGCTCCTTATCCTCTTCCCAATACAATATTCTCTTTTCCCACTATATTTCTATCTTTATCTCTCTCCTTCTCGTTTTTAGTGCACCCATCTTTTTACTTCTTCTTATTTCTCGTACCCAACTTCAAAACGACATCTAAATACGAACGGAGGGAGTACAATCTGTCGAGTTGCACCTGAACTAGTAGAAGTCTCCCCAATCGATGAATGTTGCTCTTGCTTCACATTGGTATATGATCACGTAAATGTGACACATACGAAAAGTTTTTGGCGCTAGATTCTGTGAGTTTCTGAACCGAGTTACTGACAGCAGAAACTAAATCTGCGTTTGCACATAGCACGGACGTGAGAGGTCGTATACAAGATGCAGTAAACCATAACGAATCAGTATGCTCAGAGTGATCTACAGGTATTGCTAATTTTTGTAATCCTGTGGTTAAAACATACATAGGCGTGTTTTCCTTTATGTTTTTGCGAGTAAACATATACATAGGCGTCTGATACGGCAGTTAATAAGTTTTAGCCTACTCTGTACTATGCTGTTGTGATTCAGAAGTAGTGATTCTTCAGTGACAATCATTGATCAAGAAAATGGCCAAATAACGAGTGGTTTAAAACTGAAATCTGATCACAGTTATCATCATATATTAGCAAAGAAACATCAACAATCGAAGAACAGCACTTTATTTAGCTGATGATCCCTTGAAAGGAAACATTGCAGTTAATTACATGATCGGAAGGCCAAACGATCTTGAAAATCTTGCGCCGCGCTCATGTCTTGAACGAAGGACGTCGTGCTCCCAGAAGCATAGTCGTCGGCGACGCGCGGGCGCTGCGTCACAGGTTCGCCGGCGGCGAGGCAGCCTTCCTGGTTGTAGCCGTCGGGCGCGCGCATGCGTTTCTTGCAGTGGCCGGTGAAGGCGATGCTGCAGATCTTGAGCGAGGGGTTCTCGGCGACGACGTACTCGTGCATCACCCACCCGACGCTGCCCATCTGGAAGTTCAAGTTGTGGGGGGTCCACTTGATATCCTCGCCGTCGACGAGCGGCTGAAGAGCTTCCATGGCTGCGTGTTGGCGGCGGAGTCGTCGTCGATGATCAGGCCGGGGATGAGGTCAGCAGGTAGAGCCGGACGAGCTCGTCGTCGTCGGGAGCGGAGTTGAGGCAGGGCGGGAGGTAGCAGGCGAATTCTCGGATCCGAGTACTCGGATCGTTTAATGCTTCATCACAACGCAAGCCTGCACCTTCCAAAAACAGAGCAACCTCGGATTGTGCAGCTTCCGCTCGGAGTCGGAGTCGGACAAGCAACCGCCTTGGATTTGCGCGCGAACCCGCGACCGTCCCGCGCCAAATATCTCCGAACCATGGCGGCGGCCTGGCTACCTGTTCGTGGCCATGGCCAAGGACCTCGTCCAATTCTATCTTCATCAGATTGGGCATTGTCATCACCGATGATTCAGTTCAGGCACAACTGAAGGTCGCCAAAGAAACAGAGCACCAAACCAAGATGGGGAGGATTGCCGCTGGTCGTGGTCCGGAGATGAGGACGACCATGTTTGGTCAAGGCTAGTTCGGCGCGATGCACGCTTGTGCACATCATGTTCATCGCGGAGAGGAGATGATCCAAGAGATGTGCACAAGGAGCAAGGGCCGCGGATGAAATGTGTCGACGAGCCGAGCATCACCTGCATCGACGTCGGCGTGGGAGGAGATGAGTTTTTTTTTTTTTCAAACGTCTAGTTCTCTCTTCATAAAGATTACTCCGGCACAGCAAGCGCTTCAGCACACCAAGTTCCTTGGGATTATGGGTACCCGCGAATTTGCCGCATGCTGGACATGGACGCCGAAGCTGTGGACAAGGTTGTTTGGGGAGCCTTCTCCTTCTTCTGTTAGTCTGGAGACTACTTTCTGAATGTTAACTGACATTTGTCTCGTAAACTGGTAGCCCGTGGCTGTGACCCTGTAGGAAGTAGTGGCAGCAGCCAGCAGAGCTCCGGTTGGCAGTCGTTTCCTGGTCAATGACGGTCCTTCTGTGATAAACAGAGGCACACACTATCTTCTATCCGATGTTCAGTTACTCTGTAATTTTGTTCTCTAAATTACAAGTGAAAGAAGCTTGTTTCAGAAACTGTATAACCTGCAAGTATGGAACGCTGCAGTTGCTGTCGTATGCACCTTATCTGCAGCGGAATGGACTAATCTGATGACTGACTGACTTGTTCAACATTCGTATCATTCCTGTCAGAGCAACTAACAGCTTCTGAGTTCTGATCCAGTGAGACACTGTAACTGGTGGGTGTCATTAGCATAGCGTGTTTCTGTTTCAAACATACCATCGGAGAGGTATTGCTGTCAGTCTGTAACGGTATTTCACATGTGTATACACTGCTGAATCATGATTTCAGAACTGTGTCTCACTGGATCAGAACTCAGAAGCTGTTAGTTGCAACGCATAAGATCCCATTCGGGCTGTATGGGCAGGCCATTTTGAAATTCAGAAATGCATCCATGACGAAATTCCTAGCCAACCAATCGAACAGTTTCCACTGTGTTGCTCAACTCTGTAATTTTCAGACTTGGCTCTTTTGAGATTTCTTTTGCATCTCGTTGCAGTATTTAGTTTTCTGAATCCGAAGTCGAGTAGCACGTACGAAGGGAACCTGGAAGTCTGAAATGAAACCATCAGGAACCAGAGCGCAAATCTCTGAAACATGCAGAAAAAATATTCAGGCCATGTTACTGAAACCGCTCGCAACGGTGAAACTAACTGCTCAGCAGTCCACATACCACATATTGGCTCCCACAGATCGTCGGTCATCTGAACAACGTCTCTGTGACTAGAGCTAGTCACCTCGACGGTTTTGCCAGTGGAGCTGAGATGCAGAAAGAACTTTTGAGAAGCTGCTAACGTACCCCCTCTTTCCGTACTCAAAGCGGCATGCCGGCCACCACCAACAGCATATGGACGCGCTCAATCTTCAGAGCAGGGGCGAAGCCAGAAAATGGACATGTAGAGGGACCAAATTATCAAACATAATTTCTACAATTTATTAAAAAAGATGAACACGTCCATACAATATTATACGGTATTATATAAGATTATAGCACGCGACTCTGTATTGTATAAGATGTTTAATAAAATATAATTAAAAAAAATATGACTCATACTTAGGCTCGATGCACATGATGACTCCGTGTTACATGGATTCAGAGTCCTACGCAATGTGTAAAGGTTCCAGTAGCTGTCTGTCAAGAAAGCTCACCACATACATACACACGATTGAAGACTGGTCCAACTTTCTAGGCCAAATGTACGCTCGTTTGGCCTGGTCCAAACTAACATCTCTATGGTCTTCTCTCTCTCTTTCTCGTGTCCAAACTAATGTCGAGACTAAAACCCAAAACTTGATCCTGGAGTTTGGAATATTTTTATGTGGAATCAAAGTCAACTGAGCACAACAAAAATAATAATGATTAAACTAAATCTTGGCGATAATTGATTTTGGACTGAGTCAAAACTAAATTTAGCAATTTTGTTGGAGATGCTCTAAGTTTGTTGTGTGTTTTATTAAGGTCCTCGAGGAAAAATTGTAAATATTTATAATTATTCTATGACTTGGTATTTTATCGAAAAGCTTATTGAAGTTGATAGGATTAAAAAACTATATTATAGATAACAACTTATAGATATTCTAGCATGTCGAATTCATATAAAGAAAATTGTTCATTCAACTATCAAACTGATATCCAAAGAAATTGATACTTTAATACATATCAAACTAATATTTGTATTAATCTCTTAAGCATAGAATTGCATTAAAATAGATCAAATGAAAATTTTCAAACAACTGTAACAAAAAATATCTATAGTTGAGTTCTTTGAATTTTAAAGTCCGTGGCAACGCACGGACACATTACTAGTATAACTTATAAGGGAGGTCAATATCATTTATTGACTTACATGGTAATTTTCTAGTTACATATAAACTATGAAGAGTAGCTCAAGCATAGGGGGGGGGGGGCAGTCCTCTCCCATCTATAGTTGAATTCCTTGAATTTTAAAGCCCGTGGTAACGCACGGACACATTACTAGTATAACTTATAAGGGAGGCTAATATCATTTATTGACTTACATGATAATTTTCTGGTTACATATGAACTATGAAGAGTAGCTCAAGTATAGGGGGGGGGGGGGGTAGTCCCCTCCCATCTATAGTTGAGTTCTTTGAATTTTAAAGCCCGTGGCAACGAACGGACACATTATTAGTATAACTTATAAGGGAGGTCAATATCATTTATTGACTTACATGATAATTTTCTGATTACATATGAATTATGAAGAGTAGCTCAAGCATAGGGGGGGGGGCAATCCCCTCCCAGCCCCTCGTTGGCTTCGCCACTGCTTCAGAGACCCCACGCATGGGAGTTCCATGGCGGCATAACCGTCGCGTTTGCCTCCATCTATCTCATCTCCACCTCCTCCTTGTCTGGGTGCCGAAGAGGTACTACAAAACAATTTCTCTTGCCGGCGGGTCGAGCTCGGATGACCGTCGGACCGCCATCGTCGGCCAGGACAGAGATCTAACCGCGGTCAAAAGAAGTTTACACAAAACCTCTAGTTTTAATCGTGACAAGTAATTGTGATTCATATTTTGAGAGAGAACCTGAACCCAATCATGATCTTAATATTTACATTTAGCATGTAATTTGAATTGTCAATAATATTCGTGATACAAATATTTACATATAAACCCTTAACTTTAGTAACATTTTGTATAACCACTCTTGGCCAGTGTCTGTTGTGCCCTCCTTCTGGCCACTCTTCCCCTTTCACTCAGGCGTTAGATTTTGTCAGGTTACAATACGCTTGTCTGGCTCAGACACCATTATGCAAGCAGAAACCAAACAATCTGGGATGCGATGCCTTGCCTCGCTCAGAGGTCAGAGCCTATACTATTCCAGACGCAAATGAATTCAGGTTCTAGTTACATCTGTTGGTAACCCTCGGTTTTGATTTAAATTTTTTAAATTTGTGTCAATAAAACCAGTAAAATAGATTAATTAATCGATAAAACTGAATAGTTAATTGATAAAATTTGTATTTAAAATATATATTTAAAAATCCATCAACAAAACCATTAAAAACATGTGAAACTGGTCAGTTAACTGGTCCTGAACCGTCTGAAAATAAATTTTATCCGGTTAATTGACCGATTTTTCGGTTATGTAAACCTTGCCTAGCAGTTAGCAGTCCGTAGAAGGGGAACTACATCTGTTGGTAACCCTCAGTTTTGATTTAAATTTTTATAAATTTGTGTCAATAAAATCGGTAAAATAGATTAATTAATCAATAAAACCGAACGGTTAATTAATAAAATTTGTATTTAAAATACATATTTAAAAATCTATCAACAAAACCATTAAAAACATGTGAAACCGATCAGTTAACTGGTCGTGAACCGTCTGAAAATAAATTTTATCCGGTTAATCAACCGATTTTTTGGTTATGTAAACCTTGCTTAGCAGTTAGCAGTCAGTAGAAGGGGAACTAAAGACAAATGCGCAAGGCGCTTTGTTGTTTCTGGCTCCTACCACATATGATCAGATATGTTTACAAGGTTTTGCACGCGCTAGTTCGTTAGTGTGAAACTACAGTTTACAAAGTTACAATACAACTCCTTGATTATACGGGACAAAATACATCTGTATTGAGGACCTTCCGAACGCCGACATGCATGGCGGACATGACGTGAATCAAGAAGCTATAGATTTGATTTGCTTGACTTGATGTTGATGTTTCCAGAGTTTTGTCATGCCTCCTTAATTAGAAATCCTCTTTTGCATTTTTGATAAGGAAAAAAAAAAGGAATTCACCTTTCTGCTTTTTTCTGTGTGTGCCTGACAGAATGACCCTTTTTTGTTTCCTCTCGTCGTCGTCGAAACGAGCTCTTCAGCTCTCGTTCCATCGTTAATCTATGACGGGGATGGCGCTGTGAAGTCGAGCTCCAACGGTGGCATTTTGCAAGTCGACTCGCGGACGGTCCGATGCACGGCGTCTCCTACAAATTGCAAGAAAAAAGCTCCATATAATATTGCTGCTACAATCAATGCCACGTGCTCCGCCGCTCCTCTCCGGCGCCGTCTCTTCTAACCCTGATTAATCTCTAATTTATCCCCCTGGATGGTCTAATCTAATCCCATCACCACCTAAGCAAAAACGACGAGCCCGGCACAATTACCCCTCGCACCCAGCCATCAATCACAGGGGGAACCAGAGGAAGCAGCAGGCCACCGCCGCCGTCGCAGCTGCTGCAGAGGGGAGAAGGCAAGAGGGATCCCTGAATGGCGATGGGCGACGCCAAGCCGTCGGTGCTTATCCCCATGCCCAGCCGCGACCGGGATCGGGAACTGCTCGTCCCGCCCGCCGCTGTCGCCTCCCATGCGTCCCCATCCGTCCGCGCCGGTGCCGGCGCCGACACTGACGACGACGAGACCAAGCCCTCCTCCGCGTCTGCCGCCTCCGCCGCCGCGCAGACCGGCCGAGAGGTAGCCTCCTTCTCCCTCCTCTCCTCCCCCTTCACCTTGTACCGTGCCAGATTCGATCTTCCTGAGAAGCCGTAATGCGGGATTCGACTGAAATGTGACTGCTTTCTCGTGTTTCTAGGCGTTCCATAAGGTCGTCCACAGCTGGGCGTCCAAGAAATTCATGACCGGATGGTATGTTTGCTTGCTCGATTGCAGCTCTCGTCCTCGATTTCATGGGATTTTACTTGCGCTGCCAAAACTGGACCCGAATCTTGTAGGATGTTACTTGTACCATGCTGGACAGTGTGGGTAGGATGCCTCTGTAGTTGTCTACTATGGAAAGATTGGTTTTTTATTAAGCTTCGATACTTCGCTTCCGGGGGATAGTTCCGTAGAAACATGGATATTACAGTAGTTCAGTACTCAGTATACTGATTACGGATACGTGTTGAAGCGTTTTGATAGCAGAATATAAAGGTTAATTTATGTAGTTATAAAAAAGGGTCAATTTTATTTTGTAAATGGGGTTGCTTGCAATCAGTGAAGTGGGATCCAAATTCATACACATGTAGACTGCTAAGTGTGACTTCTGATTTGGCATGGAAAGATTGACCCTTGAGGATCAGTCTGTTGATGACTCATTGACATGTTGGGTCCAGGGCTATGATAAATGAAGCTCAACTGCATCTCAAATTTATTCAAGTCCAATAGAAGTTATGTGTCATGTGTTCTCCAATTGTTTTTCTTGACACTTATCGAAAACAATTTCCCATGTTTATTTACGGTCTTTTCATTCTGGAATGCTGACAACATCCTTTCAAATTCATTAAGTCACGGCATTCATTTATCAATTTTGTCCTTATTGCTCCAGTTACTAATGACTTATGGGGCTTTGTCTACAGAAATGAATATTAGCAAAAATAAATGACTTTATTATATCTAGCTTATTCATTTCGTCTGTAATTTGCTGTGTTAAATATCATCCGAACAATATATGTTATTAGTTTGCTGTAAGTAATAAAAGAGATTACTTTGAAAATCATTCAGGAAACTCATATAGGTCAAAATACCACAAAGTTTAGCCCTTTTCTTTTCAAGCTTTTCTTTATAATACCATTAGAACTTTGGTTTATCAGCTTCTGTCAGGAAAATATATCTACAAAATGAGTTTCATAATGAAATAACGTGTAGATGGTATTCTCTTCACTGTTGTTTGCCACATTCACAGAATTTTATAGTTTTGTACGCCTGATTAGTAGCTTAAGATGATTTAGAGTTAACCTTGTATTGTTGACTTCTGATGGGACTTTTCTCTTCATTTTGTAGTGTAATCCTCTTCCCAATCGCAGTTACATTCTATGTCACGTGGTGGTTCTTTTGCTTTGTGGATGGATTTTTCTCTCCGATATATGCTCATCTTGGAATCAATATACTTGGTATGCATGATCCTTAAACTACCCACACTGTTGTTGCGTCATTTTACTAGCTTTGTTGATGGCTAGCAGATTTTCTTTACATCATTTGAGATTCATTTTCTGTTTAGCTTTTCAGAATTACGATATTTGGTGCTGTAGCCCGCCAGTACCAACAAAATCGCTCCACTTTAGTTTCGTACTTTTTTTAATGATTAGTAATTGACCTGTGTTCTAGTTCTATGTCTTCACTTACTAAATACTTTCTATACATATTTGCAGTGTAAGTGTGTAACACATAGTTCACCAGCTATCATTAACATGTTTTAGCAGTTAGCCAATTTCATTTGAGACCTAACCATCTAGGTATTGTTCAACTTTTCACTTTGGGAGGACAACATGGCCTATTTTGCTGTTTGTTTTGTATAGTGCTGCTACATGAAACATTTGATACTTTTGTCACACAAAAAGTTTCATTATTGTGCTACTGCACATGAAACATTGGAAAGCTCTGCTTTGATGGATTCAAGCTTTCTGTTGGACTTGGTTACAATACTAGGCAAACTTTGATTTGATGTTAACCTTGTATTTCTTCTTTTAATTTGTTATTGAATCCTCTCTTGTACGATTTTTTTCTATGATCGAGCAGCTTTTTTTTTTTTTTAGAAATCATCTGAATTTACGTATGAATTTGCTCTGGGTTGCCAGGATGATGGTTTGCTTTCCCACTTCTTTTTGCAGGACTTGGTTTTGTAACTTCAATAGCATTTATTTTTGTGGTTGGAGTGTTCATGTCATCTTGGCTGGGAGCATCTATACTTGGCCTCGGAGAGTGGTTTATAAAGCGAATGCCATTTGTTCGCCATATTTACAACGCATCTAAGCAAATTAGTGCTGCCATTTCACCTGGTTAGTGTCTTTTGTGATGCTGTTAGTATCAATTCAAATGGTGGTCACTCATACAAATTTTAATGCAGATCAAAACAAGCATGCATTCAAGGAAGTAGTCATTATTAGGCACCCTAGAATTGGCGAATATGCATTTGGGTTTATCACTTCAGAGGTTCTCCTTCAGGTTTGTTACATATCACTGTTTTGACTGGCTAGGATGGCAATTTTCGTAGTGTTGTGCTTATTTATATGCCTATGAATTGTGTGTATTCACTGTATTCCAGTTTTCCTGGGTTTTTGGTAGTGCAACTAAAAAAAACTCGACCCTGCGGGGGTAAGACCACCCCGGGGCATTGCATTACTAGAAGAAGACCTTCTCACGCAGGCCGAGAAAACCCCTGAACCCCTCTCTGTCCCTTACACGAGGGCCACGTGATCCCTGTGACTCTCAGAGAGTCGGGCCAGCGCAGAGCACCGTTACCCGCGACCAGGCGGGGCCTTAACCCGTGCTTTGAGATTGCGGAGAGGCGAGGGGATTTTTTTTAACCCAGACCATAATTGATCCCCACCTGGGATCGAACCTGGGACCTGAGAGGTGCGTCCGGGGCACCTAACCACTCGGCTAGAGTCCCTTTTGCTTGGTAGTGCAACTAGCACAATTGTTTAAAACTGACAGTACCATCAAATGTGATCCTATAATTTCTTATGCTGTTTGGCCAAAATTGTAACATTTTAAAACCTTTAGAAGAATATATGATGGTTTTCGATAAATCATGCTGCACTGCAAATTTATTAAACTATGCTGTGGGCTATGAAAGGGCCCAAAGTCCCCCATTGATTTCACCCCAAAGCACTGCATGCTTGGTGGCCGGTGTTGGCTACAATTACCATCTTGGCAACTGAAGGATTTGGACGGTTGAGACTTAAGTGATGAGTGGTGTTTTAATGGTTAGGGTCTTCTTTTGGGCCTATAGTCTTATAATAGCTGTACATAAACCATTTAAGAATATTTATAAAAGTAAGTTGGGGCCTCCCCTGCCGTTGGCTGAAAAAAGTGGTATTTTAATGGTTGGTTAAATACCCCACCAAAGTGGTCTAGACAATGATGAGTGAAGGGTTGTTTTTTTGGGAGCAGGACGAAAAGTGATGCAAGCTTTGTGAACTAAAACCTCATGCTGCACTGCTCAGTTTAACATTACCCACTACATGTGGCTATATCTCCCTTCGTGACAGCTCAAAATCTGTATGAGTGGCACACCCTTTATATATCACCCACTATATTTAGCAGCGTGTATGGTGGGGCTGACAGATCCCATCACACTAATAGAGCCATGCTCATGATCTTGGAATGGGCTTTCCAGAGTATTGGCAGACAACAACCTGGCTATGCAACAATTCTGTTTAAGATTAAATTCCTAGTAGCCACAAGCCTGGTGATTTTTCTTGTTTCACAGAAGTAACAAAAATTTTGGGCTCCATTCACACAAACTTACTAGTTTTTGCCTCCAACACTTTGTCGACTACTAGGCCACATGTCAATTTAAGAGGGGCCAAACATAAAATATGCTGAGAACTGGCAACGTGTTTAGACTTCTGCCAATCACATGTGGACCTTAGTATTCCAGAAGCTGTTATTATATGTAAAAAAACAGTAATTTTGTGAGGACAGGGTCCAAAATATTGGAAGTTTTGTGATATGGTGTGTTTGTGAAATTTAGTTTTTGTTTTCTAAACAACAGCACAAGGGGGAGCTTATTTTCCTTGGGGTTGTTTTGCAGTGGTAGAACATTTACGAGACCTGATGCTTGAATTTTCTTTCTTTCTTTCACACTCGCAGCTGCACGATATATGGGTTTTTGTCACCTTCGGGTTCTGTCCCAGCATTTTGAGGAAACAAGTAACAGCCAGGCTAGAGATTAGCCAAGATAGGATCGTATAGTATAGTTAGTCAAAGAGGCATCATTGGTCTCTGGTGATATGCATTTTTGAATTTGTATCTGTTTAGGACATATAGTTCATGTCATATGTGTAGTCAAAATAGTCCTTGGTAAGTAATAAAAAGACATTGCTAAACCTTGTTCTGGCCAAACTAGGAACAAACCGGAGACTTCTATATGTTAGTTTTTAATCTCTTATTCATCTTCTCTATCTACAAATACCTTTTTTTTAGCCAATCTTTTTATTGCCGCCCTGCTATTTGCTTATCATATCTTGATGATACCACAATTATGTACTACAATATCATCTGAATGACACAATAAGGTTGGTAGATACCTGGCTGCACAAGGTAGTAGCATGGAATGGTGAGAGGAGTGCCATGTTTGAAATCTGTGACGAGGGATTTTGGGGTATACTGGAAGAAACTAATGAAGGTAGACAAGTACATCAATAAGAAATAGCTAACCATGTTGATTGCAATGAAAAATTATGCTAAGGGTGGGATTTTGTAAGTGATTTAGGTACTGGTGCCTTTTGTGATGAGTGTTTATATGTTGTAAGGGCAGCATTTATCCTAGGAAATCACTTAGCAGTAATCAGCAGCTTTAACTACTGGGAAACCTACATTGTCTTAGATTCAGTAACATGCAGTTTCATTTGTGCATTTGATCCCAATGCTACTGTATTTGTTTGGTACTCCCTCTGTTTCAATTTACTTGTCATCCTAGCCTCTTTCTGTTTTCCCAATTTACTTGTCATCCTCACATCCCAATGTACCTTTTTACTTTCCCAATACATCTCTATCTCTATCTCTCTCCTCATTTTCAGTGCACCCAACTTTTTCACCATCTCTTAATCTCCGTACCCAACTCCAAAATGACAAGTAAAAAGATACGGAGGGAGTATGTCAAGTGTGATACTCCTTGAGTATTGTCTCTGTATGCATCACATGGTCATCTATATCATTGGCAATACAAAAGTTTATTTGTTACTGCTCCTAAAATTACAGATAGGTTGCATGCATTTATTCAATTAAGCTTGTCTATGAAATATCGCTGATGCATTACTGTCTTGCTCCTCAGGGTTATTCCAGTGAAGAACAGATGTGCTGTGTTTATGTTCCTACCAATCATCTCTATATTGGTGACATATTTTTAGTCAACTCAAATGATGTGATTAGGCCGAACTTATCTGTTCGTGAAGGCATTGGTATGCCCATTTTCTCAATTTTTTTCTCCATTGATATTTACATCCTATATATATATATATATATATATATATATATATATATATATATATATATATATATATATATATATATATGCATTGAGTGCTTTTGGTTATTTTTTATTCTCATACTTTTGCAGAGATTGTTGTCTCTGGGGGCATGTCAATGCCACAAGTATTATCAATACTGGAAACCGAGCCAAACCAGTTGAACCGAATCAGATCAACTCGGAGCTGAGATAGGTGTCACATAGTACTAGAGTTCAATTGTACCTCTGTTTTGGGTTCTTGCTTGTTTCTGTAAGTACAAGTGTAGAATCTGGTAGAATGTACAGTTTTTTCTTGTTGGAGTGCAAAATCAACCTGTAGATGCACACAAGCAGTCACTGACCTAAGGCTCTCGCTTCTCTGATATACACGAGTAGTCACTGACCCAAGGCTCTTAGCAACACCACTAGAAGTAGAGTGCCATTGATGCAAGGTCAAGTTGGTCCCTGAAGATATCGTATTTCTTACCTTCGTCTATTTATGTCTGAATCCTTTTTTTTTTAATTGTGTGTTTAGATTGGGGGATTCGGATCAGTTCTCTAAATATAGTTCAAACTGCTTGAAATAAACCCTACAAATTCTGTGAGCAGCCCTGCCCTCGGATCATCATACGGTCTTAAGCCATTCTTATGGTATAGATAAGCTTCGTGCAGGGCACTGTGATTGTATGAAATTTGTGCTCCTGATCCATGTATATTGCGTGTATCCTGGATAAAGGAGCATAGACTAGCGCTAAGTAAGCTTGATAGCCAATGGATCAAGCGCTTGCAACTTTTTATCTTTGACGAGTTCGTCATACTACGTGACTACGTGTGAAAAGGCTGCCCGCCGCCATAGTTCTCATGTCCCTTGTCATTGACAATTGTCGAAGCATGTGCAGCCCATTTCTTCAACTGCACTGCAAATATCAAAGAAGTATCAAATCTAAACCTGCTATAAAAAAATTCAAAGCAACCACAATGATAAGTATATTCATTGTTCGAAGCATTTAACTGTTGACATATGTAAAGTTAATCCGTCACTTCAGTCCTGTGCAATACATACAAACTTTGCAAGGTGAGAATAGCACATTGTGAAAGGGCTTTCAGCGTAGTGGTTGGGGCTTTCAAATAGCACTTTTCAGGTCCCAGATTCGATCCCCAGAGGGGACGAATTATGGTCTAGGTTAAAAAAAATTTGTTCGCCTCTCCGCAATCTCAAAGCACGAGTTAAACCCCGGTCTAGTCGTGGGTAACGGTGCTAAGCGCCGGCCCGACTCTCACAGGGATCACGTGACCCTCATGTAAGGGACAGAGAGGGGTTCAGCGGGTTTTTCGGTCTACGTGAGAAGATCTTCTTAATGCAATACCTCGGAGGTGATCTTACCCTCAGCGAGTCGAGTTTTTTTTTAGAATACACAATCGATTATCGGGGCTTGGAGAGAACAAACTCTAGACATACCGAGGCCTAAGAGTGTTTACAAAACCGGCAGAAACCGGCTGATTAACTGGAAAATTGATCCAGTCTGGTTTCACCAGATGACTGGTTTTGAACTGGTTTTTGTGAGAACTGAAAAATGATTAACTGGCTGGTTTTACTGATTAATTGTCCGGTTTTCACTTGGTTAAAAAAACCAGTCTAATCCCGGTTTTGTGAACCTTGGGCGTGAGTGATATCACGGTTTTTCTTCGTATACTCTCAAGTCTCAAGGAACATTGTTTTGCTGAAGTAGCTCGCAAGTCACCTCAAACTTCTTTGGACATCTACATTTGGGGATGAATATTTTTAGTATACTTCAGCACTCGACGAAAGATTGTAATTTCAAAACAATTAAATAAAATACTGACTGGTAAAAACTAAGAATGAGCTAAGAATCATTCACGTGAAAATAGCAAGATCCTTTGATGTACAATTCTGCATCATTTTTACCTTAATTTTGGTGGTTTTATTTGTCACTTCAGTTCTCCTTGACGTACATGTAGCTTAGGTTAGGTTGCTGTAAGGGTAACTGGGTAAGGATAAGAACATGAAAGATCTCGGCGGGCAAAGACATCTATAACAAAATTACTGAGTGCTTGTTTCAGTTGGATTATATCGTGACTCTTTAAAGACAGAAGACGTTCTTAACTCTTGAGGATTTATATGTTCTCTAGCTTTCCCTGATCTTCCACCGAACTTTGTTTCGGTTTGAACTTCGATTGAGGTTAAGTTGAAGCTCAGACCGTCTGTCGCACTATTCTCTATGATAATCTAGCAGCAATGCCAGTTTCTTATGAACCATCCATCAGTTTCAGTTTCATGGAATAATATGTGATCATATTAGCAATAAGCCATACCACCATGAATCATTTACATTAGTACAACAGAGAGGATTACAAATAATTTGACAGGACACATGCTACTTTGTATGTACAACATAAGAATGAAGCACTGCACTCAGTGCATACAAGTAACGTGCATAGTGTGTGACTTGAGATCGTAACACTCATTCCTCGGTCGGATCGCTCATTTGAACTGCAATTTGCTTGCGAACGTCTGACCGAACTTCCATCCTTGTGGCACCACGTTTGTGAACTCAAGAGTCTTGTCGTCAGTGGTCGTAACCTTGAACGAAAGCGCCTTTCCATTGAGATACACCAAAGAGTGCCACTGCGCGCCCCAGTTCCGGGCCATTGGCAGCCAGTCGGACGAATCGGCGGCCTTCACACCCATGGATTTGACGGAGCCACCGCCGCCGACATTGGCCACTAGCACAAGGTTGAAGTAGTCATGCCCGTTGATGGTGAACCTCACTCCACCTTTGCGAACGCATGGAACTCTGCACAGAGAAGAAACAAATTGATGATGAAGAACAGATTTGACATACTACTAAATACTAATTAAGCTGAATAACACAAATACACATACCTTTTGTACATGACGGGTATGATGCCTCCACTATAGACGCCAATCTTTTCCCAGGCCGGCTGCGCCATGTCGAAGTGCGGGCGTGGCGGGTTGCACCAGCCGCCGTTGTCACTGGGCAGGGCGTAGTTGGGCGGGCAGAAGTTGGTGGCCGTGATTGTAACCGTGACGCCGGGCTTGCACCACCTCGGGTCCGCCCTCTTACGGTCGCACGCGATCTTGTAGCACTGCCCGCACGCCGCACCATCGTTGAACAGCGCCGTGCTCAGCGCCGCCGTCCTCGTGCCGTACCCTGAGGAGTACAGGTTGCCGTACCCGCACGCGCCGCCTGCGATACAAAGATACGCAAATCGATCCATGAATCCTGCCTCTGGCATGTGCGTTTTGCATTGTGGCAGAAGTTATTAAGGTAGCTTATTACCCATTGTGCCGGAGGCGTCGGCTCCGCCGTAGAACGTGGCGTGCGCCTTCTGCCATGGGATTTGCTCCGGGGACAAAGCCGGTGTGTTGGTGGCGACGTCGTCAGCAGCCGCGGCCAGCTCCCAACCGATTGCTAGGAGAAGTAGCAACGCGAAAACTCGAGCTGGAGCCATCACGATATAGATAGCTATGCTCTTTCTGCCTGCTTGTAGTATCTCACTTCACCAAGAACTGAACTGTTTGTTTCTCTGATAGCTGAGGTGTAGTAGCCTGCAAGAACTTGGATTGTTTGTGTGTGTATATGATGGGAATGATCCTGTTCCGATGATTGGGTGTGTATATATACACATTGCCGTGGCGTAGTCATCACGATTATTGACTAGCTAGATGCTTGAAGACTACTTAATCAGCAAATTAAGGGCACGGAATGAAGCAAGCTGGGATAGAGTATAGCTAACGTGCATCTGTGCATGGCGGTACGGTGCAGCCGCCGCAGCTTTTGCATGGCGTAAGGTGCCATCAAAAAGCAGTAATAACTAACGTACGCCGCAGACGTCTTACGTTATATGGCCAGTTTATTATATGTGTACATTATTCCGTCGATCGTTGCTTCAGTTTTTTTTCCCTTTCATTTTTGAGATTATCCGTCGTTGACTTGTTAATGTGAAATGGACGGCGTTGCATTTCCTTGCATGTTCAGGGAAGTCCCGTACGTCGTCGTTCCTTGCCCAAGAAAGTATGTCGTCGTGTGTTTCTTGAGTTGTACTGCATACGTGATATTCTTCATGCACCTGAACGTTTGGAAAGCGTGAGCGTGTGATCAACAAATGATGAGTTCCAATCTGCCAACTACGTACCGAACTACGGCAAGCCCGAAACCAATTCTGAAGAGAAGAAAAACCAAACAAATAGCGCAGTTTTACTATCTACTGACCAGTAGTTTAAGGGTAATTTCATAATTACACTATTAATTAATAAATTTATATTTATTTTAAAAAACTACTGACCAGTAGTTTGAGGATAATCATTAAAATATTAGTTTATCTTAAAAAATATAAAACATTAGTTATTAATCAGATTGTTAATATAACTTTATTTATAATAATAAAAACTAATTACTATAAATTTACAACTCTTATTTTTTTCGATATTACCTCTAAATTGAGAAACTACTGTCCAGTAGTTATGATTTTAGATTATAAAATCTATACCATTAGATCAAACTACTGGCCAGTAGTTTCTTAAAACAACTGGTCAGTATTTTGGACAGTAAAATTCCTCAACAAATAAGAGATAGAGCGTCCCAGCTTTGGACGTTGCCATGCATGAGAAGAATGTGAGCAGCAGCTGCAGCAGCACTTGTATATTTTGGTAGAATTTTGAATATCCCTTGAATTGGACTGTGTGGTTGCCAACTGGATTCCCAAACCTCACCAGATAATCAATTCTAGAATCATTTCTAGACAAGTGTGTTTGCTGATGATACTCGGTTGGTAGTAGTATCAACAACGCTTGAGATTATTGAGTCTATAACAGGAGTTGATTCTGGTAGATAGTGATCAGAATCAGGTTGCTTCGTGAACCGATTTTCGGGTTTTATGTGATCCTATTTTGATGTGCAACCCCTTAATTTTGTCTTTATTCATTTTTGGCACTACTGTAAATAGTCAATACTCTTTAATTTATAGATATATATTTTCTGTTTTATTCTATCTTTAGGTTACTTTAATTATTTGAAACACCTTGAAGATATAAGTTTCCTAATATGTTTTGAAAGAGATCTATGAGCATTCATCGTCTTGTATAATCCTAATATCATCATTGGGTATTTTAGTTATTCTTATAAATCAATGGGCTTGATTCTAGGGTAGGAAACATATTATGTCTCAAGAAACTTTTTAGCAGTACCTGTCATATATATTTTTTATTGAAAAAAAGGCAAAAGGGCTGCCATTCATTAAGAGGAGGTACCTGTCATATGACTTACTATCATCTTTAAAATTTCCAACGGCACTGGAAAGTTTTCAATGTACTGAAAAGAAAGCCAAGCAGAGACAGAGTATTTTGTTATTCATAAGTAGTAGCTTTATACCACCACGATCGAGCAAACAAATAACCTAGATACATAATAAAATGCAACGGAGAGCTTGTTTTTGCTGCAAGTTTTAGGATCATCCTGCACGATAATTAATCCTCATGGCGTTGGCTGTGAACTGTGAAGTCGATTAGATTAATCTGGGTCTTGCTGTATATAGAAGCACGTATGTGCTTGTTTATCTTTACTACTATAAACATTCCAGTTGGTAGTGTCCGGTGGTCGTCGTGTGTCCTCCATCTTTCACTGTCGCCGACAGGTTGGCCCACAATACACTTGACGAGCGCCAGCTCCCATGGATTCAAAAACCGTCGAAAACCATTCGGTTTTCATGGTTTTCGACCAAACCGGTCCAGTCTGATTTCATTGGACGACCAGTTTTCGGTTTAATAGAATTTAAAAATTTGAAAATTTAAAATCTTGAAAACCGAGAAAACCGAGCGGTAAACCGAAGAAACCGGGTGATAAACTAGAAAAACCGAACAGTTTGCTTTTAAACTAAAAAAATCGATGATAAACAGAGAAAACCGAGCGGTAAACCGGAAAAACTGAACGGTAAACTGGAAAAACCGAGCGATAAACCAGAAAAACCGATCGGCTTGCTTTCAAATTATATTCAAATTCGTGGTTTGACATTTGAACGGTTTATCATCCGGTTTTTTTATTTTTACGATTTTTATTAAATCGGTCAGTTCTGATTTTCACGGTTCAAACGGTTTTTTAATCCTTCCCGCTCCTCCAAGGCTCCAACCCGCTCACTGCCCACACGTGGGGATTGCCTCACCTCTGCTGCTCTGCCTTCCTCGATCCTCCTCCGCCGCCGCCGCGTCCCCTGCCTCAGCTCACGCATACAGGTCCGCTTGCTAGCAGCCTAGTGGTCCGACTCGTCTGCCTGTTGGATATCCCTGCCTGCTACCCACTGTTGCTTCCTTGGTCAGGGGATTCAGACAGACTGAAGGACGATGGCGATTACCGTCTCGCTCGCCACCTGCAGTCTCCTCATCGCTGCTCACGGGCTCACAACTCATACGAGGTCTGTTGCCTCCGTCTCTCTCAAAAAACAATGTCTCCCAGTGTGACAACTCGATTTGTGGAGGAGGAATCGATGGCTTCCGACCTTGACATCTGAAGATTGGAGAAGGATACTGTTCATTTTTTATCTCATGATATTGTTCATACGTTGAAGTCAAGGTTGGCTCGATTGCCTTGGTCCTTTTCTTCTAATCCAACTGTTATTACGAGATCCAATTCATCTACATATACGACCAAACAAAGGAAATGGTGTGGAGCACTATTTCTTAGAGGATATGACCGATGTTGTTTTTTAACATAAAATATTAAGATAGTTGTGATAAAAAATTGAATAACACTAATCAATAATATATCATTGTAATGTCAAGTAAGGTTATACAATAAATTTCGTAAAAACAAAAGATAGACTAGAAAAATAGAAAATCCTTATTAAACTTTTTAGAACCTAGAGAGTTGTTTCTATTCTTTTATTGAATGAGGACCGAGCGTTAGCTCGGTTGGTCAGTTCGCTAGTGTGCCTGTGCGCACGACCGGTCGTGGGTTCGATTCTTGGATCGATCACGAGCCTCACCGCTGCACTGTTGCAGCACGCGGCATTATAGCGCGCACAGTGCGCGACACTGTTGCAGCATGTAGTGCTGCAGTGCGCACAATGCAGATAAAAAAATCTTCTCGTCCTCTCCAGTCAAAGCACAGGTAAAGACTCGCGTCACAGCTCATAAGGCCAGCTGAGTCCCTGTGTATGGTTGGAGAGGTGGTTCGGGAGTTTCCTCGGTCTGCATGAGAAGGCTCTTCTTCTTAATGTAATGCCGTCGGGGATGGCTCTTCCCTCAGCAGGTCGAGTTTTATTCTTTTATTGAATGGGTACCATTTTGAAATTAAGAAAGCTTAAAAATGTGACTTGATTTCAAAGATTCCATACAAATCATTGTGCTTCTGGAATGTGCTATTTCAAAAACAAATGGCTACTATGTTGTGCTGTAGCTCTAGGATTGTCCTTTATTTAGAACTAATAAAAAATCTGAAAACCATAGCGAAGCGTGGGCATTTAACTAGTACCTGATGATGATTGAACTCGTCTTTCTTTTCTGCGGCCCGCGCCGTGCGGTCTCTCTGTCGCTTCGGAGATGCACACCGGTGAGGGAGTAATGGTATGCTAACTGAGGCACAGAGCATCTTCAAGCTATATATGGAGTATATACCTATCATTACCCCTTCTATACTATAGGAGATCGGATTCAATGTTAAGGATATTTGAACAGTGCCGTCTAGAATCTTAATTTGAGTCAGATCCTATTACAAAAGCTTAAACGGAAGAAGGATACGAGTAGTTCTCGAGAACGCCCCCACTACACCCCGTGCATAAAGTTGGAGGCGTGTTCCTTGCGCAGTATTGCCTTAGCGACGGCAAAAAGCCAAAAACCATCTCACATCGACAGCCACCATGTCCTTTGCCGATTTATCGCTCATCGGCGTTGCCAAAGAAACATCGCGTTCGGACATCACCACTGCTGCCGCGGCCTCCCCCGTCATGGACAGCGGCTACCACCTGCTTCTGATCCAAGGCTACTCGCGCACCAAAGACACGCCCAATGGCCTGTGCGTACAATCTCAACCATTCAATGTCGGAGGCTACTCTGGTTCATCAAGTACTACCCTAATGGCTACTCGAAACACCCAGGCTACATTTGCTTTCTACTCTTCCTCGAAGAAGACAACATTGCAGAGCCTGTGATGGTGCAGTACGAGTTCAGCTTCATCGACCAGGTCGAGAAGCAGGAGTCGTCGCGCATCCGTGCGATGCAACCTCGCCGGTTCTCCAGCGAGGTCGGTTGGGGAAGCCCACTCTTCATGAGAAGAAAGGACTTGGAGCGGTCGAAACATCTTAAGAACGACAGCTTCATGATAAGGTGTGACATTGTCGTGGTCACCGCGTCGTCGTCGTTTCTTACGGTGCCTCCGCCGCCTAGTATTCAACAGAATCTCACTAGTCTCCTATTGTCCGGCGAGGGTGCCGACGTGACGTTCAAGGTCGGCGATGAGACATTCCTGGCACATCGCTGCGTGCTCGCGGCAAGGTCCCCTGTCTTCAAGGCTGAGCTCTTTGGCCCCATGAAGGAGGGCACAACCACAAGTGCCATACGCATACACGATATGGAGCCGCTAGTGTTCAAGTTATTGCTTCATTTCATCTACAGCGATTCAGTTCCAAACATCGGTGATATTTATGATGACGAGGACGATAATGATGAAGCGATCTGGCAGCACTTACTTGTCGCAGCAGATATATATGATCTCCCGAAGCTAAGGATGATATGCGAAGAAAAATGTACATAAACATCACGAAAGCAACACACTCTCTGTTTCTGTCCTCTCCAACGCTTGAATTTGTATCGGCCTGATCGTTGTGAAGCTCGAATTTGTATAGGTTGCCATTTGCTTTCTAATTTCTGGTTCTGGTTATGACATTTATAATGATTGTCACTCCTCCAGGCTATCTTCCTAGCGGTATATTATGATGATTTTGTGGGCACTGTTCCTGGGTCTAAGGTGCACTTCGCTTGTAGTAATATTCTAGGGTCCAAGAACGTTGCTCGTCTTTCTGTCTTGCATGACTTTTCACCAAGAACTTAACTAGTTGTTTATCACAGAAAGTTGAGATCGATGTAGCCTGCAAGAACTTAGCTGGTTTCTTGGATTGTGTGTATGATGAACAGTGACGAGTCTAAGGGGTGGGCCGGGTGGGTCATGACCCTCTCCCAGATTTAGCCCAGGAGCTATTTTTAGCACTGTAGAAGGTGCTATAGTGTTGTTTTTTTAAAAAAAAATTTGCTTTTTGCTTTTCTAGCCCACCCTCCCGGCCCAAGCTGGCTTGTGGCCCAAAATTTATGTAGTTTTGTCCCTCCTAAAGCCGTGACATAGAGAGTTTTGTCACATTCTTCTAATTAATAAGGATGTCACCAGGATGGATTTTTTTTATTTCTTCCTTGTAATAGTTACTTTCGCTCCCTTTTTTTCACAAGATCTCAACAACTTTCCCGTTGACCGTAAAGAAAAGGATCTACATAACTCTAACGCTAGTTTCTCACTCAACTTCTCAAAAATAATACTACCTTCATCCCAATATATAAGCATTTGTTCACCTTAGAAAACATGTTTGACTCTTTGTATTATTCAAATTTTTTATGACAAATATAAAAACAAATAAATCACAAGATTAGAAGTTACTTGGATACCCTAGATCATTTTCAATATCGGAAATAACTGGCTACTACCGTTGGTAGCTACACACTATCAACTGAAGTAGCTACACCTCCCTAGTGATTGTCAGATTTTGATCTAACGGCAGGCAGCACATGGTGGGTAGCTTCCCACTGTCAACTGGAGTAGCTATCCCCCCCCCCCTAATGTGGTCATCAGATTTTGATCTGACGATAGACACCACAAGGTGGGTTGCTACCCACGGTTGTATGAAATCCACATTCTTTTTAATATTCTACAATAAATAATCACTATAATATAATTGAAGACAACTTGAAATAGTGCACACACAATACATAGAACATAGATATACAATTGATACGAGCTGATATGTATACACTAATACAAATTCAAATAATTTATACACCACATTGCTTCACGATTAAATGTCTCAAACTATTCACATCATCTCTCCAGGGACATATGCCCTTGTGTTGAAAATGTATTTTTCAATGATAAACCCATCATGGTAAAACTTCATGGAGTTCTCACTTGAACTGCAAATTGGTTGCAAATGTCTGACCAAACTTCCACCCTCGTGGCACCACATTTGCGAATACGAGAGTTTGTCCATCTGTGTTGGTCATCCTGAAGGAGAGCCTCTGCCCGTTAAGATAGGCCAGAGAGTGCCATTGCGCGCCCCAGTTCCGTGCCATTGACATCCAATTTGACAAGTTTTCACCCTTAACATCCATGGATTTTATTGAGCCAGCGGCTGCAACATTGGCCACAAGCACAAGGTTGAAGTAGTCATGCCCATTGATCGTGAACCTCACTCCACCTTTGCGAACGCATGGAACTCTGCACACGAAGTGTTCATGCTTAAACTATTATTGGAAAATTCGCAGTAATAAGAGACAGACATAAATCGAGCAGATTAAAGATGCACATACCTTTGGTAGATGACTGGGATGATGCCTCCATGGTACACGCCAATCTTCTCCCAGGCCGGCTGCGCCATGTCGAAGTGGGGGCGCGGCGGGTTGCACCAGCCACCGTTGTCGCCGGACAGAGCGTAGTTGGGCGGGCAGAAGTTGGTGGCCGTGATGGTCACCGTCACGCCGGGCTTGCACCACCTCGGGTCCGTCTTGCGGTCGCAAGCGATCTTGTAGCACTGCCCGCACGAAGCGCCATCGTTAAATAGCGCCGTGCTCAGCGCCGCCGTCCGCGTGCCATATCCCGTAGAGTATAAGTTCCCGTACCCGCACGCGCCACCTGCCATATGAGCAATTCACAAATTTAAAAATTGTTACAGCAACACACCAACTGCATGTCCATCTTGCATTGCTTGAAGCAGGCTGAAGTGGTACAGGTACATACCCATGGTGCCGGAGCCATCAGCGCCGCCGTAGAACGTCGCATGCGCCCTGAGCCATCCGGTCGGAGCTGGAGAGGACGACCCATTGACCGCGGTATCGGCCGCAGCCAGGGCGGCCAATGCCGAGGCTCCTACCACGAGCAACAAGGCAGCCAAAACTCGAGCTCGAGCCATGTTGATCTTTGAGTTTGCGTCCTTACAACAGGAGGACACTAGCTATATATTGTTTTGAAAGATCGACACTAGCAATATATAGGTGGAGCTGAAAATGAAAGCTGGAGAGAGACCGCGAAATATATGTGTTGTACTTGTCCGTCGGTGCTGATGATGGACGACTTAGTGGTTCTGATGATTCGGGTGCTTATGTTTATATAGATTAACCTGCTTGTCATCGAAGTACTACTGAATGATGGGTCGTAGTTGTCGATTAAAGAATAGCAAAATTATGAAATTTGTATAGGTAGCGTGCACACATATGCACCGCGCAGCCGTCAGCCGCACCATGGCTTACGGGCCAATCCAAACAGAAATGTAGGCGCAGACACGTATTGCCACTCAATATCTTATCGATCTTTACTCGAATTACTCAACGCTTTCTGAGAGAGGATCTTGCTTGACCTTTTACTGGTGTTCGAGTAAGTGGATTGTATTTTATATGGTCTCGTGCGTTTCTTTAGTGGTACGAGTGAACCTCACCTGGACGAAAACATCAGCACCGCCGGCCGGCGTGCAATGAAACGCCGAGTCAAAATTCAGGGTGACCAAGATGCAGCTGCGGGGTCCAGGGTTCGAAAAACCGATTTAACCGGCCGGCTCGGTGAAAAACCAACCGGTTAACCGGAATAACCAGCCGATTAACCGTATTGCTACAGTACCATGTCTGGTTTTCTCCGGCTAACCGGTCGGTTAGCGCGACCGGCCGGGATCGGTTATCCGGTGAACCAAAATAATCGGCCGGTTTCTACTGGTTATTCGAACCCTGGCGGGGTCTCGAACGTGTGGTCAGGAGCAGACTGATTGGGAAGAGATCGAGAAACCTAGTGAACGGCGACAGCGGCGCAACATTCTTGTTGATTCCGAACAAAACGATGCTGGCTAAGGAGCCATGAACAAATTATGATAGTGCTATTTATTAAAATACCATTGTCTCTGAACCTATTTTGATGTGCACCTCCGACTATTTTATGTGTACACATACATATTCTTGCATTGCTCTAACTAAATGCTTTTTAATTCATAGGTTTATTTGAATTTTAGTCTTTAGCTTACCTCAATCATTACTTAAAAGACCATGAACACGGAAGTTACCAAGTGTCTTTTGAAAGGGATCTACTAATTTAAATTGAACTAGCTCAGCTGGTTAAGTTTATTATGGTGGAACCTATCCATCTCGAGTCCAAGACTCAACATGGGTACGGTGTTATATTTACAATTATTTATTTATTCAATGGAAGATGACGTCCCCGCCACGAGTGAAGCCATGAGATGGACAATTTTGTCGCATTTTTCTAGCAATTAAGGTTGTCAGGAATGGTTATTTATTCTCACTCAGTTTCTCCATCTTCTCATGAATCATATATCCCCAACACCATCTCCCTCCAAATGTGTCATTAGTCAGAGTAGTGTACCATTCAGTTGATTTACACACCTAGCTGTAGTTACTAATTCACATGTAGTTCTTTTTCTATAGTTGAAGCATTGTTGCAAGACATCTACATTTTCTCCCTCATATCATTAAGGTGTACTTAATTCTCAATTCTCATCTCTAGAGTTCAGCACAATCATCTTGAACACAAAATAAATAATAAAACATAGATTTTTTTCCTCGTTAGGAGAACTGATTATACTGGAGCCAATTAATTAAATAGAACAAATTTCTTACGTGCCATCAAAACCTATACCATTCCCTTATGAACTATCCAAAATTACAACATCCCTACCATACCACCATTTAAAATTTTTCATCCCCTATGCGCCACTTTTATTATTTACCTCACTATCGGAAAACTAAAAATCGCCGTGTGTCAAAAACTTCGCCGAGTGCTTCTCTTTGGGCACACAGCGAAGACCTCTTTCGCCGTGTGTTTCATGTCCAACACACAGCGAAAATGTGACACACGGCGAAGACCTATTTTACCGTGTGCCGTGCTCATGGCACACGGCAAAACCCCTCTTTGTCGTGTGCTTTATCAAGGCACACGGCAAAGAGGCCTCTTCGCGGTGTGCCTAATTCTGGAAGCGCATGAAACAAAAGAACAAAGTGAGTCGAAAAATAATATTCATGTTATTGAGGCTACTTTAAGGCCTATCTATTAGTTGATATGCAATTTGAAAAGTCGTATTCATAAAACATTTGCCACGAACATCAGGTCAAATATTATTTAAATTTTATTAAATTCAAATAAAGTATAAAATTATTGAGATTGGTCGGTATATCATTTTAACCTACACGGAGTCTACGCTAAATAGTTAAGATGGTTTTGCATATTTTCTCACGTATAGTGCTTATAACTTGAAAGTATCTCGAGGAAGATCAATAGGGAAAAGAGAGATGTGGTTAGATTCGAGATGCAATCACATTCGAATTAGAATTTTATTATAACACTTTCTCTATAAAGCAATAGACAACACATTATGCTTCATCTTAAGGTTTCTTTTTTTTGGTTTAATTTCATATTTTTAATCTATTAACTGCAAGTATATATATATATATATATGTATATATATATATATATATATATATATATATCGTTTTAATGTTTATGAATTGAATTTCAATTAAATATCACCTATATGTACATGAAATAATAAAAAATTGTGTTTACCAATTTTATATCCATGTGATTGAGACCCTCTCGGTTTAAAAAAAAATCGAACACTATGTCGATCAAATAGAAGGTGTTAAGTTCATAAAAATAAAACATTTAAATTATATTTACTGTGTGTCAGCGCGGCACACGACAAAAAGACCTCTTTGCCGGCAAAGTACCGATTTACACTTAACCGTTTCCGCCCCTCTCATTCACTCAAACTCTCTCCCTCGCTGCTCTCACCCCCAAATCACTCACCACCCACGCCCCACCCTAGCTCAGCTCCCCTCCGCTCAACCGTCGATGCCTGCGCCCCACGCTCCCCACGCCGCCGGCTGAAGGAGGAGGAGGAGGCCGCGGTACACCAACTGGATCGTGACGGTGGCCCGCTCGTGCATGGACGGCGGCAGCGACTGGCTCTGGCTGCCGGTGAGACGGACCACCTCGGCGACGGCGTGCGCGGCGGCGACCACGGCCTTGACCGCCACCGCGGTGGCGAGGGCCACGACCACCGCGTGCTTGCTCTGCTTGTCCTTCGCCTACCGCATGGTCTGCTCCATCGCGGAACAACGAGCCAAACGAACAGGGATGGCGGCGGTGCAGCAGCTCAGATCCGGCCTCTCCCTCCTCCGCACCCGCCTCGCGGCTTCCGAGCCTGTGGCTGCCGCACAGGTCTCCTCTTATTCTCTCCCAGCTCCCCTTCCGCGCCCATTTCTATCGATTTCGATTCGCCTTGCGAGGCTTGCGTTTGAATCTTAGGCTTGCTCTGCGTTGGTGATGTATGTCGCGTGTGGATTTCGTCTAAATTGCTTTTTGTGATTTTATTTCCTGGTGAGGTATTGACATGTTCATTATGATGCAGGGCTCCAGGGGCTTCGCGTCACAGGTGGCCAAGCCCACCGGGAAGCAGATCAAGGTACTTCATTTTCCCTTGATTTGCTGCGAATGTAGATGTTAGAATACTATGTTTTTGGTGATCGTCCAGTGGTGATTTTATTTGAGTAGCAACCGGATTTGCTTCACAATCTTGTGAGTGGTTCTGTCTTGGTCGGCAATCTAGTGGAGCATAATTTATTTTAAGATTCTATCGTATTCATATGGTATCTACAAACTCCAGTCTCTCACAGAAAGTCCTCTTCTCACCAACCTATATCTTCTTTGCTACTAGTATTGCACTCAATTTTCACCATCATTGCTCAAGTCTGAAGGAGTACCAACCAGTCTACCGCTGTGTTCATCTCAAGCTTCAAAGCTTTTGTAATCTTTTATGTAGGATGTCAAATAAGTTTTACATTGTATATAGATGTCAATAATGGAACATTTTTATATTTACAAAATGATGGAACAAGAAATAATCAAATAGAGCTAATTATTTTTTTGGTTGTAAACTCATGTTTGACGTGTGTCTTGAGGAAGGCACATGGCAAAGTATAAGTATTTGCCGTGTGTTCCAGGGAAGACACACGGCAAAGCGGCAATCATTGCCGTGTGCTAGCGGTGACATGGCAAAGTACTTTGCCGTGTGCCCGACAAGAGGCACACGGCAAAGACGGCTTTGCCGTCAGGCCTTCACCGTGGGCTGCGCACGGTAAAAACCGTTTGCCGTGTGTAATCGGGTATTTGCCGTGTGCCGCAGGCACACGACAAACTCATGGATTCTGGTAGTGTGGCCTATTGCATGATTGTTAAATGGTGATGGAAAAGATCAATCTACCCTTAAAATGAAATCTAGGTAATTATTTGAATCTTTTTGACAACATCGTAATAAAAATATGTGGACTATTTAGACTCAGGGAAGTTTTTTTGGCACCACAGTAATAAAAAAAAATCACAATTTCATTATATCCATGATGGAATTCATCCACAGTTCCACTATGAGTTTTCTGAAATTTTCTATATTTCATCCTAAGGGCATATTGGTCTTTTTTACTATCACTTAATCACTATCTAATAGATAAAATGACAAAAGTGACACATAAGGGATGAAAAATTTGAAATGGTGGTATGGAAGGGATGTTGTAATTTTGGATGGTTCACAAGGAATTGGTATAAGTTCTGATGACATGTAAGGAATTTGCTCAATTAAATATTGTTGATCTCACGCCAAGCTCAAAAAGTTAGTGTTAGACATTTTGAGCTTGACCTTAGGTTAATTTATGCTTTACTGTTGTCAACCCTGCCAAGTGTTTGCTAATGTCACAGTGTCATATACAAGCATATAAACCATCATATTTTTTAAAACATGTTGCAGGGATATACCCTGGACCGTTCTCAATGTTTTAGAATAATTAATGAAGATAATATAATTGAATAGAATATGCAACAGTCCATACAGTACACAGATCATTGTATATGTAGCTCAAACAATAATCTGAGCTCATATATGTACAATATGAATTCAACAGTCAGATATGTACAAGATACTGTATCTCAACTGGATGCCTTTCAGACTATATACATCACTCCGTGGCATATGCCTCTATGATTAAGATGTATTTTCTATAAAGATAATCCATCATAATGAAACTCCATGGAGTCCTCACTTGAACTGCAAATTGCTCGCAAATGTGTGACCAAACTTCCACCCTCGCGGCACCACGTTCGCAAATACAAGAGCTTGGTCGTCTGTGTTGGTCACCCGAAAGGAGAGCTTCTGTCCGTTAAGATAGGCCAAGGAGTGCCATTGTGCGCCCCAGTTTCGTGCCATTGGCATCCAGTCGGATGAATTGTCACCCTTGACATCCATTGACTTGATTGATCCAGCGCCTGCAACGTTGGCCACTAGAACAAGGTTGAAGTAGTCATGCCCATTGATCGTGAACCTTACTCCACCTTTGCGAACGCATGGAACTCTGCACAAGAAGCGCCCATATTCAAACTACTATTGAGGAATGAATTACTCTCAGTTAAGAAGAAGAGACAGAAAGAGAGCAGGTTAATTAACTGCACGAACCTTTGGTACATGACTGGGATGATGCCTCCATGATACACGCCTATTTTCTCCCAGGCCGGCTGCGCCATGTCGAAGTGGGCCCGTGGTGGGTTGCACCAGCCGCCATTTTCGCTGGGCAGAGCGTAGTTGGGTGGGCAGAAATTGGTAGCCGTCACGGTCACCGTGACGCCGGGCTTGCACCACCTCGGGTCCGTCTTGCGGTCGCACGCGATCTTGTAGCACTCCCCGCACGAAGCGCCATCATTGAAGAGCGCCGTGCTCAGCGCCGCCGTCCGCGTGCCGTATCCCGTAGAGTACAAGTTGCCGTACCCGCACGCGCCACCTGCCATGAGCAAGCCACAAAACCGCTAGAGCAACAGTCTGCATATACGTCTTGTTTGGACTGCTATTGAATAAGCAGGCTGAAGTTATGAAGTACATACCCATGGTGCCGGAGCCGTCAGCGCCACCGTAGAATGTCGCGTGTGCCCTGAGCCATCCGTTCGGCGCTGGAGCCGACGACCCATTGACCGCGACATCGGCCGCAGCCACGGCTGCCACGACGAGCAACACGGCAGCCAAAACCCGAGCACGAGCCATGATGATGATCTTTGAATTTGTTTGACCTTAAAACAGCAAGAGACTAGCTATTGTAGAACTAATATAGGCACGAAAGCTGGAGAGACACGGAGAACTGTATGCGTCGTGTGTTTGTCCGTTGGTGCTGATGATAGACTTTGATGGCTCTGATTGTGGGTGTGCTTCTGTTTATATAGGACTAAACCTGGTTGCCATCGAATTACTACTGATTGGCGGCCACGCGGCGTCGTCGAATAAAGAAGAGCATCAATCAAACGAAGAAAAATAATGTCAGCAGCTAGCGTGCACATGTGCATGGACGCCGCGCCGCCGCACCGCCATGGCTTACGGGCCAATCAAAACCAGAAAAATGTAGGTGCAGACACGTCTTGCCACTGTACATCTCGTCTTTACTTTATTTTTTTCCGGCCTTTCTGTTTCTGATAAGATCTTTCTTACTTTTCCTGGTGTTACAGTGAACGGCGGGTTGCATTTTCCGTGTTCAATAAAACCCTCTTGTCGAAGGAAAAGATGTCATGTGTTTCTTCAGTCGTACGAGTGAACCTGCATCTGGACTAAAACATCAACACCGCCGCGCCTTGCAAGGAAACGTCGAGTCAAAATTCAGCCCGCTAGTAAAGAACGCGCGTCTAACGTGGCGGTAGCTCCTTGGCTCCCTCAGCAGATCGGGCACATGCACAATGAGTGGATATACCCGAGCGGCGGCCTCAGCACGTTTTTGTAATTATTTCAGCAAACTTTAGTCAACCCCTGTATGCTAGATATTGGTCTTAACATGTCATTTTGATGGATAAGACTTACTGAATATTAGTTGTTTAGAAATTTGCTTTATGTTATTTGTGCAGGTGTTCTTCTTGATAATGAGGCACGTCTACGGGTTGGATGATAACATGAGTTATATCGCTATTTATATCACCGAATTTCAAACTTGTTTACATACTCGAATCTAAACCAAAGTTATAATAATAAGATTTTAACAAACTCGTTTACATACTCAAATCTGAATAAAAATTCTAATAATAAGAATTTAACATAGCATACTATTTTATGCTGCTCATATGTATGTACTATTAGACTCTTACTTCGTCAAGGTGTCACCCGATGATCGATTTTTCGACTAACCCTTCATTCATGAGATAAGAATGTCACACAAAATGTACAGTTATTTACTTGTTTATATAAATTTGTATAGTACCGGCTCATCATCTCTACACGGAGCCGCCTGCTGGACTACACTTGGTAGGAACCACAGCTCCATCAGGCCTTTTGATGTCTCAGCAGTGAAGGCATGCTCAAACAAAATCTTTCCATCCTCCAAGGAGTACGTGCCCCAGGTGTTCTCAGTGAAGTTTCCGCACAAAGAGCAGGACTTATTCTTGCCGATGAAGTAGACACAGTTGCTCTTGTAGCCCACCGTCTCTGGGGCGCGCAGCGCGAAAGATGACTCTTGGCCCACGAATAGGGCTTGATCGCCAGCTAGCTTCTCCACCTTGGTCCAGCGTTTGTCCTTCGCGTCCAGCATGTACACTTCGAAGCCAACGATGACGGATTCACTCTTTTTGCGGCGGTCGCAGAAGATACAGAAACAGTCTACTAGTTTCTTGTCACGTAACCGCAGGACGAAGAGGATTTCTCCATCGGACTCGAGAAGGAAGCCCTCCCTGTAGTAAGCGTTCCGGCCTTTCACCGGGACGATCACCATGCAAAGCGGCGGCGGCACGGTAGCATCGATCATGTACACGTACCCGTTGTTGTGCAACAGGTAGAACCGGCCGTTGCATTCGGTAGCTGACAGGATTTTGCCGGGGCGTCGTGTACCCATTGCAAGAGAAGTGAAGGTCCACTCATCATCGTTGTTGGTGGCCCGCCGCCAGATCAAGAAGCTGTCGACGTCGAGGGCGCAGAAAGCCAAAGAGTCACTGCTGCCGCCGGTTAACAGAAGTGCTTCCTTAGTATGCTTCATCGTGCTCAAACCGTCTAACTGGATGGCCTGCGACGCGCCGGTGACCGGGTTGATGAGGAAGACATCGAACGCTTTCCAGGAAGGGGAAGTGAATGCTACACGGCCACGGGGCGTGGCGCCAAGGCACTGTAGGCGGCCTATATCTTCCAAGCGCACGCGGGATGGCATCACCGCCGCCGTTGGCCGCCGTGCTCCGTCCAACTGAACGGAGACGATGACTCCACGATAATCGTGAGTTTTCTGTTCTTGCGGTGCGCAAAATAACATGTGGGGGACAGGCCTCGCGAGACGGGCGAACACAGTCGCCGCCCAGGCCTTCAAATAGAAAGCCCTCTAAATCTATTGGGCAAACTCTAAACCGTCGGATTTAATGAAGATTGGACGGTCCAGATGAAATCAAATAGTTCTTATGTAATTCCATCTATTAAAAATTCGTTTTATTTTCTGAAATAGAAAGTAAAATCTGCATGTGCGTTCGAACACTTCCAAAACTATGACATTAGCAAAGTGGGCCTGAACATTATGAAAAAAATAATGTAACATTAAAATAAAATATTGTTTTTTGCCCGGTGTTGCTTTAGAAGATAGAGATGAGAGTGCAATACGATAGTATGAAACAATTAAAAAATATATAACATTATTATTAAGATAAAATATTTTTTAAAAATAAAAAAGGGAAATAATATGCAAGCCAGATGCAATAGGCACACAAATAGAATTGAACAAACACTTTTTACATTACTTTGGAAAGCAATTGGAGTTAGGAAAGATTAAAGAGCATATGACTCGGGAAAAAGACAACAATTAGAATCGGATACTACTTTGTTCAGGCCAAGACATGACTATAAAACAAAGAATACTAACTTTGACATTAACGATTCGGCAATTCTCAAAGCGAAAGACGGAAAGGGGCATGAGTACACGTACACAAGGTAACATACAAAAATTTTACAATTACAATTTACAGATCTTTATCTTTTCTAAGAACTTTCAGTGCTAACTATTCAAATTCCTTGCGCCGACAGCTGGAGTCAACAACAAACTTCGACAAGCCAATATACAATCTGTCTGACCCAAAAACTACACATCATCAACCTTATAGCGCTGATTTCTCACTGTCAGATACTTTCTTGCTTAATTAAATTACAGGTATGCTACACCTCTTCATGCATGTTACATCCCTGCATTATCAAAACATGTAAATTAAAAATATTCAAAGATTACAAAGATCAAAATATTTCAAGTAATTTGCATAAACATCTAACAATCATCACTGTACTACTACTGATTCCTTTTGGTTTCGACATCCATCTAATTGTTAGTATTTTCGTTAATATTTATCTTTTAAAAAAATTGCTACAAATAAACCCATTCATAGTATACTTTACCCATACTATGCATGATATAAAACTAAAAACTTCTATTCCAAAGATCAAAAAATTTCAAGTAATTTGCATAAACATCTAACAAGCATCACTGTACTAGTGATTCCTTTTGGTTTCAACATCCATCTAATTGTTAATATTTTTATTAATATTTATCTTTTAAAAAGATTGCTAAAAATAAACTCATTCATAATATACTTTACCCATTCACTGTACTAGTGATTCCTTTTGGTTTCAACATCCATCTAATTGTTAATATTTTTATTAATATTTATCTTTTAAAAAGATTGCTAAAAATAAACTCATTCATAATATACTTTACCCATAGTTTGCATGATAAAACTAATAACTTCTAAAGACAAAACAAATGCTATAATTAAACTGGCCTATCCATGTCTTCAACAGGTGAAACAACCACAGACCAGGAAAAAGATCTAGCTGCACATAACGAAAAAGAAGGAGAGAAAAGCTTGACCAGAGAAGAAGAAAATCTAGAATCATTAACCTAATCCAATACACGGGACCAACAGAAGGAGAGAGATATTATCAGAGGATACTTCACAACACAATTAAAGAACAAACACCTAATGAGGACATACGATGCCAAACACACAAGCAGCATGCAAAGGCACTAGGAATCATTGAAGAGGACAGTGAGTGCATCAAAATGCTTCAACAAAGCAGCAACATGGGCAAATGGACAAGAACTACGGCAACTATTCGTCACAATCTTATGCAACTGCGAAGTAGCAGATCCAAATCTGATGTTTGAATCAACTTGGGAGCTCCTATTAAAAGACATCCAAAAAAGGGCCGAGCGTGGTGCTCGGTTGGTTAGCAGCTCCGGATGGGAGCTCTGCCACCCAGGTTCGATCCCTGCATGGAGCATGGGACGCCTGAGCTTTATTTGCCTCCTATGAAGGCTGGGGTTAATAGATCCTCTTTTTTTTTAAAAAAAAAGACATCCAAAAATGCCAAAAATGAGCATAAGTACTTCTCAAAAGAAAGAAATATCTTTGATGGAAATACAGAAAATAATAAAAGAGGCCGGCAACTTAATTACGGATTATCTAGACATAAAAGCGTCACAACAAAAAGAGAAGGAAGATGAACTTCTGTCCGCCACACGTAGTTCCAAAGAAGATGCAGAATATTTAACAGGCAGACTTAACAAAGACCAGCTGAATGCTTTCACAGTCGGTCAACAAAGGGCTAGGAAATATGATATTTGTCGATGGAAACAGCGACACAGGAAAGAGATACCTGTGTGTTGACGCTGGAAAGCGCTGCTACATGAGCACGTCTCTTGTGCGGATGGCAAAAACAGAACTGGCTACTGAATCTACCAAAACCGGACCCTTTGATTTCCAAAACCGGAGCCTCTGGTTTTGTCGGGGTTCTGACGAAAACCAACGAACGCTCGCTTGGGAGGGACCCCATCAGGACAACAAGGTCTGAATATATTTACCCAAACAGGTAAAATACCATAGAGAGCTCTACATGGCTATATCTCGAGTGACACACAGGTACAGACTAAGAGTGTTGATCGACGATCCAAACAGTCAAGGGGATGACATGGTCAAAAATATCGTCTACTGAGAAATTTTATAGTTCATCTATATTTTAGATCATCTGTATAGATAAATTAGATGTTCAAGGATGTTTACCTAAGGTGTAAATGTTATTATATATAATACATATGTTATGAAAAAAAGGATCCCACATATCAAATTTGAAGCCCAAATCTATTGAAGGATCTACGAGTATATCAAATTATGCAACAATGCACCGATAAACAGATAAATACATTAACATTGAAAATAAAATCCTTAAAACAATCAACAATAAATGGGTTGGATTAACATTAAATAAAACAAATAGCCTAACTCAAAAACACCAAAAAAATAATTATTAAATAATTTATAAAACAAACTACACAATAATAATATCTATAAGGCTCCATTTGAATGTAGATATTGAAGACCTTAGAATTGAATTAAGTTCAATTCCAGTTCAGCCTAGCCATTCAATTGAGTCCAATGCTAATTCTATTGTTTGGATGTGGATTGAATTGAAAAATAAAATTTAAATTAGAGGCAAAATACCAATTCATGTTTGGGTGGACATACCGTCAAATGGGGGGGGGGGGGGGGGACGAGACCTCGAAGCCGCCAGAAGGAAGGACAAAGGGAGGCACAAATTTTGTCCAATTCGGAGGGGTCGGAGTCCGAATTATAGGAGGAGGAAAGATAACAAGCTGAGGGTGCGTTTGGTACAGCTCCAGATTCACCTTGAATCAGAAACATTTTAAATTCTCTTTTGGAACGTTTCTCTAGTGAATCACTCTAAACGTTTTATAAAAATCCTAGATTCGGATTCTTGAAGTAAAATGAACTAAGTGATTCATGAATCAGGTGAAACACCATTTTGGGTGATTCAGGTTGTTAGTGTAAAAAAATTAAAACGTTTCAAGTGATTCACCCTTGAAACGTTTCACCTTTTTGCTGTTTGAAAGTGATTTAGGTGATTCAACCGTGAATCTGAAACGTTTCACTTAGCCAAACAGACCCTGAATGTCGCTAGGTATTGGAGTCGAAATCCAATACCAATTCCGAGCTCCATCCAAACAATGACATTCACAGTGGCCAATTCCAATTCCCAATTCCGAGCTCTAATGTCTACATCCAAACGGAGCCTAAGACTAGCCGCGCTGATAGCGCGGGCAACCTTGCTAGTTAATTAGGTTAATTTCAAGTTAATTCAACATGGCCTCGTAGCTGTCGAATGTGGGGGCAAGGGAGTCCCCGTCGATGATGTCACCGTAGGCCAGCTCGACGGAGGGGCCAAGCTAGAGACGTTGCTGGTGGGAGGGACAAGCACACGCACAACGTGGCCCGCGTCAGCCAGCACGGCGCAAAGTCGGGTGCCCATGAAACCGGATGCGCCCGTTAGACGCAGCTAGCAGCACGCCGCCGCTGATACTGAGACGATGAAATAGAATATTTATGAGAGGAAGGATAAATTTTTCATCGGCAAAATCTAACCTGATTTCTAATTCCATCTGAAAAGTCTCTTACCTCTCTGCAGCAAACGGCTAGGCAAGGCAAGGATCGATGTCTTGTTGGTGGACCAATAGCAGCTTGAGGCGCGCTCAATCTCTCCTCCCTACCCCATCCGACATTAGCCAGGATCTCGTTGCGGTCGCACATAACAAACCATTGCTCCATGCACCTCTGGTCTTTCGCCGACGGCTGGTGACAGAGACATCTAAATCCAGCATGACTTATCAGCAGAGTCTAGGTAGGGAAATAAAAAAGAATTTAAGTGCGAATTGACGACGTGCTCGTCTCGTGATCGTCAGGATTAATTTGAGAGGAAAAAATCACGACCAATGAAGAAGGATGGAAGGGGAGCATGATTCATGGGCGGGTATGCGCGGTGGATAGAGCGTCGTGCGGTAAAAAAAGTGCGTAATTTTGTGGCAAGAAGGTCGGTCTTGATCGCATGGTGGAATTTAAACCGGATTGAAAATAAAAAACTAGGATGTGGTGAAAAAAGTGCGTAATTTCGTGGTAAGAAGGCCGGTCTTGATCGCATGGTAGAATTTAAACCGAATTGAAAATAAAGAAACTAGGATGTAGTGGATATATAGATTGCATGATAAGTTTAGATGGAATGATATTACCATCTTTTAATATTTTCTTTTTTTTTTACTGTTTTCGTTCTTGTTTTTGTCGCATCGGAAAATCACAGGGGAAAAATGAAATACGACAATACGAGGAAGAAAACCGTATCCAATAGGGCCATTTGCTGCCGTTGCCGTTTATCCCGGAAACGAAAGCTAAAACCCAATTTTCCCCTCGCCGGGGCCCGTAAACAATCGTTATCTCCCCCAACTCCGGCCATGGCGCTCCTACTCCTTTCCCTCCGCCCCTCCCCGTCTCCGCGTCTCCCGCTCCGCTGCCTCCTCCTATGCCGCTGCTCATCCGCCTCGGCCTCCGCCACTTCCCCTAACTCGCTCGCCCCGTACCAAGCCGCCTTCGCCCACCGGATGTCCCTGGCAGGTATCCACCCCCACCACCGCATCGGTTCGCCTCTCCATCCCTCCCTCTCCGCCTCGTCGTTTTAATCTCGTTTCGGCTAATTCGTACCTGCTAACTCCGCTTGGTTGGTTGGTTGGTTTCTTGGGTGGATGCTTGCAGCGATAGGTGTCTCCGGCGGGCCGGATTCCATGGCGCTGTGCGTGCTCGCTGCGGCGTGGAAGAAGGAGGCGGAGCGTAAATTCGAGGAGGAGACATCCGTCGTCTCGAGATTCGTGGACGGGCTCCTCGGGGTCGTCGTCGACCATGGGCTGCGGCCTGAGAGCTCCGAGGAGGCTCAGCTAGTGCGCAACCGCGTGCGTGGCATGGGTAATCTTACGCTTAATCTCGCAGGATGCTACATCTGTTTATTTTGATTTTAAATTGAAAATTGTTTAGATTTAGTAGAGCACATTTTAATTGTGATGGATGTAGCTTTTTTTTCCCCTGAAATCGTGATGCATAAAGCTGGACGAGTTATTCTAAGGTCCTGTGATGATTATATCAAAGTCAAACTTCTAGTCTTGATGTAGGTGTTCAGTGTGAGATTGCAAAATGTGAGTGGCCAGATGGTCGCCCCCAGCAAGGGCATGTTCAAGAGGCGGCCCGTGAAATGAGGTATTTGTTTTTTCTCGAACAGAAGTGAGGTATTTGTCACCCTGCCCTGGTTTTGCCCCTTGTGTTGCCCTTGCACTGCCATTTTCCAGTTCTTTTATATTGATTTATTCGCATCTCCAACTTGATTAAACCTCATGTTTTAAAAAATTCAGGTACGGAAAACTATTGGACATTTGTGTAAAGCAAAGAATAGGAATCTTGCTTATTGCACACCACTCAGATGACCAGGTATTTATATTATTCTTGCTTTTTGGGTATTAATGGAAAGGTCGCCCCCATTTAGGATTGTAATTTATGACAAGTAAAATTTAATTCTCAGTGACACATTACGTGTTATCCAGCAGTATTAGGTTAAATAATAAAAGAGCATTTGGGTTGGTCTCTTGAATTTTTGTATGCCATGACTGGGAATATTTTTGGTGAGTTCATGAAAAGTTCCTATATTTGATCAGGAGACGGAAAGTTACAATGGTTAGTCAGTTGATGGAAAGTTCCTACCTTGTTGCTCTCTTGTACATGCTTTTGGAATTTTTATTTAAGAAGCTAGATTTAGGACATGCTACTGTCATGCTATTATAATGCCTTGTATCTTTTTCCTTGTCCATTTAGTTTTGGACAAACAAACAGATACCATGAAGATGTTGTTTGCTTGTGTGATGTCATTCGTCTCATTTTCACAGTTAATAAATTATGTACTTTTGTTTAGTTAGGTATTCATTTATGTCTGAATCACATCTTGTTAATGCAGGCAGAGCTCTTTGTTCTCAGACTATCTCGCAACAGTGGTGTTCTAGGGCTTGCTGGTACAGCCTTTATGGCTCAATTGTTTGCACCTAATTTGAAATATGATGGACAGAATTTTCGAAGGCATAGCATTCTTCTCGTGCGGCCCATGCTTGATTTTTCTAAAGATGATTTGTACAAGGTAAGACCAAACCTCAGAAAAATATGGAATTTTTAATTCATGTTGTTGGGGGACAGTCTATATTCTCTTTTAGACAGGTATTTAATTAGAACATATCACTCTATACTTTGGCTGGACTATCTGTAATTACTGATTTGCATTGTTGCACATCTCAGTCATACCAAAAAGTATGCATTCAGTATTCTGTATGTGGAGTTAAAGTTGTATCATAACACAGGAAGCCATTTTTGTTGATAGTTTTTGAGGAGTATCTCCAACGACTATTGCTGTCAATCTCTTTAAGGTTGATATTTTTCTCCTAATTTGCTCTCCATTTTCCACAGATATGTCAATGTGGTAATCAATCATGGGTGGAAGATCCAACAAACAGTAGTATGTTGTATGTTAGAAACCGAATTCGGGCATCTTTGAGAAATTTATCCACTGAAGGTTAGCAGCTATACTAAAGTTACCTTGTTTTACTCGTTTTTCTAGTTCACTCGTGTTGTGCAATCTGTTTGTTACCCATTTGATTTCGAAATGGTATACCATGTCAGAAGGATGCTTTTCTCGGAATTATTCTTGTAGTTTCTGGGACAATTGCTACTATATTGTCATTGTTTCATGTTTGATTGTTATATTAAAATAATTATTGGTAGCCAAATTTTAATATTTTGACCACAGGCCTCCCAAAACAACTGTTCTTTTGTATCTGGGAGGAGCTTGTTTGAAGTTAGCCTCTGGAGATCTGCAGCTGCACAAGTTAGCCTGCCTGTCGACATAGTTGCACATGCCTTGCAGAAGTGCATAAATGTACATTTATCTGACAAGCTGTTGTTTATATCAGGAACCTTTCTGTCAGGAGTTCACAAACTGATTAATGCATGCCGGTTGACAAGGTCTTGTATTGATAGTAGGTGCCGTATGATCATAGAACAGTCTGTAACAATATTGGAGGTCTAGCCTTATGCTCCACCTAGATGTGAAGTCTCCTAGTCTTGGGTGATTATTGAATTTATTAGGCTAATGACTTTTTCTCTTTACTTCTGTTTTATTATTGCAGCATGGATATGCTGTTATTGACCTGGAAAAACTTGATCCAGTAAATGTTGACGATCTTTGTCTTTCACAATATTTAGTATATATCTTGCAGGTATATACTAAACTATGCATTTTTTTGGGGGTTTAGTGCCATCTTTAAGGAAAAACTTATCAGTTGAACCCTCCCAATCTTTATTGCAGTTTATTTCACAAAGGCACAAGCCGGTTCGTGGTAGATCTGCTCGACTCCTCATGGATTACATTCGTAGCATTCCCTGCAAGGTAAATATTTCAGTGTTGTCATGCAAACTTCTGAAATTTGAGAGAAATTTGGACTCTTTCAGCTGTTGGTCATTACCTTACCTGCAAATATCTCGCTGTGCTCTACTGGTTATGGCTGATTGGCTGTCACAGTTCTATCAATGTAGTGTTCAGTCAGTAAATGCATTTGCTAGAAATTGTGCATTATTTAGTATTAAAGGTTCGTTCTCAGTTGTTCTTTATGATGGAAAGCTAGTAACATTTCTCTTCTCTTAAAATCTCATAATCAAATCTAAAGCTATCATGTTTCATCCACTTTCACTTTCCAACTTTCTCTATACTAGTTCAATCAGTCATTTACTGCCATGGACATCTGAACTCAAGGACAGGCACTATTTGGCTCATTTGTTGGCACATTAATATTAAAAAGAAATACATGAACATCTATGTTCTTGTCCAGGTATATCTTTTTGATTCATTCAACAATGCTAGAATCTCATGCAGGCAGCCCTTACCTTAGCTGGTTGTTACTTCTGTGCTGCTCCAAGGTCTAAAGGTATGAAAGTACTTGTTTGTTGTTCTGTTGACTGGATGGAGTCCTCTTCTGTTGAAATGTCCTACAAGTGTTCCTATGAAGAGCAGGCACCTCCAGTGCCTGATGTTGACCAGATAGTCCTTGAAGCACACTTACAATCTAATCACTCTGTACAGAATTGTTCAAGCATACCTTTTGTGTATTCGAAATCTTCCATAGATGTTCTGAAAAAAGCGAAGGATCTTAATATAATAGATGATTTTACATTCGAAAATCTCTGTTACCTGCGGACAGAAGAACATGATAAATTTATTACAAAAGAACAGAAACATGAAGGACAGGAGCAGGAGAAAACAATAATCCCAGATTGTGATGTTTTGTGCCTTTATCCTGGTGAAACGTGTCACTTCATGAGCAGATTCTTGATTACATGGAAAGCTTCCAAAGATGTTAGTGGGATATGTTTGCATGACAACAAGGAATGTGTCTCGAAGAATTGTACTATTAATAAGGATGGAAGTCTTGCAGTTCGACACATGGTTGACACCGATTGGTTATTCCTCGCTAAAGTCTCTAACAACCATTCAGTTAAAGAGAACCTGAGTGATTTAAAAGCTTACAGTAGCAAGTCGGAGATTAATAAGGTGCTTCAGCACTCCAGATCTATCCAGCAGTCCGCATCGAAAGCACTTCAGATCCTTAAATCTATTCCAGCTGCCGCAAGACTAACACTACCTGTACTAACGGATTTGCAGGGTGACATAATGTGTATACCGGTAAGTATTTCACATATAATAACCTGTCTTTACCTGAAGTCAATTATACCTGTCAGTAGCTCGAGATATGTTAACTTTAAGATAAATCTTCTTCATTATTCGTTTCAACTAATACTTATAATTATGTTCAACTACTGCATGACTAGTGAGACAATCTATTGCCACAACTTCTACACGAAATTAATCTCTGTACTTACTGGATACCACGCTTTCTATAGGAATTAGTGGCATCCTGTGGTTGGGTAGGCTAGATAATAGTTTAATAATGATGTTTTGCATGACTTTACACAGCGTTCTTCTAGAGCTTCTGATTTGCTTATATATATAATATAATGAGAAAGGCATTGGTAACCATGGTTTCAGTATCCACATTAGCAAAGATAATCCAACATGTTTAAAAATTTTTCTGCTCTTACTAAATAAAAGTTGGCAGCAGTTCCCTTCAGATAAGCTCAAGCTAATATTTCCCTTGTCAGAGTATTGGCTTCAGATGTTGCCCTAGCCTGTCCGTAGAAGCAGTATTCTGTCCAAGAGTGCCTCTTGGTGGGGGATACAGTTCATATCGATGATTGCACAAGGTTTACTCTTGACAAATAAAACATCTGGGGCATGATCATTGTTCAATTATGAGCAACTGCTGGTAATTACCCTTTGCAAAAGCTCTTTGATCTTCAGTTTATTGTCGCATATGTGCCCCTTCTTAGTCTTGTCTTCATGTTCTCATAGAACTATTGCAGGTGCTGAATAGGTCATGGTCAACCTTTTGGGTGTCAAACGTTCAGTCTCTGCATGTCACAGCATTGTGTGACAAACGAAGTGTTCACACTACTGATTACTGAATATCTTGCTCAGATGGCGGAGGATGGATGTGATCTTAGGCTCAATAATTTAATCTTTTATAATGCAGGCCGACTCCATTAGGTAGAGAACAGTTGCTTGTCGAGGATGCAAGCTTGGTGAGAAAGGATATATGTACAGCTGGGATGGATGAATATATCAGTTAGGCTAGCGATAACGCTGCTGCTAATCCTTACATAACCACATGGTCCTAAGATTCTACATTATTTAAGTGTACATCCTACTATAAAGATTACCAGACAAGCTTGGTGGATTAACTGGTCAGGTGTCTGTACGAGGCACAGTTTGTTTGATGGTTGATTTGTCTGTACGTGTATATCCTGCTTCAGAAGAATGGTGTTTAGTGTTTGTATAACTCGTAAAAAGAAAAAATGTTGGCACGATGGTTATTTTACATAATATAATGTTTTTAACAGTCCTATACTTAAGTTCATTCTTAAGTATTTGTGAAACTAATGGTGCCTCAAATAAATCATTAACACTGTTTCTTTTTTTGAGTTGAAACTTTTTTGCATTGATTTGAAACACTTTGAATTCAAGTTGAAAATCCACAAAGTCTGAGACAAAAATTTTCGTAACGAGTTGAAACTCCTCGAATGTGCCATGGAGAGACAGCTTATACTCGATTGTGAATTCACTCGATTGTGAACTAGATGATAATCTTGCTAACTTTTAATTTCAAATTTGTAAATATAAACGGAGAGACAGCTTACACTCGATTGTGAACTAACAGTCGGTCCCATCTCCCGCCCGCCAGGCTTATCCTGCTCAAGTCTCCCCCTTCCCTCCCCGCCCATCCCCGAGCTGGGTCAGCAGCCGACGCGGAGCCAGCGAGCCGCGCGGCTGGCCTCGAGCTCGTCACCAGTCCTCGCAGCAGCCATGTCCTCCGTCCACTTCTTCCCCACCGCGTCCCAGACCCCATGCCCCACCCGCCTCCTCAAACCCTCTCCTAAGCCTCCCCTCCTCCCGAGCCCCACTTTGTCCGCCGCCGCATTCCACAGCGGCGGCAACTGCAATGCGTGGCGCCTCCCGTACCTACGGCTGCGGAGGCGGGTTCGCTCTCCCGCGGCTCCGACCGACGCGCCGCCGGTGGGCCCCGATGGCGGCGGCGGGGGGAAGGGCTCGGGCGGTGGCGGCGGAGGGGAGGACGAGGAGGATGAGGGGGAGAAGGAGAAGAGGAACGGGCTGCTTCCGGAGTGGATGAACGTGACGACCGAGGACGCCAAGACGGTGCTGGCGGCGGTGGCCATCTCGCTCGCCTTCCGCTCCTTCATCGCCGAGCCGCGGTTCATCCCATCGCTATCCATGTTCCCCACCTTCGACGTTGGCGACCGCATCGTCGCTGAAAAGGTCCGTTCCTTCTTCTCGAAACCTGACTTCTCATTGCTTGAAACTCCAGTAACTCGGAAGCTTAAATGTGCCACATAAGTTTGTGCTTCTGTAAGCATTGCTGCTTGTCATTCTTCAGTAATGCAAATTGAAAGAAAACACAATCAGTTCTGGATTGGTATGCTTGAATCTAATTTACTGCGTAGTGCTTAGTTATCGGTAAAATAGGTTAATTTTTATTTTGGGAGTTATCAGGGTTAAACTTAGGGCCCAAATTTTCCACTTCAGTTTCTATAAGATCAGGGATTCCTGGCTCATTGTATGTACTTAAGAACTGATAACCTTGACTGTCCACTTTTCTAGATGCACTCAGTGCGTATCAACACCTTTTTGCTGTATATACTGCTCTAATTCGTTATGGTTGTTCAATTGGCAACATGTTTAATATGCAATTGCAATAGAGAAAATTCTTTCGTTATTCTGAGCTGCACATCTCCTGAATTGAATTACGACAGAATGTTTCTGAAACTATGTGATCCTAAATGCTATGCTCATGCAGACTTCATAAGCTCACTTGTGCCTCATCTTGGACTAAAAAACGGATATGTTGTATTAAAAGAAAAAAAAATACAAAAAAAATCAGTGTGCTTCTAGCGATGATTTTGAGAAGTTGAACTGATGATAGAGGTTTTATGCAATTTCGTGAATTTTTTCTTCCATATGGATCAGTGGAACTAGAATCTCTTATATACCAGACTACTAAGGCATCAGGTGGATACCTGTTGTCTACTCCCTCCGTTCACATTTACATGTCATTCTAAGATTTTCAACTTTTCTCCAATTACATGTCATTCTCGCTTCCCAATGCACCTTTCTCTCTTCCCAATACAATATTCTCTTTTCCCACTACATCTATCTCTATCTCTCTCCTTGTTTTCAGTGCACTCATCTTTTTACTTCTCCTTATTTCCCGTTCCCAACTCCAAAATGACATCTAAATGTGAACGGAGGGAGTAGACATTAGGAAGCTTGACTTGGTTCTTATGTCCAACCATCCTACAATAGATTATTTGCAACATACTTTAGCTGGTCATAGCAAAACATGACTGTCCTGTTTTAAATTCTTAGCACATACATATGGTCGTCAGCTAAAGGTAGACAGATCATATATTTTCTCGAATTAGGCCTTACTATCAGTGACATAGTACTAAGTAACATATTTATGTGAGATATGATTAGTGGTTCAATATTCAAGGTAGGGAAATCTATTTCAATATTTGCTGGGAAAGAGCAGAAACTAGAGGTTGCAACTGCATATTACCTTGCTTATTCATTTAGGATCTCAAGCAAAATCCATATAGCTTGGCACAAAATTTGTGAATTCAAATACTTCGACCTACTATGTGTTTTTTAGTCAGTTGCGGAATGTGATGGTTATCACAAATAGGATGCTATACTGTTACTGTACATGAAAATAGTGTTGCTTAGCTTCTTCTAATTTTTTTTTTCGTGTTTGAATACTAGTTGATCATAGTATTTAATATTCCTTAAATTGCATAATTTATCTCACCGATTTGGATCTGCATAATGGCAACTATAAACTATAATTATTCACAGCATACCTTCATTCTGTTTGAGTTATTCATATTGATTGAAAAATGAAATTTAGTGTTATAATGGAGAGTTGTTATTCACTTCATTGCATAACTGATGGTGTGAATATTTCTCAGGTTACTTACTACTTCAGAAAGCCATGTGTAAATGACATTATAATTTTCAAAAGCCCTCCAGTGCTTCAGGTACTTTGAAGTTTCAAGTCACATGTATGTGAAGCGTTTCTTGATGGTGTACAATGTTTGTTGATTCAAAATCTTTGAATGTTCCTTTTCAGGAGGTAGGGTATACTGATAATGATGTTTTCATCAAAAGAGTAGTTGCCAGGGAGGGTGATGTTGTTGAGGTTTGTTTCAGAATCAGAAAAAGTTATTTCATGTCATTATGTGTGCAGCTACATACCCTGTGTGAAAATTGAGTTCTTTCTGTCTATGAATTCCTCTTATGTTTATCTTCCAGCTGACAGGTTGGGATGTGGCAACATATTAAATGTTATCTGTTTTTCTGGCCAATATATTGCTTTTATTGTGTCATTGGTAGTATATTCATTACCATCTTAATAGCACTTCTCAAGATGTCACGTTATGAGGGACTAAGGTCCTGTTCTGATTAATGAGATATTGACATTTTATTAATGCAATACCACACTTCCATGCAACCCCAAAATTGCAAATTGTTCTGTATTTTCAGACAACTAGAGTTTCTCAATATACACACAAATTAGCTTTCCAATCTTATTTCCTCCAGTTTTGTGCTGATGGAATACTAGAGTTTCTATACGCTCAAATCAGTTTTCCAATCAGCTGTCAAATTCCTTCATATTGTTGGAAAGCTAGAGTTTCTGAATATACACATGAATCAGCTTTCCAATCTTATTGCACATTTGCACTGCCAGTTTTCTCTATGCTTGTTGTTTTCCGCTTTTTTCTACTTGACATAGTCTTCATATGTGTCATAGAAGCCCGCCTCTGCTGTAACAAGAACATTGACCTTGTTCCAAACCTATGATTGCTTAGATGTACAGCATTTTATGGATGTTGAATTCAGCTTTACGCAACCCTTAGCCACCTTTGTAACATCCATACAAGGCACAATGGCAGTGACTGGGGCAGTGTTGACATTGCTGGTGTTCATGGGAACATCAGAATTTGAGGCCTCATTTTCTGTAATCAGTGTCTGATTTTCTGCTGCCACTGCCGGCTTGTTTTCATATATTTGTTTTCATCACAGCTAGTTGGTTGCTGTTTCATGCTAAAATTGGCAAGATCTCAAGAAATGCTTACTTTTAGGTTCTTGCTAAGAATGCTGAAAGAGAGAGGGGAACGATTGTAAAAATTCATTGAGGGACAATTCGTAGGTTCGGTGCCAATTTATTTTAGAGGAGTTTGTACATATTACTGCCCATTCTCGTGGAACCAGAAAAACCTATGAAAGGAACAATTTTCTTGCATTTGATTATCTGTTGTGTTGCAGGTCCATCAAGGGAAACTTGTTGTGAATGGTGAGGCTAGAAACGAAGAATTTATTCTCGAGCCACCTTCTTATGATATGAACCCAGTGGTAAGTTTTGCTGAGCACCATGCTTTTTGTGACGGATTTATGTATGTGGTTCTGAATGACACTGGCCTGTATCACTTTCTCTGGTAGAAACGAATACTAATACAACCTTGTAACTGTGGATCTCACACACCCAACAATAACTGTGAAATGTATTTATAGGTTATAAGGCCCATTCTTAGCACCTCATCTGCATTGATAGTTGAAGATATAGCCTGAGGAAAAAAAACTTTTAACATTTGCATTTCGTCAATACCTGCTTAGACAGTATAGACTAACAACTAACGAGATATTAGAGTTCCTGCCATGAGCCATACATTTCTGTATAAACATTTTATTTTGTTTTTTATGCAAGTAATTTGTTTTACTGCTTTAACTTCTGTTTACAGAATCCGTGTTGATTTTTCATGTTTTAACCATGTTAATGATATCTTCCCTTGCAGCAAGTACCTGAAAACTCAGTTTTTGTAATGGGAGATAACCGAAACAACAGTTATGATTCACATGTGTGGTAAGTAGTAATATTTCGATTTGATTGAAATTTTTCTGCTGGTTGTTCTCTTGTTGCAATTGATCTCACAATCGCGCAATTGTTTCAGGGGTCCTCTTCCAGCAAAGAACATACTGGGGAGGTCTATATTTCGGTACTGGCCTCCTGGTCGAATAGGGAGTACTGCCAAAAGCTGCCTTATCCCTGAAACAAGATCTGACTCCATCATTGATGTCAAATTGACGAAGTAGATTAGTTATTTATATGTGAAGTTGTAGCTTCACAGGAGCTCCTTTATATGATTCCTCTTTCTGTAGAATCTCATAGAGGAATAGTAGCTGGCAGTTCTGTTAGAAATCAAAGAGAACTCATACCATTATCCTTGAAATTGAGTGTGATGGCAAAAGGCACAGAAACCATTTTGTCTCGAGGTTTCACTTGCTTTTGCCTTGTTGTATATTAGGGGAGCTTGATATTTATCTTCCATTATTAATTGGATGGTTCTCGACCTAATGATGATGGGATAATTGATCCCATTGGTGAAAAGAATATATTGTGTTTTTATGGGTATTGATGTTAAACTGTTGAGACATGCTGTCTACTACCTCCATAATTTTGTTGATAACGCTGGATAGTGTAAATTGCACTAATATTAGCTTACAGGCCGACAGAAGCTCTCAATGATCTTTTCTTTTTTTTCCCTGAAAAAGGAACCAAGAAGCCGGCCATAATTTCACCAGGTTCTATGAGTTTTCAGCGTCCAATAATTTAATTTAATGACTATCATCGTCCAATAATTTGAGCCGCTTGTTTGCTCCATCGTCTAGAAACTGGAGACCACAGTAAATACTTATGAAGGTGTGAAGCTGGAGGCGATAGTTCCCCGATATTATATATATTACCACTATTTACAAATATATTGTTTATAGAACAATAGCTATGGTTACTTGATAATATTTAGGACACTATTCAAATTTTGGTTACTATTCAAATTCGAGACACTATCTAAATTGCTCTGTTATTATTCAAATTCTAAATTTCTACAGTGTTATTCCACTATCCAGGTGGAGTGTGCACTTACTTAGTACTTCGAAACTATTTTGAGCACTTCAAATATATTAATTACCTTCGAGTATTAATTATGGTTGGTCTTAATCTTCTTCTTTTAGGATCGTTCTTTTGGCTGGCGAGGCCAAACAGACTGCCGGGCGGTATAAGTTCTTAGTGTAAAAATCCTACTCGGTACTCACCATACTTATCGCTAATTTGTTTCAGAAGTAACGAAGTCTTTCTCTATATAAGCCAGTCACAAACATATACAGAAAGTTTTTATCGTCTCCCCAGACAGTTCCACCCGAAGGGAACACTTCTCTGCAGCAACACAGGATCCTCTCTAACGCCTCAACTAGGCTAAACCGAGGACTACGCCGTAGAGGTTTCTCCTATATGGTCCCTAGCATAAAAACTTAATTCATATGCAAGAACTGGATCATATCAAGGGATTTTCAAAGACGACAATACTTCATTTCCACAAATATAGCTTACATATGATTTTTTCTTTCGGGAACCTCCAAATACTTAAACACATAAAGAAAAAATTACCTTGGAGATGATATCTTACAGTGGACTCACGCTCTCTATATTACAAGTGGACTACTAATATTGCTACTTAGTGGTGGAGGTGGAAGGCGTTCTTGAGGAGTGAGCTCAGAATGCTGGACGATGAGTGATGGATGTCTCACTTCTGAAGCCCAGGTTCTCCTTTTATAATAGAATGAGCGGTACTCTCTTCCTGTTTATTTAGCACATGTAGCTTCCATCTTCATGTAGCAAGGACACTAGATGTCATATACAGCACCCTTCAATTGGCATTGTCTTCCTTTCATGATGATATTCTCTTGCCTTTCCTTGCTAAGTCTTGAAAGATTTATTACATGTACGAAGCAACACAAGGTATTTGTCCTGGCATGCATGCCAATGACACGAATAATATCGATCACTATTCTTTTGATGTCTTGTGACCTTCTTTCTGTGATGCTTTGTGATATGATATTATTTATGCTGCGACCATTAGGCTAGATTGATCTAGCTAATTATAGGGTCACACCACGCTTCCCATTTGAGAGTATCACTCTCAATATTTTTATGAGTAATATTTTATTAGTCTCACCACGCTTTCGCATATAATATCTTCATCTAAGAATGAACTGGTAATTTTATCATTAAAGTCTTCTGTATTTCTTCAAACTTTTCATTTATTTCTTTTTTTAGTTCTTTCAAAATGTCTTCTTTTATCTGTTTCTTCCGTTCAGGTGCTATTGATTTAAATTTTTCTTTCAACTTCCAGTCAATGTATTCTCCATCCAAAGGATCAAATCCTTTTATTAAACATTCCTTGTATGTTATTTTCGTAGAAGTATTACCTTCTTCTTTTACCTTGAATCCAACTGGTTCTTTTAATTTTGTATTTATTGGTTCTTCATAATTTTTCTTATTTTTTTGTACCAGCATATAATTCTGAATATAATCTTTTGCAGCTGGTTCTATATAATAATTTGGTCCTATGGCCATTCTAGCTTTGGCCAATACTTCATCTACATCCATATATTTTGCAAATGATAATGATCTCTTTCTTCTTTCCATGTCTTTCTTTAGGATCACTATTTCTTCAAAGGATATATATATTCCTGGTCTCTTTCTATTGAATACTACATATAAAGGCTTTAATTGTATATTTTCTGGATATTCTAATGATGGTAGCATTCCATTGATCATATAAAAGTATTCAGAAAGGCTATTTAATATGACCAAATAGTACCCTTTGTCTTCTTTCTTATTGTTATAATGATACTAAAAATTGTCTAGCAGACATTGTTGAACTTCGTCCATAAAAATATAATTTTTAGGCTTGAATTTAAAAGTATTCTCTGAAAAAACCTTCAGCTTATTATCTGAACCAAAGGTATAGTATTCAACTTCAGGTGTATTCATTGCTCTCTTCATTCCTGCAAAATGGAAGAGTGCGAAAACAAGTCAGGCAACTTATTATCTTTACCCTTTATATGCTCAAAATGAACATTATAACCATTTTCGGTAATGATATCTTTAAATAATATCCACCTTCTAGTCGAGCTTTTCTTGCTATTATATATATATATATATATATATATATATATATATATATATATATATATATATATATATATATATATATATATATATATATAATAGTAAGAAAAGCTCGACTAGAAGGTGGATATTATTTAAAGATATCATTACCGGAAATGGGCTAGACAAATCTAGGCCAATGGTCGCAGCATAAATAACATCATATCGCAAAGCATCAAAGAAAAAAGTCACAAGACATCAAAAGAATAGTGATCAACATTATTCGTGGCATTGACATGCATGCCAGGACAAATACCTTATGTTGCTTCGTACATGTAATAAATCTTTCAAGACTTAGCAAGGAAAGGCAAGAGAATATCATCATGAAAGGAAGACAATGCCAATTGAAGGGTGTTGTATATGACACCTGGTGTCCTTGCTACAGGAAGATGGAAGCTACGTGTGCTAAATAAATAGGAAGGGAGTACCGCTCGTTCTACAAAGAAGGACCTAGGCTTCAAAAGGGGGACACGGATCACTCATCGTCCAGTGTTCTGAGCTCACTCCTCAAGAGCGCCTTCCACCTCCACCACTAAGTAGCAATATTAGTAGTCCACTTGTAAAATAGAGAGCGTGAGTCCACTATAAGATACCATCTCCAAGGTAATCCTTCCTTGTGTGTTTAAGTGTTTGGGGGTTCCCGAAAGAGAAAATCATATGTAAGATATATTTGTGGAAATGAAGTAATGTCGTTTTTGAAAATCCATTGATATGATCCAGTTCTTGCATATGAATTAAGTTTTTATGGTAGGGACCCTATAGGAGAAATCTCTACAGCGTAGTCCTCGGTTTAGCCTAGTTAAGGCGTTAGAGAGGACCCTGTGTTGTTATAGAGAAGTGTTCCCTTCGGGTGAAACTGCTTGGGGAGACGATAAAAACTTCCTGCATATGTTTATGACTGGCTTATATAGGGAAAGACTTCGTTACTTCTGAAACAAATTAGCGATAAGTATGGTGAGTACCGAGTAGGATTTTTACAACTGAGAACTTATACCGTCTGGCAGTTTGTTTGGCCTCGCCAGCCGAAAAAACGATCCTAAAAGAAGAAGATTAAGACCAACCATAATTAATACTCGAAGTTAATTAATATATTTGAGGTGCTTAGAATAGTTTTAAAGCACTAAGTAAGTGCACACTCCACTTGGATAGTGGAATAACACGGTAGAAATTCAGAATTTGAATAGTAACACAGCAATTTGAATAGTGTTTCGAATTTGAATAGTAACCAGAATTGGAATAGTGTCCTGAATATTAATAAGTAACCATAGCTATTGTTCTAGTGCCGATATATTTGTGAATAGTGGTATCAGAGCCTGTTACAATTGAGAAGTTAAAGTATTTGAATTCTGAAATAAATACTGGAAAGATTATAAATACAAAAGAAAATATCAATATAAGGTGCAGACTTAATTCTTCAGAAGAACATACTTGGCACAGTTCACAAGGACAGTTAAACTTACTTGTGGACTTAATACATAATCTTTATATTACTTGGGGTAAAAGGCAAGACGAATTAGATATAAAGCTAGATAAACTTTATAAAGACCACAAGAAGATTGAAGAAAATATTTCTTTAATACAGAATAAAATAAATCTCACGTTACAAAAGTTAGAGGAAGAAAAAGCAGAACAAATAAAATATTGTCAAAATAGTGACTATATCAAAGAAGAAGTCTCTCTGATCTATAAAAAGTTAGAATCCAAAAAAGTTATAATAGAACAAAAGGATATCAAGATACAAGAAGAGGAATCAAAAGTACTAATAGAACAGAATAATACAATAGTGCAGCTATTAACTCAAATCCTTGAAAAGATTAATACCGAAACCGCAGGAAAAGAACTTGTACTATCATCAGCCGGAATAGTTTGTTTCACTACATCCATAAGTTCAGATAAATGAACTTATCTAAAGGTGTTTGCAGAGGAGATCAATCCCTCCAAATAGTAAATAAAGACATAAGACCTTTAACCTTAATGGATAGGCTAAAAGGTAAAAGCGAGGATATAGAAAATCTTGATGAAATCATTAATGTAGAAACTGATCTGGAAAAATATCAGAAGGATACCTTAAGAAAAATAAAACCACAACAAATATATCATATGGGATTTTTCGAAAGTAGAAGTGGTTTATATAGAATATCCAGGGAAGTTGAATTAAGTGTTTTGACAAAACCAGTAGAATTAAAAATTGTAAGTAGACAAATTGAAAATAGTTTGAAATATTCATATTACAAATATATTCATCAAGGAATGTATATAATTGGAATCAAAAGTATGACAAGAAAAAAATTAGACACAAAAGTTTTAATAACTTTGTTAGACAAAAGATGGGACATAATTAATAAAGCGGCATTAGAATTTTTAGAAGGAGACATGAATGAAAGTAGTTTAATAACTTATATAGCTCCAGACTTAATTATGCCTATAAAAGAGTTTATAGAAAAAACGAGTTTTGGTTTTCAAACCAAAGGATATGAAGAATTTAAAGGAACAAATTTGTTAGTAAGCATAGAATTTATCGGTAGACTAACAAATAATAGCAGGACAAAATATAAGGTAAATGTTAATGATGTAATACAAAATATGCAATCAAAAGGAATTAATTTTATGAGTCCTCTAAAAATAAATTCTGAAGAGAGAGCAGGAGAAGAATGGGATATAGGTGAATTAGTACAAAAGAAGGAGATTTTGCACATACCTGAAGACTATATCAGCTATGAGAATAATAAGGGAAACACCAGTATTAGATTTATAAATTATAAGATAAGATCTTTAGATGATTCGGTTTCTGTTGCGACAGAACAAGAAATAGATAATGGTAGAAGACATAGTATCTCAGAATTCATGGAGAAACCTGATATAGACACATAAATAAGTTATTGTGAAGACAAATTAAAACAATTAAATACTAGATATAATAGCTCTATGTTACACGAATGGCCAAAAATTAGAGAAAAAGAACTTTACTTTTTTAGAGAACTAGCAAGGTTAAAAAGAATTAAAAAAGATAAATAAAATTCTACGAGATGCTCAGAGATCAAGAAAGAGGTTAAGAATAAGATAGATATCACTTACAAAGAAAATCAATTAATTACTAAAGAAAAGAATATGGCTCAAGAAAATACTTCACTAATAAGTGAAGAAGAACATTGGAGCATGAATGAGAAATTATTACAACAAAGTTTTGAGGAAGAAGAAGAATTAGTAAATGAAATTTATAATGAAGAAAAACTTAGAAATGATGTCGAAGATCATAATGATTTTATAGATTTTTTAGATGATATAGGATTGCATAACTTAGAAAATGCTATGGAAGCAATGGATGTAGGGATTAGTAAAAGAAAAAGATATGGTGACGACTCAGTAAAAAGTGAAGGGGAGCAAGAAAGACCCTCTAGATCAGCAGAAACTTGGCCGCCACCAAAAGAAGAATTCCTATATAATTACATCCAAGGTCAATATGCTTACATGGGCTCCAAAAAGAGAAATTTTGAAAAACCAGTAAAATTCCAAAATTACAAGAGTGAAGGAGCAATATTAAATTTATCTGCATATGACCCAATAGATTGGCCAAATGTGCTAAGCGTTTGGAAAGGATTAATAGTTCAAAAATACATACAAAATCAGCATAATATAGGAAATAGGGTAGAAGATATGATAACATATTTAGAAACATTTTTAGGAGAAGCAGCAAGGGTTCTATGGGAGCAATGGGTAGAATCATGTCCAGATAAGTATGAAGAGTTGAAAAGAGCTGGAAGCAATCCATATAATTTTGCAAATATAATATCACATCTTATCATAGCAGAAGATCCAGAATTAGGTAATACTGCTTTGCAAAACGAAAGATTAAGAGAGATAGAAAAATTAACACTAACAAATTGGAAAGGTATAAAGGAATTTTCACAACATTATTTATATAATGCAACCACTGCTAAGCAAGGATTTAATCAAGGAGTAGTAGAAAGGTATTTTAATAAGCTACCAGATCCCTTAGGCAGTATGATATTTGAAGAATATAAAAAAGAAACACAAGGACAAGTCATTAATATATCTCAAGCCATCACATTTGTGTTCAAACAGTTAAGGAAAATATGTACAAGCATACAAGCTCAAAGATCCATGAAACATTCAGACTATAATTTTTGCAATAATATAGTTCAAATACCTTTAACATATGGAGAAGAAAGACATAGAAGTAAAAAGTTTAGAAAACCTCAGCGAAAGTACAATAATCCTAGAACAAAGAGAAGATATTTTTTAAAAAGATCTAATAATAGGCCACCATTCTTACATAAGAGAAATGTAAGATGATATAATCCTAGGAAGAATTATGATAAGACATGTAGATGCTTTATATGCAATTCACCCGATCATCTAAGTAAAACCTGTCCTAATAAAGATCAAAAAAGATACTCTAGTAAATATAAAGAACAAGAGAAGGTATTTATAGTGGACAGTGTCAATGAAAATATCTTAATGTGCGATGATGAAATAAAAGATGATGAGTCTATATACTCCATCATGGAAACAGATGAAATAGAAAATATTGAAACAGAATATGAATCAAGTGATGAGGAATCAGATTTAATAGAAGATTTAGCTGGATTAAAAATTGAAATGATGAATCAAATAGAGTGTGAATATGACTGGATAAGAGGAAAAGAAGACTATAATATAAAGTTCACTTTTTGCATATATTACCCAAGTCAAGATCATAGAGCCACATGTAGTGTGTGTCTTAAACAAGCATGCCTTGAATGTCTGAAAACAAAGAAGCAAGCTTGGAGATATGAAGTAGAATTTGAATCAGAAGATAAAATTTTATCTAGTAGAGTCTGAATATTAGAAAATAGAATAAATAAGTTAGAAGCAGAATTAGAAATATTACAAGCAAAGGTTGAAAACAAAACTGCAAAAGAAGATGAAATTATTGAATGTCAGGAACAAACTTTAGCTATAAAAGACAATAAGAATAATAAGATTATTCAATTAAGAGAGGCTTTGATAAGTTTTGAAAATAAATACATAGTAAGATTGCCATTCAAAGAAATATTAGGCATAAGGATCCCAGTAAAAATAAAATTAAGACCAAATATTACATATAAAATACTAGCCTTAGTAGACACAGGACGCACTAAAAATATCATCCATGACAAATATTTTATTAGATGCCCTGAAATAGTACATACTATAGATAATAATAAGGCAGAAGTCTTCATAGATATGTCAGGAATAAGAAAAGTCCATAATCAATTAGCTTATAATATAGAAGCATACATAAACGATACAAAATACATAATAGATGAAATTACAATAAGAGATCTATCTATGATAAATGATGAAATGATAATTGGGTTAAGGTTTTTACAACAATCAGTACAAACAACAATTATACATGAACATAGAATTACATTTATCCTATGACAAGATAATGTTCCATACATTTCCGAAGTTAAAAAGCGCCATGAGACACAACTAGTTTGCAATATTGATATAGATAATTCTACTCCACTCCTAGATATTGCATTACCTAAAGAACACACAAACCTTGAACTGAGCTCAAATATAGAAGAATATTATATAGAAAATTCTAACCTAGAATGCATTGGGTTACAATCATTTGCACCAAATTGGTACAGAGATATAAAGTCTAAAAAAGATATAGAGAAGATAGTACAAAGGCTTGAAGATATTCAAATTATTGGTGAAATACCTATGAAGCATTGGGAGAAAAATGGTATAGTATGCAAGATCAATATAATAAATCCAAACTATATAATCAAAACAGTTCCAATTGAGGCCACTCCAAAGGATATAGAAGACTTTAAGATGCATATTGAAGAACTATTAAAACTAAAAGCCATAAGAGAAAGTAGAAGCCCACATAGATCTGCGGCATTTATAGTTAGAAATCATGCTGAAGAAGTAAGAGGAAAGTCCAGAATGGTCATTAATTACAAAAGATTAAATGACAATACAGTAGAAGATGCTTTCAATATTCCAAATAAACAAGAATTAATTAATAGGATACAAGGCAGTAAATATTTTTCAAAATTTGATTTAAAAGCCGGATTTTGGCAAGTTAAAATGGCAGAAGAATCAATCGAATAGACTGCATTTACATGTCCTCAAGGTCATTTTGAATGACTTGTTATGCCATTAGGACTAAAAAATGCGCCTGCTTTATTTCATAGAAAGATGCAAAATATTGGTATATATAGATGATATACTAATTTTTTCCAAATCTTGAAGTATTCTTTAGAAAAGTAGAACAAAATGGTTTAATATTATCTAAAAAGAAAATGGAAATTTGCAAAGAAAGAATTAATTTTCTTGGTCATGAAATAGGAGAAGGGAAAATATATTTACAAGAACATATTACAAAGAAAATATTACAATTCCCTGATACCATGAATGATACTAAGGTTTTACAGCAATTTTTAGGAATTGTCAACTATGCAAGAAATTACATAGATAACTTAGCAAAGCTTGTAGGTCCATTATATTCAAAATTAAGAAAAAATGGCCAAAAATATTTTCACTTTGAAGACATAAAGTTAGTAAGAACCATAAAAGAAAAAGTAAAGAATTTAAAACCACTACAGTTACCTCTAGATGATAATTATTTTATATAGAAACTGATGTCTCTAAGGAAGGTTGGGGTGCAATATTAAAACAAAAACCTAATAAATATTCCTCCAAGATAGAAGAAAAAATATGTCGTTATGCTTCCGAAAGTTATAAATTAAAAACTATGAATAACACTGATAGGGAAATTTTAGCTATAATTTCCGCAATAAACGCATTTCGTTTATACCTTGGATTCAAAGAATTTACCGTACGAACAGATTGCGAAGCAATTTGTAGATATTACAATCAAATTAATAGTAAGAAAAGCTCGACTAGAAGGTGAATATTATTTGAAGATATCATTATTGGAAATGGTTATAAAGTTTATTTTGAGCATATAAAGGGTAAAGATAACAAGTTGCCTGACTTGTTTTCACGCTCTTCCATTTTGCAGGAATGAAGAGAGCAATGAATACACCCGAAGTCGAATACTATACCTTTGGTTCAGATAATAAGCTGAAGGTTTTTCCAGAGAATACTTTTAAATTCAAGCCCAAAAATCATATTTTTGTGGACGAAGTTCGACAATGTCTACTAGATAATTTTTGATACCATTATAACAATAAGAAAGAAGACAAAGGGTATTTTTTGGCCATATTAAATAGTCTTTCTGAATACTTTCATATGATCAATGGAATGCTACCATCATCAGAATACCCAAAAAATATACAGTCAAAGCCTTTATATGTAATATTCAATAGAAAGAGGCCAGGAATATATACATCCTTTGAAGAAATAGTGATCCTAAAGAAAGACATGGAAAGAAGAAAGGGATCCCCATCATTTGCAAAATATATGGATGTAGATGAAGCATTGGCCAAAGCTAGAATGGCCATAGGACCAAATTGTTATATAGAACCAGCTGCAAAAGATTATATTCAGAATTATAGGCTGGTACAAAAAAAAATAAGAAAAATTCTGAAGAACCAATAATTACAAAATTGAAAGAACCAGTTGGGTTGAAGGTAAAAGAAGAAGGTAATACTTCTATGAAAATGACATACAAGGAATGTTTAATAAAAGAAATTGATCCTTTGGATGGAGAATACATTGACTGGAAGTTGGAAGAAAAATTTGAATCAATAGCACCTGAATTGAAAAAAGAGATAAAAGAAGACATTTTGAAAGAACTGACAAAAGAAATAAATGAAAAGTTTGAAGAAATACAGAAGACATTTGATGATAAAATTACCACTTCATTCTTAGATGAAGACATTATGGATATTGGAGGGCATGGGCAACCTCCAGAACCCGAACAGAATTAACCCACCAAATATAAATAAAGACTTAAAATATAGAGAATTACAATCTCTATATGCGAAAGCATGGTGAGACTAATATTAAGAGTGGTACTCTCAAATAGGAAGCGTGGTGTGACCCTATAATTAGCTAGACCAATCTAGGCCAATGGTCGCAGCATAAATAACATCATATCGCAAAGCATCAAAGAAAGAAGGTCACAAGACATCAAAAAAATAGTGATCGACATTATTCATGGCATTGACATGCATGCCAGCACAAATACCTTGTGTTGCTTCGTACATGTAATAAATCTTTCAAGACTTAGCAAGAAAAGGCAAGAGAATATCATCATGAAAAGAAGACAATGTCAATTGAAGGGTGTTGTATATGACACCTGATGTCCTTGCTACAGGAAGATGGAAGCTACGTGTGCTAAATAAACAGGAAGGGAGTACCGCTCGTTCTACTATAAAAGGAGGACCTAGGCTTCAGAAGGGGGACACGGATCACTCATCGTCCAGCGTTCTGAGCTTACTCCTCAAGAGCGTCTTCCACCTCCACCACTAAGAAGCAATATTAGTAGTCCACTTGTAAAATAGAGAGCGTGAGTCCACTGTAAGATACCATCTCTAAGGTAATCCTTCCTTCTGTGTTTAAGTGTTTGGGGGTTCCCGAAAGAAAAAACCATATGTAAGCTATATTTATGTAAATAAAGTAATGTCGTTTTTGAAAATCTATTGATATGATCAAGTTCTTGCATATGAATTAAGTTTTTATGCTAGGGAACCTTTAGGAGAAACCTCTACGGCGTAGTCCTCGGTTTAGCCTAGTTAAGACGTTAGAGAGAACCCTGTGTTGTTGTAGAGAAGTGTTCCCTTCGGGTGGAACTGCCTGGGGAGACGATAAAAACTTCCTGCATATGTTTGTGACTAACTTATATAGGGAAAGACTTCGTTACTTCTGAAACAAATTAGCGATAAGTATGGTGAGTATCGAGTAGGATTTTTACAACTGAGAACTTATACCGCCCGGCAGTCTGTTTGGCCTCGCCAGCCGAAAGAATGATCCTAAAAGAAGAAGATTAAGACCAACCATAATTAATACTCGAAGTTAATTAATATATTTAAAGTGCTCAGAATAGTTTCAAAACACTAAGTAAATACACACTCCACTTAGATAGTGGAATAGCACTGTAGAAATTCAGAATTTAAATAGTAAGAGAGTAATTTGAATAGTGTCCTTGATCCACATTATCCGTCGGGGGCGTCACGTGCAGACGTGCTCCCATGCGCGCAGCTGGCACAACGACCTGCCCCGTTTTTGGCACCGGATTGCTTGCGGTGATGCTGAGGCATACCAAAATGCTTCCGGTCAGATACCCTCCCGAAACGGCGACGACCTGAGAGTGGAGTGCACCAGCGAACAAAAGGCACGGTGGCCCCCGTCACTTTTGCGCGTCGGCACGCCTCCTCGTCCCATCGTCTTCTCCGTGCGTCGCACGCACGCCGCCTTGTGAGTTGTGACGCGACACAGGCTCGCCACGCGCCTTCTGACTTGGGCGACACAGCAACCTGACATCAGCGCTCTGCGCCGCGCGCGCATTTACCTCTTCCAGATCATGGTTCTGCTCTTCCGCCACCACTCGAACCGCTCACCACGTGCTGCCCTGCTTTTGGCTTGAGACGGCATGGCTAAATGTATCGAACTGTCCGTAATGTGTACAGTATCGTTGAGCTTGGATAAACTAATCGTGACAGTGCAGAGTATAACATCCGAACCAAAATCCAGTTCCGGGGAGATTCCGTCTCAAGACGTGAATGGCTCGGTTGTAAATCGAACTAATTCAAAATTGTTAGCTCGTTCCTCTGTTTCGTGCTCGAGCACGTCTCATTCTCGACCATCTCGACGTCGCGTTGCTGAATGCTGATCCTTCCGTGCGCGCTAGTTAACAGGAGAGGAAAATACGGTTGGATAACGTACGCGCCTCCTTCCTGACCCTGCTTCCTTCTACAGCCGCACGCCACGCGCGGGCACGTGCCATGCCTGGCTTAGCTTGAGATGGCTACACCTAGCTTGCTGTGCCCACTCGCCACAGGCCAAGCTTTTTTCGGCAGGTCGTACTGCCGCACGTACGCGTCTCCGTTGCTTGCTCGCTTGTGCATATATACCGCCTGCGTCGTATCCGCTGCCTCGGCACTCGTATCATCATCAGTCCACCATCACGCACCAACATCATTGTAGTTGGAGCAACCTCTGCAATTTGCATTGATAGCTAGAGACAAACCAAGAGAGTCAGCTCGACCATGGCTGGAGCGCGCGTCCGCGCCGCGGCGGTGCTGCTCGCGCTCGGCTGCGCGCTGGCGATCGCCTACACCGCCGATGCCCAGCAGTGGCTCAGGGCGCACGCCACGTTCTACGGCGGAGCCGACGCATCCGGCACCATGGGTAAGCCTCGTAACTTCGTTGCCAACTACTAGTAGTTGCTGCAGAACACACACGCGCCCTAATAATGTTATTCTCTGGCGCATGTGCAGGCGGCGCGTGCGGTTACGGCAACCTGTACGCGCAGGGCTACGGCACGCGCACGGCGGCGCTGAGCACGGCGCTCTTCGCCAACGGCGCGTCGTGCGGGCAGTGCTACAAGCTCGTGTGCGACCGCAAGACGGACCGCACATGGTGCAAGCCGGGCGTCTCCGTGACCGTCGCCGTCACCAACTTCTGCCCGCCCAACTGGGACCTGCCCAGCGACAGGGGAGGATGGTGCAACCCGCCGCGCCCGCACTTCGACATGGCGCAGCCGGCCTGGGAGAAGATCGGCATCTACCGCGGCGGCATCATCCCGGTCATCTACCAACGGGTGCCCTGCGTGAAGAGGGGCGGGGTGCGGTTCACCATCAACGGACACGACTACTTCAACCTCGTGCTGGTCACCAACGTCGCCGGGCCCGGGTCGATCAAATCCATGGACGTCAGGGGATCCAAGTCGCCCAATAACTGGATGCCGATGGCGAGAAACTGGGGCGCTAACTGGCACTCTCTCACCTACCTCAACGGACAGGGGTTGTCGTTTAGGGTCACCGTTACCGACGGCCAGACCATCACGTTCAACAACCTCGTGCCGCCCAACTGGAGGTTTGGACAGTCCTTCGCCAGCAACCTACAGTTCCATCTGTGATCATTGCTTGTTGAGAGATTAATTGGTTTACCATTTCTATAGGAACCCTTGCATATTTTGTTTTTGTAAAAAAAAAATACTTGTGTCTTCTGGCTTTCAATAAAAACAGATAAATAGCTTTTTTTTTCTAAAAAAATACTTGTGTGTTACACTAGACTTTATGAGTGTAATTGTTGATTTTATGAAGTTTATTGAACGTATGAGTACTCACATCTGCATCAATATTGTGTTTCGCAAAGACAAAATTCAAGTGATATAGAGGAGAGGGGGCATAGGCCCTCGGGTGAGGTTCAACATCAATCACCAGGGAACTATTAATGAAGGCATTTTTGATTAGCACGTTGATATGCCCGTGTGACACCAACACACGAACCCGTGACTACTAAGGCAACCCCTAACTTTCTACAATACATGTGAGAAAAAAGTTTTTTTTTACATAGAAACAAAGAATGATCACAAACAACCCTGAATGAACACATACGTGACACATAGAGGAAGGAACATAAAACCCATGTCAGATATCGATGGATATGCAACATCAACACCCACATCGAACTTGCCATCGATTGCTACGACAGCCTCCACTGCGACGGTCCCGTCACCGCCGCTACAACATCATGGTGACCATGAGGGCGAGGGTGATGGTGAGAGTGCTGCCAAGCACCCCAAACACGATCTCTAACACATTATGTTTGCCGCGGCGAGACTTCAGCGATGTGGCTATAGTCGGCGCTGGAGGAAGGAGGGATGATGGAGTCGGGGTCTCCCAACCTTTTGGTTCCGAAGTCAGGTGATCGTTCACAGGCTCCTCGAGGTGCACTCTTGGTGTGGTATGATCCTCCAGTGTCTCACTCCTAGTAACGTTGTCCACGCGGATCACGACAGTGAGGTGTGATCCTCCAGTGCCTCGCTCCTAGTGATGTTGCCACACGGACCACGACAGTGAGCACCTCGATGCCCGATACTGGCGGGCTCACCGCCATAGATGTCAGCAGGTTCTTTATGTGAAGTTGTTTATGGATTGAGGGCATAGGGGCATTTGCCTCTCGTCCCAAATTAAAGCCATGAAACAAGTGGCTGACAAATTAAAATTGGAAGTAACTCAATTCACAAATCTGTTTTATGAATAAGCTGTTGCACACATAAAAAAAATGACATTGCTAATGATGTCAATGGCGGCGGAGTAGTTTCTGGACTGGAGCAACAACTCTGAGTGCATAGTACCAGAGCGTGACCACGTACTCCATCATCATGTTGCTCTCCGAGGTTTACCCTGCTAGCTTGAAGTCGCAGATCTTTATCAGGTGGCAGTCGGCGGCTTTCAGCAGCAGGTTGCTGGGTCTGAGATCATGTGTTTATCGAGTGCATGTACTTGAGCCCGGGTAGGATCAGAAGGTGCTGCACACAGAAAGAACTACTAATAAGTAATAAGATGCTTAATTATGATAACATGGCATGATTCATGATAGCTGCGTTGTGCTTACCTAGTGAAAACAATGCTATCAGCAGTGAGTTGAGTCTAAATATTTTTGAGGTTGGGATGCATAACAATGAAGAATTCATTATTCTTTTTTTTTTACGGTCAGGGGGGGGGGGGAGAGAACTCCCCACCTGAATTCCATTATATTAATAGTGGCGTCAGCCCCATAATGATCCAAATTATAGAGTTACAACACATTTGAATGAGGTGGGGAATAGATAGATTACATGGGGAGAAATACAAAAACTAGGCGCAAATAATAGAAAGCAGCTACACACACCTAGTGTTTCGCACCCATGAATCATATTGTCAAGATCAACACTAGCAGAGAACCCAAGTCACCTTCCTCAAGAGGAAAGCAATATTGTCGACACTTTTGATGCCCCGATCCAGCAAGCTGAATCTAGGTTTTCACCTGGGTAATACTAAGGTTGGCGAAAACAGTGCACCTCAGCAAAGCCTTCAAGAAGGAATATGACGCTGCAAGGCACCACAATGCCGGCATTGGAGGGCTTACACCAGGAGCACCATGCCTCCCATTGCATGTGTTGATTCCATGTCACCTGCTAATAAGCATGAGCCAGAAGGAAACCACAACCTGCAAGAGGACGAACAAAAACCGCAATCCAGCGATGAGGGGCACCACAAAACATGACCACCATGAGCATGCAACAAAACATGACCACCATGAGCATGCAATGATTTTCTCATCGAGGAGTAGGTCCGCCGACATGAGCACCATGCCGGCCTGATGGACATCCAACCGGCAAGAGGGAGAAGGCCAACCGGCTCAGCCCCTCGAGGCTACCAGTGTGCCTAGCGAACCTAGGACAACCCCCACGCATAGCTGCTTGAGTCCAATGTGACTCGCACGGACAGCAGAGACATGGAGTCCTAAGCGAGGAACCGCCGCCCTGGTCGCTCCAAATGGACATGAGCTCAAACAAATCATCGGATTTGCAGCACCATAGCAACAGCACGTGAGCACTGACAGCCAGCCATGGCGCCCGAAGCACCATGGGTCCTGCCTGCGCAGCCGCGCCAGGTCACACCACCGTTGAGGACGCGCTGTAGGGGACAAGGGAGAGCACCAAACCTGTACCCTGTAGCCCGGGTCCAGATCCAGATGGAGGATCCGTCCTTGTTGACGCCACCGCCAATAGCGGGCCGAGCCACCGCGCACGGAGACGGAGTCACGAGCCCGCCGCCGCGTAGATCCAACGCCGAAGAGGGTCGAGCAGCCGACGACGGGGCCGCATAGCCGTGTAGTCGACCGTCGACCCATGCCACCGGCGGGAGCGGGCGGATCCATACGGGTTGTCGCCGCCGCTGCATGGATCTGGGCGCGGAGGGCCGGATCCGGCGACCAGGTGGCCGGGGCGGCGACTGGCCGTCGGGGCTGGGAGGGAGGGGGGGGAGGCGGGGGTGGGTGAGAGGGCACGTGAGAGGGAGGCCCCGCTGCCGCCTTCCTTACGGCTACACTGCTTTGGCCTGCAGTTCGCTCTAGAGGCGGCGAGGGCGGAGGTGTCGCGGTGCGCCGCTGTGGGAGGCGGCGGCGAGTAGGGTTCCACCCGTTGCCTCTGAGGAGAGGAGCACGGGCTCCCCCCGGTGGAAACTTTAACCCATTATTCTTTGACTAGTACCGGCCCACAATATGGGCCTTGACAGCGCAATGTGCACCATCGCACCACACCAGCTTGACAATGAAATGAGTTGTCACGCTAGATTGTTCATGCGATGGGCTTCAGGTCTGGCTATATAGCGTGACTAGGATTGGCGTTTTGTGGCAAGAAAGTGCTGCCGAAAGAACGTCACAACATCGAGTCAAATTAAAGTGCGCAAAGGGGGCTCTGCCCATGCACAAGTGTGGGTGTTCCCTTTACCTATCTATGGTCCCAGACTTACAGAAGCAGCATCTCCACCACAACGACGTATCTTCCCTGAGCCTATATCTCTACTTTGTTCATTATCTAAAAAAAAAAATCTTTACTTTCTTGTACTGGCCGGCATACAACATAGTCCTATTTCCTGTCTGTCAATAGAATAAAAATAAAAATAAAAATAAAAAACTCAACTGAAAAAGCCTCGGTTGAGAGTTGAGACCCATGAACCCTGATCCATTAGCAGGCCTAGCTCCTGCCGTTCTCTCTCGGTTCGCCACCATGAGTTCAGCCGACGCTGCTGACCCCCACGGCCCCACCTGATTAAACTGACAATACAGACGGAATGTCGTTGTTGGTGATCGGCATATGAGAACGGCGAGCCGGGGATGACACGCTTGGTCGCGCGCTCAACGTTACGGATGCGGCTGCGCTCTGGGCAAGCCATGGGATGGCGTTCAATGTAGCAGCGGAGACAGTGGCGAAGCCAGGGAGGCGCTGGGAGGGCATAGCCCCCTATACTTGGTCTCCTCCTATATGCACACAGAAAATTACCATACAATAATTAAGTCAAAAAATTGGTATTGGCCCCCTCATAAGCTCTCTTTTATAACTTGGCCCCCCTCATAACCAGATCTGGCTTCGCCCCTGAGCAGAGACCATGTCGTGTTCCGTGTGTGGGCGCATGCTGCGACGCCATGGAATGGGTACCGGCGCTGCTGCAGGAGACCGTCCAGAACGAGCGCGCCGGTTCCGTGGTCGGCATATGGGAACGGTGAGTACTTGTGGTTCGCTCAAATGGAATGGAACGATCCGGCCAACCCACCGGAATGGGAACGGTGAGTACTTGTGGTTCGCAGCGGAGATTTATTTGGGCACGCGCCATGTCCATCCAGCTCTCGCCGGCGGCACGACCGTCGATGCAGGAAGGCGCGGCGCGAGAGCAAAGAGATGGAATGGGTACCCGAGACCCGTCCGATCGGATTTGTGCGGTCGACATTAAGCCAGGCGAGGGTCCCCTCGTCACGCAAAGCAGCAGGAGAGGACGGGCAGCTCACGCCGAGCACCCCTGCCTGCATGGTCAGAGGCGATTGGAACCGCAAGCTTCGGTGATGTGTTGGATTGAGCTCAACGAGGGAGCCACGACGGCACGCGCATTCGAAGTCGACCTGGCTCGGCTCGAGGAATGCCTCTGAGGCGAGCTGCGGTCCGTGACATGCGCCGACGACACAAACGCGCGCGGCTCCCTCTTTAGACGCCGGCCGTCGTCGGGTCCGAGGACGGCAACGATCCTGGGCGGCCTCGGATGTGGCCGTCTTTACCGCTCACGAGTCACGACACTTGCAAACGTCGGATGTGACGCATATAGCCCACCACAACTCGGCTTCAGCACGGAACGGACGCCGCACCGAGGCCTAACGTTTTCCGCTTCCAAACGTCGTGTTCACGGAGGGACAAGGCCCTGCACGCCGAGGCAACGCTAGCGATCCGGAGGTAGGGCGCTCCAGCAGCCTAAGCGTCAAACTAAAGTGCTAATAGGCTGAAAGATCTTTAAAATAATATTATTTCACCTAATTAAAGTGCATTTGTCCCCGGTTGGTTGATAATGGATAATGTGCTAGTGGAGGAGTCAACGGTCAATACCACAGGGGAGGACTTCTACGGACAGACACCATAACGGATAATGTGCATTTGTCCCGGGACATCCCGGCATAGGGCGCACCAGAGGATATTTTCTACCTATCTAAACCGTGTCTCATTTTCTCGCACCTGATTGCCTGGTTGATTCCCACTGTCCATTTGACCTTCAATTCCTCCATAGCCGTTGATTTATGACACAGGCTGTGGAGCTTCCACCAGAAGCTTCCCGTCATCCCTTGAACTGGCGAACTCCGGGCACTAGCATTGCTGCCATGATCCTTGCGAGCGCCTCCCTATCGAGCCTGTGCACTAGTGACCACCATGAAGAAGAAGAACAGCGCCGCCATTGCTACAATAGTTGATTGATGAGAGGAGTTGCCACGTCTACTCCGGTCACCTCCCCTCCCTCTCCCATTGGTTGACTTCCTTCTTTCCTATCTCCTTCATATCCTCCTCCTTCCCTGAGCAGTGCTCATCTCAACCGCCTTCTCGACATGTTGATAGGTGCCATAGACTTTAAGTTGATCTTAGTAAAACCGATTGCAATGGCTCAGTAACCCTGACCTGCAGTGGTTACAATTTAGATAAATGATGCATGAGTGTGTCAGATCAATAGTTGGTATTTTGGTGTGTAACTCAATTTATAATTGCACAGGAACCCAAACTATAGATCGGGAGTTCTACTACAAAAATTGAATTAGCTTTAATTGGTGTATTTGTACGAAGGCTTAATAAATCCAAAGGAAGAAAAATCCTTGTCAACAGCGATGAAACATGCTGAACGCGAACAAAATGACAGAGAAAAGCTATGGCAACAGGGCATGTCATGCTTCCTGCAGGCATTACAGGGTCATGAGTGATTAGAAGAGGAAAGATGTTGCTTCCAAATGATATAGCATGCGAGTGGAGGAGGAAACATTGTAGCACCTATACCTACATGGCATACTCTCCCAAGTCGCTTGTATCGTGTGATGGTTAGATACTCTATCAGCTTAATCCAAGTTTTCTCATCATGGCAAGGTATAGTTTTTTCTTCTTTCCGAGTTGCAAGGATAGGCATGGCTGATCAATTACAGTAATCATTCATTACCTAAGACAACTACCTGTATTGTATCCGGTTTATCAGGGTTCTAAATGAATATACATTCTCAATTAAACATCCCAATCTTAGATAAGTTGTCGAAGAACTAAATGCTAATGCATGTCAACTAATCTTTTAGCTCCTTTAAAACATCTTGGATAGTCAATTGAGCATCAGCTGTTGAAGTTAGCACTCAACACTGTATATATGACGTTGATTAAAGTTCTGTAAATGGCAATGCATTACCTTTCTTCTTATCTTTTTTTTGGCAAAACCTACCGCTTGTTTTCCTTGTGTAAAGAGATAATATACATTAATTTTTACTGTCAAGTTTTCAAAGTCGTAAGTTTGAAAATACTGCACCATCTAAAACAACTACAATAACATTGATTTCCTAAACAAATATAAATGATCTTATTTATTAGCCTATCTTCATAACTATATAATGGTTTATATTTGTTTCTTCCAGGTAACAACACGTACGCTATCACACCAAAAGAGCAACACACGTGCAACCACAAGTTTTCTAGTGATTTTCTAATTTATAAATACAACATGAAGCAGTCAACGGTAAACACTTCTTCTTGTTGCAATAGTGGCCGCACTTTTTAGTCGCACATAATACATAGTTTCTTCAGGTATACACTCTACTTTCGAACATCTAAGAGCATTTGTCCCGGGACAAAAGAACTTAAGTAACTATTTCAAAGATATATTTGTTGTAGTACCACTTAAAACAAAGGTTGTTTTCCTTAGAATATTGTCTTGGTCGTCTTTCAGACATTCATAGTTTAAGAAGCTATTGACTGAAGCATTTATAAGCTTTATTATGCCACACTAGATATCTCTTGATTGTATATATAAATAAATACCATTGTAAATTCACTAGCTCAATTAATTGGAAACATATGCATATATTAACGTGGCAGGGTCTCAATGACAATCATTATGAAATTCTCATAAGTATCTCTCTACTTCTAGTTTTTAAATAAATATGTTTATTATCATTTTCATATATGTCAACCTCAAGTAACCAGTGTCATGCTTGGTGAAAGTAATAAAAAAATTAAACCTTGTATTATTGGCACATAAGTTTTTAATTTTTGTAGCTGAGATCATTCCGCTTGCAAACGTCGTGTTCACGGAGGGACATGGTAGTGGTTTCTTTTATGATAATTTTACATATAAATTGTTTGCATTTGGTCATGACCTTTGAGGAGGCATCGAGGACGAACGTAGAGATGGTGGTTGTTGAAGAACGACTCCTGAAGGTGACATTACTTTCTCCACTTCATTATCTTCTTTTAGATAACTATGTATCAGTTAAAATTTTGACCTTGTATCTAATTTTGTATAAATCAAACTAAAACCAATGAACAATTAAAACATAAATAACAAAATATGAAGCGATTGTACAATAAGAAAAAATGACAAGGAGGACACAAGTCATGCTTACATAATTTTTTGAGTTACAATTAATTATTTGCATTTCATTATTATACATGATTTAAGAACATACTTCAAAAATAGGATTATGTTAAAATAATGTCAACTTGTGATACTAATTAACTACATGATGGGTGTTTTTGTTGAAATATTATGTCTTAGCCGTCTTCCATACATTCATAGATTAAGGAGGCTACTAACTAAAGCATTTATAAGCTTTACTATGCTAGACTAGGTGCGTCTTGATTGTATATATCAATAACTATCATTGTAATTCACTAGCTAAATTTATTGGAAACATATGCATATATTGACGTGGCAGGGTCTCAATGAGAATCATATGAAATTCTTCTGATTTTTCAATAAATATGTTTGTTATAAATTTAACTAGCAAGGTTGCCCGCGCTGATAGCGCAGCTAGTCTTAGGCTCTGTTTGGATGTAGACATTAGAGCTCGGAATTGGGAATTGGAATTGGCCATCGTGAATGTCATTGTTTAGATGGAGCTCGGAATTGGTATTGGAATTCGACTTCAATACCTAGCGACATTCAGCTCACTATCTTTCCTCCTCCCACAATTCGGACCCCGATCCCTCTGAATTGGACAAAATTTGTGCCTCCCTCCGGCCTTCGTGCGCGTTCGCCGCTCGAGCGCGTCCCTCCTCCCTCGTGCTCGATGCCGCGAGGGACAGCAGCGGCCGACGCCTTGCGTGCATCCCTCCACTCTCGAGCTTGTCGTTAGCGACCTCCTCTTTCCTCGTGAGTCAACGCGCCTCCCTCCCCTCTCATGCTCGTCAGTAGCGGCCACCGCCTCGCGTGTGTGCCTCCTCCCACGAGCTCGTCACCGATGAGGGACTCCTCACGAGTCGCCGAGCCTCCCTCCTCCCTTGGCTGGGGGGGGGGGACAAAGTAAGGCTTCCTGTCTCTCTCTCCCTTCCACCGGCCCCCCATCTCGCGGCAGCCCTTCGTCCTCCCATCTGGCGGCGGCCCTTCGTCCTCCCTTCTGGCGGCTTCGAGGTCTCGTCCCCCCCCCCCCCCCCCATGGTGGCCATGGAGGAATTCCAATTCGACGGTATGTCTACCCAAACATGAATTGGTATTTTGCCCCTAATTTGAATTCCATTTTTCAATTCGAACCACATCCAAACAATAGAATTGGCATTAGACTCAATTGAATGGCTAGGCTGAACTGGAATTGAGTTTAATTCAATTCTAAGGCCTCCAATATCTACATCCAAATGGAGCCTTATAGATATTATTATTGTGTAGTTTGTTTTATAAATTATTTAATAATTATTTTTTTGGTGTTTTTGAGTTTGGCTATTTGTTTTATTTACTGTTAATCCAACCCATTTATTGTTGATTGTTTTAAGGATTTTATTTTTAATGTTAATGTATTTATCTGTTTACCGGTGCATTGTTGCATAATTTGATATACTCATAGATCCTTCAATAGATTTGGGCTTCGAATTTGATATGTAGGATCCTTTTTTTCATAATATATGTATTATATATAATAACATTTACACCTTGGTAAACATCCTTCAACATCTAATTTATCTGTACAGATGATCTAAAATATAGATAAACTATAAAATTTTTCTGTAGACGATATTTTTGACCATGGCATCCCCTTGACTGTTTGGATCGTCGATCAACACACTTAGTCTGTTCCTGTGTGTCACTCGAGATATAGCCATGTAGAGCTCTCTATGATATTTTACCTGTTTGGATAAACATATTCCGACCTTGTTGTCCTGATGGGGTCCCTCCCGAGCGAGCGTTTGTTGGTTTTCGTCGGAACCCCGACGAAACCAAAGACTCCGGTTTTGGAAACCAAAGGGTCCGGTTTTGATAGATTCAGCAGCCAGTTCTATTTTTGTCATCCGCACAACGACGCGCTCATGTAGCGGCGCTTTCCGACGTCAAGACACAGGTATGTCTTTCCTGTGCCGTTGTTTCCATCGACAAATATCATATTTCCTAGCCCTTTGTTGACCGACTGTGAAAGCATTCAGCTGGTCTTTGTTAAGTCTACCTGTTAAATATTCTGCATCTTCTTTGAAACTACGTGTGGCGGACAGAAGTTCATCTTCCTTCTCTTTTTCTTGTGACGCTTTTATGTCTAGATAATCCGTAATTAAGTTGCCGGCCTCTTTCATTATTTTATGTATCTCCATCAAAGATATTTCTTTCTTTTAAGAAGTACTTACGCTCATTTTTGGCATTTTTTGGATGTCTTTTTTTTTAAAAAAAAAGAGGGTCTATTAACCCCAGCCTTCATTGGAGACAAATAAGACCCAGGCGTCCCGTGCTCCATGCAGGGATCGAACCTGGGTGGCAGAGCTCCCATCCGGAGCTGCTGACCAACCGAGCACCACGCTCGGCCCTTTTTTGGATGTCTTTTGATAGGAGCTCCCAAGTTGATTCAAACATCGGGTTTGGATCTGCTACTTCGCAGTTGCATAAGATTGTGACGAATAGTTGTCGTAGTTCTGGTCCATTTGCCCATGTTGCTGCTTTGTTGAAGCATTTTGATGCACTCACTGTCGTCTTCAATGATTCCTAGTGCCTTTGCATGCTGCTTGTGTGTTTGGCATCGTATGTCCTCATTAGGTGTTTGTTCTTTAATTGTGTTGTGAAGTATCCTCTGATAATATCTCTCTCCTTCTGCTGGTCCCGTGTATTGGATTAGGTTAATGATTCTAGATTTTCTCCTTCTCTGGTCAAGCTTTTCTCTCCTCCTTTTTCTGTTATGTGCAGCTAGATCTTTTTCCTGGTCTGTCATTGTTTCACCTGTTGAAGACATGGATAGGTCAGTTTAATTATAGCATTTGTTTTGTCTTTAGAAGTTATTAGTTTTATCATGCATACTATGGGTAAAGTATATTATGAATGAGTTTATTTTTAGCAATCTTTTTAAAAGATAAATATTAATGAAAATATTAACTATTAGATGGATGTTGAAACCAAAAGGAATCAGTAGTACAGTGATGCTTGTTAGATGTTTATGCAAATTACTTGAAATTTTTTGATCTTTGCAATAGAAGTTTTTAGTTTTATATCATGCATAGTATGGGTAAAGTATACTATGAATGGGTTTATTTGTAGCAATTTTTTTAAAAGATAAATATTAACGAGAATACTAACAATTAGATGGATGTAGAAACCAAAAGGAATCAGTAGTAGTACAGTGATGATTGTTAGATGTTTATGCAAATTACTTGAAATATTTTGATCTTTGTAATCTTTGAATATTTTTAATTTACATGTTTTGATAATGCAGGGATGTAACATGCATGAAGAGGTGTAGGATACCTGTAATTTAATTGAGCAAGAAAGTATTTGACAGTGAGAAATCAGCGCTATAAGGTTGATGATGTGTAGTTTTTGGGTCAGACAGATTGTATATTGGCTTGTCGAAGTTTGTTGCTGACTCCGGCTGTCGGCGCAAGGAATTTGAATAGTTAGCACTAAAAGTTCTTAGAAAAGATAAAAATCTGTAAATTATTATTGTAAAATTTGTGTTTGTTACCTTGTGTACTGCCCCTTTCTGTCTTTCGCTTTGAGAATCGCCTTGAATCTTTAATGTCAAAGGTAGTAAACTTTGTTTTATAGTCATGTCTTGGTCTGAACAAAGTAGTATCCGATTCCAATTGTTGTCTTTTTCCCGAGTCGTATGCTCTTTAATCTTTCCTAACTCCAATTGCTTTCCAAAGTAATGTAAAAGGTGTTTGTTTGTTCGATTATATTTGTGTGCCTATTGCATCCGGCTTGCATATTATTTCCCTTTTTTATTTGTAAAAAATATTTTATCTTAATAATAATGTTATATTTTTTAATTGTTTCATAGTATCGTGTTGCACTCTCATCTCTATCTTCTAAAGCAACACCCGGCTGGCTTTTATAAAAAAAAATATTTTATTTTAATGTTACATTATTTTTTTCATAATGTTCAGGCCCACTTTGCTAATGTCATAGTTTTGGAAGTGTTCCAACGCACATGCAGATTTTACTTTCTATTTCAGAAAATAAAACGAATTTTCAACAGATGGAGTTACATAAGAACTATTTGATTTCATCTGGACCGTCCAATCTTCATTAAATCCGATGATTTAGAGTTTGTTTATTTTTCCCGATTAATATGGTAATTTCGTGGCCTTAAGAGGGAACATGGTGACTCATTTTGACCTTCAAATAAGAAGATAATAGATATGTCAACCTCAAGTAATCAGTGTCACGTTGGTGAAAGTTATAAAAACAAATCTTGTATTATTGGCCTATAAGTTGTCCTGTTTTAATTTTATATGACATCTGTGACATATTATATTTTAAAATATTTTCATAACTTAAGAATTTTATCCTAGAATTAATTATGTATAAGAGTGTAAATTCATTTGATTGACATATTTCGTGGTACTGCCAAACACAAACAGTATGAAGAATCCATGATAAGATAACATATAGGATATGGTGCTTCTCATGTTTTGACGTCCAATAATGTATGTTTTATGGTAAGTGTTGAGCATCACTCAGTTTAATAATCACTTTATATAACATTGCTAGCATTACAATTATTGATAACCCGTAATTTACATTTCAAATCATGATAAATTAATAAAATCATTTTTATATAAGAATGCATGTAACGGTGAATGGAGACAAAGCGTTGTCAAGGACCATAAGTATGTCCCTCGCAAAAAAAAAAAGACCGTAAGTATGCCATATATGCGATTATTAATCACTTCAATACAAAAATGATAGGCTATTTTTAGTGGATTGGACAAAACTTAATTGGTTATTTAAAAGTTTATGTTGGTGTGCTATTCTTGTTGAAAAGTGGATTTATAATATCAATTCACTCGATCAAGGGGAGAATGTTAGATTTATCTTGAATACCGAGAAGGCGACCAGAGAGGGGGGGGTGTGAATTGGAGCCAGCCAATTAAAATTCTTTACAAGAACTTGGCGTATATCCAAATTACAACCCAAATCAACCTCTAAACCGATCAGCAAGGCCACACACACCGACTTATGATATGTCAACCCTAGGAGTGATCAACAACAACAGTGGAACACAGCGGACACAAAGGAGAGCAGCAAAGACTTGATACGGTCAAAGAACAAACTCAAAACAGGTTATTCGATGATCATCGGCAGTGCCGATCACTTGCATCGGCAATGTCGATTAGTACTATCGGCAGTGCCGATCATGTCCATCGGCACTGCCGATGCGGGGTTCTGACCCAAGCTACCGGCAGTGCCAGTCGTGGCATCGGCAGTGCCAATCTGGGTTCTAACCCACCGGCAGTGCCGGTCCAGGTGATCGGTAGTGCCGATCGACCCCCGACAGAACAGAAAACTATCGCAATTTTCTCCCAAAACTCTCCAAAACTCAATCAAATGATCTCTAAAACGTGCGATTTTTGGACCACCCAATCCTTAACATATCAAGACCCTAATCCTAGAAGATTCACTCAATTGGCTCAAAGATTCATCACAAATTTCAGACCTTATGCCAAGAACACCAAAAAAGAAAAACTTGAGAAATCCTTCAAATCGAAGGTGCTAGAGCTCTTGATTCGGTCAAGGACCCATGAAGGATTGTTCTAGCTCATCATAGCACTAAGATCCCCCAAGAATTCCACCCCAAAACTTGCCCAAAAGTGAGATCGAAAATTCCCACGAAAATAGCTCCGAAAATAAAGAAAAAGAGAAATTTGGGATTTAGGGAGAGAGGAAGATTTTGAGCACGAAAATAATTCTCATATCATAGAAACATGTTTACAAGATCCATGGATACAAGGCTAGGAAGTCATCCTCTTCTTCCCACTATTTGGAAGAGAAAGAGATGTCTCTCATACATCCTCTCCTCTTCTCTATTACATGAAGACCTCTCCTAGCACTTTGAATAAAGTCCTAACAAAGCTAATAGGAAGAGACACCTCTCCCACCAGCCACACCTCTCCTTATATAGCCTAGGGTTCAAGACACCTCTACCCTTGACCTATAACTCATTGCCACCTACCACCAGGGACAAAACCGTCCAACTCATTTTCCTTCGCCCGAACGCTATCGAGCCCTTCACAACTTTGCTTCGTCTCGACGCAAGCTCCGGGATGGTGCCACGTGCACCACCAACTGCCGCCACTGGTTTTGAGGCTCAACCAGGAAACCACCTTGCACGCTTCTCAAAGCGTGACTTCTTGATCTTGACGTGTGTCACCTCGTCCCGTGATCCTCCTCGTCGGCAAGTCTCTCCTACCTCCGGTCCATTGGAAGCCTCTACTTGCACCGACGTCTGATCACCTTTGACTTGGTCAGTCCTGCCGTCTTGATCACCACCCACGGTTTTGAGGCTTAACCGCGAAACCGTTCGTGCTTCTTGCCTCTCCACATGTACGGTGTGGATCACCCTTGACTTCACCTGGCCTCCCGATCGTCCAGCCCCAAGTCTCCTACTTGTGCCTGATCCTCTCGCCGTTGACCGCCAAGTTGACTCCAGTGACCTACACATCATGAGACAAGCAAACACATTTCTCATCTCTTGCAACTCTCCAACATCCTCATCAACTCTGGTTAGTCAAAACCATGACATGCACAAACTCATGCAATCCCCAGATTCCCGTATTTCAACTCAAACACAGACTCAACCAATTTCAATTACTCATCACATATTGGAAACCATGACACATATCCATATGATTTCTCATATCTCACGTCCATGATTGGTGGGCCTGATCCTAAATGTGTGAATTGGCACAAACTATCGGCCACCAATAAAAGAGGACCCCGACTTCTGATGATGTGGTTAAGGTTAACTAGGAATTCCTAGTTTGGGAACCATCCCTCTAATCCCTTTTGATCCAGGGAGGCGTGGACGGAGGTTGAAGGAAGGCCATGCTTGCCGCTGGCTTTATGTGTTGCTGCTCATCTTCTGCAGGGAGATCAAGGAGGAAGAACATGATAATGACCTCCATGTATCAAGGAAGAATAAGTGAGATCTAACATGACAACTATATGGCACACATAATGACAGTGCAGGGTCGCTCGGCGTTGCAAGGGCATCGGTCATGTAGCGGACGGGCCGACACACCTAGTGGCAGGTCATCCATCGCGGACAGACATGCTCGATATCAGTGTACGGGCTCTAAAAGTTGAAAGATGGAAGAAAGCGGAGGCCGACGCGCGGTGCCGTGGTCGCGACCCCAGGGGTTGTCGTTGTCATCATCAGTTTGGTCTGAAGAAATCCGCAGAGCATGATGAAAGAAGCAGAGAGCAGCAGAGCTCTGCTCCTTTGGTCGGTGGCATGATACGTGCTTGTGGGAATGGTCCGGTCTCGACCCGACGCGCTGCACGTGGCCGTCGTGGAACGCAAATTCTACGATAAATCTGTGCCCATCGGCACGGGGGCTGCTCGATTTGCCTATGTTGCTCGGTTCGCGGGATGACAGTCATAGTCATTTGTTGCGCGCGCCGGAGCGCATTGACAAGGAGCGTACACATCTTGGGCTGCTCTACATGTTGTCATCTGCGTGCTCTTGTCAAGTACTGCGAAGCTGATCAACGCCCGGTCATGCAGGGCGGCAGCGTCATTAGTTGGTCGCCGGCAAGTATCCATCCGAGCACGAGCATATGAAAACGGCGACCACACTTTGATTGCATCATTACCTAAAAATTCAGACAAGTGGGCGGAGGTCGATACGCGATGGCAGAGCCGTCAAGGCCCTGAATCTTCCGCAAAAGTAGAGATACTTTCGGAATGACACCATGGGGGCCTTGTCTGCCCGGCCGGTCATGAACACACGCAGGGTCGCAATGGCATCGGAATCTTACAGCCTTACAGGCAACAGGCGTGCCATGGACTCGGCCAGCGCGACACGATGATTGGAGGTCGGTGGCTCATCCTGATCCATGGTCCGGAATCTGCCACGATGAGAGAAACAGAGCAGAGAGGAGTGCCGCCGCTCGCTCCTTGGGCAGCCCGCAGCGTCAGCGGTTGTTGGCCAATCGTATTTGAGCGACCGAGATTAGGATATGTCTCATGTTGCTTTCCTATTCTGAAAAAGGTTTAGTAAGGGAGCAATTAAAGGTCCACCAAATTTTGGTAGAGCCGCTGCAAATATATGAGACTAGAACTCCCATCAACTTCTTTTTCTTTGTGAGTGAACAGCCTATCTCCATTTACTTGTACAACTTTTATCTGTTAAACTAAAAACTAAACAGGTAGTCATGGTCTTCATTGGCGGGTTGAAGAAGAAGGGGAAAGAAGGGTTGGCGCGGAAGCCGCTTGTCGAGGCAGTGGCCACCGGTGAGCACAAACGGAGTTCATTGAACAGAAACAGGGGATGAATGCGAAAAGGGGTGAACTTATAAACTATGACACACATCGGAGTTCATTGAACAGAAACAGGGGATCAATGCGAAAAGGGGTGAAATTATAAACTATGACACACATCAAACCCAAAACCTCACATCAGCTGCGCGACGTCGACGTCAATCTTCACGTCAACTACAATGGTGGCTTCCACGGCAACGGCGACCTCGCCCCCCGCGGAATTTGCACAGGCAGCTGCACCTCACAGTCACGGTGATCGTGATGGTGAGGATGCCGGTGACGCCGAGTACAGCGGAGAGCGCGATCAGCCACCTTGGTGCGCCACGGCGAGGCTTCGTCGGAGGCAGCCAGCAACGCTGTGGCTGGCGTCAGAGGCGGCGAAAGCTAAGACGGGGATGATGGGGTTGATGAATGTATACGCATATTACAAGTTTTTTTTCAATCAGAAGTTTTTAACTGCTTCAATGTTCATTGGACTAGTGGCGGATCCAACGAGGCATAGGGGGTCTCAAGCCCCCCCCCCCCTTCTATTTTGTGGCTATGGAAGAGAGAGTAGGAGAGCTAGAGGTACAAGAAGACTGTTCTAGGTAAGTTGGGCCTGAAATTTACATGTTGGCCCATCCCTTATGCCTTCTATACCAGTCTCAAGTCCATGAGTAGTTAATCAGATCTAGCAACAAACTAGCCCAAGTAGCTTGTAATCGACCAAGAATATTGCTTCTACCTCTGCAGCCCATGACGTTGGTTGCATCTAGCCAGAGCATACATTTTTTTTTTAATTTATGCCACTCTTTAAACCACACTGATGTTGTTCAATCTTCAACCATGAATCAAAAAGTGTTAAAGTGGAGTCATATTTTTCTGGTATAACTTGTGGTCCGGAAAATCACAAGCGATTCATCGCTATGTATTCAAATTTCTCTTGAATATCCAAAACTTAAATTTATGCATTTGAATTTTTTTAATATTAAACAATTGAATTTTATATGAGAATATTTAAACATAAGTTAGAAAAGCATGTGGTTCAGCCCCCCTAACAATTTCCATCTGGATTCGCCATTGGACAGGGCACATCACCAGAATCATCATATGCTAGACATCTGGATTCGCCACTGAGCAGAGCCTGTTAGTGTCCAACTGGGCAGATGGAAATGTGATTTTAGCGTTCGCCCCCGCCTCCGTTGCCATCGCACTCAATTCTCGTGATGTTCGCCCCGCCTCCGCCGCCTCTCACCTGGTTCTAGCGGCGCCCCCGTCACTACCACCACCGCCCACCGCCGCTGCTGCCACGCTAAATCGTCGGCACGAGAATCCCCGCATCCATCTAGGGTTGTCCCTAGGATTTTGGAGATCCAAGGCGAGCCTAAAAGCCAAGGCCTCCTATAGGTCGTCATTGGGCCGACTCACCGAATCATCGTATCATGATGCCGCGCGTTGGATCGCCAATTACAAGGAGGAGAGGCAGCATGGCAGCAGTTGTGTTCATGTTCCTTTCGTGTGGTGGTGAGGCGAGAGTGATGATCCCGAATCCTGGTTTTCATGATTCTACCTTTTACAATTGGAATGATCTTTGATGTTGTCCTAGACTAGCATAGAATATCAGAGGCCTATTGAGGAAGGAAAAAACTTTGTTTCCTACTAGAATTGGACCATGTCAATTGGCCTTATGTAAACATGCCATGGATAGCCCCCTCTCCCCCCCCCTAGATTCAAGGGCCCTGGGCCGCTGCACTACCAACCCTCAACTCAAGGTCGGCCCTGCATCCACCACCGCCCTCGACCACCGTCACACTATATCCTCCAAATCATTGATAATTTTTTATGTCCGTAGGAGGAAGAGGATGATATATCGAGGGTAAAACCCACTGGTAATAAGGATTCTACGACGACTTTGACATCGGCAGCGAGTTGGTCGGTCGGTCACGTAAGAGAAGGAAAGAGGAAGAAGAACAGTGTGTCAGGGCCCACTGTCAGTGAGAAAGTAGGGAGGTGAACGAACGGAGGTTTGCCTTCGACTGGGCGGAGGTGAAGATTGCTGATCAGTAGGTGTCTTAGCTTGGAGGACCGTTAGTTTGCATGTACGTACTAGGCAGCTAAATGGTCTTCGGCGTCCCGGATTGGCATCGAGATTTCTGGAGACATTAGAGACTATATAAGGGCCATTATCTAAAAAAAAGAGACTATATAAGGGCAGATATAATGTTACACGTAGACAGTCTCATAGCCCATCTCATATAAGTGTCACGTAGGATTTTTGATCATATCAGAGAGAGAGAGAGAAAGTGGTGAGAGAAGGAGGTGATTGTTTCACAAAGCAATTATGTCATATGTTAAAATTTAGGAGGATAAGACAACTCTCACACCATCATACGAGTTCTAATATTTTTTAACCCATAAATATTTATTTTTATATTTACAAATTAAAATATTATATAATTAATATGAGATAACTAAACTGATTATTTATTATATAAGTCCTCTTATAATCTATCTTAAAAATTACATGTCATACATGCGATGCGATGAACTATGAGACAGTATCATTATATATATTTTTCCTTAGGGACGGAAGCCGAGCATGTGTGCAAAAGCAAGACCGCGGCGCTCCGGCGAACCACGACGTGCTGCCGGAGGAGAGGCGCCCTTAGCTAGTGAAGAAATGTATCGGGTGCAGTGTTAACTAGTATTGGCCGTCAAACGCAAGGTTCGCGAGCTGCATGCATGGAGGGAATTAAGGCGGATGAGCTCCAGCCCCGGAGAATAACGCGAGCAGAGCGCGACACGTACGGCGGAGGTGGAAGGCCGTGGCCCGTGGGCGAGCTCTTGTTCGCTTTGTTGTGGAAAGGGTCGCCATATTTTGGCCACATGTTTGGTGCGCGCAGGGATTCATCGTCAGGCAATGGCCAAGGGTTGGCCAAGTACCATATTGACGAGGAGCCAAAAGGGTAGGGGTAGGCACCGGCCCGTGTGCGCACTGAAGATACATTCTTGTTCTTAAAAGGGCGTCTCTGTCGCTTTTCCTTCCTTTCTCGCCTTTGAAACTCCCTCGTGTTCCTGTTTTCAAAAAAGAAAATCTCTCTTGTTAACCCACCAGTAGAGTATGTTACATAGTGCAACAACAGCGAGAAAATCTTTTAGTCTCAAACAAGATGCAAGTTAGCGTACGCTAGAGATCAAGGATCAAGTTAGTCCCAAAATCATTCTTTTTTTCAAATAAAGATAACTTACAAAACTTTTGTATCATCACTGTAAAACTTGTGAACATATTATTGAACAAATTTGCATCTATATATCACAACACAACTTATATGAACAGAATTTATTCTTAGCATCTGTTGAAGCGCACATGGGCGAAATGACATATATAGTGTTGCCACATCTGCGAAGGCGAGCTACATGCATCACCATCGTTATTGCAACGATAACGAAATCCAGGCATGCTTCAAGGCTGAAACACATACACCGGCCGGCGATAAAGTCAGGGCGCGATAGGTGTCACTCGCAATCCTTCCTCATTCTTTCCACGCAGGCATGTAAGCGGTTGTGTCTAGGATACTTCCATACGTCGGGTGAGGAGTACCATTGGCATCGTCTCTCATTTCCACTATCACGGCACCCAGAAGCACACATTTCCAAGCAAGCTTCCGCCTCGGCGGCCATCACTGGCAGGCAGACGGACGGCAGGACGACCAGGGCGATGCAGATGGCCACAGCGGCGGTCATCCTAAGCGCGCCACCGGCAGAGGCTGCGGGAGCCATTGATGTGTCAAGACCAAATAGTTGGGGGTTGGGTAGCTAGTAGAGAGCACAAACAGGCCGCCCTAACTTCTTAGCCGATGGCGATACGTGGAGGCAAAACACATCGATGCTATTTATAGGCGGCAAACACTTGCAGTAGTGTTGGAATGCTAGCAACACAACTATCACTAAATTACCCCTGCAAAAAGAAAAAGTATCACTAAATTATGCATGCAGCAGTTGACTCAACGGGAGCATGCACACAACTCACATTACAGCCTTACAGGCCGGTAGACTCGATACAATTACAGCTACACGCAGTTGACGACTCAACGGACGTATACACACAATTTACGCTACGGTTGCTTCAATGGAACAACTATATACATGTGCTTCTATTACATGTTTTTCAACTGCTTCACCAACGTTTATCCCGTAGAGCACATCACCAGAATCATACACCTGTGTGTTTCAAACGTTGTGCGAGTAGTCAATAAGGCCTTAGTTCGCGCAAAGGCTTGTCTGAGCTCCAAAGGATTAGTGCATCGATCGGACAGTAGCATAATACCCATCCTCGATCTACTTGTTACACCACACTTATTTGAGTGCCTCACTTTGGTGTGAGCAGCACAAATTCGCAACCTGCAAGGCAGCAGAATTGAGGGAGCACTTTTACAATAGACCATGATACCAGTGCACTATAGGTATCATGGGTGTGATCTAGCCGTCTATTTCAAATGGCTAATGTTGTAATTATCTACTAATTTATATAATTAATAGTGGCATACCCCTAGGTTAAGCTGAAAATCAATCAGTTTATTTCTTGCATAAAAGGCCGCCGCCGCCAGAAACTCATCGACGTGAGCCACTACCAGAACCTGATAGATGTGCAATGCCGCCAAATAATGGCAAGCTATTTGGATACGATCTGTAGCGTGCAGTTTACAGAACGATCATGGTAGTCTACGATTCCATCTTGTATGGCTAGTAGATCGAGAGCATGTGGAGTCTGGAGACTCAAGAAACATCATGAATTACACATGAACGACGGTGCGCTGATTCTGAGAAGCAGGCAGACCGGCCACGCTGCCACTCCACCTCCATCAATGTCCGTCATGAATTTCAGTTTTCAATTTTATGAGCCATTGGATCATAAGAATGGACGATAAGCATCTATTTTGGTCTACTATAAAACTCCTCAATTGAGGATGTTACCATATGACCATAGATCGTGAGGGTTGTTCCATCGGATTAGATTTGGGCACATCCCACCTCATGTTCGATAGGATTTCAGTGGATTATGCGCACCCAAGGCCCAATGGCTCGCACCATTCTAAGGAGGTGTACAGTTTGATCTCTCCGTTCAGAAATGCTGCTACCCTCACCTCAACCAGGGAAGTGCCTACAAGCTTACTAGATGCTGCCAAATACTTCACTCTAAACGCTGGTCTCTATACGAGAACACATAAAATTAAATATAAAGAGTATAATAGTAGTATTTCAGCTCCATGGAAATCCAGAGAAATGTAATAAATTATATGTTTATGCATCAAGAAATGGATCAATTTATAGTTCGCCATGTTAAAGGATTAGGCTAGGTTGTTCCTATGTAGAAACAAAAAAAACTCCACTGAGAAATTGTTGTTACTGTTTTGTCACCGTTTTACACAACACAAGTGGGTATGTTAACACGAGATAGGTACGTGAATAAAGTTTATTCTGGGCATTCGTTGAAGCACGAAATAATATACATGAACGAAACAAGGTGTAGCAGGCAAACATACGGCAAGCTACTTGCATGACCATCACTATTATTTATTACATCATGAATATAGGCTGAGACTGAGATAGATAGGCGTGCAAGAATGGCCAGCAATGAACTCAGGGAATGATTGGTGGCCCATTGACGTAGCGACGGTAGCAGTTGATCACACAGTTGTTCTCGCAGTCCTTGGTGGCCCTTTTCATGCAGCTCTGTCTGCTTTCATTAGCCCACTGAGGGACGGTCCATTGGGGTCTTCGGGCCAAGCATCTCTCCACGGCGCTGTCAGGGCACATGGAAACACAGTTCTTCACGCAGCCTTGGAACTTGTCGGCGGCCACCACCGGCGAGCAGAGGGACGGCAGGACCAGCGGGATAATACAGATGGCCACAACGACTGTCCAAAGCGCGCCACCGGCACGACCGGCCGGAGCCATTGACGTGAAAACACAAACTCAAGTAGTTTATACCAAGCTATAAGGAGGCAGAGAGCATACACAAGGTGACTTGTTAGCCGATGCCGATACCTCGAGGCAGATCTTTGATGATATATATAGGCAGCAAACCCTTGCAGTAGGGTTGGACAATGTTGGCCAACTACCTATGTACGTTGTCAATCTTGTGCACGCTACAGTTGACTTACACAAACTCACGTTATACGTTGACTCCATATGTAGAACCATACGCAGCTGACTCAAGGGGCGTATACGCACAACTCACGTAACAGCAAGTTGACTAAATATAGAAAATTATCCATATGCATGCATTTCATCTACTTCTATAGTGAGCCGGTAGGGTGCATCTCCAAAAATGTCATGCGCTGGTGGGCAGCTCATTCATTCATGGTGGCTTATTAGGATACTTAGCTACTGCCGTTCTTCGACTGCACGTATAGTAAGACAAATCGTAACTAGATCACTTGGTACGAGAGCAATATACAGGGCTAGGGAGAAAGGACGGAAAAGTGGCGAGCTTAACGTAAGTGCGAAGAGGCAATGTGGCCAAAAACAAAAGAGAGAGTAACTAAATATTAATATACTTCGGAGATGAATCGACGATGATGTGAATAGGCGTGGGTCATGCATGGAGCAAAGCTGAGCATGACGATTATAGACGATCGAGTAGGACGCCAGTCGTATCCATAGCATTCTAGCTAGATCCGTAGCGAGTGCAAGTTGACCGTGACATCGCATCAATTGGGTTGGGCGAAGAACTGAGCAGCGAGATCCTTGAGGCCCGTTATCAGAAGAGTGACTTGCGCAAAACTGAAGTTTAGGTAGGGACCAGCTCAAAATTTAGAGCATTGAAAGCCCATACGGGCCACACCATGCCCAAACTTACTAGTGGTTTCCCGCCACCTCCGCATCACGCCAGCTCAAGCAAGACGTACGCTCCCATACACCACAAGCTAGGAGGGCCAATCCGCGTGGCCGGCCGTGCCCCGAGCCCTTGCCGATTCTAGCATGTCTCGTGTGAGGAGCACCAGGGTCCGGGGACATTAGTTATGCCTGCAGCTAGCATGCCAGATGAGCAGAGCCTGGCGACGTGGCGGCATCCAAATTCCGATCCAACGCAATGTCCTGCAGGACAAATCCCGGCCCAGCGACGTCGCCGATGCCGAGAGGGTCATCTTTCGAGATGCTTGCTTCTCGGTTTCAAGAAATTTGCTGGGGTGTCGTGCATACTAGCAAGAAGAGATTTCTGGCGGCGTAGAAGGCTAAGAGAGACAGAAGCGATCTCCGTACATACGGAAGGCGTTGGCGCTCCGGCGAGCCGTGAAATCAAGGGCCGATCGCTGCTCGGAACCCCGGGACCGGGGGTGGACGGTATTTGGTTGACTAGTCGTTGGCCGTCCATTCGTTGGTTTTTATTTTTTGGCAGAGCCGTCCATTCGTTGGTTGACTAGTCGTTGCATGCGTGAGGGAAAGGCCGAAGGCAGAGGAGGCCCAGCAATTTCGGCCGCGCGCGCAGAAGGTGGAGGTGGTGAGCTCATCGGCAGCATTGTAGTTCTTCCGTTTCAAAATTATTATTGTTATTGATTGTTTTCTCTATCTTTGATCATTCATATTTTTCAAAAAATTTTAAAAAATATCATCTATTTTTTTATAATTTATTTTATTATTAAATAAAATTTAAATATAACTTATAATTTTTTATATTTAAAAAATTATCTATTATCTTCTTATTTGAAGAGAAAAAGGAGTCATCACATTCGCTCTTAATGTCATAAAATTACCACGTTAATAAAAAAAAAGACAAAATTCTAGCCATTATATTTTATGAAGTTTAGACGGTCTAGATTAGTCAGAAAAAATCTCTAAATCATTGATTTAATAAAACATGAGCGGTCCAGAGAAATAAAAGAGACCATAATGATTACAACTCTACCTAAAAGGATAAAAGAATAGTATATTTACACGTCACATGATACAGCATAAAAGTCAACTTAATCAAAAACTAGCTGTATGTACACGTTGCACTCAAATTAACTACCAATGTTTTGTGAGGGCAATAAAAGAATGATTGTTTGGACCCAGCTAACGGTGGTGTACATGGACTCAGAGGTCTCTGGGACGGCAACCAAAGGACCTACCGACGGTTCCCAACTCGGCAGCGTCGACGGCTACAATGCTGCGCTTGCTTCTACTCGGGAACTCCTCGTGTCTATGAGCGAGCTGCGAGCCAACGAGAGCCAACTGTGTAGGGGAAACACTATAAACATGTTCATCTTAATTAGCAGCCTAAACAAATCCCTAGCAATAATTATTGTCCCATTTTTTTCTTTGCGTGCCTCAACCAAACCTACCTAAACCTGACACTGAAGAAGCTAGAATCCATCATGTGCGGATGCGAGGTGAGTTCGATGATGCGGATGCACCGGTGTCGGTGACCAGATTTCTTGGATGTCAGAAAAGGTAATACTGTGCAAAGTAAAGCTCGCTGGTCATCCATGCATGCCCACAAACCATAAAAGGTCTCACGACATCTGGGCGCCATGACCGGAGCTCGTAATATCACACAGTGACAACTGCACGTGCATATGGTTGCATAATTTGGAACTTAAGATGTCCATGGAAGAACATGACCAATAACTCAAAGACGTGCTTGAGGAATGTGCGGTACATAAGAGAAAGAATGCAATGGTATTAGGGTAACGAGCAGACACATAGAGAAGCAGCGTCGAGACCGCGGCAGTATTATACAACGATTTAAGATGTTCAGCGGTGGCTACCAGAAGCCCATGACGATGATTGGTGCGAGATCCAGTAGCCCTTGACAAATAAGTGGCAAGATGTGCTAAGAGGGCAATGGCACTGGAGTACGTGCTGAGCGGGCACTTGGAGAGGTGGAGGAAAGTATATATCAGGTAGTTTTATAATACAACGCATAAAGATGCTGGTAGCTACTAATAAAAGGCCACAATGACGGCTGGAGCATGAGGTGGAGTCACCAAGAGCAGCCACAACCCTCAAGAACTTGGAGTTGATAAATTGGACCCATATGATCCCGACAGGAGTAGAGAATTAAGAAATGCATGGGGACCTCTATGTGTTGGTTTTTGGGACGGTATCATCATGACTAATTGCTTTCTGCACTCTCCTGATTTAGAACTTCATATGTTGTGCTTGGACCCTACAACAAGGATCATGTATGTATGTGATGTTAAAAAAGGCGAGCCATTAACTCCATAGTTGTAAGAAATTATATGACCATGCACCTTCACCCATCGAGTCCAATTGTGATGAACTCAAAGTCATGCACCATGATTGATGAAGCATGAGTATGCCTACCAGTACCAACATCTATAACAATAGAAAATCAGATTCACAGTGCTACTTCACAACCATCATGAGCCAAGTGCCAAGTAGCCAACTAATCTAGAAGACGGCAAGCCATAAAAAAACATTAAGAGCAACTGTGCTAACATTGTGCTGCAATACTATAAGTAGCACGCTTGAGGATGGCCGTCATGCAATAGAGGCGACACCTTATTGTGAGCCGAGCGTGCAAGCAAGAATAGAAACTTTAGTGTTAGCTTTTGTGTTTGGGCATGACAAGGACTACTTAGCTTAGGTCAAATAAAAGAGATACAATGGATAAAAACAACAACTCAATACTACAAAAATCGTCTTTAGCAATGGGCAAACAAAACTTACAGTAGAAGACAAAGTTTTCACTACTGTGACTCTGTCACTAAAACAAGGTTTACATAGTAGTGGTTGATTTAGGCCCGCTACTACCGTGTTGCTGGTAAAATAAAAAAGCACTGTCGGGCACACCCGGACATGTCCCAGCACCACCACAGTCACATCCTTTGTCACCTGTGAAATGTTGCTAGATCTAACACGCCTCAGGGAGAAGTAGTGTGGCGAAGGGAGCAGCCGCCACCACCATGCATGGGGAAGAAGGGCCGTGCATGGGGGCGAGCCTGGATCTCGCCACCTCGACTCTGACCTTACGAGAGGGAGGGTCGAGTACCTTAATCCATAGTTGCCTGCCCAGATCCACCATCGCCTAGAGCAGAAACGAGATGGGTGGTCGAATCCGTTGTTGTTTAAGATGTCAAGATCCATGACCACACTCGATGCCTCCGTCTGGGAGGGCCTCACCGGGTGTGGTCACAACAAACTAGATACGACTAAAGATGAGGGCTTAGGAAAAAATAATTTTAAAAGATACAACAAAAAATAGACAATTTTAAAATGTGCATCCTGTTTAAGAGAAAGCTATATCTAAACCTTAGATCTGAGCCCTTTCATAAAAATAGGTGTTTTTGGTTGATAATAATACTGCACGGGCCACCTTACTAGTTTTGAATAAGACAAATGGTCAAAGGTGGAGGTGGAGGTGGTGACTGGTGAGCTCATTGGCAGCGTTGTATGTCACATGGTAGTGACTTCAGAACATTTTGCAGGATTCTCAAAAAAAAAAAAAAGAACATTTTGCGGGTTCATGGAGAACATGAACACTGAAGTCTCGACCGGCACTGACACCCGTCGACCGTCGCCGAGGCTAAACGCCGGGTTCTGGCGTCGCGTTTGATCTCTTCCACACACACACAGACTAGCCTTCCAGCCTCAGAAGTCAGGACATACTAGCTAGTAATATGGTTTTGTGGTGGATACGAAGATATATTCACTATTCAGGGGGCTGCACTGTCAGATTTGGTTTTATGGTCTTTCGTTCCGGTGCTAACGATGATGAACGTGAAGGTCGTCGTCTCGCAGGGACTAGTTCCAGTTTCGCTTCAAAACAAAATTTTTTGAGGCCACAGTGTGATGGATACTCTTTCAAATCAATGCAGTAGCCGGAGCTATGCCCATCAATTTGCTGTGTCCTAAGAATCGACCAAGTTCATGCATGGTTACAAAACATATATATTTTCGGTACAGTTTTTGCATCACAATTGTACTAACACGGCGTACATGAATAAAGTTTATTCCTAGCATTTTTTTTTTAAGAAATGCACAAAGCTCATGAGCGAAACGACGTACATATATAGTACGTGTACCCACGTCTTCGTGTGACGGTGAGCTATTAGCGACTTGCATCACCATCTTTATTCCTATATGAAGACCACGAAATTTGACATATATGGGCATGGAATGCACATAAACTTAGGGTGTGATCGCTGTCCCGTTGCCGACGTCGCGACGGTAGCACGTGAAGACCATGCACCTGTTCTTACAGTTCTTGTTCCATCCTTCGATGCAGAGCTGCCGGCGGTATTGAGGAGGATACCTCCAGGACTCGGCCGGGTACAACGATGGGTTCGACATGCATCTGTCATAGGCTCTTTCACGGCACCCAGAAACACACATCTTCAAGCAACCTTCCGCGTCGGCGACGGCCACCACCGGCGGGCAAATGGACGACAGGACCACCATCGCGATGAAAATGGCTAGAGCGGCCATCCTAAGTGCGCCAGCACGGGCAGCAGGCGCCATTGGCGTGAAATGCAAAGAGTACGTTGTGGCTCTAATAACAGGTGTCGAGAGAAGGGATCGGGAGAAGGTGGCACTAACTTATTAGCCGACGCTGATACGTTGCGGCAGTACGTTGGCAGCTATTTATAAGCATCAAACTATAGCTTGCAATAAAGTTGGAGTGGTAGCCAGCTACTATATCATTTAAACTATGCATTCAACAGTTGACTCAACGGGAGCACACAACTCACGTTACAGCCTTACAAGCCTCTTGACTCGATAGAGCTATACACAGCTGACTCAACGCACGTATACATACAATTTACGTTACAGGTTGCTTGGATGGAATATAACTATATATATTAGATATACATATGCATGCGTTATTATTTTTAACCGTTTTCCATCAATCACGCCATGGTCACAAGGTTTCAGTGTGTTTTTTACATTGCCGTATTTTATTGAAACTTGACATTGACCAATTAAGTGGAAGATTGTTCTAAAGGAAAAATTCCATTGTTTGCTTTTTGACCAACAAAAAAGGGGTACTGACTCAGTGGGGCCACATGGGACCACGTATGGATGCAGGGCCACATGCCGCGGGATTCGGACGACCAGCGGAACCACATGCACCGTTGGATTAGCTCCGTGGACGCATGTACATGGGGGAATTATATACCGGCCAAGTACCCAAGACTTGTGGTGCACTTTTCTACTCGCTCTTGCAAGAAAGCCGCCGGCCGTTCTCATCTCCAATTGGGCCGTAGGCATTTGTTAACCAAAATCATGCGGAGTTCGTCGTTTCCCATTCAAGCTGAACGGAGATGGAAGAATTATTGCGGAAGCAATATTTGGTTGTACGATATCTAGTTTTTACAGTGAGGACACAACAGCGACTGCTAACGAGATTTTTGACAGTACGGACCACAAGGGTTAGTTTTGGCGATGAGCAATTGAGCATGCAGATGCAGGCCGTGTCCACGACCACGCGGCGTCCTTGTCCTTGTTCCCCGGCGGTCTGCGTGTCGCCGCCCACCGGCGCCTTGCACAGAAACCGGAACATGCATCTCTGCAGCGGCGCCACGAAAGAGGCCTGCTCGACGGTGGCGTGGGCTTCACCGGCAGGTCGAAGAAGGGGAAACAAAGGTTGACGCGGACCAAACTTATCGAGGCGTGGCCGACGGTGAGAACAAACAAAGGCGGGAATCGCACGTGTGACCGTGTCTCGTGTGGTGATGAAGAAATAAGGCACATCGTGTAAGCAATTCATCGACCACAAAACAGAAACAGGGGATAAATCTCAAAGGCATTAGTCTTTGGCTGGGACGAACACGAACAGACGTGAAGGTATAAACTACGACATAAAATTAAACCCACTCAATTTCCCATCAGCCACTCGATGTCAACCTCAACATCTAGCTTCACTTCGCCTTCCGCGGCAGCCTCCACCTCCGCAGCACTTGCACATGAACCTGCAGGGTGATCATCGACGAAGCCGACCCCAAGTACAATGAAAAGCGGGATCAACCACCCTTGTGCATGGTGGCAAGGCTTCATCGTCAGCGGTGCCATGGTTGGGGTTGAAGGCAGCAAAAGCTAGGATTGGGACCGCCACATCTTGGGATGGCATGGGTGACGACGCGTTCGAGTTGAACGACATGCTCAGTGACACTATCAATATCAGCCGACAACGATGCTTCCTCTTGGCATTGGATGAGTAGGCGGCGTCGAGCCCAACCAGGAGCAAGGGAAGCAACACTCTCTTCATGGCATGCACACTCTCAAGCATTATTAATAGTCATTATAAGAGAAACTAAGTGGGTTGTTAAGTCTCGAGTATCTCTACAATGGAGCTATTTTTTTTTGGAGCCTTTTTCATTGACGCTAGGAAGGAATAGAATTTAAACTTTATGCCATAAAAATGTATTATGTGAAATTGTTTTATGACTTGATGACATAGGGGCATTTGCCCCTCCCTAAATAACAAATATGTTTTATGGATAGACTAGCAACTGTTGTACAAAAATAAAATGTGTTGCTAATAGAGCTCACAACAATGCTATTTCACAGTAGTCAAATAATTATTTTTTTATTACTGGCATGAAAGCACAATATAGATTACATAGTTTTTTTTCTAGAATGGAAAGCAAAAAAATCTAAAAGGAAAAAAGATAAAGCGAAAAATGATGAATAATGTAACTATAATATTTTAATTACAAGCACGACTTTGAAGAAGGTGGCTCAAATTAGGGTTCATGCTTATGGCCTCGTTTGACGGGAAAGGTTCATAGACATAATGTCATGTTGGTCTTCTAATATGGAAGGAATAGAAAATTGTAAATTTTTTGAATTTTATGCCATAGAAAATTTATCATGTGAAACTGTTTTATGATTAAAGGATATATGAGCATTTGCGCCCCCCCCCCCCGCCCCACCCCCAATTAATGAATCTGTTTTATGGATAGATCCACCCTTTCAAAAATTTTATTAGCTAAATTGGAATTGAGCTCTTTATTATTCAACAAAATTATTTTACTGCAAATTATTTGTCAATACCAAGATTATCTAGTTTCATATCTCATTACACAAAAGCAATGTGCTATACCTCTTAAACATGTAGGTAACAGTATATGTTTTGTCTTCTTCTCAATTCCACGGCACAGAATGAAAAAACTTCTCTCTCTCTCTCTCTCTCTCTCTCTCTCTCACACACACACACACACACATACTTCATTGGAATGGAAAGGATTGACACCACTTGTGAGATCTAAGTATTGATATCACAGAAGACCTCGAAAGCATAGATGTAAACTTTTGAATGTATCAGAAAAAATACATGTCCACATATGTTACAGAGGACCCCACAAGACAGGCAGGATAATGTGTTTTTTTTCATTCTAATCTTTGGACACGAGTATAAAACAACCCCTAAAACCATTTCAAGAAAAGATGGGTGAATGCCATTGAGAGATGAGGGACTAAACCTAATAGGTTCAAGCGACAAGGGACTAAAACTAAAACCGAGATAAGAGTTGAGGGACTAAAATTGGACTTAATATCATAGATTTTTTGATCATTTGGTTGCTAAGTATATAAATACGTCAAGAATCAAAAGAGCTCATGGGCCTTAATATAACTTTAATCCATTATTGATAGTTTATTCCTCTTTGTACCTGTACCCTTGGCATTTCAGCAAACCTTGTATTATTGAATTTAGTGGCTGATGCATAATTTTCAAATACGATATGTAAAGAAAATAAAAAATTGTTTCATATGGATCATACACCCTTTAAAATTTTCTCATCGTTTTCATCTAGGTCCTCAAACTTTCAAAATGCATTTTTGGATCTAGAAACTTACTACAATATTCCATGCAGGTCTAAGTTTTCCAAAGCACACCTTGTGATGCTTGCATTGCTTCTTAACTTGACAACTCTTTATCTACGATCCCTCCATGATATAGCCAAATAACGTCTTCTAGCACGAACTGTGAGGCTGCAACCTTCATACGTCACCCTTCAATCAGATGCAGAAAACATCTTATATTTACTAATTAGAGGCTCCTTCGGATGCATCCATGTTAATTGGAGACAAATGTTAGAAATTCTCAGAAAAAAACAAAACATCCGGCAATTGAACTATACACTTAAAAAATCGTAACCACTAGATCTAATGTGATATAAATTACCCACCTTTGCCATTATAAAAATATTCTGATATATTTAATACCTTTTCACCTATTCTCTAGGAGGCATATACTTTCCTTGGGCAGTCGTGTACATGGAAGAATAATTAAATCCGGACTCCTGTGAATAAAACGTACATGCACAGGTTAGTATAGGAAGTCAGGACTTCTTCAGGCGTCGGTTTTTTCCTTTTTGTTAATTAATTTCCATGGCTATTCACCCACGTACGTATGGGAGACCCCGCAAGAGATCAGGCAATGGAGCCAACAAAAAAGTCAACGTGGATGCAGGGAAAAAACTTGAGTCTGCTGGCATGAGGAGCTCAAGGGACGAAGACTGCATGGCAAGGGTGGTCTGCTCTGTTTGGAGGATATTAAAGTGAGCTGTGGTGTTCAGATTCATGGTCTTGCAAGATCAAGCACCGTCCACTAGATTGTGGCATGCGAGTAAAGTTAGTTCCACATCACCTACAGGTCCTCCAGATCATGGTAAGCATCTTCTCTGACAAAGCAGGTTTTAAGCTGCCACGACATAACAATTCTCGCTGGCCAAACTTTACTACTGCATCATTGGTGAAATCGCTTTAGCATGCTACTTCGTAAACATTAATCGGAGTCGGTTAGAATGAGTAGTAGTAGTACCGGTCTACATACAAGCATGATTACTCAAGCCAATCCTGATAGTTCTATTGAATCACCAAGGTTTCATTAATTCCACACGGCATGGCAAATGGCATCTATATTATTTATATTTGTTACAAAATTATTTATATTGTTATATTCTTAGAATTTACATTGCCTAAACAAGATAATAATGTGTCACTTTTAAGTGTTGCAACAGTAAAGGTAACTATGACTGAATCAGTTGTATTGAAGGGCTTGTCTCAAGACCTCAATTTATGAAGCCAAGATAAGGTTTCAATTTGAAGAAACTCTGAATACTCAATAACTAAATAGAAGGTTATATTCCAAGATTGATTTAATAATTAGGCATGTGGATACGGTAAAATTAAAAGACAAAGTTGGGACTAAACATAGGGAAGAAATACATATATTAGAAACATAGGCAAATACTTTGTTCATTTTCTCATGGTAGATGAGAAAATTCTTTAACTTAGTTGTGCAGCCAAGATTTAAGACATGAAATTAACAATGTAAGTAGAGAAAATTATATTCAATAAAATAAAAAATGTTCCTAAATTTGCTAGCCCGTGCACATGCACGGGTTCGTGGGCTAGTATCACATAATTATGGTCTGACGCCGTTTGTGACTCACTGATTTGTGGCGAAGGAGGGGGGTTTTGGGAACTCAAAAAAGTCGCCTCTTTGTTCAAGAAGATGTCAACTTTTTGAAGCTTGAAGACCATCAAGGGTGAATCAAGGTACTGTGCTGTTTACTACAACTTATTTTACAATACTGTTTGTCCATGCTCACTGCTATATGCGCATGTTTAACATTTCAGTGCAAAAGGTCCACCTAGAGGAACATGTAAATCAAGCATGGCAGATCCCGGTGCAGGACGATGAATATTTTCGCAAGCCACAGTATGCTAATAAAATGACTTGGCTCTTAAGTATTCGTTCCTTCTCCCGTGCTTGGTTCCATACTCGAGAGAAGCCCTGTTACCATAGTAGGCGGTTTTGGTTGCTCGAGCATATATAGGTGCATCCGGCGCTGGTCCTCCAGTCGAGCCATCGTGCATCTCGTGATATAAAGCAATATATGGCTGGTCGGAATGGCAGAGCCTTGTCGCCGGGCGGGGATGAAACAAGCAGCGTCGTCTTCTTTGTAGCCGCGTAAACGCCAGCAGGCCCGAGATGGAGCCGGGAATTAATCTTCCGCCGGTCCATCCACGCCACAACCGCCTGCAGCGCCCTTCGCCTCCTCCTCATCACGCAGAATATGCTAGACATGCCGATGGCCCGTCAACCTCGTGATCGATGCATGGTTGGAGGTCCCGGTGCCGTTCGCGGCCTCGGTGTCGTCCCTGTCCTGGCGGATATATATGATCGCTATGGGACGCAGTTCGCGGCGATGGACGTGGACCGGCACGACGCACGGCGTGGTGGCTGCTCTCTCACGGGGACCGTGGACGACGGCGGCTGAGGTGCGTGCTCCATGTTCTGCCTTGACTACTATCGATCGCCCTGTGCTGTTCGCGCAGTCGAGCGCCCCGCCACGGCTGTCCGGATCTGGGAGGGGACTCAATGATCGGCGAGCAGTCCAGCTCCCCGCCGCGGCGTCATCTTCTGAGTTCCAGATAGCCGCTGTGTGGACGAACTGTGGTCGTGGAGGAGGCAGCGTCGAAAATTTAGGCCAACGTCCACCGTAACGGGCGCATGCAGGAGCGCGCGGAGACGATGTGAGCCATACCTGGATTGCACATCTTAACTAGTTAGCTTGTTGCTGCAACAACAGCATCGGCGGAACGTAGATATCTGAGAGTACCCGGTGGATCATCGATGAAGACCGGACGATGATTGCAACTCGGCAGCGCAAGAGGGCATCTTTTGAGACCAAAAAAAAAAAAAAAAAGGTGCTGGGAGCGAGAACGCGGAGAGAAGGGAGCGAGCGAGGGGGTGGACGGCCGTTGTTTCAAATACCGACCACCCGTGGTTGCCTCTGCAAAGAATAGCTCCCTGCTCCTCCTGGCATGGTCAAGTGCTCGAGTGTACAAGACTTGTGCCAAGCCGCCCACGTCGTCGTCGTCATCGGCGCCACCACCAAACGGTGCACCTGTTTTTGTACAGAGTATCTGCGGGTGCGTGCCGAGTTTGACCAAATAATTTCAAGCAGGAAGCCAGATGAGTATTGTACTGCTACTGAACTCTGCCTCATTGTTCCGATCGTTGTCCTACTGTCGGTGCAAGCATAAACGAGCGTCTTTTTGTGATCGATGACACGAATGGTGGTGAACATCTCCCTCGTCTGAGTCTGTGGTTGCGGAGGCAGCGTGCAAAACGGCCAAGGCACCCGGTCGTCAAGGGGCATGCAGGAGCGCGGCACTCTGGTGAGCCAGGGCGTGGACGGGCCGGTGTTTCAAATACCGACTGGGTAGTTGAGATAAATTTCATCAGAGGTATACTAAGGGCTCCTTTGTCAGGACTTCTCTACAAAACGAATTCTCTATTAAATAAATTCTCTAGAAAATGAATTCTCTGAAAAAACAGATTCTCTAAAAATAATTGTTTGGCAAAATGGATTTTTCTTATATATATTACATAAAAAAAATGGGTAGAGAAACTATGTTTTTTGTGTTTTTGGATTGTAGTACAAATTTGAGAAAAGAGGAGCATAATCTGTTTTTCTTATAACCCTTTGGCTAGTTTTTTAATAGGAGGAGTAGAATCCAGTCAAGAAGCTATTTTAGAATCCCTACCAAATAAGCCCTAAGTTTTTACCTACACTGTTTATTTTTTTTTCTTAAGATACTATTAATAATCCCTTATGCTTAGACAGGGAGGGAGTACTACACAGCATATTCATCATAGTTCAACTTTCGAAAAGGAGGGAACCACGTTGTCAGAGAAAAAAGTTGGCTGGGCCATTCGCAAAGAAAATAAAAAGAAAAAACTTGGCTGGGATTGGTTCAAAAAAAAAAAAAAACTTGTCTGGGCTGTTTGGTCATGGGCTAAGACCCATCGATCGTTGCTCAAATCTCTGTGCCGTTCGTGTCCCGTCCATCTCGCTCACAAGCTTCTGACAACGATTTCCCGCTGTTTCTCACAGATCCACAGTCGTGAGCTCGGCCATGGTGCAGCACGCAACCCCGCCTATCTTGCTGGACCTCCAGGCCCAGGACGGGGGCGGCGTCATGACCCTGCCGCTGCCCGAGGATGCGGTCTACGAGGTCCTGCTACGCCTCTCGGCCAAGGACATCTGCCGCCTCCGCGTCGTCTGCCGGCGCTGGCGCTCCCTCCTCTCCGACCCACAGTTCATCGCAGCCCACGCGGCCCACCACCCTAGGCTGCCGCTGGTCGTCGCCGGTTACCACACGGCTTACAGCGACGACGGCGTCGTCTGCGACATCATTGATCTCTCTGGGGACGTCGTCCGGAGGGTCCGCGCGGCGGGGGACGAGTGGGTGACGTCCGTGAGCCTAGACTTCGTCTGCACTGCCAAGGGGTCCAGCAGCGTCATCCGATTGTTCAACATTACCACGGGAGCTGTGTTTGCCTTGCCTCAAGGATTAGCAAAGGAGCATGCAGGCGTCGAGCGGGACATCCTCGATTACATTTCCGTGGCCGCCGTCGGACAGCTTGCCTCAACGGGGGAGTACAAGGTGCTTAGAATATTGGAGGCGTCATCTTGCTTTGATTATAATACAGGGCAGCTATGCGAGGTTTTCACCGTTGATGGCAGTGACCAGGCTCGGTGGAGGGGCAAGAACGCCCCTCCAAATCCTGTTTCAATGACCCGATGGAAAAGTGTGGTTGTCAGCGATATTGTGTATTTCTTTGGCCAAGATTCTCCACTGGAGGAGCTATGTTCCTTCGACCTTGAGAGAGAAGAATGGAGGCAGGGTCTCCAGAGACCCAATTATCAACAACTCCGTACGAATGAACACTCAATGGCTGTTGTGAACGGCAGCTTAGTTATAGTCCATCGCTATCTCTCTTCCTATATGGACCTATGGTTTCTGATGGACTTTGAAAAGGGTTTGTGGGTCAAGAAGCACAGCATGCGACCTCAACTCTGTGGCTATACAAGTACAATACGTCCCTTGGTGGTGTTAAATGATGGGAGAACAGTACTTCTTCAGATAGGAAGTCAGAGCGGATCGATGAAGATTTACAATCCAAGGACCGACACTCTTGCAGATGTTGCAGAAATGGGGTTCTGTATTGCAGTTGGTTTGTACTCTGGAAGCCCCTTAAGCCTTTCAAACAGACAGATGATATGGTTAGTGTTCCTTTTAATTCATTTATTACTATTATTAGTATGTGCTTTACATAGTTCAATTGATGCGATATAACATTTTTCGTTTTCACCAACTTTCCAGGTAACAAGATGGTTTTCCATCATTTTCTTATGGTAAGAAGAGGCTATTGTGTTGCATGCCTTGTTCAAGAGAGTTACTTCGAAACTTTGAAAGTGAAGTCAGTGATGGTTGATGGGTCATGGATGCTTTGGATTTTTAGTTTTCTTGAGATTATATCATGCTAGCACTTGCTGCATCTTCATTGTATTAATCCATCTGTGTTAACTTTGGTTACGCTTAAAGTGTTGTTGGATCCACTGGCAGTACAAATATCCTGTGTTCTTTTTTGTTAGAGATATTTACTTTTTATCCAACTTGACTTCTTGAAATGGTTATGTTACGTCAACACCCTAGATGTTGCTGAGCAAACTATGAGGAAGTCATGACACTTCACACACATGGCATGAAATTATTTGTGACAACTACTCGTTTGACTGAGATGAAATCGCTTTTAATAATCCACCTTTACTGACCAGTCCGTACTGCATTTGTTTGTGGATATATCCATGTAGTTAGATAACTTCCATCATTTCCTTGATTGCCTTCAAGATAATATCCATCCATCATCCTGGCATCTGTACCTCTGCAGCTTGCTGGTTTGGTTCAGTTGTTGAGTTTTCATCCTTCAATAGTTGGCAATACACTCGATGTTTTCCCATGAAGCACTGTTTGTGATAAATTATCCATTCAATCAGATAAATCAATGTAAAGATCTCTCAGTGTCTACCTAGTGGCTACCTAGTTGTGGTCAGTCGCGCTTATTCTTCCTCCCTTGTTGATCTGGTTTCTAATGGATTTGAGATAGGCTTATGGGTCAAGCATCATGACATACAAGTTCAATTTGGTGTACAGCATAGTGTGTTGCACATACAGTAGGTCCCTTGTTGGTGGCAAGTTATGGGAGAGTAGTACTTGTTCATGTCCAAAATGACAGGACATCAATGACAATTTATGACCCTAGGGCCGACAGATGTAGCAGAAATTGGGCTTTGTTCTGCAGTTGGTTTAGACACAGGGGCCAATTAAGGATGTGATGTTGCAGTTTGTGGTTTAGCCTATGTCTCACTTGTTGAATTTATGTCCGTGTTATGTTTAGTTTTTTCCTTGTACCATATCTTTGTAAATTGTTGATGATGTTAGCAGGGTGTTTTCTGTCGTAATTAATGTTTCAACTGTAATCTATCATCTTGTGCTTTTATGTGAATAATGAGTAGTATTCGGGTAATTGTGTCATGCTATATGGTTGGATCAGAAATCAGAAGGCCACAGTACTCTTCAAATCTTGTGATTCTTATTTCTAATTTAATTTAGACCTTGATCAAATCTTGTGGGGTGCTAAACGGCTAAAGCATTAGTATGTGTATGATGCAGTAATGGCCTTCTGGTTTGCGAGCCATCCTGCTTTAGGGACACATTGCAGTTGTGTTTGAGCTAGAAATTTCATTCTTCGGAACAAAGAAACTTTAGGATGCCAATTCTAAATGAGTTAGACAACGATGTTTATCATTGCAGATTACAGCGTTGGACATGTTAAAAAAAATTTACAGTGTTGGATGTGTAGCTTCTGCAAATACTTCCTCCGTTTTCAAAATTGTTGTTGTCATTAACTTTTTTCATTACCTTTGACCATTCGTCTTATTCAAAATATTTTAAAAATTATCTTATATTTATTTATAATTATTTTTATTACTAAGTAAATTTAAAATATAATTAATAATTTTATATATTGAAGATAATTTTTTGAATAAGATGAATGTTCAAAGTTCATAAAAAAAGTCAATAACGACAACAACTTTGGAACGGATGTAGTATATGCACAAATGCAAGTGACAGAAAGATGCATGCACAAATGCAACAAAATAGGCAAGTTGAAGGCGCATTCTAAATGAGTTCCACAACGATGTTTAGCTCGATGCAGATTACAGCGTTGGTTGCTTTAGCTTCTGCCAGCAACTGTACAAATGCAGATTTTCAGCATTGGATGTTTAATTAACAAACTATCAATGATTTTTAGCTTGTACCAAAACCAACTACTCTTTTGAACCTCTGCCTGCTACCGATACGTGGTGAGGGAAGAGCATTTTCAGTCGAGAGGCTTAACGGGACAGACTCAACTCCCAGCGATTTGCTGGTGCGTGGCGCAGAGTTTGACTAGGGCACTTCGTCCTGCTTGTCGGTTCAGTACTGCTTCTGAACTCTGTTTCATTCACTGTTTGCACCGTGGTCGATTCAACAAGTAATAAGTGGAGTGTTTGATGGCCCACGCTGCCAGGTGCCATCGTTGTGTATTCATCCCTCGGATCCGGCTGTCCATTGTGTCCCAGAGCAGCAGATACTCGTAGATGGCAGGCATCGACGGTTTTGGGAACACCGTTTGTCGTTTTGATTTGATGATGACGCGTGCGCCGTGGGGACAAAAACGACGAGACAGGGTAGTTGGACGGAAAAAAATTTCGTGCGGCCCGTCCGCAATGGACGTCTGTGCGAACCTGCTTCCGATCACTGACACGTGGACATTCTTTCCATCCGACGCTGTCAGTCGCGTGGCTCCGCACGAATCTGACGCAGTGCCCGTCTATGGCAATTCCACGGCTCGTCTCCATTGCAGCTCGCGCCGACGTTCGGCTCCAGTAATTCAGACTTATTAAGAGCAACTCCAACAGCCTCTGAAAAACTATATTTTTCTCTAAATTTGACTAATATTCATAAAAGAGGCCCCCAACAAACTCTCTATACAAATTTGTAAAATAGCTTCTCCTCTATGTCGGGTTTCTCGCTCGCTGAGGCTGGCGACCGCGATCCGCTCGCCATCATGGCTCCGTCCGTGCTTCTCGCGGTGGGCTCACGCTCCGGCACTGGGTTCCCACGCTTGATGCCTCGGACGTGGCTGGGTATAAATCTCGTCGCAAATCGCCATCCCAGTCGGTCGTGTTGTAAGCTTTGATGGAGTCGCCATGTGCCATGCATATCGATTTTTTCCGGTCGTCGTGCAAGCAGATCCAGCCAAACCTTACGTATATGGCATAACAATGTGTGCCTTTCTGTTTCCACTATCAACTCAACGCATGCTTTCCAGCTAGTCCAGGAAGCAACGAAATTTCAGCACAGTAACGCTTTTTCAATGGGCCAAAGGATCTGAACGGATGAACAACATCAATAAAAATAGAAACCCAATTAATCATGTGTCAGTTTTAAATATAGAGATTGAAAAGTTTAGAGAGTCTCTTGGATTACTTCAGTTTTTTAGGAGATATTCTATTTTAGAGAATGGCTAAATTCTGGAAATTTAGGATTGGTTTTAGCTAGGGTCTTGGAGTTGCTCTAAGATGCATGCGTGGGGTCGAGGTGTTCAAAGACAACCTGAATTCCTGAATCACATTGATAAGATAAACAACGAGTTGATATGTCGTTACTAGCTCAGTTTGAGTGTGTACCGAGTTCGCGGAATTGACGTCGTGTGATGCAGACGAGTCCTTCATTGAATACCGCCTAGACACCTACCTCTCGGTAGCTCGATTTCTGAACAGCATCCGCCGCCCGTCGGAGCAGCAACTCTCCTACATCGCCGGTTGCCGGCAGCGACGACCTGCACACAGAAGATCGGCAGCGATTTGATGTCGTGATCGTCACGATCTCCGGTTACGAGGGTGGGCCGGACAGATGACGGATAAACACTCATCAAGGCGGCCGTGCGTATGTCCCAGCAGGCACATCCAGTTCTACGGCGGCCACCGGCCATGGCTAAGGTTCCGCCTTGTCTGCTGTCTGATTTTGATCCAAATCCTTAGAGCCGAGCGCGAAATTTTTTTCCCGTTTGGACACATCGACTAGGAGTCCGCGATTCTGGCATGGACGGGGCCATATCTCGAGCAGAGGAAGGTCCCGGTCGGCGTCCTGCGGAGACATCTTTTGTCGGAAGGCGGCGTCCTCGTCTTCCTCCTATGACACAGCACAGGGCAGCAGTTGCAGCCCAACACCCGGAAGGCTATAGCCTATAGATGTTGAGTTCACCCACAAAACGGAGCGGTGCGAACAGCACGGATACGATGGTAATCCGGCCACGGCGGCGCAGAAGCAGATCGCGCCAACAACGAGGCAGAGAGTTCGTGACTGAGCTTGATCTACACATGGCGTCGCGATGGAGGGATCGCGAGTACCGCCACAAGAACGCCACTGCTGCACAGAGTGGCGACAAAGACTTTTTTACCCTCAACCCCACACGTCAGCAGCTTCTTTTTCTTCTTCCGTGCTTTCCTGAGTTGGATTAGCTGGTCGCGTGCTATAGAATGAGCAATTGCAGCAGCTCGCGAGCTGTTGAATCCCTTTGACGCTATTGTTGAAATCAATTAAATTAATCTAATCTGATGCTAATGTCCAAATCAATTAAAATATTGAAGACCTGTCTGCCGCGGCGGCGGGAGATTCAGGCATGAGTTCGTCAGCTGAGCTGCACGGATTCTATTTGCGTCGGCCATACGAATTCGTCCGCGGAAGCACCCGCCCGCCCCTGCTGTCTGAGCTTGCCATTGCGAGCTGATTTCCCGCATGCGACATCGCGTTGTTCACTGCTTGTGCGTGCGTCCTCCCAATGTCGTCTATGGGCCAACCTGTGCAAAATAGTCTTTAAACACCTTTCTGGACATCAGCCTACTCATGCATGACAGAATCAATACAAGGGACCTTCTTCGAACGAAAAACATGAATTTGGATTCATACATCTGTGAGCTTTGTATTTTACAGAAGGTGGAAACCCTACGACACCTTTTCATAAGGTGTAACTTTGCTAAGCAATGTTGGCAATCCATAGGTGTAAATATGCGGAATCATCTTTCAGTACTGCAACATATCGGACGAATAAAGCAAGCACTGGGTATTTCATCGTTTGTGGATGTTATTATCCTAATATGTTGGAATACCAGGAACAAGTGGATCTTTGAAGGAATTGATCCCACAGTACAACAATGCAGAGCTTCCTTCTTTAAGAACCTCGAGATGGTTGTTCATCATAGAGCAAAGAGCAAGCATGTGCAGCAACTACAGCAATAGATAGCGTTATAGTTTTAGTTTTTCGGTTCCCCGTTTTGTATAAACATTTTATTCTTTAATAAATTTCTGTAGGGGCTTACCCCTCCAGTTCGTTCAAAAAAAAAAAAGCACCAACGGTGAGAGAGAATATCAGAGGACAGTATTGGCATTTTAAAGTTTACCTAGTAGTCAAATGTATGTAATGGTTTTTGAAAAATTAAAATTTAGCACCAATGACATTGGTGGGATGCGAGTTTTAGCGGTGGCAGGCAAGAGATTATAGTTTAAGCCAATGACATAAAAGGAATTTTGTGTATTCTTTTCTTCTCTAATGTTGATGTCCCTGCTTGTGCCCCTGTCCTCTTCGTCCAGCCTTGCTATACGGTGGCATGAGGGTGGGACGACGGCGTCTCAGGGCCATGTGCTCGGGCCGTCCGGCTTGGCCGCCAACGCCGAGTCCAGCCTGGATTCCATGGTCACCGTGTTCGCGGCCAAGGGCCTGAGCGCCCGCGAGCCACGTTTAGCGATCGCGTCAACGCCGACGACCTTCGCCGCGCAGCTCGCGCGGTCCTGTGGCCCGGCTGGAGACGCCCGACGCGTTCGACGCGGGCTGCTGCACTCGGACCAGGAGCTCTTCAACGGAGGCTCGCAGGACGGGCTGATGGGTGCGCAAGTACTACTAATATTTTCACAATGAACTCGTGTGTGTTTTTTTTTTCTTTTTTAGATACTTGGCACAGCTCGTTTTTTGGGTTGTACTAACGTACACCTGACCTTAACTTGCTCCTATGTAATTCAATACTCTGCTGCATATATTTGTTGCTGGAACGAGAGTGGTGACCATGTACCGTTCTAGCCGCGTCGGGCGGCGGCGTCACGAGCTGTGAACTGACCGACTAAAACTGAGGCAACGGCCGGTGTGCGACCGTCGGGTGATATACGTAGCCCTGGTTGGCGGCCTGACGCGCCGGTCGTCTCGTCAAAGCCTTCATTCAAGCCTATCCTGGCGTTATCTTTCACACTGTAAAAGGAAACAGGATCATACTACGTTCAAATAAGCACTTCCTTTACGCTCAGGCTGTAAAAGGAAAAAAGGGGCGACCCGAAGTTGGTTGTAACCTGCCCCTGCCGTTTCAGGCAGTCTCGGCATGTGGTTGACGTGGACGACCTTATTCACGCAGCCACCATCATCGACCGCGACTGTTCAGTCATCAACAGAGCGCAAGTAACTCAAGTGAATCGATTTTCGTCCCTCAATAAAACCAATTGCGCTAGCTACCAGTTCCCGCCATCCCCCGAGCGGACCCCCTCAGATTTGACGGGATCCTGCAGTCGAGCCGTCGAAAATGAAAATAGGATGTCACTGTGTTGGAGGCTTTTGGATCCCTGGGTTCTTGCAGACACAGACGGGCATTCGTTCGTGTATAGTTGTAACTATGACTGCAAATTAAAAGTTGAATGGTCATAGTATGTCTCAAACGAATTTTATAATACTTCCTCTGTCCTAGTTTATTTGGCATAGTTTATTTGGTATTTAGGCTCTGTTTTTGAGTGTCCAGATTTATAGCATCTACTATGAATCTGGATATGACCGCTGTCCAGATTCAAAGCATCTTCTATGAATCTGGTATAGAGCTAAAACGTCAAATATTTTAAGACGGAGGGAGTAATAAAGAATGCAACAACTTATATTTGTACAAAGTTTTAATTTCTAATGTATTTTATATATTAAGATAAAAAAGTTAAATGGTCATATAATGTCTCAGATGAATTTTACTAGAATCATGGTGTGTATTAGCTAAGTTTAATTTATTTGATGCGTTCATGACAAAATACGTTTTGTTAGTGTGTTTCAGACAAAATTTTTTAATTTTATTGAGTGTCGAACTTTGATGTGAGCAGCACAAAAGGGCAACTTGCAAGCTAGGCAACAGAACTGAGCATGTCACCACATGAGCATATACATGGTGGGGGACTGTCTATAGTCTTACTTAGGTTTAATTTGGGCCCATCCCATCTCATATGTTCCATTGCATTTCAGTTGACTATGCACACTAAAGGCCCGACAGCTAGCACCATTCAAAATTTTGAAAGCTTCACTGGAGGTGTGTAGTGTGATCTCTCGGCTCAGACATGCGGCTACCCTCACCTCAACCGGGGAACGGGGGAAGTGCCTACATGTTTCTATATGCTACCGAATATTTCACTCTAAATACTGGTCTCCATAGGAGAACTCAAATTAAACATAAAGAGTATAATTAAACAATTATACTCTTTATGTTTAATTTGAAAAATCTAGAAGTTTTTTATCATAAAGGAAAAGACCTAAACAGTTTTTTGTGTGAATTGATCAGGTGTATTTAACAGTTTCTGATTGGAACCAGAGGCTGGTTCGTGGGCCTTGCTGGCTGGATTTAAAAGGTGGGCCTCGGAGCTGCATCGTTGATTGATTGACCGAGTCCTGGAGTCGGTCGTTGCCGACGTGGCTTCCATTTGCCGGCTTCCGATTAGTAGCAGCAAAGGCTTGACTGCCAAAGCGTAATGCCAGTACGCCGGCGAGCTCGCTCAAGATGGCGCGAGGCCGAACTGGCAGGTTTCTTGAGATGATGCACGGGGCGGTGGCTCGTACCATCTTCCTCCTTACAGCGAAGGCCGCTTTAAACGGGTGCGGATCAGAGTCATTATCTAAAAGAAGAGGGTATGCAGAAGTCTCAGATGCTGCTCCAAGTCTCACATTATAAGAACTTCGTGTTGACTGATAACTGCCTAATCTAGCAGTACCCCAGTATGCACGTATGTGCTGCTCTTGGAATGCGAAACAACCTTACCTTCTACAGCTTTTGCAACAAATGAAAGCAGGCTATAATATGAACAACTGATCAGGATTAAATTAGACTAGATGGATGCAATAAAAAAAAAAGATATGGATGCAATAAAGAGGACATATGCCCAGATGTTGCAGAATGTGGCGTTGAGTGGATCGCCGTCCAATCAAGACAGAACAAAAAGGCAGGTCCTTTTTTATTTGGAGAAATTGTTGGAGCTAAAAAACGTAAAATCTCTTGACAATGATTTGATGCCTAGGCAAATTGTGCTACACTGTCTTGCATCACACTGTTTCACATGCACATCTCACACCCACGCATGCGGCCCTCCGACGAACTCGACAGTGGCGGCGCGACGGCGGCGCAGGAGCCGTATGGCTATCGTCAAGGTGATGGGGATCGACACGACGATGGTGATGGAAACAGCAATGGTGACGCCGGTGTTAGGCAGCTTCTCAGGCATCGGCTCGGCGATGGAGGAGAGAGGAGGAGACGGTGGAGTCGGTGGTGAAGCCGCGGCGTCGAACAGGACCTCTGGATCGGCATCGTCAAGCGCGAGGTCGTCGCCGTGTACAGCTTCAAACGGGTCAGAGTCGGAAGGACGGAGAGGGTGCCGCCGGTGAGGTCAAGGTTGCGGAGCTGGAGCCTAGGCCGCTGGTTTTCAGGGGATGGACGAGGTACACAGTGGCGGAGCGGTGGCATTGAGTTGGTCGCCGGCGGAGAGGACGAACTCGTAGTCATGCTCCGCTGCCGTTGGAGAGGACGAACCCGTAGTCGCTGTCGGCGATGTCGACGGTGATGCGTCGCCGTCAATGGAGCTAAGGCCGATGCACGACGGTAGGAGGACGACGACCAGGAGGAGGAGGGCGACCAGGGGGGGCTTGAGCCCCACCTGCTCCACCGTTAGATCCGCCCCTGGCCTTTGTGGACGTCGATCCAGAAGGTATCTTCGCCACCGCACCACCGCCTTCTCCTCCGCCGTTCTCATCCAACACCACCAAGACTGAGCCTCCATCCCTAGTGCCCGAGAAGAAGCCTCAGCGCCACCTGAGCTTTTCGGTGAAGGTCACTATCTCTGTCCTTGTTACCGTGGCGATCACAATCACCATCGGATTAGTGGCTGAAGCCCTGCGCCGCAGGCGCGCCACCCATTCCAAGTCCGCGGGCGCCCCGAAGAAGGATGTCGACGTCGAGCTCCAAAACATCATATTCTCTTGATGATCATCTGTTATATGGTTATTTTATATGTTGTCACATGAGTGTTGGCTTGTGTGTGTGTGACTGTGAGAGAGCTGATATGGTGTGTTTGGTGTTCTATCATGTTATGCATCGGTTTACATTTGCCTGAGGAGTACGCATCCCCAATTGCATATATGGAATGCTTCCCGATAGAGACAACTGCTAGTGCCGCCATTCTTTTTATGCGTGATTAGCTGACATACTACGTACTCAGCATGGTTTGTTTTCATCTAATCACTCTAGTCACTCGACAAATTTTCGCCTGTTTTTGAGAGGACGCATCCTCGAAAACTCTTCCTCTCTCTTTTTTTTAAAAAAGTGGCAGGAGTGCTGCCATTTATTAAGAGGAAGGCACAAATTACATAAGAGCCTTAGTCCATCAGCCGGGGCTGACAAGAGAAAAGGAAAAAAAAACATAGAAAGTGGACAACAGAGCAAATAAGCCAAAGCATTAGTAGCCCAGCTGGAGGTAAACCAATTGGTGGAGCCTAATCTCATCCTGGATGAGGGAGGCAAGGCGATGTGGTGGTGATTCCTTGTCTTCAAAAATTCTTTTATTTCTCTCTTTCCATACAAACCAATAGAAAGTAAATAGCATCCCCAACTTCTTTCTCTTCTCCTGTTTTGAGCCGAGCTTGTTCAGGTAGGATATCCAGTGAGTAGCCCCTCCAGCTGTAATCATTTCACTATACCTCGGCAGGCCAATTCTTGGTGCAAGGAGGTCCCAGGTGGCTTCAGTATAGTTACATTGTGTTAGCAAGTGATCAGTAGTTTCATGCATGCAGATGCAAAGGGCGCAGGTGTGGTTGCAGGGCCAATTTTTCTTAATCATATTGTCAGTTGTAAGCACCCTGTCATGTATCACCAGCCAAGCGAAAAATTTACATTTAGGTTCAGTGATGGCCTTCCAAATCGAGGCTGCCCAAAAGCTTGGGCTGGACCCTCGAAACTGGCATTCATATGCTGATGCAACTATGTATTGCCCATTGGCTGTCCAGCGCCACACAATTTCATCAGGTTGTTCAGACAGAGATATTGGAGCTATTGCCATAAATAACAAAGTGAATTCCTCCATTAGTTCAGAGGTATTAATGGTCCTGATATTTGTAATCCAGTTGAAGTTGTGAAGTTCCTTGCAGACACTTCTTGTTTTGTACCTTGCCATCTGGTATAGGTTGGGGGCCAATTCTTTTGGAGCAGCTCCATGCAGCTAGCGTGCCTCCCAGAAGGGAGTGTTTTTACCATTCCCTATTGTGATGGTCGTCGAGATGAAGAATAATTGTCTATCCACTGGATCATCTACTTTAAGGAGATGCTTCCATGGTCTGTCCTTATGATTCCATTGATGCCACAGCCAGCGAAGTCTAAGAGCCCTGCTGAATTTGTCAAGATCCTTGATACCAAGTCCTCCCAACCTCTTGGGCCTAAGGCAGGTTTGCTAGTTCACCAAACAGTGCCCTCCACGAACCTGTTATGGGTCTTTCCCTCTATAAAGAAAACTTCTTCTGAACCTGTCCATCCTAGAGATCCCCCATTTGGGCATTTTGTAAACTGTGAGAAAATAGGTTGTCATAGAAGACAGAACAGTCTTGACAAGAAGCTCTCTACTTGGGTAGGTGAGAAAATTTCTCTGCCAACCAGGTAGCCTATTTCCAAGTTTCTGAATTATAGGCTGCAGCATTGCCCTAGTAGGCTTTCTGTGATGAAGGGGCAGACCGAGGTACTTGCAGGGGAAAGTCGAGATAGCTCTATTATCTTGGGCTAGCAAGCTGAGCGCATCACCATCACACCGAATTGGGTAACATTCTGTCTTGCTCAAGTTGATCATGAGCCCACTAGCCGCAACAAAAATGTCAAGAATACAATCCATGACTTGTAAATCATTACTCGATGGTCTTACGAATATAGTTGCATCATCAGCATATAGCGACATCCTGAATTGCTCACAGCCTTTACTTAGTGTGCTTAAAAGATTCAGATTTTGTGCCTTTTGGACCAACCTATGGAGTGGCTCCATTGCAAGGAGGAAAAGCATTGGAGATAGAGGGACACCTTGCCGCACCCCTCTACAGTGCAGAATGCGTTTTCCAGGTTCCCCATTTAGCAAGTAAGAGGAAGAGGCCGTACACCACAGAGAGGACATCCAATTCCTCCAATGTTGTCCAAAGCCAAGATATGTCATAATATCCAGCAAGTAAGGCCAATTCACTATATCAAAGGTTTTAGAAATATCCAATTTAACAAACACTGTAGGAGTCTTCTTTTTGTAAAGGTCCCTGATCACCTGATGTACATAGACAAAATTATCATGTATGCATGTTTTTTTTATAAAGGCCATTTGGTTGACTGATATGAGATTGTCCAATTCTGGGCCGAGTCGGTTGGCAAGTAGCTTAGAGATTATTTTTGCAAAGCTATAAGTCAAACTAATTGGCCTGTAGTCGGATATCCTCTAAGGGTTTTCTTTTTTCGGAATTAGGACCACATAAGCCTCATTTAGTAGGTGTAGGCTTTGCTGATTCATAAGTTAAAACTGGAAGATTGCCCTCGAGATGTCTTCCTTTATGATGTCCCAACATGTAGAGAAGAAAAGCCCAATAAACCCGTCAGGACCAGGAGCTTTCTCTTTGGGAGCTGACTTGATGACCTCCTCAATTTCCTGCATTGAAAATGGGAGCTCAAGATGTTGAAGATTTCGTGGCTCCCAGCCTAGGTCCTGAAAATTGATTTTGCAACTTCTTGGTACATAGGTACCAGTGTGTTGTGTGTAGTGCTTAAAAATCACCTCATGTTTTTCTTTTTATGTCACAACTATTTCATTGTTAGATTGCAGAGTATGGATAAAATTTTTCTTTTTCCTCACATTGGCCATGAGCTGAAAAAATTTTGTGTTTGCATCCCCTTCACAGAGCCAAGTTATCCTGGACTTTTGTTTGGCTCTATTTTTTTCTACAGCAGCAAGCCCCAGAATTATTGTCTTGAGTTGTTTGATTAGATCTCTTTCCATTGGTGAGAGCTGCTTGTTTTCCTGTGCCATTTCTAGTTGGTTGATGACCTCTCGACACACTGCCATGGCAATTTTTGTTTGAGGCAGCAGCTTCTTGGACCAAGCCCTAAGAGCCTTGGCCATTCTGCTAAGCTTGATGTGCAGCATAGCTAGGGGGTTGTGTCTTGCTGGAACTTCTTTAGACCAAGCCTCATGCACACGATCAAAAAAACCTGGCATAAGGACCCAGAAAGCTTCAAATCTGAATTTAGGTTTTACTTTTGGGGTGATGAGGGGTGCTAGGAGCAGGGGGTAGTGGTCTGAACCTGATGACAACAGGGTCTACAGAATAGGGTTGGAATAGCATTCCTCCCAAGCTGGTGTGCAGAAAACTCGATCGATGCGTGTCAACGTTGGTTGCTCCTAGTTGTTAGTCCATGTGAATTTGCGACCAACCAGCTGAACTTCTTTTACTTCCAAATGATTAAGAGTCCTTCTGAACCTGAGCATCATCCTTCTATTGAGCCGCTCGTTATTTTTATCCTCATCTTTGTATATGAGATTAAAGTCTCCCACTAGTAGCCAATGAGCACCAGCCGTTGGTTTCAGCCTCTTAAGTTCCCTGAGAAACATCTTTTTTTCTAAGTCTCTCTGTGGTCCGTAAACTCCGGTGACTGTCCAGTTTCTTTGGTACTTGAGATCGAATATGCTAACCGAGATAGTATGGTTGGTCAGCGATGGGCTCTGGAGTTGCATGGTGGAGTTGTTTGCAGCGATTAATATGCCATCACAGCTTCTATGAGCTGGTAAGAACCCAAAATTACCTTCATATTCTAGCCCCAGTGAATTCCTAATGGTGTTTTTGTGACACTCCTAGTGTCATAAGGGTCCCAAGGATAACACTTAGTAATCATGAGACCTAACACTAGGAATTTGAATTTAAATTTTTTAATTTAAATCGAATTCAAACCAAATTGAATGACCCTTGCACTACAAGTCCCAGATTTTCAGTAAAGATAACCACTGCAAAAATTATATGTTGATGGTCACGGTCAAGTAGAATTTTGGGGATTTTCTCAGATTTTTCTTCCATAAATAAAGGCCCCAAATAAATGCTAGAATGGTCAAAAAACCAGCTCTATTCACAAAATTCCTAATCACAAAATTCCTAATCACAAAATTCCTAATCAAAATTCCTAATCGTGGGGAGCCTACCCTATTTTTGGTCTAATTTTAGCAGCTCTAGATTAATTCTAACAAAAATATCAAAAGCAGTCAGCTGGCAGGATTGGAAAAAGAAAAGAAAAAGAAAACTCTCTGTGGGACCCACCTGTCAGCGACTCAGAACAAACACACCCGGCTGCCGCCCGCTTCGCCCGGCTCGACGCCGCCACGTGGACGCCGTCGTATGGGCAGCGGCCGTTGCCGCGGATCGAAGGCCCCACGCGCGCGCTCGGACATCCCCTTTGTCGCCTGTCGCCCTGTCCGAACCCCCCCCCCCCCATTCACTCCCTTCGCTCTCGGTCTCTCTCTCTCCCGCTCGCCTCTCCTTCCGCCGTCGCCCCTCCCCCGCATCGCCTGGCCACCACCGCCCACCGGAGCCCGAGCCAGGCCTCTGGGAGCAACGCCGGGACGCCCCGACAACCCTGCACCCGTCCCCTCCGCTTCGCTCGGCCGGCATTGGGAGATCGGCACGGTTCTTCCCCGGCACCGGTAATCGACCCCGAGCCTCTTCTCCGCGCCGCGTTCACCCCGAGGTGAGCCAACTCCCGATTCCTCGCACGAGGAGCTCTCCCTCTTAATCGCGCACACGTTTGAACCTTGCTTGGGCGAATCCTTCCACCGTTTCCCCTAGATTACTAGCTCGAGGCCGCCGTCGACCACCGCAGCCACCACCCCGCCGGTGAGTCCACATCCCCGGCCTCCCTCTTGCAGGGGAAACTCGGTGACATCCTTCTCCGTGCTCTGGTGAAGCTCTCAGGCGAGATCCCGAGCCTTTCCGCCCTCCCCTTTTCGTGTTAACCGGTGTCGAGCCCTGCCCTGCTTCCGCCACCGTCGCGGGGTCATACCCGGCCATCGTCGGTGGTCCCTGACCTCCTGGGCTGGTGCGCGACGAAGAGTAGGGCGTTTTTCCCTCCAACTCCAGCTCGAGCCAGGGCCCGCAACGGGCTGCGGCGAGCCCTCGGCCAGCGCCGCTGTGCTCCGACGAGCGCGCGCGCGCGCGGTTGACTCGGGCGAGCTGGCCAGTGGGCCAGCCGGGCGCTGGGCCGTGCTCGCCTGGGCCGGATCTGGCCCAGGGGCGCCTTCCTCGCGGGAGATTCAGCCGTTGGGCTGCCGGGATTACGGCCCATGTAATAAAAATTTGATTTTCTTAGTTTAATCATTTCCAGAAAAGTGATAAACTTGTAAAATGCATAGTAAAATGAGTAATAGGAATTTGGAGGCAAGGTAAATTTTGTTAGCCTTGTCTGGACTAGTACTAATAGGAAAAAAATGCTAAATCAAAGTGCATGTTAATTTTACTTTTAGGATTTAATTATATGATAAAAACACTCATAAATTCATAATTAATTACAGAGAGCTGATAAAATCTTGAAATTTGGTCACCAGGTAGGATTATCAGCTTTAGTCTCTCTAGAAAAATGTCATGGGATAAGTCTCTGTATATTAGCTGAAATTAATTTAATGACCTTTTTCCTTATAATAATTAATTACAATTATTGGCTTGGTGCATGAAAGTGAAACTTGGCAAATAAATCACTCCTAGTATAATCTAATTATAATAAATCACCCCTGACCATTTGAAGATCAGAACCATGTCAGCTTAATGAATTATGTCCTGAGTGCAATGTTACCCGTCAATAAATATGATTCCGCTTTAGGGCTGTCTCACGGGTACTTAGTACCTTGCGAGAGTTTTGCTCGACACACTAAAATACTAATTAATTAGCACCTACTTGTCATGGACATCACTTACGTAGCTTCACTCCGGCACACACAAACCCACCGTACTTTGGTGCGAAGTCGTCGCGAGTAAATATTAGAGTCCATGAAGGAAATACACGAAATGCCCTCACCCTGTGCCTCACTCAATAAATATACTACTGAATGCATCTTCACACCTGGCTTACTTCCACGAATAACAGTGTACATTAACGTATTTATTGAGGAAGTGCCATGAATCTTCTCTTATAAGCAGCATCTTTTGCATCATATAGATCACGCCGTGAACCACGTGGAGGCGGGACCGGAGCGGGAACCCGAAGGAGCCGGAGGTACCGTTGCTGAGCAAGAGCCGACCCAAGGCAAGCCCCGGTGCATTATCCCCATTTTAAATTTTTATTCTGCCACCAGCTAGGGATGTAAGTTTGCCTGTGGATTAAGTGATAGGAGTTGATTGAAACCCTAGCGTGCAGTAGGTCCCTCTTTTCTGATTATTAGCCTTAGGACGGTAGTCGCTCTGCTTAAATTAGGATGGCTACTCATCGAGTGGTATGGAGACCACTCGTAGATAGAGAATATTATTACTGGGGAATGATATCAGATGAAGGAAAGGGTGGATGGAATCACAATGAAGACCGGACGGGCAACTAGGTGGAAAGGGAAGGACAGTTGGTCTTCAAGGTGGTAGCCCCGTCCGAGTCACCTAAGGCTACGCCTCGTGTCCGCCCATGGGATCAAGTTTGAACGTACTGTTTACATGCTAGAGATATGGGCCCAGTAAACTGACGTAGCTACGACTACCGCTTGGTCTGAAGATAGCCTTCTCCCTTCTTTGGTGGAACTGGGCTGAGAGGAGGGAGCAATCCACCCACGGATGGCGGCACGGGGCGCATCGCGTTGGGGGACCCTTCTCGGGGGAGTCTGGACCCGGAAGGCCCTGCGGTACCATAAGCGAAAGGTTGCTCCATGCGGCTTCCAGGAAGCGCGTATGGGTCGTGCAAGCAGGTTTCTCCTGCAGGATGTAAATTGGTTCGGGTCGCTGCCCTTCACAGTAACGAGTACCACTTGATCGCTGCTTCGGAACAGTATCGGAAACCATTAAGATGATGAGTGGGTTTAATACTGTTGTTTGGAATTAGTAAGATTGTATTGCAACCATGATTGTTATAGCTTTAGTGCAAACTAAATTTTATTATTCCGCACGATAACTTAACTGGATGCTAAAACTTGAAAAACAAGGATCCACCCCTAGGCTGGCTTTCTGGCAATTTAAACCCTATCCCCAGCCTTTACATGTCTAGGCGTCGGCTGTAGATGGCTATTTTGACGGGTCAGTCTTGCTGAGTATATTAGTTACTCAGGACGTAGCTCTATTTTGTTTTCAGATGACCAGGACGGAGACTGTCATTGAGGTGGGAGATTCCATTGGGAGGGCCAGCGCCTCGAATGCTGGAACATCGAATAGGAGCTGTGCACGAATGAAGATGAGGATTAGTTACTTGCTTACCGGTACGGTGCTTGGGCAAGGTACCTATTATGGCCGGGATGTTCCCTGTGTGTCGCCGTGAGAGGGCGATTGTATCTTAGCTATTTCGTCGAACTGGTGAACCAATGTTGAACAATTCGCTTCCGCAATTTACTTCTGTCAAAACTCTAGTTTCTAATATAACTTCGGATTTATGTAAAACTCTGTTTCCCCACCTATGCTCTTGTTGCAATTATTTTTCTCTGTCATGTGTTGTACTATTGGGCGCCACAGCGCGTGTCGCCACCCGAGGGAGATCCTGGAACGGAGCCGTCTCCGTGGTAAGGCGGGTCCGTGACAGCGTGGTATCAGAGCTATCTCGGGAATAGTGCAATATTCAAAGACATATTTTCGAAAACCCCGTATCGAACGTGTGAGGACGTGCCCAATAGGTTATTAATAGTTATGATCCAGGTGGCAAAGCTAATTGTAGGAGGTTGTTTGTTTAAATACTGTATCTATGGCATCGTCAACGCAGGTCTGTGTCCCGCCCAGTGGACTGTAACATGGGAAGCTAGCACAATGGTGTGAACGCGGGCTGATTGCGTAAAACATCAGTGTCCTGTCCTAAGACAATAATAAGGGATTATTTTCGGCTTGTTTCTTTTGATTTGATGTAATGTTTCTAGAATAAATCTTCTGCAGACGAATAAAAATCGATATCTTTCCACCTAAAAGTCAAAAGCATGCAAACGAATACTTATTGAAATCGAGAATGAACTCTCTGTACGTTCAGTAAGAAGATTTTGGTTTAAAAATTTTTGGACAATACTATTTTGGCCGTCCGAGTCAGCACGTCGAAATCGGGTTAATATAAATCTCAGATTTTAACCTATCGTGTAAAATCCATACCTCCTTGCTCCGATCACCCTTAGGGCTGTATTTGCACTTTCTAGAAGGGTTACGAAAAAAAAAATACTACAACTTTGGTAGTTTAACATTTCGGGTTGAGACCGCAGAGACAGCACTAGGACCAAATCTTTAGAGTAACCCGGTTGTGTCGAGAAAAACCCTACCACTTAGTGTTCAGCTACTGTCCAGAATCCGTAAGTAGGATTGCACAAAAGGTCGATGAACTAGCTGCTGTACCCTAGGACAGAACATACCGTTTTGCGCAGTAACCGAATTCCCCTCTAGAATATGTAACCAACCGTGGTGGCCAGATTCTGTGTATCACTCATTGCATCAAAGTGATTTATTTTGGCCTGCACCCTCTGCGTTGGGAACGAGTACTCACTATTTGGGTTTATGTTCCAGATAGACAAGCATGGGTTTAAGCTGTTCCAGCACGACGGGTGGCGTTATACCACCGATCTACACCACCGTGGCTTTCTCACCCTCCTATGGGAGATGCTACGCGCCCTGGGCTACGAGGAGCAGCCTTCGTACCGTGGGCGTGAGACTCGCCGCCACGGTGTGCCTTTTGCAGAGGTGCATCTCAGTGTCTCCCCACACCCGCGCAACCCCGACTTGGCGGGTATGAAGAGCACCGTCATGGCTGGGAGCCTCAGAGAGGGCCTGGAGAGAGTCGCCCACCGGCCTGTCACTCACTTCTGTGGGCGCAACGTAGCAGCGCTCTCGGGGACTCCGTTCGAGATGATCCCCATTTGGCACCAGGCTGACCCGGTGTGGCAGAGGCGCGTGAGACGCGTCTCTCGTGACGACTTCCCGGAGTACCACGCGGGATACCACCGCGTAGCTCACTACTCCGAGTACCTCCTCAACTTGGATGAGGAGTCTAGCAGCCGCAGCAGAGTCTTGCTGGCGGATGCTGAGCAGGTGTGGCTGCAGAGGAACGATCTGCAGACACAGGTCGATGCACAGTAGAGAGAGATTCAGCGGTTGACTGCTGCTCTTGAGGCGAGTGAGACTCGCGTGTCGGAGGTCACTGAGCAGCGCGACACTCTCGCGCAAGTTGTGGATAGACGAGGGTTGATTATCCAGCAGCGGGCAAACCACAACGAGCACCTGCAGCAGCAGCTGGCGAGTGCCCAGCAGGAGATGGACCTCATGGCGGAGGACCTGGAGACTCTGGCTCATGAGAACCAGGACTTCCAGGCTCAGTTGGACGCGGTTGCTGCACCGCCGGCAGCACCCGCGGAGGAGGAGCCCGAGGAGGACGTGGGCGAGGAGTCCGACATGGACTACGAGCCACCAGCTCCGACCGACGTGGACCGTCTAGGACCCTCTGGCACCGCCGGAGATAGGGCATGGCAGTAGTAGTAGACGCGACTAGGTCGCACTTGTAGGGCATGGTAGATGGATAGCTCTTGGGACGTGCCATGCGTGGTTGTGTATTTTGGGGATCGCACGCGTGAATAGCTTTTGGAAACTCGATGGCCACATATTCCGAGTTTCTATAGAATGGAACTGTTGACTTGTACTAGAACCATGTTAACTTGGAAAACTTCCACTTTATCGAAATTATGTTGTTTACCAAATGGCTGCCCCGTGTGCTGTGTTATTTGATTTGGTAACCTATAATGATCACGTTGGATAAGATACTAATTGGACCCCTTATCCTTACCTTTCAAAATGGTGCGCACCCGCAACACCAATGAGCTGCATGGTGAGCAGCCCGAAGGTTCTAGGGCTAGGGGGACTGACTCTTCACGAGGGACTCCACCACTGCCGCCGCCACCCAACCCCATGCAAATGATGGCACAGTTTTTCACGACTATGATGGAGAGCCAACAGCAGCAGGCGGAGTTTATGCGGGAGCTGGCACAACAGAACCTAGCAGCCCGTAATGCTAGGGGCCACAACGACGGAGCACCGCAGAACAGTTCCTACTCTGATTTCCTCGCCATCAAGCCGCCCACGTTCAGCTCAACCACTGAACCCATGGAGGCGGAGAACTTCCTTCGCATACTCGAGTCCAAATTTGGACTCCTTAACTGCACGCCCGTGCAGAAGACATTGTTCGTCGCGCAGCAACTGCATGGTGCGGCTGGGGCATGGTGGGCCAACCATGTCACCTCTGTGGGAGCATATCAGCAGATTACATGGGACGAATTCAAAGATGCGTTTCGTGCCCACTACATCCCTGCGGGGCTCATCCGCAGGAAGGCGCGTGAATTCGCCGCACCGAAGCAGGGCAACCGCAGTGTCGAGGAATACTGCGAAGAGTTCAACCGGTTGGTGCTGTACGCCCCGGAACAAGTGGACACCCCCGCCAAGCGCAAGGACTATTTCTTGGAGGGGCTAGGTGCTGAGCTACAGGACCGCCTCAACCTTAACATGGGGGGCTCATTCGCTGAGTTTGTCAACAATGCGATCGTCGCGGAAGACGGATATCGCAGGGTGATGGCAGAACGGAAGCGCTCCGCAAGTGCTATGGGGCCATCCAGTGGACCCCCGCAGAAGTTCCGCATGGTGTACACCAGCACGTCGGGACAGTGGTACCATTCCGCCCCCATACCGGCACCTGTTGTACGCCCGCCTCAGCCAGCACAGCAGCGACTCCCGGTGCCGCGTCAGCAGCAGAGTCAAGATGGATTTCGCCCACCCCAGCAGCCGAACGCTCAGACCGGATCTTTTCCCTGCTACAACTGCGGTCGTCTTGGGCATTTCTCGAGGGAGTGACCGCACCCCAAGAAGAGCACTGGCCAGAACCCGCCGAGGAATAACAACAAGCACAACAACCGAGGGTCAGTTCGTGCTGGACGAGTGAACAACACTACCCTGGAGGAGATTCCGGAGAACAGCCCCATCCTTGCTGGTATGTTCTCTGTTCAAGACCACCCCGCACTAGTTCTGTTTGACTCAGGAGCATCACATAGCTTTGTTAGTGGGTTCTTCGTTGATAAGTACCGGCTGCCTCGCACCCTTATGAAAGCACGATACACCATTAGATCAGCCAGTGGACAAACCCCTGCTCTATATGAAATGGAGAAACTCCCAATAACCCTAGGATCAAAAGTCTACCCTACTAAGTGCATGGTCTTAGAAGGGTGCAACATTGACATCATTCTGGGCATGACTTGGATGAGGCAACATAAAGCTATACTGGACATAGACGCCTACACTGTGCACCTAAACTCTCCCAATCATGATAGCGTAAGCTTCCGGGTACGACCACCCCAACTGGCCGCACCAAGCGTTCACCACACCACCGCCGGGCAAATAAAGGATATTCTAGTGGTTAGGGAATTTCTGGACATATTCCCTGACGATCTCCCAGGACTTCCATCGGATCGGGATGTTGAGTTCAAGATTGAGCTTCAGCCAGAGACGACACCTATATCCAAAAGGCCGTATAAAATGGCGCCTAAGGAACTAGCTGAGTTGAAGGAGCAACTTAAGGAGCTGCTGGATAAGGGATTCATTCGACCAAGCTCCTCGCCTTGGGGTTGTCCGTCACTATTCGTGAAGAAGAAAGATGAGACCCTGAGGCTGTGTGTAGACTACCGACCCCTCAATGTGGTGACTGTCAAGAATAAATACCCACTGCCCTGTATTGACATCCTCTTCGACCAGTTGATAGGAGCCAAGGTGTTCTCCAAGATTGATCTCCGGTCGGGTTACCATCGAATCAAAATCCGTGCCGAAGACGTCCCCAAGACAGCCTTTGCTACCCGATACGGTCTATATGAGTATTTAGTGATGTCGTTTGGATTGACAAATGCACCGGCACACTTCATGTATCTCATGAACTCAGTGTCCTTGCTCGAGTTGGACAAGTTTATGGTGGTATTCATTGACAACATCCTAGTCTACTCGAAGTCACAAGAAGAACATGCAGAGCATCTCCGTGTTGTCTTATAGAGGTTAAGGGAGCACCAGCTATATGCTAAGTTTAGCAAGTGCGAGTTTTGGTTGAAGCAAGTACCATTTTTAGGCCATATTGTCTCGGAAGAAGGCATCGTGGTAGATCCCAGCAAGGTAAGAGATGTACTGAACTGGAAGACACCGAAGACCGTATTTCATATACGCAGTTTTCTGGGATTAGCTGGTTACTACCGCCGTTTCATTCCCAATTTCTCCAAAATCGCAAAGCCCATGACCAAGTTGCTTAAGAAGGATAAGAAATTCATATGGGATGAAGGCTGCGAAGGTGCTTTTCAAACCTTGAAGAAGCACCTGACCACGGCCCCAGTATTAGCTCAACCAAACCTGGGGAAGCCGTTCGATGTCTATTGTGATGCTTCGGGTATTAGATTGGGATGCGTGCTTATGCAAGACGGGAGAGTTATTGCTTATGGATCAAGGCAATTGAAGAAGCACGAGCAGAATTACCCCGTGCATGACCTGGAATTAGCAGCAGTGGTATTGGCCTTAAAGATGTGGAGACATTACCTCCTTGGGAATTTAGTTCGTATATACACCGACCAGAAAAGCTTGAAGTACATTTTCACTCAAGACCACCTGAACATGAGACAGCGCCGTTGGTTGGAATTGATTAAGGATTACGAGTTGGAGGTCCATTACCACCCGGGAAAAGCGAATGTCGTGGCTGACGCCCTAAGCCGCAAGGCTCACTGCCACCACATCCTAGTCAGTCCACAAGTCCAAAATGGTCATTATGTTCAGGTAACACCCCACGGAGCCCTCTACAACTTAGCGTTAATTCCTACCTTACGGGAAGAAATAGTGGCAGCCCAGAAAAATGACAGAGGCATAGCACATCTCAAGAGGAGACTAAAAGAGGGCGATCCTAAGGTACAATGCTTTCGAGAAGATGCAGAAGGTGTCTTATGGTTCAAAGATCGACTGGTGGTTCCTAAGGATCTGGAACTCCACAAGAAAATTCTGGACAAGGCTCACATTACGAAGTACTCCATGCATCCGGGCAGCAACAAAATGTATCATGATTTGAGATCCAAATATTAGTGGACCCGCATAAAAAGGGAAATAACCCGTTATGTCGCAGAGTGCGATACCTGCCGCCGAGTCAAGGCCGATCATCTGAAGAAGGCAGGCCTACTACAACCCTTGAGTGTTCCAGCCTGGAAATGGGAAGATATCAGCATGGATTTCATCGTTGGCCTACCGTTGACGTCACATAAATTCGACTCCATATGGGTCATTGTTGACAGATTGACAAAGGTCGCCCACTTTATCCCTGTGTCGACACGGTTCAAGATGCAAAAATATGCGCAACTATATATTGAGCGAATCATGTGTTTGCACGGAGTGCCCAAGACTATCATATCCGATCGAGGCTCCCAATTTGTGGGGCGCTTTTGGGAGAAGCTACACGAGACACTGGGCACCAGGTTGATTAGAGGTTCCGCGTACCACCCCCGAACAGACGGTCAAACGGAAAGAGTTAACCAAATATTGGAAGACATGTTAAGGGCATATGTATTAAATCACAACAAAAAAGTGGGATGAGTGGCTACCCTTGGCAGAATTCGCATACAACAACAGCTACCAGGAAAGCATCAGGATGGCACCATTCGAGGCTCTCTATGGGCGCCGCTGTCGCACACCACTGAGTTGGTCAGAATTAGGAGAAAGGGTAATATTTGGTTCAGAACTGGTGCAGCAAGCGGAACAGAAAGTGCTTGAAATCCAATCAAACTTACGTGCGGCAAAGTCCAGGCAAAAAACTTACGCGGATATTCAGGGTCGGCGATATGGTCTACCTCCGAGTGTCACCCACCAAGGGTGTACAGCGGTTTGGAATTCGCGGGAAGTTAGCACCTCGATACATTGGTCCCTACCCTATCATTGCGAGATGCGGACCCGTGGCCTATAAACTCTTCACGCGGATATTCAGGGTCGGCGATATGGTCTACCTCCGAGTGTCACCCACCAAGGGTCTACAGCGGTTTGGAATTCGCGGGAAGTTAGCACCTCGATACATTGGTCCCAACCCTATCATTGCGAGATGCGGACCCGTGGCCTATAAACTCCAACTGCCAGTGGAACTCGCTGGAGTGCATGACACGTTCCACGTGTCCCAACTCAAGAGATGTTTAAAGACACCGGTGGACATACCACTGGAGAGCACCCAGCAACTACAACCTGACCTGACTTATGTCGAGCATCCGGTGAAAGTGCTAGACGAGAAGGAGCGAGCGACACGTAAAAAGACGCTGAAGTTCTATAAAGTTCAATGGAGCAACCATACCACCAGGGAAGCTACTTGGGAAACTGAAGAGTTCCTGCAAAGCCACTACCCCGAGTTCCTACGCCACCACTTAGGTAACCCGTCGACACATCCTTTAATCTCGGGACGAGATTTCCTTAAGGGGGGAGGGCTGTGACACTCCTAGTGTCATAAGGGTCCCAAGGATAACACTTAGTCAGCATGAGACCTAACACTAGGAATTCGAATTTAAATTTTTCAATTCAAATCGAATTCAAACCAAATTAAATGACCCTTGCACTACAAGTCCCAACTTTTTAGTAAAGGTCACCACTGCAAACATTATATGTTGATGGTCATGGTCAAGTAGAATTTTGGGGATTTTCTCAGATTTTTCTTCCATAAATAAAGGCCCCAAATAAATGCTAGAATGGTCAAAAACAACCTCTATTCACAAAATTCCTAATCAAATTTTATTGAGAACTGATGGTAGTTAGCATTTTTATTAAATTCAACACATCGTGGGGAGCCTACCCTATTTTTGGTCTAATTTTAGCAGCTCTAGATTAATTCTAACAAAAATATCAAAAGCAGTCAGCTGGCAGGATTGGAAAAAGAAAAGAAAAAGAAAACTCCCTGTGGGACCCACCTGTCAGCGACTCAGAACAAACACACCCGGCTGCCACCCGCTTCGCCCGGCTCGACGCCGCCGTGTGGACGCCGGCGTACTGGCAGCGGCCGTTGCCGCAGATCGAAGGCCCCGCGCGCGCGCTCGGACATCCCCTTTGTCGCATGTCACCCTGTCCTAACCCCCCCCCCATTCACTCCCTTCGCTCTCGGTCTCTCTCTCTCCCGCTCGCCTCTGCTTCCGCCGTCGCCCCTCCCCCGCATCGCCTGGCCTCCACCGCCCATCGGAGCCCGAGCCAGGTCTCTGGGAGCAACGCCGGGACGCCCCAACAACCCTGCACCCGTCCCCACCGATTCGCTCGACCGGTATTGGGAGATCGGCACGGTTCTTCCCCGGCGCCGGTAATCGACCCCTTGCCACTTCTCCGCGCCACGTTCACCCCGAGGTGAGCCAACTCCCGATTCCTCGCATGAGGAGCTCTCCCTCTTAATCGCGCACACGTTTGAACCTTGCTTGGGCGAATCCTTCCACCGTTTCCCCTAGATTCCTAGCTCGAGGCCGCCGTAGACCACTGCAGCCACCACCCCGCCGGTGAGTCCGCATCCCCGACCTCCCTCTCGCAGGGGAAACTCGGTGACATCCTTCTCCCTGCCCTGGTGAAGCTCTCAAGCGAGATCCCGAGCCTTTCCGCCCTCCCCTTTTCGTGCTAACCGGCGCTGAGCCCTGCCCTGCTTTTGCCACCGTCGCGGGGTCATACCCGGCCATCGCCGGCGGATCCCGACCACCTGGGCTGGTGCGCGACGAAGAGTAGGGCGTTTTTCCTTCCAACTCCAGCTCGAGCCAGGGCCCGGAACGGGCTGCGGCGAGCCCCCGGCCAGCGCCGTCGTGCTCCGGCGAGCGTGCGCGCGCGCGCTGTTGACTCGGGCGAGCTGGCCAGTGGGCCAGCTGGGCGCTGGGCCGTGCCCGCCTAGGCCGGATCTGGCCCAGGAGCGCCTTCCCCGCGGGAGATTCAGCCGTTGGGCTGCCGGGATTACGGCCCACGTAATAAAAATTTGATTTTCTTAATTTAATCATTTCGAGAAAAGTGATAAACTTGTAAAATGCATAGTAAAATGAGTAATAGGAATTTGGAGGTAAGGTAAATTTTGTTAGCCTTGTGTGGACTAGTACTAAAAGGGAAAAATGCTAAATCACAGTGCATTTTAATCATTTCGAGTAATAGGAATTTGCAGACAACTTAACTGGATGCTAAAACTTGAAAAACAAGGATCCACCCCTAGGCTAGCTTTCTGGCAATTTAAACCCTATCCCCAGCCTTTGCATGTCTAGGCGTCAGCTGTAGATGGCCATTTTGACGGGTCAGTCTTGCTGAGTAAATTAGTTACTCAGGGCGTAGCTCTATGTGGTTTTCAGATGACCAGGACGGAGACTGCCACTGCGGTGGGAGATTCCATTGGGAGGTCCAGCGTCCCGATGGCTGGAACATCGAATGGGAGCTGTGCACGAATGAAGATGAGGATTAGTTCCTTGCTTGCCGGTACGGTGCTTAGGCAAGGTACCTATTATGGCCGGGATGTTCCCTGTGTGTCGCCGTGAGAGGGTGATTGTATCTTAGCTATTTTGTCGAACTGGTGAACCAATGTTGAACAATTTGCTTCCGCAATTTACTTGTGTCAAAACTCTGATTTGTAATATAACTTCGGATTTATGTAAAACTCTGTTTCCCCACCTATGCTCTTGTTGCAATTATTTTTCTCTGTCATGTGTTGTACTATTAGGCGCCACAGCGCGTGTCGCCACCCGAGGGAGATCCTGGAACGGAGCCGTCTCCGTGGTAAGGCAGGTCCGTGACAGTTTTCATTTATTTCCTCCATCTTTGTTTCCTAAATGCACACCAGATCTATCTATTTGATATCGACCTGACGGGCCAGGTTGTTCATTCCCCTAACATTCCAAGATAGAATCTTATATTATTGGTTTATATTATCCATGAAAAGATAGCATCAACCAGTGACACCAGGTGTACCAAATGACTTTCCACACATCAGCAGGGTTGGTCGGACAAAATGCAACCACCACAGATAAGGAACAACACCATGTCATATGAAGCATACCGAAGGAGTAGTTCAACAAGAGCACGGTGTGCTGCCTGCTAACCAGGTTCACATCAAGTTCACATAAGACCGAGCAATTCAATATTACAATAACAAGGGGGCTCCCTCCCAACCATAGTGGCGAAGGCTAAATGAAAAGCATTGCAGCTGAAGCACACATAATAAAATAAAGGGCGACTTGGGTCTTCTGGCCTCCCTTTTACACGATGGCACCAAACAGTGCCATCTTCCCCTTCCTCCCTTTCTTCTTTTTGTCGTCCTTGTCTTTCTTCTTCATTTTTTCTGCCTTGCTTTCTTCTTCCGTCTTGCTTCCTTCCAGCTCCTTCTTTTTGTTGTTTCCACCCTTCTTGTTTTTGTGCTTCTCAACAGTGACTTCAGTGAGCTTTAGAATTGTCTCTCTAGCCCCTTCATCGAGTGGATGCTTGTACATGTCCAAGTATTGCTGCAAGGTCATCTTTTCCAGATCCTCATCCTCTCTAATAATGCCACATTTTTTGGCCACCAAGTTTTGAGCAAGATTGATGACAGATTTGCCATCGCTACCCTTTGCTTTGAGTCTTGGGCTCTTCCTCAGCATATCTTCTTCCTGTTGTATCTTCTAGTTACTCACTTCAGAGGATGGGGTCTTATGTTGTGGAGTGGGCAGGACGAACGATGACAGTGGTTCGGTGATGGTTTGCCTAAACAGGCGCAAAACCTCCTGAAGCTCTCTGCCATATTGTTGAATATTAGCATCAATTCTAATTGGGCTTAGGCTGGGCTGCTCCTATGGATCTTCAACAGATTGTGGAATATCTGCCGGATTAGAGTCCAACGGCCCAGGGTTGGACCTCTGGTTCTGCTCATTTGGAAGCCCCGCTGCATCAACATTTATCTCGGTGAGGGCAATAACATGTGTGGAGTGAAGCCGCCCACCCACTACAGCTGGATCTAGCTCCGCTGGGGCTGTGATGTTGCTTGCCATCCTCAGAATTTTAGAATCCCGGCAGGTGATAGTGGGCCTGATAATAATTGCCTCTGAAACGAGTTTGGCCCATTTCTCTTCAACCCCTTCTTTCTTCAGTTTTGCATTAACAAGGAACTCCTAGGGGGCGATCAGAATAGCATTAGATTGTTGGCCAGTACTTCCTTCTTGTTGCTCTTCCTTCCACTGCCATAGTTTCTTCTTACCCCTAGAGGGATGCTAGTAACTCTAACTTGCTAATCCTCTGTCCTGCCATAGCTGCCTGATGGCCCTTCTCTCTTCTGGTGAGGACGATCCGCACGCTGGTGGTGGTGAAACACTTCTCATAACATGGTTTCTGTTGCGGGAAGATTCACCCCTGTACCAGCCACTGCCACGATCTTTTTCAACTTGGCGCTCTCTGGTCCTGCCCCTTCCTTCCATCCAGCTGGACATCCTGTTGAAGAGTCCCCTAGCTTTAGGCCTTTTCTGGTCCCTATCCCCATCATCATCATCCCTAGGGTGTCTTCTTGGAAGCACATCATACCCACAAAAGGGCGTCAGGGGGTGCAGCTCATCTTCGTCCAAGTCACCATCAGCTCTACCATATTGCCAAACAAACTCTCTTCACGGCACCTTGCCCTCTGCAATGAGCTCCTCCCTGGGGTAGTGGAAGAAGAGCAAGTCCTCCACAACATCACTGTGCACATACACTGTAAATACATGGCTGCTCTTCAACCCCTTAGGCCTGACAAAATAGATTTATGCACCTTTTCTTGGATCTGGTTCATATTTCAGTAGGGAGAGATAAACAACCTGAGAAATCCTGGATGGGTCCTTGGTGAAAGCCCAGCACTGAAAAGCACGTTGGTCAACTCTCTCAACTATAGCATCCTCAACATGATGTATCACTTCTTCATCACAAAGCACTTTTGCTGCAATCTCTTTACACCAAGCATGTTAAGGGATACCCTCAAGACTGAGCCTAACATGGTATGGAACAATCTCTCTATCCCCAAAGCAGTCAATGTCCCATGCATGAATTCGTAGCTCCACTAGACCATCAACAGCTCTACCGGCAGCAAAGACAATATCTCTAGCAGTAGCATCCGAGAATATGGCTATGAACGGCTCAGGTCTACTATGATAAACATAGAACTCATTTTTGCGGATACCAAACTGATGTATAATCAAGTCTTTTACCTCTTCTCTGGATCGAACTCCCAAGGGGCCTTCTTCAGTAAGGACCACCGCATGATCAGACAGCCACTGATGTCTCTGCTCCATTTCTTCAGTAGTTTCTGCAATCTTGAAGGCAAAACATGGGCGGAAACGGGTGTTGCCGGGGTAGTTGATGGCGCTGCCCTAAACCTCACGAGGGATGTCCCCGTCTTCATAGCGAGCTTCGAACCGCCGCAGTCGGCGCGACCCTTCGGAAGCACCTCCGAAGGACAGCCGGCGCTCCATCGGCGAGCGCACTAGCAGGTTGGCAGGAGATGTAAAAGGAATGCGGGAGGCACTGAGAGTGACAACTGGGGAACGGAAGCTGGCTTGCATAGCAGCAGAATGCTCTAGCAGGATGAATGGAGACTCTTCTCCTAGAAGCTTGATACGTACACCTTATGGAGATGTGGCCATTTTTTTTTTTTGCATATCCAGCATTTTGTGGGGTCGCGGCAATGCACACGCTGGTGGTCAAAGGCCAGACAATTGAAGCATCGCCCACGCAATTTTTTCGTTGAAAAGATTTTGCCGTTGTGGTTGTGTTGCCAGTGGCTGGGAGTTTATGTGACCTCTTTTTCTCCACCACTTTCTCCATCGTACAGGCTGCCATGCTTGACCAGTGTCACCCTCTTGAGCCTTGCGCTCATTACTATCCCCTAGCAGAGGTGAAAGACGTCAGCTTTGTCCGGATCGGGGGAAGGATTCTGTGTGAGGTGTAGTCATGATATGCTTCTTCTTGCTGGCATTAGGAATTTTCAAAACAGAAGGAGGTCTAGAGGCCCACAACTCTCAATTGGGCCTCAACCAACTGCATTACCGGCCCAACTGATACGACGAAAGAGAGGCGTCGAAGACAACAACGAACGGAAAAGGGGCGAATCGTACCTTGCGCCGGTGGCTCGCCGCCGTACATAGAGGAGGCACTAGCCAATCTGGACTGGTAGGCTTTCTCTTGAGCAAAACAACCTCCTTGTACGTCAGCTGCTTATCCTAGCTTCTGTCCTCCACAGGGCCTGAAGTTGAGCGTGTCCTCTGAAAGACCCCTCGACTTCCATCGAAAGTTGCGGCAGCGGCCTCGCCGGACACCACAACAGGACTGGAACCATCCTTCCGATGAGGATCCTCTTGAGTAGGACACCACTCCGACTTGCTTCCAGATAGCCCGGCTGAGGCTCCGCCACCCAACCGAACAGGCTTCTTGGAAAGGGACTTATAGAGCTTGAGATCTTCAGGCCTGAGTGAGGAAGGGACTCTCTACAAGAATCTAGGACTGAAGATTGATTGGGTTGTGGATCTTAGTGGGGGCAGGGTTGGATTTGGCTGCGGGAGGTGGCACCATGGATGAGGGATCGGCGGATCGCCATGCGGGTCGCCTTTCCGCCAAGGTGACCGTTGGAAGCCCATCGAGTGTGGCCAAACTAGTAGTATTAAGCTATGGTGTTTGATATGTTACCTAATCAAATCATATTACGAATCCATAGATACCTCCACTCTTCCTCTCTCTGACCTTTATGAAACTCTTTCTCTCTCTGACCTTTATGAAACTCTTCCTCTCTTTGATCGGTAGATAAAGGAGCTCTTTCATAAAGCCATCGGATTAAAATTTGCATCTCTTATCTGCCGCTACAGACACTTTGGCTGATAGAAAATGTTATTTTTGCCACTAGAATGTTAATGCTACCGTAGCAAAATATTGTCTCAATGTATACTCTGTCAAAAAAGTTTCAAAATTTTTAGATGACAATTAAAAGTTATTTTGAGGGAAAAAATTGCCTGTAATTTTCATCTGAAAATTTTGAAACTTTTTTCTTGGTGGCGCGTACGCTTGGTTCCCGACGCCTTCGGCACGCACGCGACTGTGTGTAACGGCAAATTAAAGCGTGCGGGCAACTCGAGTTGCTGCTCCACGTACTCGAGCTCGACGAACGTGTCGGCTTGTGCTTCCGCAGCCCGGTGGTATTGCGCTCACGCAGCTCCACTGGCCGCGCGTTCCAGCTTCGGTGGCAGCTACCCGTTGGTTGCACAGAAAAAAAAAGCACAGGATGTCGTTCGTTCATGCCGGCATACCACAGCTAGGCGCCAAGTTGGCAACGTCGCAAAGAATTATCTCCTTTCACCAAAAACCGGGACGCGCCGTACTCCGTATCGTCGTCGCACTCGCCCTCCAGAGAAACAAGAAATCGGCACCAAAACTCTGCCATATCGCCGGGCACCTCGGCCTCGCCCGTGCGCACCCGGGGTCCTCCGTCCACGACCTCGACGCGCTGCTCACCCCGGAAGCCTTCGGACTTCGGAGTTCAGAAAATGTTCCATGATGCTCAGGCTACTACTGACTCTGGCCACTCAAAACAGTAGCACTCTGAAACTCCCGACGCCTTCCGGGGTTCTACTTTACCTCAGAATTTGTTTCATGACTAAAAGTGGACAAGGATAAATGCATATACGATGAATCCCTTGCCTGTGCGCTAGCTAGCAATAATGGTTTACTAATCAATGAAATTGCGGCACACTTATACTGTAAGTTGTAGACTCCCATTACGGTGGGTTATATACTACTTAAAGGAAGTAGTATGAGTTAAATCTGGACGTTGATTTAGGAGGACAGTTTTGTAATTGCATATATAATAAGAGAAATTACATCCCTTGCCACCGTTAGGTAATAATACAGTCATATGAATTGAATCGGTATACATCCTCTCCTGAAAAAAAAGAAAGAACGAATCGTTGCCGCCGCCAAAACCTATTTCTTGCCGCCGCTAATCAGGACTCGACGATCTCGCCCGATCTTCAGCAACTCGTGCCGAGCGTCTAATCTCGCTCAGGCTACTACGCCCCGCCGCCGCCAAATTGCCAAACTGCGCAGACCAAGACGAAGAACTCGGAGGAAAAATTTCAGTGTGTCATTACTTTTTTTTCCGATAATATCCATACTATTTTAAATACTACATCTATACTTAGGTGAGCATGAAACTTTCTATGATTTATTAAGCACTAAACAACCATCTACCCACTCTAATCTCAGACGTCGATCAAAATCCCCTAATCCATTAAAGAACGCACGATCAATATCGGACCCGCTTCCTGACAAACTTAGGTGGGCATGAAACACTGCCTACGCTAATTACCAGTCGTTCCGTCCTTCAAAACCCGTTTTTTCTCACCAGACCACTATGTAACCCCCACGTATACCCACCATAAACTTTCGCTGATGACAATCACGTACGCAGAACGGTGGTTACTTCTTTCCATCTTAACACGAAAATCAATGCAAGGCACCTAGCGATTCCAATTTCTGTATTTATGACCTTTCCTTCCCCACCCCGTTCTTGCATCCTCCCTTATTCTTCCTTCCTCTCCGTCAACAGCAGACCAAGGTTTTGAATTTTTGTTTCCTCTCCTTCAATAGGAGAGCGTACTGTTTTCAGATCAGGACGCATCGGAGAAGAACACTTGAACAGGAGGTCGTGACCTTTTTTTTCATCACACGGAGGCATTAGTAAAGTGGATTGCTTGATCGTTTTTTGCTGGCTAACCAGGACGCCGAGATCCTTTTGATCACACGGAGGCATTGGAGAAGAATATTGTGTGATGGTTCACCGCCGGTTGTTGCTGACAGATTCATAGGTGAGTAAAACCTGCTTCGTCCATGTTTTTAATCTGCGTTCTTTTCATTTTTTTTTTTTTTGGGTCAGGTAGCTTCGTTGTCAGTTGACCTAGTTCAGTTTTGAAAGCCGTGCTCCCATTGACGTAACTGGTTCGGTCTGGTTCAGTTTTTTCAGCGACCATCACAGCCGGTCGCACTCTGGACATCAGCCTGTCATCGCCATATTTTTGCCGTATCTGCTACAATTGAACGGCGTGTTGCCGTATTTTGTCCAGTTGTGACCTGATTTTGCAAACAGACTGAACAATCGTTATTGGTTCTCTGCTCTCGTGGTTTCTAGGTTGTGATCGTCCATGCCATAGCACGTTGTGGCCAGAGCCGTTTGGACAAACGAAGTACAGACTCTAATTAAGACGCGCCCTTTCACTGATCGAATGACCATCATCAACGACCGTGAGTTCCCTACCTTTGCCATTTTATATAGCATCACATGAACTTTATGTTCAATTGTTCATCAATCAAGTTCAAGAGGACTTTACATCTACGAGAGGAAGGAAATGAGAGCATAAAGACAACATTACCCAAACGTAAAAAGTCTGAGAGTGGAGTTGCTTTCAAGCACGTCGAGATCGTCATATAGGTAACATCATTTTTGTTACGTTGGTATAGATTGCGGTGTAATTCCCACCATTGTTTTGCTGATGTATTGTCTATGACCCAGATGACAAGGAAAACACTCAGCCTGCTCACGGAGTCAGTCAAACGCTGATTCTTTTTTTTCTTTAAAAAAAAGAAGAATGGTAACGGGACACATGCTACATATAATCCCCACTAATAGAAAAGTATATGATCTATGTGCTAATGGTGTTCTGAGGAACACAGTTGATCACGACAATGAGGTTGCAGCTAAACAAAGACGACAATCCATCGACCAAATTAGGAGACACCGGGAGCGGAAGAAGGCTAAAAGTGTAAACAGGTCAGCTATGATGAACCAAGAATCAGGTATGAAGCTACTCATAACGATTGTGGGTTTCCTGTTTGCTCATTCCTCTTGATGATGCATGAATAATATGGCTGTCCCTTTATTTAATTGTATGCATTTTCATAAGCAAGCTGTCAACATATAATTTTGTTCGTGCGTGTCGCACGTGCCCAGCTACTAGTACTACTTAATAGATCAATGTAGTATAAGTGCATCTAAACCATCAGATCAAGAGAAATTAACAGACCGTATTGATTCTAGCCCATTGTAAAGATGCTCAAGTTGTAACTACTAACCTGGAAATTGTGGCACACTTATAAGGAGTAAAGTGCAACATAGGAATTCTTGAAATCAAGGTGCAAGTGCTAACATAGAAGCACATGAGTGTGAAAGCCATGCATTATCACAGGCAAAGTAATTTTTTACTCTACCTGAACCAAAATGATTATTTCTCAACACAGGTGCAAATTATACATTCAGAGCTAAACAGAATCTTACTTTGCCGCATGAAGCACCTCCTCCTTCGTCCTTTCAACCTGCAAGTGATGGAACAAAGTGTAAGGATAATCTAATAGAAAAAGGCAAGGAATCACAAATTTCATAAATTTGAAAACTCCTATGGTTGTGCATTCTATGTTGAGTAAAATAAAAATGTGTGAAGGAGCCAGTCCAATCCAAACCGTTTACTTAACTTGTGTAGAGTGTATTTTATTGACTTAATAATTGTACAGGTGCAATTACATGTGTTGAGTTATCGGCGATTGTAGGCACGTAGATCAAAACATAGAATAAAAAAGTAAAACACAAGAATAGAGGAGATGAAATTCTTTTATTTCAATATTTCTGGTGAATTACAATGGGGTGTCTCCTAAACTATTTATAAGGGGGGAACCCTACTTCATGTTGGGCCCAAATTCGATAAAACAGCCCACATGGACCAGGAGGCCATCTTCCAGAAGATGGGCCTGGCCCAATAGCGTTTTACAACACTTCCCATTGAGCTCTTTATCACGATAAATATGTCTCCTAAAAACTCCTTAAAAGCCCAGTGGAAAAAATAGAGAAAAGAGCACATATTACTGTCACTTTGTATTGCACATATTGCCTCATCAAAAATCTTAATGAGAAAATTTCATATGAAAAACTCATAAGGGAAAAGGAGTATAATGCTTTAATCTTCATGATTAATGCTTATCGACTTCATGAATGATATGAGTCATCTTTGAGATGATTTCTTTAATTCAGAATGTGATGAACTTAGGGAAGTTCTCCCCCTGTTCCAAGCACTTCTTTAACTCTTCTCATGCCAATACCATACCATAATTTTTCAAGAGTGCAGGCTGGTAATGCCTTTATGAACATATCTATAAGATTATCACAAGAGCGGACATGGGTTACCAAAATCTCTCCCTTCTCTTGCAATTCATGCGTGCGGAAGAATTTAGGTAACATATGCTTAGTCCTGTTCGACTTTATATATCCCGATTGTATTTGTGCAATACCAGCTTTATTATCATCATAGATAATTATAAGGGATGGAGTATGCATCACTCCACAAGTATCCAATATATGACTTGACATCCTCCTGAGCCAGGTGCATTCCTTGGCAGCTTCAAATAATATGATGATCTCAGAGTAATTCGTTGATGTAGCAATGATCGTCTGCTTTGTTGATTTCCACGAAATAGTCGTTCCACCAAATAGGAACACATATCTAGTTTGTGAGATTGATTTGTGTGGATTGGATAAGTAACCAGCATCAGTATACCCCCACTAGGGTTACTTCTGCATTCTTCTTGAAAAATAATCTGAAATCTTCAGTTCCTCTCAGATATCTGAGGACTTGCTTGATGCCATTTCAATGTCGTATAGTTGATGCCGAGCTGTATCTTGCAAGTAGATTAACAGCAAAGGTTATATCAGGTCTCGTACCATTTACAAGGTACATCAATGCTCTAATAGCACTAAGATATGAGTATTGAGGTCCTAATAATTCTTCACCTTCCTCCCTTGGTCTAAATGGATCTTCCTCTGCATTGAGTGATCTCACCACCATAGAGGATCTGAGTGGGTATGCATCTTTCATATTGAATCTCTCTAATACCTTCTTGGTATAGTTCGATTGATGCAATAATATTCCTTCATGGATATGTTCAAGCTGCAAGCCTAAACAATATGCAGTCTTACCCAAATCTTTCATTTCAAATTCAGTCTTTAGATAAGAACATGCATTTTCGATGTCTTATGTAGTGCCAATGATATTCAAATCATCAACATAAATAGAAATTATGTAATAACCTTTCTCTGATTTCTTAATGAATACACAAGGACAATCATTATTCTTCAAGAATCTTTTCTCCAGTAAAATGTTACTGAGTTTGTTACACCACATTCTTCCAGATTGTCTAAAACCATATAGTGAATTCTGAAGTTTGACACTATAATTTGTGTTCTTCTTCACTTAAGACTTTGATTCCTTCTGGAACTTTCATATAGATTTCTGCATTTAATGTTCCATATAGGTATGCAGTTACGACATCCATAAGTCGAATTTGCAAATTCATATTCACTGCCAATGAGATCAAATACCGAAAAGTAATTCCATCCATTACGGGAGAGTAGGTTTGTTCGTAGTCGATACCTGGTCTCTGCGTGAAACCTTGAGCTATGAGTCTTGCCTTGTATCTAGTCACTTCATTTTGAGCATTTCTCTTCCCGACAAACACTCATATGTAACCCACTGGAAAGATACCTTTTGGTGTAAGGCTTACATTGCCAAACACTTCTCTTTTCTTTAGCGAGTTTAACTCTGCACAGATTGCTTCTTTCCACTTTAGCCAGTCAGGATGCTTCTTGCATTCCTTCATTGACTTTGGTTCAGATTCCAAGTCAATCTGTGTTACAATCGTATTGGCAAAGTATGAGTCAACATTAATATTCTTTCTGTTGTATACTACTCCCGTTTTAACATAATTCATTGATATTTCTTCTATTCTTTCATTTTCTTGATCCACATTACTCAGAGGTGTGTTTAGATCAGGAATTTCCGATAATCCTTCATGAGTATCAAATGTGCGCACATTCTCACTTGGGTTTTCTTCTTCAAGTCGCACCACTTCATGTGGTTTGCTTTCACCTTCTATATTCTTCTTTTGAGTAGTTTGCTTAGGTTTCCTCTCCCCAAGACATCTCCTAGGAGCTTTAGCTTGAACTTGTACTCTAGGCTTCTTTGGTGCCCTTGTAACTGGCTCACTCCTCCTCTTCCTAGCATTCTTTGCCATTGAGGAAGAAGGCTGAAATTCCATATAGTCATCCTCTTTAAATGGGATTTCTATTCTTTCAGGTGCATTTGCAGCCGGTATATGAGACTTCACAACGTCTCTTGTGTTGGTGAAAGCTTCTGGTAGCTCATCAGCAACCCTCTGTAAGTGGAGGATATTCTAAACTTCAAGTTCAGTTTCTTTAGTACGAGGATCCATTCCTTGGATTCCAATAGTTTTTCATTCTATTTCACGGCATTCATCCCTAGAGAGATACTTTCTTCCCCCTAATGTCGGGAAATGTTCTTCATTAAAAATACAATCAACGAAGCGAGCCGTATGCAAATCTCCAGTGGATGGCTCTAAATACTTGATCATGGATGCGCTTTCATAGCCAACGTAAACTCTGAGTTTCCGTTGGGCACCCATTGAAGTTCGCTGAGGCGGAGGAATTAGGACATATACAGCACATCTAAATATCCGTAAGTGAGAAACATTTGGTGTTGTACCATGCACCATTGCTAATGGTGATTCTTCATGAGTAGCAGATGGCCTCAATTGTATTAATGTTGTTGCGTGCAACACTGTGTGTCCCCAACAAGAGGTAGGCAAAAAGAATTCTACAATAAAGGTCACGCTATCAACTTGATCCTCTTAATTAATGATTCTGCAAGACCATTTTGTGTATGCACGTGTGGTACAGAATGTTCCACTTTGATGCCCGTACTCATACAATAGTCATTAAACACTTTCGAGGTAAATCCTTCGGCATTATCCATCCTAATGGATTCGATTCTGTGATCCAAAAAATTAGTTTTCAATTGTATGATCTGAGTTGTCAACCGTGCAAATGCATGGTTTCTAGTAGATAATAGACATACATGACTCCACTTCGAGGAAGCGTCTATTAACACCATGAAGTACCAAAAAGGTCCGGACATGGGGTTAATAGGTCTACATATATCACCTTGAATTCGTTCAAGGAATACCATCGATTCTGCTTGAATCTTAAGCTTTGAGGGTCTAGTGATTAGCTTCCCTTTTGCGCATGCAACGCATAAAAAATCTTCTTGATTTGGGAAATCTTTCGTCTTCAAGTTGTGACCTTTCGAATTGTTTGTGATTCTTTGCATCACATTGAGGCCAGGATGACCAAGTCTATCGTGCCATGTTCGATAGGCTTCTTGGTTGCTAAAAACGGTCTTGAACACAGCAGACACTTTATGTGGTTTAACATATGTATTACATGCTTTCTTTGATGGATGGGAAATTTTCAACAATAGTCTTTTGATCTCCATGTTTCTTGGATATAATGAGACATTCTTCACCTTCATCGTCGTTGGTTTCTACGTGAAAACCATTTTCACGGATGTCCTTGAAGCTTAACAATGTCTGAGTAGACTTAGGATAAAGTAATGCTTCAAGGATTACTAGCCGTGTTCCGTTTGGTAGGACAATTATGGTCCTGTCTGTACCAACAATTCTAGTGTCATTACCAAAGACAGTATTTATATTTCCATCATACTTTCGAAGTGTTTGGAAGTAAATAATATCCCTTAGAACGATGGCGGTAGTGCCGCTGTCTACGAGACAGAGCTCCTCACCCATAGTTATTGTACTCTACGATTCTGTAATCAATACAATAATGTATAAACAACAGAATAAAGATAATGCGAGAGAAAAATTTCACACACTAATATCATTTATTAATGAAAAGTGTGTTCTCTTTGTGAGATTATATGAATAAACCACCTAAAAACTTAATGCACCCCTATTACAAATGATAACTTTATTCTAGGTAGTCTACGAGACTACTCGTAGTCTCCATGCACATCCTCCTCATCCTCTGCCATGAGGTCATCATCCAATTCAAGATCAAAAATCCTGCTTGGTTCTGCTTTTGTTGCTTTTGGAGAATTCTCTGTTGTTGGCTTCTTGCCTTCAACATAATTGACTTCATGCTCCGCAAGTTTCTTCCTGAGCTCTTGGTACATGTCGATAATGTGCTTAGGTGTATGGCAAATTTTAGACCAATGTCCATTCATGCCACACTTATAACATTTCTGGTCCTGTTTGCCATACGCTCCCCCTGGAAGTGTCTTCTTTGGCTTCCCTCTATAGTTCCTCTTGAACTTATTGGGATTATTTTGCGCCTTCGGAGGTGCCTTCTGTGGCGCCTTTGGAGCTCCTTTTTCCTTGTTGTTATTCTTCGTGAATGATGTGGCATTTGCTTCTTGCGGTGCCATGGAGCCAGTAGGATGAGACAGATGATTCTTCTTGATCAATTCATCCTCCCCCTGATCTTGCTGCAATGTATTGCTCAGGGCGACATAAGTGTTGTATTTATCCTTCTTATACTGGCGGCTCACATGAGTGAGCTTGGGGTGAAAGGTGGAGAGAGTCTTGTGAATGAGGTCTTTTGTTCTCCAAGATCTTTGCCATATAGCTTCATGCGTAAAACAATACCATAGAGTGTGGTATTGTATTCCTCAACGGTCTTGTAGTCTTGAAAGCGTAGATTTTGCCATTCACACTCCACTTTACGGAGTAAAACTATTTCAATTTGCTCAAAGCATTAACGCAATGAGTCCCACAAGACCTTTGGGTTCCTTTCTGTCATGTACTCATTTTTCAATGTAGTACACAGGTGATGCCTCAGGAAATGCAAGGACTGAGCTTTCTCTGCATCTGTTGCGGCAGTATCCCCTTGTTTGGGCAAAATTGTCTTCAAGAGATTTTTACCACTAAAGAGGATTTCAGCATCAAGGGCCCAAGACAGGTAGTTACTTCCATGGGGGGTAAGCACATCGAATTCTCTCTTCACGATATCAGACATCTACATGATATCATTGTGCAAAACCTACTTCATGTATCAAATAATAAGGGGCATAAGTAAGGTGGTATAACGAAAACTACATGTTTAAGTTATTTTATTGGTGTTTCTGCATAAAAACAACCAATAGACCGTTAAAACAATATAATATAAGGACTATAGTCCATATTGATATAAACCTGAAAAAATCTAGGGTGTTATATGCAAAATAACACACTCTAGTGAAATTTTTAATAATTTTGCGATTTTCTGGTAATATTCATAATTTCTAGGGGTCTTCATGCAAAATATGGACCGCAGATTTATTTCTAAAAATATTGGGGATGCTTCTGTGAAAATTAGGGCTTTATAAGAAATTCCATCAATTTCAAGGACTATATTGCAAAATGTCCAGATATTTTCACTGCTGAGTTAGTATCGGGCCTAAAATCAGCCCAATTAGCTTGGTTTGGCGCATTTTAATTGTGAGAGTATATAAAAGGGGTCGAAACCCTAACTCCTTTCACTTGCTCCCATTTTCTCTCTTTAATCCTCCACTCCTGGACGCCACTTCTTCTCTTCCCCCTTTCCTCTTTCTTCCACCGACGCCACCTTCCTTTTTCTTTCCTCTACACACAGATCCAGTAGGGAGGGAGGGTCGCCGTGCATCCCTAGGCACGAGCAGGCGCATCGCTGGCTGCTCTCAGGCGGGGCAAGCCTTCGACGCAGGTGCGCGGCTTCGGCAGCTGCTCGGCTAGCTGCATGCTGGCGCGCACGGGCCCCAGCAGTAGGCAGCTGCTCAGGCGCGGGGCCGACGTAGCAGCTGGCACGCAGGGCCGGCTTGGCGAGTGGCGGGAGGTGGGCGTGGCGGCCTGTTGGCCAGCGTCGGCTGGCGCAGGTGTGCTTCGTGCGTGGATTGAGGCGAGCTCGCATAGGCTTGCTGCGCTGCGTGCGCGGGCCGAGGAGCAGGCCTAGGTGGGGCCCTACTTCGAGCCTGGGCCGGATCGGGATCTGGTCGCCGAGCCACTGTGGCCGGCGCCGCTTCGAGCATGGCGTCCAGGCGCGTGGGCAGGCTTGAGCGCTGATTGCCTTGGGCCGCGCTTCGTGCGGACCATCGGGGGGCAGTTCTTTTTTTTTCAACTTTCTGTCATGGATCTTGATGTTGCAGTGTAGGGGATGATCGGATCTGCCCGTGTAGTGGCTGGATCTATTGATTGCAGTCCCGTTTGGTCTGACCGGATCACTCCGGATCCGGATTGGCCTTTCTTTTTTTTCTGATTAGGGCTAGGGTAGATCTGGTGACCACGCCACAAATCTTTTCTTCTTGCCATCTTCGTGGCTCGCATCGGCGGAGGTCTCTCACGTGGCCTTTTTTTCTGAACAAGTTGCCTGCATTACTCCCCTCGCCGGATTGGATCCGGTAGGGTTGAGAGATCCTAGCACATAAATGTCCGCGGATCTGATTTTTGTTCTTTCAAACTTCTGGACATACCCGTTTTGGATCTGGATATCCCAGATCCTCTCCTTGCCGGTTCCAGATCCGGGCTCGGGTTAGGAGATCGCAGACACATAATTGCCTTTAATCTGATTTCGTTATTTCATAGTGTCGCCTCCTATGACGGGCTTTTATTATTGTAGATCTTGATTGCAATGAGTCAAGATCTTTGTGGCGATCTCCTGGACAGATCTTGACTGCAATGAGTCAAGATACAAATTCAATTGAAAATCATACCTTTAATCACCGAGTAGATGACCGGCTCTGTAGAGCGTGCTGATAACGTGTTGAGTTATCGGCGATTATAGGCATGTAGATCGAATCAGAGAACGAAAAAGTAAAATACAAAAATAGAGGAGACAAATTCTTTTATTTCAATATTTCTGGCGAATTACAATGGGGTGTCTCCTTAACTATTTATAAGGGGGGAACCTTACTTCGTGTTGGGTCCAAATTCAATAAAGCAGCCCACATGGGCTAGGAGGCATTCTTCCAGAAGATGGGCCTGACCCAATAGCGTTTTACAAGAACATGCAGTAAATTTGATGAGGCAGTGCTGGTTAGAGGATTTGTGGTTTTTAGTGTAATCACCTTTTTTTCAGGAAGACTGTATGTGAAGTGAATATTAGCTTTTAGATTTGATCAGATATGGGTAGGATTTACCTTTAAAACGAGATCTGGTAGGAAAAAAAAAGCAACTGATATTTCCATACTAGTATTAATAAATGACGCATCATATTTGAAAATAACCACATTCTTTTACGCTCACTCATTAGGAGGAGTAACTAAGACTCTAACCACGACTACACTACATCCAGCAATCTCAAATCATTTCTGCTCAACAGACATCAGCTATAATACAAAATGTATGCAAAAATTAGTAAAGTTGTACCATTTCGAAACCATTTTTCAATAAAAAATAATAATAACTATACTATATCTTAAAAAGGTCACTCCGCAAATTCCAAAACATGATCATGACCAACATGTCAATCTATTGACTGCCGGTGACCAAACTGACACTTAGTATTTTTCTTAATTTGTTCTCTTCCACATTTATTGGAGTTTTGATTATCTTTCAAATGCTTACTTTCCAGCTGACATTGACTGAAAATACTATAGGATATCGTGCCAAATTGAGTACCTGAATTAATAGGCGTTATGGAGTGGAAATGAAAACAATTTACGTGCCAGCCAACATGAATTGAATTAAAACTCGATTTTGAACCATCCCCATTATTAGAAATCCATATTGCAGTTGAAGTCCACTGGCCTTTTTTTATGTCATGCCCATACACATCCATTGTGGCAAGTAGCCCGTAATACTCTGCATCATGACCGCCAGGAGTTTCATGTGTTGCACGCTACAAAATAAAAACGTTCAAACAAAGAACACAACAACTACGGAAACAATGGAATAAACTAAGCAATTGTATCATGTAAAAATACTAAAAATGCATTACCATGGAACCATCACGATTCCCATGCAAATTTAACGGGCAGCTATTTGCTTTCATGATTAATTGATATCAAAAAAAATTGACAAATATAATAAAGAAAACAAATGTAACATGTATTCCATTTATATAGTACAAACCAGAGGGAGTATGTAGCAAAGAAAACAAATGTATTATATATTCCATTTATTAAACATAAAAGAGAGGCAATTCATATGTATGTGGTCAAATAAACCTGAAGCACTTCCTATATATATATGCTCTCGTTGGCAGTTTTTCCTTTTCCTGAAGGAACTTCTATGTTTTCTTAGCAATAGTTATCTGACATTCTGACATCAATCATTTTAAAATAAAGAAGATTTTACAGTGTCAATCAGATTCCCGTAACTATTTTTTGTAGTGACCACATGAACGGACTACTGAATTTGCTATTCTGGTTAAAGGTTGTTCCTTAGTTTCATACAATCATAGTCATAAACCTGACAAAACAGAAAAGGAGACTCACAGAAGACTATATAGATATATATGATAGCATTGATACCAAATTATAATAGATGTGTAGACGCAAAAATGGTTCATATATTTAAATAAGATCAAGAAGTGTACTCACAACAAATACATCCAATGCATCTGAACCTTTTACATAAATTGTTGTCGGGATAAAGTTTGACTGCAAGCTTGTACTATTTTGTTTGGCTGGAGCATTTTCCTTCAAAAAGAAAAAGAAAATGCACGTGCTGAACGAAATAATTCAAAAAGTGTCATTGCAAGTTTTCAGACTAAAATACTATGATATAATATTATCATCACATCACTCGAGGAAATCACTACTATGAAATTGTACTGACATACAACATAGTAATATCAACACCGCAATCGGTGATTAAAACAAAGATCAGCATGTTTCTAAAACTCTCCGGTAGATTGGTGTCTGATTCATTGAAACTTTTTCCTGGCCTCTTTTGCAGATTCATCCCCGTGTCAAGGTTATTAAGGTGCCTGCGAATTGAGAAGCTCAAGGGGAAATGACAATCAAACAAGGGGAAAACAGAAGAAAGAGCCCATCATGCATAACCATATCCACAATTCATATGCCCTAACGGCGGATGATAAAAAACACTGAACATGGGTCAGCCAGTGAGGCGTGTGTCAGTCATCCGTTAAAGCTGAACCTAACTGCTTGTCACCTATGTCTGCAGGTCCCCCTGCCCTTGTTTCAATAGTCACTCATCTTTGGGAAAACAAATAACCATGTAGTGATTTATGAAATGCCTAATTACCAAGATGACACCATGAAAACAATCCTTCTTACCAATCCCCACCCTGATCTTCGTACCTATATACCTATTCCACCATCCCCATATTATATATATGACTGATTATACTATAGAAAGTATTGATCGTTATTTCCAGAAGCTAACATAATGCTTGTATCATTTACTTGGACATTCAAAAACATACCTCTTGAACCGCATGATAAACTCGGGCACCTCTACTTGGGTATGCAAGAAACAGTAGAGAGAGAGCAATTGCTAGCGTCAATGGATTAGATCTAGGCATTTTGGCTAAGGTGTAAAGTGATGAAGAGCACAAGATACCTTGACCCAACTTTATATAGAACCTGAGCGTTAGGGAGATAAGGTGACTCATAAAAACTGGCTTTAACGACAAGATAATTTCAAATATCTTTAGAAAAAATTATTGATTATATATATTCCTCGTCCTGAATGCAAGATTTTTTTCCGGGACAAAAATGAAGGTAAAGCACATCTACATGCTTCTGTTGTGCATTCAGATATTGCCAAATTGCTTTTACAGCTCAAGTTGCTTATGGCGTGATATAAAAAGGAAATCAAGAGAAACGCTCCAGTAAATATAGAGATGCTGGCAGGTAAGCGTATTGGAAAATATTTCATTAATTAATTAATACATAATGGCTAGAGAGATGGTTATGAATATGTAAAATATTGTTGTTCTACAGTTGATGATGGTCATTAATTAATTAATACATAATGGCTAGAGAGTACTTAAAAATAAGTATGCAGGTTTTTGATAGAAAAATTATGCAGGTATGAAACTTTATGTAAATTAAAGCAAATTAAAACACCCATTTTTTGTCCCTTACCACGTAGTTAAGCACAGACTCAGTTACTTTACTATGTGTAAGTCGACATGAGATTGATAAAGTAAGTTAACTATGCGAGGCTGGGCTTAGAACTGAAGTTGCAGCAGTTCCAGCATGCTTCTTAGACTGTCCGCACCGGGAACCTCTAAGGCTTACTCCAGTACCGGTTTAGCGTAAAAAAACGCTGCACCGGGGTACTGGAAATCCTCCGCTACGCCAAGCGCGGCTCCCGGTTCCGCCAAATCAAGCGGAATAGCGGTGGAGCGCTACAGCTATCCGCACTCGTCGTACTCTAAATTTATCCTCTAAAAAGAATATTTTATCCTCATCAGCAATATTCTCTCCTCTATATTCAGTTTTCCCACACTCGTTCATACTCTATATCCATCCTTTATATTAACTACTTAATATTTTATTCAACCATCTCCAACAACCATCTTCTTTTATCTCTCCTTCTCTTTCCTTTCCTTTCTCTCCTACCCAATATTTTATCCACCGCGGGAGGATAGCGTTCTTCCTGGGAAACGCCATAATTGGAGGACGAGTTCGTAGTACGCTGGTTTAGAGGACCGATGCAGTACTGCGGTGCAGCGCATGTTCCGGTAAAATCGTCCTGGAGTTTCTTTTACCGCACAGCGGTACGGACAGCCTACCCGCCGATGTGGCGCGGGGCCGCGCGCCTGTCCGTTGTGGGAGGGGCCGAAGCACCGCGAAGCAGAGGAGGAGGCGGAGGAAGAGAAGCAGAGGAGGAGCCGAGGCTGGACGCGTTGAGGACATCGGGGTCGGGGACGCGGCGCCGGAGGGGAGGTCAAGGACAAGGTAGGAGACCCTCGCCTGAGTGTCCGGGTCGGCGGGCCCTAGCAGTGGCGGTGTCGTGTGCGGGGGAGGCGGGCCCTGGTAGCGCACGGGGGAGAGAGGAGGGAGCGCGGCGGGGGGGGGGAGGTAGGCCCGGCGAGCTCGAGGCGGAGAGAGGAAAGGGGAGAGGCCGCCGGAGAGCCGCCACTAAGAGGAGCCCCGGATCCGTGCCCCGACGACCGAATCCACGCGTAGAGGGAGGCGGGCCCGATGGCAGGAGCAAGCGGGGGGGCGGGCTCGGCGGCGGCAGAGGGAGGGAGGGAGGCGGGCTTGGCGACGGGAGCGCACGGGGGGAGGAGGGCCCGGCGGCGGGAGCACGCGGCGCGGGTGGCGTGGGGGTGTCGCGCACGTGGGGGAGGCGGGGGCAGAGAGGGAGAGGGAGAAAAATAGAGAAAGGAAAAAAAAAGAGAAAAGGGGATATGGTAGTTGCAGTTGATGAATAAAATATTGAGTAATTGATATAGAGGATGGATATAGAGGATGAACGGGTGCAGTAAAACAAAATATAGAGGAGAGAGTATCAATGACCAGGATGAAATATTTCTTAGAGGATGAATTTAGAGTATGATGAGTGCGGTCAGTCTTATCGAGCACAAGGAGGAGCTACCGAGCTCGCGCAAGGCACGACGCGAGTACACAAGACGTTGCAGTCGTGCAGAGCAGCTGGTGGGGTACGGAGTACGTACCTCTGCCACTCTAAGACGAATGGCACGGCAAGAGGGTCGTCTAAAGACCATCGACGAATCAAAGGACAAGCGATGAGCCCAGAAAATTCCAAATACTGCATGTGTCTATCCTTGTTCTGGTGAAAGTGGTGGAGGCAATAATCCCGCTCCCGCCACGCCCATCTTCGTTAGCTGTGGGCCCTCCAATTGGATATCTGATGCTGATGAGCTATATGCCACGAGTGGATATGCGTTTACTCTTGGTGATGTTGCTGTTTCATGGAGATCATGCAAACAAACCATTTTGACGAGGTCTACCATGGAAGCAGAACTTACCGCACTAGATACAGCTACAGTTGAGACCGATTGACTACGTGAGTTATTGATGGACTTGCCTATTATCGAGAAACCTATGCCGGCAATCCTTATGAATTATGACAATCAAACTGTGATAGTCAAAGTGAACAATTCTAAGGACAATATGAAGTCATCAGGACATATTAAGAGACGTTTAAAGTCTGTCAGGAAAATAAGAAACTCCGGAGTCATATCAGTAGAATATATTTCAACTGGTGAGACCTGGCAGATCAATTCACCAAGGGGTTGTCACGTAATGTGATAGACAGTGCATCGAAGGAGATGGGTATGAGACATATATGTGTTATTCTATAGTAGTAACCCAACCTATTTGATCGGAGATCCCGTGAAGTAGGACCTTGGAAGAACAAGCTATTGGTTAGCATGAGAGTAACGTTTTATAACCCACTCGAGAAACGATGTATTACTCTCGATATCTGTATGGCAGATTGGTTGTTGTCTTAATGTATTCAGTTAACTTTAAATAGCGAAGATGTTATCCTACAAAACATTCTTGAATGAATACACCTATATGAGCCTGATTATTGTAAGGTCGCAATCTATGAGATTTAGGTGATCTCTATTAAACTCATGAAAGACCAAGAGAGTATGACCTATATGCTCCACCCGCGGAGAAGCCTACTGGAGGTCTAGTATCAGTTATGACAGTAAGTAAAACTTGTTTGCACAAAACTTGCAATTTAAGTCATAGTCCATTGTTCAAGTTATGAATGAGTGTAGCTTATTGTTCTAGGTGGAAGTTCAACTTAACAGTCTCCACTGAAAACATTGGTATATTAAACAACAGTGAGGTGAGGCAAAGTCTAGCTGAGACTTTGAGATCTGGTGGGGGATTACTGGAATTATATGGTCTTGGCCCATTAATATTCATAATAATTCCTGAAAAATCTTAAAGGCCCATTTATGAGTGGTGGGAGAGTAAAGGTTTAGTCCCACATTACTAGTGGAGTTGGAGGGAGTCCAACTTATAAGGTTGGTTACTCCAGCATCTCTTACAAGTGTGTGGATGAGAAGAAGGAAGAACACATGCACGCGCCCGGCCCGCCTCGCCTTGTCTCGCCGGGCCGGATCGGGCGGGGCGAGGCGTGGGCGATGGGCGCGGCCGCGCATCACCTGCATGAATGGTCCATCGAAATTCGGTTCCTTTCTTTCCTTGCGCGGGACGCGCCTTTCTTTTATACTTTCTTTTTGCTGCGTGTTCCATATATTTATATATATTTGATTATGAAAACCGACGTATTAATATGGTAACCGACTCGGTTGCGGGAAGCCCTACTCTAGCGGTTCCTCCCTATAAATACGTACGGGTATCACCGCAAATCACATCACGTAATCGCCTAGGATTTTGTCTCTCGCTACTGTTGTGCCGTCAAGACTTCTCCATCCCAATCGTCGGTGTGCATCGACGAACGGGAGAGTAGGTTAATTATACTTCAATATTGATAAAAATATAAATATATTTACATTATGATTAATTATATCATTATGCGCTCTAGAACATCCTTCAATATTGACAAAAATATAAATATTACTTATTATATCATTATGATTAATTATATGTCAAAAAATATATTTACATTGTCAAATTGATTTCAAGGATAAAATGATTATTTTCAAAGTTTTCTCTCTCCCTCATACAAGATAATCAATATTTTAATGATTGAAGTGTCTGTTAGTCAATTACCATAATTCTATAGTGTCTTCTAGCAAATACAAAATTGAATAGTGTATATAAGCAAATTTTGTCATTCATTTGTGATCACCATTTTCAAGGACGGGGCTTTGTCCTGTTTCGCTTTCCAGTGGTTGCAGCGGGCAGGATTTGCTGTGCCGGCGCGGGCGCGGCCAGAGCTGGCTGGCAACACGCGAGCATCGAGCAGTCTCATCCATCCACCCGTGCGCGCAGGCGCGGAGACAGCTGTGCGACGCGGCGTCCCACGTGCGCTACCGCTACCCATTGACAATGACAACATGTCATCCCACACATCCTATCGCTCAGCCGACAACGAGTCAAACCGCAGCAGACCACCGACGCTATCACCTGGAGTACTACAGTCGCCGGGACTATTCTAATTTACTTGTCATTTTGAGAGAGTTTTGAGAGATTCAGAGTTATAAAATAATTAGTAATTTTTTTATTTCTCCTTACTTTCAATACGTATGTCTAAAAGGACTACTAATTCAAAACGGAGAAAGTATATTTTTGATATCGCTACGTCTGTCTAATGACAAATAAGTTATATATGTACATTAATGAACAAGTGTAACTATGAATAACTGTAAATTGAAATGAAAATCCAATAGAATTCAATGAGATTCAAGGATGATGGAATAAGTGTATCTGATGAGATTTGAGTTTAAATATATTTCAACACTTAATTGTTCAGATTAAAGTATGTTAAATTTTTTCTCTAATTATATATTTATTTTATAGATTATATGGAATTATTTAAGGTTTGGAAAATATCATAGGGTGCTCCTAGTATCTTAGGAATTTTACAAAAGTTTAATCCTAAAGGAAAAAGATAGCTGGTTTATATGTGTAGTGACCTTAATTTTTTTATTTTAAATATGTACATATGTTTAAGATATTTTATCTGTGATATAATTTAGAAAATTTCACTCTTAAATTAATTTATACAACTATAAAAAATAAAGTGCAAAAATTAATAAGGTATGTTTGGATCCACCCATATCTTTCAACAAATATGTGAGATCGAATCATATATGAGCATATCCCTCTCTTATATAAGAAAAATTCACACACATGATAAAAGACAAAAAAAAACTCTCTCTCCTAACAAATAAAATCAGATAATTTTAAATATATTTCACACAAATAAACAAAAAAACTAGAATTTAATCACGTTTGTTTGGATCTCTCTAATTTCTAAAAACATAATTTTAAAACATAATTGTTTCAAATCCATTAGTTATGATCCACTTTTAATAAAACCTAAGTATCTACTTTTTCCATTCTAAATTACATAACACTTCTCACTTTTTCTTTTTTGATTATATGACATTCTCACCTCTCAATGATTTTTTCTTTTTTTTTCCAATACATTTTTATATCTATTATCCCCTCCTTGTTTTATGTGTACACCTTTTTTACTTCTCTATTTCTTTAATCATGTGTCTATAGGTGAAGTGTTATATAAAGTTAAACAGGGGAAGTAGTTCCTAAGAAACCAAAAAGCAGACTTACTAGTTAGAAACCAGATTTTTTACTAAAAAGTTGAATTATATTTTTTTAAAAAAATATTTATATAAACAATTACCTATATTTTTAGATACGAATTTCTAAAAATCATCTCAATAACAAGTTTTTACCAAACTAAAACCGATAAAAGGCCTAAAGCGATGGAAAACAAAACATATTTTAAAGGGGCGGAAGGATTGGTCCCCGTCGGCCCGTCCTCTTCACGGCGGAATCCCATCACGGCCGCCCCTCCTTTTCTACCTCCTCGTCGACGGTGGCGGCTGCTCCTCGTCTTCACACCAAGGGGAGAGTTACCCTGAGGTGGAGGTCCCCGGGGGAGGGAGGCGGTGGGAGGAGATGCCAGGAAGCCAGAACGGGCGGCCGAAGCCGGTCAAGGCCCAAACCATCCACAGCCTCGCGCGCTCCGGCGACCTCGCCGGCCTCCAGAGGAAGCTGCGGGAGAACCCTGACCTCCTCAATGACAAGAACCCCGTGGTGCGTGCGGCGTACTGATCTTATTTCTCTCAAAAGATGCAATCTTTGGTCCATATGGCGGTTCTTGGTGTTTCCAGTGTGGAGTAAGCGTATGAGATTCGTGAGGAAGTTCGCTTTTTCGGGTGTAGAAATCTGGTTTTAGTCCGATTGTTTGACTGCAGTTAGGTTCTCTAAGGACGGTTCTTGGATCTCACCCTGCTGTGCGGCTTTGGCCATTTCGCCAATTGGTTTCGCATTCTGTTGTCTTCAGCTTGGAATGGATTTCTTGGATTTGTTTGGGCTCATCTCTCCTCGTCCTCGTGCGTCTTTCATGTGTGTTTAGCTTGCATTCCGTCCTGCTTATGGCCGTGTTGCTCCTTTGCTCGATTGCTGCCATTAAAAGTGTTTCTTTGATATTTCTTTCTTCCCTTTTTGATGCCCTTGTATTTTATTTCACTTTGTTATGATTTTGATTAGCTTCCCATCCTGCATTCCTGCTTGCTTCAATAATTTGGCCTCTCTGCAAATCGCGCTTTATGCTCCATTTGATGCCCGAAATTTGCGTGTCTTGTTTGTTTCGATCCTTGCAGTCACGATTAAGTTGTTACATATGATGGAATTATGCTTTGCTTTGGTTCTCATTTGCGTAATCGCCGTGGCCGTTACAGACGGGTCGCTTTCTTATCTTCTTTATTTATCGTTTTGCGTTTCAGTGTGATTTAGACGTTTGTGTTAGGCAAACTGATTAAGTTTACATATCCTGTGCGGCGTTACGTTTTGATATGCTATGGCTGAATTATCTAAACAAATTGGGGAAAGGATTGAATCATGGACATTTTAATGCGTTCTTATTGTCATTCCACCTTCTTAACACCTCTCCCCCGCCCCCACCCTCTCAAATTCAACTAGTTGCAATTTTTACATTGCTCTGTAAGATTTCGCTGTCACCTGCGTTTCAGCTTTGGTTTCTTGCTTGAAAACAGGATTAGGTCATGTGCCTAAGTTTCATACCCTACAAAACATTCCAGTGCGCAAGAAATGTCGCTTACATTTTTATTTTTATTTTTGAAAGGCAAGCCTAATGAATCATCTAGAACAACTGGTGATTCACATTGGTGGCTTTCACTCAGATCTTTAACCAGCTTTTACAACCAACATTTTAGGAATTACCTTGGCTTTTGATTTGATCAAATCATTAAATAATCAACCGTGGTCTCCAGGCTAGCATGGCTGCACATTTGGAGGCATTTATTCTACTGAAAAGAATGTAGAGTTAGACAACATAGAATTTGGGCAGTTTCTGTGCAATAGTTTCTTTAATTGCTTCCTGACTCAATTATTTATTTGTGAGAGTGAAAAAAAATGCAATATAAAAACGTGCAATTTTGTGCTACCTTGCTTACTTTATTCTTGAAAATGAATGCAGATGTGTCAAACACCACTTCATGTTGCTGCTGGATACAATAATACTGACATAGTGAAGTTCTTGTTAAATTGGCAAGGTACAGAAACGGTTGATCTGGAGGCAAAGAATATGGTACTTGAATTGCTGCAATTCTTTGCATTTGATCTGGTCCTCTCTCATACTTTTATCATACACCAAGATTAACATATAAACTGCTTATTTCATTATTTGCCAGTATGGAGAGACTCCTCTGCATATGGCTGTGAAAAATAGTTGTTGTGAATCAACAAATCTACTCCTTGCACGTGGTGCGCACATAGAAGCAAAAGCCAATGTAAGATCTACCAATTTTGTTTCATTTTCTTTCGGGCTGGTTTTACGTCTAATCTATGCACAAATGATGTGTTCTATTCATGCTGATGCAGAACGGCATGACACCGCTACATTTAGCTGTCTGGCATGCACTTCAAGCAGGAGACTGCAGTACTGTCAGCGTGTTGTTAAGTTACAATGCAGATTGCTTTGCAAAAGATGATGTACTACTTGATTTACAGTAATGGTTTAAATTCCTTGATCGCAACAGTAATGAGGTTTATAATGTAGTCAACATCTATCTCATCTTGCCACCAGGAAGGCAAAATCCCCTTAAATCATATTCCGGTAGGAGCTGCTAATGAGAAGCTGCTGAAGCTCCTCAGTCGTCATATGGAAGAGCAGCGAAAACGAAAAGCTCTAATGTCATGCTGGGAAGGGAAAGCAATGGAAGAGTTTGAAGAAGCAATATCACAAATCATTGGATTGCAAGAGCTAAAAATGCAATTACGTCGCTGGGCAAGGGGAATGCTTTTTGATGAGAAGCGACGGGCTATGGGCTTAGGTATTGCTGCCAGAAGAGCCCCACATATGGCATTTCTTGGAAACCCGGGAACTGGTAAGATATTTAGAAAGAAACTAGCTTTTCTTTTCCCTATAATTTACCACTATAATTGCCGAAATCTTCCATACCTGTTTCTAATATTTCAACCTCTAATCTAGGTAAAACTATGGTTGCTCGGATCCTTGGAAAGCTGCTTCATATGGTCGGAATTCTCCCTACAGACAAAGTAACTGAAGTTCAGCGAACTGATCTCGTCGGTGAATTCGTGGGGCATACGGGACCAAAGACTAGGAGGAAGGTATTATAGCATCGGTTCAAAATGTCTCAGATTTCTTTCTGGTGTATCTGTCTTGACACACAACTCTATGCTTGATGTTGAAATTACAGAAATAAACGTCTAATTAACTTTTTTGAGTGTTTTAATTTAAGATATTTTCATTTTGTGGAGGAACTTGGTAATTTGGTCCTTCTACTTTATAAATGTTTGTTTTCTTCAGAATGGCTCTTTCAGTTGCACAATTAGTTGAGTTATTTTACCTGATACATTGTTACCACAATCATGTCTTAACAGATACAAGATGCTGAAGGAGGCATTCTCTTCGTGGATGAAGCTTACCGATTGATACCAATGCAAAAATCCGATGATAAGGATTATGGTTTAGAGGCCCTGGAGGAGATAATGTCTGTAATGGACAGTGGCAAGATAGTTGTCATATTTGCTGGGTACTGCGAACCAATGAAGCGTGTCATCACCTCGAATGATGGCTTCTGTAGGAGGGTCACAAAATTCTTTTATTTTGATGATTTCAGCACAACAGAATTAGCAGAGATCTTACATATGAAGATGAATAGCCTCAGTGATAGTAGTTTGCTTTATGGGTTCAAGCTACACCCAAGTTGCAGCATCGATGCCATTGCAGATTTGATTGCCAGGGAGACCAGTGAAGAGCGGCGGAAACAGATGAATGGAGGCCTTGTAGACACTTTGCTGGTCAATGCCCGTGAGAACCTGGATCTACGCCTTGATTTCAACTGCGATGATGTTGATACTATGATCACAATCACGTTGGAAGACCTAGAAGCAGGCCTTAGACAGATCTCCAGACAGCGCCAGTTGCAGTGACTTGCAAATTTAAGAGATGTCTTATAGGTGATCTCAGACTGATCGCAAAGATTTTGATGGAAACGACAGAATTCCTCCCTCCAATATTTTTGGCTATTCTTTCTGTTGTATGTAATCATTTTTAGATTGATACCGTCTCAACAATAGAAGTGTAGCACTAGGATGAGCATGTAGATCGCCGATTACCCTTATCGTTTCCCAGTGAGGTATGTACAACTCATGTATATACATTTGCAACATGAATCATTCTTTGAGAGGTCCAAGTTGGTGTTTGCTGCTGTGCAGAGATTTTTGGCCGGGCTATTTCATTACCAGAGTAACATATGTCACGTTGCGCTCCCCGTGATTACGGCGCCGCAAACTAAAGTGGCTGATGTCAAACGTAATGTTGTGGTCCTGCGACACCCGTGGCCATGTTGGAACAAAGCCCGAACATGGCATGTGATGACATCCACTTCCAACAAGCAATGATATTATCCATTGCGCAGATGAGCTGTGATGTAGTGCATAAACATATTACATATATCCACGTAATCATAACTTGACCGAATAAAAGGGCCACATACAGGCGATAGTCAGCACAGTTCTCACAACAATCTGAGGACAGTAAAAACTTTATCTGGGCAGTAGCAACAGGTGCTAAAAGTGGTTCTCACTTTCCACGCTGCAGTGAGTCAGTGACCATATCAAATCGTAAGCGTTGATGCTTATCGACACTCCGACTCCACTGTGATGACAGCGCTTTTACAAGGGGCTTCACATGCATATACAGCCAGTTCCATTTTGAACCATCCGCGGAACAATTGTTTTTGCGTTTTGAACCATATCCTGATCCCGAACTTTGGTTTACCAAAAAGCCTGTATACTGTTACTGAAGTTTGCTGATTCTTTGCTGGTTATACAAGTTGCAAAATGCTTCTAAGGTTTTCAATAAAATATGCAGCTTCACCATGCCGACCCCAATATTGTCTTCTTCCTCTACACACTCTTTTGGTGGAATCTTTGCTTCACGTGTCAGTAGCAGGAACCAGATCTACACTTGTAACGACATAGCTTGACCCAAAACACTTCATTTCCTATGGAACAATACTAATACTGCCATGAAGCTAATCCATACAGAAGCCCCATTCCAGTAGTAACTGAAAGCATTCATTAGGACAATTTTCAGCATTGCAAAAATCAACAGGCAGCAAGAATTTCTATGCATAAAAAAGATATCAAATTACAGTATATAAAGCATACATGAAGAGAAAAGAAAGATTATATGTTTGGGGTTGTTACTCATAAATTCGTGTAAAGCTGGGCATACATAAAGGAGAAATGAACAGAATGGCCAAAGCTGAGCTGAACATAAGTCATAATCCACATTTCTTTTGCTACAATACTAAAATACTTGTGAAGATGAGAGTCACGGCCTAACACATACCAGAACTTCAGGAATCCAACACATAGGAAAATGGGTTGTTGAATACACGTCTCTCCACACAGTAGCTTGAACCACAATTGTCTAAAACTTTCAGCAACAAATTCTTGAATTTGTAGTTCTTGTAAGTGCGGAAGTAGTTCTTGGAATCCTTCATACAAAATACAGAAAGCATATTTTATGTATACAACACTTGAGAAAGAAAAAAAAATTCCAACTTAAAAAGGACAAAAAATAAGGGAATTATGTTCACTTGTTAACAAAATAGTGAAATATGCAGTTAAATACCTTCTGGCTTGTTCAACTGCCGTCTTTAATGGTTTCTCTGTGCTACATTAGTATCGTTAACCTGAGTTGTATAGCTTTTGATTTATGCCAAACAGATAGAACTAAATTGGAAGAATCTTCCTTTAAAAAAGCACAAACTTGGATTTAGGTGCCATATGAACCTTTCCAGTAGCCTGCCTATGAGTTTTATGTTAGTTTATTCATTATCAACCTTTCCAATAGCCTCAAGTATAGACGAATATGTAATAAGATCATATTCGAACCCCAACTCATTCATCTCTTTCATCAGCCTAGCTGCCTCCTCAAACATGCCAGCGTGACTTAAGGAACTAAGAACAGTATTATAAGAGACAGCATCCGGTTTTATTGCAGATTGTTTCATGTTATAAAGCATCTCCACTGCACGATGAGGTCCACCTGTTTTAGCCAGCCCATTCAGGATAATGTTGTATGAATTAATATCAGGAGGACACCCATGCTCTTGCATTCGTCTCATTGTAGTTAGAGCTTCATCTAGCATACCCGCTCTTGCCAATCCAGACATGAGAGCATTGTAAGCATAAACATTAGGAGTGCAACCAAGCTTGTTCATCTCATCGAACAAATCTATAGCATCATCAAGCCGTCCAGCCTTTCCTAAGTGTTTTATCATAACTGCATACACTCGAGCACTGGAGGAGCCACAATTTTCTTTTAGTTCCTGAAAAAGCTCACATGCAAGATCATAGCGTTTAGCTTTTCCAAGGGAATCAATCAGACTGCAATATGCTGCTGGACATGGAGGGAAGCCCTTTTCGTCCATCTCCTCCAGTAGCATCATGGCCTTTTCTACCCTGTTCGTCTTACAGAACCCATCAATCAAAATGGAATAGGTGAATGAACTGGGTGTAATGCCACTGCCCTTCATTCTCTCAAACCATGATGTAACTTCAGAAGCATGTGATTTTGATTCAAAAAGTGCTTTTATTATAGTATTGTATGTCACTACATTTGGGATGCACCGTAGGTTTTCCATATCCTGAAACAGCTTCATAGCATCATCCAAACGACCAGCCTTGCCTAAGAAATTAATCATATTATTAATGACTACCGTATCCGGTCTGCAGCCTTCTCTCTGCATTTCATGGAAAAAGTGATATGCTTCGTCAATTTTTCCAGCTTTACCAAGGCCTCTGATCAACTCTGTGTAAGTAAATGCATCCGGTTGGCAATACTGATACTTCATCTCATCAAACAAATTCAATGCTCCATGAAAATCATCCAATTTAAAGAACAAAGCTATTAGCATGGTATATATCTTAGCAGTTGGCTGCATTCCATTCTCCTTCATCTCATTCAATAACTGAACTGCTGACTCACGGCGACCTAGTTTGCAGAAAGCAGAAATAAGCGCACTGTACGTCACCGTGTCTGGGAAGCAATGACCCTCATTGCTCATCTCACTGTATAGTTCATGGACTTTCTCATATTGCCCTTCATGCATCAACATGATTATCATACTGTTATATGCCTGAGCAGTTGGCTGACACTTACGTGCCTTGATTTGGTAAAAGATAGCAACTGCCTTGCTGATCATCTTAGCATTCCCCAGCATCCGGATTACGGCTGACAGCTCTGTCGGGGTGACAACACAAATGGGGTTACGTACCATTTCCTGGATCATCTTCCACATCTCACCATACTGCTCTACTGCCTCCAAACAATGTATCAATGCCATGTAAGTAGATGTGTCATGCTCATAATTCCTCTTCTTTGCAGCCCATCTGAAGAATTGCATTTTCACGTTGACCCCAACATCAGTTTTCATAACCTCCCGTACCAACCAGTGATCGACTCTAAGCATAAGAACCTCAAGCGCCTTCTCAGCATCTGGGCCCCACTTAAATATCTTCAGGATCCTGATAAACCTCTCATCCAAGACACGTATGGAATTCGTGTACCTTGGCGCCATTGCTGCTATTGGTCCCTCCTTCCGGCTAGCTGGGGGCCGGAACATCTGAACAATCTCATTTTCTGAATGCCAGAAAATCAAGTTTGGTCCAACACGAAAAAAATAAAAATATCAGTGAAAATGTGCATTTATTAATACTTCCACAGGTGAGTTTATAAGAAAGGATATCAGTAACTCAGATTAGGAAGGAAAAGCGCAAAGAACATTGCAGATACTTTTTTTCCCAATGTGCTACTGCTTAAAGTGACTTAGATCAAATGAAACAATGCATACTCCTCCATTCTGAAAATGAAGTCGTTCGGACAGGAAAGAATGAACTATGGCTAGTACAATTCAGCTGTCCTAAAAGACATCAATTCTGGAATGGAGGACTATTATACATTTGATAACTGAGCCCCAACAAATAATGTTTATCCCACTCAACATACCATCTACAGATGATTCAAACCTCACCTTTTTTTGTAGAAACTAATAGAACACCTGTTGCAAATTCCCACAAACTTCAACAGAACCAGAACAGTACAAACTGGAGCACAATTTTACCAACATACTATAAGCTACCAGTTCAGTAACGCCCCTTTTAAAATTTTAGCAACTTTTTTAGAGCGCAAAATATTTTCCTCTACCTTGCATACAAAAGTTAGTTCAAAACGTCTCAGCAAACGCACATTAGCTCCAATTTAGTACCATGATAGAAAGTTTGGGTCTACCCCAACCCAAATCTGAACCATTTCCAGCTTCATAACTCCACTACCACTACCATCAATATTGGTTTCCATTTAGCCTAAGCTCCAGAAATCAGACCGAATTCAATAAACCCAATATCGTTAGCCATTCAAAACTTAAGTGTGCTGAACATATCCGTGCGCTGATAGAACGCAACTCTTCACAAGTTCTCGAAAGCGCGAGGACAGACCCGAAATAGGGAAAGAGATACGGGCATCACCTGTTTGCTTAAGCCTCCGCGCGAGGCACGGCGACGAGGAGATCCCCCGTGCCGCGAGGAGGCAAGCGGCGCGGCGCGCCATTACCGGCCGCCGTCGGGACTCAGCGGCGGCGGCGCGTCGAGGAGACGGGTTTGTCTCTTAGTGGCTGACTCGGCGGTGGGCCCGCTGCGGTTGGAGGCCTTCAGAAATCAGATAATGGGCCGCGGAGTCCGTCTCGGACTGGGCCAACTTTTTATTGATCAACCCGGCCCATAAAGGGTGCCGGGATTCTCTCGAGCAGCTCGTGTCGCATCGACGAGGGTTTACGGCGCAGCAGATTCCGGTGGTCCGCTCTCGACTCGCCGCCGTGACGCGATCCCCTCCCTGCGCTCGCCGCTGGGCCTGTAACCTGCTGTCGCGATGCCTCGGTGAGTGTTCTTGCTTCTCTTCCTATCCTTAGGCTGTGGCGCGATCAGGGAAGAGTATTGGGACGATATGATTTGGATTTGAAACCCTAGACCTAGATCAGGCGCTCGATGCTTACGAGAACAAGATTGTATGATTCTGTGATTTGCTCGAAGGTTTCGTGGAGTGTGATTGGATTAAGGGTTCTGTTAGCAAAAAAGCGAAGCGCTCAGCCTGTCTGGGGGGCGTTGCATTGATCTTGCGTTGTGCTGAGTTTTCCTCTCAATCTTTGCTTGCAGGTATTACTGCGACTACTGCGACACCTACCTGACCCATGACTCGGTTAGTGTTTTATCCTTGCCCCCTTTCAATGTTCAGTTCTTTCAAGGCTGGGCATGAGTACCATTCTTTAGTTTCATTATAAGTTCCTTTGGAATACATGCTCCTGAGTATAAAGCTCGTGTTGACATATGACGAAGGAAAGTTCCGTGTCATGGAGACTGTGTGCCCTTATATCGGTTTGTAAGATGTTAGATTTTATCCATGCCTGATTTCCTTTAAGACTTTGTGCCACTTCGTTTCATGTTTATTATTCATCTTGGTGGCTCAATTCATTTGTTGACCAATTGTGCTATGTGGTTCTTTCGATGTGATTGATACTCAGCCTTTGCCTAAGACTGCAGTAGATTTGTATATCTGCTTCTGCATAACATAGCATACAATTTATGCACTTGTGAACCACCTATTTTGGTGTATATATAATGTGCAGTCTATTTACAGACTACAACCCTCTTGCTTTTCTGTATATCAGTAGGCATTCTACTTTCTAGAATATTGTCAAATAGTATAGCAGCAACACGGAAAGTGTTACTTTTTCTGCTTTTTGTACTATTCTTTATTTGACTATTTCTTTGTTGCTGGTATCTGAATTAACTACTTCATAAATATTGGTGCAGCCCTCTGTTCGTAAGCAACACAATGCGGGGTACAAACACAAGGTACTCATCTTATTCTTGTTTATTATCCTATCATTTAAGTTTATGCTGGGCGTCTGTAAGTCATTAAGATGTCTCTGAGCATTCCTTCTCCGGAACTTTTTAGGCAAATGTTAGAAACTATTATCAGCAATTTGAGGAGCAGCAGACACAAAGCTTAATTGATCAAAGGATCAAGGAACACTTGGGCCAAGCTGCCGCTTACCAAGTTGGTGCCCCTTTCAACCAACATCTAATGGCACTCCCAGGAGCTGTCGGACGTCCTCCTCGTCTTCCAATTTTACCCACACCGTTCATGTCTGGTGCTCCATTGATGCCTGGAGTTAGGCCCCCTATTTTACCGACTCCTGGTATTCCAGGTAAGACCAATTTTCACTATCATTCATGACTACAAATATGCATTATGAATTTATGACAATTTACCCTAGTTTATATATGGTCTATAATTTCAATTTATGCTTGTTCCTTGGATTCTGTATTTCTTTCTTTCATGGAGGATGAAAGAACTACAGGGTACACATCCTGCAAGCTTAACAGGCAAACTTTGAAAGAATTTACTTTGTGGATGAATGCCTAATAGCTTTTCATGGCCTGATTTCTGTTCTTCATCACATATATACACTTTGTTCAAGCACTAATTTGTCTGATGCTGCTTTGTGGGGTACTGATGCTCACAAGCAAGTTCATTTGCTCATGGCTTTTGAGGCGTTGCCTAGGCATCTAGGCCTACCCTCATGCCACGGTATGCCACAATGCCTAGGTGCTAAGGTGTGCCCCCAACACCACAGGAAACCATGCATTCACTTACTGCATACTGGTTAATTATATGGTTAATATGTTTTGACTGTAGCATTGATATTCTTGGATTTTGTTTTATTTTTGGCACATTCTGTACTTGTTGGGAGCTCTGAATGATCCTGGACTTAAATAAAGTGTGAACTGTTTTGTACAGAATCTTTAGATTTAGCTCCTCCTTTCCTTTGGATAGCAGGGCTGAAACTGTGATTCACAATTTAGATGTGAATCCAGAAAAATATTGTATTCTGATCTTTTTTACTTCTTAAATTTATATCAAATATGATAGCAATGTTTCTAGACGGACGAGTGTATGATGCACTCTATCATGGAGTTGTTGATAATATTTCATCCTATCGTGGAATTGTCCATTACATTGGCTTAATATTATAAGCATCCTGCTAGGTTGCTACTCATAAACAACATGATGCTCATATTGTAGTTTGCCAGTTGATAATTGGAAGTTGTAAAAGAAAGTCTAGATGTATTGGAAGTTACATAAGAGATTAAATGTTGAGGAGGATTGTTATATAGCTCTATATTGTGACTTTATATCTGCACTAGCTGATTAGTGTACTCCCTAAAATGTCTTGTTTACATTTTTCAGTAAACCTTAATACTCTGATACATTTCATTCATTGAAAGCCAAAAAATGATCATTTTATGTAAGTACCTTTACAAATCTGTCAGGTTATCCTGGAGCTCCACCAACCATGCCGCAACCAGGCGCATCTATTTCCATGCCACAACCGGGAGCACCTGTTTCCATGCCACAACCAGGTGCACCACCTGGTTCCATGCCGCAACCAGGCATGCCACCTGGTTCCATGCCTATGCAGATGGCACCCCTCCCAAGGCCCCCAACACTACCACCGCCAACATCTGGAGCCCCTGGCGCTCCCAATCCCAGCAGCGGAGCACCTCCAGCCATGTACCAAACAAATCCACCACCGCCTGCAGGACCGACTTCTGGTGCTCCTCCAGCTCCACCGACTGCCCCACAGCCTTCATTTTCCTACACACAACCATCTGAAGGCAGCAACTGATTCTATTACTCGGGCACTCAAGGTTCAAGAAGCATATGAAGTAAGGCACATAAAGGTTGCCCTTAGAAAGCTGATGCTATTGTCATCCAACTGAGATCATTTCTGTATGTCTTGTCACTGGGATTTGAGGCCTTGTTAAGAGAAGCTGCCTGTAACTTTTACTAGGTACACTTGGGGACAATATTCTAGTTGATGTAAGTTCAATTAACTTTGTAATCGACGGAGGTTTGTATTGTTTTCAGAATTCACTTAGAAGTCAATGGTTTCCACTCATGTGTGGCATTCTTTTTCTCTTTTCTTTTTCCCCTTTTTTTCTTGATAAACATCGTAGGATGCTTGAACTAAAATGCTGCATCTCTACATTGTAACGGAATATCGTTGTCCACAAAATATTCTGGGGACCACGGTCCATGGTATATCTAGCCTGTTTTAGAGCCTACGTAACATGAGTATGTTTATAAGCTATCTAAAGAGAACAATTACCATGCAGTTTCAGCTCTCAATCGTTTTTGAAGAGAGACCTAGACGTTTCGAAGTGAAATTAATTGTCGTGAAACTTTGCCATCTATAAGCTGCAATGGTGAAGGGTGACATCTTCAGCTTTATGAAGAGAGACCTAGACGTTTGAAAAGAAAAACAAATAGAGACCTAGAGGCACCTATAGTAGTATTTTTTCAAAGTCGAGGGAAACATAGAGGCACTCAGGCTGACTCCAACAATACTCTTTGTCTCGCATGAACATTACTCCCTCCATTCAAGAATATAAGTATTTCTAGCTTTAGTTAAAGTTAAATATTTAAAATTTTGATTGATAATATCTCTAAAAGTAAATAGTTATAAATATAAAGAGTTGCATATTATTATAGTTATTTTTAAGATGAATCTAGTAACATCTTTTGTACTTGATCAATTATCATAACTTTTTCTCTATTGATAGTTGAAGTTAAAATTATCTGACTTTGATCAAATTCAGAAATGCTTATATTTTTGAACAGAGGTAATAGCGTGTTGCGAAGGCAAAAAATGATGTCTTCAATAGATGAGAGACAAAATACGTTCTGCCTGTGCGTCATCACCTCCGCGCCTGCCCCCGTCCGCCGTCGACGCGCTCCGCCGCCTCCGCTACGCCCGCCCCCGCGCTCCACCGCCTCTGCGCGCCGCTACGCATGCCGCCGCCGCCGATGCGCCTGCCTGGGCTCCCACCGCCACTACCACTACGCATGCCTGTAGCCACTCTAAGGCCGCCCCGGCGTGAGATGGCGCCGCCTCCCCGCGCGCCACCGCCCCCGCGCGAGCTCGAGCCGCCTCCCCGCGCCTCCGAGCTTCCGAGCTCCGCCCGCGCGCCTCGCCTCTTGTCGCCCTGCAACTCGCCGCCTCCCACCTGCGCACCGACAGCCTGCGCCTCCCCAAGCTCGCTCGCTGAGGCCTCCCTCGCCTAATGTCGGGCCACGGTGCCCATCGCTCCAGCTCCTCCAACGGATGCAATCGAGAAGAGAGATAATCTATTTTTACCTCTTCTCTCTCCTCTCAGTGCAAAATGACTATTCTGTTGTCTCTCCTGTTAGAGACCTAAATAATCATGCACAGTGCGAACCGTGATGCAAAAATAACTTTGCATCACCTTGTTGAAGTCAATCTCAAGGAGGCCTCAGACAAATACATGCAACGATGCATAAATATAATAAGTCTTAACAAATTTAATAATCATGTCTCACTTTGGTATGAACATGGATTTGCTGCATTCTCCGCAAGGGGAGCAAAAGAAATGAAATGAACTTCCACAGAACCAAAGGCAGTTTATGATCTGTAACTCAGGGATTGTGCACTACTAATAACGTCCTATCGGGGTCTTTCCGGATACCATCAGGGATTCAGGTGAGCATATACCACTGCTAACGTCCACTCCGTTCGGTTCCAGAGCAGAAAAGGCTTCGCAAACGTCACATTCTTGCTCTTGACATACGGCACTTGGAACTCCTGCCAGTTGAATCCCTTCCCACTGTAAATTAAAAAAAAAAGAAAAAGGGGTCGTGTTTGTCATACTTGGGGGAAAAGGGACATTAGCAAGCATGTGATCCAAGAGAACTACTCCATACAATAGAGTAAGGCATGACAATTCTTCTGTTGAGAAGTGATGCAATGTGGCAAGAGTGCTGAACTCAGTGAGTATTCACGTCATCAACAAATATCAGTAAAAAAAATATCTGCTGCTACTTGCTACAAGCCCAACAACAGAAGTAGCGGTCTGACCAAAACAACGCCGTCCGGCGTTCTGGCGGGCTGCAGCTATGTTCGGCATGGCACAGAATTGCGGGCGACGGTGCCGGATTCTCGAACACCAGCCTGGCAGTGTCGGGGGTTGATTCTGTTTCGATCGCGTGGAAAATCCGGGTCTCCGGTGGCCACGACCAGCGGCAATCCTCCCCATCTTGGTTTGGTGCTCTGTTTCTTTGGCGACCTTCAGTTGTGCCTGAACTGAATCATCGGTGATGACAATGCCCAATCTGATGAAGATAGAATTGGACGAGGTCCTTGGCCATGGCCACGAACAGGTAGCCAGGCCGCCGCCATGGTTCGGAGATATTTGGCGCGGGACGGTCGCGGGTTCGCGCGCAAATCCAAGGCGGTTGCTTGTCCGACTCCGACTCCGAGCGGAAGCTGCACAATCCGAGGTTGCTCTGTTTTTGGAAGGTGCAGGCTTGCGTTGTGATGAAGCATTAAACGATCCGAGTACTCGGATCCGAGAATTCGCCTGCTACCTCCCGCCCTGCCTCAACTCCGCTCCCGACGACGACGAGCTCGTCCGGCTCTACCTGCTGACCTCATCCCCGGCCTGATCATCGACGACGACTCCGCCGCCAACACGCAGCCATGGAAGCTCTTCAGCCGCTCGTCGACGGCGAGGATATCAAGTGGACCCCCCACAACTTGAACTTCCAGATGGGCAGCGTCGGGTGGGTGATGCACGAGTACGTCGTCGCCGAGAACCCCTCGCTCAAGATCTGCAGCATCGCCTTCACCGGCCACTGCAAGAAACGCACAGATGATGATTACGATGGAGCCCGGGACGACGATGGAGGAGCAGAGGCTCGATCAGCACGTCGACAGCATGGCCACCGGAGGAGGAGGAGGACAGGGTACCACGATCACTTGGGAAGGCTTCGAGTTCGACCTCTGCTGAGCTAGCTAGGAGAGCTCCATCAGGTTTTTGATCGCATCCAAGCTCTACTGTGGCTTGTAAAAACAGAGCCTACCTCGGCCTTTTGATCATGTAAACTACAATGTTTTCTTTCATGGGATCAGCTAAATAAAGTGCTGTTCTTCGATTGTTGATGTTTCTTTGCTAATATATGATGATAACTGTGATCAGATTTCAGTTTTAAACCACTCGTTATTTGGCCATTTGCTTGATGAATGATTGTTACTGAAGAATCACTACTTCTGAATCAGAACAGCATAGTACAGAGTAGGCTAAAACTTACTAACTGCCGTATCAGACGCCTATGTATATGTTTACTCGCAAAAACATAAAGGAAAACACGCCTATGTATGTTTTAACCACAGGATTACAAAAATTAGCAATACCTGCAGATCACTCTGAGCATACTGATTCGTTATGGTTTACTGCATCTTGTATACGACCTCGCACGTCCGTGCTATGTGCAAACGCAGATTTAGTTTCTGCTGTCAGTAACTCGGTTCAGAAACTCACAGAATCTAGCGCCAAAAACTTTTAATAGTAACTCGGTACAGAAACTCAGGTTAACTCTTGCAACTCGACAGATTGTGGGCTTTAATAGTAGAGCTTGTACGGGCTAATTCCTACAGATGTAAACATGGATTCAGCTTTATTTTCGGTATGATGATAATCGTGTATTTTCAGATTAAATCGTTCTTAGTAGTAAGCACATCATTTGGCTAAGAACTACACTAATTGGTCTCCCCCTTTGTCTCAAATCTGGCTCCGACAAGTCACAACAACTTCAGTAATAAACTGAATCAGACTTTTCTTTTATCATAACTGAATCAGACTTAATATTCCTATTTTCAGTGTAAATTACAATTGCCATTTGCTCATACGAAGAAACAAGCTGAATAACTGGTAGAGAAAAAATATTTTGGACTCAAGTTTAGAGTTAGTGTAGTTGAGGTAGGCCCAGGACGGCTATATCCTTGGCTCAGATAAAAGTACCTGGGCCAAATCCTTGACAAGTTGGCAGATGTTTCCAAATCCCAATTTACTAAGCTTGAAAGATTCAGTATTTTCAGTTCAGGTACCGGATCATCCAAATCCCAGCTCCGTATGTTCTAGTTTCGCCACTAACAAATTTGACAGATTTAATATTTCAGTTCAGGGAACACACCATCCAAATCCAGCTCGAGGCAAGCAATCTGAGTAGGTGGCAAGCGCCGATTCCAATTAAATCTGCAGGAACGAACTCATTTTCTGCAGAAAAAGAATCCTCCGCCAAAATCCAGCCATGCTCTAAAGATCCACAAAGACTCTATACAATAAAAGATTTGGGCTAGAATACTCCCCGCTGTGCTAGTTGAGTGCTGAACGCCGCCACAACAACCTGGACAAACCGAGACCATTGAAGACGGCCAACCACTAACAGTGTGATGAACATATTAAACAAATCTTAGTACCTGGGGAACTGTATATCAAGCCTCCTTCGCATCTCATGTATAAATATATGCGCGAAGGCAGTTCGTTTCACCAACTCAAGCATCTCTAGCGACACCTTCAGTCTTAATTGTGATCTGTAGTGTAGTCACTGATCGTAGCAAGATGAGCAGCACCAAGTTTCTCCTTGTTAGTGTTGTCCTGGTAGGGCTCGTCTCTGTGAGCTCATGCAGGAGCCTTTCGGGAGGCCTGTCAGAGAAGAAGACCTACTCTTCTGCTCCCCAGTGTATTTTCTCTCGCCTCATTATATTCCTTTTTGTGTGTTATACATTTGTTCAGTCAGCCATTTGAGTACAATCTTTCATATTGTGCAATGTGCATTATACTGCATGAATCATGGATGTTCAACTTGTTACACAATAGAGAACACCTCGTTTTAGTAATGAAAACTCTGAAAACACAATTCTGTCGACGAACATACACCACATGCTTTTCTGAACATTCAGAATTATGCAACGTGAAGTTAGTGGTAACAACGCCATTAATTTAAAATTTAAATCCACCAAAATAAGTGTTCATATGCTTATGTGGTACCAGACGGTGGCTCACCAACACCGACGATCGGCTCAGGAGGAGTAGGCGACACAACGGCAACAACACCTTCTGACGGCTCGGCACCAAGCACCCCGAGTGGGTTCCCAGAGATACCGAGCGGATTCACCGGGTCCTGCGAGTAAGAGCAACTACAACTACACATCATAAAAAAAAAAAAAAGATACCACCAAGCAAGCTAAGGATCCTAATTGCTAACACGGTGTCGTTTTGGCTTGAATTTATTTACAGCTTCTGGAAGAACCACCCGGACATGATCATCGCAGCCGTTGGGTCCCTGGGTGACCTCGGCAAGACATTCGGCGCCGCCTGCAGTTTAATCTTCGGAAAGAAGCTGGAGAACCTGCAGGACGCGCTGTCCAACACTAGGACTGATGGCATGGGTGCCCTGCTGCGTGAGGGAGCAGCCGCCTACCTGAACTCCATCGTGAACGCCAAGTTCCCCTTCACCGTGCAGCAGGTGAAGGACGGCATCCTCGTGGCCGTGACGTCCTCTGACGGCGCGGCCTCTGCCCAGGCAGCGGTCTTCAAGAAGGCCAACGAGTACCACTAGTCTACTAGACTATCCTTGATGTCTGATCACTTGCAAGATTTTTTTTTTCCACATGCCTCTTTTGATTGATGCTATCGTCTTTGATATCTTCTCCATGATGATTTTTCTGTATTGTATTGGTTTATTGTGTAAGGTTACCGTCTAAAATACGCTGATGATTTTTTTTTTTTGTATTCTATTGCTTTTCCATGTAATATCACCACATATAAGATATTCATATTCTTATAAATTTCTTATACTTTGTTAGTCTGTCGAGCAAATATTACCGTTTTAGTGATGTTTGGTCCTTCGAACAATTTTCTTGTGCTGTACTTCTATCTCCCATTCTTGCTACTCCCTCCGTCCCAATTTAATTGGCACCTCGGAGAGTCTGACATGAAAATTAAGTAGAAGTGTAAATGTTAGGTGCACAGAAAACGAGGAGGAAAGAGATAAAGATAAAGATGTATTGAGAAGAGAAAAAGGTGCATCGAGAAGTGAGAATGACAATTACTTTGAAAAAACTAAAGAGGTCTAGAATGCCAATTATTTTAGAACGGGGGGAGTACAATAGAGCATTAAGAGGCCAAGTTTGAACAGTAAAACAGAGCTACTCTGTTTTTGGTTATGAAACGCTAACGCTAAACAAAATTAACTTCTGCTTAATAGCACAAAAACCATGGTCTTCAGTCAGAAAAGAGGCCACACCAGAAGGGTCAAGGACACAATTATCACGTAAGTCAGACTATCAGAGGCAACTTCTTTTCGATACTAACGATTCGTTCATGTGATAGGTAAAATAGTTTCTGAATTGTTTCAGTTCAGGTGCCAATTTGTACAATTTCTTCATCCTTCCAACTCCAATCTGCATCTTAGGATTGGATTAAGTTTATGAAGCGAATAATGTGTCAATGGCAACTACATCTTGAGATAAAGATTGCATCGTCAGAGAGGCCGCCGCTGAAGGCAAGTGCGTGTTCAGACGGGAGCAAATCCGGCTGGTTGAAAGCGACGGCGAAGTTTGCCTGCAGGCGTCCTGGACGAACGGACGCTGACTGAAACAGGACGCCGGGAGAGCTGCAGAAGGAGGGAGACGCGGAGGCGGCGGTGGGACATGGATCAGGAGAGATATGCGGCGGAGAAAGGGGAAGGGAGCGCCGCAGGACAGCGGGAGTTCATTCGCCGCGACTCGCCGCCGCCGGACGGGAAGGGGAAGAGGCCAGAGCGCAGAGGAACTAGTTTACGAAATAAGGATCAATATAAGGTGTTTTATGAAAATATTTGGATCGCGATTATTATAAGGGGTTTTATGTAAATTATTAGATCGCGACAACAATTTAGGGGGCTCCGTGCAAAATATTGGATCGCGATTAATAGTCGCGATCCATATTAGGGGGTTTTCTGTAAATTATTATGACCCAAGTCAACCCCGATAGAGGCAAGCAACTGCCGTCAGATCCGTAGGGTGCGGCGCAGATTGAGGTACGGATCGCGGAGCAAAGGACCTGAGCTCCAGCCATGGCGGCACGGCGCTCCGACGGCCGGCCTCCTTTACGAGATCCGCCGCGCAAGGCCGGAGAGCAGAGTCGTAGAAACGGAGGACGGCGGCCGCCGGATTCCGCGCCAGGAGCTCCAGATTCCCATTTTCGATTTTTGGTGTTGGTGCCTGGGCAGGGATCTGTGCTGCCCTCCCTTCTTCCACGCCGCGGGCACTGCAGATACCGATTCGCCGCCGGTGAGGTTTTCGTTGCCCGTTCCCTCGCCTTATCTCCTCCATTCAATGGCTTATCGTGACCTTCCTTCCTGCCTTTTAATGCCGCCGCCGCAGCCAACGATTTCCAGAGCAGTTGCACAAGGCCAGAGGCCAATTACCTTGCCGTTGAAAGGGCAGCTGGACGACGCGTCCGTTCATCTGTGGCTGCTTCATCCATCCAGTTCAACGTGAGAGTCAGGCAGTTCAATGTCGTTGAAAGTGTTCGACACCATTCTGACAGAATCAGCACACACCGCAAGCATCACATTACACAAATTATAGGCAACAAGGACACGAGTAAGAAATTCAAAAATACTAAAATTCAGGTTCGTTCTAAAATACTTGGATTATGCAGAGTGGCCTTAGGTTACGACAAGCCAGATGAAATAAAGAAAGTGCCCATAGTACCAGAAATTAGTTCAAGTGGAAATGCACTGGCCAACACACTTTGAACGAAGTTGTGTGCCACCAAGCTTTACAACCAGAGTCAAGTTTATATAGCTCTGTAGAAACATATTGGCTGAAACAAGCATAACATAATGCACATGTGCACCCTCAGCAAGCTACCAACATCAGACCATCCATTACGAACACCACACAATGTACAGACCAACAGCTACGAATCAGCCAGAACCAAAACAAGTCAACATGCATGCAATCCTCCAGATCGATTTCCAGGGTGAGTTGGTTTTTGTTCTAGTTCTGCTTCTTGTCTTTTGCTGGAGCCCTGGGAATCTTGCTCAGAACCTTGGCGTCCAGGACCTTGTACTGCTTGCAGAGCTCTGAATGCGCCTTAGCAGCAAAATCGTCCACCTTGTCCTGGTACTTGTGGTACAATATCGGCACAGTGTGGAGCATCAAGACCGCTGTTTACCAGACTTGTGTTGTTAGTTAATTATAGTAGGAGTGTGGAGCATCATAACAACAGAGATTTCAGATATTGAAGATCCATTACCAGAGTATGTCAGGGTGAGGAAGTCGCAAAGGCTTCCAATTTCTGAAAGAATCCAGAGGGCGACGATCACCTGAAATATTTGGAAAGAATGAAGATCTGAACTGCCAGTGAAAAAGAAACGAAAAGGAACTGATTAGTTGTTATACCCCTAGAAACTTCATAAGGTCATGACCCATGGCAATCTCTCGAAACAAGCCAAGTGCTCTGTTGATGTCAGTACGCAATGCTAGCGCAATGTTCACAGCAAGATCTTCAGATATTTGCACTTCGGGAACATCAGGAGGACTCCTGAAGTAAAATAGATGAAGTTAGCAAGCCCAGTCAACATCAAGCGTATCGCATACAGTTCCAAGTGTTTATTGCTCACTTCTTAATGAAGACAGTGGCATTGGACCACAGGAACAAGATGGCCAGTGCCCCAATCAGCACATGAGATATCAGAGTCAGAAGATGGTAATCAACAACTTCGAACAAAACCCATAGGACAGTTGCACCACCAATGACTGCAGCAGAGATTTTCTTGTCTTTCCACAACAGGACATCAGCAGCTTTACAAAGGAACACAGTTGAGAAGTTGGTTAGATAGAAATAGAATCAGAACATTAATTAATATAGATTGTGCAATGTTAATTGGAAGGACATTTAGGAAACTTATTAGTACTGTTCTGTGACATTTTTCAAATGGAAAATTATTTCTGCTCCATTTCCCCTTTTCATTTTATCCTCATTTACATACATTGTTATATCTCCAAGACCATAAAAGTGGTCTATGTACCTCTGCACCTGCCAACACTGCACTATTGCAAACCTAAAATAAATTTATTTGCTTTACACTCTTCAACCTTTACAAAGGTAACTTCAATATTGCTACTGTCATTTTCCCATTTAAATATAGCAAAAGGGTGAATCATTAAGCATATTATACAGCAAAAGCCCCTTCACTAGCTGAGCTTAAGCATAGCCAAATTCAGTGTGCCACATAACTTAGAAATCCAAGAATCATAGAAAGTTTGAAATAAAACACCAAAGAATAGACAATGCCCAGACTTGAATAACACTTACTGTCTTACTGGAATGAATTATCAATAAACTTACCAACAGAACAGATAACAGTCCTCTAACAGTTCTTTTATAACTTGAAGTCCAACAGTCAGACCTTATGATATATCAAGCCATCATTAGGCTTTTGCCTCAATTATGGCCGTAAATTCTAAAGACAAATCAAGTTAAAGGTTTGGCATACCCTTCGGGTTGGGAGGGAAATTCGTTCAGTTTCCCTCTTGATCTGAAGGAATAGAACTTGATGACAGGGGTCGCTTTAGGCATTTTCTAGAATTCAGTTGAATTAAATCTGTCCTTATCTAAACAGGTCATCATATTGAATTATGACATTACTGTGGCTAAAAAACAGAACCGGGAACCCTGATTCGGGAGACAGCTAAATATAGGTTTTAGACAAAGGATTGCTAAATATAGGTAGACCAGCAAATTTCCACCCAGAAAGAAACGATATTTTCATGATCTTTGATTATTGCTCCCCATTGGTTGTTAGGAAGCTGCTTACGTGTTTCAATGGTTAAGCAGTAATCCAAAAAGGGAGAAATGCTCAAGTTAACTAGTAAAGCATGCAGAACAGAACCCAATTCACTAATGTTTTAGTCCCCAAATCCCAACAGCAACAGATTCGTACTCTCATAGTTTGAATACATCACTACGCCAAGTTCCGTATTACCAACATGATCACGAGCACCAAGGACAAATGTAATTTTGAAGAACTAGAATCAAGATCCCCCTAGTGAACCTTTAAAAGGCGCTTGCTTGTGCCTCTCAAGAACACCAGCAGAGGTTTGCCACTAAATCACAGCTCAGAACGGAACCACTTACTATGCCTGTCTGAACGAACAACCTACGAACCGTGCTACAGGGCTGAAGAACCGATTATACCCATCTCGAGAAAACCCTCGAAACTGAAGGGGAACAGAACACAAAATCCCCTGTCCTGATAAGCAATCGACGAGCTACGCACAAGGGGGGAAGGGAAGGAAAGTTCGTACTTTTACCACCACCGAGAACCTTGTGCACGGACTTGTCCTCCCCGAAAGGCCAGAACCCCCGGGGCCTCGCCGGCGACGCCCTCTCCTCCGAGACACCGCTCTTCGGCGAGGACGCGGCCGCGGCCGCGGCGGGCGCCTCCTCCGTGGGTCCAGCCATGGCCGCGCGCGGATGGTTCGATCACCAGGTGGTGGAGCCTGGAGCGGGTTGCTCTCCTCGTCCTTTCAGTGCGCTGACGCAGCAGCTGCTCTGCTTTCCCTTTCTTTGCTCCCACGCCTCGTTCTGCTTCGGCCGGGTGTTCTTTGGCTGACGAAGCAGAGGAGCCGAAAGCGAGCGAGATTTTCTGCGGCGAGGGTAGCGTGGTAGTCCACAAAAAAAGCGTACTACGTGGCAGGCAGTGGCGTTGTAGAAGAGTAGCTGGAAATCTTCTGGAGTATTGGGAGAGTTGAGCTGTTCAAATCCAATTCATGCCAAGAATTTGAACTAAAATTCTTATCTTAACAATAATAATTTAAAAATTAAACGTACAACAAACGGGTTTAAAATACTAATATTATATTCCCTTGTGTAGAAATGAAATATCTAGGACTAGCTTTTTCTGTTCAACAACGGCTACAACATTGCAGAGATTATCATGATCATTTGGATTTTTTTTTCCTCTACGTATTGCCTATTCTTAACCGTTGTGTTGGCCTACACAGGGGCAAGCTTTCTTATGGTAAAAAAAAAAGGTGGCCGTGGCCTATCCTATATATAACTTTATAAATTAGCTTGTCATTTATTCTGCAACCCAATTGGCAAAAGTACAAACCGTGAAACCTCAACCACTACGCACACACTTTCTTTCTGTACAAAAAATGTGGATGTAATTAAAATCAAGCAAGTTTGGATTTCGTTCTTTCCTTTTTCTCCTATATATATTCTTAACCGTAGTGTAGTGTTCGCAAACACTTAGGTGGAGCTTTCTTATGGTCAAATGTGGTTATGGTCCACCTATAACTTGGTAAAATTGCTTGTCACTAACTATACTACTAAGTTGGCAAATTAACAAATCGTCCCACGCTGTCGCATCCATGAATGTTCAACCAACGTACTAGAAGTATATGCATGAATGCGTATTATTGACATCGTCATCAGTAATCCAACAATGCTACTCCTCCATTCTTTAAATGATGTCGTTTAGGACAAGTAAATTACACTAGCTGCAGTTCTATTTTGGCTGTCGGAACGACAGTATTTTCAAAATGGAGGAGTATATCGTTAGAGAAACAACTTAGCGGCCGGCTATACAACAACGTTGGCTGCCGCTTGTGCAAACTCATGTAAGTACGTGGCGCTAGTGCGTGCTCTGAGCATCCATGATTCCATGAATGTTCAACCAACGTACCAGAAGTATATGCATGAATGCGTATTATTGACATCGTCATCAGTAATCCAACAACGACGAGTCGTCTCAGATCAGTAGTGAGATCTACTGCAACCAGACGCGCTGCCGGCAGCTCTGCTCGCGGATGGACATGTCGGCGACGGCCACCGTGGCGGTGCAGTTCATCTCGAGCGCGACGCGACGCCGCACGGCGCCGCCCAGCACCGCCACGCGGCCGCGCACCGCCGTGCGCGTGGCCACCTCGACGGCCCCCGCCGCCACGTCGCGGAGGAAGAGACCCGCGGGCTGGCCCACCACCAGGAGCTCGCCCACGGCCACGCCCACCGTCACGTTCATCCGCACGGTGCGCCGGGCCGGGGCCGTCCCCGGCGGGCCCGCGGCCCGGCCCACCGGCCGCCCGCGGTAGAACACCGTCGTCTCCGTGTGCCCGTACCGCAGCGACGCCGCGTTCGGGTTCTGCACCGACACGTCGGCCACCACCGTCAGCACCGAGGACGATGACGACGTGGCGGCGGGGTCCGTGAGGAGCGAGATGGCGTTCATGGTCATGACGGGTGCGCGGACGCGGTAGACGGTGAGCGTCACGGCGAGCGTGCCGGCGGCGATGAGGAGGCTGGAGACGCCGCAAGCGAGGAGCGCGCAGTTGAGGCGCTGGCACGGCATGACGACGGCGGCATTGGCGTCCATGTCCATGGCACGAGCGGGAGTGTGGCCAAGTGGGCGCGGGGTGGTTGGAACTTGGAAGAGAGGTAGGAGAATGGCCAGTGAAGTACTAGCTAGCATGGAAGAGTGGTAAGTAGCAAGTGGTTTGGTCATGGAACTCGATATGGGGTTCACTGCCTCATTGTACGTAGATAATTAAGTTTCATGTTGACACTTGAAGCTTTGTAAGGAATTAAAGACGCTAGAAATTTATGGTTCATTAGCAAGCTGATGAAAGGATCTAGCTGGTTTCATATCTCAGTAGTTTCACAATTCACAATAGCGGCTTGCCTTGGTTCCATTTTTTCAATTTTGGGGATTTAGTCATAGGATTCACCCAAATTTTTTTAGATCACAGATCTTTTATTTTCCGAATTTGACAATATGAAACTCAAAGTGATCCCCATCACACACAGAAAACGAAAAAGGGAATCATGTATTGAATGAGCAAGATGCAAAGTGCTCTGTGGAATGCACTATCTCGCATGCTATTATTACTTTCATCGATGCCATACTAGTAGTAATACACAACATAGGACGGTGAGACAGTGAGAGGCCTGTACTATGATGATAGCAATTAAAAGAAAAGAGGAAATTACACTTGTTACAACAGCTTCACCAACAAATGCCCAATAGATACATCACCCGCCATCTAAATTATCACATCCCTCATTGTTCTGTGAACTCTTTATGAAACAGTTGCCTGGATACGCTGCCCCAGACCATATACCGCAGCCTATGCTTTCAGCACCATGAATAATGTACAACTCTCACGTTCTCCTGTTCCTCTCCCTATTCCAATCGCCTGCAGGTCCTAGAGATGATGTCAATGTTGCTTTCCTCAGCTTCTGCTGATTTTCATACTCCTTCACGAGCCGCGCCTGCGATGGCACCTGGCTCGGAAGCCTTCCACCGTTGCCATGGGGTTGCCTCGTATCAACCATTAATCCCCTTTCGGACCTGACAGGAGATGCACCGTCTTCAACAGGAACAGGCCACCTGATAGAACCCTTACCAGGGTTATTCAGGCGTGCAGGATCATTCTTCCTGTCAACTATTTTCTTGGAAGACTGATTGCTTCCATTGCGGGCAGCATCACTATTTCGAGAACCTGATGAGCTCTCCGCTGTACCAAATGGGGACGAGGGCTTGCGGGCCTTCATCGCCTTTTCAGATGGTGATTTTGGCCACTTAATTGCCCCGTTGCTGTAGCCTTGGGCACTCCACTGTTCATTGCTTCTTCTCATATCACGTAAGATCTCAGCAGCACGCAGTGTCCTCGGTGATGCTGCTTGGGAAGATAGTACAACTATAAGAAACTGAAAATGTGAAACACCAAAACAAATCACCTAGAAATAGCACTACAGAAGCATTAGGAAACTGCAGGCTGTAGAGCACCTAAGCTCTTGTGCTAAAAAATCCTTAGGGCTTCCAGTACAGCTAGCTTGAATATTACAACATTTGAACACAAGGTAATATATAACTTGATAAAATTGATGAATCAGAATGTTGTCGGTCATCACTATAATGCTAAGTACGTAAGGCAGTCTAGACTCCAGAAAGCTCACACAGAAAAAAGATTTCCATTTAAGATTTTAGCATTATTTAGAAAAGTGTTGCCTAGAGTACCTGCCTAGGTGTGTCTAAGCACTAGGAGGATCATCACAGCTTTGCCTAGGTCTAGGATTTTAGCATAGGCATTTCTCCCAGTTTTGCCTATAGGTATGTGTTAATATACAATAATTTTCCTGCTTTTATAAATTTTCCTATGTTTATTTGCCAGGAAAAAAAAACTAGGATTGCCTGGGTGGCAATTAGGACTTGTTTGCTTCTGACCTGGGGACTGCTACCTGGGCCAGGCAACCAAATCCAACCCCAGGTGGACGAAATCCAATGCATGGGGATGCTGCCTGCCCCAGGCAGTTTTCCCAGGATCCCAACCAAAGTAGGCCTTAGACACTAGGCTGAGCCCCGCCACCCGCCACCTAGTGCCCTTTTAAACGTTGATTTTAGCAACTTTGATTTATTGAAAGTAATATAAACACACACAAAAAGTTGTTCCTTGATAGACTTCAGCGTACCTTGAGGTGTTCTTAAAAGCGAATCCTCATTGCCATGCTTCTGGAAACCATCTGACAAATCACCATTCTCTAGGTAATGTTGTTGCTGAGAACCATGTGCATTCCCACCTTTTCTTGAGTGAATATTATGTACAAGTGATCCAGAAGTTGATTCTGTGCCACATAAATTATACCGACCTTCAAATGAATCCATTATAGATAATTTTACTGCATCCATCTCTTGAAGAAGATCGCCAATTTTATGAACAGAAGAATCTTCATCATCTAGTGGAGTGCGACTAGATCCAACTCTCACCCACTGCCAATGGGAGTTACTCCTACTTGAGCCATGTTTACCAGAGTCAACGCTTGGTCGATAACCCCCGGACTGTGAGATTGACCACGGAAATGGTGGCAAACTAGCCCCATGTGCTGTCACGGAAGGCGTATGAGGCTTAACTGTATCTGAGCTCTCACCTCCAGATGATAAAAGAGAATCTAAATCCTGCCCTTGGGAAAGTGTTAAACAGCTTAGGATATCTTTTGGATGACGAAGTGCAATCTCGCAGACATTGACTTGTGAAGATTCCTGGTAGTAGTATTAAGAAAGAGTCGAGGATTAGTGAGATGCTTCCAGGCATGATAATGGTTGAAACACTAATAATTCTGCATACCTTAGTCAAGGATGGTTTGTCACCACATTGCTCTTTGACATCACAGCTAGTATTGCTTGCTGAAGGAAGCTTAGGGCTCAAGATGAGATTGGCCTCCTTTCCATAGTTGTCCATGTCAGAAAGCATGGAAAAAGCTTTTCTCACAGAGCCTAGGAGTTCATCTTTAGTGTGCAATACCCTCTTTCCTTTTTCTCTTCCTAAACTGGAATACTTGTAAGTGCCATCGAGAAGTTCGCTCAATGAGAGGTTCTCAATGTGGTCTGTGATGTCACGGATATCAGATTTAAGACCATGTGCCCCTGAATAAACATGTCAAATACAATAAGTTTAGATGAAAATACATTAAAAATAACTTGAGGTGAAAGGTGGAACCAATGACTGAAAGATACCAGTTTTTCTCCCTTTTATGACATGACATTAGTTATAATCTGAATGTTATTCATAGAATGATATAGAGAGAACAGTCAAAATGTAAATATTGTGAAGTAAATGATGTCCTATAAACGCGAGGGGGGTGGAGGACAACAAACAAGAGACAAGTGTAGCATGTTTTCAAATTAGCGTGTGCAACTGAAGGAATGAAAAGCAACAGAATAGAGACCACGAATCACCAAAAAGACACGACACAGAAAAATGAGTTAAGAAATTTTAAACAGACAAAAAAGGATTGAAACCAGAAAGCAACAAGGAAAGGGAGACTAGAACTAGAACAGTGATAGCTCAGAGAAGCATATCACGCTCACGGGTATTGCCAATCTTCATCAGAAAGTAAAAAACAAACTTCAACAAAATGAGTTTGGTAGAACAACAGGGACAGTGAATACATTTTCTTCTCAGACATATTAAATGGCAGATGGAAGAAAAGAAATGGTATAGCAAAGGTTCAATCGAATTTCTGTCCCTAGGAGATCTAGTCTCAAATATTCTGACCATGAAATAAGAGCCATATGAGTAATAATTGCTAAATATATTCCATTCACCTAAAGTTACTTTGATAGAGCATCAGCTCATACAATTGGATGAGTAACCATCATGGTGAATGAAACATATAAGATGTCAAAAGTAAACGGACTTAGATTATCATTGAAGTCATGTACTTGAGCAGCAATGAACATAAACAAGCAAAATACTGATATATGAAGAGCTAATCTTCCTACAGACTGACCTAATATGTCAAGTATGCAATGCCTGAAAAGACAATAGCAGATTTTTGTATGAGCATTACACAAACACTTAGCCACTAGGGTCCTACTATATTAAAAGCCAGTGGAAGAAAAAATAACTAGCAGAATTTGCTAAGAAATAAATCACGATGTAGCTGCAACCAGTCACTACATACCAAGAACGCTGTTTCCCAAGAAACCAGAATCAAAATTTGCTAAACCAGCCTTTGATGAGAAACAATCATATTTTGATCTGACACCAGATCTAACATTCTTCTTATCAATTCTCTTTGCATCTGAAACACGCTTCTGCTTGAGCAACCGAGATTTTTCTGTGTATAATTAGGATAAGTGCAAAAAGTATTTCTTGTCAGAATATCAAACCAAACAGTAGCATGGCATTAAAGGGAGTATAAGTTTATAACAATACAGTAGATGGATTGAAAAACGTGGCTGCCAATTCCATATGGGTCAAATGGACGGAACCGGGACATTTTCCTTTATTGGAATGACAGACCAGATATATTATGAAGGATGAATTCAATCTTTTACTGGACAAGAGCTCAATAAAGAACTGGTAATCAACTGAAGCATACTGTTAGGCTTTTAAACATTTAAATACTGTCTATGGATTATGAACCAAGTTGAGCTAGAGATTTACAAATACGAAAAAACAGTTGTTATTAGAATAAATTACTATAGTATATTGACTGGGAAAAAAATTTTGAGGCCATATCATAAATTTAGCTGTTACCCTGGTTTATGGAAGTACAGCCCCATGAGAAGAAAAAACGAACAGGAAAGACCTCTTTAAATCAAAAGATAGGGTATATTAGCAAATAAACTTTGTATGACTAAGATAGGGAGCAGAGTACCCACAACAGGAATAAATGGCAAGCTTGAAGTTCCAGTCACACTGCACATTAACCTTTATAAAATGATCCCCGAGTTATATCACGAAACTCATTGTTCAACTAAAATATTTTATTTCTATTGGTGACAGGATACAGTACTACAGGATTAAAGGTATCTTGCAGATCTGCCCGGCTTCATCGTTGCCAAGATTATGAATATGTTTACCCCTCAAAACTTCACTTCCATCCCAACAATTGTAACTTACCTGCTGACAGCATGAGTCAGCAGAATGGAGGCAAGACTACTCCAAATATTAGGAAAAGGAATTTTGTTTTAGTGCAAGAAGGACATAGTTTTCTCATTTAATAAATATAATTGGAGGCTAGATGTTAGAATTTGAATGGGTCAATCTGTATAAAGAGTGAATAAAAAAAAGGCTCGCAGGAGGGATGGAGCAGGGTATAGAAATCACAGTGCATTGACAGCCAAAAATTCAAAACAAGGTAATATACATTTAGCTCGATGGTACAGTGGATGTATCACAACTATCAGAGCAACACCATTGTTTTGGTTGAGTCTCTAATTGTAACATCATTACTACATTATATACTACCAGAATAACAATGATCCAAGCAGAAAAAGCCCAAAGATCTGACAGGTAAGGGCCATAAAACTTCATGAATGTATGGAGAGAGTCATTCCACGTATAACAAAGCACAAAGCAGAGAACTTTATTATGTAAAATTAGATACCAGTGAATGACAGTGAATGGAGAAATAACAATGTTATAAATTACCAGGTGGTGCACAATGCAGAAGTTCAGGCACATTCTTCTGTGGCATGGAGTCATGCCTCTTCGTTTCAGTGTCTCTAACAGTTTGTACTGGCTCAAGTTTTGGCCTTTTTGAACAAGGTGGACCGTCCAACAACTTTATGGTCTTTTTTACCACTGTCTTACTATTATGCAAGGATTGGACAGTATCATTCCCAAGATAATCCCGTTTGACACTGTTTTCGGCCTTGAAGCCAAGAGAAATAGATTTCTGCATAGAGACTTCGAAAGAAGTCCTTTTGCCTCTATAAGATGGATATATTTCTGCATTCTGGTTATGCGTCTTCACATCTGCCAATAAATATTTTTGACAGATCAATTACCAGTAACAAAGCTCTTTTTTAAAAAATGCACATAGTATAAAACCACTATATATAGACAGATAAACACGTGGTCAAAATACTCCAACACCCAACAGTATATTAACTTTCCTCAGGAACATAATAAATTACTCCCTCCACTCTTCTTTCGCTGACATGGCTCAAGTTTGAGCTAAGCAGCATCATAAAAAATGATCTGAGGGAGTTTTCTATCTAGAAAAATGGTACATACATTTTTAAAGGTTCAACACTACATATATTAACCAATGACATAAGAAAACGGCAATGTAATATCCACCTATCCATAGCCAAAGGAGCACAAACTTTCATACAGCTGCTCAAATCAGCAAACATATCAATATTTCTATAGTCAACAAAGTTTGAATGCTTTTCACTTGCTTGCTGAATGCCTATCTGTATAAATTCCCACTAAAATATATCTCCATTCACAGGTACTTAATGCATCACGTTTTTAACCATAAAAAAAGGCATTAAAGGTAACTCACCACATTGACTTTCATATGTAAATTCACTAAACTGTGCTAGTAAAATTATTCATTCGTCATATAATCTACTACCTTAAATACCTCTAAAAATCACTACATAAGACCACAAAATAAAGAAATTCACAACACAAGCATTAGAAATTTAACATTGATAGCAATTTCACAAAACATTTCTACAAACAAATCATAGAACAAAGTCCAAGGCGCATCAGCAGCGTTAGACAGCTCCCAATCAGCAGAAGTGTGACAATGGTCCACAAAAGAGGTCAAGAAAAATAGTAAAAGACCCATTAGCAGTATAAATCATCATGTCTCCATTGTCTTGGGCTAACTGTCAACACATGAGATCCATAGGCAGAAACAGAAGCAGGTTACTAACACTGGAGTTACTTCCATTATTGAGTCAAACCCCTAGCTATCCCACTATAAGGATTAACCAACTATCATGGTTAACAAAAAAGTAGTGGGTTATGTCAGAATTTAAAGCAGATTTCTTGTGCAGCAGAAAACAGGAATAACAAACCAAGCATGCATCAAACAGCACTAATTTGACCAGAACTAACCAATTCCAACAAACGCAAATGGATGTAAGCATAAAATAAGCATATAGCATTCTAACATTAATACATATAGGTTTATATATTTCCTTGTGAATAAAGTTACTAGTTCAATACCAAAAAACCATGCAAAGGGAAAAAAAAGGTACAGAGAAACAACTGAAAAATCATCAAAAGCTTGAACAATTCAACAAGAAAAAGCAGGACAATTAAAAGGAGGGAAAGAGAACAACAAGGATAGTTATCTATATGGTTTTGGACCATTCAAGTGCTCTCAGAATACCCGTCAATCGTCATAAAGGACAGTTACTGATCACACAGGCATTTAGCACACCAAAAGGGATGTGGCGTTACTGATATAACCAATCGAAAGCATTTCCTGATATAGATAATACTCTAGCACCTCTAGAAACAGGGAGCACACTATCTAATCAATCACGGGCAAGTACATATCACAAAAGAAGAGTAAGCAATGACGCATAACCCATGGCAATGGACACGTCAACCAAGCCAGCAAAACCAACATCAAAGTGGCACGCGTCATAAAAAAGGGTGCTTGCTCATCTAAAAAAAGGTGTGTGGGGGGGGGGGGGGGGGGGGGCGCTTGCTAATTTGATTCCACAGGATACAGAACACACCCACGTGGCTTCTCCATTTCATGGCACAATTCAGTAACACACATCTCCACAAGGCAGTTCAAACTCATCCAAGCAACACATCATCATTGGCCACAGCAGTGCAAATTCATCCAAATAACACATGATCAATTGACCACACAACAAACCAGGCACAGAAATGGATGCCCCACCTTCCCATTCCCATAGCCCATCTCAAACAAATTGGTATCAATTACGTACTTACTAAACACAACCGATCACTCCAGCATCTCCGCTCATACGAGCAATCGCAGCAGGAAAAAAAATTCCATTTTTACATGCCAAAATCAGAAGGGGAAGTCAAATCGGTTCACCACAAACAATTCAAATCACTTGCGGCTCATCCATCACGACCATGTGAACGCACCACAACACAAAATGGACCGGGGAGAGAGTATACCACCGTCGTGCCGTCGATCCGCGCCCGAACAACGCCTCAGGACCTCCCCACCACCACCTGTGGCGCCGGCGCCGGCCCCATCCACCCCCTCCGCCGCCACTGCTGGTGCCAAAATCTTCCCGAACTCCACCTTCGCTGGCAGTGGAAGCTCCACCGCATCCATCCACGGGGCCCCGAAAGGCCACACACCACAGGAATCCCGCCCCGCCTCACCGCCAAAGTTCCCTCAAATCGGCGCCGTTCCGGACCGTCTGACCCCCAAATCGGGCCCCAGGGGCCAGCGGGCCCGCGGATTCGCGCGAGATCTGGGTGGATCGGTGGCCGGCGGAAGCAGAGGCGGCGGCGCGGCGGGGGGAGGAGCTGGAGCAGGGCACGGAGTGGGAGGGGGACATCTAGGGCTTGGGGCGGAGGTGGGTGGGGGTGGGGGAGGAAAGGGAAAGGGAGAGGGCAGGGAGCGCGGACGTATATATAGTTTTCGGGAAAATACAAGGTGCCCGTGGGGCCCAGCCGGCCGTCTCACGCGCTCGCTGCGAGGCGGGGCAGCTCAGACCACACCCCAGTGAGCTGCACTGCGCCACAGAGGCTTGGTTTTCTAGATTTTCTTTGCCATGTTTTCCCTTGGATTTTCCTTTATATTATTCGAAAATTGCAGTTATCCTCCCTCCTCAGCATCCAGTGTTCTGGAGGAATCGACCGGTCCTGGATAACCGTGGATGGGGATTTTGTAATGATTATCCGTGTTCTTTTCCCAGAATGTAACGAGATATTTTCGATTTGCTTTTACTGATGCTGCTTTAATTACAGAATGTTGTGGCACATGGATTTCGTTAGATCCAGCTCAGGAAGTACTCCCAGATGGATTCAATGCAGAGAAGGAGAATCGTCTGTTCCTAACTGTCAAGCGGTAAGAATAACTAATACAATGAGAGGAATATACTCTGTATATTGAATATTAAATTATCAAATATAAGTAGTACAGTAAATTTTAAATAAATAAAATGTTGGAAACTAAAAGTTATTAGTATTAAAAAGTGAAAAAAATTATAACAAAATAAAGTTTACGAGCCAAAAAGAATGCTAATAAGTGACAATCATTTTACAGAGTTAAGTATAGGGCTTTCTTTGGTTTCTTCGATCCACAAACTTCCATGTTTTTAAGATTAAATTAGTCCTTTAATTTCTTTATTTACACAAGATTTGTGTGGAACAACTACTTCCTCCATCCAAAAATATTTAACACTTTAGTCAACTATATTTGTCTTAAAATAATTATTATTCTCATTTTTTGATACAACTTTTTTCTTTCTAATGCATCTTTCTTCCTCGTTTCATGTGCATCTAACTTTTACACTTATATTTAATTCTCGTGATTGAAGCTAAAAGGTCAATTATTTTAAAGCGGAAGGAGTAGTGGACTGTGTTATGTTGAGAACTTTGATGTTTGTACGACTTGAGATGGTTGTGTATGATTTTTTTAGAGTTGGCTTATGTAACCATCTCATCTAATTTGAGTAACGAAAATATATAACTACGTCGTGCCATTCACTAACTCCTTATGGTAGCAATCTGTTTAGTCAAGAAGATCTTCAAATATAGAAGGTGGATGTTCTAAAGCAAAAGGTGACAACGAGATGAAGTTTACAAGACAGGTATAGGTAACCGCTCTTAAGCCAAAATATGTAAAATCTCAAAAAAAAAAAAAAAAGCCAAAATATGTAAAAGATCACAATAATACCATTTGCTCAAGCTCGTTGCACGCAACAGACATGCGGAATTAAAGTGCCACGTAGTCGAGATTGTTAAGCCGAATCTTCTTGCATCTAGCTTTTTTATCCTCTAATAAATTAGAATACTTTCTACACAATAATCATATTTGAAACCCTTATACATATATAAAGAATAAAGTAGCACTATAATATGAGGGCAGTGATTCAAACTAGACTGGCGTCCCTGCATAAAAAAAAAAGAAAAGACTTGTTAATCATATCTAGATCTAACGGTTTATAATTATTATACAGGTATATTGTAAAAAAACTAAAACATAAAATAACAAATGAGTACTACTCCCTCCATTCCATTAAAAGTGTCGTTTCTTTACTTTCAATCTTATTCAAATTTTTTGCTTAAATATGAAAATAAAGATGGTATCATTAAACTATTTTAGTAATACATTTAATTATAAAAAATAAATTATGTTTATATAAATTTTTAAAAATAAGATAAAAGAGTCAAATATCATGTTAAAAAATCTAAAATAATATTTTTAATGAGACGGAGGTAGTAGAAAATACTATGAAAAAAAAACGCTAGACGGGCGTTGCAACTTACAATAAAGACATACTGAGCTCGGGTTAAAGCAATTTGATCCTCTGGCCTCAAGTAAAGAGGCAGTGGAAATCAGGCACTGAAATTATTCTTCTGTTTTTCTTTTTTTTTTTAGATCAGAAATTACTGTTCCGCTGGCGCACGGCGGTTGGATCCATTCGGCACATGGATGCCAACTCTGGCTCTGCCGCTTGCGCATCATCCTCAGGCTCTGCACGGAGCTGTTTCTCTGTTTGGCATGTTGCTCGTGATCCGTGAGCTCGGCAGTGGCCAAGCAGAGCAGGCACCGCTACACTGTGCGCAACAGCACGGGGCTGACTTGCCAGCCGTATGACGCACCGAGAGTTTATATCTTTGCGCAATCCATATTTACACAAATCATTCGTATTTTTTTTATTCTTCCATGTGTACAAGTACAAGCCTGGCGCCTGTTCATTCATCGAGACACCTGCCCAGTTGCATTACCTTTTTCGAACCAGTCGCAATCCAAAATGCTGGTTCAATCACCTTTGCCACACCGGAAGGCACACCGGGCGCATTCAATTAAGCCCGTGGCCACTTTTTTGGCTACTTGCGCCATGGCGTTCACGAAAAGCCAATCAAGTGACGATCCCGTCCCAATCAACTCTTCATGGAGTACTAATTAAATCCATGTCAACGACACCAAGCTGGAAAACACACGGAGGATATTTTATTTACGAGATAAGCAGCGTAAGTAAGGGGTTGGTAACTTGGTACAGAAGAGAACAAGCGGACGTCAGAGATGACGCGAGGTTGCAAATGGCACTGCGAAAGTGCGACGCAATCACGTGCTGAATTTTCTGCGAAGGTGACCCATTGACCAAAAACCCTTGACTCCCCACTAGCTCCTCCTCCTGAGACATTAGGCTCATTTTGACGTAAGGTGACAAAGGACAATGCACGGAAGAGAATTCTGGTAGTTTGGACAAACAAATCTGATCTGTCGATGCCTGACGGGGTTGCGTCACCCGGAATTCCTGATCGCTGGCGACACATGCATGAGTTGGCAAGGAGTCTCTGTAAAGCATGGATGAACAAAACATTAGCTGGTTGAGAAGGCGAGAAAACTTTGGGCTGGTTTGTCAGATAATTATAGTTACTATCGAATAAAATATTGTATTTTAAAATTGTTATTATTATTGACTTTATTATTATTATTTTTAACTATTGATTTTATTTAAAATACTCCCTCTGGACTTATCTTGATGTCGTTCGAACAGCTCGTGCAGTTTAAAATTGAAATGTGTTTGTTGTCTGAACGACAACAAAAAAAATCCGGACGGAGTATTTATTTAAATATAAAAAAGTTATAAGTTAAACTTTATTTAGTAATAAAACAAATTATAAAAAAATATATTATATTTTTTAACACAAGACGAATGGTCAAATATAGTAAAAAAAATCAATGCGACAATAATTTTGGAATGGATGGAATATTTGTTTTTAGAAACTTACAATAAAATTTGAATCTTCTAAACAGCATAGTTCGAAATTTTCTTCAATGCCCAAGTGCATTCGTGAAAAAAAAAAGTTCTTCAGTGATTACGGCATCCATCTGTACATCTAATTAAATACGGTGGAATTATTCTGCCAAAATCAATCGGACGGACGTACAGAAGAAAGGGCAAGTCAACGGACGGACGGACAGGAGAAGACAAAAAAAAAAAAAAAAGAAACAAAACCAGAGTCCAGACGCGCGATCTCGGGGAAGAAGTCCGACACGTTCGGCAGCCCGACGGTAAAGTTCACCTCCACGAGCACGGCCTAGAACTCTCCACCAGCAGGCGCGACGCCTGGGATGTCGTCGAGATCGGCGAGTTTCAGTGGAGAAGATGGCGGAGGAGAGCAAGTTCAGGGGGCAGGTTGCGGCGTCGGTCGGATAAGAGTGAGGTCTTGTGATCTGCTGCGATGCTCTCGTCGTGCGCTCAGCTGGTCTTCGACGTGGTCGGAACCCTGTTCAATCGCAAGCCATAATCGAGATGCTCAAACTGCGAGTGATCAATGTGGACAACAACGACATAGGTTCATCGATATTACCAATGTTGGTGTGCCTGGACCATAGCTGTATCGATCTTGTGACTGGCTGGGTGGTTAGATCTTGGTAATGGTAGGTGAGCATGATGCAATGCCCGTGATAGAGATCGCTCGCCGCTTGGCCATAGAATTGAGCCACTCAAGCTTTGCTCATGCCGCTCCGTCAGGTGTGTGCAAGGTCCTTCGCCCCCATAAATTGGCAGCTAGCAAGGTGAGCTTTGCAAGATCTGCACGCTTGGGTACGACTTATATTTATGTGCAAATACCTCATAAGTTGAGAACATTTCATTCATAACTATCTCAATGTATGTGTACGTGACAGAGAGAGAATTAAATTTTATATTTGTGTTGCTAACCAGTAAGGTATCGACATGGATGCGTGGCTGTAGAAAAAGAAAATAAAAGTGAAAGAAAATTTAAATAATAGTATCTGTTTATAAAAATAATATATATTTGCTTCGTCGACAATTGTATATGACGATCATTTTGTACGCTTGATTGTACGAGCAATACTTATTATATGTGATGGTATTATATTTTAATGTCCGTAGCAACGCACGGACATTTTGTTAGTTTCTTTATATTGTAGGAGGAATGCTGTATCGAAAATTATGCATGCTTCAATTACAACAAACACCGTAGCACGCAATAAAGAATGGATCTTTACCACTGCCAGCATGAAAATTTAGAGACCAAAACATTATGAGAGTTTAGAGCATCACCAACAATTATGTAAAAAAATAATCTCTAAATCTTTGTTTAGAAAGTTTCTAAATAATTGTAGAGATGAAAAATCGTGTTTCTTCTAAGAGCATCTCCAATAATTATGTAAAAATTCAGTCTCTAAAATACTGATTTAGGGAGTTTTTAAAGAGGTATTGGGAGTAAAGAAACATACCTCCTCCAATAATTCCTAATTTTAATTCCTAAATAATTTAAATGTGTCCATGCATATGGTTGTACTTGACGGCGGCGGCCTGGAGTGGAGTCGAACAAGCCCTTGTGACTCACCTCGAATCTCATCATTCGACAAACAGTTTTATTGCTAATTTGATACACACGGAGGCTAATTGTAGAACAAAGCTTATTTTATGACTAATAATCGTTGGCTTGCAAAGCAGCTCGAAGATCTCAAGCACACAAGGCGTTGGTGTGTGCAAGTTTCTTCATTTGATTGCTTAAAGTTTATTTTGTTCCTGATCGTTTAAATTAATAATGTGTTCATTTGTCTCATCTTTACCTAATCTGCATGCGTGTGTGAGCAGTTGCCAAATTTTGACATATGAGCTGGCGGGAATTTTTCTTTCGGGAGTACCAAAGAACTCTCCAAATATAGCAATCAGAAGCAGGAAAATGAGAAGTTTGTAAATTTGGGGAGTTGATCTAGGGAGCTGTTGGAGGGTGGTTTATACTAATAATGTCCTAAATTTTGATTTAGGAACTTGGTTTAGGGAATGGTTGGAGATACTCTAACAATTCTTAAAATTTGGTCTCCAAATGAATTCTATGTTTTGGGAGTTCCTATTTGGCCTCTAAATATAGTCACCTAAAGCACTTGTTTAAGGAGTTGGCATATTTAAGGATCTTATTTGCACAACGGTTGAAGAATAATTTTCCTACTAATAATATTCTAAATTTTGATTTAGGAAGTTGTTTTAGATAATTGTTGAAGATGTTCTTAGAGCTGCTTTTTTTTCACGTAACGGGCCAAAGCCCATCATGGTAACATGCTATGGTACAGAAGCAACCGGATCAGCACCAATCCGGCCCAATCCAGCAGCGACGAGCATCTAGCATTTGACACCAGGCCCGTGAGCCCACTGGCCCACAACCGGCCCCACGTGGTCGCCCCTCTTCCTCCTCTGTCGCTGCTCGCATCTGAAACGTGGAATAGAGAGGCGATCTTGCCCGCGTAGGAGAGCGAGGTGTTTGACTCGGATCGGATCATGGTGTGCTGCAGCTCGAGCAGATAGAGCTCGCGTTAGGCTAGAATCGTTGGAAAGAGGAGGAGGAGGAGGAGGGGAGGGAGGAGGAAGAAGGGGAGCGACGATGGTGCTGGTGCTGGCACTGGGGGATCTGCATATCCCGCACCGGGCGCCCGACCTGCCCGCCAAATTCAAGTCCATGCTCGTGCCCGGAAAGATCCAGCACATCATCTGCACCGGCAACCTCTGCATCAAGGTTTGGTTCCCCTTCCCCTCCCCGCGTTCAACCTGGGTGCTGTGTCGAGATCAGCGCCATCCGGGGCTTTCGTGGTTGCTTGTTTCATGTTTGTGCCGTTGGGCAGAGTAGCTCGGGGCGGTGATTTGGGCTCTGAGAGGGAGAGACCAATTAGCGATCAACGAAAATACCACTTGTTTGGGTGCAGGGGAAAGAATTCAGCATGTGCTGTGTGAACCTAATACATCTTAATTTCAGCAATTTTACCAACTCGAAATTTTCTGAGGGGAAAAGGTTAGAACCATACACCTCAGTTGTAATCTAGCGACATCTTTCTGTTAGAACACTTGACCGGTCGTGTGCTAAAAATATAATCGGTGGTCTTTACCTCTTATGATATGGTCTTATGTGATGCAGTGGACTTAGCTTTGTAGTAACTGTTTTGCAGATTGTATGGTCTCTTGGTTTATAAAATCATGTATTAGTAGTTATGATCTTCAGATCAGGAAATGCAGCATCTAAATGTTACTCATAGAGCACTTTCTTGCTAGAAATTGTCAAGGGCAAACTCGCAGTAGGCAACCTGTTGACTATATATCTGACGCTACAGGACATTATGGAACTGTAGTTCAGTTTTGAATCCTAGGAAGAGTTATGGAACCACTAAAGGATGTAATTAAAGGAAATATAATGTATATTGACAGGCACTGGCGGAGCCAGCCATAAATCACAGGAGGGGCCATGAACAGTAACAGACCTAAATCAAGTGAGATTACGTCTATTATCATGTGGTATTTTGTGCTCCAGCTGGGTTGTGTGCGCCCTAGTCTGCTTAGGTGCTTGTCGATGTGCCTTGATTAATTGCATTGCTGCCCACATGTAAATGAAATAGGCTTAAATACTCTTGGATCTTCAGAAAATTTGCATTGCCAAGGGGGGCCCGGAGCCCCTTCTGGTCGGAACGTGGCTCCGCCACTGTTGACAGTCATGTTGATGTTACATACAAATGAGCATATAGAAATCTCTAGAAATATTCTATAATTTAGAAACCTCTCTGGATGGAAAGTTTCTGGAACTACAAATTCACTTTTACAGAAAGGACTTAACCTTTCATTCTGCAAATCAATTTACTGCTGAGACCTTTTCTTGATGAAAATGCATGGCTTCTACTGTCTACTCGCTCTCGTTGGTTTTACATGGTAAACTTGAGTGCATTATTGTACCACTAATCTAAATTGTAACGTCAAGCTCCAAATGATTAGCTGAAGAATCTTTAGTCTCATCATGTCTTAGAAGCTACTACATCAACTTTCACCATTCCATCTTCTTAACAAGTCTGTCCATTCCATCTTATGTTTTAGAAGCTACTACAGCAACCTGTAAGACTCTAATTACATGGATTATCTAGATGTTACTGCATCCTATGAGATTTATGGAATATTACTTGAAATTTTTCGTTAGAGGACCATGCGGTTAAATATATAAAGGTTTGTGAAAATAAATATATACAGAAGAGTCCGTATAACCTAGAATTAGCTTGTCAAAGCTTCAACATAACTGAAACTAACAACAGATAGATGGTTCAGATTCGTTCCTGACCAAATCTCTCCCTAATAAAGCTTGAAAAATGGGTTAGCCAAGTCACCAATGTATATCATCCACCATCTTCTGATGAAAATTTTTCCTTCAGAAATTCCAAATGTTGTAGCAGAAATTGACTTCCATTTGTGTACAATAGATCCTACCTTGTCAGGAATAATTCATTTTTCATGCAATGATATTCAAAAACATTTCCTTGGGCAATACCACCCACTTAATTGTTTCCTGCAATGGTGTTCGAAAACATTGTCAAAGCATATGGGAGTGCTGACTGATGGTCTTTATTCTATCGAGGATTTTTGTTTTGTCCATAAATTTTCATTGCTTTTTACTGGGCTAGATTGCTGCTTTCAGAGGGAGCATGAGAGCTGACAGTGTCTTCTAGTCTGATAATTTCATAACTGCTAATGGTCCAGTGATTTCCATTTGGCGTAGTGCAAAATTATCTGATAACCTAGCTTATCAGATTTTATTTTTATTATTTATAAGCACTGCAGACCCCTTGCACTGAATTTAGCTTGTTTTGGATCTCTAGTACAAATGGAAATAGGCTTGCAGGATGAGATCAAGAATATGTCAGCTGTTTTGGACCTCCAACTGTATCTTGTATCATTTGATTTTGCTTTATTCAGCTTGTAATCTTTTTTAATATGATGCCAGTACATGTGCTTTTTTATTTTGATGGAATATTAGCCTACCCGAACTTGCTTGGGACTAAAAGGCTTTGTTTTTGTTGTTGTAGGAAGTTCATGACTATCTGAAAAGCCTTTGTCCTGATCTACATATTACGAGAGGTGAATATGATGAGGATGCTCGGTATCCAGAGACTAAGACACTTACAATTGGTCAATTTAAGCTGGGTTTGTGCCATGGCCATCAGGTTTGCTTTTTACTCTGAATGTTATGAGAATCATTACTTACATAGCACGATAAACATGCTCACTAACATGTAAAGAAATGTCATGACTTGTGGCTTTTAATTGGCAAATTACTGAACTAGTTGCTTATAACTGTTGAGAAATGTGAAAATCAAACCCTGTTGCCTGGTTCAGTATTTGTAAGGTCAACTGTCTAGCTGTTCTCCGAAATAAAGTGTGACCACTAACCGGTAGAGTTTCATGTCCACTGCCTCAACTTTCACAATGGATTAACACACGTTTGTGTCAATGGTAAGAATGGTAGTGTTCAAGGCACCTTCAAATGGTGTTGAGTTTTGTCCAAAGAACATTGATATTTTCATAAAGTTTGAACAAGTTGATAGAGGTCTTGTGGGAGACGATGTGATCAATTCCAATTGACCATATCCATAAAGTGATTTGCTACTCCCTCTGTGGGAACATCGAGCATGGTCATAAAGAAAGAACTATAGTTGGTGTCTGAACATCACTGCTGGAGAACAATGCACGATGTTGGTTCATTGTATCTGCCGACATTTTACCATTTTCTGCAGCTCTGCACCATGTCCTGCCCACCACAAGTTCGCATATTCTACATGTCCTGCACTATTGTCTATAATCATTTGTAACTATACTACGTTACTGATGAGCATGATGAAATGCGCAAAGGGTAAAGCGCGAGCATTTATGCATCATGCAGGTCTTGAATTCCAGTAGAGTACAAACAATGTCGACTTGTTATAAATCATAAATTGCAAATGTTGAGAATTTTCTCATACATTGCATATGTCGTCAACCGTCATATCTATATGCTTCCTGACCTTTTTTTTCACTCTTATACCTGTATGTATCAGGTTGTTCCATGGGGCGACCTGGACTCCCTAGCGATGCTCCAGCGGCAGCTGGACGTGGACATCCTGGTGACGGGGCACACCCACCAGTTCAAGGCGTACAAGCACGAGGGAGGCGTGGTGATCAACCCTGGCTCCGCCACGGGCGCCTACAGCAGCATCACCTACGACGTGAACCCGAGCTTCGTGCTCATGGACATCGACGGCCTGCGCGTGGTGGTGTACGTCTACGAGCTGATCGACGGCGAGGTGAAGGTGGACAAGATCGACTTTAAGAAGACGGCGACGATGCACGCCTAGATTCTAATCGCGGCGGAAAATCGCAGACCTGTCTATTAGTTCCCGTTGTCCACTTCGCTTGATTCAGAGCTTCTTCATTTTAAAACTCTTGTTCATCTCTCTACTACCGGTTGTGCTTGGCTGCTCAGTCGCGGAAAATTGGAGCTTGTGTTTACAGATAGTTAACAAGATTATCAGGGCGGTGGTACGGTGTTAATTAAATGATACTACTTGTAGTAAGCTATTAGTATCGCATTTGATCTCTTGTTTCTAGCAAGAACTGGCGAACCTTAATTGGTGTATAGTACAGAATAAGGGCAAGACGAGCTTATTTAGCTTCAATTCGTGTGTCGTCATTAATTGATGGCGTGGCTGTTGTGGGATGGCGCGACATGGCCGGCCTCCCAATATAATGTTGCATGGAGCCCGCTCCATCATGCAACGGCATACTCCTAGGAAGCATATGGCATGTGACACACGCGGCTCGTTCCATGGTGTGGCACGCCTGCGCAGCTGCACTGAGCCCACATGCGCTGGACGGCACCGACGTGACACTCGCAGAGAGGAGGTATGCCCCGTGCCCACAGTGCTGCCTGCGGGTATCACGTACTCCCGCTTGCATGAACATGTGCCGAGTTTGTACCATAAACTCCGATGACTGTCTCCAATAATGAGGGGAAAGGGAGAACGCACATAAAAGTATCTTTAATAAGTCACTCAATACGCACATAAAAGTATCGTTAATAAGTCACTCAATAGACACCGACAATACACACTCTGAACTTTTGTGACAAAAAGGTAACGGTAATAGAATCCAGCTGTTTCCACGGACGTACTACGTGCGTATGCTTTATTACTTGCAAAGTGTAGTCGAGCTGGTGGGAGAGATTACGACAACTAGAATAGCATACTGATTCAGTTCCATCAGTCGTCCACTCGTCCAAGTTTTGCAGGGGTTTGCGCTTTGCAATTTGAGAATATATATATATATATATATATAGGGCATTAGGGAGATCATCTCCTCTGATAAGATAATTAGCTTGTTAATCACACAATCGAGTCGATGCAATAATAATGGAGGCGACGCTGTTGCACATACATGCGGCAGCTCAGCTGAGCATGGCCGCCCGCCGCCCGTGTGCGTGTGCCGTCACTGTCGCCGTGCCGTGCTGTGCCGTCGCTGTCCCGCGGCGGCCTGCCATGCGCGCTAGCTATAGCCGGTAGGATTAGGATCTGGTGTGCCGGAGTGGATCCGTGGGACGGGACGTGTGGTCGTGGTCTCTCTCTCTCTGTGGCCTGCAGGGATTTGTTACCGCGACAACAGAGTGGCGCATGCTTTGGCAGCGCTATGTCCTCCCGTTTTATATTCAGAATTTGGTTGCTGAATGTTTAGCGTATGAGTAACGGAAGTATCTTTCCACTTCAAGAAAAAAGTAGATTCAATGACCGATAAGATAATAGGACAATCTTACAAGTTTCGCTCAAGCATATACAACAGGCTTTGATACTCAATTAAAGAGTATACACGCGTGCGCATCTACTGCTTGCCTGCCCTGCATCAACTCGAATGGAGACTCACTTGAACATGGAGATGTCAAACACACGGGCAGAGGCATCAGTTGAGCCGGAGACGATGAAGTTGCCATCAGCAGACACGGCAAGTGACTGAACAATATCCGCATGCCCGCTGAAGGTCCTGACACAGTCACCGGAGAGGCTGTCCCATATCCGCACCTTGCCGTCTATGCATCCTGACGCCACGTACCTGGACGAACCCAGCCATGCCAGGCATGTCACGCCCTCCTACAATGATGATTTCAGCACGCATGATAACAGACCAAGAAAATGGATGAAGTGAGAGCAACCCGCGAAAAAAAGCAAATAACTCACATCATGGTCACAAATGCATCGACTTGATTGATGAGCAAGGTCCCAGATGATGAGCTTTTGATCCATGCTCCCTGTAGCCACCCAGTTGTAACTGCAGACAAACAAGCGGCACATGCATTCAGGTAACCAAATAATGCGCTGTGTAAATGACACGATGTTAGATCGATACCTTGGCGAGATGCCAATGCACTCGACAGAATTGGTGTGACCAATTAATGAGCCAACGACCTACAAAACAAAGTGCTTATTAGACCCAGTAAGAACTCACAAACATTCTCTAAAACCAAAGAACTCATCAACTCTTGAATTCTAGTATTTCCACCTACCTGGCCCGAGTTTACATTCACAATGTGCACAGAGTTATCCTTTGAGCCACTAACAATTGTTTGGGAATCCAAAGTAATTGATAAGCATGTCAATCCATCGGTGTGGTAGCCATGGCCTATAACAGGGGACACAAATGATCAAATATTAATGTGCATGGTTGACTGAAAAGATCTAAAATAAATATGGTACCTCGAATGACATGTCTGCTTTGTGCAGTTCTTGGGTCCCATATCCTCAATGATGCATCATCCGATCCAGTACAAATAAGTTTACCTTAAATGAAAGTATGGAACATGTAATTTCAGAGCATTTAAACAACTAAACTGTTTCAAAAATACGAATAATCACAAGTACCAATCAGTGGTGGAGCCAGCTCCAAAATACAGCAGGGGCCAAAGCCAAATCCACAAAGGCTTAACAAGAAAAACACTTCATCTTACAGTTCAAACAAGGGAGCATGAACTGAAAGTTATCATGCAGGCTACTAGGCCTTGTGGAATTTTGTTCTTCTTTTTCCTTAAGGAATAACTTGCCTTTAAGTTGCTTGCACCAGGACAGTTAGTTAATTAAAAAATTGTCTTGGGGTAAGCTAGCAGTACCAATTCTAGATTCAAATTGTTCCAATTTAACAATTTAACTGTTCCAAACCATCAGCCATATTCTCCCATAAGAGCATCTCCAACAGTTTCCAATATTTTGACTCCCAAAAACTCTAGTTTAAAAATTCCCTAAAAAATTATTGAAGGTGAATTTGGCTCAGGTTTAGGAGAATTTCGAAGTGCCTAAATTTTAGCAATAGTTTAGGTAACTGTTGGAGAGGTGTTTTTTCCTTTCACTCCCTAAAATTGAGTTTTGGGGATGTGTTTTGGGAATTGTTGGAGATGCTCTAACATAGCTAATATGAAGAACCTCCACAACATGGACCGATGAACAAGTATGGGTAGCGCATAGGGGAGAAGATTCATGCTGATGCACTCTAAGTAACTAAGGTCACAATTTATTCAGCAGAACCTATGCAATTTATCGTAACATCATGATAAACAAATGAAAATAATCAAGATTTGTAATGGTACCATCAGGAGTAAAATCGCCACATGTCACAGTGCTACTATGGCCAACAAAGGTATTCATCAGTGAGTTTTCATGATCAGTATTCCACATCCATAAATTACAGTCTTCTGATCCGGCGATTATCAAATGTCCTCGTGGATGCCATTTAAGCCACTACAAATCATCATGCAATGATATATTTTGTGATGAGAAAACAAGGGTTTCACAATAAGTACAAGTTCAGTTACATGAGTGGAATGGACCAGAAACATCTCACCTCAAAACTTGATCCAGAGCCTTCAAGAGTTCTCTGAAGAGTTTGTGTAGCTGTATTCCACACACTTATCTGCCCATCCAGACTTCCACATGCCAATAAATTTCCATCCGAACTGAAAGCTACTGTAGCAACTGAGTCACTATGTCCTGTATTAGCAACAACTAATGCATAAGTTTTCTGGATACAAATCCAAGCATGAATCAACAATTTGGAGAGTGCAACATAAGCACAGGCTAACAAACATGTGAAAAGAAGGAAAAAGCCATATAATATTGCAAAAGGATAGAATCCCATGAGAAAAAGGATAATTCACAAACTTTTTTGCTGCAGCATATCAGAAAATATATAAATGCTACAGTAATCTGTTCACTGAGTAAATAAATGGATTCGCAAGAATCATCAGTATATGTTTATCAAAGATAAAAGAGTTAATTTGACAAACCCACCAATACTTCGGTTTAATAGTCATAAAACTACCAGATATGGGACCGATTTCACATAGCCACCAGTACTTTGGGCTGTGGTTTCACAAAACCACTATTTTTTTATATTGTACGTATTAGATATTCATGGTTTCACATGTCATTTGCAGTGGTTGAAACTATAGACCATATTGGCCTGCGAACTCGAATGATCCCACATCACGGAATGAAGCAAAGAAGACATAGCACAATAAGCATGAGCTAACGTTCTTGATCTTGTAGAAGAGCAGGAGCATTGAGAAGGCTGATGTGGCCGGGCTCGGCTAAGCTGGCAAGCCGATACGGTCTACAATTTGAAGTGTTGCAAATGACACATGGGACCAAAGGTATGTAATACGTGTAAATAACAAAAAATGGTGGTTTTGTAAAACTACAAACCAAAGTATTGGTGGGTTTATGATTTAGACACAGTATTTGGTGGGTTTTAGACTATTAAGTCAAACTATTGGTGGGTTTGTGAAATTAATTTTCAAGATAAAATGAAATGGAAGCGCAGATTTGCATAGATATGGGAGCCTGTGCTGTGCAGAGATATTCCTATGAATGAATAACTTATAAAAAAAACAAAGCAAAAAAGGCAAGAATGGAAACCATACCCGTCAGCTCCAAACCACCCTCTGCTGATCCAATCCTCCACATGAATCCTTTATCGTCTTGGCCTCCACAAGCCACAAGTGATGCGTCTGTAGGACTGCAAGCGACAGTGAAAACCTCCTCTGTAAATAGAAAAGAAACAGAGGAATAAGTAGGATTTAAGGAAGGAAACCAAAAATAAATTTCTATAGTTCCATTTTGCCAGCAAAACCTAAGAACATGCACGATAGCTCAACACAAACAAACAAATAAGTTGATCGGCTCCACAAAAAGTGGAAATTTCATTGATCTTTGTGTACGAACTTGCCTTTATGACCACAGAATGTGTGTACAGAGTCATCGATCTCTTCATCGACTGGAAAATAATAAACAAAAAAATGATTAGAGGAACAGCAACCATGAGATTGGTCCGCTGCCTACCGAGCAAATAAAAACATCCAGAACAGAGAAAGGAACTAAGATCCTGTCTGAGTCCAGGAAAGAAAGAGTGATGCTCGCCACCGTACCCATCCCGTCGCCGTCATCGTCATCATCCTCATCGCGGTCGGGAAGATCTGAACAAGGCCAGCAGAGGCAGTAAATAAGCAGCAAGCAAGCAGGAGGTAAAAGGAGCTTAGGCTATCAGTAGAAGGAAAGTACCTTCATCGTCGATGGTAACCTCGTGGATGATGTCCTCCTCGTTGATGAAGACCTCGTCCTCTCCGTCGGAACCTTCGCCGGGGTTGACGCCCGAGGTATTCATCGCCGCCGCCAAAGCTGGTTCACTCTACTCTAGTCAGAGGCGGACCAAGCAATAAGGCGAGGTAGGACAGCCACCCTACGTAACTACAAAGGAAGGAGAAGGATTCTCTAGAAGATGGGGGAGGAGAGCTCGGGTCTCAGGCTATCTCCAACGGAGCTGACCTAAATTGGATACCGAAGATGCAAAATAGGTGTTGGTGAGGTTGAAGATACGAGATCCAAAAATATACCTCTCCAATGGACACCCGAAACTGGGTTGCGCCCACGCTGGCCGTCCTCGCTGCCTCGCCCGTGCGCTCCAGCTGCCACCGCCGCCGCTACCTCGCGCTCGCTCGCCCGTGTGCTCCAGCAGCCGTGCTACCTCGCGCTCGCCCTAACGGCGTAGAGCAGTGGTGGTAGTAGCGGGAGGTGGATGGGCTGCTTCCAATCGGTGCCGTCGCCGGCCACCGCGGCAGTGGGGGCAGTGAAGGAGGCGAAGGCGAAGAGAAGATGACGGCAGCGCGGGCTAGGGTTCGGACGGGGTGTCGCGGATCGGGCTAACCTGCGTAGAAGGAACCGCCACGACATGGCCCATAGCCCATGAAACGGCCCAGTAATGCCAAGTAAGTTCTCTTTTATTATTTCACGTTTTTATTCTTTTCTACTATAGTTGTTACTTAACTAGTATTGCTTTCACAATTCGTGCTTTATTTGGAATATATATAATTTTGAAGAGTAGTTTCATTATTTTGAAACCCAATTCAATAAGTTAGAAAATTTAGATCAACGTTGTGTATTTCAATTTCATCATGCGAGTCATGCAGAGCCACAAATCGAGTTATTTCGCTCTAGGTTATACTACAGTTGCATGGAGGAGAGCAGAGCGAGTCACAAATCGAGTTATTTCCCTTCCAATATAATGTTGCATGGAGCCCACTCCATGATGCAGCGGCATACTCCCAGGAAGCAAGGCATGTGACAGACGGCTCGTACCATCGTGTGGCACGCCTGCACATGCGCTGGATGGCACCGACGTGACACTCGTGCGACGAGGCATGGTGCCTTGTGTGGCCACCGTGCTGTGGGTATCACGTACCAGGGCCGTCCCGGCAAAATCCGGGGACTAGTGCAAAAATCTAAAATGAGGCTCAAAGCATATAAATTGCAATGCATTCAAAGTAGTAGGATAAATATATATATGTACTAATTTAGATCTTTACTTGAACAACATCATTCCTGTTGTGTTCTTTGATTTTCAAATATGTTGTCATAAACAATCTTCTCCAACATTTCAGAATCTTCTCTGTCAATCTTCCCCAGCAATACTTACATTGGAAAAACATCCATGTCGCTTCAAAAACTTCAGAATCTCAACAGAGCCATATTTTCACTCTAAATGAAGTCTTGAACAAATTTCATCTAGAATACAGTAAGAAGATTTTGAACTCTTATTATCCAATGAGAAAGAAATAAGATCGTTTACTAATTAATTACTGGCTTCACCTATGCTGATGGGTTGACGTTGAATCGTTGATCCTCTAGACCTTGAGGAGTTGCCGGTTGAGCCCCTGCTTAATATGCTCCTTCTATATTACGGCTACAGATTACGGCTGCGTTGTTGGGGAGTTGTTTCTGCTGCATTCTTTCTCCGTTCAAGATCAGCATCGTGTTGACGATGCGCCGACGCCGCAATGCATTCACTATCGAAGACGAACCGGCATCAACTGAAAAAAAAGTGATCAAAACATATGCATACTATGTTGGAAAGACAATCAATCATCATGGAACGATAGCAGTCCTGTTCTGGGCATGAGAGGAATGATTTTTTTTGGATCAGATGGACTAGAAAGTAGAAGAATATATATATGGAATGCAGTTTTTTTTTTTTTGAAAATAGCGGAATGCAAAATTTTGGAGGCCCCAAAAAATTGGAGGCCCTGTGCCACCGCACAGGTCGCACTTGCCCAGGGACGGACGTACTCCCGCGCTTGCATGTGCACATGTGGCGAGCGAGTTTGTACCAGTCCATAGGAACTCGATGAATGTTTTCAAACAAGGGGAAAGAGAGAACTTTGCACATAAAAACGGTTAATACACTCGCTGAACTTTTATGACAAAAAAAAAGGTACTAGCGGTAATAGAATCCAGCTGTTTCCACGGACGTACACGCGCGTGTGCTTTACTTGCAAAGTGCAGTCGAGCTGGTGGGAGAGGGAGAGATTACGAGAAGTATAATAATAACATATAGTATAATGGGTTCAGTTCCATCAGTCGTCCAAGTTGCAGGGGTGCTGGCGCGCGCTTTGCAACTGAGAATATGTGGTACGAGTGCATTAGGAGAGATCATTTCCTCTGATAAGATAAGCTTGTTAATCACGCGATCGATGAGGCAATAATGGGGACGACGGTGTTATACATATATACATACGGCAGCTCAGCTGAGATGCATAGCCGCCCGTGTGCGTGTGCCGTCGCTGTCGCGGTGCGGCTGCCACTGCCATGCGCGCTGGCGATGGCAGTGGTAGGCGCGTCCGCGCTAGGTAAGAGCGTCTTCAATAGTAGAGTTAGTAACAATCTTTTATAAAGGATTGATGAGAAGTAGAATCTATATTTAAATATCATATTTTTTTTAAAGACTGATTTTTTATAAAGAGTTAGCTGTATTTTTTTTTAATAAACAATTCTAAAAAGCTCTAACCAGGTGGGATCTCGTGCGGTGGAGTGGATCCGTGGGACGGGACGTGTGGTCGCTCTCTCTGGCCTCTGCACGGATTTGTTATACTACCGCGACAACAGTTCAGATCAGCCTCTGCAAATTTGGGTCAGGATCAATGCAAGCAGTGGTTATCGGTATGTGTGTTTAATTAGCACAATTATTAGCATGTGTGTTACCGTACGTTGTGTTTTGCAGTTCATCTATAGTAATGCGTGACAAACAAAAAAGATAAAGAGCGTAAAAAAGGGAATGTACTCTACCTTTCCACGATGCGTCTCCAGTTGAGCAGCTTCCAACCGAATCTGAATGCGACTAATAGCCTTTTTTATATGGAATTATTCTTCCAGGAGCTAGCAGCCCTTAGCCAACAGCATGTCTACTCCAGTAAGAACGCTCACTGAAATAAGCCACAAATTCGTGGACTTGTTCAGTCTGAGCGTTGTCAGTGTAAGAAATAGTAGAACTGAGTAGTACGCGTCGAACACAACAACAACAACATACTCAGTTGTCAGATATTATTGGTGCACTTGAATCTAGTATTCGTAAACAACATATACTGTATAGGAGTACGTATCGATTGCTGCTGTTTCTGCCGATTTGGCTACGCTCATGACTGCGGCTGATGATGTACTACTACTGTACTAATGTATGAACGACACATAATTAAATGGCTACGTACTCAGCCGACATGAATACCACCTCGACGACGAAATTCAGTTCGTGTGATCTGTAGTACAGTGCATGTTCTTCGGTACAGTTTGGTTGTCTCCAGTTGGAATTTGTTGAGCGACGAGGCGAAAAGCTGGCAAGAGAGCGCGCCAAAAGCGACAGTATAGGAGCGCACGCGACGCCTCGGAATTTGGAGCGGCGCCGTCCAGAAGCCGGTGTGTCAGTCTAGAGCTCCGCAACCGCGAGCGCTAGGCTGAGGCGCAGCTACTTGTAGGCGCTGCACACTGCTCCCAAACCCCATATCCCCATGTGGTGGATCATCCGTTAGTACTCTCCTGTCATGTCCTCTCCTCCTTCCGCGAGCGCGCCCGACCCGACCCGACCCGGGCTGACCTGAAGTGGTCCCGCGCCGCAGAGTCACACAGGCTCCCTTCTTCAATGTTCTTCAACGCCTGTGCGGCGGCCTCACCACAGGCTCCCTTCATCGATCGACGCATGCTTTACCGTGCCGCGCTTAAGAGTTAACCACGTGGTAACCGGTTAGTTAAGCTCAAGTGACAAGCGTCCCTGTCTCTGCCTGCCTGGTCTCGTGCTCGTGCGTCTAGACTGTCACGCACGGAGCAGAGGAGAGCGAGCGAGCGAGCAAACCCAACCCAAACCGTGTTGACCTTTGGGGCTCCGGGGAGCAACGCCACCCTCACCCCACTGGTCTCTTGTTTGGTTCCCAAAAGCGAACGGAACGGCTCGCCGTTCCACACAAACGACTACACGCACACGGCTGGCGGGGCCTTCCTTCCCGGCTCCACGGACGTCGACCGACCCCCCTGCAAATTAATTCATAAATCATTCTTCCACACGGTTACGCCCTCCTAACTTTTTTCATTTTTCAGCCTACTAGCTAGGATCATACAGTTCTCGCATCACGTATAATCAGTTGTTGGCTTTTGAAGGCAACGTTTCAGTGTGATCATAACTACGTTATTCTTACTCCAGGTTTTCTTAAAAGAATATGCTCCCCCTTTTTAAGTAGCTTTTTGTTCACATATAGTATATTCCAAAAAAAGGTTGTCTACTATAACCTTCTCTACCACCCCTTTTCTCCAAAAGATATAGAGGATAATGCACTTCCATCTGAATTTGATTCTAAAGACGATAGAAACAAATTGAGCTCCAAGACAGCTTGCATCTATTTAATCATGTGGCAACACTACGAGAATCCAAGGCTCCGATTGCATTGCTAGGAACTTGAGTACAAGATGATATGGTTATGTATGTGTAGTAAATTCGAAAGTATAATGGAACACAAGATCGTTACCACATCAAAAACAACATGATAATGGTCCTAATTGAACTAAGAAGAGAATAATTCTCCTAACATCATGCATTTATGAATGGAGAGAGTACAAGCTAAGTGAATGGCCGGTAAAACCAATCCAATGATTGAAAGAAGTTTTTTGAAGATAGATGAGCAAGGTCACTCCCTACAAGAATCTGAATAGTCCATTTAAAACATTTCATACTTGAACTAACTTAGACTTTATATGTTTTTTTTATACTTAAGGAAACTTAGACTTTACATGTTTTTTTGTGACCTTCTTTCCCTATGATTTTCTAAAACTATGTTGTTTTGTAACCTTCTCGACCATTCCTTTCTACTTGCTTCCGAACTGAACTTTATAATGATAAATAAGATGACCTTCATGCCAATATAACGTCAGTGTTATGAGTAGTGTATGACTATAGAATCAGAAGCCAAAATATTACTGGATAAAAATAAATAATAGTTTCACAATCACAATGAATACATAAAAGAATATGATCATCTGAACTAGACCATATTGGTATGAGAAAGCTTGAATTTAGGTTGGTTTCATATTCGTAACACAAAATGAAGTGAATGATATAACCCAATCAATAGCCAACACTTGGAAGATGATTAATTAATAAGTGAAGAAAAAGGTTAACACTGTACTAGTGTGTAAGAATCAGGACTGAATAATTTTAAACTAATTACTTGACATTTCACTGAGCTCGCATCTTCAATCATTAGATTCCAGACCCAATGGGTGGCTTATGCTAGTGTGTGACACTGTACGCGGTAGGTTTATTCATGTGGGCTGTGGGTGGTCCTAACAATATTTCCCCAACTTTTCCTTGACCTCCCCCCAAAGCTCTCATGGAATCCATGGGAACGCAGCCGGCAACCTCCTCTGTCCTCTCCCGCAAAAGTCAGAGGAGGAAAAATAATCTAAAATACCTTGACCTTTTCCCATCGTCTACTGCAGCAAGCAGCCAAATCACTGTGGCACCGTTCACACAGACCACACAAACAAATCAATCAGCAAGATGTGTACCGTATCGATTCAATCCTGGAAACAAAAGTAAATAAAATTGCCACTCAAACGGGGATCTCTTCAAGCTTACAACACAGCAGAAAGTAAAGCTACATGCAGGAAGGAAAGTTGCTGAGCAGAGAAAGGAAGAGACGAGAAGAGACACCCAAGAACACATTCTTTTTCCATTTTCGTTCCTCTTCTTTTGGTGGATCATCATCTACCTCTTTCTATGTACAAATGCGAAAAACCAGACACTAAGGGAAGAGATACAAAGCCTCAAACACCTAAAAAAGAGCAGAAAATGAAAAGAAATGTTCTCCACTCCAGATTAGTAAAGGCGGGGGGGGGGGGGGGGGATTTGATGGATCAAGCTCTGTACTTGACTACCAACTGCTGAAACTAAGTACTACTAGTATTATGATGCTGCTGCTACACATTAAGATGGTGGTTGATCATATCAGATGCTCTCTTCCTTTCGCTATGATTTCCTCTACAAGAACAGAAGACAAACATGTCACTATCGCTCAGAGTCAACTTCCGGCGCCGGCTGCTCCTGCTGCCGGCGAACCGGCGGCGGTGGCCCACGGTGAGCCGAGAAACGGCTCGTCGACGACGTCGAAGAGAGACGACATCGCCGCCTCCATTGGCGCCGCGGAGTCGTCGGCGTTGCCGTTGAGGAAGAGCAGCTCGTCCTCGCCGGCCATCTCCATGTCCTCGACGAGCAGCTCGTCCTCCTCCTCCTCCTCGTCCTCCTCCATCGACGGCGTGCGCAGCGGCGTGGTGGGGGAGAGCCCCGCCGACGTGGACGGCTGCGGGCTCGGGCTCGCCTGCTGCTGCTGCTGGGACTGGGACGGGAGCTCGGTGCTGGAGCCCACCACGAGCGACGGCGGCGGCGGCGCCGCTGAGGAGGACGAGGGGAACTTGTGGCGGGTGGTGCCGGCGAGCGAGTTGCGGTGGGTGGGCGCGGTGTGGTTGTGCTCGCCGGTGTAGGTGAGGATGAAGGTGTTGGGGTCCGTGCGGCACCGCTCCACCTGCTTCCGCGCCGCGCACCCTTTCGAGCTGCTGCAACGGTAATATCCCCTGTTCGTTCGTTCCAGAAACAGAGCACCACCAGCAGGCAAGTGAGATCGATTTGCTCAAACTCAAAAGAGATGGATAGCTACACGAACGAAGCTACTAGTAAAAGAGAAGAAATTTAAGTGAGCTGACCTTGGGTAGGGGGAGCCCTTGATGGGCTTCTGCCCGTACTTGCGCCATGCCCACACGTCCGACGACGAGCCGTCCGCCGGGACGTGGCAAACCACCTTCTTCACCTGGTTCTTCCTGCAGTTAGTTGCACGGCGACAGCGTAAGCAACTCGCTAAAAATCAAAACTTTTGGACATTTTCTCGAAGAGAAGCACTCAGGGAAGCTTACCGTCGCTTGGATCTTGGCACGGCGCCGCTGGGCATCTGCCGCCCGCTCGCCTGCGCCCTCGCCGGAGCTGAAGCTGGAGCGGCGGCGCGCGCCTGAGCCGGCACCTCCGCCGGTGTAACCACCACCACCGGTTGTTGCTGTTGCTGTTGCTGGGGTGGTGGAGGTGGAGGTGGCAGCGTTGGCAGAGGCGGCGGCGCCATGGGAAGAGGCTGTGCGGCTAACAAGGCCCTGAGGAGCTCGTCGCCGTCTTGCCTGCCGCCGGCCCGAAGATCCGGGAAGCGCCACCCGGCTTCCACCTCGTTGCCAAGCTCCGGTGCAGGGTTCGGTGCAGCAGGCGGCGGCGGCGGAAGCGAGGCGAAGGGGTCGTTGACCAGCGACGGCGGCGGGGAGAGGCGGCGGCGGCAGGCCAGGCGCACGACGGCGTCCAGATCCCAGTTGTTGAAGCAGCGCTCCTCCTCCATTTGCGGTGCTCGGCAGCAGCAAACCGGAGGGACGCGGAGTGGTTGGGTTCTTTCTTGGCTTTGGAGGAGGGAGGAGATAAGGGGGAGGCGCTGACTTTTGCTAGTTTATTGATTGTCTTGGAAGAGGGAGGAGACTAGGCGAAGAGTAAAAGGAGAGAGAGAGAGGAGAGAGAGAGAGAGGCAGAAATGGTGGGCAAAGGCATTGGATCCTGTCCTAAAAAGGGGTGAGGGCTACGGGACTATGCTGTGGTTTCTTTTCCTTCGGATTTTTTTTCTTTCTCGGGGCTTGGAGTTTTGTAGGCAGCAGCCAGCTCCCACTTGACTTTGTGAGATGTCAAAGGGGCGAGAGTATTTAAAAGGGAGGGGGGAGAGAAAAAAAAAACAGTAGGAATTTAATAAGTGCCTTTCTGGCTAGAATATCTTGTGCATTAATAATTCTTCTAAATAGTTAAAATTTAACCGAATCTCACAGTTAATTTATGTGCTCGTATCTGCGAGATCTTAGCCGTAATTATAGAATGCCTTATACTAAATTTTTTTATTTACCAAATATCGCTACTGCTAAGGATACGCATATATCCGTCTGTAATGTCTCTTTCTGTTTTAAAAATATTATTATCATTGACTTTTTAGCTACAATTGATTTATTTATCTTATTTAAATAAACTAAAAATAATTTGATGGATTTTTTACAAATAAAATTGAAATATATATATATTATAAATTTGTTATATTAAACTAATATTTTGAATAAGTTGGAGAATCAAACATAACTTAATAATCAACACTGAGAACAATTTAAAAACAAAAGGATCATATAATTTATCATCTACTAATAGTTACTAGCTGACGTTTACTACCATATGTTTATCATTAGTTAATCTACAAAATATCGTTAGTTAAATTATGTGTTCATATAAATTAAAGAATGGATAAGTTTGTGTATTTGGTGGCTGCTGTTTGACTAGGATATGTTTGTGTATGTGTCAACAATATTTTTTTAGGGGTGAAAATATGTGTCAACAATACTTGCATACACTATATATTGCATGAAAACTCATATTGTTATTAAGTGTAGCTTGACTATGGTCTCCACATGTTTCTTTTCAGAGACTTTGTGCTAGGCACACTATATCTCTTCAAAGTTATGATAAATACATGGATAACGATATGTTTTGACCCTACTCCCTTTTGTTAGTCTTTTTCCCGTTGGCTTGATCATTTAAAATGTGAGTTCTAGAGGAAAATGTGGGTCTTGTGGAGCTTCAGAAAATTAAAACATTATGGAATGTGGATCATGTATTTGCATTTGTTGAATTAAAGGCAGGGTAAAAGTTAGTGCTACTATTATATTAAATGAAAAAAATTATTCATGGTTGTTTCACGTATAACAACCTACTAAACCAACTGATTCATGGTTGTTTTACGTTTATTGTAAGACAAGATGCTTGTGTGAGCAAAAGTAAAATTTTGAACCACTTCCCAAGTATTTTTGACAGTCGAGTAAACTGGAATGCGTGTGTACCATGAAGCATGGCACTGTAGAAAGAACTCTAGTTTCCACATGGTATAATTTTTCGTACTGGTGTGGTTTGTAAAAATCTCTAACAATGTTAAATTTATTCAACTTAGTTTATTTAAAAATTTATATATAATTAATTAAACATGTATCAACGGAGGTGATTTTTACAACTAAATTTATTGGATAGGTGAGAATTTGTAACAAAAACATTTATAGGTGGGAATCTTAAACTCGAAATAACTTATAGGATGATTTATATAATTATCCCTAAATTAAAGTACAAAGAAGTCAACCATTGCAGGCCCGATATTATCCGTGTACAAAATTCCACGGGCCATGCATGAGTTGAATAATTCCAAATTTATAACAGCACGCGTAGTCTTGCGAATGATGGCCACAACTATATGCGACCTTAACAGTATTCTAACGGCATGGTGATGATTTTATTAGGACCATGATTATAATGCAGAAAAATACTATCGCAGCATTAATAAATTCAACCGTGACGCGGAGTCGGCCGATTTATTTGTGCGGGTCAAGAAACCACACGGTGGTCAATCTTGCAGACATTTTGTAATCTGCATGAGCATCAATTCCCAAGTCAAAATCAAGACAACATCTATCCCCAGTTCAATCAGCTCTAATCCCTCGCCTGTCTCTCTCCGGGAAGCCCCATCGCCGGCGGCCACACGGAGTTCCAGTTCCACACTCTCAACACGGGCAGAAGGGACGAAGCAAGCGGAAGTAGACTGGCGCCGTACTTGCGGACGGAGCCTTTGAGTTTTTCAGCGTCGACGCGTGGTTTCCGTACCGTGGGTCCCAGGGCGCAGCGAGAGACGACCTGAGCGAGGAGGGGGCGTGTCGACCTCACGCGGAACGATATGCAAAAGTCGCACCCTTTGACCTGCTCATGCGTGCGTCCGCAGCCACGCGGTACGGTGCGGGGCGGCCGCGCCGGTCCCACTTGGCGGCCGTCGCGTACGCGCAGGGGGAGAGAGAGAGAGGACCACACCGCTCGCTAGCTTCCACACGCGTCGGCGCGTAGCGTGGTCGACCTGTACTGTGGGGCCAGCATGTCGGGCGTGACGTCCGCATGGCGTCGCGACTCATGAGAAAATCAACACTGGGTTTTTCGTTTTCAGTACTCCTGTTTTGTGAATGCAAGCAGGCGGGGCGGAACCAGAACATGATTTACAGGGTCTCCTGGCTACATGGTTTGAACTAATTTGATTGCTAGTGATTTGATCTTCGATACCCTCTTGCTAGCAACCAACTTTAAAGCATGAAAACCAATTCTTCTTTTAGGTACCACAGTGTTTTGTAGAATAAACCTATTGCAAAGGTTCTCTTGGAACTAACACTACTGAGACAGATCGATTTAAGTCATGACATTTTATTAATACAGCACTAATACGAGGTCTGGCCTCCTAACTTTTTTTTTTGGCATGGAGTATTTCTTCTTTTCAGAAATTATGGTCTAATCCGACAATAACGGTGGGTATGCATTGATGCATGGAAGGATCTAGCTCTTGTCTTGTTCCTTAAAAGCCAAGCCGCACCTCAATCCCTCATTGATGTGGATGAAGCCATTTGAATTGATGCAAGGCCCAGCCCCAGCCTGATCGTTCGTTTTAAATTTCAGTAGCGTGCTTTCGCAAATAATTAATTAAATAAATAAATTCAGTAGCGTGGGCGCCAGTAGCACACAAGTGAAACCAAGTTCGCCACGCATACAACACGCGTCGCCTAGCTCTGAATAATTAACCATTTGACAGTATACTGTTTACATCAAGAATATAAGCATCGAATTTGAGAATATATGGTTGAATTTTACCGTGAAAAGGCAAGATATTGTGACATCATGCGTCGATCTTTCAGTGAGAAATGCGTGGAATATGCAGAGTCTATTCATTGACATGCTTCAGAATATATGAATATATGCATGGATTTTGTTGCCTTTGTTTTACGTCTGCTCTTTCCCTTGCATATTATTTTCTGTTCAATTTTGGTGAAGACAACAACGAATATCCTCGTGCGCTCTTTCTCCTTCTGGGAATTCGAAGCGCTGCTACTTGTGCAAGTGTTTTCTCCGCCCTATTAATTATTTTGCGTCGGAAAAAAACAGAAGGGTTCGATGGTTCAGGACCCTGAAATGAAGGCCGGAATGAAAAAAAAAGAGAGAGAGAGGTTGGAAACTCGTGTACCAGTGTTCCCGAGTAGAACCAGAAAAGAAAAGATATAATCTCAGACCAAAATTTCCATGAAACGCGGTGGAGCTGCAGCTCTAAGTAAAGAAATGATATAATGCAAGTGGATGAAGAAAATCCACCGATCGACGTAAGCGCTTACGACGAATCCCCGATTTCAGGTCCATGAGTCGTAGTGAGTTGGCATCGCACAAGAATAGTGTCCTTGCTTGCGTCCCGACAGTAAACTAGTACCGCAAGAATCAGCTAATGCCAATAATTCGAAATTAGGCCTAATAACTACTTGAATTTGAGTGGTACCCCAAGTTATGCTTTGATTTGTGCATCACATCGCGCACGCGTTCTCTCGATCTTTATTTCCCTTTGATCCAAGTTTAATTAGATCTGCTCCTCCTTGCTATACTCGTCTTGCTAAAAGAAGGAAAAAAAAAAGCATTGTATTGCGTCGATATCAAACAAGCTCATAGTGCTACACTTTGCATTGCATTGTTAGGACTTGGGATCAAGAATGGTGGTCATACTGATTGTACGGAACTTCGTCAATTGACTTAATTTGTATTTTAATGCACTTCATTGGCATAGATCCAAGTAATATTATTTATAAAAATGTAACAGCAACCTCAAGTATCAAGTACGGACGAAGCCATACGTGCAAACTGCAAATAGCCATGGTTGACGTTGGATCAGAATAATGTCGTCTGGAACCGTACGTACGAAACAATAACTCGAGTACTCGATCCAATGGAATCCATGAAGTCCATCATACATCTACCACAAAATCAAGGACACTATTGCCGTCGACAATGCAACAACTATATGTTCTTTCTCTTAATCTGAATCCGTACTCCTGAACCTTCGTACACTAATTCAGGATTATACGCATGACCACCGTAGCAAAATGGTGTGCTTAGACTCTAGAGGTCCATTTGGCAGCTGCCGGTGCCTCTGTTTAGAGTATACTACAGTGAAGAAGTCAGGATCAAAATCTACCTATGGCGAACTTGAGGAAGAGATCGCGGCGGAGAGGTCTGAGGTTGCTCCTTGTTCCTATCCTGGCCATCTGTCACCATTCATAGTTGCAGAAGCCTTCGTGGCATCGATGTTGAGGAATGAGGATTGAGTAAGGAAGGGAATCAGGGAGGCGAGATGAAGGAGGCAAGTTCAGTAAATCATATTTTCAGGATTGTATTTATTAGTTACGACAGCCAGACATTCTAATGACAATTGTTAACTAAAGAAAAATCCAATTAGCAATAGACCCATATAACAATAGGCCCATAACATGTTTCTTCTTCCTCAGGACTGTCTAGAACTTGCGCAGCCACTGAAAAAAAAAAATGAGCGCACAGGATAGGAGGTCTCACCGGCGTGAGGTATGTCAGGCACTTCGCCACTGGTCTACTACAACAAGGTTTATTGACTGTTTATACAAATGTAATAATTTCGAGTACGTGTAAATGATATGTAAATGTAACGGTAGTTTATTGGCCGAGCACCATATATATGACTAAATATCATCACGAAGCAAGGGGCCGTAGATGCGTCGACCAACCAACCAAACGATTCCATCCATGTGAGCAGCCTCTGAAAAGGTACGTGTCATCGATCATGAATGATGGGCCTCCTCCTCTCCGAATCATCATCCATCGAGCTATGTTGTCCCATCATTTTCCACCAGGATGCATGCCAATCGGATCCATCCCCAGCGGCAGCAGCTACCGCTGAACATTCGACCGGTAGCTCGTGTCCATCGGAAGTGCGGCCCCTGCACAGTGCCTCCTCGATCAATCCGCGCACTAACGCGGTCTCTGTTGTGATCATAATATATTTTCGCGATCGTTCTGATCTGGACTTCACATATGTAACGAGGTCGAAGAAACGCTTGAGAGTGAAGACTGAAGAGTGGAGATGTCGTGTTGGTGGTGCCACACGCGAACGCGCAAATACATGAATGCCTTCTCCTCAAACGTGCTTATAGAGATACGAGGAACAGTGAAGTTTGTCTGGCTCGTGTAGATCGCATTCCGGAACTACAGTGTCTTTGTTTTCTTTGTTTCCGGAACTACTACGTCTGTTACTTTTTTTTTTATGCTTACTATGTCTGTTACCAGAAACAAACAATATTCTTGCATATTTCCTAGCCTTCAATTAACTGAAAGCTTTCATGATTTGTTACTTTATATTTTTTAATAAAATTTGTTATATAATAATTAAAAATTATTAGATCTAAATCTAATAGCTTAAAGAAGTGACTGAAAGTTAGCTTACACTTTTAATCAACTGAAAATTAACAAGTCCCATATTGTTGAAGCCAAGATTGTAGAGGTTGCACGTTGCAGCGAGCAGGTCGTAGCACAGGCCCACGGCTTTTGTCGGCCTGGGCTATTGTTATCTCAGACCGAGACAGCCCAGGCCGTAAGGGAAATTTCCCTGGAGTGGGCTGATGACCGGCCCGTACGCGCAGATCTTGGGCTGTCGTTGAATTGTCTTGTTTGGGCGAGGAAATCCGTCCATCTTTCCAGAACAGAACACGGCACCAGCACGGACGCATACGACACTGAGATGAGGTAAAACAGCAACACTCGTTTCAGAGTCTCTTAGATTTGTTTCTGTAATAAATAATAATCCTGTAGACTGTAGTACCATCTCTGTTCTAAAATGTAATTGTTTGTTGACTTTTTGAAATTATGTTTGACCGTTTGTATTATTCAAATATTTTTGAAAATTATAAAAACAAATAAATCAGATTTATAATATATCTAATAATAAAGTAGTTTATAATAAAACTAATAATATTTTTATAAATTTTTTGAATAAAATAAATGGTCAAATGTGTTATCTGAAAGGCTAACAAATACATACATTTTGGAAGGGAGGGAATAGTTGGTAATTTGCTTACGACCTACGCCTATGCAGCGCCCTGTGCGTAAGTACGGATCCACGACGCTCCTGTGCTTGGATCAGTATCGGTTTCGTCTTTGATCGATCGGTTCGGCTGTAATAATGATGGTCTGGTCTCCCTTGTCGCCTTGTCGGATTGGAGGATCATCTCACAACCCGATGAACAGGAAACCTAACGCGACGATCTGCATCTTTTCTTCATTGTTCCCTTCTCGGTACGGTACGGTACGGCCTCCGATGTCCTCCACTCCGTCTCCGTGCACGGATCCATCATCAATTCATTAATCATGACGAGCTTAATCGGGTGTCCAGCACAAATGGAAGCTTTTTGAGGTGTCGTTAGCCGTGCATTGGCATTTGTTTTCGTCTTTACGCCGGCCCATGCATCTAATCTATCACCGGTCCGGTGAGCATCACCGGCCGTCGTCGTCGCATGGCCGAACCGTAAACCGGCGCCGTAGGTCGCATCTTGGAACGCTTGAAGCCCACCCAGCCTGGCGCTGGCGCGTCACCTGCACATGGCTCGCACGACCCCCCCGCTCCACGACGGTTGGTTATATGGAGGAATGTGGGACCACACGTTGTACCGGCCCTTCCAATGCTCACTGGGGCCAAAAGATCCCGGTCCCATCGCACAGTGTCTCGTCCTCCCTCGCGCGGCGTGGACCCAGACACCACGCTTCGGAAAAGAGAATCTCCCGTGGTACCGCCGGCCCTTCTACCTACCCCAGCGAGCGTGCCAGGCACGAGGCGCTGCCTGTGGGTCCGCTCCCACGTTGGGTCCTACACGTCATTGAAACGTAACCTCGGCCCAACGCGTTCCCCAAAACTCTGACGCGCGCGGCGCCATAGGCGGCTTTTAGCGAGGAGGAGACGGGGGAGAGAAGACAGGAAGAGAGAGAGAGATAGAGGAGGAGGGGCGCGTCCGTCCGTCCGTTCGTGGTGGTCGGTGCCTCCGTGCCGTCCCGTCTCTTCCGGCGCCGGCGAGTGAAGAGGACAAGAGAGGAAAAAAAAGCAATGGCGCCGGCGAGGGCTTCGCTCGGGGCGGTGGCGGTGGCCGCGCTCGTCGTCGCCATCTTCATGCCTGCCGCCGCCGCCGCCGCGGCGCAGGCACCGGCCCCCGCGCCCACCAGCGACGGTACGTACTAGACGCCTCCGCCTCCCTTCACTTCCCCTTCCATTTCCGTCCAGGGGGCCCTTCCGCCTCCCGCATTGCGGTCCGCTTAGCGGCGCTTACCCGTTGGTTTCTCTCGATCCGGCCCAACGACGGATCGTCCGCCCTCGCGCTGCTCGCGTCCTCTGTTCGTATCCTCACATTGCGGCAATAATCTCGGGTTCTAGTTGATCTGGTTGCCCCGCGGAGCCAGAACGAAGAAATGAGGCTCGAATCGTGTTCTCGCGTAGAATTTCGTCCCCGGTACCATGTGCGTTGGGCTAGAATGCTAGATCCTCAATTTGTGAACTTATAATTCTTATGTTAATATAGCACGTGCTTTGTTACGCCTTACGCGTGCTTATGGAGAAGAAGAAACAATGGGATCGAATTCTTTTTCTGGTAGACCAGAAAATGTACTGTAAAATTTGGGGCCTGTAATAGAGCAGCCTCCGTTTCCATGGATAATGTAGAGATTGGATCCTTCCCTTTTGCCACCTTTCAGTTCTACTAGTGGTTTACTTTTTCATCGTAGTTACTCGCTTCCTAGGCAATTCCTGAGAGTATTCTTTATTGTAGTAATGGATCTTTGCGTAATCGTATAGGAATCGTGTTCTCCAGATTCCAGAGATGTCGATGTCCCTGCCAACTGGGTGCCAGAGTAGCAGATTAGCTCATGGATCACAGATGGACTTGTAGTTTGTAGAGATGTTGGAGTGGGCACTCTTTTTCCTTATCCATGCAATACTGCCATAACTAGGGTGTATGGTGAGATGAAAATTGTATCCTGTGTGGCCAATGGGCACTTGTCAATCTTTTGATGGCCTTAGATAGATCCGTAGACGGTCCTTTTTGTGAAACTGTTCCATGGCTGGTCCTTTTCTCGTGCAAGTTGAGAGTCGCCTTCATTTCCTGAATTCCTCAACACTTTTTATATAGTACTGTTATTATTACGAGTGGTTGCAGGAGTAGCTTTCCTCTACCGAGTTCTGTGACATGTCTGTAGCATGATTTGGATTCTGTTTGTCTGAAAATGTCCCAGAATTTTATACATGCCTTGTGCAGCGCTATTATACTTCCTGATGCATATTGAAATGACATTGATGCTAAATGTTTAGTGTACATACTGACCTTAATGACATTACTAGAAATGGAGAATAGTTGGCGCTAAGACATTTTAGGAACAAGTAGGAATGTAGGATGAGAAAGAAAAGTAGTAAGCAGTGGACCTGCCAAATTGGAAAAAGATAATTTCAGTGCCAGAGTGATGAACTATATCAAATCCTCATTCAGCTCTTCATAACTGTTGCCTTTGATATGCATGTTTATCTGTCTGTATTCATAAGTCTGTTTAAAAATCATGCCTACCATTAGTAATGGTTGTATGGCATGGATACATATGACAGTGAACAGCAAACACACTGTCATTACGTAGTAATATTCTTACGGTTCTCCTCTGATTAGTCGAGACTAATATGTGTGGTTGTGCCCTTCCTCTCTCCCGCAGGAACATCAATTGATCAAGGGATCGCATACGTCTTGATGCTGGTGGCTCTCGTGCTCACCTACCTGATCCACCCGTTGGATGCTTCCTCGCCCTACAAGCTCTTCTAGTCGCAGAGACTGATAGGGTTCTTAGCTGTGCAAGTGAAAATTAACATTTAGGTGAGGTTGGGATGCTTGGAGTGATCTTGATTTGTACCGAAGCTTATTGATGGTCTGATTGGTTGTATCGGATTCCATGATTTCGCGCCCACTTGTTTGTGCTGGATTCTGTTTTCGATGGTCCCGTGCTGATTGACATGTGCTCTGATGCGGGATACCATGATTTCTGTCCTTGCAATTTGCAAACCAGACATGTGAAAGACCAACTTTGCCTGTCAGGCCTGACACGATGGTGGTTTCATTGTGGTCCTGTCCAGGCACCGTCCATATGTTCATTTCTTTTCTTTCGTGCTATGTGGACTATTCTCATATGTTGACTGGGCTAGTCCAATGTCCGAGGAAGCGATGTTAAACTAACACTTGTTTTCATTGTCTATGCACTTTATTGATTTTTAAAAATATACTTTGTGGTCATTTAGTGTCATTTCTTTGACATAGAAACACATTTTCTTTTGGGATCCCCTTTTCTCCATAGTCATCCATCTCAAATTTGGCAATATCACAAGATTAAATATATGTCCAGAATTTTATTGAATTGTAATGGACATAAATTAATTAAGTGGCCTGTATCATAATAGTTTCAAATATAAAACCGAACCCCATTTAAGATGATAAAAAACATGATCAGAATTTTTGCTACATCAAAAGAAGCAAAAATGGAACCGCCTGCTTCATAGCCAGAGTAAAACGCGTGGTGGAGAAAAAAAAAATCTGGCATATACGCCGTCCATGGGGATCGAAAACGCGTGGTGAAAAAAAAAAAACATAACCTGCCCTACACGCCGTCCGTGGGGATCGAACCCACGACCACGTGGTTAAAAGCCACGCGCTCTACCACTGAGCTAGGACGGCTATGTGTAATTACTTACTTGACACGTTATATGGCCGTAAACTCTTTCATATTTGTTCGATCATGTGAGTTCCAACTTAGGCAAGAATTTCACAAATGATTCCACGCTAAAAAGATCTGCTTGAAATCAATTCCCCAGTCTATCTTATGGGAGAGGGACACACGCCACGGTTCTTTGGCAAATTACACATGACAATGAGAAGTACTCCCTCCATCCATCTATAGAGTGCACATTCCCCTTAGGTACAGAGACCAAGAAGGTAACTGCTTTGTTTTAATTCTGATTCTCTGGGAGCAATTCTCTGGGATGATGGGGGTAATTTCAAAAGATGTAGCACTAGTTGGCACTTTACAACACTAAATGAAGTGCAAGTAGCAATTGAAAATGGTGTGCAGAAGCTGTGATCCTGGAGAAAGATTGTAATACCCTGATCTAGTTATGGGAGAGAGGGACTGGTCAAAGGTTGGAGGTTGCGTGGATCCTGAAACAGATTAAAGATCTCAGCCAAAACTTCGATTGTTTTGCTTTTATCTTTGTAAGTCGAGCCTATAACAGGGTAGCGCACGAATGTGCTAGAATTGCTTTTAGCGCAAGAGATTCGTGACGGTTGCAGATACCCCGGACTCAGTCATACGAGCTATTGAGCTTGACTGTAATCCTATTACTTAAGTAATGCAAGCTCTGTTCCTAAAAAAAAAAAGTTGGTTGATCACTACGAATGACCTCATCACGTTTCAATTAATTTGTCACCGCACATTTTCTAAAACAAATGACCATAACGGAACGGGACCATGTTTCTGGCTAGCCACGTTGACACTGGTCAGGTCCAACTGCAGTGGTTTGTCAACATACCCATGCACTCGTATATTGCAAAACTCTCACCCCATCATTAAACATATGATACTCCTGACGGCCACGTAGACCCAGTCCTTGCTGAAAAATCTGCGGTCCAAGATATATAACGCTAACTCAACGTTTCTTGACGAACTGATTCTGCTCACAGCAAGCAGATGCAATGGATGGTGGACGGTGGCACTGCTTCGTGCTGTCGAAGAAAAACACACGACATGCTGCCTTGGACAGATGACCCGAACAGGGAGCTGCGAAATCAATCCGTCCCATCGATCTCGCCTTCGAAAGTGAAGCAAATTAGGATCCTGTTCTCACGCGTACGTACACAGAGGAGGATGTCAAGCGAAAGATTGATACCGATGAGTGCAGCAGAGACGGTAGGAGTGCAAGTGGCGTGTTCGTGTCCCGTACGTATGTGCGGCGTGTATTTCTATCTCTGCTTCACTTGATTGATTACTCTTGTAAGCCATGGAGGATGGCGCGTGCGGCCGGCCGGCCTGCTTCTTACGACTGCTCTTTGCTCAGCTTGTTTATTTCATCCTCGAGCGGTTGAGCCATCACCTCGTCATCGCTTTGCTCCATCGTGATTCCACCACAGCAAGGCCAATGCTACGTATCCATAGCTCAGTCATGGCACACAACAATCACAACCAAGTTTCAGCCATGTTGGCATGGCACAACGACCTTACGGTGGAGCTGACGCCTCCGGCATCATACGCACAGTATCTAGTAGGAAGGTTTTTGTGAATTGACTCTTCCTGTGACTTCGAGAAAAAACTATATACTTGTTGACTTCTAGATATTATATTTAATCATTTGTCTTATTTAAAAAATTTATTAAATCATAAAAAATAAATAAATCATACTTAAAGTATATCCAACAATAAAGCATATTTTTTAAAAAAAATATTTTAAATAAGACAAATAGTCAAAGATGAAGTCTAAAAGTCGATGAATCCTTATATTTATGGATAGAGGTAGTACTAAGAACTCAGCAGGTAAGTCCTAGCATTCCCTTAACTGCTAATACCATATATATTCAGATTAAGGAGTACATGAGTCAAGCCTCGTCTATATTTATGATTAATTTCAGAAAATCTCACAGAAATGAACTGAGGTATTCTAAGCATAGGCTGCCGAAAGCCGGCAAATTAATAAATTTGACCAGAGATCAAGATCATCATGGAGGCGTCGAGAAGTTTTTTAGAAAAATGAAAGAGACTTCCCGCCTGTGCACACAACGTACAAATTATTATAAAGTTCACCAAGTGTTGATTTCTCTAGGCATCGAGACGAAGTTGATCGACCACCAGCACATCTAAAAAGCGTATGCCGTCCTCTGAACATAAGCAGCATGCTGCATCAGTACGAGGTAGGCTGTAGGCGGGGTTCCCTTGTAAGTTGTAACAAGGACGAGCTTTATTGTTTCGTCTCCTGGGTTGGGCCCCGTATATATGTTCTCAAAGATAGCTGCCGCCGGTGACAGGGAGGTTGGGGCTCATCGATGCTACCCGGGGTCGATCGGCGACGGCGTTGGCATCTCCTGTGGTCTGCGCGACAGGGGATCCCGTGATCCGGCCTGCAACAATAATGCTCTGCTATGGGGAACGAAGGCCTCGAGTTCCTGGTAGCGAGTGCTGAATGTTCACCGGTGACCGTAATTTTGAATGGAATGGAAGTAGTACTTACTTTCGCTTCTTAGAACTGCTACGTGCAGCAGGGCGTTTTGTCCGTCTAGTCCAGAGTACGTAAGATAGCTGTGGTTATCCCTTTCGTGCAGCTGCTCTGCGATGTCATCCTGTCCCAACAAGATGGCCCCTCGATGGTGCTGCTTCCTCAGCGCCGCCATTGGCAACCTTGAGAAACCGTCATCGCGACTCGCCACTGTCGCCAGGTCGATGAGATGGGAGAGCATCTTGACGCTACCCACTTGTAGCAGCGCAGTGTGCAAGCAAACGTGTGTCACCATCTGCCATTGCACGTGCCCAAGAGGTGCTTGGCCTTGCCGTAGATCAGTGATGCACTCGCCAAGATGCACTGTAACGTGTCAAATAATGTATAGTACTTCACAAAAGCTCATGACAACGAACAAATTTTGCCCCGGACCACTGGTTAAATTCCTGCCCCCATCTTTGAATGAAGACTATGATCTTTGCCTCGAGCAATAATCATGTATGTCCATGGGCCAAAGGTCTTTATCTAACGTTTCTCCATGTGCCAAATTAAAAAGCTTTATTTAAGACTTTATCTTTAACATGAAAGCACATGGCCTGAATGTAAATATGCCACTGCAAAACCATTCACACAAAATAAAAAGATATAAAGAGCACCGGTACAAGAACCGTGCATGTCACTGTGTCTAGAACTCTAACTGAAGAGCCACTAGCAGATCATAGCATGCTGAAATGATTCATAACTCCACATGTTCTTTTGAACCTTTCTTGATTCTTTGTCTCAGCAATACGCCATGATGATCATATCTTTTGCGTGAAACTATCAAGCACCTTCAAAGATTAACAACCGGCCTAAATGTTTTTTAGTGGTTCTTTCGAAAAAAAAAATGTTGTTTAGTGGCTGGCCTGTGTTTGCTTCTTTTGCTTTGTTTCTTTTACCCGAACTTGGTAATGATCATGATTCGGATCTGACATTCTTGTCGGGTTAGTCATTGTATCTTTAGGCTATAATTCTTTATTTTTCTACCTTAATAAATAACAGCGCTCCTGTCTTATTTTTTAAAAAAATCATAAAGGTTTGTTCATAATTAATCATGCATGTCCGTTGCGCGCCATTAAGGTGTCCACATGCATGGTTGTGCTTGTACGTAGTGGCGAAGCTTGAGCAATGTGCCCTGCTTCACTAGCTGAGTAGAAAATGTTGGCAAACAGTAGTGGTTTACTGTTTACCTGGTGCAAATTTACGGGGGCCAGCGAGATGATGATTGCCATCATTTCAATTTATTTATTTTTTACAGAATCCACACTTGTAGGAAGCAAATCCATCACAAATTAAGGAGATCGTTAACAAATTCAACAACACACGAGAACAGTAGTGTAGTACACATGTTATCTCTGATGATCTTTGGACCACGCGGACAGAAACAAATTACATAGGCAAACAGTTGGGGTCGGAGGAAGCTTCGTTTGCAGATGCAGGAGGACCTTGATTTATTGAACAGACAAGAGGTGGTGGTGGGTGGGAAGACCGAAGAAAGAAGCAGAGACTGAGAACATCAGAACACACTTAACTTGATGAGTCGTCGTCCGTCACTTGCAGCTGTCCAGCTCCTTGACCTTGAGGCAAGCCACGTCCGGGAGTTTGCCATCCTTTGCGATGATCTTCTTCTTCACCTCGCATAGGCAGCCGGTGCCTAGGTCTTTGCAGCAGTCAAAGTATGCATTAGGATTACCTCCACGACGACCAACTATACCGACCAACTCGATCACATTCTTCCCTTCCCTAAAAAGATTGGCACATTTTTTCTGAACGGTCGCACGGTGGTAGTGGTAGATGCTCTGTCGTGGTCGTGGGGACCGGCGGGGGCATAACACATGCTTCACCCTGTTGGGGCAAGATATATGGAGGGAGTGGAACTGTAGCACCTGGCGGGTGCTGAAAACATGGTGGCTGCGAATAAATAGTTTTTGGAGAACGTCGGCCAAAAATAGGATCGATGAGACCTCCAATAAATCCCTCGGCCGGGAGGACCGCCACATGTGCTAGTATGGCCAGAGCGATGCCTAGCGCAACGAATCGGCCCCGCTTTAAGGGCGCTGTTGCCATCGGATCGAGCTAACTGATACACAACTGAGTGTTGGTTGCGTAGTAGCTGCCAGCTAAAATGGAATGTGAGTTTATGGATGAGAGCGCCGGGGATTTGTGGAGGCGCCTGATAGATCACTAAAACAGAATCGCTAGTCTAACAATAGATCACATCTAGTATAACTAACTAATGCGGAAAACAGAGGGGTTCGACCTTGTTACCGGCGGCGATGGCGTCCATCGTCGTCAGTGCAGAGGTGATATAGTCGATGGCGAGGGCGCTATCGGGGACGTAGCGTAGACGTTTCTTGAGCGTCTTCTTGGGGTAGCGGAAACCTTCTGGACGGTATCGGGATTGCTCCGGTCGTGGATCTCGTGCTTCCAAGCCTTTCAGCGCGCTTAATGAACGGTGGGTGGATTAGGGTTTGGGTAAAACTTGGAATGCGTGAGGTGACTCCCAGTGGGGGTTGACCCTCTCTTTATATAGCGTTGTAGGCCCGGGGCCGAGTCCAATAGATGGCTTAGGCTTGCCTCCCGATCATGGCAAAAAAACAGACTCCGGGTCTGTTGCCAAAATGAGATTTAGGGGAAACTAAATCTTCCCTTTATTCTATGTTCTGTTGTTTGACCGAGGTCAACCAAAACAAATCCAACATTCTCCCCCTTGATCGAAGGTCAATAACTTAAACTTAAAACTTAAACTAATGTTTATTTGGTCATTAACTTTCTCTTAATTAAACTAAAACTCTTTCTCAGTAAATCAGCAAGTACCAGACCAATGCGTCATCAGCAGCACCATGGCATACTGGAACGACATTATCCATAGTCCTACTGAGAAACCTTGTCAGAACTCTTACTCTTATTTAGGAAAAACTTAATGGTCTTGGACCAGGAATTGATCCAGGCTACTCACCAGACCCATGCCTAGGACATGCTTCTCAAAGAGGATCGATGATAGACCTTTTGTAAGCGGATCCGTAATATTTTTTTTAGTATTTATGTGCTTAATCTTAAGTATATTGTCCTGTTTTCTTTCTTTCACGACACGATACTTAGGATCTATATGCTTAGAAGCACCACTTAGTTTATCGTTGACGCAAAAGAAGATTATCGCAGTACATTGTGATAGGTCTCGAGATACTATCCACAATTCTCAATCCCGGAATAAAATTCTTAAGCCACACTACCTGTTCCATAGCATGATAACATAACACAAATTCTGCTTGCATTATAGATACAGCAGTTACACTTTGCTTATCACTTCTCCATGAAATCTCCCCCTGTTAGCATCAAGACATATCCAGAAGTTGACTTTCTGTCATCTTTATCGCCAACAAAGTCAGCGTCAGTGTAACATACAACCTCAAGGTTGTCTGATCTCTTATATGTGAGCATGTGATCTTTAGTGCATTGTCAATATCTTAATGCCTTTTTGATACCTATCCAGTGAGCCCATCCTGGATTAGACTGATATCTACTAAGTACTCCGGTTGTAAATGCCAAGTCTGAATGCGTACATACTTGCACATATATCAAGCTTCCAACAGCTGATGCATAGGGAATGTTCTCCATTTTCCTTCTTTCTAACTCATTCTTAGGGCACTGACTTCCATTTAACTTATCACCCTTTTGAAACGGAACAGGTGACGTGTTACACTTATCTAATTTATATCTCTTAAGCATTTTCTCAATGTAAGCTTTCTGAGACAATCCTATTACTCCTTGGGCTCTATCTCGGTGTATCTCAATACCAAGCATATACGATGCTTCACCGAGATCCTTCATATCAAAGTGAGATGAAAGAAAGTTCTTAGTCTCATACAACATATTCTTATCGTTGCATGCTAGTAGTATGTCATCCGCATACAATACCAGAATCATTAATTTTCCACCCTTGACCTTAATATAGATGCATCTATCTGCATCATTCTCCTTAAATCCGAATCTCTTAATAACTTCATCGAATTTAAGGTTCCTCTATCTGGATGCTTTCTTAAGTCCATAAATGAATGTTCTTAATCTGCATCCCATATGTTCCTTACCTTTAACAGCAAAACCTTCCGGTTACGTCATATAAATAGTCTCATCTAAATTTCCATTAAGGAATGCAGTCTTAACATCCATCTGATGTAACTCCATGTCAAAATGAGCTACACATGCCATGACAATTCTTAAGGAATCTTTTGTAGACACAAGAGAAAATGTCTCATTATAATCAACCCCCTCTTTCTGTGTAAACCCTTTAGCTACGAGTCTCGCTTTGAATCTTTCGATCTTCCCTTTGGAATCACGTTTGGTTTTGTAGACCCACTTACAGCCCAATGGTTTGACTCCATCAGGAATTTCTACTAAATCTCATACCTAATTAGAACTCATAGATCTTAGTTCCTCTTCCATGGCTTCAATCCATTTAGTGGAATTCTCACTTTCCACCGCCTGTCTGAATGTGGCAGGTTCATTGACTTTCCCGATATCATACATTTCCTCACTTAAATATGTTTCATAAATATCAAGAAGAGCCCGTTTCCTTTCCCGCTGTGACCTTCTTAATGGTTCATTCACAGCCGGTTTAGCAATAGGTTGAGGCTGTTCTAATGGCATAGGCTGCATCTGATCTTCTGCAGCTGGTGCCTGGGCTCCAGCTGCTGACGCCTGGGCCCCAGTAGCTGCCACAATGCTGCTAATCTGAGGAAAAATTGGTGGTACGAACTGATATACCTCAGTAGGCTCTGGAATCTTCGGATTGGGAAGCTCAACCCGTAGTTCTTTGAGACTTATGTCCCTCTTTAGAAAACTTCCACTAATTCCCAAATCCTCTAAAAACACAGCATGTCTGGTCTCAACAAACTTAGTGAGGCGACCAGGACAGTAAAACCGGTATCCCTTTGACTTATCTGGATATCTGATAAAATGACAGCTCACTGTCTTAGAGTCTAACTTCTTTTATTGTGGATAAAATAACTTAGCCTCAGTGCGACAGCCCCATACTTTTAAATAATTAAGTGATGGTTTACTCCCATTCCACAGCTTAAAAGGTGTCTTGGAAACTGACTTAGACGGAACCCGATTAAGTATGTGAGCAGCTGTTTTTAATGCTTCCATCCCCAACTCCACAGGCAAGCTAGAATTACTAAGCATGCTCCATGCCATATCCATTAGCATACGGTTGCGCTGTTCAACAACTCCATTTTGCTATGGTTCTCCTGGCATGGAATATTGCGCTCTTATGTCATTTTCTTCTAAGTACTTAGCAAACGGTCCCTTAATTTGACCATATTGAGCATGCTTTTCGTAGTATTCTCCACCCCTATCTGATCTTACAATCTTAATGGAAGTGTTCTGCTGTTTCTCAATTTCCAATTTATGAATCTTAAATATTTCTAGCGCATTTGAATGCTTGCATATGGGGTAGATATGTCCATAACAGGAATAATCATGAGTAAATGTTATAAAAGAATCATAGCCATCTACTGATATCACTGAGAGCGGGCCATAAATAAGTGTGTGAATTATTTCTAAAACGCCCGTATTCCTAGTAGCATCTTTCTTAATAGCTTTAGCATATTTTCCCTTAATGCAGTCAATGTACTGCTCTAAATTGGAGAAGTCTAATTTATCAAGTATTTTATCTTTAATGAGACGCTCCATTCTCCCCCTCAAAATATGGCCAAGGCGACAATGCCACAATTTCGAAGAGGTCTCATTAACACGCTTACGCTTATGTGAAACATTACAAACATTCATCACAAAATCATCAAGATAGAGCATATAAAGTTTGTCTTGCCTAACTACAAGATCCACATTTATTGAATTAAACTTTATCACACACTGATTGTTGCCAACCTCACAAACATGTCCTGAATCATCTAAAGTTGACACAGAAATAAGGTTTCTCTTTAAATTAGGAACATAAAGGACATCATCTAAATTAAGCTGGAAGCCACATGGCAACTCTAAGTGAAAGCTTCCAACGCCTTCAACTTCATTGATGTTCCCATCAACCACTCTTAGGCTTCGCTCCCCCTCTTCTTATAGTTCGGATCAAACGGAATACCTGTAATAAATTAGAAATGTGCACAGTGACACCTGAGTCAATCCACCAAGTATTAGAAGAAAAATCTGCTAAGAATAATTCATCAATAAATAAAACAACATCAAACTTATCATTAGCATTCTCCTTCAGCCATTCCTTGAAGCCTGGACAAGCCTTCTGAAGATGCTTAGTAGAATCACGAAAGGAACACAACATGTTGCCACCCTTAGACTTATGGCGCTTAAACTTGTTGTTGTTGTTCTTAGTAGCAAAATTCTTGTTCCTGTTTCTCTTGTACTTCTTCTATCCTTGCTTGCTGCTATCTGACTCATGCTGGTCCTTAGGTGGGTTGTTGAGACTAAGGTTGCCAGCCATGTTCACAACTTCCTTCATCTTCTTAGTCTTAAGCATTTCTTCTTCTTCAACACAGTAGCTCTGATGGACCAAGTGGTCTTGTTGGTGTTGTAGTTGATCTTGAAAGCAGCATACTGTGGTGATGGCAGGGAGGTCATGATGAAGTGCACAAGAAAACCCTCAAAGATCTCCATCTTCATTTCCTTAAGCCTGTTAGCCATGTCACACATGCTGAGAATGTGCTCCTTTATGTCAGTCTGGCCATTATACTGAGAGGCCACTAGCTTCATGATGAGAGTGTTAGCATAAGTCTTAGAGGAGCTCTTAAAATTCTCCTCAATCTTGGCTAGAAACTGAAAGTGCATCTAGGCCTCCTAGTGGGTTTTGGTGTTTGGATGACAACATGATTAAAGAGCTAATGTATTTGTTGAGTGGTAACAGGAATTGTGTGGTGATATTAATAAGAATATTTATGTATCAAGACATGATTATATATGGATATTCTAAATGCACATGATATATATCATATGACAAAGCTTGTAATGAATGAGAAGAAATATGTCACTATGTGGATATTCTCTACTATAAATCAAGTGACATATATGACTAAGCAATTGTTGATGATCAAGCAATGTGACAAGAAACAAAAGAATCTAGTTGATGTGTCAAGCATATTTTTACTATGGTCATTGGCATTGAGTATTGATTATTGTTTGCTACACATCAAAAGGAATCAAATACATCTAAATAAAATATCAATCATGTGCTCATAGATGATACAAGGATATGTGTGAATCATGATGGCAAGTTGATGAAAGGTTGGCAAGGACTTGGCTGCGAAGGACCATACTTTGAAGAAGGGCAAGCATGAGGCTTGGCGCTGAAGGACCTTTGTGATGGAGAAGAGCAAGTGGATGCTTGAATCTGATGAATCAAAGAAGCCATTAAGACTCACATATTTCTAAGTGTCAATTATTTTTAAATCAAGAAGAAAAGGTGACATGGATGAAAAGTGGAGTTTTGACCATATGAATTAATTTTCCATAGTTATCAGCTCAAGGAAGATATGCTCAAGTGCTGAAAAAGTTGATTGCCCTCATGAAGAGAAATATGAAGAATATCGGTAAATAAAATTATCTCAAGCTCAAGCAATGCTTTTAGTGTAAGTTATTTATTTCTAAAGTATAGGTTGTCGTTCTATCAAGAGGGATGCAACATGTGTTAATGACAATGTCAAAAGTGCTCAAAACCTAGAGAGAAACCTTTTGAGAGACCTTAAACCCAACCCAGAGTGTGCTGCAGTGCTTCAACCGGTCAGACCGGTTTGAATAGAGTTTCTGGGTCCAGTTTTCGATTAGTGAGTTTTTAGGCTAGAAATTTAGTTGGGTATTTAATTTGAGTTGTTTAGCAGCCTAGTTGGTATTTTGTGGAGTCTTTTTAGCTAGTATGGTTGGGTGGCTTGTCTCCAACCGGTCAGACCGGTGTGTCATACTGGTCAAACCGGTGCGAGTTTGATAGCCCCAACGGCTAGTTTTTGAAATCATGTTTAAATACTCCTCCACCTCTCCCTTTGGCTGCTGCTGGTTCTTGCCCAACTAAAAATCATCCCAACAGTCATTTGAGCTCTCCCTAACCTCTCTTTGTGAGATTTGATTGATTCTAGCAATATCTTTGAGTTGGGTTGAGAGATTTGAGTGTGTGAGCACACGTGAGCAAATCCTAAGCCTTGAGCACTTTGGGCTGTCGTCAAGTAACTCGTGAAGCATTTGTTACTCTTAGAGGTGAAACCTCCTAAACGGCTATGCGTCGCCCTAGAGCCCCCAAGCTTGTGGTGAGCCTTGGGATAGTTTGTGAGGGCTGTGATCTTGTCTCCGTAAGGAAAAATATCGAGTTGGTGGAGTGGGGAAAGTGGTTGAAAGGGATCCGGCTTGGAGTTGGCCTTGTGAGCAGCTCTAACTTCCTCAACGGAGACGTAGGGATCACAGTGGTGTGGTTTCGAACTTCCATAAACAAATTATCGTGTCTCCTCCTTGGTTTGCACTTTAGTTGTTTTCTAGTTCATATTTGTGATTCCACTTTGATCTACTTAGTAGTGCTATTTTGTGTGCAGATACTGAGTGTATGTGCTAAGCAAAATCTCCTGGAGCACTACTTCAAGTCTTATTTGAGGTAGAATTCAATTTTGGGGTGTTTGATCTGTTTGTGTCAGTCCACACCGGTCAGACCGGTAGAGCATACCGGTCAGACTGGTTTAGTACTAATCTGTGCGAAATAGTTTTGTAAATTTTAGGTTTCGCCTATTCACCCCCCTCTAGGCGACATCAAGATCCTTTCAGAAACTCCTTAGCATTAAGATCAACACCCTAAGCATTCTTAGTGGGGATGGCACCCTTGATGCCAGAACTGATAGTCTGACTCATGACCATGATCGTCATACGGTCGGATCTTTCCCACTTCTCAAGAGCAGCTGAAGTCTGCCATGCAGCAGGTGCAACAGTCTTATCCTCCCTTAGTGCCATGTCAAGTTCGTTTCATGCCAAGCATGTCATGACCTTGCCCTTCCAGTCGGGGAAGTTCGCTCCATTGAGCGGCTCAATGTTGTTCAGGTAGGAGGCAACAATATTGACATTAGTAACTGAAAATAAGATGAAATAAACTTAACTTAGAAAACATATACAATGAAATACAAATAAAAGCATGATAATAACCTCTAATAAATTAATACTTAATTAACCGAACCACTAAACTTGATCAAACTAGTGGATCGAAAGCAGACTAGCATAAAAGCAACTAATACCAAATGATAGATCGAAAGATCTATATCTTAAAACATGACTAAAACAGGATCGCTAGTCTAACAATAGATCACATCTAGTACAACTAACTAATGTGGAAAACCGAGGGTTCGACCTTGTTACCGACGGCGGTGGCGTCCATTATCATCGGTGCAGAGGTGATATAGTCGATGGCGAGGGCGCTGTCGGGACGTAGCGTAGACGTTCCTTGAGCGTCTTCTTAGGGTAGCGAAAACCTTCTGGATGGTACCGGGATTGCCCGGTCGTGGATCTCGTGCTTCCAAGCCTTCCAACGCCCTTAGTGATCAGTGGGTGGATTAGGGGTTGGGTAAACCTTGGAATGTGTGAGGTGACTCCCGGTGGGGGTTGATCCTCTCTTTATATAGTGCTGTAGATCCGGGGCCGAGTCCAATAGATGGCTTAGGCCCTCCTCCCGATCACGGCAAAAAAACGGACTCCGGATCTGTTGCCAAACAAGATTTAGTGAAACTAAATCTCTCCTTTATTCTCTGCTCTGTTGTTTGACCGAGGTCAACCAAAACAAATCCAACAACGCCGAGTTTCTCTGGATACTTTTATAGATAGGATTTCATAGTCGATCCACCAGGCAGAGGTTGGATGGATAATACTCAGCTAAATAAACCTGCACTATAATTGTTTGGAACGTGGGAGCTACTTCCTCAACAACCTTGTTGACTCGGGCAGAGCTTGCGCGTGTAATGCATGGAATTTCTTCTACTAATTTTGCTAGATTGGATCTCTATATTATGAGCTGGTTGCTACATGAGATCATTTCCTAATTTTTTCCATATATATAGGCTAGAGTGTATATTTGTCAAAACATTTTTTTTGCAAATATACTGCATATTTTTGTTGAATCCTTATTTGATGTGCACAATGATTAGTCTACATGTAGATTATTGATTCATGCCTCTCCATTTTGCCTCTGTAATTAATACAAATGGTAGTTTTTGGTATTTGGTTTGTTGTGCCTACACAAGTTATTGACAATAATGTTTATAATTTGGTCTTTGTGCCACTTCTAAATATGCATTCATATATGGCTTGAAATATGTTCTTCGCGCTGCATGCATCTTGTATGATAATGAAGTCAAGGAACTTGAGATGGGAATAACACCACTGGCTGCAGATCGTAGGATATAAGCATTATTCAAGGACTATTGAAATTATAATAAGATGTGTGCGGAACACATCGAGATGGTTGATGGTTCTCCTCATAATATAGCACTCTGGAAGTACTGACCTTTTAGGAGCATTGAACATTAACTAATCACGCGTGCCCCTTGCAGGCTTCGATAAGCACTAAACTACTATACGAGAAGTGGTGGTACTGGGGCTACTAATCAACACATGGCATCAGGTGCGCGAAAACTAACCGCAACGAGAGCAAGCTCATTGCGCCTCATGTGAGGTAGTAAGTCTTTTGCTTTCTATGCCGTGATTGTAATCTGGTAACTCCAGCAACTTGTTACTTTTGTGGCTTTAAGTAAAGCAAGAGCCGGTGGCCTTCTCTGTAACAAAACTAACCGCAAGAAGAGATGAAACAAATGATGACTCACATAAAGCGTTTGAGCAACGATCGCGGGCAAAATTCGGACAAAAGGTGTTGAAGCTCGAGTTGCATCTAACAACACATACTTAACAAAACATATCTTAAGGCATTCATTCAATTCTACGTATTTCCTTAATAAAGACTGTTGAAACTATAATAAGATGTAAGTATATTTCAGAGGTTGACCCGGAACCGTCAGGCCCTAAGAGCTGCGGGGTCAAGAGCAGAATGGAACAAGGATTCTAAGAGCTGCGGTGTCATGGGCAGAATGGAGCAAGGACCCTAAGAGCTGCGGTGTCAAGAACAGAATGGAACAAGGACCCTAAGAGCTGCGGTGTCATGGGCAGAATGGAGCAAGGACCCTAAGAGCTGCGGTGTCAAGAACAGAATGGAACAAGGACCCTAAGAGCTAGCAGAATGGAGCAAGGACTGCACCGTGTACCACCGTGACAGTAGCAACCTTTTGTCTTCCTCTGGAATGGCGCGCCACTGCCCATTTCCATGAAGGTGCTAGGGCTGGAGAACATATCTAAGTGCTCTCATTGGGCCATGTGCTCCTGTGCTTCCATTCACTAATGTAAAGAATGTGCATACAAAAATTGTAACAAAAATATAAATGCATAGATCATGTCATGATGTATCATCATGTAAATTTTTATATGCAACAAAAATTTGTGTAAGATGTAACAAAAAAAAATGAAATCAATGCATCAACGGTAACAAATTAATTTGACATGAACACTACAACCGTAACTATTCAGTACATAATTTCTCTTTTGGGTTCTGCTAATTTTCAGACCTTTTAATCACCCGCTCTAAGCTGTCGGATGGAGATCCAACACTACTACAAATACAATAATCCTACAATATAAACACTATACAAATTCAACTATCCAAAAGCGTCGCCTGAAAAATTCCTGCCGCAATCAGTCACTTGAAGAAAATAACATGTTCTCTTTATGTTTCTCTATGCACAAGTATCAGTTGCATCTCAAACTTTTACATGACGATGCTAAAGGATTGTATTCTTTATTTATTCATATTTTTGTTTGAATTTTTTATCCACTATTGGCTATTGCAAGTATATTATAACAGACACCACTCTCACAATTTAAAGAAAAGTACTATCTGTTCTTATATTGTTGTCGCTATTAAATTTTTAAGTTATATTTAATTATTTATTTTTATTCATTTTTTTAAAATATATTTTTAAGATTTTTTATTATTAAAAAAATTAAAATATAACTTATAGTTTTATGTATTTAAATTAATATTGAATAAGAGTACTTGCCTCTCATCCCTATATTTTCAGTATATAAGGCATGTTTTCCTTATAAAAGTTACCAAATCTAAATTAGTATCATAGGTTCATTTGATTTGCATCCAATCTAGTGATGTACGTTGCAGTAGACGGTGCAGGCAATAAAAATCTTATAAACAACATGTTGGAGATATAAACATGGCATATCTCATGGAGCGACCTAAATGGCGTTACCGGGGCGGCATATGCATAACGCCCACACAAGATGTGTGGTCGACCGACCGGCCCTGGTGCCTGGAGCTCATTACAGGCAGTTCGTAAGGCAGCCATGTGGGAAGAAGCCACACGGCAGCTTGACGATTTTTTTTAAATATATTTTTTTAAACTAACATTTTAATAATAAATCGTACCAATCTATATTTTTGGAATCTAGACCATTTGATCACGCTAAATTGTCTGGCGTGACTCGTAAATCAATCACGCCAAATAGAATGGCACGATTGACGTCACGTGGACTAAAAGTCCACGTCAGATAGATAGCAAGCTCGGGTGGCAAGTGAGTTATGCCAAAATGAATGGTGTGACTGAAACATGAGTCGCGCCAAGGTGTTTGGCATGACTAACACTAAGTGAAATTCAAACATCCTGTCTTTATGTTTAATTAGCCTCAATCGTCTATTTTTAAAATTTTGTACAGACCGGAGTAGAACTCGACCACAAAACAAAAAGTGCTCTACATAACATGCTCTCCACGTACAAAAAGTTTCAAAAAATACTAAACTATATAAGTAATTTAATTTATATCTTAAACAAAGCTAATCGTTAACAATATCAGACTGAAATTCAAACATCCTGCTTTTATGTTTAATTAGTCTCAGTTATCTATTTTTATAAATTTATATAAAGAGAATTAGAACTTTACCACAAAACAAAAAGTGTTCTACAAAATATTCTCTCCATAGAAAAAAAACTTTAAAAAACACTAAGCTAAATAAGTAATTTAATATTTATCTTAAACAAAACTAATCATTAACAATATTAGACTGATTCAAATATCCTGCCTTAATATTTAACTAGCCTCAATCGTCTTTTTTTAGCAATTTATATGAAAGGAATTAGAACTCGATCACAAAACAAACATTGTTCTACATAACATTCTCTTCAAATAAAAAAAGTTTCAAAAAAATACTAAACTATATAAGTATTTTAATTTATGTCTTAAATAGAGCTAATCGTTAACAATATCAGTAGTCTGATATTGTTAACGATTAGCTCTGTTTAAGACATAAATTAAATTACTTATATAGCTTAATATTTTTTAAAACTTTTTGTACTTGGAGACCATACTATGTAGAACACTTTTTGTTTTGTGGTCGAGTTCTAATTCGGTGTGTATAAATTTTAAAAATAAAAGACTGAGCCTAATTAAATATGAAGGTAGGATGTTTGAATTTCACCAAATGTTAGTCACGCCAAACACCTTGGCGCGACTCATGTTTCAGTCATGCCATTCGTTTTGACGCGACTCTCTTGCCACCCGAGCTTGTCATCTATCCGACGTGGACATTTTGATCCATGTGATGTCAATCATGTCATTCTATTTGGCGTGACTGATTTACGAGTCGCGCCGGACAGTTTGACACGACCAAATGGTCTAGATTTTGAAAATATAGATCAGTACAATTTTTTATTAAAATATTAAGCTATATAAGTAATTTGTGCGGATCCCACCTATGCAATAGCTGGCTTATGTTTTCGTCCTTGTTTCGCATAAAATGATTAATTCAAAGTTATTATGTTCTAAATGGTCTCCTGTTTAAATTGAGATTGCTCTGCTTAAACTAGTATGGGACTATGTCCCTGTGATACTGTAGCACATGGCCTGAATGTAAAAATGCTACTACTAAAACATTCACACAAAAGAAAAAGATATAAAGAGCACCAGTACAAGAATCGTGCATGTCACTGTTTCTAGAACTCTAGCTGAAGAGCCACTAGATCATAGCATGCTGAAATGATTCATAACTCCTCATGTTCTTTTGAACCTTTCTTGACTCTTTTGTCTCCAGCAATACACCACGATGATCATAAAGGTTTGTTCACACAATCAGCATGTCCGTTGCGCGCCATTGAGGTATCCAGATGGTTGTGCTTGTGTGTAGTGGCGAAGCTTGAACAATGTGCCCTGCCTCACTAGCTGAGTAGAAAATGTCCGCAAATAGTAGTGATTTACTGTTTACATAGTGCAAATTTACGGGGCAAACAGTAGTGGTCATCATTTCAATTTTTTTATTTTTACAGAACCCACACTTGTAGGAAGCAAATCCATCACAAATTAAGGAGATCGTAAACAAATTAAGCAACACACGAGAACAGTAGTATAGTACACATGTTATCACTGATCCATAAAAACAAATTACATCGTCAAACAGTTTGGGTCGGAGGAAGCTTCGTTTGCAGACGGAGGTGGACCTTGATTTATTCGACAAACAAGAGCTGGTGGTGGGAATTAGGGAAGACCAAAGAAAGAAGCAGCGACTGAGAACAGAACACACTTAATTTGATGAGGAGTCGTCACTTGCAGCTGTCCAGCTCCTTGACCTTGAGGCAAGCTACGTCCGGAAGTTTGCCATCCTTTGCGATGATCTTCTTCTTCACCTCGCATAGGCACTCGGTGCTTAGGTCTTTGCAGCAGTCAAAGTATGCATAAGGATTACCTCCACTACCAACAACTGTATCGACCAACTCGATCACACTCTTCCCTTCCCTAAAAAGATTCGCACACTTTTCTGAACGGTCGCACGGTGGTAGATGCTCTGTTGTGGGGAGCAGCGGGGGCAGAACAGCCGGAGGGTAGATATATGGAGGGAGTGTAACCGGTGCAGGCTGAATAATAGTAACTGGAGGAGCCCGTCGGCCAAAAATAGAATCGACGAGACCTCCAATAAATCCCTCGACCGGGAGGGCAGCCATATGTGCTAGTATGGCCAGAGCGATGGCTAGCCCAACGAATCGGCCCCGCTTCAAGGGCGCTGTTGCCATCGGAGCTGACTGATACACAACTGAGTCTATGGATGAGCGTAGGTGCCAGCTAACGGAATGTGAGCTATGGATGAGCGCTTCCTATGTGTATGCTGAGGACTTGTGGAGGCGCCGAGTTCCTCTGGATCCTTTTATAGATAGGATTTCCAAGTCGATCCACCGGGCTGAGGTTGGATGGATAATCCTTAGCTAAATAGACCTGCACTATAATTGTTGGAACGTGCCAACTACTTGCTCAACCTTGTTGACTCGCGCAGAGCCTGTGCGTGCAATGCATGGAATTTCGCCTCTAATTTTGCTAGATTGGATCTCTATATATTATGAGCTTCTTGCTACACGAGATCATTTAACTAATAATGAACGTATAAAATTAAGGGGGTGTTTGGTTTGACTTTTTAGGTGCTTTTGCTTCTAAAAAAATCAAAAGTCAAATCAAAGAGGGTAACTTTCTCCCATGTCCTTTGAGTAAAAACAGCTTTCCTCTAGTTCATTTCTTACAGCACCTCTCCCCTTACTGTTACTGGTTATGGCTTTCAACTTGTCTCAAAAATTACCCACTGCCCACTGGTTAAGGAGATACCGGTTTGATTCTTCTTTTCTTTCCGTTCGTTCTTTCACGTCAACGAGATCGAGCGGGGGAGGAAGCCACAGGGGAGGCGGCGTCGCTGGGCTCGCACAGAGGAGGAGGCAGCGGCGGGCTCGCGCGGAGGTGCGGAGGCGGTGGCGGGCTCGCGCGGAGGCGCGGAGGCACCGGGCTGCACGGAGGCGGTGGGCGGCGCGAAGGCGGCGGGATGCGCGGAGACGGTGGGCGGCGCGGGTCACGGGGTGCACGGAGGTGGCGGCGGGTCGCGGGTAGGCAGGGCAGGCGGCCGGAACAGCGCGGGCAGGAGGCGGCAGCGGTCATGCAGCGGCGGCGGGGTGCACGAAGGCGGTGGCCGGGGGCACGACGCTCGCATGGCGGGCGGCGGACCATGGCGTCGCTCGCGTGGGGAACGGCGACGGGCGCGCGGGACAGCGGCGGAGCAGGGCAACGCCAGAGCAGGGCGGGGCAGGCGGGCGGAGCAGGGCAGGGCTCGCATCAAGGGAGATCCAGAGAGAGATCCAGGAGGAAGAAGGAGCTGACGAGTGGGGCCCACTAGTTAGTGAGAGATAAACAGTTGAGTGATAACTAATGTGGATGATATATGGGGTCTACTTGACACGTGTTATAAAAGTCATAGTTAGTTAGCCAAACGGTTTTTGGTTTTTCTTATAGTTGATATCACAACAGTTTTTTTACAGTCACAGCACATAATAGTTTTTCTTCACAGTCACAGCCTTCTAGTACCACTTTTTTTTAATTAACATGAATTTCAAAGCAATCACATAATAATTAATTAAAGTATTTAGGCATTCTTGTTAAATTTGTGGTGCTGTCAAGATATCGATCCAGCCTGATCTAACCCATCACACAGTTCTATCGATACAGCTAATTGATCAATCCATGTACACTACTCCTACTTGTTTACTATACCGCCACTGGATAGTTCTCCGGCAAGCGGTCGATTTGGCATATAGCAGTTTCTTCACCAACGTCTCCACCGGGCCACCAATGTCGACAAATTAAGTGCACCCCTTCTCGTCGTCGTCGTACAACTGAACCTTTCTTCCGTCCACGTCCACCTAGCATGGAGGCGAAACCAGTGCTCGGTGAAGCGGATTTAGATTGTGCCGTGATGTCCCTGCTGTTGTTACAGCTAGCCTAGTGTCTCTAGTGCTTTTGGTTTCTTGAGTAGTTATAGAAAAACACACGGAAGCTATGATTTTCCTAGTGTCAGCCAATAAAACTCGGTCCTGAACACACACAAGGGAACAGTCAAGTGAAATCCAATTCATAAAATAAATTGATCCATGAACAACACCATTGTGGTAAAAGTGTCCTCCTCAGTTTCCTGACCAAATGTCACCGAAAATAAATGGCACTCCATGTGTTTTGACGCTTTTTTCAAGTATTCTAAGCGCTAGGAGAAGCACTCCAATATGGTAGTGAATCCCTTTGTTCTAAATTAGTTATCACCATTAGACTTTTTATATTACATTTCTCTATTTGTCTTATTAAAAAATTAAAAAATTATTAGATATTTTTATTTATAATTTATTCTATCACTAGAAAAAACTGATGCAGAGTAGATATGTGCGGAACACATGAAGATGATTCTCCTTGTAGGAATATAACACTGTGGAGCTGGCTTCGAACAAAAGTAATAGAAGTATACCAGAGAAGCGGTATTGGGATACTTAATTAGCATATGGCTGTCAGTTTAGTTATATCTATGATACAGTAACAATAATCGTTAGATGCACACAAACATGTTAGCGAAACATATCTCGACTGATACTATATTGGCTGAAACAGGGAATCGTAATGAACCACGATCATATCAATATCAAATCTGCAAACACCGCTGCCTCAACTGAAACAGTAAAGTTTATTGGAGTATTCATATATATGTTCAGTGTGTTGCATGCATCTTTTATGATAATGAAGTCAAAGAACTTGAGATGGGAATAACACCACTGGCTGCAGATCTTAGGATCTATCTAAGCATTTTCTATGGACTATTAAAAATGTAATAAGATGTGTGCTGCGGAACACATCGAGACGATTCTCCTTGTATAAGAACATAGCACTCTGGAAGTACTGATCTCTTAGGAGCCTTGAACATTAACTAAATCACGCGTGCCCCTTGCAAGCTTCGATAAGCACTATATGCTACCCAAGAAGCTGTGGTACTAGGGCTACTAGTCAACATATGGCCGCCAGGTGCGCGCAAACTAACCGCAACAAGAGCAAGCTCACTGCGCCTGACGTGAGGTAGCAAGTCTTTTGCTTTCTATGCCGTGAATATTGTACTCTGATAACTCCAGCAAGTTGTTACTTTTGTGGTAAAGCAAGGGTCAGTGGCCTCCTGTTTAAAAAAAACTAACCGCAAAGAGAGATGGAACAAATGATACATAGTGTTTGAGCAATGATGAAAGCAAAATTGGACAGAAGGTGTATATAGAAGCTCGAGTTGCATCTATCAACACATACTTAACGAAACATATCTCGGCTGACACTCTATTTGGGCTGAAACATGAATGATAATGGTGATACGCCTCCCACAATTTTTTTTATTTTAAAAGTACCCTCTTTGTTCTTATATTATTATCGTCATGATTTTCTGCTGCAGCTAGAAGCTGGAGGAAAGAGAGAATGAGACCTAGTCATCATACCTCTTATGTCCTGAGCGACACGTGCTATCATAGACCAGACAAAGGGTTGCGATCTTGATTGCGAGAGTTAGCTAACTCTAAAATCCCATCCTCAAATTGCAGGTTATAGGTTTGATGAGAATATGAGATGGGAGAGCATTTTGACACTCCCACTTCTAGCAGCGCGCAGTGCAGAGGCGTGTCACCATCTGCATTAACTGCAGGCGTCTAAGAGGTGCTTGCCTTTTGCCGTATATCACGTTGCGCTCATCAAGAAATTTTTATCATCGCCACCGAACGCGACTACATGGAGAACTGAACCCGGCTGGTAGGAGTGCGGCCACGCTTTCGCCGGTGGTGGCTGATCGCAAATTCTAGACATCGAATAAACGATGACTTCAAGCACTAATAAGGCGACTTCATCGCTCCTGATGAGTTCGCTTAGGCATTCACAACAAAACATATGAATAGCGCTGTTGCAAGAATCATGTCATTGTTTTTAGGAGAACTCTAACTAAAAAGTTGTTAAGTTATTATACATCGATCACTTGCATCTAAAAGTCTAATCTGATAGAAAAGAATAGATAAAAAATACGATCAATTTACTTATAGTTCAACACTTCCGTGCAGCTGAAAATAAGAGTGACGTAGCGGAAAACACGATCCAGGACTTGAACTAAAAATATCTGTCTTTGATATCATGTTAATTTACTATGTACTGACAAGTTGCACCCAAAAGACTAAGCTGATAGAAAAGGATGGAGAATTCATCACTTATAGTTCAACAAAAGCCACTAGATATCGCCGTCTGCTTAGATGATTCATATGTCCACTATAGTTAAATATATATTAGCAAAATATTCGTGTATTGCTACAGACATAAAGAAAAACTTATGATAAACCTATAGCATAAACATGTACTCCCTTCGTTTCAATTTACTTATCATTTTAGAGGTATTTTTTGTTATCCAAGTTCATTGAACATTCTCTAAACCTGGACATATATGTTGTCCAGATTCAGAGAATGCTCAATAAATCTGTTAAATAACCAAAATGACAAGTAATTTAGGATAGAGGGAACATGATTTTACAAACAACATTAGCCTCATGTGTCAGTATTAAAAACCTTGTTATAATAGTTTTACAAAAAAAATTGACTTTTTAATATTTGATCACACATATCATTAGTTCTATCAAAATTTATCACCATAGGTGTGACTATTGACCATATAAATATTGTTATTTTACAAAATATGACAGATACAAGTACACTCTTATCAGATGCTGGTTGTACTAACCTTTGTTCGTTGAGAAAAATATATGAAAGTAAATTGCAACATATAGGTACACACTTATTATAGTCAATGGAGCTATATACGACGTAGCGCGTGTCAACATGTTAGCCCATCCTCTTGTAACCCTCTCCAATACCTGCAGTACTTCATGTCTTTGAATTAATGCATCAGATGCTAAATTGACACGGTGATATAGTTTAAAACAAAAATGATTTTTGGGCATTTGCAATAATGCCATGATTTTTCTGGAATTCTGGTATTGTAAAAATGTCACTAGAAAATTGTACAAATGTTACTGGCAGTTGCATTTTTCCACTCTGGGTATTTTAGATTTTCTAATTAAGATTTAATTATGAGAATGATCAACATGCATGGTTGAGTAGCTATATGTGATGCTATTGTCACAATTTTCCATGTGTGAAATGGGTGGATGTTGTCGTAGATCACCTCCTGGCCTGGGTGTAGTACTGATCAGATGGCTTAGGGCCTATTTGATAGGGCTCCGGCTGTGTCGGCTTCGGCTGTGACTATGGCTTTTCTAAAAACTCAGCTGTCTGAAATTGTTTGGCAAAACAGCTTCTTCTGTAACTTCTCAAGCAGTTTCTTTTGTAACTTCATGAATAAAGAGGTAAATATCCATATTTCCCATAGACTAGATACATTGTATACATATATTTCTTGTTTTCATAATATAAAATAAATTAATTAGTAGAATATAAATTAATAAATTATAAGTTATAAAAAAATTTAGAGCATGAGTCAATATTGCACCACAAATGATCATGAGTACCTCAAAAAATGTATTGTCCCGGTAAGATGGAAGGATAGAAAAATTAAATAAAGGTAGTCTGCTTTATTTTTTAAAACCGGTAATGTTTTTGATGTGGGTCCAGAGGACAAGAAGCAATTGAAGCCACTGTTCCATGGTTCCGTGGCTCCGGGCTTCGCTGCCTTTTCACGCGTGGCTTCGCCCGGAATTTATGGACAGCCGACTGGAGAAGCACGGTCTTTAGCGATTTTTTTGGAGGAGCCGCTGGCGGAGGCGGAGGCGGAGCCCGGCCAAACGGCCCCTTAATTATAACTCGACGTTTAGATCACCTCCTGCCTTGAGTGGAGTACTGAGTGGATGTTGTCGAATGACGCTAGAAAACTTGTTCCACTTTGGAATTTACAATTTCTAAGATTTGGTTATGAGAATGATCAACGATCTGGTCGACTAACAATTTGTGATGATCATTGCAATTTTTTTTATGTTCAAATGGGGGGATATTGTCGTAGATCCCCTCCTGATCTTAATGGAGTATTGATAAGTTGGCTTAATTATAACTGGATGTTTCCTGAGAGAAGTGCTCCAGTGGAGCTTTTTTTAAATTTAACATGAATCTTAAAGCAGAAACTAATTATAATTATAGATAAATAATTCTCTTAAACACAGGGCCCAACCCTATCCAACCCAGCCCCAATCCAAAGCAAGTTCAGCTCGGTCGAGGAGATAGGCGGAGAAACTGATCGAAGAACGATTTCTTCTCCCAGTCGTGCATTCTCTCTTCCTTTTCTGACCTGTTCTCCTCTGCTCCGGGAGGCCATTGATCGGCGGCGAGCTGCTTCGCGGATCCGCGGCGGCAACGGCCATCATTACCCAGTGGCGGAAGTCGAGGTGGCAGGGAAAGTGAACCCCGAATCCTTGCTCAGCAAGTAGCCATCTCTGCCTTTTCGTCATCGTTTGGTGCTGAGACGAGGGAGGGAGTCGGCGATAAGGACCTGCACAGACCTGTTCTCGTCCTCACGCTCCACTAGTTACCTCCTCGACTGGGCTGAACGTGGGTTTCGATCGGGATTGGATAGGGTAGGACCCTGTGTTTGAGGAAATTAATTATCGAAAATTAATTATTCCGCTGCTTTAAGATATGTGCTAAATTTGAAAACAGCTCCACCGGAGCAATTCTCTGAGAGAGAAACCACTCAAACTAATCATTGCACGCTGATAGGCGGTGTTGATGTTGCGGTCCAGGTGATAAATCCCTCGTACTTTTTTGCAAATAAATCCTTCGTACTTTGGACTGAAGGAACACACGACATCTTCAGTTTCTTCGATCGAGGAGGAAACCTCTGAACATGCGTAGAAATGCGGAGCAGCCGATTCATTCCAACTTCGGAAGTGAAGCAAAGATTGAATATATCTCCAAAAGAGGAAAAGTGAAGCAAAAGTGCGGGGAAAATATATGGTCACTTGTCTGCGGCTATATTAATATTTTTGGGATTGCGCCGTAAGCCATGCAGAATTGTGCGGCTGATGACGGCCATGCACATGTGCTCGGTTCCTTCAGATATCTGCTGCCTCATCAGAAGAACGCCCGTTATTCAATTAAACCTCCAGCCGCCAAGCCACCGTAACGATAAGGCGGTAATGCTAAGCCTATATAAGACTTCCGAGAATCATCACACAATCATCAGAACCAAATTATTAACTGAGTCACAGAGAGACGCGAGCAGACTCAAAGACATCTTGTGGCTCAAACTTCCAAAGCAATTCGTAGAGGGTTTCGAATCAAGTTTGGTTACGAGAGGCCTTATAGTGTAGCTGCAAATCCTTGATCGTTATGGCTCCAGCTCAAATTCTTGCAGTCCTGCTGCTCGCACTCATCAGCTGGCCGTTAGTCGTGGCCGCCGCTGACGTCGCCACCAACGCGTCCGCTCCGGCTCCGCTTGCAGCTTCTTCAGATGGATGGCTGAAGGCGCATGCCACGTTCTACGGCGGAGCTGATGCCTCCGGCACCATGGGTAAAGAACTATCATAGATTACAACATTCGTTCTTAAATTATTATCATCATTAACTTTTTTTATTTAACTTTGACCATTTATCTTATTCAAAATATTATTTCAGTTATAAAAATTTTTAAGTTATGTTTAAATTTCTTTTGATAATAAAACAAACTATGATGACATATATGATATTTTAAAAAAAATTTAATAAAATAAATGATCAAAGTTAACAAAAAAATCAACGGTGACAATAATTTAAGAATAGAGGGAGTACTCCATAATGTTATCGCACACGCTCTAGTAAATGAGATTTAACGTTTAGGGCATGCAGGTGGCGCGTGCGGGTATGGGAACCTGTACACGTCGGGCTACGGCACTAACACGGCGGCGCTGAGCACGGTGCTGTTCAACGACGGCTTGTCGTGCGGGCAGTGCTACAAGATCATGTGTGACCACGACGCGGAGCCGCACTGGTGCAAGCCCGGCGTCTCGGTCACCATCACGGCCACCAACTTCTGTCCTCCCAACTGGGCTCTGCCCAACGACAATGGCGGATGGTGCAACCCGCCGCGCCCACACTTCGACATGGCGCAGCCCGCCTGGGAGCTCATAGGAGTATACCAGAGAGGGATCATCCCAGTCCTCTACCAAAGGTATGCATTATTGCTCTTAACGAACGTGCACTACTTTGTTGGCCTCTTAATTAAATAGAGTTTTTACTAGACGCAGCAGCTTATTAAAACTGAAAATTTGTTGTGCAGAGTTCCATGCGTGCGACGAGGTGGAGTCCGGTTCACCATGCGAGGGTTCGACTACTTCAACCTGGTGCTCGTGACCAATGTCGCCGGCGCCGGCTCCATCAAGTCCATGGACGTCAAGAGCCCCAGTTCGGCGGATTGGATACCGATGGCACATAACTGGGGCGCGCACTGGCACGCTTTGGCGTATCTCACGGGACAACCGCTCTCCTTCAGGGTCACCATCACGGACGGACAGACACTCGTGTTCCCAAATATCTTCCCAAGTGGATGGACGTTCGGCATGACAGTCGCAAGCAATCTGCAGTTCAAGTGAGCAGTCGTCGTGTGGATTCGACGCCGTTCATCCAAAGAGATGAAACCCTGTCACACGACGTGGCGCGTAATTGCGCTTTCTATGCACCATAGTTATACAGATCCTGGTGCACAAGCTTCGGCTTGTATATATACTGATCAAATTTATTGCTTCTGATAATGGCGTCGATCACATTCATATTGATTTGTATATACAATGTAAATAAAGATAAATTCTAAAAAAACCATACATAAAGATGTGTATATTCATTGTTAATTTGTTCAATTTTTCTAGCTTTCAGTCAATGGTTTGTTACTTTGTATTTTAATTTCTTATAGGATTATTTGTATTATAACTGTAAACCATTAGATTTAGATCCAATGGCTCAAATTCCTAATTTGTTACATACTTCCTAATTTGATCACGAATCAATGAGTTATATTTGCCTTGAACTCAGAACAGCTATTCGTAGCTGGTACGAAACAAATAAAAATGGTTAGCTTCCTTCTCACATCAAGAATATCTTCGATTGTAGCCATGACAAAAAGGAGAGTATTCACGTCATTATATAATAACTTGGTTTCAAAGAGACTGATAATAAAATAACCCTCCCCTTTTTCCCTGAACCTTTTTATAGTCACCTTAAGGATTTCCATAGAGAAAGCTCTCCCTTCATGCCCTTCCAAGGTCATAGGACAAAGCCAACCTAATGAGACCATGTCCCAAATCCTATTTCTTTAGATTACGAGCGATGGGGGAACAAATGCAGGTTTACACATATAGACCTGAGTAGTGTCATAGAATGTTAAATATATAAAGGCCGAAAACCAAATTGCCAATGCCGTAATACTATGATGCCACTTACCCTATAGTGAACAACGAACCTGAATAAATTTCAGCAACTCCACATTCGGTGCTAACCCAAGTAATTTCAGCACCTCTCCCACATCTGGTGCTATCACACATGGCAACTTCAACATCATGGTCGCAGGCACCTGACACAGAAGTAGCAGCACCAGAAGTTTCCTCTGTAAGATGTAATCAATTCATGTGCTAGATCAGGTCGTGAAATTAAAAATATATTGACAGTACCCATTCAACAAGCCATGTATGAAGAAAATTAGATTAACTGATTACCGAAAATGTCCAATTCCTCAAACTTCGAAATTGTAGCTTCTCATCAGATACTTTAACCTTGCTCACATTGCTCTTCAAACCTGGCCAAGCTGCAAACAAAAATAAATGAAACCATGTGTCTCATTCATATGAATAAAACAATTGTCTGAACATAAGCTCTTTAGTTCTAAGAAATCAACCCTAATGCTATTTTAAGCACACATGAATCAGCGAATTATCATCTAAATGGATTCTGTTACATGATGCATACTATGTCCAGCAAGCACAGAACAATATAGAATCCTAACATGGAACAGAAGGCTATGAGATTCCAGAACCACAGTTAGGTTAAGTAATACCACTTAGTTGATATTCCAAAAGAAAACAGGAATTCACCAGCACTGAGCAAACAAAAAGTTCCATTATCATAACGGACCTTTTGATGAGAGGCCTCGGGTTGTAAGGGAACAAGCTCTTCTTTTGAAGATCTTCCACTGTTCTCTTTAATGATAAGAGACAAGCTTTAGCACTGAAGAATAGTTTTTGTGTACTCATTTCTTCTTTATTATCATTAGAGCTGCATCTGGCACCATTTGTATCCTTCGAGGTCCTCTGCCTTTTACAGGTGAGCTTCATTATTTTAGTCTCATATACTGACCCATCAGCAAAATCATGCCAGGACTGGGATATCAGTCGTAAACACCTGTATGTATGTGTGTGTCAGAGAAAGGCAGATCACATTGCTGAAGATACATGTAACATCAGTAAAAAAGCAGGAGAAAAAAAGGAAGAAAGCTACTAACCTTAACAGATACTGGGCACAATCAACACCGACATCTTTAGATATGAGATAATCAACAAGTACCAAGTGATCATAGTGAAGCTGCAGAACAATTTTAGTAACAAAAAATAGTATTATGCTCCAAATAGACGTCATATAATAAAATCAGAAAACAAATAGAAGTATGAACGATCTGACAAAAAACAAAAAGATATATCAACATCAAAATGCATGATTAAAAACTGAATATTAGGATGCCACCTGATAGAAATCACTGTGCCTCTAAATCAGACCTAGTAGAAAAATAACAAAAACATATCGATTGGCTCACCAGCTTAAGCAACAGATGGAATAGGTGAACCGGATCAAAAAGGCTTGAGAACATTTTTGCACCAATCAGTTCAGTAGCTTTCATGCTATCCCTGCAAGTAGGCAAAAAAGGGGTAACTTACAAGTGCATCTATTGTGGGGATAATTTTTTGCTGGCTCAGTAATGATATATATGTTCCTACTCACGTTTTCTTGGAAATTAGAGGAGCATCAAAAAGTTGTAAGAGAATGCTGAATAGCATGTCATCCTGAAATATGGATAAAGGTATTACCAAGAGCGTTCAGAATTTCTAAAATAAAAAGGTAAGTCTTTATCTCTCTCAGGAACATGAAATCTATAGCTGTACAATATCCAAAACAATTATAAAATCAACCAACAGAATGCGGAAATGTGTTGCAACAGAACAGTAAACAAATTCATTTAGCTATATCTGTCATTTCAAAGAAGATGTATTACCTCCTCTATATACAATTGCAGAAAGTATAAGGAAAAATCTATTGATGGTTTTGAGTCAAAACTCTGGTCCAAGTAGCACCGTTCAAACCAATCTGAAATTTCTGATAAACCAAAACAGCTGCAATGATCAAAGCAACCTCGCACTTTGTGGCCCAACAAATCATCATCTCTCTTACATGAGCAATGAAGTTTACCATCATTTCTGCTGCAGGACAAACATATGCAACAACCAAGCAACAGATAGATAGCTCGTCTTTGCAAGTGCTGATTCGATTTAGCCTGAGTCTCAACTAAATCTACCATGCTCAAACAAAATGGAGATCCTTCTAAACAATTATCTGGTTCAACAATATGTTGCGAGATAGGATCATAAAGAAGATCTTGAAAGTACTGCCGAAGTAATTTCAGGCAACAAATAATATGTGAGCAGTCCTGTTGCATGTAAGGCTTAAGCCGCATCATTACCACCTGTGTTGAAAACCAAAAGACATTCTGAGTCCTGACAAGTTTTAGGCTGCTACTTATTTTAGATAAAAAAAAAAAAGGAAGTCTATAAGCGTAGTAAAACTTGTCCATGTAGCCATAATAATTAGTAGTAACAACTATAAATGATGCAGAAGAGCTCAGAATGTCTGAACTTACCAGAATTTTGTGCTTGGAGTATTGATAAAGACTTTTGGGACCATGGTGTTGCTCTTGTAAGGAAGCTGCAATCTTGGGAAGTATATCCACGAGTTTCACATACATATCTTCTCTATCTATATCTACCAGGGAAGTTTTCTCAAGTAAAGAGCATAGTAGTTGGAGAAGACTGCCTGTCAGAATTCCTGACTCCACAAGATTATGACAGGCACTTAATTTGCTATCTGTAGCATTGCTGACAAGTTCTCTAGAATCTAGATGATGAAAAGATTCCCAAGGAATTTTCTGAATATGTTGAATGGATAGACAGATGAAGTCATCTTTCAATTCGCTGTCATTGTGTTTAAGGAACTTTGATGTAGCATGTAATACTTGAAAGAGACTGGTTATCATTTGCCCACTGATGCCACAAGAATGCAACTTAAGTAGTACAATGAAGTTTGCTGTACTGGTGCTTGTCACAGTACTGTCATGACTGTTGGGGTCAATTTTAGAAGTATTATGAACACGTGTCGATGATGCATGTATAGCTGCCCAGATGAGCTCGATAAATTGAGTCCAAACATCCTAAGAACCAGCAACAGGCAAGGATACAAAGTTAATTTGATAAAAAGAAATTGAATCCACCGACAGAGAAAGGAAAAGATATGAGAAACATACAAATCCAATTAGAGAAATAGACATGGAAACCAGAATATTCCCAATTGAGTGTTTGACATAGTCACTACAGAAACCAAGGAAGCCAACCTAAAAAGAATGACATAATGAAGGAGTTTTTAGTAACTTAAGAGCCATAGCATAGAGCTGTACACGTACAGGCAACAGAAATGAGATAACAGCAGACAAACATAAAATGTGGTCAATAGTGTGAAAGATTGATCTATTTCACCAATGAAAGGTTATATCAAGACAAAACTAGAAACATAGCTGTACGAAAGTAGCTTTAGTACACACAAACTAAAGTTGCAATGCCATGATACATGGAACAACAGAACATTAAACATGGATTGTTACTTCTATGAACATATTAATACCCAGAAGTAAGAAATGCAATAAAAAGATTTGCTGGTGCCTTCATTCCAAATCTGCTACTGAAGTAGTAAATGGTACATTGAATGCAGATTAACACTATACAACAACAACAAAGCCTTTTATCCCAAGCAAGTTGGGGTAGGCGAGCAGATTAACACTATCACTAAAAAAAATAACAAGATGATATAATATTTGGATGAGGTACTAAAATACAAATCCTGCACGTTACTGGGTAGATTAGCCTTTGGGTACTGTTTCACTTTGCTTCTTCATTCCTTTTAGTGTATATATCAATAGAAAGAACATAAATATATTTTGAATCTAAAACAGCCGTTCATCATTAATAAGTAGCATATCTACATGTCTTCATCATTAAACTGGTCAAGAAGGGTCATGGTGACTTGGTGAGGGCTCCAACAACTGAGATGTGTGGAAGTGACTTCATAAAAACACAAGAAACAGCATAGGAAATGTATTTACCAATATGGAGACTGTATTTGTCAAGCAGTCAAATCCATCATCTAAATGCTGTACATGTGGTAAACAACAACTGTGAATCTCTCTGGAACATGAACCAGTTTCCTAAATCAAACCAAGAAACATGAAAATGTTTCAAAAAAATAGAAAAGTCAATTGGTATAAAAAACATGTAGCAAGTATGAAACGAGATGTACAGCAAGTCTCAGATCAGTAAAATATCCCTGGCGTCATTATTCATTAACATATGGCAAAATATTATGTGGAGGAGAATATCTAACAAACAAAATGGAAAGTATCAACCGAAAACTTCAAATCAGAACTGATGAAACCTTAACCACTATCACCTTTATTAAAAAAAAAAAAAGAAATCAGAACCTCTCATTTGCATTGTAAGGCTCATAAGACCAGATTCGAATAGAGTAACAAGATATCAGATAATATCTGGTATTAGATAAATATCGCAGAATTAGGTTGTCTGAAAATAAATATATAGTCAGTTTGCTCCCTTTTCGTCACTCAATATTACTGCTACCTAAATGGAATAGGTCTGTGCTATGTGGACGGAGCCTGACAGATTACAGGAGTGAAGGTTTGCAACAAAGATAGATTCCATTGTTAGCGACCAGTGGCAGAAGTCGAACAAGATTTGTTCGCATCATGATCAGTCATGGGCTAACCGACCTGATACAGAAATAACAAAATTTTCTCGGTTCAGAAAACATGGTGCAATCCATTCGGTGTCCCACTACATGGAATCGTAGAGCTGGTTACATGTCTATCAGTTGAAACTCCCCAATTGATCCATGAGCATGAGAACGTGTTACACACTTACAATACCGACTACAGTTATAATGCTGTGATTCTACTTCCATTTTATAGAGATGCAGCTACAGTAGCACTAACCAGTGAATATTCGACCTCGGTAGGCACAAATTGAACTAAAACTGCAACATTATCTGTTGCATTCGAAGTTCGAAGCAGTACCTGATCGTCTGATTCGCACCCTTGCTCTTCCTTGTCCCATCCTCGAATCGCCTTGTTCACCTGAAACGATCCCCAACCCGATACAAAACCATCACGTCGGAGCCTCCCGTAGAGCTGGAACACAATCAAATCGAAGGACGCATCGATGGGTTACCCTCGATAGTGCGAGAAGAAGTCGCTGTTCGTCCTCCCGAGTGAGCTTCCGCGGCGGCGACGGTCCCGGTTCCTGCGGTGAGGAGGGAGGGGATGGGATTAGAGACCTTGAGCGGCGGCGTGGGGGGTGGCCGGCGAACAGAGCGGGTCCCCTGAGATATAAGCTTACGTGGTGTGGGAGCAGGGAGGCACTGACGAGGTCGCAGAAGCCGGCGAGCACCTGCTTCTCCCGCCGCTGCGGCGCCATTCGCGTCTGCTTCTCCACTGCCTGGGCCCTGGCGGCCGGTGAGAGAGACGAGCTGGTCAAACAAAACCGCCTTCGCTGAAAGGAGACGTTTTTCTCGGAGGCGAATAAACGTAAACGAGTTGTGGCCGCCGTGCGTGGTTCTTCACTCTTCAGGCTCGTTCTGGAACACGAGAACTCGTACAAAATCATCGTAGCAGTAATACCATTCGACAAAAAGGAACTTTTGCAATTGTTTTATATTACAAAAGAAGTCATCAATATATCTATGCACCATTGTTACCATGCCATTTGCTGCATCATTACTCCAGCAGTTCAGTTGTTTAATTAGCAGCCTATAGTGTAAGTTCGAAATGGCAATCAGAACATGACAGTCCCAGCAAGGGCAGCAACCTTCTGGTGGCACTGTCATGGCTTATTAATTACTCCTCTGTTTTTTAATTATTGACGTTCTGATAAGAAATGATAGTTTATTTTAGTTCATAATTTTTGTCTGAAACGTCAATATTTATACAGGGGAGGGAGTATAGATTTATAGTAGTGTCTGACAGCAACAAAAGCCCAAAACACATGAATCGTCCTGCAGCGCAACATGAACAATGCTCTCTTACCATCTCAGTTTTTATGAGCAATGAAATTCAAAGATTAATATAAACATTTAACAAGGTTTGTTCACAGTGCAGCCTGAAAATAGAGTTGCTGGTGATTCCCAGGAACTTGGACATGGGTGCTTACAGAGTGGTCCTCCGCTCTTCTGTGTCAAGGTTGAAGGGTCCTGATGCCGCATCTCGACCCGAATAAGCCTTTCCGATAAGAAGTAGACAATCCCATTTGACGGCCACGCTATTCCTCCAGGGCGCCAGTGAAACAGTTTCCGGGGGCGCCGTCTTCGTCCTTTCCCCACCCGTGCTTCTGTCATCAACGGTGGTGAAGACCTCGTACACAGCTGCTCCAGCGGCTTGTATAGTCAGTATCCTGTTTGGATCCAAGGTTAGAGTTAGTTTTAGTTAATTTGGGCATAAGTTAGTTTGGGCTAGTTGCATCTAACCCACCAAAAAAAAAAACTATTCCCTTCAAAAGTTATTAATTGGAGGTAGTGTGAATGAGACTCACTGAAAAGATAACTTTTTTCTCTATATAAAAAGGAAGCAAATAATTACATCAGTACCTTTATTATCAATCTAACCTTTACATTTAAACACCTCAAAGGCTAAAGTTAATTTAGGATTAGTTCAGGATTAGAAACTAACTCTAACTTTTAATATTGTTAAAGTATCCAAACAGTTCCAGTGTAATATGTTCAATCATAGTACGAAGAAGCTTAATTATACTCCCCCGTTGAAGCAATCTGCCCGAGCACGACCAATGCAAGGCGTTGCTGTAGCGGATTCTCCACTCGTCGGCCGATGAACGTTGTGCCGTTCCTTGACGGTGGTTGGGGGCGGTAGGAAGGTGGCTGCCTCGGCGGGCTAGGGTCTCGGCCGGGCGGCGGCTCGTATGGGGGGCTATCGCGATGCATCCAGGACGGTGCCAATGGTGAGGGTTATCGCCGATGATCTCTTACAGCTACGTCTGCTCTCACTGCTGTTCTTGCTGCAACAAGATGTACGTACGATCCAGGCATGGCTGACCACGGCGCCGCTCCTGCGTGCGGTCAACGCGCCCTTCTTTTGCACACAGCTGCCATGACTCAATGCACGCTCTGCTGTCGCCGATCAACGCGAGCGCTGGAAGCCACGACTCGATGCTTGATTGATCTGACGAGGGAGAAGTCCAAATTGGATCGATTCGCAGGAAAAGACTGGTGTTTCCAACAGTGAAGCAGAGTCTAGTAACAGCAGTACTGAACCGGCAAGCAGGAAATGCCTTTTGCTCAAACTCGCCACGCTCCAGCAGGCAGCAGATCAGCACACACATACCAATGCTTCAGCCGTTTAGCACCCGCACAACATTTTATCAACGTCTAAATTAAATAGAAAAAAAAATAAGAATCCAGGGGACATTTGCAAGTCAGATCGACCAAACTTGCTACTAGGCCCTTCATTAACGATTGGCTATGAACAATAAAATTCTAAATCCGAAAGGGCAAAATGAAATTGCCCAGCACCAACTATGGAAAAAAGGTCATCCCTGTCCCTGTAGCATCTCAACAAACCTTTACAGGAAATGGGGAGTAGAGAACGTAACAAATCAGGAACCAACGTCTATTTTAGCAATCAAACAGTTCTCAAGAGAATTTTGAAATTCTTCTGATTTCTCACTCCAATCATACAGCATGTCACAATTACCAGAAACTCATTATTCAAATATAAGCAGAGGATGAAGAGATACGCTACCAAGGAAATAACCATAATAAGGACATAAATTCAACAAGTGAGACAATAAGCCAAACCACAAACTGAAACATCATATCCTTCAGTAGCCTCCCCTTAGCATTAGCAAATGACGGGAAATCCATTATTTTATCTGGAAAGACGGTAAACAAGAAAAAAGTTATCCTTGCATCTACTTAAGCAAGTACTAATAAAAACATTAAAGACAGTACTAACCATATTAGTTGGCGGCTTGTAAGGTTTAAGGGACTTGCAGAGTACAAACCAACTGCAAAACAAAACCCCGTGTTTGCAACATCTGCAAAAGTGTCAGTCCTTGGATTGTAAATCTTCAAGAATCCGCCGTTATCACCTTCTATCTGAAGAAGTACTATTCTCCCGTCATTTAACACCAACACGGGACGTATTGTAATTCTATAGCCACGGAGTTGAGTTGGTATGCTGTGCTTCTTGACCCACAAACCCTTTTCAAAGTCCATAAGAAACCATAGGTCCATATCGGAAGTGAGAGTGCGATGGACTAAAACTAAGCTCCCGTTCACGGCAGCCAGTGAGAGTTCATTCATAGAGAGTTGTTGGGAATTGGGTATCTGGAGACCCTGCCTCCATTCTTCTCTCTCAAGGTCGAAGGAAGATATATAGTCTTGGAGAAAACCATGGCCAAAGAAATACACAATATTGCCGACAACCACACTTTGGCAGCGGCTCATTGAAACATGGTTTGGGGGGGCGTTCTTGCCCCTCCACCGAGCATGGTCACTGCCATCAACGGTGAAAACCTCGCATAGCTGCCCTGTATTATAATCAAAGCAAGATGATGCCTCCAATATTCTAAGCACCTTGTACTCCCCCGTTGAGGCGAGCTGTCCGACGGCAGCCACAGAAATGAAATCAAGAATGTCCCGCGCGCTCGACGCCTGCATGCTCCTTTGCTAATCCTTGAGGCAAGGCAAACACAGCTCCCGTGGTAATGTTGAACAATCGGATGTTGCTGGTGATGATATCCTTGGCAGTGCAGACGAAGTCGAGGTTGACGGACGTCACCAACTCGCTCTCGTTCCCCGCCGGACGACGTCCCCAGAGAGATCAATGATGTCGCAGACCACGCCGTCGTCGCGGTAACCCGTGTGGTAACCGGCGACGAGCAGCGGCAGGTTAGGGTGGCGGGCCGCGTGGGCGGCGATGAACTCGTAGACCGCATCCTCGAGCAGGGGCAGGGGCAGGGTCATGACGTGGGCCCCGTCCTGGGCCTGGAGGTCCGGCAAGATGTGGCCGAGCCCGCGACTGTGGATCTGCGAAAAAACAGCGGGAACTTGTGCTTTCATCATCTAAAAAGAGTTCAGCACGACTACTGAACCGACAAGCAGGAAATGACTACTGCCCACCCATCAGCTGATCAGCAGGCAGAAGATCGGTAAGAATTCCGTCCGTCCAAACATACAGGCACCTTGGGGTGACGACGAGGCCACATATCCTTCCATCCCTCCGACCAAGTGGACGCGTGATCATGCCACCAGGAGCACAGAGCTGTTCTAGGGACAGGCAACCTGTTTTTACCGTTGGGCATCGCCGTCGATCGAGCTGCCTCCGCCGGGGCAGACTTGTCATGATCAAGGGTCAGGATAGAAGCAGCAGCTGTTCTGGCTTGTGCGCGCAGCTCCTGACTCTTGAACCGCTCATGTCCCGGGAAGCCTCTCGCCTGAAAATTCTCTTCCCTCACCAGTGACCACGTATCACCAATTCAGCACATGTTCGGCAGCAGAGTTAAAATGAGGATTCGTTTTGGCACAAGCTAAAAAATCCAATGCTAAACATCATTCTACTCGTTTACTACAATATAAGCGTTCAACTGCTTACAGTATCTTGTTGCACTTGTACAGTTCCCTGAAGAAAGGTTCAACATATTTCACTCTGAAAAAACATCCACACATCTTTCTGGCACTTGCATTGCATTTGTGCAGGTCTCATCCAGAATTGGCACTTCTTTATTTTTGTTCTGAATAATGAAATTTCTAGTTCAAACAACAGTGCATACCGAGAATCATCAGGTTGAGAACCATGCATATCATTCTCATATGTAACAACGGTCATTCAAGTTGAAAACTGCAATACGTCTCCGAAGCAGTACTGCTCACAAACATTTGGTCTCCCCCATCCACAAGGAGTCGAGAAAGGCCATTACTGCACATACCATTTGGTTCAGCCGTCTAACACTAAAAAACATTTGATCAATGTCCAAACAAAATTAGACAATAGGGATTTCCTGGAAGATTTGTGAGGAATAAGATCCACTAATCCCCACTGCTAAGCCATTCGTGAAAGAGTGGCTTTTTTGTTTCAGAATGACACAAAAATTTTAGACAATATGGCAACATGTTTCCCTTTTCATTTCCAATGGATGCAAAAGATTAGATATAGGGTGTCCCAATTCCAGGCTCCATTACCACCATAAGAAAACCAAGAAACAAAAGTACAAAAATTATATATCAGATGAATATCTTACGTTTTGATTTATCTGGTTGAAAAAGAACATATTTCTTGAAGAGCAAACATCCAATGTGCATTAGCAACTGTTTAACGGTGAAAACTTAACTCCACCAAACCAGCAAGCCACAGAGTTGCAGATGCCACGATGACACATGAACATCATCTTCTCATGTAATCAAGGAAGTTATGGAAGTGTTTCTAACATGGCTACTTCCACAAATACACGCACTAGGGATAGGTCACTAAAGATAGATGATCCAAAGCAATCTCAGCTAATGATTAATTGAGACAAGGAATTTAATACCATGCAGGTTTCATGCCTTGTCTCATAGTTTACTCTGAAGCATCTAGATATGGAGGATCTATAACAATTTAAAGGGCGCTTGCCATTCCATAATCATTTCAGGCAGTCAAATTGGATAGAAAAGGTAAATACCCCTAACACAAAAGAACACAAGATTTAGAAATTAGAAAGTACAATCGATGGATTCCACAATTGTTCACACTTAAGTCTTAACCAAAGTTGACACAAGTGGATTAATACAATGAAGATGAAGCAAGCAGTAGCACAATATGTTTTCACGAAAACTAAAAATCCAAAGCTATCCATGACACATCAACCATCAGTGAATCCACTTTCAAAGTTTTGAAGTAACTCTCCTGAATAATGCATGCATCAGTGCATCACTATGGCCTACCCTTAGCATAAGCACATGATGGGAAATCCATTATTTTATCTGGAAAGACAATAAACAAGAAAAAAGTTATCCTTGCATCTATTTAAACAAGTACTGATAAAAAAAAAACATTAAAGACAGTACTGACCATATGATCTGGCGGTTTGTAAGGTTTAAGGGGCTTCCAGAGTACAAACCAACTGCAAAACAAAGCCCCATGTCTGCGACATCTGTAAAAGTGGTAGTCCTTGGATTGTAAATCTTCAATGATCCACTATCATTTGCAACCTGAACAAGTATAATTCTCCCGTCACTTAACACCAACAAAGGACGTATTGTACTTGAATAGCCACGGAGTTGAGCCCGTATGCTGTGCTTCCTGACCCATAAACCCTTTTCAAAGTCCATCAGAAACCATAGGTCCATGTAGGAAGTAAGATAGCGATGGACTATAACTAAGCTGTCGTTCACAGCAGCCATTGAGAGTTCATTAGTACGAAGTTGTTGGTAATTGGGTCCCGGGAGACCCCTCCTCCATTCTTCTCTCTCAAGGTCAAAGGAACATAGCTCGGCCAGAGGAGAATCTTGGCCAAAGAAGTACACAATGCCGCTGACAACCACACTTTTCCAGCGGCTCATTGAAACAGGATCTGGAGGAGCTTTCTTGCCCCTCCACCGAGCACGGTCACTGCCATCAAGCGTGAAAACTTCACACAGCTGCTCTGGATTATCAAAGGAAGCACTATCAAGGATTCGAAGCACCTTGTACTCCCCCGTTGAGGCAACCTGCCCGAAGGCAGACACAGAAGTGTAATCGAGGACGTCCCGCTCGTCGTCCGCATGTTCCTTTGATAATCCTTGAGGCAAGGCAAGCACAGCTCCCGTGGTCATGTTGAACAATCGGATGTTGCTGCTGGCCCCCTTGGCAGTGCAGACGAAGTTGAGGTTGACGGACGTCACCCACTCGTCCCCCACCGCGCGGACTCGCCGAACGACATCCCCAGATAGGTCCACGATGTCGAAAAGGACGCCGTCCTCGCGGTACGCCGTGTGGTAACCGGCGACGACGAGCGGCCGCCTAGGGTGGTGGGCCACGTGAGCGGCGATGAACTGCGGGTCGGAGAGGAGGGAGCGCCATGGACGGCAGACAGCGCGGAGGCGGCAGATGTCCTTGGCCGAGAGGCGCAGCAGGATCTCGTACACCGCATCCTGGGGCAGGGGCAGGGTCATGACGCCGCCCCCGTCCTGGGCCTGGAGGTCCGGCAATGAGGGCGGGGTCTCGTGCGCCATGGCCGAGCCCGCAACCGCGGATCTGCAAAAAAAAAAACAACAGGAAATCGTTGTCATTATTCGAAGCTTGTGAGCGAGATCTACCAGACACGAGCGGCGGGAGGTTCGGGGAACCGGAGATGGGTAAATTCCACGAGAAGAGCTTGCTACTTACCAGGAAAGTGGTTCCCGACGGAGATCGATCGCCGCAGCCGCCGCAGCGGCCGGGCGACGTTAGTCTTCTTCGGTGGCTGAAGTTAGGTTATCTTTGCGCTGCCGAGCCGAGCTGCTGCTGCTGCAAAGGAGTCATCGACTTGCGGCGGCACGGCGTCACTCAAAGGCGCAGTTGGAGGAATGCGTTCGTTTCCTCAGCCCTCAGTCTCAGGTGGGCTGTGGCCTCACAAGTCACAAGCCGCGGTTCGTATCTCCTGGGCTAAATTCGATCAATGGGCCTTAGCCCATGCTCAAACAGCCTAATCAATTTCGACAGCTTGACTTCTCTTTTTCGACAAGACCCATCAGTGAAGATAAATAGCAGTATTCACACCGTCGTGATAGCCTACAATGCCCTATCAGCTTACTACAATGGATCTGTACGTACGATACAACATATGAGCGTTTGCAATAGCACCACAAGAACAAATCTGCTAGCATAACTGAAATAGGGTGACTCTGGCTTGCAATTTATAACAAAGCTGGATAAAGTTGAACGGCAAGGCCTAGATGCAAATTAGGTAGAACAAAACAATCCCAGGAACCACTTGCGAGTCAGAATGTCAGAGATTCTTTCATCTCATTGCATGAAACCTTATTACAGAAGTGGCTGTCAACAACAAGCATCCTAAATCAGCAAGGGAAATTAACTGTCTAGTTACAACTATGAAATGGGCCATTCATGCCATGCAAAAAATACGATAAGGTAGACAGATTGGAGAGTCCGATACAAGGCTGCTCTTCTGAATCGTGATTCCTGACTAGAACACCAAGTCTGACAGTTGCAGCTTAAGCAAAAAAGAAATAAAGGCTGTTCTTCTATATCACTGCCGATGTTCATTCACCTGCAACGAGGAATAACATAGTACAGATTAGTTGGTGACCAATGCTTCGGTGGACTGCCATTTGAAGTGAGAAAAGATGCAAAGTGAACAAGCCCATTTACATTTCACATAAAAAATTAGGAAGATAGCGGACTTAAACATAGTGACACCGGACATTTCAGTGCAACAGAGTTACATATAAAATGGAATCATACAGTTTTTCTAAGATTGAATTCTGTTTCATATAAATTGTCAGGCTTCGAGCGTGACTGGTTCAGACCATCTTTCTTCCCTTAAGCACTATCATGTGGTAAAGATTCCCCAACTCATCCATCTTCCAAAAATTGGGGCGCCACCACAATTCTTATTTAATTATTTCACAAAGGCGCTATCCAAAATCATCAACCTATATTATATACCGCTACTGCTAAGTTAAAACTAGCAATTACAACTAATACTCTATGTTACTAAACAACCACTCAGCCTTATTATGCTATGACTGTGTCGTGCTGAGGAGCACAGGAAGGCAACAAAATTTCTGCACTTATAATAACACAAAATGAGTTGACTTGAAGATGCACCATTACACAGCAAAGTTCAATCAGAAAATTGGGATCATGTATTAGACTTCATACAGGAAAATGTGATAGTCTGTGAAAAAAGGATATGATTGTCAACAGTCAAATTTGTATAAATAAAATAACATTTAATCGAAATTCACTGACAATGAATCTAGATAAATTGCTGAAATTATTTTCACCCCATGAGGAGTACTTTGGTACCTTGAATACCTCAGCGAAGCTTCTCCTTCACAGAATACTTCTTGGCAGCATCCCGCACCTTTTCAAGATATCCTTCAATTGGTGGCGTGAGTGTTGCCATGTACCGGTTTGCAGGGAAAGGTGTCATGTCAGGTACCAGGGCAGCAGCTTGCAGCTTCTCAGGGAGAGCAGCAATGGCCTCCTTTTTAAGCTTCAGAAGCGTTGACTCTGCAGTTTGCCGTGCACGGTGTTGCCGCATAAGCACACGACTATATTCTTTGGCAAGTCGCCGACCATCCTCAACTGTAAGCTCATATTTGGGGATTGCCTCCTCATCAACCAGCCCAAGACTGATATAGTCAAGGCCCGGTGGTCCCATCAGAACCCGGCCCCCATCATCTCCACTAGTACCTCTGGACTTGGCTTTAGCTTTAGCCTTAGCCATATCAAGCTCACGCTGCCTCTCCTTGGAGATGAGTCCAAGCTCCTCACGTTTGGCCTCACGAAGACGCTCCTTGGGGGATAAGTGGCGCAGGGGAGTTGGGGCATTGAGACAAGAGTCTGAAATCTGAGTAATGCGTTCAATGGCCTCACGACGACCACGGCCACCACCACCACCACCACTGGAAGGTGTACCTTTCTTTGATATGGATGAACGCTTCAAAGGCTGACCTGATTTGAGCTTAGCCTTGCCTTTGGCCGTGCCACTCACATGTGCATGCTGTTGAAGCTGGTGAAGCTGGCCGGTTAAACCAGATGCCAATGCAGGGCTTACAGTTAGTGTCTTGAAGAGACGCCGGAACACGATGTTTGGTGCATTTGAAGCCATTCAACCACCTTAGCTGTAAGAATCAGAACATTTGTGACTAAGTTGATCTTTTTCTGCAGGTCAAAGTCATAGAAACATAGAATTTTCATGCAGGCAGTTAACTGGAAAGGCAGATAGGATCTACGAAAAAAACTAAGCAGCACCAAACTGTAACATGCAACAAAAAACACAGAGTACTAATTATACCTGACATAGAACAAATGTGAAGAAGCCTACAAAGGAAATACCTTCAACAACTCCAACTAACAATAACAAATTGTAATGGCTAGATTTGATAAATTAGGACACCTGAAATCAACCCATTATATTTTCATAAGCATAAGCACTTCCACATTCAAACTTGCCTCCACGACCCAAAATCTATGTATAGTCTCTAACAGGTGACAATTTTAGGACTTAAGGAAACAAAATGGCTGAAGGCAGAAGATGATGCACCTTGGGGCACAGGTAGGGCGTGAACTGGGTGTGCGAGCGTGGCTAACGCCGACATCCATGCCACAAAAGATATGTTCAAAGCATATTGAATTAAATAATAGCCAATCCATCCTCTTTATCATGTTTCCATTCAAAAGTTTGGCCAGAATAAATCAATATGATCGACTGATTGTATAGCTGATCATGCATCTCCCGCAAGCTTAGCCACGAACTGTAAAATCAATCAATAATCCACGGTCCACTCTGCAGCAGACCAAAATTTAACATTTTGAAGTATGAATCCTAATTTTCATTGCCATGTATACTCTATGAGCGCATCCCTTAGACGGAGATCCGTCCAATGCTGAATCACATCACCCGACAAATAAAAACAATCATCATTTTACCGGACCAAATCTACGGCTCATTTCCCTAAATCCAAGAACAAGAACTTCGTCTCATAGCAACAGAAAGATGGTTCGTGCGCCGTTACCTGGGAAAGGAGAGGACCAAGGCTGCCGGGGCGAGCGGCGTAGAGAGAGACTCGGTTGGGCGGGCGGCGCCGGCGTGAGTGAAGGTGAGACGACGATTACCGCGGCGTGAGTCGGGTCGGGGCGGGGCGGGGCGGCGCGCCGGCGTGAGTGGCTCCACTGCTGGCCGGGACAAGCCTAGGTTTTGCTCCATTCATCTCGTTTGGGCCAGTCGGCCACTGGCGGAGCCTGTGGGTGGATAGGGTGGGCCGCAGCCCAGCCTGAGAATCGGAAGCCCAAGGAGCTCCGGCAGCAGGGCAGCCGACGGTCCAACGCGCAACAACCGACGGTTGCAGGCGAGCAAGGAGTTGCAGCAGGTAGGTTTGTCGTATTCTAGAATTAGAGCTATTAAACATGGATCTGTTACAAAGAAAAATAGTTCATCATCAGTTTGCTTGACCCTAATAGTCTTTTGGATGATTATTTGATCAGTTCACATATTTTTTCTTTTCATTATGTAGCGTAGATGATCTAATCGAGCTTTTAAACTGCTATATTTTTTCATTGTAATGGTATAATCTTCAAAGATAAAACTAAATCTATTTGTGTTGATTTTTTAGATATGATTTTTTGTTGATTTACCATGTTTGAAGGACTTTTATTGATCTTTTGAATTTTAATTGTAAGTTATCACTTGCATTAGTTATACGGGAGGAAAAAATGTCGGCCCACCCTATCTTCAAATTCTAGATCTCTGCTGCAGTTTAGTAGTCATGATCAAGGCATGTTGAAAGGCCCTCAAGGTTAGGGCATTGTACAGCTGAATTGATTTTAGTTTCTTTCATGATTAATTTTCATGGCCCATTGTTTTGGTAAAGATCCCAATAGCTCGATTCAAAATTTCAAATGAATTTCACTCGAACTTTGTTTTTTTTTTATCTTACGGGTATTCAGCCAAATATTCTCTCATATAGATAGCATCCCCTCTCAAAATATATTGATTTGCCTAAAATTCATGTGGGTTTTGAGCTTTGTTCGTAAAAATTCACTGTGGGAAAATGGGAAACCTAGTAGTAGCAGCTCCAGAACTAAAGTCAACTTTTACTATAAAAAATTTAAAATAAAAGACAATAACAACTAAAGTTAGCCAAAAGAGGGATCTTAGCGTATCATCAGGGGCGAACCCAGGGTCCGACGACTCCAACACTTGATGCAATGGTTTTTTATTTCATGTAATTCATGTATATGGTGCTAAACATAGAGATTAACGTATGCTGAGTTTTATTTAGTGCCAAACTCGTTAGTTAAATAATTTTTTGTTTACTTATATTAGCGATTGATATATTTAAATGATGCTTATTATCCAATATAACGTCTGCTCAGTCTTTATAAAATTTCAAGGTCCGCCACTGCTCATCATCAAACACTCGAATCATTTCATGCTTTTAAAAACTCGAATCCCTTTAAAATAGGAAATCCGGTTGCATCACCAGCTCATCATCATTAAAGAAACACTTCCAGCTCCAGGCGCTTCCCAAGAAACACACCTTGAAAATTCGCCGCCAACCTCTCTCTGCCGCACCGCGAACAGCAACAAAAAAACCCACCCGCCTCGATCGTGCCGCCATCACATACTCCCATAGTCCCATTCCCTCCCGTTCCCGTTCCCGTTCCCGTTCCGGTCCTCCTCCGCCATTTTCCGTTTCCCTCCTCTCCTCTGTCCTGCCTTCCCGCTCTCTCCACCTAATCCGCACCCGTGCAACCTAGGCAGGCGCGAAGGACCGCCCGGCGGCGATGCGGTGGGACGCGACGGAGGCGGGGGCGGCGCTCGAACGGATCTGGGACCTCCACGACCGCCTCAGCGACGCCATCCTCACCGCCTCCCGCGCGCGGCTCCTCCTGCCCCCTCCCGGCCCCGCGCCGTCCGCGCCCGCCGCCTGCGCCCACTGCGGCGGCTGCCGGGGCGTCGGCGGCGGCAGGAACGGGTGCGTGTTCGTCAAGGGCGGCGGGGAAGACAGTGGCGCGGCGCTGGACGCGGCGGCGGAGGCGGTGGCCGAGGCCAGGAGCCTGCACGCCATCCGCTCCGCGCTCGAGGACCTCGAGGACAACCTCGCGTTCCTGCACGTGAGACCGTTATCTCCCCTTTACTCCCTCTGCCTTCTCAGCTGTTCTAGGGTTTCGAGATCACTGATTGACTGGTGGCGTGAGTTGTTTCTGGTTAGGACCACTCCTGAATTGTTGCAATGAATAGAGAAATAAGTATGATTTTGAGACCTCTGGTTGCGTTGTTCTCGTGACTGCGAGTCATTGCCATTGGCCAACTCAGGCACGCGAAATTGCCACCGCTTCCTGATTTTCCGTAATGCCACGCCTGTCCCCGTATTAGATACACACTCAATCGCTTCTTCATCGCTCTAGAATAATGTTGGTATCTCCCATAGTATGCTGCAAGAGTAGCTCGTCTCTGATACTTGGATATTGTGCTATGCTGTTGAATGCTATATGATGCACTTATTAGATGCTTTATTTATTGTTACCAAAGCTGTTCACTTCTGGGTTTTGCTTTTTGCAGCTGCCCGATTTGTTATTTTGTGTCCAGGTGAGCTTTTGACTCAAAAGTGGTCTGTCTCTTGCAAGTTGAGGCGCACATAGGTCTGGAACAAGAGCCATGTGGATTCTTAAGGGTTTGGTGGCAATCCACATGGCTATGGATGCCTGTTGGATCATAAGTATTGTATCTTATTCCATAATCATTTGACAATTCCAAAAAAGCTTGTACATAGGTACACAATTAACATGGTATTCAGATGCGGTTTCTAGTTGTTTGGCATGGGGATGTAGTTTGTTTCTCAGTTAATTCCCAAGACATAGGATATAAGTAACTATTGTTTTAGTGATCCCTCCATTTTTTAATTGATGAAGTTAGGACAACTTTCTTCATTTTTGAGCTGAGAAAGTTGAGCTAACATCGTCAACTAAAAACAGGAGGGAGATGTAGTTGTTTCAGTGCAGTGAGTTCTGACCGTCCTTCTGCTATCTATGACTGCAAATACTTTCTCTCACCAGATGCAAGAATAGATAATATGGAGCTCCAGGGCCTTTAGTTTACTTCAGTTGTTTCTTCCTACCAAATAACAGCGTGAGATGTATTTCTAACTCCTGTTGTTGTTGCTCTACAGAGTGTTCAATCACAACAGCGTGCTGAGCGGGATGCTGCAATTGCTAGATTGGAGCAAAGCCGTCTTGCCCTTGCTATGAGATTAGCTGAACATCAAGGGAAGAAGTATAGAGTCATTGATGAGGCCTTGGAATTTGTGGGTGAAGTGAGTGACAAGAGTCGATTTATATCACCAGAAGATGTCCGTGCAACACATAGCCAGTCAGAGGATAATGCAGCGGACAACATGGGTAATGGTTCAAGGATCATGAGAAACGTGTTATCTTGCAGTATGTCTTTAGCCAAGAATTCATTTCGACTCGACAAGATCGGTGGCGCTCTGGGCAACGCTGCAGTATTTGCAGTAAGTATGCTTGCTTTCTTGCAGCTGCATCAAATTGCATTTGGAAGTAAAACTCCAGCCACAGAATACAGGAAGAGAATCGAGTACGGTTTGCAATCTGGGAGCTCACAACCGAATGGAAGCGGCAAACATCTTGAGGTGTACTTAGCCAGAGGATGAAGAATTGTTAGATCATGCTGTTGGTTGTACAGAAAGTTTTGACCATATCAGTTTTGTCAGTTTTATTAGGGCACTGATCATTCTTTACAGTAGACTTGGACCCTTTTGCAGGCAACTATGGCACCAAGTTTTGAATTGGATTGGACTACCTTACGGGATGATGACACGTCACACCTCCCAAAGTGTAAATGGATTTTTTCTTAGAGATGGATTGTTTTACAAGTTGTTTGTAAATTGTTGTTCAAGCTAACTTGAATAGATGTGTTTTTAAGGCGAGTCCTCTTCACCATCCTACCTCCATTTTATTGCTGGTTTTGCTATTCTACATAGATAACTACTGGTGGTGCTAGGAGCCTGGGAAGAGGTGTGTTGAAGGTTCCTTGCTTGTCTTCAAAGTTTTGGATTGTCATGGCCACAATATGGATACGTGTGCTGCTTGTGTTTACGCTTTAGTTAAATACAGATTATCTTACAGTTGCTTTCTTCTGTTTTATGCTTGATGATGTCTCACTGCTTTATCTTTGTTGATCTGTTCATATTTGGTCCAGACAGCAGAATCTTCTTTTGTACGGCTTGTTATCTCTTCTCCAGATATATGCAGTATGGTCTGCTTTATTGCTTGTTCCAACTGGTCGTTTCCGTTCACGTGTTTGATATTGTTCTTTTCATTTTCTATGGTGATATGTTAAAAGTTTAGATTTCGTACTACCTGATGCTCTATGGTGCACCTTATCCATTAATGGAAGTTTAGACTGATATAAACAGCTGAAACACAATCTACATGATTTCTTATTCTTTCCATGGTTTTGTTGCTCGCTGGTTAGTTGTAGTTTGTTATTTGGTGGAGATCTGTACTGCTCATTAAGAAATTCAGGACATTTCGGTTAGTTCCGTCATGCTTGTTCGTGTGGGAGAGCTATGCTGCCCATTCAGAAATTTAGAACATGTCACATGTTGTGTACTGATAGCTTTGTTGCATAAGCTTAAAACAAAAGGAGCTATTTGTACCTTGATCACTTTAAACCAACAACACTATAGCATTTTTCCATCTAACTAATTCTGTACATATACATGCTTAAAAAGAGGTATTGATGCCCTACACTGAGCATTTCTTTTCTTGGATTTGGAACCAAGAAAGGGAAAGGACTGGTGTGGGAATAAAGACCTCTCCCTCCCTCCCTCAGCTCAAAGAGGCAGCCTCTTTTAGGAAGAAAGAGAAAGTGGCTTCCATCTTCTAATAAGCATGATACCATTGCCGACCACAAAGCTATGAAAACTGAAGATACCTTGATTTCCTTTCTTCTCCAGCTGATTTAATAGTCTAGTGAAGAAAAATACAAATGTCCGGATCTTACTTCTTCTCGACAAGCAAAACCTGAGCCATTTACTCTGTTTTTCCCCGACTTCATAATTGGAAACACTTGATTTTGTTAAACAGACTTCACGGTCAAAATCAAATGCTGGCCACTACACTAGTGACGAAAACTTTGGGAAGCCATGAACATCCACACATTGACACCTTATCCTGGGGCTCTCACTTCTGCAGCAGCAGCATTGCAGCAAGGACATGCGCATATGGGGATGTGACGATCTGCTTGAACTGAGGATCGGCTGTTGTAACCAGCATGTATAGCCTGATCTTCACATACCCGTTGTGCAGAGCACCTTCATATCTTCTGAAACAGCTGAGCCTAACATGATCACAAGAAACATTTTACTCTTTAGCTGCACTCTATGGTTGATCATTATCTTAAAACTCAAATGTATCTCCTACACACCCTTTGACGCACCTATGTTGAGAAATGAAACGGAATAACAGAAACTTATTTTGACATGCATCATCATATCAAAAGTTTTGCGTGCTACCTGGGATGGCTTTTGATGGCTGCACATATTGTGAGGACGTGAGTCTTGCAAGGGTGCTTCCTGTTCCTGACAGAATGCGAGTGGTTCACGGGTTAAATGAAGAAGCAGAATGTTTCTGGAGAAGTCGGACGATGAACCCTCAAAATCAGATAAAGATGTCTTCGACACGACCGGACCGCTGCTAGTGCCCTCTTCCTCTGCGTGCAGAAAAGGAAGAAAAAAATCAATCAAATTACAAGAAGCTTGATAAAGTGCTTCTTTAGGAGTTAAACTTCCATTCATCTATATTTCTAGAAAAAGTACATCTTTAAGGATAGTGCATTTAACAAAATTACCATTTTAATAGCAAAAAAAAAAAAGATGCTGCTTAGTACCACTTGCCCTCCCCACTTCGAAATGTGTCCTGTTGCCAGCTTCTTGAAAAACTCGTCTAGATAAATGTGGATAGGCTCTCTATAGAAGTACTGATATCAATAAGAACACACCGATTGAGTCAGTTTCATTCATGAAGGCTTTAGTTGACAAGCTCGAGTAAAAATCTGTTGTGAATGTGCATGGCCATTGTGGTACCTTTGTGAGGAACACCGAAGAAGAGTACTAGGCAGCTACTTAGCGGGGACAAGATCTTAGCCTTCTGAGTTCTGAATGTCTCCCTAACGAATAATAATAGTTAAGAAGTGCATGCATTCCAGCATGGCAGCATGTTCCGGATGTTCCTGCAAGAGGAAAAGAGCATAAGGAAATGATCAGAATTGAGAAAATGATATATGTCCATAACATAAAGTCAAAGCTGAAGCAGAACTTACCGATTCTAGAATTGATTGCATCTGCTTCTCGCATGTTCCTGTAGCCATAGGTTTGCTTCCTGTGCTATTTGCATAGAGGGAGCAGCCGAGCAGCTAGACTGCACTGCTGCAGTTCACAAATTTTGATTTCGTGTTACTCTATTTATAAGTTTGCGATGTAATATCCTGCAGCTAGACTGCACTGAAATTTTGATTTAGCACGCACCTGCTACTCCAATATCCTGTTTCTGAAAAAATAATGTGCAATGTAATGTGCGCATGGAGCGACTGAAATTGCCGATGAAGTATGAGCCACTGAAATTCACTGGTCAAAATCGAACACTTTTGGTCAGGAAGAAAATAGAAAACGTGGAATGGGCCGCGTATGAGCTGTTAAAGACAAAAAGCCATTGACATTGCCGATCAAAGCGACTGCTCGCATTGTGAATGAATCATGAGTCGCCGAGTCGGTTTTCCGTGCACTAACCTGCCTCTCGATGTGTTGGGACTCGCCGACTTGGCAAACGCTTGATGCCGCCGCTTCTGGCAATCGGTTCCACAAGGCTGAAGGGTTTGATGCTGGGATGAGAAATGGCGGCTGCTTAGTTCAGTAGCCCAAAGCATACAAAAGTTAGCACAAGCCAAATCAGCCCACCTTGCTTCTATAACCACACGAGCTCAACGAGTAACTCGTCGCAGTAGCCCTCTGCTGCTGCCGGCCGGTACAGGTGCGCCGGCGGCGGCTTAACGAATTGCTTAGCGATGCTGCAAGAATGAAACAATGACAAGTGCAGAAGAAGATAGTTTAAAATTTGAATGTGAACAAAACAATCGGTTTGATTTGTACGAACCTGCCTCGTGGTGGGGGAATAATCCTGTCGCCTCGGCACTCCGTCCCATCCCCGATCGCACGGCTGTTGTTGTCCTGGAGATTCGGGAAATATTTACCGCAGTGGCACCCTTACACATTAAGCACATGTCTTTGTCGTTAGTTAAGATGACGTGGATTTTTTTTACTTCCTACCAGAGTTAAAGCCGTAGGTCTAAGGAGGACAGAGCGAGGCGATAGTTCCATGGCAGGATAATGTTTTCTATTAGCCACAGCTCTCCTGCCGCTTTCCCCTAGAGCGTGTACTCCTTCTGTTCCAAAATTATTATTGTTATTAATTTTTTCATTAGATTTGATTATTCGTCATATTTAAAATATTTATTTAAATATAAAAAATTATAAGTTATATTTAAATTTTATCTAATGATAAAATAAATTATAAAAAATACATGATATTTTTTAAATAAAACGAATAATCAAATATAGTAAAAAAAGTCAATGGCGACAACAATTTTATAACGGAAGGAGTATACTGTTGGTCGCACGTGTATTGTATCATTGAACGGTCATAGCGTCAGTTTCCCTGAGGCAAGCTGCATTTTCCCGAAGCCCGGCGTGTTTAGCGTTCGGATTCTAGCTGTGCAGGGACTCAATCGGCCTTTCACCACTGGGTTTAATTTGGTCCGGATCAACCGAGGCAATGACTACTCGGGTCTCAGAAGGCAAACCTTTTAAGTGTCCTATTTTTTGTAGATTAGTTTCGTTTCGTTTAGCTCATTGTTCTTCTGCTCCAAAGGTCTAGTATGCGTGTTGACGTTAGGCAGGAGAACTCGTGCCACCGCCTAAGCTATTCTGGTGGCAGCAGTTAACGTATGTGTTGTGTAGTTTGCGGCGACTGAGGGAGCTAGCTGGACTTCAGCTTCATGTTTTTTTAGTAAACTCTGGCACAATTTGTATTGTTGATGAGTATTTTCGAACGGGCACAATATAGTTGTATTGATGATAATAATAATAGATTCAATAACTATACTACTTCTATATAACACCTAGCACTGACAATGAGAAATGTCGGGAATTGGTGTGTTGTCTGATCCTTAACCCTCGTCTCGATGATCGATCCAGTGTTGTGGTGCTTGAGTTGCATATTAGTTATATGACGTCATATTAGATCAAGCTACGAAGTGCTTCAGCATTGTGCTGCTTCTATACATGCTATCATAGTTGTGTTGCTACATGGGTTCACCTTGTGGAGTGTAGGAGTTGGTTGCCGGAAGTGAAGCTTCAGGCTATTAGGAGGGAACAAAATTTCGCTGGACCAGATTGCATGAAGTAGGCAACCTGTCATCATACTCGTGATGTAGGTTGTAGGCATCCCCCGTAGAGGATATTATGTTGAATATCAGTCTATGGATGACAGAGTTTTTGACTTCCTTAGTCCTAACCCGAACAGGATCCTCCTCGTCCTCAGACGATGTCTTCCCGTTGCTTTTGTGGTTTGGTTTACTCCATGCTTTCTGGTTTTGGGTGTGGCCCAATGGCCACTCCATCTTCCTCGCTTTGTCGGCCGATCTGGGTAACGCAGAGGCATCTCCTTGACGGCTTCGAGAGCGTTTCCAATGGTCAACTCTAAGCTGCCTCTTAAAATTATTTATTAAAAAAAAAAGGAGAAGGCAGCTAACTCTTCCTCAAGAGATAGCCTCTAAGAAAAATGAGAGAATTAAACATGAACTCCACTTCTCTTTAATTCTCTACAAGAGCTATTTGTTACCTCTTAGCTAACTCTACCATTAGAAACACTCTTAGAAATGATTCATCAATTATGTCTATGCTATCTGCCTGCTCCGACGCTTTCATAACCAACATCGATCTGCAGGCTTTATTGATTTGAGTTGGCGCTTGCATCACAGACCGATGTACCCCACTTGCGCTTGTTGCTTCTCTTATACATCGCTTATTACAGTAGTATGATCTATGATCTGAGACATCTATCTTTTATCCAACGGTGTTCTTGGTTTCTTCTACCTGTCGTCGTCTCCATGGGTGCCAATGAGGCTACTTTCTACTGTCGGCATACACACTTGCAGCCGGCGCCCAGTGGCGCAACTTTGCACCCTTGACTTTGGCTGCAACATCGTTGGTGGGAATACATGGTGATCTTTTCCTATTAAATCCTTGGCGCCCATAGTTTGCACCCTCTTTCCCGGATGGAGAAGCATCGAGCGTCAAATCGTTGTCAGATTGTGTCAGGTGTGTCCCGATTCCAATTTTGAATCATTGCTTTCCCGCGCAACTAATTGCTGCCACGTCTGAATAGCTTAAGCAGGTGATTGCAGCCGAACGCTATCACATCGGACTTACTTCCCCAATCTCAACGCCGCCCCATCCTCGTTAGCCGTCCGATAAAGTGGGGGACATGCCGCTAGTGTCACAAAATCCGCGTTGTGGTTGTGTTTTGCGACTTGGCGATGCTTGATGTCGCTTCTGACATGTCGATTCTGCACGTCTGAAAGAGTTGGGCACAGCAATGAGGAACGGTGCCCGCCTCTCCGCCTGATTAATAATAAATTAATAACACAAAGCAAGTTTTAACCCATCAGATCTCACATGTTTGAAGTAGGAGTCGGGGGAAGAGAAGGGGTATACAAGCGTTACCTTGCATTATTAGATCCTTATTTTCAAGTCTGGGTGACTCTCTCGTAACTCCACGAGTACAGTGCGTAACTCGTCGCTGCATCCGATTGTTGCTTCAAGGAATTCCAGTGAACTGGGGAGACCAGACATCGGTAGAGACTGGATTTTCTTACAACCATAGATACTCAATTTTTTGAGAGAGCAAAGGCGATGTAGCGTTTCAGGGAAGGACCGAAGAGAACGGCACGATTGAAATTCTAATTCTTCCAGGCTGGTAAGGAGCCCGAGTGCCGCCTCCTGCACTTCGGTGAATCTTTCGAATGTCCGATCAAAAGAGAAGGATAATGTGCGGAGGGTAGCTGAGTGGTGGGTGCAAACCGGCTCAACAAGCACCGCTGCGATTCCATCCACCTTAATATCCTCCAACGCGCAGAAACCTGCGGGCCCTGTCCTGGCACTTGCTACTACCTCTGAGAGTAAGTCAGCTGCTAGAGAGTCACAGTTCGAAATACACAAACTTTTTAGATTGAGCACGAGGAGTGGATTGAACCCATCCATAGTTACATTACCACAAACTTTTAGACTGAGACGGGTGAGGGATGTGAGATTTGACAGTAGACCCATTGACGGGATAATCTGGAACGGACAACGCATTAATTCCAGTTCCCTGAGGGAAGCAGGGAAAGGTTTGATATTTGGACTTGCTTTTTCCATCTGAGAAAATATATTGCCACAAAAATTTATGCTCAATGAGTGGAGCGACCTGAGATTCCGAAATCCTCCTCCATCCTCTATACTCAAAACCAAGTTATTGCAATCGTACAACTTGAGCTTGCACAGGACACTGGAGGATGGGATCTGCAGTACCACTAGTTCCCCATGGCCTTCATTCGAGTCACGCATTTCCAGTTCATAGAGACATGGAAAACATTTGAAAACAGTTGACAACAACCTTTTGGTTGCATGGAATTCACTGAGACTGAGCTTCTGAACTGAGCTGAGGACAACACTGTCACCCAGTTCTGCACATAACATGTCACCACTGACATCTAGTTCTCTTAGTGAGCTTAGCTTTTGGAAGTCAGTCGCTATTACGTGCGATGCATTTCTAATTGTCATTGTTTCTAGTTTACCAAGATTGTGGAAGGCCAAAGCACCGCTATATCTGTCAATGATCAATGATCTTTCATGAAACAACAACTTCCAATGGCCTGTGTCTCGCAGCATAACATATGTTAATGTAGAAGTATACGGAATTGGGGACAGCTGGGAGATGTTAGGGCAGTTTATAATATCAAGTGTACGCAGATTGGGAAACCATGTGATATGTGTAGCTTGACGATTACTGTTAGAAAAGGGAAGCATTGTGAGGTTGGGACAATCTTTACACCCGATATTCTCAAGACAGGAAAACAAATGAGAATTGTTATCGCTCCCCACCCACTCGACAAGATCTGGCATATCATAAAATTTTATTGTCCTCAAGTTCTTGAAACTTCCATGTCTGACACCCCAAGAATCAAGTCTAAGCTGACGCAGTTCACTGACTTTACTCAACAAGAGAACCCTAAGAAATGGTAGCTGTCCGAAAGGTGGAAGGATGTCCCAAGAGATTCCAGAAAGGGAAAGATCCTCCAATGCTGTCACACACATATTACGACACAACCAGCTCGGACCAGTGGCACCACTATGATTAACAATTTTAAGATGTCTAAGATTGTGGTGTGGCTCAAGACCTTCGATAACGTCATGTCCAGTAGTCAGCACTGTTCTATCAAATTCCAATGTCAACTTACTTAGAGTACTTTTATTCTTCAACTTGGCTTCTTCAGCTTCTTCCTTGGTTCTCAATTTTTCAAGATTGCATATACTGAGTACTCCTCGAAGTTTTGTCAATTTCCCTAATTCTGCTATTTCAAAACCAAGGACCTGTTTCTTAACATGGAACAGATACAACTCCTCTAAGTGCTCCATTTTACCAACCCCAGGAATATTGGAATGGAATTCATCTGAAGCATTGAGATGGCGTAAATTAACAAGGTGATTAAATTCTTTAGGAACAACTTCACTACCTCTCCAGCCATTTAGGTTCAAAAAATTCAGGTGATAAAATCTAGATATTGTTCTAGGTAAAGAAACTGAATTAGAAGATGATTCAATTCTAAGATATCGGAGGTGCAAAAGTTTTGAAAAATTGTGTGGCAAATCTTCTGGGGAGTTCATGAATATAAAAAGAACACGCAGATTCTTTATTTCGTTAAATGTAGTTTTCAAAACGTTAGATATTCTTTGGCTACTATAGCTACCAAAAATCATCAAGCTTCGCAAATTTCCAATGTCTATCCTTTCCCTCAGTTTATGTATGTCTTCCTCAAAAGTGTGAAAGAATTTACCATCTTTTGCAGTAACAGATAGATGGCGAACAGATTCTGGTATGTTATATTCAGGTCTAAAACTAGACGAACTTACATTAACACACTCTTGTGAAGAAACAATTTGAGAAAGCTCATGCAACAAATCATGCAATAGATAATATTGAGACCAACCATAATCTTTATGTATGAGAAAACCATCATCTACTAGCTTTTCCAAATATTTTTTTACTAAATCCGCAGCCTTATAATTTTCTCTACTACCAGTATCAGTATCGATGAGGCCTATTGCTATCCAGAAACGTGTGATCTCTAATGTATCAAACTCATAGTCCTCAGGATAAAGGGAAAAATATGCAAAACATTTTTTCAGATGACAAGGGAGGTATTCATAGCTAATTTGCAGGGCTGGCATAATATCATCTTTATTACGTTCTAGAGTTTGCCACTCTTTGTTTTCAAGAATTCCAATCCAATGTTTCCAGGTACGCTTATTCCGCAGTAATGGACCAACCGTTTTGGCTGCTAGGGGAGAGCACTTCAACCTATCTGCAATTGCTCTGGCAATGTCAGTTAACTCTTCTTTTTCATGCTCATCTTGAAATTCACCAAAGCATGCTTGAAAGAATTTCCAGAACTCATCAGGCTCTAAGCCTTGTAAGTAAATTGTATGTGCAGCTTGTATCACCATATTTGCTATTTTTGGAAAACGAGTGGTGACAAGCACCATGTTACCTTTTGTTTCCCCTTTCTGGAATGGAGCTAGCAGGGTGTCCCAGTCTCTTTTATTCTTGCATTCCCATATATCATCAAAAACTATTAGGAATCTTTTGGATTTCAATCTCTGCTTGATGTGTTCATGAAGCAGACTTAAGTTACTTGTGTTGTTTGCCCGGTTGCTATCTTCATTTTCAGCCTCAAGTATGCAACTAAGGATCTCTTGAGTGAGCTTCCGAACTTCAAAATTAGCTGATACACAGATCCAGATTCTAACAGGGAAGTGCTCTTTAGTCCTTTCATGATTAAACAGATGTTGGGTGAAGGTTGTCTTTCCGATACCCCCAGGACCAACTATAGGAAGAACGGACAGGGTTTCATGGTACATGCCACTGGTCATGCCATCTAGTGTTCGGTAAAAAATGTCATCTCTCCCATACAGCTTATTTTGTGTAGGTGTTGCGCTAGTTAGAGGCCGTTTCATGGTAGCTCCCGTGGCTTGCTGAGGGTTGCCGATAAGGCTTAGTTGGAGCAGTTTGATGATAGAATCGCATAGGGGGTGCATGGCATCTATCACTGACTTGATTTTGTTGGACATGGCCACTCTATCAAATGGCAACTTGTCACCATGCCCGTCGCTACCACTATCAGAATTGACCATTGCTATTGAATTATTTGTGTTCTTGTCAGCAGCAACACCAGTATCATCTTGTGTACGGCAACAAGAAAAGTATGAGAGCCAGTTACCAGCAGTGTGGCGGACAGCATGGCGAACATGATGGGCATCATTACTGAGGCCATCACCCAAATCTGGGACGGCCTCCCGGGTGCCGTCGAGCTTGTCCTGGATCATGAAGTAGTGGAGCTCGTCCAGAGCATCTTCAGCCTCATCGGCTTTCTTGCTCAGCTGCTGGAGCAGCCCAAGGAGGCCGTGGTTGTCACTCAGGTCCCTCCGCTGGGCCTCATGGAGCAAGCTTTGTGTCGTCAGAAGGTCAGTTTTGATCTGCTGGTAATTGAGGCCGAGCTCTTTGCTGGCCACATATCCAGCCACCAAGTCATCGGACAGCTTGTTGACCACCTTGTCAAAGAGCCAGCTCGCCGCGCCAAGCGCCGTCTCCATCTCCACCTCCGGCACCGGCAGAGATGGTGCAGGCCGTAGGAGGTGGAGATATGCGCGTACTGACGCTATGTGGTATTGTACTGTGTGTCTAGGTGGTATGCTAATTTTGAGTGGTGGGACTTTGGGAGAGTGCAGAGCTGCAGTAGTACGGGATGAAAACTAAAAAGGATGAACTAGTAGTTATGTGCGCGCAGCTAGGGAGGTGACCTGAGGGTTCTTTTGTAGCCGGGCTCGTATTCTATTGAGCGCTTACATACATACCAAGATGGTGCACTTAAATTAATTAGTTTGAGCAATGGCCATTTAACTTCTCGAAAGGTCGCCCAGTTTTTTTTTATGAAAGGGAAGATCACCCATAGCATGACATGAATGCTGATGTACGAGATGCTTTAGTTAATGGTGAAAAAAATCTGATCTGATCACAAGCCACTCAAGGCCATGTGAAGTTGGTACTGGGCGGTAGCATTATTACCTGGCATGTAAATGAGGCTAAGTAGACCTGTAGGGGCAGATCGCTTGGGTCAACCGAATCTTATAGAGGTGAAAGTGAAACACTTACTTGTTCGTGGTTAATAGACTGTGTAATACTTGGCGTGTAACACTTGACTCATTCGCTACTATGAAATCTTATCACCTGATATGATGCAGACATGGCAGCTGAACTGAATGAGGTATCCAGGGTGTTTATTTGCAAAAGCTATAATACCTGAACATGGAGAACGAAACATCGATTCAACTCTGCCCTTTCTTTTTATACTTTTGGTGGACTTTCCAGTCTCTGTACAAGGCATGCACTACCATTCATTCTTAATTAAAGATGTTTCAGCTATGTATTGACTACGAATAAAGGCCAACAAATGGCCAATCGGAGAAACTTCACCAGACATCATAAAAGATGCAAAATAAATATCAAATGTCAAGCCTTCTAGCATGAGACTTGGTGATTTTCAGCTGACTTAAAGTTTGAGTAACTTTTAATCATCATTTTGAGTCATTGAATCTAGATCCGACGATAGTTATAAAAAATTCTACAAAAGAAATAATCAAAACATAAAGTAGCAAACCATTAATTAAAAGTTTTCAATCGATACTTGACGAAGATATTCATTATTGCGATCTCCAATCTCACGCAAGCCCAAATCATTCGACTCTTCTCTCCTCCTGATTATTTATTTATTTAATAGTATTCAAGCCTAAATCATTCGACTCTTCACCTCCTCGATTATTTATTTATTTAATAGTATTAAGTACTAGTGACTTTGTCTATACTTTGTTTATAGGCATCCATTGCTTCATATTCCTATTATTTTTAACAAGTTTATGCTAATTATATGCTGATTATATGTAGGGTATTACTCTGAGTGTTGTAAATTTTAGAGACGAGAGAGCAGCAGAAGCAATTAGGGGCACGACATTGACCTACCAAACTACATGCCAGCTTTTCAATTCAATGTTTCATAAAGAGCTAGGCCAATATTAGAGTCAATTCCTAAAGGGCCATGTCAGTAAAATAAACATACAAAAAAGTGGTCAATCGAAAGCTACATCTTTTTTTTTAATGGAAGAAACTTCATGCTTCCGCGTGTCCGTCACACAACATTAACGTTGTTATATAATGTGTTAACGTCAGCGAAAGCTACGTCGTCTATGGATGAGATATTCAAACAAACTCATGAAACTTCCCCGAAAAAAAAACTCATGAAACTTTGTTGGTACTTGAATTAAATGAATTGGAAACGAATAACATGTAACGTGCAACCCCTGCCATAGAAAAAATATCATCTTTATCGCAAAGCAAATCATCTACTTTAAAAATCCTATTAGCTTTGATTATCTACCTATCAAATCTTATCACCTGATCTGAATCTTGACGTGCTACCTTGTTGAATGAGATGTAGCCAAGGAGACGTTAGCTAAACAACAGCTGCACGTTTAGCAGGAACCCATAAGTCAAACGCATGGATTATATTGATCAAGGCTCACTGATGCTAAACTATATAGCTGCACCAAATGTATTTCGGTAGTTGGCAAAAAAAAAAAAACAAGTTTGGTATTCTTAAAAAAACAAGGGCACGCCAGTTATTAATCACTCACCACCAACTACTACCAAAATGACTTTCAACAACGAGCCATAAGCGGTCCGTCACAAATAACTGTTACTCATTAGTTGTCAAATTAGTGACAGGCCGAATGCCCATCACTAAGTAATGTAATAAAAAAGTTTAAAAAAGTTAGCTATGGACGGGTGCCCGCTACTAAAAATCATTTCGTCGCTACTAAAATTCATTTTGAATAGATGTTGGTTGCTCTTACGCATCCACTTATATATCGCAAGAGGACGGTGTAATTTTTTCTTAGAATATTTCAAGATTTATATTGATCCATAAAGACTAGTGGGAACCAAGCAAAGTTATCGATAAAAGGTGTAGTTAAGCTTGTTAAAAAGGGTGAGAGCTTTTTATCGGTAATTTTAACTAGGTATCTACTAGTTGAGATCATAACCACCAAATGCAATCAAATAGCATCATAAATAGAATTATTTAAATACAAGTAACCGAAGATCGGTGAAGAAATGACTCTTTTTCGATGAGCGCTGTTACGACCAATCGTCTTAATCGGTCTACCATCCTCTACTCTACACGCCTCTACTATCATGCATAAGCATTCATAGATAGCCTTGATTATCTATCTATGAAATCTTATCACCTCATCTGAATCTGGGCGTGCTACCTTGTTGAATGAGGTGAAGCCAATGAGACGTTAGCCAAACAACAGGTACACGATTAGGAGTAACCCATATTAGTATTATAGTTAGTAAGTATTTTTTTTTAAAAATGAATATATTTCAACATCCCAGCCTATGTATCGACCAATGCATGTAGCCATTTTGAAGTGTCATTATTATAATCACAAAAAAGAAGCAGATGCTCTCCAAATAAAAAGAGACTAAAGGATGCGTTTGACAATGCTTATGATCAAAGTACTTATAGTGCTTATTTTTCTAAAACTGTTTATAGTGCTTATAATATATAAGCAGTGAACTCGTTTGATAAAACTGTTTATTATATATTTTATGAAACTGCTTATGCATGTGAAGTTGAGTGAAAGGTGAACCATAAACACTATAAGCTACGTTTTGTTGTTTTGCTCAAAGTACTTATGGATAGTATAAATTAATAAAATACTTATACCTCATAAACACTTTGCTATTTTGTTGTTTGACTATCCAAAACTGTTTATTAAACATACAATACCAATAAGCAGTTCAACGCACCTTAAAAAAACAAGGATAGCTGTAAAAAACTTGTTCCCTCCTCGGTATTTTGGCCGACGTGACCCACGTCCCTACCCTGCGACACGTCCATTCCGTATGACGTGGAGGTCCTCGTCGTCGTCTCTGAAGCATCGCTGGGACGTGGGCTATCGATCGGGACAGAGACGTAATGGCGAGCCGGCCCGTGTCTAGATCTGATTTATCTCCCACACCATTCATCACCATCTATTTGTCAGGCTGAGCCGAGTAGGAAGTGCCATGGCCAGGCACAGGACGCGAAGGTGAGCTGAAGTGTGACCAGTGGCGAAGCTTGACTTGATAGCCGGGGGGGCCGATCTCATCAATTGTGCAGAAAACATTGGCGAACAGTACATTTTTACTGTTTATTTAGTGTATATTTGTGCAAGTCAGGAGGATCATGATCTCCTTTGACCTCAACTAAGGTTCGCCACTGAGTGTGACGGCAAGGGAGCACGCGACGGCAGCGACGTGCAGAAGGGAGGCGAAAGTGGTGCGCCGAGACAGAACGGCACCGCGTGGACATGGAGAGAGAGGGGGAGGGCCGGAGGCTGATAGCGGGTGACGCTGAGGTGATGGCGACCTGAAGTGGGGATGCACGGTGGCGGCGGGGTCGCCGTACGGTGGATTCGCGAAGAGAGAGAAGACGCAGGACTCAATCAATGATAGACTTGAGGATAAGAACAGTCGCTGGAAACGTGTGGAGTGGTTGCCTCCACGTCTTGTGGTTGATGCCGCCTCATCCTTGAGCCCATTACCCATAAATCACCAGCTGAGCCCATCATAAATGCGCCAACAAATGAAGGACAAAGCCCACGCGAGCCCATGCTTTCCAAAGTCCATTAGTCAAACAACAAAGTCCATGAGACAAACAACAGAGCACTACACGCCATGTTCCATCCCTACATAAAATTTAGAGTTAAATTGGAAGAAAATAACCTTAGTAGCTAATCTAACCGGCACTTCGCTCTTCACACGGTAAGAAAAATACAACGAGACCACGTGAGCGCGGCGGAGCGCACAAGCTTCACTAGTAATTCAGATGCATGGATTATATTGATCAAGGCTCACTGAAGCTAAACTATATAGCTGCACCAAATGTATTTCGGTAGTTGGCAAGAAAATTTTTTTTGGTATTCTTAAAAAAAAAACGGGGCACACTAGTTAGTCACTCGAGGTAATGGTTCCATCCAAGCATCCTTCGCTCCGGCAAGGGGTTTCAAGGAGAGAGCTGAGAGCCGACGGTCAGAGACGACCTTGGCGCGGTGGCTGGCCACGACTCGGATCCAGCCCGATTGCCGGCTGATGGGGGTGTCAACGTTGATGAGGTTCGTCCTTCTGTTAATGCTGATCTCCTTTTTGATCGCCGACCAGGGGGCTCTGTGTCCCGGTTCTGGGTTCTCGACGACGTTGAGGATTGTTCGGAGTTTCATGGCAACGACCTCTGTCCATGCCTTCTCAGTGAAGGATATGGCAGAGATAAACTCTAAGTTGGACGATTCATCCTTTGTTTCAAAAGTGAGGGACCCCTCTTCTCCGGCGTCGACTGAGGTGTCGACTCGGAAAGCTCGTGCCATTCTGAGTGCATTGTGGTGGTGATGGTGGTTTCTTCGGGGACCCAAATTCAACCCCAACTTCCCGTTCCCTCAGAATTTTGTACCCGGTGTTGATAGTCGTAAATTCCCTTTCTCGACTACCAACTTACCATAAAAAGGTTAATCTTAACTAATAATATAATAAAAATAATCTTTATACTCATAAGTTCTACAAGTTTTGATGAAATATGTGGTTGCAGGTGCTACATGGTCAAAATATAAAAAAACATGTGAAAATACCCCGTCAGCCGATCACGACTGTGAAACAACCGTTTCCTGACAGCCGACAGGGTCGTTAAGAGCCAGAATCAGCACCCGGTCAGGTCATCATCAAGTAAAATTGTCAACCAGCCGGATGATAAGCTATCATCATCCGACAGGGTGAATCAAGTGTTCAGTCAATTCCCAGTCGTACAACAACACGACCTAGGACCACCGGCCGATTTAGAACTTCACCCCCTCACCCGCCCAACAAGCAAACGACATTGCCATGAAGCCGTTTCCTAATTCTGGTCCAAAATATTTTCAAAGAGACAAAGGAAGGAGGTCGACACATAGCCCAACCGGGAGAGGGGAAGGACAACTAGGCCACTTGGCCAAAGGGCTGCTGCATAAAAATGGGCCGCTGCCTGGCGAACCTTGCCACCCGGCAGTCCTTGCCGCCTGGCAGGACTTGCCGCCCGGCGAGTCATGCTGCCCGGCGGACCTTGCCGCCCGACGGGCTTGCCACCCGGCCTACCGAACCATTCGGCCCATTATGCTTACCGAACAAAGAGCACCACGCTGCATAAATGTATGAGAATAGGGAGTGAGAGTGAGAGTGAGAGGTAGAAGTCTGAAAGGGAGCCGGGAATATCGGCTCCTTCTCCGTCTTGTGCCTCGGGGATGAAACTCCACCGAGAGTAGATTCCTCGTCCTTCCGCCGGGTAACAGGTAGTTAAACTCTTGTTCAAATAATAAATTGAGTATTTTTATCCTTTTTATCTGCGGGATCCTCGTGCATAACATTTTATTGCTTTATAGAAATAATTTGTTATGCTTATCAATTCTAGAGCTGGTATGAAAGTCTAAGTGTAAACGTGGTGGCTAGACTTAGTTTTCCTGTGATTGCATTCGTGCCCATGGGTTGTGTGGTAGGCGGCAGGTGGTGACAACCCTGTCCGTCCAATATTGTAATCCACCATGTTCGGGAAGTCTCAAGCAGAGTTGTCTAATGATAGTATACCCACTAGTACATGAGGTTAGTTACCGACCCTTATTAGTGGATCGTTTTCGTGCCCCGAAGCAGATAAATTGAAATAGGACTCATTAAATTACTTAGCGGGAGTTTACTACATTAGATTACCTGGCCCGAGGACCTCTTCTCTCTATAGAACCTATTCTCCTCTCAACCATTGTTGTTCCTCTCCTTTGTTTACTAGAGTTGGATTACGATAGAGTTTCACTTCTCGTTCCTCGTGGATTCGATAGCTTAGAATACTCTCGGGTGAAAGCTACATTGGCATCCGTACGCTTGCGGATTTCTCTGTTAGGCTTAAGGATCGCCAACAAGCTTTCTGGCGCCATTGCCGGGGAACGTTAGCTGACATTTATCCGAACCCAATTCTTTTTACCTTTTCTTTTTATTTTCTTCTCTTATTTTCTTTCCTTTCCATGAATTCCCCATCTATCCGCGACTTCTCAGCCCCCTAGGAGCGAATTCCTAGAGCCCGTACCCTCATCACTCTCAATCACAGCCCCGAGCTATCAGATTCATCCAAATCTCATACTTTTGATTCAGAAGACACCATTTATAGGGGCAGAAAATGAAAATCCACACACTCACCTACAACAGTTCGAGCTTTGTTGATCCACTATTATCATTGAAGGCTTCCCTCAAGAAACCATGAAGTGGATGTTGTTTCCTTTCTAAATAGAAGGAGCAGCAAAAATATGGTATTTTAACCATGTAGGTGAAGCAAATGGAGATTGGTCCATCTTGCGAGAGAGTTTTTGTCAAAATTTTTTTCCTCTCCATAAGATTATTGCTCTAAGGAAGAAGGTTATCAATTTTGAGCAACATGACCATGAATCACTTGGAGCATCGTGAGAAAGGTTCCTATCCTACACAAGTAATGGGGTATCTATAGGAATAGAGGAGCCTATAAGGTTGCATCACTTCTTTTTTGGTTTAAAACCCGAAAGTGCAAATTATTTAAATGCTGCAGCTAGAGGTGCTTTTCTTTGTATAACACCATCAAAGGAAATAGAGATCATAGGAAAAGTTGTCCAAAACATTGAAGATCAGCTATCTATCTCCCCATACCATACCAAAGAAAGCACCCGAACTTCTAGCCAACCTATAGAAATGGAAACCAAGAGTTTCCCACATAAGATCGATGCCCCTACAACAACCTCCCTCCACCCACCACACCCTGAAGCTGTACAAGAAGACACACTTCCTCTCCCACCTCAATCCTTTGATTATGGTATTCAACCTTTTCCGGAACGGATGAAGAGATGCAGTCAAAAAGGGTCTTGTGGACGAGACTACAGAGAGGTAAGGACGCAATACGATCCCTTATTAAATCCTTCTGTTGTTACAAGGCAAGAAAGGCCCGTGGAGTCATGCAAATCCGTTAGTGAGGTTGCCAAAACATTTCCCCATAGCCCCTCTCCTATTTGTGGTCCCATCATCCCTGATCTCCCAGACTCTAAGCAAATGGAGGGAGATCTACATAATGAGAATTCTAATTGGGACAAAGAGCTTGATTATAGAGAACAACATAGAATGTGGTCCATAGGAATTCTTGAGGACACAAAGGTCAAGACTAGGAGCTTCATCATGAAAAATTATCTAGCCCCTCGATCACAAGAGAGTGCACACACCTCAACAAAGAGCCAAGATGGCTTTATACACAAGAGCCACACCCCTCCTACTCTTTCAAAAAATAGAAATCTTAGAGGGATGGTGGTAGATGCTTATGTCTACCATAAACATAGCAAATCTCGTGGTTCTTGTTGCATGCCTCACCATTTATGTATGCAATGAGTTGTTGAGTTTTTGGTGATGAAGGGAGCCGCATTGCCAAAACAATAACTACACTATGAATAAGAGCTTCCACGGTCAAACTTATGACCTTAAATAAGTACTAACAGGAGGTAACCCGATTTGTTTCCCTTTACTAGGCTTTGTCAGTTTCTCTTTTGATTTTTTTTAAAAAATTTCCTTCTCAACAATAAAATATACTCGACAATAATAATGGCACAACTTTAGGCTTGTTCCTTCGGGTATTTTGTTAGCTAACCTCTACAGGTTAATATCGAAAGGAACAAGAGGACAAGATATGAATGAACAACAACCATTGCGGTATTCCTCGTATCACCTACCCCTTGTTGTTTTCATGTCTTTGTATGAACTATTTTTTTTTGGGCAAGCATGACAAATGGTAACTGAAATAAAACTTCCTTCTCATTCATGCTTGATATATAAAGATTGTTCCTTGCATTCTTTCAACGTCATTGAAAAATACACATTGCATAGGAAAACCTTGTCTAAATTGTTGGTAGATGTGATATGACCATAGAGAGCATAACCTTTCTTGGAACCAAGTGAACTTCCTTGATTTTTAATTTTCAAAAGCTTATAAATGAGAACTCCAGATTCACAGTCTTCTCAATGATGAGTTTATTCCTACCAAAGCCAGATGATTAGCTTAATGAAAACCTATTGTATTTGCTACTTGTATTTTCATTGAACTTTGTCAAATTGTTGTGACCCTTGTGAGATGCTTGCTATGTGTTATTGATCAAATTCATGTGCACACCCCAACCACTCCATATGTTGAAACTTCTACACTAGAAGTTCGCATCCATCATCCCCATAATCCATTCATTGAATAAAATGCTCCACCATATGTCGACCTCTCTCCAAGAATCATTTCAAAAGAGATATGGGCTACTCGAAAAGTAGAAAAAGAAAAAAAAGAAGAAGAATCATGAATGATAAAGTAGCCCATGTTCTCAAATATAAATCAAATAGAAGAGAGAGAGAGAGAGAGAGAGAGAGAGAGAGATCACTTTAAAAGGAGCATCCGCCATTCATCCATACATATCATAATTGTGCACATGGCTTGATCATAATTCATGACTGGTTTTCTCCTTGGATCCGATTTTTGACTTAGTGATATATGAAATACAATTATGCGGCCTTTATATTCCCTACCTTGAGCTCCACATAAGCCTTAGTATATAGGGAAATTTTGGCTACTAGCCTATGTGAGGAATCAAAAACACATTGAGCGATTTGAGAGCATCAATTGAGAATAACTTGTGATGTGGAGCTCTGTTTTTATTGAGAAGAGCAAACAAAATTGATGTTCCTTGGGAAAAAGAAAGGTAAGACTTCTCTATGTTGTTCCATCTCTCAACTTTTCAAGACAAGGTATTTAGCCACCTAAAACCCTATGGCATGAGGAGTCATGGACCAGTCTTTATATATGCAAATCATGATGGGAATTACCTTAGATCTTGCTCATTCCTTGTCTTTATTTCTTATTTTTCTCAGGACGAGTAAAGTCCTAAGTACGGGGGGGGGGGGGGTATTGGTAGTCGTAAATTCCCTTTCTCGACTACCAACTTACCATAAAAAGGTGGATCTTAACTAATAATATAATAAAAATAATCTTTGTACTCAAGAGTTCCACAAGTTTTGGTGAAATATGTGGTTGCAGGTGTTATAGGGTCAAAATATGCAAAAACATGTGAAAATACCCCATCAGCTGATCATGGCTGTGAAACAGCTGCTTCCTGACAGCCGACAAGGTCGTTAACAGCCAGAATCAGCACCCGGTCAGGTCATCATCAAGTAAAATTGTCAACCGGCCGTATGATAAGCTATCATCACCCAGTAGGGTGAATCAAGTGTTCAACCAATTCCCGGTCGTACGACAACACGACCTAGGACCACAGGCCGATTTGGAACTTCACCCCCTCACCCGGCTGACAAGCAAACAACATCGCCATGAAGCTGTTTCTTAATTCCGGTCCAAAAGATTTTCAAAAAGACAAAGGAAGGAGGTCGACACATGGCCTAACCGGGAGAGGGGAAGGACAACTATGCCACTTGGCCAAAGGGCTGCTGCACAAAAATGGGTCACCGCCCAACGGACCTTGCCACCAGGCGAGCCATGCCGCCCGGTGAACCTTGCCACCCGGCAGGCCTTGCCGCCGGGCGGGACTTGCCGCTCGGCGAGTCATGCCGCTCGGCGGACCTTGCCGCCTGACGGGCTTGCCACCCGGCCTACCGGGCCATTCGGCCTATTAAGCCTACCGCCCAGCCTGCCATGCCTACCGACATAAAGCCAAAGGAAAACGGCCAACAGACCCTCAAAACCGACCTCAGGACATCATTACGGCCATCCAGAATGAGTTGGTTGGAAAACCGACCAAATCGGGTGGCCGCCCGGCCTCTACGGCTGCCTGGCATACCCGGTCGCCTGGACAATGAATTTTCACCGTTTTTGGCCACTGACTTCCCACCGGCCTACAAGTAATTGCCCTCCATCATTTGGGTATAAATACAACAGTTTGGCCACCGGTTTAGACAACAATTGAAGAGGAGAACAAAAAGCACCACGCTTCAGAAATGTATGAGAATAGGGAGTGAGAGTGAGAGGTAGAAGTCCGGGAGGGAGCCAGGAATGTCGGCTTCTTCTCCATCTTGTGCCTCGGGGATGAAGCTCCACCGAGAGTAGATTCCTCGTGCTTCCGCCGGGTAACATATGGTTAAACTCTTGTCCAAGTAATAAAGTGAGTATTTTTATCCTTTTTATCTGCAGGATCCTCGTGCATAACCTTTTATTTCTTTATAGCATTAATTTGTTATGCTTACTAATTCTAGAGCTGGTATGAAAGTCTAAGTGTAAACGCGGTGTTTAGACTTAGTTTTCCTGGGATTGCATTCGTCCCCACGGGCTGTGTGGTAGGCAGCAGGTGGTGACAACCCTGTACGTCCAATATTGTAATCCACCACATTCGAGAAGTCTCAAGCAGGGTTGTCTAGCGATAGCGTACCCACTAGTACATGAGGTTAGTTGACCCTTATTACTGGATCATTTTCATGCTCCGAAGGAGATAAATTGAAATAGGATCTCATTAAATTACTTAGTGGGAGTTTACTACATTAGATTACCTAGCCCGAGGACCTCTTCTCTCTATAGAACCTATTCTCCTCTCAACTGTTGTTGTTCCTCTCCGTTGTTCACTAGAGTTGGATTAGGGTAGAGTTTTACTTCTCGTTCCTCGTGGATTCGATACCTTGGAATACTCCCGAGTGAAAGCTACATCGACATCCGTACGCTTGCGGATTTCTCTGTTAGGTTTAAGGATCACCAACACCCGGTTGGGGATGGCCCAACTTGGGCTTTGGCGGTCGGGGTCGTGGTGCGCGTCATGGCGGACGTCCGGGTGGCAGAGGCCACAATCATGGGTGTGGCTCTCGACTTCCTGTAGGCCTTCAGGCGGCCAGGCAACAAACCATGCCGGCTGGGTAGGTGGCTGGTGTTGCTGCAACCGCATCATAGGGAGATGTGAAGGCGCCAGCTGCAGTCACCTCGTTGGCGGCCGGTGCTCCTACGCAACTAGCCTCGGCGGCGGCTGCTAATGGCGCCTTTATGACTTTGGAAAAAAGATCCTCGTCTGTGTCCTTTCCTGCATCAGCCTCCACCGCGACGCCTCCAAGGGATTGAAGTAGTAAGCTGGTTAAGGATTTTCCTAATGCGGCTAATTCTACGTTGGCTATTAAAGATGACTTCGAAAAGGTAGATGCCGCAACCAAGGACCATATTTGCTATAGATGTGGGGGTAAGGGACATATTATTGTGCAATGCACAACAATGCTTCTATGTGAAGTCTATGTTTCCTCTGATCACACAGCTCATAGATGTCCTTTTTAAAATGATCAAAGACCAGTAGCCATGTCGATTGGCTATGCAGCGGATGCGCTAGGGTGCGTATCTCATTGATCACCCCCCAATTCAGCCAACTATTAAAAATTCTAGAACAGCTCTTGTTTCAGTCATAGGAGCTCTCTTTCTGAGGCAAAGTTAATTGAGCATCTTAAACTACTAGCTGGTGACAATTTTGAATGGGAGGCATAATGCATCAAAGAAAATTCCTTCAAGTTTGTGTTTCCAAATAGAACTAAGATGCTCAGAACTATGTACTGAGTGAGCGCAAACATATCTAACGACCTCTCAATTAAATTTGAGGAATTCATGGAGGAAGAAGAATATTTTGGATATTTGTTACCCACAATTTGGATAAGAGTAGTTAACTTACCCTCCATCTTGAGAACTTTTAAAATTCTCTAGGCAATTGGTACCATGTTTGGTGTGAGTCAGAAGGTGGACATGGCAACAATTCAGGCCAATAAGTTTGGCTGGTTTTGTATCGCTGTGCTAGAACCAGAATTGCTTCCAAATTCCATGGATGTTATCGTCGGAACCGTTTTTCCAACGGATTTGAGGTGGAACCTTTCTCTCCTAATTTAGGGATCTCGAGTTTCCCACAAGTGGAGAATAATGGTTCTGATAGTGTAAGGATTATGACCATTGAGGTCACCCCGAGGTATGAATGTTTTGGTGATGAATGACAAACATGAAATGTGTGACTAATGTCTATACGAGTGTTGTTCATGTAGGAAACCTTTTCTACTCTATGATGATTATTGACGGCGGCCTTGGCGATTGATGACAATGACCACAAGCATGGAGGCTTGTGAGCTTGATGAAGTCCAATGGTTGATGGAGATGGATCAAAGCTAAGGACAACCAATAGAGCAAGTGTTGGAAACAGTCGTCTAGTTGCTAGGGCTTTGAGTCCATAGGAAAAACCGGACTATCAAGAGGGTATAGGTCATGTCTCTTAGGTCACACTAGTTGGTGATGTGCATGGATGCTCACTGAAATCACAGGCACTAGGTGACAGTGGAGAAGCCAAGGAGCTGATCGGAGAAGTCGGGAAACAAAGTCAAGCGAGGACGAGGAGTTTCAGCTTCTGGAAGAAGTGACCGGACAGAGGGTTCAGTAGAGACCGGACTGTACGGTCCATAAGTGGACAGAGAGCAGTTTGCAAGGAATTTGTTTACGCAAGGATCAATAGTGACCAAACGGTATGGTCAGCAGACCGGACGGTCCAGTCTGTATGAAGATGCGCCGAGACAGAGAGGACACAAATTGGGAGTGGAATAGAGAGAGAAAGTCTGACCGGACGGTCCGGTCAGTACGAAGATCAACAATGGGCAGAGCCGTTGGAGCAACATCTGCAGTGATCGGACGGTCTGGTCAGGCAGTGACCGGACAGTTCGGTTAGTTGGCCCAGAAAGCCGATTTCGTGGAACATTAGCTAGTTTGAGTTTGGAAGGCTATATAACTTTGTTGGTGGGGTCTTGGAGACCACTCTTGACCAGTGGAATTGCTTAGAGCATTTGGTGAGAGCCAAGAGGCAAAGAGGAGAGCACTAGAAGGAGATATTGCATATCTTGAGAGTGCTAGTGAGAGTAACTTGAGTATTTATGCACATCTAAGGCTAGTGTGTCCTTGAGGGTGTGATCTAGATTGTTACTCTTGGTCTATGGTGAGACCTAGACCGGTTAGGTATTGGTGATCGAGCCTATCGTGATCGGTTGTGAAGGCCGTCACACGTTTGTATACGGTTTGAACCCGCCGGTGAAAGGGGCATCAATAGTGAGCGCCTGTGTTGGCTCGGAGAGTCCGACAAGTTCTCGAGTGAGGTGAGCTTGTGTCTTGGTGGCAGCGGTGATGCGCACCGTGTCTTTACTCCGGGAGTGATTGCGGGATCATGGGCGAGAACTCCACATTGATGGCGGGAGGGACCGGGATTCCGGCGGGAGTGATCCAACGAGGAGTAGGAAAGGCACCATCCTTCCGAGACCTTGGGAAAAAATCATCTCTTACTCTACTCCTTACTTTGATGCATTACTTTCCGTATTTACATACCGTGCTATTCATGCTTATATGCTTACCTTGCTCTAGTTGATTACTTGTAGACTTACATAAATAGGCTTCTCTACTAGCTAGTTGTGCTTAGCTTTCACTTGATCACTAGCATGTGTAGGAGTTGCATTGGTTTGATTACTCATCCTAGTATGTATAGTGTTACTCATGCTTATGTGTTTATCTTGTTTTTGATGATCTAGTAGCTTTACATGAGTAGCCTCCTTTGCTAGCTTGTTGTGTTCTTCCACGTGTTTTTGATTACTAGTTTGTATAGGAGTTGTGTGCCTCGTGTGTGATCCACTAGTATGCTTAGGTTGTTTTTTTTTCTTTTATAGGATTATTTTGTTAGTGTGATCACCACTAGAATTATATAGGAGTTAGATTGAGTGGTCGGTTTCTATAGTTGGCAAAATAGATACATAGTTTGAGTTCCCGATTCATTCCTCCCTCCTCTCGGTCCTTTCAGTAGCAATGGCGATGCTGCTCATAAAAGAGATGCAAGATGCCACTGGTCATCAGGGTAATTAGTCAACCCGGGGTGATTTGAATAATTCTTTAGGGTCTCTAAATAATTCTGAAGGAAAAGTAGAAGGTGGGGAAATTTTCATGGATCATGACTGGGAAAACGATGACCTTCTTGGTGAAGATGAAAGAATAATGGAATAGAAAAAGTTCTTAAATGTGCGGTTGGAGGATCCAATTACTGTGTTTAAAGCTTCCTCCTCTGCTAATCACAAAAACCAGTTCAATGCCTCTACCGGAACCTATGTGGACCCGATGTTCTCTTCTGCAGGTTTGGGCCTAGGTGCCTTGCATGGGCGAACTTCCCCTGCGGTGTCGGCCTCGAAAGGATCCCCTGCCACTGCGGGGGCACCCGCAAGTGTCCGAGAGGGGCAACAGCCATTGCCCATGCGCTGCTGCTCCACTCCTGTGGGAACTGGGAGCCGCCCAACACTCCAGAAGTCTAAGTCGGCACCACCATCTCGTTCTGTGGCGGCGATTGGCCCTGCTGGGTCTGGGCCTAAGGCGAATCGTGAGCTGCCATGCCAGCCCCGGCGTGGCCCAAACTATCCGCTGGTGGCGCTTCAGCTGGCAATGCGCCTGAAGGCTTCCAAGACGCGGTGATGGCAGTTGGCATTGCGGCAGATGGCATGACAAGTGGGGCATTGCGCTGGTGGCGCTTCAGCTGACAATTTTGTAATTGCCTCAAAACAAATGCAAAACGTGTGGTGGTCCGCAGTTTTGGTCTTGGACTGCAGTAGCCACTAGGCAGTGTTGGGTTTGTGGTTTATCACCGTTGGTGGCCTGGTGTTGGTTGGACTGAGATGTCCAAGAAGCAACCAATGCAAGGCTGTCGGTCGGTCCAAAAATACTCCAGTAGTCCAAAGTTGAAAAAGTTTCCCCAAAGGTCCGCGGCGCGTGCTCGAACCGCCGCGACACCGTAGCACAAGTCAAATCGCCCACATTATTGCTTCTATAACCGCACGAGCTGAATGATGAGTAACTCATCGCCCAGTAGCCCGCCTCTGCGGCGCACCGGGGTGCTGTTGCTGCCGGCCGGCCGGTACACAGGCGCACCGGCCGCGGCTTAACGAGCTGCGTAGCGAGTCTGCAAGAATCACATAGTGACAGGTGCACAAGATCAAAAGGTGAAAACCATACGTAATTTGGATGTGAACGAAATAATCTGTTTGATTTGTACGAACCGATTTTTTTTTCTTCTTTTTGATAGGATGTACGAACCGATTAAAGGTGCCTCTTAATTCGTGTGTTGCTCGTCACCTCCATCCCGACGCGCGCGCCCGACCACCCTGAACGCCAGCTGCCTCCTCCGCCACCGCCTCGTCCAGCACACGGAGGCCCGGCCCAGAGGTCTACGTCGTCGTCCGTCACATGCGAGGGGCGACTCGGTCTCGTTGGGGTTCCACGACACGGCCCTGACCCCGGCCCGATGGTGGCGTCGAGGGTGGAAGACCACGCAGGAGGCGTTAGTTGCAGGTTGAAGTGGAACGACGGCGAGAGGTAGTAGAGGTTGGCCAGGCAGAGCGCACGCCGTCGACACGGGTGCTTCTCACATGTCGGCTCTGCAGGTCTGAAAGAGTTGGGCACATGGATGAGAAACACGGTGCCCGCCTCCGCCTGGATCAATAAACACCAAGCAAGTTTAGCCCATCAGATTTGACATGTTTGAAGCAAGAGTCAGAGCAAGAGAAGGGAGGGGTGCGCAAGCGTTACCTTGCATTAGTCGTCGATGCTTATGTCCAAGTCTGGGTGACTCTCTTGCAACTCCATGAGTACCGTGCGTAGCTCTTCGCTGCATGTAATTGCTACGTCAAGGAACTCGAGTGAAGCGGGGAGACCAGACACGGGCAGAGACTGGATTTTCTCACAATCAAAGATAGTCAATTTCTTGAGAGAGCAAAGGCGATGTAGTGCTTCAGGGAGGGACCGAAGAGAACTGCAGTAACAAAATTTCAGTTCTTCCAGGCTGGTAAGGAGCTGGAGTGCCGCCTGCTGCTCTTCGGTAAATCTTTCGATTGTCCGATCAAAAGAGAAGGATAATGTGCGGAGGCTAGATGAGAGGTGGCTGCAAACCGAATCAACAAGCATTGTTGCGATACTATCCACCTTGATATCCTCCAACGGGCAGAAACCTGCAGGCTCTGTTCTTGCCCTTGCTACCTCTGACTCTGAGAGTAGTAGGTTAACTGTTAGAGAGTCACACCTCAAAATCCTCAAACTTTTTAAATTACGCATGACGAGTGGATTGAACCCATCCATAGTTAACTTATAACAGCCACGTAGTGAGAGACGGGTGAGGGATGTGAGATTTGATAGCAGAGCCATTGATTGTGGCTCGAACACACAATCTAATTCCAATTCCCTGAGGGAAGTAGGGAAAGGTTTAATACTATTTTGACTTGCTTCTGCCAAGGACATCTGAGAAAATATCTTGTCACAAAAATCTATGTTCAATGAATGGAGCGACGTGAGATTCCCAAGTCCTCCAACCTCTGCATTCAAAACCAAGTTATTGCAATGGTACAGACTGACCTTGCGCAGGAGACAGGAGGACGGGATCTGCAGCACCACTGGTTCCGCATGGTCTTCATTCGAGTAACTCATTTCCAGTTCTGAAAGAGTTGGTAAACATTTGAAAACATTTGACAGTAACCTTTCGGTTGCATGAAATTTACTGAGACTTAGCTTCTGTACTGAGTTCAAGACAACACTGTCACCCAGTTCTCCACAGAACATGTCACCAGTGACATCTAGTTGTCTTAGTGAGGTTAGCTTTTGGAGGTCACTCACTAATATGTGTGATGCATTTTCAATACTCAATTTTTCCACTTTACCCAGATTGTGGAAGGCCAAAGAACCACTATATCCGTCAATGGTCAATGATCTTGCACGATTCCACAACTTCGTCTCATGGCCTCTGTGTAGCACCTCAACATCTGTTAATGTAGAAGTATATGGAAATGGCGGCAGCTGAGAGAGGTTAGGGCAGTTTTGAATTTTAAGTTTACGCAGATTGTTGAACCATGTCGTGTCTGTACCTTTGGCAGAAGGACCATTGCAATCAAAAAAGGGAAGCATTCTGATATTCGGACAATCGGAGCAGGTGATAGTCTCAAGCCCAGAACACAAATGAGAATTATCTCCCAGGACCCACTCAACAAGATCGGCCATATGATGAAGGGAAACTTTCTTAAGATGCTTGAAGCTTCTATTTGTGACGCCGCCAGAGTCAAGTCTAAACTGTTGCAGTCCACCAATATTCGTCAACTTTAGACACCTGAGTAGTGGTAGCCGTCCAAAAGGTGGAAGAATGTCCCAAGAGATGCCAGAAAGAGATAGACGCTCCAATGATGTGACACAGATATTACGGCACAACCAGTTAGGACCAGTGGCACCCCTATGATTACAGATTTCAAGCTTTGTAAGACTACGGTGTGGCTCAAAGCCGTCAATAACATCATGTGTAGCTCTGGGGTGTCTTTCATCATCATAGGTTAATGCCAATTTCCTTAGATTACATTTATTCTTTAATTTGGCTTCTTTGGCTTCTTCCTTGGTTCTCACGTTTTCAAGATTACATATATGCAGTTCTCCTCCAAGCTTTGTCAATTTCCCCAGTTCTGCCAATTCAAATCCAACACTCTCTTTCTTGACAGAGAACACACACAGCTCCTCTAAGCACTGCATTTTACCAACCCCAGGAATATTGGAATGAAATTCACTTGAAGCATTGAGACAACGTAAATTAATAAGACGGTTGAAATCTTTAGGCACAACACAGATAGGACTATCATACACGTGAGGAACGACCAAAGTATTCAGGTGATAAAATCTAGATATTGCACTGGGTAAAGAAACTGAACTAAAAGTTTCAATTCGTAAGAAACGAAGGTGGATAAGTTTTGAAAAGTCGTGTGGCAAATCTTCTGGACTGGACATTGGTATAAATAGAACACGGAGACCCTTTATTTTGCTAAATGTATGTTTTAAAACATCAGCAATTCTTTTATTCCTGTATCTTTGAAAAACCATCAAACTCCTCAAATTTTGGATGTCTAGCCTTCTCTTCAGTTTATCCATTTCTTCCTTCCAATTTTCAAAACATGTACGTTTTATGGTAACAGATACATGGCGAACAGATGGTGGTATGTTGTCAGCTATAAAACCAGAAAAACATATATTAACACAATCTTGTGATGAAACACTCTGAGAAAGCTGATGAAATAAATCATGCAACACATAGTATTGGGAGCTACCGTCATCTTGTTTAATGAGAAAACCATTTTCTACCAATTTGTTCACTAGATCCTCTCCTCTATCTATTTGACCACAAGTATCGTTGATGCCTATTGCATCCCAGAAGCAAAGGAGCTCTGAACTATGAAACTTATGATCCTCAGGAAAAAGGGCACAATATGAAAAACATTTCTTTAGATGAAGAGGAAGGTAGTCATAGCTAATTTTTAGGACTGGCATAATATCATCGTCAGAATGTCTTAGATTTTCCCACTCTTTCTTGCTTAGAATTTCAATCCAATGTTCCCGGGAGTGATTCTTCTGCAGTAAAGGAGCAACAGTTTTGGCTGCCAGAGGGTTGCATTTCAATTTATCTGAGATTTGTTTGGCAATGTCAATCAAGTCATCTTTGTCCCGCTCATCTTTGACTTCACCAAATACACAATTTTGAAAGAATTTCCAGAACTCATCAGGCTCTAAACCTCGTAGGTCAATAATTGGATTAGTTGCTTCCTTTTTCACCATATTTGCTATTTTTGGAAACCGAGTGGTGACAAGCACCATGTTACCTTTGGTTTCCCCTTTCTCGAATGGACCTAACAGGGTGTCCCATTCACTTTTACTCTTGCATTCCCATATATCATCAAAAACTATGAGGAAACTTTTGGACTTCAATCTTTTCCCGATGCGTTCATGAAGCAGAGTTAAGTTACTTGTGTTGTTTTCTCGGTTGCTATCTTCATTGTCAGCCGCAAGTATGCAGCTAAGGATCTGTTGGGTTAGCTTGAGAACATCAAAATTGGTTGATACACATACCCAGATCCTAACAGGGAAACGCACTTTAATCCTTTCATCATGATAGAGATGTTGGGTGAAAGTTGTCTTTCCGATACCCCCAGGTCCAACTATAGGAAGCACGGACAGGGTTTCATGGTACGTGCCACTAGTCAGGTCATCTATTGTTTGGTTAAAAATGGCATCCCTTCCGTATAACTGATTCTGTATAATTGTGGCGCTGCTGATAGGCCGTTTGAGGGTGGTACTAACGGCTTGCTGAGGGTTACTGCTAGGGCTTATTTGGAGCAGTTTGATGATTTGATCACATTGGGAGTGTATGCCTTCTATCAGCTGCTTGATTTTGTTGGACATGGCCACTCTATCAAATGGCAACTTTTCATCAGGCTGATCGGTACTTCTATCAGACTTGATCGTGGTTGTTGCATTCTGTGGGTTGTTCTTAACAACATCCACAATATCAGCATCGGTTTGATTACGGCAACAAGAAAAGTATGAAAACCAGTTACCAGCTGTGTGACGGACAGCATGGCGGACATGCTGGACTTCGTTGCCGAGGCCATCGCCCAAATCCGGCACAGCCTCCCTGGTGCCGTCGAGCTTGTCCTGGATCATGAAGTAGTGGAGCTCGTCAAGAGCATCCTCTGCCTCGTCGGCCTTGTTTCCTAGCTTCTGCAGCAGCTTGCGCAAGCCGCTGTTGTCGCTGACGTCCCTTTGCTGGGCCGCATGCAGCACGGCTTGTGTCTCCAGCAGCCGAGCTTCGATCATCTCGTAATTGAGGTCAAGCTCTTTGCTGGACACATATGCGGCCACCAGGTCATGGGAGAGCTTGCCGAGCACCTTGTCGAAGAGCCAGCTCGCCGCTTCCAGCGCCGTCTCCATCTTCACCTCCGATCCGGCCGAGATGATAGGACTGGTTTTGACTTTTGAGTGATAGGACTGGCTCTCTATGGTGGCGGCGGTGATGGTGATTTGGGAGGTGACCTGATTGTTCCGTTTATAGACGGTCCGGTACAACTTTTGCCCCACGGCCCATGACTGTCGTTAAAATAAGGTTGTTGATACGTTTTTTTGAGGTAATGGATACATAGTTGTTGATATATGCCGGGTAAAAATAAGATTCGTTGATATATTAACCGACAATATAATCTTTTTTAATTCTCCGGGAATGCTTGTTTTCAGCGTTTCTTTTAATCGACGGTATTTTTCAATGCATGGTGGTCACATGAACCCTTTTGTTCAATTCTTTTGTTATGTATTTATTTGTAGGATTATATATATTAATTAGTATTATATAAAGACTATAAAAAAATTATTTTTTTTATCCATTGAATCTAGATCTAAAAGTTAAAAGCGTTGATTGAAAGGAGTCTCCGTTTTCAATCGACTAAAAATTAGACGCTCCCTAATTCTCCGCACGATTAGTAACCGGAGAAATCATCTGCAATTGTTTTGTTTTTGCAAGTAATGTTTCAGTAAGCCCTCCTGAGCCCGTACACTGTAGAATAGAAGTATTTTCAGCTATCAAGAAAACCCTACAACGATTATTTTGCATCTTAATGATTAAGTACAGAGGTATCATGTCACGTCCGAAACAAGGCTTTTTCCTCCAGCCCACGCTGGTGACCAGATTATTTTTCTAGCAATTAGATGCTATCGGTTGGGCAGTGTCCATCTGATAGTAGACGACGGCAATTTTGTTTTATCCGTTTGTCTATAAGCAATAATTGTTAAGTTAGGTGGAGTGGCGGGTAAACTTTGTTTTCCTTATCTAAAAAAGGTGGAGTGGCGAGCAGTGGCTAATAGTTCGGCAATTTCTAATGACGATGACGTTGTCGTTAGCTGACACGAAAAAGATAAAAACATAGCCGACTAGATGGACCATTGACTTGTGCTTTTCTGCTACTAATCAGTGCAATTACTTTCAAATTTTTCAAGGTATCTTTGATAGGACTTTTGCTTAAAAAACTTCTTATATTTATGTTTATATGTGAAAAATGCTTATTCTGCTATGTAGCAAAAATAGTTGATCTTATTAGGACCCCTAAACAGAATAAACTACCTTTTACTGCTTTGTACAAAGTGCTACGCTATTACAAAATTTTAAATGTTTATAGGTTTGTATACCTCATAAGCATTTATTTGTTATTTTGTTGTTTATCCCTCTAAAGAGCTTATTGCCCATAAGTACTTCTATAAACACTTCAATAAATTATATCAAACGCACTTGAAGACCCTGAGCTCCACCCAACCTAACAAGTATATTTTCCAAAAAAAAAAAATTGCACTGCTATAGAGTAGATCCATTTTGTTAGACTTTTATACGACCAGAAAATCTAATGATTAAAATCACTTTGGTGGTGGTTCACCTATCAACTAAAGCGCTTAAAACACTTGGTCGGACAAAAGTCTAATAAATGGATTTACTCTAAAGCATTTTTCATTTTTTTTCACCTTGAGCTCCACCTAACCTAACATGTATTTTCATTTTTTTTTCCGATCTTGAGCTCCACCTAACCTAACACAAGCTCTGCTCCCGTTTACATCTTGAAAATTGTACGCTGCACAGAAATCGCTCAACTATTATTAGAGTTCGGTCCTGCTCTTCCTTCTTTATTATAAAATGACAAATTCCTTATCCACCACTTACTACTAGAAATTTAACTTATTGCAACAGGCCATAAACCGTGGCAATAGATTGGTTTATAATGCCACATGTACGAACTTTGTGGCAATAGAATTAACATATTGCCATGAATTTTAAGGTGTGGTTATAAATTAGAGATAATTCCTCTAGTGCCATTGTAAAATGTTCTAATTCCATATATATCTATGCAAAACGACGTGTCCCATATAAACCATCAGATTATAAAATTTATCCTATACATGCCATTGATGAACAGTAATTGACGTAAAAAGATGAAAATGCCCATGTCTTCTTCCTTCTCCAGCCATTGCTGGTCCACCTGCCGGCCGTCGTGCACGCTTGACTGAGCCGGTCGCTACACCTTTGTTCGTCGGACATCGTGCCCGTGCTTGCCTCCATCGGCCACCGCGCCCACCTCCGCCGGGGCCTCAGCCGGACGCCGCACCCGCGCTTGCCTCCGCCGGCCGTCGTTCTCACCTCCATCCGTGCCTCAGCCGACTGCCGCGCTCGCCTCTGCCGGCGCCTCAGCCGGCCGCAGCGTCTGTGCTCGCGCTCGCCTCTGCCCATGCCTCAGCTGGCAGCCGTGCTTGCCTTGGTCGGCGCCTCAGCCGATCGTAGCGCTTGTGTTCGCCCCACGCCTCAGACGGTCGCAGCGCCTACACTCGCTCGTGCCCATGCCTCAGCCAGCCATCATGTCGCGCCCATGCCTCAGCCAACCAGCACGCCGCGCGCTCGCCTCCGCCGACAGTCGTCGCGGCGCCTCTGTCGGCCGCCGCGCCTACGCTCACCGCCACCGGTAGCCGCGCCCACGCCTCAGCCGGCCGTGACGCCCGTTCTCGCCGTAATTAGTTTATGGACTATAATTAGGGACAAGGATAGATTAGTCATTTTTAAAAATAGTTTAGCAATTTAATGATATAAATGACATAAACAGGATAAATTTTACAACACAATGACATGTATGGGATAAGTAATTTTGTGATGGCGGATTCGGGATTGATGAACTTTGCAATGGCATGTATGAAATTGGCCCTATAAATTAACACTTATTGCACTAGGTTGACAACTATTGCAATGAAAGAATAACCATTGCATTAGGGTCGATATTTTTGTGGCAATAGATGTTTTCTATAAAATATAAATATAAAGATATGAGAGAAAAAAATACAGTTTTGACTAGCTTCAAAATTAGAATTTTTTTTAGATAATGGGCGAAAGACCGAGCCTCTACATCCTCAAAAAGAGTGTACACAATCAAGATTACACAAAGAGCATTTAGGCTCACACAACACAAAGAAAGAAGACAAACACATCGCTATAAGAAGAAGAAACAATCTACAATATACAATGACAAAACTAGAAAATCGTAGTCGATGAAGGTCATCCACCGGAAGCGCTCGAAGTCAATACTTAGCCTGACTTGAGCAGTCAACACCCAACACCACCATAGAAAACTAAATTCATAAGATGATCAACATTGTGGAGGACAACGCCAATGGATATAGCCACAGCTTCGAAGAGCGCTCTAGTCGTCTTCTTCACCACCCCGCACAAGCGAGCGCCATTACCGCTGGAAACCTGCATAATGCCAATCACCATGGACCCACCATGCCGCATCACATAGCAACGACATACGAACTAATCCGCTCCAGCCGAGAGAAAAGAGGCAACACTAGACATCTTCCCATTCTTCCGGCTGCACCAAATAAGAAGGAACCAAATCTGGCGAGAAATCCCTAGTATTTTACCGCTGAACGATCCTCCATACCCTGAGAAGCATCACCAGAGGATCTAGAATTTAATCTTCAAAGAGTAGCTTGAATCTTCAACATTAGATGGGTGGCAAGGATGCCGCTGCATCGAGTGGAGCATGTTTCCAGCACACAAACTGTCAAACCCCACCACCACGCTGCATCGAGTGGAGCATGTTTCCAGCACACAAACTGTCAAACCCCACCACCACATCACTGAGGCACGAGCCGACGCAACCAGCCCCCAAATCGAATCACCGGATCCGGCCTAAGGGCACCTGGATCTGGCCAAGCTCTCTCCTTGGCCCTCGGTCTCCGTTGTTGCTGCCGCACAGCCCGTAACTCCTGTTAGGACGACAGGAGCGCAGGGCAGCACCGAACTCTATGGGTTCTTCCCAAGTAGTCCAGACGAGGGGAGGACCACCATGGAGCAGAGGATGCCAACGCCCTAGCCAGGCTTGAGGGATGACAAGCCGGACCGTCCACCAGAGAGCAGATCCGGGCATGGGTGTACTGGATCCGATGGAGAAAGAGCATGATCTTGCTGTCAGGGGACGGGGAGGAAGGGGGGGGGGTGTTGACACCGGCGGCAAGGGGGGAGAGTCCACTACAGCCGAAACGGGAGCCCCGTCACCGCCATCCTTACGTGCACATGGTTTTTAGCAGCCCGCTCCGGCGACGGCGAGGTGAGAGGGCCTAGGGGTGGGATCGAGGCGGCGGCGGCTAGGGTACCCGAGCCGCTCAGAGAAGGCTCCGCGGGCGGTTTGTCTACAAGACCGAAAGTATTTGTTCATAAGCGCCTACCGCCAAGAAGAGGCACACTTCAATCATTCCATCTCGCTGCGTAATATATTTTTTTTAGATAATAGAATTACATTCCAGTTCCATGTTTGGTAATATATACTAGTATATAGTCTAAAGCTTACTTGGGTGAGAATTCTAGCTTCCTGAGAAATTTGGCACTCGTGGACCTCTTTTAGGGCTGCCACGTCAATTGCGCCCGACGTGGTTCATTGTAGGTGCGAGGCATGGCCTGGCTCTGTGTGCGGCCAGTGTTTATCGGCCTTGTCATTGTTTTGCCTCTCGTATACTACACAATCAAAAGAACCGGAAGCTCTGAGAGTTGCAGACATATTTCTTCACTCTTTCAACATGCTTTCTGAGTACAGACTGTATATTCAGAACATCGATGATATCTCCAGTTCGCTACCAATCAGGTTCCAAATACCAATCATCATCATCGCTATCTTTTGTCCGGCAAAACAAGCATAAGCTGTACAACATCTGTGACTTGTAGCCCTGTGTTTGGATGCGCTGAGTTCAGGTCTCAGTTCAAGTTAAACCTGCAACAAATTTGTCGCGGAATTGTTGGTCACATTCAGTTCCTGAATAAAAATTTCAGCATGTGTTGAGATTTTTTTTTTGTTGACGTCAGGACTACGTTGGCCAACTTGGCAAAATTTTAGTTGGTTGTGGAATGATAGAGAAAAACTGTAGCAACAAAAGGGGCACTTTCACTTCAATTGATGCTGGTTTTGTGGACGAAATTTCGTTTTAAATAATAACATGTTCTGAAAGCAGTGTGTGTTGTCAGGATGTGAGCTTCAGATGCAATTACGATTATGCGTGCAAAACGAACTTTGTTTATCAAAATCGAATTTTTATTCCGCTGACAGCCAGCAGAGCGAGCGATCGAGTGACTGAACTCTCACCATCGTACTCTGAAGAGGTGCGCCTGGCACATGCTCATGGACCCCATCCCGCTGCCGTCCGATTCACCGCCACCTTGGACGCCATGATCCACTCCGCCGCGCGAGCTCTCCAACACCCGCGGACGACACGTTCGCCCAGCCATGGAAGGTCCTTGTTGGCCTTCACGCCGACGATGGGTGGACACCACGAGCACGAGGCACCGACCGCTGTTGACGCTACTTCGTTCCGTGGCGACCGGTACAGGTGCGCCGGCCGCGGCTTAACGATCGAGTTCTTTATTAGCGAGGCTGCAAGAATCATACATTGACAGGTGCACAAGATTGTTACTTCACGCACTCAAAAACTAAAATCAGATTTTGGATTTGTACAAAACTTGTGAACGGAACTATCGGTTTGATTTGTACAAACCTGCCTCTTGGTGTGTTGGGACTTGCGATGCTTGATGCCGCTCATGACATGTTGGCTCTGCAGGTATGAAAGAGTTGGCACAGGAATGAAAAATGGTGCCCGTCGCTCCCGTCTGGATTAACAAACACCAAGCAAGTTTAGCCCGTCGAATCTCACATGTTTGAAGTAGGAATCGGGGCAAGAGAAGGGGTGCACAAGCGTTACCTTGCATTAATTGATGCTAATGTCCAAGTCTGGGTGACTTTCTTGTAACTCCTCGAGTTCAGTGCGTAGCTCATCGCTGCATCCACGTGCTTCAAGGAACTCCATCGAAGTGGGGAGACCATACATGGGCAGAGACTGGATTTTCTTACAACCATAGATAGTTAATTTCTTGAGAGAGCAAAGGCGATGTAGCGTTTCAGGGAGGGACCGAAGAGAATCGCAGCCATCAAATCCTAGTTCTTCGAGGCTGGTAAGGAGCAGGAGCGCCTCCTCCTGCTCTTCGGTGAATCTTTCGATTGTCCGACCATAATAAGGAGCAGGAGCGCCTCTGACGACGAAGGATAATGTACGGAGGGTAGCAGAGAGGTGGCTGCAAACCGAATCAACAAGCACTGCTGCGATGTTATCCACCTTAATATCCTCCAATGGGCAGAAACCTGCAGGCCGTGTTCTGTCCCTTGCTACCTCTGAGAGTAGGTCAGCTGCTAGAGAGTCACAACAGAAAATCGCCAAACTTTTTAAATTGAGCATGACGAGTGGATTGAACCCATCCATAGTTAATTTATCACAATATTCTAGTTTGAGATGGGTGAGGGATGTGAGATTTGACAGCGGAGGAATTGACTGCATCTCACACGGATCAGCTATTTCCAATTCCCTGAGGGAAGCAGGGAAAGGATTCATATTCTGACTTGCTTCTGTCAAGGACATCTGAGAAAATATCTTATCACACCATTGTATGCTCAATGAGTGGAGTGACGTGAGATTCCAAAATCCTATTCCATCCTCTGCATTCAAAACCAAGTTATTACAGAACAACATCTTGAGCTTGCGCAGGAGGCTGGAGGATGGGATCTGCAGTACCACTAGTTCCCCATCATGGCCTTCATTCGAGTAACTCATTTCCAGTTCAGAGAGAGTTGGAAAATATTTGAAAACATTTGATAGCAACCTTTCAGTTGGATGGAATTCACTGAGAGTTAGCTTCTGAACTGAGCTGAGGACAACACTGTCACCCAGTTCTCCACAGAACATGTCACCACTGACAGCTAGTTCTCTTAGCGAGCTTAGCTTTTGGAGGTCAGTCGCTAATATGTGTGGTGCATCTTGAACGCTCAATGTTTCTAGTTCACCCAGATTGTGGAAGGCCAAAGCACCACTGTATTTCTCGATGACCAGTGATCTTTTATCATACCCCAACATTGGCATATTATCACTGTTCCATTCCACCGAAACAAATTTTAATGTAGAAGTATACGGAATCGGCGGCAACTGGGAGAGGTTAGGGCAGTCAATAATTAAAAGTTTTTGCAGATTGTTGAACCATGTCATGTCTGTACCTTCGGTAGAAGGACCATTGCAGTAAGAAAAGGGGAGCATTCTGACATTGTGACACTCGCAGCAGCTGATAGTCTCAAGCCCAGAAAACAAATGAGAATTATCTCCCCCGACCCACTTGACAAGATCGGGCATATTACTAAGGTGAACTTCCTTCAGATGCTTGAAGCTTCCATTTGTGAGGCCGCCAGAATCAAGTCTAAACTGTTGTAGTCCACCTATATTTCCCAACTCTAGACACCTGAGTAGTGGCAGCTGTCCAAAAGGTGGAAGATTGTCCCAAGAGATGTCATGAAGAGACAGATGCTCCAATGATGTGACACAGATATCACGACACAACCAATTAGGACCGGTGACACCTCTATGATTACGGATTTCAAGCTCTGTAAGACTAGGGTGTGGCTCAAGGCCGTCAATAACATCATGTCTAGTTGTGGGTTGTCCTTCATCATCATAGCTTAATACCAATCTCCTTAGATTGCATTTATTCTGTAATTTGGCTTCTTTGGCTTCTTCCTTGGTTATCACGTTTTCAAGTTTACGTATATGCAGTTCTCCTGCAAGCTTTGCCAATTTCCCCAGTTCCGTCAATTCATATCCAACACTCTCTTTCTTGACAGAGAACACACACAGCTCCTCTAAGCACTGCATTTTACCAACCCCAGGAATATTGGAATGGAATTCACTTGAAGTATCGAGACGACGTAAATTAATAAGACGGTTGAAATCTTTAGGCACATCGCAGATAGTACTACCATACCGGTCAGAAACGACCAATGTATTCAAGTGGTAAAATCTAGATATTGCTCTGGGTAAAGAAACTGAACTAAAAGTTTCAATTCGTAGAAAACGAAGGTGGATAAGTTTTGAAAAGTTGTGGGGCAAATCTTCTGGACTGGACATGGGTATAAATAGAACACGGAGACCCTTTATTTTGCTAAATGTATGTTTTAAAATATCAGCAATTCTTTTATTTCTGTATCTTTGAAAAATCATCAAACTCCTCAAATTTTGGATGTCTATCCTTCCCTTCAGTTTATCCATTTCTTCCTTCAAATTTTCAAAACATTTATGACGTTCTATGGTAACAGATACATGGTGAACAGATCGTGGTATCTTGTTAGCTATAAAATCAGAAAAACTTATATTCACACAATCTTGTGATGAAATTGTCTGAGAAAGCTCATGCAATAAATCATGCAACACATAGTATTTGTAGCGACCGTGCCCTTGTTTAATGAGAAAACCATTTTCTACCAATTCGTTCACTAGATCCTCTCCTCTATCTATTTCTCCACAAGTATCTATGATGCCTATTGCATCCCAGAAGCGACCGAGCTCTAAACTATTAAACCTATGATCCTCGGGAAAAAGGGCACAATATGAAAAACATTTCTTTAGACGAAAAGGAAGGTAGTCATAGCTAATTTTTAGGACTGGCATAATATTGTCGCTCTGTTTTAGATTTTGCCACTCTTTATTTTCAAGAATTTCCTTCCAGTGTTCCCGGGAGAGGTTTTTCTGCAGCAATGGACCAATAGTTTTGGCTGCCAGTGGGGAGTTTTTCAATTTGTCTGAGATTGCTCTTGCAATGTCAATCAAGTCATCTTTGTCACGCTCATATTTTACTTCACCAAATGCGCATACTTGAAAGAATTTCCAAAACTCATCAGGCTCCAAACCTTCTAAGTTAATTGGATCAGTTGCTTCCTTCACCATGTTTGCTATTTTCGGAAACCGAGTGGTGACAAGCACCATGTTACCTTTGGTTTCCCCTTTCCTGAATGGAGCTAGCAGGGTAACCCAATCACTCTTATTGTTCAATTCCCATATATCATCCAAAACAATCAGGAATCTTTTGGATTTCAATCTTTGTTCGATGTATTGATGAAGCACACTTAAATTAATTGTGTTGTTTGCTCTGCTGGTATCTTCATTTTGAGCCGCAAGTATGCAGCTAAGGATCTCTTGTGTGAGCTTCAGAACATCAAAATTAGTTGATACGCAGACCCAGACCCTAATAGGGAAGTGCTCTTTCGTCCTTTCATCATCGTACAGGTGCTGGACAAAAGTTGTTTTTCCAATACCCCCAGGTCCAACTATAGGAACAACAGACAGAGTTTCATGGTAGGAGTACATGCCATTGGTCATATTATTTATGGTTTGGGTAAAAATGGCGTCCCTCCCAAATAGCTTTTCTTGTGTAATCATTGAGCTAGTGGCAGGCCGTTTCGTGGTGTCTCCCATTCGCTGAGGGTTACTGGTACAGTGTATCTGGAGTATTGGGGTGATCGTATTACATAGGGAATGGATGTCTTCTATCACTGACTTGATTTTGGTAGACATGGCCACTCGGTCAAATGGTAACTTTTCAACATGGTCAATACTATTACCAAACTTGGTCCTTTTTGTATCACGTGAGCAATTGGTGATATCAGCATCATCTTGCTTACGGGACCGAGATAGGGATGAGAGAAAGTTTGTACCGATACCGACAGTATGGCGAACAGAGTAGCAACCGTGCAAAGCCTGGCTGCGCAGGCCATCGCCAAGGTCGGGGATGGCCTCCTGGGTGCCATCGAGCTTGTCTCGGATCATGAAGTAGTGGAGCTCATCCAGAGCGTCCTCTGCCTCATCGGCTCTCTTGCTCAGCTTCTCGAGCAGCCCAGGGAGGCCGGGGTTGCTGGTGACGTCCCTCTGTTGAGCCTCGTGCAGCAGCGCTTGCGTGCACAGAAGCTCAGTTTGGATCTTGTCGTAGTTGAGACCGAGCTCGCTGCTGGCCACGTACCCCGCAATAAGCTCATCAGACAGCTTGCTGAGCATCTTGCCCAGGAACCAGCTCGCGCCGCCTATAGTCTCCATCTCCTTCACTCGTTGCGGACGCCGGGGCAATGCTTAGTGGCTGGTGCGGTGGGAGGGAGCAATAATAGGGGTGGAAACGTGGGTGTGGACTGAAAGGCTACAATTGTGAGAGGTGCGGCGATGTCTCCTCTTTTTGTAGGGCAAGTGCTGGCACTACAGTATGCTCGGTCCTACACGGCAGTAAAATGATTCCAAGCTCCAACGTTGCGGTCATCGCCGAGGTTGCGGTAGGACAATATATGCTACCAGAATGGTTTACCCCTCTAGATGCCGACCAGTACTCGTGCTCCCAGCTCAGCCGCATCATCGTAAATTTTTTTCACCGATCGATTTGGATGGCGGGCGGGTGCGAGCCTTGGGTTTTTACCGGACTCGTTGTGACATCAGCTCGTATACGAGCAAGTTACGTGTCACACCTCTGTTGGACCGACCCACGCGCAGCGCACATCGTCCTCCATCTCCACGTTATGATTAATGCAGTGGTTGGGGTATTGGATGATTTACTCCTGCCGTCGATCACTCTCAATCCATACTGCCGCTGCCGTCTTCCTCCTCCTCCAATTTCTTGCTCAGATCGGAACACAAGCAGCTCACAAAGTTGCCTGAGCCGCAGATTTACCCCTACGCCGACCAGTACTCGCGCTCCCAGCTCTGCCGCGTCATCGTAAATTTTTTTCACCGATCGATTTTGATCGCGGGCGGGTGCGAGCCTTGGGTTTTTACCGGACTCGGTGTGAAATCAGCTCGTATACGAGCAAGTTATGTGTCACGCCTCTGTTGGACCGACCCACGCGCAGCGCATGTCGTCCTCTATCTGCGCGTCATGATTAATGCGGTGGTTGGGGTATTGGATGATTTACTCCTCCAGTTGATATCTCTCAATCATTACTGCCACTGCCGTGTTCCTCCTCCTCCTCCAATTTCTTGCTCAGATCGGCACACAAGCAGCTCACGATGTCGCCTGAGCCGCAGATTTACCCCAACACCGACCAGTACTCACGCTCCCAGCTCAGCCGCGTCATCTTAATTTTTTTTCAGCGATCAATTTTGATCGCGGGCGGGTGCGAGCCTTGGGTTTTTACCGGACTCGGTGTGAAATCAGCTCATATACGAGCAAGTTACGTGTCACGCCTCTGTTGGACCGACCCACGCGTAGCGCACGTCGTCCTCCATCTGCGCATCACGATTGATGCGGTGGTTGGGGTATTGGATGATTTACTCCTCCCGTCGATCTCTACCAATCCCTACTGCCGCTGCCGTCTTCCTCCTCCTCCAGTACTCATGCTCCCAGCTCAGCCGCAGACTAGGGCAGTGGCGCGCTAAGCCTCGGCCGCGCGTGTGGCTTCGCTTGACGCTTGGCAGCGAGCGAGCGTGAGCTGGTGTGGGTGCTGTGAAGGGAGAGCACGGCGGCCTCCTCGCTTGCCCTTCTTCCACGGGGGCACTCCAGAGTTGTTGACACCAGAACGTCGACCACGGCGGCAAGCAGACAAGGCGAGTTGTCAAGCAGCTCGAAACTTCTTCCCCTTTTTGTCGTCCTTCACCTCTTCCTCCTGCTGCCGCTGTTGTTCCTGCAGACAAAGGCGATGGGGCCCTCTCCGTCTTCTCCATCTAGAGGCAGTGGCGGCGCTCTCGGCCATGGAAGGCCGCAGGGAGGAGGTGGAGCCCTCTACCGTGGAAGGCAGGAGCGATGCCCCCTTGCCCTTTTATCGTCAGCTCTCTCCCCTTCTCCGTCAGATCTTTCCATGCATTTGTGCTGCAATCTTTATCTTTAGGGTTTATTCTTGCTATTTTTCCTTTCATCTGAATATCTTGATGGAAAGTTGAGGACAAGGGCAGGCGAGGGAGCGCTTAGGCAGAGGGCGAAGCAAGAAGTGTGTGCTGCCACTGTTTACTATTGGCTACTTTGATGATGACGTTTGCTCATTGTTTAATTGATCAAGGTCATAGCTCATCCCTCCCTTTGCTCTTTTTTTCTCCCAATTTTCAGTTGGATTAATTGCTTGTTGGATATGTGCTACCACGAGGTGACATTTCAAATATCAGATTGGTAGGCCATGTGGGGTTAAAACGTGCTGATAATAATTACGATTTTCCCTTCCAGAGAGCTTATAATTTTCTCTTGTTTATCTTTTTTACTATATAGAATAGTTTATATTACTTTAACAAATCTAATTTATCACTATGACATCCAAGAACACCACATTAGTTAATTGAGATTTGACTTATTAATTAGTTGATATGGATTGTTGAGCATAGTTGCTTTGTGTTTCCACTAGGAAGTATGCCAAGCGTATTTACAAGAACTTAGATAGCAAGGTCCTGGTCTTTGACTTGCCTACTACCATTTTAGATTTTAGTTGTTTTCTTTACCGTTAACTAAGTTAGGCTGGCAGCGGCATTTAGTTGATGTTATGGGATGTAGGCCGAATGATTAGAACTTTTTTAGTCTGCTTTCCACGGCAAATCCTTGTTGGTATTGGTTAATAGTACCATGTTGGAATTAATTTCTGGTGCATATGGATGTATAGAAATATAGAACTACATGCTTGCATAATAGTACTTTACAACACAACTTATCTTTTGTTAATTCAGCAGACAGCTTTGACTATACCTATTTTGTGTTTAAATGAACTGACTCTTTCTTTGGTTTAATGGTTATTAGTTCAGATGCTTTGCTTCAATGGCATGGATGTTGCAGATTTCCCATCATTGGTGCATGCTTCTTTTACTTTGTGAGTTGTATCATTGTTGGTATTCCTCGGCAGGTCAAGTTTTTTTTCATCGTTGTTGGTATTATGCACCAATTGATGAAATGGAATCAGAAATGGTGAGGGTACATGGATCTAAATAAGGTAGATATATTTCTTTTGTGACCAAACACCACTGAAAAAAGGCACTTCCCCTCAACACTTATATGTGTATTGTGACAACACTTACTAGTGGCTCTCCATTTGATAGACATCAATCATCTTTAACAAAATCACAAAATAATCCTTCAAGCATAAACTAACATTCACATGAGTGTGAAAAACCCAATGTGCTGACGCTCCACAAAAAAAAATAGACATCTAAATATATTAAAATGCGTGCATTTTCTCACAAAAGAGCTATTCCACGTCATCATCAAAACGTTCACCGTTCGATCTCTACTTTAACCAATTCTGAGCGTCAGATCGGCTCTTTGTGATATTATTTCTAGACCCTTCCTAGAATACAAATGGCAACTCGATCCTCCGGACTGCATTTGTCATCATTTTATTTCTAGACCCTTCTCAAAGTAAATATCTCAACCACATCCTCCCACCTCCGCGTTTCGTCGCCCGCCTCTACGGTTCTTCCCCACTCGATCCAATCGAGCAAGATGCAATGGTGAATCAAGAGAGAAAGCAGAGCAGCAGCCAAATCTTCAGTAGCAGTGGAGACCGTCGCCTCAGTCGATCAACTTTTCCCTCGTCTTCGTTCGCCACCGCTCCTCATGCTAGCTGCTGTGAATGGGAGGACCATGGACCTGTCTATTTTGCAGCAGCGCATCTGCCTCCAATCCTCTGCCGATGGGCATGGACATGGATCGATCTTCCATACCAATGTTGATTGCTGACCTCTGTCCTCCGTCACTACCAATGCCAGCTCTCAATGGTGGTTAGGGGTGATGGAACTCAGTGCTGCTGTCTGGGCAGAACAACGGTTGAGAGCATGTGTTCGAGGCTGTTGGCCACCCAAGGAGCTTGAGCTATCGATACTGCATTGCCACAAAAAAAAGACAAGGAAGGTGATTGTTTTTTCCTCTTGTAATCATCTTATTCACCTTTTTATTTGGAAATTCCTCTATACTTCAACAACGACAAGAATATCACAATCCGGAACACCTAGCTTGCAATAAATTTCCTTGGTTTGTTCAGTAGCTTACTAAAGAAAATAGAATGGTAGCAAACTCAAACTCGTAGTTTAAAGCACTCAGGTTCTTACAATTCACATCAAAGCGATGTCAACTATGGGTCTTTTTAGTTGTTGATATAGAAAGTGATTCAGGTACATTTTCTGAATCTCCAATTCATTTATTCAAATCTACCAAAGTATTAGTTTTCATCGTCTGCTGTTTGGATGCCTAAAAAAATGTACTGCCAGTAGTAAATTTGTTTCCACTCACCTAATATTTTTATCATCGCATTGGAAGGTTTTAGTAGAACTAAAAGTTTTTGAAACCATAATATTTTTCAGATGTCTTATCATCCATTATATTTTCCAATCTATATGATGTAGGTATGCTGCCGGCTGAATTTGTTTTCTTTGTGTATTTCTATATGTACTCGACTTTTATAGTTCTGTATATGAAATTTCTTTATTTTTTTAATAAAAATATGCACTGCAACTAAGTTATGGCCTTCCAAACCTTCAGTTCAATAAATCCAAAGCAGAAGGCAGCATATTACTTCAATTTGATGGTTTCATCTCGAATGAAGCTGTTTCCAAAGGTGCTTCTGCATTAAAATTTACATCCAGAACTTCTGAAGCCCAGATGGATTTATTAAGATGAGCAACAATCAGCATTATGCGCCTATAAAATTTTCTGATTGCCTATTTGTCACTCAGTTGCATGATTACTTATGTAGCAGATCTTCAACCACAAACTTATGATTACTCAAATATATCCAATGCAAATATGACTCACATTTCGTGTTACAGTCTGAAATTACACTAAGCAATTACTCTAGATAGTAAGTATTCCTTTTTGCACCTTTTTTCTTTTCTTGAATTTATAGTAGCAAGCTGGTTTAGAGATCATCATAGTGCCCCGTGCTCCTCCGTCATGGAAATGAAGTCATTGAGACACGTCACAACGATGAAACAAATGTGTTCACCGCTAACCATATTTATAATCATCAATGACTTCATTCAGTGCTGCTCGGATATATCCAGATTTTTCTGTCACCATTTTTTGGCTTAAAATTAAACTAGAACTTGATCATGTAACAACTTTATGTTTTTAATTGATTCCATTTCTTTTTATAAAAAATAATAGTAATATAGTGATACCTTAATGTTTAAAAATTATTTTTTCTAATAAAATATTCAAATGGTGCATTGCTAACTTGGCATAAAAATCATAAACGTAGAATCAAAACTGAAAAGGTGAGTTCAATCTACCAAGTAGGAAAATGCGGATCCCCTCATTCCTATATGCTATTAATTTTGGGTTTGCAATTGCAATTTTATTGCCGCAAGTCAAAAAAGATGTGAAATTTAATAACTTTTAATTAAATAATCATCCATTAAGGATGGTGTCCTACGAATGGATCAACAAGGACAACATAGGCAACAAAGGCGCGGCAAGGTCGTGCTGTATTTCTAGTGTATCTTCGAATTGCAATAACTAAGAGCTATGCTCAAAAAAAAATATATGGGTGGATGTTAGGTTTCAGAATAAAAATTGTGTGTTGGCCCATGACATTATTTATGCTTAGCCACATAAAAAACAACATTGGGTGTGATGTTAGGTTTCAGACCAAAGACTTTTGTGTTCACCCATGACACAATTTATGGTTAGCTACAATAAAAAAAAAGAACATAGGAGTGATGTTAAGTTTATGGCCAAATTTTTTGTTCGCCCATAGAACTATGTCAATCTGCTCACTTGGTATATTTTATAGCTTAAAAGCATAAAAGTTCCCATTGTTCAATAGCAAATAGTTGTGTGCTATGCAGCAGGAAAAATTGATAAGTTTTTCCTCACAAATAAATTGCTAAGTTTTTTTTTATTAACCAGTTATTTATGATTGCACGTGTACAGTGCTCATGGTTGCGTAAGATTTTATGGTTTGGAATTAGTTGGTGCTTACCATTAACGTGTTCCCAGCAAAAATAGTAATTAAAGCTAAGCATGCATGCATGTAATTAATAGGCCCAATTGAGAGTGCATCGTGCATGTAATTAATAGGACTAATGAAGTGTGCCCGGTGCATGCTCTAATTAAGTGGCGAATGCAAGCAGCGCTATACCACACCCTGGATATAGCGCTGCCCTATATATATATATATATATATATATATATATATATATATATATATATATATATATATATATATAACATAAGAGCATCCTGAGTCTCTAGGCTAGGAGAGGTTGTAGAGAAGAATAGTATTGTTACTCTTGGTCTATGACAAGTCCTAAACCGGTTAGGTATCGGTGATCGAGCCTATCACTATCATGGCGTGTTGTGAATACCATCATAAGTTTGTGGAAGGTTTGAGCTTGCCTTTGAAACAAGCATCGTGAGAGAGCGCCCGTGTGTGCACTCCGAGAGTGCAGCAAGTCCTTGAGAGAGATAAGCTTATGCTCGAAGAGCCAAGTGCTTGATGAGCAGTGGTCACGCAAACATGCCGTCACTCCGGGAGTGATACGGACTTATATGCAAGGACTCCATGGTTGGTGGCAGGAGGGATCAATACTCCGATGGAAGTCGATCCAACGAGGACTAGAGGAAGGCGCCATGCTCCTGATACCTCGGGCTAAAAATCAATGAGCATTTCCTAAACCCTCTCTTTACTTACCGTCTTCATTTCTCCACTTGTGTGTAAGTAGAGATAGGGCTGCTATGGGTTTGTTTGCTTATTGATTGGCTTAACTTCATTTGCATTATTTCATGTCACTAGAATTGCTAGGGTCTTAATTTGGTAAAATTGCATAGGACTTGTCGTTAGCAAGGTGAAAGATTTAGTAGAAATTAATTGGAATGACGATCCACAATACCGGTTGAGTTCAACAACCCCCCTCCAACCCCCCCCCCCCCCCCCCCCCCCCCCCCCCCCCCCCCGTGGTCCTCTTGGTACTCCTACATCCTTTCAAAGACAGGACAAGGTAGTCCTACTATGAGCACCAAAAGCAAAAGAAAGCTTGGTCTCTAATTTATCATAATTTTTCTTTCATATATACCGCGTGTTTGGTGTATGCGACTCTATATATGAACTATACTGCACTTCTGCACTTGTGAAATTTTGCAATGCATTCATGGAATTATACATTTCTTGATGGAAAAGTGTATCTGCACCTTATTAATATGTTGTGTGTATGTTAAAAAAAGTGTATGGTCATTTTTTTCTTTTGCACATCTTCGTACAATTGTGACATTTGAATAGTAAAATAATGCTCAATTTATTTTTATTATAAATCAAACCTGATTTTTTTCAGATTTTTTCAAGAATTGTTTCATTATTTTTCAAAGCTCCAATTTTTCTTTCATATTCAAAGCTCCAGATTTTTCAAAACTCTAAAAAAGAATCTCTAGAATTTTGAAACCTCTAGATTTGCGCTCCAAGGAATTATATATTTTTCAAACTTTTTAAAAATATGTAGTGTTTATTTCATATAGAGGTAAAAAGGTGTTTCTATCCTCTACTTAACAGCGTTAACTGTTAAAGCTGACAGAAGGGCCATGGAAGTAAAGGAAATATGGTTTTGGATCACACAAGGAACTTTGATTCGTAGAGGGCCAAAATAAGGAAGCGAAATCTTTTTTTTAGGCTAAAAAAGCAATTTTCCCTTTATAATAATGCATTACCTGCATCATCTCTTGTTTCACAAGTTATGTTATGGACAGGTGGGTCTTGGGCCCACATGTCATCCAACCACACGTTTCAAGCTCCGGTGGCCCACGACCATCGCACGCTCATCTCCGCACGAGACGACCTCCAAAGGTCTCTACTATTGCGAATGGACAGAACTTTGTTGTATGCGCGAGGGCCAGGTCCTCACAGCGCTTGCCTTGCACCACACCAACGCGGCTTTTTTACTCGGAGACCGGCTTTTTACGGGCATCACCACCTGAACCTTCGTAGAGCTTTTTAATCGGAGACCAGCTTTTTACGGGCATCCAACCACATGTTTCAAGCTTTTTATGTCAGCTGCCTCCTCCGCTCCTCCCCGGAACCTTCGTTCACGCGCTGGTCACGAACGCCACCGACGCGACGGTCCAAGCCCAACGCCGTCTATAAAAGGCGACTAGGCGAGGGAGCACGAGCACCGTTGAAGGTGCATCTAGGCCCCTAATTTTATTTTGGTGATTAGCGTCAATACAATTAAGAACGGACTAATCTTTTAATGAGCATGTGTGTAGATTATGGTACGAAGTTTGGTGATTAAATGCATAGAAACAAAAAGGGAGAAAAGAAGATGGCAAAGTGCTTCAAGATGAAATTCAAAATATGCTCAAGAATGAAGTTCATAGTATTTTATTTTAAATCTTGAGTATAGGAAAAGCCGTACTATTAAGAGGGACACAAAAGTATGAAGCAGAGGTGAACTAAGTGCAAAATTTCCCTTTCCAGGCCATACAAAAATTTCCAGGGCAAAATCATCGGACTCCAGTACCTCTGCCACTCTAGGTCGTCGGACATGTCCGACGGTCATCAGACTTGTCCTATGACCAGAGGAAAGTCCGACGCATCGGACACTTTCATTGGAGTGCAGTTCCCCTGCCACCCTATTTTCATCGGACTTGTCCGACGGCCATCGGACTTATCCGAGTCATCGGACAAGTCCATCGGATTCCAGCTCCTCTGCCCCTCCTGTGCCGTCGGACATGTCCGATGGTCCGATGGCCAACTTATCCGAGGCATCGGGCAAGCTTGTTGGACTCCAGTTTCTGCGCCACCTTGATTCATCAGACATGTCTGATGACCATCGGACTTGTCCGACACAGATCTCAGAAATTGGGTCTCCAACGACTCTTTTCCCCATTGGGCTATAAATAGAACCCCTCTTCGTCCCTTGGCCGGTTGGTCACTCATTTTCACTCAAAAACACTCTCAAGCTCACTTTGCTCTCCCCAACTCTCCTCCCTTGATTCCACTCTTGATTTGTGAAGGGATTGGGAGAAGATTGAAGTGCTCCATCGACTCCAAGCTTCCATCCTCTTGAGCACTTGGTTCATCCTCACCACCGACGACTATTGTGTTTGTTGCTCTTGGGGATTCTTCCCCTAGACGGTTAGAGGTGCCCGTAGAGCTCCAAACTTGTGTGGTGACGCCTCGGGAAGTTTGTATTGACCCCTCCTTTGTGGAGTTTCTAGTGGAAAACCAAGTTTGATCTTTGTGGTCACTTGGAGAGGTTAGGGTTGAAAGAGACCCGGTCCTTTGTGGATCCCTCAACAGAGAGGTAGGCTTCTTTGTGGAGCTGAACTTCGATGAACAAATCTTATGCCTTGCTTGTGCTTTCAATTACTCGTGTCTCATTTACTTGTTCTTGCTCATAAACTTGCTAGTTAGGGTTTGCTCCGTATTTCTTAAATTAACTTGTGTAGGTTGCTTGCTAGTTGCTCTCCTTATTTTTACACCTTCCCCTTGCTTATATTCATCTGCTCCAAGCTTGCCTTACACTAGTTTTCATATTTATCCGGTCGATCTACTTTTCTATCTTGTGCCATCGGACAAGTCATCGGACTTTCCCTATAATCGTCAGACAAGTCCGACACTACATATTTAACTGTTATTATTAAGTGAATTTCAAGGATAATTGCCTATTCACCCCCCCCCCTCTAGGCACTTTCAATTGGTATCAGAGCTGGGATCTTCTTGAAGACTTAACCGCTTGAAGATAAAGATGACAAAGGGAAAAGAAATCCTGCCTAGTGGATCATCCGAAGCAAGGTCCGAGGGTGATGCACATAGAGAAAATCCGAGGATTAAAGATATTGATAAAGATGAGCTACCAAAAGCCTACAACAATGTCATGTTTGATTATGATGATCTCAAAGAAGATCGCATTGAGCAAGGGTCCGGTAGACTCCCCTACTTTGATGGACAATTTTATGATCATTGAAAATGCAAGATGATGATGTATTTGGAATCCATGAGTCCTCATGTTGCAAATATAACTGAGAATGGTTTCTTGTGGGAAAATAGAGACAATCCAACCCGTAAGGATCAAATCAACATTCATCATAATGTCGTGGCTGCTAGTGCAATTGTTTCCGCACTTAGTGCCACCGAGTATGACAAGGTAGCCGGAATAAAGAATGCCAACCAACTATGGAGAAAACTTAAGGTTATCTATGAGGGCATTGATTCCGTCAAAGATGTAAGACTTAAAGAACTGCAAAATGAGTTCAACCTATTCATCATGGGTCCGGGAGAAGGCCCAAAGGAGGTTCATGATAGACTCATAAGGAATGTGAATCAAAGAAGAGCTCTAGGAGCTAAAATGACCGACTTGGATATCAACAAGAGACTACTACAAGCTTTGAGACCATGGGACAGCAACATTTGCTCAAACATCAGAGAGAAGGACAACTTCAAAACCTTCTCCACCGATGAAGTGCTTGGAAAGCTTCTCTCCCAAAAGCAACAAAATGATCAAGCAAACAAGATAAATGCCTTGATCAAGCAAATTGAGGGAGCAAATGGTGACAAAAAGGATGTGGCACTCAAAGCCACACAAGAGAAGAAAAATAAAGTGGTTGATTCTAGTAGTGAGGATAGTGATGATGAGATGGCCTTGCTTGTGAGGAGATTCAAGTCATTTCTCAAGAAAGATGGCTACAAGAAGAAAAGCTTTGACAAGGGCAAAGCAAGAAGGTCAAAAAGAACTTGCTATGAATGTGGTGATGAAGGACATTTCATTGCGGAATGTCCAAAGAAGAAGAACAAAGACGAAAGAAGGAAAGACAAGCACCACAAGAAAGACAAGAAATACAAGAAGTATAGAAGAGGTGAAGCTCACATTGGTCAAGAATGGATTTTCGATGATTCATCCTCTTCATCATCTTCCTCCTCCGAATCCGACTCGGATGAGGGAGGCATTGCTACACTTGCCATTGGCGTCACTCCCACCAACACTTCTCTATTTGGGAGCTTGAGTGATGATGATGACGACAACACTCACAAGTGCCTCATGGCAAGAGGATCGAAGGTAACAAAATCTAAACACAAGCGTTCCTCTTATGCTAGTAGTAGTGATGATGATGATGATGATGTTAATGCTTCACTTCCTAAAATGCTTGAATTCATGGAATTACTTGAAAAACAAAAGGAAGAAAATGATAGGCAAGAGGAGCTACTTGAGAAACAAGAAGACTTGCTTGTTCTTGAAAAGAAAAGAAACCTTGAACTAGAGAAGCTCCTAGAAGAAGAGAGAGAGAAAAATAATGACTTAACTATGTCTCTTACTAAAATTGAGAACACTTGTGAAAAAGTTGAGAGCATTAAAGATGAACTTCAAGAGAAGTATGAGGATTTGGAAAAGACTCATAAGTCTCTTGAAGAACAATATAGGACTCTTTCAACTCTCACATCCTGCTCAAATAATTCCTCTCGTGCTTCCACTAGCAAAGGATGTGATAGATGCTATAATATTGATGTTGATGCTTGTGCTACTAATATCAAATTGATTGATGTTTTGAACAAGCAAGTAAAGGCTCTTGAAAGCAAAATACAACATGAGAAAGATGTTGTCGATGATGAGAAGGCAAAGTATGCAAGAGGTGCATACACATATACTAGAATGACACATGTCATGGATGGCATTGGTTATGTTGAGGGTGCCAAGCATAATGCTCGGGAGAACAAGAATGGGAAAGAATTCCTTAAGTTCAACAAGGAAGGATCTTACCAAAAAAAGCAAGCCAAGAATAAGAATATTAATCATTTTTCTTTTGTTAATGATCCTCATGCTAATATGCCTAATGCTGCTTGTGCACTCTTTCATGATTTTGATGCTTCATATGTGCTCATGAGAAACATGTATGGACGTGTGTTTGCCAAATATGTTGAGCCACGTAACAAGAGGCCAAAAGCTTGTGTGTGGGTGCCCAAAGTGCTTGTGACTAACGTAAAAGGACCCAAGCAAATTTGGGTACCTAAAAACAAAGCTTAATTTGTTTTTGTAGGACTATGTCTCCAGAGGATCATATTGGGTGATTGATAGTGGATGCACCAATCATATGACCGGAGACAAAAAGATGTTCAAGTCATTCGAGCCAAGTCTTAATAAAAATGAGTACATCACATTTGGTGACAATGGAACGGGACAAGTACTAGGTTATGGTAAAGTCCTTCTCACTCCTTCATATTCCCTCTCTAAGGTTATGCTTGTTGATCATGTTGACTTCAATCTCTTGTCCATTTCGCAATTTTGTAAAATGGACTATGATTGTTTGTTCAATGAATGTGGTGTGACCGTCTATAAGAGGAGTGATGGCTCGGTTGCTTTTAAGGGTGTGCTCAAAGAAAAGCTTTATATTGTGGATTTCTCTACGGATGAAGCTAGACTTGGTACATGCTTATTAGCAAAGTCCAACATGGGATGGCTGTGGCATAGAAGGCTAGCCCATGTTGGTATGAGAAATCTTCACAAACTCCAAAAGGGCGGCCACATCATAGGACTAACCGACGTTTGCTTTGAGACATCCCGCCAAGAATGTGATGACCACCACAAGGCCATTGGAGATGATGCACATGGACCTCTTCGGGCCTGTCTCCTACATAAGTATTAATGGTAACAAATATGGTCTTGTAATTGTTGATGACTTTTCTCGCTTCACGTGGGTATTCTTTTTGCATGATAAAGGTGAAGTAAAAGATGTGCTCAAGACGTTCATGAAAAGAGCACAAAATGAATATGAAGTCAAGATCAAGAAAATAAGGAGTGACAACGGCACCGAATTCAAGAACACTCAAGTTGAAGAGTATCTTGATGAAGAAGGCATCAAGCATGAATTTTTGGCATCCTACTCCCCTCAACAAAATGGGGTAGCCGAAAGAAAGAACTGCACGCTCATTGAGATGGCAAGAACAATGCTTGATGAATACAAGACATCCGACCGCTTTTGGGCCGAGGCCGTCAACACCGCATGCCATGCCTCCAACCGGTTGTATCTCCATCGACTATTGAAGAAAACACCATATGAGCTACTAACCGGTAACAAGCCCAATATTTTCTACTTTCGTGTTTTTGGGAGCAAATGCTTTATGCTAAACAAGAAACCCAAGACTTCTAAATTTGCTCTAAAGGTTGATGAAGGTTTCTTGCTTGGTTATAGGTCGAATGTTCATGCCTATCGTGTATTCAATAAAACCACCGGTTGTGTTGAAATTTCACGTGACGTGACATTCGATGAATCTAATGGCTCTCAAGGGGAGCAAGTTGTTAATGATGGTGTAGATGATGAAGCTCCTAGAAGTGTAATAAAAAGGATGGCCATTGGTGATGTGAGACCACAAGAAACATCAAGTATTGAAAATCAACCCTCTCCCTCAAGACAAAACCAACATAATGAGAATAAAGAATTAGATCACGCAAGTGGTCAAGATCAAGATGTTGGGAATCATGAACAAGCATCAAGCAATGATTCTCAAAGACATGATGAAGAGGTTGATAAATATGGTGGTCAAGAAAGCTCACACCCACCGCACCCAAGAGTGCATCAAAATGTACAACGTGATCACCCCGTCGAGCAAATTCTTGGAGATATTGACAAGGGAGTAATCACTAGATCTCGAGTTAGTAATTTTTGTGAATATTACTCTTTTGTCTCTTCTATGGAGCCATTTAGGATAGAGAAAGCACTTGAGGATGCGGATTGGGTAATGGCCATGCAAGAAGAGTTGAACAACTTCACAAGAAATGAAGTGTGGACACTGGAGAAAAGGCCAAAGAACAAGAATGTTGTGGGCACCAAATGGTTGTTCCGCAACAAACAAAATGAAGATGGTGTTGTGACAAGAAACAAGGCAAGGCTCGTGGCAAAGGGGTATTCACAAGTGGAAGGTTTGGATTTTGATGAAACTTATGCCCCCGTAGCAAGGCTTGAATCTATTAGAATATTACTTGCTTTTGCTACTCACCATGATTTTAAGTTGTACCAAATGGACATGAAAAGTGCATTCCTAAATGGGCCAATCAAAGAAGAAGTGTATGTGGAGCAACCACTTGGCTTTGAAGACTCTAAGTATCCTAACCATGTTTATAAACTCCATAAGGCACTCTATGGGCTTAAGCAAGCCCCGAGAGCATGGTATGAATGCCTTAGGGATTTTCTTATTAAAAAGGGTTTTGTTATTGGCAAGGCCAATCCAACCCTCTTAACTAAGCGTTTTGGTGATGATATCTTTGTATGCCAAATATATGTCGATGACATTATATTTGGTTCTACTAACCAAACCTTTTATGATGAATTTAGCAAGATAGTGACCAAAAGGTTCGAGATGTCCATGATGGGAGAATTGACATTCTTTCTAGGCTTCCAAGTGAAGCAACTCAAGGAGGGCACCTTCATATGTCAAGCAAAGTACACACAAGACTTATTGAAGAAATTTGACATGGATAAGGCAAAGCCCATCAAAACTCCCATGCCAACAAATGGTCACCTCGACCTCAACAAAAAGGATAAACCCATTGATCAAAAGGTATATCGCTCCATAATTGGCTCTTTGCTTTATCTTTGTGCATCTAGGCCCGATATCATGCTTAGTGTGTGTATGTGTGCATGTTTTTAAGCCGCTCCTATGGAGTGTCACATGGTGGCTGTTAAGAGAATATTGAGATATTTGGTTCACACACCCAACCTAGAGCTTTGGTACCCCAAGGACTCAAAGTTCAACCTATTAGGCTATTCTGATGCGGATTATGCCGGGGATAAGGTAGATAGAAAGAGCACCTCCGGGACATGCCAATTCTTGGGTAGGTCCCTAGTGTCATGGCCATCCAAGAAACAAAACTCCGTTGCACTTTCCACGGCCGAAGCGGAGTATGTTGCAGCCGGTAGTTGTTGTGCACAACTACTTTGGATGAGACAAACTCTAAGGGATTACGGTTACAAGTTGAACCGTGTTCCACTCCTATGTGACAATGAGAGTGTCATAAAGCTTGCTTATAACCCCATTGAGCATTCACGCACAAAGCATATAGATATCCGCCACCACTTTTTCAGAGATCATTCCATCAAAGGGGATATCGAAGTTAGCCATGTGAGAACCGAAGATCAACTAGCCGATATATTCACCAAGCCCCTAGATGAGAAGAGATTTTGCTATCTTAGGAGTGAACTAAATATTCTTGACTCTAGCAATGTGATGTAGAGAATGTGCACATATGAATGGTGATTGTTTTGTTATTACAAAAAAATTATTGTTTTATGTCAAAAACCTATTATTTGTGCTATTGAAGCTGGTTTTTTATCACTAGATCAAATCTTGACAAAATATGGCCATTGTTAGGCTTTGTTGATCGTTGGCTAACCATAAGATGTCAAGACTTTCCATCAAACTATTTTAAAGAAAATAAAACTTCTCTACTCTTTCCTGGCTGGTCTCTAATCTCTCTGGTCATTCTGGCGTCGGGCAAGTCCGACAGCTATCGGACATGTCCGATGGCGTCGGACAAGTCCGACTGACATCGGACAAGTCTGACTGTCTAGGGTTCGACCCTTTTTAACCCAGCCCGACTTACCCCTTCGGTCAACCCATCCTCTTTCATCTCCCTCACGTTCTCTCTCCTCAAGAACACCCCCATTGGTGGCACCAAGGCGATCTCCCTCTCCCACCATCCATTGGAGCAAGTTTGGAGGTCAAGAGGTCTTCCTCCATCAGAGAAGTCCGATCCCCCATCGTTTTTTGCAAGGTTTAACCCTAATCCCCTCTCTCTTGGTCTCACCCTTAGGGTTAGGGTTATTGATTAATGCTAGTGTCAAATCTTGTTCTCTTGCATATTTGATCCATGGAGGTAGCCTCTAGTTAGTTATTAGTGGAGTATAAGAAGTTTGGGTACTTGTGGTAGGTGGATTCGTGAAGGATCTAGGTTTTTGAAAAAAACTGTGTGTCATCGGACAAGTCCGACGCATCGGACTTGCCCGATGATTATTGAACATGTCCGATGACCTGCAGTTTCTACAAAAACCTAAACTCTTCATTGATTCTCCTCACCCCTATTCCTCTTTTTGACTCCATCCTAACTTGTTGCTCGCCACATTTTCTCAGCATGTCTGACGTGGAAGCATCCCCCTTAAGGGAGAAAAGGACCAAGACCAGCGCGAAGACCAAGGTCGGAGCCAACCCCCAAAGAGGAGGAAGGCCACTGCTGGGCGGATCTGCCGCACCAAACTGAAACCTCCAGCTGATAGAGAGGAGCCGGAAGAGACAAATGAGATTGACAGTGTCATGCATCCTCTAGCAGAAATGGAGAACTCTGACCGTGACATGGTGAACTATTTTCATGCCTCCATTGAGACCTTCTCTGTGGCAAGGCTAACTAACTTCTATGATGGTGAGAAAGAAGTTTTTGATTTCCGCTTTCATGCATATTTCCATGCGGATTGGTACCACTCCACCTATCTACGCATGAAGAATGCAGTGGTTGAGATGAAGTGGCTTGATTGGGATCACATGAAGACAAGGAAGCATCCATTACTCGATCAAGTGTTGGCTGCCTGTGAGCATCATGGTCTCAAGACCTTCTTGACTTTCCAGTACTCCTGGAATACGGAAATCATAGCTCAGTTTTATTCAACTGTCTATTTTGATGAGGATGCCAAAACCATGTCCTGGATGATGAATGGCACCAAGTACACCTGCTCCCAGAACCAGTTTGCCAGTATGATTAGACTTAAGCATACACGCAAGAAAAGGCACAAGGTTCACAAGGGGAATCATATGGATGCTGAGGATATGAGGTACATGTATGTGGAACCGGATAACTGCTCTCCTCCCAACTCCAATGGACTGAAACCATTCTTCTCAGTCTTGTTTCGGATCTGCAGGAGTACCTTAGCCCCAAGGGGAGGCAATTCTGATCGTATTCCTGCCTTTCAGAGGGATATTCTGCACTGGGTTCATGGGAACAGAAAAATTGATGTATTTGACTATGTCTATCAAGAAATGTGGGACATCTCCGTCTCTCCCAAGCGTGGTTGTGGATACGCTCCTCACATCATGTTCATGATTGAGCAGATGTCGGGTTTAACCTTCAACAAGGATATGAAGCATCTGAGCCTCAAACCTCATATTCCTTGTAACTGGACTCCCGACACCACCTCTGGACAGTTCTTTGGAGCAGCTCAGCCTCCATCTTCAGCTGCACCACCTCAGCCACCTCGGGCTGCCTCTCGGGGCACTGGATCCTCTCATGTGCCTCCGTCTCCTCGTGGCAAGAGAAGCGGGATTATGAAGATGTTCAAATCCCTTATGAGCATATGCAGGAGCATTAATCAGAGGCTCAACATCATTGAGAGGAATCAAAAGGGTATCTATGACCATTTTGTTATTAAGACTCCTCTTCCACCATCCCCAGCTGAAGGCTCACCTCCTCCCACTCATGATGACCCCACTCCTCATGATGACCCCACCTTCACCGTCGAGGAGATGAACTATTTTGGGTACTACCCGACTCCTCCCCCTTTCTCCTCTGGCGCAGGTTCGAGTGCTCAACACATTCGCTTTGAGGATGACGACGGCGAAGGTGGTGAAGATCAAGCTGCCCATGCTCTTCGCCAGCGCAAACGGAAAGAACCGGCTATTGATGACGAAGAAGAGGAAGAAGGCAATGATGATGATGAAGACTATGAGTTCTCCGATGACTAGAGCTCTCATCACCTTCTACCCGCACTTTTCTCCTTTTTGGGTGTCTTGATGCCAAAGGGGGAGAAGTGTAGTTATCTTAGTTTTTTTTATCATCTTAGTTTGTGAGTTGTGAGCGAGTTTGGAGTTGAACTATTTATGGCACTATTTGGTTTGTAAAACTCTATTTTGCTACCTATGTGGTTGGTTTGTGCACTTTATTTGCTTATTGTATTGGTACTTTGTTGATTATCTTGTTATTTGCATTCCGTCTATCTTGTGTGATTAATTGGTGCAAATTAACATGTATGCATAGTCTTAGGGGGAGCTCTCACATTTTTTTTTAAATATGTGCACTTGTTATTATCTCATATCCTCTCACTCATGCACACATTTAGGGGGAGCTCCTCATCACAAACTGAACCTTCATTGCATATTTTTATGAAATTTAGTTGTATTGTCATCAATCACCAAAAAGGGGGAGATTGAAGGTGCAGATAGGCCCCTAATTTTATTTTGGTGATTGACATCAATACGATTAAGAACGGACTAATCTTTTAATGAGCATGTGTGTAGATTATGGTACGAAGTTTGGTGATTAAATGCATAGAAACAAAAAGGGAGAAAAGAAGATGGCAAAGTGCTTCAAGATGAAATTCAAAATATGCTCAAGAATGAAGTTCATAGTATTTTATTTTAAATCTTGAGTATAGGAAAAGCCGTACTATTAAGAGGGACACAAAAGTGTGAAGCGGAGGTGAACTAAGTGCAAAATTTCTCTTTCCAAGCCATACAAAAATTTCCAAGGCAAAATCGTCAGACTTGTCCGACCCATCGGACAAGTCCATCGGACTCCAGTACCTCTGCCACTCTGGGTCGTCGGACATGTCCGACGGTCATCGGACTTGTCCGATGACCAGAGGAAAGTCCGACGTATCGGACACTTTCATCGGAGTGCAGTTCCCCTGCCACCCTATTTTCATCGGACTTGTCCAACGCCCGTCGTACTTGTCCGATGAACAAGACTTATCCGAGCCATCGGACAAGTCCATCGGATTCTAGTTCCTCTGCCCCTCCTGTGTCGTCGGACATGTCCGATGGCCATCGGACTTCTCCGATGGCCAACTTATCCGAGGCATCGGGCAACCTTGTCGGACTCCAGTTTCTGCACCACCTTGATTCATCGGACATGTCCGATGACCATCGAACTTGTCCGACACAGATCTCATAAATTGGGTCTCCAACGACTCTTTTCCCCATTGGGCTATAAATAGAACCTCTCTTCGTCCCTTGGCCGGTTGGTCACTCATTTCCACTCAAAAACACTATCAAGCTCACTTTGCTCTCCCCAACTCTCCTCCCTTGATTCCACTCTTGATTTGTGAAGGGATTGAGAGAAGATTGAAGTGCTCCATCGACTCCAAGCTTCCATCCTCTTGAGCATTTGGTTCATCCTCACCGCCGACGACTATTGTGTTTGTTGCTCTTGGGGATTCTTCCCCTAGACGGTTAGAGGTGCCTGTAGAGCTCCCCTTGCTTATACTCACCTGCTCCTAGCTTGCCTTACACTAGTTTTCATATTTACCCGGTCAATCTACTTTTCTATCTTGTGCCATCGGACAAGTCATCGGACTTTTCCTACAATCGTTGGACAAGTCCGACACTGCGCATTTAACTGTTATTATTAAGTGGATTTCAGGGATAATTGCCTATTCACCCCTCCCCCCCCCCCCCCCCCCCCCTCCAGGCACTTTCAACCGTCTACCGCACCGGTACTGGGTGATGCTGATGGTACCACTGCTTCTGCTTGCATGTCTGCTGCTGCTGCTACCAGTACAGGTGCACTGGCGGCTACTCTTAACGAGCTGCATAACGAGGCTGCAAGAATCAATGGTCCTGTTTGGAGAAAGAATGAACATAAAGAGTGAGAAATGGACACTGGTATTACAGGGGAAAGAGCGAACACAATAACAGGGGAAAGAACGAACATAAAAAGAGAGAAAACTACAGCAATGGCCACTGGTATTACATTCTCACTGTACACCGCAAAGGAGTAGAAAAGGCTTTGATTTTTCACGCTGAATCAACAAGAACACGCAAGCATCATTGGTTCTGAATCTGTGTATCCTCGCTCATCATTAGAGAACATTTTCACTACTATTTTCCACTTGATAAAATGTGCATGAGAGGAAATCTGTTAAGATCACTTGAACTACAGCCAAATCTAAACTTCTCTCTGAACAGGTTTGAACGATTTTTTCCTTCAAAGTTTTCCTCTTGTCCATATACACAACCCAAAGCGATGCTGCATATGTATGAATGACCAACAACTTTCATGTGGCCTAGAAACAAATGAAGCTTAACAAAAAAAATTACACTCCATGAAATAAAGCTTGAGCTAATTCATCGTGGAAGGTATTCATGCTGAATTCTTCAAGAATAGGTTCATCTTGTGGCAATGAAGATGCAGGAAGAATAGGCATTGGGTTGTAATTTTCATCTGCATCACAGGCATCAAATTCCCTATCTGCAATTCTGATTTATCGAATGAAGTTATGAAGAGCCACACAAGCAACAATAATTCTAGTTTGCTTTTCCTCTAGAAATGTTGGCATATTCAACAAGATCCTAAATTTCATCTTCAACACTCCAAAAGACTACTCTATGACATTCCTAACTTTGGTGTGTGCATGCTTGAAGGTTTCTTTCATACCTTGTGGCGGCGGTCCATTCTGCCATTGCTCCACATGGTACTTTGTACATCTATGTGGTGAAAGATAGCCCAACCGGTTTGGGTACCCCGCATCAACCACATAATACTTCCCTACATATTGTGAAAGGAAGACACACTAAGACTTAGATGAACAAGTGGTATTGGATCAAAATTGTTGCAAGGCAGTTCAAGTAGAAAACCTGGTGGTGGATGTGGAAATTTGTGATGATAAGTAGTCATAGCATCTTTGAAAACTCTCATGTCATGTGCTGAACCTGGCCATCCCGACAACACAAAGGTAAATCTCATGTCAAAATCACAAACAGCAAGCACATTCTGGCTGGTTTCATTGTGTCTGTTCAAGTATGGAACCCTCTTCCGTTTATGCACCAAAACCTTCACATGTCCCATCTATAGCTCCTATGCAGTTATTGAAGTGTGGCCAAAATGCTGGATTTTCCAAGTTTGGGTGCATCTCTAAAAACGTTGGGTCCTTTGGTACAATTATATGATGTGCTAACTTAAGGAGGCATGTCAAAACTTGGTCAAATGTCCTCCTTATTGTCTCCAATGACCTCCTAAAACAGGTTTCAGCCTGTTAACTGACTGTGGTGCACCAACAATCCATAAAAATGTAGCAAGAGTCTCTATAGACGACATTTGTGTAGTAGACTTCAACCCATATGACTCGACCAAAGTATTATGTAGCCTGTTAAATAATGGTCTTTCAACTCTGAACATGTGGTAGCATTGGGTATCCTGGGCTAGTGTTCTTTTGATCCAATCAAAACCAGATTCTCCATCGACCCTCTTATGTAGTTTCACAAAGTAGTTGTCAGAGTACATACCCAGGATAGGAACCAATTGCAAGATCAAGTTCTGGTCCTGCTCCAAATTGTTCCAGCACATGGATATAATCTCATCCTCACTTGTACTACCTTCATCGTCTTCTTCTTCCTCAAACATGGGTCCATGATCTTCTTCCTGGGTCAACACATTACAAATGAAATTAGTTCAGCACATATGAAATGAGTTCAGCACATGAAATGAAACTTAAGCACATAGATAAAAGGTTCAACACATCAACACCTAACACATAGATGATAGGTTCAACATCTTAAGACATTCATCCTAACACTCCATGTTGTTGTCCCTGCACCATTTCTTGAAGTAACCCAACCTAAGCTCAGGAGCATCTAACCCACAGAAGAACTCTCTTTGGTACTCTGTTTCGAATATCTTGGACATAGCATAGACTGAGTCTACTGTTTTCTCAACACCACACTCAAATGTCAACTCCTGACACCTCTTGACAGAAAATGTAGCCTTGTCTTTTACACGACTCTGCACTTGCTTAGAGTTGAGTGCGACAGACTGTTTGTAGGTAGTGGCTATGTCCTTCACAAACTTCACCATTGGGCTCTTGCTTTTCTTCAATGGACTAGTGCAAGTGCTTGTATTGCTAGAAAATGACATCTTGCTCTTTCAAGCCCTCTTGTTGCACTGGCTGTTTGAACTTGTAGGTGTTGGCTGGCACCCATCCTCCTCTACTTGCTCCTGGGTGTGACCATAATCATCTCCAAGCACAAAGGCCATGCTCCCATCCACAGTGTACCCACTGAAGAGTTGATCCAGCAAGTCCTCCATTCCTGGAGGACCCCATTGCAACTTCTTTAGGTATGGTTTCTTCTGCAACATAAGATGATCAACAATTTATTAGACAACAGCCAGCAAAACTAGACAAGACAAAATGCATATTGAAATGCATGACAGCAGTGAACCTCTGTGTGTGTGATCTAGACATCAGAGTCCGCATCAATGGATCCATCTGGCTTCCTCCCCAACCCTGTATGCACTTGCATGTATGGCCAGAAAGAGTGGATATTTTTGAGTATGAGAATTTTGTTCTTCACCTGCAGACGGGTATATACCAACCCCCTTCTAGCAAGTAAGTCATCGATAACGGCTTGGTACCCTTGACCAGTCATTTGTGCACCATTGTACATTCCTGATGCACGTTGCTCTAGGCACAATTCTAACAAACAAGCATTATTAGCAACATTCCATTGGGCTCGGTTTGATAGCCTCACCGGGGGTCCTCCGGAACCACTAGTAGAAATTGCCACACCTATGACGTTTCATTTTCGTCACAGTAAAGCCAATATTCGTCACAGGGAATGTTCTGTGATGAATTTATGATGAATTTGAATTCGTAAAAAACGGAGCGTCAGCATTGATTCCTTATGACGAATTGTGAGCTTCGTCAAAGATGTAGTGTGTTCTATGACGAAACAGGTCCGCGTCACAGAACTCCTTTGGCGACGTGGCTGGCCACGCTGGCTGTGACATGGAAATCCTACGTGGCTCTAGTCACGCTGGCAGATGACAAGGTAGATGACACGGCAGATGACATGGCGATGGCCAAGCTGACAGATGACAAAGGCAGAACGACGTGGCAGGCCACGTGTTGGGATCTCATTAGACCAAGTGTCAGGCTTCCACTGGACCATGTGTCTGGCTCTCACTGGACCACGTGTCTGACTCTCACTGGACCACGTGTCTGACTCTCAGTGGACCACATGCCCGGCTCTGATTGGACCACGTGTCAGGCTCTAATTGGACCACATGTCAGGCTCCCATTGGACCACGTGGCAAGCTCTCATTGGACCATGTGTCACGCTCCCATTGACCCATGTGTTGGGCTCCCATTGGTCCACGTGTCGCGCTCCCACTGACCCATGTGGCGGGCTTCCATTAGACCACACGTCTATGTCACAACGCACCATGTTTCGGCATCTCAGTTCGCCACGTGTCGTGCGTACATTGGACTGTGATATCACAGAATCATTTATTTTATTGCCAGAATCACAGATCAACTGTACAAACTCAGAGCAAGAAAACACAACATTTCTGTTCCAGATTCATACATCACTATCACAGAATCAGAAATGAGTTTCCAACATCATTGTTTCATAGATAGCACCACAATGACCACATCATATAGACCCACTATTTCACATAATCAACACCACAGCACATCAAGACACCATTGTTTCCAAGACCTCATCACAAATCAGCAGGAGTAGGTTGAGAGGAGTTACCAACACCATTTAAGAGGAGGATTTGGCGTAGGAGAGCATTGTTCTCTTCGCCGCCGTCCCGCTCCTCGTCGCCTCCGCCTCGGACGGCGCTGGTGCTGCTCCCGACGAGCCCCGCCGTGGCGATGCTCCCCACGGCGAGGCAGGCCATGGCTACGGCGCGCTCATCATCTTCGCCGCCACGCGCCCGCTCCAGTTCACCGTCTTCGGCGGCGCCGCACGCCCGCGCCTGTTCCTCCTCACCGGCTTCGGCGGCGTCGTCCAACCTGGCCCGTTCGCCCTCTCCGCCATCACCGGCCTCCCGCGTCGGCCGCCGTTCGCCATCTTCGGGCGCCCGCCGTTCCCGCTCTCGCTCCCCCTCGTCGGAGAGGTCATCTGGCTACATCTCCATCGACCCCAACGAGGCAAAAGAAAAGGGCCGTGACCTGCACATCAAGTTCGTCCACAAGGCAAAGGACAGCCGGAACATCTACCGCTGCCCGATTTGCGTCGGCAAGATGCAGCGGGAGGTGGACTATTCCAGCATGAAGAACCTCATCCTTGCCATCGCGACTTCCGACTCTGACAAGCACGATGAGAAGAAGCTCAGCCGCCACCGTCGTCTCGCTAGGAACAAGGGTTGGATGACACTCAAGGCACCGTCTCCTTGATGTTCGGCTGCTTCTTCTCTGTCATCGTCATCATCCCTGGCTAAGGACGTTCTTTATGTCATATGTTGCTATTTTTTACTTTTGAACTATGCTGTGTGGAACTCTGTTTATGGTGAACTAAGTTTCCATTATGCAAAACTACGTTTATGTCTAATTTATAACTTTTGTGCATTAATTTTGTTCTATTTCATGTGTTGTTGTGATGTAAAATGATTGATTTCATGTGCTCAACATTGGATTGTGTAGGCTCAAATCGATTGCCTTTGTGGCCTGCATTTCCTTTGTGGGCTGCATTGCCGTTGTGGCCCAACTGTCATTTAGGCCTTCCTCGGACTATGGAAAATGTCCATTCTAACCTTATAGATAGGGGCAGTAGTTGCTGCAAAACTTATCCCCATCCACAACCGTCACCAACTCCACTCCAGATTCACCGCCGTTCTCCGACCGTCTTCGATGAGTCCGGCCCTCGAGGATCCACCGCCGTTCTTTGACCGCCGTCCACCAACACACATCGACTTACGCGGGACAGGAGTAACGTCAGCGTCGACAACCTCGAGCTCCGTCGCATCGACGGGGCCTGCCGCGAGCGGACGAATTGCTTCCTCCCGCATCGACGATGATTCATGGTCTTGCCCCCTCCCTTTCCTAATATCATGATCTTTCCCCTCCCTTTTCTTGGTAGATCTGTGATTCATGCTCAGTTCTTGCTGCTCAAAATATTTATGGAGGAACACCTTGTTGTTGTGATGTAGAGACCTTGGTGGTATGTTGTTTTCATAGGAAGAAGACCTAGAGTATACTCAAGTTGGCCAGAATGCTAGAAACAAGTGAATGGATATCCTGGCTCATGCTACAAAAAGTATCCAACATATGAGGATGCCATTCGGGAATTCAACAGCAACCATTTGATCGATCCTGTTGATAGACAGATGATTATTGGTGACAACAAGCTGCTGAAAAAACATGGTCCGGATTGGAAAGTTTTGACCTAGAAGGATGTAGTGTTAGTGATATAATTCCTTGTGATTGTTGTTTTGTGCTATCGGTTGATGTAATTGTGAAAACACAACAATGTATGTAAATTTGATCAAGCTATGTTTTAACTGATTTCATTTGAATGGAACTGTTGATGTCTTTGTTGCTCCAAATTGTTGCTGCATTTCAGTACATTAGTACAGTATTAAGTCGTTTGCCCATTGGAATTGGTGAATTTTAGAATCTATGGCCCGATTGTATTCAGCCTGGGCTAACAGAGATCACTAAGGCCCGGTCCACATGGGCCTGACTACTAACCAAGAAAAGGCCCAGTCCGCTAAGGGCAAACAACCACAACTTGTTGATAAAACAAAAAAAAAATAGTACCTCGACTATCAAGAGGCTGTCGTAACACGGTGGGAAGTCTTTCTATTCGCTAGGTCAAGTCGCGGGTTCAAAACCTGGCAACCACAGCGCGGTGAGAGTTTTGTCGCACAGACTTGAACGAGCAAGACCGTTGCTGACATGTGGACCGGGCAGGCACCACCAAGAACCTGACATGCGGGCCTAGCAAACCCATTGCCACAGTGAAAGACAGAACTTACTTGTGGACCCGACGGTCCCATAGTGCTACGTTGGACTACAAAGGGTTACATGTGGACCCAGTGGACCCAACATAGTGCCACGTTGGACCGAGATGACTTACATGTGGGCCTGGCAGACTCAACTCGTTGCCACGTTGGAATGTCGAACCCACATTCAGCACACGTGTCACCTGTTGAATTTTTATGACGAATCTAAGTTGTCACAAATCATTGCCACGGATGGCATTGTGTTTTATGACGTTTTGGGTTTTGTGTTCTATGACATAATTTTTAGCTTTGTCATAATTTTTGTCATAAAAAATTCATCACCTGAGAACTATGACGAATCCTTATTTTACGTCATAGATAGGCCTTGTTCTATGACGCGATTTCAAAGCGCCACTAATTTTTCGTCATAGATGTCATGATTTCTACTAGTGAGCTCGCTAACTCCTCCACATCATCCTCCTCTTCCTCATCACCATTATTGAAGGGAGCGCTGTAGCCGGATGCTTGACCACGAATAGCACTCCTCGGTGCCCTCTGCACCTGGGGAAATGAACCACGCCGGCCACTGCCACCGCCACGGCTACGGCGCCCGGTTGCCGCGGCGGCCAAGTTCGTGCGCTGCCGAATGCTGCCACCTGCCCCTGATGATGACCCGCCAATAGACAGGCCACCGTTTGCTCCTCCACGACCTGCTGCCGCCGACAAGGAGCCGAAGTTCAGTTGTCGTGTTGGTGGCGGCGAAGGCACCCATCCATCTCCTGCTTCGGCACGCGGTGGGCGATAGGGAGGGAGTCGGGAGCCCCTGCCACGGCCAAGGAGCAGCTCGTCGTTGTCACCCTGGAGGAAGGCTCCATAGAGGCCAAGCCTCGGGAAACCCTCCACCGCCGACGGCGCTTGCGAGTTAAGGTCCAGCCCGACACGGGCAGCGGGGCCGCCTGCCGAAGGCTGCAAATCCCACGCGTCGAAGCCGTCTCCGTCCATCGTATCTGCAGCAATCATTACAAAATTGTTAGCACTATATATAATAATAGTATAAGCACCAATATAACAGAACTACAACTAAAGATCTTGTAATCTGGTTAACGATGAAAGAAAATCAATTCACTGGAACCACATATATGATCACATAGGCATAGCTTCATTCATTAGGCCTCGACCATCACATAATAACAAACAAGTAGACTCAGCAGAAATGTCCTAATAAACATGTAAAAAGAACTGAAAGGGCACAGCTAGATCAGCAAAGCCACAAGTGTTTTGAGAAATGAGAAACAAGGTGAACAATGGGAAGTAAATATAAAAGCAGAAACACACGCATTGAGCTGACATTCAGAAAACGAATTGTCTGTCGGAGTAACACCCCTATTGGAACAGCTGACATTCAGAAATCTTTATCAATAGACATGAAGCACATAATTTCCTCATCGGTCAGTTGTTTAGACAAAAGAGGTATCCAGAATTTATCCTTGTTCAGTTCAGAGGAGAAACTAATCAAGGAATATACATATTTGAATACTGAACAAAACAACAAGGTAATGCTATCCAAAAAAAAAAAACAAGGTAACTCATGTTGTAGCAAACACTGCATTTCCAGTACTGAACAAAGCAGCTAGTAACTCATGTTGTAGCAAACACACTCACAAGCTGTATCTGGTGTCACTGAACGAACAAGGGCCTCCAGTTGCCATCAGTAAACAGAGCACTTCTCTCTTTTTTGGGGAAAAAAATACAAACAGGGAAAACGAGCAATGACCAGAGCCGGCATAATTTCTAATGAATTTGTTCTATGCAATCATAGTGGATTTACCAAAGTGAAAGAGAAGATGTTACACTAAGAACTCCTGTAGAGTTAACAATCTGTATTGCTGGAAAGTAGGCAATGGTATGGGCAAAAATAGAATGGCTTCTAGTATTATGCACATCACATGCTGACTTTTCAGATTTTTCAGTTCTCACAAGGGCAAAATTCATTTATTCTGCCTCCTAAAAGGGTTGCTAGAGCAACGGCTGGATTCTGTGGCATAATAAAGGAGTAATGTTCAGGGGAGCCCTAAATCAGCAACCAGCAAGCAACGTCCACACAGAGCACAAACAAGCTTGTCTTTACAGATATTAGTACAAACGTGTTTTGAGCCCTGCGCTACCATCCAATCAGAACCTGATCACAGGAAGTCAGCCGTCAGGGGCTTAGAACTGATCACAGGAAGTATGGGCAGAGCAACGAATCAGAACCTGAACACTACAAGTAATATGCCGCAGCTACTAAAGTTCTGCACGATCATGCTAATTACGCGTGGCAGCAGCGAAGTACTGAACATGCACTAAACGGATTTCGCTTGCAGGTAAGACGAACACAATGAAAAGTACTGATTAAAGAAGTTTCACATAGCAAAGTAAAGAGTGTACGCGGCCTTGGAGGAAGACGAGGAGGACGGGGAGGGGGCGGAGCAGAGGCGGCCGATGTGGAGGCCGCGGATGTCGCCGGCGAAGGAGGGCTGCGACTGCACCACGCCCTGCAGCTCCACGACGGCAGCACGGGCGGAGCTGCGGCCGGACAGGCGGGCGGAGCGGCGGCGGCCGGGCGGACCTGCGGCCTCGATCTGTTTCCCCCGAACACGAACTCGATCTGATTTTGGTGGGTACCGCTGAAAATAGCTCCAATTCGCATCTTTTGGATAGGTTAGTTTTTTTGAGTTAGATGTAACTAACCTAAATTAATTCTACTTATTTAGAGATTTTAGGGTTACTTGTACTCAAACTAACCCAAACTAACTCTAACCCATCGATCCAAATAGGACCATTGACAAGTGCACAAGATAGTTCATGCAATCAGAAAGTGAAAACCATATTTCGGATGTGAATGAAAATACTAATCGGGTTGATCAGTTAATCTGGTTTCGAACCTACCTCTTGGTGTGTTGCGACTTGGCGATGCTTCGTATTGCTTCTCACATGTCGACATACAGCAGGTCTGAAAGAGTTGGTCACATGAATAAGAAACGGTCCCGCCTCCGCATGGATCAATAAACACCAAACAGGTTTAGTTTAACCCATCAGATATTATATGTTTGAACTAGGAGTCGGGGGAAGACAAGGGTGTGAACGAGTAGAAGAGGAGATTTTGCGAAAAGCTCAGCGCACCATGGTGACGGCCTCCTGAGTTATATTTATACTCAATACAATTAGGGTTACAATAAGAGAGGAGACATGATCTCCAAGTAACCTAATACATGTACTATACAAAACACGTTAACACCATCCGCAGTCGTAGCGAGTGGCTCCTGAACACAAAGACTGGACCAAAAATCATTGAACAGCTGCACGGGGAGCCCTTTAGTCATAATATCAGCAAACTGATGATTGGAGGGGACATGAAGAACGCGAACCTATCCAACAGAGACCTTCTCGCGCACAAAGTGAATGTCAATCTCAATATGCTTTGTACGACGATGACGAACAGAGTTGGATGCCATGTACACAACACTCATATTATCGCAGTAGACAACGGTGGCACTATGTAGTGGTTGATGAAGCTCCTACAATAACTGGTGCACCCAACAACACTTTGTGACGGCATGTGCAACAACCCGATATTCTGCCTCTGTACTGGAACGAGACACCGTAATCTGCCGTTTGGAGGACCAAGAGATCAAATTGTTGCCAAGGTAGACGCAATAGCCGGAAGTGGAACATCGTGAATCCGGATAGCCGGCCCAATCAGCATCAGAGTAGGTAGTCAATGTGTCGCAGGAGGAGGCAGAAGAGAGATGCATGCCATAATCCAGAGAGCCATGGATGTAACGAAGGATTCGCTTGACCATCTATAAGTGGGATTCTCGAGGATCATGCATGTAGAGACAACACTACTGGATAGCATAGGCAATGTCATGACGAGTGAGGGTGAGGTACCGAAGAATACCGACGAGACTCCGTACTCAGTGGGATCCGAGACCGGAGTGCCATCGGTAGCCAAGAGCTTGGCCTTGGTGTCGACAGGCGTAGCGGTAGGATGACACTCAGACATTCTAGCACGACGAAGAAGATCCATTACATACTGCCGATGGGATAAGAATAGACCATTAGAAGACCGACGAACATCAATGCCAAGGAAGAAGTACAAATCACCCAAATCAGTCATGGCAAACTCTTTGTGCAACACTCGAATGATGGAAGACAACAACGTCGAGGAGGAGGCTATGAGCACGATATCATCAACATAGAGGAGGATGTAAGCAATAGCATCACCTCAACGAAGAATGAATAATAAAGTGTCGGTGATAGAAGCAACAAAACCCAAAGAGCGGATATGAGTAGCAAAGCGTTGGTACCAGGCACGAGGCTCCTGCTTAAGACCATAGAGAGACTAAAAGTTTCATCAAATTCAATGCCCGAATGTTGAGAGTATCCACGCACAACCCAACGAGCCTTGTACCAAGAGAGAGAACCATCCGAGAAGAATTTGTGCTTGAACACCCATTTGCCAGAGACAACGTTAGCACTGGGAGGGCGAGGAACCAAAGTCCAGGTGCCATTACTAATGAGAGCCTCACACTCTTCTGCTATAGCTTGTTTTCCAGACTAGCTCAGCTAGAGCGGCATGATAGGTAGCCGGAACAGGAACTACAGCCGAAGAAGTTGCGGTCAGGTTCAGGCGTTCTTGCGGCTTCACGATGATACCATGCTTGGAGCGAGTCATCATCTGCGTACTTGAGGGTGGTGGAGTGTAAGGATCATGATCATTGAGGTTACCCCAAAGGTATGAATGTTTTGGTTATGAATGATAAACATGAAATATGACTAATGTCTATGTGAGTGTTGTGCAACCTTACCTACCTTATGATGATTGTTGATGGTTGCCTTGGTTGGTGATGACAATGACCATAAGCAATGGAGGCTTAATAAGCTTGATGGAGTCCAAGGATTGATGGAGATGGATCAAGGCTAAAGACAAGATAGGAGCAAGTGTTTAGAACACTTGTCTAGTTCTTAGGGCTTGAGTCCATAAGAAAAACCGGACTATCAAGAGGGTCTAGGTCATGCTAGTTAGAGATGTGCATCAATGCTCAGTGAAATCACAGGCACTAGGTGGCAGTGGAGATGCCAAGGAGTTGTTGAAAGAAGCCGGGAAATGAAATCAAGCGAGGATGAGGAGTTTCAGCTTATGGAGATAGTGACCTAACAAAGGGTTCTGGAGAGACCAGACTGTATGGTCATCAGAGGAGAAGACAAATCAGAGAAGACTTGTTGTGAGGAATCTGTCAGCGTGAAGGCCCATAAAGACCAGATGGTCCGGTCTGTATGGATAGGAACAGAATAGAGAGGAAGCAAAATGTGTCATCTCTGGAATGAACAGGAAACAGAGATACCAGAGGGTCCGGTCTATAGACCGGACAATCCGGTCTATGCAGGAACAGCAAAGGGACAGGGAGCGACAACTCTGGAGGTGCCATCCAGAAGAGACCAGACGGTCCGGTCTGTCTATATTGTTGAGGTCTTGGAGACCTCTCTTGGCCTATGGGATAGCTGAGAGCATCAGTAGGGAGCCAAGAGAAAAAGAGAAAAGCACTAGGAGGAGATATTGGATATCTTAGTAGTGCTAGAGAGAGTAACATGAGCATCTATACACATCAAAGACTAGAATGTCCTTGAGGGTGTGGTCTATGTTATTACTTTTGATCTATGATGAGATCTAGACTGGTTAGGTGTCGGTCATCGAGCCTATCATGATCGGTTGTGGAGGCCATGACAGTTTGTATATGGTTTGAGCTTGTTGTTGAAAGGGGGCATCGATAGTGAGCGCCCGTGTCGACTCAGGGTCCGACAAGTTCTTGAGAGAGGCTAGCTTATGCCTTGGTGGCAGCGGTGACGCAACCGTGTCACCACTCCGGGAGTGATTGCGGGCCCCTGTGTGAGAACACAACTTGATGGTGGGAGGGACCGGTACTTCGACGAGAGTGGTCCAATGAGGAGTAGGGAAAGGCGCTATCCTTCTGAGACCTCAAGAAAAAAAATCATGAGTCATCTCGTACTCTACTCCTTACTTTGATGCATTATCTTTCGCATTTACATCCGTGTTATTCATACTTGTGGACTTATCTTGTCTTTGTTGATTATCTTGTAGACTTGCATGAATAGACTCTTTACTTGCTAGTAGTGTTTAGCTTCTGCATTTGATCACTAGCATGTATAGGAGTTGTCTTGGCTCGATTGATCACCCATGTATATATTGTGTTCCTCATGCTTGTATGCTCTAGTTCTTTATCTTGTAGCTTTGCATGAATAGGCTCCTTTGCTAACTTATTGTTTGCTTTCGCGTGTCTTTATTAATTATTAGCTTGCATAGGAGTTGTATTGCCTTATGTGATCCACTAGTATGCTTAGCTTGTTGTTCCTTTCATAGGACTATTATCTTGTTAGTGTGATCATCACTAGAATTGCTATAGGAGCTGATTTAGTGTTCAGTTTTAGGAATTGGAGAATTTGGTACATATAGCGAGTTCCCGATTCAGCCTCCCACCCCCCCCCCCCCTCAGTTACTCGGTCCTTTCAAGGAGGCGCAGGCACCCGTCTAGCCACGTGTGGTGCGGTAAGTGAAGCGGGGGGGCGCAGGAGGTGAAGGCGCGATCGGAGACTCCAGGGAGACCGGCAAAGGATCGGCAGCCGTGCGTGGCGCTGAAGAAGCATCCATACGTAGTGGGGCGGAAGCGGGTGTAGTAGATGGTGCAGCCGGGAGCATATGGCACCGGGTCATTGTAACAGAACCGCCTTACCACGAAGACGATTCTGTTCCAGGATCTTTCTCGGGTGGCGACACACGCTGTGACGCCCAATAGTACAACACATGACAGAATAATATAGTTGCAACAAGAACATAGATAGAGTACAGAATTTTACATAAATCCTAATTTAAGTTACAAATTAGAGTTTAAAAGTGCGGAAGCGGAATAATTCAACAATAGAAAAAATAGTTCAACGAACAACCTTAAGATACAATCGCCCTCTCACGATGATACAAGAAGCAAGTGTGGTCTTGATAAGTGTCACGCCCACGACACTGTACCGACAAGCAACAAAATACTCCTCCTATGAACTGTAGGGTTCCCACTCAACGTTCCAAAAGTCGAGAAACTGGCCACCCTGATCATCTGAAAAACAACAAAGAGCTACGCCCTGAGCAACTAATACTCAGCAAGACTGAACCGTCAAAATGGTCATCTACAGCCGACTCCTAGATATGCACAGGCTAAGGGTAGGGTTTATGTTGCCAAAAAGCCAGCCTAAGAATGGATCCTTATTTTTCAAGTTTTAGCAGCAGGTTAAGTTGACATCCAAAATAATAAATATAGTTTGCACTATAACTACAACAATCATGGTTGCAATACAATTAATGATAATTCCATACAGCAATATTAAACCTATTCATCATATTACTGGCTTCCAACAACGTTCCGACGGAGTTATCAAGTGGTACTCGTTACTGAGAGGGGCAGCGACTCGAATCGATTTACATCCTCTAGGAGAAACCTGTTTGCACGATCCATACACGCTTCATGGAAGCCGCATGGAGCAACCTTTTGCATACGATATCATAAGTTCTTTCGGGTCTAGACTCCCCCAAGAAGGGTCCCCCAACGCGATGCGCCCCGTGCCGCCATCCGTGGGTGGATTCCTCCCTCCTCTCTTTCGTAGTTCCGCCAACAAGGGAGAAGGCAATCTTCCAACCAGGCAATAGTCGTAGCTACATCAGTTTACTTGACCCATAACTCCATCATGCAAAAAGTACGTTCAAACTTGATCCCATGGGCCGGATACGACGCGTAGCCTTAGGTGACTCGGACAGGGCTACCTCCTTGAAGACAAGTTGTGCTTCCCTTTCCACCTAATTGCCTGTCCGGTCTTCATTGTTATTGAAAGTTGCCTAGAGGGGGGGTGAATAGGCAATCTAAAAATAAATACAGAAAAAGCACTGAGTTTTTATCAAATACCAGGAATGACGGAACTTCCGTCAAGAACGACTGAACTTCCATCACACGGAAGTTCTGTCAAATGATAGAACTTTGACAAGCCTTTCTCTAAAACTTATTTAACTGTGGATAACTAAAAGAAAGGAATACAATACTTGATGGTAGTGAAGCTACTTCAATGCACACCTAGGGTTCTTCAATGAATAACTAGCAACACAATTAACAAGTGAATCTAGCACAATAATAGGAATGAAATATACAAGCACAAAGAAAAACGCGGGAACATAAAGAGAAAAACAAGGGAATAACCCGAGGTTTGGCAACCATACTAAGTAGTTCCTACGTCCTCATTGAGGAGCCACACAAAATGGCTAGGTCTCTCTCAACCCTTTTTCCCGCCAAGCGATCACAAAGATCATGTTCAAAATTCTTTCTCCACTTGATTCTTTTCCTCCGGAGGCGAATCACACCTTCACAAACGTCCCCATCTCACCACAACAAGTTGGGAGCTCAAGGGCGATGCCTAGCCATCTAGGAGACCAACTCTCCAAGAGTAACAATCAAATCAAATCTTGATGGGGAGGGAAAGATGTGCTCAAGCTTTTGAGTGGATGGATTCAATATTTTTGTGGTTGGATCTCTCTCACTTTGATTGGAATCACAAGAACAAGTATAGAAGTGAGAGGGGAGAGCTCTAGCTGAAGGTGAAGTGCAATGCCAAAGAGTCCAACCCTTCCCACAGGGGAAAGGGAAGCCTATTTATAGAGCTCTCTCCAAAACTAGCCGTTGGAGAGTTTTCTGTGTCTGACAGAACTTTCGTGAGAACCCACGGAACTTTCGTCATTTCAAATCTAGCCATTGCGTGAGCGTAAAATCAAAGGAAACAGTCATGATGAAACTTCCGTCAAAGGGGTGACGAAACTTTCGTGACTCTCGGGTTGGCGAGGAGAAGACTCAGGCTCACTGCTGAAACTTCTGTGATTACCCCATGGAACTTCTAGTGACAGAACTTCCGTGAGGGAACCATGGAGCTTCCGTAGCTTTCGGGTTGCAACTTTTGGAATCATAGGTTTGTACGGAACTTCCGTGAAGGAGCTCACGGAACTTCCATAGCTCTCGGGTTGCAAGATAAGTGAGGGTTTGGCAATGATGCAACTTCCATGAGAGGTCTCACGGAACTTCCGTTGTTCTCTGTTTGGCTCTGAGAAATTTGGTTCTCATTGGCTTTTGAGGAATAATTCTTCCACAAAGAATTAGTTTGGCTTGAGCATATGAATTCTCTTGTAGCAAGATAAGTTCTACACCTCTTAATAGTTCGGCATACCTATGACTCAAATAAAGTAAAAACTACTCCTTGAATTGCTTTGAGTCCATTTTATTTTTCTTCTTTTTTTGGGGGGGTAATAGCCATCTTGCATATATTGATTATCTGCACATTTAATTTGTAAACTTGTTAGCATAATTTTAATCTTTCGTCATCATCTCTCAATGGAAGATGCTTGCACTCCTTCTCAAACACTAGACCAGTTTCGGCTTCTATCATCTTCATAAGATATTTTGCATAGAGGGACCCGCCGTGTGTCAATAGATGTCATTAGAAATGAAGTCCATGACACAAAACGGATTTGCATCCGGAGCGAATCTAGCAAGAATGTTCCTTGACGTCTCTACAATGGACGTAGCATACCAAGTTTCACTTACATGCATGACACCAATAATTTTAAATAATTAAAATAAGGAAAAAGGCTATAATTTAATTATGACTAGAATACAGAGAACTAATAATTATCACTTTGCCGGATCATTAGGCATGACAAACTAGGATTAAATACCAAGTTTCATTAATTGATCAATTACAGATAATTACTTATGTTTTATTTAGGGCATTGCCCAATTAATTTAGTTCTGACAAAAACATAAGCATGTAGGGGGGTTTGACATTTTTCTACAGTATTACATGCTTAGGGGAACTTGGAGAATTTTAGTTTGCTCGAAAATTTCTAATAATTAATTAGGAAATTTGTCTATAGGAAATTGTGTTTTTAAAAAATTGTTTGTAGGACAATTTTAGATATGTATTTTACCAGCTGGCTAGCAATTTCTAGAATTAATTAACTGAAAGAAAATCGATTAATGGCCATGGGCCAACATATTCCCTGGCCCAGCGGACTGTGTGCAACGGAGAAGGCTCCCTGGGCCAGATCTGGCCCAGGCGGGTTTGTGGCTCGAAACCAATCGGCCCAACCGAGCTGGCCAAGCCTGGCCATGGCCAGTGCTCACGGCGCCCAGGGTGCGACAGCTTGGCGCGAGCGCGGCGGTGCGGCAGGAGCCCGGCGAGGTTTCCTGCTTCCACAGGTGGTATCCTAGGGCCTAGACGGAGTAGCGACGCGTGAAAAAGAATACGGCGGCTCACCAGAGTAGGGTCTCGGCGCGAGAAGGCAGTGACGGCGGACAGCGATGGCAGTCGAAGTCGTTCCAGCGGTGGATCGGCACAGAGTGGAGCCGAGATGAGCGGCTGACGGGTGGGGCCACAAGGCTTTTTATTATTATTAGTTTGTTAGTTGTTCCAAAAATCCTTCTCTGTTTATTTTAATATCTTTAATTCTAGAGCTCAACTTGTAAAACTAAAAATATGAGCATGCTTGTCATGATATGCTCTAAATTTAGAAAATGAGTATGTTCAACAAGTTGCAATCAAATTTAAATGGGAAAGTTTTAAATATGGTATGTTTTCAACCATTTAGGTATTTATTTGGGGAACTTAATTTTGGAATAAAAATCTGGGATTTGGCTCAAAATTATTTTGCATCAATACCTACAACATATAGTTTTGGTGGTACTATGTTCTATTCAAAATGTTTCACTTGTTGTTCAAATGGGTTTCAAATTTGACCAAAATTTATTCAAATGCTATTCAAACGTCTCCAAATTTTCCTTGGGTGGGCTTATACATGGCTTCTTATTGTTCTTGAAAGGACCTTGATGTCGCCTAGAGGGGGGGTGAATAGGCGAAACTATAAATTTCTACGAAATTTGACTTAACAAAAAAAATCAGTACGATCAGCAGTGCCGATGGCCACTGCCGATGCTTAATCGGCAGTGCCGATAGTGGTACAGAAAGTCACCCAAATGTAAATCTGACTTAGTTTTGCAGTTACTAGGTTGATGAAAAGATTACAACGTTAATATGAAGCACTATAACAATATAGCAACTATAAGACACAAGCTACACAAGTAGATCTAGTAATTTAAACAAATATAAGAGCAAACCTTAGAGCATGAAAAAGTAACAATTAAATAAAAGAGCATATGAAGACACAATATTTGTTTACCGAAGTTCGAACTTCTCAAATGAGTCCTACTTCTTCGTTGAGGGGCTCGGTCACACTTGAGCCGGGTCTCTTTCAACCCTTTTCCTCGAATTTTCTTCTCTTGATTCCTTTCCTTTCGGAGGTCAATCGAAACCTTCACAAACTTCCCGCGGCTCACCACAAGCTTGGAAGCTCACCGGGCAACACCTTGTCGTCTAGGGGATGAATCCCCAAGAGTAACAAATGCCACAACGATTGCTTGCTTGCTCAAGTGCTCAACAAAGGAGTTTTGCTCTTTCTCTCTCAATCTCTCACCCAATCTCACCCACAAGGTATAGCACTAATCACTAGAGAGTGGAGAGGTAATTTTTGGCTCAAATGGATGTTTCTTTGATGTGTTTTCGGCACCCCCAACGTTAGGACCGAAGGGGGTATAAATAGGGGAGGCTCAAAAAACAGCCGTTGGGGCTCTGGACGCCCCGCATCAGCACTGCCGATACCCGGATCGGCAGTGCCGATAGAGAGGCTCAAAAACTAACCGTTTGGGGCTCTGGATGTCCCGCATCGGCACTGCCGAGAGGATAGGCTCAAAAACTAGCCGTTGGGGTTGTAGACGTCCCGCATCGGCACTGCTGATCCCCGGATCGGCACTGCCGATGAGGAAGTCACAGAGAGCAAGAAAAATACGTTATGTTGAGTTCCAGATCAGCACTGCCGATGCCCGGATCGGCACTGCCGATTGGAAAAAAATAGACAGACAACCAATAGAGAAATGCCCATAACTTTTGACCCCTGAGGCCGATTTAGGTGATCTTGGACTCTACGGAAAGATAATTTAAAGGGCTATCCAATCCAACTATTACCAAGCTCCAAAATCACACATAGGTTTGCTAAACACTCCCCCAAAGATTATTGGATCAATTTAAGCACCGAGACAAGAGCAAAGCCATCAAAGTTGCATCCCTCTTTATAGTATGACGTTCCTAGACTCAATAGCAACAGAAAATCTATGACAAGAGGAACACCTTGATATCATCTTCATTCTTCTTTTTGAGGGTCGCCAACTCCATAAGCAATTGATTATTTTGGATATTTATTTTATTAACCATCAATAAACATATATATCCAATATTATACCTTTGGCTTAAGCAATATCCATATGAGATAGGCTTGATGTTCATCCACTTATGAAGTTTCACAACTTTCTATTTTCAAGCCACTTGGTCTTCTTTTGATATTGTATATTCACCTTTAGCTCTTTTTGTCAATTACACTCATTGTGACATATCAACATCATCTTCTTGTTCCGTTAAATGAGTGATGTGGATAATCCATAGCTTCACATGGCCTTGCACGGTTCATCGTGCTAAGCCTTAACTCACTCTTCACCATTGCCTTTGGTCCTTCGGCACCAAGCCTCTTGCTTGCCCTTCACCCTCGCACATGGTCTATCGCAGCCGAGTCTTGCCTAACCTTCACCGCCTTTCCATGCAACACTACTTTGTATCCAACATCAACAATGTATCCACTTTGTCAATTTGATCTTCAAGATGATATTTCCAAATTCATGACTTTTATCTTCTTGTAAATGGTCACTAGAAATCCATGTTCCAATTTTATAATAACATCCTTGCTTTTACCATCATCACTTATTAACTCATGGATTCCAACTAATACTTGCACTGATATTTTCATTTAATACCAAGTATTACCATAATCATTTTGACATCATCAACTATAGGGATGTCTAATTCTCCTTCATGAAGTGCCTTGATCTTCTTTATGTATATGTGTTGCTTGTATCAATAATCAACACTATCATTAATATAATCCCTTGCCATGAATCAATAGTATGTTGTGTTTGACATTTGAACATGTGATGTGTCTTCATCTTTAAGCACGTGTGTTGATTATGTCCACCAACACCTTTATCAACACATTGATTACCATCATTCTTTGTCCAGCATCTTTATCAACATATTGATTACCATCATCCTTTGTCCAGCATCTTCACCATATGAGAATTTCCAACATACGATCAATCAATCATCTTGTAATGGGTCCATAGCCTTTATGAAGATATTATTCTTGACCTTTGCTTGATGCCGGAACATAACCTAACATTAAACTCACAAACTTATATAAAAGGTTAGTTCCAACATGCATTGTCATTTATCACCAAAACTCATCATTGATTCAAGGCTAGAGACCTAGACCTTTCAGTTCTTAGAGTCACCCCGCTGGTATCTTGACATCAGAGGTGTCACAGTCGTGGTCCCACTAAGGCAACGAGTCATAACCAGTCAAAATTGGTGGAACCAGTCCTTGCGATTGGCATGACGCACTTGCCAAGGAAGCGGGCAGCGGAGGCGGCGTCGAGGCGCGCGCGACTGGAGGGACATGCTGGGGGAGGAGGCGGTGGCACCAAGGGTACCCGCAGGAGAGAAAACTGAAGATGATGAGTTAGAAGAGGGAGCTAGAGCAAGGATGTCCAGACTACCCAAAGGAGGAGACCCCGATGAAGGAGAGGAGAATGGGAAGACCGACTTATCAAACACGATGTCACGGGAGATGATCACGCGCTGTGTGGACAGATCAAAACAGTGATAGCCCTTGTGAGCCAAGGGATAGCCAACGAAAACACACACGGAGTAGCGAGGGGCTAGCTTGTGAGACGAGGTGGACGCCATGTTCGGGTAGCACAAACAACCAAAAACATGAAGATGACTAAGATCGGGAGCTTGGCCAAAGAGGCGGGAGAAGGGCGTGTCAAACTGAATGGCAGCACTAGGGCGGCAATTCAGAAGATATGTCGCAGTGGTGAGACCCTTGGCCCAAAACGAGGGCGGCATATGAGCCTGGATGAGTAAGGTGCGAATAACATCATTAGTAGAGTGAATAGCACGTTTGGCCTTGCCGTTTTGAGGGGAAGTGTATGGACAGGAAAGGCAGAGAAAAATGCCATGGGCTCTAAGGTGGGAAATATTGAGGTTATTGACAAACCTGCAACCATTATTAGTTTGAAAACAACCAACGGGGAGCTGAAATTGGTTACGCACATATGCCATGAAAGAAAGAAATTGTTCATGCACTTCAAATTCTTGACGAATTGGAAAGGTCCAAATATAATGAGTAAAAACATCGACCATAATGAGATAGTATTTAAACCCCGAAGTGCTAACAATGGGTGATGTCCACAAGTCACAATGAATTAACTGAAAGGGTTGGACACTAAAAGAAGTGGACCGATCAAACGGTAAATGAACATGCTTACCAAGTTGGCAAGCATGACACAAAGACTCACTAGTTTTATTACAAGAGATAGGACTAGACTGATGGAGGGACATCATGACGTCGCGTCCAGGATGACCTAAGCGGCGGTACCAAACATCAAAAGACGTGGTGGCGAAGAGGAGGGTGATGAAGAGTGCAGCAGCGGGGGCTCCAACAGTGTAGAGATTGCCATCACTATTGCAGCGTAGAATCACGGTCCGAGTGTGAAGATCCTTGATAGAAAAACCAAAAGGGTCAAATTCAATTGAACAAGAGTTATCACGAGAGAAACGATGGACACTGGTGAGGTTTTTAATCAAGGAAGGAACAACTAAAACATTACGAAGATCAAACTTGGAACAAGGGAAAGAAAGAGTAGAGTGTCCAATGCGTGTAACAAGGATGGTTGAACCATTGCCCACGGTAACAAGAGTGGACGGAGGAGAGGGGAGGATGGTATGAAGAATACCGTCATGCGAGACCATGTGGTTGGACGCGTCGGAGTCGAACACCCACTCGAGATGAGAGGGGGGTGCATGGCCTTGAAGCCAGTCGTGATCCCGCTCATCAGATCCCACTACTGCGGGTAGGTGGGGTGCTATGGAGGCGCAGCAGTGGAGGTATGCAGAGGCGCGAGCGTCGTAGCATTAGCCTGGGCGAGGGCCAGCGCTGGGTGCTAGCCAGGGATCTCGGGAGCACTGTGGCTGTAGCCAGCCCAATTAGAAGCACCCCGGTGGGGCAGGGACATGCAGATTTAGGGCCCAGTCAGAGGAGTAGGCTCGGGGGCGTCGGTGCCAGTGGACGACTAGGGTTGTTGTAGAAGCCGCCGACACCGCTGGAGCCGGGGCCCTTGGACTTGCCTTTGCCCTTGCCACGACCACTCCCAACGGAAGGGGATGGGCCACGGGACGCAGCTAGGGCACAGGAAGTGCCGCCAGGGCAGGAGCCCGCAAACGCTGTCATGAGTGTCGTCGCATTGGAGATGGCGGCGTCAGTCGGCTCTGAGGACTCCTTCAGGAGGAGCAGATCCCAGGTCTTGGAGAAGTCAGGGAGCGGGGAGTTGAAGGTGATGATGTCGACAGCGGACTTGTAGCGAGGGTTGAGACCCCAAAGGGCATTGAGGACATCAACAAGCTCGTCGTCTTCGATCTTGCGACCGTCATCACGGAGGGCATCGGCAGTGGTTTTGAGGCGGTGAAATTACTCGGTGATGGAGAGATCGCCTTGTACCATGGAGTGGAACTGCTGGTGAAGAAACACCGCGGCCATGTCACTGATGTTGTCCGCCATCGACGTGTAGAGCCAGGTGTGGATGCAACTGTCGGCCTACACCCAATCAGCGTTGTCGGGCTGCGTCGTGGTGGTTCCATTGATGTGGGATAGAAGGCCAAACTTGTCGCACGCCGCCATGACGTAGGTCTTCTACTTGGAGAAGTTGGTGGTCTTGAAACTCAGCGTCACGGAAATGTGATGCTTAATGGTGGAGATGCCGAGCGTAGCGATGACAGGCGATGGTTGTGCCATCTGTAGGAGCATGGCAGGGGAGGAAGAATTGGTGAGGGCGGGTAGGATGGGAGAGCTGGAGGAGGAGAGGGTGCCTTCGGTGCCCATGGGAGACCGACGGCGGCTAGGGTTTGAAGATGGCGGCGAGCTCGATAGGGAGGAGCGGAAGCAACGATGGGTTCGGATCAGAACCCGTCTGATACCATGTGAACGAGTAGAAGAGGAGATTTCGGGGAAAGCTCAGCACGCCGTGGTGACAGCCTCCTGAGTTATATTTATACTCAATGCAATTAGGCTTACAACGAGATAGGAGACTTGATCTCCATGTAACCTAATACATGTACCATATAAAACATGTTAACAAAGGGGTGTACACAACGTTACCTTGCATTACTAGATGCTTATGTCCAAGTTTGGATGGCTGCCTCGTAATTCCAGGAGTACATCACGTAACTCGTCGCTGCATCCGCTTGCTTCAAGGAACTCCAGTGAACTGGGGAGTCCATAAATGGGCAGAGACTGGATTTTCTTACAACCATAGACAGTCAATTTCTTGAGAGAGCAAAGGCGATGTAGCGTTTTAGGGAGGGACTGAAGAGAATCGCAGCCATCAAATCCTAGTTCTTCGAGGCTGGTAAGGTGCAGGAGCGTCTCCTCCTGCTCTTCGGTGAATTTTTCCATCTTCTCGTCATCAGAGAAGGATAGTATGCGGAGGGTAGCAGAGAGATGGGCGCAAACTAGAGCAACAAGCACCGCGGTGATGCTATCCAACACAAGATGCTCCAATTGGCAGGAACCTCCCGGCACTATCCTTGCTAACTCTGAAAGTAAGTCAGATTCTATAGAGCCACACCCACGAATCTCGAACCTTTTGAGATTGAGTGTGATGAGTGTACTTAATCCATCCATGGCTAAATTATCACATCGGTGTAGTCGCAGACTGGTGAGGGATGTGAGGTTTGAGAGCATACCCATGGACAGCATGTCAACTCCAGAAATGTCAACTTCCCTTAAAGAAGCAGGGAAAGGGTTGATGATCGCGGTTGCTTCTGCCAAGGAACACTTAGAAAGTATCTTTCTACAAGACTCTATACTCAATGATTTAAGTGATGTGTGATCTTTTAGTGATCCTCCTCCATCCTCCGCACTCAAACAAGTTATTGCAGCGGGTCATCTGGATCTTACGCAGCATGTTGGAGGATGGGAACTGCAGCACCAGATCCCCATGGTCTTCATTCGAGTCACTCATTTCCAATTCAGAGAGAGCTGGGAGACATTTGAAAACATTTGACAACAACCTCTTGGTTGGATGCAATCTTTCGAGGGTGAGCTTCTGAACTGACAGGAGGACAACACCATCACCCAGTTCTTCCCAGAACACGCCTTCACTGACAACTAGTTCTTTCAGTGAGCTTAACTTTTGGAGGTCTGTCAATAATATGTGTGGTGCATCTGCAATGCTCATGGTTTTTACATCATGAAGATTATGGAAAGCCAAAGCACCACTATATCCGTTAACCATCAATCCTGAATAATAAGTTATATACAACAACTTTGAATGACGCTGATCGGCTTCTTGTTTTCCTCTTTCTACTACCACAACATATGTTAGTGTGGAACTGTACGGAATGGGGGGGGGGGGGCAGCTGTACCAACGGGCAGAATAAAATGTTAAGTTCACACAGATTGGGAAACGAAATGATGTTTGTACTTGTACCTTCAGCAGAAGGACCATTGTAGTCAGAAAACGGAAACATTTTGAGATTGGGACAATCGCTGCAACTGATATGTGTAAGCCTTGAAAACAAATGGAAATTATCTCCCCCGATCCACTCAACAAGATCTGGAATTTTACATAAGATAATCTTCTCCAGATGCTTGAAACTTATATCTGTGAGGCCGCCAGAGTCAAGTCTAAGCTGACGTAGTCCACCGATTTCAAACAACGATAGAGATTTGAGCAGTGGTAGCCGCCCAAAAGGTGGAAGAATGTCCCAAGAGACGCCAGAAAGATACATACACTCCAATGTCGTGACGCATATATCACGAGTTAACCAACTAGGACCAGTGGGTCCACTATGATTAAAAATTCTTAGTACTTCAAGACTAGGGTGTGGCTGAAGACCATCAATAACATCATGTTCATGTCCAATGGCAGGTTGTTGTCCTCTATCAAAATCTAGTGACAATTCATTTAGATTACATTTATTCTTCAATTTGGCTTCTTCAGCCTCTTCCTTGGTTCTCACCTTTTCAAGATTATGTACAATCAGTCGTCCTCTAAGCTTTTTCAATTTCCCAAGTTCTGCTAATTCAAATCCAACACTCTCTTTCTTGACACAGAATGCATTCAGCTCCTCCAAGCACTGCAGTTTACCAACCCCAGGAATATTGGAATGGAATTCACTTGGAGCACAAAGATGGCGTAAATTAATAAGACGGTTGAAATCTTTAGGCACAGGCATACTATCGTTAGGGTATAACGAAGTCAGGCTATTGTTCATCAAAAACAAATAATTCAGGTGATAAAATCTGGATACAACACTAGATACATAACCACTAAATTCAATATGTAGGTACCGGAGGTGGATAAGTTTTGAAAAATTGTGTAGCAAACTTTCTAGTTCTTGGGATTTCAGGTCTATGAATAGAACACGGAGATTCTTTATTTCATTAAATGTATCTTTTAAAAAACTAACATGTTTGTCATTTCTATAGGTTTTATTTCGTTGGTTTCCTTGCAAAATCATCAAGCTTCTCAAATTTCTAATGTCTATCCTTCTCTTCAGTTTATCCATTTCTTCCTCAAGATTTTCAAAACATTTATCTTGTACGATAACAGATATATGGCGAACAGATAGTGGTATTCTATCAGCTTCAAAACCAGAGAAACTTATACTAACACATTCTTGTGCTGAAATACTGTTACAAAGTTCATGTAATAAATCATGCAAAATATAATATTGTGACCAGCCATCACCTTGTTTTATGACAAAACCATTATCTATTAGTTCTTTCAGATAATTTGACCCTAAATCCTGTGCACTATCTGTTTGGCCACTAGTATCTATGAGGCCTATTGCGTCCCAGAAACGTGCAAGCTCAGAACTATCAAACCTATGATCCTCAGGAAAAAGAGCACAATATGAAAAACATTTTTTTAGATGGAAAGGAAGGTAGTCATAGCTAATTTTTAAGGCTGGCATGATATCGTCTCTGTGTTTTAGATTTTGCCACTCTTTCTTCTCAAGAATTTCCTTCCAATGTTCCATGGAGAGGTTCTTCTGCAGTAGTGCACCAACAGTTCTGGCTGCTAGTGGGGAGCATTTCAATTTGTCTGAGATTGCTTTCGCAATGTATATCAAGTCATGTTCGTCTTTGACTTCACCAAAAACACACACTTGAAAGAATTTCCAAAACTCATCAGGCTCCAAACCTTCTAATGTAATAGGATCACTAGTTGCTTCCTTCACCATGTTTGCTATTTTGGGAAGCCGTGTTGTGACAAGCACCATGTTACCTTTGGCTTCCCCTTTCCTGAATGGAGCTAGCAGGGAGATCCAGTCACTCTCAGGGCTGCACTCCCATATATCATCAAAAACAATCAGGAACCTTTTGGATTTCAATCTCTGTGAAATGGACTCATGAAGCAGACCTAAATTAGTTATGTTTTTTGCAGTGTTGATATCTTCATTTTCAGCGACGAGTATGCAGCTAAGGATCTCTTGGGTGAGCTTGAGAACATCAAAATTAGTTGATACACAGACCCAGACCCTAACAGGGAAGTGCTCTTTAATCCTTTCATGATTGTACAGGTGCTGGGCAAAGGTTGTTTTTCCGATACCCCCAGGGCCAACTATAGGAAGAACGGACAGGGTCTCATGATACATGCCACTGGTCATGTCATTTATGGTTTGGCTGAAAATGGCATCCCTCCCATACAGCTTTTCTTGTGTAACCATTGAGCTACTGGGAGGCCGTTTCACGGTTGCTTCCATTCGCTGAGGGTTGTTGGTACAGTATAACTGGAGTTTTGGGGTGATCATATTACACAAGTAATGAATGTCCTCTATCACTGACTTGATTTTGGTAGACATGGTCACTCGGTCAAATGGTAACCTCTCAATATCATCATCACCATCAGTATCAAACCTGGCCCTTTTGTTATTGCGTGGGTAATTGGTGATATCAGCATCATCTTGCTTACGGGACCGAGAAAAGAATGAGAGAAAGATTGTACCAACAGCATGGCGAATAGAGTGGCAACGGTGCAAAGCATTGCTGCGCAGGTCATGGCCCAGCTCGGGGGTGGCCTCCCGGGTGCCGTCGAGCTTGTCTCGGATCATGAAGTAGTGGAGCTCGTCCAGTGCATCCTCAGCTTCATAAGCCTTCTTGCTCAGCATCTCCAGCAGCCCACGCAGGCCAGGGTTGCTGGTGAGACCTCTTTGTTGAGCCTCGTGCAACAGAGTTTGCGTGCACAGAAGCTCAATTTGGATCTTGTCGTAGTTGAGACCGAGGTTGCGGCTAGCCATGTACCCCGCAATAAGCTCATCGGACAGCTTGTTGAGCACCTTACTAAGGAGCCAGTTGGCTGCACCAAGCACCGTCTCCATCTCCTCCGCTGGTCGCCGACCAATGCAAAGATTTGTGGCTGGTGCAGCGGGAGCAATGGGGGTGGAAACCGGAAACCTGAGGAGGTGGTGGACTGCAAATGTTATCTGCCGTGTAGGTGCAGCCGGAGCCCGGAGAGGTGTGACGTCTCTTTCTTTTGTAGGGCCCCAAGCACAGAAAAAGACTATGCGTGGTCCAATATTGCGACCACAATATGATTCCAAGCCCGAGTGTCGTAGTCGTCGCGAGGTCGTCGCAGTACATCGATGTAAATTGGAGACATTTGGGTCCACATGTTAGTCTCTATTAATACTAATGCACAAGTCTATAGAATAGCTAAACCAGACTTATATCATAACTAGGCCCGTCCAGTCGTATTTGTCTGAGTACACCGATCAAGTCATAAGCATCCAACACCGAGTTTTTGGCTTCTGAATCGTATTTGTTTGAGTTGGCGTCCAGTCGTATTTGTTTGAGTTGGTCGAGTTCGCTTGTGAGTCATAGCCCCCGTCCAGTCGTATTTGTTTGAGTTGGTCCGAGTTGGCTTCTAAGTCGTATTATACACCGAGTTATATCTGAGTTGGAGCATACACGTACAACACCTTGCAACATACCGAGTTGTATCTGAGTTGAAACATACCCATGCAACACCGTATGGATGTGTTCACCTCTTTTAATTAAGTGTAGAGAATGTAGAAATGGATAGATAAGTAAGGCGTTGTTGATTCTTACGACACTCACCCACCTTATCGAGACTCTCGTGCATGGCGCGGTCAATCGGCTAGGAAACCGACTCATGTACTTTGTATATATGTTCTTGGAGATTGATGAATAGAACTATGTGAATCATTTTTTACAGTAATGCACCAAAGTTTTTGTATTATTTACAAATTGAGTTTAGCTAAGGTAGTTAGATTCATTGTGGTGAACCAATTTATCTGGGTTCAAACCTCAAATTTGACACGGGTATTGTATTTACATCTAATAATTATTATTCTTTCTATAGGAGATGATGTCAACGTCGATAGTGAGACGTCTATTTGATTTTATAAGGACACACAAACACGTTACAATTCACATACGTACGTAAATAATAAAGGGACTTGCTAATTTTCAGCTGATTGAAAGTTTAGGCAACTTTCAGTCACTTATTTAAGTCATTAGATCTAGATTCAATAATTTATAATTATTATATAAAAAATCATATAAATGAAAAATCAAAACACAAAGGAACAAATCATCAAATGAAAGCTTTCAGTCGATTGAAGGCTAGGAAATATGAATAATAAATCATGACAGTTGCCGTATGGATCTAGTATTCATTTTAAGAAAAACCCTTGGCGGACATCAATATGCTGAACTTTCCTAATGGCCATTGAATTCGACCTTTTTGTCTTATTAGCTATCATAGTTTGAAATTCAAAGAACAAAATTCAATTTTACCCCAAATAACTTATTTGTGCCCAACTTTCTTTATTAATCATAGAATTTAATTAATAGAATTTATTTATATGAACAAAACATGATTAATTAATTTTGGATTTGTTTAGCAGAAACAATATTTTATTGTCATAAAAAATACACATTGTTGCTACTGAAAATTTTAAAAATACATACTCATGATGTCCAGATTGCAAAATAAGTATTAGCTGATATTTTTTTCTAATTTTATTGTTAATAAGGACCATTGGTCATAAAGATGTTGTCTAGGACAAAAGTGAATTTTCTTCTCCAATTGAAAAGTGATGCCAATAAGGCAAAAGAAAAAAAGTTTAACTCAATAAGAAACACTGTAATATTTGCTTAAAATGATTTGTTATGAATTCCCGTTTCTAAGCCTCACCATCTTATTATGTCTTCTCCTCTCAGTCACCATTTATGGAAAAACTCAGTATTTCGGTCACCCTTCTCCAACCATTTTATATGGGCTCTACGGGTTTTTTTTTTTGAGAATTAAAATTCCTACGTGAGAAGAGATTTTACAGCATAAACACCGTTATAGTCTGATGCCGGTGACATTTTTCTCCAGCTCAGGCCTCTGGGCTGCCGAACGTAGGATGAAGGTGAACTAGAAGGGAAACGAAATGAGAGCATAGAGAGCTGGGCTAGGATGGGTCTCTAGAGTGAACAGTGAAATGTTCTAGGCTGGGCTGGGCTGCGGTAGCTACTGTTAGGCTGGTGTTCGTGATCCAAAGACAGGAAGCGTCAACTGGATTTTTTTTTACACAAGACCGTACCAATTTTTGTTTAAAAAACAGTGCACATTACAGAGTGTTGTGTTGATGAGAACACTCAAGTGCGTCGTTGTGCTTCAACCTCCTGGACATGGTCGACGATGGCAAGATCCAAAGTTGTCAAGAGAGAAATGGAACTGTCAGTGCCATCTTATTACGCATGATTTGCAAAGTAGGAAGCTCAGCCATTTTTGACCAAATTCAAATCAGAATCGTCATGTGTCTGCAAGTTATGATAGTGCAGTAACTCAATAACAGTTCTAAGTGCCTACTGCCAAGAAAATTCACACTTCCATCGTTTCGTCCCGCAATGCATATACCACACGACCAAAAGAATCGAGGGCTAGGAGTGTAATATACGGTAGTTTGTTTCTTTTCTCTTACTACCTGCTTCAGAGTTCAGACTCTATATTCAGAACCATCGACGATCGCATAGCATACTGCATCGCCAGTTCACCACCAATCAAGTCCCAACATAACCAATCGTTGTCATTTTATCCAGCAAAACAGGTAAATAAACTACAGCATCTGCCGCTTCAAAGCCGCGCCATCGCGGTTTGTAGCGATAGTATGTCCTGATGTTCTGAGGCCTCAGTTCAAGCTGAACCTGCAACAATTTGGTTGCAAAAATGTCAGTCGCATTTTCAGTTCCTGAGTCGACGATTCAGCAAGTTTGAGATTATTATTCGAATAGTGGTAGACTGTTATAATAAATGCCAATTTGATAGCAGACTAGCAATACCAAGTTGATTTAGTTGGCAGCTGTTCTCGACACCAAACTAGCACAATTTTAGCCTTTTATTTAAGTATAAGTTTCGTTCTTCCAGTATATCTCATATGGAAGACCATCTGCCATTCCTGTCATCCAGTGTATAAGCAGCTGAACACAATGACGTGCCTTTCTTTGTTTTTCTGGCTCCAACAGCTGGAATAAGTGAAACACTATAGCGTTGGCTACAATACGCGGCCAAACACTAGAGACCACGGCACTAGAGCTTTTCGCTTCATACAGATGGAAATCTAATTATAGTCTTTGTTCCGCTTAATTTTTCTTATGTTTTCTTAGAGAAATCAGTTGATGTTGAACTTTGTAATAAGTTTAACGTTGTGTGCGAACTCGTAGAGGTGGAAAGTCTCTTCCATTTTCTAAAGAAAAGAAAAATCTGCTTTGCCTTGTCAACTATTAGCAGCAAGAAAAGGGTATATGGTAACGTAGAAATTCAACAAGTTGTCCCACATATGAATCAGTAAAAAACTATCAACTAAGTGAAATTCTTTTTTGAGGTAAAACCAGGTAGGTGCTCTGCCTGTGCATTAAGAAGGGTGAAATTTTGTAAAATACATTCAGAAGGTCTTTTAGGTTTCCACCCAACGATACAATTGTCCTGTACTTGCCTCTCGGATCATTCGATTCTTAAGCCGCTTTAATTTGGGTACGTACTTAAGTTGTAGGCACAGGTCTCCTTGCTGTACCAATAATGTTCGGATCATCAATGATCCAATGTCGCCATGAGGTCCCCTATTCGAACCCCAGGCTTTGTAATTTGGCAAAATTTGGTTTCCTTTTTGTACACTAAAACGAGAGTGGTAACTTGATGGTCCAACTGATAGGAACTTGCAAAAACATTGTGACACCAAACAAAGGGACCAACAAAGTTGGATAGTGAATGTCTAAAGTGACACAGTATTACACTAACATGTAGTGGCATTTGTAACCAGGAGCTCTCAACAAAATCTAATGCATGCAGAAGGAAAAATAAATCAACAAACTTGTGCTATAAAAAAAGGTTTTTTTTATTATATTACATCGTAAGTTGAAAAGCTGAGGAGCGGCGTAACGTAAACCTACACGCATGAAAGGCGGATATAGGGACAGAGAGAATCCCGGGTAGCTTTTGCTTGGCCGGAGAGAGACAGATAGCCGTTCGCTTCCGGTCACTCATCGGCACCGAGCACGCCATGGAAGATGCCCCGTCTGCAGCACCCCACTGTACATGCAGCCCCCTGGATGTGCACGATCCACTGTGGCATCTCGTGTGGTGGTGGGTCGACCTGTCTTGCCAGGCAGGCAGGGATCAGGGGCCCGCCCGACACGACGGTGACATCTCATGGCCGTACCAACGAATGATCGTAATACTCGGCTGCATTTGCGTCCTGCTAATCTCACCGCAATTGAGCTGCTAATGAAATCGGAATCTCCCAATGTGCTCCGGATGGTTGGATGGTTCTGGGCCACGTTGGCCAACTTGGCAACGTTGGGTTGGGTTTAGAATGATTGGATTCGTTGGAGGAGTGAAATTGTACTAGCAAAAGAAAGAAGCATATATATACGCTCCCACTTTGACAATTGATGTTGTCACTGACGGCATTGTTTTGTGCTTGCAAGGTAGGTTAAAATTTCAGTTCAAAAAAAAAAAAGGGTAGGTTAAAATTTTTTTCCCTCTCTATAGGAATCATACTCGGACGACAAGGCAACAAATAAAAAGCGAATAATAATGCAGCACACGATATATACGTGGGGCAGACAGAGCGAGGTTGCGAGCGAGTGATTGAACTCACCATCGTACTCTGAAGAGGTACACCTGGCACTTGCTCATGGGCCCCAAGTTGCTTCCCCCGTCCGATTCCGATCCACCGCGCGGCGCCATGACGCCCCCGTCGCAGGCCAGCCGGACGGGCACCATGGCGGACCGCATCCCGGCGACCCGCACGCCGACGCGCGCGTCGACGACCACCCTGAACGCCAGCTGCCGCCTCCTGTACCTCTCCCGCACGCGCGCCGCCACGGCCTCGTCGAGCACCACCCCCTTCGCCGTCGCCACGAACGCCACGCTCGCCACGGTCCTCGGCGCGTGCTCGAACGCCGCCACGCCGGCCCACCCCAGGTCCACGTCGCCGTCGGGGTCGGCCAGCGACACGCGGCCCTCGCCGGCTCCGTACCGGAACGCGACACGGTCGTTCGGGTTCCAGGAGACGGCCTTCACGCCGACGGCGGCGTCCATGGCCGACGGGAAGGAGGCGTTGGAGAGGCGGAGGCGGACGGGGCGGAGCGGCTGCAGGTGGAACGCCGGCGCGCGCGGGCGGTAGTAGAGGTAGGCGAGGCACGAGGCGGCGAGGGCCAGGCACAGCAAGAGGAGGAAGACGCCCGTGGCGAGGCAGCACGCGCGGCGGCACGAGCACGCGCTGCGGCGGCGGCGGTGGTGCTGGCGGTGGCGCGGCTTCCGAGGCGGCGGCGCGCCCTGATGCCGGTAGAGGTGCGCGGGGGGCGGCCTCAGCGGGATCACCTGCGGCGGCGGCTTCAGCGTGGCCACCACGTGCGGCGGCGGGTGCGCGAGCGTCGGCTTCGTCTTCGACGCCGGCGGCGCCCCTGCCGACCTCGCCGGAGCTGCGGGTGTCGACCTGCCCGCCGTGGATGGCGGCAGAGGCGGCTTGCCGGACATGGCCACACACGCGCGCGCGCACAATGTTCTTGGTGCGCTGGTGGTGACGATCGCGGTGGACGGGCGGCGGAGGGAGATGAACGCGGTGAGGTTGCGGGTGGTGTGGGAGTAAAGTGATGGTTTTGGTGACTAGCTAGTTGCTGACTCATTAGCTGCCGCCTACTTATAGTGGCAGTAGAACGGGGATTAGAGAAAGGAAACGCTCTCGGGGGTTGGTCACTGAGGTGTACAGTATGTAGTACTGGCAGCAGCAGCAAGAGCCAAGTATACTGACTGTTGTGTGCAGGAGTCAAGGGACCTAGGAGCTGGCATCTGGGACCGGGTTCGGAGTGCCTCCAACTGTTGGAGCTGGCATCTGGGACCGGTTTCGCAGTGATTCGGAATGAAGTCGTCAGTGTTCTCGAGATTTTGGGTTGGAAATACAAGCATTGGAGCGCTCCATTCAGCTATCGTCTCGTCCAATCACTTGATATGCATATTCGTCCTTGGCATCAGTACAGTCGACTTCGTCCCAACGTATGCTCAACTACCGATCGCAGACGACAGGATACAGTTCCGGAACTGAAAATAATCCATCCATGTCGGTGATCAACCAATGAAGATAGGGTGAAAAAAAAAAAACGAGACCCGGCCGAAGAGAAAGGAAGAAACGGGCGTCGCATCGCATCACCTGGCCGCGTCCATCGTGAGGCAGGCGCGCTGTCCCTGTCCCCGCGCGCGGCCGCGGGGACCCAACCCAACACATCTCTCTGCATGAATGAATCTATAATAACACGCCTAATCGATACAAGCTAAATTATCCAGCTTGGTGGTGGACGCAAAGACGATCGACCGTTGTAGCTGGGACGTAGCTCTCAACACCCAAAATCATGTGTGGGATTATATATAGCAACTATACGCGGTAGTACTGCGTCTACCAACGGATCATCATCATCATACCACTCTCTTATGTACGGATGCTAATCACGATCTAATCAATCGTGGGATTACGACCGGCTCTTTTAATTCCACAACTGTCGGCGTACGTGTCTACGCGTTGGCACGCACTTGCCAACGGTCATGGGTAGGCTAAACACAAGTGCAAGATAGTGGAGGCCGCAATGGCTGAGCTGCTGGGATAAGCATGTAATTATAAGCATTGCTTGCGTTCTTATACTGGAAAAGGGATGGTCGTCGCGTTCATATGCTTCGCCCTTCTTACTCATTGGCTACATTTTCTTTTTCTCTTTTCGTGATTTCTTGCCCCTTTTAGACGCTTTTGTGATCAACGTGATGATTCTCTGATAATGATCAGTTGCTCTGACGAGCGGATGGGATCGGAGCTGCATGCTGCTTTGCTTGCAGCAGTGGCATCTTCCCCTTCAATCCTCGTTCCAGTTGGACATGGTCCACGAACTAATACCTACTAACCTATAACCAGATGATCCTCGCTCGATCTGTCTGTCGGCACGCCCCTGCGGGCGCTGCTTATTATGACATTGCAACACTGTCACGTTTAGAATTTTGCTGCCTTTTTCCCTGGTTTGGTTCATTAGTAGCCAATCGCAAAGACGACGTTCCCAATTAAAGTGTTTAGGCATACGACAAACCGTACGATGATGCGACACGGATCAATCTAAACAATACAACAATTTATAAAATTACTAAATGAGCAGAGCAGCCAGAAGCAGAAGTATCCTTTTCGTTAAATCTAATTACAAGTTGAAAAGGAAAGGTAATACTGACTTCTCTATCCAAGCATTGCACATGCTCCAATAGCAACTCTGATGTATGTATTGTCACTGCTGGAACTGGACATCAACAATGCACCTGGTAAACTTTAGTATGGTTGGGTAAGGAATGGACTTCTCAGCATGCACAACAACAAAAAGGAAAAAAAACAGAGAACAGCTAGTCTGATAAACATCTCTTTGTGAAATGATTGATTTTATACCTTGATGGACACATGAAACCACCTGTGCTTTGGCCAAACCTCCAAAGGACGGTTTATATTTTTTTTTTCTGTTGAAACGAGGACAAAAAAAAGAAAAGGAGTGAGGAAGAGACAGATCTTGAGATGGATCGAGATCATGGAGTCATGTCCCTTTTGGCAGGAACCAGACAAAGAGTTGAAGCTTTTGTCCTGCCCTCTCTCAAATCATGGCCACATTCTCCCACATGGAGCCAGTCCCTTGGCATTGCGACAACATTGCATTCGGCTAGAGAGAAACCAGGAACCAGGGAAGCGGCAATAACACGCAAGAATCAACAATGATTATGGTATATGATGCTCAGAAAACGTGGATGTGCTGGTTTGACGAGAACTTTGGAGACTTTTCCTTCATACTACAGCTCCTAGCGAAAAAAATGGATCCATGCATTGGAGTTATTCGTCTCTTGCAATCCGACGTTGTTCCCTGAAATCCGATGAGAGTGATGCACAAGTGATACTACTGCTCTAGGTTTCCTAGTGAATTAGTTGCTTTTTTTAATGTGAATGCGTGATGCTGCTACATATTAATTGCATCTTTGGGATCCACGTACTTATTCGTGTTTTCTCATGCTACATTTGTTTTCTCATACTACATTTGTAGAAAATAAGCTGGTACTGTTCCAACTTCCAAGACAAATAATAAGGCTTATAAAGATATTGGATTTTTCTGACTGGAATGACTTCGTAAAGAATCAAGCCGATCACAGAGAGAACAAGGGCCCAACAAGCAGCAATGGCCGTTGCAGTAACAGACGCTGCTGATAGGAACCTGCGTCGAGCCGGGTTCTCATGAGTGAGTAATTGTTGTCTAACAGAGAGCAATGGCCGTTTCAGAGAGGGCGAGGCTCCAAACCAGAGCACGCAATGAGTAATATTGTCGGACACCCAGTCTCTTTCCGAAGTCCTAACTATGCTATGCAGCAGTCGACACCAACTGCAGACAACTTGGCGTTTGCCAAGTTGCCAACTGAATGTTCCGGGATGGAAACTGAGCGCGATCACATCTTCAGTTTGCGGACCAAAACAACTGCAAAAGATGACCCAAAATCCAGATGAAGACCATGAACGCTCTCGCAGAATCTCTCATATGTTATACAGTATGTACCACGAGGCTGTTGGTTGACACAGGTGCACCGACAGGGAGCAAAGAGAGGGCGAGGAGGGACCTTGAGGATCCGGCGGGACAGGGACGGTGGCAGCGGCCGCCCACCCGACGAGGAGGAGGATCAGGTGTCATCTCGCGGTTGAGGCGTCGGCCAGTGGCAGCGCAGCACCGACGTCGACCGCCTAGCTAGCTCTTCTTCACGCCGGTTCTGCGTGCCAGTATCTGTTCGTCTAAACGATTGTCGAGAGATGTCACCTACGCTACGCAGGTGAGTCGTCGGCTCAGTCCCATCCCACCGGATAGGTACAAAAGCTTGGACAAGCTTCCTTGCCAATTACAGGGGATTGAGCATAATGAATTCCTTCCCAAATGAACGCAGTGTCCCCAACCCTGCTCAATAAGCAGTTTAGATGATCTCTGGCCTGACCGACAGTACGGTTTGGGTTCCAATCACAAAGCACACGCGACCGAGCAACAAGGCTTTGCAAGTGGACACTGGACAGGGCTCCTGTCACTAAGCACAGCATCAGCTGGATTTGGCAACCAAATTTAAGGCTACACAAATGACTGTCAATGGCGCGTTTACTTCAGAAAACCGTGCGCACCCCCATCGTCGCCACATTCGGGTACAATAATACAGGAAAACAAAACATAGACCCAGAATTTAGCTCACTGGCAAGGAATACATGCAATCTGGAGGCATGCAGATGCAAAATTTGTACATATAGTTTTGGTTGGTGTAACAACTTTTCACTATTTTGAGGACAAAGATCATACAACCTTCTTCCTAGTGAATGAACAAAGGAGCTTTTTAGCCCCTTTTTACTTGTCATCACCAAACTGTCTATTAACAAAAAAAAGATTAAGGAGGAGAAAAGATATCTGCAGCACACAACATTTACGCCCAAACACCCACCATCGGAAGACTGCCAAAGAGGATGGCACATCGGTCAGCTGTTGTGTCGCTCTAGGCCTGCTTTATTGTCAGCTCAGCTCTCAGATGCAGCATTCCATCAATGAAGAAGAGGCTGTCGTCAGCCATGAATGTTGTCCATGGAATTGCAAACAGATTCCTATATCCAACCGCCTTCCCACCTGTGAAAGTGTAGTTACCCTTGTACTTGCTCACGAACTCGCCTGACGGCCTCGTCCTTGCTGCAAACTCATAATCTACTGTAACACTCATTGAGCCCTTCTCTTGCATGCCCAAAAAGAGACCAAAGCAGTAGAACGTACTCTGCTGCTCCATGTTACAGTGAGCTGAGAGGAAGAAGCCCTGCCCTGCTAGATGGAACGCTTGTGAGTATATCCGGCCTGTTGGAAAGAGTCGAGAGCACTCCTCACGCTTTAGATCCAAGTATGCTATACACTGTGGGTAGGGCCGGTCAAACTCGACAACTTTCAGAGGTCTGTACTTATAAGCTCGCTCTGCAAATTTCTGACAGGTTGCTGCATCCGCTGCAAGAGCTCGCTGTCTGTGTGGTGCATCTGCTTTGTATAGAAGTGCCTCAGTGACACACTTTGTTGCTTGCTCGTGGTCTATATCAGTGCATGTTAGGACCTTCCGCAGCTTCCTACAGGTCATATGACTGAACCGCACAAGGGGAAGCAAACGAGAACTTAAAATTTCACGTCTCTCATCAGATTTTGGGTATTGTGCACGGGCCCATCTGAGCAAGAAGTCATAGATGGTATCTTCAGATGCCACCTGGAGGTCATTACTTGACAAGATGGCTTCAATCCCAGCAAGAGGGATGTTCATCACTTCATCTTGGAACCTGAAACAGGAGAAACCATGCATTAAATATGCTTACTATGATTTTGCAACAGCATATGCTTTGTTAAAAAATCCCTGAAAGTAGAACATAAGTCTCAATGCAACAAATATAACTCACTTGGTCAAATCCTTGTACTTAACAGCAAGGAAGTCCTTGGCTGCATCTGTGAGAGGTTGAACTGCAGCAGCCATTGAAATGGAGCACGGGAGATCTAGGTAGAGTAGTGCAGATTCTGTGGTCATAGGCAAACTTGTGAGCAACTGGCTGCAGTGCCTCATGCAAGAAACAACCTCGAATTTGTCGGCCGCCATCAAAATATCCAAAAGAAGTGTGGGCTCAGTAGTTGTCAACTTTCCACTGTACATAAAGCTCAAAAGCTCCATGAGGGCATTTTCCTCTGTTCCAAGTACAATGACAACACGTAAATCAAATGCTCGCTTAAGAATCAAACAAAACATAGATACTATGTTTTACGTGTGTGCTAATGGCATTTAAAAATGACACATTGACCAGTTCTGATAGACCAGGAAAACATATCAAGTTGATAGGTGAAGTCAATGAGAGAAAAAAGAAATATCCATTTCACTAGCAAAGATATCAAGGAAATATTCTCTTCTGTATATACTATATAACCGTTCCAATAATTTAAAAACACAATCATACAACAATTACTACAATCATAATCAGTTACAAGAAGATGCAGGATATTTATAAGTTCACTAAAGTTTATCACATTACCTGAGTCTGTAATTCTAAGAGTTGCATGTCTCTGATCAGATTCTTTCATGCCATTTGAGAAAAGCTAAAAAATACATTAAGTCAATCATTGAGCCACCAAACAGTGGAGTACAGAATACATAAGTTTTAGGACGCGGTCATAATTACCTTGAAAAAGAAAGGGCTCTTTGCAGCAAGAATTGCGGAACTGATATAAATCGTCTTTACTCGAAGAACTGGTGTACAAACCACAGTCCAAGATGAATCAATACCTTGTCCATCATCAGCTGCTAGATATCAAGTAAACAAGGTCAGAAGATAGAAAATACTTGGAACAAGTTTGTTCCTCTATGCATGAAGGGTATTCTTCTACCTTCAGAAAGACAGTGTATAGAAAAGAATAGAAAATAAGACAGTGTATAGAAAAGAATAGAAAATCATAGGAACGATTAAAAAGGGGAAAGATATGCATTTTGGCTTCGAAACATAAACACGCCCAGGCTTTAGTTTTCAGTTTAGAGTCAAAACCAGAACATAACAATTCCAAAAACCATACATCTTTTGCCCCCAAACAGGCATGGTTTTAAGATTTTGGATGTTTCAATGTTAGATTTCACTCTCTGATATTCTAAAAGATTTCACTCTCTGATATTTTAAACATTACTAGTAAACAGAATCATTATCTAATAATGATAAGAAGTGGTTAAAGGCAGGAATATAAAGGTCTCAAAGACATAACTAGAGTGGTTCTTGTTTCTCGACAAAAATTTGGGCACTATATGGGTCTCAATATAAACTAACTCAAACAAAATTGTTTCAGTAGGGGGAGTTAAACTTTACCCAGAAAAACAAATTTGCCAAAAGCCAAGCTAGATGATTCTTTTCCAACAGCAAGGGCTTTGTTATGTCCTTAGTAACAGGAAAAATAGAAATATTCAAATAATAACTATCAGTAATTGAAATTTTAGCTGTACAAACCATCTTGTCCAACATCAGGTGGAGATTCTTCTATCATGGCTACAGGTTCCTCTTGATTATCTTCATATGCATCACACTCTTCTGCTTCAGCTTCATTACATATTGTTTGGTCCAACATATGTGTTGCAGATTCTGCTGAAAGAGGTTGACAATCACAAGATGCACGTCATCAGAAAGCACAAAGGTGGAAGTTAAACTAGCAAAGCAGAAAGTCAGCAGATTATTCATCAGAATGTACCATCAGGACTCATAACTCATTGCACAAACCGGAAATCAAATATAATGACAAAGGATCATCAGAAGCAAAAGAAAGAACAGAACATTATGGCTATCAGCAAGGGCAGAGCTTCATTGAGGCCAAGGGTGGCCCTGCCCACCCCATTCCCCTCCGACAGTAATGCCCCCCCCCCCCCCCCCCCCCCCCCCGCGATGATTTTCTACAGTCTGGTGGCCCCTCTAAAGCTCTCCAAGCTCCGTCACTGGCTAGCAGGATTGACAAGAAGCCAAGAAGGCTCGCTATTATATAAAAGAAGATATGTATTTGTGTTTCAGGAATCATAATCATAACACTTCAATTTTTTCCAATAACCCACCAGCAGGAACATAATTGCAACACAACAAATGACCTTATATAACTTTGTATTTTTATTAAAACATACTTCATGTTTACCCTGAGTTAAATTGTATTTTATATTCTATACAGAGAAGTTACTTTTTAGGGTTGAAGGTATATATTCTGAAAAGTATCCACAATTAGAAGTTTGGAAAGACAAAACAATAAAATTGCTAACTGATACGAGGTTTCTAAATAAGCAACTGATCTGGCGTATATGTTCTGATGTTAGAAATATGAAAAATGAATAGTTAAATGTTTATATATCAAAACTATAGTACAATTTCCAACAATCTAGTATCAATGTGCATGCCTCAGCAGAAAGAAAAGGTTGCCATTCAGATTATTTTACACAGACGTTTCCAGTAAAAAAAAGCCTAAAAGGAGATCAATGCCCATGCCAGAATGTCAACAGATCAGGTACATTGCTCAGTAGCTAGTTGTGGTATGCATGCCCAAGCAGGGAAACTCACAATTATAGGTTACTTCATGAAGCACATAACTGCTCTTCGCCTACCTTATGAAATAATCTTAACTCATCATCTTGTTCTTTCAACATAAAGCTCAAAATCCGCTTATGAACCATACTGGCTATGTCTACATGCTGAAGGAGTCCAATGTAGCCACAAGCTGTCAACCTAATTGGTGTATGCCTATCAAAAGCAAGTTATTCCAACCTTTTTTTTTTCTGAACATACCACTTTCATCCACAGAAGATTATAAGCTAGATTGATTGGAGCCACATTGCTACAATCAAATATGCGACTAAAAGATTATCAAAAGTTCACTCACATTTGAAAGGAAGCAAATTTCACAGTGAATTGATTTAATTCATGTAAATATGCTTGCCAATCATTCGGCCAATGCCATGACCCTTTGCCAGATAACTAGAACAAGAACACGTTAACATCCTAAAACTGAGCAGTTTCCCTCAATCATTCACGATTTCCCAAGTAATTGATCCGGTCTAGTACCTGATCAAATCAGAATTGAACCTTAGAGCCCCCAAACGAGGTACAAAATTCCCCCAAATTGACATCCTAGTAATAGTCTCAAAATCCGAATTTTCTACAAAACAGTTGAACCATTACAAAGAAACACATCCATCCAGATAATCACCACATGCGGAGCCAGAATATATCTACGCACCTTTCTCCTTGCGCAGCTCCTCGCGACGGCGCTTGCGGTGGCGCGCCCAGTCGGCGAGGCCCCCGCCGCCGCCGTCCCCACTCGACCCGGGCGTGTCATCGCCGGCGACGACCTCGATCCGCAGCTCCCGGTCCGAGAAGTTGACCTCGTTGAACGCGAACTCGAAGCTGGGGCCCCCGCCCCCGGGCGAGAAGTCCGGGTCCATCCCCGCCGCCGCAGACGTGCAGTAGCCGACCACCCTCCTCCTCCGGCGACAGAACAGGAGGAGCCGGGGAAGACGGTGGCCGTAACCCTAGCCGGCGGAGGGATCGAAAGGGCGGAGAGGAGCTGTGGCCGGGAGGGGAAGGAGGAGGAAAGGCAGGCAGGTGGTTATAATAAGGAAGGAGAGAGTGGAAGGGGTAATTTGGGAAGGGACTTCAAACGCTTTGGTCATGGCTTTGCCGCGATAGCGTCATGAAAGGCGTGCTTGACAATTTGACGGTTGGGTGAGAAGTGAGTGGCCTTTGCATGCCGTGTCCGTGTTGCCGATATTCTACAATTTCATCCGGTTTCGTTTTATTTAACGTATTATTACGTGCTTCCTCTGTATTTAACTATAAATTCCTAAAAAAAAATTGCATATAAAGTAGTCTTCAAAAGTAAATATGTAGATTTTTCTTGGAAATTACATCGGTTTCTGTACTTTGACAAGATGTTATAACTGTTTTAAAAGATACATGTCAAAGACTACAAAGGTCAATTGTGTTATATGCTTTCAATATATTTGGGTCAACCTTCTTTTTTATTAAAAATTTATATTCTATAGGAGGGAAAGCACATAAGAAGTCACGCTAGCAGCCTAGCTCAAAAGTAGCACTAAGCAAGTCAACTCGTCTCCTTTCAGCTAAGCACACATGTTAGGATCTGGATGGACAAAGTTAGAGTTTATGTTCCTATTACAGGGTGGCAACACAACTCTCCCTATATAAGTTCATTAAAGAGAAAATAAAATGGTTGAAGAATAAAAAACGAGAGGTATGATCTCCCTCAAAGATCTATATTAATCTAAAGATTTGAAATCTCTGATGGATTTTTCTGAAAGGTAAACACATGTAAATTTTCACATCCTCGTCTTTACTTACTTTAAGATACAACTCTTCTCTTTCTTGATCCAATGACTTGCAATAGTCTATTCTTGAGTGTGATTATTGAAATATTATGTTCGAGTAAAAAAATAAAATATAGAGGGACACCTATGTTACTAAAATGGAGCTAGACTTGGTTTGCTTGGAGGTTAACAGTGAGAACCAGGCGTTTGTTATATGTGTGTGTGCGCGTGCACGTGTGCATGGGGCGGGGATATCCTTGTAGCCTCTAACTATGGAAGGTTTTTAACAACGATCTAGTGGTTTAGAACAGTGACAAAAAAAAATCATCATAAGAGCATGTGGCAGTCATTAGTATAATGACAAATGATAATAGCAGACCCGATGATATCACAACCAAAAAGAGCACATAAGAGCATTAGCTCATTGTTTCGTTATTTTTAGATGACTGATATTTAGCTATTTTTAATTTAGAGTATTTTTATATTAATGATTGGGATATAGAGTATTAGTAGTAAAATTAAGCCTGAACCCATAAAAGGTGATGACTGGTTGGTTAAATCATAATGAATATTTGTTATAGAAATTACATTATCTCAATATTGAGATGAAATCGTGAGTCTGACTTCGTGTATAAGATGAATTATTGCTATATTAGTAAAAACATAAAAACCATGAAGGAAAATAGTAAACGCCATATAACAATTAATGCATTTTTTAATATATATGTTCACAATCAACTTACGTACATATATGAAATACAGTAATGATATGCCACCACTATTGTGACTGGACAACATAATTGTTTGTATTTAAAAAAAAGAATTACTTTACACACGGAACTACCCAAGTAATTAAGAAGTGAACATCTGTCACGGAAAAGGTAAAATATATCTGCATGTAGTCCATCCGTACTTGACAGGGAAACTCACTAGTCGAACTATTTGTGGAAGGGCAACTAGTCAAGCAGTTTGATGTGAAATTGCAAAGATTCCATGTCCAGAAAATTTGCAGCCTCAATGCATAGTCAGAATCTCAGAATACTCTTCTAGAAAAACGAATTGCACTTAAAATATTCCAAAATTTGTTCGTTTCCTACACATTGAATGATTCTAAATAAAAAATGAATTATTCGAAAAAGTTTATTTTCAGTGAAAGTTCGATGTGACAAACCTAAAAAAACGTTCAAAGAGAACATAAACAAAACTTTCATTCCAAGAAACATAACAAGACGAGATCGACTCAAAGTAGTGATTAAACCATGGCGTGCAGGGCATACCATACTCGCTCATCAGCTACTCCTGAAACTTCAGAAGCCGGAAGACGTATCAACTCAAATGGAGTGTCAACGAAAATACCAGGAAAGTAACAAGACAGGAGTGCCATAGCCAAAATCCTTCTCGAAGTAGTGATTAGACCATGTCATGCCGAGCACCTAACAGCCTAATTTACAAGGTAGCTGACTGGATTCACATTTTGGGCACCTTAGAATGTACACGGCTACTGAATCAATGGACACGACACAAGGAAGCTGGAAATAACATAGACATAGTTTCACTCTTTTACAGCTTTGATTAGTCGTGTGGGAATCAAAATCCCAGACGCTGCAACGGTCGGCAGCACTTTTATTTCCTCCTGCTGCTTGAGCTTGAGGAACCTCCTGATGCCTTCAATCGGGCATGTCGCCCCTCTAGCCTTGCTTGTAGTAATTTTTCCTTCAGCGTGTTTCCCACCACACATACTGGCAGCTCTGGTGAGAATTCTGATATCTCCGGTTCCAATGATGTGGACTGGTAGGTCAGTGGCTGTGTTGGACTGCCGAGGTTGCCTAGATCCCCTGAAGTAGTGCCTTCACAAAATAGACTTGTTCGAGAGTAATGATCAAAGGATTCCTGTCCCAAACAAGTAACATGAGGAGCCTCCGTGTTGTTCTTCGATGAGTCATTGTGAGATCCTCGAGAAATATGGGTGTTTGTGATTCCATTCCGCTCTTCTGCTAGAGTAACTCCAGCATTGTAGTGCGAGTCGATTCCTGACCTTTTAGTGGCATGCTGCAGGTTGTTGTTATTGGACCTTGTGTTGCCTTTATATGAACCTTCAGCAGTTATACCATGAATATCCTCTGATCTTCCCTTTGGTATGTCCATGCTGGTTCTGCCACTTCTGCGATGTTCCATGTGGCCATAGTTCCGAATGCCATTTCCATGCATGTTCAGTTCAAAGCAGTGCAAATCACTAGCAACAGAATCATCGTCATCATCTTCAGCAAGCTGAGGAGCACTGGTGGCTCCATTCAAATGGACAGACTCAAGGGACTGCCGACGCAAGGTAGTATTATCATTCCTGTATTTTTCATCATGTTTAGAGCTACCTGATCTTTTAGAAAGAAGAAAAGCTTGTATTTCACTGCCAAGCCTCTCCGTTATCATGGCTTTTTGTGCCGGATCTTCCTTAGCATCAATATTTTGCATTTGAACTCGTCCATCAATCCAAGCTTCAGCAATATGTAGCACGGATTTATCAAAATTGAGTTCATAATTCTTTACCTGCCTCTGCTTTACAACCCTGACTTCATCTTCATAGTTTCGGATGCCCATTGCGAACTGATCGCAAAGCTCCTCTAATATGTGGTTTGCTTGCTTCTCCTTCTCAAGGTCCTTGACTTCCTTGAGAAACGCCGATTTTATCTCAGATATCTCCTTACCTAACTTTCTATGTAGTTCCTCAGAATGTCTCCTGAGACGTCTTTCGTCAGCTAATTCACCTTGCAGGGAATGAACAGCTCCTTCAATCTTTGCATGCTCCTTGTTTTTCTTAGCAACTTTGTTCTCAGACAGTTGCCTCAATAATGATGAAACTTCATGGCGGTATTGTCGCCTCTCTTGCATAAGTTCTCGAATGTGTGCCTGTGCCTGCTGTAACTCCAACCTCAATCCATTAACCACTGATAAATTAGCAGTGTGCTGCTCCTCAAGGCTCCAAATTCGATTTAGAACCTTCAATAGTTCTGTTGATGTTTTAAGGCTAGAACTTGGCACCCTAAATCTCTGGATATCCAACGAACGAACTGGACTGATGAACTGATTCACAGCAGAACCCTGCAAAATACAAGGATAAATATTACACATACAGCAGGAACACATAACGTTGTTACAAATGCAAATCCTTTGGTGAATCAAAAAATTTACTCATTATATCAAACAAGCTAATTCATGAACTGCAAAGAACAGAAACTATGCTGAGATTACATTCATGCTCATGCGTTTGGTTTATCTAAATAACTAAACAATAACCAAAGCAGAAAATTAAGAAATTACTCAGTTAACGCCCATGATTTCAGTGTTATTTTCATGGTGTCAGCTGAATAAAGTAGACTATAAATAAATTGTATTAATAAATAAAGCATACTAAGATGCATTGTTCCAGTCACAATATACTAGAGTGATTTATATTTCAAATAAAATCCATCTAGAAGTCACATGAACGGAGAAACATGACCCTACTAAAAAGTGAGTTATCATATGAGCTGAAGTGACTATATATACTAACGTGTTAAAAGGTGAAGATCATATGTTCAAATAAAATTCATATAGAAATCACATGAACAGAGAAACATGACCCTGCTAAAAGGTGAAATATCACAGGACTTTGACAGTTTTGCAACGAAAAAAAAAAACAAAGTGGATGGCATAAAAGGATATATGTGTACCCTGATTGAGCTTGTATAGCTTGCAGGAGAGAAAAGATGTCTTCTGTGACTGCTTTCGTCATGCAATCTATGATGCTTCATTGACGAACTAGCAAGGCAGCCACCAAAGCCATCTGAATCTTGTGGCTGAGGTTAGGAATAAACATTAGCACAGATCTGGGAGTACAACATGATTAGATGAAGTTTCGTTCAACAAATTATCCCATAGAGAGTGGACATCAAGTTCACGACAAATTGGTCAGTCTACTGATAGCGAGCGATACACTAGACTATATGCTCCATGTTGCATACTGAGAGTAGTTCATAAAATCGTGTTGCACAGAGTAACATGCTTTTATATTACAAGATAACAAATTTGGGTGTTTTACATCCACATCAGTGGGACACTCTCGATCCTTCCTAATTTGCTAACTTTCAGTTCCAACATGCAATTACTTTGTCATGTAGGCAAAATCACAGCATTACAGCTATAGAAGGTCCACACTATCTAGTAATAGCTACCTAGATTGGGAGGTCAACCATCGAAGTTGGTACCACCAAGCAAATCAATGAACTGAATACAGCAGACAACACCATTCAAGAAACCAAGTGCAGAAATCAACCCGAAAAAAAAAAAGAATAAAATCAACACCTGAAACTGCATACTACAGACTACATCATATTAGTAGATGATTAACTCCATATGTCTCACGAACAGATAAGGCTTCAGAATCGTGCCACTCCATCCAATTTCTATGCAACATCATCGTACCATATAAACTCTCAATCCTTCCCAGTGTCATATCCTTACGTTCCAACAAGTAATTACTATTGTTGTCTACCATTAGCAGGACAAAAATTGCAGTATTAGACCTGCTTCACAAGGTCCATGCTATCCACCTAGCATGTGCTGCAATGTGGTCAACTGGAGCGGGCAAATCAATTGACTGAGGCCACACCAATAAATCATGGCAAGGACAATTGGACATGCCATATGCTGCAATGTGGTCAACTGGAGCAGGCAAATCAATTAACTGAGGCCACACCAATAACTCATGCCAAGGACAATTGGGCATGCCATGTGCAGCAACAAAGAAGCAAAGAACACACACAAAAATCCGCTATAAACTTGCAAGGAAATTCGTAATGAACAAAAAAAATATGGGTCATACAATTGTTCATCGATTACATACTAGTCCTACATATAAGGATTTTAGGGGATGTTTGGTTGCTAGCCACACTTAACTAAACATCCCCTACAATTTGCTTTGCCTGGAGTAATAACTGGCCAGTTAACAGAATCAGCACTAAGCCATACGGTTCTACGCGACGTGGAAGGTGGAAAACAGAGCTCGTAACCCTCACCTGATCCGATTCGTCGACGCCGGCGGCACCCTCCCGACCGGGAGAGGCGAGGCCCTTCCCGCCCCGTCGCCTCCGCCGGCCCTCCGGCGCCGCGTCGTGGATCTCCCACAGGCTGGCGCCCAGCTGCCGCGCCGACGCGGACGCCGAGCTCCTCCTCGCGGCGGCGGCCAGCGCCGCCGCCTCGCCCTCCCCCGCCTCCTCGTCCTCCAACTTCCACGACGGCGCCGGCGTGCCGGGCCCCGCCCGCCGCCTGGCCCTCCCGAGCCGCAGCCGCAGCGGCACCGCCTCCCCCCGCACCTTTCGTCCCCCCGTGGTCTCGGGCCCCGGCTCGCGCACCGCCGCGCCTCCTCCTCTGGCCCCGCTAGGAAGAACGGCCTGCGCCGCGCCCTCGCACCCACCGCCTCCTGCCGCTGCGGGGACGGGCGGTTCCATCTGTCGCGCGGACATGCACGCACGCGGCGAGGCTTTGGCCGATACGAGAGAGGGCCTACGCCATGGCAGCGAGAGGCTGTAGCTGACAGAGAGACAGCGAGGAGTGGGGAAGTCTCGAGGTGGGGAAGTGGAGTGGAAAGGAAGGAGAGAAGAGCGCGACGCGGGCCCACTGGTCAGCCATGTGTACACTCTTTTGTTTCGTTTCGCGCCCGACCGCCTTTCCCCGTCTTCTTTGGTTGTGGGCGGGCGGGACTTTTCACTCTACTTTTTGAGTCATTTACCTCTGTATGATTAAGAAAGTTGTTAGTTATTTGTATGTTATAAAAAAATTTATATACATTTCTATGTTATGATCTTAACTTTCGTTGACGCGTATGCTATTCCATTTATTTTCTTTCTAACGATATCAAATAAACTGGTGAAAGTACCATTTTACCTATGTAGGTCCCACACTCCTCTTCTTCCTCCTCCACTTCTCCTTTCTCCCTTGCTCCCGTACGCTGCGGAACATGGTCGTCGATGGGAATCTTGCGGTGCCCCGCCGTCGGCGTAACTCACGGCCAGGCGCGATGCGGCCGGCGGAGCTCACAGCCGGGCGGAGCTCGCGGCCGGGCGGCGATGCGGTCGGCGGAGCTCGCGCGCGCCTCGGAGCTCGCGGCCGGCGGCGCTCCGGACTGTTGTCGTCGCTGGGGCAACGGGGAAGGAGGAAATGAGAAGATGGGAGGAGGAAGAAGAAGATGACAAGTGGGTTCCGTATGTCAGTCATATGGGAGATGCTTTGCTTAGGGACAAAATAGTCTTTTTCATATATGGGTCTCACGTGTCATAGTTCTGTGGCCATTAAGTTCTAACAGAAGGTGGATGTAATGGCATACACGTCAATAAAAATTAAGATCATAATACACAGATGTATACAAACTTTTTTGTGGCACACAAACAACCATCAACTTTTTTAATGGCATAGAGTTAAAAGATTCCTACTTTTTCGATTGGCCCTCATTTCAGCAACGATACACAGTTGATAAAAAAAAACACGGTACACAGCAAATGTAAATTGGTGTCAATGGTAGCATAATCCGAGGTTGTCTACTAATTACAACCTGAAAATGTTATATTTCACGTATTATGAGTTCTAACCATTGGATATAGACCTTGCCTAGCTAATTCCCCCTCTGGCCATCTTCAAGTGGAATGGAACTCCTTTTTTTCCCGTCGATATCTAACCACCGCCTCCAACATCTTTCAAAAGCAACATCCAGTGTTATATCACCTTATCCTTTCTTTAACCCTAGGTTGTTACTGAACCCTCGCTTTTTGCCTGGTTGAGGATCAAGTGATCCCTCAAAGGCCCTAATCATAATTCAGTCTCTGTTGTATATGCTACTTGTTACTCGACTACCATCATCGGAGACTAAGAGGGAGAATAAAGCTGGATTATTTCTTTTCCCCACCCAACTTGAATAAGAAACCGTCACGTGACAGAAGTACAGGCCATCGAACAAAGAAAGAGGGGGGATGACAAGCATCAGTTTATTTTCATGCAGCTTTATTTGAATTACCTCTGAAATCAAGATTTGGTGTTGTCTAGATGCTTGTAATAATAAATAGTTTCATATACCAATAGATGGAGTGGCTAAGATATTTTTAATACATTTATTTAAAAAATAAAAATAAATCTGAATTTGGTGACGCTTAAAATGCAATGGTCATGACAATAGCTCAGCTACGCAAGCTATAGCTCAACTGGACAAACTAGCTCCTCCCGGCAACAACAAACTTGCTATTACTAATCATTTGGTTAGTTTGCTAAGACGTAGTTACAGAAGAAATCTTTATTTTGTCGTTGAGGGCAAGCCAAACCAGCTCTTCTTGAGAGCAATTTTTTTCTAGCTCCATCAGGTGAGGTAATCTGGTCAAGTGAGTTTTGTTTTTACATTTCCAAATGTCCATCCTAACTTAGCAAGGCTAGAATTATTTTAGCCTAGAATCCAAACGTAGCCAATATAACTATAAAAGATAGGAACAAATAAAGCAATCCTTGTTATCACTAACGTACTTATCATTTGCACGCATGTAGCCTAATCGTCCTACAAGTATGCCTAGTCAAAGTCAAAAAAGGCCGTGATATGTTGTGATTCACGTAGAATAAACATGGTAGTACATACTACTTCACATGGCTACTTGGATTAAACCAAGCGAGTTTCATTCATTTGGGAAAGTACTAGCACGCATGTATCATTTGTTGTCCGTAGTGCGTGAGCAGTAGGAGGCCATAAACAAAATATTAGTACTTATTAATCAGTAATCACCAACTTTAATTAGGTCCTAAAGAGACCCTCATTAGTCATGGCCTATAACGACCCTGCTTTGAAGTAAGCAATCGTTACAGTTGATGACTCAAAAGGTATCGACTGATGCATGCGCGCATGCATGCGAGTTAAACAAACGACCCGTCCTTGATTGAAACTCGTCGAAAAGAAAATTTGAACCCTAAGGAATTAAAGTTTAATCGTTTGATGCCCAGAAGTTCCGGTTTGTTTTGAAGGATGTGCTTAGTTTTTTTTTTCTGAGTCGTAAGAGCATCTTCAGCCCATTGATCAATTGAGCCTCCATATGACATTTTAGTCAGTTGGACCAAAAAAACAGCTTCAATCGGACCTCTATATGAGCCTCTATTTTTAGTAGGCCATCAAATTCTAGTCCAAACCTCCCGGATTTACTCACCTACTATCCCCTCGTGTAAACATGAGCCCCACCATTCTTTTCTCTGTTTCCTTCTCTCCTTTCTTCTCTCTCCTCCGCCCGACGCCTCCAGCTGTCCAGCAGCTCTCCCGCCATCGCCCGTCGCCGGAGCCCCACGTCTCCCGCCCCCGACTCCTCTTCCGACCGCTGCTACACCACCGACGCCTTCGGCCCCGAGCAGGGGAGGGAGGCGCCAATGCCGTCGCCGCCGCCCATCGCCGGAGCTTCTCCCGCGCGTCTTGTCGTCAGTAGATCCAGCCGCGGCATGATTGAATCCGCCCTTCTAGAGGCCCGGTCTCCCCTCCCCCTTGCTCTCCTCTAGCCTCTGTCACGTCCAGCTCCACCAGTGGCGCCTCCAAGTTCTTGGCGTTGGCCTCCTCCCTCGCGAGCACAAGGCGAAGGTAGGCCGCCCGACTTCTTCGACGGTCGGGCGGCGGCGCGCACGTAGGGAGGTGAGCGGGCGGAGCGCGCGCGGGGGAGGAACGAAGAAGAGGAGGCGGCGTGCGCAAGGGGGGGGGGAGGACAGGAGAGGCAGCGGCGCGATGGGGGAGGGTCAGTGGCGCGGGGGAGGAAGGCCGGCGGCGCGAGCGATCCAGCGAGTTGGATTGGCGAGGGCGTTGGGAGAGAAGGATGTAGGGCCCACATTCAGATGGATAGTACCCCTATTTAGTCAGTTGGGCTGGAGCATAACTCTAATTTATCACTCTAAATTTTTAGAAATGGATCTCAAAATAAAATAAAAGGCTTAAATATCATCAGTGGGCTGGAGTTGCTCTAATGAAATAGACATAGGCAGGTCCCAACAAGCTCTCGATCTCAATTCTGAAAGTAACTGGTGAAGCTAGAAAAAAGGTTAGTGCCCTACTTTGTTAGTAGCTGGCCATGCGTGCCGGCTCATTGTCGGAGGAACATGACAGGCCAGCACCCAGCTTCAGCCCATAATAGGTGTCTCATCTTGAATCGTCGTGGTAGCCAGCCCCCGTAGGGATGCGTAGGGTCTTGTCTTACTCATTTTACCAGCTTTGTGCGTATGTTGGCAAGGGACCCCCCCCCCCCCCCCCCTCTTCTTTTTTTGAGTAAACACGGATGGATTATTTAACGAAAAGATTTGTTAAAGCTGCTGATGAGGTTATACTCGAAAAAAAAAAGTCGAGCACTGTCTTCAAAAGCAAAAAGAATCCGGCTTGGGCCTCCAGGGTAAAGGCATTTGTATTGGGTGGCGTGCGGTAGCTTGCTACCCTGCCTTAGCACCCGGCCCAGGTAGGCGCATCTGGGCTGGATGAGTCGGTGTAGTTTTGTAACCGTGGGCTTGATGGATAACAACGTGCGAGAAAGAGTCTGATCGAGCTCTGGAATAAAAGATTTCGGTTTGATCGACATGCATCCTGTGAATAACCGGGTTGAGCGAGCCCGGTGGCTTTGCGGCGATGGTGTTTCTCTGGAGCAGGTTTTGAATAACCGGCAGAAACCGGCCAGTTATTCTGGTTAACCAGATAACCGGTTTTGGTCGGTCGCGTTAACCGACCGGTTAGTCGAGAAAAATTGAATCTGGTATTGTAGCAATATGGTTAACCAGCTGGTTATCCCGTTTAACCGGTCGGTTTTTTATCAAATCGAGCCGACCGGTTATTTCGATTATTTGAATCTTGCTCTGGAGACGTACGCCTTGTTTGTTATTTTCGTTTGATGAAGACCCGTTTGCATGCAGCCACCACGGGTCATCAGATATATAAACAAATAAGGGATTAGCAAAAGAAATGTTAGAACCATTTCTTAGCAAAATGCTCCGGAGGCTATCTTATCCCCCGTAGGTCGAGTTTTATTTTATTCTATTAAATGACTATCTAATTCTTCATTGTGTAGCCATGACACCTAGATAGTTGTATATTACTCTGTATTGTTAGAAAATATTTAACACTCTTATTCGTCCAAGAGTCTTCTGCTCATTACCCTCCCTTGTTCATGTCGTCATTTGTCATTGTTTTCCTGTTGCAGTTAATCAAGGCTAATATTCTTAGGGGATTAGAGTATATGACGTTCTGACAGGTTCTCTGGTCTCTTGCTTCTCCCTTACCCTGGTCATATTCTTCAAATTGACAGCTTAAATGCATTCACTCTTATGGGATTATTCATTCCAATTATCTATTTTCTGCATCATATTCCTTTGAAGTGAACAGATCATTGTTTCTTTCTCATGCTGCTCAACATATGCCCAATTGTCGTGCATGCCACCTGCATGCAACGAAATCTTCGCATGCCGCATGGTGAATTGTATGGATTTCCTGAGCAGCAATACGATGGAGATGATAAGATCTTTTTAGCTTTTTTTTTTCTTAGACGATGAAGAGGATAACATTAGTTAATAATATCTTTGTACTTATTTTTCCATGTACTAAATAATATAAATTGTATTTGTTATTCGTTATCTTTCTCCTCACATAAATCTTCGTGTATTAAGTAAGGGTACAAAGGTTATTTTTCTTACCTCTCATATGAAAATAATATTATAATGTCAATGATGTGCTGCAGCTAAAAACCATAGTTTTCTAGTGTGTCTGTACCTGAATTCACGTCTTTGTAATGTCCCACAACCAATTTTCTCTTTATTTTTATTCTGGATTTTATTTATATGGCCATGTATTGCTTATTTTAATTTGTAATTTGCATCAGGGTCCATGCATGTTAACCTAAAATTTAGTTGCTATTGTACGAATGTTGCTAAATTTCCCTTTTTACCAAATCAGAGATGCAATAGTTTCTTCATTAAAAGAATCTCAAAGGATTAACGATCTAAAATTCTCTTACCTTTCATTCACTTTTCCATTACCTGTAGGTTGTAGCCACGAGTGGCATTGGCGGCTGACGCCTAACATCAAGAGCTTGCTTGCGATATCGATTCAATTTCACTTCAGGACATAGATGGCCTTGAGTGGCGTTGGCGGCTGGCACCGCAGCCGAAGCTTGCTTGCAATCTCAATTAACGATTTGTGGCATCGATTCAATCTCTTTTGTATTGAGAGTCTTGAGTAATGAATCTTTCGTTTTAGCTACCTCCGGTGAAGCTATCATCAATTGAAATTATCAATCGTTCTCCTATCATACTTTTACCTCCTGTCCTGCTATTACCTCCAACTTTGATATGCTTGTGAAACTTCAGATATCCAGTTTGGAACAAACCAGGACACATGAAAAAGGAGCCGACAAATTGATTGCAATTGAATCCTGCAACATCATCCTCAACACTGGAGCTTGATTGCTGTTGTAAATTTTGGCTAAAACTATTTCTATAGTGACTACATAGACGAATAGGAGCATGAGTGACGCGGATAATTTGTTGTTGTGAAGGGAACAATCGTGCGTGGTTACAGGCTGGTGTTCAACATTGGTTAATCGTACCTGGCATGACTTACTTCTTTTTTTTTTATTCCATATATTTTTTAGGATTCCGTGAGTTTTTAGAGTTGTGCTAATTTGAAATTCTTTTTTTTTTCCAAAGTTCCTCTAGTATTTGATATGGACTCTTCCTTTAATCTTCACCGTTAAATCGCTAGCTAGATGCCAAGCATGAGTTTCCTCACATGTACATCTTGCCTGGTGGCTAGAGTCCTAGGATAACGTCGTGTGTTTAATTAGAAAGAAGATATTTTCTTTTATTCCAAATTTATAAAATTTCTATAATATGTTGAATATGGGCTCTTTTATTTAATCTAAATCGTTAGATTTTTATAAAATCCGACGGTCTATATTTTTTCTTTTTTTTTATTTACGTGATAATTTTATAGGTTTGAGAGCAAACTTAATGGCTCTTTTTTCTCTTCAAATAATAATATAATAATAGATGCTTTGTTTATTTTTTGTATTTTTGACCACCGCTTCATAGTTTTAAACTATAAAAAAGAAAAGATCTTCGCTTTTTTTTAACCGTGACTGAGCGAATTATAAAGAAACAGGGTCTTTTTCGCGTGAGGAGCTAAAGAGAGCACGATTGATGACATCTCTGTCACACATCAGTCATCAGGTGTCGTCTGAAGATTTCAGAAAAAAAAAACATGATATATAGTTGTAGATCGGATCTTGTGCGTGAATGTGTGTGGTCGTGGCGTGGATGAATACACATGTGAACAGATACTATATACCTATATCTAGTTACAGAGGCTAAAAAAAGAGATGCATCATATGGTCGATGTTTTTTTTCAAAAGATAGTCACGCTTCGAGACTAATTATTTTTAGATCTCTGTTCCAAATCAGGTGACTAGCTATTTCAGTCACTAAAATTCTATTGGCAGTGGGAGCCGAGGACACAGAGCACAGCGGTTGACGGCGAGGTCCATGCCACAGTGGCAAGCAACGGGGCTGGCACTTGTCGGCACCCAATCAACGGGTGAGGCAGCAGTAGCATTATATCGTAGTGGAAGATGAACGTGAAGATGGACGAAAATGCACCTTCACAAGATTGAGTATACTTGATATTAGTTTTATGTCAAATATACGATATAAAAATTTAACTGATCCAATTCTCTAATTTATAGTACTCCCTCTGTTCCTTATTATAAGCATTTAAAGCTTTTGAAAGTTGTTCCTATTTGTAAGCATTTATAATATTTGGTGGGTCCCATATCATTTTTCTATTACACAATCGTGCCTTATCTCTTTCAGCGTTCCTCCCATCTCTCTCATCCGAACGTCCCTCTCGAGCGCCCGCCGGCTCTCTCCGCCCACCGTTGGCGCGCGCACAGCCGATGTCGGCCGTCCCTTCACTGCTTGTTCCCGCCGCCGCTGCCATGGATTGGAGGTGGGGGCGCGGCGGCGAGGCGGACGAGCCAGATCTGGCTTTTGCAGAAGAGCTCATGCGTCGAGGACATTGCTGTGACAGAGGACTGCCGCAGTCGCGGGTGGGGCACCGGCCCGCCATGCTCACCGCCGACCCTCCCTGCACCATCCTCCTTCCCCCCCCCCCCCCCCCCCCCCCTCATCTCCCTCATCAATGGCAGACTCACGCGCAGACGGAGACGCGCGCTAGGCGCCCTCCCTCGGTTGCACACGCCAGCTCCGTGAGCCCGTCGCCTTCCCTCGACCACACCGGGCAAGATCGGCGAGTCGTCCTCCCACGGCCATGCGGGGCAGCGCCGGCGGCTCTCCTTCCTCGCCTTGCTCTGTTTCTCTCCGTCGGTCGCCTTGCTATGTTTCTCTCTCTCAGCGCATGTGCAAGCAATAAATCGAACGCGTTTTCTATGCTTTTGTGAGGGTATAAGGGTCCTTTTAACTTCTTCCTATTGTGCAATTTGAAAGCTTCAAATGCTTAGAATAAGGAACAGAGGGAGTATTAACTAAAAAATAGACACTTCAACATACAGATTAAGGTTATGAGGGACCTAGGCCCTCTACTCTACATGTACTTCTCATGCTAACACAAAATTACAATATAATTTAAGAAAATAAAATATTTTAGCCTTTTTATTAGAAAAAATTAGCAATCGATTCTTTCATGATGAAATTGTAGCGTCAGTTTCTGTAATATTGTTGTTGATAATAGAGTTAACAGCGTAGATCCATATTATTTATGTAAAATCATCATCTTAATTGCAAAGTGATATGATATTACTACTATGCTATGCTTCACATACAAAGTGGATACCAAGTCATCTAGTATTTCAGTATGGACGAACGGTTAAAATACCGACATGAAATAAAATAAAGATCAATATTATTGACATTTATGCCTCTGAAATAAAGTATTGTTGTGTCGGTCCAAAGGCTCTGTAGCTAAATTTGACCCAACACAACCATAGCTTTTGAACCCACTTGATTCTCAAATCAGCCCAGCCTCTGTGTTTTTTTTTTGTCTCTCATCGGGATTTCGGATGCCATCCATCGCTCAAGTGAGATGACAGTTTCACCTTCATTGGTTTTCCTAAGATTTTATTTGGCTATTTCTAAGCTTCTCTAGTTAATCGTTTTTTTGCACTGTATGTCGACGATAGTATAATAACCAAACATTAGTAAGGCCAGTCTCATATGATCAGTTTAATTTCATAGTTTACAAGAGTAGCACATCAGTTGTAGAGTTTTAGTTTGAATGATGAAATAGTCCTCCTCAATGTACAATTTTATTTCACAATTTCATAGACAAGTCATAGGAATAAATATTACATTGAGATTGATCAAAATATGCTAGGATGAAATATTTTGCTCTTAGTGAAAGTTTTAATAGGGTTTCATGTAAGTAAAACAGTGTCAAATAAGTTTCACCTTTATGAAACTCACTTTCTCTCTTTCTTCTTAATTGCGAGGCACATCATCTATTTTGCTGGTGTGTCATCTAGTTTAATGTCAATGAAACTTTAACTGAGACTAACCTAATAGTTGCACTAGCACTAATTTCTCTTGTAAGATAAAATCTTAGTGAGAGTTTCATTTATATTAAATAACATATCAGCAAAAGTGATGATATAACAGAATAATTAATATGAAATTGGTTTGATACAGTTTTATATGCATGAAACTTAATTGAAATATCCATCGACAACATATGTTTCATCCTAACATGTATTGATCAATCTTGGTGCAACAATTTAATGTCATAAATTGTCTATGAAACTGCAAGATGTTTATTATAGCATCACATTGTCTAATTAGATTTAATAGATTCGTGTTGGCATTTTGCCTAGAGGTTATGCAATGAGTTTTATCATCAGTCTATATTTATTGCTTTTAATTAGTATATCAATATTTGATAGGATAAGACTAAAATTTAGTGCGCACGAAAAAACACATCCAAAATTGTACATTGAGAGAAGTCATTTCATCTGTCAAACTAAAATTAAAAAAAAATGACATAGCAGTTTTAAAAAATATGAAATAAAATTATGGATTGAGAGTGACCTAAATTGCAGCCGGAGTTGTTGTCACGGAGGGCCGCGTGCAAAATCTGAGTGAAGGCTTTTCACAGGACGTCGTGGTGAAGCACAGATTGTGTGAATTTTTAAACTTGTACTAGTACCACCAAGGTACAGGCCGAAAAAGATTAGCCATAGAAGTTTAGAAATTCCGGAACTACTCTCTCCATCCCAGTAATTTGTTGTGCAGCTACAGTACTGATGAAGGCTTTTGAGCAACCCGAGAAAGGAGAAGAAGAACGTTGGACCTGGAAAGAACGAAGCAAAGCACTCGAAACGGAAAGCGAAGCAGGCACCATGCAGGGAGCAGAGCAAGCAACACATGGAAGCGTACCGCATGCATGCAACATCTCATGAGAGGCAGAGCAGAGCAGAGTGGAGCAGCAGGGCGTTGATCTCATCTTACCAGAGAGCATTGAATTTGCTTCCACTCTGCCGCTGCAGGGCACGGCTGTCAAATACTCGCACGGCCCCCAACGTTACCAGCAGCCGCGCCGCGCAGGCCATTATACGTTTTTCAACGGAGTACTTTCTCATGGATGGATGGATTCGATGCGTACGTAAGCACAGCACGGCAGGAGCGTAACGTTGTCAAGGCAGGCGCGTTCGATGGCGGTGAGTGACAGCGCGAGCTGGATGGAATTCGAGGGCCTCTTGGGGGCAGTGCCTCTTGCTGCCCGGGCTAGGCTATCGCATTGCTTCGGTCATTGGCCGCTTGGGTTTCGTACAGGAGCTCCCCCTGCTTCCTTCCTTGCCTTGGGCGTAGCACCTGCCGCTCTACTAGTCCTACAGTACTTTTGGACTTTTCAAGGTCTCGTGACATGGCTGACGCGAAGCATCATCAACGTTCGGCAACCGAGGTTTCTGCCTAATCTCTGCGTGTTGTCTTGGGCGATTTCTGTTTCAACTTTTTTTTTTCTTTCTTTTCTTTCCGATAAGTGGGATCTATGAGTATAATACTCTCTCCATTTTAAAATATTTGATATTTTAATCAATTTTTAATATTCTAAAATAATTGTTATTTTTATTTTCTGATATAACTTTCTCTCTTTTTATTACTCGTTTTCTACGTATTTATTTATTTTTTACTTTTTCTTAATTTTCGTGTCAATCTTAAAACATTAATTATTTTAAGAAATAAAGAGTATAAGAAAAGCTTGGCTAATATGGGGCGGAGGATAGAACGGATATTCGCGTTGGATTCTTGAATCCAGATCGTGATTTACTAGTAACTGATGAATTTCGATCGTGCGTTCTGCTGACCACCGGCTGTAATTTTTTTGATAGATGGACTGAGTAATGTGGTCACCAGACGCCCGCGCCACTGAAAGGCTGCTCGCTTGGGGTTTAGCTTGAGCTCGTAAGGGTCGCATCGTAATTGACAAAGGTGGTGGTGGCCAAGGGACAGCAAGAGGACGAGTCACCAGGATCCAGAGAGCCGCGCAGAGACCAGTCGTCTCTTCTTCATCTCTCGTAGGAGTACTACGCCAGACAAAACAAATGACGTACGAAGGCCCCAGTCAGGGTCAGTCACTAGTACGACCCACTGAAGACAGGGCACAGTAAATAAACAGTGACAGCACGATTTTACAATATCTCACGGACCCTTTGGTCAATTTGACTCAACAGTCCTGACTTCGGCTCCAGAGCGTCTCGGCTGTGGTTTATCAATTCAAACTAATTGCTGAGACGAATGCTTCCTTTTTTTTTTTTTTTTTTTTTTGCTGAGACGGAGTTTCATGAGCGCAATAGTACAGCCCTCTTCTGCTGAGCCTGAGATGGAGTAGTAACGTGTGCATAACAGTTTTTGACTCCTCAGAAGAACTCATAAGCCAACTCACCTGCGGTTTACTACTAGTACGTATAAGGTTTATAATTAATGAAATGGAGGACTCTAGTACTAGTACCTCAATGAGCCTTTTTTCTTTCCTTAAAAGATGTGCAGGTGCACCATGTCCAGTTGCACGTGTATCTATCTTCAATTAAACAAATGTTCACAAAAGGTGACTTTGTGAAGAGTTAAGGAGGAGTAGTAAGAAATTTTTACTGCACGTCACTGTTTTGGCATGAAATCCGTACCACGTAACAAATACTAGTCCTCCCTTTATTTTTAAATTATTATCGTCATTGATTTTTTAATTAATTTTGATTATTTCTCTTATTTAAATTGTTTTTAGAAAATATTATATATATTGTTATAGCTTATTTTATCGTTAAAAAAAATAAATAAAACTTAAATTTTTTTATATTTAAAATAATATTTTAAATAAGATAAATAGTCAAAATTATATAAAAAAGTCAATAATGATAATAATTTAAAAACAGAGAAAGTAAAATAGTTTTCATGTTAATCTCTATCACGTTCAATCGCCCGGTGCGAAAAAGACAAAACACTGACATGATGAATGGTTAAAACACATGGAACACGTTTGAGTTCATGGAGGCTTCATGAGCATGTTTTGATATACTACAGTAGAGTGCACGTCAACAAACAAAATTTTCATTTCAAGCCACACTATGATAGTGCACGTCAACATGATTTTACATATCCTGCTTAGCAGGGCAAGGACGACATTTCAGTGGCTTTAAACACCATTTGCTTAGCAGGGCAGCACTGCTTTTTTGGCTCGTACTACCTGCTTTAAGTACAGAGTCCGGACTCCATACCACAGCGGGAGATAGATAAAGCAGGCTCAGATGCAAATATGCAATGGGCGTCCTGTGCCCTGGAGAGAGGTTGGAGCATGCTTCTTTACCTGTCTTTGCAAAATCACATGCAAGGCATGACAAAGATTTACATGTCTTTGCGTCAGAAGCAGCAGCAGGCATGGATTCTGGTACAACATGAACATAATGATGCACTGTTATGCATTTCAGAAGCAAGATGTGAGGAGAACATCAGGCAGTGCAATCACTGGCTATAAATATGTACCACCACTACTGTTATCAATGAAATGAAGTACCACTCTCTCCGTCCTAAAATATTTGACACTTTAGCTAACTTCAAATATTTTAAAATAATTATCATTTTTACTTTTCGATGCAACTTTCTCTCTTTCCAATATATCCCTATTTTTATCTCTCTTCTTCTCGTTTTCTACTTAACTATCTTTTTCACTTCTTCTTAAATCCCAGACCCAAACACAAAACGTCAATTATTTTAAAACAGAGGAGAACTTCACTCTAGTACTCAATGAGCCTTTTTTTTTCTTTCCTTAAAAGATGTGCAGGCTTGCTGCACCATGTCCAGTTGCACGTGCACAGAAAATCTATCTTCACGTAAACAAATGTTCACAAAGAGAAGAGTTACTCGTATGGAGTCAGGAGTCTTAGTACTAAGAAATTTGCACTGTCGATCGTTTTGTTTGGGCGTGTAATCTGTACCGCGGAACAGATATTTTTCATGTTAATCTCTATCACGTTCAATCGCCCGGTGAGAAGAAGACAAATGAATGGTTAAAACATATGGAACACGTTTGAGTTCAGGGAGGCTTCATGAGCATGTTGTGATACTACAGTAGAGTACATTGCACCCACTCTAGCACTAAAATCACTTGCAAGTTGCACTAAGAGGGTGTTCGTTTCCATAAAAAGCTAAAATTTAACTCCTAAAATTTAAGTTAAAGTTTAATGCCTCTTGAACAGCTAAAATTTAACCCTCCTTTTAGCCTCTTTTCATCTCTAGAACTAAAGTTTATCTCTAGTTTTAGCCTTCTCGTTCGTTCCTTAGAACTAAAATTTGAACTAAAGTTTAATTTTAGTCCATTAATTCATAGAAACGAACAGCCCTAAACAAAATTTTCATTCCAAAGCTACACTCGGAAAGTGCACGTCAACTGGATTTTACATATCCTGCTTAGCAGGGCATGGACGATATTTCATCAGTGGCTTTCAACACCATTTGGTAGCAGCGACAGCATGCAAGAAGATGCTGCTTTTCTGGCTCATACTACCTGCTTTAAGTACAGAGAGTCCAGAGAGCGCAAAATAATGTGACGTTCCCATCCATACCACAGCAGGAGATAGAGAAAGCAGGCTCAGATGCAATGGACGTCCTGTGCCCTGAAGAGAGGTTGGAGCATGCTTCTTTACCTGTCTTTGCAAAATCACATGCAAGGCATCACATAGATTTACATGTCTTTGCGTCAGAAGCAGCAGCAGGCAAGGATTCTGGTAAAACATGAACATAATGATGCACTCTCATGCATTTCAGAAGCAATATGTGATGAGAACATCAGACAGTGCAATCACTGGCTACAAATATATACTCCAGTACCATATAGTATACTACTCGTGCTAGTAGTTTAAAAGAAAGTGAGGCCGGCTTAGTGCAGTCCGGTAAAACGCGCGCGCGCGCACAAGAAAGAAAAAAACACAGACTAGCAGCCATATATATGAACTGAACTGCCTGAGTTTTTGGATTTGACATAAAAGAAATAGATGATTCATGTTCAGATAAAAGAATTAATTAATTGTAAAATGAGTGGACAAATCAATCATATTAACAAGCTCTGCTCTTCATAAATTGCTGCATAGTAGGCATAGTAAGTACCCTGCCCCAAGTACTGGTCCAACAACAGAGGGCTAACTTCACAGCTCAGAACGCTCAGATCAGATGCAGTATCATGTATAAAATCAATTGCAGCTATACTAAAGGAAAATATAATTCCGAAACCACAGTGGTCAAATATTGAGATGACTGTAAAACGAGAAAGGGACAACTGGACAATCTTTTGACACTAAAAGAAGCAATAAATTTGCAGGCAACAAAAGCAAAGAAATTTAGAAACAATAGTTCTTATGCAAAATGATGCAGGTAACATCCCTCCCTCTACTATTCAATCAAGTCAACAAATGATCGGCAAAGTTAATCCGTCACTACACCCAGCAATCAATAGAATAGACCTATATATTTGAACATTATCTGTGTTTAAATGGCTTCCGATGGTAGCATCTCCTGTCTTTGGCCACTCCAAAATCAGGCAGAATATAATTCAAGAATTCTGAAAAATCATAAACTAGGAAGTAATGTCCAGCCTTGGTTCAAAAGAAAAACCAGTAAACAGCTGAAGTGGAAACCGCTTTGTTACCGGGCTCTTTGCTGACCATTTCCATAACTTGTGGTTTATTTCGAATGTGAGAAGAGCTGGGGATCCATAACTTTGGATGTAAATAATATCATCCGCTCCACAGCTAGCAAAAACCTCATCAAACTCACCAAATCCTTGAAAAAACTTGTGAGGCATTCGAGCAACCTCATGCCACACCTTATTGTTCTGGAGCTCCCAAATGCCAATTCCCTTGATAATGCCAGGCCTATCTTGCTTGCCAATGCCACCAACCAGCACAAGCCTCTCACTTAGGTTCATCAACCTACCACATGTAAGAGCGCACGGCACAGGTATAGCCATGCTCATCAAAGAAGTGTGGTTAGGTCTTGTAGAGAGATCATACATGACGAGACAATGGCGATGCTCATTGTTGTTCACCACAATTCCAGTGGAGTACACCAAATAGTAGAGGACTCCATCACAGATGACACATTCGTCTCCTCCTCTCCATCCAAGCAACATTCCAGTAAAGGGAGTCAACCAATTACCAGTGTCTGACTCATACAAATGGATGGTAAATTCCCACTGATAATACTCTGACGGGACCTGGTTGCTCCTTGCAACAGCCACGGTATATTGATGAGAACTCCTGTCGACAGAAAAGGCAAGAGCACTGTAATCAGCCGTTTTGCCACCAGGGGCATCAAGAAGCCTCTTCCAGTCCTTAGTGATAGGGTTGCACACCATAATGCGGCCCCTGTTCTCGCTGTCCATCATACACACCAGTCCGGACGATGAGGATGTAGACCAGTTGCTCTTCTCAATGCAAGGGAAGTCAAATTCATACCACTTGCGCAGGCTAGGGTCATATGCATAACCTGAAACAGCATCCTCACTGCAAGTAAACATGAAGTACCATGGCTTCTGAGGCACCATTTTGCTCCACGTATGCCTCTGGGCGTGAACAATTTCGTGCCACCTCTTGCAAACGGACCCGGATCTTATGATGCTTGCAACTGGCAACAAGGAGAGAACCTTCTCCAAGAGATCGTCAGGGAGAACAGCGTCCAGCGACACTGCCACATCCCTGTTCCAATCATCGTCACTGTCTTCAGAAATTGGTCTGTATTCTATAACCTCCTGTGCGCCAATGTAAGAGGAAGGATACAGCTCCCACTCTTCTGATCCCATTGCCAGCATCCAAGGAATGACACAGTAGCTAATACGAGATCCTGCAAGTGATAATAAAATAAGGGACAATGCTATAGCAATATGAGAGACCTCCACTCAAGTACTTCGATTCAAGCTCAACATTAAAAAAAAATGAGAATATTGTACATAAACAAAACAATTTAGGGATCAAGTTTAGACTCCCATATGAACAGCAGAAAAATAGAAGGGTGATGTAGAATAGAGCGCATATACAATTAAAAGCCATTCACAGCTAAACAGCTGACAATACCCGCCTTTCAGACTAAATTATGAGCTGAATTGGTGTGTGTGTGTGTGTTGTGGGGGGGGGGGGGGGAGATACGAATCAAACATGACAATCTGACCTTCCAACAACACACATACAGTATGACTAACAAAGTTTCAATCTTTTTTTTTTCAGAATCAAGTTTGTGATTCTAGCGTTTATTTTCTATCATGTCCCCGAACAAAGAAAAATGACAAAATAGCTGCTAATCAATGGATCTTGGGGAAAATAATACAGGGAGCCAGGGACACTGATGTCTCTATCACAAATTGATTTTTTTAAAGGAGGAAAAACGAAATTTCTATCACCACATTCAATTTGCCGCAGAAAGGGCCACATCACGATCAATAAAGACATGGACAAAAAAAGCAAACAGCGCTGCTAAGGCAGCCAAGAGCAGCACTATCTACCAAACAAATTTTACCAAAATCGCACCATGAAAAGGATGCCCTATGACCCTATGACTGCCAATCCCCGACGCTCTCACGAAATCAGGTACTAAAACACATATTAATGCACGACGAACAAGCAAAAAAAATCCCACGAATTCCACTCCCGTCTAACATAAGAGAAATGGGGAAAGATGAGTTCTTGCTTGCGGATTACCTTCTCGAGAACAGAAATCCAAGAAAAGATCCGGCCTTCCGAAATCCACCCAGCCGCCTGCTCCTCCTAATCCTGTCAGAAATGGAACAAAGATTCAGCACTGATTAACAATAAGGATAAACTCAAGGCCGAATCACTCCCACAAATCAAGAGAAAAAGAAAAGAACCGAGAAACCACGCAGAGAGAGAGAGAGAGAGAGAGAGAGAGAACAGAAGAGCAGTAGAGATTGTACCGGCGGCTGTTTCTTGCGGTTGGGTGACCGGCGGCGATCAGGTTGGGCGCGAAATTTCCCCAATCTGGTGGGGGCGCGGGGGCCTTCCTGCCTGCCCTTCTACTCAAAGAGATGGAACAGTGGGCTTCCCCTCCTCACCTACATTAGGTCAGGGCCCCCATGCCCATGGTGTCTAGAACAACGCCACAATGGCGTATATATGAGCGAGGCAAGGTAGAGAGAGAAAAGAAAGGGGAAGGTGCTTGCTTGCTTCAAGCGGGGAGAGAGGCTGGGTGGAGTAGGAAGGGAGGGGTAGAAGAGGAAGAGAATTCCAATGGAAGGTGCTTTTAACTCTACCGGACATCACCTGACAACACTAATCAAACTTGAAGGTTACTGTCATGCTGGTCCATCTAGTTTTGCTTAAGCATCACCTACTATTTTCTTTTTAGTTCTGGCTCGAATATGGCTGGCATTTGATTTCTGGTGACTTAGTGCTAGAGCGTGAAAACATTATTAACATTTGTTATAAATAAGAAGTCATAAAAAATTGAAATCCGTATATTTAATTTCTAATGAATGAATTTCATTCTTGAGACTTTTTAATTAAACTGTTCGTATAAAATAAGAGGCTTAGTATATATTATACACACCAAAATAAGCACTTTAACACATCGGTCTCCGATTACTTTCAGGATTGTTGCTTGCTACACTATTGTTGTCATGCATACCCACGGCTATTCTCAACTTGACAGTGGTAAATATTTGTATTTAAAAATAGGTTACAAATATGATCCCAATATATTTATTTCAATAGAAAAAAAAAGGAAGGAAGGGGTTCAATAAGTACAGTAGAAAAACAAAGTTCCAGTGTAGCTGTTCCACATATTGGACCATGTCCTTATCCATTCGAGTAGAGCATGGACAAACATACTTCAGTTGTAATTTGTTCCTCGAATATCAACAAAGTTGTTGTGGTAATTATGGTGAATCTAAATACATGATACAAATCCTCGTTTAGCTAAGTGTTTCTTCCGGATTAGTTTTGTTGAACTGCACTTGTTGTCGGGACGACAATAAATTCCATCAGAAGGGAGTATTTTTCAGACAATTTGGCTCTAAGTTTATACACACTTTAAGTTAGACAAAAAAATGATCTGCAAAAACAAATTCGTAGAGTAGCTTTAATATCTTCACGTTTGAGGATTTTTTTTTTAGTTGCAGCAGAGTTTTTTCTGTGCATGGATTTGATGTTCTATCAATGAAGCGCAAAAACGAGGGCCACAAGAGAAAGTTGGATGAGGTCTCTATTTTATGATTGGTGGGTGAGGCACCATGGGCGACCTTTACCTAATTAACCTCCGCTCCATCTGCATCGCTCACAAGTCACAACAAAATTGTTTATCTGATGACCATCAACCTCCTCCGTCTCCATCCTAGGCACGCGTTGCTTCTCCTTTGAAAGGTCGTGAAAGATGTGAGCTCACTTGTGTCTGTGGGGTTCGACTTTGCTACTGTCCTTGTGATGGCTTCATCAATGTTTAGATAAGCGTTTTATTGTTAAAAAAAAATATCCTTACATTAATGAGATGTTTGTGATAAATATGAAAAAAATGCATGAATTAATGCAATATCTAAAATCAGACTAAAGTCCTTTTCCACAGATACTTAACTGGATATTCTATAATGCAAGATAAACGAATAGATTTGCAATTACAAGAGATTGTTGAGGAGGTGAATAACATATTACCCACAAAATAATCATTCACGCTTTTCTAGTTTTCTGAGCAGTTAAAAGTAGAAATAATAGGCCGCATCAAAAGTGTTGTAGTTGCCTCATACAAAAGAAAAAACATTTTAATTTTTCCCAGCCAGCCAATGCAAGAATCTTGTACTGTCGTATTGGCTTGCCATCTAATCGGCACGAGAGACCCATCATAAGTATTGTGACTGATAGCGACAACACTTCATATATATCCACACTCTTGTTGAGTCTTGAATTGTTCATTCCTATTTTACCTATTATATGGAGACTTAAAAAATACTAATTAAAATCCATACTTACAGAAAATCTAATGTCCATTCACTGTTCTAAGTATATGTTAATAAACGACCAAACCCTTGTGTTTGGGTAGACATATTATAAATCATGAAAAAAGTACATGGCAAATTTAACAAACTTAACTGATAGGCTAAAGATGCTGACTGCGTGCTATATCTGTGACTAGACAATGCACATCTGTTACTTCCACCATAAGCATGCCACGGCCAGATTGTGGTAGGGACAAACAATTTAAGGCCTTGTTTTCACACTGGATGCAGTGGATACAAACTAAGGGACAAACAAACTTGTGCACGCCTTGGATTGTTGCACGACATACCTTGCATCCATCCATCATAGCAGGTGGCATGGCATGAAGCTGCCCCTACGGCCTTTGGCTATTTGGACACTCCCAAAACCCCTGGCGCACACAATCTGTCCCCATGTGCTGCCACATCACATGCCCACAACTTATCAACCGTATTGGTTATTGCTGTGCCCACTGCTCTAGAATCTACTTCTTGATCTTCCATCCCTTTTGCAGCAGCCATTTTCTCGTCTCATGTCACTCTTCCAAAACGCTTAAAGAGGACATGTAACCTTTATAGGGTGGTGATGAGGTTCCTGTCATTCCTATTTTGAGATTGCTTATAGATGTGGCAATGTATGTGATGCATGTCTTTCCTCTTTGGAATAAGGGCTTGACTGTTTGACCTGTTAAGCTATTGAATCACCACAACACACACACCACTAAAAAAAGAAGAAGAAGAAAACAAGTTGCGATCTTTTATGGCTGAAGGAGGATGCATGCATGCCTAGCAATTTTCATGTTTACACACATACACCTGACAGCAACAGTATTCTTGTGGTGGCAAAGATGTTGGATCCCAACTATGTCTGAAAAAAAAGGCACGCTAGCTAGTGCACTAATGAGAATGGCCACTATATATTAGTGGCCACTATACTAATGCTGGTAAGCATGCATGCCTCAGTGCCTTTACATGTTGCATGAGAAAAGGTAAGATCTGGCTTTTCGATCCTGAGGTGGCATGAGTCCGATGCAGACTATAGGTGTAGTAGTGTTAGTTCAGATTGATCACATGATAACTACAGAGTTCATCAGAAAAGACGTTGGAGTCATCAACCGAAAATAGCATCAATGTACACCTCAGCAATGCTTGGAAGGAGCACAATTTGCAGGCAGTGACTCTATTTTATTTTAATTTGCTATATACTTTAGTGCGACTCCTGATCATTAGTTCCCAATAATATCTGTTAGTGGAATATATACCTAGTCATCACGAACACTTCCATTAGCTCCATCAAGAGGCATGTAAACGTGCACATAGGCGTTCAGTCACTATCCGCTATGTCCTTCCATCGAGTGAGATTAACCTTAGCCATCTAGGATATTTTGCAGATTAGGGTTCCAAATTTATGACAACATTCTTGGATAAAACAGGAGACTTTTTTTTTAAAAAAAGAAAAGGTCACGTTTCTTCCCTCTTTTTCCTTGGAATGATTGGATCATCATAATAAAATTATAGGACTTTTACAGTGCATATGAAAATCAGTAAATTACTAGTGATAATCAATATGAAATTTTAATAATTGATACTAGTATCTAAAATCACCGGTAATATACTAATAGTACAACTAGTAATTATTGGTTATTCAACATATATGTATCGTAAAGGTCTAAAAAAATATGTCTCCTAAGTCAAAAACATATATGTCGGCACATGAATTCCCTATCCAGAAAATAAGTATATATACTAATAAATAAGTGAGTAGGAATATGGAACAAATGTATATTATTACGTACTCCCTCCGTTTCAAAATACTTTAGAATCTTTAGCCTCTCTATATATTAATAAATAAGATAAGGATGCATTGAAAAGAGAAAAAAATACATTGAGATGCAAGTGTTGTCTTATAATTTGAGAAAACTCGAGAAAGCTAAAGTGTCGTATAACTTGAGACGGAAGGTTAGCTATCACTTTAGGAGATTATCATTCTAACTTCCCGCTGCAACTTTATATCTTTTCCCATACACCTTTTTTCTCTCTATATCTCTCCTCGTGTCGTGTACATCCATATTTTTTATTTCTCCTTAATTAATTCCCATGTGTAGAGTTGAACTATCAATTATTTTGCGACACAGGAAATACAATAGTTGAAGCTGCATGTACTGTAAAGTTTCTATCTCATGATATGTTTTTGCTAACTTGCTGCTATAGGTGACATGGTATATGTCCAACAGTAAACCACCAGGGTCTTAGCATTAATATATGAATAGAGAAGCCCTGCTGCGTATTGTCTCAGTAATAATCGTATTGTAATGCACGGTGAAGGAAGTTTTTTACCGTCATTAACATGCCCTGATAAACGGATATGTCTTGTGCAATGATTTCGTTCAAGAGACACCAGCAGTCCAGCACGCCCATGCTAATGGAGTTTCATCCACCATGCGTCTGGGGATCCTGAACCGTGGTCCACAGGCTGTAGTTTACATTTGTGGTGAGAGCACGATGGATGGCATGAATTGCTGACAATGTGTGTTCCAATGACAGGATATCTTATGATGTTTGCCATGCTTCCACATCCCTTTATTTGTGTGTTTCTGAAACTCTCTCGGTTTTCTTCTTAATAGGACCTACTTGCTAGGGAGCATTAAACAAGATGAGTGCAGTACCCATGATTTGGTTTGTCGGCAAAGCAGTTTTGTTTTCTTTTTCTTTTTTTTCAGGGAAGTAGGAGAACTGAATCACAGCATTATTCAGGATTGCACTCTGTCGTGCATTTTACTTTGACCTGCATCTGCCAACTCAGATGTCCGATAAGCTTTTCAAAGCCTTCTGGCTGCAAACTTTTATGATCATAAACGCCCGCAAAAGTATAATGTCCTTCTTATAGCCAAGCTATATTTATGATTACGAACGGGAAGTATGACAGTTTACTGAACTCAACATTACAGCTAACACGGTTCAGATCGATTGATGTCGTAATTGAACCTACGACTTCAAAGCTAGAAGTACATGGATCTTATATACTGTAATAGAAGGCAATGCTAAGGGAGAATTTGTCCACTGATAAGTAGATAGTGTAATATAATTTGTCACACGTAAAAGATGTTTATATATTGATGCAACGTAGCGGTACAAACTGAAGAGCATTGCACGTGAAACATAGATAAGCAGTTACATGGAATCCACACTACAAAACCTCAAACTTCAGTGGACTTTGGCAGTTACGTGTCTGGCTGGCCTGTGCACTCTCACTTTTGGCTTCTTTTTGCGCGCCAGCTTCCTCTCCAGCACCTTAACCTTCTCGCTCAGATCTGTGATAACCTCCATCTGATCGGTACCAGATGAAAGAAGCTTCTGTAGGAGCGCTTTCAGTTTCTGGTTTTCTTCAGCCAGCTTCTTCTCATCACTGTCCTTCACACGATCAGGAGTTACAGAGGCAGATAAAACTTCAGAAGCCTTTCTCTCTGTCTGAACGCTCGCGTCTTCTTTCGGATTGTCGGCTTCTACTTCAACGGAAGTCACTGAACAGACTGTAGAATCATCCGGTGTGCATTCTTCTGTCCCAGACACATGCGTATCGACCTCTTCAACAGAATTTGCTCCCATCACGCCTGCTGGAGCTTCCTTCAGGGTCTCAATGCGTTCATCTGTCTTAGGCACCTGTGCATCTGCGCATGAACTATGAATATGTACACCTTCATTTTGCTCAGCGGTTTGGCTCTTCAATGCTACCTTTGTCTCAGGCCTCTCGTACTCTGTGATGCCCTCTTCATGCGCACATAGCGATTCAGAAGAGTCCAATTCTGGGAAGACTGTTTCAGCTCTTGGATCTGCTCCTTCTGCAAGGCTATGATTACTTTCCTGGACGTCAAGTTCTCCTGTTAGCTCTAGATCTTCATTCTTCTGATCCATATGTGGTGCCTCACTTTGCATTGCGTTGTTCGATTCCACCAGGACAATTTGTTCTGGAACAGAATGGCATTCTGATGCTTGTTCGAGCAAGGCAGCCTGAGCAGGCTCTTCAGAAGCAGCAGGTTCTACACCATCCACTGAAGTCTCTGATGTTCCATCTGGTTCTTTGGTTGAATCTTGTGTGCTATCTGCAACTTGTTCTTGCATGTTCATGTTCCTGGCTTCCTCTGGTTGCTCACCCACATTCGACATAACTGAATCAGCTGCAGTAGCTGGATCATGCTTATGTGAATGTGACTCTGCATCGTTCAAAGATACGAGCAGATCCTCCAAAATAACATCTGGGGTTTCTTCAGCGGGAGAAACATCATGTTTCAGTTCCAGTCTTTCTACACCTACAGCTTTTCTCGTCTGATCTTCTGCTGACCAAACCTGTTTCCATGCCATTTTGTCAATCTCAGACAAATCCAAACATTATAGACCTTCTCATATATAAATAAAAGTAACATAAAAAACTCACATTTTCAGTGGCCAGTCCATTATCCAAAGACTCTGTAGCCATAGGAGCTTTAATATCTCCAGTGACAGCAGGAGAAACCCCTGCATTCGACTCTTCACCATAGAAACTCGGCCCAGTTGAAGCCATGCATTTCTGCCGACTGCTAGAATCCACTGTCGGAGCTGCGTCATGCAATAGTTCCATGGGGTCCATTAGTGGCATCTCTTGCCCTTCATCCGTGACTGCAACTTCTTTCTCCTATCAAGCAACAATGCAATCAATACAGAACTTGGTACGGCATATTCAGAATGTTAATGGTAGTTGATGGAAAAAGCAACTTACTTCTTCGTTCGTTTCTTGTGAACCAGCATATGATTCTTCTATTTGGCTCTCATGGTGGTCATGGGGTTGTTCAGGCAAAGCCACAGCACTTATATCTGTTGATAACACTGCTTGAGATTCAACCTGTTCTGCAGCTTTCCCCTATTGTAACATGAAAATTTAGATTCATCTTGTAAATTAAAGGCAACTGTTCTATCAGGAAATCAGATGCAGATTAGAACAAGTATTACAATGAACTTCCTTTTTTACCAAAAAAGAAATTGCATTGCTTTTTCTTAAAATGATATTAAGTAATGCAGTTCAAATGTGGGCACATGCTCGAATTGTCAACAAGGCAATCCCATTTTATCAAGGAATCAACCATAGCCCCAAACAATACAATCGGAAATTAACTTACTTCTTCACATAATTCTTCTTTCTGATTCTTCAGCTCACTGGGATCTGCATCCTGCCCCACTTCCATGTTGACTTCAGATGAAACGGCATCACACAACTCCATCGAGTTCACTGAAGATATTTCTTTTGCTTCACTCAGTCCGACAGCTTTCTCCTCCTGAGATATTTCGAAGGTAAAAACAGTACAACTAAGTACAAGTTTGTAACTTTCTTACATTGTTAATGTATAAACAACTATTTTGATGGAACAATTGAAAAATGATGTTATGATGCGTTATTGATACAAGTGAGACTTACTTTATCAGAAGCTTCATCTGTTAAGGTAGGAGCTGCTGTTTGGGTAACAAACTCAGCTCTCTCTAGTCTCTCATCCTCCCCTTTGTGATTAAACCCACTAGATGGTTGCTTGCATAATGAATCAAGCTTCTCCTGCAATAAAATTAGCTCTCGAGCAACAGACTTCCTAGAGTCTCTTACACATGCATGCAAGCCCTGTATCAAGGGTACAACTGGTCAGGACCAGCCCATCCACATAGTATATGAGAAGTACCAGAGACAGTTTATGCTGTTTCAGAAGGAAAAGACTGAAATTACAATAAGATACCTGAATAGTGTCGAGCTTCAGGAGTAAATTCATAATAACCTCTCCAAGGGCCACGTGCTCTTTCTCTGTTGGCTTTTTGGATGATGCTTCAAAGCTTTGCAGCTGCTTCCTTACACCTTCCAATAGTTCATGCACATCCCTGATCTTCTGGAGCTTATCCAAAGGTTGACATCTCCTAACATCATATCCTCTGTATGCAGACTGAATCCGAACAGCAGCATCTGCTTCTGATAAATTTGCTCGGAACGTCTTGGAATCCCTCTGTGTGCTTTTGTCACCTCCCATCAAGGTCTCTGCACCTGTATTTCCTTGAGTACCAACTCCCTCTGCATTAGCACCTGTAATTTCTTGGACACTCTTACTGCTGGCTTGAACCTTCTGGCGATCATTACTCATGGGAACTTCTTCCTCTTGTGAATGCTTTGCCGAAACAGTTGGCACTATTTCATTGCTGAACCCCATTCCTTTCCTCAGTTCTTCAGTCAATTTTTCTTTCATCTCAGACACAGTTGTATTCTTCTTTGCATCTGACTGTTTCAGCTCCAAGTTCTGGCATTGGGCCACGTGCATGTCCTTCTTAGCTTTATCTGCATCCTTTCTTGTTGGTGGGCTGGGGGACCTTGATGAACCATTTCCCGATTTCTTCCTTGGCAAAGGATCCACTCGCAAGCAAACAGGGGGCAATTTTGAATGCTTAGCTGTCGGTGATTCACTATTATTTCCTTTCCCATTTTCTCCTTGCCTTTCAGCACTAGTGGCTTTCTTTTCCTCTTTCTTTACAGTCACAGCAGGCTTCTTTTCAACATTTTCTTTCTGAGTCATGACTGGAATAGTTCTGCAAGTACCCACCTTCTTTTCATTACTCTCTTTCTCTGGCAAGACTGGAATGGTCTTGTAATTTTCACTTGCATGTTGTCTTCCATCATCAACTCTCCTAGGCACAACTGGAGCAGATTTATGGTGTCCTTCAACTGCTGCGCCATCTTGAAGCTCAGTGGTAGCAGGTTGACTCTCAGTTGCTGATCTGTCACTGTGATCTCTAGAGCCACTCTTGGCAGGCGGTTTCTGATCTCCGAACCATGACAGGGGAATGATATTGATCTTGGGGGATGGCGGAGTTTCTTCAGTAATATTTGGCTTATCATCCTTCTCTTTTAACTCTTTAGCCTTTTGTTTCGTCTTGTCATGTCCTGCCGGCATCCAAACTATGGGCCACTGAAACTGTTTCTCCTTTTGATCATCTTCCCCTTGTTGCTTCACGTCCTCTGCCTTCTTGCCGCCTAAAGGAACCCAGCCCTTCAAGAGTCGTGGTGGCAATTCATAACATTGTCCGTTCTCCTTGTCTTCAATGTTGCCTGATGGAAGCCATATTACAGGATACTGGTTGTTTGGATAGCGAATTATCCTTGAATTATCAGCATCCTTCAGCTCCCTCTCAGGCTTTCCATCAGGCCTTTCTTCCTCTATTTTCATATTGTTTTTCTGTCCACCATGACATACATGATTTGGACATCCACAACAATGGCTCTTGAACTTGCTGTAGTCATATGGTGTTTGGTCAACAGAAGGCGGGCGGACGAAGAAAGAAGGGCATTCATTTGGATGCTGTGGAAATGGTCCATGGTAATATAGATGAGGAGGTGGGAGTTCTTGAGGGAATGGGGGTCTGAAGCCATAATATCCGGGAGGATACGAGTGGTTGCAGCAGCAGTGGACCTCAGGGGGATGTGGGTGATGCATGCCAGCATTATATGACCAAGGTCCATAGCTCGGTGGCCCATAAGATGAATCTATTGCCCTGGGGTGACCAGATTCCCATCCTGGAGGAGGATAGTACGAGTAGGGGGTATGATTTCTGTACTGATAGTAGTACGGATCCATGTACTGGTTTGTTGGATACATCTTTATTTAGTAGTCTATAGAGCTAGTAGGATAGCTCGCCTAGACCTGCTGAACAGGCACTGAGGCTGTGATACCTGCAACAATGAAACATACATAAGCCTAAGCAACAGGTAGGCAACATACATAATTTTGAAAAATTGTTGTTGACTAGGAAAAAGAACTAATGGTCACCTAAAATTTTGTGCCTGTGGCAGCTGTATTATTACAAAACATACAGTCAGTTAGTAGTGAAATACTGGTAAGAAAGGTTTTAGAGTGTTATGCCTTAGACAATGCCACCTGTCCAAAGGTATTCCAACTACAAGACTAATGATTCAACTTGGTTGTTCCATTTTATCAACGAAAACTGTTTTTGCCATATCAATTAAAGTCATGAGCCCTATTCACAGCAGATAGCTTTGTCTCCAATTTTTCTACGCAACACTCCTATTCACAGAGCAGAGAGAGCACACGCTAAAATGGACAGTTCCAAGGACGCACACGACCAATTTCAGCGTTACATACTACAAAATTGCGTCCCTGTACAACGAGATATCACGGGGGATAGGAAATCCCCCACCAACAAAACTCGAACTGTAAATACGGAAACAGTTCCAAAGACGCTAAAATGGACAGTTCCAAAGACGCACCACGGACAATTTCAGTATTACAGGCAAAACATGCGTCCCTGTACTAGTACGAGACATCAGGGGGGGGAACAGGAAATTCCCCACCAACATAACTCGAACTGCAAATACGGAAACATGAATCGAGGGAGGGGAGGCGGGAACTCACAGCGCGGGGCGGAGAAAAGCAGCAGAGTTGGGATCAGACTAGCCACCACCAAGCTTGATGATTTCCACGGGGCCGAGTGACGTCAGCTACCGGCGGGCGATGCGGTCCGCTTGTCCCAGGCCGTCGTCCTCCTCTCTTCTCTCTCTCTTCCTTGTCGCGAGGGCGTTTGTTTCCTTGATCTGTTTCTCTCTCTACGACTAGGGAGCTCAACTGCGGGGAGCGCATTTTTATCTGTGGGGGAGGGCGGCGTCGGGCTTCGGGAGCGTTCGCGACGAGACGGTTGGAGGGGATGACTCGGCCGAGGAAGGGGAGACTCGCGCGCGGTCGCATCCCTTCTGGATGGTTCCCGTATCCTCCCCCCTTTTCCCGCGCGCTTGCGGTGAACGGCTCTTTTGCCAATTTTAGCAAGGCACGAAATCAAAATATAATTCATTATTTTTTCAAAAAAAAAATAATTTTATTATATCGTCAGGGATCATAATTACTCTGGCTCCATAACATTTTGCAGGTAAATTTTGGATGACTCATGTTACGGTCCCGGTCAATATATGGGCTTGCCAGAGGCTTAGCTACAGATGATAAGAAATATACTTGTGTGCTCATAATATCTTGGCTGTTGATCTCAAAAAAAAAAAATTAAAAAAAATGGCTGTTGAATAATTACCAGAGGAAAGATAATTGGCTACATCGAGTTATTTGCCATGAATGCCACTAGTGTGCCGGTTCGATCTGCAAACTGAAGCTGTATAGATGCAAAGATATGAATCTGGAAAGAGGAATAACCATGAGAAACACTACATAAAACTGTGATTCAGCAAACGTCCTGGGTCATCCATAGGACACCGAATCGCAACGGTTGATACATTTTTCTCACCAATGCTCACAGTGCAGCAAAACAGCCCCGAAACAGGCTTGCTGCAATGACCTTCTCATACAAGATTTAGAAGACAGATGCATGTGGTCACAGTAATGGCATCCAAACATTTTCTACCAGTGGCCTCAAGGAATTGTGGACAAACTGTTGCACATAACTTTATCACAGCGGTAAAAGAGTTTAAATATTGTACACAGCTTATACGCTTAAGGATTAGACAGAAGAGTAAACAGGTGAAACTAAGATTACATATAGCAGCACCGTGACTTATATGCTCCAAAGAAAACAGTAGGAATTGTCCTTGCAGAAGCAGATAAACATGCAAAACCATGAACTATAATGGTGGCTGCAAAACCATTAACTGCTTTACTAGGTACATTCAAATTCAATAAGGACACAAAAAATGACTAGTAGTGTCTTTATTGTAGTCTTTGCAGCAGAGATAGAGATTACTGAATGCCACAAGAGAAATCATTATCTCTTTGTAGTCTTTATCGTAGGCTATTTAAACATGCAGGCCGTACCTAATAAAGGGAGAGAAAAGGGTCATTGCACAGATAATGACTGTCCATAACCATCATTTAGCAGCCTCGACTGGCCCACTTTACAGATTGCAAAACCTTTAATTTTATATCAGCAGACAGTGCACTGAATTAAACAAGCAATTCACAACACATGTGATCAGAATAGTGGCGTCCATTCTAACATTTTCTACCAAAGGCCTGAACGAATTGAGGGCAAAATGTTGCACACAACTTCATCACAATAGCAAAAAGGTTTAAATAATGTGCACCTTATATGCTTAACGATTAGGCAGCAGAGTGAACAGGCCAAATTTAGAAAACATACAACAAATTGGCCAGTATAGCATCACCAAAACCTACTTGCTATATGTTCCAAAGAAAACAGTAGGAATTGTGCTTGCAGAGGCAGATAAACATGCAAAACCATGAACTCTAATGGTGCCTATGAAACATGGCAAGACAGATGCATCCAGCACACATGCCCTATCCTAGTACAGCTCAATTTTCCCATGGCGCAAGGGAACAAAACGGCCTCACATAGTAAAAACATGATACGAAATCACAATGCCAATAGAGGGACAGCTCTAGTGATGATTTACTTTACTAGGTAACAACAAAAGACTAAATGGTGTCTCAAATGCAGTCACCGCAACAGATAATACTGGATACAACTGCGAAAGCTAGGCCAAACAAGCAGGCAATGTTCAAGTGCGTAGGCCGAGAAAAGGGTCAACTTCTGCATTATGATTCTCCACAACCATCAGTTTGCATCCTCCACTGGCCCACTTAACAGATTGCAGAACCTTTAATTTTGTAATCACCTTTGCCCACACACCATGCTTTCTATCAATTTCCAAAACAAGGTTCATCTTCTGCAGCGCTCGGGCGTTCTCTGCGACGAGTATGAGGAAATCAAGCTCCCTTTGCTCCCCACGGAAATTACAGAAAAACAGTATCTTAAGGTGCGACTGGATGCACTCAATGGGATTGGTCTCCTGCCAGAACTTGACGTTGAGGTTGGCAGTGGGCTCGCAGGTTTCCACAGACTGCAAATTACATTCAGTGCTATGTTCAGGCATCTACTATTTGGTTATGGATCATGCAGTAGCATTCTATGTAATGCTGCCTAGTACTGATGATGAAATGCCGAATAATGGGAGAGGAGGAATTGGTTTTACCACGATACACAGGGTTCCAACATTGGGAAAGCATCTGAGGAAGCTTGGCAGCATCTTGACTTCATTAGAGACTCCGAAGTGCAGGTGGAGTGCCAAAATCTCCACGCTCGGGACTACCGTGTTTGGGCTAACCTTGGTTCCAGCCTGCAAAGCACCAAAAGAATAAAATGGCATTCGATATTAGCCTCATCGATCACAGATATCCATAGTAGAGTAGAAATCAGTGCCGCGCATGCTACTTATCTATCCCAATAGAGAAATGGAAACTTTTCTCTCTCAAAAAGAGAGAGAAATGGAAATCAAAGACCTTGATGATGGTGTTGCCGATCTGCAGAACCTGCGCTCCTGGCTCCAAGTATCCCAGCGTGCGCAGATGAGGGGCATGGAGAATCTTCATCCTGGTTTCCATTTTCTTCCCGCGGCAATGGTAGCTTCGACGATTCCAGATGATGATCCGCCGGAGGCACGGAGCGTCAACCACGGCCACTTCCTTCAAGTCTGACAAGAAGAAATCCGCGACGCGCAGGCTGTGGCTGGCAAGACGAGCCGCAAACCTGTTCTGGATGCCGGTGACGCTGAGGGTCTCGAGAACTGGGCTCACGGCGAGCACGAACTCGAGGTCGCGGTCCTTCATGACGACGCAGCCAAGGACGAGCACCCGCAGGTTGGGGAACGAGGCGCCGCGCGGGAGCACGGCGGTGTCGGTGAACTCCCACGCGCCGATGTACAGGCGGCGGAGAGAGGCACAGCTGAAGAGCGCCGAGGGGAGGCGCAGGCCGGGGATGGGCAAGGGGCGGTTGACGAGAACGAGCTCGTCGACGCCCTTGGTGGCGAGGTAAGTGAACCAGCGCGCGAGCACGGCGCGGTCCGCGTCGCGGGGCTCCATGAATACGCAGGTGAGGCTGACGAAGGGGAACGGGCCCGGGTGCGCGCGGAGAGCCGCGGAGACGGCGTCCTTGACGGCGGAGGAGACGACGCCGCGGCGCGCGGGGCGGGCCCCGCCGCAGCGGCGGGGAAGGAGGTGGGTGTCCACGAGCACGAGCGGGGCGGAGCGCCAGAGGCGGGCCCAGCGCGAGGATAGCGCGGCGGTGCGGGCCCCATCCTTGGCGGGTAGGCGCGAGACGACGCGGAGGAGGATCTCGTCGGGGAGGGCGCTGATGCGGTCGGGCCCGTCGCGGTCCTCGGCGACGGAGGCGGCGCAGGAGAGGAAGGTGGCGGTGGAGACGGGCGCTTTAGGGAGCGAAAAGTAGACGAAGGAGAGCGCCATGTCTGTGTCGTCGTCCAGAATCCCGGGGTCCAGCCCGTGGTACAACTCCGATGGAACCGCACGAGGTGCGCTGAACTGACCGGATTGTGGGCAGGACATTGCGACGGTGGCCGCCGGCCGCCGCGCGGGGAGTCGGTAGGTCACACTCGCGCAGGTGGAGGAGGAGGGAGACACAGACGATTTCCGGGGTCCGGGGTTCAGTGCTTGCTGGGCCTTGGACGGTGGACGCTTGAAGATGGGGGGATTGTTCACGGGCTGGGCTGAGCCGGGCCGGAGGAGAAGAAATGAGGAACAAAATGCTGGATCGACAGACAGAACTAGTAGTCACTGGAAAGTGGTTAACAAAACCGTCAGAACTACTAGCCTCTGCAAAGTGGTCCAGTGACATCACTGGTAGTCCTAAGCAGTCCCTGGATTACCCAACATGTCTTAATCTTCTCTTATCTTAAGTTATCATACGTATATAGTACAAATTAAATTGCATAAAAACCAGGATAGTCCAGGGACTACTAGGACTACTATAGTGATGGTTAACAAAACCGATCGGTCGATTTTGGTTGTTTTCGATAAAATTGATCCAGCTCAGTTAGCAAAATCAAATATTTTTAATATAAAATCAAACCTATATATTGTAGCAAAAATAATTTTTGCTCAGTTTTAGCACTTTATGATTTGTTTTTCTATTTATGAAAAAACCAAATGGTTTACAATTTTGTAAACCCTGCTACCAACTATCTCCGCCACTAGTTTCAGGTTGGGAGCTTTCCGGAGTCAAGCGATCTCAAAAAGGAGCTTGGTGTTGAATGGCCGGTAGACGGTGGAGGCAGTTCGTTGCTGGGGTGGTGGAGGCACTGCTATCCAGGGCATTGGAGTGGTAGTTGGGTGGTGACAATATATGAGATATTGGATAAATTAGCACTTTTAGTTTTATATTAATCTAGAAATAAATCATAAGTATGATTAATAAATTGTATGATGAACTAGACAAGTCTACGTAAGATCCAGATAGATCGATAAGCTTAGACAAAAGCATAGCATCTACTATACTAGCAACATCCATCATAGATAAACAGATCACGAAAGCTAGTATGAAAGACATGGTTTGAGATGAGTGTACGTACGTTTCCTTCTGGACTGGGTAGAGGAGGCGGCGACGACGTGCAGCACCGTCACGTTGTTGGCGACGGCAGGTGAGACCGACTCGACGACGAGCTTGACAAGTCGTGGCGACGAGCTTGACGAAGACGAGGAAACGATCGAGCAGTCGCGTAGAGCACTTCTCAAAAACCTTATTCGCCCTCTCCCGGTGCAAGATCACAGAGGACGACGGTTCTAGAGACCTACTCTCCCGTTCGCCGGTGTACGCCGACGATCGGAATGGAAAAGTCTTCGTGGCGCAACAGTAGCGAGAGGCAAAATCCTAGGCGATTGCGTGATGTGATTTGCGGCGATACCCGTACGTATTTATATGGAGGAACCGCTACGGTTGGGCGTCCCGTAACCGAGTCGGTTACCATATTAATACGTAGGTTTGCATAACCAAATATATGAAAATATATGAAACACGCAGCAAAAAGAAAGTGCAAAAAGAAGTCGCGCCCCCGCAAGGCAAGGGACCGAATTTCGGCGGACCATTCACGCAGGTGATGCGCGGCTGCACCCCTCGCCTCGCCTCGCCTCGCCTCGCCCCGCCCCGCCCCGCCCCGCCCGGCGAGGCGAGCGAGCGCGCGCGCGTGTGTTCTTCTTTCTTCTCATCCACACACTTGCAAGAGATGCTAGAGCAATCAACCTTATAAGTTGGACTCTCTCCACCTCCACTAGCAATATGGGACTAAATATTTACACTCCCACCACTCATAAATGGACCTTTGAGATTTTTTAGAAATTATTGTGAATATTAATGGGCCAAGCCCATATAATTTCAGTAATCCCCCACCAGATCTCAAAGTTCCAGCTAGACTTTGCCTCACCCCACTGTTGTTTAATATACCAGTATTTTTAGTAAAGACTGTTAAGTTGAACTTCCACCTAGAATAATAAGCTACATTTATTTACAACTTGAACAATGAACTATACCTTGAATTGTAAGTTTTGTGCAAACAAGTTTCACTTACTATTATAACTGATACTAGACCTCCAGTAGACTTCTCCACGGGTGGAGCATATAGGTCATACTTCCTTGGTCTTTCATGAGCTTAATAGAGATCATAAAAATCTCATAGATTACGACCTTCCAACAATCGGACTCATATAGGTGTATTCATTCAAGAATGTTCTGTAGGACAACATTTTCGCTATTTAAAACCAACTGAATACATTAAGGCATTAACCAACCTGCTATACAGATATCAAGAGTAATACATTGCTTCTCGAGTGGGTTATAAAAAGTTACTCTTATGCTAACCAATAGCTTGTTCTTCCCAGGTCCTAATTCACGGGATCTCCGATCACATAGGTTGGGTTATTACTATAGAATAGCACATATGGGTCTCATACCCATCTCCTTTGATGCACTGTCTATTATATTACGTGACAGCCCCTTGGTGAATTGATCTATTAGGTTCTCATCAGTTGAAATATATTCTACTGATTAGACTCCGAAGTTTCTCATTTTTCTGACAGACTTCAAACGTCTCTTAATATTTCTTGATGACTTCATATTGTCCTTAGAATTGTTCACTTTGACTATCACAGTTTGATTATCACAATTCATGAGGATTGCTGGCACAGGTTTCTCGACAATAGGCAAGTCCATCAAAAGCTCATGTAGCCAATCGGCCTCAACTGTAGCTGTATCTGGTGAGGTAAGCTCTGCTTCCATGGTAGACCTTGTCAAAATAATCTGTTTGCATTATCTCCATGAAACAGCAGCACCACCAAGAGTAAATGCATATCCACTCGTGGCATACAGCTCATCAACATCAGATATCCAATTGGAATTACTATAGCCCTCTAGTACTGTTGGAAATAGTGCATTACCCGCTCAAACGCACGTCAATGATCATCTCCCGGGCAAGAAGTAAACCGGCTCAGTTTGCTCACAGCAAACGAGATGTCAGACCTAGTAGCACTAGCTAAATACATAAGTGATCTAATAATATGAGAATATCTTACTTGGTCTCTGCCAATTCTCTTATTCTTTCGAAGGATCAAGCTGGGATCATAAAGTGTTGGAGAAGACTTACTATCCTTGTAACTAAAATGGTTCAAGAGCTTCTCAACATAATGAGATTGTGTAAGAGTAATCATATTCTCTTCTTTGATTAGCTTGATGTTCAAGATAACATCAGCCTCACCTAGATCCTTTATATCAAAGCTTTGGCACAGAAAAGTCTTGACCTTATTGATCATGTCAAGATTTGTTCTAAAGATGAGTATATCATCAACATACAAGCACAGTATAACTCCCTGACCCCCACCATGACGGTAGTACACACATTTATCAGCCTTATTGAGTGAAAAGCCTGCTGCTAGAAGTATTGAATCAAATTTCTCATGCCACTGCTTAGGAGCTTGTTTCAGACCATACAAAGACTTCAACAACTTATACACCTTGTCTTCTTGACTCTTTATAACACCTTGTCTCATTCAACTCTCCATTAAAAAAAACTGTCTTAACATTCATCTGATGAACGATAAGACCATGTGAGGCAGCCAGGGCAAGTAATACACGAATAGTGGTCAATCTAGCAACAGGTGAATAAGTGTCAAAGAAGTCTTCGCCTTTTTTCTGAGTATAACCCTTAGCCCCAAGCCGAGTTTTATACTTGTCAATAGTACCATCAGGCTTAAGCTTTTTTTTGAACACCCATTTATAACCCACAGTTTGCAACCATGTGGTCTGTCGACAACTTTACAAGTTTCATTAGAAAGAATAGAGTCCATCTCACTATGTACAGCTTCTTTTCAGTCATCTGCATCAGAAGATACATATGCCTTTGAAATGGTTCTAGGAGTGTCATCCACAAGATAAATAGTAAAATCATCACTAAAAGACTTTGCAGTCTTTTGTCTCTTGCTCCTCCTAGGAGCTTCACTTTCAATCTCCTCATGAATTAGTTCAAGTGTTTGTTCAGCATGATCAGAAAATGCACTAGATTCAGCAGTTGTTTTAGCAATCACATCAGAAGATAATCTAGACATGCTATATAAATCTTTCATAGGAAATATATTATTAAAGAAAGTAACATCACGAGACTCCATTAATGAATTAACATGAACATCAGGCACCCCGGATTTAACCACTAAAAATCTATAGGCAATGCTATGATGAGCATATCCAAAAAAGATACAATCCACAGTTTTAGATCCTAACTTACGCTTCTTGTTGATTGGTATGTTAACTTTGGCCAAACAACCCAATGTGCGTAAGTAAGAGAGCGATGACTTTCTACCAATCCATTTCTCATATGGCGTCTTCTCCTTATTTTTCATGGGAACTCTATTTAGGACATGACATGGTGTAAATAAAGCCTCCCCCTACCATGCCTTAGATAATCCAGCCGTGTCTAACCTGGAATTAACCAAGTCAGTCAAAGTACGATTCTTTCTTTCGGCAACCCCGTTTGATTGGGGCGAATAGGGAGGCATCCTCTTATGTATTATACCATGTTCCGTACAGAATAAGTCAAACTCATTTGAGAAATACTCGCCACCATGATCGGACCTAATTCTTTTGATCTTTTTCTCTAGTTGAGTTTTAACTTCAGACTTATAAATTTTAAAGTAATTTAGAGTCTCATCTTTCGTTTTTAGCAAACAAACATAGCAATATCTAGTCGCATCATTAATCAAAGTCATGAAATATCTTTTCTCAACTTCAGTCAATATACCATTTATCTCACAAAGATCTGAATGTATAAGTTCTAGCGGTGCTAAGTGTCTCTCCTCTGCAGCCTTGTGAGGCTTTCGAGGTTGCTTAGATTGCACACAACTTGAGCACTTAGAACCTTTGACAATGAAAAAATTCGAAATTAAATTCAAGCTGGAAAGTCGAGACATAGAACCAAAATTTAGATGACATAAACGTGAATGCCAAACACTAGCATCACTCTCATTAACACCATTACAAATAAAGTTCACAGACTTTTTGCAATAATCTGAAAGGGAAAAGCAGAACAAGCCTATGCACTCATAGCCTTTACCAATAAATTGTCCACTCTTAGATATGACAACTTTATTCGACTCAAGCGCTACCTTAAAACCATCCCTACACAAAAGGAAGCCACTAACAAGATTCTTCTTGATAGAAGGGACATGTTGTACGTTCTTCATATGGACAATCTTCCCCGAAATGAACTTCAGCTCGACCGTGCCAACACCATGAATAGAAGCATGTGATCCATTTCCCATTAGGACGAAGGAATCCCGGGCGACCTGGTAAGAAGTAAACAAAGAAGCATCAGCGCACACATGAATATTAGCACCAGTATCTAGCCACCAACTAGTAAATTAAAATACAGAAAAAAAACATATGGTAAATTACTATACCCACTATTTTCTCGAGCACTGGTCACCATGTTCACAGTCTTCTGCTATGTAGGCTTTCTTTCTTTGTGTTCTGAACACTTCTTTAGAACCGCAAACAAAGCATGCTCCCTTCTCCTTGTTCTTCTTTTTGAAGGTAGTGGTCTGCTTAAGCTTATTGTTCTTGCCCTTGTCCTTACCACCACTGCCATGAGACTGCTGTGGATGATGCACCATGTTGGCAACAGTGTGTCCCTCGTTAACTTTAGAACGTTCATCCTTCTCACGAGCTTTCTTCTCAACATCAAGAGACGTGATCAACTCTGAGATAGATATGTTCGTTCTTATATGTTTAAGAGTAGTGGCAAAATCCCTTCAAGATGGAGGCAATTTGGCAATCATGCCTCCAGCCACAAGCTTCTCAGGTACGACGATCTTAAGCAATTCGAGTTCCTTCACAATGCACTATATCTCATGAGCCTGCGCGACGATAGATTTATCATCTACCATCTTATAATCATGTACTGTTTAATGACATACAATTCAGTGCCAGTATCAGAACCATCATAGTCAGCGATCAGAGCGTCCTATAATTCCTTTGCGACTCTATGATGGATATAGATATCCTGAAGACGATCTATTAAATCTCCAATAACAGCGCCCAAGAATATTGTGTTGACTTCACTGTAGGCCTTTTTCTGATCTGCAGTGAGATCGCCTTCAGGTTTACCAGTGGACACCCAGAACACATTCATGGCAGTAAGCCATAGAGTGACTTTCACTTGCCATCTCTTAAAGTGCACGCCAGTGAATTTCTCTGGCCTCGGTGCATCGACAAATCCAGCTATAAAACTAAAGTACCTACAATAAGGTTTTTGAATTATTGGATAAATTAGCACTTTTAGTTTTATATTAATCTAAAAATAAATCATAAGCATAATTAACAGATTGCATGATGAATTAGACAAGTCTACATAAGATCTAGACAGGTCTATAAGGCCAGACAAAAGCATATCATCTACCATACTAGCAACATCCATCATAGATAAACAGATCACGAAAGCTAGTATGGAAGACATGGTTTGAGATGAGAGTACGTACGTTTCCTTCTGGACTGGGTAGAGGAGGCGACGATGACGTGCAACACCGTCACATTGTTGGCGACGACGGTTAAGACCGACTCGATGACGAGGAAGACGAGCCGTGGCGACGAGCTTGACGAAGACGAGGAAGCGATCGAGCAGTCGCGCAGAGCGCTTCCCAAAAACCTTATTCTCCCTCTCCCAGTGTAGCATCGCAGAGGACGACAGTTCCAGAGACCTGCTCTCCTGTACGCCCGTGCACGCCGACGATCGGGATAGAGAATTCTTGGTTGCGCAACAATAGCGAGAGGCAAAACCCTAGGCGATTGCGTGATGTGATTTGCGGCGATACCCGTATGTATTTATAGGGAGGAACCGCTAGGGTTGGACGTCCCGTAACTGAGTCGGTTATCATATTAATATGTAGGTTTCCATAACCAAATATATGAAAATATATGGAACACGCAGCAAAAAGAAAGTATAAAACGAAGTCGCACCCCCGCAAGGCAAGGGACCGAATTTCGACGGACCATTCACGCAGGTGATGCGCGGCCGCGCCCATCGCCCTCGCCCGGCCCGGCGAGGCGAGGCGAGGCGAGCGAGCGCGCACGTGTGTTCTTCCTTCTTCTCATCTACACACTTGAAAGAGATGCTAGAGCAAACAACTTTATAAGTTGGACTCCCTCCACCTCCGCTAGCAATGTGAGACTAGACCTTTGCACTCCCATCACTCATTAATGGGCCTTTGAGATTTTTCAGGAATTATTGTGAATATTAATAGGCCAAGCCCATATAATTTCAGCATGAGATACCTCGACGATAGGGTCTTATCGGAGCATCACGCTGGCGTGCCTCGATAGGGGAACGACGGAGGCGAGGCAACTCAGGAGAGAGAAGGTCGGAGGTTGAAGATGATTGGGTGTAATTCGATCTAATTGACGGCAGTAAAACTCAAGTGTTGGGATTGTTTGGGATGTAGAGCGTCTGATGCACACTCTCCTATTCATTTTCTTATAATACAAGTAGGGGTGAATGTCGAGCGAGCTTGACTTGACTCGGCTTGGTTTGATGCAGCTTGTTTACACAACGAATTAGCTCGGCTCAACTTGTTAATGAAATAGGATAAAACTCTACCTTGGTTTGGCTCGTTAATCTTGCATGACAGTTTGAGCTGACTCATAAATTAGACACAAAAATTATTAATTTAAAATAATGATTTTATATCTAAATTATTATATATTATGATATAAATATTTTTGTTATAATTTAAATAGATATGGATATGATTTAGCATTATTTTTTAAACAAGAAATTTTAATCATATAACTACAAAAGCTAACATAACTCATCAAGAAAGAAAGATTTTACATGGATTTTGCTTGGCTTGTAAGCAGCTCACGAGCTGGCTCAAGCTAGCTTATTATATTATCAAGCTCAATATGTAGCTTACTCGTTAAAATTAAAAATGGGCTGAACCAAGCTAAACTGAATTAGAAACGAGTTAATCCAACTTGTAAGCTACGATAGTACTTTGGCTCCAACTCCATAACTTTATGCCGGTAAAATTTGGACGGTTCATTTTACTGTCTCCGATCTATATGGGCTTGCCAGAGGCAAAGCTAGTTACACCATAAGAATAACCCTTGTGCGCTCATAATATCTGGGCTGTTGAATAATCAGCAGAGGAAAGATAATTGGCTGCGTCGATTTGTTCGTCATGAATTGCGCCGGCTCAATCTGCAAACCGGAGCTGCACAGATGCAAAGATATCAATATGGAAAGAAGAATAACAATGCGAAACACTGCATAAAACTGTCTGTAATGGGAAACACATATTCAGCAACCTTCCTGATCCCTCCTGCTGCATCTGTGGGACAACCAAGCAGTGGCATAGGATTTGAAGACAGGGTGGGCCGACTATTTTTTTTTAAAAAAAAATAAAGTATATACTTACAAAATAAGTACAAAATCTCAATATTTTCATGTTTTATCAATTTGACAATAAAACAATCGAATTTCAAATCAAGAGAGCAATCTCACTCTGCCCGATAGAACAATCTAATTTTCAAATCAAGAGGTCATATGCATAGTTCTTCATAAAATAATAGTCATATACATAATAGTTATAACCTATAAACAATAAAAATAATAGAATTACTTGGATGCGCTAAAATAAGCATAGAAAATAAATAAAAATTAATCACTCATACAGTCGTATCTGAAATTTGAGTGCTATTGAGGCAAGAAAGCACTAGGGTAGGAAGCTATACTAACGAACCACGACGCCCTCACCTGACTCTCAATTTCTGACAACCGGATGCGCTAACAAACCAGTAGGAGGCTAGACAGTTGACAGGCTTTATGCTTCACATAATTTTCCGAAGGGTCAGGTTTTTTTTTCTATGCCACCCAGCTTACGCCTTCTGATTTAGGTAAAATCTCACCCACCCACCTAGCTCCGCCAATGCAGCCAAGTGCAATGGTTGACTCATTTGTCATTTCTCCCGTCAATGCATCAGCTCATAGTGCACTGAATTGAACAAATAAAACAGCCCACGAAGCAAGCTGCTGGAATGGCCTATGTGAACCTTTCCATACCAGATTCAGATGACAGTTATGCATTTGGTCAGAGTAATGGCATCCATTCTAACATTTTCTACCGAAGGCCTGAACGAATTGTAGGCAAAAATGTTGCACACAACTTCATCACAACGGCAAATGGGTTTAAAGTTGTGCAGCTTATATGCTTAACGATTAGACAACAGTGTAAAAAGGTCAAATTTGGATTACATATAAGAAATCGAATAGTATAGAAGCATCATGCGTGCTTTGCAGAGGCTGGAAACAGTGTACCATGAGCTAGTTGTTACATGCTTGAAAGAAAACAGTAAGAATTGTATTTGCAAAATCAGATAAACATGGAAAACCATGAAATCTAGTAGTGCCTGTGAAACACGGCAGAACAGATGCATCCAGCACACATGCCGTTCCCTATTACAGCCTTTTCATGGCCCATGGAAACAAAATCACCCCACGTTACAGAGCAACACGATACGAAATCAAAATAAGGACAGCTCTGATGATGATTTACTTTACTAGGTACATGCATATTCAAGAAGGATACAAAAAATGACTAAAACTAAATAGTGTCTTCAACGTAGGCACCATAGCAGAGACAGAGACTACTGAATACAATAGGGAAAATCTAAGCTGTTTGAATATGCAGGCAGTACTTAGTCAAGGAGAGAAAAGGGTCGTTACACAGATTGTTACTATCCATAACCATCACTTTGCAGCCTCCACTGGCCCACTTCACAGATTTCAGAACCTCTAGTTTTGCTTTCATCTCTGCCCGCGCAGCATGCGTTCCATCCATTTCCAAAACAAGGTTCATCCTCTGCAGCGCTCGGGCATTCTCAGCGAGGAACATGAGGAAATCAAGCTCCCTTTGCTCCCCATGGAAGTCACAGAAAAATAGTATCTTGAGGTGAGACTGGACACACTCAATGGGACTGGTCTGCTGCCAGAACTTGCTGTTGAGGTTGGCAGTGGGTTCACAGGTTTCATCAGACTGCAAATCGGTTCAACCATATACTTAGTCATGGATCATGCAGCAACATTCTAATGCTGCTCGGTAGTGATGATGAAATGCCAAACAATGGGAGAGGAGGAACTGGTTTTACCTCGATACACAGGGTTTCAACATTGGGAAAGCATCTGAGGAAGCTTGGCAGCATCTTGACTTCATTAGACACTCCGAAGTGCAGGTGCAGTGCCAAAATCTCCACGCTCGGGACGACGGTGTTTTGGCTAACCTTCGTTCCAGCCTGCAACGCACCAAAAGAATAAAACGACAATGACATTAGCCTCATCGATTGCGAGATACTATCCATAAGAGTAGGAATCAGTGCCACGCATAGTTGTCAAAAAGACCTTGATGATGGTGTTGCCGATCTCCAAAACGTGCACTCCTGGATCCAGGTATCCCAGTATGCTCAGCTGAGGGGCATGGCCAATCTTGATCCTCGTTTCTATTTTCTTTCCCCGGAAACGTGTGATTGGACAATTCCAGATGATGAGCTGCTGGAGGCACGGGGCGTCAACCACGGCCACTTCCCTCAGGTCTGACAAGATGAACTGCGCTGCCCGCAGGCTGTGGCTGGCAAGACGAGCCGTGAATCGGCCCGGGATGCCGGTGACGCCGAGGATCTTGAGAACCGGGCTTGCGGCGAGCACGAAGTCGAAGTCGCGGTCGTTCATGACGACGCAGCCGAGGATGAGTTCCCGCAGGTTGGGGAACGAGGCGGCGCGCGGGAGGAGGGTGGTATCTGGAAATTCCCACGCGCCGAGGTACAGGCGGCGGAGGGAGGCGCAGCTGAAGAGCGCGGAGGGGAGGCGCAGGCCGGGGATGGGCAGGGGGCGGTTGACGAGGACGAGCTCGTCGACGCCCTTGGTGGCCAGGTGCACGAACCATCGCGCCAGCACGGCGCGGTCCGCGTTGCGGGGCTCCATGAATCCGCAGGTAAGGCTGACGAAGGGGAATGGGCCCGGGTGCGCGCGGAGGGCGGAGGAGACGGCGTCCCTGACGGCGGAGGAGACGACCCCGCGGCGCGCGGGCGGGCCTTGCCATAGCGGCGGGGGAGGAGGTGGGTGTCGACGAGGATGAGCGGGGCGGAGCGCCAGAGGCGGGCCCAGCGCGAGGAGAGCGCGGCGGTGCGGGCCCCATCCTTGGCGGGGAGGCGCGAGACGACGCGGAGGAGGACCTCGTCGGGGAGGGCGCTGATGCGGTCGGGCCCGTCGCGGTTCGCGGTGGAGGCGGAGGTGGCGGCGCAGGAGAGGGAGGCACTGGTGGAGACGGGTGGCCGGGGGATTGAGAAGTAGATGAAGGCGAGCACCATGTCTGTGAGGTCGTCTAGAAGCCCTGGGTCCAACCCATGGTGCAACTCCGCTGGCACCGCATGGAGTGTGCTGAATCGACCGAATTGTTGGCAGGACATGGCGACGGTGGCCGCCGGCCGTCGGCCGCCCGCGCGTGGAGGTGGAGGAGGAGGACGGTTTCCGGGGTTCAGTGCTTGCTGGGCCACCGGTGACCTTTGACGCTCCGAAGAAGGAATTATTCATGGGCTGGGCTGGGCCGGGCCGGTGCAGAAAGAAGGAGGAACAAAATGTTGGATCGACGGGACTTCCTATATGCAGCGGTAGCGCGCACTATGTATAGCTTATACATAGCGCGTTTTAAGATTCGTGCACTCGACGCTGTCATCCGTTCGATTTCCGTCATTCTCTCTTCTAGATCCTGAGCTCCAGCGTTGTCGCCATGGCCGCTGCCTTCTCTGCCGCGCGTGAGCGTCTTCCTCCTCTATCCATGTGTCTCGCCGTGTTCCTCCTCCGTCCATGCGTCTCCCCGTTGCCCTCTCCTACGCGTGCATGCTCTATCTAATGCGTCACTTGAGCTTTCTCTTTCCCTCATGTTGTACCTGTCATATTTACAACAATTCGATTTGATTTTCAGAACAATTAAATGCAAGAGATGGAACAATTAATTTTGTTGTGTGGAACAACGAAGGGACGCCTCTAGAACAACGAAGTATTATAGCAGAGCAATGGAGTATTATTTTATAGAATAATGAAATAATACATGTGAAATAACAGGGGAATATGCGTGAAATCTTGTCGATGAACATGGATCTGACGAGGGGAGGTGTTGAAGACGATGAAAAATGACGAAGCAGCGGATGGGAGGAGCGACAGGTTAGAGCGGGATAAACGGGAGTCACGGATCCGACGACAGGAGCTACAAATGGAGGCTAGAACAGCAAGCTGCTGAAGGTTGACGATGACTCCGAGTCTTATGGGCTGATTTTGGCCTAGCGGTGATGAGCCGTGGGCTGCACTATACTCAGTCTATACGTAGCGCGGGGTAGGAATCGACAGCCTATTTCAAATCAAACATTTGATTTTTGCTAGGTTATCACATTCATCGTAACCTATGCCTATTCACTTTCCTAGACCACAAGACTAATATGTACAAAAGCACCTTTCAGATATGCATTATATCATAGTCTACGAGTTATACAACTAAAATACAGTAGCGTATGCATACATTATAGATTCAAACTCGGGATGTGGAGCCATCAGTCATGGTTTTATCATTCTTTCACTAGCACAAAAAAGACCTATAGCGGCGCAGCCCAGAAATATCCCGTCGTTATAATTAGATAAATATCAATAGTGATGGCCCAAAAAGTCACCCGCCGCTAAAGCCCATGTTAGCGACGGTCCAAAAAGTCACCCGCCGCTAAAAAACTCCACTCAGCCCAATAAATCTGTGGCCCACATAAAAAAGAAGGTAACCCTATCTCAACCTCGCATTCCTCCTCCCTCCTCTCCCTCCCCAGACGTCGTCGACTTCTCTCCCTCCCCCTCCACTGCCACTGCCTCTCTCCTTCCCCCTCCACTCCAGCGACGACGCAGATCCAGGTGGGTAGCGGCCTCGCGGACGGGCTGGTTGCGCCGCCTCGACCGGCGTGGCACACAACAACGGTCCTGCCCGGGGGCATGCGGCAGGCGGGCGGGCTGGCGGCGCTGCCGCGACGCGGCGCACAATGACGGCCCTGCCGTGACGTGGCGCACAATGACGGCCCTGCTCGAGGGCATCCGGCAGGCAGGCGGGCAGAGCAGATCCGGCGGTGCATGGCCCGACAGCGAGGAGACGCCTCGGCGAGCATGACCCGATGAGGAGAGGCTTCCGCGTGGGGCCCTCAATGACAGCGTCCCAACGGCCAGATCTGGCAGCCTCCTCTCTCCAGGCGGCAGTGCACGGCAAGTGGTGGCTGGATCTGGCCGCCTCCCCTCTCCAAGCGGCGGCGCGTGGCATGTGGTGGCCGGATCCGGCCGCCTCCCTTCACCAAGTGGCGGGTGGCATCGCGGGCGGGCGGTGGCTGCCTCGCGCACGTCTGTGGCTCGGCCCGGCGACACGTGACCAACAGAGCCCCACCTCCCCTCCCCGACGTGGCTCGATGGCAGATCCAGTGAAACGACGACATATCTAGCTTTTTTTTATTTTTTGGGTTTAATGGTAGTGGCGGTTTGTGTCATTCGTTGGTCATCCGCCGCTTTAAATATTTATTTCTAGCTACGAAAACATAGCGGCGGTTGCCCATACCCGCCGCTACAGTGTATTTCGATCCGTCGCTATAGGCGTTTTTTGTTGTAGTGTTTCATCATAAAGATTGTTCTCGAATTTAGAACGGAGGTTACCGCTATCAGAAAGTAGTGAGGGTAGAGCTCATCGTTAGTTAGACTCCTTTCCTTCTGTTCGTATGAATTCAAAATTGGATTAACTAGGGTCCTGTATTAAAAAAACAAAGGAGTTAGTCACAATTTTCTCAAAGAAGACAATTAGGGATCGGGTCGGGTGTGTCCAATCAAGGTCAGGTTTTCCGTGAGAGAGAAGTTTTTTGATCTATTCCACACCAGTTAGTGAGATTTTGTAGCATGTTACTGTTGCAAATGAACTAGAAATTGTAATTTCGTGAGAACTATGAAATGGTTTTCAGTTGTAGTGAAAATAAGAGTATAATTTTGTGAAAATCACACAACAATGTAATAGACAAAATTATGCTCATGAACTCACTTAAAAAAAATAAAATTGTCCCAAAATCCTGTAGAGGGATTATAATTGTCTGAAAACTATTCCATGTGTTTTTCAAATTTTACGTGCGTAGTTCTGCAAGTTTTACCAGGCTTTTCATTCAGTTTTATTTTTGATGATCAACAAGACCGATATCGACCGTTGGCTCTGAATGAACGGTCTGCGATCCACTCCTATCCACAATATTATCCCTCCCTCATCTTTCCTCCCAAAACCTCCCTTGCCTTGTCACTCCACTCATCCGCCACGCCAAGCCATGGCCACCGCCACGCTGCCCCTCCGCCTACTCCCCTCCAAAACTCTTACGCTCCCATTCCTCCCATCCGCGCGCCGCCCCTTTGCCTCCTTCGCTGCCGCTTCCTCGTCGCCTCGCAGTTGGCGCCTCCTTGCCGCCGCCGAGGAGGCGCCCGAGCCCGTGGAGGCCGAGTTCGTGGAGCCCGAGTCGGAGGCCGCCGAGGAGGCCTCTGTACCGGAGCCCGTTGAGGCGCAGCTCGCTGCCGCGGGCGCGGGGAAGGACGCCGACATCTTCGCCGTTGTTATGGTGGGTTTATTTGGGTTTGGCTTTACTCCTTCGCTCGCCGACAAGAATGTAGTAGTAAATTTGGTACTAAATGTTGATAAATTGACTCCCATTTATGCGACATTGGCTATATTAGACAATGGCACTCAGAGCAAGTAGTCGAATACTGAGTTGCATTGTGATAAGGCAAGCATTTTAGGCTTGTGTTACGCTTCATGGAAAATAGCTGGGACCTGGGATTATGGTGAGTACTAACAGGAATATGCATTCACTACCGATCAACTTTTTCCAGCCGTTCCTTTAGCATTATAGCGCTCAAAATTGCAGAGTTCCAAATGGTTCGGTAGTGGCATTACAGTGCCTAATTTATTTTTGACTTATATAGACATAGCAAAACATGCTAGAATGTATCTCGTGGCATGCTGTGCTTTGTATGTTCTTTGGTTCATGAGCATTTACATCGACTATTTCCCTGGCTGCAGATTGGTTCCAGGCAATACATTGTGATGCCAGGGCGATATATATACACGCAGAGGTTGAAAGGTGCCAATGTCAATGATGAGGTTTGTTGATTGTTTCTTCTCTCTGCATGCTCCCTTTAGAACACCAAACTGGCATTTGTATGAAAATGCAGTCAATATTAAGTCATATGGTTTCTCTGTTGAAGCCTTTTTATAGGAAAGTCCTATCTCCTATGGAGAAGCCTATCTATTTTTAGCTTACTGCATTGGTGTTGTTACATAAATTGATCACTAATTAATTCCACCATGTTGAAAGTGTTAATCTGTACACCCATCTTTTATGATTCCATGGTGCTACTGCAAATGATGGGAATGTGGAGAGCTCATTTTATATGTAGTTCTTGTATCTGTAGTATGATTTTGCTTGTAGATTCCAAGATACAATGCTTCTGCTGTGTATGCATATAAAAGTTCCACCTTGATAGTATCATAAACAGATTCTATTTTTGTGGTTTCTAAACTTGAGCCAATGCATCCAACATGCAAAAAACGATGATAGTGTGACACAAAGGAAATGTAAAAGGGGGATAATATTATAAAGGATAATTTAAGTTTTCTTCTCATTTTCTTTTGGGCTGATATAGAAAAATGGTACTCTTAAGACCTAATTGTTGACATTTTGTGACATCGGTTAGTTTGTGCCACGTCAAAGAAGGCATGCGACGTTGAGGATGATTAACATAAAGGGTAACTGGAAACTGTTGTGGGGTAAAAATGAATTAATTGAAGTCTGCTACACACCTACAGTGTCACCATTTTCCTCGATGTGCAAAAACAAAGTATGGCTTATATGTATTGAGACAGTACATTCTGCAATTATATTATATCATATTGAGGATTCTAGAATTGAAAGAATCATCCCGTAATCATGAAAACTGTTTAGTATCAACTGTTATGTAGAAATGTAGCTTCCCTTGGAATCCTTTATATTTGGTGATGACATGCGCTTGTTTTTTATAGCAATACATTTCTTTATCTTGCTTTCATAGAAACTAGCTTCGCTGAGTCGCCCATAAGTTGATAAGTCGCACTCCTCCAGCTCAGTGCTTTCCTTAGCACTGCTCTGTATTCTGTCAGAAGTTTCAATCCTATGTAATTTCTTATTTGCAGATCATATTAAACAAGGTTCTTCTGGTTTCAACTAGAGACAAAGCTTACATTGGCATGCCAGTGGTGACCAATGCTGCTGTTCACGCAGTGGTGGAGGAACAGGTATGTCTTCTGCTGAATGTTTTTGGATAAGGATGGATACATGATTAGTTGATACCGGTTCTTCAAATTGTTTTCTGCACAGGGTCGGGACGATAAAGTTATTGTCTTCAAGTACAAGAAGAAGAAGAAGTACCAGAGGAAACTTGGTCACAGACAGGTATGTTTCTAGTAGCATCCTCAAATCATCATGAGAGGTGAAAGTATAATGATAAAATCTGATTTTTTTTTTTACATTCCAAATGCCAAGGCAAACTGTATTTTATTTTTATGTTTGCAATTTCCCTTTTATTTTGTAGCCAAACACGAGGCTGAAAATCACAGGCATAAGTGGATACGAAGACTATCCTGCTGACCCAATACTTGACCCTGTTGCAGCTTAAGTAAAATTGTAAGTTATGTAGTTACAAACGGCTGGTAGTACAGTAGCATGCAAGTTTGTCTTTTGTATCTTTGAGGAACATTTTTCAACAAAATTCACTTTATTCGCGTGTTCCGGATGCTGTGAGTCAACCAATGGTTCTAATCCTCTGTTTCTTCCACTAGCTCTGTCATTCATTTTGAAAAATTTGTATGCAAGCCAGTTGTATTACCCGATCATTTCTAAAGAAGAGCAAATTTTTGTGGCAAAGTTGACATTTTAGGTTTGGCCTGGGTGACTTGCGTGATTGTTGATACATCTGCTGCATCTAGTTGTTAATTTGTGATATTGTATAACTTTGTGTGTCTATTGTCATAGGATTTTGTTGCAAATTATGATGTGAGGAGTTGAAAGTTGAAACGAACTGTTACAGTTTTAGCAGCCATATTGTTAGTGTAGGTCCTTAGGAAATGTATATCTTAACAAATTGGTATTCAAATCTTTCTTCAAATTGTTGTTCTTTATTAACCCCTTATCTGCATCGCTATTGTGAATTCTAGTTGTTTCAGACTTTAGCTAGGTAAATCTCAAAACCTTCTAAAGTTGCTAACTATGTCTAGTCCAAATTTGAATTTGACCACATCAATCCAGCATGCAAATTACAGTACATTACGTAGGAAGAATTCGTAACTGTGAAAGGGCATGTACTGACATCTATCGTGGAATCGTGGCAGTGGATTGATAATTGCCTTTGGTAATCCGAGTAGGCAAGTAGGGTGTCAGTGATTATGCTAGAAGGATTGAGTTTACTGGCTTTAATTGTTGACGTTAGCACAGTGTTTTGTAGTTCATTTTTTGAACTATGAATCCTGTCTTAATGTCAAGAAATAAAATACGTAGGCAGCACACACTTTAAAACCAAGTTATGTGTCCACTATATGTTCACTTTGGAAACATCAAAGGATTTTTTTTTTCTTTTTAACAATGGGCAACACCTAAATATTTGATTGGAATGTTTATGAGGAAATCATGCTCGAACCAGGAACAGGACAAGAGAGGTTACTGTCAGTGAAGGGATGTCTTGATTGAACAATTGTTCTATTCCCCATAGCCAATGCTGTATCCACATCCAGTGGTTGCTTATATATTGGAACCTCTATATGATAATCTACTCTTAAAACTTTAGACAAGTTGGTTCTTAAAAATGTATTAGCAGAGACCAGATTGAGGTTTACTACTTCGTCGTCAACTTTTGGTCTTGGATGACACAAACGAAATGTTTATACCGAGTCTATCAGCTGGAGTAAACCATACTGTACTTGTTTATTAAGGGAGGGTTGCTATCTGGTAACGGAATGTCTGGCAACATGAACCCCTTGAACGTTCTTCGTGCTCAATGGAATATATGGGATGAAAGATTTTATCCTGTCACCCAATGGAAGCTGAGCCGTGGCATGTGGATTCTTGTGTTCTGAATATGTCAAAGAACGAGGAGAGATGGAATCGGACAGCAGCTCTGAAACTCTGTTGAGACTGCACGGCACAGCTCAGTTTAAGCCTGGACGCCTGATTGGGCAACGAAAAGTCTGAAAACGTCGTCTGCAATGGCCTTTGTCTCTGCAATTTCTCATACCTTTTCATAGTCGTCGTCAGGTCGCGCGATTAGAGCATGGGACACCGAAAGCTGCCGCCTGCCGTCGCGCCCAAAGATATTTTGCCCACGTGCTCCCGTGTTAACCACCACATCGCTCTCCAGTCTAATCTACTCGCAGGCTTGTGGACGCTGCGCCGTGAATAGATTCCACGTCGGCGGCGACGCACGATACCCGGGCTGGGAATCAGGAATCTCTGAGGTGCATATTCCACCGCACGAGATCGCCCACCGGATCTCTCTGTTGCTTTTCGAGTCACCTTTTTGAATCCCGACGTGCTTGCGTTACTTTTGGTGCCATTTTTCATTGATTGATTGTTCACTCCAGTACAGATTCTTCTTTTTTTTTTTTTGTTGCGATTCACTCCAGTACAGATTCGGGATATAAATTCATGATTTTTTGTTGAATGTGTGCGTCTTGTGCGGTTGGTATCTTGTATTTATGCTGGCGAGCTCTCTCCTTCTACTGTCACTTGTTTTGGACGTTATTGATAGATTTTGCCGGGCGCCTCTGTGGGTTTGACAGCTAGATTTTGTCTCAACGGCTTTTGTTTTCCAAACATTTTCCAGCAGAAACAGAGCGACGACACAAATGAATCAGAATCAGTTGTGCTACTTCCATACATTGCTGAACTTGGCCACACAGTTGCACAGCAGACGTCTAGGTGCAATGAACCCACCACGCCAAAATGCAATCACCCCCATAATTTCCCACCAACTTCGTCCAAAAACATCCTCAATTCGTGCGAACTCTCAGCATCATCGTCACAAAAAAGGTCCTCAAAATCTTGCACATCATAGCACTAAACAAATGTTAGTGTTCTCGCTAATGAGAGGTGACATGGATCTAAAACCTAACAATTGGACCGTCCGCACAGTTTATTGAATAGATTAAGCTCTGATTGGGGGCAAACCAGAAGCCAAAGTGGGTCTTCCATGTTGCTACAAAGTATTCCCTCTGAATTTTAATTGTTAATGTCGTTGACTTTTTTAGCTTCATTTAATCATTCATTTTATTTAAAATATTAATTCAAATATTCAAAATTACAAGCTAGATTTTAACTTTATTTAGTAAGAAAATAAATCTAATAAAATATCTGATAATTTTTTTAATTTTTTTGAATAAAATGAATGATCAAACATAATTAAAAATAATCAACTACGTTAATAATTTAGATCCGGAGAGAGTAACAATAATAATGTGAGTTTTGTAGCCTTGTCATCGTAGAAACTTTTGTGAGATGTAGTGACGCGACGCGTGGTCGGATACTTGAACAAAGCTAGAATATAAAACTTTTACCAAGAGTGGACGAGTCCGACTAGAACAACTTAATTTCTTTCTCTATCTCTTTTTCTTGTGAGAGCTACAAAAGCATAATAATAATATAATAAGCTTAATCATACTCTGATTCCAAACGACCACGACATCGTACCGAGGGATGAATCGGGGGATCCTACACGAAAAAAAAGGTGACGTCGCTGGCCATGTAACAAATGATCCGATCTGGGTTTTCTCCATATTTATGTCGGGCTGAGACCAAGGGAAACTTTGCTTCGTCGCGACAATTCAACGTTAGAATCTGAGACGCCTGGTTGATCACCTTCATCAGATTCTTTTATATCGTGAGGTCCCCTTCATCAGATTTCTTAAAACTGTAATCGTAAATTAAAAATAAAATAAAATAGCGAATTCAAGCTCTCCTACTGGATGCAAGTTGGCGCGCGCGTGATGCGAGGGAGAGTGTGAGCCATGGGAGGCCACGCAACAAGCGATCTGTGGCGCCACGTCAGCCGGGCCCCCTCCGCCGAGAAAACCCAAAGGCACCGAGAAAACGACCCCCGACGGCCGCCGCGACCATCCAACGCGCGGAGCGGTGGGGCCCGCCTCTCCCAGGGCGCGCGGGTGCGGTTCGCGTCATCGCTGACGGGCTGCGCCCTGTCCCCGCGCGTGGGCGTGTCACTGATGTGCGAGGCCTGCGTGTGTTAGACCCACATGTCGGTGGGATGGCGCGGGAAGAGATAGCAGCAAGCCCGAGACTGGGTGCGCAGCGCGCATGCAGCGGAGATTCTTCCGGGCGGCTTCGCTTGTTTTGTACCGCCATCTTTTGCGTCAAGCCCTTCTCGGATGTCTCATTTTATTTATACGCCCTTACCAACATTTCTGGTACTAGTATGTATGTCCAGCCTAAAAAATTTCGCCGATATACGCTCTCTGTTTTTTAAATGATGTCATTTGGACATCGAGAGCTAGTTATTTTTTAGTTCAAATAGCCTATCGGTTGGAAACGACAGGAATTAGTGAATGGAGGGAGTACTGTAGCCTGTAATCGGCTGATTTTTATGTTAAATTTCTTATTCTGAGGTTTATATTCAGGGACTACAGATCTATAATGTTGCTAGGGGAATTTTAAACATAGACTTACACAAAATGAAGTTTTTGACGTCCACTTCGATCGTTTCTTTCTTAACAAACCAATGTTTTCTTATGTTAAATCTTGGCTCCACTCATATATGATATATATATATATATATATATATATTAACTATTTCTTTTATCGCAGTTTACTAATTTGTGTTTACTTGTCATTCAGTACTGAATGTGTTATTTTTTTATGTTTTGATTCATAAAATATTCTATAAATCCGAATCGACGGTTTCTTCTTTTGCACTCAGTTAGAATCTTGTCAATCTTGTCCGAAATGGTTTTTTTTCCAAGAAAACGGCTGTTTAAACAGTGTCATGTAAAATACGATTCTGGCAGGGTCTTTTCTACCGAGTCCTGCTATACATACGTCTGCTGTTTACGTTTGCCGTTTCTGACAGGCAACATGCATGCATTTTGACGGAAAGCAGATCACGGTGTGAGGTTGAAAATCAGTTAACCACACATGCACATAGTAGTCGTAAACAGCAGTCGTGCAGCTGCGACGTGTGTATAGCATTTCCGTTTTTTACCAATACTCAATGGCATCACCCCTCCCCTAGAGTCTTAGACTAGAGGACGAAACGGAAATTAACTTTGCTGCTGCAGCCCCTATCTGATTTCCTAATTACGCTCGCCCCAAGACACTTGCTTGCATTTCTTTCTCGCTCCCTCTGCTCCATTTCTCCCCGTCCCTCCATCGTATCGCATCGCCACCATCACCGCCTCTCGCTTTCCCCCTCCTCCTGCGTCCCCGAGGCGCGGACGACGCCGACGCGCGACCCCCGCCGCCTCCGCATCCTAGGTATCTCCTTCCTTCGAGGTGCGCCGGCACAGGCGATTTCTTTTCCTTTTCCCTGAGCGAAGTTTTGCGCGGAAATTTCTAGTTGTCTTCCCCGCGATTGCTTTCCTCTGTTTTTTTTTTCTCTTCTTGTGGCCGGTGGTTCCATGTCGCGGTGTAGAAATCCGTCTTTATAAGGCCTTTTGGGGCTACAAGTTGATCCTTCCCGGCTCCGGCGCAGTGGTCCAGAGAGGTGCGAGGTTGGTGCGCCATGCTTCATGCTGTTCTAGCTTATCGTGTCGTAGTATCAAGCAATTAAGCATAGGAGTTTTCTCTTCTTTGTCCTCTGATCCGTGCGGTTACTGAATTCGTTGGCCCTGGGAGGAGAGTGCACGAGATTCGTTGGGTTAGCCTGACCATGTTCTTGCTGCTGAGACGCGAGCTAGAAATTGAACGGCCGTGGGTGGAGAAGATTCGTTGAGCCGGTAGAATTTGATGTTATCATGAATCCGATCTTTGGACTTTGGGGGTGTCTGGACCTAGGTCAGAGCAGAGGATCCTGAATTGAGTTGTGATGCTTCTCTCTGATCTTAGAGATTTGCTTCTGAATTGAGCAGTGAATTGTACTGTTTCACTCCTTGGATTTGATTCTGTATTCTTAATTCTCGTCTGGTGTTAATTATGGGACAGATAAGATAAAGTGTTTTTATTGTCAATCTAACCCTTGCATCCAAACACCTCAAGGGTTAGAGTTAGTTCAGGGTTAGACATGAGCTACAAACTAACTCTAACCTCTACCACTGTTAGAGGATCCAAACTGGGCCAATACCGAAATCTGTGCTTGAAAAATACAATTTCAGTGCTTGGAAGGTCACTTTTCAGTTGGTCCTATAGATTTATCGCTCATCTCTATATCTGGTTACACTTTCCACAAGGTCACGAAAGCACTGGGAGCATAACTAATGACTTTATACATAATTTTTGCTTCCGTTTTATTTCTTTTTGCCTTGAAAGTGTTGGTTTTTCTTTACAAGTTTCAATGATGGAAAAGGCTGATTCGTTTGACTATTCTGTTCTAGTGAATATACCGATCTCCTTCGTAACAATAAGTTGCTAGAAGATTCGTTTGTTGTTAAGGCTCTTGCTTATGAGAAAATGTTGGAGGGGGTATCATTTAGTTATTCACAGTGTAAAATTCCTTTTTGATAGTGTACCTGGTGGATAAATTTCCATCTTTCAATTGGTTTTAAAAGAATGTAGAATATTATTGTCCTATGTGCATGGTCCCTATTCAGAACAATAATGCAATCCTATAGTCCCTTTGCAGATATATTCTTGTTCTTTCTTTTTGACGTGATTAGGACATGTTAATATTCTTGATGTTACAGAATCTGGCTTGCATAATGTAATTTTCCATGATGGGAAATAAAATTCTGTTGCTTATCATTGAACGTTCACCCCATTTTGTTTGAGCTATGAATTTATTCGAACAATTAAATGGTGTGCTTATGTTAATAGTTGGACTCTTTAATTCTCTTGCCATTTCATCTGTTTAATACCATGTATGTGTTTAGTCTTAACATTTTTTATTTTTGCATCCGTGGCTCTTAATATTTCCTTTGCTTTTCATCATTGCAGAGCACCTTGCTGAGTATTAGAGCTTCCAGTACATGTGGCTTTCTGCCTATTGATTCTTTCTGGTATGCCTCAGAAGCTTCAAGTTCATATGTTGAGTCTTTCATTAACAGAACCATAGCCCTTAGCCTTTTCATATTGGTGCTTTATTACATAGCTCTTGGTCACATAGATTCTATGAATCCTCTTAAAGCCCCTTGTATAGAGGTTCTATCTAGGAACAACCCAATAGGTAATCCAATACTATATGGCAAGAAAACAGAAGGAAATAGCTACCAGAAAAAAAAAAACCTTCTTTGCAGGTGCTGCTGCCTCACCTGGCTTGCCACACCCAAGGACAGGTTGAGATGTATTCAAACAAGAAGTATTAAAAGAGTCAGTAGTTATCGTTAATATTAGCATATTGCCGAATGATTGCACATGAAATGACAAAATGAGCCTACTAGGGTACCTATTGTAGGCTAAAGGAGCTCTTGCCAACACAACTCAAATAAATTGAGAGATTACTGCTCAGCAAAAGCTTTCTATTATGTATTTCTGTTACTATATCATTATTATGTGACTGTTTAGTATGTTACCACACTCTGGTTGGGTTCTCCTTTCCTGTGTTTTAGACACGACCTTGATTTTGAATAATTGGTGATTCTTATATAGGGGAGTAACTATTTCTCCTTGCCAATCGCATTTTCAAGATTTAATAATACATTCTAGATACGGTTACATACTATCAGAATGCTACCAAAAACTATGATATTGTTTAGCCCTATCTTTGTACATTATTTGAAGTCATGAGCAATGATGTCACCTCTGTTCTTTTTGCTACTTGCAGAATCTACAGTCGCCTGGCTGGATATTCACTGGTGTATCACTATCATCAGTTCATAATTAATTAACATTGCTTCACATAGAACACTGGATAATGGATCGTAGAGATACTTCAGGGTTTGTCAGTGGAGGTTGCAAAGATAACACAAGCTGCTAACTACCCTAGATTTTCTAACTTGGTAGCTTTGTAGACAATTATTGAACCCGGAAGTGAGGCCAGCTGGTACTTTTCCTTAAAGATTAGTTAAGTCCAGGGGCAATGGAACCTAAACGTGGGCACTCAGGATTCACTATAAGTTTTTCCAATCCATATGGCTTTCAGAATCAGCACGCTGTCATTCCGTCTGCCAGCCATCCAGCAGCTGGATCTAGTCAACTTGATGTATTAGCTCCTAGAGGATGCAAGAGAAAGTGGACTGCATTGTCTTTAGGTCTGGGAGACTCATCAAGCTCAGATAGCAGCAGACAGAGCATGGGTACTATGGGTACTAGCTGCACTGTTTCTTCTGCTAAGGGAAGCGAAGATGGGTCATGCATGGATTATGACATAAATTTTAAGTTATCTCTTGGCAGTGAAGGTACTTCAAAGCTGCATAAACAGGCTTATGATTCGAAGAGGACTTTGGAGAAGCCTGGGTTGGATCTTAAGCTATCTTTGGCGCCTTCTCTATCTGTTGTCACTGATGCAGACCTAACTGGAAGTACTGTGAACCAGGATATATTTGTGCAGCCATACATTATGGCTTCAGTGCCAACAGTTGATGAAGGATCTACATCTCTTCGCCGACCATCTGGCGGAATGGTGCTTTCGTTTCTTAACCAGGCTGACAAATTGGCTTCTCTGAAACAAGTGTTCCCTGCAATCTCTAATCAGGTTCAAGGCCCAGCTCCAACAGAAACAGTGCTCCAAGTGCCGAATAGTCCAGCAGCCTGTACTTCCGGGTTATTAGTCCATCCACAGCAACGCGGCAGTAGTACAAAAGTTTGTTCATACCCAAGATGCGTAAAAGGAGCCAGAGGTTCGTCAGGGCGGTGCATTGCACATGGTGGCGGTAATAGATGTCAAAAGGAAGGCTGTAACAAAGGAGCTGAGGGCAAGACCATCTTCTGTAAAGCACATGGAGGGGGGAGGCGCTGTGAATTTCTTGGATGTACCAAGAGTGCTGAGGGCCGTACTGATCGCTGCATAGCTCATGGCGGTGGTCGGCGCTGTAGCAATGAAGGGTGCAAACGAGCGGCACGTGGAAAATCTGGTCGCTGTATCAAGCATGGCGGTGGGAAGAGGTGCCAACAGCCGAACTGCACAAAGAGTGCTGAGGGGCGTTCAGGCTTGTGCATTGCTCATGGAGGTGGACGCCGCTGCCAACATGTTGATTGCAACAAGGGAGCTCAAGGAAGTACTAATTTCTGCAAAGCTCACGGTGGTGGAAAGAGATGCACACACCCTGATTGTACCAAGGGTGCAGAAGGAAGCACCCCATTTTGCAAAGGCCATGGGGGTGGGAAGCGTTGTTCAGCTGAAGGTTGCACGAAGAGTGTGCATGGTGGGACCCAATACTGTGTTGCACATGGAGGCGGAAAGAGGTGTGTGGTAGAAGGCTGCAAGAAGAGTGCAAGAGGCCGTACTGATCGCTGTGTGGGTCATGGCGGGGGCAAGCGATGCCAATCAGCTGGCTGTTTAAAGAGTGCACAAGGCAGCACTGATTTTTGCAAGGCGCATGGTGGAGGCAAACGTTGCTTATGGGGACATCCTGGCTCTGAACTTGGATCTGGTGGCTCTCCTTGTGACCGCCTTGCAAGAGGAAAGAAAGGTTTATGTGTTCAGCACAACCCACTGGTGGATGACAATAGTGTTCATGGGGGTCTGTCATTTGGTGCTTTCAGTATTATCAGCAACTCACTTTCTCATGGAGATGGTCCTTCAAGCACTGAAACTAGAAGGCAAAGCATTTTCATGCATCCTGCGGAGGCTGCTCATCGTGTGTCTGATCCAGTTCCTGAAGGTCGCGTGCATGGTGGTAATATTCTGTCAATGTTTGCTGATGGTATGAGCCTTGGAAAGAAGCCCACCAACAATACTGAAGCTAGTACCTCTGCACCTCGCCACTGGAAGCCTGCCAATTACACGGAGGCACGTGCTTCTTCACGCGGCAGCTGGCTGTAATGCCCGACTACACCAGGCGGCGTCCATCTCGGTATTGCTTCAGTGTTTCATCTATCAAGTATGCCCCATGTCCTTTGGTGTGAAATCAATGATGTGATGGTATGGGCTGTGTGTCATGATTGGTCAGTACTGCTGGGTTATAGCGTTCCTGTGTGCATTGTAATAGTGATCATGTCGTTTGTGTTCTGTGATAGCAACCCTTTGTGATATAAATAAGAGGGGAATGCTGCATTAATAGATAATTCAAGTGTGAATTCAGAAATAAGTGATCTGTTGAAGTTCTGTTGTGTTGTCCGTTGATGAGTCCACAAGCTAGTCTTTGTGGCAGGTCCCTGTTAATTCAACTTTGGATCATTGTCTCAGATATCGATGGTGTGCTGCTACTCTATGTAGTGTATTTATGTTGCAATCTGTTTGTCAATCTGAAATATTTTTTTACTGTATGGTGTATCATGGCAGGCTATATATTTCTGCATCTCGTCAGATAATTGGTCTTTTGCTTGTATTAAGATTCTGTTTAACTGTATAGTTTGGGGCTTGTCAGAGTGTGGCAACCAGTTTGAGGCTGTGACCAAGTAAGCATGCGGGCAGCAAATAATTGTGCTGGCAATCATGCACTGTTGCGAGCTGCCTGAAATTTTGGAATGCGAATGCACTGAATCTGGTCGCCACGTCGGCCCAATCGTACGCTCATCCCATTCAGCGGGGCGATAACATGGTAATAAGGCCACATTGATCAAAAAATAAGTGTCATTAATCCGTACGTACAGCGTATAAGAAGTAAGAAGTTACACCAGGGGAGCAGCTGATGAAAGAAGCGACGCAAATGCACACAGGGCAAGTAATTGACAGAGTGGGTAACAACCATAATAACTCTCATAAGTATTTCAAAACTCGTAATGCGATGACACCACGCGTATTAGCTACGATATGGTTAACACACAGAGGCATCAGCCCAGCTACACGAGGCACGGTGAGATACATAATCCACCACCACCCCGCCACCGATGTGCAGAGGAGGCACGCTGGCGAGACCATGGAACTTCAAGACAGCTGCTGTAGTACTTTGCACGCATTGGATAGGAGCCAAGCTGCAGTAGTTTCAGAGATTGAAGGACTGACGACGTCACTCCCTAGGAGGAGGAACCAGGATCATGTATCGGGAGAGAGAATTGAAGCAGCAGCCTCCAGTCTCCAATAATATTGACTAATCGATCTAGTACTGGTCGGGCCAGAGGAAGGCGCCCATGGCGAAGCGGCGCTTGTCGTCGACGCCGCCGGCGACGTCGGGGAGGCCGTACTCGCGGAGCAGGCAGTCGAGGCGCCACTCCGGCATCGCCTCGTAGTCCGCCTTCTTGTAACGCGGGTAGTGCAGCGGCCTGCTCCTGATGATGATGACGATGATGATGATAACCACCATGGCTGCAGCTGATGATGCCACCCTTGACCTGCTCCTGATGATGCTGAGTTGGAGCAAACCCGGCAGGTCCCTAGGAGCCCATGCTCGCCGCAGATTCTTGCACCTTCTTCTCGATCGCCGATCGATGGTTGCAGGAGATCGTTGTTGCGTGCAGAGATATTTTATTATAGGGTCGTTGGGATCGAACGAACCGAACCGTCCAGCTAGCAGGGCCAGGGGCACGAGGTCGCGTAATAATCGTAGACCGATGGATGGCTTGACGACCACGAATGCGACAACATACACAGAAAACTAACGTTCACACAACTAGGCACCCGAGTTTTCTGTACTGGAGGCTCAGATGTTACTGGGCTCCAGCCCAATAGTTAAGCAATGGGCCTCGATCTTGTGGATGAAACGAGATGCAATTCATGCAAACAACAGGTCAGCTACAAGATGAACTAGTTCTCCAAAAAAAAAAAAAAAAAGCTACAGGATGAACTATGAAGAAATACAAGGATCTGAAATGAGAAACGACGGTGATGAACAGAAGCTCAGAATTGACTGGCACGACCTTTTACTGCATACATTGCATTCCGCGCCCTTGTTCATCATTCCTACGCCTGCCTGACTGAAGGATGCCAACCAACCAGCCATTGTTTTTCCCACCGGGGCCCTCTTACGAAGATGTTTAGCCATTGGCCTGAATCTGAACACCTCAAAACTGTCCTTTTCTGTTTCAGCGCAAACAAGCATCACAGACCCGCGGTCACTAGGTCCTTGCTTCCTCTGGATGTACATTATTGATGAACTTTTGACAATTTCAGTCCTGCTAGTACTAGTACATGCATTTCATCGTACCGTCCTGTATAGAATTCTGCACACTTCTTGCTGTGTGTTATCGTTCTGAAACAACACGGTTTTTGCGGCATGTTGTTTCTACTACTATGTTTTTGCGTCATGTTGTTGGGGACAGGGCTCTGCACTCAAAAGATTTAATTACGATTAATTCATTCAACCACATTCTACCGTTCCAACACCAAGGCCGATAAATACAGAAACACTTCCGTTTTCCAGACAGACAAGGCGTAGGCCCAATGGAAACCAAACAAAATTATCCTCTGTTTCTTAGGACATGCATGTGACGAGGGGGCATATGATTGAAGCCACACGCAAGTACGTCCCCTTGTTCGCGTCGTATGCATCCAATTATCCAAAACCAGTCTTCGTTACACGGTTAAACAAATAAATAAGCAGTATTTTATACTGTTGCCGCTGCAATAGGACCGCAGAGCAGAGCAACCACACGCACGCACCAGGTAACACTAACACAGTAGTTTTTTTTTTTTTTTTTTGATACACACAATAGTTTCATTTGGGAACGCTAGTGTATCACCGATACCGCACATTCTTGAAGCAGGTCATCGGGCTAGTAGTATCAGCTTCTTTAGGCCCATTCAAGTATGGAGTCTTATGTTTTCTTAATGGTAACACATCTCATATCACTGATTTTGCGGCAGATCAATCAATCACCACCGAGAAGAGGGAAAGGGAGATCATGTTGTGCCCGTCAAGCAAAAGCAAAAAGACATTGATCATCTTTGAGACGCCGATAAAATGCCGTTGCATCAAGCTTAAGGCTAGCTAGACCTCAAGGTAACCGACCCCTAGTTAACTGATTTTGTGTCACCTCACCTGAGCTCAACTAAACTTCAGTGCCCTTTTTCCCCTTCTTGTTAAGGCAAGCTGAAGATCCTGTTTGGAATCTGAATGCTTTCGATCCTGTTCCTACGCCAGCAAATTTACGGCTGGCTACTGTTCACCTGCGTCATCAGCATGCCCACGCATTTATAAATCACACAGGGTACTGCCACTACGAGCAATGTTCCAAACGAAGATGAACAGTAAGGCTGGAAAGGAAACGAACATTATATGGATTTCTGAGAGGCGCCACGTTCTCCAGTACTCCTATCATGCCCATAGGCCAGTACCAGTAATACTACGAACTTCGTCAGTCATCAAATGACACTGTGGTGTAGAAAGAGAAGACACTGGTGGAAACGAAATGGCGATGACTGACGGGCACTCATGCACGCACCAAGATCGATGCATGGGATTGTTGTGTTGCCTTGGCCTGCCTAGAGAGTAGAGAGAGAAATAAAAGAGAAATATATTAGATTTAGTACTAGTAGTACATTGTTAACAGTTAACAGTTTTTCCTCTCCTCCATGTCCTGCTTTGGCTTTAGGCTTTAGCTTTGTGTGCATGCCCTTTTGTACTTTAGCTTTACCTCCCATCTGGCCCACTTTTAAAGGCCTCGTTTAGACTGTTTTGGATTCTAAAGCTGCTGCCAAGGAGATATAGCCATGCACTGACAACAGGCCACACTGCTTTGCCCAGCTCAGCTGCAGCAGTGACAGAGGACGCTGCTGCTGCATTTGGACACAAGCAAAGAAAAACCTCATCAAGTCATCAGGCCATGCCACGATTATTGCAAGGGAATAGTCTTCAGTTTCCAAACTGGAATATAGGTATGCGTGTCACCATGTGTGCGTCGTCTCTTTGCTGGTTGGCCACACTCACATGCATGGTCTGGTTTGATCCATGCAAGGCAGAGATGATAGTACTCCGCCATGCTTGAGTTGAGTTGGGCATTTCAATCTATCACGTGGCCCCCGTTCGCACATGCGTGTCGCGAGTCACAACAAACAGAATATTAGAGGGTCAAGTTTGTCTGGACTCGTTTGGGCCGTATTAGGATCATCTGTGTTTGGACAAAAATGTTTTCATATTGGCTTTGAAATGTGTTTGATTATGTCACGAGGAGGATGGTTGGGTACCAATGGGTACTGCGATCTCCATGGAGTGATGAAATTGTCAAGACCCTTGAGGAGTGCACCTGCTGGCATAATAAGGACGAAGTACCAGAACCTGTGATGCTTGTGCTCCTACAGTGGAGGAATCTTGAGACGACAAATGCCCTTATCTAGCCGAGCCGACAGTGTTGAATGGTTCAGATTTAGATTCAGTCCAAACATCATTGCAAGAATTTGGGCTGGAGAAACTTCCACAAACATCAAATCACGCACAGAGAGAAGAGTACTGGTACCACGTTCTGGTTTACTGTTCATAAACACTAATACACACACATGTTTTTTTTTTCTATGAAGATAAAAACACACACGTTCACTGTATATCCATGTCACACGTACACACACACACACACCCTGAACAGTATTATTTTCATCGGATGGCCTTTTGCTGGTCTGCGAGAATGTGCAGTGTCAGTGAGCAAATTATGGTGCTGTGCATCAGCATATTAGTAGTACATTGTACACATCCGCATGCACAAAAGATGCATCATCATGTTGATCAAAGTTGAAAGGCACATGCATGTCTGGCTTTGCCGTGCTGCTTCGTCTCCCGGCCCGGTCAATTCACCCTTGCTTTCCCCCCTTTTCAGGTAGATCGGGCTGTCGGCAGCGGCAGCAGTGCGCCGGTGATTGTTAGATCCAATAGTGGTAAATCCATGTCCATAATCCTACTTAACTGAGTGCTGCCGTGCTCAAGACCAAAACGAGAGCGAGAGAGAGTTTGCAATTGCGATGCAGTGGTCCTATCCAATCCAAGTGAGATTTCGACCAAGGAAGGTGCTTTTTGCATGCAAGACGGCCCCTCTCCTACGCACGCATGTCTCTCGAGCGAATCCTAGTAGTTCCAGCTTTCATGTGACCTGACCTTGATGCATAAACCGGCATGCATATTCAGGGACTGTGCTGCCCGGCCAAATCATCATCATAGTTCGGACATTCACCCACCATGCCGTGTCTCCGGGCGTCTTGCAAGTTGCAAATCAGGCCGAGGGGCCGGATCGAGGAGGTGTACCATTTTGTATGTACGTAACCATGTTTGATATTGTAATGTAGGATGGGCTCAAGCCTATGATAGTGTCAAAAACTGAGGCCCCGAACTGCAAGCAGCATGGGTGTTCCAATCATCAGTCATGCTACACAGGCTTTGTTAGCTTTTGTGACCGAATGATGGGATCTCAACTCATGTAGTACGTCTCGGACGAACAAATCTATCGTCTTTTGCTTTTCCTTATTGTGTCTATTATGTGTTGGAATGATGCCAAGGTGAGCACTTGTCCTAGGTGTTGTACTGTGTACGTATGATCTTCATGCTGTCCGCACTGCAACCCGCCAAGGTCTGCTGCAGTATCATTTTACAGGAAAACACGCTATACCGTCGTACTCTAAATGCTACACTACGTGAGGCGTGCATTCCGTTTACTCCAAATCTAGCATGGATAGTGAAGGAATAGTGGAGGAACGGTAACAGGTAAGATCTAGAAAATAGAGGAAAGAATAGTAAAAATAATAGAGGAAAAAATAGAGGAAATTTGGTATAGAAAAAAAATTATTATATAATATATGATAATTGAGATAGAGGATTGATATAGAGTATGAATGAGTACGAAAAAACTGGATATAGAAGAGATAACCTTACTTAACACAATGAAATATTCGTTTTAGAGGATGAATTTGGAGTATAACGAGTGCGGTGAATCTCAACCGTGCAAAAGTACTACTACATAGCATCGGCAACCAATGTGTTACACGCTGCCGTGCAGATTTTCTTTCCACCCACGTGTCAAGTTTACAAAACTGACAAAGCAAGCAATACCATTCTTATAATGTACTCCCTTTGTTTTAAAATAATTTTATATTTAGGTTTGATCAAACTTTGCTTATTATTAACTCTGTCCCATATTACTTGTTGATTTGAACATAGAGATTAAAGAGAAGTGAAAAACGTTTGTCTGTAGAAAACGAGAAGGAGATAGATAGAGATGTATTGAGGAAAAATATATATATTAAAATATAAGAATAACAAGTAAATTGAAAAAACTAAAGAAGTGTAAGATAACAGTTAACATTATTTTATTTGTCATGTGTGTTTAGAAAATAAAAAAATATACTATAGTGACCCCTTGTAAAGCCGCGGCAGCCGAGAAGATAGCTGATCGTGCGGGCAACACGCAAGAACGGTGCAGCAAGATGGCTCGCTCTGTTGGTGAAACGCTGATTGGTGCGGTGCGCTTCTCCTCTTTTTGCGTCCGCTGCCATGCATATATCCCTGCTTCGGTGTCGATCGCGTTCACGAACCGAACTGGCGAAGATCAATCGATCAGCTTTTTTAAAAAAAAAATACTACTGTAGTAACAAAAAGATCGATCGATCAATCGATCGTCTGCTGCGTAGCAGAGCAGAGCACCAGGGCCCGTGTTGGTGACGGTGGGCTGGGAAGATCAGCAGCAGCGGTCGATCGATCCGTCGGCATCAACAGCGTTTTTACCTCAAGCAGCCTAACCTACTCATATGCCTACTTGCCTACTATAGCATACTACTCCGTAGGCTACTATATAGCCTGGCTGCAGAGGCTACGTGGAGAAGTGCACGGCATGCATCGGTGTGTGCTTGGCTGCTTCCGCACAGCACAGGTATCTGCGGGCTATGCCACGTCAGGAGTAGCTCCGCGCCCCAACGCAACGCACGGGCACGGCGCCTCATGGCGTGTACTGTAATACTGTACGTACGTGGCCGTGGTGTACGTACGTCTGTACGTATAGTAAGCTCGTTGTTACAGCATGCCTGACGAGCCTACAAATGGACGCTACTCCACGTAGGTGTACTTGCTGTCCGGCATGGTGAAAGCTCCGTTGCTCCGTTGTCCGTTCACAGCCCAAGTGGCCCTAAAAAAAAAATTTGACAAGAGCTCTGAGTGGATGTTACTAGAAATCCTATGATAATTCAGCACACAATAAGTAATGAAACTTTCCTTTGCCAACAGTATTCCACCAAGAGTCCTCGAAAAATACTGCAGATCGTTGTAAAAAAAAAAAAAACCCTGCAACTCAAAGAGCACCTGAATTTGGTAAACGCTCTGTTAACCTGCAATCCAGAAAGCAGGCAAGCGTAGTGTAGCGACGTGAAGGAACGTCAACAGGCGGGGGCCGAGCAGGGCATGGCATGCCTGGCGAGCTTTTTTCCTCTCTTCCTCCTGACTAGAAACAGAGCAGGGCATCATCATGCTTGGCAAGATCAGACGGCACCAGTCCTTCAACATGTGCACAGACACACACCACGTCGCCCCCGATTCATCACATGGAAAGAAAGAAATCGATGGAGAGAGACGTGAGAAAGCAAGCGCGAGGAGCGGAGAGGAGAAGAGGAAACGTCGGCAGGTGAAGGAGGCAATGGATCCGCCATCGGATTCGCACCTGTCAATGTCATTCGGGCGCGTCCGCCTGTCGACCATGCAGTTACCGTTTGGGTCGCGGCTGCAGTACGGTGTATTTGTACAAGGTATCTAGTACGGTGGCACTGCACGTAGTAGTGTACAGAAGAGTAGCCCGGTGGGGGGACCGGTCGTCGTCAGTCGTCGCCTTCTTTTTACACTTTGGTTCTTCTCTTCGGCTGTCACTCACTTTGCGGAGCAACAGCAGCAGCAAAGCGCCAAAGGCCAAAGGGAGCGCGCGCATTTTCAAAAGGTGAAAAACAACCAGGGTTTCATCTCACTCCCATCAAATTCATACTTTCGTATTTTGTTTCCTGCTCTTTTTTTTTTCTTTTTTGTTCTCGCGTCCTTTTGACCACCTTCTTTCTCGTTTTCTCTTTCGGACCGGACGAATTCAAGAACCGTTTTTGGCATGCGTATGGCCAAAGGCAAGAAGAAGTCTTTGGCATGTGTCGGTGGTGGGGCTTCAAGTGTCGAGTGCTCTCGGTAATGGCTGGTTAATTCTTCTTCGTTGGGGAGAGAAGTGTAGCTGCACGGCCACCCAGCTAAGCCGACGATCGGTACGCAGAGACAGCAGTCCTCCCTATAAGACAGGTGATGAGATGTGTTTGCATAAATGAGAGCAAGGCACCGAGAACAATTTGCTCCATCCGATGAGTTCGGGGGGTCCTTTTCTCCATTCGCTTCCGGTGTCTCCCTGCAGAGGCCAGAGGCCCAAGTGCTCCAGGCGATGACCTACTCGCATACTCCATGATCCCGATTCATCATGACCTACTCGCATTGCAATTGCCCCAAGTGCTCCAGGCGAACCGGCATGATGATGCAAGTAGTAGAAGTATCATGCAGATTGCAGGGGAGTACGATCCAGCGCACCTCGCGGCGTTAGCGAATCATCTACGGTGCTCCGGGCCAAAATGCAATGGAACAGAGATAATGGAGAATAAAAGAAGTTTACTGTGTATCGCCTCATTCTTGCACAAATGTTGCCGGATATACTCATGTTTAGACCAAGTGGTATGGATCATTATATTACGCATAAAATCTGATGATTCATCGACCAGAACACAATACAATACAATACGTACGTTTCATGCGTGTCTCTTGCATTCTCCAGGCACAAGTTGTGCCACGGATCCAGGCGCCAATCTCGTGCACGTTCCCTATAGCTTCTCCTCTTCGTCTCTGGGGCCAAATAAAGCGGAGCATGATCGTGTCCATTATCATCGACACTGATGGTTGTTGCGCCGATAATCGGGGGTGTTGTGCGGTTGCACGTACAGACCACGTACGTGCCGTTGCAATAAAATATTCTGGTGACACCATTTGCTTTTGGTTAGATTCTTAAAACACATGCTTCATCAATCTTCATATGCTAGGAATGGATAAATAAGAAATTTGATCATTTTCATTTGATTAAAAGTTTAGACAACTTTCAATCATCGTTTTATAATATCAGATCTAAATCTAACATTTTATAATTCTTATACATGCAATTTTTTTAAAAAAATTAAAATATAAAGTAATAAATCATCGATTGAAAACTTTTAGTTGATTTAAGGCCGAGAAATATAAACAAATAAACACTTGTTTTCTTCTCCAACCCTGAAAATAAACTATTTATGATCCTTTTCTCAAGGTGTGCATGAAATGCATTTTAAATGTTTCACATAAATATTTTGTTAATGATGATTAAAATTATAAAAGTTTGACTTAGGAGAAAACCAGAACTAGCTATATTCTGAGACGAAGGAAATATAAATTATTGAATTTACATCCATGACTTAGAAAGTTGATTGAAAGAAAAACTGACAAGGGCAAAAAAAAAAAAAAAATTGCTACTACTCGGCATGTACGTCTTGTTGGGTGTCCAGTACTTGTTGGTCACTCATAATCATTTCTTAAGCTTTAATATACCTGTAATAATGATGTCTAGCAAGGACATCAGCTCCCATACGGTCAACGACAAACGCTGCATGTGTACGTGTTTCTCTCCTGCTCTGTTAATACACTGGACAGATATGCCGGCCAATTCTTAGGGTAATTTAGGTGAAGTCCAGTTTGATCAAGATGGACAGATTTTGTTATGTAGGAGCCACATCAACAATTTGCTGCATTAAGGAGATGTTGCCACGTTGTTTTCTTGAGTTAGAGATGGAGGTCATAAATTCGCCCGCCAAAACAGGAGCCCAGCTGGATCCTTTGGCCGCAGGTCCATCCATGGCTGCCGCCGCGCCAAGATTTTCTGTGTACAGGCGTGCAGCCCCCCTGCGTAGTAAATGAGGCTATTAAACCTGCGGACCAACTAGTGCACCAACCTTAGAACATGGATCTACAACATGGCCACCATTTGAAGCACTCGAGTTTCTGAACAATGTATGTGTCATGTGTGTAAATAAATAAGCGAAAATTTCGATCCATTACCGGTATATGTAATCTTTGCAAATCAAAATGGAGCCAGTGGGTCCAAAATTTGCTGTGTACCGTGAGCAAACTACGCAAGCAGCCAAGAATGAAGCGAGGGCCGCCCCTGAGAGCTCAAAGTACTCGTGCCGTGTCGTTGAGCCGCGGTCATCATCCTTTCCTTAAACAAACATTTTCCTCACTCGTACTGTCGTACTGGAGTCCATTGGTTCTTTAATTTTTTTTTTCCCTCTGCTTCTGCGGCGCCTGCCATTTCCTCGGCGACGCGACCATCAAACTCCAGCGACTCTCTCTCTCTCTCTCTCTCTCTCTCATCGCTCATCGCACGCACGAGATAGAGAGAGAAAGTGGGAAGAGAGCGGCAAAAACAAAAGCAGCAAAAGTTGGAGCGGGAGACCCAAGGAAGAGGAGGAGGGAGGAGGGAGCTTTGCTGTTTTCTCTGCGGCGCCGGGCAAAGCCGACCGGACCGCGCGGTAGAGAGAGAAGAAAAGCGCGGCGTCGTCCTTGCCTTGTCACGGTCGCCTCGGCGTCTTCTTCCTCTCCCTCCCTCTTGCCCTCCGTCCCATTGCAATGTCACACGAGCCTTGAGCTGCTGTGCTGAGGCCTCTCTCGGTTTCTCCCCGGGTTGCCGTTCTTGGCATCTTTGCCTTGAGACCCTCTTGGCTTCCAAGGCTTGGCGATCTTGCTTCTCGCATTGTTCGTCCCAGTCATCATCTCCAGCTGGTTCTCCCGGTGGTTGATGAGGCGGCGGCGGCGGTCGTTGTTGCTGTGAGTGACTTGGGAGGAAGAGGGGAGGAGGCAAAGCATCATTGTGCATGGAGGGGGAGGAGGGCTCGTGCTTGGCTCCGGTGCCTTCACAGCAGCAGCAGCAGCAACAGCAGCAGATACGGGTGGTCCGGTGCCCCAAGTGCGACAAGCTCCTGCCGGAGCTGCCCAATTACTCGGTCTACGTTTGCGGCGGCTGCGGCACCACGCTCCAAGGTATCTCTCGCCTTTTCCTCCTCCTCCTCCTCCTCCCATGTCTGTCGTGTTGCAACTCCTCTGCACTGTTCTTATTGGGCATGCATCTTTGTTCCCTTTCTTTACCCATTTCATCCGCATTTTAGTACTACTACTCGTTAATAATCGATTTTCCAGACCAGGCAGCAATCATTAGCCCGCCGCAACCACGGAATCTCTTGTTAATTTTCGAGACAGCAAGGCATTGTTAATCTGTCAAATGGGTTCGTGGCCACCGCTTCTGGTGGTGGGTTGGGCGGTCTCCTGGACGCGGATGTGACCAGCTCATTTCGTCGTCTTTCGAGTTCCCAAAGATTCCATTGTTTAGTTGCTTTATTTAGGTGCTATTGACTGACCATTTTGGACGAGTTTGATTAGTCGATTTGGTCTTCTTTCCTGGTGTTTCCTTCCCATCCTGAAAATGTTTCTCCTAGCATTTTTTTTTGTCGAAATCTTGGGCGATTGGTCCAACTCTCTTTTGCAGTAAACTTAGAGCCAAATTTATCTTGTTGACAGCTTCCGCTCAACCTCAAGCCCTGAGTAACAAAGATTTAAGGTTGCAAAACTCTGAACAGAAGGATTATTGCCTTCATCTTGGTTTACATATTTTGCCATTTTTTTTTGTTCTTTTTGACTCAACATGCTTGTCGCCGGGTACAAGTTAATAATCGATTATTGACAACCATTTCAGTTTTGTGGTTCCCAAGTGGGTAAGGCTGAAATGAATAGAATTTCTTGCCTTCGCCAAGATGGGTTTGTTTAGTATTTCATTCTTTAATCAACACTTCTATAGCAGAGAAAATGGTAGGCACCATTGCTGTTGGATGGTCTACTTCTTTGATGACTGGGTCTTGAGGCATTGTAATTGTTGGTCCTAATAATTTGATCTAGCTCCTATTTGCCTCAATTTGAGGGGCGCCAAATACTTTACCTAGTGGTGGTGCTTATCTGTATTTGCCTTGCGCATACGGGAGCTAAACTTGCAGTGTTGTTGCCTTGTTGGACGAAAAAATGTTGTTCTGATTATTTGCACATTTCAAGGATCCTCAATAATCCAGTTCCTTTTTCTGAAGATTTTATTTCTCGTAAATCTCTATTATTTTCTTGCTTAGCTAAATTTTGTGCGATGTTTGCTGCTATTAACAACCACATTTTGTCCCCCTGAACAATTTTTGCAGCAAAGAAGAGCTCAGCATCTGATACTTCTTCAAATAAGTCTGATGGGGAACATGTGAAGTACCTTGAAGTGCTTGAAAGTTTACCAGACAAGAAAGGAGTGGTATCTGAGGCTGGTGCAGTCCAAGAAGGTGACCCCAACAAAGTTCAAGCTAGGCCAGAAGAAAGATTTGCACTCAACAGAATGTCAGCTGTACCTGGATTCAGTTTTGATGATAACCAAACGACAGGCGCAACCAGCTCCGTGAAGCCTGAATCTGCTTTTAGGGATGGTAACAGAGAAATTCGGGAGGCAAAGTACCGCCGAATTCGTCACGAAGACAAAGGCGAAGCAAAGCTGCCACCTAGGGTGCGAGACAGATCTCCTAGGTCTGTGGTTAACAGCATCTCCTCAAATGCTTACCCTGGAGAAGGCTCATCTGAGTATCATGTGAAACCTGGATTCAGACATGCCAATGGTGAGCATGCTGACAGGAGGAATTCGGATGGTCCAAGCAGAGTCAATGGCCTTGAGAAGGATCGTTCGGAGCTATTGCGGATGCTTGATGAGTTAAGGGACCAGGTACAGAGATCCTGTGAGATTTCTGAGAAGCCAAGCGCTAGTCCTTCCAACAATAGAGTGGTGGACGCTGCAAGTTCATATAATCCTCATGAGCGGCTGAGTCGATTGAGGTATGGTTCACCTCACTTGCAACGGAATGGTTCTCAGCGCTCACCATCCTTGAATGGGCAGACACCTGTCATTCCTCATGCACATCCGTCAGTTCCTGCACAACAAGATCTCCATGGATACGGGGAGCCTGTCATACACATGGGTGCTCCTAGCTGTGGGCCGTATCCATGGAGAAACTTTGATAATTATCTCCATGGACAGTATGATCCTGATCCTCTGATCTCGTATCACCATGATGGCTTTTACCATCAGCCTGCTTGCTCTTGCCTACATTGCTACCACCGTGAATTCTTACCTGTTCATGGGGCACCACTGGGTTTCAACAATCACAGGCCACCGTATGTTATGAACAATCCTAGCTTGTACCCTATAGAAGGCCCAATGATGTTTGGCGCACAGAATTACAACTCAAGAGGTGTCAATGCTTTGATGCGGCGCAATCACATGAGGCCCACCGTGAATAGAAAACCTGCTCAGACTTGTGAACCAATTGCCAATGCTGCCCCATTTACAATATGCTACAACTGCTATGAAGTGCTGCAGCTTCCCAAGAAGTCTTCCTTGCTGGAGAAGGATGAGTACAAGTTGCGCTGCGGTTCCTGCTCACATGGAATTGTGGTCAAACTTGATGGAAGCAGGCTTTATGTTTCAGCACCTACACCAGTTTCACACTTATCTTCTGAAGATTGCTCCAACAATGGCCAGGGAAGCAATGGACAGACCCCTGATGAGAGACTACTTCCATCTTACAGTTTTTCTGTAGGTAGTCATTGCTCGCATGAAAAGGATCTGCCCTCAAATTCAAGTGAAGCGGACAAAATGCAAAGCTTCTCATCAGCTTCCAGCATTTCTGAGGATGACAATAGCCCAGCTAGATCTAATTCACAGAAGCACTCCTCTGGTTCCAGGGACCTTCATCCTGATTCTCAAGTTGCCACCCGTGTTCCAAGTTTACATCTTCGTGATCATTTTGAATATTCACCATCAGAGAGGGTGGTTGATGGGTCAGGAAAAGGAAGCAGAAGTACCCGATCTGAACATGAAAAGGGTGTCTTAACAGAAAGCTTCAAGCCAAATACAGTAAAAGACGTACCTGTAGCGAGTGTCTTAGACTTGTCAGATGATGATGAATATGATGATCCCGAATACAACCAAGATTCAGGTGACACGGCGAAGTATATGGACCACCCAAGGGCCACAAAGTCGGGTGATTCTTTCTTCAGCAACCTGATAAAGAAGAGCTTTAAAATTAATGGTGGAATGGGCAATGGCAGGGCTAAAGTTTTCATCAATGGCTATCCTATGTCTGATCGTGCTGTCAGGAAGGCTGAGAAGATAGCCGGACCAATCTATCCTGGCGAATACTGGTATAATTGCACATTCTAAACGCATTTGAGTTCTATTCATTACTGATAGTGTAGTTCTGTCCTAAAATGTATTTTTTGCGGCAACAATAGTTGACATTTTATCTTATATCCAATAGGTATGACTACCGTGCTGGATTCTGGGGTGTTATGGGACAGTCCTGCCTTGGCATGATACCTGTAAGCGTGCTTATACTTGATTTGACTATTGTTGTATTGTACCCCAGTCATCATTCATATCTTGACCAAAGCTCTTAATTGGATTTCTATGCTGCAGCCATACATTCCAGAATTTAATTATCCTATGCCCAAGAACTGTGCTGGTGGAAATACTGGTGTATTCATCAACGGGAGAGAACTTCACCAGAAGGATTTGGATCTACTTGTAGGTCGTGGACTTTCAGATTCTCCTGGCAGATCATATAGAGTCGAGATGTCTGGTAAAGTGTCTGACGAAGTATCTGGTGAAGAGCTTTATTGCCTTGGCAAACTTGCACCAACGTAAGCAACTTTAAATTCTATCTGTTCTTTACTAGTTGTTTCCTCCCATATAAGTGAATACTCTTGCATAGCTTCATATACTGTTGCCTATGCCTGATTGATTTTATTCGAAATCCATTGCCCAATTGCTGCTCTTTGAGGAAGCCATTTCTTATCACCGAGCATTGATTTTTAAATAATGGTAAAACTGTCTTGCAAAGTTGGATTTTATCCTTATCCTGTCTAGTTAAGAATCAGAGTGTTGTATCTGTTGCATGTAAGTATGAAATATGCTATAAAACCAACTGTTCAGTATAAATTAGCACATTTACATATATGCATTTTTTTGCGTGAAAAAAAGGCCCCAAGCAGAGAATAAAATGAATCTTTTGGAGGCCAAATTTGTGTATGACATGGCCCTTTGACTAAGTCAAAGGGCCTAGTTATTTTGGAGGCCAAATTTTGTATAACCAGTGACATTGAATTTGCTGAACTCACGGTTGGTGCTTTTGGTTGATGTGCATCCAATATGTTCGCACTGTGATCCCACTTTCCTTACCCGAAAGCAATAACTAACCACAATTTGTTGTTGGAAATAAACAGGGTGGAGAAGATGAAACGTGGGTTCGGCATGCGTACCCCAAGAATCATCCAGTGACGGTGAAAGGAAGGCGGCTGTTGGTGATCGTCTGGCTTTGGGATGCTTTGCCACGTTCCTCTTCTGAAGATAGTGTTTTGCATCTTTTGCTCGCCTGCCTGCCTGTGTCGGGCAGCTGTGGGTCGGATGGCTCTAATTATTTTGTATTAAAGGAAGTGCGTTGGAGTGTCGCGTGTGATGTAATTTTGCTTGCTCGACCTAACCTTGCTGCTATATCTGAACTCGTGGGAACTTTGCAAGTTGCAATACAAGTTTCAGTGCCTTTCAAAAAAAAAAAAAAGCCTGAGTTCGTGACACTGCTCTGGTGCATAGAGGGGGGGGGGGGCTACCGTGGTTGCTGCTTTGTCTCTCAATTTCCGAAAGGTTGCCGACTTGCCGCCGCCAAACTGAAGATCCCTCGGGCGCAGCTTTTCCAGCCGCCACCGCTGGTTCATTGTGTCCACCTCCACTCGAACAATGCCACAGCCCGCCGCTGGTTCGCACTAATCGCCGGTTCTCTACCGTAGCCGACGGGCACTTCCGCCGGCGAGAGCGGCCATCGCCGGCTCAGGCTCTGGTACAGCGAGCTTCGCGTGACATGGATACGGCGCATGGTCCGGTGCGACCTAGGCCAAAATGGGCTGGCGTGAGGGACCACGACCTAGGCCTTATCTGAAGACAAGTACTGGGCCTCCAAATCTCACTTCACTAGATTATTGGTGTAAAGCCCACGGAACGCTTACTCAGGCTTGGCCCATGAACATTAGCTCGAAGGCCCGATCCATACATCCGCGAAACCCTAGCCCTACTATATAAGTTCTCTCGCGCGCCTCCGACTCAAGCCCTCCCCGCACCCGCGCCGCCGCCACTCCCGCTTCGCAGTTCGGACCTCGCCGCTGCCGCTGACGCCTCCGGACCCGTCGCCGAGATGGTACGCCGCTTCTTCTCTTCCTGCCGCTGTTCCTTCCTTTACCGATGACATGTGGCCCTGATTGTTTGTCTTCGCGTGGATCTGTGACATGCGGGCATGAGTTTTGGTGTTCCTATAGGCTGCATCGTATGAATTATTGCCTGTCATTCTTCGGAGGATGAGTAGTCCTAAATGATGCTTGTGTTTCTGATGTGCCTTGCTAAATCGTCCTCGTTCGCGCGTTTTAAGGCTTGTTGTTTAGGCTGCAACTCGATGCACTCATGGGTTAGGCTATATGGATTATTGTTCGGAATGGGGTGTGATTTGATATTTTGTCCTGCAAGCATCTCGAAGCAGTAGTTGCGGTTTTTTTTTTCTCAATCCTCTATGAACCTACAGTTAGGTTGTTGGCCCAAATAGGCTTCATAGAGATTTTGTGGTTGCCATTGCTAGAATCACATGTAGTCTGGAAGAGCTGCTGGCTAAGTCGGTAACAGTGCCTGATGATGTGTCCAGAGGTCACTCTGGGATTAAGATATGAGCAGTTAGATCACACCTTGCCCTTTCGTCAGAAGGCACGCAAGTGGAACTGCTAAATCATGTCCCGTGTATACTGTTGTTGGGCCGCAAATCACCTGTGATTCGAACATGACTAGTGAGGTAAATAAAACACAGCTATAGGCTTGATATGTTGGTTCTGAGTTTCTGGTTGTTAGGAATGTTAGTTGTGCAATTAAGCTGAGTATGTTGTAGGCTTTGCAACGTACAGTTTTGTTGGTAAGATAATGCAGTGTAGCTCTTGATGGGTTACCATTAGTTACATGTCTGAATAAAATACAGTTCAGAAGATAGTGGGGTCAAGGCTCTTTCCTTTTTCAAGTTCTTGGTCTGTAGGAAAGTATGACCAGGCAAAGCCAAAATTGTCAAGTATTTGATAGTGGTGAGCATTTTCATAGTTTATTTAGAGCCTGTTCTACATATTGTCTATATGTATTATGCAGTACTATTTCTTTCATTGGATTAATATTAGTTGTTTATGAAGCGCACTTGTATGTATTACCTGACTAATGCTCCGAGGACAGAACTTTGGTTGATATTTGACTTAAGACTTCACTGATTATACTCTACTAAAGTGCCCCCTCCATAGTTATTTTGAACTATAAGCTGATCATAGAATACTCAAGAAAGGAGTCAGTATGTACCTAAATTGTGTGAATTACTGTGTTTTTTTTTGTTCTTAATGGAGCAGGTGTAATCTTTTTCGTTTTGCAAACATTTAACTGTCTTTTCAGTACCTTACAACTAGAATTCTACCATTCTTATTGTAACAACTTTAGTAAGTGGATTCTGATTTATTGCCTGCCATCCTATGCAGACGAAGCGCACCAAGAAGGCCGGAATCGTTGGCAAATATGGTACGGATCATTGGAAAGACTACCTTTACCTATATCACTCTCTGGAATATTCTGAAGTTAAACCTTACAATTTACAATGTTATAGGAACAAGGTATGGTGCTAGCTTGCGTAAGCAGATCAAGAAGATGGAGGTGTCTCAGCACTCCAAGTACTTCTGTGAGTTTTGTGGGAAGGTACGTCTTCTGTTTCTTAGCCTGATTTTGTATTTGTCCAGCTGCTTCTAGCTGTTTCTTGAGTTATTGACTGCATGTTATATATGTTTTTGTACTTGCTATCACAATTACGGATCTGTAGCTCTATGTTTATTTGAGTGCATGGAGTATTCATTTGTTTACTCTGCCTCATAGTTAGTTTAAGCATGTTAAGATTTTTTCACCCCCTAATTGTAAGATATTTTTTCTAACCTCTTGCTCTATTTTCTTTGCCAGTTTGCTGTGAAGAGGAAAGCGGTTGGAATTTGGGGATGCAAGGACTGCGGGAAGGTCAAGGCTGGTGGTGCTTATACCATGAAGTATTTCCTTGCAAACTCTCTTCTGTCCTAAAACAAGCGTACATTGCAAAGATCTCACTATTTTTTGTGCATTTGCAGCACTGCTAGTGCAGTCACTGTCAGGAGCACAATTCGGCGTTTGAGGGAGCAGACTGAGGCGTGATTGGAGCTCTTTTCATTAGGAGTCCCAGAGTTTATCTTGTCAAGAGTAGGGAATCACTATCTTGTGGACTATCTGGCCAGCGAATGGTCCAGTATTTTTGTCTTATCCTTCAGGATCTCTAAAAGTTTGGTGCTTAATTTGTACTTTGTTGCCGTCGCAAAATTGACCAGTGATCTAGTGATCCTATGACATTGCCATGTCGTCGAGTTCGATGTTTACACTTTTGGCTTCCGATCAATTTTTTGAATTCTTCTCCTGACTAGAAATTACAAAGAGATGCAAATCTCAATTGCAACTCCTCGTGCGAAGGTTCTGTTTGAGAATGTTTTAAACCTCCTGTTGTGCTACCTCATTACACCACTGGAAGAACTTCACGTATGACTGCGCAAGAACAGTAAATTATCATGATTTCAGATCGTTCGATTAATTACAATAAGTCGTTGATTAATTGACTTATTGGTTAGGTGCACTTGATCAGAGTCAGCCATTCGATTAGGTTGATTAGTTGCTTGATTGTTCACCTAATTGATGACTAATCATGATTAGGCGTTCATTTTGATTGAGGACGATTAGGTTTCAGCCAAATTCGACCCAGAGTGAGCCTAGCTGAAATGGACCTATTTTGGCCCATTGAGGTGTGAGTTGAACCTAGAGCCTCTCTCTCCCTCCTATGTTCTGTCTCTCTCGTGCGAGATGTAGCCGGCGGCGGCCGCCGAAGCTCCCCAACTCCCTGCCCCTACCCTGTCACCAAGGACCTGTCGGCCACCGCCCAGTCAAGGACGCCACCCAAGCAGTCCATCTCCCTGCTCCTCTCACCCAGCCAAGGACGACGCCCAAGCAGCCCATCTCCCTGCTCCCCTCACCTGTCGCCTAGTTGAGGATGGCGGCCAAGCGCCCAGCCGAGCCGCCGAGGACGCCGCCGGCCACCACCTCGCAGGGGTTATGGTGATGCAGAGAAGCACTTCTCTGTAGTCAAGTACTCCTCTCTTATCAATCTGTGCACTCAAATTACCTTATTTTCTATAAAAATAATATATAAATTAGTATATATACTACACTATATGACCTAATCGGTCAGCTAGGAGGAGGACGATCAGGTGACCTGATCGACCAATCTGAGATCGACTAATCGCCCCTTATCGTCCGATAAGTCGATCTGATCGGTTGATCGGTCCCTTGACGATCGGAATCGATCAGCCGATCTGAAAACATGGCAGTGAAATACCATTGTTGCATCCAGGAAAGAGATCTACTCTTGTTATTTCACACGCTTGCCAACATCTTATAGGTCATCTCGTTTGGAACACTTGTCGTATTGAGCAGCTTCGAGCTCGAGATTCTAATTTCCAAAGCCATATTAAGTTATTAACCTACTCCCAGAATGTCCTAGAAAATCTGGTACAATACACCATTCGGTGAGTGTGCCTTTCGGTAACATGCTTCACTCGTTTGACTTACCGCAAAAAGGAAAAAAAAAAGATGTTTGGGCCTAATTACAACATGCGCTAATAATGACATATTATGACCCAACACCCAGTGCTTCCCGGGCTTGAAGCCCAACGCTCGTACGGCCCGTACAAAACTACGGTCCATTTAGTGACTGGCAACGTTCGGAAATCCAAACAGGACCACTAAACATGTAGTACTATTTCAATACATTTCGAAAACTAAAACATGGAAGGCAATCGTCAAAAAAAAACGGAGAACAAGGTAAGCACTAATTGTACAGCTAAACCACCTTCCTGGCAAGTGGCATCTTCTCTTCAAATCTTGGGTCCCTACCTGCCAGAGACTCCCCAGGCTAGCCGTTGACGCGCTCCCACGTGACGACGTCACCCCTTCCTTCCTCGTTAACCATCGTTCAAATTTCAAATTTCTGACCGTTGCGTTCTTTGCCCGTTCCCCTCCCCTTCCCAGCTATAAAGTCAAAGGAATCGAACCAGATCACCGACAACACCAGCTCCACCTCCTCGACGCCCGCGCTTCCTCCTTCTCCTCTCTCGATCCAATCCATGGCGACCGTGGCGGCGGAGAGCAAGAGGGGCGGCGGCCGGGGCCGCAAGGCGCTCGTGGCCGTGCTCGACAACGAGGCCAACATCTCCGCCGGGAAGGCCGACGTGGTCCACTCGTACGCGCAGAAGGCGAAGCGGGCGCCATCAAAGAGCAGCAAGGCCAAGGCCAAGGCGGCTGCGGCTGCGGCCTCTCCCGTTGCGGCGCCGGCCGACGAGATGGCCGAGCTGCAGGGGATGCTGGAGAGGCTGCGATTGGAGAAGGAGAAGGCGGAGGAGATGGTGCGCGAGAGGGACGAGGTGATCCGGAAGAAGGAGGAGGAGATCGAGACCAGGGAGAAGGAGCAGGGACGCCTCCAGGCCGAACTCCGCAAGGTGCAGCGCGCCAAGGAGTTCAAGCCCACCGTGGTACGTCCTCATACCCTTCAATCTGTTCAGATCTGTTACTATGGTTATGCACTCGAATCGTTCTGATCTTGTTTGATCGAATCGGTCTGATCTCATTTGATCTCTCGTGCAGAGCATCCCCTTTGTCAAGTCGTTGCTGGAGAAAGAGCAGGAAGGGGACGATAAGGGCAAGAAGAAGGGTAAGGGCAAGGCTAACAAGGAGAGGAAGAAGCCTTGCCCGGCGTACGTTCTCTGGTGCAAGGACCAGTGGACCGAGGTGAGTGAGATTAACCTCTTCCAAAAATCACGACCGATTTCCCCAATTTTTCGCTCACCCGTCAGGTGTTTGACGAATTGCATTGTCCTTGGTATTTTCAGATCAAGAAGGAGAACCCGGAGGCTGACTTCAAGGAGGTGTCCAACGCGCTGGGAGCCAAATGGAAGGCTGTTGGAGCGGAGGAGAAGCGGCCGTACGAGGAGAGGTACCGGCAGGACAAGGAGGCCTACCTGCAGGTGGTCGGCCAGGAGAAGCGCGAGGCCGAGGCGATGAAGCTGCTCGAGGAGGAGCAGATGCGCTGGACCGCCAAGGAGCTGCTGGAGCAGTACGTCAAGTTCAGGCAGGAGGCCGAGGAGGGCGCTGAGGGAAAGAAGGGGAAGAGGAAGAACAACAAGAAGGACAAGGACCCGTCCAAGCCCAAGCAGCCCATGTCGGCATACTTCGTGTACTCGCAGGAGAGGCGTGCCGCCCTTGTTGCTGAGAAGAAGAACGTGCCCGAGGTGATTTAAATGTGTCCAATTTTTGTCAGGTTTCAGGTCGTGTATTACTGTTGCGTGTAACTGATCTGATATGGATTTCATGTGTTTATGTAGATCGGCAAGATCACTGGGGAGGAGTGGAAGAGCATGACGGAGGCTCAGAAGGCTCCCTACGAGAAGGTTGCGAAGAAGCAGAAGGAAGAATACCTGAAGCAAATGGAGGTGTACAAGCAGAACAAGATCGAGGTGTGACAGTTGTACACTAGCACTTGGTCGCACCCTTCGTGTATATCAAATGATGGGATGATATTTAATGTCAAACTTTTGAATTGTATCAGGAAGCTGCGACCCTGGAGAAGGAAGAGGAGGAGCAGAAGAAAATCCTCAAGCAGGAGGCTCTCCAGCTGCTCAAGAAGAAGGAGAAGACAGAGAACATCATCAAGGTATGAGAAGCCCTATATATTTTTGTTTGCATAATAGTGCTGTGTTAACTGTTAATTATGGTCTAATAATCGCTGATCCTTGAGCAGAAAACCAAAGAAAAGCGCCAGAAGAAAAAGCAGGAGAATGCTGATCCGAACAGGCCCAAGAAGCCAGCATCTAATTTCATTCTGTTCAGGTAGAACTCAAATTCCACGGCCTCATTCTATACTTGTGTAACATGATGGTCCCTGTGCTGAATGGTTTTGGTCCTGTAATTTTTCAGTAAGGAAGCGAGGAAGCAGCTGATTGAGGAACGCCCGGGCATCAACAACTCCACGCTGAACGCGCTCATCTCTGTGAAGTGGAAAGAGCTGAGTGGTGAGGAGAAGCAGGTGTGGAATGAGAAGGCCGCGGAGGGTATGGCAGCATACAAGAAGGAGCTGGAGGAGTACACCAAGGCTCAGAGCTCGTCCGCTTAATTGAATTAACAGCTAGGCTTGGGCTGAACTTTCCTAATAAGGATTCTCATCTCTGAATCCTGTTGGTGCAATTAGATTAGCTGGTTTGATTCTTGGACGTCTGCTTCGACTACGTAAAGTGGCAATTCTTGAACATCTAGTTTGGCTAGATTTTCGTGAGTGTGATAATAGTTGTTTGCCACAATTAGTAGCAAGTTGAACATTTTCATTGGGTCTGCAGTTCTGATGAAAACTGTTCACTGTCTGACTGTCTCAACTACTTGGTCTGCTCAACATCGTCATGGGATTTTTGGTTTACAACTTTTAAACAATCCCAGTAGGGTGCGAAAATTTTCAGTAAAATGTTAGCTGAAACAGTATGTCCTGCATTTCTGTTTTTCCAAGTGATGCCATTCGAGTTGAATGTCACAAATATTCGGTCTATCAAACTTTTATGATCTACTTAGATTTTGATGTGTTGAAAGAGCTGTGCGATCAAACAAAAACACAACGACACAAGTTCAGCAAAACAGTTCTTCCAACGCCAAGAAACATTTCTTCCAACTATTCAAATGGAAACATGAGAAAGAGACCCACCTTTTGAGCTGAGCAGGTCGTGACTCATGAGCTTCTGGCGCCAGTGTCACGGACCCGCCTTACCACGGAGACGATTCCGTTCCAGTATCTTCCTCGGGTGACGACACGCGCTGTGGCGCCCAATAGTACAATACATGACAGAGAAAATAATTGCAACAGGAACATAGGTGGAGAAGCAGAGTTTACATAAATCCGAAGTTATATTACAAACCGGAGTTTTGACAAAATAAAGTTGCGGAAGCGAATTGTTCAACACTGGTTCACCACTTTGCCGATATAGCTAAGATACAATCGCCCACTCACGACGACACACAGGGAACATCCCGGCCATAATAGGTGCCTTGCCCAAGCACCGTACCGGCAAGCAAAGACCTAATCCTCCTCTTCATTTGTGGCTCCCACTCAATGTTCCAACAGTCGGGACGCTGGCATACCTAATGGAACCTTCCACCACAGTGGCATTCTCCATCCTGGTCATCTGAAAATCATATAGAGCTACGCCCTGAGTAACTAATTTACTCAGCAAGACTGACCCGTCAAAATGGCCAACTACAGCCGACACCTAGACATGCAAAGGCTGGGGATAGGGTTTTTATTGCCAGAAATCCGTCTAAGAGTGGATCCTTATTTTTCAAGTTTTAGCATCAAGTTGAGTTGTCATGCAGAATAATAAATTTAGTTTGCACTAGAGCTATAACAATCATAGTTGCAATACAATTTTAATAATTTCAAACAGCAGTATTAAACCCACTCATCATCTTAATGGCTTCCGACACTGTTCCGTAGCAGCGATCAAGTGGTACTCGTTACTGTGAGGGGCAGCGATTCAAATCGATTTACATCCTGCAGGAGAAACCTGCTTGCACGACCCATACGCGCTTCCGGGAAGCCGTATGGAGCAACCTTTCGCTCACGGTACCGCAGGGTCTTCCGGGTCCAGACTCCCCCGAGAAGGGTCTCCCATCGCGATGCGCCCCGTGCCGTCATCCGTGGGTGGATTGCTCCCTCCTCTCAGCCCCAGTTCCACGAAAGAAGGGAGAAGGCTATCTTCAGACCAAGCGATAGTCGTAGCTACGTCGGTTTACTGGGCCCATATCTCCAGCATGCAAACAGTACGTTCAAACTTGATCCCATGGGCCGGACACGAGACGTAGCCTTAGGGGACTCGGACGGGGCTACCTCCTTGAAGACAAGCTGTCCTTCCCTTTCCACCTAGTTGCCCGTCCGGTTTTCATTGTGATTCCATCCATCCTTTCTTTCATCCGATCATGTTTCTCAGTGATAATATTTCCTATCTACGAGTGGTCTCCATACCACTCGATGAGTAGTCGTCCTAATTTAAGCAGCGCGACTATCGTCCTGAGGCTAATAATCGGAAAGAGGACCTACTGCACGCTAGGGTTGCAATCAACTCCTATCACTTAATGCACAGACAAACTTACATCCCTAGCTAGTGATAGAATAAAAATTTAAAACGGGGTTATGCACCGGGGCTTGCCTTGGTTCTGCTCTTGGTCAGCTACAGCACCTCCAGCTCCTTCGGGATCCTGCTCCGGTCCTGCCTCCACGTGGTTCACGGCGTGATCTATATGATGCAAGAGGGAATGCTATGAGAGAAGATTCATGGCACTTCCTTAATAAATACGTTAATGCACATTGTTATCAGTGGAATTAAATGGTGTGCGGCGAGACATTCGAAAGCATCACTCCAGGAGTGGGGCACAGGACGAGGGTACTTCGTGTATTTCCTTCATGGACTCCAGTACTTGACCGTGACGACGTCGCATCCAAGTACGGTGTGTCGGTGGGTGCCGGGCAAAGCTGTGCAAGTACTGCCCAGGGTTTGCAGGTGCTAACTAAATAGCACTAGTGTGAGCAAAACCTTCGCAAGGTACAAGTACCCGTGAACAGCCTTAAAGTGGATCCATTTTATCAACGGTTAAAATTGCACTCGGGGCACAATTTATTTCGTCGACAAGGTTCTGCTCTTCAAAAGGGGCAGGGGTGATTTATTATAATTAGGTTACACCAGGAGAGAATTAATTGTTAAGTTTTCCTATCAAATACTAAGTCAAAAATTAATTATCAAATACTATAAGAAAAAGACATTAAATTAATTTCAGCTAATAAACAGAGAATTTCTATATGAAAGTTTTCCAGGAAGACTAAAACTGAAAATCCCACCTGGAGGCCAATTTTTAATATTTTATCAGCTCTCTGTAATTAATTAAAATTCTATTAGTGTTTTTCCTATTTATTTTAACTCTGGTATAAAAATTACTATGCATGTGGCATTAGCATTTTTCTACCACAGTACAAGTTCACACAAGTCTAACAAAATTTACCTTGCTATAAAATTCCTATTATTCAATTTACTATGTAATTTACCAGTTTAACCTATTTCTGGAAATGTTTTAAATAAGAAAATTCGATTTTTACTCCGCGGGCCGCAAACAGGCAGCCCACTAGGCTGGGACTCGCGCGCGGCCCAGCGGGCGAGCGCGTGCGTGGGGGCGCTCGGCCGAGCGCGGCCCAGAGCGAGGCCAGGCCCACTGGCCTTCGCGGCCCAGTGGCCAGCGGGGCCGAGGGCGCGCGCGCGCGCGCTCTCGCCGGAGCACGGCGGCGCCGGCAGGGGGGGGGGGGGGGGGGGGCTCGCCGCAGCTCGCTGTGGTCCCTGGCTCGGGCTGGTCTCGAAAGGAGAAATGACCTACTCAACCCCGCGCACTTATCTAGGCTATCGAAAACCACCGGCGATGGCCGGACGTAGCCCAGCGACGGCGGCGGAAACAGGGCAGGGTGCGGCGGCGGCTGGCGTGACAAGGGAAGGACGGTTGGACTCGGGATCTCGCCGGAAAGCTTCACTGGAGCACGGAGAAGGAGGTCACCGAGCCTCTCCTGCGAGAGGGAGGCCGGGGGTGCGGTCTCACCGGCGAGGTGGGGGTTGCGGTGGTCGGCGGCGGCCTCGAGCGAAGAACTAGGGGAGAACGTGGTCGGATTTGTCCAACCAGAGCTCAAACGCGTGCGCGAACAAGATGAGAAGCTCCTCGAGCGAGGGATCGAAGGATGGTTCACCTTGGGGTGGTAGCGGCGCGGGGGAACAGTTTGGGGTCGACCGTCGGCGCCGGGGAAGAACCGGGCCGATCTCCCAATGCTGACCGCGCGGTGCAGGGGAAGCAGGTGCAGGCTCGACGGGTCGTCTCGGCGTTGCTTCCAGAAGCTGGGCTCGGGCTCCGGCGGGCGGTGACGGCCAGGCGACGCGGAGCAGCGGCGACGGCGGAAGCAGAGGCGATGGCGGAGAGAGAGCGAGAGCGAGGGAGTGAATGCGGGGGCGATTTCGTTCGGACAGGGAACATAGGGATGTCCGAACGTGCGCGTGGGGCCGTCGATCCGCGGCAACGGCCGTTGGCCATACGCCGGCGACCACGCGGCGCGCGACGGGCGGGGCAGCGCGGCCTCGGCCGGTTGTGTTTTCTCTGTGTCGCTGACAGGCGGGTCCCACGGCTGTTTTTCTTTTTCCTTTTCTTTTTCCAATCCTTTCAGCCGACTGCCTTTACAAATTTTGTTAGAATTAATCAAGATCTGCTAAAATCAGACCAAATTATGGTAGGCTCCCCATAATGTGCTGGTTTTTACAAAAATACTAACTATCAACAGTCCCCACTACAAAAAGCTCAGGAATTTTATGAACAGAGCTGGTTTTTAACCATTCTAACAATTATTTGAGGCCTTTATTGATGGATTAAAATTCTGAGAAAATTCCCAAAATTCTAATTGACCAAGACCATCAACATATAATTTTTGCAAAGGTGAGTCTTATTGAAAATTTGGGACTTGCAGTTCAAAGGGCATTCAATTGGGTTTTGAATTCAATTGAATTGCAATTTGAATTTAAATTCCAATGCTTGGTGTCATGGTTTTATACTGCCTAGGTGACACCCTTGGGACCCTATTGACACTAGGAGTGTCACAGCCAGTCCATTTGTATCCACATAATTTTGATGGCCGCCAAATGTTGATGGTTACGCACATCTTGTAAGAGCCAATTATTGCGAAAAGCACAGGCTAGTTTACTGATTGACAGCAACCAGCTGGGCAAGACCACCGTGATAACTTCGTGCTTTTAACAGTGGACCAATTAAACAGAAAAAGCGGGTTAAAAAGTTTATTTCCTTCACCTTATGATTTTGATCATATCTTTCACTTTGACTAATGGCGAGCGGACAAAAACTGACTTCATATTTAAAATTCTCTGTGCCACAGTACAGTAAGGACCAAGATACTGTCGGTAACTTTGATTTTGGGGAAAAAGATTTCAGGAAAACATAGTGATGCACAAGTTAAATTCAGAAAAATATAGTGTGGCACAAAACTATCCTGCGATTCCTGCTTTTGACCGAAGGTTATGCAGTCACGTGAGACCAAATTAGTGCGAAGAGCACAAGCTAATTTACTGATGATTGACTGCAACCAACTGGGCAAGACAACCGTGATAACTTTTGGCTTTTAACAGTCCACCAGTTAAACAAAAAGTGAACTAAAAAGTTGATTTCTCTAACCGTTTGTACACATTATGGTTTGCTTCACGAGTAAGGCAGTAAAAAGCAATAGAAGATGATTGCTTCTGCCCTCAGGCACACGCAAAAATGATTGTACAACATGTGAACAAGAGCCTCCCAGTTTACAATGGCGGATAAACAAGAACCAAGAAACAAAAAAAAGCTAAAAAATAACACATCTGAACTAAGATGATACTCCTTGCTCTTCTGTAAGAGAGCCTGCCTTCGTTCAAGTTGTCCCCATCGCGAGCCAAATGTGTTATAATTTCTTGCCATCTGTGCTTCAACTTGGCAATATGAACGAAAACTTTATATTTTGGAGATTCTCTCTGCCACTGTACATTATAAGCGCCAAGATACTATTGGCAACTTCAGCTTGGAGCCGTCCGATAAGCCTCGAGATGGTTTCAGGTAAGCACAGGGATGACAATCCAGCTTTGGATCTGGATCGAACGGCCCAGATGCAGTGTGTCTTGGGCGCCTTTAGGAGAAGGCAGAGGACGAACAGAACTGAGCCGATCAAGGCTCAGCTGTGCACGCCGGCACACTACAGGAGCACCTCGACGTGCACGACGGTGGCGGCCTCGGGCGGGCCGACGACGAACCGCTCCGACTTGGTCTTCCTGAGCACGGCGGCGGGGTCCGGCGAGCCCTCGTCGGAGCCGTCGACGACCTCCTCCGTCTCCGGGATGGAGGAGAGCACGCCGGCCCACGACGACGGCCCGGCGCCGAAGCTGTAGTAGTAGCAGTACTCCTCGTCGGTGGGGCCCATCCGGCAGCCGTAGAACCCCGTCGTCATCGTCGGCTCCGCCGCCGCCGGCCGCAGGCGGAGCACCTTGATGAAGAGCTTGTGCAGCAGCTTCGGCAGCCCCGCGCGCTTCTTCATCCGCCCACCGTAGGCCGCGGCGGCCAGCGGCGGTGGCGGCACGGCGGGGGACCACGACATCTCTGCTGGGCTATATTATTGGCTACTGTTGTTCTTACTTGGGTGGTGGAGTTCGTGATGAGGTCGTCGTCGTGTGTCTTTTGGCGCCTTCGCTTGGCTCTCCTCTGTTTAGACCGTGTTTTTATACTACTATCCTATGTACCTACACGGCTAATTGTAGAAAGAGATAGAGACAGAGGGATTAGAGTTCAGAGAGAGATGTGTGTGTTAGGATCAGATAAGGGAGAGAACATTGTATAAAAAAAAAAGATAAGGGAGAGAAGGGAGAGAGAGGAGAGCGGGCAATGCACGCAGCTCGCATGCACTGAAGCAGCAAGCTTTTACAGGTGGACGCAGGTGAGTGGCGCGCTCTCGCTCGGGCTTGCACTGCAGCGTGCGGTCGAGAGCTCGGCGACGAGGACGCATCAGCGAGCAGGCTTTGGGCGCCATCCGTGTCACGGACTCTGCACTGGGCGGCGGCGACGCGGTTAGCTTGATCGTACGGCAGCAAATGAGCAAAGGGCCTAGATTTGCCGTCGAATTCCGATGGATTACATACGCGACACGCAATAATGACATAATGGCAAACTATTAGAAGCCTTTTTTTTTTCTTCTTGCGGACAACGTGACGATGGCCGGCTAAACGCTGATCACAGCAACGTCGTCGCCAATAATTCCTGCTCCCCTATCAGTATACTCGTGCTGTACGTGTGCCTTTTTGTCCTTGCCGTCCGTAATGATGTCATAAAAAAATGCTTAATATTTTTTAAAATTTTTAAATAAGATAAATATTCAAAAGTACCGAAAAAAGTCAATAACCATAACAATTTTAGAATGAAGTGAGAATATAGTAGCATATGCCTTTTTTTTGGTAGAAGTTAATCTTCGTATCATCCACACTGGCTTTTCCTTTTCCATATACTAGTATACTGCCGGTGCTAACGTGACGGTAATGCAAATCAAACAGCAAAACAGTTCTAACACAACATATTTTGTATGCGAATAGACAAATAACAACGGACACAATAGTAAATTTACAATTTGTCTTTTTGGTAGATTTAACAACACAAAATATGCTCCACCGCCATGTTTTTTTTAGTAAAAAAAAAGCAGATTTCTTCATAATAGTACGTTGCCCTAGGGTAATTTAAAACAAAACAATACAATACCAAAACATAATAAGATGCATATCTAATATTCATAAATAAAAGGAAACAAAAGAATAGCATTTCAGGTTCCATACCGAGGGGGTCACTGGACATATGAGGCCGACATTTCCTTTTACTTGACCTTCCACATTGTTTTGTAAGGTAACACTTGAACGGACCATGAAAAGAGCACATTATGACTATAACAACCCTATATTGATGTATCACATATGCTACGATGAACATATTATAATAAATGTGTACGCTCTTAGTCATCTTCAAGTGGAGCACAGTCGATCCTGCTATTACTATCGGACCAGATAGGTTTGAACTCTTGGCGACCCACTCTCCTCTGCCAAGCAGGAAACTACTGGAGTTGATTCAGATCCAAAGCAAGTTAATCACGCCCAAGGGCAATCTCTCAGCATTCATGCATGGTGGGATTTCTTCTATCCCTTTCTCTGCTATATTATCCTTTAAAATTTCTGATTATTATTGGTTCTTCATAATTGACAACATAATACATGGATGATGCATCAGCTAATTCTTGCAACCACTTTTTAGAAATAAGTTTGGGAAATGATTGGACAATGTTTTAGAGATAAAATGGCTTCTTGTTTTAATTGCTAAAATAGCATGATACAATATAATATCATTTTCCATTGATATGTAAACTAAATTAGATTTGTGATTTTGTGTACAGAGGCAGTGAATATTTCCCAGAGTGAATGCACATGCGAAGAATAGAAGTACAAAAACCTGGCTAGAAATACAAGTTGGTGCTTGAATACTGATCACAAGAAGCAAAAATTCAAGAACTACATTGAGCGTTAAGACAAACATATGTGTTTTAGCAGTTTAGCAAACCTCAATGGCTGCTTCACTAAATCTTGGAGTAATTCAGATATATCAAATTTCAAGGTGCCAAGACAATTGTTTAATTCTTTCCTCCTTGAATTGACTGCCGAATGTCATTTTAATGTGCCAAGAAGATGAAATTTCAAGGTGCCAACTAAGAAGATGATACTCAGAGAATGGCCAAATAGAGATGCAAATCACATGGAAGAAGTATATGTTCATATGCTATACCAAATGCTGCAATCCAAATATTCTGATCAAAGGGAACACAATGCATGTAGTACTTGTTATAGAAAGAGTATGATTCTAGTTATATACCAATTGAAGGAAATAAGTGCCCATAGTTGTATTTGCACGCAATCCATAGAAGATAGAAAATTATATAAGAAAAAAAAACTTATTTGAAGAAAACAAATGTCTGTTGTTGTAATTTGCATGATGCATGTAATCCATTCCTAGGAGTCTTGGAGATAGAATACAGTCGAATGTGATTGCTAACAGGATCAATGCATGCATATAATAATTATGGCAATTCGAAGGTTGATCTCTGGCCAGAATAGCTGGAATCGGAGATAGGAGAGGCGCCAGAGCAGACTCGCTTTACCGTAGACTGACAGCAGCCATGTATGGGAGATCACGCACACCGCCGACACTACCTAGCGCCCAGGCTCCTCCGTGGCCTTCAAACGCTGTCGTGGATCTGGGCGACTTGGACAGGACGTAGTGCCATCTGCCGCGATGGCTCCGGGATGCAGTACTACGGCGAGGTCGGTGAAGGCGAAACTGGGATGCAGCAGGGCATGGTTGTGACGACGACGACTGGATCGATGCTTGGCCGGCGCGGCGTGGTTCTTAGCGGAGGCGATGACAGTTGAAGACTGGGGGATGGCAACGCTTCTACGCCGGAGCGTCGCAGGTGCAGATCGTGGGAAGGCAACGCGTGGGCGCCTGGGCATGCGAGTGACGTGGGATCGGAAATTTTGAAGGTGGAGATCCCAACGTTTTTGGTCATTGAATTTGATGTAGTCATCTAAGACAAATTATTGTCCTTTAGATTTATAAAAGAGATTCTTTGATGTGCATTTAGATTAGACTGTGACTGTGGGAGTTAATTTGAGTTAATTAGATGGGTGGATGTAATGAAGTTTTCACTCGTCCTTTTAAGGGGGTAGAGATCACCAATTCACCAGTAACTCCAGTATGTGGGCCCATATTAATCAGGGGGCCGCCGTCTGTTCCTCTAAACAGACAGATATAGGCCCATGATGAACAGATTTGGGTGCTACTAGCAGCAACGCGGAAGTAGGCTCAGTTGCAATGGTTGACGTGTTTTGGGCCGACGGCATGCAGAACCTCTTTCAGCCCACACACCTCTGAAACGACACGCCCACCGCTCAGATTGAAAACAAAATCTCAAACCGGCACATTTTTTTTTTGTTCCAATATTAGTAAAAGTATATATTTTCCTCAAAAATGCTGAAGTAGTTGGTCGACGTGGTGATGACGATCTAGTGCCCTATGAGGCCCTGGTTTTTAGACTCGCCCTGGGCTCCCAAAATACTAGGACCGGCCCTGGGCTGGCTATGCGACCGATTCCGTGGCGGCAGCAAGCTCGATCGGGAAGCAGCTCGGGCATGCATGGTTTGGACTGTACGTGAGCAGGCAGGGATGGGAGATTTCGATCGGGTTCGTAACAACCTTAGCAACAGGCAATATGCACGATACTATACGCACGCTATATGACGATTAAACTAGGCATTCTTTGCCATGCTCGGAAAGTAGTTCAACATATTGCCAAGGCTGCACGGGGAGCTGACTGCTGAGCCACGATGTAACGGTGGATCGACAGCAGCAAGCCATGCATGTATACTACTACGTGAAAAAAAAAAAGCTGAAGCAATGCAATCTGATTTCCGAGAGAGAACCCAGCCATGTCCATGCAGAGCAGCAGAGCCTTTACTTCACGGCCTGACCAATTGAATTGTGTGTCACTGCCGGCGGTGCGAGTCCCACACGCAACGCCAGCCGGCCGACATCCCAATGAAGGATCGGAGACCGGCACGCACAATCCACATGCAATTGTACGCTGTACGACATCGAGAATGCACAAGTTCCCAACAACAACGGCCACCTTGCTCAAGCCACAGTATAGTTGAGCTCTCCACATATGAATCTCGCACCAACCGAACAGAAGTGTACTTGTGCATCATTTCGCCACTATTTAACCTGCTAGTGTTAGCACGAGCCAGCTATGGGTGCTGCTGCTTCTGCACCTTTGATTTATTGCGAGATCTGAAGCACCCATGCATCATCTTTTGCATCCATACTCTTCCAGAGAAACCCTTCTTTCAGTGTAGTATCGTTTAATTAGTTTGTGAATTTTACAGTATGTTCATGGGAGTATATAGGGAATAGGGAGAGAGTGTGTTGCCCATGCATTCGTATTTGTATTAATTCGGTGCAGCTGGGGCATGCATGCCTCTCCGATGGAGAGATCTCCTGAACCCGGACCCTCCAAAGTAAATAGATGGCCTCTCTCTCCATGTCATACCTCTTTCGTGGTGCCATTCAATGCATGTCCTCGCCAGATCGTTGATCGGCTGCAACTTGCTGCTCGCAACACTTGGCTTCAATTAATTAACCTTCCGCACACAGCTGCGGTCGCATGCAAGCATGGGACTCTACGTGTTTGCCCGGCCGAGGAGGCATATGCAATACAGTACGTTTCTCATTCAGGATTTCCTAATCTATATACTCATGTGTGCTCACTGCTCACATGCATATTGAATGATGAACTGCATCCAAATAAATCTGTTTCCGGCATATTAGGCTTTCAAAGGCATACCCAGCCATCAAAATGAAGCTCCTGCATGGTTGGGCTGGGGCGGTTCTATTATTTGAGTATAGCATCATGTGCCACAGTAGGCTGTTACACGATCCACCATGATCTATAGGTATAGTTTGGGGTCTCTTTTATTTTCATAATGACAACGATGTGTAATTTTTATTTCTTTTCGTTCTCCCACTAACAAAATAATTTTTAGTCATTTAGAGCAAATAATGTCATGGCTCTTTTTTTTTGTCAAATATTAAGATAATATATTGAGCATACACTGTGTACATGGCCTATTGCCTTTCGTAGATACGTACATATATATGTACGCAATTGAATGGCTGGGTGGAATGTTCCAAAACTGCATTAAGTTATACTGACATATGCATGCATGTACACACCCTCATAACTACTACAGCTTGATGAATTGAATTGAGTTGGATCCTCTCTTGCATTTAACCAGACACATAGGGAAAAAACCGTCACCGCATTGCTATTTTGCCTCACAAACACTTGTATTTATTTCCTCTTCCTCCATGTTCAATTATTAATGACCATGACTAATGTGAAACCCTATAATATATATACATTTCCAAATACATAAATAAATAGACATAATCGATGTGAGTTCAAATACTGTCAATAAGTTTTGTTAGGTTTGGTGTTGCCTTGTCGATGAATCCTAGTTCCATCATCATAAATAATATTATTTTCATTATCTAAAAAAATCATAAACAAGATTACGATCGACATAGGTATAAATATCACCTTGAACCTGCTTCATCACTTATAAGTGTTGACATTATACTATTATAATACAATAAATTGAAGTTAAACATGCAGTCGTTGCACCCTGTGGGTTGAGGTGATTGGGTGCAAAATGCACCAACGTTTTGATGAATTATACACTAAGCCATACAACGTTTTGACCTTGTATTCAGTTGAGCCCTTGAATTGGATTAAAGAGATGCAGACCGTTCTGGTTGCACTTGAGGTGCAGAACGAATGAGTCAAAGGTCACATTATTTTTGGACTTCTGAAAGGAGTACTTCCAGACAATAGCTTATGCACTCGAATATGTAGGGAGCCATTCATTCTCAAGTCTCAACGTGACTTAACTCAAATTTAACCTAATCAACGTCAATGATAAAAATAATGGTCGTGAGTAGTATTCTAGCTAGACTCACGACTCAGTCGTTATTGTCAGCCTATTCTTGGGTCCATCAATTGGCCAAGAAAAATACCACACGAATACTGTAGTCCTAACTTGAGCAGCTACCACTACTATACCAAATAGTAGTGCGCATTAGCCGGCCCTTTGCCAGCAGTCTCTCGTCAATGGTCCGGATTGAGAAGGTACCAACCCTACATCTACATGCTGCAGCTTGACCAGAAGCCAATCGAGGAAGAGGGCTAACAAAACCTGAGGGAGAGAGAGAGAGAGAGAGAGAGAGAGATCGGCAGGCGCGGCTAGCAATGCAATGTGTGGGCCGGTCATTCATGTGTTGTACGTACTCGCACGCAGATTCATGCAAATAATTGTTGGTCAGCAACAGGCAGGCAGCCACTGCAATTCTGTTCCGTGCTCGCCGGCTAAAATACAGGAGCCTCCTTTGTCGTCTAACCCTTGTTCGCTTCTTCCCCTGACGGATCCTTCCGCCGTCTGCCACAGCGCTCCACAGCTCTGCTCACCCTGCAACGCATGCCGCAGTACGTACTCACTCACTGCTTCGTCGTCGCAACATGCATTGACGACCATGGAACGGTTGCCATGCAACTGACTCGCTCTATCGATCGATCGCTCGCACGGAAACTAGACAGGCCGGGATGATAGATATGTATGGCATTGGATCTGCCACCACTGTTGCTGTGCTGCCACAAGACAAGACTAGATCGAGCTTTTCATTAGCCAGCCACCCTACCTCTTGGTCTCTCTGGCTACATAGAGAGAGATCGTCCATGGAGAGAGAGAGAAGTAAAGTGGGAAGTGCATGAGGTAGGTGCCAGTTGAATGTGCTTGAATGAGGAAGTAAATGTGCCGTCGATTGATCGAGCTGCAGGCAGGAAGAAGATGAGGGACGGAGGGCTCTGCTTGATTGAATTTGCATATGAATATGGCTCATGATCACTTAATACGGTCCTGCATCCAGCCTCATATATTTATGTGTTACTTAACTGTGCCATGACTTCTCCGTGTGTCCTGTTTCATTCAATTCAATCGCCTCGCTAATAAAAGAATAGCAGCAGGGCAAGAAATGTCAACCGTACGCTGCTCACAGATGAAGGATGCACCTTGTGCTCAAAAAGAAATAATGGTTTAATTTAAAACATCTAAGAAAAGTATATCTATGTGAGAAAAATCAGCCAGTCATCATCGATCGATCGGGCTTCAAAATATTTCATATCTGTAGTGGTTATAAACTTCAGACAAGTACATTAGAGAATTAACTTCCATGCATGGATTGGCTAGACATCATCGGATAGGATACTCTGCCACCGTGTTTGATTAATCACGCACTTGAGCATGATATTAATTATTAACTTCACTCCACCACTCTGACTCAACAGCGTACAGTAAGTAGAGGGAGTCATAGTACGAATGCGCTACAGTGTCCAATCGTCGATAAAGCGTGTGTGTTTAATCATATGCGTGGATTTTAGCAACTAACTCGCACAGGTGCAATCCATGTCTTCCCGGCCCCCTCCTGCAACTCCTGCGTGCATTTGCACATGCATTTCAGCGTTTGCATGTCATCGAACTTTGTCCGCTTGCCTTTGGTCGTTTCCGCACTGACATATATACTCCATTCCCATAGAATGCTTCTACCTCTTTTTTATTTTTTTCCTTTTCCTTTTAACCCTGTCAAAATTTTGAGAAAACGTATCATATAAAATAATGTTTCCCTTTGGTTCATCTTTTCATTCAAGTGTTTTCTTTGGTACGTAACGGCATGCATAAAATTTGCATTGTTTGCCTGTCCTTGTAGTTTCTTTAGTAGTCGTGGTGACTTGGTACAAGATCAATTGCATTGATTGGAAGCTAATTGAGAGGGGGACAATAATACGCGCTATGTGACACGTACAAGAGATCCAGCACTTCCTTTATCGATTTATGCCATCCTATAGTTAAAATGAGGAGTTTTGTCTCTTCCTTTGTCAAGTATGCAGTTAACTGCACAGACGCTAGAGCCTTGCAAATCAATTGAGTGCAGCAAATCGAAGATAACTTCAGCTCTTCAGTGTGCAGATAATAAAGGTTACACACGCATCACTTAATTACTTTTGGTTCTGGATTCCTTAAAACACATCGCTGCATGCGTTCATTGCACTGATCGACCAGCAACTTCGAGCCACTAGTGGACCAAAGGAACTTCATTCACATGAGACATGCACAAAGAGACACACAAGAATTCAAGATAAGAAAGCAATTTATGGCTCGCTTATAAAAGACATACACAAGCAGACATTTACACGAAGCTGGATGACCACTTTATAGCCTCCTGATTTACACGAGACATACACTAGGAGACATGCGAAACAACAAACAGCAGGTACTTTCCGTCCATAATTCTTGGCACTATATTGTTAGCCAATTGCGGTTTAATGTATTACCAGCTTTAGCTGTGAGCAAAACGCATATTTCCTTAATAGGATGCATGTCGTCAACAGAGTTTCAATAAAGGTTTCCGATCCTTCTACCTTATTATGGGGTCTTAACTTGTACCAGCCTTTTTTGGTAGGGCAAAAGGAATGTTTGTCTATCATATGAGAGGTGTAGTGATCCTAATTAATTAATCGAATTAAGAAAAAAGAGAGAAAACTTTTGATCCATTTCAATTTTGAACAAATCATCTATAAAATGGAAATACTCAAAAAAAATTTAGTGCAGGACTTCAGCAGCCTCACTATTGCGATGAAGGTGCATATATCATCTGAGGTGATCTTAATATAGACAGTACTACCACTTGCTGCAGTGACAATGAATTAAGTTTTTATGTCCATTTATTATGTGTTCGAGCTATTTGAGATATGTACTAGGTCGATCGTTTTCATATTCATTATATTTCATGTGTGGGTCTACATATTGTATATATATCAATCGTTTTATAATATTTTTATTTGCATTACTTATTGAAATATTCTATTCACTGTGATTTTGGATAATGCAAGAAATTTACTATTGGTCAATAACAGAAAGTGTTAATTACTCTTTGTTGTTTTCTTAATTAAAGCAAGTATTACAGATTGGATCAAAACCAACCGCTTGCACCAAATTGCATACTACATAGAGTGTTGATTTCTGACATATTGTGCTAGTATTTTACTATGCTTCATTTCGAAAGGAAGGGAGCAAAATTAATAAAATATTTGAGAGGAAGACTTGTGCTAGGACATTAGTACTATATATGGAGCCAAAATATGGTCTGTCATGAGACGTCATAATCAGCATGGCTTCGTGATTATAAATGCACTTGTGCTAGGACACTATGCATGGCTTCGTGGTTATAAATGTACTCTCAAGCTTTAAATATATGAATTACAATTTTTTTTAGTGTCGTGTATTTCACTAGTTTTCTCGCGTCTAAACCTTTTCGTTATTAATTGAGTACCTAACGTCTGTTTTTTTTTCTAAGCAAATTTTGATGTGAACTCATCTCAATATTAACTTAAGTGTCTTAACTGAGGAAAAGTGGCACAACAAATATCTATTATCTTCTTATTTGAAGGTCAAAAGGAGCCACCATATTTACTCTCAAGACCACGAAATTATCACATTAATCTAAAAAAGAGAAGAGATAGACCGTTGCATTTTATGAAGATCTAACGGTTCAGATGAAGCAAAAAAAAAGAGTTTATATCCAACTTCAATTGACAAACAGATAAAATTATTAATAAATTAACAAATTCAGATTAATAAAAAAGAAAAAAGAATCCAATCCTCCTGCACCTCATCCACCCCGATCTCCCTCCTTTCACCCTCCTTTCACGTTGGCTTCCTTATTATCAATTTAGTTTTCTTTTTATTTGAGACACAATTTTATTTGTGAACAATCCAAATTAAGAAAAAAAATCATAACAAACATAACCCATATTTTTCAGGACTGTTTTACGATGGTCTCAGGAAAGTTCTCATGTACGTGAGGGTGGTATGATAACAAATAAATCTTAGCCATTGCTTTTTAACAAAAAAATTATATAATAATTGAAATTATATATATGATTTAGTCCATATCCTACTTTTCCTCTAAAAATTAATATAGATCATCGAATTTTATGAAAATTTAACGGTCAAGATTAAGATCCAAACATCCAAATATTAGAATACCAAAGAGAGTTGTATTGTATTTGAAAAGGAAGGTTCATGAGGGAGAGCATAAGAAAGAAATAATTAGCATTAATTAGGACTCTCTCTACCAGCCACGATTATTGCCTACTAAAAAGAGAAACAACGTATGTTCTGGCCACGATTCTCGCGAGATCGATCAACATATATCAAAAGGAGAAGTCATCGACACCCCCACGATGATGACTTAGCGACATCGACGAGCTCCATGGCGGTAGTCCAGCTATATCTCAACTGCACAATAATGATGGTCAGAAATCGTGGTGCCCGGGTATCATCTCGGCAGCTTTGCGACCATGAGAAGTGCTAACGGCAAATTAATATAGCAAGCTGCAGCAACTTTTGGCAAACCTGACGAGCATGATTGCATAGACTGAATTCGCATGCGAGAAGTGCAACTCATGTCGTAGCAGCATGGCGATCATGAAGGCATCGAGATTGCGAGCCGGGAACCCCAATCTTGATAGCACCGGTGCGACAGGCAGTCCGCCATCAGTTTGAACAAGATTGTTCTATTCGACACAATAAAATCTAGAGAAAACTGCTATAGTCGCTAGCCATACCGCCGGCGAGTTCGATGATGTGTTCGTCAGAACATCATGCATGCAGTCACTAATCCCAGAAAGATTAACGAGTCGCTCTTGCGTAAATCAAGGCTAGAAGATACACAAAAGCGAGACCGGTATGGTTTTTGTGTAAAGGTTTGTTGGTACTAGCACTTAGCAGTACAACATGTACGAGCTACAACGTTACAACAAGTTCAGTTAGGTATAGTAGTTAGAGTAGAATATTATGTCGTGCTTCAAGCTACTTGAGATAAAGTGCAGACGCAATGTCAGAAGAATCTCCAGCATGATGGCAACATGCAAGTTCACTGTCACTCCCAAAAATTAATTTGCAGGAGGATGATGGCTAGGAATCAAAGATGCAGTAGGTGAGGCAGGGAGCAGAGAAACCAAATTTCTATAATAAGCTATTGTAGCAACGTTGTAGTATTATGAAACTACTATTTGAATTAGGTATATATCATTTATAAAACTTCAATTAAAAGTTATAATAAAGTATTGTTTTTTTTTTCAAAATTTAAATGTGTTAAGAAGTATACACAAATCATCAAAACGGTCAAAGAAAGAAGTAAATAATCTATCATATACAATATCAATAAACTAATATAATAGTACTAAATATACTAAAATAAGTCTATCTTCACAAATATAAAGAAAAAAGACAAAGATCTGACTGTCAATTTTAATGATAATCTAATAATCAAAGTAAAAGCTAGGTTCACATTAAATATCAGGATTATATTATAAAAGTAGACATTATCGATAAAAAACAAATACACAATCTATTATGTTAGATTTAGTATACAACTCCCGTGTGACCATGCCGATAATTACAGGAGTAGCATTACCGCTTTGTTTCACCATTCCTCAAAACGCACAATATGGAGTCTCTTTTACTCTAAAAAAAAGTATGGAGTCTCTGTTTGAGAGAAAATTTGATCATGTCATTGTGCAAATCTCACCGGCAAGTTAGGCGCAAAAGGTCGAAGGTGAGCACAGTGAATGCAAACCGACCTGAAATCACAATAGTCTCACCTGAGATCAATAATAATTGAGCAAGTGAAAGTGAGAAAATTAAACGATTGCAAGATTGTAGTGGCTGGCTGTATGGCAAGTGCCATTAGCATGTGAGCAAGCCATGGAATGTACTGTGTGAGAAAATCTCAGTATTATTGGAATGCATCCCTACCGTCTAATAATCAAGTACAATTATCCTATTTGTGAACCACTTGACAGAAGCAACTAAATGGATCAATGATACGAGCAGTAGAGCACACCATGAACAAGAAAAATAGAGAGGAAGTAGGCAGAAGAGATAATCGCGTGCGACATCTCCTATGGCAACTAGAAAAAATCATACTCCTTTTGAGCGCTGTCGCATGCCTCAGCAGGGCATTGCAAGGAGTCAATATAGAGGAGGATAGTTGTAGTAGGGAATCACAGTAAAGAAGCTTGTTTTAGCTAGGCTCGGTGCAGTTGCAAACAGTCAGGAACTATAAGGATGGTGACATGGTGTCCCGTATGCAGGCCGCTGCTTCCCCGAGTTGTGGTCAAGGTGGCAAAGTAGGAGTATGTAGTAAGATATTACCATGAGTACATAGCATTCAACCAGATCTTCGTTCTCAAGGAGTCGACAACACTCCCTCATGAAGATAACGAGGCGGTGGACAGGATTGGTACACTGCCGTGTGGTGAGGTGGGTGCACATATGTTTTCGTGTCACACGTCCAAGGTGATCCAATAAAACAGTTTAAACAGTAAGTAAGAGCATCACATATAAGTTTAAATATTAAATACTCCATCTAGCTGTTACCTTAATTTAATAATTTATGATCAACTGCAATTTGTAAACGGATAGTCTAGCCGCGCAATTTGCACGGGTAACCTTGCTAGTTCAAAATGTTGATAAGGTAGTCATTAACTAATTTTCAAGTAAATATGACAGGTGTTCTACCCGGTCAATCTTCATATAGTACATGAGATGAGAGTAGCCCTATTTTTCCGCGAACCTGTGTAGCTACTCCCTACACACGCAGGAGTATCTCTGATGATTGGCCGCTCCCTCCCTACACGTATTGGAAGCGATGTTGGAACTGGAAGCCGTTGCTTCTCGGACAAGGACTGGCCATGGACGGCGGATCCCTAGCTTTCTAGATAGGAGAATCTTCACGAGTAACGAGAGAGACTAAAGAATCTTTGCAGGCAACGAGAGGATGCAGAGTTCACAAGGTTGATTCGCGCCGAGACCGATGCACCTCGTCCATCATCCATCAGTACGTACGTCTACTAGTGGTAAAGAGTCCTCCAATGAGTACACTGACCGCCTAGATCATTGCAAGCTGGCAGCTCCTTCGGGATCGACGTCGCCGGCCGACCGGTGCATTGAATGCCACTGCCATCGACGCCGTTGCTCCGGCCGGCAGCCGCGCCGCCGGCCGCGTACTGTGCTGTCCCAATTCATACGGCGCCGGCAGGCAGGTGGGGCCCGCGCCCACAATCAATCTACAGGTACTACGCTCAGTGCCTGTCTTCTCTGCATGCATGGCCAACGACGTGACACTACATGCGTGCAGTCTTTGACACTACTAGTGGCATGCTGGTGCCTGGTGGAAGAAATTAATAAAGGTGGATTAATTAGGACTGACGTATATATATGTAGCTGATTTACGTGGTTGATTTGATGTGAATCACTAGCTTGCAATGTTGTTCATTGTCGGGTCGTCCGGTATAGCTTGCAATTCCTCGTGCACTCCTGCGCTGAGACGTGCAGGCAAAAAAATAAAATAATAAATAAATAAATAGAGATACTTCCTTTCCTCTAGTCATTTTTGGTTTAAAGTGCACGAATCCTATGATGTACTACTACTATGGTAAAACAACATCCGAGTAAACTCTAAGGTAAACTTTACCTGGGAAAAATATTCGCGAACAACTCATTCATACAACCAAATTGCAACTGAATAATACAGACGATTTCAACTATCTACTATCTAGCATATCAATATTTGAAAATACAGTCAGTATTAGTGCATAGCTCCATCTTACAGTTTTCGTGTTACATCAGATCTAGAGGTTTGGTTTAATGGCTGAAATAGTCTCTCTTAGTGCATAATTTTATCTCATGGTTTATAGACATGCTATAATATTAAATTGTTGCATCGCAATTGGTCAAAACATATTGGGGTAAAACTTTATACTCCCGTTGAAGGTTTTAATGAAGTTTCATGCACGTGAAATAATGAGTTTCATCATTCCATAAAAATTATTTTCTCTCTTTTATCTTAATTATTTTCTCATGTCATCCTTTTTGCTCATATGATATCTATTTAATTGTTTTGACATGTCATCTTTAGAGCGACTTACTAGTTTCACTTCTGGATGTTCTTACAAAAAGAATAACACCAAGACTTTGTCATCATCAAAGCTTGCCATCAATTCGAGGTAGTGGCCATGAGTTTTTTAGCCAAACACGGATCACCATTGTTCATAGGCTGTGCTATTAGCCTTGGGTACGGTGTTCTCTTGGTGTGCCCTTGTGGGTTGTTTATTATTCTATCATCAAACTTTATAATCATGATGTACTATGGGGGCCATATGTAAACGGTGCAAAAGGTCTTTCGTTATAAAAAAAAATTTAATTTGAACAAAACTACCGTCATGCCAAACAGAGCCTATAGTGTGGATGGATTGTCATCTACAATAAACCACCTTGCAAGTTGTACGTGCCGCAAAATTAACTACGGTGTCGTCGATCCCCAATTAAGGTGGATTCTCTCACATTGAACCCACCTCCATGAAACCACCACGATATTAAACTCTTTAGACATCTCCAGGCCCGAAGAAGCATGGCCCCACAGCTAGGGTTGTGGCCGCCATCTCAAACAATCTAGCTCCCCAGCTTGAGACGTCTTCCCCTCTATATTTATGCATGTCCCCTTCTTCGTTTTTCGTCCCCCCCCCCACACGACTATTCAAAGATCAGCAGCAACGGTCTACTCTTGTCTCTCTCTCCTCTCACTTTTCCGAGCATAAGATTCCCCTCGCTTTCCGCAAACATTCTCTCCTACACCATATTTGGGCGCACGCGAAGGAGGTCGTTCGAGACAAACGTACGTGCATTAGGTCGTAGTTATCACCGTGCATTTGCACTTTCTCGTTTCCTGCCTCTCTCGGCTATACCATCAATTCAATGGGGGACGGTGGCATGTGCGATCTCCTGGTCGACGACCGCTGCGAGGACCTGTTCAGCATCCTCGAGACATGGGAGGAGTGCATCAACGGCGGCGGCGTTCCCGGTGGAGCTGCAGCGGCTGCGGCTTCGGCGCCGGCATCAGCAGCGTTCAGCCACCAGCAGAACTGCACCACCGGTGGCTCTTCGGTGACTGATGCTGGCGGCGCTTCTAGACCGACGACGACGACGGGGAACGGCCGGCGGCGCTCATCGTCGTTGGTTGCCGACGAGCAGCAGGCTATAGGCGGCGGCGCGCCGATGCAGAAGAAGCAGAAGGTGCCGGCGCCCCAGGATGGGGCCGCCGCCGACGGGGCGGCGAAGACATCGCATATCGCGGTGGAGCGCAACCGGAGGAAGCAGATGAACGAGCACCTCGCCGTGCTGCGCTCGCTCATGCCCTGCTTCTATGTCAAGAGGGTAAGACTTTATGGGTTTGGATGCTGTCTTTATAACTTTCATGTACTACGGCATTATGCTGCTTTGTTTAGATGTCATCATATATCAGCCGGCAGGCCATCAAGTACATAGTATATACTTAGAGGATATTAAGTTTACTGTCATAAGGTCTTCTAAGAAAAACCTGAATGATAGCGGCACACAAGGTCTTCTAAGAAAAACCTCTGAGTGATGAAAATGAAAACAATACTATATCATAGTCATAGCGTTTGCTTCATCCCATTATCATCATCGTCCTGGACCAGAGCTTGCACTGCTTCATTTTGAATTTGTGGGGATGGCTACAATAGACTGCACCTGCCCTACGACTGTGCTTTCTTTTGTAGAATCTCCCACCATCAACTGTGTGTGTGATGCTATATATAGTGGCTGACTATATATAGTTGACCTCCTCCTTGAACGATGAATCGAGATGAAAATTGGTCACTCCTTTTGAGATTCATCATATGATTGGCGTGCGCGTGTACAGGGTTTGGTTTGCTATGTGGTACTAAGGGCTTAGGACGACACTAGCAACATTGATTGCACCACGTTATTATTGTGAAATACTATGAAGGTACGTGCATGATGCTTCACTCACCATGTAGCTTAACATGCTACACACTATTCATCATCATTTGGGGAGAATCTACTAGTGAGGCTATCATCTAGTATTCACTTGTAGCGTTAGTACAACAACACACACATGCATGCATGATGTGTGGTAGGTAAGAGGGGACGTCTCAAACAGATGTTATTAGTTAATGCTTGGTTAAAATAATAACTCGATGTGCACAATGTTGTTAACTGAAGAACGAAACATCGTCGTCACACAGGGAGACCAAGCGTCCATCATCGGAGGCGTGGTGGAGTACATCAAGGAGCTGCAGCAGGTCCTGCGCTCGCTGGAGGCCAAGAAGCACCGCAAGGCATACGCCGATCAGGTGCTCAGCCCGAGGCCCAATACCGGGGCGAGCCCACGGCCGCTCATCAATAAGTCCACGCCGCCGCTCAGCCCGCGGGTCTCGGTGCCGATAAGCCCACGGACGCCGACCCGGCCCGGCAGCCCTTACTTTATGCCCAGCAGTGGCGGTGGAGGCGGCAGGCCCCCGCACCCCGCCGCCGCGGCCTACATGACGTCGACGGCGTCGTCGTCGTCGACGTCATCGCATGATCAGCAGTACTCGTTGGCGCAGACGACGACGACGTACCTGCCGACGCTGGACAGCATCGTGACGGAGCTGGCCGCGCAGCAGGCCGCCGGCGGCGCCCGGCCCGCCCTCCCCGACGTGAGGGTGGAGTTCGCCGGGCCGAACCTGGTGCTCAAGACCGTGTCGCGCCGCTCGCCGGGGCAGGCGCTCAAGATCATCGCCGCGCTCGAGAGCCTCTCGCTCGAGATCCTACACGTCAGCGTCAGCACCGTTGATGACACCATGGTGCACTCCTTCACCATCAAGGTATGTAACCTAGCTAGCTTTGTTTTCTTTTTCTTAACCATTAATTTTACGTGCATGTTGTTTTTAGTCCATCGAACCATGCATATAATGTTTTTGTGGGCGCACAACCAGCTAGTAACCACGCAAATAGATTTTTGGAGGCACTGCATCTAATATATCCTAACGGCATGTACTTGCAACGGGATCGAGAGAGTAATCTTAAAACACGTATAGAGAAATGATTGCCCCTGCTGCTCAAAATACCAGATCGATCAGACTACATGAAACTCAAGGCACACTGAATTAAACATGGAACAGAGAGCACAAGTGCCGGCATTCAATAAGGAACAGTGTAGATCTATGGATGCGTTCATTTCATGTGAGAGCTATATGTAGCCTACTATACGAACTCCCCGGAAAATAAGCACTTGCATCATTCATCCAAACAGTAACAGTTTAGTTACAAAAAAAAAAAGTAACAGTTTCAAACCACTGCATGCATGCATGGGACATGCCATCTTTGGCCCAGATATGAATGTAATCCCTGCTCGCTAGTCATTTTTAAACACGGATCAGTTTCATAAATGCCGCCGTGGTGTGTAGGCTATATATTGTTCAACCTGGACATATCTACTGTGGAGATAATATATACTCACAGTGCCGTGAATGGTGTACAGTACTGCAGGATAATACTCACGAGCAGGCTACAGGCCTGAGTATTCATTGGGTTCAGGAAATGTTCTAGGTCCCTGAGATAGTGTGAGATTAAAAAAAAAAAACTGGATCCTGAAAGTTATCCTGTTGCAGTAACCAGACATAGTTATCCAGATCAGGTTATATGCATGAGCGGGTTTTAAAGCAGAAAGGGTACAATGAGCGGTTATTAAACTCTCCATTTTTAGCATGCAAATATATATATAGGTCCTGTATGTGTATGTATAGTATATATCAATGATCATGGTTTTCCTGTTTTCTCTATCTGCAGATTGGAATCGAGTGTGAGCTTAGCGCGGAGGACCTTGTGCACGAAATTCAGCGAACGTTCTTGTGACGTCATCGTGCACTAGCAAGTTGCACAGAGAAGATATAAAGCTGCGCCAGGGCTCTGTGTGTGCATCGGAGCCAAAACACGAGCAGTTTATTAATTAGGTGCAATATATTTTGTGGCTTTGCAAGCTGTAGTCAGTTTAGATTTGTAGCTGTGTACTACGTTAAAAGTGGCTATTGTTTACTTTATTTGTAGTGCTGAATAATTTCTTTTGATCACTCTACCTATGTACGTATCTCCCAATCTACAGCTTATTTGCATGATACGAACATAACCCACATGCATGCATGCATGGCACGATATCCTAACATGGTACGTGCGAGTAATCCATTGTTCATGCAAGGCGTGAAAACATCTTACCAGTGCACATTTTGTATGGACTAAAATTTGAAAATATGTTTTTTTTTCAAAAACACTACGCCTTATAAAAACATTTTATATGGGCTAAAACCTGGTGAAGCATACGACTACAGTTGGATTATTTCAATGGAATATGCGGGCAAATTAAAATACCTATGTATTAGAGATGCTCATTACTCAGTGACTGATCAAGCCATCTCCATTCTTTAATATATTTTGTATAAAGGTGGATGATAGGTTTTTGACAATTGCGCGCATGAAGTGAAGGCTAATTAAAATATTTGTATATGCATTTCTTTTCTAAATTTTGATTCAGTTTTTTAAATGAGTTGTCATTGTTTTTAATACTAAATGTTTAGTACTATATGCTTGTAATCGTTTCAGTACTATATGTTTTTTCTCAGAAAATGCAAGGAATCTTATTATGACAGTATTTTCATATATATAGCTCAGTATTATTTTTCATTTTACCTTTGAAATACATAAATTAAAATATATTGGAGTAAATGATGTTTCCATCTTGTCATTATTGTATATGTCATTTTTAAATTTATGAATGAATAAGAATTTTAATAGTCAGTGCACAGTGTTTTTATAAGGCATACTAGTATTTAGTGGTGGAGCCAGCTTCGGACTATGGGGGGGGGCATGAATAGTAACAATAGAGATACATGAGGAAACAAGCACATTATGTGTTTCTTTGCTGTTAGATTATCGCTAAAGACCAGCAGGCAGATCCTAATTGTTGAACAGTGAACGACAAACAAGCAAATACTGCAGCTTCTCAGAACAACAGGCAGATCCTAATCACTGAAATGTGAATGGATGAGCAGCAGTAGGCCGTGCATGACTAGCCTTCGTTAATTCCTTCATTCTCCGTGATCGCGCGTTCTGCACGGACGAGTGGGAGGCTGTCTACCCGAAATACACCCTCCAAAGCACAACGGAGGGCATTTCTGATCACTGCCCGCTTGTGTTGAATCTCCGGAGCCGATTGGGAGGGAAGCGCCGCTTTCACTTCAAAAGTTTTTGGCCCAAGCTAGAGGGATTTCATGATGCAGTACAACGGGTCCGGCAAGGAGAGGGTAACTCCGGTTGTCCCATGGAGCGGTTAGCGGCCAAATTCACCGCAACGAGCCGAGCATTACAGTCCTAGAGCCAAAAGAAGGTCGGCAATGTCTGAGAGCAGCTCAACCTAGCCCGTGAGCTATTGCACCGTTTGGAGATAGCACAAGACTTCCGCCCGTTGTCTTCCGAGGAGAGTTGGCTAAGGCGACAACTGAAACAACTCACTTTGGCGTTAACATCCCTTCACCGGACAATAGCACGCCTCAAGTCAAGGATACAAGGGCTAGCAGAGGGTGACGCGAACACTGTGTATTTTCACTCATATGCACGCCACAGGAAGCGGAAAAACTACATTGCAAAGCTCATGGTCGATGACCGCGTGGCCACAACTCATGAGGAAAAGGAAGAAGTCATATGGGATTTTTACAACGGATTGTTAGGCACTACGGAGGCCAAAGCGTCCACATTGAACCTGGCTGCCATCTACCAGCCGGACCTTGACATGGCCACACTTGATTCTCCAATTTCAGAACAGGAGGTATGGACGGTGATCCGAGATCTACCATTAGACAAAGCCCCGGGTCCTGATGGGTACACTAGCCGGTTCTATAAAGAATGTTGGCCAATCATAAAAGCTGACATCATGGCAGCTATAGGGGCCTTACATGGAGGGGATGCTTGAAAGCTACATCTGCTAAATTCGGCTTTCATGGTCCTGCTGCCAAAGAAGGAGGAAGCAATGCAAGTGGGGGACTACCGCCCGATTAGTCTTGTGCATAGTTTTGCCAAGCTAATTACGAAGATCATGGCAACAAGACTGGCGCCGAAGCTAGAGACTATGATTGCAGTCAATCAAAGTGCGTTTATCAGGAGGCGTCGAATACATGACAACTTTATGATGATCCAGAGCATGGCAAAGGTACTGCATCGGCAAAAAAGGTCTGTGTTCATGATGAAGCTGGACATAACCAAAGCCTTCGACTCGGTTTCCTAGGCCTTTTTGCTTGAGGTCATGATGCACCTGGGGTTTGGATGGAGATGGCGCACCCTACTGTGCAACCTGCTCAGCACTGCATCAACCAGAGTGCTACTCAATGGTGAACCCGAAGAGATGATACGACATTGACGAGGACTTAGACAAGGAGACCCCCTATCCCCGATGCTTTTCATCATTGTGATGGATGTGCTGAGTAGAATAGTGGAGAAGGCCGACAGCCTCCAACTGCTGAAGCCACTAAGTACCAAGCAAATCGGACACCGAGTATCTATATATGCGGATGATGTGGTTCTCTTTGCGACACTAGAACAGGGAGACACACAAGTGATCAAGGCTGTATTGGAGGCCTTCGGAACAGCATCCGGGCTGAGGGTAAATATGAGCAAGTCAAAAATTATCCCGATCGCATGCTGCAAAGAGGTAACACAACAAGTTAGAGAACAATTGGAGTGCCAGATCACTAGTTTCCCATGCACATATTTAGGCCTTCCCCTATCAATCAGAAGACTCACGAAGACCGACCTGCAACCAATCCTGTATAAAATAGCGAATGCACTTCCCGGGTGGAAGGCAGCGCTCATGGCGACATCAGGACGCTTGGTATTGGTGCGGTTGGTGCTCACTGCTATACCGATCCACCTCTTGATTGCTCTGGATGTGTCGAAGTGGTTTGTAAAGGCGACTGACAAATACAGGCGCTCCTTTCTTTGGTCAGGAAGAAAAGAACTGAGAGGAGGGCACTGCCCAGTCAACTGGGACCGGGTAACAAGGCCGCTACGGCTAGGGGGACTCGCCATCCACAACCTGGAGCATCTAGGTTGGGCGCTACGCATGCGATGGCTGTGGTTGCAGAAGACGGAGCCTGACAGGTGGAGGCATACAGAGATCAACATGCCGGCTAACATTCAGGTGATGTTCAGAGTTTCAGTTACAACAACAATCGGGGATGGGAAAAACACATCCTTTTGGGAGGACAGGTGGTTGCATGGGCAGAGCGTGAGGGACCTAGCGCCGGCCCTAGTCTCTTTTGTCCGCAAAAGAGGTTGGCATAAACTGACGGTGCAAGCGGCGCTCCAGAATAATAACTAGGTCAAATACATAATCGGGGTCTGGATGTCATAGCAGTATGGCAATTTGTCCAACTATGGAATCTGATGATGGGCGTCACTCTTCAGCCAGAGACAAGGGATCAACACCACTGGACTCCGCAACCATCGGGTTCCTTCTCAACGAAATCGGCATATAGAAGATACTTCGAGGGCTCAACCAAATTTGAGCCGTACAAGAGGCTGTGTAAGAACTGGGCACCGCCGCGGATCAAAATGTTCATTTGGTTAGCCGTTCATAATCGCTGCTGGACGGCTGATCGGCTAGCGCGATGGGGATTGAACCATCCAGAGTATTGCCTGCTATGCGACCAGGAGGAGGAAAGCATGCAACACCTTCTCATCACATGTGTGTTTGCATGGGAGGTCTGGTTCACCATCTTCAACAGAGTAGGCATGCAACAACTGACCCCGACAGCGGATGAGATTAGTTTCAAGGAGTGGTGGCGACGAGCAAATCGGTCTACACCGCCAGACTATAGGAAGGGCGTGAATAGCCTGATTATGCTGACAACATGGGAGATCTAGAAACACCGCAATACGTGCGTGTTCGATGGTGCCTCACCGAGGCCACAACAGGTGGTTAGGTTGATACTTGAGGAGGCCAAATCCTGGGCCTTGGCAGGAGCAGCTAGGCTGGTAGGCATCTTAGAGCGCTTGTCGTCGGTTTCGGTTGTATCTATTACCTCAGGCGCGATGTAACTTTAAAATCAATCAATCAACCAACTACCGTGTACGGGAACTCTTATTCTTCTTAATATAATGACACGTAGTTCTCCTGCGTGTTCGAGAAAAAAAAAATTCGATGTATTAAGCTCAAGAAATCTAAACATCTACCTATGTCACCAAATTTGTTCAGATCCATAGAAAATCTGGAGGGGGGGGGGGGGGGGGGGGGCCTAACGTGGTTCCACGAGTGCGCTGGTATTCGCATTTGTGCACAAAAGAAAAGTAGTTCCGTCCACAAAACATTATGATGTACAAAGATCAAGCGGAGAGACTATAAGTCTATAACCAAAATGTACTTTCCAATTTTCATCTTTACTGATGTTCAAATGCTGGATGAGGGATGCCTGCATTGACCTAAAATGGTCCGTTCTGCAGGATCTTAGCCAAAATTTATTGGGCCAATTGAACTCCAGTACGATTCTTGTGCGATCGAAACAACTAGCAGGCCAAACTGGGCCATATTCCTTTTATCTGGGCTAGTGCCATACAGAAGCTTAATGGAAAAGGAAACCCATTGGCCCGTCCAGACATTAAAATGCACAATGCAAAATGCAAGTTTGGGTTTAAGGATTTTTCTATGTTTTAGGTTTAGGGATTTTAAAAATGCAACTACCACCTCCTACAGCATCATGAGCGGTAATAAAAATATTCAGCTGAAAATTTACATATACGTGCGTCTTGACTCTGCTCCTACAGCATCAAAAGCAAAAAAATCTATTAGTCTGATAATTTGTTGGCAATAGTAAATTGCCCAATTATAGGTTTCTCTTCCATGTCAGAAGTGGAGATTTTCCAAATTCCAAGAACATCAGGCTTCACAACTGATCCTTCTCAAAGCTTCTGGCTTCTTAGCCATGAACATAACATACACCAATTTACAGACCAAACATATCAAGTACTATCGCACTTGAACTCCCAAAGCTAGTAATTCCTCATTTACAAGGCAGAGAAGAAGATAAGCCATGGGAGAATTAGAAATAAGGATCACTGGATACTATATTTTGTATTTACTGCTAGAAAAAACTTGCTCCAGTGACCAAGAACCACCGTCAGCATAGATCAGAACTTCAGAAGCCACGTACACTTTTCCTCGTAGTTCCAAATAAACAACTCAATTCCTTAAGTTCCTCTAGATCCGGTTTCTTGTAGCCTAATTATGGTGTTGACGGCGTAGGAGAGGTCGGTGGCTTGAGATCTGGGTACTGCACGTAGATGAAGAATGATGAGAATGGCCTGGTGCGTCAGGTGTATATGACAATGGAGTTTCTGATGTACACTTACATTTGGGTAAGGTGACAGAGGCCTGGGGCTCGGTGGAGGCGATTCCGAGCTGGCCTCTGCTACAGGCGCAGAGTTCACCGCTGCTGGGGATTCAGTTGCAGTTGCAGATGGGGGTGAAGGTGGTGAGGGCGGTTTGAGATCCGGGAACTGCAATGTCAGGTGCAAAGTGATAAGCATGCCATGAGCTTTCAGACTCACTTCTGCAAATAGAAATCAAGTATCAGGTCTACACTGACATTTGTATATGGTGATTGAGGTGTAGGTTTTGCAGGTGATTCCGTAGTGGCTTCTGCTGGTGACGTGGTTGCTGTGGCTGCAGCTGCAGTCGCAGCTGCAAGTGCTGGTTGGCTCTTGGCATCACCGGATGAAGGCAATAAAGCCTGCCCAATTTCCTGTGGATGACCAGGAAGCATTTTGCTTAAACAGAAGTTAATTATGACGTTTACAAAGAATCAGCTATAAAAAACAATGAAAACTAGTTCAAAAAATGAATCAAGGCATTTCAAACACATGAATTTTCCTGGAATCTCATGAGCAATAATTCAATTCCAGCAAGAACTTCAGAAAAATGGCATAGGATTCTGGAAGACGAAAGCAGCATAGAAGGCCTGTTCCGTCGAGTGCAAAAGGAGAAGAGAAAGGCCTTTAACACGTTGGTCATGCTGGTGGTCTGGATGATCTGGAAGCATAGAAACGGCTGCGTCTTCGATGGCCAAAGCCCGGACATATCGCGCATCCTGCAGCAAATTAAAGAGGAAGCGTGGATTTGGGCTCTGGCTGGCGGAGGCCACAGCAAGGAGAAGACTCCAGTAACCTGGAGGTTGTATTAGTTGTAGTCGATCAACTTTAGCTGGCGCGAATGTAAATCATAAAACCCATCTGGCTATCTACTAGCCTTGTAATTGTTTTTCCCTCCTTAATACAATGACATGCAGTTCTCCTGCGTGTTCGACAAAAAAAGCATAGAAGGCCTGTTTATATTCATTAGGAGTGTTGACAAGTAAAACTAGTTTATATAACCGAAGCTGTTGCAAAGAAGATGGTGTAATATCATTTGGTAATTGTAACTGTTGAATGCCGTCAAATTGATCATCTCAATTAGGCCACATGTATCTATCCTCACCAAGCCAGTAGGAAAACAGTATATCTGCTCAGACTATATCTATTGTCTAACAGTACAATGTGCATAAGTAGAACCCAGTGAAATCTGAACAGACTTTTACTAGATCAAATGCAAAATTTCAAAGGATAGAAAATCTAATTTTTCCCCTTCTTTCAGAAGAACCTGCCAGCTGATTGTTTCTATACATAGAACGAATCCTAATAAAATTGACACAGATCATCCATAAATTCTAATCAAGGCATTTTCCAAATGATGGCAGCTAAAACTGCCTATGCAGTCACTTATGCGTTAGGTTAACATGGGAAAAAATGGGTATGCTTAAAAAACGGCAACCCAACTTAGCATTTATTTTGGTGTGGTTCAAAAGAGAAAAATGTTTTAGACGTTTGTTGGAACTTTATACACTTCATTACTGATGCTGATGGTATGCCTAATAAACACTCGATTGGCCCACTCATTCATGCAGGGCCATTTTTCAATCAATGTGCATCTATATAAGAAATGCAACATTTAACATTAAAAATTCAAGAACATGATTAGTTACCTTTATTTCATCAACAAGTTCCTGTGGAGCAACCTTATTGTTGAAGAATTCTTCGATCTGTTTAACAGTTTTCTTTCGGTCCTGTGGGCAGTACAAACAGGCATAAGAGTTATTAATGAATAAAATGTGTCATATCATTATAAGGAATAAATTTGTGGTTGGCAGCCATGAAGCCCCTTAAAAGAAATCTGAAATGAAATATGCACCTCTGCATATAAGAGCTTGGTTATCACTAGCTGAACAATGGCAGCAGACCCCAAAAACTGTAGCAGAGTCTCAATCTGCAGAGTAGATTGTACAAGATATGTAAGAAAACGAAATGAAGACCCGAAGGGGAAAAAAACTTTAAGTGTTATCACCTCTGTGTAGGCAAGCACGCCCAAACCTGTAGCTGCAGCAAGACCAATTGTCACAGGTAAACCATCTGCACCATCCTGCAAGTACTCAGTAGAATAAAGGAAATCAATGCATCGAAACCTTATAGTTAGTAAAACACAGATCTCAAATAGAATCAAGTGGGGTAAAGTATCAGGGTGATAACTCACCCCAAATAGCTCGCCAAAGTCGAATCCCTTTGAAGGAGTTTTCCAGGGAAGCTTACTGCTCTGCAGTGTATCATTAGCAAATGATCAAACAATGTTGATTCAGTATAGAAGTTATAAAGGAGAAAACATAATCCTGATAAAGTGTAATTACCACCCATCCACGACTTCCTTCTGCACCATCCTTCACCGCAAAAGCAGCTTTGTAACCATTGGCTGTGACAAGCTCAGCAACCAGTTCCGAGTTCCCATCAAACCTGGTTTCCACAGTATATTAATGTAAATGAGAAGAAGGGAGGAAAATTAGATCATGTATCAGCAACGGAAGAAGGACAAGCCACTCATTGTTTTTTCTTTGACTGTGAAAGCTTATTATTATACTTATTCACTAGAACAGTGTGACTAATTCTGAAACTACTATTTCACTGGTCACTGCAACAAAAAGAATCCGGTACTACTCTGCACATAACATCCACATCCATTATTCGTCAAACATAATATTAGAATTGCATAAATACTTGCACTCCAAAAATTGTCATGTTCTAATTCTATCTACAGTTGCGTTAGTATCCAGTAGGCCAAGTATTTTACAGTTGCATTGCTATCCATTTATCATATGATATTTACTTGTGGTCTATTAAGTAGGTGGTCTATGAGTGCATTCATCACAGTCATCGCCTTCTACACAATTTAGAAGAATCAAACCCTATAGTGCAGCAATGCAGTTATGCAAAAGCTAATATCACACCATTTTCGAAAACAGGTAGCTACCAGTGAGCTTTAATATGACAATAAACTTCCTATGATTTTACTCTGGGACATTTTTGATAAAAAAAATGCAGTAAGATTGGTTCTTTAAATTGTGATCTGCACTACGACCATGCACCAATTCATCATAATAATCGCCTTGTTCTACACATTTTAGAAGAATCAAAAGAGAAGATCACATCTTGAGCATCAGAAAGTACGCAAATAGATCAATACCAGTGAGGTTATGACTACAAACTACCTATTCTCTCCTGGACCAAAAGCGTTGGATACCACAAAACACATGAAGTGTGTCGTGATTGATTTTCCAGCTTACTAATCGATCTTTCTGATGTAAATGCAGCAAGATTGGTTCTTTAAATTGTGATATGGACTCCAACCATGCACCAATTAGTAAGTACATTGCAGTTACAAAGTAAGATTTGAGGTCCTTACTTGTCAAGGATAACGAGCTTGGTGTTCTCGGGGTCCTTGAACCGCAGCGCCAACTTCTTCAAGAACCCGTTCTTATCCTCGCCATTGTACGGCACGGCCACGGCCTTCTTCTTGGCCTCCCGGAGGTCGGGCGCGCCGGCCTGGCGCGCGTCCCTGAGCGGCCTGATGTCGACCAGCTGCGCGTCGGACTCCTCGACCAGCCGCTGGTACGCCGCCCGCGCCGACACGACGGCGTAGGGCTTGCCGCCTCCGCCGCCGCCGCCGAGCACCCGCGCGAGCACCACCGGCAGCGCGAGGGCGCCGACGCTGGCGGCCACCACGACGGGGTTGTCGGTGACGAAGGCGACGAGGCCGTCGAGGTTGAGGTCCGGGACCGAGAGCCCGTCGAGGCTGATCTCCGGGACGGAGACGGAGAACGCGTCCCCGCCACCGCCGGAGTCCGACCCCAGGCGCAGCGTCTCCTCGTAGGACGGCAGGGCGCGCGCCGCGCCGGCGGCGATGGCGCCCTGCGCGAGGCTGAGCGCCGTGGAGAGGCGCGCGAGCCCGCCGCGGAGGAGGCCGCCGCCGCTCCTCCTTGTCCTTGGTGGCGGCGGCGGCGAGGCGCGCGCGGGGGGAGTTAGTGTTGACGGTGCGGCGGAGGAGAGGATGACGGCCATGGCATAACGGTGGCGGCGACCTCCGGAGGTGGGTCACTCAGTGCAGTGCAGTGCGGGCGAGCTTGGCGGCAGTGGCGCGGGAGCGCCGCGCCGTGGGGGAGATGAGGAGGCGGTGAGCTGGGAGGTGATGTCCAATGGGACGGCGCCACGTGGATAAAGGATCAGAGGCGGTGGCGAGAGGACGGAGTGTTTTCGTGGCTGAGATGGGCTCTGATCGCCATCGGTCGCTTTTTGGGAGGAGTGGAGCACAGTGCAGTACTACGTGATGGCGGTGTTGGGCAGTACAGCGCCGTGCCAAGGGCGCTAGTACGTTCGCTCCGGCGGTGGTGCTCGCCGGCGGAGTGCGACTCGTCGAGTAGCCGTCATCGCACGTCAAATCTTGAAGGGAGGAAATTCTCCATGGCATTAAGGGAATTTTTTGTTTCGACACTATCTTTGTAAATAAAATTTAGAATTATTTTTACAAATTTGTTAGTTTTCAGTTAACTGAAATTTGATATTTGATTCAGTCACGTTTATGAAACAATAAAAATATACTACTGGAACAATAAATAATTACTGATAAAACATTAAAACTACTATAATTGGAACAATTAGTTACTATTTCCTCTGTGTCAAATTACTTGTCATTCTATATTTTTATCGGATTCATTGAATATTCTCTGAATCTGGATAGCATGTATGTCGTTCAACTTGAACATCGAAAAACAACTCCAAAATAATAAGTAAATTGGGACAAAGGGAGTACATGAAACATTTTTGTTTTTTCATCGAATATTTTTTTTGACATAAGTGACTAAACAATTTAGGTGGTTGGATCAATATCTCATAACTAAAAAAAAAAGTGACTGAAAGATTAGCAAAATTTTAGTTACCTGATATAGAGACATCTCTTATTTTTAACAACTCAACTCACATCAAAATAAAAAAAAAGATCAAATAGACTTATGTTTTCTAAAGATCAAATAGAGACACCTTTGCATGCACAAAGCCCAATAACCACGTGTTGTGGCCACCTGTCTCCGACGTCTAGAAGCGCTCGTATTATACTCGCCGAAAACGGCCATGACGAATCAAAAAGGCACGCGGCCCTCCTCGCGTGGCACCGCATGCACGTTGCCACGTAGCCGCCATGGCCATCCCCTCTGCACCCTACTACCAGTGCCACGGTCCTGTCTTCTTCTTCAATCCTCGCCACCTCCCCCCTTCTCCTACCTCACCTCCACGGACCTCCACTACCACTCGCGCGCAGAGATCAACGTGGGCCACACACGCAAGTGAGCTAGCTCATCGGCCGTCATGGTGAAGCTGGCGACGGCGCGCGAGTGCCGCGCGTACAGCCTGGGCGGCGGCGGCGCGGGCTCGTCGGCGCGCAACCGGTGGGAGTACATCAACGCCGGCGTGTACGTGTTCGGCGCCGTGCTCCTGGCTGGCGGGTTCCTGGGCCAGCTCCTGCCGTGGGCCGGGTCCAGCAGGCCGGGCCTCGCGGTGGCCGCGCTCGGGCTCCTCTGCGTGCTGGCCGCCAACCTGCACGACCTCCTGGCCCACGTCGCCGGCGTCGACTACCGCCTCGGGATGGCCGGGATCGACTACCAGCTCGCGCTCGTCGAGCTCGCCGTCCCCGCCGTGCAGAGCGTCGGCACCGTGCTCACGCTCGTCGCCGTCGTCTTCTTCGAGATTCAGGTTCGTACGTGCTATTTTTTTTTTCCTGAGAGGGAGCCTAGCTATTAGAGTGTTTTGTTGTAATCTGTATGAATCAGTCTAAATTACCTGAAGCTGTGATCATATTGTTAGTGCTTATTGATGTTGTTCGAACCGAAAGTCATGTTCCATTACTACTGGTACCAAAACAGAGCATCTTGAAGGCACAATCCTGTCCTAATTGCAAACGCGACTCGGCTCTTAATCTTGTTTGGTCTGAGGGATAGAATCAGAGTCTAGCTAGATCCCTTCGTCATCTTTAGCAGATTTTTTTTTTTGGGTGCAAATATGAGCAATGATAATCTCACAAGTTCTAAACTTAATCTGTAATGAACTATTCCATCAAATGTGCTATAGTCAAAGTCTAGTCAAAACAGAAAATTTGTGTGCTATAGTCAAAGGCTTTGACTAGTTTTTTTTTTAAAGTAAAGTTTTTCCTTGTTATACAGAAGGAGAGAGGGTACCGCCACGGCTTAGCGAAGCACGGCCTGAACCTGCTCATAGCCGGGCCGGCGTTGTGGTGCCTCGGCTCCATTCACAACATCTGCCAAGTCTACGAGCGCGCCAGCGGGCACGTCCAGCTCCTGCAGAAGAGCGTTCAAATCCCGTTCCTTCTGGGCAGCACGCTCTTCCTCATCGGCGGCATCATCAACCGGCACCATTCCTTCAAGTTACTGGTAATGGCTTGTTCAGTGAATTTCCACTTTCGGTCACCTCCATGGCTCCACTCGTAGAACTGGAGTGTTCAGTGTACTGGCAATAATTCAGCTAGCGACAGACCTGAAGTACAAAGTTCTGCTTTTTGGTCTGGATGCAGGGGAGGACGTGGGCGTGGTTCGGCCTGATCGGCAGCCTCCTCTTCCTCGCCGGCGGCGTGCTCAACCTCCTCAAGGTGTTCAAGACGCAGCAGATGGGCGGCCGGGGCCTGGAGAAGCTGCGCGGCGGCGCGCAAGAGCGGCTGTCCATGGAGAGGGAAGGCAAGGTGCCCCTCATCCTGGAGCACGGCGGTCGGAGGGGGGACCCGGCCATGCCGCCCCCGCCGCCAGGGTCCTACAAGGACGCGCTCGTCAGCAGCGCTAGCTAGCAATGTGGCAATGGAGATTTGGCGAAGCACCTTGGAAATGGAACCGAGAATAAGCGAGGAGGTCGAATCTGGTCAGGCGATGGTTGCTGTTGGCTGCTGCTCTGTACAATTTGGCGCTACTTTCTGATGTAAATTGTGTGAACTTCCGTGTTGGTCTTTCTTTCATTTTCTCCGATTGTGAAGATAATGTACGGTGAAATAAAACTCCTGCGGCCTTGCAAATGTATGCCAAATAAAACCGGCACGTAAATGTCACATGTATCAGTGTATGTCTAAGTTTGTCACTAGTTCTCCAGTGCTGCTCCAAATGACGTGAGAACTTCAACGCTTCGCGGCTTTATTAGCACTTTCTACGGCTACTGACGTTTTTGTTCCCCATACCATCCTTTTGGTTTCAGTTTCTGGCAGTTTTGACATTGCAACTTGAGTAACGCTTCAACGTCTCCATACGTGTTAATTATGTGTTTCATTATTAGTTTGAGATGTTTGCTGCATAGGGCCGAGATTGGTGCCTGCCTGGCGCAGGGTTTAAATAGTCGTTGCAACTGGTTAACTCGAGTCGTAAGAAAACCAGTCGGTTAACCGTTTTGCTATAGTGTGTAGTTCGTCCGCAGCTAACTGGTCAGCCGCTGCGACTGGTCCATACCAGTTTTTCACTTAACCGGGTTCACCGGCCAGTTTTCACTGATTACAAAAACCCTAGCGCCAGGCAGCCAGAGCCAGGACTCGAAGCAAAGCAAACATGCCCAAGTATTTATATAGATATACAGCCAATCGAAATGAATCCATATGACTAACAGAGAAGTACAAGTCATATTCTGACAATGAGTACTGATTTCCGATGGAAGAAGATGTGCAATACGAGCATCTAAGTGAAACATTTTGCATGGAGACTAGCGCATAATAGTCTGTCCCTCAAACCTAAGATCTAAGGAAGAGGTATGGACATTGATACTAGATGCCCTATGTTTGCGCGATTGAATGAAGATGCATGTCATCTATTTTTCAAATGCAAATTTGAAAGAGCTGTTTGGCGGGAGTTACTATTGGATAAACAAACAGAGCTATTTAGCGAGCCTGCAGTCGGCTACTGCCTACTAAAGTTTTCTTCCAGATTTGGGAATGAGAGGCTGAAGTATATTGACTTCAAGGAGCATTTCTGCTTAAACAATAACCCAACAAAGCTGGTTCAGAGATGGAGCTTGCCAGGGCAAGATCCCTATTTGGGACAGCTTCTTAGCAGCCTCCATTGGAATTAAGCAGCCAAGGAATCCAAATGATCAAATTCTCAACGTGCTTCTTCTGGCCATGATTTTTCTTAGACACACCAATTAGCCTGCAAAGCGGAATCAATGCCAGGGGTCGATTCTCAGCAAAAACGAGTAGACAACTAGTTACATACCTGTCGTCTTCCTCTCCCAACTCGGCAACTCCTCTCCAACCGGCATTGCGCTGCAGCAAATCCGGTCGCCCCTATGACAAATCCAGTCACCTAGCCAGCGGTGCTAGCAAAACGAAACTAAAGTGACCACTGGACCTCGCTGGTGAGAGTAATCGGTCCTCGGTGAGCTGCGCCCTCGCTTGAAGAGGGGCAGCACCGGCAGGAGCGGCGGGGACGACGGGGCCGACGCATGTGTGTGAGCGGCGTCACTGCGGGGTCGATGGCTCCGGTGCAAGATGCAGCGCAGCAGGGTTGAGGGAGACGACGTGGGCGCTCGAAGATGGCCGCCGTCTTTCGCCTCAAGCTCCGGTGCGGTGGTCTCGTTTAGGTTGAACGCGAGAGCCAGACATGCCGCTTAGGTTGACCATAATTCCGTCGGAAGCCGCTTGCCCAAGAAACGGGCGTTGAAGTAAAGCGCTTCGGTCTTCAGTTGTCCCAAACAGGGCCGTACTAATAGTTCATGTGGAAGGATCCTTCTCAGCAGAGAACGGTTCGGGTGGCTAGGGATTTATCATTCATGGTCATCATGCAAATGTAGGGTGTGTTTGGCATGGCTCTACTTCACAGTGGAGCAGCTCTGCTCTAAAACTTCAGTGTAGAGCTGCTTCACTATGGAGTAAAGCCATGCCAAACAGCCCAACTCTAGAAAAAACGAGTCAAACACGTAAAACGGCGATACGTCTCTCAAATCCTCCCTGAGCTTCTCTGCCCTCTTACTCCCCTATCCACCGGCCCCTTCCTCTGCCTCGGGGCAGCACGAATCGCAGCCGGGTGGTGCAAATCGGAGCGGCGATGACACGAATCAGGGCTGGGCAGCGCGAATCGAAGAGGGGAGGCGAGGTCTGAGGCGGCGATGCAGGCTGAGGGCGAAGCGGGCAACGTAGGAGTGAGCCGGGTCAGCGCGAGGGGCGGCACAAATCGAGGGTGGCGCGAGCTGGAGCGACGGGCTGGCAGCGGAGCGAGCGGCGGAGCCAGCAAGGGCGGCGCGCGCGATGGCGGAGACCTCTGGGGCGGTGTGGAGGGCGGCGGGAAGGAGGGCCAGCGCGGGGGACGACGAGGAGGAGGCCCGACGGGGAGGGGGGGGGGGAGGGGGGATGACGGGGAGGAGGACCGGCGCGGGGGCGCTGCCGAGCGAGAGTGGAGCGACTGAGAAAGAAAACGAATCGTTTTTTATGTAACCAATGGCATTATGGGTAATTATCTCCAACTCTACGTTTCTCTGGTCTTCGGAGCTGGGTTTGAGGTGCTCTGAAAAAAATAAACTGGAGCTCCTCAAACTCCTTAGAGTTGGCTTCTCTGAAAATTTTTGAAGCTGAGGTGTTTGGCTGGCTCCACTCCGCTCCTAGCTGGAGCTTGACTCCGGAGATGCATTGTACATTGCGCTAATGCTTTGCAAGGTGAAGCCACAACAACTTTATAGACTTTGTGGTATGCTACACGGGGATCACCAATGTTGTAGTCGAGACAGATGCCTTAAATCTGAAATCTACTTTGGAGACCCAACACTTTGATTTTGCTCATGAGGGAGTGCTGTGCCAACAGCTTGAGTTTATCACGTTCACATAGTTCGCTAATGTAAAAGTGATATATAAATGTCGATCATGCAATTTAGTTGCTGATAAGTTAGCCAGGATAGTCTCTACTTGTGTGTTAGGTGATGACATGTTCTGGCAGGATAGTATTCCTCTTGATGTAAAAGATTGTGTGGCTACTGATTTACAGTCAATCCAAAATGAATGGAATTTCTGTTTCATCTTAAAAAAAAGAGAGTAGACTACCATATTTCGGGGATCTGTATCTGTAGGGATTTTTCTTTGAAGGTATATCTGTAGGGATTTTTTTCTTTAAGGGTAAGTACAACGGTGTTGTCTCATAGGTCGTCTCATGCATGCCACGTAATCTTAAGACGGGTTATGAGACGACTTACACAATGGATGGTCTTATTAGTTGTCTTCTATTAATTATATGACTCCTTAATTTATGGATATAAAAAGGAATATTTATAGATTAAAAGGCTACTAAAACTCGTACAATGGTATGAGAGCCATCTCATACTCCTAAATTTAAGCGCATGAGGTGGCTGCTACGCGAAACAACCACCTCTTTCTCTCATCACCCTTTCTCTCTTCCACATCATCAAAAATCCTATGTGGCAATACATGAGATGATCTATAAGACTGTTTACGTGTAGCATTGTACCTGTCCTAAAAGTATTTATATTTTGCAGGGATCCGTATCTGCAGGGATTTCATTTTTGAGGTATATCTGCAGGGATTTTGTTTTTGAAGGTATATGTACCAGAATTTAGGTAAGGCAAAGTTAGCCATTTATAGTTTGCAGGGAACCATATCTACGGAGATATTCTTTTAGAACTAATTAATTTAGTAAGTTAATGATTGTACTGTCTCACCCCATAAGAACTTTTGCCTATAAAATGTGGATGCTCGCTCCAAGCCCATACCATCCTAGCCTCATTCATATTTTTAGTCTCACCATCTCCTCTTTCTCTTTCTCTCTCTCTCTCTCTCTCTCTAAAGGAGTAGCTCTAGTTAGCTTGCCACCATCAATGGCAACGGGAAGCACTGTCAAAGTCGCCATGGCGCTCGTAGCTCTGTGTTGCATGATGTTCGTCGCGCAGGCAGCCGAGTACCATGTCAACTGGGTCATGAACATGCATGGCTGGGGCAATGGCAGGTCCTTCGCCGCAGGCGATGTGCTCGGTAATTGACATGAGTAGTTACTAGTTGAAGTAACAAGAATGATTTAATTAGTGATACACATGTCTGATGATCATTGTTGCAATTATATTAACGCAGTGTTTGATTATGCCGTCGGAGCGCACAACGTGGTGGAGGTAGACCAGACCGGATACAACACGTGCACTCCCAGCGCCGGCGCACCGACGTACACCTCCGGCCATGACAGGATCACACTACACCGCGGCACTAACCTCTTCATCTGTAGCTTTCCTGGTCACTGCAACGGTGGCATGAAGATCGCGGTCAAGGCCCATTGATGATCATCATGCATTGTGCTGGCTCCATGATCTGTATTGGAACATCTTATTTAGAGAATGTCCTAGGCTAATAAAAAAAGTGGAATTTGTACGACACACACATATGTCATTTTTGAGAAAAAAAGGAATATGCTGGGATAAAAAGAAAAGTGTAACTTGTACCACACAAACATGTGTCATCTTTGAGAAAAATAGAGTGAATAGACACCATACCGTAAATGTGTCAAAACACTAACCTACTTGTGGGTCTTGTCTGGGTCGGACAGATCTTAGTCCGCTCTTACAACCACACATCAGCATACAAAGAATTAGCATATAGTGGGTGATAAGCTCGACAATGTGGAGACTATAGAACAAGAGCATGCTCTACGCATGAAACTGGAAGTCTTCATGTGGCTACCAATGCAAGACAGAAAGTGTTGTCTGAGGAGTGGAATCAGAGTCTAGCTAGATCCCTTCATCATCTTTAGCAGATTCTTTTTGGTGCAAATATGGGAAATGATAATTTCACAAGTTCTGAATTGAACGCGAAATGTACTATTCCATCAAATGTGTTATAGTAAAAAGCGAGTCAAGACTAAAAATTTTGGCGTGGTATAGTCAAAGGCTTTGACTAGTTTCCCTTGTTTTTTTTGAGAGTACAGTTTTTCCTTGTTATACAGAAGGAGAGAGGATACCGCCACGGACTAGCGAAGCACGGCCTGAATCTTCTCATAGCCGGGCTGGCGTTGTGGTGCCTTGGCTCCATTCACAACATCTGCCAAGTCTAGGAGCGTGCCAGCGGGCACGTCCAGCTCCTGCAGAAGAGTGTCCAAATCCCGTTCCTTCTGGGCAGCACGCTCTTTCTCATCGGCGGCATCAACCGGCACCATTCCCTCAAGTTATTGGTAACTAGATTGTCTGGCTACAGTTTAGACATCTCAAGAATATTATATAATCATTTTAACTTTTATTAGAGACATGTATCGTAGGTTGGATAATCTTTAAAATGCTTGGCTACTCTGCTAATTTAATTTAAACTGAGTAACATAATGTAAAATAAGCGATATTATATCTTATAAATACAGGGCTAGCCTACTAATATAGATCAAACAGGGAGAAGAAGAACGGGAGGGAGAAGAGGAGAAGCGAGCGGGAGCGGCGGAGCCAACAAGCACGGTGCGCGCGATGGCGGAGCCCTCTGGGGCAGTGTGGAGGGTGGCGGGGAGGAGGGCTGGCGCGGGGGACGACGGGGAGGAGGACCGGCACGGGGACGTTGCCGAGCAAGAGAGGAGCGATCGAGAAAGAAAACAAAGCGTTTTTGTAACTGATGGCATTATGGGTAATTATCTCCAACTCCACGTTTCTCTGGTCTTCGGAGCTGGATTTAAGGTGCTCTAAAAAAATGAACTGGAGCTCGTCAAACTTCTAGAGTTGGCTGTTCCGATAATTTCTGGAGCTGAGGTGTTTGGCTGGCTCCGCTCCGCTCCCAGCTGGAGCTCTGCTCCGGAGATGCATTGTACATTGCGCTAATGCTTTGCAAGGTGAAGCCACAATAACTTTGTAGACTTTGTGGTATGCTACACGGGGATCACCAATGTTGTAGTTGAGACAGATGCCTTAAATCTGAAATCTACTTTGGAGACCCAGCACAAATCCATGAGAGGTTACGAATAGTCAAGCAAAGAAGCAAGTATGACACAGAGGAAGTATATTGATTTTAAGGAGCATTTCAGCTTAAACAATCACCCAACAAAGCCGGTTCAGAGATTGGAGCTTGCCAGAGCAAGATGATGACCCTATTTGCAACAGCTTCTTTGAAGCTTCCATTGGAATTAAGCAGCCAAGGAAGTCAAATGACCAGATTCTCAACACGCTTCTCCTGGCCACAATTCCTCTTGACGCACCAATTAGCCTGCAAAGCGGAATCGATGCCAGGGGTCTATTCTCAGTAAAACAAGTAGAAAATCATCCACCATGCCATTGGTTACTCACTGTACCAGCTCGTTTCATTTTCCACCATCTTCTTTCTCCCGTAGCTCCTCCCCAATTGGCATTGCGCTGCAACAATCCCGGTCGCCTAGCCAGCGGTGCTAGCAAAATGGAACAAGAGTGACCTCAGGACCTCGCTGGTGAGAGCAATCAACCCTCATTGAGATGCGCCCTTGCTTGAAGAGGGGTGGCGCCGACAGGAGCGGTGGGGATGACAGGGCCGACGCATGCGTGTGAGGCGCAACACTACAGGGTCGATGGGGGCGGTGGCTCCGACGCGAGATGCGGCACAACAGGGTCGAGCTAGACGGTGCGAGTGCTCGAAGATGGCCACCGTCTTTTGCCTCAAATTCGGTGCGGTGGCCACATTTAGGTTGAACGCGAGAGCCAGACATACCAGTTAGATTGAGCATGACTCCGTCAGAAGCCGCTTGCCCAAGAAACGGGCTTTGGAAAAAAGCGCTTCGGGCTTCAACTGTCCCAAACAGGGCCATACTGAAAGTTGATGTGGAAGGATCCTTCTCAGTAGAGAACGGTTTGGGTGGCTGCGGATTTATCATTCATGATCACCATGCAAATGTAGCAGGAGCTGGACCTGGATGCATTGTACATTGCGCTAATAATTTGCAAGCTGAAGCCACACCAACTTTGCAAAGTTGGTGGTATGTTACGGGGGATCACAAATGTTGTACTTGAGATAGAGGCCTTAAATCTGAAATCTGCTTTAGAGACCCAGCACTTTGATCTTGCTAGCGAGGGAGCGCTATACCAACAGCTTAAGTTTATCATGTTCACAAAGTTAGCTAATGCAAAAGTATAAACCCCGATCATGTAATTTAGTTGCTGATAAGTTAGCCAGGATAGGCTCTACTTGTGTGTTAGGCGATGACAGTATTCCTCTTGATGTAAAAGATCTTGTGGCTACTAATTTACAGTCAACCCAAAGTTAATGGAATTTCGGTTCCATCTCAGAGAGAGAGAGAGAGAGAGAGAGAGAGAGAGAGAGAGAGAGAGAGAGATTTCATTCAGGGGATCTGTATCTGTATGGATTTTTCATTCAAGGTATATCTGTAGGGATTTTTTCTTTTAAGGTATTTATATTTTGCAGGGATTCGTATCTACATGGATTTAATTTTTGAAGGTATATCTGCAGGGATTTTGTTTTTGAAGGTATATCTAAAAGGATGTAGGTAAGGCAAAGTTTGCCATTTATATTTTCCAAGGAACCGTATCTACAGAGATTTTTTGAACTAATTAATTTAGTAACTTAATGATTGTACTGTCTCACCCCACAAAAACTTAGCTTCAGTTTTGGCAGTCGTTGCCTATAAAATGTGGATGCTCACTGCAAACCCAAACCATCCTAGCCTCACTCATATTTCAAGTCTCACCATCTCTCTCTCTCTCTCTCTCTCTCTCTCTCTCTCAAAAGGAGCAGCGATAGTTAGCTTGCCACCGCCAATGGCAATTGGAAGCACTAGCAAAGTCGCCATGGCGCTCGTAGCTCTGTGTTGCATGATGTTCGTCACGCAGGCTGCCGAGTACCATGTCCGTTGGATCATTAACATGCAAGGTTGGGGCAAAGGCAGGTCCTTCGCCGCAGGAGACGTGCTCGGTAATTGATCAGAGTATCTACTAGTTGAAGTAACTGTGTGAAGAATGATTTATTTAGTAATACACATATCTGATGATCATTGTTACAAATATATTAATGTAGTGTTTGATTATGCTGCCGGAGCGCACAACGTGGTGAAGGTAGACCAAACAGGATACAACACGTGCAGGCCCAGCGCCGGCGCACCTACGTACACCTCCGGCCACGACCGCATCATGCTACACCGCGGCACTAACCTCTTCATTTGTAGCTTTCCTGGTCATTGCAACGGTGGCATGAAGATCGCAGTCACCGCTCACTGATGATCATGATGCAATGCGCTACCCTCGTGATATGTATTGGAAGATCTCATTTAGAGAATATGTTGGGATAAACAAAAGTGTAATTTGTAGTGTTATTCTTCGAGAAAAATAGGAATATGCTGGGATAAAAAGAAAAGTATAAATTGTACGACACACACACGTGTCATCTTTGGAGAAAAATAGAGTGAATAAACAACCGTACCATAAATGTGTCAAAACACTAACCTGCTGAAGGGCCTTGTCTGGACCGGACAGATCTTAGTCCGCTCTTATAACCACACATCAGTACACAAAGAATTAGCATTTAGTGGGTGATAAGCTCAACAATGTAGAGACTATGTGGAACAAGAGCATGTTAGCATGAAACTGAAAGTCTTCATGTGGCTACCCAATGCAAGACAGAAAGTGTTGTGTGGGTGGGTGGGGTGGGGGGGGGGGGGGGAAGGGGGGAGGTAGGTAAATGTACTATGTAATAAGGCGACAACAACTGACTGCATTCCATACCAACACAAAACGGCATAACTTCAAAGAAATGCTGGGATGGCATAAAACATCAAAAATACAAAAGAAACAAGGAAATGTCATGATGCTAGATAATTTTTTTTTAGCAAAATCCCTTCTGACATTCACAAAGAAAAAAGTTCTTATATATTTACATAAGTGGATTATCTTGCTAAAAATGCAACACCGGGAGAAGCTTCCAAATAAACTGAAGGACATGAAACAACACTATCAGGAAGAGAGACAACAGGTAGGAAGAAGACATCAAGTAATTTTTTAGAGATAGCCAGTCTAGCATATGATTTGGTTTTCGTACTTTCCTATCGATGCCTAAAAGGGTTAACTTTGTAATCCTAATAATTGACATCGTAAAATGATCTTATGACTTTTGATAAAAGTAGGAAGAGATTTATCTAATAAAACAAATCCAAGTCCGATTGGTTTGAAAAACAAATATCTAAGTCTGATCTACATAAATGCATGCTCCGAGCCATCCACATAGATTATGCCCATATTGAGCCTGGACATGCTTTAGTTTAGTCTACGGCAGGAAAGACAGTTGAACAATGGTGAAAAGTTGGCTTGTGACGCATCATTGATCATGATCTACCTCAATATAAGAGACCTTGATATAGATCAATGCAATGTTGAATTTGAATCATTGACATAGAAATTATTAATAAAGAGTTATAACTTATCGTTCCTATATATCTACTCATGTTGGTTTATTATCACAAGAAATTGAAAGCTAATGTGCAAGCTTCGTTCACTACCTTATATCGGTGAGACAAAGAGTCTGATAATTGAACCAGTGACCGAGCACCCCCTGTGACTATCGTGAAGCAATTGGATGCTTAATAATCAACTAACAAGGAAACAAAAGAGCCATTGGCTAAATGATAATTTGCCTTTAAACATAGCATTATCTCCCACATAGCTCTTTTTCTGTGATCGGCTGGAAAGAAACAACAAAGCTAGAATGGTTGTTTGCCTGGCATGGCATCATTGTGCACCCACACACATGCATATTGGTGGAAAGGAATGAAGGAAGTGAACAATGTAGCACGCTTATAAATTCACATACAAGCTCCAGCTAGATACATGGATGTACATACATACAAAACACTCACATATATTTGAATCATCAACAAATATTGAACTCGAGATGAACACCTTACATATGAAAAGTCTACTTTGGAGACCCAGCACTTCGATGTTGCTCGGGAGTGAGCGCTATACGCCTATATATTAACAGCTAAAGTTTATCAAGTTCACGACGTTTGCTAATGTAAAGGTGATATATAAACCCCAATCATGTAATTTAGTTGTTCCAGGATAGCTCTATTTGTGCATGAGGTGACGGATTTTGGCATGATAGTATTCCTCCCGATGTATATGATCTTGTGGCTGTTAATTTACAGTCAGCTCAAAGTAAATGGAATTAATGTTCTCTCAAAAAAAGAGGAGAGAGAGAGAGAGAGAGAGAGAGTAGTACAAGTCCATTGTCATAACTCATATCTAGGGGATTTGTATCTGCAGAGATTTTTCTTTGAAGGTAAATCTGTAGTGATAGGGCGTGTTTGGATCTCTAGAATTGGGCCGAATTGAAACAGTTTCCAGAAGCCGGCATGTTTGGCGGACCTTCGAATTGAATTGTTGATTTCGGCCCATTTCCAGCAGCTGAATCAGTGGGCTACTATGATTTCCGAACAAAAACTCCTGAATCCCTTGGAATCGTCATCTGCTATTCTGCTCTCAAGTCCTACTCTCCGACGCCACCAAGCCACCGCCGCCACAGGAGGAGAAAGCGCTGCCGCGGGAGGGGATTCCGGCGCTGCCACCGCCGCCGCCGCCGTGGGACAGACTCACCTGCGGCGTGACCGGCACCGACCTGCGCTCATCAACGCGCAGTAGAAGCGGGAGCTCCAGGCGCTGCAGGCGGAGGTCATGGCGCTGACCAAATCCGAGCGGTGGCGCAAGGGGGAAGGTCCTCAGGCGAATACGCGGCCGTATCAGACAGACCCGGTCGCCGCGTTCCTCAACCATGGCAAGGTCAAGGCCGTGTTGGGTGCACGTGCTGATGTGGCATGGGAGGAGTGCAGCGGCGCCATGAGCGGGGACGTGACGAAGAGCGTGCTACCGTAGGTGGAGGCGCTGCTGAGGAAGACGCGCAATCTGCTGTATCAGGGGATTCGGGACCTCCACGTCGGTGTCGTTTCCACGGAGGCGTGGCTCAGGGACCTGCCTAGTCATGTGGCGGGGCGTGGGTCAACTGCGGCACTGGCGTAGAGGAGGAGCTCGCAGATTATGTGCAGCGCTCCAGCGTCCTGTCACACACGGCCTCGACGCGCAGGTGAGGATCGAGGACTGGGTGCTGCAGAGAGGGCTGTTCAGCAACGGTGCCAATGACAAGAGGCAAGAGGAATTTGTGGATTCAGGTTTGAATCAGTGAACGAACATATTTGACAAAAAAATACCAACGACAATGAAAAAATCCCGACTAGAGTTTTTTTATTTGCAAATATTCAACTAATTTCGTGTGCAATTAGCCAAACAAGCTTTGAAATTTAATTCCCTGAATTCAATTCAATGAGTAGCCAAACAGGATTATTTGAATTGAATTTGTTTCAAACTGATTCAATTCCAGACGAATCAATTCCTAGAAATCTAATTCATTGAAACTGATTCAATTCAGGAGATCCAAACATGCCCTAGGTATTTATTTTGCAGGGTTCCGTATCTTTAGGGATTTTGTTTTTGAAGTCATATCTGTAGGGATTTAGGTAATATAAAGTTTGCCATTTTTATTTTGCAAGGAACCGTATCAACAGTGATTTTTTTGGAACTAATTAATTTAGTAAATTAATGGTTGTACCTATGCTGTTGACTTGCCCCACAGGAAATTGGCTTCAGTTTTGGCAGTCTTTCCCTATAAAATGTGGATGTTCACTCCAAGCCCAAACCATTCTAGCCTCACTCATATTTCAAGTCTCACCATCTCCTCTCTCTCTCTCTCTCTCTCTCTCTCTCTCAAAAGGAGCAGCGATAGTTAGCTTGCCACCAGCAATGGCAATGGGAAGCACTGGCAAAGTCGCCATGGCGCTCGTAGCTCTGTGTTGCATGATGTTCGTCGCGCAGGCTGCCGAGTACCATGTCCGTTGGATCATTAACATGCAAGGTTGGGGCAAAGGCAGGTCCTTCGCCGCAGGAGACGTGCTCGGTAATTGATCAGTGTATCTACTAGTTGAAGTAACTGTGTGAAGAATGATTTATTTAGTAATACACTACACTTTTCTGATGATCATTATTGCAATTATATTAATACAGTGTTTGATTATGCCGCCGGAGCACACAACGTGGTGGAGGTAGACCCGACCGGATACAACACGTGCACACCCAGCGCCGGCGCACCTACGTACACCTCCGGCCACGACCGCATCACGCTACACCGCGGCACTAACCTCTTCATTTGTAGCTTTCCTGGTCATTGCAACGGTGGCATGAAGATCGCGGTCACCGCTCACTGATGATCATGATGCTTGCGCTACCTTCGTGATTTGTATTGGAAGATCTCATTTAGAGAATTTGTTGGGCTAAAGAAAAGTGTAATTTGTATGACACACACATGTGTCATTTTTTGAGAAACAATAGGAATATGCTGGGATGAAAAGAACAGTGTAACTTGTATGACACACACATGTGTCATCTTTGGAGAAAAATAGAGTGAATAAACAACCGTACCATTAATGTGTCAAAACACTAACCTGCTTAAGGGTCTTGTATGGGCTGGACAGATCTTAGTCCACTCTTACAACCACACATCAGTATACAAAGAATTAGCGTTTACTGGGTGATAAGCTCGACAATGTAGAGACTATATGGAACAAGAGCATGCTACCCATGAAACTGAAAGTCTTCATGTGGCTACCAATGCAAGACAGAAATTATTGTGTGTGGGTGGGGGTAAATATAAATGTACTCTGTAATAAGGCGGCAACAACTGAACACATTCTATACCAACACAAAAACGACATGACTTCAAAGAAATGCTGGGATGATATAAAACATAAAAGAATATGAAAGAAACAAGGAAATGCTAGAGGAAATAAAATAGCAAAATCCCTTCTGACATTCACAAACAAAAAAAGTTCTTATATATTTACATAAGTGGACTGTCTTGCTAAAAACGCAATACCGGGAGAAGCTTCCAAATAAACTGAAGGATATGAAACAACACTACAAGGAGGAGAGACAACAAGCAGGAAGAAGACTTCAAGTAATTTTTGAGAGATAGCTAGTCTAGCGTATGATTTGGTTTTTGTACTTTTCTGTAGATGCTTAAAAGGGTTAACTTTGTAATCCCAGCAATTGACATTGTAAAACGATCTTATGGCTTTCGATAAAAGTAGGGAGAGATTTATCTAATAAAACAAATGGTTCCACTGCTCTATATCCTGAAAGATATATAATTAATCTTGAGCATGATACATATGTACTAGTACAACCTTTGATGATGCATCAATTTATTATATTTTGTATTGGAAAAACCAATGGTTCCACTGCTCTATATCCTGAAAGATATATAATAAATACATCTCCAAGCATTTTTTTTTCTTAGGCTGAGGTAAATGGAAAGCCTCTCCCTCGCCCAAAACAAACAACCAACAAAAACGCCTCGTCAGTGGAGAGTCAGGCAGGTTATTTTTAATAGTTATTGGCTATATACATCTTTGGTATTAAAAATCTGGTACTATCCATTATTTAATTGATGAAATGCTTTAGGCTATCTTAATCTGAAAAATTAATGCCCCACCAATTCTCTTTTAATTAGCACATTGATTCATGATATGGATTTCTATAACCCATCCAGCCATATATTGCGCTGCATATCCTAGAGCAACTCAACGCTTTCCTGTCTCGACATTTCCTCTCCCTAAAAGGCTGCACTGACAGTTAGCTTGACACCGGCAATGGTAGGGGGAAGCGTCGGCAAGGTCGCCACCGCACTGGTTGCCCTGTGCTGTGTGGTCTTCGTCACGCAAGCCACCGAGTACCATGTCGGCTGGGTCTTCAATGTCCAAAGCTATGGCTGGGGAAAGATCTTCACCGCCGGTGACGTCTTGGGTAAGTGATGAGTAGCTGCCTGATGTAAGAACTACAGGAAACGATTAGTGATAACTACTTATGTGCTTATTAATGCAGTGTTTGATTACGTCCCCGGTACACACAACGTGGTTGAGGTGGACGAGGCTGAGTGGGGTGCGTGCCAGCCCCGCCCTGGCGCGCGGACTCACACCTCTGGCCACGATCGCATCACGCTGCACCATGGCACTAACTACTTCATCTGCAGCTTCCCCGATCACTGTGACAAAGGCGTGAATATTGCTGTCACCGCCAAGTAATATATAACCATTAGAGCGGGTATGCCGAGAGCTAACGAAAAGCCTTTAATTTCTATGAGTATGTCATCTTTCAAGAAAATGCAGAGATTAAATCGTTGAAATTGATTCTCCATCATGTTCGACTTGACCATAAAAGCACACCTAGCAGGTTCTTCATTGGCAAGACTGCTTGTGTCGCGCTCAGCTAACCTGCTCGAGGGCCTTTTTTGGGGGCGATAGATAGCCTAATATATGTAATGCTCCACGGGCTATCAACATACTATAGATTAAACCTAGATTCATCCCCATATAGACATAATTTAATTTATCTCAATTCAATAGCGAGGCAAGTTCTGTCAAAAAAAAAAAAAGGCACGGCAAGACAATTAAACAACAGTGAATATTTGGCTTGTGAGGACGCATCATTGATCTATAGATCAATTATAAAAACCACCCCATAATTCACTTGAAGTTTAAGATTCCCACCCATAAGTCATTTTATTGCAAATCTCCATCCACCTAGTGTGTTTTGTTGCAAAAATGATCCCAATATACACATGTTTAATTTATTCAACATATTTTTATTTATTTGGAGTAGCCAATGATGTTCCTATCAAACATACAAAATTTTAAAAGTATAATCTTCATATTTTTTATAGAGAATATGTAGTAAAAATATCAATTAAAGTTCGAACTGTGTTTCACAAAGTTTGAAATTTGAATATATTTTTCATGAAAGGAATTACACACTAAAAATCTTTAATAATATTAAATATATTAATAAAAAACATATGAAACCAATTAAACATGTGTCAAGTTGTGTGGTTTTTGTAACTAAACTCATTGGATAGGTGGGAATTTATAATAAAAACGTTTATGGATGGTAATTTCAACCTCGAAGTAACTTATAGGGTGATTTATATAATTATCCCTTGATCTGTATCAGGAACAGTGGCGGAGCCATATGCATAACGAAGGAGGGGCCAATAAACATGAGAGAGTGTTGACTTATTAACAAACATGGCACGTTTAGCAAGTTAAGCTAGGTTTTTTTGTGATTTACATCAAGATTGAAAAAAAACGGTTACATGGGAGAGAAAGAGAGAGCAAAGCAATCGTGTTCCTCATTGTTTTTTTTCGAGTAATTGGGGGGGGGGGGCATCCCCACCTACTCTTTCTCTATTGAATCAATTAAGAGAGTACAACAGTGGTACAAGGTACAAGTACAAAGTTATGCTTGGCATACCGAGGAGAAGTTACAGAGGAGGAATACATTGGGAAACATAATCACGCCATTGTCACATATTGGCGCGTGTAGTATTATAGCGATGGCTCCATAGGTCGATATCACGTACGGCCCCCTGCAGAGTCTGCACGAGACAGTGATCTTCAGAGCTCATGACATCGCAAACTGACACATGAGCACGGGTGATGTGAGAAAAAAGTGCCGGATATGCTAGGAATAAAGGACCTTTGCGGTGCCAATCATCGAACCAGAAAGACGTGGAGAGGCCATTTCGCACAACCACCTTTGTCAGGGCGCGATAACGATTGAGCTCCTCCTGGACAATGCACCCTAGAAAGGTAGAGTCTTGGTTGCCACTCCCAAGATCTCCTTAAATTTTCGATAGGAACCACTATTTCCAAGGCAGCGGCTGAGAAGAGTGCACCTTGTGAAGGAACTTCATCAAAAGATAGTGGTTTTGGTTCTCTAAATCTTTAAGTCCCAGGCCGCCTTCTATTTTTGGAATGAGGACACGATCCCATGCAACTAAACATTGTGCCCTAGTGCATTTCTCCTCACGGGTCTACAGGAAGGCCCAGCGATGACCCGCACCAAGAACAGTCTTCGGGAGGAGAAGAGCAAACATGTAGTAAACTGCAAGATTCCCCAACACTGAGTTTGACAACTGAATGCGAGCCCCATCATCGAGGAGGCGAGCGCTCCAGCCAGGTAGGTAGCGATCAAAACTTGCTGACAACGGCTAGTATTCAGAGACTCGAAGTTTTGTAGGAGAGGGGGGAGGCCAAGGTAGGGTTGTCAGAAGGAAGAGATGGTGCAGCCTAGGCTAAGCTTGTTTATAGGCTATTTATCACATAGCAAGGGGGGGGGGCATGGGCCCAGCTGGTCAAGCTATGGCTCCGCCAATGATCAAGAAGACAGAACTTGTGCGATGGGGCGAGGAAGGGGGGCTGCCTTTTGTGTATACAATGTAATCAATGACGCCATGTGTTATGCTATCATTTGTACATCTCAAATCACCCTCTACATCAATAAAATTGTTCACGTCGGCCTTTGGCCTACCATAGTTTCCTTAAAAAAATATATGAATATCAACAATCGATTCAAAGTATATATCTAACCAGTACTATTGTAACCATTGCCACGTCAATATAATTTCTTAATTATGTATGAAAAATGCATTGATTCCAATTCTACTGCTCTATATCTTGAAACAGGATATGTACTAAAGGCATATCAAGGCAAGATTTTTGTTTAAGCAATAACATTAATATTATGGATACTGAATCCAAATTGAAACACAAAGTTGGCTGCTTGTGGTGACTACATATAATAAATAGAGTATATCAATAAAAAATAATATTGCATTTCTAGTGTCATTGGGGTCCCAAGGGTGTCACCTAGGCAGTATAAAACCAGAACACAAGCATTTGAATTTAAATTCAAATTGCAATTCAATTGATTTCAAACCCAATTGGATGACCCTTGTACTGCAAGTCCCAAATTTCCAGTAAGACTCACCTTTGCAAAACTTATATGTTCATGGTCTTGGTCAATTAGAATTTTGGGAATTTTCACAGAATTTTAATCCATCAATAAAGGCCTCAAATAATTGTTAGAATGGTTAAAAGCCAGCTCTGTTCATTAAATTCCTGAGCTTTTTGTAGTGGGAGCTGTTGGTAGTTAGTATTTTTGTAAAAACCAGCACATTATGGGGAGCCTACCCTATTTTTGGTCTTATTTTAGCAGATCTGGATTAATTCTAACAAATTTTGCAAAGGCAGTCAGCTGATAGGATTGGAAAAAGGTTTGAAAAAGAAAATCTGCCCGTGGGACCCGCCTGTCAGCGACCCCGAAGAAACACACCGACCGCAGCCGCGCTGCCCCGCCCGTCGCGCGCCGCGCGGTCGCCGGCGTACGGCCAACGGCCGTTGCCGCGGATCGAGGAGCTTCCCATCTTGTTCGCGCACGCGTTTGCCAACGACCGTTGCTCTGGTTGGACAAATCCGACCACGTTTTCCCCTAGTTCTTCGCTCGAGGGCCGCCGCCGACCACCGCAACCCCCACCCCACCGGTGAGACCGCACCCCCGGCCTCCCTCTCGCAGGAGAAGCTCGATGACCTCCTTCTCCGTGCTCCAGGAAAGCTTCCCGACAAGATTCCGAGTCTTTCCGCTTTTCCCTTGCCGTGCTAGCCGTCGCCGACCCCTGCTCTGTTTCCGCCGCCGTCGTTGGGCTATGCCCGGCCATCGCCGGTGGTTCCCGATAGCCTAGACGAGTGCGCGGTGTTGAGTAGGTCGTTTTTTCTTTCTGGACCCGCCCGAGCCAGGGGCCGCAGCGAGCTGCGGCGAGCCCCCCCTGCCAGCGCCGCCGTGCTTCGGCGAGAGCGCGCGCGCGTGGACTCGGGCGCGCTGGCCAACGGGCCAGCCGAGCGCTGGGCCGTGCCCGCCCGGGCCAAATCTGGCCCAGGAGCGCTGCTCCTGCGGGGGCGAGGCAGCCGTGGGCTGGCGGGATTGCGGCCCATGAAGTTTAAATCGGTTTTTTGTGATTTATTCATTTCCAGAAATAGGTTAAACTAGTAAAGTGCATAGTAAATTAAATAATAGGAATTTTGTAGTAAGATAAATTTTGTTAGCCTTGTGGGAACTTGTACTATGGTAGAAAAATGCTAATGCCACATGCATGGTAATTTTTATACCAGGGTTAAAATAAATAGGAAAAACACTAATAGAATTTTAATTAAGTGCAGAGAGCTGATAAAATATTAAAAATTGGTCTCCAGGTAGGATTTTCAGTTTTAGTCTCTCTGGAAAATTTTCATATAGAATTTCTCTGTTTATTAGCTGAAATTAATTTTAATGCCTTTTTCCTTATAATAATTAATAATTAATCTTTGGCTTTGTGCTTGATAGTGAAACTTAACAATTAAATCACTCCTGGTGTAGCCTAATTTTAAGTACTCACCCCTGCCCCTTTTGAAGAGCAGAACCTTGTCGACGAAATAAATTGTGCCCCGAGTGCAATTTTAACCGTTGATAAATGGTTCCGCTTTAAGGCTGTTCATGGGTACTTGCACTTTGCGAGGGTTTTGCTCACACTAATGCTATTTAGTTAGCACCTGCGAACCCTGGGCGGCACTTGCACAGCTTTGCCCGGCACACACCGACACACCGTACTTGGATGCGACGTCGTCGCGGTCGAGTACTGGAGTCCATGAAGGAAATACACGGAATACCCTCACCTTGTGCGAGTAATTCTTTCGAACGTCTCACCGCACACCGTTTAATTCCACCGATAACAGTGTGCAATAACGTATTTATTGAGGAAGTGCCATGAATCTTCTCTCATAAGTATCATCTCTTGCATCATATAGAGCACGCCGTGAACCACGTGGAGGCAGGACCGGAGCAGGATCCCGAAGGAGCCGGAGGTGCCGTAGCTGACCAAGAGCAGAACCAAGGCAAGCCCCGGTGCATCCCACCAAGTTTTACTCTTTTTATTCTATCACTAGCTAGGGATGTAAGCTTGCCTGTGTATTAAGTGATAGGAGTTGATTGAAACCTTAGCGTGCAGTAGGTCCCTCTTCTCGATTATTAGTCTCAGGACAGTAGTCGCTCTGCTTAAATTAGGACGACTACTCATCGAGTGGTATGGAGACCACTCGTAGATAGGAAATATTATCATTGGGGAATGATATCGGATGAAGGAAAGAGTGGATGGAATCACAACGAAGACCGGACGGGCAACTAGGTGGAAAGGGAAGGACAGCTTGTCTTCAAGGAGGTAGCCCCGTCCGAGTCACCTAAGGCTACGTCTTGTGTCCGGCCCATGGGATCAAGTTTGAATGTACTGTTTGCATGCTGGAGATATGGGCCCCGTAAACTGATGTAGCTACGACTACCGCTTGGTCTGAAGATAGCCTTCTCCCTTCTTTGGTGGAACTGGGGCTGAGAGGAGGGAGCAATCCACCCACGGATGGCGGCACGGGGCGCATCGCGATGGGGGACCCTTCTCGGGGGAGTCTAGACCCGGAAGACCCTGCGGTACCGTGAGCGAAAGGTTGCTCCATGCGGCTTCCTGGAAGCGCGTATGGGTCGTACAAGCAGGTTTCTCCTGCAGGATGTAAATCGATTCGAGTCGCTGCCCCTCACAGTAACGAGTACCACTTGATCGCTGCTCCGGAACAGTGTCGGAAGCCATTAAGATGATGAGTGGGTTTAATACTGCTGTTTGAAATTATTAAGATTGTATTGCAACTATGATTGTTATAGCTCTAGTGCAAACTAAATTTATTATTCTGCATGACAACTCAACTTGATGCTAAAACTTGAAAAATAAGGATCCACTCTTAGGCGGATTTCTGGCAATAAAAACCCTATCTCCGGCCTTTGCATGTCTAGGTGTCGGCTGTAGTTGGCCATTTTGACGGGTCAGTCTTGCTGAGTAAATTAGTTACTCAGGGTGTAGCTCTATGTGGTTTTCAGATGACCAAGTCAGAGAATGCCACTGTGGAGGGAGATTCCATTGGGAGGGTCAGCGTCCCGACTGTTGGAACATCGAGTGGGAGCTGTGCATAAATAAAGATGAGGATTAGGTCCTTACTTGCCGGTACGGTGCTTGAGCAAAGCACCTACTATGACCGGATAATCCCTGTGTGTCGCCGTGAGAGCGCGACTGTATCTTAGCTATTCCGTCGAATTGGTGAACCAATTGTCGAACTTTTCGCTTCCGCAATTTATTCTGTCAAAACTCCGGTTTATAATATAACTTCGGATTTATATAAACTCTGCTTCTCCACCTATGTTCCTGTTGCAATTATTTTCTCTCTCATATATTGTACTATTGGGGCGCCACAGCGCGTATCGCCACCCGAGGGAGATCCTGGAACGGAGCCGTCTCCGTGGTAAGACGAGTCCGTGACACCAGGATATCAACAAGGATCAGTGGATACACGGAAGGCCATATCTCCAACATACATGAATTAAAAAACAAGAGATCTGCAAGAGCATTAATAACAAGGACTAGTGAATCAAAAATCAATGTACTCCGCCTGCTTGAGTGGGCTATAAAGGGTGGCACCCTCCTTTGCCCAACATCTCAATGAGAGCAAGCAACCTCATCGGTTTGTTGTAGCACTCGCATTCAAGTACAAGTACTGTTGAGAGCTCTAACTAGTAGTATGGCGCGAGGAAGCATTAGCAACACTAGCACCGCCAATCTCGTGCTCTTTCTCGGCCTAGTATGCTTAACCACTGTCGTCCGCTCTAAGGAATGGGTCGTCGGCGACGACAAGGGATGGATCAGCCATATCGAACACCTCTGGCCGGGTGGTAGGCCCATCCACGGCGGTGATGTTCTCGGTAATTGAGTAGTTTGCTAGCTGAAGTAATAACAGACAATGATTACTGCTAGTATATGATTACTTATCTGATTTTGGTTGAGATTAATGCAGTGTTCAAGTACGCCTCTAGTGTGCACAACGTGGTAGAGGTGGACAAGGCCGGGTACGACTCGTGCTCGCCCGGCGCCGGTGCAAGGACCTATAGCTCTGGCAATGACCGTATCACGCTACCAAGCGGCACTGGCTACTTCATCTGCAGCTTTCCCGGTCACTGCAAGAATGGCATGAAGATCTCGGTCACCGCCCAATGATGATCGGCTTTTGCCACCTTTGTGATGTGTATTGGCTCCCAGATTAGAGAATGTGTCGTGGGTCAAAGGAAAAACTGTATCATTTGTGTGACAGATGCATGCTTGTATCTTCTTAAAAATACTACAACAATCGTACCAATCTAGAAATTAACTTTTTGCTAGTTTAAAAAAAATTATACCAATTTAGAAGATGCATTGCTCTGGAATTTAGCTTCGTATCAATTGGACTTTCAGAAATTCCATACAAAGAAAGTAAACTACCCATATCAATTGGAGTATGAGAGAAAGCTTTTTGGAAAAGCAACCAACAACCGAAATTGCCAATAATGTAGAGCTCACAATCATCTCGGGCTTGCGACACATCATTAGTCCAGAGGTAGTAAATGCATATGCTCCAAGCTCCGTCACTGCTTGAGAGTTGAGACGGCTATAATTGGAAAGCATCCCCTTCGCCCAGCACAAATCAGGATACGCCTCATCTGCAGAGAGCCAAGCTGTTCATTTTTATTTAAAAATAAATAAATATTGGATATATATAGAGGGAGCGTCTGATTTTCAGTGGATTGAAAACTGAAGTCTATTATTATCTTTTTATTTGAAGAAAAAAAGAAGCTACCACGTTTGCCCTCAAGACCACGAAATTGCCAAGATTAATCAGAAAAGTCCAGATGAAATCAAATAGGAATAATAAGAACTAGCAATAGAAATATGAATGTCTTATTTATTAAAGAAAAGGATATAAAGTGCAGGATGAGAGTCATAATCGTGTTTTAATAGAACACGTTGGCACAATATATAGTTAAGTGAAGGAAAATAAATAAATTGATTTGCTTTCACCACCCATTGTTCCTTTCTTTTTTAATTTTACCTCACAGACAATGTATAGTTACGTGAGAAAGGAAAAAAAAAGAAAAAGATTTGCTTTCACCACTCATTTTCTTTCTTTTTAAATTTTAATATACACTTATGTGAGGAAGAAAAAAAAAGAGATTTTCTTTCACCACCCACTATCATTCTTTTTTTTTTAGTTTTGCCTCATAGATTCTCATGTCAAAATAGGTGGCAGACGTAGTGGTGGCAAGCAGGCTGGCCAGCTACGTAAAGTGGCCCTGCGGCGCGATGGCAAATTGACCGAGCACCGCAAGTACTCCTCCATGATGGACATGAACAGCCAATACGTGTGCCATCATAGCAGTAACCGGTTTGTAGCCGCATGCGATCACTTCTAGCTCTGCGTCATCCATTGCCTCCGTATCCTGGACTTTTGGTCCAATATTCGTCATAGGATATTCTTCCGTTGGTAAACAGGCCAAACATCGCCTCCGTTTCTTTTTTTAATTTTACCTCATAGACAAGTCCAGTTATATATATGTTTTCTTCTGTACTTATTTTTCAAGAATCATGTTTGAAACTAAAAACTACACTATCAATTCTAGCCGCACAAAGGGCATAGGCCACAAAATTACTATATTAATAAAAAAAGAGAAAAATATGTTATGAAGATTTGATAGTATAGATTAAATGAGGTGTCCAATCTATTATCCAAATCATCTAACGTTACCAAAGAGTGCAAGTTTTTTGTATGGGAGCTAAGAAAGAATATCCAACTATAGGTAAAAAAACGCTCAACACAATCAAATTCAAAGAGGCCGCCACTACCATAGTCTTTTTTTAATGAAAACAAATGGAACGTGAGCATCGATTCGAGGTTGTATTGCATTCCGCGGATGAACAATAGTCATATGAAGGGTCCGTGCATCTAATGGAGGTCGGGTGGCCACGGCAACAACATGGGAACGGTTAAGAGTGTCGACCAACACCGACAGCTGCCACTAGCAACCATAGTGTCCTAGATGTCAGCCATGACAATGGTGTTGATGTGGACAAGGGTTCTCGATCTTCCGATAGATTCTGGTAAACTTGATTAAGGCGGAGGCGATACACAAATCGATCCGGCTTTCAAACGACATGTTCTGAACCCCGTAATCGCAGCATAACGTCTCCTATGGTTATCAACCGTCCAAGAATGATTGACCTCGTCGAGAAGGCTTATCCTTGCCTGCAAATCAAGAACACAAGCAAGAACAAAGAAAAATGTAACTAAATTTGCAAGTATATGATGAATCTTATAAGTTGGGGTCTTACAAACCGATATGAAGACGAAACTGTTATGAACAGAATAATCTAAGCAAAACCCCAAACCCTAATGAAGAGGCCGCGGCTGTATATGAGGACCCTAGGGTCGTGCAAGACCCCCTGGACGCAGCCATAAGTGGGCTCAACTTGATACATGGTCCAAAGACCGATTACGGTGTCACAGCACCAGGACAGATTCTGGAAGTCGAATTGTTTTAGTGATTGCCGATGCCTCAGGATGAATTTTGACATGGGACCGGTTGGGTTGGAAAGGTATTTTCGTTATCTTTCCAGGCATATATAGAACGTCCAAATCCGAGTCCGTATGCGTCCTGGGCGTCCGTTTTAGTGCAGACTGGTCCTGGACTCCGAAACAGACTCGAAGTCGGTTTTGATTGGGCCTCCACCTGGGCTTGGACGTCCTTGCTGGCCCATCACGCCTCCAATCACCTCCCCAGCTATCTCATCATCATCTCTATGGTTCCTAACAACAATTAATTCATTAGGTAGCAATCTATTCTCAAAACTATATAATAAAAACATTAGAAACGATCTCACCTGTAAATTCAGGTGATGCACATAAACTTTTATTTTAGTTGGAGGAGTGTTGTGTGTATCCATGGGTGTGATATACTCATCATTCTCCCCCTTTTGAATTAGAGTCGTTCTCGACTCCATCTCATCCCTTTCTCCCAATAGTGGTCTCAAATCTGAAATATAAAATATAAAACTATTCCCAAAGTTGGGACACAACTCATATTTATATGCATTATGAAATTTATCATCACAATATAAAACTACAGTAGAACGCATGCCATGCAAATTAATGACCTCTTTGAAAACTTGCTCAGCAATATAAACATCATTCTCCCTCTTATGACAAGATAGAAAATATGTGATCTTAAAAACACTAGAAAAACATGACATGACATGGTAATTGTTATTACAGTTTTCTAGTTCATCATTTGGTTGTACAACACAAGAAGGATTTATGTTTGAGCAAATATAAACTTTATGCACCATAAATACACCTCTATGATTATAGTTTCTTATAGCATAAAAATTGTTTCTTGTTAGTAGAGGCAATTCAGTTTGAGAAAAGATTTGCTTCTCTATGGTATTTAGATCACAAAGAACATCAAATTCAATATAATCCAAAGTATTTAGAGAACACAATAATTTCTGCTCATCCTTTTCACGTGTTATTAAAATCAAATGTTTCATTTCAGCACTAGTAGGTGAATCATAAGCAAAAATATCAAGCTCATTTATTTGTTGTGGCAAAGGTCTAAGTGAAGCAGTAGCACACAACTTCTCTTTATCAAAAGGATTAGTAGATAAATCAACTTGTGGCAATGACAAATCAAGACAAGGTTCTAATACAACACGATTGTTGGAACAATTCAGTACATTAGGAAAGTTCTTACTTGAAACAATAATTTGTTCTTTATCTTTCTCACTATCCTCTTCTTTGTGTAGAAGCTGAAATGTATTAGTCGCAACAAGAGGCAAGGAAATATTTTCATCCTCTAGTAACTCAGATTTTAATTGAAGTGTTGCAACATTTGAAACAGCCCATTCTATCCTAAATGGTTTATTCTTTTTTCTCTCAAGTCTTTGTTGATCCTCTTCTAAAGTTTCAGCAGCAGACATAGGTTTAAGAGGAACTCTTCTACCATTGTATTTAAATGAATAGCTATTAGCAATGGTATTGTGTAAAGCATTATTTGTAGAAATCTAAGGTTTACTCAATAACAAATGACACGTTTGTATAGACACTATATTAAAATCTGCACAATCCTTATAAGAACCAATAAAAAATTCAATACGTGTCATTTTATCTACCTTTATCTTACCACAAGAATTTACCCATTGGATGTAGTATGGACATCGGTGTGGCTGTGTGGTCAAGCCGAACTTCTCGACCAATTCTAAGCTTGCGATGTTGTGGCTACTCTCTCCATCAATGATGACACGACAACGTCGATCCTTCACAACAAAATGAGTCTAAAATAAGTTGTTCATTTGATTTTGCTCTACCTTCTCCATTTGAGAACTAAGCAATCGTTGTGCTACAACACTTGTATCAACCTCATTTGATACCATCGACTCATCACCATCGGTGTTATAACCTGTCATTACTAATAGAAAACAAGAAAACACACAAGAGTATATTTTCCTATCACTACTGTTAGATCATGGTGGAAACTCTCAACAAGCAAATGACAGCACCTAACTAAGTTCTTATAAGATTCTCAATAGCAAAACAGAGGATACCTTAGAGAGTGTGATCCGACGATTGCGAGGGTCCAAAGTTCTGTGCCTATTCAGAAGGATATATATGGAGCTAGATAGGCAATTTATAGTAGCAAGGATTAGCAAAATTTCAATTTAGAAATTGCAAAACTGAATCATTGTCCCAAGCTAGTCTATGTCATCGGCCTAAACTTGTCTCGGACCTAGTTCAAGCAAGCAAGCAAATGGCTGAACAAAGGACACAAAGGCTGCAAGCAATTCTGAATTTTTTTTCTCTTATCCTTTTGTTTTTTTCTTTTGTTATAGGTGCGGCCTTTTCTTCTTATTTTTTTTTAGCACCTCTTTGCCTTTTACTTCTTTCATAAGTTTTTTGACACAGAACTGCAGCAAGAGTTGCGAACTTTATAGCATAAAGGAAAAAACCTGAACTTTCTTTTTTACACACTTTACGTAAGGAATAGATGTACATGTAGAACTGAACCGACAATTCTCATATGTAACAACGTGCAGCAATCTCTTGACTCAAGGAACAACGTGCAATAGAAAGCACTCTAAGTTTTTTTTGCACACAAAAAGTAGAAGGCTAGATGTTAAATAAATATTTAGTGTAAATAATTCCAGCAGTACTATTCTCTCAACGTGTGCAACAATTTGATTTTTTCTTCTTGATTGTCTATGAACAAGGACACACACGACTCAAATAAGACCAAAGAACAAGTACTAGACCAACAACACAATGACCTTGTAGGGACTAAAATTCAGAGAAGCAAACTAAACTGGAAATTGCAAGGCGCAAGGGGGTGTAGAACAGCGGAAACACGACGAACAAATATTTTTGTAGGGCAATTTTTTGGACTCTAGGATTGAACAAAATAACGAGGATAAGAGCGAACCTAACGGTGTACCTGAAGCTCTGATTACCACTTGATATGGACAAGGGTTCCCGATCTTTCGATAGGTTCTGGTAAACTTGATTAAGGCGGAGGCGATACACAAATCGATCCGGCTTCCGAACGACACGTTCTGAACCCCACAATCGCAGCACAACGTCTCCTATGGTTATCAACCGTCCAAGAACGATGGACCTTGCCGAGAAGGCTTATCCTTGCCTGCAAATCAAGAACACAAGCAAGAACAAAGAAGAATGCGACCAAATTTGCAAGTATATGATGAATCTCATAAGTTGGGGTCTTACAAATCGATATGACGACGAAACTGTTATGAACAGAATAATCTAAGCAAAATACCAAACCCTAATGAAGAGGCGGCGGCTATATATGAGTACGCTAGGGTCGTGCAAGACCCCCTGGACGCAGCCCTAAGTGGTCTCAACTCGATACATGGCCCAAAGACCGATTACGGTGTCGCAGCACCAGGACAGATTCTGGAAGTCGAATTGTTTAGGCGATTGCCGATGGCTCAGGATGAATTTTGACATGGGACCAGTTAGGTTGGAAAGGTATTTTCGTTATCTTTCCAGGCATATATAGAACGTTCAAATCCGAGTCCGTATGCGTCCTGGGCGTCCGTTTTAGTGCAGACTGGTTCTAGTCTCCGAAACAGACTCGAAGTCGGTTTTGATTGGACCTCCACCTTGGCTTGGACGTCCTTGCTGGCCCATCATGCCTCCAATCACCTCCCTAGATATCTAATCATCATCTCCATGGTTTCTAACAATAATTAATTCATTAGATAGCAATCTATTCTCAAAACTATATAATAAAAACATTAGAAACGATCTCACCTGTAAATTCAGGTGATGCACATGAACTTTCATCTTAGTTGGAGGAGTTTGTGTCTATCCATGGGTGTGATGTACTCATCAGGTGTAGTGGTCAATAGATCGTGTTGTCCTAATAACAATCTAGGCGATGATGGTGAGGTTGCACCCACATTGGTGGAGTTAGGCATGGGTCAGCAACAACAACAAGTCCGAAGTGGCAAGGTGATTATCCGAGAACAAGCAGCTCAAGCTAGATCTCGTGAATTTGGTGAATTGATGAGGTTATCAATGGAACGAGAGTATTAACTTGGAAACGTGTCTTATTCTGTGGATGAACAACAACCACCGTGGACCTTGCTGGTGTGATGATGACAGCAATATTGCGAGGACGGTTGTGCACATCGAATGACACCAATGGCTGCTATTAGCAACTGTGGTACCCTAGATGTTTGGTGCGGCAGCAGCGTGGTGGTCAATAGTAGACCGTGTCGGCATAATAAAGGTCCATGCAATGCCTATGAGGTGGCTCCAACACTGGTGGGTCAACGTCAATAACATGTTCCATGTCGCATAGCAGTTATCTGAGATTGTACAACACTAACCATGACCGTGGTCAACCTCTACAAAGTTCAACGTCTTCATCAGGTCGCAAATGGAGCACCAACATCGACTTGGGGATGTGTCGTATTACGTTGATGTATGACAGTCTTGGGAAACGTCTGTGCGCCCTGTTGGAGGCCACAGCAGTGGCTGGAACGGCGAGGGGACGGCCGCATGCTATAGCCAACAGCGGTGGCATTGAATAGGGACCTGGTCCATTGCTCCTTTAATGCCCACCACAGTAGCAGCAAGGTCGTCAATGGATCACGAAACACTGATAATGATCTAGTCTCAGCGGTAGAAATATTTTAGTTCTAACAAGTAAAAAAATACAAACATATATCTATATATAAAATATTTTCTAATAAAATTATGTAAGTATATCTTGTAGCTCGAATACATAATATTTTGGTCTAGCTGCGCTATTAGCGCGGATCACTACCGGAAACTGATAGTTCGCCGTGTGCCTGCGGCACACGGTGAAGAGCCGAAAGCACACGGCGAACATAATGTGTAGCCCACGGCGAAGAGTCGACGGCGACAGCCGATTCATCGTGTGCCAAAGGTCGGGCACACAGCAAACAACTTTGCCGTGTGCTTGACGGGGCACACAGCGAAATCCTGCCGTTAACGGTCGCTGTGATGCCCCCCCCCCATCTTCGTCGTGTGCCGTCCAGCGTGCCAACGGTGAACTTCTCCTCTTCGCTGTGTGCCGAGAAGCTGGCACATGGTAAGTTATGGTCACTTTGTCGTGTGCTAGGATGCGGCACACAGCGAACGTGCTGCCCAGCTGTCCAGAAATGGCCACTTTGCCATGTGCCACCACTCTGGCACACGGCAAAGGGCTTTCCCAGTTGTCCTCCTACGGTCACTTCGGCGTGTGCCATGGCTGTGGCACACGGCAAAGTGACCTTTTAGTTTTTTTTTGTTTTTCCTTCCAAAATCACTCACATATGTCATATATCACTAATATATTCAATAAGCATCAATAATATATCACACATCTCATCAAAATATCACATATATCATCAATTTATCACACACATCAACAATATTTCACACATCTCATCAAAATAGCATATATATGACTTAAATTCTACTCAATGTTCACAAACATCTTCTCACAAACAATAATTCAACAAGTTCAACGTAGTTTCAACAAACATTTCTTCACAAGTTCATGAATCTCATTGCGACGGTGGGAACAACTGTTGCGCCGGAAACATCGGTGACATACCCGTCGACACGTCAGGCGTGTTCGATGTTGCCAATTGATTCTGCATGAAGTAGAAAATATTGAAAGCGAGAACTTGTAATTTTTTAAGTGATTGTAAGGTAATAGGTTATCTAAGCCTCTCAGTGGTTGTATATTTCTAGATCTCTAAATTATTATAAGTTTCTAGTTCTCTAAATTGAACTAAGTCTCTAAGTCTACAATATTTAAAATGAATCAACTCGGCTATGAAGTAGCTTACCTGAGGAGTTGCTGGATCCGGACGTGACATAGTCGGAGGCGGCGGCAGAGATCCTCCCATCTAAGCGTGCATGCTTTGAAGGTAAGCAAGCAGGTTGGCCATATCTGCCTGTTGCCTCCCCTCCGACTCTTGCCTTAGCCTTCTCTCTTCGACGAGCTAGGCCTACAATTTTTTATCCCAATGTTACAGTGCAAAGAGAATATGTGATTAGTTATTGAATGAATGATGAATAAAGCAGAACTAACCTCAAGTTGCTGCACTTGCAACTATGCCACGGTTAGCCGTGGGCGTACGGCCGAGGCAGTGCTCGGGTCCATCGCTCGAATCTAGGAGAGAGTGGGAGTACTGGCTGTGTCTACAGTACCGTCACCTATGATCAACCGGCCATGCTTCTTGTCTCCTCCGGCCCTCATGATCACCTTGCCATCAAGAGGGTGGGTGGCCGGATCCCACTCTGGGCCATGAACTTGCTTTCTCACCTCCATGTACACATTGATGCGGGAGTAGAAGGAGGAATTGGTGTATGACGATGGCCTGAAACGCCTTGCCCTTGTGTACCAAAGCCCATCCCACAAATTCGGTGCATTCAGCGCCATCATGTGCCTGAGACTAAAAAAAATCATGTTACTTACAATTTATACACAATTGAGAGTTAACAAAAATATGAATCCACATACCCATCGAGTCTTGTACTCCTCGTTGCTAAGGCTGCCTTGGTGGTGTGCTGGACCAGGCATAAGTGCACGCCGTTCTCGACCAGCGCCGTGCATCTCCTCCCACTCCGGTGTGGACCATTTGTCCACTATGCATTTCCAGCACTGGACATCATTACGGCACCACCACGCAGGCACCTACACGTGATCAAGTGGCTGACATGTAAGAGGATCAAATAAGCGATGTACTAAATCAAAGAATAAAATCTAAATATACCTGCAAGTATTGTTCCCGTGTCAGCTTCACAGTTTTTGCCTCTTCCTTTTTAATGTGTCGCCCAATGACATGTGAAGTGTAGTTTATGACGCACTGAACTTGGGCCTCGTAATGCATGTCCTTCACGAGCTTATGCCATCGGTTGTGAGCCACAACCTTAGCGTCCTCCTCGTGCCTTGGCTCACACCTGTAGAAATCCTGCATACAAACATAATGTATTCATTGTACAATAAATGTGATGAATTGAGCAGTGTATTGCAAGAAAGACTTACCCATATCTCTTCCACCATCCGATCCGCCCTGCTGGGGTAGCACCTGTTTAATTGGTCGAATTGATCGGGAGCATCTTCGTAGTGCTTCCATGTCCACGCTAGCTCGTACCTTGTGCCAATGTGAACTTGGTCTGGGAAGTGCTCCCTGCACAAAAGACCCAAGATGCAGTTTACCTTGCGCTTGTGACCACCTGAGATCACTACTTCCCAACTTTTGCAAAAAAGTGATTAAGATAAAATATTAGTTTTAATTATGATTTCTAAATTATAAAAAGAAAAAGTAGTGATAACATATAAAGTTACTTACGCTGGCTTTATAGCTCTAATCACCGGACGTGCAGCCAGAGGTATTGGCCTGTCCGGGAGTCTAGAGGGACCTCGCAACCAGATAGCAGGCTGCTCCCCCTACTGCTCCTCCCCCTCCCCGTCCTCCTCCTCGTCCCCATCCCCATCCCCATCTCCCTCCCCCTCCCCGTCCTCCACCCACTTCCCCTCCCCCTCCCCCTCCTCCTCCTCCTCCTGCTCCTGCTCCTCCTCCTCCTCCTCCTCCTCCGACTCCTCCTGAGGGGTAGGTGGCACTGGGAGAGGCTGGGTCGTTCGACCCCGACCCCTTGGGCCACCCTTCCCCCAACCCTTGCCTCGGGTCGACCCCAAAGGTGTGGAGGAACATGGCATCACCTTCCTCCAAACAGACGCGCATTTTCGCACCGTTCCGCCGCCCACCATCTGCACCTGCATTTTAAGAAAGAGAAAAACAATTAGCACATATAAACAAAATGTAATATTTTAAGACAAAATAAACAATACATGATTAGAAAGTAACATGATATTAAATTTAACAATGCAATAAGTATGAATCTTACGTGTATTAGAAATAATCATCATGATCATGATTAGTTGGATCGTATGTCTCATCATCACTATCATGCATGTCGAGATCACAATCAGACACGTGCTCCGATGGAGGAATATACTCATCAATCCCTAATTATAATTGCTCAAGCAATATTAAGTCCTTTGAATTGGAAACCTCATCTCCAACGTCCTCGTCATCAACCCTTTTATTATTCTCCTCTACTTCCATTTCGATTTCTCCGGTTAGGTCTATCTCAATACACCCTTGTAACTCATCTTCTTTAAAGAACTCTCCGTCATATGTGTTTGGTTCTATATTATAATCTTCATTGTTTGTGACAGGTAGCCTACCATGTGGCGATACCTTATACACAACGTCCCAACCCTGAAGACGTTCGTCAGTTTTGCAGGGGTATGAGAGATAATAAACTTGTGTCGCTTGTTGCGCGCTTGTTACACCATAATATACACATCGTCTCCTAGATAGACGGATGACTGTCGAATTTCAACTAGTCCAACATTGGGATTCCGCTGCACTTGGTTAGGATCAAACCAATGACATTTGAATACGATAGGTTTAAGAGTGGTGCAACCATGAAACTTGAGTTCGTATATTTCTTTAATTATTCCATAGTACTCCACCCCATCTTGGGCTGTCGTACAAGCTCTTTGTCGTGTGCCTTCGTAGAGGCACACGACAAACCCTTTTACCGTGAGCCCTGATCCGTGGCATACAGCAAACGTCACAGTTGTCGTGTGTTGTGTCCTGGGCACACGACGAAGATGTTATTCACCGTATGTCTATTGCTTGTCGTGGGCCATGGAGTTTGCACACGGCGAACATGCTCTTCGTCGTGTGCCCGAGTAAAAGCACATGGCGAAGACTGCGGCATACGACAAATTGCGGTTTTCCGGTAGTGGATCACCTTGCTAGTTTTTTTTTAATTAATGCTTTTAGCCCTTGAATCTAAATCTAATGGATATAGAAGGATAATTTTTTCTGTAATCTATACATAATACTAATTAATATACATAATCTTACAAATAAATAAATAATAAAAGAATTGAATAAAAAGGTTACTATAGATCGCCATGCATTGAAAAATACCGTCGATTGAAAGGAATGCTTGTTTTCAATCGACTGAAAACAAGCATTCCCTATATACATGTTTGGATGTCAAGGACAGGATACTAATCATTTAGTTGGTGAATCCCTGTAGCTAAAAGAAATATCTCCGGGTTGAATTTTTTAGTATATCAACAGGAATTAATGTTTGCATATCCGGGTACACGAGTTCCGTTTACATCAAGCCGTATGGCCCGTATCCAATGCAACATGCCAAGAATAATCCAAAAGAAGGATATGCAAGAGCATTGATAACAAGGAGAATCTGCATCCATGCACAAGATAGCCCACCGCGTGCTTGAGGTGGCTATTAAGGGTACCTTCGCCCTCGGACCAACAAACATCTCACAAGGAGCGAAGCAACCTCCTCAGTTTGAAGCACTTCCATTCAAGTGCTTGTGTGGGATCTATCTATAGCCAGTGGTAGTATGGCTCGAGGAAGCATTACCAACACCGGCACCGGCGTCCTCGTGCTCTTGCTCGGCCTGATCTGCTTAATGGCCGTCGTCCAAGGTAAGGAATGGATTGTCGGTGAGAACAAGGGATGGAGCGAAGGCGTCAACGACATCTGGCCGGCTGGTAGGCATATCCACGCCGGCGACACCCTTGGTGAGCGAGCTCGACCCAACATTAACAAGACTATATATATATATATATATATATATATATATGTATAGTTATATATGTACTGCTCCAGATCAAATAATAACAATAAACAAGGCGTTGAAATCCTAAACTGTTGTAACCTTGAACGATGCAGTGTTCAACTACGACCCGACCATATACGACGTGGCGGAGGTGGACGAGGTGTTGTACAACGCGTGCATGGTCCCCGATGGCGCGGTGAGGCACAAAACCGGGCACGACCACATCCAGATCCCGGAGTGCGAGACCGGCGGGTGCAAACATTTCTTCATCGTTGGCCTGCCAGGCATGTGCAACGCCGGCATGAAGGTCGCAATCACCACCGAGTGACGAACCTCCTCTTATTTCAAAATAAAAGTGATTCGTGCGTGTTTTCTTAATGTATGGGTTAAATGAATGGTGTTGGGAACTTCAGGCGCGGCAAAGCTAATCTTGGTTTGTATCCAGAGGCCCAATTGTTGGGCAGGAATTCGGCCTTCGGCTTTGTGCCTTTGTGTAGTGCAACGAAACAAGATGAAAACAAAAACTTTGTTATGGTTGGCCACACTGGTGACCAAAAAACAAAGCGGAAATAAGCCCATTTTTTTGTTTAGTTTTTTTTCTTTTTTAACAATACGCGTCGACTGAGCCCATCTCAGAGTCCTCGTTGGTTTTGTTCTAGTGGATACAAAATAGAAGTTACTAATGATCACGCGACTGAAAATTGGAAAACTTTTTAATCAACGCTCTCGAACTTTGTATAGTCTAATATATAGACAATTTTTTCTCTAATTAATACATATCTATACTATAAAGACAAATACAAATCCTAGCCACCGGTTGTAGTGAATCACCCCTCGACTAAACTTTCCAGCTGTATTCAGGCGACTGACGAGAAGGAAATACGGAAGAAAATAGTTGTCCTAGACATAATTAATTCACAAATATCTATAACTATCATCACGTCCTCTCTAACTGTCCCTCGCCGTTATATCTCTACTTCTATTAATTTAGGTGGAAACGTTTACGCTATCAAAAAATCTGACGTACGCCTACAAAGTTAGAGATTGAATCCAAATCGGTTTCGTACCTTCCACATCAAGCACCGAATTCAAAAAATCATAAATCTCTCGTCCGAAGTTCAAATGAGGCAAACTCGGACTTTATCTCACAGCCCTCAAAAAGTTCTACAACTTTGATATTGAATAGAAGTCAACATTCCGTCGTTTTGATTTCTAAATTTACGATGCAAAAATATTTATTATGATTCAGACTCTACGCAGGTCTTTGTGCGGGGCTCATAACTCCTACCTTTGAAGTCTAAATAATATGATCCATATATATTACAAAAAGGTCTCAATGAGATCTACAACTTTTGTATTTTAACTTTTCTAATTAGAGCATATTTTCAAGTCCAAAATCGCGTCGCAATGCAGTGTTGTTTCTATTCTGCGTGAATTGATTTTTTTTTTATCGGATAAAGCTTCTAGAAATCTTTAGTCATTGGTTCACGACCTTGGTCTTGCATGTTGAGCTTCATAGAGGTCTAGTGGTGTCTTGTAGGCGTCATAAGCTTGTGCGAATTCTCTTTGCATGGCGAATTGATCTTTATATCGGTACTTCTCGTATTTAATGCTATTTCACTTAATATTGCAACATAGCAAACGACACTACATGTAGAAATCTACTTATAATATATAAAATGGTATACTAAGAAGCACCAACAATAATATAAATATGATCTTTTATGTAAAAAATATCAACAATTATATTATATAAATAATTTATGTTTAAATCATAAAAAGTGTTTTATTTTTTAAACCCGTAGTAACGCACGGACACTTTGCTAGTGATCAATTAAAACAAACATATCTAAACTCTAGAGCTTTAGCGGTCAACAGACCCTCTTTCTTTCTCACTCATCTGCTTTATCAAAAGCTAAGGTTATATAGCTTACATGATCTTATTTGTTAGAGCTGTATTTATTTCTCTAATGCAGTACACATGATCTAGAGGTTGTTAATATACGTCCCTTATCCTTGATCCAAGCAGAAGCTAAACTAGTTGATATACCTTTTGGTTTGTCTTCAGATAGAGATGGTAATGGGTACATTACCCACTGGGGAGTAGGAGAACATACCCATTCTCATAAGGAAAAAAGTCCCCCACCACCCATATTTATACCCAATTTAGGTCTCAAATTTTTTTCCATACCCATACCTAAGTGGGTTTGGATACCCATTAGATTACCCATACCCGCTAATAAGTAGCACAAAAGTGTCCAATCAACAATATATAATCCATATTTAGTATAATTAATATAAAATATTTACTCAAAACATAACATATAGTACTTAAGATTAACATCTTTATAACATTTAAAATTAATAATAGTTTCTAATATGATATAGTTCCTACAAAGAGCTCAATGTAACACTAATATTCAAAAAGTTTATTAGAATCTACATATCAATTGAATTTATGAGGTCCCACGGGTAAATGGGTATGGGTTAAAAGAGAATGACCCCATACCCATTTAACTCAATGGATAATGAAAATAACCTATTAACAAACTCATGGGATGAAAAAGAGTCTCAAACCCGTACTCTAATAGAGTAAAAACACGTCAGATATCGGATGATGGGTACCATTGCCATCCCTCTCCAGAGGCCTTGTTGGGCACGAATTCAGCCTTTGGGTAGTGCTACAAAACGAAACAAGACGAGACGAAAAAAAAAAACTTGATTGGGCCACACTGGTGACCAAAAATCAAAGCGGAAATAGACCCATTCTCCGGCCCATATTTCAACAATACTGAGCACGGAGTCCTCGTTGGTTTTGCTCTCGTGGATGTATATTCTACAGAAGAAAATAATTTTCTCAGGAACGATTAACTCACAAATATCTATAACTATTATCACGTCTTCTAACTTCCCCCCATCGATACATGATCAGTTAAAGAAAACATGATCTAGAGCTTTAGCGGTTAACAGACCGCACTTTCTTATTTCTCACTCATCTACTTTACCAAAAGCTAAGGTTCTTACATGATCTTAGTTGTTAGAGCCGTATTTATATGTGTAGCGGAGTATACACGATCTAGAGCTTGTTAATATACGTCCATTATCCTTGATCGAAGCAAAAGGTCGCATGGACGCACGTTGGGGCTAGTAGTTAGGCCGCTTGATTATCGTAGGCCGCCAAATCTTTTTGCCAACACAAGCCTCGATATTCGCATTTGAATATTGTTCAAGTTTCCCGTTCACTTCTCGCCATTGACGTCACTGCATACGCAACTCGACTACCGGCCACGCAAAAATTTTACTTGCGCGCGCGTGTAATTAGTTTATGAAACCGCTAGCTTTCGGTAGAGAGCTTCGATCGAACTGAATGAAAACAACAAAGCTAGAAATTAGTAGATCTTGACCGGTCCGGCTGGTGAAAATGACGTTTCTTCGAACTGGGAAAATGGCAGAAAATGCAGGTGCTGACCGACGATCGATCTGTCATTTGATTATCTACAAGTGTATATACATGTGTGTTGACGAGAGGCCTCGCGATACCTTGGCATTGAAGGAAGGAAACACACATTATAATAGCCGTCACTCATGTAGCATAAGCGTCTACCTGATCTGTCACGAGGAATAATATGTGTGCTGGCTGTATCCGAGGAAAAATTAACCAGAGGAGGTGCACGTACGTACCAGTGCAGATGTAGCGTAATGTAATGTAACCGTGTGTGTTTCTTCCGCTGTCGGTCAAGGTCTCCATCATCACCCGTCGATCGAGTTCCTTGGTAACGAAATACTCTTTGCGTCTTTCCTGTCTCTGAAGGTGACTGAGCAACTGTCATTCCCACGCACGGCTCGGGATGAGTTCAGTAAATGAAGCTGTGCAGGAGAGATCTTTTTGCAACGAAACACGTTTGAGTTAGGTTCTGTTTTATCGTATAATCCTCACATGTAATTGGGTAAAAAAAAAAAACAGAGTAAAATGTAGTAGTATTTCGTTGGAACCTGCTGAAGCAGGCAGTAACTTGTAGTCAGGTCATCAGAGAGCGGGGGCATCCAGATCCAGCATATAAGGTTTGACTTTTTGAAATGTTGAGTATAATAGATTTGGCCCACTATGTATTCGTCCCGTCTTAGTATTTTGATATCCCCTCTGTCCGTATTTAGAAGGCATATTTTGTTTTAGGCACGAAGACCAAGAAAATAAAAAAATTAGATTGAATAAACCACATGAGAATCATAGTGTTGCTTGATAATTGGCCAGAAGCTCAGGCCAGTGGTCTAATGCATGCGGACGGGCCTGTGGCCCGGTGGTGAAGACACATGGGTGCGTCTCAACCGGCGAGGTTTGATCTACTGTCCCGCACCCGCCTTCGTCTCTCGTGAAGGCTGCGTTGGGTAGCGTTTTTTTTTTAAAAAAAAACATCCAATACATAATGAGAAGTATTAACTGCTGAGCCAGATGAAAGGCCACCAGCACACAAAACTGAGGTCTACAACCAAAACGTGCATTGTATTTATGGATAAATAGTTTTTTTTCTAATACGCAAAGTATATGAAGCCTTAGCTACTTTTAATGGGAGTTTTATTTTTAATAAATAAGATGACATGTCAGCATTTTTTATGATGTAACAATAAATTAATGAAGAAAGAGATAGAACCAGTTTCATCTAAATGAAACTATGTGTACACTATTTCCAAGACATTTATATCTTGCATGTGCTCCTAGAAAACAACAAATATGAAATAATACATTGTGTGATCTATTTTATCCATTAAATTAATGTTATATTGCTTATATGACATATTTGAAAACAACAAAATAAAATAATTCATTAGAACTAGCCTTATCTTAACAAAACATTAGGGAGGCAGTAACTTTAATTACAACCTGTTGGAACAGGTAACTTCTCATGAGTTCAGCGGAGCGGGGGTATAATAATCGATCGATTATATTGAATTACATCCTGCAACTACTACAGATTTTGACTTTTCGAGCTCGCGGCACCGCCAGTCCCCGCTGGACGCGTCACGTGGCCCCCACCCGCTGGCCTAGAAATACATCACCTATCCGTGTCTTCAGTAGCAGGCACCGCGTCGTCCTCCCGAGCACGCGACTGACCATGGCTCGCCCGTCGGCCACCGCCGCGTTCGTCGTCCTCCTCCTCTCTCTTCTCGCCGTCGCTCACTGCCGCACCCTCGAATCCGAGCCCGCCGTCGATGCATCCACCGACGAGACGGGCACACCCCCAACCGCCGTCGCGGTCGCCGACGAGACGGTCCCAGGCACCCCAATCGCCGAAGAACCGATTGATGTTTCTGTCCCGGCGGAGCAGCAGCAGGAGCAGGACGGGTTCCTCCTGCGGCTGCCCTCCCACCGGCGCCACCACCCGTGCCGCCACGGCCTCTCCCACCGCCACCTCTGGTGGGCCCGCCACCACGACGGCCATGATGGCCACCACCACCACCGCTTCCACCGCCGCGGCGGCGACTCCGAGGAGGAGCCCAGAGTGGTGGCAGAAGAGGGTGGTGAGGAGGTGACGAAGGCCGTGGCCGAGCCGGATCCCGACCGCTCGGTCACTGACAGCAGCGACGGCGAGAAGGACGGTGATGACGTGGCGGCGGTCAAGCGGTGGAGGAAGGAGATGGTGTGGAGGATGTTCCGCCACGGCATGCGCCACCACCGTCACCACCACCACCACAACGAAGAGGAAGAGGATGAGGAGGACCACCGCCATCATCACCACGACGAAGAGGATGAGGAGGACCGCCACGGCAGGCGCCACCACCGTCACCACCACCACGAAGAGGAAGAGGATGAGGAGGACCACCACGATAAGGAAGAGGAAGGCCCAGCCGGCCGCCACCACCACAACGAGGAGGAGGAAGACGAGGAGAAGGAGAAGAAGACTAGGAAGGACTCCCACCACCACCGCCACCGCCATCATGATGGCGAGGAGGAGAAGACGAGGAAGCCGTTCCACCACGCCGACGACGAGGACGAGGACGACGACATGGAAGAAATCGTGAGGCGGTTCAGGAAGGCCATCATGCGGAGGCGGTTCCACCACGGCCACCGCTTCTTCCGTCACCACCACTACCACCACGCGGAGGAGGCCAAGGAACAGGAGCAGCAGGAGGGCGGCGTGGGGACTTGGATCAAGGGCCTCATGAACCGCTTCTAGATTGCATATGTTGGCTCCTCTGTTTGATTGGTTCGTTTCAGTGCAGTGTTCGTCCTGCATTTCCTGAGGCGCGCTTCTTCGTTCGTTTGGTTCCCGTCAGATCGTGCTATGTTTTGTTTTGTCAGGGCGTGTAGACTGTCTAGTACTTGTGTCTGCCTACAGTACTACTAGGATCAGTTTCCTGATGCCGCGAATGTCTGTGTAGCAGGCAGCAGCGGGCACAAGTACGACAGCTAGCCAGTGTCAGCTGCGCGTGTTGATGTCGTGTTATCCAATGTTGTTATTACAGTGATGCTATTGCAGGTCGCTCGGTGTGCTTTACGGTGCTATTGGTTATGTGTGTAATAACAGCAGGCTCGTGCTTTTGATTTCTGGTGAATTCGGTGCTTTTGATTCGATCATAGAAGTTCAGAGTTGTTTGATCTCACTCCGTGGCGTGATCTTTTATCATTCAAGCACAGGTGCTCTGACACAAATTTGTGTTGAACTCGAAGGATCAATAGTCTAAGTAATTTGAACCACCATGACAGATAGTAGCTTAGTATATACCTTCATCTTGAGCTACCATCTTCTAGGATTTGATCTACTTTTATTATTTCTTCTGCCGATTACCCACTTAGGACTGGAGAGCACCCTTCCCAGTGCTTGCAGTGCTCTAATCGATTGGGCTTTTGCAAGGGCAGTAACTTAGACATGAAAAACCATATCCTTATCCCTTATAGGAGTTGCCCTCCTATTTATAGGCACTGTGCACTGGAGGGTACACCCCTGGTGTACAATAATGTCTCCAATCAAGACATGAGTTCAGTGTGAACTCTTTCCCTTAGTCAACTGATCATTTATTACTAGGTCAATAATATTGGCTCACGCCAGGAATATCTGGTGATCACCCATTCACACCAACATTCTCCCCCTTGATCATCAGATAAACTTAATAAGTTCACTTTTTAACGAAATGGCATATCAAGACAAAAGGATTACAATGATGAATATGACATACCATTAACCCAGTTGCTATAGTATATCACCTCATATCAAATGAACTTCTTTAACTGAGGAGCTCCATAACTTCATATTTTAAACATTAAAGTAAACTTATGAATCCACTTCTTAAATAGGCAGTACACCAAATCAATAAATTACTGCAGTCAATTAAGTACTATAGAACTAATTGACCATGGTTCCCAATCTATCTCAAAGTGGATCCTTCTTATTGAGTGGAGAGAGGGTGTCATAATACCCCTTATTCCAAGATCAAAGGCTTTTCAACCAATCCCATGCCAACAACATGTTCTTTAAATACGCTGGGTGGTAAGCCTTTCGTAAGCGGATCCGTCAACATTTTCTTAGTACTTATGTATTCAAGTCTTATGGTTTGATCCTGGATTCTATCTTTCACAACATGGTACCTGATATCAATGTATTTGGCAGCACCACTTGACTTATTGTTACTCGCATAGAATACTGCGGGTTGATTATCGCAGTACAACTTAAGTGGTTTGGAAATACTATCAACCACTTGCAATCCCGGGATGAAATTCTTTAGCCATACAGCCTGCCCTACCGCCTCATAACATGCCACAAATTCTGCCTGCATTGTCGACGATGCAGTCACACTTTGTTTGGAGCTTTTCCACGATATAGCTCCTCCCGCGAGTGTGAAGACATAACCTGACGTGGATTTCTTAGTATCAACACACCACGCAAAATCAGCATCTGAATAACCTACCACTTCAAGGTTATCAGATCTCTTATATGTGAGCATGTAATCTTTAGTGCCTTGTAAATATCTCAAGGCTTTCTTAGAGGCCTTCCAGTGATCCAATCCTAGATTTGATTGATATCTGCCAAGCATCCCGGTTACGAATGCCATGTCAGGACGAGTGCACACTTGCGCATACATTATGCTTCCAATTACTGAAGCATAAGGTATTGACTTCATCTGTGCAGATTCATAATCATTCTTTGGACATTGAAATGTTCCAAACTTATCGCCCTTGACAATAGGAGCAGGTGAGGCTGAGCACTTATGCATATTGTACTTCTTGAGTACCTTTTCAATATATCCTTTCTGAGATAACCCTAAAATTCCTTTGGATCTATCTCGATGAATTTCAATTCCCAGCACATAATTTGCTTCACCGAGATCTTTCATATCAAATTTAGAAGACAGAAAGTTCTTAGTTTCCAGAAGCAAATTCTTATCACTGCTGGCTAAGAGTATATCATCAACATAAAGAATCACATAAATAAACTTGCTCCCTCTAAACTTAGCATATATGCAATTGTCTAATTTATTTTCCCTGAAACCAAATTGCTTTATAACTTGATCAAATTTGAAATACCATTGCCTAGATGCTTGCTTCAAACCATAAATGGATTTCTTTAGCCGACATCCCAAATATTCTTTTCCTTCCACAGCAAAACCTTCCGGTTGTGCCATGTATACTTCTTCACATAAGTCACCATTTAGGAACGCTGTTTTAACATCCATTTGATGTAATTCTAGATCATAATAAGAAACAAGCGCCATAATAATTCTGAATGAATCTTTAGTAGAGACAGGTGAGAAAGTTTTATTATAATCAATACCTTCTCTTTGTGTGAAGCCCTTAGCAACAAGTCTTGCTTTGAACCTTTCGATATTTCCTTTGGAGTAATACTTGGTTCTGTAGACCCATTTACAGCCTACTATTTTGACTCCTTTGGGAATTTCTACTAAGTCCCATACATCATTTGTTTTCATAGACTTGATTTCATCTTTCATAGCTTCCAGCCATTTTGATGAATCCTCACTTTTCATGGCTTCCTTATATGATACAGGATCATTATCGAGGTCACTAGTAATGGTAGATCTCTTAACACATTGTGATCTTCTAAGTGGTTCTTCATTTGGCTCAGTAATCCTTTCCTGAGACTGCTGATCTTCATTAGTACGCGTACCATTAGATGTGAATATCAGCAGATGTTGTGTCCATTTGTGGAACATCATTAGCATGCACTGGAAATACAGGCTCTTGCATCATGGGTATCGGGACATAATCCCTCTTTTCCTGTAAATCAATTTCTCTAGGTGTCATGCTCCCCCTCAAAGCCTCATTTTCTAAGAACACAGCATGTCTAGTTTCAACAAACTTATTATACTGAGTTGGACAATAGAACTTATATGCTTTGACCTGTCAGGATAACTAATAAAGAAACAACTGATAGTCTTGGGGTCTAATTTTCCTAGAGTTTGATTGAAAACTCTTGCTTCAGCAGGACATCCCCATACATGAAAATAATTGAGGATTGGTTTTCTCCCAGTCCACAATTCGTAAGGAGTCGATGGAACTAACTTACTAGGGACCATATTCAAAACATGAGCTGCTGTTTTTAGAGCTTCCATCCATAAATTAACCGAAACAGTTGAGTGGCTCAACATACTTCGTACCATATCCATAAGAGTGCGATTACGCCTTTCAACCACTCCATTTTGCTGAGGTTCACCCGGTGCTGAGTACTGGGCGACAATGCCATTATCCTGCAAGTACCTTGCAAAAGGACCAGGAACTTGGCCATAAGGAGTATGTCTTCCGTAGTATTCACCACCACGGTCAGACCTTACAATCTTTATCTTTCGATCATGCTTATTTTTAACTTCAGCTTTGAAGACTTTAGATTTATCTAATGCCTCAGATCTTTCTTTAATTGGATACACATATCCATAACGGGAGTAATCATCAGTGAAGTTTATGAACAAATCAAACCCATCAATCGATCTAACATTGAAAGGACCACAAATATCTGTGTGAATAATTTCTAGAACTCCTGCACTTTGATTTGCACCTTTCTTTATCTTCTTTGGATATTTTCCCTTGATGCAATCAATACAATGATTATTTGTGTCCGAAAAATCCAGTGGAGGAAGGATGTCTGATTTAATGAGACTTTCAATTCTCCCCCTCGAAATATGGCCTAAACGATAGTGCCATAATTTCAAAGAAGTCTCATTTCCATTCCTTTTCCGTTTGGCACCAATGTTTATATTAGAGGAGGATCCAATATTATTGATAGTATCACTGAGCGTAAGAAAATAAAGATGTTCTTGGCATATGGCAAGACCAACATCTTTATTGTCACACATAATTATACATCTGCCATTATCAAAGTTACAGTGATATCCATCGTCATCAAGACAGGACACAGAAACCAAGTTTCTTTTCATCGAGGGGACATAGAGTACATTATTTAGTTTAAGCATAAAACCGGTGTGGAGCATAAGGTCAAAGTCTCCGATGGCTTCAGCATCGGTCTCCACACCATTGGCAACTCTAATTCTTCTTTCCCCTCTTCTTAGGGTCCTCCTCATATTTAATCCCTGCATGGAATTCACAACATGAATTGTTGCGCCTGAGTCAACCCACCATGTTTTGGTGGTATTATCAACATGCAGTGATTCATCAATGAATGTTATTTCATCAATACCTTTTCTATTCATCCACTTTAAGAAACTTAGACAGTTCTTTCGAACATGTCCAGATTTTCCACAGTGAAAGCATCCGTTTGGATCTTTCTCTTCATCTGGATTCTTTTCGGACTTTGGCTGTTGACTTTGCTTTGGGGGGTGCCCTTTGTGCTTGAATTGGATTGGCTTAGGCTTTATGTAATCATTTTCATGTTTCTTATATTTCTTCTTTTGAGGATGCTTGAAATGATTGACATAATCAATCCTTCTAACTTTAACCCTTTCCTCTTCTTGCACACATCTGGCCACTAATTCATCAATTCCCCACTTTTCCTTCATGTTAAGATAATTGATCACAAAAGGATCAAATTCTTGGGGAAGAGATGCCATAATAAAATGGACAAGAAAACCATCAGAAATATCCATGTCCATTGTCTTAAGTTTTGCGGCCATGTTACACTTTTTCATAATATGCTCCCTCAAATTTGCATTAAGAGTATACTTATCTCCAATAAGCCTCTGAATGAGAGTGGTTGGATATGCTTTAGAGGAACCTTTAAATTGATGCTCAACTTTAGCCAGATACTCTAGCAGTTTGAGCCTCAGGAATTACTCCTCTAATGCTTTCAACTATAGAGCTCTTAATGATCATTAGACATTTTCTATTTGATTGCTCCCAGTCATCTTTCTTATCTTCATATTTTTTTTTCAGAGTATCATAATTTTCAACACCCTTATCAGGTTCTATGGGAGCATCATTATGGAGAGCATAATCAATATTCAGCAAAGCCAGATTAGTTTCTAATCTCTCTTTCTAAGAGACGAAATTACTTCCATTTAATTGCTCAAGACCATTAACAAGCCCAGCAATTTGTGAGGCACTAGATGCTACATAACCAAAAATTTAAGACCATCATCAGAATCATAATAAACTTATTTTATTGAGTCAAAACCCAAGTCAACTACGGCCAGAAATGGATTAAGAACAATAAAATGATTGTGAACAAGTATTTACTAATCAGCTATGGCCAGAATAATAAATACTAGCCACACATACTTAATGTAGAAACTTCTTTTACTATCCATGTTTAAGATCAGCTACGGCCAGAATAATAGACATGTGTCGCACTTAAAATTCTCAATTTGCAGCGAAAACATAAAGACATAAAACATAATTAAGGCATAAAATATAATAACACAATATTTGGTCCATTATTATCATGATAAGTAGATAAAATTCTATGTGATTATAAGAGAAACCTCATGATTTGGCTAAAAGATTAATTATTTAGCCTAATAATTATCCTTAAAAGTTCCCTAAAAAATTCTCAAAGAATTTCCATGAAAGAAGGGGTCTAAAAGGTAAAATTCCTAGAAATTGTCAGAGTTATTTGGCCTGTTAAGGCCCACCTAAAATCCGCCCGTCCTTCCTGGGCCTGGGCCGGATTTCCCCGCGCCCACCTGGGCCGAAAAGAGCCCATTTAAGCCGTCGGCAGCCGCTGCACGTTGGATCGAGATCCAACGGCCATCAAGCATCGAGGCTTGATCAAAACCGGAGACGGCTTCGACGCCCCCGAAACCCTAGCTCATTCTTTCCTCTCCTCCCCATCTCTTTCCTTTCCTCTGGCGGCAACCGAGCGGGAGACTTGCGAGAGAGAGAAAGAGACGACGGCAGCGCTGGTGTGGCCCCCTCGCCGGAGCACGCGTGCGGCCATAAGCTGCGCGCGGCTCCGTCGAGTGGGTCTCGACAACGCTTGCTGTTCCCCCGGAGCCGTGCGCGCTCGTCGGCGAGGATCCAACCGACGGCGACAACGAGCTCCTCGGCGGCTTCGCCCGGGACCCCGTGACGGCGGCAAGCATCGGCAACCGTCCACGAGCTGGTGCCGCGAGCTTCACCAGGCCGACACAGTGGCGACAAGCTGTTCCACAGCGCATCAACGGCGACGACATGGCCAAGGTGAGCCCGTCACCTTCATCTTTAGCGTTAGGGTTCTCAGTTTTGGGGAAGAAGGAACCTCACTATAGCTAGGGTTAGGGTTTCATCAAAATTTGGGGAAAGCCTTAGAATTAAGCTTAAATAGATGTAATCCCCAAACTTCTTGATGCTAAAGCATCAACATCGAAATCCTAGCTACTTATTGCTCACGGATTAGGACTTAATCTTAGAAACTTAACATAACCGAGAGCAAAAACATATGAACAGTAGCTTCATCATCAAATTCAAGCATGAATTTCATAAACAAAACATAAGCCTTAGCATTAGGGGTTCAATCTTAGACCAACCCGCTCTGATACCACTGTTGAACTCGAAGGATCAATAGTCTAAGTAATTTGAACCACCATGACAGATAGTAGCTTAGTATATACCTTTGCCTTGAGCTACCATCTTCTAGGATTTGATCTACTTCTGTTATTTCTTCTGCCGATTGCCCACTTAGGGCTAGAGAACACCCTTCCCAGTGATTGCAGTGTTCTAATCGATTGGGCTTTTGCAAGGACAGTAACTTAGACATGAAAAACCTTATCCTTATCCCTTATAGGAGTTGCCCTCCTATTTGTGCACTGGGAGGGTACACCCCTGGTGCGCAATAATGTCTCCAATCAAGACATGAGTTCAGTGTGAACTCTTTCCCTTAATCAATTAATCATTTATTACTAGATCAATAATATTGACTCACATCAGGAATATCTGATGATCACCCATTCACACCAACAATTTGTACTCGAACTGAATGAAGCTGAACAAACAGCAGCTAGACCATAGTATACTGCAAAGCTAAGATACCTCTGATACTGTGATTAACAGTCCCTCAGCAACTAGAAGAAAGCTTATAAAGAGATACATACGACAATCCTGAACACAGCTTACACTCTTTCTAAGAGAGGCCGGAGCAGTCCTCGAAGTGAGAAATTACTCAGAGAGCTTAGGCGCATGACCCCGAGGCGAGGCTGGTACTGGTAGCGAGCTCGGCGCAGGGCGACGGGCTGACCCCAAGCGCGGCGCCTTTGACGTCCCTGCACCTCCACGCCGCCGCCTTCCCGCCGCCGTAGAGCTTCACATTATCAAGGCAGATCCGCGTGAACGGCCTGCTCGGGATCCCCTCGATGGCCCCGGGCTCGCTGACGCCGACGCCCCACACGTTCCGGACCCACACGCCCTCCACGACGGGCACGGCGAGTCGGCTGAACCTCCCGTCGGGGTGGTCCCCGCCGCCGCCGTCGTCCCCGACGATGCGCACGCCGGCGCGCACGTTCCGCAGCCGCACGCCGTCGACGGTGACGTTGCGGACGAAGCCGCCGCGGCCGACGGCGGTCTTGACGTGGACGCCGTAGCCGGTGTCGGAGAAGGCGCAGTCCTGGACGAGCACGTCGCGCACGCCGCCGGAGGCCTCGCTGCCGACGGCGACGCCGCTGAAGGGGGTGGACCCGCGCACGCGGCGGACGGTGATGCCGGAGCTCGCGCGGCCGTACGCGATGCCGTACTCGTCCCAACCGCTCTTGATCGCCACCAGGTCGTCGCCCGTCGATATGTACGAGTCCTCGATGCACACATTGCTGCTCGAGTCTGTTGGTAATGGTATTCTTCTTCTGTCAACATTTTGTTTTGCAGTATAAATAAAGAATACTAGATTTGTTCAGAATATGCAATTGAAACCTGGATCGACCCCGTCTGTGTTTGGGGAGTCGTGCGGTGCCAAGATCATCATGTTGGTTACCACCACATTCCTGAACAATATGGATGGCATTGGCATCATTGTTGGTTCTCTCTGTCATGAATTTGTACTGGAACCGGAGGAAACACGCTTAGTTATTAGGATGTGTGTGCTTACTCGCAGTAAACGGGGTGGATGTTCCAGAACGGGGAGTTCTTGAGAACGATGTTGGAGATGTGGATGCCGCTGGAATGCATGAACTCCACGAGGTTCGGCCTGGTGTGCTCAAGAGTTTTCCGCCTCCACATGTTCCACCACACATCGCCTTGCCCGTCGATGACGCCCTTGTCACCTGACGGTTTCACAGAGAAAAAAAAATTCATGATTCAGACACTGCTGTCTGTGGTGCACAAGCTCTTTCATGACTTTTTTTTTCTCGTCCTGCGATTATCAGTGCAAGCAGTAATCGGCGTGCAGAGAATGCTGCCATGTTAATTATTGCCACTTGTTCTGAATGAAGTCGAGACGCACAGTAAGTTCAGTAATCTGGTCGGTGACTGAAAGATTAGGTTCTATCAGCAACACTTAAAGTGTCATAGTTGAGTGCTGCTGTGCTACTAGTATGGGACTTAGCCTAACAAATCTCTGGCAAAAGCACTACGCGATCCAAGTTCATTAGTTTTCAGTGTGTAATATATATAGCGCACATTTTGCCGCAGGATGTTTCTTTCAGTTTTCTCGCACGAAAGTGACTACGACGACAGGCAAGAAGACACTCAAACCATTAGGGAGCGGACAGTGTAAGAATGAGACGGAGCAAAATTCGACATCCAGGGAGAGGGACTCTCACCTGTAATGACGACGTCGCGGAGGCCGTTGCCATGGATGAAGCTGCCGTACCGCGCCCCGGGCAGCTCCCTGCCCCTCCCGTACGACGGCAGCGGCGCCACCAGCGGCCAGCTCCTCGTGTCCTGCATGCGCATCAGTGCACAACGCCAAGCTATAATTTCAAAACCAAGAAGGCAAGAAGACAACACACACACACACACACACAGTGGCATCATTGGCTAGTAGAAATGTAGAATAGAAATAGAACCGCACCTGCGTGGCCTTGAGCACAGCGCCCCTGGCGAGGAAGAGCGTCATGTGGCTGGTGAGGTTGAAGCTGCCGGTGAGCCATGTCCCGGCGGGCACGTGAAGCGTGGTGCCGCCGCGCCGCCGCTGGTGCTGGATGCGGTACACCGCCTTGCGGAACGCCCACGTGTTGAGCGTCCGCCCGTCGCCCACGCCGCCGAACTCCGTGATGGACACCACCTCCGCCCGCTGCTTCAACGGCGCCAGCCCGACGCACGTCGCCACTGTCCCCGCGGCGTCGCACGGCCGCGCCGCCGTCCACTGGAGCACGGCCAGCACCACAGCGAGGCCACGCAGCAACGACGCGGCCACCATGCTGCTGGTGCTTATTGGCGTCTTGTTCCCGGCCGGAAGCTACTAGCAAGTTGTGGCTACAGAGAGAGGCCAAGCAGAGGGCTCCAAGAAGAGCTTTTTTCTTTCTTCCGGCCGGGTATGTGGCGATCCCTATTAAGATGAAAAGGAGCAAAGCGATGCAAATCTTGGTTGGGCAATGGGCAGCCTGTGTGGTTGCTCGGAGGTAGAAGATGGGAAGGTAACAAGTGCAAGAATCCAAGGGTGGCGCGAGGAGAGCCAAGCAGATGAGTCCAGAGGATGGGAGTGGTTACTTCAGCTTTCTTCAGTGAGTGAGTGCGGTGAAGAGTGGAGAGGAACATGAGCCAGTTTTGGCATCCACTGCAGCTTTATGCAGATCTTGGTTGTGCGCACCATTACCTCATATGTTATGGATCAGCCAGCCCCGTCTCATTTTCGGAACTTTTGGTTGATGAGTGGCTGCCATCAAGGTTCGACTTGTATTCCCTCCATTCGAAATTATAAGATGTTTTAGTTTTAGATATAAAAATTAAATAAAAGTGAAAAAATAGATATATAAAAAACAAGAAGAAAAGATAGAGATAAGTATGTATTAAAAAGAGAAAAAGATATATTAGAATACGAAAGTGTCTTATAATTTAAGAAAACTTAAGAAGACTAAAATATCATTGTAATAATGTAATTATAAAATTACCCTCAAACTATTGACCAATAATTTTTTAAAACTAATAACTAATAGTTTGCATAGTAAAACTCCTCTACACAAAAACATTGTTGTGGCTAAATTTTCCTTCCACGCTTCTGATTTCGCCTTTCCGTTCCGGCGCGTGCATAAAGAATTTTTACGAGGAAAGGAAAACTTCCAACCTTTTTATTGCAGGGGACATATCTATCTCACAATATTATCCGTTTTCAAAGAAATAAGATCAATCTACGTAGGAGTATCATGCATGGTTCGTGCTTCTCTTAAGGAAAAAAAAAGAACTTACTAATTTTCAGCTGATTGAAAATTTAGGTAACTTTCAATCACCATTTTAAGTCATTAGATTTAGATCTAATAATTTATAATTATTATACAAATAATCCTATAAAAAAAAATTAAAACTCAAAATAACAAACCATTGACATTAAAAGCTTTCAATCAGCTAAAAGTTAGGAAACATAAACAAAAGTATGCATGCGTGCTGCTAATTGATATCCTCGTAAGTGATATCGGGTGTCTAGTGGTATGCATGCATATATATCTCTTTCATTTTTTTTTTATATAACTGTATATATCTCTTTCGTTATCTGCGGAATCCGGCATCTTCTGGCACCTCAGAGTTCACGGGTTCAGGCTTGGGATGTCAGGGAGGGGCAGACTTATGCGTGCCATTTTATCGTTTGATGCACAAGGCGTCAAAGCAGAGCCAGGGACCAGGGTCATATTCCCTTGCTGGCTTGCTGTCAATTTTGTTGGATCGTTGTGCTCATGCGTTTCAATGCTAGTCTAAACTAACAATACGTATGCATCATGGAAGCACTAATTTCCCAATTGGATTATTCTTCCACGCACTATATCAAAGATCTCTATAGCAGCGCAATCTAGAGGCAGGTCTAAAATATACCGCTGCTATAAATAGATAGATATTTTTAATAGCGACCTACAATATCACCCGCCGCTAAAAAATAAACAATAGCAACGGTCCAAAAGCCCATCTATTGTTAAAGTCAATCCCACAGTTTAAATTTCACGATGCATATAAAAGCCTCAACCCTAATCACTGTCTACCCCTCTCCACACATTCTCTCTCTCTCTCTCTCTCTCTCTCTCTCTCTCTCTCTCTCTCTCTCTGACGCCTCCCTCCCCATCCGACGCCCTCCCCTTCGGCATGCTCCCCTTCGGCGTCCATCTCTTCCTCCGGCGCGTTCCCCTCTAGTGTCCACCTTCCCCACCGACGCTCTCCCCTCCGGCACGCTCCCCTTCGGCGTCCACCTCCCCCCTTCGGCGCGTTCCCATCCGGCGTCCACCTCCCTAAATGGCGCCCTCCCCTCCGACGCGGGCGACTTCACCTCCCCCGATGGCGCCTCCCCTAAGGCGCTCTCCCTCCGGTGTCCTCCTTCCTTTCGTGGGCCGCTTCACCTCCCCCTCTGGCGCGGGCGAGGTCAGATCTGGCGGGGGCGGTGTTGGATATAGTCGACGTGCTGGCGGATCTCGATGGCGCAGCGCGGACAGATCTGGTGCCCTCTCTCCAGTGCAGAGGCTCCACCTCCCCTAATGGCGCCCTCCCCCCCCCCCCCCCCCCCCCCCCCCCACCCGGCGCGCTAACCTCCCTCCGGTGCGGGCGAGGCCAGATTCGATTGGGGCGGCGCCGGATCTAGCCGACGCGTCAGCGGATCTGGTTGGGACAGGTGGCCACGTGGGCCTTATTTTTTGTTTTTTTATTAGAAGGATAGCGGCAAGTGACTTTGACCCATCGCTACAAATATTTATTTTTAGGTACGCTAACCTAGTGACGGGTGACTTACCCGTCATTACAACGCGTTTATGCTTGCTACTACAATGCTTTATTGTTGTAGTGACACGAGCATAAAAACGTTGAGTCAAAGCAGCAACTTCATATTCTGCTGCTTTAGTATAAGCTGAGCTAGAGTACTATACTTAAATCCACGAAAAGTGTTACAGCCTTAAAGTTATATATATGACCAAAACCTCATAAAATGCAACGCGATGCGTTCTCTGTTTTTCTTCTTATTATTGTTACATCCTACCTGAATTTCATTATATAAACTCGATATACAAACGTAAAAACAATGTACAGGTCATGGCAAGTGCAAATGCAGACTATGAACGAGTAGAGAAGGTGATTATTGAGGGAAGCCCCAACATACGAATTATAGCGGGTGTGGTCCGTCGTGGTTTATATATAGAGTGTGTTTGGTAGAGCTTATACTTAAAGTACTAAAGATGTTTATTCTATCAAAACTGTTTATAATATTTATAGTGTTTATTATAGCATAAATAGTCAACCCGTTTGACAAAACTTTTATGTTTATCTGTCAAACTAGTTATACTGAGATAGAGGATCACCATAAGCACTAAAAGCTATGTTTTGCTGCTTTACCTAAAGTGTTTATAATAATATAAAATAGCAAAATGGTTATAGATGCTTATACTCTATAAGCACTTATGCTATTTTACTGTTTCACAGTCCAAACTGTTTATTGACTATAAACATTTTTAATAAGCAGCAGCATAAGCCCTGCTAAACACACTCATAGTCAATATAGTAAGGTTACACGGGATGGAAGTCCTAACATGAAAGAGACGAAACTAAGTAATGTACAAGATATAAGACACGTTAATAACACAAAAAGACTATCACAGAAACCGATTTAATCAAATTCACAACCTGGTTGGCATTCGCGGTTGTGGGCTTTTTAAGTGGTGACCCACCAGTGGCCTCTCATGTGATCCCTAGTCAGGCCCATGCTGTGCTCTTGTGTAGGCCCACATAAGTTATAGACAAACCGAACGGCTGGTGGTCCATGAAGATGAGATTTCATAGGACTTTTCTGATGCAACACTCGATTTCATGGGTTGTGTGCGCTGCCAAACCAACATCTAAGTGTCGACACTTTTGTTTCATCTTTCGGCTGGCAAGATATGAAGATTCTTTGCTCTCGCTCTTTTAGTACTAGACTAGAGGTAGATTATTGGACCAACACAGGATTTCTTATCTTAAATTATATTTCATCAAACAAATGAAAAAACATCTCGATGTCCAAGTCTTGCGGCGAATCCAGCTGTTTAGTTATTACATAATTTTACTATAAAGTAGAATATTTCTTTGTAACAATAAAAAAGTTTAACCTCATAGGAAGCACACTATCATACCAATCAAAAACGCAAAACCTAGGATTTTTTAATAAAACATTAAATTTAAGAATGTATTTGGTGTGATCGATTGAGATGGTTGTGGCAGTTGTGGTAATTATGGCTATAGCAGCAAATAGCAACGGTAACAACAACAACTAGTAATAGCTGGCTGAACACAACTGTAAAATTGTCTTTCGATGACACCCTTTATGTCTAATGTGATTAATTAGTCCTTTAATTCTACTCTTTCCATTCATAAATTATTGTTACTAGGCCAACAATCTAAATTTTCTAAACTAAATTATTCTTCTAACAATAACAATTTAAAAATAAAAAGAGTATATATGTTCTAGTCCTCTCTGAAAATTCTTGGTTTTGACAAAATAAACTTGATTTCCACAATTGGGATGCTGGCTAAAATTTCTGCAAGCTTATGTCTCTTGTTTTGTTATAACATAGTTTTTTATTACCCAAATTTGGTTTGGCCACAAATAAGCCCCAGTCCTTCTAGTTAGGCACTATATTTATTTGCCATGTAGGTCCAACTGTCCAAGCATTGATTTAAAGACACATATTTTTTTCGCAAGAAGAAGATACATATATGTTCTTTAATTTATTAGAGTCATCACTTAACCCATTACTATCTCCAATCAAATATGAATATAAGTCCAATCTCAACAAGTGTTTTATTAGTAATTAATTAGCTATCACATCAGAAAAATAGATGGCATGATAAGAAATTAGATAGGAGAGAGATGAGATATCTTTCATCCGGATGTAAAGGCTACAGACACCCTTTTTTGTTGATGAAAGGCAAACGAAAGTGTATTGGGAGCTTTCCATTTCGTTTTCTATCAATATATGGCACATTTGATCACCACGCTATACATCAATTTAGTGTTCTACCAAGTGGATGAATATGTGAAATGAAACTCGGTAGTGAGAGAGACGGTTTTATTCTCCAGTCAATCTATAAATCTAATGTGGCAGTCTTGGTAAGTGTAAAATTAAAGTGAGGATTGAGATTGATCTAAATCAACAATCTGTGATTGCGCATTGCCTGTCATGAACCCTGCCACACGTTTAACCATCTTTTTTTTAGTAAGTGAGGCCTACATTCATGAACATGCATCGAAAGTGCTAATTAAGATTGCAGCTGGGGAAGACGCGAGGGATTTACCGATAACCATTCCAAGTTTTCTAGGCGAGTATCACTGGCAGGTGGCCCCATTGGTACGGGAGCTCATTAACCGTGCAAAGATGATAGGGACTAGTCATGGGACCCCCGTGATTGGGCCTAGTAGTTGCCTCGCAGCAAAAGCTAAGCGGCTGGGCCGGCCTAGAAGGACAGCGATTGGAGAGGGCACCGTCCATGATCGTGACTGCTTGTGGGTCCGACCAGCCCGGCCGCCCGTTCAGGCAAGAAATGAAGATAATGATGATTTTTATTTTTCTTATAAGGATCTTGATTTAGATTTGGGTCAAATAGAACTAGCCGTTAGAATATTATCTAATGCACAATAGCGGGGTTCAGAATAATGTTGGATTTTGGTCCACATCCATGCTCACATTGATAATGAGACAACATAAATAAAATAGGAATTTGTTAATTTTCAGCTTATTGAAAGTCTGAGCAACTTACAATTATCATTTTAAGCCATCAGAACTAGATTTAATAGTTTACAATTATTATATAAATAATTTTATAAAAGAAAAATTAAAACACAAAGTAATAAACTATTGATTGAAAGATTTTAGTAGATTGAAAGCTAGAAAATATGAATAAAATAACTTATAGTGATATTCTTTTGAAACTTTGCATAATTCCAAAATAAAGTTTTCCTTCAGAATTTTATGATATAGTATGAGCTTTCCTTGATTTGATGCTATTTTACTCTTTACATTTCTCCTTACTTTAGTCATTTCCTATTATTTTCTGAGTGAACCGGATAGCAACAAGGCAATTAGCGAAGCCAGGGTTGACGTGAACATGGAAGGAGCGCTGCTTTTTTTCATTGAGTAAAAGGTTTAGGGAAGGGTACATGAACTCACTGTGGTTATACTCAGATAGTACAAGTGACTCAGACACAATGCATAGTAGTTTTTTTGGCAACAAATGCAACAATTTGCCATCTCTATTGGAGATGCTCTTAACAGACTATGCCAAGCAACTAGCCAAAAAAGGCTGTAGCATGCAGGCCTCTTTTATTTTGTCTTCGAAACGGTGAGGGGTCCTCTGTTTCTCATTGCTGCTCATCTTGTTCTACTCGTGCTATTCTGTGGAACTTTTGCGAGTATGTCTCTTTCCCCCAAGCAAAAAATAATGTTGTATTATTTTTGTCAAAAGTTTTATTCCAAGTGAAAATGCCTGTGCTCGGGAAAGTAGGATTGCCAACTCGCAAAATAGCCTTTACTAGTGCTCTGCAAGAACACATCATGAAGTCCCCCATTGGTGTCTTTACGTCAAACTTTGCTGCCTATAAAAAAAGGTTGAGAGAACAAATGGAAAAGCTCTCTTATTGTGGTAGCCACTGAAATGACCAATACGATAACCTTTCTGGTGCCACTGAAATGACTATCAGACAATAAACAACAAAAGTGGTCACCACTAACAATCACTAAGAAACAAAATGCAGTTATAACAAGTCATATAACTAGGGCCTCCCATCAACCATTTTCAACTCCTTGAGGATTTGATTCTCGATTACACGGAGTTTTGCACCACTCAATTTCAAAATGTTTCAACCCATTCCACTTCTGTTTCACATTATGAGTTGCAATACATGGTTTTAAAAGTTAGTGTGGAATGCACTTTTACGATATATATTACTACTAGTAATTACTGGTAGTAATTAAAATCTGACGGTGCAGATTAGTTGTCCTACTACTACTTTTACCACTAGTAATTTTAAGTAGTAGTAATTTTACAAGGGTACTATGGGAACAAATCAAAATGAATGAAAGAGTTATGATTTTTTTGTTAATTAGGGTGAAGTGTTTTAATCTTACGAAAGACATTAACGTTTACTATTGAGATCATTTTGTTTCATATGTAATATTAGGGTTCTTCCTGGCGATGGCGGCGTTGAGGAGGTATCGGGAGGATGCGACATCTATGGCATGTGTGCGTCGGGTCTGGCGCTAGGCCGCGAGGTCTTCCTCATCGGGTTCGGCAACACGATCTGGTGGACGAACTCACTGGCGCGGCTCGTGCTGGCGGCCGGCCATGCTGTTCCTGCGCAAGAAATTTGTGTCCACAACCGTTTGTGGACGTATCTGAACGTTTCTTCACTATCTGCTTCAAATGCCTCTCGTCGCCGCCCACTATGTGTGTTGTGAGCAGAATGCTGACTAGATGTCTACAGCAGCTTCCCGTTCTCACTCAAGTTGAATGGGGAAGGTCAAGTGAAGAAGAAAGAATATGCTTTTTTAGTGGTTATTTGTGCAGAAGCCGATCACTAAATAGTTCATAATACGATGTGATAATTCTTTCATGTATTCGATCAGAGGAAGAACGAAAATGGGGAACAAAAGAAAGGAGAAAGAAAGATCTGTAGCTCTTTTTTTTTTTGCTGGTAGCTTTCGTTTCATATAGTAGATAGGATGAAGGATTCGATTCTTTGTAAATGTAATTCGTCTTTCTTAAGGCTGTTTGACTCCTATACGATGGAAATCACGGCGTCGCAGGCACCAGCAGCAAGCGCAAGGCCACAAATCTATAAGAGACGTATATACTGATGATGTAAATAAATGAATATACTTCTTAATGACAAAATTACCCTTTTAATTACCACCAGTAATTTACTGGTGGTAATATGTACTATAAAAGTCCTCTTATATTTTTTTTGTAGCCATTGGAAGGCTAAGCTTCTAAAGCGAATATGGCAAAACTAAGCAGTCAAAGCAGTTGGACCTCCCAAAGTACTGAGTTGAGTCTCATTTCTCCGTGAGGATCATCTACAACTATAATTTCTTGAGCATTCTTTATTTTTTTAAAATAACTTTTATTTTGTATTTGAAAGGAGGATTCTTCTATATGGTCCCAATAGGTGAAATGATGATCTACAGAGGATAGGTATATACACACACCCGCACAACAAAGAGAGAAAGCAGGATGCTCAGGGCCTTGCGGTTCTAACTCTTTTTTTTTCTTTTACTTCATGACTACAACAACACAGCATTCTGTCCATCTCCTTAGACATACAACGCTGGAGAAGAACAGCAAACACAATATCAAGGAGGAAACACACAACTTGAACAACAAGGCACAGCAGTAGCACTTCCTCAAAAATCCTTTTTCATCCATGTTCCAAGAACCCAGGGGCTCCATTGGAGAATAGCTCTGCACATTCTAAGGAATGCAATGATCCGAATCGAGTGGTCGACCAATCGCGATCGATCCCATCCATCCATCACCGATCAAGGGGCTCTGTTTGGTCCTTGATGACCAGGCGCTCCGACACCTCCGCGAGCGACTTGAGGTTGCACTTGAGCAGGGCCTCGACGAAGTAGCACGTCTCGTCCTTGGTATTGCCCTCGGGGACGTCCACCACGAAGGACTCGATCACCAGCGTCCCGGGACGGCCGTCGATGACCTCAGGGTGGACGGTGAGGATGGAGGAGTAGTTCTGGAAGATGACAAGCAGATCAATTTAGTCAGTCAGCGCCAGAAGAGATCGGTGTGTTCCAACTAACACAACCGGCATGCAGATAACTCCGACAAGTGCCTTCCATTATACTATATCCAAATACACTGCATGTGACCATGGCCACTTTGGGTGGCATCACTGAAGAAAGCTAACGCATGGACCACGACAAAGGGAGTGACAGGTCCTCATGCAACGCATTTGCCATGTAAGGTCAAAGGATGGCGAGTCAGGGCCATACTTGTTAGTCCAAGCAGTTGAGAACATGCAGACACTATACAGATATAACAACAACAATCGGTGCTTGTTTTGTGGTTACACGACAAGAGTTTGTTGTGGCTATCTATTGAGACTGGCAGCACATCAAGGTGCATCAGGACATCTCAGTATGAGGTGGAAAATATCTAGCTCCCCATGTTCAGCGACCATCAGATGTGCTTTGCATTGGACGAGCACTAGTCTATAAACAAATGTTGGATTAAGCCCACCATTATTTGTGCACTGAGCATATTCTTTATCGTTGGTGACTTGTGCACCAGGCTCGAGAGATGCCAAGTACACCTGTCATTGGTTTCAAATGTGCTCCGTTTGCAAGTACAGGTACATTGTACCCAATGAAAAGTTATTGAAGGAAAATAGTGGAATCAACAGATCATGTGCGCATAGTTTGACCATCCAACGAAATGACATTAAGAAAGAGATTAACACACTGTCATGTATTTGTTTCCTTACATGCTACAACATGCAGCATAGATTAATAAGTATTTTAGGTAAAATCAATCTACCGAAGGATAACCTACTGTCAGTTTTGTATAACATATCAAATAAGAAAGTTGCATGCTCATTATCAGTACTGATGCAAAGTTTGGACTTCTCAAAAATCGGCAAGTTTGATCCACAACCAAGCATGAACAAAATAAACTGTATGACAGACAAAGTTTGATCAAGAACAGAACATACCTTCAGTCGATGATCACCTCCAACAAACCTGACACTGAGTATGTGCTCATTGTCATCTAAGAGCTCTAACCTCTCTGTGCTTCGTGTAGCAGGCAAGCCGGATTTAACATTGACCTCCCTCACGCTGCCAATCTCAATGTTCCCCTTCATTTCACACCGGCTCACAAAGGGCTTGAACAGTTGTGGTTGATCAAACCGCCTCACCAGAGACCAAACCTGTCAAACAATTTACTTGATGAGGCAATGATTAAGAAGGTGAACTGTATAAATCCCCAGACATGTTACAATCGAGTAAATCATTTTTTTCAACACAAAATTCAATTCAATATTAACTGTATTACATGAAAAATTAAAGATTCTAACCGGCTAACTGTACCAGATACCTATCAATGAACAGCTGAAAGGAAGCCAGAAATTATCAGAAGGCACTGGCAGGAATTGTATACAAGTCAACTGAAGATGATTGAATAATAGGACTACAGCGGTAGTAGTGCTACTGACTCTAGATACACATTCACACTTGAGTTGGGATGAGGCATCCATTCAGCATATGCTGATATCCTTGGCTGGAAAGTGGCTCAAAATAGTGATTTTTTCTTCCAAAGTAATCAATTCAGTGCACCACGGGCATCTCAGAGCTCTGCAACAGACGCTACTAAAAGAAAGATTACTTGGTTGCATCTAATTTTCTGACACAATCTGAACTTATATCCTCATATCCAACGGAGTGGAGTCCAAGCGAAGCAAATCTCCATCGGCTCTCTATTATAGATTACTTGCAGAATAAAGTTGCAAACCTTCAAAGCCTAACAAGCAAAACAAGCCAGCCAATGCAAGAGCACCAAGAAATCTGAAGACAATTGCGGAAAAGTAGATTCAGCGGGGATCTCGAGGTGGGGCGGGGGAAGCATCTTCCCACGTGAGATGAGGTACAGAAAGGCAAATTAAAAATCCTCATGGCTTTGTGGCTATCATTGCAGTTGCAGCCTTCTATTATCGCTCACACGGGAGCAAAAGTAGCACGGCGATTCAAGAACAGCTCCTGAAAAATCACAGGCTTCTTGCGTGAAAACAGAAAAATTTCCAAGAAAACGACGTGGTTCCGATCACAATTAATTTTGCAAGACCCATTACAGGTAAGGATGGCAAGGCCAACTAACAGGCGGGGGCCTCCAAATCAAGCTTTGATACACTCCGATTCAAGGAAACGGGCCAAACGAGTGGTGACGCGCAACCAAGTCGGCATCTTTCCTAATCAAGGTGAGATGGAGCGGCACTCCAAACACGGACCAAGTCAAAAAAGCAGAAATCAGGGAACCGATCGGGACGAGCAACGGATCCTGGCCACCAAGAAACAGAGCATGCAACAAGCCGGGATTATTGAATCGGCGGCATCATCAAGGAGGAGGCTTTGAGGTGCTTACGAGGTGGACGGGGGCCTTGATGTGCTTGGCGACGGCGGAGGAGCACTGGTGGTCGCGGGGCTCGTGCCGGTGGAACCGCCGCACGTAGTCCGTCTCCAAGGCGCGCGGGTCGCACCGCTCGTCGGCCAGACGCCACCGTCGCGCCGCCGCCGCCTCCCCTCCTCCTCCTGCCCCGACTCCTACGCCGCCGTCCATCTCCACCATCACCACCACCGAAAGCCAGAAATCACTGAATCGCAGGCCGGTAATGGAGGCGAGCAGGGCCTTGGCCGCACCGAGGAAAAGCAGAGGAAGGGAAGGAGGCAGTGGGGTTTTGCCTTTGCTTTGCTTGGTTTGTTTATGCGTCGACGAGAGAGCGAGAGGAAGGGGACGACGACGACCTCTGGATGCCACTGCGGCCGCAGCCTCAGGTGTGGTTGTTATGCTATTGGGTGGTGGTTGCAGGGAAGGGCCTGCCAGGACCGCGAATGACAAATGTGCCCTCTGGTTTATTATCACTTTTCTCTTGTTGTCAAGGTTGCTTGTGAATTGATGTGTGGCCCCATGACATGAGGGATGGCATTATCCCTTTGCTTTTTATTTGCTTGTTTGTTTCGGTGGCTGGAGATGTAGATATGTTTGTTTTTCCTCCAAAATTGGTCCCAACTATCACATAATGGTGCTAAAGTTAGTTAAGAGCTAGAGAAAATAAAGTGAGTTGCTCAAGCTTTGGCCAACCATAGTGGATTTCGGCTAAGCGGCTGGTTTGGGAGGCAAGGTCGCTTGCTGATAAGAACAATGCAATATTTTTAGTTATATGTATTTTAAAGAAAATAGAGATAAGAGATGTCTCGTTCGGCCAATATCATGTGTAGCGACTTTTGTATAATGTACAGTAGTGTAATATAGAGCTAGAGATATCATATTTTATTATGTAGTTTTTATAATAAAAGACTACAAGTAAGCAAGCGACATGATGTTTGGATGTAGTGGTAACTTTATATATAGTATATAGGTAAAGAAAAAAACATGTGAATACATTGTTTTGAAGTACTCTTCATGTGTATATGATCATTCTTGTCATATGAGTCACACGTGTTGAACACTTAGTAGGTTTTGGTTGCATTTTCTAGGAAAAGGTATCACCAAATTTTCAATAAGAGTTTTTTTTGTTGAGTTATATATACATTTGAGTAAATACTCCTATATTTGGCATGAAGATGTAGGTCAACATTAAACATCTGAGTGCAAATGGAAAATATTTCTTTTCAGTTATTATCGTCGTTCTTGTCTTTAATGTTGCTCGTGAATTGACAGGTGGCCCCATAGCATGGGATGCTGTCACTATTACATTGCTTTTTAATAATTTGTTTGTTTGATTGATTTCAAGGTAACAATTCTACATATTTGTTTTCTAAATATCTATCACATTTACGGCATAAATAGAGACATATCACAATGATGCCATCCATGAATGTCGAGAAACAAAATATGTAATATCATATATGCATTATGTGCTGGGAAGGTTACATGATAAATCACCAAGGCAACTATATGTCGGTTTCACCTATTTTCTAAGAGAAAAATAAATTATGTGATAATACTAAAACCATTATTCTCATTTCTAATGTGGAAGTGTAGATCAACCTTAACCATATATGCCACCAAAATTGGATCCTAACCCATATAGGGGGGATCAGCATACAAAAGGGTATAAATGAAAACAAATCATGGGGGTGGAGGGTTCACCACAAATGGCTAAGAGCATCTCCAGCGGCACTGCTCATTTTAGACCTTCTACTCTCTCTTTTCAGAGGTGGGTCCCATGTTTCACCTCTCAATTTTTCCTCTCAACTCCACCAGAACTGCTCATTTTTGAGCTCTCATTTTCCTCTGCATCGGAGACCCCACATGTTAGTCATTGAATCTGAGAAATAGAGCTCCAAGCTCTACCCACTCCGGCGCTGGTACTACCCGCCGCCGGCGATTGGAGGCTACACCGTGTCATCACCATTTTGCCCCTTCGGTCGCTGTCCCTCGTCACGGCCCCGCGCGTCGTTGTTGGGATCCTGAAGGTCGCCTCCCGCTCGCCGAGCTCGCCTGGAGGCCATAGATGGAGGGAGGGCCGAGGAGGCCGGCACGCCACGCCTGCGCCCACCCCCAGCGCCACCCCGCTCGCCCCCCGACGCACGGCCCGCACGAGGGGCCGCTGCTCTACCCGCCCTCGGAGCGGCGCGCACGAGGGGCTGGGCTCCGCCCCTGGCGTCGGCGATTGGATCTTGGAGGGAGAAGAGGGCGGAGGGGAGAGAGGATGGCGAACTCGGGGCCAACTCGACGAGGGGGGAGGGGACTAGGACGGCGACCTTAGGCACGGCTTGACCAGCGCGCCGGCGCCCCGGCCGAGGGAGGCTGAAATGCTGCACGAAATCGCGCCGCCCAAGCCTCCGACGAAGCTGATCTAGCTGTCGTGCTCGCCCACGGCGTGGATCTTGGCTCGAGGTCGCCGTCGCCAAAGGTGCCCTCGGCCCCGACGAGGTGAGAGGGCCCGTCGCGCCCGACCTCGGCGAGGCGACGGCGAGATCCGGGTGGGGCTCCGAGCTGCTTCGGGTGGGGAGAGGAAAGAGAGAAGAGGGAGGCGTGAGAGGAAAGAGAGGAAATAGTGGGCTCCACGTGTAGCTGGCGTTTTAGAAGAAAAAATGAAAAAAAAAAAAGAAAAAATAGTGGGCCCCACTGTTTAAGAGGGCTCCAAAACCTGAGAGCCCAGATGGGAAATTTGAGAGCCCTTTAAAAATGAGTCTAGCTGAGAGTTTTGTTGGAGTTAATTTTTTTTGGCTAAACTCTAAAAAAATAGGATGAGAGGTCTGTTTAAGAGTCCTGCTAGAGATGCTCTAAGATAACAGTGTGACCTCACTGTCCTGGTGATGCTTGTGTTTTGCATAGTTGTTATCGTTATCCCCTTGTCATTTTATCAAAATTACATGATAAACATCCATTTTGGCGCGTAGCTGGGTGACATACTGTGGCCATGGTGCAAGACACGTGCCAATTCCGGATTGGCTGAATGCGAGCTGCCAGTGGGCCTGTCGACCATGGGAGTTTTCTACGCAGGACAAATATGGCAGGTCTGATCTGAAAGCAACAGCTTCATTTCAAGATTTAACACATGTAAAATCGGAGTATATTTTACTCTGTTCCCCGTGAAGGGTATAATGCTACAAATGACATGTTAAGTCTATCAAATCTTTGGTCAAATCATATAATCCATAACGAACATGCGAGCTCTAACATGATCGAAGACAGAAAAGCCAATACCAACGTACAGTAAGCTAGGAAGAAAAAGTTGTAGCGGCGCATGTGCATGTACCAGAGAGGTCCGTCGATATGAACAAGAAAAAGTAGTGTCTTTCTACAACCTTCTTTAGCTTAACATTTTGAAAATGAAAAAGGAAAAGGATGTGGTGTTTTCATCCAGAGACCAATATTAAAAGAAAAAAATCTCAAGCGCCAAGGACATCTAGACTAATTATTTGATGAATTCGCTACAAGACATTGTTTTATGTTAGTTTACCTTAAAACATTCTTATTTTGCTTAGGCCAATGGACAACACCGCCAATATATGTATATTTTAGAGTGTCAATTATACCTGAATGTTTTAGTAGAGAAGAGGACCAGGAAAAAAACAATTACCCCCTTATTATGCCTATTTATATATTGATTTGACCCAAACTAAAGGGAGGCCTAAGATTCTCGGCTTCTCGCACTGGATGAGGGGTTCTATGGCAAACTAACATATGATTTTCAGTGCCGAGTTGAACCAAAAAAATTATTCACATTGAGAATGTGTACTAGTAGCTAGTAGCTAAACCAACAGAAAAATACCATGCAGTATAGTTAACGATTTACGTACCTCTGAGTTAATTTTTTTATGCATAGAGAAGTTTGTTTTTTAACAAGGATGTAAAAACAATCTTTGTTTGAAAGCACATTCGTGTACGATAGGGTGCACACCTCGTATGGTGTCGAATAAAATTCAAGAACCTGGCCCTTTGCAATTATGGTTAGTTCATCATTTGACACTATTTATGAAACATCGTCTTTGTAATGATGCATGTTGCAAAAACTTCAACATGAGGCTTGGTTCATAAATTCCTGACATTTTCCATGTGAAACTCTGTATTACTACACCTGCGAATTCATAAATAATTAAAAAATACTGCATCAATTCATCCAAAAATATGTTGCCATAGAAAGTAGTGCTTTGTGGAGTGCTATTGTTTCAAAGTAAGATTTTCTGGTGGTATGGATAATTATTGCAGTGTGTTTTTTTTAGAAATTTATTTGTATTTATAATCTTCCACCAGCCGCATCATGCCAATTCGTCACTAGACAAAGCATTGTGTCGACACAAAAGCAAGATTCAGGCAACTTTGGAGAACAAATCCAAATCATTGCATAATCCTTGCTCGCAGTTGACTCCCAAGTGTTACCTGGAGTACTGTCTAGTTTGATCAACTGCACCCACTTGGTCAGTGTTCAATGGGCTCGTGGATGGCATCCTGTAAGAGAGAATAGATTGATATAATGTGATGAGTTGTATTACATTGACCCTCTCGGCCAGTATATATAAAAGTATAATATTTAGAGGACAAGATACCTTCAGAGATACATATGAAAGTCCTAGATACATAATCTAAACTATCAAATATACTCTAACATCCCCCCACAGTCACAGCGGGAGCACCGCAGCGGTGAGACTGGAGAAGAAGCCGAAGGTAGAAGCCGACGGACTAACATTCCCCGCAGTTGAAGCGTTGAGGCGCGGATGTTGTGACTGGAGAGAAAACCGACGAGTACCTCATGCAGATGATAGCCACTTAGTGCCGAAGTAGACAAAATCAAGGTGGACGTGGTCATACTCGTGGAGAATGGTGCTATTCCAACATCATCTTAATGAACAGAAGGATCCACAAAAAAATCAGTTATATCCTGCCGAGAAGAACTCACTAGATGACTGGCCGATCACGCGATGTCGAGGATGACTGGGCTCTCGGACGTATCAACAAGCTATAACCAACTTCATCCCATCTACGATGGAGGCATCCTGGAGGATGGCGGACGACGCTGACTCGGACCATTAGCCGCGCGGAGGAACATACATGAGTGGCACCATCTAGCTAGGTGGCGATTTCGGCGAAGATGGCTTGACCACGAGCATCGTTGTTGCATCTTGAAGAGCATGCAACAACAACCTTGTTTTTCTATAGGGTCGACATCCGAGCGTCGGCGAACAACAACATCCCCCCCCCCCCCCCCAGTCACAACGAGAGCACCGCAGATGGTGAAACTAGAGAAGAAACCGAAGTTAGAAGCCGACGGACTAACACATCCGTCCATTTAAACCTCAAGTATGTGCACCTTGTTTCTTGAGATAATGAAACAAAATGTCTCATCCTCTACACTATCGGAGATAGTATACACAGCAGGTTCATTACAAAGGAGAGCTCTTAGGCTCATGAATGACTTCATAGAGAGCATAAAGGAAACAAAAGAAAGTACTTCAAACAAAATAAGACAGCTAGGCCTCAATTCTATTCAAAAACTTCCACCTAGAATTAGCAAAGACTTGCATGATGACCGTCTCCAATTGGTGGCAGGCGTTCTTTAAATTTACTCTTGCATCCTTGTCCTTAAACAACAACGACTACGAGTGGGTCCAATATGTAGCCCTAAAGATTACTTGCATAAAAGTGTTAGATTTAGAATGATTGAATATCATATCATATTCTATTCAATCATATCGTCCAACATATAGTTGTCAAATCGATACAAACTTGGTCTCTAAGCGTTGGCCAAATGCCATTTAGCCAAGAACCAAACATGTTTAAAATGTTAGACGGTCAAACAGAGGTGAACGATCTAGCAATGTGCAATCATGGATAATTTAATCATCTACAATTTTCAAGCATACACATATAACCCTATATAATCATGGTGAGCACCTGAGTAAAGCTTCTGGAGTTTCATAAATGCCTGAAAATGTCTGTTGTTACAACCAACAAAGTAGACGCACTGCTGATAGTTACTTTGTACACTATATGTTTGATTGAAGTGCTAGAAAAACATTTTCTGGAATAGAAAGAATAGGGTGTCACGTTGATCTTTTATACAAACCTTGATATTTCGTTACAATTTCTTCATATACTCTCCCAAAAAGAAATAACACCTATATGTTCACATGGTTACACGAAGCGCCAAATAACACGGCAGTGACCCTTATGTGGCGACAAGGCAAGATTGCGATGCCATTCTCGAGTACTAATACTGAATCGCTTCATATCGCCATCGTGAAAAAAACAATCCCTTCCAATAAAATACGGCAGAATATGCGTAAGGTCGTTCTCAGCATTGGCCCCTATCATGACACTCTTAATCATGGCGACTAGTTAATAGGCGCAGGTATCAGCAAGTGATTTTCATCATGGAACCAGGGTTGGAATAACCGGTAGAAACCGGTCGGTTATCTCGATTAACTGGTCCCGGCCGGTCACACTAACCGACCGATTAGCCGGAGAAAACCGGACCTGATACTATAGTAATACGGTTAACCGACCGGTTATCCCGGTTACCGGTCGGTTTTCACCGAACCGAGTCGACCGGTTAAGTCGGTTATTCCAACCTTGCATGGAACACGACAACACTCCCCCGAAAAAATTGTAGGTATTATTGGCTTTGCATTATTGTAGATAGAAGCTAAATGTGTATGAAACTTTTATGAATATCCTCAAAGTATTTATTTTTAATTAAGATTCTGACCCTCTGTTTTTCTTTAGTTTTTACTGTCATTCGGGGAAGCTAGTATGTATTTCCTCGTTAACACCATCCCATTCGTCCCTAATTGACAGATGAAAAATATAAATATATAAAATTATAAATGATCGATTAAAAGTTTTCAGACCATTGAGATATGAGCATCTTCAGCCTAAATTCATTACATGGTTGCGTGAGCTAGCGGCAGGGAACGCATGCACCTGTGCCGGCCGCGAGGGGCGCCATGGATGCATGTGGAAGCATGCGGACGCACGTGAAGGCTCCGGCCGTAATACATGCGTGATTGCCAGCGGCTCGCCGTAGATATTTCGCTTTCGCGCGCCGCCGCCCTGCTCCCAGCTTCCAGGCAGCCGGCCGGCGTTCAGGCCGAGAAACCAGTTGACCGGGAAACTATACAAGATACGATTGGTGGTGTGGATCTGATTGAAGCTGCTGTATGTGTATACCATGCATACTTGTTTTACCCAAAGTCACCCGTAGTAGGGCCTCTTTATAATTAATTATTAGAGTAAAGTACATGACCCGTTCTTAAATTTGTTCGGTCGTGTCACTCAGGTTCCTATACTCTTAAATTATATTACTGACTATCTAAACTTAGGCTGAGATGTCATTTAGGTCTCTATACTTTTAAAATATAAATTTAACTCTCTAAACTTAACTTCAAGTGTCATCTAGGTCCTATACTCTTAAAATATAATGTATCCCAATCAAATTGATTACATTCGAATAATAAATGTAAATTTAATCACACAAATGCACGTTATATATCATTGATCAATAAAAATAAATATTATCATAAAATAAAAGATAATAAAGAGCATAAAAAAATTCTACCAATATCTAACTATTAGGTAATGAACCAAATATAATTTTGTGGTTTAGCATCATGGTGTGATCTACATGACCACCACTTCATTTAGTATCTAGCTCTACTATTGATAAAGCATGGCTTTTATCCACACCTATCAATATTTTAAATAGACATTTTGAGCTAATTCATGTTTATTTAACTACTAACTAGTTTAATTTATATAGTATGTATTTATCAAAATATGTTTTTCACAAATATAGTGTATTTTTCCATTGAATCCTAGTTCTATGTGCATGATGATTAGTTTATTCATAGATTATTGGTGCATCTTTCTGTTGTCTCTATAATTACTACAAATGCTAGCTAGTGGATATTTTTGTGTCACATTTATTGTGGATCCATAAATTATTGAAAATATTTACTATGATTTGATCTTTGTGTCACTTCTAAATATACTTTATATGAATGAACAGAGCGAGTATAACTAAAATATATTTATAAAAAATAAGTTTTAATCAATTCAATTAAGAGAACACAATATTTTTTAGAGTATGAGACCTACATGACGTCCAAAGTCAAGTTTAGGGACTTAGATGACACTCGAAGTTAAGTTTAGACAGTTAAATTTATATTTTGAGAATATAGAGATCTAAATCTAAATGATACCTGAGCCTAAGTTTAGATAGTCAAAAATATAATTTAAGAGTACAGGGACCTAAGTGACACAACTGAATAAGTTAAGGACCGACCATGTACTTTTAATTAAATAATTCGGGACGGTCGACCGAACGGATTAAGATTATCCATGGCGAGCTAATTAAAACACGTCTCAAGTCCGCCGCTTATAGTTTGTCTATAGTACAATAATAACTACACATGGGTGAGACGGAGCCGACGCGTCACTCACATGTGTACTCACCTCTGCATACTTAGTTTAAGCTTTTACCACTTGAGGATTTACGGTCCCGAAGAAGTTGTTAGTAGTTTGCAAACAAACATGCATAGATGTGGTCTGACCCACTGTACTCCCACGCACAACTCCACCAGCGCATCAATAGGCCGTCATCCCATAATAAGCTGTATTTTTTGAGTTGTGTGGTTGATCTAAATAAGCTGCTCAGGGTACGGTCATCAGCTAATAATCTGGTCAATCGTCAGAGTCTGAAAGTTTGCCCATTTTTATCGTGGACCACAGAAAGTAGTTTCCTCCTGAATCATCATCTAATCTGTAGTTTACGTAAATCAGTACCGACCATTTAATTATTAATTAGCTTTAAGTTATCTTTTGAAAACGAAAGAACTAGAGAGAACGATCATGTCAACCTGCTAGCGATCACCTCGTAAGGAATATTATTTCCATTTGAGCAAAGTATAACCTCCCGTTTAGTCAAACTTCCGGATTAAGGAACCCACCGCCTCACCGGCCATGACTTTGGGTTGGATAACAAATTAGCAAATGTGTCCTTTCCCCCCGATCGATCGAGTTCAACGCCCAAAGCTTGGAGGAACCCACCACATCCAGCAAGGTCAAGTAGTCTAGTACCCTGTATCGCAAGGACGAGAAAGCATGTGTCCACACTCAGCACCGAGTAAACTGGCTCCGGCAGCAGGGCCGGCCGGCTGCCGAGAAGCTGGGGACCCAGACCGCCCACGGCCGTATGACTCGGACGGTCGGACCAGTCAGATGGGTAGCATCTCATCTCCCTATCGCCATGCATATATGTACATGTACTCTGTCTTCCGTCCAGATTGAATTTGTTGCTTGTAAGTCGTAACAAACAAAATGGGCGACTGAACATTGTAGTAGACGATTTCAAAGACTCGGAAGGAAAAATGTTTTCTTTCATGACCTATGATCTGCAAGGACCGAAAAATAGGGAAAATAGTACTCCTCCATTCCGTATTTGTAACAAAAGGAAAACAGAAGGAGTATACATAAACTCTCCGCTAAAAACTAACAAAAGATTTTTTTTTCATTTTCAGTTTCTTCATGCTCCAACTGCTCAATATGGACTGACTTTTCTCCTATATTCAGTAATTCATGTATTTAGCAACTATCAGTCGTGAAAAGCAGGTTAAGTCCCCATGTGTATTATTTTTGGATATGAAAGAATTATTACAGAAGCTCGTCATTGTTTTGGCTCTAAATTATGTTGTTGCTCTGCCCAGAGCCCTATGAACCACACGTACTGACTACTACTGAACCCTTTCATGATTTTTCTTGGCTTCTTGCAGGGGAGAATATCTTGCGTGGTGCATGTGAATCCACACAATCAAACCATTGTGCATTAGGGCTGCTATGCGGAGGACCATTATTTTTTTTCTTAAAAAACACATAGCAGTGGTTCAACCGCTGCTGATATGTAGAGTATCAGCAGCGGTTTCAGAGCCGCTGCTGATAATTGTACTATCAGCAACATTTAATCAGCAGCGATTCTCGAATCGCTGCTAATGAGGTGTTTCGAACTGTTGTTGATGACCATTTCTGTAGTAGTGAAGAGAAATAATGTAGCTGAACATCTTCATAAAAGTTAAGAACTTGCTAATTTTTAGCTGCAACTTTTAATTACCGCTTTGAGTCATCAGATCTATATTTAATGATTTATAATTACCATATAGATAATCCTATAAAAGAAAAGTCTAAACACAAAGTAACAAATTATTAACTAAAATCTTTCAGTTGATTGAAGACTAGAAAATATGAAAAAGTTATGATCTTTTGCACATGGAGAAACATGCAACAGATAACCATCACATTCTGCTTCGTCCAAACCAAATCTATCACTCACGTGCAGAGCAAATCTGTGATGCACTTCTATGTGTACACGAGCACTTACCAAGCTAACGCCATCGCAAAGTCCTGCTATTACAAGAAAGCCTATACTTAGCATGTGGAGGGCTTCAATCAAAGAAATAGAGCCTATATATATACTTAATATATTTATTATAGCATCTATAGATTCTTGGCACTGCTCATTAAAGCTTATCAGCCCATACATCAACAGTCCAAAGCTATAGTAGTCACTAGCCAGTTAGGTAACAATAGACCGATAGATTACTTATTTTTTTTTCAAAAGACCTTAGATCACCATTCACTGATGATGATCCATTCCAAACGTGCATACCACAAGGCTTGCGTCAAATCGCATTCACGGGGATGATGTGGACAACATCCAAACAAACAAATGTTGCGTCCAGCGAAGCGACAGCCCCGCCCGCCCGGGATTTGTATATTTTAATCTCATGCGTCGTGTAACTCTGGACGGCCAATGAGCCAGGTATATGTGCAGCACCAAACTAAGCCGTGTGGTTTCATCTCTTCGTCACTGGAATACTGGATCATCATCGTCACTCACCTAATGCACTGAAATTATTGTTATCAAAGCCACACGGAGCGGTGGTGGGGCCGATCGACGCAGCTTCAAGACCATCTGCGCATGCATGCACCTGTCGTTGTACAATGACAAGTACTTGTGTGTATCTGAGGTAGCTCTATCTGCAGCCTGTGTGTGTGAAAATAACCATGGGGTTGCGGCCAAAACAGAGCCATCGCTTACCGTCAAAAGAAAACGAGAGGAAGATATAACATAGAAGAAGTCGCTCTCATCAGGAAGATGAAAGAAAGAAAAAACTTGCGGTAGTTCCTTAATGTGGAATTAGCCAAAGTTATGATGGTGTGCTTCCACCTACTACCTCCCTTTGTTTTTGGAACAAAACCGGCACGACAATTTACTGCTTAATAATTAATTTTATTAGTAGATAGAGATAGTGCAGGATGTGTACAGTGCGCTCTCTTCGTATGTGCTTAGAATTTCTAAAGCGGGCAGTGCGTGTGCACAATCGCTTGATCCATGCTGAGATTATTACACAAAACGCGTGTTCTTAATTTGCTTTGCTCGTTTTTCTTTTCAATTCAACATAAAGTACAAAGGCTGACAACCTCATATATGCATGAATAATTATTTTTACATAAATAATCACTCATATAAATATATGTGTTCTTCTACCTCTTTAAGCATCTTCGAAAGACTAAAGTGGTTTGATCTTGATATTCACGGTCATAGACGTCTCGCTGTCGATGAAGATGTCACCTTCTCATTGAAAGAATAATATAACACGTGTCAAATCTGAGATTTAACTACGGAAGAATTGGCTCCACCATAATAAACCTAACAAATAAAGTAAGCTACTTTCAGTTTACAATTTGCTTTGCTTTGTTTGTTGGAGCAACTTTTATCAGTTTGGTTTCGTGCGTTACATTGTCGCCTAGCCTTATATATAATACGTGTCCCTGAAATGTCGAGCATAGTGGGGATGCAAATTCTGAAGGAAGCGCAGATGCAAAGACAGCAGAGTCGTGTCAGGGCGTTGCACCGGAGATCGATCATGTCGATATGATACCCCTATCGATTAGACGATCCTTTGCCTTGTGCACTGGTGCTGTAGCCGCACATTGTGTCACATGTGCTCTCAAGCAAGGATCTCGTTGAGGATTCAGTAGGTCGTGTACGCGGCTAGCAGCCTTAGCATATCCTTTTCTGCCAGGCGAACCCCCAACAGAAGGGGAGCACTGGACGAACACGACAGATTCGCATCTTGGATTCTTTCCACGGGTATATCCTCTGCTATATTCCTTTGTCGCACAAACAAGCATAAGGACAGAAAACTGTTTGTTTCAAGTACCATTCCTGCATCAATTTTAGATTGTTCCCTGCAATTCGTCCCTTACATTATCTGTTTTGAATGTTCACGTGTTTCAAATTGAGGCCAAAGCTGCTAAAGAAGGACGAACAACCGAACTTAACGTGACAATACCATGGATGGAAAGATGGCACCAAACTTGCTTGATGATCCACATCCGCTTCAAAACGATATTAGCCTATATTGACATTGCCCGTCAGTCTGAGTCGCCGAACTTGATCATGATAAAAAACGATCAGAAGAGAGCCACATGTACCGCATGGGACGTGGACGCGTGGAGATCAGATAATGTAAGGGACGAATTGGCGGCGTCTGCTTAGGATGAATGTCTCCGGATGACGTCTCCTTTTACCTGTCAGCAAAAGCGCAGATCGGATAAAAGGGGCGGCTCCAAAGCAACACCAAACATGCATGCACATTGCAAGCACACTGGAAAGCAGAGCAGGAACTGCGTCAGCGAGCTGCACGACATCAACACGATTGCTACGGAACAGAAAGGTCGAGCAGCAGAATGCACCAAACAGGTTGAGCCAGCTCACCTGCAACTTGTCATCAGCGAACACTGGAAGACTGTCAGTCTAGCAGTAGGACTGCAACCTTTCGAGACTCACCAGTCAATCAACATGGGCTTTTTATAGGAGCTTTCACATCCATTCAGCATTCAGTAATCACCTTGCAGGCGACTTGACCTGGATCACTTCACATGCGACCGTAAGCTGGATAGCTGAGCTTGGGACTGGATGCGCATTGATGATAAAAGAAGTTCAAAACTGGTTGCCTGAATTTCCTTTCTCATTCTTCAGATGAAAAATTACATCCGACCGAAAGTTAATACATCATACAACTGCTAAATCGGCACCCATGATGAGAGTTCCTATCCCTCCTGCTTCTTCTCCTGTGCCATCCTCTTGCGGATCTCCTGCGCTGCGTTGAATATGCCCAGGGTTGGCTTGTTGCAGACAAAGCACTTCTTGTTCTTTGAATGATGCTGGAAATGAAAATCGTTACAACTTGTTAGAATTTCCTCTACCACTGAAACCATGGTAAATAAAAGAAAAAAGAAGAGCAAGGGATTATGTCAATGGAACAAAACACTTTACCCAAACCAGATATGGCTTGTGGTGGTACAGAGAGAATATCAGGAAACAACCATACACATAAAACACAGGATAATCTAACCTCAACCATCAATTGATTTAAGCATGTTAAAAGGACATGCATGTCAACCAAGCAGTATAATTTGCCAAGACAAGACATGTGCAGAAGTAGACTAGTAGTGCAAAGAGATTATTTGATCAAGCTCAACTATATGAAGCACAGCATAATCACAAGAACCAAAATACAATTATCCCATGCCTTGAAATTATAATGTCTAGTTCAGAATCAAAGGTTTATTTAAACAGGTCAGCTACTCTTTATACAACATGAAATCATCAAATCAATCAGGCACCTCATCTATGGCTCAATATATAGCATCTCCTGACAAGATGCTTTAATGATACCCTTTTAACAGATAAATACACTAGGTAGCGTAGAACCATTATTATAGGTTAGATTTCCAACAAAACTCAGGAAATGTTTTTGTAAATGTACAGTTATTAATATATGCATATACCAGTCCTGTTCATTTATCTAAAGAACGTTTAAACCTGTTTGCACTGATCTACAATAATTGAAAGATACAAGCAGATGGGTGAATTGTTCTCCAATGCTGACCAGGTAACAACAGGAAATAATTGCAAGATAGTAATTTAACAGTTTAGCACTGTCTGCAAACAGCTAAATTAATCAGAGGCATGCACCTTGCAGTTTTGCACACCTACAGAGTAAGTGAAAAAGTCAACGAGAATTATACTATTGTAGTCAACTCCTAACTTTGATTTCTGCCGTAATGCTATAGCAACAACCTACAGTTACTATACTGTATGCGGAGCATGTCATTCAGAACTTGTCTCAATTAGACTGAGTTTTTATGAGAAATCCAGCATATTCTGAAAAGATGACACTTGTGAACACAAATTTTCTGTGAGCAAATAATTACTCCCTCCGAACTTTTATTCTTGACATTAGGACAGTGGAATTAGTTCAAAAATGAGCTAGTCCCACTGTCCTAACATCAACAATAAAAGTTTGGAGGTAGTATCTAGGAAGCAATCCACCACACTGTGCTACATCACCAACAAGAACACCAACCACACGATAATTTCATTTTTAAAAAAATTGTGTTGTTTTCCAATCATATCCTCTAGGGATGGACTGACATGAGGCACAACTCACAACCCCTAACCACCTACAATAAAATCCTAGACTAAACATTGGCATGTCTTGTTTGTAACTTTCCATATTTATGCAGCGGTTGTCACCTCTCAGTCTATCCCAGAGCACACAGATCTGGACTAGTGAATTTCAAGCATCAGTTTCTAATTTCATGGAGACCAGCCCATGCAAGTTGTAAATAAAGAGCACTGGCTCACTATAACTGGCCTCAAAACAGAAATTTTCAGCGTAGTTTGAAAATTTCTTCATCAGCGAGCAACTCAATAAGTGACATCAATACTGTGTGGCTAAACATTTCATGTTTTTCTAAAATGCTTTCTTGTGGCTTCATCCAGATGTACTACCTACAATTCATGTCACAGGAGGGAAGTTAAGAGCCTTAAAAGGTCGCCATATGAAGCCAAAGTCTCTCTAAACCAAAGGTTGCATTTAATTTGACAAGGGACAGTCTGAGGTCAGTAGACATATGGCTTCCTACATTAGCAGTTGGCTTTCCTCTATGAATATGTGGCCTGCCCGAGACAAATATAAGCATTTGCTATTCTTATGGAAGTTATCTACTTCTCTTTATCATCCTATAGTAATGTTTTAAAATTATAGACCAAAATTTCAGAGTCTCTCTACAAAACCCATATGTGTGTGTATGCTTCTTGGTGAAAACAGTTCTATGGTTTTAAGAGAATTTAGTTTCAGATAAAGTAATAGGTGAATCTAATCTACAGCAAACATAAATAACACACAGGTACATTGCATTGTGGTCACAAAGCCAATCTACCTAAGCACATAACACTAGAAGTCCTGTTGTGACACGCCTATGTTAGCTCTAAACAATAAAATGCTAACCTTGCACTTTACTATAATTTCCCTCTACTTTCTACATTGAGGCTACATAATATTTTTCAGGATTAGAAAAAGTATGCAAGGATTCTTCCATAACTAACCTAGCAACAAATTTATCAGCAAAACATTAAAACTACTACGACACATATATAACATATTATAGGTCCAAAAGACAATAATGACGATCTGAAGTCAAAATTGCCTTACTAAGTATCTGTACCACAAATCTTTAACATTTCTACTAACAATGACAAGCAATGAAGTGGATATGTAGGTTATTCCATGAAAATTCATAAATTGAGCAGTGACAAGCATGTTGAACAGAAATGAATGAAGAACAAATTGAGTCATACCTTCAGTGCGCAATGTTCACAAAAGTAGTGCTTGCATTTTGTGACCACAGGATCAACAAACGGCTGCCTGCAAATGAAGCAGGCAAAGGGCAGAGCCTCCTCATCGTCATCCTCGTCCTCCTCATCCGCCTCATCATCATCGCTTCCATCCCCACCCCGCATCGCGATGCGCCGCTTACGAGCCTTCTCGGCCTCCTCATACTCCTTCTCCATCTGCCACCCGGACTTGTAATCCCCTCTGTCGTGCATGAACTTGCAGGAATCGCCGTACCCACAGTACCCCGTCTCCTTGTAGTCCTTGCAGATGTCGGGCTGGTAGTCAAACCGCACGGACATCCGGATGTGCGCAGACGCCCGAAGCGGGCCGTGCGAGCCGCCGGCCTTCTCGCTGGCCACCGTGTGCTCCCGCCGGAACCCGGCCTTGTAGTCCGTGTAGCCGTGGATCCCCTTGTACACCTCCCCTGAGCCGGAGGCGGGGGCGGAGGGGTTCTTCTTGAGGGACTCCTCGGCCTGCTTGAGCTGGCGCTCGCGGATGGCGCGCGCGTCGCGGTCGAACTCCGTCTCCGTCTCGAGCGTGGAGGTGGCGCGGCTGTCCGTGGAGGCCTGGATCGTCCGGGACGACTCGTACTGGAACCGCCGCGGCTCCCCGGAGCCGTCGGCGGAGGAGAAGACGAGCTTCCCGGGGGCCGACGGGCCCTTCTTCGAGCGCAGGGCCGCGAGGGCGCCGCCCCCGGCGTCGTCCTCGTCGTCGGATCCGGCGGGCGCGGCGGGGCGCTTCCGGATATTTTTGGGTGGTTTCCTCACGAAATTGCAAACCGGCGCCGAGCCACCGCCGGTCCCCGGCTCGCCGCCTCCGGCGTCGGCCATCGGTTGGATCGGTCCGGGGCGAGTGGCCCGGCGTGACGTCGAGAGCGACAGAGGGAGGGCGGTGGCTGGCTACTCGCTAGATGCCTAGATCTGGTGGCGGCTGAGGATGGGGAACGAGGATTGCCAAGCTCGCAGTTCTCCGCGCGCGTTCTCGTGTAAATAAACTGGGGAAATGGCCAAAGTCGGTTTCGGACTGCTAGACTGGGCCTTGAAAGGCCCAGAACATTCGTTTTGTGCCAGATCGTCAGTTGTCAGTGTCACGACGTATGTTTCAGCTACCGACAGAACACAAACCACAAGCCAAATTTTGCTCTTAAAAAAAAAAACGACAAGCCAAATTGCTAATAGAAGGGAATGATACTGATGGGCATGCTGACGAGGAGGACTTTGCAATTTTGCCACCGCCAAGAGTGAGTTTCCTCCGAATACTGTCATAAAGAGCGTAGACGCCAAGAATGCCATTTGTTTTTGTTTTTTTTTTTACCATTCAACTGAGTGGTCATGTCCAACAAAATAAAGCTACTCCAACAGTGTGATCTTGGGTTACCATGCTTTGATTCCCCGTCTGTCCTCGGAGCGATGATGCTTTTATTTCTCGCGGAAGAGATCGAGATGCAATCAACTCATGAATATTCATTGCCAGGAAGTGTATCAGGACGGTTTCCCCTAGTACATGGAGGGGACGAGATGGTTCAGGGTCTGTTTTTGACGTGTCAAATTAGTTTTGTCGAACGTTTCTCAGCAAGACGAGAAGATAAGGACTTTTCATGCATCAACCGGTCAAAGAGATATTACTACAAGAGAAGGATTGTGTAAGCAGTTACGGGTAAAAACAAGATGGATTTATTCAAATTGATTGTCAGATTAAACATGTCTCTTACACCTGCTGGAACAAAAAAAAAAAGTTTCCTACACAGGAATGAATCAATGGAACAGTTCTTGGCAGTTGCTACATGAGCAAACAAATCCGGGAGCAACCCCCCGCCCAGCTTGCAGGATAATAATAGCCTGAAGCAGGGCAAACCTTTAACCAGTCCAATCGTCCGTCCGTCTTATCCAGTTTTGTCATGGTGAAATTGCACCACGATGCAAGTAATGTTGTCGGCACTACCCCTAGAGTAGGCGATCTCCGTCAGCTTCCGAGCTGCAGACTCAGGCATGTCTTCCGATTTCCCGAGCGAAACAGCTTCCTTTTGAACGAAAGCATTAAAGATACAGTAGTGAGATAGCTAGAGAGTTAAACAAAAACACCAATAAAACACAAGCAGCACAGCAAGGCAGAAATTTTCATCAAAACAAACATAACCTCATAGCAAACAATACGGATAACAAGGTCATGCTTTGATTCAATATCACTGATCACATAGAACTGCTCACTTCAAAGAATATGAATGTTCTGAGAGTTCTCTACCTCGTTTTCCACAACATCCCAAAGTCCATCGCTAGCTAGGACCAAGCATTCCAAGTCCCCATTGACCTGTTCTTCCTGCAGATTAGTCCAAAGTCACATGCAAAGTTTATAGATAGACCAACAACTCTGCAAAACTGCATCAAAGTTGTCAATATCATAAAGCTGGCACTGTAGTAATCCACTGAAGGATTAGCACTAGTAATCATTGTTTCCTTCGAATGAATGGCCTAACTTGGTGTACTTCCAATGCCAAATCAGATAAGTAAACTGGAAATGAAATCCAATTTCAGGAAGTTGTATAAAGAATAGGTTTTTGCCCTCACTTTCCACTATGAGAAAAACGAGAGTAAAATAAAATGACTTTCACTTATAATTAGGTAAATGAGAAACAAGAGACTTGTGATCTTGAGATAACTCAATTAGTCAAAGTCAATTACTACTATAATATACCTGAATTTCAGGTTCTGCCACCACAAATGGCTTTAGTAGACGATTGCCAAATGCACGGGACATTGCCAATACACCACCTACTCTCCAAGTACCTGGGGAAATACCATGTCGAGAAAGTAGTATGTTATCATTTAAAACTAACAAAACGAAAACCAAAGAGAGATGGGACCATTACTCAAAGCAGTTAAAGCTGTTTCAAGATCATACCAATTACACTGGTATGAGACACAGCAGCCTATATTGAACTCTTCATGGGATGAAAATGATTACCGACCACAATTCTTTCCTAAATGCTATGCCACTGCATTAAGCATAAGGAACATGTGCTTACCGGCCCAAATAACAATGCCTCCCGCATTCTCAATTCTCTTCCGCTCATCACTTCTGTTAGGTTTGTGATCATCTGAGAGTGCCACGGCTAGAAAAAAGAAAAGATGAATTTTAGAGCAATAGATAAAGGTATAGGAGCTTAACGGCAAACAATATCTAGATTGTCAAGATTTTAGGGCAATGAATGTTCTCTAATACATTCATGCTGAGTGATACAACAACAACAACTAAGCCTTTAATACGTTCATGCTGAGTGATCAGAGACTTAAATCTAGAAAGCTAGTATATGGCCAGAAAAGTTTACATCTGTAATTAACAAAAAGAATGTCAAGATTATCTTCCACATATACCACATTGATCTGGAGTCAAGAATGCCGAGAAAACTTGCTGGCACACTTAAGACTCTAGACCAGTTACGAGGAAAAGAATGTGCCAGGAAGAAATTATGTACAATTAGTTAAAAAATTTCATCAATAAACAGTCATCAGAAACAATAAAAAAAATCTTGAATGACTGATGGTTCAATAAGAAACATTCTGGGGGTATCGCTGCAGCACTCAACAGAGAGGTCATTATTCAAAGTTTAATTAGAGCACTACAGCTCTTTTTTTCATGGCACAAACACTGGATACTGTTAAAGATGGAAAAAATACTGTGAGCGGTTAATTATAAGTGAATATTTTTTAACTTCAAGGAGATGACAATTCGAATCCAACAAGTTACTTCAAAACCTACATCCAGCATGCAATACCTTTGCCAGCTTTTGAAATAACAGCACGGGAATCACCGACGTTTGCAACATATAGATGGTCACCCACCAAAACTGCAGTTGAAGCTGTCGAGCCATCATCCCTGAAGGCACTGCATTCTGATTCTAAGAAATCTGTATCTGTTTTCTGGTATGTTTCACCTAGGTTTGATAAAAAAAGAAAGTTCAGAACATAAACATTTGTAGCAACAACAAATGTTGACACGGAAAATGTATAGAGAAGCCTCAAGAGGAAAAGTACTTATTGCAAGCTTTGTATCAGTCAAGAACTCGGGGTGCTTAATGAGGTTTTCAAATAAGTGTTCCTTCAAATACTCAGCAGCACGTGATCCACCATGACCTAATGCACCAGATCTTAAATAAAAACACATGGTAGGAAGGAAATCACAGAAGCAAAAAGGGTGAGATTGGAGACCATACCATCAAATACACCAAACAGGCTAACAGCTTGTCCGTCAATTTCCGTTAATTTTACATCATAGAAATCTTCCATAGTAGCTCTCTTCCCTCTAAAACTTGAATAGCCACATCTCAGTTTACCGTCTTCTCTGTCACAATTTGTTTCACATTATGTTAGGCATTGTGTAAACACTAGAGTGACATAAAGAGGGCATCAACAGCTGAAACATAGAACCAAGGTATTCAATCACATGATATATAAGTTCAATGTTTATAAATCATTGCATCTCAAATCCCATGATAATCAATCACAAAATAAACACTTTTTACAACATATTTGATGACATAGTGATGCTACTCATCAACAGAAATGAGCTGTATTAGTGGACACTAAAATCACAACGTAAGCCATCAGCTTACAGGATGGACACTGCCAATGGTTAGAAAAAAAAAAGGTGGTACCTTTTGATTACTAGTAACCTGATTATCTGAGTGACTTTGAGAAAAAATATAGACTATATACAAGTGAGAGCATCCACAAGGATTGACATAGAAACTTTATTGCTAAAACTTAAGAAATGGTACCTGCTTATACTATTTAGGTCTGCAAATAATGGCAAGCGCGTATTTAGCTGACAGTCCACGTTGTGAGTAAGAGACAAAGGAATTGCTACTATCTTGGAACATCTTTTCCCTTAGATGTGTGCAATAAACAGCTAAACGAGGTGCCAAATGGATGTCATGAATTTGAGGCAATAGAAAAGCACAAGGCACATTTGCATGTTTCTATGTCTATGTCATGAATTTGAGGCAACAAAAAAAGCACAAGGCACATTTGCATGTTTCTATGTCTATGTCATGAATTTGAGGCAACAAAAAAGCACAAGGCACATTTGCCTGTTTCTATGTTTATTAAGCCAATGAGCATCATCTCTTATGCGTGATTGCAGGCCGATGCAGAACGCAAGGCCCCCGTGCAAAGGCCAAAGCCTTACCAGTTCCATTTCGCACCACAACATTTCAACGGTTCAGCATAAGAAAGAAACGCGCACGCGTTTACCTCTCCCAGCCGCCGCTGGCGTACGCGGCGTCGTGCGCCTGCGCCAAGGCCCCCGCCGCGCGTCGTTGCGGCTGCACCTGCCCCGAACCGGCCCCGACCTCCGCCGCCGCCGCGGCAGCGGCCGAGTCGGAGGAGTCGAGCATCATCCTGCCCCTCGCCCGGAATCCGCGCCACAAGTGCCGGTGCGTCACTCGCACATCCGCCGCACGGCCGCACAGGACCCTGGGCGCCCGACGCCTGCCGCCAGCACCAGCAGACGCCGCACGCAGCACCAGCGCCCTCAGGAGGCTACCGATGCATACCATCTCATGGCTATGGCTCCGCTGGCTTTCCCCTCTCCACGCCGCTCTGCCCGAGGCGAGATCCGCTGGTTTAATGGCTTCGGATCTGGGGAAAGGGAGGGCAGGGAGGAGGAAGCGGCGGGAGGGAGGGAGGGACGTCTTGGCCGGTGCCAGATTCCCCTGCGCCCTGCCTCCTCCCCGCTAGAAAAGGCACCGGATTTCAAGGATTTTTAGTGTTAGTTTTCGTGTTAGAATATTGCTAATTCGTTTCTTACATAAACCAACGCCTAGAATAGGCAAAAAGCGAAAAACTATTGAGTACTAAAATAATTGCGTGCCTCTGTGGTATCTAGCTGGATATCCACTTTTCCAATGATTTCAAACATAAAGCCACGCTATGCTCAGACAAGAGAATCTTTCTTAGAACATTAGATCCTAATATCATATAAATTAAAAAATATGGAGCACTAAATTAAGCATTGAATGTTGTACGAATCGCCGAAAGATCAAGCACACAAATCGGTGAGTAAAATACAACAATGTTAGTATTGCTCATTGCTATATTTTAATTTCATAATTTTTAAAGCAAACCCGTTATGCATCATAATTAGTCTTGTTATTAGCAATATTCACTATAATTAAACATATATACTTTCTCTGTTTAACTTTTGTTAATGTTTCTGATAAAAAAAAATTGTGTTGTTCGCAGCTTTACTAAGGTGGTTGGAATGATATAAAGAAACGAAATAGATAAGAGTTTTTGTTTTAGGTTACGTGTAGCCACACCAAAACTTTGATAAGCAATATTTTTTTTAATATTTTGATTAACCTTTTAAAAAATTAATAAAGTTAGATAACACATTTATATGATTAGAAGTGTATTGTACTTACCTTAATATATGCACATTATAACAATAAAATCAATTAAGCGATGTGATGAGTAATGACATTGTTATGATGCAAAATATGTTTTGTCATGCTTTTTAGTTAGAGAAATTTGATTCATGATCATAAACACATTTTTTTTCATGATCATCATAGAACATGTAGCTCACTTTGGCATTGGGCACACCACACCAACAAAAGAATTATTACAAGTTCAAAAAAAAAAAAAGAATTACAGTTACAGTGTCCGCGCGCTCAAGCCAGCGCTTGACCTCCGGGAACGGGAACGGCTGGCTGGCTACTGGGCCTGGTCGAGCTGGATTCTACAGCTCCACACCCACGCGACGACCGCGTCCGCGGGAGCTGCACGATCCATCGAGCCGTTCCTTGTTCCTCCGCTTCTTCACCTTCCCAACTCAGCTCATCCCCGCCAGCTGCCGCCTGCCGGCCCGCGAGCTCCACCGCGGCGTGCTCCTGTCCCATCTCAGGTAAGCCCGCACACTCCCCGACCGATCCGCCGCCGATCCATCATCTCTCTGCTCTCGGCTCAGCGCGGTGCAGCTCGGATCCGTCTCCGGCTGCTCCTAGCCTCCTACCCTGTGATCCCGTGGCGCCCGCGTGCGCCGTGGCGCCGTTCCGCTTCCGAAGCTGCTGCTTTATTGCTAATCGAGGTCTCCCGCGTGACCGTGGGGCGGCGAGTGGGGGTCGCTGCCTGCCTGCCCGCTTGGAACGCTCGATTTGGCGTGCCTTGCTGGTGCGTCGGCTGGGCTAGCCTTGTCAACGGATCGGGAACTCCGAACATTCTCTTCTCTTCACCGCGATGTAGCAGTGGACCTAGTTGTAGTTGCCAGCTGATTCGTGTTGCTCTGATGCGGCTGTTCACTCCGACGGAAGTCTTTGTTTAGCTTGCTTCATGTATACGAACTGTCAAATCTTAGTTCTGTAGGCCGCTATCAGTATAGCGGAGGGAATTGCGATGGAACCTACCTGATCCTGTCCATATAAGCCGTTGAATGCCCCGCTTGGTCAATCGAATTAGCCTAGTTACCCCTTGCTCTTGTTGATCTGCTGATCATTTGTCTCGGGCATGCCTTAGCTTGAGGAATTTTTTAAAATCCATTTCACTTTCTAGATAGTAACCAGAAATCTTACAGTGTGATGATGGATTTGCTCCCTGTGCCTTTCCAGGGATCTTACAGTTTTGTGGCCTGTGCCTTTCCTGGAGTTCTACAATTTTGATGTTGCAGCTGAGATTTTGACCAGCTATTGCCGTCTTGCTGGCTGTGTTTTCCCTCTGGCGTTACAAAGAAGCAATGGCGGCCCGGGAGGACAGATATGTGAGGTCAGCATCTTGTTCTATCCTCTCCTTGTACATCACGTGCACAATCAACATGGGACATAAGCGTTGATTGCAGTTGCTTGAAAGAAAATGTTGGTGACTTGTTGTACTTTAGGATAACAACTTCCTTGCTTTAAATAAAGCCTTACTTTGTTGGAAATATATGGCGCACGCTTCACCCTATGGTTGATGCAAAATTCACATATTCTGAACACTTTTCGTATGTTTTGACCAGGTTTCAGGATTGGAGATCAGAGCAATCTGTTGGTTCAGATAGGGTAGTTTCTGAGAGGGGGCATACCGTCTTCGGCTTGCTAAAGGATACAACTACTGGTGCCTTTTCATTCCTTGGGAACTCCTCACGTTCCGAAACTCTAAACAAATCAGCATCAGAGGAAAGGAAGCCCAAGACAAGAGTACTTGATCCTCAAGGGCCATTCTTGCAGAGATGGAACAAGATATTTGTGATATCATGTCTGGTTGCGGTTTTCGTGGACCCATTGTTCTTGTATATTCCAATAATTAATGGTGAAAACAACTGCCTATATTTGGATGAGAAACTGGAAAAGGCAGCAAGTATCCTGCGTTTTTTCACGGATATCTTCTATTTACTTCATATGATATTTCAGTTCAGAACAGGCTTTATTGCCCCTTCTTCTAGAGTGTTTGGTCGAGGTGTCTTGGTTGAGGATACATTTGAGATAGGAAAGCGGTATCTGTCAACATATTTTCTTCTCGATCTCTTAGCTGTTCTACCCCTCCCTCAGGTACCTGATCTGTCATCTACTTAATTAATCTCTCATGATCAAGCTGTTTTCTACTCCCTCTGATTCCAGTTATAAGTCCACCTAGCCGTCATTCGAATTTTACAAATACAACTATATATGTCTATTATAACAAGTCCAATGCACTTTCTGCTTCATTGGCCCTGTTTTTCCCTTACTTAAATGCACCATAATCCATACGATAAACTTGACGCCTACCTTTACTGTAGCAACAAGTGACGGAAAATAGGGTTATTGCATCACCTACTTAATTCATGTGCAAAGAGTACAAATGGACTTAACTACTAAAATTCCCTTCCACTTTTTCTTATTTCTGTTTAGATCTGTTCGAGGTACACTATTGAAAATTGACATGCATCACTTCAACGACCTCCACAGCTCCAAGAATTGGACCTGGAGCTGGGAACATATCGAGGGTATTGGTTAAGCCATGTTTTTCTCGTTGTGTAATGTGTACTAAAAACAGACATTTAAACCACTTTGTTATCCCGCCTGCCTGGATCCTGAAGCTTGAGCTACCTGAATCTGTGCTTAGTTGAAGTTGGCTGTTTAAAATCAATGAACTATTGTGAAAGGTGTTTGTTTTTGTTTTTTATTATATTGTTCGTCGTTAACTCATAATTTTTCACTATATTTTCCTTATCAGGTGTTTGTGCTGGTTGTGCTGCCCCGTCTACAAGGTTCTGAAATTATGAAGGCAAAAAATATATTATTGATTATAATTATATGCCAATATGTGCCTCGGCTGCTCCGAATAATACCACTTTACCTCCAAATCACAAGATCGGCGGGTATAATTACGGAGACAGCATGGGCTGGCGCTGCTTTCAACCTTTTAATTTATATGCTCGCTAGTCATGTAAGTCCTCTCAACTTGTTATCAGCAAGATGAAAGAAATTTTTTTGAGCCATTTTACCATCTTAAATTGGTTAATCAACCACTTTTAATTCTATTTATTTTTCAGAAATCCTTGGTCTATTTTCCATACCTTAGGGGTATCTTTGACAATAATTCTCTGCTTCTGATTTTTGAGATACTATTCTTGGTTATACTGTAGCTTTAGCTGCTATCCCTTAAGCACATTCTGGTAACAAAACATGAGGTATTTTTTAGTCTTTGAGAATCTGATAACTTGACCTAAAAGAAGTTTTCTCCAATAATGTCTTGCGATGGTAACGTAGAGGTGCATTTTACTTGGCATCATTTATTTGTCATTGTAAATTGTAATAGTAATATGTCATTGGCTGTCAAAACATATTGTTAGACAGTGATAAATATGAGAAGAGATCAGGTACTAGATGATTCTGTACTAAATGTCTAAGTGGAGAATTAGCACGAAAATTGAGCCAATGAAGAGTAGAAGACTCATAAATTGTCTGGTGGAGGTACCAGCAAGGTAGTGGTTCATTAAGCGATATAATATGGAGCCTTTCATATATATGGCAGTTTGTTTGTCTATCACAGATTCTGAATTCTTTATGCGATGGCTGACATTAAGATACAGTACAACTAATTTCCACAATTTGATTGTGCATTGTTAAGATATCATGAACTGACGCTTTAACTTCTTACAGGGTTTTGGAGCTCTTTGGTACATTCTTTCTATGCAACGAGCTGACATCTGTTGGAGAAAAGCTTGCAGCAGACAGGCTGGATGTGATCTTAAGTCTTTATACTGTAGTAGTAATGTATTTGGAAATAATACTTTCCTGCAAACTGAGTGCCCAACAGATGGCGATGATGATGTAGACCCAATATTTGGAATTTTTCTACCAGTCATGAAGAATGTTTCTGAATCGAAGAATTTCTTTGAAAAACTATTCTATTGCTTTTGGTGGGGACTGCAATCTCTAAGGTTTGTTAAATTGAAAGACTTCTATTTCTTTCTAATTCATTTCTGAATGAAGAATACTGGCTTGGAGTTGGAAATCATGTCTTTCATTTATCTATTTCAGTTCCCTTGGCCAGAACTTGAAAACAAGCACTGATACATCAGAAAATCTATTCGCTGTCTTTGTCTCGGCATCGGGTTTAGTTTTGTTTTCACTCCTTATTGGCAATGTGCAGGTATTGTACATAACAAATTTGAGTGGTGACTATCAATATTGAACATATGCAAATAATGTTCCAGAAAAGCAGAATCTTGCATCTGAAAATGTATTGTTCTGTCAAGTGAAAAGCTTACTACATAATATTTATACCCTGAGCCTAGTCTATTTGGTTGGATAAATATGGAATGAAACTATCCATGGAATTTTATCTCCTCCATACATAAATCCGCAACATGGTAAATAGTATCAAATATCCACATTTAATAAGTTATAACCAATCCATTTTCTCTCTCGCTTATGCTGAAAAGGATCCATAGTGTGTGCACTGGAGTGTAGCATTTCATATTCAAAGACAATATCCCCATAATTGAAGTTTTAAACAGGAACAGTTGATTCCATAATTACTCCCTCTGGCCAGATGGCCAGATCGATTACTAGTATCAAATATTTAGATTGGAAGGTTATCATTTGTGTAGATTCACCTCAAATGATTATAATTTAATTGGATCTTATGAACTTGCTTAAGTTAGTGGTCAAAGTCAAGATTTGGACATCATTTGATATCCAGAATGACATGCACTTGTTATCGGAGGGAGTTTATAATTACTCTAGCTAGGAAGCTACTTGTGTGAGTGAACCATACTTTCACTGATTTTCTTTTTCTGCAGACCTATTTGCAGTCAGCCTCGACGCGTATAGAAGAAATGAGAATGAAAAGGCGTGACACAGAGCAATGGATGGCACATAGGTTACTTCCTGAGAATCTGAAGGAACGAATAATGCGCCATGAGCAGTATAAGTGGCAAGAAACCAGAGGGGTTGATGAAGAGGGCATTCTGGCAAATCTTCCAAAGGATCTCAGGAGAGAGATAAAGCGACATTTATGTCTGTCACTTCTCATGAAGGTAAGCTTTATGCCGCTTTTCCTCGAGGTTGCATATGGAGGTGTATAAAAATGAATGCACTTGACACTCTCATGTACTCCCGTGTCAGATAATATTCTTCTAGTGCATTCATACAGACTGGAAGTTGTTCATCAACCAGTGACATGTTCCATATTCACTACAAATAGGTTTTGTATGTTGCATAGATGAAAATCCAAGTTTCTTGCCCATTTCGCACCCTGAATCTGCATAGTGTTAGGTGATATCAACCTTGGTTCTGTTCTGGAGTAGTTCACATTTGGACTTCAGTTCAACCCGGGTATTGCCTGCCTGAAATGTGATATCTTCATGGTGGGTATCATTTCCTTTATTTTTATGTGTGTTAGTACCCAACTGGGGTGGGCCTTGATGAGCGGATTTAATATGTGAATGTGTCAAGTGGTTTTAGTTCATGGTGGGTATCATTTTCCTTTATTTTTATGTGTGTTAGTACCCAACTGGGGTGGGCCTTGATGAGCGGATTTAATATGTGAATGTGTCAAGTGGTTCGATCATCTTGTGTTGTAACAGCTCTGTCAAATTAGGATGAGGCATGATTCAACTTACGTGCTGATTTTTTACCGAACTGGCAAGGGGTACCTTACCCTTTTTCTTTCATTACTTACAAACTTGTGCCTTGATTGCTGATCGGAAGAGAAGTGGAAGTCCAGCTAGATACTATTACTAAGTAGTGGATATTTGACTGGCAGAGCAATTCCTAGCTGAGTCTCCTTGGCTTGCTTACATCACCTAGGATGTTTCCTTCTCTCGAGTCGCCGCAAAGCTAGCTGCAATTTATTCTGTACAACTGTTTTTAAACAACAAGCAAGACAAAAGTTTAAGTTATTCAGAAAGTTGCATGGTGTCATTCTCATTCCAATGTCAGTTACTCGGTTCCCTTCAAATTGTGTCTGGATTGCAATATGATCATATACGATTTTTAGAGAGTTTCGAAAATGACTTTTATCTCCTTGATCCTAAGAAGGCGAATGGGTGTTAATAACTTTTGGAAGGCTTCTTTTAGCATATAAATATCCAGCTGGATTTTTAAGTGACTTGCAAGGGGAAATGGATCTTCTATATGCAATCCGCATCTTTCTTTCTTTTTTATTGTTTTCTTTGATTAATACATGCTATCCCTTAATGTCTCATCTATTATCAATACATAGTTCCCATATTTAATCTTTTCCTACTATTTGCAGGTTCCAATGTTTGAAAACATGGATGAGCAGCTATTGGATGCCATGTGTGATCGTCTAAAGCCCATGCTGTACACAGAAGGAAGCTGCATCATCCGAGAAGGTGACCCAGTGAATGAAATGCTATTCATCATGAGAGGAACACTAGAGAGTATGACAACAAATGGTGGACAGACTGGTTTCTTTAACTCAAATGTTCTGAAAGGTGGAGACTTCTGTGGTGAAGAGCTCCTCACATGGGCTCTTGACCCTACTTCGTATTCGAACCTTCCAGGCTCAACCAGGACAGTGAGGACATTGACTGAAGTTGAAGCTTTTGCTTTAAGGGCTGATGACTTGAAGTTTGTTGCCACCCAATTTAGGAGGCTTCACAGCAAACAGCTTCAGCATACGTTCAGATTTTACTCGCAGCAATGGAGAACCTGGGCTGCTTGCTTTATACAGGCAGCTTGGCATAGATACTGCAGAAAGAAGCTAGAAGAAACTTTATTTGAGAAGGAGAAGAGGTTACAAGCGGCAATCGTATGTGATGGCACTAGTTCCCTCAGTCTTGGCGCAGCGCTGTATGCTTCACGTTTTGCTGGCAACATGATGCGGATCTTACGGAGAAATGCCACCCGAAAGGCCCGTTTGCAGGAAAGGGTGCCTGTAAGGTTGCTGCAGAAGCCAGCAGAACCCAACTTCTTCGTCGAAGATCGATGACTTTCTTCTTTTCTCTATCTATAAGCAGATATTCATGATCCAATAGGTAACTTTTATTCACATGCCTTGCTGATCCACTTGTAATCTTTTTGTCACGATTTATGATTGGATGCTGTACATAGATAGACCAGATGGTCCAAGATGCCATCTGTCTGGTCTCTGTTCGTGTAATTCAATGTTGCATTGGGTTATTTGTAAGTACATGTCAAGTTAGTTCTGTATACTGGGTGTATTGTACGCAATCCAGATTGTATTCTACCACTTGTGAATGTCCAAAACATTGTAAATGTGACTGATCAACTGTTTCTTAACTTGGAACGTACTGACATTGACATATAAGAGGATGAAGTGCGCATGTATTATCAAGGGTCGCGACCTGTCGTGGGAGTCATTCTGTCACATCTGATGCTGATATGTCATGGTTATCGAAACAAAAATGTATAGGCACGGGTAGTACTATATCCATACAAAATTTCATGGTTAACTTTAGTTTTAGTTTTAGATCTTAACATATGAAATTTACATACCAGAGACTTGTGAGGATAGTAGCACCAAAACCAGAGTCCTTATTCTCGCCTTGATTGGCAAGCTTCTGGTATTTTACAAAGAGAAGAAAGTTTTGAATTCGATTGAACCTCTATCATCCATTCCTGTCGAACGTATCGGCTTGGCTCCCTAAGGACTGTGGTATGACCGACAAACTGGTCGTAATCCTTGGCACCGGTGGCTCAGCCAGACAGCTTGGCGTTCTCCGCCGCCTAGTAAATGTCCCGAACTTCACATCTACATTGCTTTCTCCACCTTACCGTCCACCTCCTTGCAAGCTGATTCGAACTCATACTTTTCATGGACATTTTCGAGGAGATGGATCTGTATCTTTCAGTTCTCCTGCCCACTCGGATGACCATTATCAGTGAGGTTGATGCTTCCATGCTGCACTCGAGCAACAGATTTGGTTGGTAGAAACACAGGTTACAGAAGCTTCTCGTTTGATACTCTCATTGTACACTCTGATCTATTTTAATCGCAGGTTTTCATGTCGGAGGATCACACTAATCTAGTAATCTGTTGAATCAGATAATATAGTTTCACAGAAAAGTATAAGGTTTTTGGCTAGATAAGGGATACCACTGCTATAGCATCTTCCTTCGCAGGAAACACTCCACTCACTGAAACTCCGAACATCAGCACTGCAGATGAAGCCCGAAACTAGAGTTTATGATCCTCAGGGGCCATTTATGCAGAGATGGAACAAGATATTTGTGATATCATGTCTTATTTCAGTTGCTGTAGACTCACTGTTCTTTTATACCCCGGCGATTGATGGTGACAACAATTGTGTATATCTTGATGAAAAGTTGGAAATCATAGCAAGTATCCTCCGCTCTCTCGTGGATGTCTTCTATGTTCTGCGCATAGTATTTCAGTTCAGGACAGGCTTTTTTGCTACTTCGTCGAGAGTGTTTGGTCCGCGTGTCTTGGTTAAGGACGCACGTGCAATTGCAAAGCGGTACCTGTCAACAAATTTTCTGGTTGATTTCTTAGCTGTTCTGCCCCTCCCTCAGGTACTTTATATGCCACGTGCCTGCTTAGTTAAACTTGTGTCAGAATATCTTGACTGACCGTCATATTTCACTGTCAGGTGTTTGTGCTATACGTGCTGCCCGATCTCTTTGGTTCAGAGGTTATGAAGGCAAGGACTATAGTAATGCTCATAGTTATATGCCAATATGTTCCTCGACTGATACGTATAATACCACTGTACCGGCAAATCACAAGATCGACTGGTACAATTATGGAGACAGCATGGGCTGGTGCTGCTTTCAACCTTTTAATTTATATGATCGCTAGTCATGTAGGTCCTCCCTGCTAATTATTTAATGCTACAGTGTAAGCTTGTTTTTGACTATTCTTGACTTCCTCAGGCTAATCTTCAGATAAATGCTGTTAATTTGTATGTCTTGTACTGTACACAGTTAAGGTATTAGTAACCGATGCTTAACTTTTGACAGGTGATTGGAGCTCTTTGGTACATTCTTTCCATTCACCGTGACGACACATGTTGGAGAGAAGCATGTAATAGCCAGGATGGTTGTGATCTTGCATCTTTATATTGTGGGAGTAGTGCATTTGGAAATAATACTTTGATCTTACAAGATGCTTGCCCAACAGATGGCACCGATAATCCAGATCTAACCTTTGGAATTTATCTACCAGCTCTCCAGAATGTTTCAGTGTCAACAAGTTTCTTTGAAAAATTATTCTACTGCTTTTGGTGGGGACTGCAAAATCTATGGTGTGTTTAAAATTGAAAGTGGTTCTTTCCTCACCAAAGAATAATGCATTATGCTTGTATTTATGTGTTTTGTATTTCTATTGCAGTTCTTGTGGCCAAAACCTGAAAACAAGCCCTCATATATGGGAGAATCTGTTTGCGGTTTTTGTCTCAACGTCAGGATTAGTTTTATTTGCACTCCTTATTGGTAATGTGCAGGTATGATATGTAGCATCGACAGAATTTTGTCTGTTATGTATACTATTTCTTAAGTAATTTGTCAAAACTTTCGATATACACCAACAATTCTGTGGCAATACAAAAATTGTCTACATTCAGATATGCCTAGAATATTTTATTTCAACCATAAATTCATGAATGCTCCTTAATTAGTAAATATATGATCTTTATTTTAAGTGATATTCAAGGCTTAAGATATGGGTCCTTAATCAGCTAAATTGTTTCCTAGTAGCATCACCTTTGATGTTCAAGTGCTTGATGTAGTTCCATGACTTGTAGCAAGAATCTGGAGGCCTTTTGCTGTTACCAGTTTTTTTGCCTCAAACCAGAACTGATTCTAATACCAACTTGCTGATTATTTGGATATAACATGGTCAACATTGATTTCATAGAACTTTACCTGGAAGAATTTCCAAGAGGTTTGTAGTGATCTTTTCAACACAATCCTCAATGAATGTGCTATGAACCATTCATTTTTTATATGTATAATCACCTCCGATTTACCCTTAAGATAGCTTCACATCATTTGTAGTCTTGTGAACTTATGTTGATGTAAAAGCAGGAGCTAAATTTTAAGTTGTAAGTAAGAACAACTAATTAGTTAGATTATATAATCAACTAAATTGTTTGCCTTGACCATATTATTCTGAATTTTTCACCTTTTGTTGGAGTATTGTAGACCTATTTACAATCAGCCTCTGTGCATATAGAAGACATGAGAGTGAAAAGGCGTGACACAGAGCAATGGATGGCACATAGACTCCTTCCTGAGTATATCAGGGAAAGAATAATGCGTCATGAACAATATAGGTGGCAGGAAACTCGAGGGGTTGATGAAGAGGGCCTTCTTGTGAATCTTCCCAAGGACCTTAGGAGAGAAATAAAGCGGCATCTCTGCCTGTCACTTCTCATGAGGGTACTTTAGTATTATCACTTACTTATTAACTTGCTTGACTGTAATAATAATCTTTCACACTGTTTACAGGTTCCAATGTTTGAAAACATGGACGATCAGCTCTTGGACGCCATGTGCGATCGTCTAAAGCCCATGCTGTACACAGAAGGAAGCTGCATTATTCGCGAAGGCGACCCGGTGAATGAGATGCTCTTCATCATGAGAGGATCTCTCGAGAGCATGACAACAAATGGCGGACAGATTGGCTTCTTCAACTCCAATGTTCTGAAAGGTGGTGACTTCTGTGGTGAAGAGTTGCTCACATGGGCTCTTGATCCCAATTCAGCTTCTATCCTTCCTTGCTCCACCAGGACTGCAAAGACGTTGTCTGAAGTTGAAGCTTTTGCTTTGCGGGCTGATGATCTGAAATTTGTTGCCACTCAATTCAGGAGACTCCACAGCAAACAGCTTCAGCACACCTTCAGATTTTACTCACAGCAATGGAGAACCTGGGCAGCTTGTTTTATACAGGCAGCTTGGCACAGATACTGCAGAAAGAAGCTGGATGACACTTTGTATGAGAAAGAAAAGAGATTGCAAGCGGCAATTGTGAGTGACACCTCTAGTTCGATCAGTCTTGGTGCAGCACTCTATGCTTCACGTTTTGCTGGCAACATGATGCGAATCTTACGGAGAAATGCTACTCGAAAAACCTGTCTGCAGGAAAGAGTGCCGGCAAGGTTGTTACAGAAGCCAGCAGAGCCCAATTTTTAGCTGAAGATCAGTGATTTTCTTCATGAACTGTAACAAATGTTAAGGTTGTTACAGAAGCCAGTAGGACCCAACGTTTTAGCTGAAGATCTTCTTCATGAACTGTAACAAACGTTCGTGATCCAACCGTCACTGTATCCATTGGTTATCTGCACATGTGACATGTCAAATTAATACTGTATATACAGCTGAGTGCGTGTATTGTGCACATTCAACAATTGCATTCCTATCTCTTATGATTAATTAGAAAACTAAAGGTACTCTAAATTTATCTGAACAAGTACAGTTAACTCCCTCTGATTAACAGATTTGGCTGAAAACCTAAAATGCGATGTGTTCTGAGGTTGTACCTCCTCCATCGGAGGAGCCGAGCAATGAGGCCACAAAACGCGACGAGGAATCACTCTCCCTCAAACTTGGTCGAGGTTCTCCGCATCGGAGCGCCATGCCGCTGGAGGCGGGGAGATGGGGGAAGGGGAAACGGAGGAAGGATCATGACTGAGCGGGAGGTGCGCGAAAGCAGGCACGGGGAGGGGCACTTGCGGCCTGTCGAGCTGCTAGCACCGCCGGCCGCAGCCGTCCGGCAGGTCGATGTCGGCGGCGGCGGGCGGGAGGAGGGGAGAGGACGGCTGTTCAAACGATCGCCGGTTTCCGGCACCAGGCGCCAGCGACGAGCCCGCGGAACCCTTCGAGGTTTCCGTTGAGGATCCTGTCGTCCCTCCTGGAGACGGGACGGGCGTCCCCAATCCCCCATGGCCTGTAAACATTCTCGGCGCCTTGGCGATATCGATCCGAGGATGACGACGAACTTATCAGCTTGTTGTACGCCGCCTTGCCCTTTGTTTCAAGGTACTAGATAATCTTGGTTCGTCAAGGTAGAGTAGAGTAGAACTGCAGCTTGATCTTATTTTCAACATGTTGCTGATTTAGATCTCTACTGGATCTGTTTGATTGGGCGAGTAAACTAAAATTGTGTGGCTCCAAAACAGGAGAGGGCACAGTCACGCCTGGTAACCAAATTCACTCGGCATTGCACATCAAAAGCGTACTCCCCTCAACGCACAACGCATTCACAAAAAGAGTCAAGAGTATGGGCGAGCCAGGGCATCAACAGCATATGCTTCGGATTTGTGAATGACAACTGACACCTGTGGCCCCCTCAGGACCCAGTCTTGGTGCAGCGCTCTATGCTACTCGTTTTGCTGGCAACGTGGTGCCACCGGAAATAATGCCCTGCAAGGTACAACTACTAGTTACAGAGGTCGGCAGAACCTAATGTTTTTCGCTAATAAACGTCGGTCATCCTTTTTGTGAACTGTTATCATCGTTAATGTAGAGGTAGTTGACCGACGTTAGTGGCGTGGTCGAGCTAGTTGTTAATGATTTCTCAACCCACCTCTTACTCTCTTAGTGGCTAGAGACATGGCCTTCGGCTAACCACATACATGGACTGAAGCTGTATGGTTTAAGTTCAATGTATCGATTGACTACTGGGTCATGTTGATATTGTAGCATGTATTACACGCATTTCACATGGCATTCCCGCCTCTTGTGTTAAATTTCAGAAGCGAAAATACTACAAATAAGTTTATCTGCTCATGCTGTTTTAACTCTGATTTCCATGTTTGATGAGAGTTGTGAAGATGATGTATGCGCTGAAAACGTGGAACGCACTGCTTTTGTGTTATTAGATGCCATCTGGGGAAAACTTGAAATGAACTGCTTCGTAACAGAATAGCTGATGACATTGCCATGTGGACATGTGGTTCACTTCCTCATTTCTTAAGGTACAAAAATCTTTTTTTCCTAAGCTTCAAAGCACATGTTGGACAGCTGCAGAGAATAATAGTTCAACTCGTCATAATGGTCTCCTCTGAGATGCCAAATCTTTGTGCTTTATTCCTTATGTGAACTCTGAGAGATTTTCTATTTTTTCCTGCAACTTCCCTTCCAATGGATCCATTCCTTTTAGTGTACTTAATCCTGGGAATGGTCATTTTCAAAAAAAAAAAAAAAAAAACTGGGAATGATCGATCTCCCTTTGAGGTGCACTAACATAACATGTGACCTGCCCAACGTAAGTATACATGATATAGGTGGGATATTTTCTTTAAAGGACCTTTGATTTCCCATCTCGACTAGGAGACCTGTCTGACGAAGTGGCATCAAATAAAATTATATCTGAAGAAGTCATTCTATTTGTCATTAGTCATAAGATTCTGAAACAATGGAGTGGCATGTCCCCAAATTCCAAGAACTTATTGAGCGCCAGTTTGGAATGTATGGATTCTAGAGAGAATCATAATAGAAAAATAGAAAATAGCTCACACTAGGAAAAATGCTTCCAATGATCCAATCACATGGATCACGGGTGCTTTCAAAGGTCTGAAAAACAAGCCTCTAAGTCAGTTTGAAAAAGTCATATGCTTATAGATGTTAAATCAGTGCACATTTTCATTGCAAGGTCAGTGATCGTTTTCACGAACTGTGTCACCAAACATTCGTGATCCATCTAGTTCAATTGGCTGGTACATCATATTCTTCAACACTTCCTTTCCAAAGGTACTTAGAACCAACTCGAAGTACATAATATAGATGTTAACAGAAGCAGAGTATTTTCTTTGAACCTCGCCATTTCAAATCTGAAATAAGTCATTCTATTCATCAGTCACAAAAATTTCCAGCAAAAAAGTCCCGTGTTGTAGCAACTAGTATCCCTAAATTCAAGAATTTACTGAGTGCCTCTTTGGAATGCATAAATTCCAAAGAACAATCATAGTAGAAAATAATTACGACACTTCGATCCCATATGAACATGAGGAAAATCCCTGCAGCGCACGTGGGAACTTTCAAAGGTGATACGGGTCTTCCAAAAAAAAAATGATATGGAAAAGTAGGACTCGATCTTTAAGAAAGCAGAGCGCATCTAACTTGCAAGAGGTTCTCTTGTAAGTGGCTACGTCTGAATGCATAAATGCTCTCTTGTGCCCTGATGATTAAATTCTTCTCCTATGAAGGTTGCGACCTTGATTGGCTGTTTTTTAGGACTGTTACCATTCTTATTTAAAACAGTGAATGGGATCTTAAAGGCATTGAAATTTTCACGTGGAAAAATATGTGTCAAGGTCCATTTGCAGTTGGGGAGATCTAATTAATTAGGACTTGCTAATTTTTAACTGACTAAAAGTTTAGACAACTTTTAATCATCGTTATGAGTCATCCAATCTAGGTTAAATGGTTTATAATTATTATACAGATAATCTTATAAAAAAATTAAAATATAAAATAACAAACCATTGGTTGAAAACTTTCAGTGAATTGAAAGCTAGGAAATATGTGATTAATTATACATGCCAGCACTAGAAATTGAAAAAGGGAATCCCACGTGTCAGTTGTACCATCCAACCTTGATCTGTTATGACTTTGCGTTCGTAAATAGATGACTTTTATTTGCCTCGAATATATGCTCACGACATCGCTATCAGAAGCTTTGCTAAGATGCTAATTTTTGGTATTCTCTTATTTCGTCAAGCGAAAGCACTACTTGAATTGATAGGTACTGTTTCGAACATAAATCAACAGGTAGCGATGCACAGGATTAGAAAACTTAAGTAATTCACAGATCAGTGTGATCGACGTTAAAGGGCAACATATGAAGCCAATTTTATGTAGCGAAGGTTTTGATTTAGCTAGCTAGTGTTGAAAGCGAATAGAAAGGATGATTGACATATGCACTTGATAAAGGAGCATATGATTTTGCATGAAGAAACATGAATATATATGGAATTACACGCGTCGCATGTAAGAACATTCTATTCGCAAAAAAAAAAAAAGAGAGCATTCATAGTTTTCTAGCTATAAAACACAATTACAAGAGTGTTCAATAAAACTAACTTCACCAATGATTTATCTGGAACAACCATGGAGAAACATGCATACGGAATTGTCTCTTGTTGGTATTAATGCACATATGTACAATGTAAAATGTTGACACAATATCCATGGTTTCAATTAGACTATATACTTGGCTAACCAAAGGCCACATATGTTCTCTTTTTTTTTCAATATAGTTCTTTCTAAGAGTGTGTAGTTAAAATTTCTATTTTTTTCAGAGTGAATCACACGAGCTCGATCGAGGTTACAAATTTACTCGAGAAGAGAGGGGTACGAAGAAAGGCTCGATGGTAGATGGACCGACGACTCTTGTATGTTGATTCTAAAGAAACAGTATGACTTTATCATCATTCATCATTAATAAGAGATACTTTGTTATATGTCGTTTAGAACAGCCAATTTGATTAAGGAGTTCTCTACACATTCTGATTTGATTTCAAAAAAACCCGAGCCATCCGTTCAGCATCTGAGGTCTCCTGATTCTCCTCCCGTCCATCTCCTGTTTCCTTTTCTTCTCCTTCACGAGCACAAAGCACAGCAGATTCCGAAGGGGAAAAAAAAAGGAAATAAAGTGGAGAGAGTTGAAAAGAAGCCGCACCACCGGCGCCCTCCCTCCTCCGCCTTCCTCTATTTCTTCTCCCCCGTCGCGCCGCCGCCTCCTCCCAAACCGCGCCACTTTGCAACTCGCGCCCCAGGTGAGCAGCCCCCCATCCCGTCTATCCTCCCTGGAGCTTTTAGAAACATCCATACGCCGGCGTGTGGAGCCCTCACACCGGCGTTCGCTGTTTCAAATTTCCCATTGCCCGTCTCCGCGGCGTCGCCGCTCGTTGTCCGGCCAGCCGAATCGCTTATTGGTGTTGGGGAGTAGGGTGGTGATGCCTGGAGGTTTAGTTCGTTTGTTCTCTGTTTTGATTTTGAGTCCGTACTCTTGCGAGCCAAGCACGCACGCCCAGTGCAGATTAGGAAAACGTTCTTCTTTGGACTTTCTTTTTTATTTTATTTACTGAAATTTGGAGCTTTAGGATGAACTAGTTAATCAATTTGATGTTTAGCCTTGTCCTTGTTGTCAGATGTTAGGTTTAAGGTTTGGTGTGGGTGGGTGGACATGCCGCGTTGTGGCATAACCATCTGGTCCCATGCTCGTGGCCCACGTATGCTACGGATAGCCTGCCACCTGTTAGCTGTTTAACACTGCTGCTGCAGAAGTTGTTGCTCATTAGCTGTTTGTGTTGGCTATCTTAGTAAACAATTGAGCAAAGAAATATTTGTTTCACTTTCTGCTGCCTACTCTGCTTAACCTTTACTACTGCTGCTGCTTTGGTTCAGAGGCTGGGAACTTCAAAGAGGAACAGGGTCCATGGAGGGTGGAGGCGCAGGAAATGGTTTGAATGGGACAGCACAGATAAAGGGAAGTGGGGATGATGGCTCCGTCAAGCCACTGCCCCCTTGCTGCGTCAAGGCCAGGGCCGGTGCGTCTGAATCTGAGGCCAAGTGCCATGCCACTGTGGTGTCGGGCTGGTTTACTGAACCCCGCTCCCATTGTGGTGCGTATCACATTCTTGATCGCCTTGCTTGATAACTTAAATAATATAAATTATTATCATTATCCAGTTTGCAATTATTTTATCTGATCATAATTTCTGCCTATGCAGGTAAAGCGAGCAAAGTTCAGTACTACAACAACCCAATGTGGCCAGGTATTTGTTTGGCCACTGCCAATATTTGAATGTATTAGACTTGTTGAATTATATCTGTATAAGCATAATGTCCCAGATGAGTTGTATCCAAACTTCAAATGTCAAAATTTTGTTTGTCTTCAAAACAAATTTGATAGATATTCAGTTATTCGTTGTACAAGTGACTTCCTGCATTAGTATTGGGGAACGATTGTAGCGCTGAATCATTACAGGATTTTTTTTTGAATCAGGATCGTTTGACCTGGATAATCTGAGGATTTAATGTAGCCTGGCTCATTCTTTAAAGAAGCTTCCTTATGTTTGATTACTTACAAATGTGCAACCTCCATACTAGTGTTCCAAAATGGTTTGCAATGCAATTATATCTAATACAATATCAAGTTCACTCACTCCCTTTCAACACAAATTTCACAAAGTTTAGTGGAAAAGGCCGTTCTAATAAATTCATAACATGCATTAGACTTCCTATTCTTATTTTCTCACATGTACCTAAGACACGCTATGCGGCTCTCGAGTGCGTTGAATCGGCTAGTGGCAATGTCATGACTTGTATCTTGTAATAAATTTTCTGCATGGTAAGAGGTCTTGGATCAGATGACAAGAAGTATACAGTCAAGTGTGATTTTAGCCTTTTTAAGTCAATGGTGGTGTGTACATTTCCATTGTCTGATCCTTATAAGAACGCCTATGGTTTCATTTTGTGATCTATGTGGTGTGTTTAAATTATGTAAATCCATAGGTGATCTCTATGTTAGTTTTTCTCTTTAGTATGAACTCCTTGCTCTTCAGCATTTTGAGTTTTTTTTGTGCGTTGCTCATTTGGCATTGAACTGTATTTTGTTCTAGAATGAAACAGTTCCACTTGCTTCCCATGTCTCATGATTTTATTCTCCTATATAGGAGAGGCCCATTCTTTGAAGGTGGAGAAGATCTTGTACCAGGGGAAATCACCATACCAAGAAGTCTTAGTTTTTGAGGTTTTCATCAAGGCAGAATTATTTTTGTCATCTTTAGCTTCTATGTTGTTTAACCTGGTAATTTGTGGTTTTGTGTGCAGTCTTCAAGCTATGGGAAAGTCCTTGTGCTTGATGGTATTGTCCAGTTGACTGATAAGGATGAGTGTGCATACCAAGAAATGATCACTCACCTCCCACTTTGTTCAATTCCATCTCCTAAAAAAGTATATCTTCTGCTCTCTGTTTTTTCCCAGTGTTGTGTGATTATAGAGAATGTTTTTATTGCTATAACTTGTCATGGGTCTAGTGATTGAAACAAAATTGGATGGTGCACATTCGAGAAAGTGAAGCTAAATCGGATGATATTTTGCTGATATATATTGGCACAAAAACATTTATTTTTGTCTCCTTGCATTAAAGCTCACTAAAACTTATGATTTATGAACTGCGTTGCAGGTTTTGGTCATTGGTGGTGGTGATGGAGGCGTACTCCGAGAGATTTGCAGACACAGTTCAGTGGAGTCCATTGATATATGTGAAATTGATCAGCTAGTTATTGATGTAAAATTCTCCTTGAGGCTTTGATCTTAAAGTTTTTTTTAAAAAAAAATATACTTTGCTGATATACATCTTTACTTTGTAGGTCTGTAAAGATTTCTTCCCACAATTGTCTGTTGGGTTTGAAGATCCTCGTGTTCAACTTCATGTTGGTGATGGTACGTCGATAAGACTACAACCCCATGACTAGTAATTTCAGTTATTTGATATGTACTTTCTTAGTTGAAATCCTTCTTTTTTCTATTTCAGCTGTGGAGTTTTTGAGAAATGCATCTGAAGGGACATATGATGCTATCATAGTTGATTCATCAGACCCAATAGGTGAGATTATGCTACCATACATTATTTTTCTTTCACACAAGATCATGGAATGTTTACTAATTACTATGTCTTTGTTGCCATCTGTCTGTTCCGTACATTTCAATTCTTTTTGCTTCATATTATACTGTTCCTTTACTTCATTCTTGTTTATTTACAGGTTGGTAAATCCATAGACTGATCTGTTATTTACTAATGCTTACTTTGAAGTTTTCTTGACCCAGCAACAAAAATAAGATTCCAGTCAAATGTAATCGTTTTTATACGCATTTTATATTGCAGGACCGGCTCAGGAGCTTGTGGAGAAGCCCTTTTTTGATACGATTGCTAGAGCTTTGAGGCCTGGTGGAGTTCTTTGTAATCAAGCAGAGAGTATGTGGTTGCATACACATTTGATCCAGGACATGCTTTCGATCTGCCGCGAGACTTTCAAGGGTTCTGTTCACTATGCTTGGACTAGTGTCCCAACATACCCAAGGTTCTTCATATTCTCTATTCTCCATAGCTTTACAATTTTCCAAATTCTAACTGCATTTGAAACTAGCTTGTTGCTTCACATGTTACTGTTGCACTTTGCAGTCTAGTGTTAAATTTGGTACGATATGTGTTAAATGACATGCTTGCAATCTTGAAATGCATGGTGTATTCAAACAACAATGTAATCTGGCTGTCATTGGTCCTATTAAAAAAATTCAATTAGTAATGGAATGTTGTATGCATAAAAGCTCCAGTGTCACTTTTGAGTTCTGAATTGCCGTATCTTCAAAATCATACAGCCTCATCTTGGATTTAACAAAGATATATGCTCAATCGTGGCATTTAGAGTCATAGTCTCATCGTGGATTCAATAAAATGTATTGGTCCAACATAGGTTCATTAATTTTTGAATGTGTTGACTGTTTTTGTTTCATAGCAAGGGCACATCACATGTGTTAAGAATAATATGGACTGAATCGATGGTTGTATTGAGGCCCAATGGGGACTATATATAGAGTACAATTGTATTGAGGCCCAATGGGGACTATATATAGACTACATGAGGGAAACCCTAGACTACAATGTTACACTAATACCCTTGACTATTATACCCTTAACAAGATGATGTCTTAAACCTACATGCTCCCATTTTATGAATATTTTGCAATTTTTATTTGAACACTTTATGAAGAGACTATACATACGGACAACAGCTTGATTTTCTTTTGTATATTGTTCTTATGCTTGGATGGAATGGACCAATAATAGGTGTCTATTGTTGAAAATAATTAACTGAAGATGATCGTATTGGTGTGGTTGACTGGTTGTTGTCTTTCTTGACTCCTTTTTCTTTTTTATTTAAAAATGAGGATTGTGTTGGGCCCTTCAGTTCAATTGTTCAAGTATGTCTTGTGCTTTCTCCTAGTTTAATAGATGTGTTTTTGTGTTCTAACATAAGAACTTGTTCTTGTACTCAACCACTTTGTTGTGTTACTATTGTTCTCCTTTTTCTGTTGTCTTTTTTCACTTTTGCTGTCTGAACAGACATTGGAAGATTCAATGCTGGAAATTCTGGGATCTGCTGCTTTAGATGAATATTTTTGTCCTTGCAGTATTAATTGTTTTGCTATATGGAACTTATTTTTACAAGTCGCTTACTTGTATTTTGCAGTGGAGTGATTGGGTTTCTGCTATGTGCCAAAGAAGGTCCGCCGGTCAATTTCCTGACTCCTATAAATCCAATTGAGAAACTCGATGGAGCTACCAAAGCTGGAAGGGAGATCAGATTTTATAATTCAGAGGTTTGTTCTCAATTAAGGAATTATATAGGATTCCTTGTGCCATATTTCAATTCTATATTTCTGTAGAATTTATTGTTCCTAATGGTAAATTCTATTGCCCTTTACATTCGATATTTGAATATGGGGATGCTTTTACGGTTATCGTTCCCACCTTTCGACAGTTAACTACCACTCAGATGTGAAATCTCTTGCATTACAATTCATGTCCTTCGTTTGGTCCAATATTGTGCATCCTGATTAATTTCGTTGTTAAACAGATGCACCGTGCAGCATTTGTTCTTCCCAACTTTGCAAAGCGAGAGCTAGAAGCATATTGTGCTCCCACGGAAAGAGTAAGAATTTTTTAAAACCAGGATAAGTGATGACTCCGTTTTTTGTGTATTGTTGTGATTGCCCATTTTCAGAACTTTTTGTAAGTAACATTTATTTTCTTCTGGTGGCTACCTTTTTTTTTCATGATAACATAATCTAAGCAACACTTCTCATTGAAAACGAGTGGTCCCTTCTTAGTCTATACCTTGGGACTGTATGTTCCATCACTTTGGTATAATTGACAGTGGTCTGTATCAAGATACAGAATACATTGGTTGAATTGGATTGTTAATAAAAAATTATTTGGGTACAGGCATTAGACTTTTGTATTTATGGAGGCTAATGATAATCTTAGGTGATAGTGTTTACTAGAATTCAGAACTGTTATTTTTCTAATATGTGCAACTATAAATAGTCAGTCTGCTATGTCAAACATATCCCATGCTTCTTCGACACTGAGACACTAAATACAATCTGTGTACCATTTGACAGGAACAACCAGAGGAAACAATGGCAACAGCGCCAAAGATACCTGTGGTGCCTAACAGCGAGATTCTTACTGCATCATAGACTAGCGGCTCGAGTGGTGAACCATCACGGGATATCGAGACTCCCTGACCCCAGTATCCACATAGGGTTTCTAATCTTGTACTATTACATTTTGTAAACACCAGGATCAAGGTGTATGCAGCGTTTGTGATTTTTGCATTGAGGCGATATTTAATAATTTGTGTTCTGAACAATGTGGCAGCAATGTGTGATATGAGGTTGTCTTGACGCATCTTACATAGCATTTATTGTGGTTTTTTATTGGCTGTCATTACTTTACTTTTAATGCAGCCTGGTAGTCAAACGGAGAGGAATCACTGCAGCCTCGGACGTAGGCTCGCAGAGATCAGTTGTTGGAGACGCTTTTCGTGCTGCTCTTGCAAGGATCTCGTTAATGAAGGGAAAATCAACAAGAGAAAAAAAAAAGATGGTGTGTGAGCCCTGGACCAGAGCGGGCCTGCGGTGCAGCGGCCTGTTATCCTTCCACCGTTGGAAGCGGGCAGTGATCGTTGCTCTGTGAAAACCAGCCTCACGCCGTTCCTGCCACCCTAGGTTCATAGAGGCCCAAAAGCCTTCGCCTGAACCCCAAACTGACCACTACTACTCATCAACTTGGAACGGGCAGGCCAGCAAAAGTGCACCTACTGACCCAGGCACAGAGCCCACAACACCAAACATCCGCACCACCTTAATGCCCCCACATGGGTTACAAGCCCGCGCTACTGAGCTCGGCGAGGATTAACTGTTACGATTTAACCGGACTAATCTGTCGAGGTGGTACTAAACAACAGGATGGGTGAGCGGATTGCTTGGAAGTTTGCCTTTTTCCCTTCCAAAGTTTTGCGTGTCTTCACAACAGAATCGTCATCACCTGGTCCAAATAGCGTTTCGAGTATATTTGCTCACACAGTCACAACAATAATCACTTCTTCCCTTAACGACTAGATGTGCTCTAAGCAAGAGTGTGCGAACTTAATTTCTGAAGTGACAAGCCCGTTTCATATTACGTTGATAAGTCCTGTGACTATGACTTTTAATAACACATCGATTCATATATCCTTTTCATCCTCCTGTACTAAAAACTGACAGTGTTATGTCAATGTGATTAGTGCTATTACGATTCACTGTAAAACGGTCATGGTCCCAACTTTCGCAGATGCTAGAATTCTCTCCTTCCCTCTCTATGGTTGATGTAGATCCACCTAATAACTGTAGTCCTTTCTTTTTTCAAACTTAGAATAGGAATGCTTCGATCTGTCAAAACTAGTTGCCATATATTCATATCTCAACATATATTGTTGGTTTCTAAGAGTCTGTTAGGGAAGAAGGATTCGACCAAGTTCGTCGTTGTACAGCTAATAGGACGACAACATGGTAATTTATAAGTTGGACTAAATCATTGATTAATGGAGAATCGTTTGTATGCCAATTTGAAAAAAAAGGAGCAATTGTGTTTTTACCCCTAGTTCAATGTCTAATTATAATTTTACTCATGATTTTTCAACTTTGTGATTTTACCCCTGGTTTTTCAAACTGAAGAGGGATAAACTTTATCTTCAGTTTGATAAAAATAGGGATAAAATCACAAAGTTTAAAAACAAGGGGTAAAACAATTGAGATTGAAATCAGGGGTAAAAATATAATTGTCCCTTTGAAAATAACAAGGGAAGTACTAGTGCCCAGTGGCAAAGCTACAAAAATTGACCATATAATTAAGCAAAAAAATTATTTACTATCTGCCCTCCTCCATGGTTGAAACCTGACTTCACCCCTGCTAGCGCCTCTAGTCACCCAGCTGGTGAAGTCTTCCTTCTAAGAATTAATAGGGGTAAACTTTATCTTCAGTTTGGTCACTCTTCTAAGCTTGAAGGTCCTCCTGGAGACTGGAGTTTCCTATAGTCCTATACCTTCTATTAGTCACCCAACTGGTGCATTTCCTGAGGTAGACAGTGGTGAGGATGGGTGTCACTCTGTTATATGCTAGGATCTATGGTGATGTTAAAATAAATAGTGGTGGGGTGTAGACAACAACATGCTAACCTCGAGTTATTTTTGTATTCCTCCTAATAAGTTGGGGTTAGTTATCATCTCTCGATCATTCTTACATTGTGTTCATTTTGTAATTGAAAAGTTTTACAAGTCCACTCTAGTACACTGTCATGTTGGTCAGTCTCATTCATGTTTTATTTCGAAACCAGAAGAAAATATAAACTAACTTATCAATGATTGCTTCAATTCTGAAATAAAATTCAGATTTATTTGACAGGAGATTATAAACCCTTTGTTCGCACCCTCTCCTCACCTTGCAAATCGTGCCATTTCTATCTGACATCTTTGTGATTGCGATGCTCTAACTGCTGTTCATGTCGACACACCACGTTCTGGGCTAAGCGATGGCAGAACCGCGGAAGTGTAATGAACCAAGCAACAAGCTAAGGCAGGGTCCAGAGACGGACGCGCCACATCATTTTTTGCATCAATAATCTGGTAAAGAATACCCTTTTATTTTGTTGTGTAACCATGGAGCCCAGGTTCTGGTAACGTTATCTCTGCTTTATCTTTATTCTTGTAACGTAGCAAATTTTTTTATTTTAGAATAGCAATGTCTTGTAAAGTAGCAATGTCCTGGTCATGTTTGCTGGCCGAGTTGCTGAGAGCTCTGTGTAACATGCAACGTTCCAGCACCATCTGTTTTCATACTTATCACTATGTCTATCGTTATCCAATAAATCTTTTTATGAAAGTCATTCAGTCTATTTGCAAAATGTCCTGCAGAATTGGAATTGGACTATCCCCCATGGCCCAATCCACGATCGTTATAGCTGCAGCTGCTTGGATTGCGATTCCAGTAGCAAATGCTGCTGCCATATTCACCATCTCCGCCAGTCTTTTCAGCTCTTATACGTCATTGCTTAGTACTAGCAAGAGATCCTAATGGTACATTGACAAACATGCTTTACAAATTTGTTAGATTAGTTTGGCATTCTCTGATTGTCATGTGGTTGCATCAGCCTGACGGTTTCCCCATGTCAGCTGCTGGATGACCATTTGACCTTTCCGAAACAAGCCGAGCGATTGATTGCGTGGCCGTTTACACGACTGAGAATATTTTGCCGCTAAGCGCCAGACCCCAAGGTTGGATCACGTTGCTCTCCCGGTCAGAATCACCTTCTCCCAGCTCAGCTGCTTCCGACTGTGCAGTAGACGGCTAGCTCATGTTCTCACACAGCTGGCTGACCATGACAGCTCTGTAATACTAAGCGTTTCTCGGTTGTATTCTTTTTCCATTTAGGCAGTTTGGCTTCTGTACATGTCGTCGTGCCGACCGTAACGCTCCAACGGTGCTTCATGGAAATGTTAGAAGTATGTGTTGGAAGTACTAGTACGCTACTTCATGCCAAACAAGGGGAAAAAGTTTAAAATTTTCAGAATATAATTAAGAATTTCTGTCTATGAATCATAATAAACACTTGTCTAAATTCGGCTACAAGAGAACTTGATCGATTACCACTTCGCTCTAAAATACAAGCATTTCTAGTCATTCATCAGAATCATAGCATCTTCAATAAACCTAGACAATAGTGTATCAAGATACATTAAAGATGTTATAAATCTTGACATTCAGAAACATAACCAGAAATGTTTATATTTTAAAATAAAGGGAGTAATTATCGAGACATAACAACAAGCTACGGGTAATGTCATAGGCTTTGTTGACACATGATAGCTAATCCAACGCGAGGTTGGCAAAATCTTCTACAAAAAATTACAGCAGTATGATTTAAATGCATAAATAATTGATCCTTAATTACTAATACAGTAATCATTTTTAGCAATGAGTCGTAAGCGACCTTAGTAACATATTTCATATCCGCTACTACCAATATGTTGTTAATGATATATAAAATTTGTGATAGGTCGATTGTCCGTCACTAAAAATATTATATATACATTAAAAAAAAAAGATGCTGTAGTGACTGGCATCTGTTACTACCGCACCTCTAGTTGATAAAAAAAAAAAAGATAGAACCCACATCGAAAGATATTTAACCCTGTCCTAACCCTAAGCGATGGCCGCCGCCGCTGTAGCCATCTCCTTGGCGGGCGCCTCCCGCCGTCTCGATCGCCCTGCCCACCGCTGCTGCCGCCACTTCAAAGTATGGTACGGTTATATAAATGCAACATTATGTGTGGGTAGTGAGAGAGTTTGATGAGTCGAGTCAAATGGAAGTCTCTTATGATCGATGGTCCGTCCAAATCTGCCATAATTTGGCATGCTGAACCGAGCACACTACGTACAGACACCTGAGAACTCAATGCATCTAAGCATGTTAGTTACATATGAATAATGTGACAGCGAAATGTCTCCTAGGGACATATCATGCATATTCTTACTATCGCCTCCATGTTTTTTTTTCATTGTCGCTAGTTTGCAAAACAATTGCACCAATCAACTAGTGAAAATAAAAAGTTATGGAGTACTTGGTAGTTCCAAGCTTAGAACTACTCGTCAGAGTTTCATATTTATGCTGTTGCATTGGTTAGTTCAATTTTAAAAATTATGGAGGTAGTACCAAACTGTATTTTGTGAAAAAAGAAATACTTTTTAAGGTGTCGAAGGGTAGAATCTGAATGAATGACGCATGGAAATGGAACCTGATTTCGAGCCCGTGGCCCGTGGGTATATAATCGGCCGGTGCTGGTCAGTTGGTCCAAGTATATGGCAACGTGGTGTCAAAAAAAAAAAGGTATATGGCAACGAGTTCACGTGCAACCAACTACGTACCAACGTCGGGTAGGACGTAGATGTAGCACATAGGTCGATCGAGTATCGACGACGTGTCTCCTAACTTGGTCATCTAAGTAACCGGGTTTGTACTTTTGTATTTGTACCTTTTTAGTAGATAATGTCCTGTAATTTACGGGCTTGTCGGCTACACAATTACAAACAAAAAAAAAAACACTGCACATTCTTGCAGAAATCCTGTGAAATTGTATTCCCCTTCCCATGACTGGGATCAAATTAAAGGACCTTTCTCCCGGTGCTACGCACGTCCACACGCGACGTCCCGAAGTGCTGAGCAAGTGAACCCTTGGTCGTCCCCACCATGTGCTGCCCCCAGCTAGACAGTGACCGGAACTGGATTACTATCCACCGTCGCCACTGCTATTGGCTACCGCCATCGCCATTGCAGATCAGAGCACCACACACACGCATACACACACACAGTGACACAAAACAACAGTGTTAGTTGTAGCGAAGCAGTGCCCAAATATATATTTACAGTAGTGCTGCCTCCCAACCCCCACACCTCACATTTTGCTCACCTGCACCAGCTCATCCATCCAACCAACCAGCCAAAGCAGCTCGAGCTGTTGAGCAGTTGAGCTAGTAGCTTACTAGGTACACATCAGTCACGGCCCGAGTACGTCAGTCGTCGCGGTCACTTGTCGCCATGGGCAACTGCGTCCAGAGCAGCCACTACGGCGCCGGAGGAGGGCAGATGCAGAAGAGGAGGAGCGAAGAAGCGGCGGTGACGGAAGATCATCATCAAGGGCCGCCTGCGCCTGCGCCGCCGCCGTCGGTGGTGAAGGTGAAGATGGTGCTGACCAAGGGCGAGCTGGGGTGGCTGGTGGCGCGGCTCAAGTCCGGCGATCGCCGCCTCGAGGACGTGCTCCAGGAGATGGTGGCGCGCAAGAAGCGCGAGGACGGGTGGCGGCCCAGTCTCGAGAGCATCGTCGAGAGCCCGGCCGAGACGGCCACCATCAGCTCTGACAGTTTGAGCTAATTAGCCGCCGCTGCCATGCTCATCGTCGATCTGTAGGACAGAGCAGAGTAAGTTATAATTAAGTGCTGGATAGTGGGTGTTACTTAATTGTTAGCCGTCCAGCTCTGCCTAGCTAGTTGATGATGAATCATTTCGTGTTGAGTTTTAGCATTTGCAGGTTTTCCCCTTCTCCGTTTTTGTATAGAAATTAGCGACCAAATGCATGGTGCTGTATAGACTGCCGTGCTACTCCCAGCGAAGCTAGCTGTGATGATACGTTGTACTGTACCGGTAGCTTGTAACTGGTGGGCTCTCGTCCTTTTTAAAGTGCTAGTACACATTATTGCGAGTTTTGATCCCTACTAACCGCCTTTGTTTATGTGTTCTTTTTGTTTCACTTTTATCCAGTGTCCCCCTAAAATCTTATCCTGATCATCAGTCTTGAGAAAGGGTTATTATTCCTTGCTGGCCTTTTCCTAAGCGTGCTTTCTATATTCATTTCTCTCGGTACCATTTGCCTTTAGGCTACAGTTGGTACTACTGTCGGTGAAATGCTGTCAATTTCTATATAGTTGCCAAAGCACTCTGCACGCACATCTGAAAAAAAAAAAAAGGCATAAACCAATGCTGACTAGGGGTTCGCCGACAGAGTTGCTAAGCTAGCTGGACATGTCAAACCGGTGCGGAATTAACGGGGAGTCGAAGAATTTGGTATGGACTTCCTAATCTCCGTACGTGTAACTATCCATGTGTTAGTGTTACTAGCTTTAGACCCCCGTGCAGTTTACTTGACTCTTCACGGAAGAAAGGAAGATGATTTCTCACTTTCACCGGCAATGGGGGAGAGGAGAATACGATTGATGTGATGGCTCAGTACGTTACCGCAGGGTGATTGATCATGACACTTTTGGTTACGCCTTATTGACTAATCAGTGACTCCCGATCGATCGACCGCGCCGGGCCGAGACAGCTCTGATGCCGCGGTGACAAACTGATGACCAGCCAATAATTGACGCAAAAAGAGTCCAAATTCAAAAATTCGTCTTAGTGGACATCAAATTATGCGCTTTTTTATTTAATTTCTTTTCGACAAAAAGGAATTGCAGCCAACGTGTACTCCAAAACACGAGTGGAAGGAAGGAATAGGTAATTCTAGCACCGATCAAATACAGTCTTTTCGCAACAGAATAGTCGGAAGTGCTGTCGTTTCCCAGCTCCTATAATGCAGAAGTGCCGCTGGGAAATTAAGTTTTCCCTGCGAAGGGGCCCTTTCTCAATACACATGCCCAGACCAAATCCATGTGAAAGAAATTGTTGCATGTAGTTCTGAACAAAAACCCATTCATCATCAGTGCATTGTCAACATACTACATAGATGCATGCAAACGGGAACTAGGCAAGGCTTTAATTCCGTACCTTTTCTTTTTTGAGCTTGAATTGTGCATTTGCTTCTGCATGCTGTTTGTTCTTCTACATACAGGAACAGATTATTGCAGAGGCGAACATATTCTTTCGTGAAGATTAAAAAAAAACTCAGACGGAAACCAGAACGCTTGGGCCTTTTATGTCTGATGGCTTCAAACAAAGACTCCAGCCCAAAGGAAAAGGTGTATGGCCCTTGATTCCAGCCATTAAAGCCCAAATAAAACCTTGTTGACAGTATCCAACGTAAGAACAAAATCAAACCCTCTCAAAATGTTTCTTAAATCAAATTAAAGTCAATAATTTCCCCTTGTTGAAAGTTTTCAAATGTAAGACAAACTAAATTCCAACATTTTTATGAATATCTATGTAGTTTTAATTTTTTTTTTCTCGTTTCATTAGTGTTCCTATAGGCTAGCGGATTGTATTTGGGATTTTTTTCAACTTTCCTAGTGGTCATCGGGTTCAACTTCTTTGTCTTAGTGGCTACCACAGTGTTAAAATTGACTGCATCATCGTCGCCAAACACCCTATTCCAATCATATTGGAGAAGCTGATAAAATATCTCACTTATTGGCAGCATGGAGAAAGGGAGTTTCCTATTGCAGATCACCCTGGACATGGCCACCATATTCAGGTCCTAGATCTCTTCGTTGACCAAGTAGACACATTGGGTCATTGTCCTTATAACGCTTCACCATACGTTTTGCTAGGCAAGTATCAAGGGCCCAAGCCCCCCCTCCCCCCTCTCCCACCTCCCCCCCTCCCACACACACACACACATGACCCCCTATGGAAGAGAGATTTGAAGGTATTGTAGGTTTTGAAGAAGACAAGAAACTCATGTGCAAAGTTTAATAACTATCCCATATTTCCATTCCAAGTCAATGACACTTCTCATTGAATTCATATTTCTTTTAGCTTCAAAAATAAGAAAAAAAATGTTTCAACGCGGAGAGAGATGTCCCCACCTGAAATTCCATTAATCATGGATTCGGCCCAACAGGCCCAACAGTTTTACAAGCCGCTCCAGGGTTAAAATAGAAGATTACATGGGAGAGAAATATTACACCAAGCGACATAAAGATTACTAGTTTATATTGTTACAAGGATTGATAATATGGTTAAAGAAACTGTAATTGTTAGTCCAGTTTATAATCTACTACAAACAGATGATTGTAATGCGCTAACACAATCACAAAGCAAACAAAGGCCAAAATGGATGGCACATGGCTTAAGTCACGAGATAGTCAATTGCAAAACTCAATGTAACTCAATTGGTTAGGTTACTTACGATGGACTCAAGTCCAAGTCTCAGACTGGGTAGGAATGTTATATTTTGCAATTAATTGTTATTTCAGTGCTAGGTGACATCCGTAGGAATAATATATTTAAGTTTTGATAAATAATAGCAAAAAAAAACCCATTAAACTATGATAGCATAGAAACAATGTTATTAGATTCACAATACGACAAAAATTTCAAGATTTATTTCAATAATTATTACTGGACATTTGTGTATGAAGGTCATTTGTATGTTTCTATGTAAGAGCATGAGCTTTCTTTTTGTATCCTACAATTTTGGTTGAGAAAAATATGATCAGTGCTTAAATACAAATTCATTTTTTTATTGTTTAATAGTATATTGTGAAATATACATTTGATTTGATTTGATCTTAAATGATTTTTTAATACATAATTTTCAACGGGTTCTCGTATGTTCTACATTTATGTGTATTACAGACTACTAGTACATTCTAAGAAAATGATCAATTTATTATTTATAAATCTATGTTCAGTTAGCGATTTTGATTTGATCACATCTCATAAAACCGAGGATTACGTGAAGTTTCAACGAAATCACATATTATTCTTTTTGAATTAATATTTGGTCGTAACAACTTTATTTGAAATTAATATATAGAAACTAAGTGGGAGTGAGAGGATGGCAATTAACCAATTATGGAGAGAACTTAAGAAAAGTATAACAAATTTGGCACCGAGTGAATGATTATGAACAAAGTGAACCAGTGCTACATGATTCACGAATGAAACAGCGACGAAATAAAATACGCTATACGCACACAATGTATAAGCTAAGGTGAATATACCCAGTAACAAAGATACTCTTGCCCTTTACCTATGGATAATCAGATCATTGAAGAATCAAGTATGGCGTGTGTCCTTTTAGAGCAACTTTAGTTTCAAACTGGAGCAAAACAGCGCCCCGATTTTGTCAATAACGATTTCTCACTAGCTGAATGGTATATCAAAAATCAACAGTGCTATGGTTCAACTCAATTTGTTCAACCAATACACAGGAACATGACAGTATATGGGTTAAAAAATATTACGTGTTGTGTCTGCTAGTCGGACTACCTATAACATTTTTTATAAAAAATATATATCTCGCAAGCCTTGTACTCCTGAAACGGTTTCATTAAACGACGAAGTTAAGAACCATCCGAGATACTTGATTTTTTTTTTCTTCCTTTTTATATCTCCAACAAGCGAGCGACTAACAAATCAAAACTGTTTGAGCAAATATAAAGTTCAGTACTTAACCAGGAAACAAGACGATAAGGTTGTAGAGAGTAGAGTAGAATGCTTATATACATTCCAAGAACCACTAGAAGCTCATAATAAAGTAGCTAGATCAAAACGATCAAACGAACCACAAAAAATTATCGGCGGATCTCATCTGCATGTCCCAAACAAAAGATTTTACATCCCGTCCGATCTACTTGGAAAACTTGAGAAGTTCAGTGGCCTCGCAGCCAAGGTAATGGAGAGGCAGCCTCTGCAGTGAAGAAGCCCCCATTTCCATCAGCAGCTGCTGCTGTTGCTGATAATGGTGAGGCGCTTGTACGCCAACTCCACCGAGCTTGCCATGGAAGATCTGGTCGAGGTTCTGGTGCGACGCCAGGAGCTTGTCCAAGATCGACCAATCCGCGGCCGCGCCAAAGCGCTCGCCGCCGTTCAGGACTATCTCGCCGGTGTTGCCACCGGCCAACGCGGCCGTCAGCTTCGCCATGTACTGGGAAGAGCAGCCCATGTCCAGCTGGTTCATGGCGACGGCCGGCATGCCGCTGGACATGAATGCAGAGGCGCCCGAACCCGGCGTTGTCTCAGGGCTCGCGAGCTGTGGAAGGTGCATGGAAGGATCGAAGGCGGGGAAGCCACCGTGCATCAGCTGGTGGTGGAGACCTTGCTTCTGGTCCATCGGCGTGAACGACTGGAGCTCCTCGTCGTCGCCCGGCGCCATGCCCGGTTGCTCGAAGTTCCTTTGGATGCTCTTCTTCTTGAAAACCCTACACACCACCCATCCATCCTCCTGCACTCCACATTTCAAGAACCCATCTATCAATACTCTTCTTCTTGAAAACTACTATTATTGCTGCACCAAACAAGTACTAGTTGTGATCTTAATTAGTATAGTGCTTACCGGCACTTCGACGTTTTCATCGTCAAGGCGGTACTCGTGCATGATCCAGTCCGTCTTCTTGCCGTGGGGAGCCCTGCCGGTGTAGAACACCAGCGTCTTCCTCAGGCCAATCCTTGTACCGGCGGCGTTGCCGAGGAAGATGGCCTTGTCCCGCCCCGTTGCCTTCCAGAACCCGGCAGTCGTGGCCCGGTTCGTGCGCGTCCCGGTGGGATACTTCTTGTCCTTGTGGCTGAAGAAGTACCACTCGTCCTGAGGCCCCGTGCCAATCCTACACCGATCTGCATGCGCCATGAATAGATCTTGTGAATTAGCACCATCATCATCAATAGAGCTATATAAATGCTCTTGTAATTGCATGATATGGTTGAAGTAGCGAGCGCGGTTACCTTTGAGGTCCCACGGCTCCAGCTTGTTGAGGTCAATCTCCCTTATGACATCAAGATCTATGGGCTCATAAGAAACCTTCTTCCTCAAGTAGTAGTAGAGGAGCTCCTCGTCAGTAGGGTGGAACCGGAAGCCCGGTGGCACGGACAATGGTGAGCTGCTCGGATGCATACTTCTTCACCTGAGAAATCACATTCAAATCAGAAAACGCTTGCTCAAACTTCATGAATATTGAATAGACAAAGTTCCCAACTGCAGAGAGTAAAACCCGTAGATGCACTCACCTCGGAAAACCTCGCGTCTCCTTGACACTTTTGTTTGGTTTTGCTCAGCTTGAAAGCAACAACAACAGCTTAGTGACAAGCAGGGTGGCCAAGCTGCTGGGAGTGAAAAGCTTGAGCTTGTGATGTTGCAGGAGAGGAGGAGGTTATATGAGTTATAAAGAAGAGGGCAGGTAGGGCTGGGGACTTGGGATAATCTGGGGTTCTCCCCACCAGACAAGAGTTGGATTATTTTATATGGCCTGTGGAGGAATGGGAATTAGCTGTGAATCCTGTAGGGTGGATCAGTGCACAGTGGTGGTGAGAGCATTTGCATTTGGTCATGGCTAGTTTTTGGAAGTACTAAAGGAAAAGAAGGGGGCTTGTCTCTGGACTAGGGGACCTGCCACGAAAATGGCCTCAGAAGGAGCGACGGGATGTCTCCATCTGCAGATAGTTTCATAACGTGATCTTTTGCAAATATGACCTTGCAATTGATGTCTGATTAACTAGCCAGCAACAATTAATGAGTAGAACTATTCACATCAGCATCGTTTTAATGAATGCTTGTATAATTTTTTAAGTGTGCAGGGTGCGCAATATAATTTGTTTTTGCTAATGAGAACAAACTCAAGATCGTCCTTTGACCAGCCGTGTGGGAGTCAGGGACTGAACCTCTTCCATTCCCTTAATATTCTACATTCCGTTTCTATTCTCCTTCTAATCCCTACATGATGTTTTATTTTATTTCAATAGAATAACACATCGCATTGATTGGCACATAATTTACTTATCCCAAGTAGAGATCTATTACTAATGTAAAAGTTTGAAATGCCCTGCGGGTCACTTTGTGCTGGTATACAGGGATGTGTCGTCTAATCTTGCATTAAATTCATACTTCAAATTTGACCAGTTAATCGTCTTATCTTTTTCATTCATTGTTTGTTAAATAGTAAATCACATTTGCGGATCCACAACTTGGCACGCCTAGCTTACCACGCACACTGCCGGGGTTGAATTACTGGAACATTGTTGCCCGTATTACGTAAACTTTGCATCAGTCAGTTGTCATCAAAAAGGGGAAAAATACTTTCGAACTAGAAACTATAATATTTCGAGACATGCAGACTCTGCTTGGTGGTGAGAGCGAGGTGAAGACACAATCATAGGATCAAAACAGTGAGAATTTCTATGCATTCGTTGATGAGATTCGAGATTTGCTTGTGTTCTTAGCAAGCTTGCAAGGGTGCAGTACACCAGTTCCAATTTTTAAGTGGTGGTTTACAGTGACCATGCAACTAGTACTGCGTGCGAGCAACTGTGTCAGTAAGTGCTGATTCAAGATGTGCAAATCTAGCCACAATACGGAGAGGAGGGTGCATTGTATTTCCAATCGGCTCAGCAAATAATGTCACTTGCACGTAGACACGTCATAAGATCGGTTAATAAGGGTGAGTATTTGACTGAGCTTTAGTGACGGCCAGCTCCGGTCATAAAACACCCACACAGTCGTTGTTGTAGCGTGCGATCTGCATGTAAAAGTGCTCTAAAATAATGTTCCACCAACGAATTGATAAACTCTCATCACTAGTTTAATACTGCCCACAGTCGTGTACTCGTGTGTACCGTCGGTAGCGCTGTACCAAGTGTATTCAGTTTTTCCTTCTCGGGTAGGGGTAGGACCAACCATCTATCATTGCTTTGCTTGTGCCTTAAGCCGTTGACGAAACAGCTACACCGTGTACCATTAGCATATGCACTAGTAGTCCATATACGATCGAAAACTTGTGTGCCACCACACTAGTAGTACTCCACTAGACAACTAGAATCCTGACTAGGTCGCCGCCAGCAGCACCGGCCGACCGCGGCACGATGTCGTCACCGGCGCCGGCGCACCGCCACCCGCGCCATATATACCAGCAAGTTGCACACTATTGCTGACGAGTAGTAATCCGTATCGCTGAGACCAACCAACCTGGACGCCAAGAATACGAGAACAGCTAGCAAACATTCAGCGCGCGCGGGGAGCCGCCGGCCGGTCGCCGGAAAAGATGGGTGGCCATTAACTGGCTGTGTCGTCGAGTCATATGCAGAGGTGGCCGGCGATCCCGTGCATGCATTCGTGCAGACTTATTAGCTAATAATTGAGGATGTGATTGTGGCCGCTGCATCTGACGCGGGCCGGGGAGGAATATTATCGTCCTGATTATTTGTCGTTGTCGATGGGTGGATGGATGGATCAGCGATGTGGTGGTGGTGAGATGGACGAAGCGAGACGAGGCAGGAGGCCGGGAACCCGGGGGTGGCACGGGCGGGATGATCGCAGCTGCACGTGTGCGCGAACCAGCTTTATTTGTATCCCGCCCAGTCCAGGGCCGGGACTTTTCCAGGAATCCCAGAACTCCCTCCGCAGTACGAAGTCCGAAGAATATTAAGTCCCTACACACTCTTTGATCAAAATAGTTTCAGTTATTAGCATGCAACTTATAATTCTTCAACATGTTTTTGTCCTTCCGTCCACAAATTGCAACTGACTTATTTCTAGTCGATGTCCTACATGATGGCTGTGTATATATTGAACAAAAAAAGGACAGGTTACTACTGATCCCAACAACTAAGTACGTAGCTGGTAACCATGTATATAGGTGTAAACTTGGCGTGAAAAATATCGTCCAGTATCCATTGTTGATTTTGTTTACTCGTCCTGCTCGAAGTTCCATATTATTACAAACTACTCGGTCTTGACAGCGGGCCGGAGGGATTCTCACGCTATCTAGTGCACAAGCTACGATGAATGTCTGTGTGACAGGTCAAACATGATGGGGCCTCCATTAGGATAGACCTACTATGATGAAAAACATCCATGCATATGAGTTATACGTAGCACATGAATTACCGTCAAACTATAGAAAATATTAAGTGAAACTCGAGCACACTATATTGATATAGGAGCACACTCTAAAAAATATTGGGACATTACCGATAATTTACACCATGACACACTCTTTAGGTTCTTCATTTTACCCTGCAAGAAACAAAAAGCTTTTAGCAGTTCTGGTAATAAGTGGTCATCAGACAGAGCCAACAGCCAAGTGACGGCCTGACTGGGTCTTTTACCAATACCTTGCATATACTTTAGACTGGAGAGAGGTATGCACTAATAATAACATAAAATATGCACATGCGCCTGCTTTTGAGAGCATTATCGTTCCTTCCCAAATTATTCCATCTACAGTGCAGAGAGAATTATATTGTTCCTTCCCAAATTATTCCACATCGCATCCAGATTATTATTAGCTCGTGTACTCGTGTGTTGCACTGACTTCCAACTGTAGTGTCGCTATTACACATACTGATGTAATCTTTGAACGGATCGCATGTCGACAAATTACAGTTCATGGCAGTAGCAGGTCGATCGTCAGGGATAGCGCCAAACTTTTCTCTTCCCATATTCTCTCGTGTGCCACCCCATTCGTGCGTCTCTGATCAGTGTCCATTTCTCTACTGTCGTGTGTCGCCCCTTCACTTGTGAACAGAGTCACGAACATTAATCTGTCCTATTAGTTCTGTTGCAGTCTTTACAGATGGTTGTGTTGTATTTGTGTGTCAGCATCTGGACATCCGATCAATTATAAACGAATTAAGTAGCCGGCCATTTATTTTGACCATACTTTTGTTGGTTAGGATCTAGCTAATGATCGGTCAGGAAGAGATCTAGCGAGAAATAAGCGGCTGGTCAATAGTCATGGGTCGCAAGTAAAGGGCTGTGGACCATACATATGCATGCGTCCAGTTCGTGCGGGTGATAGTGTTAATGATGAATATTTATAAGTTTCATTCGTTCTCTTGTGAGGTAGGGCACATAGTTACTGCTTTGTGCAGGTCGGTCGGCACTTTTCAGGGGATGATGCTGGAAAAAGTGTCTCTCGATGAATGGGAAGATATGGACGTCCAGCCCTCTTTGTGTATGAAAGAATAATGGACTCGAACAATTTTATTTTAAGGCCTACGGAATATCGGAGAAACGGATGACAGTGACATAAACATTGGACACTTGATGACCTGTAATGACATCGCAAAATGAACACCATTTCAGTGGCGAAACTATTCTTCATGTCCCAAAATGTACCTGGATGCAACGGCAGCCGTTCCTTCATGTCGACGCAGCTCTAGCACACATGACCTCATGCATGTGACTTCGTTATGGACCGATCGATCGGTCGCTGAATCCTGCAGCGAATATTATTGCACGTCAAACTAGCTAGCTAGTTATGGCGATGCGTCGTGCAAACGCATCATCTTGGTACACGTATATATGGATCGTAGCTATATTATCCATGCCGAGTATTCTGTCTCTAGGCCTTGATGACAGTGCCGCGATTAACAATCTGTCTGCTCGTCAGATGAGACCTTGAGATCGTCGACTCGTTGTACGCATACGGAGAGCTAGGGTTTCGTTTCTGCTGACGCAAACGCCACACGGGTATGTATCTTGAGAACAAAGCAACATCCTGTTTAATTCTCTCTCGTCTTGATCGATGCATTGCATGCGCCGTGTGATTCGATCGATGCGTTGCATTCATGTCCTGATAAATTGTTACATGCAAATTGTTTTTAGAGTACACAAAAACAGTGCAGTGCTGTTAATTTGAAACAAGTGCAATTTGAGTGGAATCCACTGAAAGATAGTAGTTACTAGGTAATTTGTTACCAAGATGTGTTTCTTCCGCCGTCCAGCCTCTAAGTGAAAACTATAATGCTCGCTCACCTTAACATGCAAATGAATCATTTGTCTGGAACAAACCAACAAAATGTGGTTTTCTCCTGAACACATCAAACAAATCGAATTTAGCTGATACATACTACGATTCTAGAAAAAATCGTCTGAGATGCACTATGACCAATTAACTTTTATTTTCAACTTTTTTCTTTATATATAAAATACATCAAAAATTGAAACTTTGCACAAATATAAGTTAGTTGCATTCTCTATCATTATAAAATAGAGCTAGATTTTTGTTTCAATTGTTGGGATGGCTTACTCGATAAATTAAATATTAAAACAATGAGTAAACAATAGAAAAAGTCAAAAAATTCTAGCTCTATTTTTTATTGATAGAGAATACAACCATGTATATTTGTGTCAAGTTCTAAATTCTGACGTATTTTATATATTGGGATAGAAAAGTTAAAAGTAATAGTTAAATGGTCATAGTGTGTTGTTTCAAACGAATTTTTCTAGAATCGTAGTATGTATAAGCTAAATTCGATTTATTTGATGTATTCTGAATAAAGCCACATTTTGTTATTGTGTTCTAGACAAATTTTCCCTAGAATAATAACTAACCAGAAATCAACATCTGTGCTGAGTCTAGAACTCGAAACCAGGTTGGCATGTTTCAATAGAAGGACCTAACGGCCATCTGAACTACGCTACATTTATTTTTCGACACAAATTCAGCTGGATTGATATATGTAGTAATTGGATCAAGGTAATATAAATTTCTATAAGGGCACTATTCAAATATATTGGTTAAATAAAGTTTCCAAGTAATATATATGCCTAATTTGTTTATCGGATGAAATCCTTTATATATATATTTGAAAAATAGAAATTACCTCTTTGTCTTTGAGTGTAATTCATTTTTTCATTTTTGTTGTTTTTGAGGAAAAACTTTTTTTTCATGTGCGAGCGTGAGCAACCTAAAGGCTAAAGATCTGATGGGCTGTTAACAAACGGAACTGAAATGTGCATGCCGCACTAATCAGCAGGCCCATACGTTCTCCCACGGTTAGTTGGGCCTTGCGGGTGAGAAATCTTGATAATAGCTTTATGTGAATCAACGCGGAGAAATGGCGTCAAATACATTTACTTCAGAAACATATTCAGCTCATAATGACTATATCGCGTTATCTGATAAAGAAGAAACTATTATGCACTTATTCTTTGAATGTGTTGTTGTCAAATACGTTTGGAGTATTATTGCTCTATCTATAGGTGCTAATTGTAGAACAGAATCACCTGAACAATATATGGTATGGGTTCAATATTATCTCCCTACATGAAAGCAATTTCATATAGTAGGCGCTGTTTTCTGGGTTACTTGGAAACTTAGAAACAGACTGTGTTTTGAGAAAAAAATGATTAGATCTTCTACTGAGATAGTGTGCTATGCATGTGTCTTTCTTACATACTGGGTAGGGCTTTAAAAAAAAGGTTGACAAGAAAGCGCTGAACGGTGGCGCGGCAACTCTGCAACGCAATGCAATCGAAGTCCATCCAAGGTGTGAGGAACATCAATGAATCAATGGCCAGGGACTGATGCTGAGAGGAGGCTAAGAAGTCCATCCAGAGGAAAGAAAGTTTGTTAGTCATTCTGAATCATAATAGGACTGCATGTTGTGCTGGATGCACCGTAATAGACATTGGCTTTTTTTTAGTGAACTGGAGGGGCGAGCCCCTACAGATAATTTTATATATTAAAAAAGTAATTACAACAAGAAAAAACAAAAAGGAGGATACAAAAAAGAGAGAAAAAATTAAATATCTATCCTGTCTTGGATCCATTGTATCAATTCATCAACATGGGCCTGCTTGGCTCTATGGACAACCATCTTAAGCTTCCTGAAAAACTTTTGCTTGCAGGCTTGAACTGTTGGATCAATATTTCTAAAAAATCATTCATTCCTTGTGGTCCAAATGCTCCAACACATAATAATGATTATGTCCATGTAAAATGGCACTGTGAGCTTTCTTTTCAGATATTTGATTAGACTCAGGACTGGTAGATGTGTAGGCATACGGAATCCAAAAATAGACCAGCAAGCTTTAGCAAAGTTGCATCTCGCAAAAAATGCAATTAAGTTTCCATTCTCTGTAGGATGCAAAGTTCACACACATACGAGTCTAAATTCATGTTTCTCCTTCTTAGCATGCTTCTGGTATTTAGCCTATCCTTGATTAGCAACCAAAAGAAGACTTGGTGCTTCGGCTGACAATTGGACTTCCATAACCATTTGAATGCAGGTCAATGTTTTTGTGACCTACCATAGTCTTGTAGGCTTTCTTTGTGCTATAATTTGCATTGCCCCATAGATATGACCATAAGTCCTAACCTGCTTGTATATCTAGTCTTTCAAGTACATCTGATAAGAGCTGTATTTAATCATAAGCCTGTTGCGATAATGGTAAGTGAAATAGCTGGAACAGATTGGGGGCATACCATACTATCCTCAGAGAGAGGTTTGTTTGCTTTCCAAAAGAAAAAAGTTCAGGGAACTGCTGTCTAGGGATGAGACCATTCCATAAGTCTTACCAAAACCAGATGGTGGAGCCATCTCCTGCTTGCACTGAAGCAATAATTTTGTACTCATCATTCAGCTTCATAATATCCCTTCACCAAAAGGAACCCACTTTCTTATCCCCAGGCAATTTGCCATTCCTATAATAAGAATTCCATACAAGTTGAACCCATGGTAGATCAGCTTTATTATAAAACTTATGCAAAACCTTCATGAGCAAAGCATCATTATGTTTACTGAGCTATAGAACACCTAATCCTTCTTCATTTTTAGGCAAGCAAACCATATCCCAGGCCACTTGAGGTACTTTATTTGAGTTTAGATCTGAACCTCTCCATAGCAGGTGTTTTCTATAAACATCTAGCATATCAATGGTAGCCTTATGGAGTATCAAAATTCACTTTAAGAACATGGGCATAGATGTGATAATTGAGTTTACCATTTCAGTTTGCCTGCCTGGGTAAGGAAATTTGCATAACAAGACAGTCTTCTCTCAATTCTCTGTACAAAGGGAATAAAATCTTGTACTGATGGCTTTGTGGTACCCAATAGTAATCCTAAATAAGTAAAGGACATGGAGCCAGCTTGACAGCCAAAGGTTTGAGTGAGGATATCCATGTTCTCATCTGAGACATTGATTGGTAACATCATTGATTTGCTATAATTAACTTTTAGCCCTTTGGAGTCAGAGAAAGTGTTGAGCAGATCTTTGAGAACAAACAATTGTCTTGGACATGCTTCCATAATGAGAAGGGTGTCATCAGCATATTGTACCACTAGAAAATCTATTGCTGCTCCTAGAGGTAGTGCAAGCTGTAGCAAACCTTCATCTTTAGCTTTATTGAGAATTGATTGGAGAAGATCTACAACCGGAACAAATAATAGATGGGAGAGGGGATCACCTCGCCTCACACCTCTTTTACAATGAAAAAACTTTCCTGGAACTCCATTTAGTAGGATTGACGAAGTTCTTGAATTCATAATCATGTCCATCCAGAGCAACCATTTATCACCAAAGCCTTTATGTCTGAGGATATCCAAGATTACATGATGCTCAATTTTATCAAAAGCTTTATCAAAATTAGCCTCAAAATAATCAGCTCTTTTCGTGACTTGTGACAGAAATGAAGGTATTTCAAAAGACCAGGCAAGATAGTCTTGGATGGTCCTGGTTTTAATAAACCTATGTTGATTGGTATGAATGAGTTGTATGATGACTTTTTGCAGCCTATCTGCCAAGAGCTTGGTTATCAGCTTGATTGATGAATTAGGGAGAGAGATGGGCTTGAAGTCACCCACTAATTCAAGAGCTTCTTTCTTTAGGACTAGAGTGACATAGGAGCCATTAATGCTTCTAAGACATATTTATCCTTCATAGAAAGCTGAGCATAGTTCATAGAAATCCTTGGATATTATTGGCCAACACTTTTTAAGAAAGTCACCATTGAAACCATCAGGTCCTGGTGATTTGTTAGAGGGCAGTTCTGCAATGACTTTGTCTATTTCTTCAGTGGTGAAAGGCTGTTGAAGCCAATCCAGGTTATCTACTGAAGACAACAAGGTGTCTAGATCAAAGTGCATGGTAGTGTCATCAGAAGTACCGAATCTCTCTTTGTATGCAGTCCAAAGCAGTTTAGCCTTATCTTCATGCTGGGATAGAGGTTGGCTCGCATGATCTTTTAGAGTGGTGATAGTGTTCATTCTATGACTGATTGTAGCCCTGGCATGAAAAAAAATCTGTGGTGGCATATCTAAATTTAACCCATTTGATGTTGCTTCTCTGTTGCCAATAAATTTTTTGCTTGTGCATGAGAGATTCCAGGTGAGTTTGCAAGATGACTCTAAAGTTCCACTCTTCCAGTGATAGGTCTCTCTATTCCTCCATTTTATCCAAAAAAGAGATCATGAGCTTAGTGTTTTCAATAGTGATTGATAGACTTGATATGCTTGACTGCCAGGTCCTAAGTACCCTTCTTAGATTTTTGAATTTTGCAACTATTATCTTAGTTTTAACTTGCTATCGAGTGGGAAGAGACCACACATGTTGCACAATAGACAGAAAATCCTCATGTTCCATCTAAAAATTTTCAAAGCGAAATATCGACTCTTAGCATTTTTGTGGATATAGTGATAATACATGGCACATGATCAGATGTATCCCTAGAGAGAGTGTGTGCCATTGTAGCAGGGTAAGTTGTCAACCATCTACTCGAAGTGAAAAACCAGTCCAGCCTTTGTAGTAGAGGGTGTTCTTGCTTGTTGGACCAAGTATATTTGCCTCCCTTTAAAGGTATCTCTACCAATCCAAGACTGCTAATAGCCTCATTAAATAACATCATTTCATTTGCATTACCACCAAGCTTATTTCTGTTTTCAGGACAACGTATGAGATTGAAATCACCTACTAGCATCCAGTCACATTCATCTGGCATATCAACATTACTTAGCCAATCTAAAAAAAGTGGCTTCTTGTAATGTTCTGCAGGAGCATAGATGTTAGACAACACCCATCTTAGACCATTATGCAAAGATGTGAATTCCACAGCAAGCCCATAATCATTCATAAAAGAAAGGACACCAGTGAATGTACTACTCTTCCATATAGTGATACAACCCCCTGATGCACCTTCTGAAGCCAAGAATTCAAACTTGTCAAAGCTAGCTGGGCAGATTTTTTTTTAAGCCATATCAAACTGTTCTTTCTTAGTTTCCTGTAAACACACTATATCACATTTAGATTTACTTCTTACAAAATCCCATTTCTTGTCAGAATTGAGCCCTCTGATGTTCCAGCATAGGACCTTCCATTCTCTGAGTTTGCTTAGTGTTTGTTGATCCATTTACCACAGCAGATGAGTACAATACTGCTACATATGTCTAGCATATGTGCATAGAGCCAAGGGGGACCAGCGCAAAACTGGATAATATCACAACAGAGACCACAAGGACCAGTGTAGATACTGGAGGCATCATTCATATTCAAATAGCGAAAAGCAGCATTAAGCAGAGTCACTAAACATGAGTACTGGTTTAAGAGAGAGACATTAAGAGCATTCACATAATTTAAAAGAACAAAAGGCCCAAAATAAAAGCTAGGGTCCCATGATCCCCTAAGCATCCTTCTTCTTAGGTGGCTTCTGTCCATTGGTGGATTTCTTGCTGGTCTTGCTGCTTTTTTTGTCATCTTGTTGCTTCTCTGTGATGGTCTTTCTAATAGCCTTCTTGGTTGTTGTTGATGACTTCAAAGAAGCTTCAGTACAGCAAAGCAATCCTTGTTAGGGCCTTACCTTGCATAATTCTGTCCCCAGCTTCCTAATGGTGGCAGAAGATAGAGTTGGTTGAGCTCCAGCACACGCAAAGCAATCCTTGTTGGGGCAGGAACTTCTTTTGTAGCCATTATTTATGCCCTTGATCCTCTCACTTCTCCTACATTCAGTTTCCACTATGGGAACTTATCTTTGTCTTTTCCTGTGTCTATGTAGAGCAGAGGTAGATTCACTGTAACTTGGCAGTGTGAGGGAGGTGTTTGAGGGGGGGGGGGGGATATTATCAATCTCTTCTTCAGGAAGGTCTTCATCAATGGGAAGTGCTTCATTAGGAGATGAGGACTGAACAAAGCTTAGCTAATCCAAGCTATCTGACCCTAAATAAGAGCAAGATGGAGCAATAGGCAAGGGGCACTTTCTTGGAAGAATGAAAGGCAAACCAGATTCAACAGTCTGCTTCTGACAAAATTCCCATGCTTTAGAAGAGAGGAAAGTCTTGGCCCACGAGAAGTGTGGGTGACAAAAGTGCTCTTGTGAAAAAGAGCATCCATTCTGGTGGTACTAGTATAGAGGCCTCTGCATGCCCAACTGGTGAGAAATACTTGGCCCAAAACCTGATGACATCAGCTTGCGATGACTTCTTAACCATATGAACATCAGCGAAAGCTTGAAAGACAGGGCTAGAGCTATGAGCATCTTCAATTTGGACTAAACCCACCTGAAGATTCTGCTGAATTATCTGATCCACCTCAGGAGGATCAACCATATCCTACTGATCATCAGCCATTATATCATCCAGGTGCATGTCAGGCATGATAGGCTCTTGCTCCAAATAGCCATGCTGATCAGTTTCAGGCACTATGTTCATATTAGGTATGTTGGGTGCATTCGCCAACTGATTCACCTGATTCTCCTGATGCACTTCATTGAGAATAACCTATAGATTCATGTCTGGTAAAATGGGTATTTGATCAATCATCATACCTTCATTCTAGACTTCATTTAAATCTAGAAGATGAACTTGATTCTGCTGGATTTGGTTTTTAGCTGGGTGGTGCACTAGTTCCAATGCCAAGTTCAGATCAGGTAGAGGTAGTTGCAATTCTCCTTGAGGGTTGACCTGAGTGGAGACAGACCCAACGGAAGAGCCAACAGAGATTGAGATACTAACTTGATGAGCAGATGCTGGAGCTTGGGGTGGAATGGATGGCTCTACTATAATTTCTTCATCAACTTCCTCATCATCATTGTCCATGTCCACATCTTGGTCTAGAGGCCCATAGCATTGTCCACACCATTGTGCTGCAAGGGTAACTCTGCATGGGGAGGTGCTTGTTCCTCTGGCCACATCCCCTATTTAGCTGCATTCGGACCTTCTGGCAGATCAGGGTTTGGCATTCCAAAAACATTGCCTGGTGCCATTTGTCCAAATCCAAAAAAATCAAACGGCTCATGATCAATATCTAGATTAGGAATTGGGACAGGGTCTTCATCCTGAGGTTGCTGGCCAAGCATGTTATGATGTATGATTTCGCATTGAACTATCCATGAGTCTCCTTCAAAGTTCCCTCCTTCAGAGATAACAATCCATTTGGGAACCGATTCTAGATCAACTACTTTAGTTTTAATCAAGACTCTAGAAAGGTGATCTAGATCCTGCTCCCACACTTCCAGCTTGCCAAAAGATGAAATAGCTGACGCAATGTGCTCTTTAGTTCAATAATCAAGAGGAAAGCCTATGAGAATGAGCCAACATTCATGATTAAACTGTACTTTTCTATGATTAGGCCCCTTATCATGTGGCGCTAGATAAACATGCACATCGCCATAATCATGAGGACTACCACTGACTAACAAATCTCTATCGCTGATACGATCAAATCTGACATATGCTTGGCCAAAAGGGCATGGTTGAATATCACGGATGCAAACACGCTTATGATCTTGAAAGAACTCACCAAGCACCTTCTTGATGTTAGCAAAGTGAGCTTGATGTAGGGGCATGGGGTCAATAGCAACGATCGCCACATCTTCATTGCATGTAGGAGGGCGGCCAGCAACAGTACGAACCATGGTTGTTCTCCCTGGCACAACCGTACAAGCAAAGCCCAATGGGATGTAAGGTGCATGATCAATGTGGTTGTACGCCATGGCTTTTCTTGCGCCATGCGAAGAGGTGGGTTGCGGCGGAGACGCCGAGGGGGTTGAAGCAGGGTTTGTGTGTTCTATTTCTAAGCCACGACACAAAGGAGATTGCGCAGAGTATAGCTGAAGATCAAGACAAATCCTGGAAGGTGAAGAGATCCTCTAGTTGGAATTGACCTGCGGTGCATCCGAGCTTTGCTGCTGGGTATTGGGCTCATGAGATGAGGACCCATTTGTCTGTCTCTCCTTGTGACGGTAAACTTGGGTTATTCTCCACTGACTCCTGTTAGGCATCTGTGGACCCTGGTCGGTCTTCATAGGGTAGGATCTAGCTAACCTACAGAGACTAGCCACATGGCCCCACAGCCCACAAGTGTAGCATCGTATCTTTCCTTTACAGGTCGCCCTTGTGTGGTTTGTCCGTAGACAGCAGCTGCATCATGGTGATCTCTGGGTCGGCCCATGGGCCGAGTGTGGAGCATCATAGGCCTAAATCATTGAAGCCTGATGGGCATTTGAATTTTGAAAATGGTGCTTTCCGTTGATCGCGCCTGAATTGTGGGGAGTTGCATCCTGCGAGGAACTTGCCTTGTTCATCTCTTCTGGTTGTTGCAAGAAATCCAGCCGATCAAACACTGAGTGCTACGGAAACTGTAATCTCAAGAAGACAAAACCTTTGAGGACGTGCGGGACGCTTGACTTGATGTTTTGAAAGACTTGACCAATCAGCACTTGACGTTGATGTTGTTTGACAGGCACTGCATTTGCTCCAGAAAGTGGTGGGCGATGTTGTGCCTGACCTCGAACTGTATCTGCATACGATTGTTGATGATGATCTTTTTTCTTGTTCACCACCGTGGTCCAAGCTTCTTCTTGTTCTTGTCCCCATCTTTGAACCTCATGGTCAGCTCGAGGCCCGCCATCGCTCCATAGGTGAAACTGGACTTTGAAATCAAAGCATTCAAAAGACTTGAGGTGGTAGATGTAGAGACCAACCTGTTTGGATGAAACCGAGAACTTGTAGACGTGATCCCAAAGATGGGTCACATTGAAGGATCGAGCTGTGCCCCCCAAGATCGCTTGGAGAAGATGACCAACAAAATTCTCCGAAAGGCGAAATTTACATCGCCCAATAGAGAGAACCAAGAAGAATTCCTTAACGTCACCGTCGAGAGAAAAGACGACCGGGAGCCCAAAACGACGCTAGATCTCCGCCTGCTGGCTGAGGCTAGGAGCGCAGTCGAGCGAAGGAAGATCCATTGGAGAGATCAGGGGAAACCATGGCTAGATCTCGGGGAAGGGATTGAGAGGTGGGGGAGGCAAGGGAGAGGAGACATGCGTGATGTATTACTGACTTTGTGTTTTATGCCAGAAAACCATAGGCATTGGCTTTCGTTCGTCACAGTAGGAGTTTTTGTTTTCTGTTCTTCATTTTTCCATTTCGGTACTTTGGAAACACTTGGTGGAGACTTTGTGATTTCGTTACCAAGTAATAAAATTCGACGGCATGCCTGGTATGGAAAAAAAATATATCTCGTTATCTGATGAAGAAAAAACTAATGGCATCTCCGTGCAAGAAATCATAACTCCCGAGACCGTAAGTAAATGAAATCAGTTAATCAGAGTTTGTGTTGTGCCCAGTAAAGAAGAAACCGAGGTAACATGTTTTGTTTGTCAAAAGCTTTCGGTCAATGCTTGATTTTTTTCACTTTATAGGATTATTTGTATAGTAATTACTACTATAATAAAAGTCTTTAATATCGCTTTGTTTTTACTGTAATAGTGGACACGACGAGAGACGATATTGTAGTAAGAAATGCTATTGCAGTACAACTAACAATATTGGACACACGTTAAAAAAACAATATTGAACACCGATGATATTAACGAAGACAACGTTATTGCTGCCTGGGCTAGACACCAATATCGACAAGGTGCTGATGTCAACCGTGTCTGATATTGTAATGTCGAACTAAAATATCGATCGGTGATGATGTCAGCATAGTCCGATATTGTAGTGACCACTACAATATCATTTCATTTTTGTCTAATATTAGTGTTTAAATGAACCAGCCCAATACAAGAGTTGCTCTTTGACCCATATTTTCTCAACCCATTTGTTCAAAGTAAATACAAGAGTCGCTCTTTGACCCATGTTTTCTCAACCTATGTGTTCAAAGTATATAAGCCTATTATCCTAACACTCAACCTTACCTCCCTCTTCCTCTCCCTCAGAGTCGCCGCCTCACATCTCTCTTTCTACCGCATCCTTCCCTCTCCCTACTTCCTTCCTCTAAGCAACGGTAGTCATGACGGCACCTCTCACCGGCGCGCATGTGCGACATGGCTCCATTGATGGGCTCCTCCATGGTACCAAATCCAGCGACGACGGAGCCTTCTCCACGGTGACCTCGAGCTCGCGTGCCTCCACACGTGTTGAAGATAGCAGATCCGGCCCTTAGCGCGGAGGAATCGTGGCCCCGTCAACAGATAACAGGAGGCACAGATCCATATGACAAGCGCGTGACGGCCTCCACAAGCGGCACCCCTCCCCGTTGTCATTCTCCTCCACGCCACCCCTTCCTCCTTCCCGACACCACATCGGTGCTCCTCCCCATCATCCTCCTCTATGATGCTCCCTCCTCCTTGACTTCACCACCTCGATGCTTCTCCCCGTCGTCATCCTCCACGGCATCACTTTCTCGACATAGCCCTCCCCCGACGCCACATCGATGGCGGTGGGTAGCGACTTCTGCAATATCGGCCTGGCCCGAGCTTGCTGTACATGCTATTTTTTATCTTTTTAAATGCACTACAATAGCAGACATCCCCACTGATATTGTAGGCAGCAATTCTGGATGGATGATATGAGCACATCTGCTGCAATATTGGCCAGCTTTGACCGATACTGCAGGTTGAGGCCTATAGTATCGTCTAAGCAATACTAGCCATTTTGTTCTATACTGCAGTGCTAAAATGGTCGATACTGTACGGCTCTATTATAGTAGTGAATTATAACCCGTTAAATCTAGATCCAATGGTTTAAAATGGTGACTGAAAGTTGGGAGTTGAAAATTAACAAGTTCCTTTCTTTGAAGTCATAAAGTAGAACGATTGAAATACTTTATGAGTCATTTGCTTGATGGTGGCATGCAAGCAGATGGTTTAAAATTTACACGTATACGGAGCAAGGGTTCAAAACCCGTCAGAAACCGGTCAAAAACCGTGGTTTTCGGCCAAACCGGCCCGATCCAGTTTCACCGGACGAAATTCAAATTTTTGAAAAATTTGAAAAAATTTATATTAAAAAATATGACAAAAAACTAGAGTCAAACCTTATCCTCTTATCCCTACCCCCCACGGTCCATTGTTTGACTAGGTTAAAAATTAAGTAAGTTTGACTAGGTTAAAAATTACAGAAAGATGAAATAAAAAAATAAAAAGAAAAAAAAGAAAAATCACCTTATCCTCTTCTCCCTACCCCTCACGGTCCATTGTTTCTCTTCTCCCCAACTCCCTGCGCGACCTGAAGCTCCCTCCTCACCAAATCGCCACTCCCTGTGCTAATCCTCTCCAAATCGGTGTTGGCCCAGGCGAGTAGCAGCAGCACCGACCGAGATCTCCGGCTAGCCGAGCGGTTTGGGCGGCTAGCCGGGCGCCGAAGTGGCTAGCCGAGGAAGGCGGAGCGCCGGTAGATTACTGCTCGGCTAGCCGGTTATGGGTGGCAGCTAGCCGCTCTCTTACGTCGGTTTGCTGAGCCAGCAGGGCGGCTAGCCGTCCCTTGCGTCGGTTTACAGGAAGGTAAGTGTTTGTTCTATTTTTTTTCTTGTTTTGAGCTTTATTTCTTTTATTAACCAGTTAGGTAGCTAGGTAATTTAAGGATTTTAATTAGAAAATGCACATGTTATATGCACAGGGTAAATCGAGACCATGGCGGATCGTAGTCAAAGCGATATCGTTTGAGAGCATGAGGAGAACATATATCCAGGCTTTGCATGCAAGTATTGCAAGACACGGAAGAAGTGGGGTGGTGCCACTTGTTTCAAAGAACACTTGGCAGGACGTGGAAGCAATGTTGTGTCTTGCACTCTTGTTCCGGCGGAGGTTCGTGATTATTTCCGTCGTGAGTTGGATAGAACTTTTGATAAGAGGAGGGGTAGGCAACAAGAGAGGTTGAGAAGAGAGAAAATTGCCACCGAAGAAAATATGGACGATGAGGATGATGAGGAGTTGCAGCGTGCCTTGCATAAGGTCACGGGAGGAGGAGGCATATGCGAGGCGAGTACGTGAGCAAGATGGGCAATACAAGCATGGTGGTGGTTCGTCTCAACCTAGGGGCAGTGAAGGTGGTGGATTAATGCGGATGTTGAAGAGGTCCTGTTGAAGAGGTCCGTCTCTCGAAAAGAAAAAGGGGAGAAGGTGCAAACAAGGATTGACACTGGGTCGTGGACAACGAAGGGTAAACTCGCAAGGCGGCCAATTGACAAAGCTTGGTCTAAATGGTTTCTAGCAAAAGCCATTCCTGGTAAAAAGGCCGATAGTCCTTATTTCACTATCGCTGTGAAGGAGACACAAAGATAGGGTAAGTTTATTTCATTGTTTTGTAACTTACCATTCAGTTTATAACATATTAGATCTTATAAGTTCAAATTTGTAGGTGAGAGCATCCCCAGTCCAATGGGTTGAGAAATAGATTGTACGTATTTAGATGCAAATGAGGAAGACATCAAAAAGCAGTTTGTAAAGTTCAAGCTAGATTGGGATACACATGGTATTACTATAATGTGTGATTCTTGGACGGGACCAACAGGAATGAGTGTCATCAATTTCATGGTATATTGCAATGGGATCATGTGATTCTTGAACAGCATTCCAAGAAGCTGAAAATTACAGACGTGAGAGTGGTTCCTTTTCCACAGAATTGGCTCAGAAGATGACATATGACAGTAATACTTCTCCTGGTACGTTCCGTGGTGATACTTATGTTTCTTTCTAAGTCATGCCTACTTTTTCTCATACTCACTTTTTTTACACTTCATAATACAGCGCAATGGTGGGCTATGTTCGGTGGTGACACTCCACATCTTCAAAAGCTTGCACTACGCCTTGTGTCCCAATGTTGTTCGTCAAGCGGATGTGAACGTAATTGGAGTATATTTGCATTGGTTCACACAAAGGTCCATAACATGTTGTCTCATAAGAAACTAAACAAGTTGGTGTATGTCAACTACAACCTGCGCATTCGCATGAGGGAAGCATGATTATACAAGTCACCAGACGAAGATCCATTCCATAAACTTATGGAGCTTTATTTTTATGATGATAAAAATCCTATACGAGATTGGATGGAGAATGGCCGATCAAATACCGATCCAGTATTTGATGAGGAAGACATTGAGAGTGACACCCCTCTCCCTTCCCACTTGGTGACTGAGGGAGATGATCCAAGGGAATTACAAAGGATTATTGGCACAAGTTCTCTTATTGAGTGGGCAGAGGAACATGTGGGAGATACACACATAGGCAAGCGGAAATATAAAGTTGTTTCAAGAAAACCTAATCCAAAAAATAAGAAAATTATTGATCCACAACCAGTTCCCAGTGATGAGTCCACTGCTAGTGAAGATCCAAGAAAGAGCCCGCCGTATCAAGAGTCGGACGATAGTAGCTCCAAATCTGATTCATATGACGACGCGGGTGACGTGGGTGGTAGGACGGTTCCACCGTCCACTCTTCAGTTCACAGGTCAAATATCTTATTGTAATATTTATTAAGTTCATAAGATTAATCACTAACTCTAGTTTTTCATTTATAAGTGAGGAAAACTTCACACATGCTACCCAAGATCAAGATCATGGCGCTCCACAATCACAAAGGATGACCGTTACGGATTGCGGCAGAGGCAAGGGTAGGCAACATCATTACGGATCCTACCTCTCCCCTGAGGAAAGTGAGTCTTCATTTACCCCAACTAGTGATACAACGCCTAGTTATATTCATTACATGCTTCCTAATGCAAGCCTTGAACGGCCTCCAACATGGGTCTATGAGTGGCAAGATCCAGATTTTTATAACCAGATATTTTTACAATGGCAAACAACTTCACATTGGACGGGATTAAATTGGCAACAATACAAGGTGGATTTGTTACGCGAACATGGGATTGCGGTCATGTCTACCGAGGAGTACAACCGGACATGTTACAATTGGAATGAGGCACCATGGTCTTGAGTGTAGTAGGTCATTACATCACTTGTATTACTACATAAGCTATGTTCTATTTAACTATGTACTTTTAAATGGACATGTATGAACTATGTTTGAATCCTTGTGAAATTTATATTATGAGTGTTCTATGGACCATATATTGATAAAGTATGCCTAAGCCTATCATAAATACTTAACAAACTTCATGCCAAAATTTTCATCATTTTTACACCATGTTTCACCTCCTTTTTTATTTATTTACTTAAATTCCGGTTTCTGAGACTGTCAAACCGATTAACCGGTTAAACCGCTTGGCTTACCGAGAAAACCGATCGGCTAGCTGGTTTCTGATTCAAATATTTTCGTTTTCAAATTTTAGCCGGCTAGCCGATCGGTTTTATCGGTTTTCGCGGTTTTCGCCAAACCGGCCTAGAGCGATTTCTACGGTTCAAACGATTCAATCCCTGATACGGAGACATGGATCGGCACAGGGATTGGATACTACTTGGAAGCCACAGCGAGCTCTGAAACTTGTCGAAGTGTCAACGCACAGTTTCGTGTCACAGAGCCGGTGGTGAGCGGTGTAACAATTCAAACGACCGCTGCTACTGTTTGAAAGGCTGGCTAGGTCGCTGAAAGTTGTCAACTACGACGCCGAGCATACAGATGTGTGTACTGAAAGAAACGGTCATGGGTCAGCGTGCCACAAAAAAGTTCACACAAATTCAAAAGTGGTTCTTCGCTTAATTCTTGCACATACACATTCATGCAGAAAGAAGCATCGATGCACACGCCAGAATGCGTGTCGATCGCACGAGCCACACAGCGGTATGCGACACAGACAATGTGTGACTCCTTCGATTTGAAGTATTATTTATTATCTCTCTGCGCATAACAAAAAGTATAACAACTTAAATTCTAAATACCAACGCGTAAGACAAGCTCAAACATGCAATATTTAATATAGTTAATTAAACAGATAAAAGAGAGTGCAAATTTACATCAACCGCGCTGTCTAAACATTCGTGAATAAAAAAGAAATCTCAGGGAGTTGGTACTTGTCACACAAAATCGTGAGAAAATGCTGGCAAACTGAGGAAAGATATGTGCAGGGTGCGGCACTTGCATGAATGTAATCGAACATGGGGCTTGTTTAAATGATTCCTTGCAGATATTAGATCCTCTTTGTAAAATTCTTGCTACTACAAAAGTTTGAGCAAAGAATCTCAGGTGGGGATTTTATCCCCCCCCCCACCCCGGTTGACATTCAAAAAAAAAAAGTTTGAGCAAATGCTGTCAACCCATAGCTACAAAAGATGCGCGGGTATGGTGTTCTGCACCAGATACATCTGCTACAGGTCGAGAAAGGGCCGGGGTGTTAGGTCGCAAGCAGCTGAGAGCAGACCCGCCGGTGCGTGCCTGGTTCATTTGATTATTACACGGTCAGCTGTTATTAAGCGCAGTGTACACACTGAACGCCACTGGAAGGCGCTCTCGCGCTGCTGCTGCTACTGTTGTTCAGAGGACGACGCATACTCTGTTTTTTCCTCCATTTTTGAGCCACGTAATTAAAAGGATAAAAAAAATATTGGCGATGCTACTTGCAGCTGAAAGTGTCATGTCTCTATCTCATCAGTCATCACATTATTATGGTACAAACTGGCTGCCTATGGGAAGTAAACGGGGATGGTATAAGCAGCAACGAGGAAGACGGCGGACGAGATCCTGGCAAGTGGCAAGCGCCGTCAAAGCGCGCTGGGGATTCCGCACGAGCGCGCTGCTTGACCGCATCGTCGCCATCCGTTCCTTTTTCCGTCCCCGAAAGTTGACCGCAGCTACTTCTCTCTCTCTCTCTCTCTCTCTCTCTCTCTCTCAGCGAGTACTACTCCTGTACTTGCGCTGCGACCAGACGACCAGTCAAAGAATTCAACTTGCTCTATATTTTTATTGTTTTTCCTCTCTTGAGGCCTCAACTTGCTACCAGTACGGCGCCGGATCCGCACCAACAGACATGCCGGCCCCACCACCATTTCGGCCCCGATGTCACTATCCAAGTAGTGTTCGCCACTTGCTGCAACTTGCCATGAAACCGAGACGAGTTCTCGTCTCTCCGGTAATCCATCCATATAAATAGACAGGTACGAAAAGGCTTTTTTTCTCACCAACACATACACATCCTCAGCTTTATTCAACGCTTACTCGTTCCTCCCTCCACGCTCGATACACAAGCTGCCACGACAGCAACTGACACGTCGAGTGAGCTGAGGAGGAGGAAGAAGAAGAAGCAAGCAACATGGACAAGAATAATGGCTGCGGCGGCGTCAAGGTCACCTACATCGAGACGCAGTTCGTCACCTCCGACGCCGCGGGGTTCAAGGACCTCGTGCAGCGCCTCACCGGCAGGGCCGTCGCTCCTGCTCAAGCTTCGGCGGCGGTTGCGGCGCCGCCGCCGCTCAGGCCCAGGCCGTGCCGCGCCACCGCCATGCCGCAGGGATGCGGCTATTACACCACGCCGTCGGCGGGGTCCCACGGCCGCGCGCCGCCGTGCCAGATGGAGGAGCTCAACGACATGGCCGACTTGTCCGACCTGTTCTACTTCGGCGGCAGCGAACACCGTCGTGGCCCGCACGACGGTGGATACAACGATTTCCCGTACTGATCGACGGCCGTGGTCGATCGGGATTAGCTTGTCAAAATTATGGCACTAGTATGTACAAAGTGCAGCGTTTCTTTTTTTTCATTTTCTTTGTTGGCGATTAGTGCCATCATTCATTTGTTGTGCAACAGTATCTGCGGCTCCGACCCCCTGTTGGAAAACATTCTTTGGTATCTTGTGGAATTATAAACGATAATTTTGGCTCTGAAATCCTGAAACTGAACTCCACCGATTGAACATTTTGCGTGCTAGTACGATGTCAGATGCTACCATGATATATACTTCAGTTTTGTCGCAGCTAACATACTCGTCTCAAGGTAACAAAACAGAGATTCCACTGATAAAACAGAGATACCAATAAAAAAGCAATTAGTGACTGTAGCTCACTGCTCATCTACTTCCAAGTTTCGTTGCTGCAACAGGCCAAACCACCGTTGCATAACGCTGAAGCTTTGCACAAGCCGCAGCAGCATATTGACAGCGGCCAGAAACAGCTCAAAGCTCATAAACAGAGTGCCTACACAAGTCTAGCCTCCACCGTTTCCTATACATGTTATGACGTCACTTCTATGGGATCACACAACCTAACTTGATTGGCTGATTACATCGAGCATTCATCGAGCTTGCTTTTCGTCAGCTGGAATGCGGGAATCACCCAGGTTCCGCAGGTGCACTGCATGCCTGCCCAGTTGAACTGCCCCAGCAGAGCGTTGCATCCCATGCAGTAGAGCTTATGCGAGATATATCCTTCTTCCACTGCAAAACAAGTGGTTCAAACAAAAAGATATCAAATGTTAATGACGAACAACATTAGTCCCAAGTCATGTTAATGATGAATGCTCTGAAAAAAAAAAGAATGAGGAACTAACCAGCTTTCATCCATTTCATGGGCTCCACAAAGATGCACAAGCTACACTCAGGTTTCTTGTCATCCTCAACATCAGACTTCTTCCGTGTTCCAAAGTGCCCATCACCTCGACCTACTTTATGGGTAATTACATAGTCCTGAGTTGCAACCATTTGTCGACATCTCCTGCAGCGGTAAATAACACCTGGATCAGCGATTTGCTTTCCAGGGACACCATCAGTTTCCGCGACTGTCTCCTGTCGTGTTTCTGTGGTCTTTTGATCATCCTCCGGCGTTGCCTTTGGATCAGCTTGCTTCTCTGGGTTCCCATCAGTTTCAAAGACCGTTTCCTGACATGTTTCCACAGGCTCCAAATTGACCTCTGATCCTTGAATGTCATCAGTCTGCTTCTCAGGGTTCACATCAGTTTCTGTAACTTTTTTCTCGCATGTTTCCACAGGCTCTGAATCAAGCTTTGATCCTGGAATCTCATCAGTTTGATTCTCTTGGTTACCATCATTTTCCATATGATTTTGATTGGCATCAGGTTCTGACTTCTGTTGAATTTCCGGTTCTACCATCTCATCAGTTTCCATTTCCTGTATAACCCATGAGTATATCAACCGTGCAAAATTTACATGCTGGCATGCTATAAAACTAGAATAAATAATACAAAACCAGCTTACCATGTTGTTGAAATTTGAAAGTAAGGCCTCCATAACCGTACTGACTAGATTCTGCTTACACCTGCAGTGCTAACAAACAAATCATAAGAGATTGCACAGAGCACTGGTAACAAAGCAAAATGTACCCGACATATAGCAAATTAACAGAAATTCAAAAGTGTGGCTGATGTATTATTGTTGAATATGTATCCAGTTGAAGGAAGCTAATGTTTAGTTATCCAGAGTCCAAACCATCAGTTGCCATTAAGGACATGATTTGTAGAAACTGCATTCCATTACATGCATAACGGTTCTGTGATTTATGGCACTCTCTGATTTGAGCAAAGTCGTCATGACCCTGAGGTGTGAGTCTCGCGAGAATGTTTTGTATCCTCCAAACAATTTCTCCATTATGAATAAGAATTTTTTTCAAAGTGAAACCAAGTGTAGAAAAACTTATCTGTATTAAACTTATGTGTATATACAGCTCAGTTTCAATAAATTATTTAGTAATACCAATGAAACTAGTCAAATATTTCAGGCACAAGCATTGCCAATGCAGGATATTTTGGTTCAGGAAGGTGACCTCTTTGTTATTTGGCATGCCATGTCATTACTACTCCACATACTTCATCAGGCCAGAACATACCTGATCAGATCATAGATGTACAATTAAGTGTAGCGCACAATCAAAACCGATTTTTTTTTACTGCACAACTACATTCTGCTAAACAAAACAATCGGCTTTCAGTTAGTTTGGCTAGGAACCAAATACTGAGTAACTGTATCCTCGGTTTCCTTCCAGCGAATTCAGATTTCAGAACACCCAATTCAGAAGCCACGCAGGATTATACAGGTCGACCTTCTTCCAAGAACCACCAGAAACCTAAATATTCGCAGCGGGGCTCTAAATTCACCGAACCCCAAGACCTCACAAAAACCCAAGGGCAAGAATTAGGGGCGGACATATAGCCGAACACTAAATCCGTCCTAAAATGTATAAGTGGCATCCGCACACAAGGTGAAGAAATTCGTTGCTAATTGATGGGGGCAAAGGAAGATTTTGATTCGGTTGCTCACAGCAGTTAGAACATTACGAACCTCTCTATTAGAAAGAACAAAACATAAATCGTTGAAGCAAGTTAGGGTTCCTTACCAAAGAAGCAGCCAATCCCAGGTCCTGACGGACCCCACACTACACGCCGATTCAACACCGGCAAAGGGGAGGAGGAGGACGAATCAGGGGAAGAGAAAGAGTTCGTTCGGATTGCCAGTGCGCTTGTGCTGAAGCTGAAGGGGCCTGGCGGCGCGAGCGTGGGCGAAGCGGAGGACCCCGTGGGACAGGCTCAATAACGTGATACGTGTCGGTTCAGGCCACCGCGTTCGTGTTTCTTCTATTCTAATTTTCCTTAGTTTAAAAAATATATATAGTTTTCCTTTTCTTCGACTATTATAGTGTGTTTTCAAAAGTTAGAAAATATTCTTTTTGTAAGTTTTTTTTTTTACGGGAATACTGTAGGAGAAGCTCCCACTGTGTAAATCTTTTTGTAAGTTGATGATCTATCATTGTTAATCATGCCTACAAACAAAATGTGCAATCAAACTACGAGGATCCGACTTTGAAATTCAGTATCTCCCAAACTACTCGGCCCAACTCGAACTTCAAGTAATCCATAGAAAGAGCATAAAAACTACTACAAAAAGCCTCTATAGCACTCTAAACAAATTATTAGGCCTCTAAGAACCCTTAAAACAAAACCTAAACTGCTAAAAGTATATGTCTGACAGAACTGAATTGTATAAATGGACAAGAACATTCAGAATGCAAATGCTCTCATTAAAGTAAACGGGAAAATGTAAATGAATAGTCCTTGGAAATTTTTTGAAATGATTACAACTTTTGTTATTTGCAAATTTTCAAATTCGACACTCTGCCGTGCAGAACAGAAGGATTGTGCAATTGCTCTAGTGAGCAGACCTATTCAGAATCCATAATCCGCAAACAAGAAGAAGACTAACCAGTTTAATCACGTGGAAAGGAGTCCACGGTCTCTGCCTGACCTTCACGACAGCTCGAGGTGCAGAGCCGCGAGATGATGGCTCAGAGCTGCCACAGGTCAAACCAAACAGAATCTAACGCTGGTTACAGAGTAAACGACGCCTTCAAAATCAGGATTACCGAGTAAAACAATGCCTTCAAAATCAGGACGGATGCCTACGTACCTTGTGCTTGGTTGTAGGCTTGTAGCAGACCGCGTCGCGCGTTTCAGCGAAGTCAAGACCCTAAACACGGAGACAGCCAGACGAACCTTGCCTGCGATGCGAAGGCCAAGCTGCTCCCGCTTCTCACCGTGCTATCCCGATGGTGTCTAGCTGCCCTTGATCGACAATGCGTTCGATCGAGTTACGTGATTGGCGACGCGTTAATTAGCGGAAGCGGCAACGCAACTCGATTAGCGGAAGCGGGAGAGGGGGCGGGGCAGGTACGCGGCATCGTGCGGTGGAAAAAAGGAGACGATAAAACGGCAGAATCATAAAAAAGAACTGGATTTGATTCTGACGCGAATCGGGTATCCTTTCTATAACCATTGAACACGGACACATCGCAGTTTATCAAGCCAAAATCAAAAGACAAAATAACCACTGTATATCAGGATTCCTTTCGCCCTTGACCGCGACAGCAACCCAGCACCCCATTTGAAAACATACATAACATATTGTGAAATTGCTCGTCCAGGCTAAACAGAGCAAAACTTAAAGTTCTTGAGATTACGATATCTAAGAATGAATGCTTTTCTATGATCCATTCAGCATCCTTCCATTACCCAAGTCGAGCAAACATATCACGGTAGATGACACAACTGTATTTGAAGGAATATTTTCAGTGAAGTACTTAAGTGATAGAATGTTCAATAAAAAAGAAAATGGCAATATTGCCAGTATACACATCTATACCAGTCATCTTCAACTATTTATTCTTTGTTTCTCACAATCCTATAGAACTTAATTCGTACAAAACACAGCATCTCAGGCATCAGATCTGCAAAGCTCAGAAAGTCACGTCTCAAAAGATTTACTTAGCTGAATGCTTGCAGGACGATCAAGTTCCCCCACCAGTGGCAGCTCCTATTAGGCTGTTACACGTGCAGGTGAGTCCACTTCTAAATTAGCAGGAGTGCTGCAGTATTGTTTCCCTTGTTAAGGACTAACCTGGGCACTCGGCAGGTCTACTTCTGAGCTTGTACCAGTAGGCCATGGGTCCAGGTCAAGAGTACTCTCATAACGTATCAGCATATCAGGCACCATTCACGTTCAATGTGGCACTATCATCAAACTTGCTTTGGCACCATCTGAAATTTTAAATCCGCGGCCAATGACCTCAATATACTCAGTTATTGCAGCAAGGAAAGGACTTATACTAAATTGGAGAATGAAAAAAATGCAGGCATCTATAAAAAAAAAAAAGGCATACAAGATAAAAACTAGAGAAAATTATATAATTTTTTTTACTGCCACTTATTGCGAATAGAAGGATCAGACCAAACTCAGGTCAAAATTCTTCCACAGTGGCCATGGGACTGAGGTGCCAACACATGGTTGCTAATGAGATAATCCCTATATATTTTATTTATTGACATTCGAACAGCCTAGGTAGTTCAAATTTGACTTAATAATGTCTTAGCGTCAACAGTTTGGATACGGAGGAGTACAACATTGAAAGTCCATTGCCGCTTTAACCTCCATGTGTACCTTAGGGAAAAAAAAAACCTTTGGCATCCTTAATTTTCATGATATTGATGTTTCTTCCCCAGACATTTACCCGCGGATTCGACCTTCAAGCTCATTTGGCAGGGAATCTCCCAACTTTTCCTCCCATTTCTGAGATCTTTTGAGCATTAATATATGATAGGATATCCCATAGTTTAACTTGTTTAGATGAAATGGAAATGTCAGAATTTGGAAGGAACAGCTGGAAGAACTGAAGGTTCAGATATCAACCCCACTCGGATTTTGGCACGAACATGCAAATGCAGCGGTCTGGCTTGTTCCTGGTTGAGACCCTCACCTATTTCTTAAACTTCTGCATCTTCTACTCATTTTCCCTCCCCATGTGTGTGCCCCAACTTCAATGGGTCAGGTGGTACAGCCTACTCTGCATCTGTAAGATAATTGGAGTGGCTATGACAAAGTTAGTTAATGAACTACTGTATTTCGGTCCCAAGAAAAAAAGTAAGTTGATGGTGGCTTTTGCATAATACCCAGCTGAGGGTACATGAATGGAGCAGATGCTAGTGAGGGGGATGCAAGAAAAGAGGGGAAGAAGGTGAAGTCCATGATATGTTGGTGCCAGGTGGATCAGGCTAGGCAAAGCCACCTTTGATCAAATTTGAACCACTCAGACAGGTTTGTGTTAGTGTCCTAAATATAACTATGCACCTACTCGGATCTATCCTGCAAGTAGTTAGAGCTACCATCCAAATACAATTAATCTTCAAGCTAACTATACGACCCTTTGGACATGATATGGTCATTAACAAGAAATCTTAATCATACAATTCCTATAGTAGTACTATAAAGTATTACGGAAACATTATATTCCTAAAGTAGTTCTCACAAAATCGAACAAAACTGTTCCTTAAATAAAATCTAATAAAACTATTTCCATGTGATCAATTAAATGTAGATAGTTCTCATAAATGGTTGAATGTACCAGTACTATTTCCATGTGATTAATATATTGCGTGATAAGAGTAGAAGAAATTTGGCATCGTATTTATTTGGATGATGAATGAAGATAGTACTTTGCAAATAAATGCTACTCAAACAATTATATCATATTTAGTAAATAATTTGTTCATAAGGTACTTGGTACGTCTAGTTTTGAGGAATAAACAGATAATTGGTAATATGTGACTCAAAAAATCGAAATTTTAGAAAATGCAATAAAATTTGTCTTGTTTTCTATTAAAAAACAGTACCTATAATAAGTGGCCGTCATGTGGAAGAGAATGTCATTTCCCTAGGGCATAAAAAGCATAAACCATGTTCATATGATACTTTCACTAGGTCATGGGCAGATGTTATTTTCATATGTTTAAGTAGGGAACAAGGTTCAGATAAGATAAAAGGTTTGCTTCCACAAGATGTTAACATGTACTGAGCAAATCATCTAAGATGAAACATGAATTACGTTTACAAAGAAGCAGACCTAAGAGCACAGAAAATCCGTCATGCCAAGCATCAGAAATTACCAAGCCTGTCCAACATTCAGCAGAGCACAACAAAGTCTGAAGTCTTTTTTCCTTTTTGGAAATGGGCATAGTCCTTTCCCTTGCTAAAGTAACGGAAAACAGAGTTTGTTACACCAGCATGCACAGGGTACGAATGAGAGACTTTCATTTAAGAGACTTAACAAGCTAGGTTTAACAAGCATAAACTCCCGCGCTATACAGCACAAAAGACATAAGATACATCTCAATTCCTACTTCCTGCAGAATGATCAGAAGGGCCTCCAACTGCCTTCACATACAGCTTAAAGTTAGTGGGCATAGCCAAACAAAGCTTGGGCATTGGCCATAAGTTTACCCACACGCCAGGATTCCTCTATTCACGGATATCGTGACCTCAGTCCCCACAAGTATTGACCCCAATATTAGCACAGATAATTGGTGATATGCAACAAAAAAGTCAAACAATTGTACCCTTTTGAAAATGATAAATATCATTAAGAGATAGCACACATAAAATGGTTCAATGGTATAGTTATCGCTTAGACTTCGAATCTGGTAACCAGACAAATACTGGCAACGCCTCTCTTTATTGTCTAGGAAACAAACAAAACAAACCACTCAAAAGTTGAACTGTCCAACCTTCGGGAAAATGATAAATATCATGTTAAGTGATGACAGGCATCAAATGGTTCCATGGTGTAGTGGTTATCACTCCAGACTTTGAATCTGGCAACCTGGGTTCGAATCCCGGTGGGACCTACTTTTTTGTTTTGAGGAATACAACAGGTAATTGGTGATATGCCACTCAAAAGATCCAAACTTCTAGAAAATGTAATTAGAGTTCTCTTGTTTTATAGGAAAAAAACAGACATGACTTTTTTAGGGGGAAAAGACCAGACATGTGCCCCTAAAAAGTCGAACAATCGAACCTTTTGGAAAAAAGGTTAAATATCATTTTAAGTGATCACACACATCAAACGGTTCCATGGTGTAGTTGTTATCACTCCAGACTTTGAATTTGGCAACCTGGGTTCGAATCCCGGTGGGACCTACTTTTTGTAGTTTTGAAGAATAAACAGGTAATTGGTGATATGCAACTCAAAAAACCCAAATTTTTAGAAAATGCAAAAAGATTTGTCTTGTTTTCTATGAAAAATACCTATAATAAGTGGCCGTCATGTGGAAGAGAATGTCATTTCCCTAGGGCATATAAAGCATAAACCATGTTCATATGATACTTTCACTAGGTCATGGACAGATGTTACTTTCATATGTTTAAGTAGGGAACGAGGTTCATATAAGATAAAAGGTTTGCTTCTACAAGATGTTAACAAGTACTGAGCAAAGCGTCTAAGATGAAACATGAATTACGTCTACAAAGAAGCAGACCTAAGAGAACAGAAAATCCGTCATGCAAAGCATCAGAAATTACCAAGCCTGTCCAACATTCAGCAGAGCACAACAAAGTCTGAAGTCTTTTTTCCTTTTTGGAAATGGGCATAGTCCTTTCCCTTGCTAAAGGAACAGAAAACAGAGTTTGTTGCACCAGCATGCACAGGGTACGAAAGAGAGACTTTCATTCAAGAGACTTAACAAGCTAGGTTTAACAAGGATAAACTCCCACGCTATACAGCACAAAAGACATAAGATACATCGCAATTCCTACTTCCTGCAGAATGATCAGGAGGGCCTCCAACTGCCTTCACATACAGCTTAAAGTTAGTGGGCATAGCCAAACAAAGCTTGGGCATTGGCCATAAGTTTACCCACACGCCAGGATTCCTCTATTCACGGATATCGTGACCTCAGTCCCCACAAGTATTGACCCCAATATTAGCACAGATAATTGGTGATATGCAACGAAAAAGTCAAACAATTGTACCCTTTTGAAAATGATAAATATCATTAAGAGATAGCACACATAAAATGGTTCAATGGTATAGTTATCGCTTAGACTTCGAATCTGGTAACCAGACAAATACCGGCAACACCTCTTTATTGTCTAGGAAACAAACAAAACAAACCACTCAAAAGTTGAACTGTCCAACCTTCAGGAAAATGATAAATATCATGTTAAGTGATGACAGACATCAAATGGTTCCATGGTGTAGTGGTTATCACTCCAGACTTTGAATCTGGCAACTTGGGTTCGAATCCCGGTGGGACCTACTTTTTTGTTTTGAGGAATACAACAGGTAATTGGTGATATGCCACTCAAAAGATCTAGAAAATGTAATTAGAGTTCTCTTGTTTTATAGGAAAAAAACAGACATGACTTTTTTAGGAGGAAAAGAACAGACATGTGCCCCTAAAAAGTCGAGCAATCCAACCTTTTGGAACAAAGGATAAATATCATTTTAAGTGATCACACACATCAAATGGTTCCATGGTGTAGTGGTTATCACTCCAGACTTTGAATCTGGCAACCTGGGTTCGAATCCCGGTGGGACCTACTTTTTTGTTTTGAGGAATACAACAGGTAATTGGTGATATGCCACTCAAAAGATCTAGAAAATGTAATTAGAGTTCTCTTGTTTTATAGGAAAAAAACAGACATGACTTTTTTAGGAGGAAAAGAACAGACATGTGCCCCTAAAAAGTCGAGCAATCCAACCTTTTGGAACAAAGGATAAATATCATTTTAAGTGATCACACACATCAAATGGTTCCATGGTGTAGTGGTTATCACTCCAGACTTTGAATCTGGCAACCTGGGTTCGAATCCCGGTGGGACCTACTTTTTGTAGTTTTGAAGAATAAACAGATAATTGGTGATATGCAACTCAAAAAACCCAAATTTTTAGAAAATGCAAAAAGATTTGTCTTGTTTTCTATAAAAAATACCTATAATAAGTGGTCGTCATGTGGAAGAGAATGTCATTTCCCTAGGGCATATAAAGCATAACCCATGCTCATATGATACTTTCACTAGGTCATGGTCAGATGTTATTTTCATATGTTTAAGTAGGGAACGAGGTTCAGATAAGATTAAAGGTTTGCTTCTACAAGATGTTAACATGTACTGAGCAAATCGTCTAAGATGAAACATGAACTACGTCTACAAAGAAGCAGACCTAAGAGAACAGAAAATCCGTCATGCAAAGCATCAGAAATTACCAAGCCTGTCCAACATTCAGCAGAGCACAACAAAGTCTGAAGTCTTTTTTCCTTTTTGGAAATGGGCATAGTCCTTTCCCTTGCTAAAGTAACGGAAAACAGAGTTTGTTACACCAGCATGCAGAGGGTACGAATGAGAGACTTTCATTTAAGAGACTTAACAAGCTAGGTTTAACAAGAATAAACTCCCACGCTATACAGCACAAAAGACATAAGATACATCTCAATTCCTACTTCCTGCAGAATAAGGGCCTCCAACTGCCTTCGCATAGAGCTTAAAGTTAGTGGGCATAGCCAAACAAAGCTTGGGCATTGGACATAAGTTTACCCACACGCTAGGATTCCTCTATTCACGGATATCGTGACCTCAGTCCCCACAAGTATTGACCCCAATATTAGCACAAATAATTGGTGATATGCAACAACAAATGTCAAACAATCCTACCCTTTGGAAAATGAGAAATATCATTAAGAGATAGGACACATAAAATGGTTTAATGGTATAGTTATCACTTAGACTTCGAATCTGGTAACCTGACAAATACCGGCAAGACCTCTCTTTATTATCTAGGAAACAAACAAAACAAACCACTCAAGAGTTGAACTGTCCAACCTTCAGGAAAATGATAAATATCATATTAAGTGATGACAGACATCAAATGGTTCCATGGTGTAGTGGTTATCACTCCAGACTTTGAATCTAGCAACCTAGGTTCAAATCCTGGTGGGACCTACTTTTTTGTTTTGGGGAATACAACAGGTAATTGGTGATATGCCACTCAAAAGATCCATGCTTCTAGAAAATGTAATTAGAGTTCTATTGTCTTTTAGGAAAAAAAAAACAGACATGACTTTTAGGGGGAAAAGAACAGGCAGCTTGTAATGTGCCCCACAACAGCCGAAACATCCAACCTTTTGGAAATAGGATAAATAACATTATAAGTGATCACATACATCAAACGGTTCCATGGTGTAGTGGTTATCACTCCAGACTTTGAATCTGGCAACCTGGGTTCGAATACCGGTGGGACCTACTTTTTTGTTTTGAGGAACAAACAGTTAACTGGTGATATGCTACTCAAGATATCTAAACTTTTGGAAAATGTAATTAGAGTTCTATTGTATTTTTGGAAAAAAAAAACAGACATGACTTTTAGGGGAAAAAGAACAGGCAGCTTGTAATGTGTCCCTCAACATCCGAATAATCCAACCTTTTGGAAAAAAGGATAAATATCATTTTAAGTGATCACACACATCAAACGGTTCCATGGTGTAGTGGTTATCACTCCAGACTTTGAATCTGGCAACCTGGGTTCGAATCCCGGTGGGACCTACTTTTTTTGTAGTTTTGAAGAATAAACAGGTAATTGGTGATATGCAACTCAAGATATCTACTCCCTTTGTTCCCGTTTTTGTTGTCGTCAGTTAGTTCAAAGTCGAACAAGCCAGCGATAACAACAACAGAACAGAGTAAACTTTTAGAAAATGCAATAAGATTTATCTTATTTTCTTTGAAAAACAGTACATATAATAAGTGGCCACCATGTCGAAGAGAAGGCCATTTCCCTAGGGCATATAAAGAAGAAACCATCTTCATATGATACTTTCACTAGATCATGGACAGATGTTATTTTCATCTGTTCGAGTAGGGAACAAGGTTCAGATAAGATAAAAGTTTTGCTTCTGCACGATGTTAACATGTACTGAGCAAAGCGTATAAGATGCAACATGAATTATGTCTGCAAAGAAGCAGAACATGGCTACAGAAAATCCATTATGCAAAGCATCAGAAATTACTGAGACTGTCAAACATTGAGCAGAGCACAATAAGTCCGAAGTTTTTTGTTTTTTGTTGTTTTTTGGAAATGGGCATGGTCCTTCCCTTACTAAAGTAACGGAAAACAGAGTTTGTTACACCAGCATGCACAGGGTACGAATGAGAGATTTTCATTTAAGAGACTTAACAAGCTAGGTTTAACAAGCATAAACACCCACCCTATACAGCACAAAAGACATAAGATGCATCTAAATTCCAACTTCCTGCAGAATTATCAGAAAGGCCTCCAACTGCCTTCGCGTACAGCTTAAAGTTAGTGGGCATAGCCAAACAAAGCTTGGGCATCGGCCATAAGTTCACCCACACGCCAGGATTCCTCTATTCACGAATATCGTGATCTCTGTCCCCACAATTATTGACCCTAAATTAGCACAGATAATTAGTGCTATACAACTAAAAAGTCGAACAATCCTACCCCTTGGAAAATGATAAATATCATTAATATATAGCATACATAAAATGGTTCAATGGTATAGTTATCACTCCAGACTTCAAACCTAGTAACCTGACAAATACCGGTAAGACCTCTCTTTATTATCTAGGAAACAAACAAAATATCACCCAAAAGTTGGAACTGTCCAGCCTTTTGGAAAATGATAAATATAATATTAAGTGACCACAGACACCAAATGGTTCCATGGTGTAGTGGTTATCACTCCAGACTTTGAATCTGGCAACCTGGGTTCGAATCCCAGTGGGACCTACTTTTTGTTTTGAGGAATACAACAGGTAATTGGTGATATGCCACTCAAAAGATCCAAACTTTTAGAAATGTAATTAGAGTTCCCTTGTTTTATAGGAAAAAAACAAACATGACTTTTAGGGGGGAAAGAACAGACATGTGCCCCTAAAGAGTCGAACGATCCAACCTTTTGGAAAAAGGATAAATATCATTTTAAGTGATCACACACATCAAATGGTTCCATGGTGTAGTGGTTATCACTCCAGACTTTGAATCTGGCAACCTGGGTTCGAATCCCGGTGGGACCTACTTTTTGTAGTTTTGAGGAACAAACAGTTAACTAGTGATATGCTACTCAAGATATCTAAACTTTTGGAAAATGCGATTCCGTTTAATACCATGCACGATACAGGAGGGAGGGAGAGAGAGAGAGAGAGAGAACTAAGAAAGTTGGATTGGATGGCAACTTCTTTTTCAGCCTATGAAATAACCAAACCCCGTTAATTATGGTAGAAACTAGCTAAATAAAAAATTGAAGTAAACTAGAGGATTTTCAAACAAGTTAAATAAGAACTATCAAAACCACATGATTGTACCAATTTTGATTTAGTTTTGCACCCAAACATGCGCTGCATGTGGAGAAATGCTGTTGTACAATGGCAGCAATATTAGGACTTAGGAATGAAATATATGGGATCACTATAACAAAGTATCCCTACAAGAAATAGGAGTAACTGTCCGAAACACGGAATGATCAAATCTCTGCATGCCATATCCAGTGAGAAGCAAATGTTGGTTAAAGCGCCAAGAACCTACGCGCAATGGCACATCAACAAAACCTCAACCTATTCCATATGTTTTTTTTAAAACATCATGAGTTATGCAATGAGATGACACTAACTAATCTTTGTAATCTACAACCATCATCAAGAACATAGAAACCTCACAAGTCTGCTATACAAAAAGACATGCAGCAACAGGTAGCCATATAAACATGAGGTTGAGGATGATGTCAAGGAATGTACAGTACAACAAATTGCCACTAACTGTGTCATCAGCTAGAGTGACATTGATGTCAATGACTATGGCCTTTAATATTGAAAACTGAAAAGACCACAATGGCTTCGTAGCATAGCGCGTTCTTAATTTTGTTACGAAGTTAAGCAACTTTGAAATATTTCTCAGGTATTCACCTCACCAAATTAAATTTCAAGATTCAACCATTCACGAGAATTGCACAATTCACTACTACAGTCAAACCTCAAGTTGTAATGATGTAGTTAATACTTTGATCACGCAACAAATTTCCTTATATTGACTCAATAATAGTTGTGCAAATTTTACATCAATTACAAATTTCTACTTTTCTTTCCTGCAGTACCTAAACATAATGAGTGGCAGTCAAGTGGAAGAAAATATCATTTCCTTAGGGTATATAAGGAAGGAACCATCTGCATATGATAGTTTCACTAGGTCGTGGATAGATTTATTTTCATCTGTTTCAGTAAGGAATGAGGCTGAAACAAGATTAGAGGCTTGCAGCAGCAATATGATAAAATACAAGTGAACAGAGTGTCGACATCTACATGAATTATGTATGCAAAAAGAAGCAGTCCTAACAGAGAACATGCCTAGAGAAAATCTGTTATGCAACCTAACAGCAATGGCACCAGAAATTACCAAATATTGAGCAGAGCACAACAAATCTACAGGTTTCCTTTTTTGTTTTGACATGAGCAGTTTGTCCTTTTCGGCTTTTTCCATTGCTAAAATAATGAAAAATAGAGTTTGCTACAACCAGAAAGTCCAGCATAGGGTTGGATCAGATATTTGGGATAAGCGGGCTTAACTAGCCCGCACTATACAGCACAAAAGACAATCTAAATTCCAACTTCGTGTAGAATGGTCAGAAGGGCCTGTAACTGCTATCTCATTCCCCTCTACAGATCTACAGGTTGGGAGGGGCAGATCCGGACAGAGCTTGCGCTCCGTCCATAAGTTTACCCACCTCGTCCCGAATTCTACTAGTCGCGCGCACGATGAGCCAAACCCCACAATTATCTACCCCGCATAACTAACCGCGTGAACGAACAGTTGATAAAGCGACACCCTCAAAAGCAATGCTTAAAACAGGACGCAGCGAGAGGCAGGTTACCTGGTTGGATGGTGCCCAAGGCGGAAGCAGGGGAGCCGTCGAGGACCGCGTCAGCAGCTAGATCGACGCCCCCAGACTAGACGCATGATACGGCGGCCAGGTCGCCCCCGCGCGGGCAGGCTGCGGTGGGTCGCCCTTCCTGCCGCGGCGTGTGGAGCGAGAAGCCGCGACGCTTTCCTTGGGACGGGGACGAGACGCAGTGTGCGGTTGACGGTAGGCGACGGCCGGCGGCGCCATTGCGCGGCCTAGGGCTTGACGCCTTGACCTTGACGCAGCGGCAGCGGGCGAGCGTGAGTGGCAGACGACGGCAAGCCGTGGGACGGGCGGTAGGTGGAAGTGGAAGGGCAGCGTGGCCGCGCCGAGTTGACCAGTTCTTTTTGGGCCATGACGACGACCCGCGTATCCATCAGCCCAACAAAGGAGATTTTGCTTGGGCTGGAGGATCAGCCCACGTCCGACGGACAAATCTCGCGCGCCAGAAAAGGAACGTCCGCGAAGCATTCTGCTAACTGGTGAGAAGGAGATGACGTGTCCGCGTCCCCTCTCGCGGCGCCGTACGCTTGCCGCTCGTGTGACGCGCCGCGGCGGCGGCCTCCGTCGCTCCTATCCTCGCCGCCGCACGTGTCGCCTCCTCGTCGACACGCGTCGCGCCCCGGTCGTCCGCGGACCGCCCATCGCCAATTTTATAAGCCTCCCGCCGATCACGCAATTGCATGCCCATCACAACCCACAATCCCCACCACGGTCACCCACTCACACTAGAGACCACTGCCAGTCGAGGGAGAGAGGTCGATCGCTTTGTTGTTTCTGTGGCAGTAATGGCGTCGCAGCAACAGGCCAGGAAGCCGAGCGCGAAGGGCCACGAGGAGGAGAGAGGTCAGCAGGGGCAAGCGATGAACCTGGAGGAGATCGGCAAGTACCGGGCCGAGGCGCAGCAGCGGTCCGCCGACGCCATCCGCGCCGCCGAGGAGCGGTTCAACAGGGCCAACCAGCAGAGGCAGCATGAAGGCCAGGGGCGCGCGCACGGGACCGTGGTCGCGTTGCAGGAGGGCACCAAGCCGCATCCTCCCGCGAAGCAGCAGCACGAGGAGGGGGAGGGACATGTTGGCCAGGAGAGCGAGGCGAAGCAGTGGCTGGCGGAGACGGCCAGCGACGCGAGGGAGCGGTGCAACCGGGCCATGGGGCAAGGCGACAAGGGCCGTCATCAGTCGTACGCCACGGCGGCGTCGCGCGGGAAGGAGGAGGGCGGCCAGGGCCAGCTGCTGACGAGGCAGGCCGAGATGGGCCACGGCCGCGAGGCCCACAAGGCCTCTGGCGACGACGAGGCCGCGCGCGCCGCGGTGGAGAAGCACGAGAACAAGGGCAAGCAGCAGGCCGGTGGACAGCAGCAGCAGAGCGCCAAGGACACGGCCAAACACGCCGCGGACAAGGGCGCCGAGACCAAGGACGCCGGCGTGCGCGGCGCGAAGGCGACGGCGGAGAAGGCCCAGGAGACCACCCAGCAAGCCACGGGGACCGCAGTCGACTACACCAAGCAGGCGACCTCGAAGGCCAAGGACGCCAGTGCCGGCGCGGCGGGAACGACGGCGGAGTACGCCAAGCAGGCCGCGGCCAAGACGAAGGACGTCACGGCCAGCGCGGCGGGCACGACGGCGGAGTTCGCCAAGGCCGCGGCGGAGAAGGCGAAGGAGGCGGCGGTGGCGACGGCGCGGACGACGGCGGGGTACACGCAGACGGCGGCGGTGAAGGCCAAGGACGCGGCGGTGGCCACGGGCGCGCAGGTGGCGCAGAAGGCCACGGAGGTCACGGCGGTCGCGGCGGAGCGGGTGGCTGGGTTCGCCAGGGAGAAGGCCGAGCAGGGGAAGGAGGCCGAGGAGCCCGGGGACGACGTGGCCGCCAAGACGGCGGCCCAGCAGGATTCGACGGCGGACGAGGCCCGCGACGTGACCGGACGTTATCGGCGCGACGACACGGCGGGAGGCGCCGCCGTGGGTAATAAGGTGAAGGACGCCGTGGCGCAGAAGGCGAGCGACACTGTCTGGCGCGTCAAGGACACGGCCAAGGACGCGGCTGGCGGCGTCGCACAGAGGACGAGGGACACGGCCTCGCAGGTAGGGCACAAGGCCGGGGAAGCGACGCAGAGGGCCAAGGTACTTTTGCACGCGCATCGACGCTACCCACTCTGGTGCTCAAGGCGTTGCTTTGTATGACTCTGTATGTACGTAGCTGATGGCTCAGCTGTGACGCAGGGAGGCCATGGCGAGGAGGAGGGCGGCGGCGGTACCACGATCGTCGGCGACGTCCTGGAGGCGGTGGGGGCGACGGTGGTCGGGCTTGCGCAGCACACCAAAGGGATCGTAGCCGGCGAGGAGGAGGTCGTCCCCGGCGACGTCGTGGAGACAGCCAAGGAGAAGGTCGCCGGAGCCAAGGAAGAGACCAAGCGCAAGACCGCTTGAGGAGGGGATCGGAAGACTCGTCAGTCTCTCGCGCGTCGGCGCCCGGGTGGGTTGCCTGTCTATACTACGTGTACCGCTGGTGCGACGTACGTGCCCGCCCAGCCGAGTAGAATAATGTAGGTCGTCACCGCTACCACCAGTTATGTGACGTTATGTAGCTGTACTCCCGTATATACATGTATGCAGTGTGTATTTTGTGAATATATGTGTGTGTCGTGAATGCTGTACAGGTAGTAGACTACGACGATGCGTCTTAACATGCGCTGTGTGTGTCTTGCGCGTCGATCGTAAGCTAGCTGCAACTGAAAATGGCATGCCAATAAATTTCACGACACGGCAACTCTCTCTTTTAGCATTTCACCTTTCGCGCATCAACCTGTAGTGCTCTCATCCCGCACCAGAATTGTGAGACGCCACACTTAGAATCTGTAATCCGGCCCCTTTCTTGGTCTCTGGTCGGCGATGTGTCCGGAGCTGGTCACTATATGGAAGTTACTTTCCATCTCTCTAAAAACAAAGACCAACTTGCATCGGGGGAGACGACTTGCATTGACCCCGTGGTATGAGAGGCAGGGATTACCCCCGTGTCTTCCACGGCGAAAGGCGAAGACCAGCAGCAGGGACATTATCCACTGTTAGTCACACACACTATCTCTTGGACCTGTGTACAAGTCTCTCAAATCCGAACCAAACAGTGGTCTGCAAATTTCCTGCTGCTCACAATGGCCAGGCCAAGCATTCTCGTCCTGCTCCTCCTCATCCCCATCTTGCTCGCTTCCAGTTCTGACTTGCCGTTGCAGGACAACGATGAGCTCCAAGCTCTCTTGACCATCAAGCAAGATTGGGGTAACCCTCCTGCACTCCGTTCATGGAAGAATCACAATAGTAGTAACCCCGTTGCCTCCGGTTCTTCCAGTCACTGCAAATGGGTTGGCGTTGCTTGCAACGATGATGGCCATGTGACTGCCCTCTCCTTCCAGAACTTCCAAATATCCGGCCCAATCCCAGCTTCTATTTGCAATCTCAAGAACCTATCATACATAGACCTTTCCTACAACAATCTCATCCGTGAGTTCCCGACAGCGCTTTACAGCTGCTCAGTTCTGCAATACCTCGACCTCTCCAACAATGGTTTCTCCGGTGCTCTGCCGGCTGACATCAACAAGTTGTCACCGGGGATCGAGCACCTCAACTTATCGAGCAATAACTTCACAGGCAGCGTGCCGTCAGGAATTTCCGGGTTTGCAAAGCTCAAGTCCCTTGTTCTTGACACTAATGCCTTCGACGGGAGTTATCCAGCAGCAGCCATCAGAAACCTCACCGAACTCGAGACCTTGACACTAGCTAGCAACCCGTTCACGCCGGGGCCAGTTCCTGAAGAGTTCAGCAAGCTGACGAAGCTGAGGACGCTCTGGTTGTCGGGGACGAACTTGACTGGTGTCATCCCTAACTCCCTCTCGGCGCTCACCGAGCTGACGGTATTGGACCTATCACAAAATAATCTTCATGGTGAAATCCCCGGGTGGGTTTGGAACCACCAGAAGCTGCAGTTGCTGTACCTCTACGCCAACAACTTCACCGGTGGGATCGGACCCAGCATCAACGCCACCAACATGGTCGAGCTCGACCTTTCTATGAATAGTCTGACGGAACCGATACCAGAGGCTATCGGTAACATGAAGAACTTGAAGCTGCTGTTCCTGTACTTCAACAAGATTAGTGGGCCCATTCCGGCAAGCGTGGGGCTGCTTCCGAACCTGAGGGACCTCCGGCTATTTAACAACATGCTGACGGGGCAGCTCCCGCCTGAGCTGGGGAAGCACTCGCCACTCGGCAACCTAGAAGTGAGCCACAACATGCTCTCGGGCCACGTCCCGGACACCCTCTGCTCCAACAAGAATCTCTACGACCTCGTCCTCTTCAACAACAGTTTCTCCGGCGAGTTGCCGGCAAGCCTGGGCGACTGCGACACGCTGGACAACATCATGCTATACAACAACCACTTCACTGATATGTTCCCCTCGTCGGTGTGGTCAACATTCCCGAAGCTGACCAACGTCATGTTACAGAACAATGACTTCACTGGTGTTCTACCAACTGAGATATCCTCTAACATCTCACGAATTGAGATCGGGAACAACAGGTTCTCTGGCGCGATACCAACATCGGCAACGGGACTACTTGTGTTCAAGGCAGAGAACAACTGGTTCTCCCATGGGCTACCGGCGGACATGAGCAAGCTCGCCAACCTCACAGATCTGAACCTTGCCGGGAACCAGATTACTGGATCTATACCACCATCCATAGTAGCTCTGAATAGACTCACCTCTCTCAACCTCAGCGGCAACCAGCAGATATCGGGACCGATCCCTGCAGCGATCGGGCAGCTATCTATGCTCACCATCCTTGATCTCGCAAACAACAGCCTCGTCGGCGACATACCAGTGAGTTTCGACAACCTCCATCTCACCTTTCTGAATCTCTCCAACAATCAGCTCACGGGCATGGTACCAGCCACACTTTTAAGCTCAAGTTACGATAGAAGCTTCCTTGGTAATCCTAGATTATGTGTTGGACGACTCGACTCTGGCCTACCCCTCTGGTTGTGTCTCGGAGACGACGGGGGGCATAGTTCTTCCAGAAGAAGAAGAAGAAACACAATCATTGTAATAATTGTACTGATATCTAGTGTTGCTCTTGTTGGCTCTGTCGCTGTCGTATGGTTGGTCATCAGGAGCAAGAAGAATCAGCGAGATGTTACGTCGTGGAAGATGACACCATTTCATCAGCTGAGCTTCACCGTGCACGACGTGCTCACCAAAATCAGGGAAGAGGATGTGATCGGGCGAGGCGGTTCAGGAAAGGTGTACCGCATCCACCTCGGTTGCCAGAACGATGAAGAACACGGCGGCGGCAGTGATGAGGCAGCGGCAATAAGCCATCACTCCACGGTGGCCGTGAAGAAGATCGGCAACGCCGGGAAGCCCGACGCGAGCCTCGTCAAGGAGTTCGAGGCAGAGGTGACGTCGCTAGGCGGCCTCCGCCACGACAACATCATCAACCTGCTCTGCTGCATCTCCGGCGACGACACCAAGCTGCTCGTCTACGAGTACATGGAGAACGGGAGCCTTGACCGCTGGCTGCACCGGCGCGGGCACCACCGCGCCGACGACATGCCGGGACCGCTGGACTGGCAGACGAGGCTGAGCGTCGCCGTCGACGTGGCGCGAGGGCTCAGCTACATGCACCACGACTTCACGCGGCCGGTGATCCACCGCGACGTCAAGTGCAGCAACATCCTCCTCGACTGCGGGTTCAGCGCCAAGATCGCTGATTTCGGGCTCGCTCGGATCCTCGCCAAGTCCGGCGAGTCGGAGGCGGCGTCGGGCGTTTGCGGAACGTTCGGTTACATTGCTCCAGGTTAGTGTCACTTCACTGCATCTTTGAATCTTTCTCTACTTACAACCCCATGTACGTGTACACACTACCATAGTACCATGTACTCAATGCGTGTGGGAAGTGCGTGGAATCTGGTTGCAGAGTACGTGAACAGAGCAAAGGTGAGCGAGAAGGTGGACGTGTACAGCTTCGGCGTGGTGCTGCTGGAGCTGGCCACGGGGAGGGGGCCGCACGACGGCGGCGCGGAGTCCGGCAGCTGCCTGGTGAAATGGGCGGCGAAGCGGTACAGGGACGGCGAACCGTGCGCCGACTTGGTCGACGGCGAAATCAAGGACCCGGCCTACCTGGACGACATGGTGGCCATGTTCGAGCTCGGCGTGGTCTGCACGGCGGAGGATCCGGCGTCCAGGCCGCCGATGAGCGAGGTCCTTCACCGGCTCCTCCAGTGCGACCGGAATGGGAATAATGGGATGTCCGGCGACGAAGACGAGGACGCGGCTGAAGACGTGTGGGGCGTTGGTTCTTTGGAGTGTCTCGTTGAGATGTGCGTCAGGACTCCGGTATTGCCGCAGCTACACAATCCGCTGGACCAGGAACACCAATGAAAAGGCTGCTCAGGGTATCTGCTAGTACAATGTATGCTGGGCCGGCTGTGGTTCTCCATCGCCTTTTCGGCTGGTTCTCCACTGATCTTGACCACCACGTGGAAACATGTTCTCGCTTCTTTTGTCACCTAGATGGTTCGTTTCTTCTTTCTTTTTTTCTTTCTTTCTGTCAGAGATGAAATATTTGGAGTTACCACAAACTGACATCCTGGGCAGGCAAGATGATGATCCTCATCGTGCATTCGTGCATGCTAAAATTTCGCTCGCTTTAACTCAAAGGGCGCGGCGGTACGGTCGCTGAAATATTTTGAGTACATGATGATCCTCGTTGTGCCCAAGCACATGAAGGGAAAAAAAAAAATCCTTATGTCATTGCAAATAAGCAAAGGTTATGTCAAAAATAAAATCTATTATATATATATATATATATTTGACCAACAAAAGAAGTCATCACGTTCGCTTTCAAGGGCTAGAAATTTTCACATTAATCGGAGAAAATAAGAAGAAAAAATTACCCACCACTGTCATTACGAAAAACTTAAACTAAGATACCCTTTAGTAAGTTATTACATTAACCGTCACTGCCATTATGAAATATTAAACTGAAATACCCTTAAAAAAATTATTAAATTACCCACCTATTTGATCAACAAAAGAAGTCACCACGTTCGCTCTCAAGGGCTAGAAATTTTCACATTAATCAGAAAAAATAAGAAGAAAAAATTACCAACCACTATTATTACAAAAAAATTAGACTAAAATACACTTTAGTAAGTTATTAAATTACCCACCACTGCCATTATAAAATATTAAACTGAAATACTCTTAAAAAAGTTATTAAATTACCACCAATGCCATTATAAATAAATTATAATTAAATATTTCAAAAATATTTGTAAAAAAGTCACGTGCACCCCATCTCTGATTCTTTTTCTTCCTCTCTCTCTCTCAATAACACAACATAAATTATGCACCATGTCATTATAAATGAATTACAATTAAATATTTCTAAAATATTTATAAAAAAGTCATGTGCACCTCATATCTCATTCTTTTTCTTCCTCTCTCTCTCAATAAAACAACACAGTTCACAATCAGATAAGACTACAAAATCAGTGAAATTTTGTGTCTTTGTAAATCAAATTATTAAAATATACACCTTTGTCATTATAAATAAATTATAATTCAATATTTATAAAATTATTTATAAGAATTCCACGTTCATGAATCTCTCTTTAAATAAAACACTACTACGTTCACAAGCAAATAAGGTTACAAAACTAATTAAATTGTGTGACCTTTATAAATTGATAAAAAATGTCATCATCTTCGCATCATCACATATTGTAGTTATTGTTGTGTGTTTGGTAATTGAAGATTATCGTTAGAATTATCAAAATTAAAGGCTATAATAAATTGTGTCAGCTAAACTATCATGGATTAAGGATTTCATTGTCATCATAACAAGCAAAAACAACTTTATAATTCTCATATCGTCATGAATTGTGTCTATCAAATAGATCGTAGCAGTCATTAATTAAATCATAGATCACATCCCCATCGACATGCAACCATCATTCTTGGTTGTTTTCTAATCATGTCTAATGGGTCATTCATATGCTACTGCGATTGTAGCAGATGAGAGACTGCTTCATTGTCCATGCATCATCATGGATTGTGATGGCTGTGTCATCCACACAAACATTTCTTTCATTGTCTTGGATGAGTGTTGTCATCCATGATATCACATAATGTTATGCAATCCACACAACCAGCCATGACTAAGAAACAAATGATAGATGAACTCATATTTAATAGATACGTTGCTCCATGATGCTCAAGACTTTATAGAAATAAATAGCCTTTGAAACTTTATTCATGCTAGAGATGGTAACTAAAAGTTCAACGAAGTCACAAGAGAAATATGTGTCAGAAGTCAGTGCGTCGAGTGCAACTTAGTATGCCAATTACTTATGCTAAAGAAGGTGTAGACATATATGCAACATAGCTATCATGATTTGTGTTAAATATTTCAATTAGTAGAGTCAGACACTTTTGAGAGATAGACACAATACATTAATGTTAAGGAAGGGATAGAATAAAGCCTTGGCCAAATACTACAATAGAAATATCCAAACTTATAATCTTTCATTGGTGTTGGAATAAGCAGAAATAAAAGAGCATCACTAGAAAGATGATGGTACTTCATTCATATTGAAGATGGTAACCCAAAGGTCAATAGAATACATGAGCATCAAAAAGTAAGCATGTCCAATGCAGTTCGTGTATGCTAATTGCTTATACGAAAGTAGATTTAAGCATGTGTGCTATAGAACTATTAGGATTCATGTTAAATATTTGAGTTGGAAGAGTTTGATATAAGTTTTTTACTTTAATGCAAATGACACAAGAGCTTATAACGTCTTTCAGGGATAGATACAATATATTGGTAATGTTATGCAATCCACACAACCAGCCATGACTAAGAAACAAATGATAAATAGACCCATATTTAATAGATACGTTGCTCCATGATGCCCATGACTATATAGAAATAAATAGCCTTTAAAACTTTATTCATGCTAGAGATGATAACCAAAAGTTCAACGAAGTCACAAGAGACATATGCGTCAGAAGTCAGTGTGTCAAGTGCAACTTAGTATGTCAATTACTTGCTAAAGAAGGTGTAGACATGTATGCAATATAGCTATCATGATTTGTGCTAAACATCTCAATTAGTAGAGTCAGACACTTTTGAGAGAGACACATAATATATTGGTTTTAAGGAAGGGATACAATTAAGCCTTGGCTAAATACTACAATAGAAATATCCAAACTTATAATCTTTCATTGGTGTCAGAATAAGCAGGAATAAAAGAGCATCACTAGAAAGATGATGGTACTTCATTCATATTGAAGATGGTAACCAAAAGGTCAAAAGAATACATGAGCATCAAAAAGTAAGTGTGTCCAGTGCAGTTCGTGTATGCCAATTGCTCATACGGAAGTAGATTTACACATGTGTGCTATAGAACTATTAGGATTCGTGTTAAATATTTGAGTTGGAAGAGTTTGATATAAGTTTTTTACTTTAATCCAAATGACACAAGAGTTTATTACGTCTTTCAAGAATAGATACAATATATTGGTTGTGAAGAAATGAAAGAACTAAACCTTGGGACCAGATTTTGTAACAGAGGTATCCCATATTATCCTTATAAAAACTTATTCAAAATAAATGTATATAAGTTTAAATAAAAATATAATTTGTATATTATTAATATATATAATATTTACCTTTAGTATGATTTAATAATTTAAATGATATAAGGCGTAAGTATAAATAAGAGATATTTTTTTATTAATTTTTATAACAAGACATAAAGACTAGCCGCACAAATGCGCGGGTAGGTTTACTAGTTTTAAATAACTTACAACATTTTTCCTCCTATTTCTAACATATTTGTTCTTCGTATTTTTACAAAAGTTCATGATTTTGAATCCGGTATATGGGATGCATTGTATATCGTTTAATTTGTCACTAATATTACTGTAAATAATTAGCAAAGATCATACAAAAAATTTCAACATTTTCCTTCCCAATTTCTTTTTCTTACAATTATTTTGGTTTCAAACACACTTCATCTGATAAGCTGAAAAAAAATGACTGGTAAAACGAGAAACGGCTCCGCTTCTTGACAGATTTCGTTTAAATTAGATTTGTGCTTATTGTGTGGTTTACCGACAGATGTTCGTGGTTTTCACTGTTAAACCGGATGCATGTAGTTTTAGCGGTTGTGTCGATATTGCAAACATTGCTTACGAGCTGATTCGTTATATGTAGGTACTATTGCTTTATCATAAAAATAAATCTGTAACTGTAAGCTATTTCTACATAACGTGCGTAGTATGGCTCGATCGAGATTATTACATCTGGTTGCAGCAGCACAGACAGCGCACGAATCTCTAGCTAGTGTTACCAGCATTCTACGTTCTGGTATTGCCTTCTAGACTAGAAGGTCTCATAGTTTCTTTATTCGTGTAATATATAAGACTGACTTTAACAGATGAGATATTAGGCTAGACAAATATAAAATGTCTCTTCGCTCGGTATTGTGCATGCGCTGCACCTTCTCTAACAGGCAAGACAAAAGCAAAGACAAATTGCCTTCGAGAAAAGATATGATAGAAAAATACACTCCCTCTCTTCTCACATGCATATGCAGGAGGAGCTAGCGAGGTGGGGGAGGAAGCGGGCAAGCAGGCGAGCGGCATTGGCAGCGTGGGGCATGCGGGGCGAGCGTGCACGGAGAGCAGGGCGAGGCGGTCTGTGCGCGACGACCGGGAATGCGAGATGCGACAGTAGGTCGACGCGAGGGGCTGCGGTGATGCGGGGCACGCGACCGGCCAGTGGCTTCAGCGGCGAGCGGGCGAGCGGCATCAGCGGTGTGGGACATGCGGGGCGAGCTGCAGACGAGCGGGCGAGTGGCTTCGGCGGTGAGCAGCTCTAGCAGCCGGGTGCGGGGCGAGGTGCGGCGCGGCGGCTGGACGCATGTGGCTTGCGATTTGCCTCTTCAAACTACAAGTTCTGTTGGAGACACTACCTAAGACATGCCTATGTAGTCAAGGCAAATCGGAATTTGCCTCTCCAAATTATCTTCTTATTGTTGAAGTCAGTCTTAATGAGCTTCTCAATCCACTTACTAGTGTTCAGCTGCCTGAGAGCCTGAGTCCTAAATTGTCTTTCTGTCAAGTACTCAAGTGCAATGAGTAATAAGCGATGTCAACACACATTTTGTATAGTAAAAATTTCGCTTGTCAGTGTTTCAAGACGACAATGTCATAGAAACAAAGTTCTGTATTATCACAATTTTGCAAAGTTTTGGATTTTTTTTTCCCGAATAAACGATGTTATGGTTTGAAAATACGTCAGATGACTTTGTACCGTGTCTCCAATTTGAAGATTGTGTTCAAATATGAAATATACTTCCCATATCAGACCTGAAGTAATTAAATTACCCTCTTCTTTAATAACAAAATAAAAGAAGGAAAGAGAAAGAAAATACACTGCATTCTTTTTTGGTGTAGATAGAAGAAGTCGAAGTTGTGAAGAAGAAAGACCTTGTAGAAACTGAACTACTGCCTCTGTAATTGTCTTTGTGTCGCGACTTTTGATGCTACCACGGGTTAAACGGATCTCTTGTGTGAGCAGTAGACGCAGTGCAGCTGGCTCAACTTGCTTCATTTCGTACTTTGATACGGGTGGGGATCACCTCATCAATCAGGACTACCCTGTTCCTCGCCTCGTGTTTGTTGCAACAGTCGAATTCAATTTGACCAGTCTGAATGAATTTTATTTTTGCCAAGTACAAATGCAATTCAAACTGTCTGTACTTGCGTCACAAGCACCCAAGAAACTTCTTTACAACTCACACATCAAAACGAGTAGCTAGGGTCGAGGATCATTAGGAAAAAGAAATAGGGCTCATGGACTGCCAAGTACTAATCACATGCACATGGCAACCAAACTTGCAATTGGATAAACAAATCCTGTAACGCGATCAGCAACTCACAAGTTCAACTCTCAACTCCCACCTGCCTGCACTATTCTCAAATTCTCCACTCAAGTGATTGCCAATTTTTATATTGGAGATTCTTCTCCAGAGAACCATGCACATGTTCACCGCAAAGATGGTGGTTGGCACTTTCTAGTTGTTTACAACTAGAAATTTTCACGCACAGCTCATTTCTGAATCATAATCCACACCATGTTCAGACAAGGGCTGCCGTTAGGAATTACAGGACTGACAGGTTTGAATCAGGGAATCATAAGCTGCTCAAAAAGACAATTTGTATCACATTTCCGGGACAAAATATACACTGTCATCTGTGCGTTACATTTTTCATATTTATACCACCCGACAAAATCAAGAAATCAAGCTTTTTTCAGCCCCTATCCCACCTTTGTACCCCACATCAACGCAATCAATCAAATCGTGATATACATGTATGCAACGTAGGAACTGTATGGAAGAATCTACTTTCCCTGTTCCATTTTTCAGTGCACTACTTTGATACACTCTACAACAAAAGTGCTTGTGCTCACGAGGACTGGATGATCGGTTGGTCTGCAAAAGGGCCATATAACCAACCTTTGGCAATATGGCGGTAAGCAGCCTCCGTCAAGTGAATACCGTCCCAGCTCCAGTGGGTTGTCGGATCAGCACAGGCAGTTGCACCAGGCTCACCACATTTGGCCGTGACATTGAAGTTGTAAGCGGCTTTCTCAGGAGTCGATGGAGCCCCACAGCATGCCCTAGGTAGTTGCTTGTCAAATCCTGAATTAAGAACCATAAGTTGTTAGTTCCCCTGTTTCACGTGTATTAAAATCAATGACTTGCTTTAAGGAAAGGTGCTTTCAGTTGTTGAGATAGAGAACTGTCTCCATCAGCGTAGTTAAGTAAGCGAATGCATGCCTAATAAAGAAAAGGATGTGCTAGCTGCCGCATGGCAACAATGAAAAGGAAATTCCAGAATGTAATCTAGAGATGACAGAGACAGGCCTAAGCAAATCCTATCCAACGGTTGTGCAGGAATGCCCACAAAATACATAAATGATGTCTTAGCTCTAGATGCTGATAGCTGTTATTCACCTTTCCCCTATTCTTTTGATTAAGAAAACTACAAGCGTAAAGCATAACCAAGCTCCACTGTCAGCCAGGAAAGAACACTACATATAGAGACAAAAGTGATAGCTCAAGACGATGGTTCAACTAACGGAGCAAATCATATAGATGTTTTGTACTCGCAGCAACAAGGATTTGTTAAAACCTATAACCCAACTATGCTTAAAAAGCGGACTAGCAAAAGTAAGGTAAGGTAGCAAAGTTTTATTGTATTATTGAATGTGCACAGATGCTTCTGCCATTATGAAACGTTTTTTCTCATCAATGCTTGTTGATGTTAAATTTTGTAATGATACTCTAATTTCAAAAATAAAGACGTGGTTACCATTCATAAAAAAAATATGTATTCGCCTTATTTACACAAGGTCATTCTAGATTTATAGTAGCTGGTTCAGCTCATAGCATAACATGTCATGCCAAAAACGAATAGGGTTGCTGTCACCACGAGAATCACTGCCTTTTAAGTTATGATACGTAACAAACTTGTTATGCCTGAGGAAAGAATTTTCAGGCTGAGGTACCCATAGTGTACATGATATTCTACTGTTAGCCCTGATGACCGAATGGGCCATTCTGGTGGAATCTCATTGGGATGCCATCAACAAAGTGTCCTAAAAGCAGTGGTAGCTAATGGCTCCCTTTATACAAAGTATAAAAGATTCCAAATGAGCAAGGCCTAAGTAACTTTGCTTTTAAAATACTTTGAACATGAAGCTAGCCAGACTGATTTTGAACTCACACATTTTGCATTGCAATGGTTTACCACAGAAGGGTACAGCCGTATCTAACGAGATCTAAACTATCCAATTATAATATGTGTGCGTATTTCAAGGAGACAGTAGGAAATAGTTGACTCTAAATTAACAGCTGACTCAACATCTAAGCATCTAAGCAGAAAGGAAAAAAAAAAAGACACAAACAAGATCGAGAATTAAATAACTCACCAAACTTCTCAGGCTGAAGCATGAATTGGATAACTGGTGTGTAGTAATCGCCATATATGATCCTCACATTAGGGTGTTTAGCCCGGAGCTTCTCAAGTGCCGCTTTGAGGTGTGCATTGTGCACCCAGGAAAATGTGTTAAAGCGGCGGACACACCCGCTGCGTGCGCCATATCCATCCACTGGCTCCTCAAGCATGTTCAAGTAAACTGGGAAGCATCCGGTGGGCATGACTCCAGGCACAATGAGATCCACTGCCCCCTCAGCTATCAATGCCTGCAGCGCACACAATAATCAGAATCACATCCCTCAGGATAATCAACAATAGGCAGCACAAATAAGCAAGCTCTACCTCAACACCGTCTGAGATGCCCTGGATGACATCCGGCATGAACTTGTAGGCCATCTCAAGACCCTGCCCTGCAAAGAGCGGCGCATTGTAGTCGTTGCCACCGAACTCACCGACCACAAACAGTGACTTGGCAAAGAAATCCTTGCATTCTGCAGAGAGGAAGAAAATCAGTCGAACCAATATTCACAAGCAATTCCCCCAATTTCTCCATCTCGCTCCACCGCTGGTAAAGCTAAGCTACTTAAAAAAAAAAAGTGGGATTTTTGAGACTGACCCTTGGTGGAGTTGCAGAAGAAGGGCTTGAGATCGCGGAACCACTGGATTTGGGTCATGAGCGCGCCGGAGTTCCAGATGACGGCGCCGAGCCCCTTGGCCTCGAAGTAGGGCGTGTCGAGCGCCGTGGCGCCGGTGATGGCGAAGTTGGCCCCGTGCGCGAAGCTGGCGTTCTTGGCCTTGGACGGCGGCAGCAGCGGCAGGCCGAACTCTTGCGCTGCCGGACCAAAAGCAAGGAACCTCATATCAGCGTCAGCCACCCAAGAACCCAAATCTGGGAAGGAAGCTAAGAAGCAGCAGCACTTACCTAAGTGGTCGATGACGAGGCGGCCGTCGGAGCAGCGACCGGTGGGTTTCCCGAAGTAGGTCTGGCCGTAGGGCAACCGCGCGGTGGCGAGGATCTCCGGGGTGCCGTTCTGGATGAGGTTGCCGGCGTCGGCCAGCGAGTCCCCGAAGTTGAACAGCGCGTAGTACTTCCCATTCGCCGCCGCCTCCTTCCCTTCCGCGGCCGCTACTCCGCCGGCCGCCGCAAGAGCCACCACCACGACAGCCGCAAGAACCGCGGCGCCCCTTCCTCCTCCCATCGCCGCCGGCCCCCTCGGTTACTGGATCTCCTACGAAATGAACGGGACGGAACGGAGGAGGGAGGAATCGAGGAGGGAGAAGGGTGGGGGCTAGGTCGCCACCCGGCGGTCAGGTGGTGGGTTCTTGTAGGAGAGGGAAAGCAAAGGGTTGGTGGTGCGGAGGCTGCCGCGAGGGAGAGAGAAGTGCGGCTGGCTGGTTGGGGGGGGCGGCTTCGCTTGCTTCCTTTCCCTTCGTCGCTGCGTGTGGTGGCGTGGCTCACTCGGTGTTTGGCGATTATAATTTAGTTAGGCGCGTGGAGTTATTGCAGAGGTGGGAAAGGAAAATGGGGAAGACGCGAAGCGAAGCGAGGACGAAGGTGGTAGAAGCGAACGTCGGTCGGTCGAGAAAACGTGACCAGGTTGGAAAAGTGGACTTCACGGTTTGACTTGCAGCGTTTTTCCGGCGCTCGGTCCATTTTTCGGCCTAATTCCGTCCGAACTTGAGCTCAAACCTTACCGAACCGAGCAAAACCACCGTTCGAGCAGCCTGTTTATCCCTTTTTTGCTTGGCCATGTTTGAGGGAACAGTAACAGATCATAGTGTGCGTAGTTTTGTACTAGTATGTTTCAAAGATCAAGATAAATAGGGGGTTAGGATAAGTAGTGCGGCCACTAGCTTGATGAGCATAGCCGGATGCAATAGTGACAGTAAGAGGGACAGGTGTACATTGTGTGATGTTGATGGCGTATCCACGCAGTGACTAGTTCAATCATCGTTATAGTACACTAGTTTTCATAAAGTATACGTACTTCGGATCACACAAAAAAGATAAAGTATATTTCGCAAAAAAAGGTTTTTGATAAATTATGTCAATATAAGCCTATTGCCAATTGGGATTAAATACTGTTTCAGATTTTGGCTCTTTTGTGTAGACATGCTGATAGAAAAAAGTAAGTGAAAATTTTCGCCACGCGCCGCACGCTACCACAGGATCATCATCATGAGGGAATACTATACAAGATGCCCGCCTGTTGTTCGGGTTGATCGCTATCCAGATCAGCTACATTGTATCTGGCCAACACGTTTTCATTGGTCCTGGTACTCCGGTCTCATTGCACTTCTATTCTTGTCTACTTTGAATTCAACTAAAGTAGTAGTAGTCAAGTATGTGCGGCACAAACAAAATTTTCAGTTACCATTTTCTGCTGCAATATTACACCGTCACATTGAACACCTGAAAGGCTGAAAGCTATACCATAACAGATGGATGGTAAACACAAAAGCAGAGCTCTCGTGCCAGTCAAATTAAATCATTTTCGAAACCAATTGCCGCAAAAAAAAACATGAATACAATGTGCTACCAACCATAAATAATTTCTTTCTTTTTTGAAACGAGATGAGCAAAGCTAGAACAGTGACAGTTCACGGGCAACACACTAGATGAGTCAAGAACAAGTTTTGTCGGTATGAAATAAATTAGGTGAAACCATTCTTTCTCAGCTACCACCAACACCATGTATACTCCCGTAACATGGGCCATCGAGTCAGCTGCATTACAAAACCGATTATTTAAGCACTGCTTAATTATTCTTGTAATCTGAGCGTCGATCCCGGTTTCTGCAGTGGTTTGGTGAGAGGTCAGCAGCCAGCACCAAACCGTTCCAAAGCGAGTTGATCCAACCATAAAAAAAAAAAATGCCCCAAGTGGAGTGGTTCCCTTCCTTCCGCAGACGTTGTTGTCAAGTCGTTGCCAAATGCACGTCGAGTTTTTCTAATGCTGCTGCCATGTGCAGTACAGCTCTATTTCTCGTGAATTAATCAGAAAATAAAGCTAGTGCAAAACCTAGCCCGGCAGCGCGGCGTGGCAGTATGATTGAGGCACGAATTAGATAGTTTGTTTATGAGGGATGGTGTGGAAGAAATGTGCCAAATCATGAGAGATCTTTGTGGCTTCCTTTTGGGAGAACCAACTGTTCGACGTATCGTTATATAGTAACAGCAGCCTAGCAGGAGGTCATAGAATCATTGTTAAAAAAAAGCAGGTCATAAATGGAAACCGATTTTAAACATTCAGTGTCCTATTAAAAAGTTTAATCAGTTTATACTATGCTTAATTTGTTTTCAAATGTAAAATTACCTCATCATATAAAATAAAACTTTGTATGCGTATCCAGTAACACCACCTTCACCTAGCGACAACAAATAATTCGTGGATGTAACTAATCAGTAACAAGCAAAGCCACTTAGCCACCAGCTCAAGGGATAAAAACATCAGTGTTTAGGACGTCACTTCTTTGGTGACTGCAGGGCGTGTCATGTTCAAACCTGGAAACGGTATATTTTTTATCGCAAGGGGAAAGAATTTGGATTTGAATTAATTTTTAATGCAGATTGGATCTGTTGTACGGAGTACGTACTCTCTCCATTCATCAAGTTGACGTTGCTTAGCTTAAAAAACAATAGAGGAAGTCTACGCTATCAGCTGCAGAGTCAGCTGGGTAGCAATAGCATCCACATCGGAATTGAATTCATTTGATTGAGACCAATTGCTCGGGGGAAAAAATACATGTGAGACCAATCTATGATTTTGGTTCAACATTTCTTTTGTAGATATATATATATATATATATACTCTATTTGCTTACAATCTCAATTCACAGCCCTTCCCTCGAGAAAAGAATAGCCCGGAGCCCCTTCCAGAAAGATAATATAATATACATGTATGTATGCTGGGCAGCTGATAACAGCTCGCATGAAGTTTCCGTGTCTCCGCATAATCCAAAGCATCTGACTGGCCAGCACCTCAATGATGCAGCCATCACGTTCCTCCAAAAGAAAAAAATGCAGCACACACGTTGGTTTGCGGCTTGTTCGGACATTGCTCGTGCGCTAGCAATTAGCCGCCTGACTCATTGGCAACCATAATATATATGTTTGGGTCAAGCGAAACTACGTTTAGACGTTGTTAAGTCGCACTAATAAGCTAGCTCAGGTGAGTCATCCACTTCTTCGCTGTGGACATGGGATTCCTCCCCGGCTCGCTTCTGGTTATCCGATACAAAAACGAACATGCACAGATTGGTTTGGACATCGTTTTCGTGCATTGCTCACTGGCATTTAGAATAATGTTCGTCCGTCTATACCCATTTTCTTTGCTGGAATAGCTCCTCCTCCTTTTACAGGAATACTAGTCCTACTAATCCAAAGTAGGAACATTATTAATCAGTACTTGCTATTTTTTTAGCTGACTGAAAGTTTGAACAACTTTTAATCATCATTTTAAGCCATTAAATTTAAATCGGATCATTTATAATTATTATATGAGATAATATTAAAAAAGAAAAAAAAATAAAATATAAAATAACAAATCATTGACTAAAAACTTTCAGAAGATTAAAGACTAGAAAATATGTTATTAATCTCTACTAGTAGGGTCCAAGAACGGGTGCCATGTACTTCTTGAGACAAACCACACGCACGATTCACTTGAGTTAGTTGCATATATACGTGCATTTTGGTGTCCGTCCTGCCTTTACGTATATGTTCGTCGCACCAAACAGTTCCTGCCCTACACGGTACACCTCCCCATAGCTACACGACTGCATGTGACGCAGCCACCCTAGCACCTCATCCACCGCAAAGAAAGCGGAAACAAACAGAGAAGATGCGCGCAACAGCTCTTACTTAAAAGTTGAGAGAACCATTATGAATCATGTATCACCCCATCCCATATTAGCTTCAACTATATGAAACAGCGAAGAACGCCTGCTTCGATGGATCGATTGATCGCCGTGAAGAAAAACTTTACTTGCCTGGGTAATTTGTTGAAGCCAAGTACTTGGACATAAGCAGGTAGGTCATACTATCTGCAACCGCGGCAGGGACTTACTTTGTCTTCCGGTCAAAATGGAAACCCATCTCTTGTCTTCCGGTCCATCACATTATCTGCAACCGCGCACGGATACAACGGTGGCCACCTCCTCAAGGCAGGTGGCCATCGACGCGTTCTCTAACCTTGCAATTGCAAGCTTCTCCGCCGCGTCTTTTGCCCTCCCCACGCTTTGTATACGGGCGCCAATTCTTCCCTCGGGAGCGCACTGGGTGAGAAGCTTACGACTCGCCGGTGCATCCAGAGCTCACGGCCGCCATTTCTTCCTTCGTTGACGCCGGCGGCGCAGGGAAGCGCAGTCGCCGTGGTGATCATGGCGTTCCCGACCAGGAGCAGGGGCTGGTCGGTGTTTCGTTCTCCGACCAGGGAGGACGGTACTTCATTTACCGACCGGGGTCCACGTCAGGGTAAGCGTTTTTTTTTTGAAACTAGGGTAAGCGTTGGTTCCAGAACGAACGGACGGATGCGAGCTCATAAGTGCCTTTCGACCGCCGTGCCGCTCGCCGGCGAACTTCACGACGCGTTTTTAATGAAATATCCCTCTGTTTAATATAAGATGTTTTGGATCTGAACACGAGAATTAATAAAAGGTGAAAAGATATGTTACATAGAAAATGAGAATGAAAGAGATAGAAATAAAGATGTATTGGAAAGAGATAAAAATATATGAGGAAACGAAAATGTTTTTATAATTTAAAAAAACTTAAAAATGCTAGAGCTGCGGCAGGAAACAGAAACTGCCTGGGCGTTGTGCTGCTAGAGCTGATCACGGGGAAGGTGCTCGTGGAGGAGGACGGCGACCTGGCGGAGTGGGTGCGAACATCCATCCAATCCCCTTGACGTCGAACACCATGTTCGATGGTCTTCTTGCTGGTGACTACGGGACTCGCATTACTTTCTGTAACTTTATTTTCTTTTTTGTTTGGGTGATTTTTCTTTTAAAAAGCACGTGACAGGCCATGCTAGGCCTAGGCGTAGGCCCGTTTATCATCGACCCGTCTGGCCTACTACCTGGCCCATGTAGCCCGCTCCACCGGTCCGCCTTCTCTCCGGCTCTCCCGCTCCCCTCCGCCTCTCTCTCTTCTCACGCACGCGGCGGACTACTACCTTCTCCTTCCCCAGTTTTCCCCCTCGCCCTCACTCACGCGGAAACCCTTTCCCCTGTCCTCCGAGCAGCGGCGGCGAAGATGATCATCCCGGTGCGCTGCTTCACCTGCGGCAAGGTAATAAATCATTCTCTCACCGGTCCTTTTTCACCTTCATCTCCTGTGGGGTGCCGCGCCGCCGGTTCGAATGCGGCTCGGTTCGCTTCGTTCCTCTAGGGTTTGGTTGGCTCCTCTCTCGCTTATCCCACGGGGCGCCGTCTAGTCTAGTTACTACCCCTCTAGGCCTCTATGGTTCTACTATTGCGCGCTGTGAGAGATTAGGGTATTTTTGCATAGTGTCCCTCAAATGTGTGTGCGATTTGGTTATTTGGTTGAATCACGTCTGTTAGGTCTTGATGACGCGGAAAATTTTCTCATGTTTTGATTTTCCGTTAGGCTTATTTCTGCCTATAATCTCGACCTCTCAGGGTGGTGGGGTGGGCTTATTGTGATGGTGAGGTGAACAAAACTGCTTGTCTTGTTTACAGGTGATTGGGAACAAGTGGGACGACTACCTGGAACTTCTCCAGGCCGATTACACAGAAGGGTAAATTTAACTATTTTTTTGCTTTTAATTATCAGTTCCGGTATTGCAGTCTGCTCAGTCACTGTATCTCGAATGCTCCTGTTGGACCGTGCTGTGGTACTTTTTGCTTAGATGAAAGGGAGCAAATCAGTTTTAATTTAAACAAGAGGAAGATCGTCGTTCATATATGCTTCCTTCATCTGATTTTATTGTTCTCGTGAGTTCCAGCACAGCAACATGTATCAGTTTTGTGTCAGGAAACCTGGCACACAAGATTAGCTGTTCATTTTGTTATTTGAGATGGACCATGGACTGCAAAAAATACAAAAGGGCAGTCTTGTATAGAATTCATCTTCTACTCTATGGGGGTGTGAGCTGTCAGCTATATACCAAATTACTGATGTAGTGGTAGCTGTGTCCTGAAGCCTATTCATTATATGTGTGGTAATTTTACACTTTACTCATCAGTGATCTCAGATGGGGCTTTCTTTTACTGCATTAAGAAATGTGAAACTTACTGTTACTCTTTTACAATTTGAGAACTTGTCATTGGAAAGTAGTCTTGTGTATAGAATTTTACTTGTACTTGTGGTAAGTTATGAGCTATCTACTGAATTACTGATCTAGTGATAGCTGTGTCCTGGAGCTTATTATGTGTGACCGTTTTACACTTTTCGGCTCAGAGGGGCTTTCTTTTACTTCATTAAGAAACGTGAAACTTATTGTTCCTCCTTTTCAATTTTGAGAACTTATCATTGGGAGTTCTTCTTGATATATGTCAGATAGAGGCCTAGATGTGTCCACTTTGCTCATTTTGCATCCTACTAGGGTCAAATTCAGGGTATCTTAGGGCCTGTCATTTGGAAATCATGAACTTTGTTTTTCAAATAATTAGTCAGTGATCAGTGCTACTATAAACCAACGGAAGACTGCTAAAGAGTGTAACCCACATACCTACAATACAAATTGTAGAACTACCTTTATTTTGACTATATATATATACAAAACTAAATGGGAATCCCAGTAAACAAGTTAGTGACCTTGCCCTGTGGAAATGCACATACACATCTGCATATATGATTGTTTGTCAACAGAAAGAAATACTGGTATCAATACTCTGAACCATAAGCCCATGCTTACAGTTGGCAACGATTTTTTCTTTCCCCTTTTTTGAGGTTGTGATGTGTCAGTAATTTCTATTCAATCATCAAGAGGACTCCAGGGACTAGTTGGCCTTGCTATGTTATTTATACTTTCTGGGCAGTATTTGTCCAAACAAAAACTGTATTTGGCTAATTGATAGTACTGGCTTGTATACCAGGTCTGCTAATCTTTGGATTTATCAGAACACACAAGTGAAGTAACCCAAATAAATTTTACATCCCTTTTCTGGTGCTATCTGTTTCCAGGGATGCTCTGGATGCTTTGCAATTGGTTCGCTACTGCTGCAGGCGGATGCTCATGACCCATGTTGACCTCATCGAGAAGTTGCTTAACTACAACAGTAAGTTGATGTTGCTATTTACTAAATTTTTCTTTCTTGCTGCACCATTTGTAAAAGGCACAGTATTCATTTTCAGCGCTGGAGAAGACCGAGACAAGCTAACTGATACTGTGCTCCTGAACACTGTTGTTTGTTAACATCGTCATCGAGTGTGGGTGGTTGGAGTATCATGAGTAGCGTGATGATGTGAACTATTTGTTTCTCCGTATTAACGAGTGTGGGTGGTATGTGCTGATGCTTCTGAATCATGGCACTGGGTGTAAGATAATTATGTGAACTGTGGTTGTTGATGTGATTATACGCGTTGCATCTATGCTATGCAGGGGTTGGCCAATGTTTAGTTGTTCTCGAAATTATCTTCTTATGAAAAATTTTACACTGATAAATCCGCCCGATCTTTCAGCAAATGCAAGTAACATGGATCGCAAGTCTCACCACCTTTTTAATAGATCTGTATGAAAATATGAGCCACACACTCCTTTTATCTTTTCTGGAAATTTTGAAGTTGTACTACTATAAAAAGGCTCTGCACTAGCGGACACCTAAAATTCCTTAGCAGCGGGCATTAGAAAGGACCGTAACTATGCATGGTCTTACTGTTAGCCCACTAGTAATCGTAGAAAAGTAATGGCGGGTCAAAGTGGACCGCGACTACGAAGGAAGCGTCCGCCACTACGTCGTGTACGACAGTGACGGGCATGGTTAGGCCTACAGATATGACTTGTGGGTCAATTTAGCTCCACTCTGTTATAAATCGGCTCCCGCACTGCAACCTAAGCCGCGCAACCCTAGCCGCACCCTCCGCTCGCATGCCGCTCCGCTTGCGCCGTCGCCTCTGCCTCCTTCGCCCTCCTCTCCACGTCCGCTTTCGCCTCCGGCCTCCTCTCAGCCGCCGCTTCCTCCTCATGGCACCGGTCCTGGCGCCGGTCGGATATGGGTCACCGTGCCACCAGATCCAGCCGGGCACACACGATGATGTCTCATCGGGCGGCGGCGTGGGGGCGGTCGTCGTCCCCGTGTTGGGGCACGACAGCGGCGGCGGTTGCGGACCTCCTCCGCGACGTCAACACGAGGGCCCCGCCGCCTCCGGTCACTACTACAATTTGGCTTAGTGGTTGAAAGTGCCTGGGGGGGGGGGGGTGAATAAGCAATTATCCTTGAAAATGACTTAATAATAAAAGTTAAATACGTAGTGTCGGACTTGTCCGACGATTGTGAGTAAAGTCCGATGACTTACCTGATGACAAGAGATAGAAAAATAGATCGGACGGTTAAAACTTAAAACTAGTTCAAGACAAGCTTGAAACAAGTGATTACAAGCTAGAGAAAGCTGTAGAAAAGAGTAAATGAACTAGCATGTATTCTACACAAGTTAATTTGAGAAATACAAAGCAAACCTAACTAGTAAGATTAAGAGCAAGAACAAGTAAATGAAGTACAAGTAATAAAGCACACAAGAGATACGAGATTTTTCACCGAAGTTCAGCTTCACAAAGAAGCTACGTCTCCGTTGAGGGATCTATAAAGGACTGTGTCTCTTTCAACTCTAAACCTCTCCAAGTAATCACAAAGATCAAACTCGGTGTTTCACTAGCAGCTCTGCAAAGGAGGGCTCAATACAAACTTCCTGAGGCGTCACCACACGAGTTGGGAGCTCAACGGGCACCTCTAACCGTCTAGGGGATGAATCCCCAGGAGTAACAAATACAAGAGTTGTCAGCGGTGAGGATGAACCAAGTGCTCAAGAGGATAGAAGCTTGAAGGTGATGGAGCTCTTCAATCTTCTCTCAATCCTTTCACAAATCAAGAGTGGAAGCAAGGGAGGAGAGTTGGGGAGAGCAAAGTGAGCTTAAGAGTGTTTTTGAGTGGAATAAAATGACCAACCGGCCAAGGGCCGAGATGGGGTCCTATTTATAGCCCAATGGGGAAAATGAGGGGATATTTCCAGATCTGCATCGGACAAGTCCGATGAATCAAAGTGGCACGGTTACTGGAGTCCGATGGACATGCCCGATGTCTCGAACAAGTCTGGTTCATCGGACAAGTCCGATGACACAAGGTGTCAGAGATACTGGAATTCGATGGAGATGTCCGACACGTCGGACTTTCCTCAGGTCATCGTACAAGTCCGATGAACTTCGGACATGTCCGATGGCCTAGAGTGGCAACGCTACCGGAGTCCGATGGACTTGTCCGACACCGATGAAAAACCTCTGAAAAAGTGTATTGATTAGGAAATGAGAAATTTGGCACTCGGATAATTTTTGCTTTGAACTCTTGTGGCCCTCTTAATAGTACGACCTTCCTATACTCCAGATAAAATGAAAACTTTATGACCTTTAATCTTGAGTAATTTCTTTTATATCAACTTTGAAGCACTTTTCCTTCTTCTTTTCTTCTTTTTGTCTCTATCCAATTTGTTCACCAAATTTTGGACCATTATCTACACACATGCTCATTAAACGATTAGTCCATTCTTAATTATATTGATGCCAATCACCAAAATAAAATTAGGGGCCTAGATGCACTTTCAATCTTCCCCTTTTTGGTGATTGGTGACAATACAACTAGAATTCACAAAAAAAGATTAATTTGCATATTTAGAGAAAAGTGTGAGAGCTCCCTCTAATACCATGCATATATGTCAATTTGCAACAAATATACAAAAGAGATAAAGACAATGCAAATAACATACGATTTCACACAAATGCATAACCAACAAAGTACCATTACAATAAGTAAGAAAGCAAATAAGTTCACAAACCACAAAGACGACATAAAATTTTACAACTCCAAATAGTTCCAAATAGTTCAACTCTCTCAACTCATAAACTAAACGAATAAGCAAAAGTAAAAGATAGATTACTTCTCCCCCTTTGGCATCAAGACACCAAAAAGGAGAAAAGCAAGGACGCTAGCGAAGGACGATCTTCTACTCATCATCATAGTCTTCATCGTCTTCATCTTCTTCGTCGTCTTCATCCTCGTCATCAACAACGGGCGCCTTGCCCTTGCGGGTACGAAGATCATAGGCTGCGGGCTCCTCGTCTTCATCCTCAAACCGAATGTGTTGTCCACTGGAAGCTGCACCGGTGTCAAACTGAGGTGGTGGAGGATAGTAACCAAAGTAGTTCATCTCCTCGGTGGTGAATGAGTCCGTCAGATCGACATAAGTAGGAGGAGGAGAGCCTTCCGTGGGAGAAGGTGGAGGAGTCTCAATACCAAAATGATCCATAAGCACTTTCTGATTCCTCTCAATGACATCCATCATTTGATTAATGTTCCGACACATTCCAAAGGGAGATTTGAACATCTTCATGATCCCGCTTCTCTTCCCACGGGGTGGCGGAGGGACACGTGATGACCCGGTGCCCCTAGCAGCAGCTTTAGGGGGCTGAGGAGATGGAGCAGAAGAGGGAGGCTGAGCTGCACCAAAATACTGACCGGAGGTGGGGTCAGGAGTCCAATTTGAAGTAATCTAAGGTTTGAGACTCTGGTGCTTCATATCCTTATGGAAAGTCTGCTTCGAGACTTTCTCAATCATGCACATGATATATGGAGCATAGGCATATGCATGCTTTGGAGAAACTGAAATGTCCCACATCTCCCGATAGATATAGTCAAATACATCAAATTTTACTTCCCCATGAACCCAATGAAGAATGTCTCTCTGCTAGGCAGGGATGCGGTTAGAGTTACCTCCACGGGGTACTAGAGTGCTCCTCATAATCTGAAACAGAACTAAAAAGATGGGCTGAAGTCTATTTGAGAGAGGCGGATCATAGTTATCTGGGTCAGTGTACATGTACCTCATAGCCTCACCATCCATGTAGTTACTCTTGTGCCATTTGTCATCCACGTCATGGTCTTTGCATTGTCATCAAAGTACACACTGGAGTAGAACTGTGTAATGATCTCCTTGTTCCATGAATAGTTGAATGTGAGGACTGTTTTGAGCCTGTGATACTCACATGCAGCCATGACTTGATTCAATAGTGGGTGCTTCCTACTCTTCATGTGGTTCCAATCAAGCCATTTCATATCAACAGCTAGATTCTTCATGCGAAGATAGATAGAGCAGTACCAGTCGACATGGAAATGTGCCCAAAAACGAAAGTCAGTTGCTTCCTGGTCATAAGAGTAGTAGTTGATCAATCGAGCCTCAGTGCAAGTCTCAATTGAGGCATGATAATAGTCTACTCTTTCGTGTCCGGAGTTCTCTATCTCAGCTGGAGCATGCATGACCCGAATGAGATCCTCATTTTCTTCTGGGTCTTCTCTTTCAGCCGCCCGCAAGGTGGTTTTGCGAATGCAACGAGCAATGACCTTCCTTCTCTTAGGAGCTTGGCTTTGATCCACACCGTTCTTTGTCCTCTTCTCCCTCAAAGGTGATGCTTCCAAGTCAGACATGCTGAGAAAATAGGGTGAGCAACAAGTTAGGAGGGAGTCAAAGAGAAGAATAGGGGTGAGGTGAATCGATGAAGGACTTAGGTTTTTGAAAAATCTACAGGTTTGTCCGATGATCATGGAGAAAGTCCGACGCGTCGGACTTGCTCGATGGTCGCTGGACTTTTCTGATGACTCGCAGTTTTTCCAAAAACCTGGGTATTTCACAAATCCACCTAGCACCTGGAGCCAAACTCCATCTACTCCAACTACAACTGACTAGAAGCTAACTCCATTGATCAAATATGCAAGGGAAAAAGATTTGACACTAGCATTGCCCTATAACCCTAACCCTAGAGGGGAGAGAGAAGGGAAATAGGTCAAAACCTTGCAAATCAATGAGGGATCGAACTTTTCGATAGAGGAGGACTTCTTGACCTTGAATCTTGCGCCAATGGATGGTTGAAGTTGAAGATCGCCTTTGGGGGTGTTCTTAAGGAGAGAGAACGGCTGGGGGATGAATGAGGGTGGTTTGACCGAAGGGGTAAGTCGGGCTGGGTTAAAAGGTCGAAACCTGGAGGTGTTGGACTTGTCCGATACCATCGGACTTGTCCGATGTTATCCGACACCTGACAGAAGGCAGAACAGTGTTCAACTAAGAAGAGAGAGGAGTTTTTCAAAATAATTTTTGATGGACAAGAGCAGGTCTTGACATCATATGGTCAGCCAACAATCAACAATTCATAACAATGACCATATTTTGACAAGATTTGATCTAGTGATCAAGAAGCAACATCAATAACAAAAATAATAGATTTTTGACATAAATTAATGATTTTTGCAATAATAAAACAATCACCATTCAGTGCATATCCTCTACATCACATTGCTAGAGTCAAGAATATTTAGTTCACTCCTAAAATAACAAAACCTCTTCTCATCTAGGGGCTTGGTGAAAATATCAGCTAGTTGATCTTCGGTTCGCACATGACTAACTTCTATATCCCCCTTGATAGAATGATCTCTCAAAAAGTGGTAGCGGATATCTATATGCTTTATGCGCGAATGCTCAACGGGGTTGTAAGCAAGCTTTATGACACTCTCATTGTCACATAGGAGAGGAACACAGTTCAACTTATAACCGTAGTCCCTTAGATTTTGTCTCATCCAAAGTAGTTGTGCACAACAACTACCGACTGCAACATACTCCGCTTCGGCCGTAAAAAGTGCAACGGAATTTTGTTTCTTGGATGACCATGACACTAGGGACCTACCCAAAAATTGGCATATCCCGGAGGTGCTCTTTCTATCTACCTTATCCCCGGCATAATCCGCATCGGAATAGCCTAATAGGTTGAACTTTGAACCCTTGGGGTACCAAAGCCCTAGGTTAGGTGTGTGAACCAAATATCTCAATATTCTCTTTAAGGTCACCATGTGACACTCCATAAGAGCGGCTTGAAAACATGCACACATACACACACTAAGCATGATATCAGGCCTAGATGCAGCACAAAAAAGGAAAGAGCCTATCATGGAGTGGTATACCTTTTGATCAACGGGCTTGTCCTTTTTGTTGAGGTCGAGGTGGCCATTTGTTGGCATGAGAGTTTTGATGGGCTTTGCCTTGTCCATATCAAACTTATTCAATATATCTTGTGTGTACTTGGCTTGACATATGAAGGTGCCCTCCTTGAGTTGCTTCACTTGGAAGCCTAGAAAGAACGTAAGTTCTCCCATCATGAACATCTCAAACCTCTTGGTCATTATGTTGCTAAACTCTTCACAAAAAGTTTGGTTAGTAGAACCAAATATAATGTCATCGACATATATTTGGCACACAAATATATCATTACCAAAACGCTTTGTGAAGAGAGTTGCATCGGCCTTGCCAATGATGAAACCCTTCTTAACAAGAAAATCCCTAAGGCATTCATACCATACTCTTGGAGCTTGCTTAAGCCCATAGAACGCCTTATAGAGTATATAAACATGATTAGGATACTTAGGGTCTTCAAAGCCCGGTGGTTGCTCCATATACACCTCTTCCTTTATTGGCCCATTGAGGAATGCACCTTTCACGTTCATTTGATACAACTTAAAATCATGGTGAGTAGCAAAAGCAAGTAATATTCTAATTGATTCAAGTCTTGCTACGGGGGCATAGGTTTCATCAAAATCCAAACCTTTCACTTGTGAATACCACTTTGCCATGAGCCTTACCTTGTTTCTTGTCACAACACCATCTTCATTTTGTTTGTTATGGAAGACTCACTTGGTGTCCACAACATTCTTGTTCTTTGGTCTTTCCTTCAATGTCCATACTTTATTTCTTGTGAAGTTATTCAATTCCTCTTGCATGGCCATCACCTAATCCGAATCCTTAAGTGCTTGTTCTATCCTAAATAGCTCCATGGAAGAGACAAAAGAGTAATGTTCACAAAAATTATTAACTCGAGATCTAGTGATTACCCCCTTATCAATGTCTCCAAGAATTTGCTCGACGGGGTGATTACGTTGTATATTTTGATGCACTCTTGGGTGTGGTGGATGTGAGCTTTCTTGACCATCATCTTTATCAACCTCTTGATCATGTCTTTGAGAATCATCACTTGATGCTTGTTCATGATCCCCAACATCGTGATCTTGACCACTTGTATGATCAATTTCTTCATTTTCATGATGTTGGCCTTGTCTAGGGGGAGAGGGTTGATCTTCAACACTTGATGTTTCTTGTGGTCTCACATCACCAATAACCATCCTTTTTATTGTTTTTTTAGGAGCTTCATCATCTACATCATCATTAACAACTTGCTCCTCCTGAGAGCCATTAGATTCATCAAATGTCACGTCACGTAAAATTTCAACACAATCGGTGGTTTTATTAAACACATGATAGGCATGAACATTTGACCCATAACCAAGCAAGAAACCTTCATCAACTCTTGGAGCAAAATTTGAAGTCTTGGGTTTCTTGTTTAGCATAAAACATTTGCTCCCAAAAACACAAAAATAGGAAATCTTAGGCTTGTTACCGGTTAGTAGCTCATATGGTGTTTTATTCAATAATCGGTGGAAATACAACCGGTTGGAGGCATGGCATGCAGTGTTGACGGCTTCAGCCCAAAAACGGTCGGACATCTTGTTTTCATCAAGCATTGTTCTTGTGATCTCAATAAGTGTACAGTTCTTTCTTTCAGCCACCCTATTTTGTTGAGGGGAATAGGGTGCCCAAAATTCATGCTTGATGCCTTCTTCATCAAGATATTCCTCAACTTGGGTGTTCTTGAATTCGATGTCGTTGTCACTTCTTATTTTCTTGATCTTGACTCCATATTCATTTTGTGCTCTTTTCATGAACGTCTTGAGTACAACTTGCACTTTACCTTTATCATGCAAAAAGAATACCCACCTGAAGCGAGAAAAACCATCAACAATTACAAGGCCATATTTGTTACCACCAATGCTTATATAGGAGATGGGGCCAAAGAGGTTCATGTGCAACATCTTTAATGGTCTTCTAGTTGTCATCATGTTCTTGAAGGGGTGTGAAGCTCCAACTTGCTTTCTCGCTTGACATGCACTACAAATTCTATCTTTCTCAAAGCAAACATCAGTTAGTCCTATGATGTGGCCGCCCTTTTGGAGTTTGTGAAGATTTTTCATACTAACATGGGCTAGCCTTCTATGCTATAACCACCCCATGTTGGACTTTGCTAATAAGCATGTACCAAGTCTAGCTTCATCCGTGAAGAAATTCACAACATAAAGCTTTCCTTTAAGCACACCCTTAAAAGCAACCGAGCCATCACTTCTCTTATAGATGGTCACACCACATTCGTTGAACAAGCAATCATAGCCCATTTTACAAAATTATGAAATGGACAATAGATTGAAGTCAACATGATCAACAAGCATAATCTTAGAAAGTGAATACGAAGGAGTAAGAGGAACTTTACCATAACCTAGTACTAGCTCCGTCCTATTGTTATCAAAAGTGATGTACTCATTTTTGTCATAACTCGTCTCAAATGATTTGAACATCTTTTTATCTCCGGTCATATGATTGGTGCATCCACTATCAATCATCCAACTTGACCTGCCGGAGACATAGTCCTACAAAACAAATTAAGCTTTGTTTTTATATACCCAAATTTACTTGGGTCCTTTCACATTAGTCACAAGCACTTTGGACACCCAAACACAAGCCTTTGGTCTCTTGTTGCGTGATCCAACGTATTTAGCAAAAACACGACCATGCATGTTTCTCATGAGCACATAAGATGCATCAAAGTCATGAAAAAGTGAACAAGAGTTATTAGGCACATTAGCATGAAAATCATTAACAAAAGAAGTTTGGTTAGTGTTCTTATTTTTGGCTTGCTTCCTTTGATAATATCCTTCCTTGGTGAACTTAAGGAATTCCTTCCCATTCTTGCTCTCCCTAGCATTGTGCTTGGCACCCTTAATATAACCAATGCCATCCATGACATTAGGCATTCTTGTGTTAGAGTATGCACCTCTTGCATACTTTGCCTTTTCACCATCAATAACATTTTTCTCATATTGTATTTTACCTTCAAGAGCCTTTACTTGCTTGTTCAAATCATCAATTAATTTCACAGTATTAGCACAAGCATCAACATCAATATTATAACATCTATCACATCCTTTGCTAGTGAAAGCATGAGAGTTGTTGGTGGAAGATGTGAAGGTTGAAAGTATTTCATATTGTTCTTCTAGAGACTTATGAGTGTTTTCCAAGCTCTCATACTTCTCTATAAGAGCATCTTTTGAGATCTTAAGACTTTCACAAGAGTTTTCAAGTTTAGTGACAGACATAGTTAAAACATCATTTTTATTTCTCTCACCTTCTAGGAGCTTCTCTAGTTCAAGGTTTCTCTTCTTTTCAAAAATAAGCAAGTCTTCTTGTTTTTCAAGAAGCTCCTCTTGTCTATCATTTTTCCTTTTGTTTTTTAAGCAATTCCATGAATTCAAGCATTTTAGGAAGTGAAGTATTAACATTATCATCATCATCATCATCACTACTACTAGCATAAGAGGAACGCTTATGTTTAGATTTAGATACCTTGGATCCTCTTGCCATGAAGCACTTGTGGGTGTTGTCATCATCATCATCACTCAAGCTCCCAAATATAGAAAAGTTGGTGGGAGTGACGCCAATGGCAATTGTAGCAATGCCTCCCTCATCCGAGTCGGATTCGAAGGAGGAAGATGATGAAGAGGATGAGTCATCGGAATTCCATTCTTGATCTATGTGAGATTCACCTCTTCTATACTTCTTGTACTTCTTGTCTTTCTTGTGGTGCTTGTCTTTCTTTCTTTCATCCTTGTTCTTCTTCATTGGACATTCCGAAATGAAATGTCCTTCATCACCACACTCATAGCAAGTCCTTTTTGACCTTATTGATTTGCCCTTGTCAAAACTCTTCTTCTTATAACCATCTTTCTTAAGAAATAACGTGAATCTTCTTACTAGCAAGGCCATTTCATCATCACTAGGATCAACCACTTTCTTCTTTTTTGTCTTGTTTCTCTCGAGTAGCATTGAGTGCTACATCATTTTTGTCACCACTTGCTCCCTCAATTTGCTTGATCAAGGCATTTATCTTGTTAGCTTGATCATTTTATTGCTTTTGAGATAGAAGCTTTCCAAGCACTTCATCGGTGGTGAAACTCTTAAAGTTATCCTTCTCTCTAATATTTGAGTAAATGTTGCTATCCCATGGTGTCAATGCTTGTAGCAATCTCTTGTTGATATCCAAGTCGGTCATTTTGGCTCCTAGTGCTCTTCTTTGATTTACAATCCTCATGAGCCTATCATAAACTTCTTTAGGGCCTTCTCCTGGATCCATGATGAATAGGTTGAATTCATTTTGTAATTCTTCGAGTCTTGCATCCTTGACGGAATCAATGCCCTCATAAATAACCTCAAGTTTTCTCCATAGCTGATTGGCATTCTTTATTCCGGTAACTTTGTCATACTCGGTGGAGCTAAGTGCGGAGACAATTGCACTAGCCGCCATGACATTGCGATGAATGTTGATTTGATCCTTGCGGGTTGGATTATCTCTATTTTCCCACAAGAAACCATTCTCGGTTATACATGCAACATGTGGACTCATGGATTCCAAATACATCATCATCTTGCATTTCCAATGATCATAGAATTATCCATCAAAGTAAGGGAGTCAACCCGACCCTTGTCCAATGCGATCTTCCTTGAGGTCATCATAATCATGCATGACATTGTTGTAGAGTTTTGGTTGAGCACCATTATCATCATCTCCACTCCTTACATTATTTCCATCTCGAGAACCACTAGCAACATCTTTGGTTGGGAGAGTGGTGGATGGTTGATATTTCGGTTTTGACATCTTTAATCTTCAAGCGGTTAAGCTTTGTAGAAGATACCGACTCTGATACCAACTGAAAGTGCCTAAAGGGGGGGGGGGGGGTAGGCAATTATCCCTGAAAATGACTTAATAATAAAAGTTAAATGCGCAGTGTCGGACTTGTCCGACGATTGTGAGTAAAGTCCGATGACTTGCCCGATGGTAAGAGATAGAAAAGTAGATCGGATGGCTAAAACTTAAAACTAGTTCAAGACAAGCTAGGAACAAGTGATTACAAGCTAGAGGAAGCTGTAGAAAAGAGTAAATGAACTAGCATGCAATCTACGCAAGTTAATTTGAGAAATATAAAGCAAACCCTAACTAGTAAGATTAAGAGCAAGAACAAGTAAATAAAGGACAAATAATAAACCACACAAGAGACACAGGATTTTTCACCGAAGTTCAGCTCCACAAAGAAGCCTACGTCTCTGTTGATGGATCCACAAAGAACCGGGTCTCTTTCAACCCTAAACCTCTCCAACTGATCACAAAGATCAAACTCGGTGTTTCACTAGCAGCTCTACAAAGGAGGGGTCAATACAAAGTTCCCGAGGCATCACCGCAAGAGTTAGGAGCTCAACGGGCACCTCTAACCATCTAGGGGATGAATCCCCAAGAGTAACAAACACAAGAGATGTCGGCGGTAAGGATGAACCAGGTGCTCAAGAGGATGAAAGCTTGAAGGTGATGGAGTTCTTCATTCTTCTCTCAATCCCTTCATAAATCAAGAGTGGAAACAAGGGAGGAGAGTTGGGGAGAACAAAGTGAGCTTAAGAGTGTTTTTGAGTGGAATAAAATGACCAAGCGGCCAAGGGGCAAGATGGGGTCCTATTTATAGCCCAATGGGAAAAGAGCCGTTTGAGGGGATATTTCTAGATCTGCATCGAACAAGTCTAATGGTCATTGGAGAAGTCCGATGAATCAAAGTGGCATGATTACTGGAGTCCGATGGACATGCCCGACGCCTCGAACAAGTCTAGTTCATCGGACAAGTCCGATAGATCATCGGACATGTTTAATGACACAAGGTGGCAGAGGTACTGGAATCCGATGGAGATGTCCGACACGTCGGACTTTCCTCAGGTCATCGAACAAGTCCGATGAATGTCGAACATATCCGACAACCCAGAGTGGCAACGCTACTGGAGTCCGATGGCAAGTCCGATGAAAAACCTCTGGAAAAGTGTATTTGGCTGGGAAATGAGAAATTTGGCACTTGGATCATTTTTGCTTTGAACTCTTGTGTCCCTCTTAATTGTACGGTCTTCCTATACTCAAGATAAAATGAAAACTTTATGAGCTTCGATCTTGAGTAATTTCTTTAATATCAACTTTGAAGCATTTTTTCTTCTTCTTTTCTCCTTTTTGTCTGTATCCAATTTGTTCACCAAATTTTAGACCATTATCTATATGTATGCTCATTAAACGATTAGTCCATTCTTAATTTTATTGACGCCAATCATCAAAATAAAATTCGGGGCCTAGATGCACTTTCAGTGGTGGCGGATCCGAGCGTGGGCGCAGGCGGCGGCGGCTCCCGGCGGTCGTCAGCGGATCTTTTTCTTTTTTTATTTTCTGTCACAAATTTAGTGGTGAACATTTGTCTGGTACTATGTTTTCTCGTTCGTAGTAATAATTGCTCAATGACGGAATTTACCACTGAGGTCCCTTTTGGCCGGTAGTGTTGATTGCTCAGAGTATCGTGAAATAAGAGGGGAAGAGCTGGGATGTCATAATCCTATCAAAACCGGAGGATCAGCTAACCCAACCTGAATCCATTCTGAATCTCTGCAAATTATCCCTGAATTATACCCAAACTCTTGTACACAAAATTCTCCCAAACTTTAGTGTAGATAATTCGAACTATCAGCACCGAGTATTCTCTTCCGGTTTGAAAACCAATACTGATAGCCGTTATAGATCGGTACATATGATTATTTTTGTAATCCTTTGTAGTGTTCAGGACATTATTCACAAGAGAAATGAAATATCAACAAAGCTCAGAGACCATTTAATCGATCTTTAACTTTATTACGTACTTGATTTACTCAAGTCACGGTCACTCACAAAAGCAGTCGACGGATGATTGATTAGTGATGCTGAGGATTAGGTCCCCCAGGGCTGAGCCTCTTCGAGCTCTCGTACATTGTCCCGGAGGAAACTTCTTGCGGCCGGTCAGCAGCGGTGGCACTCGTGCTCTTGCTCGCCGCCGAGGTCAGCGCTGCGCTGACAACAATGGCTGCGGCATCCTCAGGCTGGTGATGCTCGCTTGCATTGCATGGGAAGGGGAGCGCGACGAAGAGGAGGAGGCAGAGGAAGGAACAAACGATCATCAGCTTCATGATCGCTTGCATTGCATGGGCTACTGCTGTGCACGACTGCATGTTAATTAACTGGATGGAGAAGCCTCTTTATAGGCAACAAAGCTAAGGGTCCGTTTGGAAGGGCTTATGAGCAGTTTATTATGTTTTGGTTTATGTCATTGTAGCTATAGTGTCATAAGCTGCTCGAGCGTAAGCCCTCCCAAACGGATCCTAAGTTGGCGATGAAACTGCAAAAGTAACTGCGGTGCACACGTACAGTGCAAATGGCCCGTTGCACTTGCACAGGGATTTCGTTGGCCATTTTCGTTGTATGCAAAACGTATACTTTTATAAGTTGAATTCCTTCTAATTCCAATAGAACCCATTCATTAAAAATAAATGCTCTCTCTAGATTTGGATTTTATTTGTTTATTTTAGGTCAATTTGATTACGAAAAATTTCTTCTGCTATTGACGAGTTTGTCCTAACGACTATGATTAAAAAAATGGGAGATAATAATCTCTCACGAACAACATTTTTTAGTGTTCACAAGCGGCTAACGTTGTTTGCCCTTTAAATAATTTGTTCAAGTGTATATTATAGTCTGATTTTGACATTTCCCGAGAGCGAAAGCAAATTTCTAATAAAGAGTCACAGGTCAGCATTTTAAAAACATATTTTTGATATTCAGAATTACTAAATTGACAAAACCATTGACAATTTTAAATTGAGACGGTCTGAAATTGTGCGCGAGCTATCAATGAGCGAAAATATACAGTCCTAATAACAAAGGCATTGAAGATCAAATAATCTCAAGCAAGCACTGATGCATTTTGGAGCCAACTTTTCCTTTTGGAAAGAAATGTGTTTCACAACAATAGAAGTAAAAGCATGTAACTTTTCAACCCTTTTATTTGTCTATACTTCTATTATCTGCACGCTAAATGTTTGGACACCACTTTACATGTTTTTATAGGATATTTTTGAAACTGGTTCTGGTTTAAAAAATCCACTATAAGTTTGAGATTGAAAGGGTGATGTGTCGTCTCTTGCACCCTCCCTCTTTCCATGCTTGCTGGGTCATTGGCCAATGGTGACTACTTACTAACAACAGTATCTGACATCATAAGATTGCACTCGAGAATGAGACATACCTGCCAAAACCGACGCAAACCTAACAATAAAGGGCCAGTCGCCTTGGCAATGAACGATAATCACGTATCCAAATCGAGGACTTGTAATGTTTATAATATGCACGTCAACAAGCATAATGGTGTTCTAGTCGAAGCACATGCACCGCCTAAATCGGTTTGTGCATCCGCCTTTTGTCATCATCATGCATTAGCTTGCATCTTATCTTATGCCACCAATAGAAAGCATAACGTGTATGTGCTCGCGCAGTCCTCACGGATTCCATTGGAGAAACATGAGGCGAACCTTACTTGTCGGCTGGTTCGTTCTGGCGATAACAATATCTTGCAGTTGCGGGAACATGTATCTATTATCCATTTATAGATTTGTCTCTATAGAAAATCAATTGTTTTGGGCTAGCGGCACACTTTTTTATTACTCATCAAATTAGGTCTATGAAATCGTGTTGCTTTATTTGTGCAAATCAATGTGAAAACCTAATTTACCTACTAGTTCTGTAGTGGAAGGACTAGCCCAAAACAATCTTGTAAAGGCATTACCTACAAGAGGAGCAGTTGATGCGTGTATGCCAGAGAGGCCGGAGTTTTATATTACGAAAGCATGTTTATTCCCAGCATTTCGTAGCATTGCAGATCATACAACGAGAAGGTAACCCTAGACTGGATGGACTCGCCAAAGATTGAAGCAACTCAAGCAACATGACAAGTTGGTGTTGGAATAATTCTAAAACTGCTGCCGTTGTAGGACAAGAATTTTAATTTAAAAATAAACCAGAGTTGTAATGACAACAATTTTAAAATGGAGTATGTGTTTGTGCTATATAGCTTCTCAACAATAAAAAAAATTCATATGGAACTTCATGAAAATTAAATAAAATTCGAGAACACACAAAAAGTTCATTAAGGCCAGCCGAGTTCTATACGTATACCTTGAAGATGAGAAGTTTCACTACGGGAATCCGGCTCTTTGGTCCAAATACACTCGGTAAACACTTTATCGAGGATAACACTCGACAAAGAGTACACGATAAAAAAAGTATCGGCAAAGCGCTCTTTGCCGAGTGTTTTTCGGCGCGCACTAGGCAAAGTCTTCACGCGTGTAGCCCCCAACCACTGCACTGCACCACACTTGAGTCTAGACTCTATTTTTAATCTTCTTATATTATACATCTTTATCAAATATTTTTTATCGGATAATCGATAAAGAACCTCTTTGTCGAGTGTCAAAGATATTACACTCGGCAAAGAGATTCTTTGCCAAGTATCAAAAGTAATACACTCGGTAAAGAGGTTCTTTACCGAGTGTAATATTGAACACTAGACAAATAAATTTTCCTATGGGTTTTAATTTTTTTAAAAAAAATATTAAAAAATTAAAAATAATAAAATTTTAAAATGTTACAATTTATATAATTTATGACCTATACAAAATGATTTAAATTCAAATTCAAATTTAACTATCAGCTTGACTCCAAATATTAATGACTCATTCTCAACTCTAAGGTTATTCTTCGGATATTCTGCGTTTTGTAAGCAACGTATGTGACAACTTGTGCAAAACCTTCTTTACTTTTAATTATAGCTTCCACTTGTAATACTATCACATTATGACAAATCTCATGATTTTCAGACTTTATTTAATTTTTTTAAAATTTAAAAATCATTCGAACACACGTTGGTCATATTTCTTGAATAAAATATTATTTTTTTAATGTCATGGGTAAGATCTCAAATTGGGCTAAATAATATGAATATAATTTTTATATTTATTAATTTTTTTATTTGAGTCACCTGTAGTTCAAATTTAACTTTATTAAAAAAATTGCTTGAAATATAATTAATTCACTAAATATAGCAAACAAATACAAAAAATACCAAATTTTAATATGGAATAACACACGTTGTATGTAGAGGGTACAGAAAATTTTAAGACCACAAGAGAAAAAAAATATTTTTTTTTTTATCAAGTGCCCGAAAAAAAACATTGGCAAATAAGAGAACACTCGACAAAATCGATTTTCCCGTAGTGTTTCGTCGCCAAATCAGGACTTGAGGAGAGGAAATAACTTTAGCAAAATTTTGGGCCAGATTTGCCCATCGCTTTGGGGCGGGAACCACACAATCTTGTTTAGTCACAATCTATCCACAAGGCAGGGATGGGTTCGTATGGGCTGATTGCCAAGGAGATAAAGGCCTTGTTTGGAACAACTTATTGCTGACAAGATTCTATAGGCATCCAGATTTTGAAGGAATAAACTGTGGGGAGAATCTGGCACAGAAATAAACTGAGCATTTGGTGACCCTGATTATTTCAATAGAGATTGTCTGTCCTGAGTGTATAATGTCTGATTTGCCCCCAGAGTCTGTTATGTCTTGTTTGATAGATGAGAAGGCATATATGAAAAACATTAGTATTTTTTCATAGAGAAAAGAGAGTCTTCCTATTTTATCTAAATAAATAATATGGAAGATCTTGTACACCAATGTCCATCAAAATACAGCTCCATGAGTACATGTCCGCTAATAATGCTAGCCAAACTTACACATAGTCCAATAATCATCCAAACAATGCAGCGGCTATGGAGTCACGAAATGCTCCCATGTCAAACTCATCATTTGCAATGCTTATATCATCATCGAAATCTTCAGGAAACTCATCTTCATAGTTCTCAAAATCTTCATCATATAAGGCACTGTCCCTAATAAAATTATGAAGAGCCATACAAGCAACTATTATTTGCGCTTGCATCTCTAGCGGTTAGTTTGGCATTTGTTTCAAAATACGCCACTTATTTTTTAGAATTCCAAAGCACCTTTCAATCGCATTCCTAAGAGAAGAATGAGCATGGTTAAACACTTCTTTCAATCCAACCGGGTTACTATATTGAAACTCGGGTACATGATATCGTTGACCCTTGTATGGCGCAAGATATCCTGTTTTATTTGGATATCCTGAATCAATGAGATAGTATTTTCCTGCCAACATATGTGTTAGTACAATGCATGTTTTGGGTCATATGTATTGAAAAGCAAACATACAAGTACAAACTTATCCGGTGGAGGTTTTGAAAACTTGTGGGCGTAGGTTAGCAAAGTATCATTAAGTATGCGAGTGTCATGAGCAGATCCAGACCAACCGGTGATAACAAGTGTAAACCTCAAATCAAAGTCACAAACAGCCATAATGTTTTGTGATGCATAACCATGTCGACCAACATATTTGGGTGTCTCACTTAATGGCACGGTCACAGAAACATGGGATCCATTAATCGCACCAATGCAATCCTTGAAATGAGGCCAGAATCTAGGTTCTTGAAGTCTTAGATGGACAGTTGTAAAATGGGGGCCTTTTGGTTTTATAATGTCCGCGACCATTCGTGTCACACAATGTAGCACATCATTGAACTTTCTACTAATAGTCTCAGTGGAATGGTGAAACACATTCTTCACAATGCGGTTAGATTGCGGCGCACCACAAGTCCATAGAAACATAGCCAATGCTTCTTTACTAGTCACTTCCCTTGTTGACTTCAAGCCATATTGTGCTACCAGTGTTTCATGCAGAAGATGAAAAACTGTCCTTCTCATCCTGAATGTCTCATAACACTTGTTCCGATCCTCTAGTAATACTTCAGTCCACACACTTCCAGGCATTCTAGGCTTGTTAGAGTGTGAGTCATACTTATCATTCATCAATTCTAAAGCCACATATGCAAGCACAAAGTCATCATCATCACTGCTACAATCCGCCATGATCTCATCTGATAGCTCTTCATCACTATCTGTCATGATCTCATCTGATTGGTCTTCATCACTATCTGCCATGATCTCACTAGAAGAACTCATCTGAAAAATAATATTCACATACTCAAACAATCAATGCCACAACATATAACCAGCAAGCAGCAATTATTAAATAGTACCAATATTCATTGTACAGGATGCACACAACATAGAACCAATAAGTAGCAATTATTAAAGTGACAAACAAATGAAGTGACAAACAAATAAAGTCATTACAAAGCACAAAGGATACATAATTGCAAAATCCTACAACAAGCCTAACGTTTCTTCTTGTTCTCCCAAGTCCTCTTGAGCCATGCAAGTCTTTCTGATGGTGTCTTTAGTGTCATGAACATGTCACAGTACTGCTTCTTAATTAGAAGTTGAGTTGCATAGTAGTGCTCATCACTTCCTTTTTCAGCCCCAGATTGAATGACTAGTTCCATGAGTTGAGATATCTTATCCCTAACATGATCAACTACAATAGAGGTAGCTGAAGCTGAATTCTTGCTACTTTCGGACTTCTTCTTATATGCATCAACCAACCTCTTCATAAGACCATCTCTGTATGTCTTCTTCCCCTTCTTTTCATTTGGAGAAGCACCATGAGCAGCTGGCCTTTTCCTTGGTCTTTTCTCACCTGAACCTCTGCCCACAAGAGGAGAAGGTATGTTATTGCTTGGCGCATCATCACCCTCATGTCCAACATTGCCCTCTCCAACTTGAGCTGCTGCATTTGCACTACCTCCAGGAACAAATGAGGTTGCATTTGTTACACAAATACTATCAAATAGGATCTGCATCTCCTCCTCAAACTCAAGTGGAGCAGTTTTGAACATTATACATTCTAGCATAGCCTGAGAAAAAAAAAATAAACAAACAGTTTTGATCATTAGAACCATCACTTGCATCAAAAAACTTGGGGAATACACAAACAATTTATTGGCACTCACCACATTTTGCTCTTCCCACCAATCATCACTTGCATCAATACAACTGGTGATAGGATCTCTTCCCAAACCTGAGGCTTTTATGTTTAATGTTTTCCACTGTGTGTAGGTCCTTTTCAAATTGTCCCATCTGTTTTTATGTTGCTCTCGGGTGTATGTACTCTTGGTGCGGCCAGTGAACTTTTTGATAAGATTTACATAGCCTAATGGATTCAAGGAATGTTGTGGCCTATTATTACCTCTAACTTCTTTAACACAAATGTCTAACCAGATCTTATGAACCCATGAATCCCACTTTGCCATGTAGCAACTACAATCGAACTACAACATGTGCATAATGTGATTGAACAATATTTTTATAACCAAATCTATATAATTAACACACCAAACAAGAGACTAGTTCATTGACCATGCATTCAACAGCTTTTGGGAAGAGGAGAATACCTTTCACTGGATGAAGGAGGGGCTCCAGGCGTCGGCTGCTCTGGTTCCAGGTGAGGGCGTCGGCTGCTCTGGTTCCAACGAGGGCGTCGGCCTCCAGGCGCAGGGGAGTCAGCTCTAGGCGACGTCGTTCGGATCCAGGCGCGGTGGCGTCGGGCTCCAGGCGACGGCTTCGGATCCAGGCGTGGGGGAGTCGGCGTCCAGGCAAGACCGTTCGGATCCAGGAGCGGGAGCGTTGGCCTCCAGGCACACCTGCGCGGCGCGGCGCCGAAGGACCAGCGAGCTGCGCGCGGTGGCCGAAGAGGAGGAGCAGATGCGCCGCCGCCTGCTCTGGTCTCCAACCCTAGCCGCGTCGGTCTGTGGGAGCAGACTGGAGAGGTAGGAACCGATTTATTTCGGGGTACTTCAGTGGCATTTGCAGGTAAATACTTCCAAACTTTATGGGCTCTTCCATCTTCAACGCTGGGCGTTAGAAAGTATCTAGTCCCGGCCAGGCTTCCGCGTCGTAGGTGTTCTGGGCTGTCCGAAATAATTAAATGGAACCAAGACTGGGTTAGAATCTGCCCGTTTGCCAATATAAACTGATTAATTTGGATCTAAGCTGGATAGAATCCATTCCAAACGGGGCCAAAGTCTCGAAGCGACAGCTTTTCATCACTGAGGTATGTTCATGAGAATCGTGCGTCCAATGCCGATGCTCATAACCTAGCAAGGAGCTCGATATATTCCAATGGGTAGACATGTGCGGTTCCTTGTCCCACCATATGAAATTTGTAACAGGCACCTTTAATTAATAAAGTGCGGTGGGGTTTGTCTTAAAAAAAAAACACACAAATAGGTTAAGGTCTCGCATCTCGAAACGCTGCCTCCGATGTCGAGCTGCTCTTCGACCAGCCGCCGCTGCCCCGGCTCGCCGCTGCTGGCATCCCTGCTGGAGAATGACGACATGCTCTCCGAAGTCCTCCTCCGCCTCCCTCCGGCGCCGTCCTCCCTGCCCCACGTCTCCCTCGTCTGCAAGCGCTGGCGCCGCCTCGTCTCCGACCACGTCTTCCTCCGCCGCTTCCGCGACCACCACCGCCGCAACGCGCCCTGCCTTGGGTTTTTCACGCATGAATTATCGGGCAAACCCACATTCAACCCTACCATGGATCCCCCTGACCGCCTCCCGCGCGAGCGCTTCTCCCTGGAGCTCGAACGCGGGTGCAATATCGTCAGCTGCAGGCACGGCCTCGTCCTCATCCTCAACCGGGCGCTGCGCTACCTGCTAGTTTGGGACCCCGTCACCGGCGACGTGATCCGTGTAGCCTTTCCCCCAAATTTCGGTCGCGTTGGGGGCCTGTTTTTTACCCACGGCTCCGTGCTTCGCGCCGTCGGCAATGTCCGGGACGGTGATCAAATCCCCTTCTTGGTGGCCTTGGTAGTAAATGACCAAGGGGGTGCACGAGCGTTCGCGTGTTTGTACTCATCAGTGACTGGCTTATGGGGCGATATCATCTCAACAGCTTGTGCGTGTCCATCCGAGATTCCCATATTCAGTCCCAGTGCTCTGATTGGAAGCTCCCTTTACTGGATGCTTGGTTGTTCAGGTCCGGTTGGCATCCTTGAGTTTGATCTGGACAGGCAGCGGCTAGCGGTGATAGATGTGCCGCCGGGTATTTTGGCCTTCCGCTTGTTCCACCATTGGGTCATGCCTGCTGAGGGTGGTGGCCTTGGTTTCCTCTGTCTGTCAGGCTACCACGCCGAATTATGGACGAGGAAGAAGGGCTCTGATGGTGTTGCTCGATGGGTGCTGGGAAGAACAGTTGAGCTGGATAAGCTTCTCTCATTGAAACAGAAAGGGGGAGGCCGACCATTTATGTTTGGGTTCGCTGAGGAGGATAATGTGTCTTTTTTTGCCACTGGTGATGGTGTTTTCATGGTTCAGCTAGAGTCAATGCAGTTTAAGAAACCGTTTGAGTTTTTAGTCATCGGCAACTATCATTCTTTTTCTAGTGTCTATACATACAGCAGGTATAACTTTATACCTGTACAATGACAGATGTACCAGCATAAGTTTTTATTTAATTCTTGTTTATGGCATGCTTTCCATATCTCAGAGTGCTAAATTGTCATCCTTGAGTTTGATCTGGATGGCATATAGCTCAGGTCATGTCCCTTGATTATGTCTTAAACATATAGCTTGTAGGTCTTGTCTATGAGTTGAATAATTGTCAAATTCTTTCATGAATAATAGAGCTATAGTTTATTGTTACATGTCTATTGCTCTATGCTACAATTATATTTCCACATGCATAGCTTGATAATTTCTTTTCCAACCTGAGATACATAAGTTTGAACGTGAAAAACTAAGCTTAAAAGATTTGAACAAATAAGTGACAACCAAATAGCACTATTTTGTAAAGGTCCAATATCCAATAATTAGTTCGAATATGGTGACATTATTTAATTTGATGATGTGGAAGTTGAAGTTTATCATGTTTGGCGGAGCTTCAAGTGTTTTTTTTTTCCTTACTATGTTTGTGAGTTTTTTCAATTATTGATAACCACAAGCATCTATTTTTCTTGCTAGAGTTTGCACTTGATAGTTTGACTGGTGTATATATATGATATCTGATTAATATGACATGGAACAAGCGTATGCAATAACAATTCTAGTAACCAATTTATTTTAATCATCAGAAAATTTCATCAAGTGCTTTATCTTTCTCAAATTTTACATGCCAGCTTATCTGGTTTTGAATATACTTGAACCTTTTACTTCTCATTCTTGTAGGCTTGGGCATTGATGACCGACGTGATGGACCTCAACAGTTGAACAATGCATAAGATGACTGTCTTGTTAGATGTTCTTAATGTGATGTGTTAGTTGAACGGTACTTCAATATTTTTTTTTCCAAAAGATCCGGAATATTGTCAAGCATGTATTAATAAGAAGAAATAGAGTTTGATCAATAACACGTTGGGGGTATGAAGTAAATATTTGCAACCCACAACCATTGAAGCTGATTTTCTCTTTTTTACTGTGCATTATATAAGTATTATTGTGCCTCAAAATTTACATGATGATAGATGTTGACATGCACTATTTGTCCATATTATTTTATAGAATTTTTTATACAATTTTTCTTGTATAAATTAACAGTGGAAGCATGGGAGCACCTGAGATGTTCTTCCAATTTGAGGGATGCTCTGTGATTCTCTTTGTGCATCAGCGTTGACCACATTTAGTTGTTTATTAATACCTGTAGCTGTTCTCTTGCTTTGTTTTTGGAGCAAGCAAATTTGAGGCAAACTCATATCGTTTGGAGTAAGTCAGATGTTGACTTGTGGTTATCTCATATCATGTGTGTATCTGTGTGCAGTGTTGATGTTGCTTTCATGTTCATTGCACCCTACTGCGTACCGTTTGCAATGCGTACTCCTATCTTTGTTGTTTGTTTTTGATGCAATTAATTAATCTTCGTGCAATTCAAATTTTCAGGCTGGATCTCGTGATTGATTAATCTTTGGACGGTATTCAATCTGTCAAGAATCAAAATGTTTTTTTTAATCTGAAAAATTCCTCTTTTGATGCCTGATTCGTGAGTGAAACATATCATTTTTTTTACAGACATGAAGCACACTATTGCATCGGATCGCGATTCGCAATGCACGAACGAGCTGGCAGCCTGGCACCAAGTCAACTCTTTAGCTGCCGTTCTCGAATCGCTTCTCGCCCTCACTCAGGTTCGGAATTCCAGTATTCCACAGAACACCGCTGTGAGCGACGGCGAGGGTGCGATGACCAATGCCTGTATCCCCAGCTCGTTGCCGGCGTCCCCGCTGGAGAATGACGACCTCCTGTCGGTGATCCTCCTCGGCCTCCCCCCGGCGCCCTCCTCCCTGCCCCGCGCCTCCCTCGTCTGCAAGCGCTGGCACCGCCTCACCACCGACCCCGGCTTCCGCCGCCGCTTCCGCGTGCGCCACCGCCGCAACGCTCCCATCGTCGGTTTTCTCAAGCCAGACCCAGGCGAGATCTCCTTCACCCCTATCTTGGATCCCCCCGACCGCGTCCCGAGCGGCCGCTTCTCCTTGCATATCGACGGCAGATCTCGCCTGAAGATCATCAGCATCCGCCACGGCCTTGTCCTTATCCACGACCTAACGCAGTTCCAGCTCCTGGTGTGGGATCCCGTCACCGGCGACGTCAATGGCGTGGCCTATCCCGAAGAGTTCTTCGATGAGAAGGGTATCTCACGCCTTAAAGGCACGGCGCTTCGTGCTGCCGGCGACGTCAACTGCGGTGAGGGCTCCAGCCATTTCCAGGTGGTGTTGGTAGGCAACGACGAAGGAGTGACAAAGGCGATCGCCTCTGTTTACAAGTCGGAAACTGGCGAATGGGGAGATCTCATCTCGACACCGTGCCCCATGTATCCTTCCCCCAGATCTTGTATTCTGATTGGAAGCTCCCTCTGCTGGTTTCTTATTGGGCTGTCTTCGGTTGGCGTCCTTGAGTTTGATCTGGATAGGCAGACCCTGGCTTTGATTGAAATTCCAGAGGAAATGTCGGACTGGATGGGACACTTCATGATTGTGCACGCAGATGATGGTGAGATTGGCTTCCTGTTTTTGTCATCGTTCACGCTCCAAAAGTGGAAGAGACAGGCAGATGTTGATGCTGGATGGGTGCTAGGGAGCTCTGTGGAGCTAGACAAGCTTCTTGATATGGATGGGCCAACGGACCTGCTTATATATGGATATCTTGATGACAATAATGTGTTGCTTGTGATGACAGGAGGTACCTTCTCTGAGATCCAGCTAGATTCAATGCAGTTAAAGAAATCTTTTGAGATTGAAACGTCCAGCGTCAATTGTGGCCATCCTTATTCATGTGTCTATGCTGCAGGTAATGTCATACAGCTGAATACATTGCAGGTTTACTAAAATCTACACAGCAGTTTTGTTATCCACTAATACAAAGATCAGCCATTTATTATCTAGTATAGTCAAAGTAAAGCTTATTAATACTTGTCTATTGCCATATCTAAGAAAGTTGTTCCGAGTTACTTAGACATGTGTATTGTTGTAGCTGACTGACTTACACCTGAAATATCATGACTGTCCATTTTGATGTGCTAGCTTGATGTGTTACTTAAACAGGTAATGTGAGGTTATGTCCTGAGTGCCAGTTGAGCTATCAAGTATTTCATTTAGCTTGTTTTTCTTTAAGTCGCCAGACCCTTAGGGGTGCCATCTCTAAAGCATGAACTTTCAAGAGAGGACTCCATGATCCTGTATACAAACACTTCTGCTGAATTTGTTTCCCAATCCCATCATTCTTTCTTGGCAGGCTAAGTTTTTGTGCAAACTAGAGAATTTTGTTGTCAAAATGAAATGTTGTCGCGGTTCATGTGTCGTCTAACTTCTAAGCTATGGTTGCTAGTAGATATTTATTAATCAATGCTGACTAGTTCAACAAAAATGGCATGACCTGATTTGTTAAAAGTGTTACTTCATGTTTATTGATATCCGAAATGTGTATATTTTACTGGCAAATTATGACAAATAGTACTGGCCAAAATTTTGCTTTGATAATGTGCAAACTTATAGAAAGGGTGTCTATGATGGGCTAAAGGATGTATCAGTAGTCAATCATTAATGTGTCTAAAGCAACCTATTGAGAGAACTATCCCCTTACCTGAGGCATTCACTAGTATATTAGCGCATCCTGGGTTTATTGAATTGAGCTTGTTAGTAACTGCCATATCTTTATCATTTTAAAAAATCATTTCTAAAAACAATATGCATATGGATTATCAGCCACGTATTTCTTCATTATGTCCATGCTTCCATTGTGTACCTGTTAAAGACAATGTAATAGACACGAACTATGATTTGATAAGCTGTTCTCAACTTCTCATTGTAGCCTCAGAAATCAGAAGTAGGATGATGCTTTAGAACATTCCAACAGTAGAATTTTAAATATATTTGCATAAATTAACTCTTCTTCTATTGGTTACTGCTGTTCTGTTTCCTGGTATTGGTTTTGTATAACAATGATAACAAGGCAAATGCCTTGTAGTTTGTACCCCAGTGGTACATACTATTGATTTTGCTAATGAGTGTTATCGCCCTGCAGGCTTCTAGAGTTGTGCTCCAGCTGCCGTGATGCATAAAATTGGTTGTCAGTTTGGGTTCCTCCATTTTGTATGCTTTGCCTGAAATGTGGCGTTTCTGGACCATGCGTGAATTCTGAGTTGTACCTGGTATGCAGCATGTACTAGTTTGGCTCAGCTTGAATCGATAATGGTCACAACGATGGTTTGATTGCCGGCCGCCGGCGCCGCAGCTCGTCGTCACTGTCTTCCCCGCTGGAGAATGACGACCTCCTGTCGGAGATCCTCCTCGGCCTGCCCCCGACGCCCTCCTCCCTGCCCGAGGCCTCCCTCGTCTGCAAGCGCTGGTATCTCCTCGTCTCCGACCCCGGCTTCCTCCGCCGCTTCCACGCGCGCCACTGCCACAACCCTCCGCTCGTCGGTTTTCTGAAGCCAAGCCTGGGAGAGATCTCCTTCACCTCTATCTTGGATCCCCCCTACAGCATCCCGCGCGGGCGTTTCTGGTTGAGTCTCGACGGCAGATCCCGCATCGTCAGCTGCCGCCATGGCCTCGTCCTGGGTAGCCTATCCCCTGTCACGGCTCCAGATCCTGGTGTGGGATCCCATCACCTTCGACATGCACTGGGTAGCCTATCCCCAAGAGTTCTTCGATGGCAAGGGCTTCTCGTCCTATGAGCTTGAAGGTTCGGTGCTTCGTACTACCGGCGGCATCAACGATGGCGTGGGCACGAGCCATTTCCAGGTGGTGTTGGTACGCAAGGACAAAGAAGATAAACAAGTGATCGCCTCTGTTTACTCATCGGAAACTGGTGAATGGGGAGATCTCATCTCGACACCGTGCCCGTCTATGGGTCCTGTCAATTCAGGTGTTCTGGTTGGAGGTTCTGTCTGCTGGTTACTTGTTGAGTCTCCTTTGTTCGGCATCCTTGAGTTTGATCTGGACAGGCAACGCTTGGCTGTGATAGAAATGCCAGAGGGAATGTCTGGTTTGATATGCCACTTCATGGTTATAGAAGCCGAGGGTTGTGGGCTTGGCTTCCTCCATCTGTCATCATTCAGGCTCGAATTCTGGAAGAGGAAGACTGATGTTGATGCTGGATGGGTGCTAGGAAGCTCTGTCGAACTAGATAAGCTTCTTTCACCTAGTTTGGATGGGCAAACTGAACTAAGTATCTATGGATATGTTGATGACAGTAATGAGTTGCTTTTAACAACAAATGACACCATCTTCGTGTTCCAGCTTGATTCAATGGAGTTAAATAAATCTTTTGAAATCTTCCGCCCTGATTGTGGTCATCCTTTCTCATGTGTCTATGCTCCAGGTACTATCCATAGCGCTGAATACATTGCAGGTGTACTTTAATCTATATAGCCGTTTTGTTATCCAGTAATACAAAGATCAGCCAATTGTAGTCAGAAGTAAAGTTTATTGTTGCTTTCTATTGCCAAATATAAGAAATTTGTTGAGGCATTATTAACTTGCATTACCTGTAGCTGAGACTTTTCCAGTGTGGAATAAACAACAACTCCTGATAATTGTCAGCTTGACGTGTTAGTTAAAAAGGTAACATGAGGTTGTGTCCTGAGTATCGATTGAGCTATCTAATATTTCCTTTATTTTTTTTAAGAAAATCTCTTGCCCTTTGTGCCATCTCGCATCAAATTCTAAGAGAGGATTCTCTGATCCTATATACAACTCTTCTGCTGAGTTGTTTCCCAACCCAATCATGCAAAGTAGAGGACTGTAACCAAATGAGATGTTGTCATGGTTCCTGAGTTGTCTAACTTTTCAGTTATGTATGCTAGTAGATATTTTTTAATCAGTGCTGACTAGTGGAAGAACTTCTATTTTATTTTTGCCAGTACAAATCAACAATCTTCTACTCTGTATCTGTTACGTTATGTTATTTTGTATTATAATTGTAAGACGATTTAAATAAAGAGATTTATGTAAGTCAGCAAGTGTTGTGACGCCATAAGGATTCATATATGGTTTATTTACTTATTCCTAGTTTAATAATGTGCAAATTGGTTTTCCCAATGAGTTTTTGTTGTCCTGCAGCTATCTAAAATTCGTTTCAGCCAACTATTGAGATACATGAATGGTTTCGTTGTTTGCATTCCTTCTATATTGGAAATTCACCTCCTATGGAGCACGTATTGGTCAGCTTAACTGTGAAGCGGACTGACTAAGATCTATGTTAATTTGTAGTATTCTGTCTATTTCTAAGTTGTGTAGATTAGGCAATTGGCATGATGTCAAGACTTGCGAGACTTGACTCTGTTAGCTGATAAATACTGTACCGTCAGTTGTTATTTACTTGTCTCATTTTCAGTGCATAGTGCCCATGTATACATCTGTATGCACTCATGCTGGTTGCATCATCACCCCCCCCCCCCCTTCTGTGCGGGCTGGGCTCCTCTAAAAATTGGGCTCCATTTTGTATTTTATACATTTTAATGTCCCCTGATTATATTTTATACATTTTCCATTAACCTTCAAAACCGGTCAGTTTATGGAATCTGAGCTCCATTTTGTAGTGTGCTTGTACATAGGCTAAAACAAAATTTGCTTAATGTCATTGGGGTACTGAATTAGAAGACTTCTTGGTAATGTCATATGAGATAATGCATATAACTCTATCATTTGAAGATATTTGACCTTTCAAAAGTATATTTAAATTTGCAATCGTAGCACTTCAAGTAAAACTCGGCAGTAGTATTTCAAATTTTGCCCCCTTGCCGTCAATTTGAATAGAAAAGTTGTGCAATCTTAGTACCAACATGCTTTCCACAATAGAGGCACAACCATGCAGGGGGCCGGCCACAAGGCAGACTGAGGAATGGCTTGCAGGAAGGAACAGGGAAGTTTTCGACAGTATCATTATACCGATCAACAGGATTACTCAGAATTGCAAATTTTCATTGACGTACTATGGCTAAGCTGGGGCCTGGACATCGAAGACAGGAGGAGCAACGAGAAGGAATCAGATTGGCAGTCTGGCTAGCGCTTCATCCTGCTTTGACCTCTCTCTTTCTTTGCTGTTTTCTTTCCGATAGCTGTATGCATCTCATTTTGCATTCGCCTTTGTAAGATATAATTGCAATCTTATGTAACATTGTGACTATGAACTTCGATGAACGTTAAGTGGGGTATGCAAGAAACAAAGAAAAATAAAAAGAGAAATTGTTGGGACTGCCTATGTATAGAGTGGCGGACGGGAGGAGCGAGACAGATCAGCCCACGCCATTGCACTGTAGCCCACCATTATACAAATGTTTTTTGATTTTTTTTCGAATTTCAAAGCATGAAATTAACTTTAATATTCTAAAACATATGTTTTAATATATTTTTTTAAATATGTTCCAACATTCATCAATATTTAAGAAAACAAAATAAATATTTCTAAAAAATGTTGATTTACAATATCCAAAATGCTGGTACATGGCAAAAAAAAAAAAGGTTGACACAGCGCAGTTAAAATATTGATGATTTTTGTAAAAAAAATTAACAAATATTTATATTAAATCTCATTTTGTAGAGTTTATTCTAACCAACACATGGTTCAAATAGAATCAACAATGGAGTTATAGTTTAGGAGAAAAAATGCATTTTAAATTTAGAAACAGATCCGTTTCTCTTTCCTCTCCCATCCACTCCAATCGTACGTAAGCTAAATAGGTCGGAATTGCTCAGGTTTATTGGTCTTTTAGACTAATCTACATTATAACTCTCATAGGTCCTGGGTCGCTCTAGGTATAGGATTTACCAAAATTGCAACTCACTATTGAAGCGACATTTACAAATTTCTACGTTACTTGGTCTTACAAAATCTCCAGCAATTCACTAAAATATGATTCCCCAAAAACTACTTTTAGCAATTCCCTAAAACCTATTGGTAACAAAAACAAGCCTCCTCCACGAACAATTCTCAATATTAGTTTGGGGAAAAAAATAATAGAATCTTGCCATGTCAGCTATCTTCTCGTCGTGTGGAAATGTGGATCGTCCCGCAACCTCGCCTTTATAAGCTCTTTTTTTTTTTTTTACTTTGGCAAATCAAAAACTGCTATGGTCACATCAAGCTTCTCTGTGCAAGCCTGACGACCCTGTAATTATGCTCAGCGGCCCATAGTGTGGTGCAGCAGTATGCCAATCGAGGCTATCGAGCTACTGAGCTCACAATTGAACAATGAACACTGCCAGAACTTCTTGAGTTTACCACCTTGCAAATCAACGTAGAGGATTGAGAGTCTCTACAAGGGACATATATCCGGCAAGTGATAACTTTGTTATTGGAAGTGGCCAAATTTTAGGAACCTGTTTACATACTGTTTAAGCACGGTGTTTGGAATTTATTTTAAAAAAATTAGTTTTAAAAATGAGGATGTAAAAAAAATTTATATAGTATTTATTCTATCAAAACTATTTATAGCATTTATTATAATATAAGCAGTTAACCCGTTTGATAATACTGCTTACTTTTATCTGTCCAAACTGTCTATTCTGAGTGAAAGGATAACTCATAAACATTAAAAGCTATGTTTTACTACTAGTGAAGACCGGCACGCTTCGCGCGCCGCTCGTTAAAAATTACATTCAAATAGATGTACTAAGGATCATAGTGAGGATTAACAGCCTAAAGCAGGATCAATATGGGCTACATGATTGTTTGCTTATCTCATGAATATTATAGATACAAGGTAGTTCAAAAGCAAAAGGCTTGTGAAGATGATAAGAAGCCAATGCTCCAACTTATATTTACGGATTGGCCTGACAAGCAAGATAGCTGCCCTCCCTAGATTTTGCTAAACCATGACAAAAATTAATGAGGAAAATTCAGAGTTTAAGCTTATTTTACATTCTTGCCCTGGTTACTGCTACCTAGAATATATCCTACAGATTGCGAGAACCATGACAAAAAATTCAGTGGAAGGTATTACATAGATCAAAATACATCCCACACTGGATAGAGATCAGAATGGCCTGTATCTGGGCCTCTCAGTATTGGCACCATGTTGTCTCCATCGAGTCCTTGCAGATCAGGGTCCAATCCAACAATTTCAATATACCCCTCAAGATCATATTTATGTCCTTCCAAAACATGGATACTGAACACAAAACCATTCCTTGTTAGCCACATCCCTGTCAACACTGAAGCTGAGATGATATTAATCACATAATCTCCTTTCTTCATATAACCACTTCTTTACACCAGTCAAAGTTCTCTACAATATCAGTTGGAAACATGATAGCATATATCCAGAATTCTTTAATAATCATACATTTAAAGAAAAGACGGTTTACATTTTCATTGTTATCATAGAATATCACAGAACCTAAAGGTGGGCTTGTGCATCTACTGACAACAGAGTGAATCATAAAAAAAAAATTTTTTACTCATCTATTTAGTGTCTAAAGCACCAACACATTAAATACTTGAATGAGCTAAGGAGTCAAGGTCAGTCATGCTGTATTAATTCGTTGATGCATATGCCTGATGTATCTGCTACAGTGGAGGAGAGTAGCCCTGTGAGCATGCTGAGGAGACCGACATTAGTGATTTTTATATCGTGGCAACATTTTTATTTTTATACCATAGGGAAAAACTACCAAGGAACGATATATCAGAGTATTAGAGATGGACATAAATTTGACTCTACAACCTGGTGAGTAACCTGTCTAACATCTGAAACTTTTAACAGCCTTCACTGAATATATATATGGAAAAAGATATGAAGGCTAGACAAAATCAGTGACCATGGCACACTTTTCTCAAATGTTACAGATGCAAAGTAGATGATTCCTCGCAAATAAATGATACGGTACATTTCAAATAATAGTAAAAAGCACCAAGAATTATTTATGAGAATTTCAAATTTTGACTAAACATTCAGCTATCGTACAACACACACAGAAATAAACCTCAATTTGTGTAATGGACTGTTGCATCATTGAGAATCCCAAATCTAATGGACACCAATGTAATGATAAATGGTCATGAATGGGAAGCCTGGGAGGAGCACACAGCTTAGGATGACAATACGGCAGCACCTGAGATTGTACAATGCATGCAACCAATTTTTTCATTGAATGATTGTTAAACTGGATAGCTCCATTTTGGAAAATATTTTGTTTTATGATTCTTGATGGCTGGTTATTGTTATTTTATATATGTACTGATAGAAGTAATAGCTATCCTTGGAAGACAAAATTTAGAAAGGTGATATAAGAAAAACTACAAAATATCATTCTTGCACTCAAAATTCTGAATTACTCATATACTACATGTTTCTGAATCCCAACACTGACATCTATCAGAGACAAAGATACACTTTTAATTATTTCTAATTTGTATGTATACATCAATAGCTAACCAACATTGACATATGTAACTAAGATTGGTAAGCAGATACAAATTATCAAATGTAAGGGTAAATACTAAACCTATATCTAGGCTTATGAACAAAATATTGGAAGAGAAATTTACTTATCTTTTCAGTAAGCACAAAGGACTCTCGTATCCAAAAATAAAAAAGCTTTAGGATGCATTATTACATAGGGAAATTGATTTCAAGCATTCTCGTAATCTAAAGATGATTGTAATTAAAATAAAGAAAATTTACAGCATTTGCAGAATCACACACGAAGAGACATCTTGAACATTTTGCTAACAACAAATCTTTGGAACTGCATATTTACTCTTTACAAAGCATGATACGACTACTGTAAGACGGAGAACAAAAGATATATTAACTGTGTACAACTACAGAAACTAAACCAAAGATGATAATGTGACTACTTAATTTCAGATATAAGATATTAAGAAGGATTAATCCCCTCAGTGCCATTGCAATTTTGCTCAATCCCTTGTTTGCCATTGAGGCCCACATGTCATTGACTCAGGTGAACCCTACATGTCAGTTAGATACCAGTGGCAATCAAGGGAGTGCAAAGATATAACCTCCACAGTGCCAATAAGTATAAGTTTGCTTGCTATGCCTTCCATGTGCAACAATTTTAGGCTTCGCAAATTTCATCACCATGGCAACATATTGGAATCAAAAGTAATCCTGTAGGTAAAAAGGGTCCATTTGAGATTTTAAGGGTTCTCCGTGCTGCATCCATCAATAGGTATATTTGACTATTTGAGATAGTAATTCAGTTATACATATGTACTGTTAATATTCTTGCAGCACTTTTATACTTTCATGGTCCTTCACGGACAAAAATATATGCAGTAATAATTTACACAGGAGAAATTAACATAGCAGCAGTAAGAGAACGACAAGCTGAATATCTCACATGTCATTTTAGCCGTGATCGACTTACCATTTGAACCTTATAACAGGCCTTTGCTTCTTCAGGAACATTGAGATTGTATTCCTGTAATTAACTATCATGGTATCCATTACTCTTCTTTGTCCTCATTCCTTCGGCAGCTTCACCTAGGCTGAATTAACAAAAGGCCTCAAGACACTATACCATAATATTTTAGTGTTTGGTAATCTAATTCAGGATTATACAATAATGATACCTAGAACCACGGTCACAATATGACTCCGGACAACTTCGGCCATATAATCACATATTAGATAGGGGCAAAAAAAAGGAAAGGAAAAAGAGAAAAATATATTTGATTGAATAGATGATGCAAATACCATGGAAGGTAAAAGAGCCTAAATCTGCAACGATGTTCAGGCCAGACAAAAAAATATTGATATGGATAAACACCAATGGTTTTCTCCTTCAGTTAGTAAGAGCAACTAATTTAGGCTAGGAAGAATTAGATTCAGTCAGCACAATACTCAAGTACTGTCACTGTAGATGACTTTCAAATTATAGCACAATACTCAAGTACTGTCACTGTAGGTGACTTTCAAATCATAAATACCCAGCCATCACATGGCCCAAGCAAATTTAACATTCAAACATAGTTTTTTGTTCACTTTACCTAAAACGAAACAAAAATGAATACACAGTGTGTAACCTCTAAGATCCATGGAGCAATAATGTAGTCACGAGCAAGCTGATGAACTAACCATTGCATGCAATGTTTACCTGGAATAAGTATTGTAGTAGATCATTTGTTTTATAGATATCATGGATCCTGCAACAGAAGCACACATCTTACATAGCCACTGGATGCCCCTCCTTCAATCAACCTAAAATCTGTGGTTACATGATCTGAGGACAGCGCTATGCCGTGGAAAATGAAGAACAACAGCGTCTGTTGGTTGAAGTGAAGAGGAAATCTCCAAGATTCTTGCAGCATCTCGTGCATCATTGTAGAACCTAATCCTGCAAACAACAAAGCTCAAAACCCAACAAAAAAAGACCCTAAATCCATATATCAAAATGCAAAAGCTAAATTTCAAGACCATAACAATCAATGCACAAGATGCATAAAAAACGGATGGATAGAAAAGATCAAAAGAAAGGAAGAAAGAGGGCCACCATCGCATGAGGAGCTATTGACTGCTGCGTGAACTGCAGCCGTCGTGCACCCATGAGCCGCACACCGCCCTCCGTTGGCACTACTTGACGCTGCGCGACTCGCCGCCGCTGTGACTGCTGTGGGTACGGACTGGAAGGAAGATCCTGACCTGCCACTACAGTGGTTCCCGGGCCCGCCGTTGGTGCGCTGCATGGATACCTGGTCTCATCGTCGCGCTCCTCCGCTGGCCCAATCGCCTCCCTCGGCAGATGGCACTCTGCCGCAGGCCGCCGCCGTCATGCGCTGCGAGGTCCTGTGCCTGCTTGCCGCCGTGGTCGTCGCTTTGGTCCCGAATCCTCAGCCGCGCCACCATGGGAGAAGGGGAAGCGGGGAGGCTGCGCTGCACAGCACCCGCGCCAGGCCGCGCTCGCTCGCAGCCCGCTCACTGCCACGCAAAGCCACGTGAGCCTGAGGCCCGCCGCGCCACCGCGCTCTCTCCATGGTGCGCCCACCTCCGGTCTGCACGCCTTTGTGAGCTTGACACGCAGATCCGAGCGAGAAAGTGAGGTTTGAGGAGGAAGGCTGTGGCGGCGATGGAAACCGGAGGGAGAAGCAGTAAAAATCTGGCACCGGCCAACCACCGCAGTAAATGTGCCGGACGAGAGATGGGCGCGCATGGTCGGTCGAACCGCTGCCCGGCGCGTAGGTAGTCGTACCCCCATCTTTTTTTCACCGAGGCATGGAAATCACCCAGTCACCGCACCCTTCGGCGATGGAGATCGGGCGGTGAAAAACTTTTACGGTAACGTGGCATCGGTGGTAGCGCGGGTACTGGGCACCGTCTAGAGGACTAAATTTTTGATAGTATAAAATAGCAAAGTATTTATAGGTGTTTGTACCCGTAAGCATTTTTATTATTTATTGTTTAATAATCCAAACTGTTTATTAACTATAAATATTTTATTAAATACTCTCTCCATCCTAAAATTATTATCATGATTGATTTTTTTGTTAGATTTATTCATTCGTCTTATTAAAAAAAATTAGCTCAAATATGCAAAATTATTAGTTATGTTTCAGTTTCTCTAATAATAAAATAAATTATAAAAAGATATATGATAATTTTAATATTTTTAAATAAAATGAATGATTAAAGCTAACAACAAAAATGAATGACAATAACAATAAAAAATTTAAATGAATGAATTAGGAGCAGTTCATTAAGCAATCTCAAACACACCATAAAAAACTATTGCAACGGTCCCGAATATGGACTCAGCAAGGAATTTCGGCCGGGAACTGCAATCCGCAACTAGTCAACCTCTGAATTTATCTATATGAAAAAAGTTAACCCCCGAATTCCCCAATCTCCGGATACACAGAGGGCATATGATTGGATGCCCGCAGGAGCTCGGGCCAGGCTGAAGAGCGAAGCCAGACTGAGAAAAGACAGGTTCCGATGATGCAACTCACCATGTTTGGTTGATTTCGCAGGCGAGCCAGGCTTCTTCGTGATTGTGATTGAATGGCTATATGAAAATGATAGATTTACCTTGCACGATTTAGACGGTGACTTTACCACCAGACCGAGCACAACAACCTCATCTTCTGTCGCCGCTGCCGACGCCTAAAGGTCGTTGCTCCTTCCTGCTGCCTCGGAGCCCGACGAAGCATTCCTGTCGCCGCCTCAGCCGCCAGCCACACCTCATCTTCCTCACCATACAGGCTACCGCATCATGCCCCTAATCTGGCCAAGACCCGGCGCTTTAGGGAGCGGGAGCGCTGCCATTGATGTTGCTGCCGAACCTGATTCGCACCTCTGTCGAGATTGTCCAACTGGGTTGCGGAAGTGGGGGATGGAGGCGACGGCAGTTGGGGATGGAGGCGACGGCAGTTGGGGATGGAGGTGGCGGCGGAGGAGTACGAGCTAGGCATCGTCCTCTGGGCGTCGCGGCAGGGGAGTGGGGTGTAGCGACGACCAAGGCGGAGTTCTAGGTGGTCGCCGCGGTGGAGATGGCGGTGGTGGCGACGGAATTTGAGCTGGGTGCGTGAGGTGTTTCGACGGCGGCGAGAGATTTCGTGCGGTGAGGAGTCGAGAGGAAGGTGACCAGAGTAATCACGTGAGAGCACGTGAGCACGGGTTGAGCCTGGCTCAGTAGGGAAGATCAACTCCCACGTTTCTATCAGGTCAGGCTCAAAATGAAATCTTGCATCTGTTGGACCTGGCCACATGCCTTGATCAGACAACCAAACACGGGCTACCTGCACCAGATGGGCCTGGCCGGAGATCGGGCCACCTGACCCAACCAATCACACCCAGAGAGGACGACGAGGGCTCGAGATGAGCCACCGCCGCCGCCCCGGCTCGCCGGTGCCAGCGTCCCCGCTGGAGAACGACGACATACTCAGTGAGATCCTTCTCCTTCTCCCACCGGCGCCGTCCTCGCTGCCACGCGCCTCTCTCGTCTGCAAGCGCTGGCGCCGCCTCGTCTCCGACCGCGTCTTCCTCCGCCGCTTCCGCGCGCATCACCGCCGCAACGCGCCCCTCCTTGGGTTCTTCACGCGTACATCCAGAGGCCCATCCTTCACCCCTACCCTGGACGCCCCTAACCGCCTCCCTCGCGGGCGCTTCTCCCTGAAGCTCGACGAGGGGTGCAAGATATTCGGCTGCCGCCACGGCCTCGTCCTTTTCCTCAATCGGTTGCGGCGCTACTTGCTGGTATGGGATCCCGTCACCGGCGATGTGAGCCGCGTAGCCTTTCCTCCAGGGTTTACCGGCGGTGAGGGCATGCACGGCGCGGTGCTTCGCGCCGCCAGCTACGTCCACAACGGTGATCACCATTCGATCCCCTTCTTGGTGGCCTTGGTAGCGAATGACGAAGGTGATGCACAAGTGGTCGCACATTTGTATTCATCTGTGACTGGCTTATGGGGCGATGCCATCTCAACAGCGTGCCCATCCATGCTTCCGATGTACATTCCCAGTGCTTTGATTGGAGGTTCCCTTTACTGGATGCTTGGTGTTAGTTCGTTCGGTATCCTTGAGTTTGATCTTGATAGGCAGCGGCTAGCAGTTATAGATTTGCCGCCGAATATTTTAACCTACAACTGGGGCCGCCATTGCATCATGCCTACTGAGGGTGGTAGCCTTGGCTTCCTCTCTCTGTCAGACTACATTGCCGAATTATGGATGATGAAGAAGGGTTCTGATGGTGTTGCTCGATGGGTGTTGGGAAGAACTATTGAGCTGGATCAGCTTCTCTCGTTGGACTTGAACACGGTGAAGGGATTCCCCCCATTGATATTTGGGTTTGCTGAGGAGGATAATGTGTCTTTTCTTGGAACTTCTGATGTTGTCTACATGGTCCAGCTAGAGTCAATGCAATTTAAGAAACCATTTAAATTGTCAATCCTCGACAACTACCATTCTTTTGCAAGTGTCTATACAGCAGGTAACATCTTATACCTATATAATGACAAACATACAAATATAAGTTTTTTTCGGCAATGGCATGCTTTTCATATCTTAGAGTGCTTAGTTGGCTATCAAATTATCTTTTGCCCCTTTAAGCATATAGCTAAGATCTTTTCTATGAACAGAATGATTGTTAAAATCTTTTATGAAAAATAGAGCTACAATTTATTGTTGCCCATCTATTGCCATATACAAGAATTTTCATACAGTGCTATTTCTACGTCCATGGTTTGAGACTTTCTTTTCCAACTTGAAAATCTGAGTACATAAGTCTGACCATGAAAAACTATGCTTGAAACAACTGAGATGTCAAATAAGTGACATAACCCAATGCCATATATTGGAAGGTTATCCAGTCCCCTATATGCTTATAATTAAGTTCATTGTAGTGACATGGTTTGATCTTATGATGTAATAGTTCAATTTTATTACGTTTGGGCTCTGTTTGGCATTATGGTGGCTGTTCAAAAGTGCTTATTTATTTCTTATTTAGGTTGTTATTTGTATTCGGGAGCATCTTTTTAGAAACTGTAACAGGAATGGCAAATATTCCTCTAAGTAACTAGATTCCACGGCATAACAATCACAAACAGAGCCTTTATCTCTACTGCAAGTGGGTTTTATTTTTACTGTGAATTTGTTTAATTATTAATAATCGAATTCTTTAATTTTTACACTATGGCTTAATACTGTGAATTTATGATATCTGATTAAGATGATATTGAACAAGTACAATAACAATTCTAGTAACCCTTTTTTCCTGATTGTCAGAAATTCATCAGGTGCTTTATCTTTCTTAAATTTTATGTGTGAGCTTATCTGATTTTTTGCTTTAATATAATTGAATCTTTTTCTTCTTTTGCTTGTAGGCTTGGGCATTGATGATGGATCTCAACTGTTGGGCAATGCATAAGATGAATGTCTGGTTAGATGTTCTAGCGTGATGTGTTTGGTGAGCAGGTACTCTAATATGATTACTTTTTGAATCTAGGTTGAGCTATCTGACCTGATAGTATCTTGTTCTTTTAAATTGTTGCTTGCTCCTCATTATAGAAGAATAGGAACATGGGGTGTGGGAATACCCTGCCACCCAGGTTCAAGTCCTCTCAAAAACTGGAATTTGGGTGCCTATGTTTTGGATCTTGTTTTCTTCAATAAAAGAATCAAATTGTAACATGGGTCCGGCATGAACAGAACCATGATGCTAAGATAAAAAAAATGTGACATTGACAGTCCCGTTCAAAATTTGCCAGTAATTGAGGACTTACAATGCCTGATCATTTGCTTCATTATTTATGCAGGATTATAGCAATGCTATGTATCATACTCATTTTAACTAGTACTCCACTTTTGACTGCTTATAAATGCCTGTGAATTGATATTGACTCGTTGAACAAATGACATGACCAGATTCATTGGAAGAAGTGCTTGTCATATTCATATCATAATTTTAAGGGGAAATTGTCTGGAACACACTAACAAACTGTGGCTTCGTCCTGAGCACACCAACAAAATTGAATTTAGCTGTAACACACTATGATTGTGTAAAAATTCGTTTGTAGCACACTTTGATCATTTAACAATTGTTTTCAACTTTTCTATGTCAATATATAAAATAGGTTAGAATTTGAAACTTGGCACAAATATACATTGTTGCATTCTCTATCATAAAAAAATAGAGCTATATTTTTTCGATTGTTTGTATGGTTTGCTCCATAAATTAAATATTAAAACAATTAGCAAACAACATAATGAATTGAAAAAAATCTAGCTCTATTTTTTGATGATAGCGAATGCAACAATGTATATTTGTGTCAAGTTTCAAATTCTAATATATTTTATATATTAAGATAGAAAAGTTGAAAATAATTATTAAATGGTTATAATGTGCCATAGATGAATTTTACCACAATCGTAGTGTGTTACAGCTAAATTAGATTTTGTTAGTGTGTTCAGGACGAAGCCACAGTTTGTTAGTGTGTTCCAGACAATTTCTCCTAATTTTAAATATTTTACTAACATTATGAAGATGTTACTGGCCAAAGTTCTGTTTCAACACTGTGCAAAGTTGAAAACTAAGGTGTCCAATTTGGACTGAGAAGTATGAACTGGTAAGAGTATGAATCATCTGTAGATAGAGTTGAGAGTACGCCCTTCAAAGATTCTGATCTGACATTCATGGTCCCTTTAACATTTAATGCATGGAAGGATAACTGAATTAGATTTTTTCTGCTGGCAGTCTTAACATTTCTAAAATAGATATGCCTATGAACTTGGAACCATTTCTGCTTTTCTAATCCCTGGTATGCCTGTGAATTAGAGATGGTGGCATTGAACAATGAACATAGCCTCTTAAGATAAAACGTCAAGGAAAAAAATAGTTTGGGAACAATCCACGATAAATTTGAGTATGGTTGTATAAATGAATTGCTTTTGTACTGTTTGTTGTTGGTTTTGTGTAAGATCAATATGGAGAATGACGGACAAGTCCTAGTGCCTTACAATGAAGCTGATTTTTATTGTTTGAACCCTGGCAGTACTAATTGATTTTTATAATGAAGTTTGTTGCTCCGCAGGTATCTACAATTGTGTTCTGGCTGCCAAAGGTGTGTAAACAGCTCGTCGATATGGCTCTTTCATTTTGGATGCTATCATGGGATGTCTCATGTTATCACTCTTAAGCTCAGCTGTGAAGCCGGATTGTAGTTATCAAAGATGCGCGTCTCTTTATTTCCATGTTTTTTTAGACATTCTTCAGCTTTCACCTATTGTATTTTGGTTGCTTTTTGCTTATGTCTTTCCAGCAAGTATGTTTAAGGCACACTCTTAAAACAGCTAATGTCGTGTATCAGTGGGTGCATTCTTGAACCTTGCTTGCAAGTTCTACTTTAGTACATCTTATAGTACTACTAAGCTGATCCAGGAAGGAATTGCATTTATCACAGAATTTTGGCTCATTTGGATAGTTTTCACAACTGCCACGTTAGTTTTGGGTGATGTGGGTGCTTCTTGTCATAGCACGTCATTTACTTTCTCAAAGATGGTCAGTGTGTGATCATCATTTTCCTGACCGCTGGTGTCCTTTCACAAGCATGCAATAAAGGCTCAATTGTTTCTCAGTCCCTGCAACATATGCATGAGTGGTTTGGAATCGCATGCATGCAAGAGCAGGGTGAAGGAGAAAAAAAAAAGACAAGTACTCCCTCCATCCTAAAATATAAGTATTTGAATGCTAAGACTAGATTCATAGCATCTCTAATAAATCTCGATAACATGCTTACTATCTCCGTTCATATTTAGATGTTGTTTTGGAATTGGCCATAGGAAATAAGGAGAAGTAAAAAGATAGGTGCACTGAAAACGAGGAGAGAGAGATAGAGATATAGTAGAAAAAGATAATATTGTATTGGGAAGAGAGAAATATGCATTGGGAAGCGAGAATAACATGTAATTGGAGAAAAGTTGAAAATCTTAGAATGACATGTAAATGTAAACGGAGAGAGTATATTTTAGAACAGAGGGAGTAGGTTGCAGTTTGTCTTTGTGTCATGCACACAACAGAGAGATAAAGAGTACTTTCTCCGTTCATATTTAGATGTCGTTTTGAGGTTGAGCACGGGAAATAAGGAGAAGTAAAAAGATGGATATACTGAAAACGAGAAGGAGAGAGATAAAAATAGAGATATAGTGGAAAGAGAGGATATTATAATGGGAAGAGAGAAAGGTACATTGGGAAGTGAGAATGACATGTAATTGAAGAAAAGTTAAAAAACTTAGAACGACATGTAAATATGAACGGAGCGAGTAGCTCAGTAGCAGCAGGGAGGTGTAGCATCATCGAAGTAATTGCTTCTGATGATAGGCAAATATGATCTTTTTATTATTATTTGTAAGTTTTTTTTTTTTTTGAGAAATAGGGTGTTACTAACACATTTGTTACTTAATTAACCCACATTGTAAATTACAAACTTACACCCTGGGATGTTTAGATAACAAGTAGACAGATAAAATTATTAAACATTAACAGTAAAACCCTTAATCTACAATCACATAGGCGATGTTAACTTTTTGAACACGGTAGAAGTTAGCTCATGCTGTTAGGCAGCTTGATGTAGTGAGGTATTCGGTCAGAAACCCAGAATGCTGCTGCTTTAGGTTAAGAGGACATGTAATGTAACAACTTCGATCCAAAATATTTCAGAGTGGGGCTCAATTTTGCCCCAGCTTCGGTGTCTTGTTATTGAGTTCCAGATTTTTTTTTTTTTGTCATTTTAAGTTCCAGATTGAAAACAGGCTTGACAAGAAAAATACCTTTCCTGTGTCGCGCATTCCGCTTTCGGCTGTGTAAAACACATCCACGATCTGTCCTTTTCGCTGCACAAGAGTGTCAATAATCCACGATCAAAAAGAAAAGAAAAAAAAAACAGAGTCAGTCCACAGTCCACTATACACGAACCGCACCGCCGCACCGCAAGGACTCAACTTCACTTTCCCCATCCCCGCCAGGACGAGGGGCGTGCGTGATGGGCGGCGGCCGTCGCCCAAGCTCTCCGGCGCTGGCGCCGGCATCGCCACTGGAGGATGATGACCTCCTTTCGGAGTTCCTCCTCCGCCTCCCCCCGGTGCCGTCCTCCCTTCCCCGCGCCTCCCTCGTCTGCAAGCGCTGGCACAACCTCGTCTCCGACGAAGGCTTCCGCCGCCGCTTCCGCGACCGCCACCGCGACCACCCTCCCCTCCTCGGCTTCTTCGCCCAGCTAAAGAACAGCATCTCCTTCACGCCGATTATGCAGCCTCCTGACCGCATCCCCAGCGATTGCTTCTCCTTTCTGCTCGACAACCTAGGCGAGGGCCGAATCCTCTGCTGTCGCCATGGCCTCGTCCTGCTGCTCCTTCCGACTCGGCTTCTGGTATGGGACCCTTCCTCCGGAGACGCAAGCCTCATATCCGTTCCCTCGGGGTTCGATACCAGGGCGAGGACGAGGGTCTTCAACGGGGCGGTGCTTCGCGCTGCCGGCGATGGTGGAGATAAGCACTCGAGCCACTTCCAGGTAGTCGTGGTAAGCACCGACGAAAAGAGTACAAGAGCATTCGCCTGTGTTTTCTCGTCGGAGACTGGTGAATGGAGCAATCCCGTCTCAGCAGCCTGTCCATCCATGGTTCCTACATCCACTCCTGGTACCCTGGTCCGTCGTTCCCTTTACTGGGCGCTTGACGGGGTTTCACATGGCATCCTTGAGTATGATCTGGATAAGCAGTGCCTGAAGGTGATAGATGTGACATTGTTCTTGTCTAATGTCCTGCATTACCGCATCTGGGCTATGCCAGTGGAGGGTGGTGTGCTTGGCTACCTCTTTTACTCAATAAGCCACAAAATCGAACTGTGGAAGTGGAGTGCTGATCGTGATGGTGGTGCTGGGTGGGTGCTGGAGAGATCTTTTGAGCTAGATGAGTTTCTTCCACGGAGTTCACATGATGGATCACACATAGAAATAGTTGGGATTGTTGAGGACAGTAATGTGTTTTACCTTCAGACAAAGACTGGTGTCTTCATGATCCACATGGAATCGATGCAGTGCAAGAAAGTTTCTGAAATATCAGAGATCAAGGCCTGTCATTCATTCACAAGCGTCTATACTACAGGTACTTGTTTACTTCTACATTGCAGGAGACCAAAACAAGTCGTTTTGGCACACAATTGATAGAGTGCCTTTTTATATCCTTGAGTGCTAAACTAACAATCTAATTATATCAATTGTTTCCTTTGCTGCTCGGTGAACTCTTAAATGCAAGGCAATGGTGTGTTATGCATGAATACTAGAATTGATAGGCTTAAATCTCGTTTATGTTCATTTTCTTTCTACTGATACTACTAATTAACTCTGAAATGATGACTTGCTTGGGTAGACTATATGAAATACCAGTTTGTTTTGATCACTAGTTGGAGAATCCTACTGCAAGTGGGGTTTATTGTTCAACCTAAAGTTCTCCGGATATTAATAGTCATGATCGAGTTTGTTATTAGAAATTACAGTTTTGAGTGTATTTATGTTTTTCACTTGAGATGAAGTGGAACAATCTTAAGCATAATTCTTGATGACTACTACTTTTTCTGATTGTGAGATAAGTGAACATTAACCTTTTGGTTGTGCATTCACAAAATACAATTCACAAATATCGTAGCAAAGTTAATTATCCGTCTCAAATTGCATATGTGTGTTTATAAGCTTTTGCACTTTTACATTTTGCCGTCTCATGTTTGTTTGATGTCTCATGGTCATAGGCTTGGGTGCTGTTGATGGAGAGGATGGAGATGAGCCATTGCGCTAGATGTTCTGGTTCGACAGGTAACGTACTAACGTGAGATTATGTTCTGAATGTCTTTCAGGCTATCTGATATGTTCTTTTGTTTTTCCTGAAGAAATTGCCTTTTATGTATCTGTGTGGCACGAAATTCCACTTCTTTTTCTCAGTAGTCAGCAGTTCTCTTGACGGGCATTCCTGAATCCACCTCCTCCTCGTTCCTTTTTGCTACCTTGCTAATACAGTTTACTGCCTTAATCTACCCTTCCATCCTTCTGCTCTGGAGGCTTCTATCCTTGTAGCTTCTGAGATGGTCAGTGTTTGGAGTATTGAGTGCACTACATAGAACCGTCCCATGGTTGTGGTCCCAATCCGAAATGCATGATCCCTTACTGTTGACTTTACTGGGATTTATTAACTTCAGCATGGCAGTAACTGATTAGTTTTCAACGTTGGTATAGCAACTAGTAAGTAGTAACCAGAAATATTTCTGGTTTCTATACTGCACCTACCATATAACAACAACAAAGCCTTTAATCCCAAGCAAGTTGGGGTTGCACTACTTGTCATATGCCCATGAAACATTTAATATATTATGTTTGATTCAAGCTAGGCAATTTAGTTATTTTCCCATAATTAACCACTAATCTTAATAGCCACTGAGACCAGGTGTGGCCAAAACCTTGAGAACAAGCCAGAAATAGAATTTGAATGAACTGTTTTGCTGTTCTATTTTATTTTATTTTTTGAATTGGGATTTACCCATTTTCCTTCCAGCGAAATAGAGATATCTGGTCTTTCTTACAGAAGTTTTGGGTTGCGGGGAGAGATGAAAAGATAGAGAGGAAGGAGAGTTCAAAGCCTAAAGCAGAATCTAGTCTGTGACTACACTAGAGCTTTTTGCAGCTGCTATTACGCCAGTTCCTTACAGAGCTTATCCCATGTTCTATCTTCTTGATGATAGTTTTCTTTCTAATAATCATGCAGGATGATTTGAATTTAAATGCTCAAGTTCCATCGTGGAGCTAATGTTTATTGTTTGAGTCCCAGTTGGTTCAGCTGTACAATGTGGTTTTGCTGACGAGGTTTATTGTCTTGCAGGCATCTTCAAGTTGTTCCTGCTGCTGAGATGCATAAATACCTTCTTGGTTCGTCCATTTTGTAAGCTAACCTGCGATTTGGCATCGTGATCCATGCTGGAATTGACCTCCTATAGCTCAGATATGAATCGAACCCGAGGAGACCAATTTCCTTCATTTTCTGATCTTCTGTAGACGTTAATCAATTGGACCGATGCTCCGTGACTCTGTTAGTGCAGCAGTGTTGACTGCCTTTAGCTGTTCTCTTGCTTTGTCTTTGGAGCAAGCACGTTTATGACAAACTCAGCATCTTTTTCTGTGTGAACTATTGATCTTCCTTGCATCTTCGTTGCGCCCAACTGCGTATCATCTGCGTTGCGTGCTCGTATCTTTATTGTTTGTTTAGCTCTTATGTCTCACAGTGCATATGAGCTAGCACAGGGATCTCTGATCTCTCGAATTAACCTTGATGCAATGTTAATTTTGACATTTTCTAGCCTTCAATTGACAGAAATCTTTCAATGGTTTGTTACTTTGTGGTCTGATTTTTCTTTTATAGAATTATATGTATAATAATTATAAATCATTGGATCTAAATTTAATGGTTCAAAATAGTGATTAAAAATTGTTCAAACTTTTAGTCAGTTGAAAATTAGGAAGTCCCTAATTTTGACGCTAGATTCAGTGATTTCCTCCTTCCATGGCTCATTGGTGCAAGCATATCACAAATCACAACTGCAATTAACAGCAAGAGATGTTCCTGTAATCCTGTCACATCTGGCTGATGTTCAAATCTTTCTCGCCGTCCGTTTCAATAACCCAAAAAAAAAAAAGATGCAATATTTGTCGTCGTCACTAGCCCGTTTCAGTCTCCCCCCTTATCCTCTCCTCACCAATTAGGCAATGACCGGCTTCCCCACCTCAGCCCGCCGCCGGCGTCCCCGTCGGAGAATGACGCCCTCCACTAGCCACCGCAGCTCGCAGCCGGCGACCCCGCTGGAGAATGACGATCTCTTGCCAACCGGAGATTTTTGGTATTATAGCCACGAAACCGACGGGCTTCTGCAGAATGGTCACGAAACCGTGAGCTTCTGTAGAATGGCCACGAAACCGTGGGCTTCTATAAAATGTCCACGAAACCAAGCTCTAACCGGTAAAATGACCACGACAATTTTTTAGACCAAAATGCCCTCATCTTTCTTCTATCTCTCTCTCTCCCGAACGCCAGTTGCACCGCGCCGCGCCACCGCCGTCCGGCAGCCACGCCTCCTCCCTAGTCCCTATCCACCCGTCGCCGCGAGGACGCTGAGAAGCGCCGCCTCGCCAAGATTGAACAGCAGCAACTCGCCGCCGTGGCCCGCAGGTCCGACCGCATGACCTCGCGCGTGGGCAGGCCTGCCGTACCCAAGGTCACCGAGGCCGAGCTGCTGCGTCACCGCAAGGAGGACCGGGGAGGAGGCGCGGCCGGCGGGCGAAGGGGGCGCAGCGCGGCCGTCGAGCGGCGGCGGCGTGGCCCGCGGGCGGCGGCGCGGTGCGGTCATTCTTTGTGATGCAGCTAGATTCAATGAAGTTTTAAGAAATCTTTTGGAATTTTCCGCCCCAATTGTGGTCATCCTTTCTCATGTGTCTATGTTCGAGGTACTATCTATACTATTGAATACATTGCAGGTGTACTTAAATCTATATAGTAGTTTTGTTATCCAGTAATACAAAGGTCAACCGATTGTCGTCCAGTAGTAGAAGTAAAGTTTATTGCTGCTTGTCTATTACCACATATAAGAAACTTGTTGAGGCATTATTGCCCATTATTGAAACGTGCATTGCTGTAGTCTGTAGATAACATCTGAAATTCATACTTGTCTAGCTTCATATGCTAGTTACAGTATTAAACAGGTAATGTGAGGTTGTGTCCTGACTATCGATTGAGCTATCCAATATTTCCTTTAGTTTTCTTTTTAATCCCCTGCCCCTTGAGTGCATCTAATATTTCCACTCAAGCATCAAATTCCAAGAGAGGATTTATTGATCCTATACCACTCTTCTGCCAAGTTGTTTCCCAATCCAATCGTGCAAAGTAGAGGGACTGTATTCCAAATGAGATGTTGCCATGGCTCATGAGTTGTCTAACTTTTCATTTATGTATGTTAGTAGATATTTATTAATCAATGCTGACTAGTGGAGCAAAACTGGCATGACCTGATTTGTTGAAGGTGTGCTTTCATGTTTAGGTATATTCTGATTGTATATATTTTACTGAAAACTTATGACAAATATTACTGGCCAAAATTTTGCTTTGATACTGTACAAGGTTATAGAAAAAGGGTGTGTATTATGGACTAGAGGATGTATCAAAAGATAATCAGTAAGTGTATAAATTATGCAACCTATTGAGAATACACCATAGAAAGATTCAAATTGATATGCATGCTGGGTTTATTGAAGTGAGATTGGTAGTAACTCACCATGTCTTCAACATTTGTAAATACAGCGTCCATATGAACTAGCAACCACATATTTCTTTTCCTTTTATCCCTGATTCTGCTGTATAACCATGAAAGACAATGTAGTAAATATGAACAATGATTTCATAGTTTAGTCAGCTTAGTTAACCCTGGTTGTGGCATTGAGTTACTGATCTCTTTGTAGCCTCATCAAATGTAGCATGTTTGTTGAGTCAACATGCTGTTCTGTTTTTCTTTTCTTTTCTTTTAACCAAAAACATGCTGTTCTGTTTATTGTTATTGGCTTTGTGTAATATTGAAAGAAACAAATGCCTTGTAGTTTGTACCCTAGTGGTACATATTGATTTTGCTGATGTGTTTTATTGTCCCACCGACATCTAGAGTTGTGCTCCAGCTGCCGTGATGCATCATGCGTAGAATGGGTTGTCAGTTTGGGTTCCTCCATTTTGTCTGAAATATGGCGTTTCTGGACCATGCGTGAATTGTACCTGGTACTGGTATGCAGGATGTACTAGGTGGCTCAGCTGTAAGCGTATCTGGATCAATTGAATAATTAGCTGAATACCCTCCCTCACTTTTGTAATTTGCCTTGGACATTGGTAATGACTTACATAATGTTATGTGGCTCTCTCTATTTCATTTTAATGGTGTCGTACTACTAATCTTTCATCATCGTGCTCATTGGCTTCAAATTTAAACGTGGGCTCCCAGAATATGGGCCGAGCACGAATGGGCTCTAAATACAAAAATCAGCCTTCACTTCCCAACTCTCCGCATTTGGGTGTCTGCGAGGCAGAGAGGGACGGGTTTGATGACCGGCGGCCGCCGCCGCAGCTCGCTGTCGTCGACGTCCCCGCTGGATAATGTCGACATACTCTCCCAGATCCTCCTCCGCCTTCCCCCTACGCCATCCTCGCTGCCTCGTGCCTCCGGCGTGTGCAAGCTCTGGCGCCGCCTCGTATCCGATCCCGCCTTTCTCCGTTGCTTCCACGCCCGCCACCGCCGCAACCCTCCCCTCCTTGGCGGCTTCTCCGAAGGACTGGGCGGCATCTCTTTCACGCCTGCGCTGAAGCCTCCTGAATACTTCTCCTTGCAACTCGATAATCCTCTGCTCTCGCCATGGCCTCGTCTTGTTCGAAAAGATGCAACCCCGACCCGAGTTCATGGTGTGGGATCCTGTCACCGGTGACCAACACCACATTGTTGTCCCAGCGGAGTGCCGCTTCAACAAAAAGGATCTGTTGATCTTCCACGGGGCCGTGCTTCGTGCTGCAGGCGACGATATCGGTGGCGGTCCTTCGAGCAACTTCAAGGTGGTGTTGGTAGGTGTCGATTTTTTAAGATTCACGCGAACTTACGCCCGTGTTTACTCATCCGACACTGGCACTTGGGGAAATCTCATCTCAACAGCGTCCCCGTCCATGAATCCAATGCATATTCCTAGAGTCATGGTTGGTGGTTCACTTTATTGGTTGCTCGAGGGCAATTCGCCTAGCATCCGTGTTCTTGAGTTTGATCTGGATAGGCAGTGCCTAGTTGTGATAGAAACGCCACTTGAAGTATCTAATATGCGCCAGAAACGCCAATTCAGGGTTATGCAAGCAGATGGTGGTGGTGTGCTTGGCTTACTTTTCCTGTCAACATTCAGCATACAGTTGTGGAAGAGGAAGGCTGATTGTGACGGTATTGCTACATGGGAGCTGGGAAAAACTATTGACCTACACACGCTTCTTCCACTGGGTTCAGATGAGGGATTGTCACCAACCATAGGCATCTGTGGGTTTGCTGAGGATGATAATGTGTTGCTTCTAAGGACAGGAGATGATGTCTTCATGATCCAACTAGAGTCAATGCAGTTGAAGAAAACCTTTGTAATGCACATTTCCTGTGATAAAACAAATATTGGTACTTGCGACAAGCTCTATCATCCAGTCACATGTGTCTATACTGCAGGTAATACCATAGTACTCCTACCAAATTGTAGGTGTGTTGAAATGCTCTGTAGTTGGTTGATGGTATGCCTTTCTTATCATTGAGTGATGAACCAAAAACCTAAACTGAAATCATATCAATTGTTTTATGCCTTTTTGCCAAAGTCACAAGTAGCAATATTGTTATGAAGGAATACAAGATTGGCAAATTCTTGTGAGAATAATTAGATCTGGTACACTATATCATGAAGTGAAACAAGCTTAGGATTTATTTTCGGTAATTATTCGTTCTTATCAGCAGTTGTCTTGAGTGTGCATGTTCATCATTATCAAATAGATGAGTATTATTATTTTATCGATTCCTATAGTTCTTGCAAAGTAGTTATTTCTGTCCAATTCCATATATCGGTTTTGAAGAATAATATCTAAGTTTTGCCATCCCATGTCTATCTGGGTTTTATGTTGGAATGTCCGTGGATGAGAACTTGTCCTTGTAGGTATTAGTATTGGGGAGAGACAGGATGAAGCTCAACTGTTGCAGAATGCATAACATGATTATCCTCTATCCAGTTTGATGCATTGGTTTTACAGGTAATGTGAATTTGTTCTGAATGCCACGTGAGCTAGTATGAGCTTTTGTCCTCGTTGCTTCTCATGTTTGATCACACATGAGCCATTACGTATTTGCATGTATATCTGCCTGTGTGCTGCAATCTCTGATCAGTAGTACCCTTTTTTGTGGATATTTAACTGTTTTGCACTTCTGCTACGGCGTGGCCACTAATTTGTCTGTGTGAAACACTATCACACAAATGATTTGATAAGCTAGGCAGCTCAATATTGATCTAATGATGGTATTGATGCTCTAACCTTTTTAATAGCCATCAAGTTCAGATGTAGGAGCAAACTTGATATCACCCTGACAAAAGAAATTGTAGGTGTGGCAGTATAAATGAACTGATGTTCTATTGATAGTCTGCTCTTTGTGTAACACTGTAAGATCAGTCCAAATTTCCTACGATGGATAATGTAATGCTTATTGTTTGAACCCTAGTAGTACAAGGAAAATCGATTTTTTCTCATGAGTTTTATAGTTCCACAGGCATCTGAGCCGTGATCCAGCTTCCAAGGCGCATAAACAGCATGTTGGTGTGGGCTCTTCCATTTTGTGTGGTGTCCTGCTCCTGCCATGCATCAGTGTGGTTCATGTGTAATTTGACCCACGAATGTATGGCAAAGCATCTGCGAATTTCCTCAGTTGGATGGCCGAAGTATCATGTATCAGTCAGCTGTGTAATTTGACCCATGATTGTATGGCCAAAGCATCATGCATCAGTCAGCTGTGTGATTTCCTCAATTGCATTTTATTTGCTACTAGTACATTTTGCCCGTTCCAGTGGGAGATTTTTGGTATTTTGATCACGAAATCAGTGGGTTTCAATAAAAAGACCATAACATATTGGGCTTTGTTAAAATGACCGTGAAACTAGTTGCTACTCCGATAAAATACCAAAAATACTCTCACTTTTCTTTTCTTTTTTCTCTTCCTCTCTCTCTCCTCTCCTCTCTCTCCTTGTCGCAGACGGACAGGAGCTCATGCCGGCAAGGGAAAAGGGGCGGCGCCGGAGTTTGGCAGGGACGGCGACAACTCCTCGGGTGGGGACCAGGGCAGGAGGACGACGCGCTGACCTCGGGTGGAGGTGGCGCGCAGGCCTCGGGCGGGGCCGGACTAGGAGCGTAGGGAGGGGGAGGTGCCCCGAGGCGACGCTCTGGTAGGGGGTGGGGCCAGGGGTGGCGGAGGGGTGGCGGCGCGCTACAGGAGCGGGCAGCGCAAGGGAGGAAGGCCGGGAGGGACGAGGCGCCCTGAGGCGGCGCTCCAATAGGGGGCGGGCCCAAGCGCGCCGGCGAGCTGCAGGATGGGGCGGCGCTGTGCAAGGGAGGCAGGTCGGGAGGGGGCTGACCAAGGATGGGCAGTGCGCCGAGAGAGGACGGCGCGCCTGGAGCGGGGAAGGGGCGGCGGCGCCGGCCGACGGCATGGCACTCGGGAGCGTAGAGAGAGAGGAGAGGAGAGAGGGGAGAGAAGAAGAGAGAAAGAAGAAAGGTGAGGTATTTTCGTCCTCATGGTCATTTTATCAGAGTAGCAACTGATTTTACGGTCATTTTAACAAAGTCCAATATATTATGGTCATTTTATCGAATCCTATTAGTTTCATCGTCAAAACACCAAAAATCTCTTCCAGTGGCATAGTAGTTGATCGATTGCTTCGTTTTATATGATGTATATGATGTGACTGCTATTTTCTTAAGCGGTCCTGGATCCTGGCAAGCTTGCGAGTCACCTACTCGTTATAGTACATGGTATCTGCTGCGGAGTTTGCAGAGAAACACGAATGAAACGATGGTGCAAATCCGGTGTTCTGAGATCTGCAAACAAGCACCGCAATTTGAAGAACGCGAGCAGCTCAATTCGGTACTGCCGTTTCATGAATCAATCTGTTTCTGTCCTAATCCTACATAAACTCTGTAATATAACAAACAAACACGCCTGCCCATCGCCGCAGGAAACGAAACAAGAAATCTGGAGCAGAGAATGCTGCCGTCTGCAACCTGGGAGCAGCGCCGCGAAGCCGCTACCTGAACCCCTTCCGTAGCGAGCGCATCCTCCCCTGCTGCCGCTGCGCTACGGCGACCGCAGCTGAGGGAGCAGCGCCTCGTCGCGCGGCCTCCGGCTCCTCCCCTGTCGGCGACAATGCGGCGTCCGCCACGGCCGACGAGGGCGGGGCCAACGCGGCGGGGGAGAAGAGGTCGGTGATGTCGCGGAGCGGTGGCCGCCTTCGCAGCGCCGACGCCTTCTTGCTCCCGACGCCCGGCCTCTTCATCGCGCTCTGCTTCCTGACGGCGATGCCGCGCGCCGCTGCCGACGGCGGCGGCACGTTCTCCTTGTCACCGCCGCAGGATCCGAGAACGGCCATTATCGGTGAGAGGATGGGGTCCTACGGAGCAGAGGCGGCTGGGCGCAGAGGAGATAGAGGTGGTGGTGGAGCGGAGAGGCGGGACGGGCAGGCGGTGGCGTTGGTATTTGTAATGGGGAATCGCGGCGGGAGGTTAGAGAGGCCATGGCTCTGAAATTCGCGGGTCAGCGAAAAGGTTTGGGATGGAGGGAGGGAGATGGAAATGGAGAATTTGTTGGAGCTTTTGGGAATCCAATCTTGAAGCGGAGGCGGCGGCATGTGTTTGAGTTTGGGTTCGGTTTTGGGCAGCGTGGCTGCGTGGGAACCATGGATTGAAAAACCGATGAAAACCGGTCGGTTTTCACGGTTTTCGATCAAAACAGTCTGGTCCGGTCCGGTTTCAGCGGACGACCGGTTTTCGGTCGAATTATTTTTTAAATTTTGTAAATTTAAAAAAAATTATAATTTCAAAAACCGGTAAAACCAAGCAAAAAACCGGAGAAACCAAGCGATAAACTAGAGAAACCAAGCTGTTTTTCAAAAGAAGAAAATTTTTCAATAAACCAAGCGGTAAACCAAGAAAACCGAGTGATAAACCAGAGAAACTAGTCGGTAAGCCGGAGAAACCGACCAGTTAGCTTCAAAATTTTGTCCAAATTTGGTTTTTGATGTTTGAGCGGTTTATCGAGCGAGTTTTCTGGTTTTTATGAAAACCGTAAAATCAATATGATCCGGTTTCCTCGGTTCAAACGGTTTTTTAAACCCTGGTGGGAACACAACGAATGGGCTCCCGCGTCCCGAGCCAGCCGAGGGAGTGCGGTGGAGGGAAGCTGCAAATATTCCCCATTTTTGCTGTGGCGAGCGCGGCCGGTGTCGTTTGACTTTTTCAATGATTTGCACCAAGTTTCACTCGCCCAGTCACAACCAACGTTTACATAATCGAACCGGTTCATCGGTTAACCGGTAAACTGATAAAACTAAGTTGTTAATCGAACAAAATTTGATTTGAAGAGTAAACAATCGGTGACCGATAACTAATCGGTTTTGTCGGTTAACCGAATGGTTTTATAGATTTTGGTGATAGATTTTTAAAAATTTTACTAGGTTTTGCTGTTGCCAATTGGTTTTACTTGTTAACAGCCGGTTTCACTGGTTTTGTTAGATATAATTTAAAAAAAATAAAATAAAAATGAATCAAAATCGACGATTAACCAACGGACTAGAGTAACTGGCCTAGACCAGTTTATCAATTAACCGAGTCAACTGCAATTTTGTTAACGTGATGCGCCGATGCTCGAATACATTTTATGCGAGAATCAAATAAATCAAACGAGTATCCCCTCATTTTGAAATGATTATCATTAGGACAACAAATCTAATTCATTTTTTAAATAGAATATTTATTCTAACAACAACGACCTAAAAAAAGAGGAAGTATTTATGAAAAAAAAAAACAGAGGCAGGCACCACTCAAACCGTACCAACGTCTCGTTCTAGCTGAGAAAAAAAAACTATTTTAAAGTGGCATTGCTACAGCCAGTATAAACAATGAAGCCATGTGCTCATGTACTAGGGAAATAACAGTATTGCTGATGAGATATATATCAATAAACCAATAATAATGAAACATTTATTATTTGATAAATGCATATATATCCTTTGTCAACGATGTTTGGGTGCAAAAGCATGTTCCATTCTCGCAACTCTAAAGTGGTAATAGATTTGAAAACGAAAAAGAGAGAGTAAAGTGGTATTAGTATTCCAGAAGCAACAGGGGAAGGTATTCATGGTGAACAAACTTGGAAAATCTCTATACAAAACAGGCCAGCTGCATAATTCAGTAAAAAAAAAAAAAATTGGTCATGCCGTCAGTCATATTGAATTCTTCAGACTATAATGTACTAGGTGGCTATGTTAGTTTTCGTGCAACGTCACGTAAGATCTCCATTCCAGCAGATTTCAGAGTCTACAAAAAGGTTATATATGCAGAGAAACAGGTTTTGTTCTTTTTCATACAGTGTGTGTGTACATATATAATTCGGAAGCAAGAACCACAAGTGAACTTATGGGAACAAAACTCCCTCCGAGAACAAAAGCTATGCGCCGCCGGTCACAGAAGTGGTTGCTGCGCATCGCTGGTGCTGCTGCCACTAGGAGCCTCTTAAGCCTTCCACCAGGGGTTCTCGCCGGTCCTGAAGTCGGTCTCCACCCACGGGACGAAGAGGACCTTGCCGTCGTCGACGTCGGCGTGAACCAAGGCCAGCGACTGTTTATTTTAACAAGAGCAGAAATGCAGATCAGATCAGTTCATTGAATTCAGGTCAGTCGGAAAAACAGAAGAAACGGATTTCTTACCAGAGGAGCTGGTCCACGGACGACCTTGCCCTGGTTGTTGTACTGGGACCCGTGGCATGGGCAGAGGAACTTGTTCTCGGCGGCGTTCCACGGCACGACGCATCCCAGGTGGGTGCAGACGGCGTTGATGCCGTAGGTGGCCAGCGTCTTGTCCTGCTCCACGACCAGGTACGTGGGGTCACCCTGCACACACACAGATCTCATCGTTTAGCTAGATCTCATGTGATGATGTTACATGGATCAATGAAATCGAGGTGCTCTTACCTTGAGCCCCTGGGCGAGCGTGCGGTCGTTGGGTCCGTGCGTCTTGAGCCACTCGTCGACCTTGATGTCGTTGCCGAGCTTGTCCTTGGCGTAGGTCCCGCTGCCGGCGTTCCCCGACCTGGAGGATGAGAAACCAATCAATCATATACTATAGTACTAGTATTGGATTGGATTGATGATAATTAAGGAAGGCGATGATGATGCGGGGGGGTGAAAAGAAAGGCGACTTAATTACCCGCCGGGGACGAAGAAGGCGCCGTAGGGGACGAGCATGCCGCCCACCGGCAGCGAGACGGCGCCGAGCAGGAGGAGGTTCATCAGCTTCCGCTTCTCCATGTCGGGAACTCGGTCGGCGGCGATGCTGCCCGCCTGGCATGTCACGCTCCGGAGAGCGCGCTCCCGGCCGAAGCCCAGACCCTTCACCGGCTTCCCCAGCGAGGAGCGGGACCGGCACAGCTGCAGTTTGCAAATGCGCCACGCAGATGTATCAGATGAAACTAATCTTGTGTGCTACTAATAATTGCTAAACTGCTAATAATCTCTAGAACTACAAGACACTAGAATCATCACAACAACGCGAGGAGGAAATGGTGCTTACCTGGGTGGGGTTGGCGGCGGTGGAGAGCGCCGTGGAGGCGGCCATGGCTCCTCAGGACAGGAGCTAGCTAGCTCTCTCTCTCTCTCTCTAGCTCGTTGCAGGCGAAGGAAGGATCCGTGTAGTGGCGTCCACAGGGTTGTGGATGAGGCACCGGCGGGTTATATGTCTCTTGCGCGCCCCTGATTGGTTGACGCGCAGCCCCCAGGCTGCGACGGCCACATGTTCGAAGGGCGCGCGCGGCTGCAACGCGTGCACGCCTGTCGCCGCCTTATCAGCACATCTACCAAGCGAGAGCGAGCCAAGACGACAAAAGTATCTTCGCGTCGCTCGTACACGTCTGGAGTCTGCTTCGCGCAGGAGATTTTGGGCCTGGCCCAGTATTTTAGGCCTTGTGGAATTACTGTTCAAGTCACGGCCCGGGGTCAGCACGTCGTGAAATGGGCCTATGGTAGTTTCTCGGAAAAACGGCCCGGTGGTCCACGTTTCCCCGGAGGTTCGGACAGGCTGGAAAACCAATCCTACTATTTCTACTCAGTCATAGCAGTGGTGTCATTTGCCGCTGGTGATTTGGCGAACGGTGCTTCTGATTCGAGACTCGACCAGGCCAATTCCCAAGCATCCTATCTCCAATCTGCCTCCTGTTACGAAAGAATGACCTCTGCACTCGGCAGCAGCGCGTCCCATCCATGTGAAACAGCTCCGCTCGCACGCAGGATGGACGACAGAAAACGAGGAACCAGAACACAAAATTAACCAAGCTGAATTCGTTCCGTTTCTGCTTGATAAACAACCAGCGTTTCATTTCTATGTTCCTACCTAGTATCTTTGTATGACAGAGGGATTGGGATACATGACCGGAATCAACCAACAAGCAAATTGGCTGAGAACGCAGACATGAGGGGAGAAAAATCAAACAGAAGGGTGAACTAATAAAGAATCTAAAGAATTGTGTGCCCAGTCGCCGCATCCCGCCGCCGGCGCGCCGGCTATCTGAACCCCTTCCTGAGCGAGACTCTCCCCTGCCTCGTCGCGACCCCGTTCGATGGTGCTCCGGCCACCGCGCGTGCAGCCTCAGCCAACGCCGCCGCGGCGTCAGGGACCACCGCCGGCTCCTCCTCCGGCCCCTGGGTACCGGCCGAAGGGATCGGGAGCGAGGCGGCGAGGAAGAGGCTGGTGATGTCGCGGAGAGGCGGCCTTCTCCTCGGCGCCTGCTTGCTCCTCTTCATCGCGCTCTGCTTCCTGACGGCGATGCCGCGCGCGGCAGACGGCGGCGCGTTCTCCTTGTCGCTGCCGCCGGAAGCAAGAAGGTTGAGGACAGCCATCTGGGATCGATCCCTCCCTCCTTCACTCCGAGCTCTGGAAGGCGAAGCGAGAAGGGAGGTGATCTGGCGCGGCGGATGAAAGGAGACGATGGAATTGGGACGGGATGGATGAGCCGGAGGTGAGCGCTGGTATTTGTACTGGATCTCGGGAGCGGCACGGCTCTGAAATTTGGCGGCGAATTGGAGCGAGGTTTCGGAGGGAGGGAGGGAATGTGTGGAATCCATGGTGGGTTGGGTCTGAGTTTTCGGAAACACGTTCAGATTTTGGGTTTCGGGAAAGTTTGGAGTGTGGAGGGAGATGAGCTCCCGGGTCCGGTGCCAGCAGGCGCGAGAGGGGAGGCTGCAATTTTTTTCCCCTTTTGGGCGTGGGCGCGTGGCGGGCGCGGCTGGAGTCTGGCGTGGGAAGGTTCGAAATTTTCTGCAAGCTTCCACCAGATTTGCGCCAAATTCGTTGGCGCGCCCGCGACCGGTGGCACTGGCACGTGCTATATGTCCTATGCTGGCTGATGCTCTAGCCGATCGATGACAAAACATGCCTTGAGAATCCGAAGGGCAAACAGCAGAGTACTCTGCATTGTACTGCGACAAATTTTTTCTTTCCACGTAGTCTATATGCTTTTATTTTACACGCCAGAGGCGCTTTTGTTGGGCAATATTTTGGACACGGGTGTGATGAAAACTTCAAACTAAGTGGAAGTTCAAAGTGTGTATTATTATAGCTGCAGTACTTCGTTCTTACGAACTTTTTCAAGTGGGAGTGGGACGTGATCAAACTAGCGATCTTGGTAGTGGAGGTCAATGGCTGCCGAGCAAAGGTAAACAGGTCCTGCAAAGTTACAGCAGTGGTGCACTGCATTCACGAGCACCAAGTGGAGGACGGGGCAATTGCCAAAACGCCACTACTAAGGGCAGCCAGCTCCAAAACGTCCTCAATAAATGAAGCATCTCCAAAACGTCACTACCAAGTACCTTCTCTATCAGACCATAGCATTATATGGTCTTTTTTTTAAATGCTTAAACTGCATACGAAATGTCTCTTTTGTCCTCCTCTCCAATCAATTGAACAGAGCCTGGTGAGCCAGAGCGTCGGTGAGGTCAGCTTGCGAAGGCTGCAGGGCGGACCAACGCGCCGGCAGGGTCGCCTTCCTAGAAGGGCTCTGGCCATGCATCGCCCCGCCCGCGAGCTCTGGCCCGCCTGGCCGTGCGCCGCCTAGCCCGCCGGCTGGCCCACGAGGTGGCCCGCCTAGCCATGCCCCGCCCGCCAAGGCGTGAGCCTGCCCCGTCCGCCAGCCCGCCGCAATGTGAGCGGCGAGTCCGCGCCCAGCCCTGACCTTCTGCGCCGCGCCGCGCCACACACAGCCCAGATCTTTCGCGTCGCGAGCTCCGGCTGCTCTGGCGCGCCGTCGCCGCCCCCGCCGTCGCGAGCTTGCGCCGCCGCCCGAGCTAGGGTTCTTTGTTCCTTCACCAGCGTGCGTCCTCTGATTACAGAGGGTAGTATCGTCATTTCGTCGTTGTTTGGGTACAGAGAAAAATAGAAAAATTAGGATAATGCTATGTTGGGATGCGGGAGGGACTTAGCAGTGGCGTTCTGGAGATCCTTCATTTACTAAGGGTGTTTTGGAATTGTCTGTGCTTAGTAGTGGCTTTTTGCTAATTATCCCAGTGGAGGACAAAGAAAACAGAGGTGATTGAACGCTGGCTGAAGCTCTGCTCAAAGGAAACGAGAATGTAATAGTAGAGGAAGGTAACCTCTTTTGGAATTAAGATTGACTTTGTAATTTAATTTTTTTGTGTGTGTGTGGCAGATGTAGACCTTTTTGTGTCATGTCAGCAGTAATGTTAGAAGTGACTGTTGCACCATACAGGCGAGTAAGACCAAACATGATTTGTTTACAGAAATCATGTCCATTAATTTTATAGAAATAAAAATGGATTGAAATTAAAAATGTAGCTATCTGAGTTATGTTTAAAATACTTGACCTGTCTCAAATTTATTTGTTCTGATCATGTTTCTATGTGTCCAGGTTCATCCTCTATGTATCTAGACATATGCACTTGTTTGCATACATGAAAGTATATTATGCATGTGGTATATAGCCAAAATGATAAATGCATATTATTATAAAAATAATAAATAAATATGGGTTACTTACAAATACCATCTCATAATTCAGTTGAAGTTTGAGATTCTCACCCATAAGTTATTTTGTTGCAAATACCTACTCACCCATTAAGTTTTGTTGCAAAAACAACCCTAATTGCCATATTTTTAAATCATTCAATATATTTTTTATTATTTGGAGTAGCCAATATTATTCTTATCAAACATACAAAATTTAAAAAAATATAATATTCATATTTTTTTATAAAGAATATATAGCAAAAATATCAATTAAAGTTTGAACGATGTTCGACAAAGTTTGAGATTTGGATATATTTTTCTTGAAAACAAGAGAAATTAAACACCCTAAAAATCTTTAATAACAATAAATTTATTTAACTTAACTTTTTTTTAAATTTATATCAATAAAAATATATAAAATCAATTAAACATGTGACAACTGGGGTGATTTTTGTAACAAAACACATTGGATGAGTGGGAATTTGCAATAAAAAACTTACGGGTGAGAATCTCAAACATCATGTAAAACTGATCCACGTTTTTTAATTCATGACAATAAGGATATACTAAACAGTTGAGTCAAATCAAAGTCACTGTATTAGTAAATAAAGGAGGTAAACGATTGAGCTAAATCAAGACATGATAGAAGACGGAGCCGGCGATGATGGTCCATAAGCGGCCGGCGAAGGCGTCGGCGGAGGATGAGCGTGAGGCTGGACGTGCCGCCCAAGTTGGTGAGCGTCTGCACCAGGGGCAGCTGCAGTTGCTGCGTCAGGTACGTGATCAGGAACCCGGCGGCCGTGGCGAACCGGTCGCAGATGTGGTTCGCTGCAGCCATCGCACAACCACAGTTTAGGCGTCATGTAGGCGCGCACCATGGACCGCCACATCGTCGCAGGCAGCCATTTCCAGATCCCGCCGGCAACACCATGCTCATCAGCCTGGCGATGTACGACCTCGCGTTCGTGCCCCTACCTACTACTGGCTAGTCACCTGCCTCATGGTGCTCAACCTTGGCTACTACCTCATCTGCTTCCACTTGTACACCATGAAAGCCGTTGGAGGTGGCCGAACGATGACGAGCATGATGGTGAACGTGAAAAGGAGTGCGAGCTCTCCGCCTCGGTCCATAAATATGGATCTGTTTGAGATGGATTTGTGCATGGTTACCGAGAGAGGATGTCGCTAATAACTGATTAGTCGCTGGATGTGCAAAGGATCATGACTCTGTAATACTGTGAGCATACTGACACAAGAAGATCCGAGCGTGATGCTCCTGGTGCCTGCGAAAAGCAACCATGGTTACTGGACTAGTTTTCCTTTTTCAAATAAGCGTACTCGTTCGGTATAGTTGTCGCCATGCGTTTGTGCACTTTAGTTAGTGCATCGCGAGCAGAGAATATCTCTTTGAGTTCTTCACGAGCAGCACAAGGTTCACACGTCAAAACCAGAATACCAGATCACATGAAACGAGAGAATCTCTTCAATTGATACTTTTGTTTTGCAGCAGAAAATAATCGTATCCTTCGGGAAATATACCATAAAACAGCCCACTCATGTCGCCGGCCGTTTCGCTCAACCGATCACCCCACCTCCGTCCCCGTCTTCACGGCCTCATCGTCCCCTAACTTCGGATGGTCAAGGCATGAATCGTGGTCAAGGAGAAGAAAAAATTAAAAAAAAACTACTTTTACTATACGATCTGGCCTATCCTATGTGGGTGGGGTCAGGTGGGTCCCATGGTAAAACAGTAAAGGTGAGTGTTTTTTCATTTTCATTTTTTCTTTTCCTTTGAAAAAATCAACACTATCACAATTCGCTTCTTGATTTTCGCTTTTCATACAGTCTTCGCTACGTCATTGTTAGAATACTCTTAATATACGCCACGTCAGTAAAACCATCGTCCAAAACAGCCAAAGGAGAAAAAACAAATAGAATTAAGAGTTAAGAAAGTCGTTCTACCCGATTTTATAATTAAACTAGCAACCCGTGCATTGCTATGAGTTTAAAAAATATAACAAATTATAAGCATCCTTTTACGAAAAATTAGCATCAACCAAATTATCATTGTGGACAACCAATGTAAAACAAACTTTTAGCATTGGCTGAGGACATTGAGAGCAGTAAAATGAATTTGATGTCTGAGATTAGTAACATAGATCTCTCAGTAATATTTGTGCCAATAAATCTTTTAACCACTCACCTGGATAATTTATAGGTACAAAAAAAAAATCTAAATATAAGAATATTATGAACCAAACTGTTCTTTCAAACTTCATCCACTATGCCTTATTGTCTTTTCAAAGTTACTATTAGTACTTCAAATTAATGAAATTCATATGTGTGGGACAAGTGCATGATTAATAAAACACACAAAAAAAACAGAAAAGTTCTAATGACTTCACCCACTTTCCCAAGTGCTAAATATATTTATGTACCTTCAGTCACAACCAGAAAACCAGAGCAACTTTTAGGAAACGAAAACTAATATTTCATTGATTCTTCCCATTTGTAATTTCATATAATTTCTTTCATGCAACTGTTTATGGGATTATACGTCAACAAGATTAGTTCATCATGAATAGTCTTATATTTTATTTCAGAGTAAGCTTAGTATCAGTAGATGTTGAATAAACTAATAGTCCAACTTATATAGGGAACAAACTTATGAAGCCATAGGCCTTTTGTTCTTTCAAAGAACCATTATGATAATAACAAATGTAGAAAACACACACACAAAGTAATAACATCAAAAATGTAGACCAGATTACTTTTACTAGAAAATAAATACAATGTGCATGTTTTAACCTAATTGTTCAAAGTAGCAATTGGTATTGGTACTCTAGTGCACTCTCACTTCATCAAAATTATACAACAATTTGTCCAAACTTATAAGCACTTGGGATCTAATTAGTCAAAAGATAAAGTTTACATTGCAATAAACAATATCAATTCATTTTTGTTATATGTACAGTGAACAAAATGAAACTGTCTGTATGTGCCCTTTTTCCCAACTCGCAATAAAGATACTACTACAGTTGTAAACATGACTTTTTGGTCAGGTTCATGCCTTGGCAGTAGGTACATCTACAATGACGCTCTGAACAAATCACGGGAGGATATACCTGCTATATCATAATAATTGTTAAATACTAATGATGATGTATTTTTCTCAACTGTTGTCTTGTGAGACAACAGGAACAAACATAAAAAAGAAGTATATCCGTGACAAACATGGTTCAAAGTGATTTCGAGAATCTACTTTTAACATCAACAACTCTATCGAGAGAGCAGTCAAATTATTAGAAATATATATGAAATGAAACGTGAAGAACTATAATCTTTAATTTATTCCGAGGATCACACATGTATTAGTTTCAAACCCGATAAACTTGGCACTCACCATTTAAAATGTATTCAGTTACTTCGCGTGGGCCTTTTCCAGGATGGCCTCCAATCAACTGAACCGTATAATCTTTTGTTAAAGCATGCACAAGCCCTGAGCCATACAAGGAAAGAGAAGTGTAGAACTAAAGTCACTGTTGGCGACCCATAAAGTACTCACCGTAGAATGAAACAAAATCCAGCCATTGTAAAGGTATTGGCGGGTGTTACGAAAGGAGGCAAGACTACGTCCCCTTCTAGTCTGCTGAGGCACGTCGGGACGGTCTTCGTACATGTTTTCTTGGATCGATAGTGGATTTTGATTAAATAGCTTCAATTTGGACAGAAGCACATAACTCAAACTAATCAAAACATGAGCCTAATTCAACTCGTAAGTAGGGACCTCGTCGTACTAAGACATGCGATCATTGCTTTAACGAGGTCAGGTCACAACTAAAACACCAATAGAAATCAATTGGTTGGATACCTAGTAGCTCACGGCTCTGTGGTCTCTGCTAGAGTTCCTAGCGAAGCCAAACGCAGAACGCTTGTTCATCACTTCGGCTGGTGGCTGCCGCATGAACATCAACATCCCGTTTGCTGCAAAAACCTTAAGACCTTTGCTATATCAGCAAGTGCAGAACGCATATCAAATAGGATAGACCTTGCCCCTACCTTCTTCTCAGGTTTGCGAGGAGCCGAGTTAAGTACACCGGGTGGTCATCGCCCATCAAGAGCATGTGGTACAGGCACTGTTGTCTACTATGCATGCAAAGATTCCCACTAGCAGGGCGATCAGGCGTGGGCATCGCCGACATGCCCGGCTAGCTTCGGCAGCACCGCTACAACCGTCAGCAGGGCAATCAGGCGGAGGTTAACAAGGTCATCGGTGTCCGTGACCATGTCAACCTTGCCATCAAGACTTCTGACTTCGTACGCATGCAGGACGTCGCTGACATCCAAGCTGTTACAATTTGTGTCCGGCGTGTTAGGAGCAATCATTGATCTACTATATTAACAAACATATATGTACTAAACTCCACACATAGTACGTGTCCATGGCAGACTTCACGTCTGGTGCGTGACCGAAAGAGGCTACACGGTCGAGGCAGGAGGCAGAACAAGATTGAAAGAGACTACCGCACGTAAATTAGAGAGTAATAGATAAAGAATAAAAACTGAACAATTATAAACAAGCCTAGACTAAGCCACGACACGGTGCGGGTCGTGCTACAGGCTCACTCACAGGCCTCAGGCCCGTAGCACGATACGCAGTCCGACCCAAGTCGGCCCAGTAGGCCATTCCAGCAGGCTTCCAGCGCAAGCAGGCCGAAGCACAGCAACAGTCGTTGCCCACCCCAGAACCCCCCACCCCTGCACCCACCCCCGATCGTCCTCCCACGCGAAACCCTAGCACCGCGCCGCCGTCACGCGCCCGCCGCTGCTCCCTCTCCCTCTCCGGCGCAGCGCCTCTCTCCTCCTCTCCCTCTCCGGTGCGGCATCTCCCCCTTCGGCGCAATGCAACCCTCCTCCTCTCCCTCTCTGGCGCGGTGCTAGCTCGAGGCCAAGGCCCGCGCGACCGCGCCTAACTCCGGCGCCCCGTCGGTGCTCCGCCGACTCAGCAAGAAGGAAAAGGTCCGGCCCGGTTCCTCGCCTGTGCTTCGCTCGGTGCTCCGTCGACCCTGCTAGCAAGAAGAGGTCCAGCCCCCGCCGTCCACCGCAAGCAGTTCCAACACGCTACACCAATACATCGTAAGATCGAGTCATCGCCTTTCCTCTCCTCTCTTCATTTGACGCGGGAAAAATTTTGAGATCCCTTCGGTGAAAACTACTGTGTGCAGGATTGCTGGTACAGAGCAATCCCCCTAATTTGTCACTTGCATCTTATTCTTGATCCTTCTCTAGTTTTTCAGTGGTGAAGAGATTGCTGGTGGGTGGATGGGAGGTGGCCTCCGGTGTCCAGGATTCTGACCAAACCACCAGTTTGCAGGAGGTCCAAGAACAGGAAGATCACGTACAACTTGTGAGCTTGGCCTCCAAGATCGTCCTGTGGCTGTGGGTTGCTGTGTCACTGCAACTCAGGTAATGAAATGCCTCTCACCTAATGAGATGAATTGCAGACTGTTTTGCTCACATTTATATGTCAAAGATAGCTACTCAATGATGACTGATAAAGTTCAACTCCTGAATGTGACTATGTATCTTGCTTTTGTTGAATTTCTTTGTTAGAGCACTTGGTCTTGCTCTGTATTGTTAATTATTGGTAGGTAATCAGTAGGAGTTATTTATCCCCTCAGATGCTTTAGGCTCTTGTGTGCACAAAAGACTGGTTGTATGTAGAACCCAAGTAATAAAGATAAAATAATTACAGTTTCCACATGCTTTATATATTTTATGTTATCAACAAACAGGAAGATATTGGTCATCTTGTACTGTCATGTTGTTTGCTGTTTCTGAATGTTCATGATCGTGTCACCAGTACTGATTTTGGTGTTTCATGATGTACACTAGCCCTGTGTTCTTTAAACATACTGCCACATGATGTTGCACGTCTGCATTCTAGGTACTACCTAGTAGGTAGTGCGTCTCCATGTTGTTTGCTGGGTCTGAACTTTGTAATCCAAACCAACGTTGTGTTTTTTTTTGCTGGTTCCCCCATTATTGTTACTTGAACAAATGCATGTGTATGTGTAAAGCTTGTCTTGTGCTTTTCTAAGGATCAGCCTTGTGACGTGTGACTATTTTGTATGAAAGTTGAGCAGCAACATGATATTTGACCAGTCAAAGGAGTTGCAGAATTTTCTTTATGAATCTGGGGTAGATTTTCAGATATAAATCCATTGATGTGACATTTTTGAGTTGGTTATGAGTTGTTGAATTCAAACATGTTTTGTTTAAAATCTGTAGAGCCTATTTGAAAGGTTTTAGGTGAAACGAGTTCTAGTTACACTGCTGGACACTAATTTTTTTTAAAAGATTTTAGAGCTACAAAAATCTAAAATTTGAATTTTTAAAAGACTAGAGAAATTGTGAAGAAAATAACTTAGCAAGCGCACGAGCACCAGTCGGCAGCCCAGCAGGCCTGTGTAGTGGGAACCATTTGCACCAAATAGTTCCAAACCATAGTTGGGTGATTTGGACTGGTGTGGTTTGGGCCCAATATTTATTTGGCAAAATTTGCTATGGAGCACTCTTAAAGTGTGACATTTGCTGAAAAGCACTGCTTTTTTTTAACTTTGCTAATGAGCACTACAACTTTGTGGATATTTGCTATGGAGCACTTTGGCAATATTAAGTAATTCTTTCAACAATTTTATCTCCTAACTCAAAATATGTTATAATTTAAAACTTAACAAAGTGATAAAACGTTGCATTGGCTATCCATGTGTATTTTTAAAAGAGTTATTTTCGATTATTCAAATAGTTTGATTTACAAAACAAGTATTTTTTCGAATGAAAATATATTTAAGTATTAGAGAAAATAGTTTTAAAAAATACACATGGATAGCCAATGTAACGTTTTATCATTGTGCTAAGTTTCAAATTGTAACGTATTTTAATTAAGGAGATAAAATTGTTAAAAAAATTACTTAATATTACCAAAGTGCTCCACAGCAAATATCCACAAAGTTGTAGTGCTCACTAGCAAAGTTAACAAAAAGCAGTGCTTTTCAGCAAATGTCAAACTTTAAGAGTGCTCCATAGCAAATTTTGCCTATTTATTCAATTTGGTTCGGTCCGGTCTAAATAGATAGTTTGGTGGGCTGGTTTGAATCGGGCCTCTAGTGCTGCAGTAAACGGGGTGGTTTGGGGTTTGGTTTGGTTCCTGGCCCACTTACAGGTTGGCAGGTAAGAGCTGAGCTCTCCTCCCCAAATCTCTTGTGAATCCTCCTTTCTTTTGTAGTTGACATTAAGGTTGGATCCTGTATGTAGCGGGATGGGTCGATCCCTGCACGGGGACAGAGAGTATCATTTCAGTACGCTTCGCCTCGATATGGTGTCTTGTGTTACCTTGTGCGTGCTTTCCTAGCACCCATCCTCCATGGTTGTCGATATGCGAGACTCGGTCCTTAGTTGACATGAAGTCGTTGTAGGGAACAAGAAGGCAAGATCCGTGTGATCCTTATTTTCTAGTACTGGCAAGAGAGAGATCGCTCTAACTTAGGTGGTGATTAAACCTCTAGTGCTGGTTTCCATCTTTTACACATCCTGCTTGAATGGGTAGAAGTGACTTTCTTGTATAGCTTCTAAATCTGATAGCATATTTGTTGGATTACATGCTTGTTTACACGTTTGTATCTGTGGATTATTGTTACTCTTTGCTATTGTGAATCACATTCAAGAATAACACCGGTGCTGTTTCTTTTTCATGACATCAAGAATAGCTAATTCATCACGCTCTCCCTCTCACCATCTCCCCCGGCGGCGGCGCGGCGACTCCGTGGAGGCCACAGATCAGCGCCTGATCCTCCCGGCTTACCCGGCGTTGAGGCCTGCCGCCGCCTCCTCCTCCACCAGGTGAGAGCTGAGCTCTCCTCCCCAAATCTCTTGTGAATCCTCCTTTCTTTTGTAGTTGACATTAAGGCTGGATCCTGTATGTAGTGGGATGGGTCGATCCCTGCATTGGGGCAGGGAGTATCATTTCAGTACGCTTCGCCTCGATATGGTGTCTTGTGTTACCTTGTGCGTGCTTTCCTAGCACGCATCCTCCATGGATGTTGATATGCGAGACTCGGTCCTTAGTTGACATGAAGTCATTGTAGGGAACAAGAAGGCAAGATCCATGTGATCCTTATTTTCTAGTACTGGGAAGAGAGAGATCGCTCTAACTTAGGTGGTGATTAAACCTGTAGTGCTGGTTTCCATCTTTTACACATCCTCCCTGCGGGAGCGGCTCTTCTGCTGTGCAGTAGTTACTGTATGGGTACAGTAACTGCTGAAAAATGCTTGCTAAGACCATTATTTGACGCCCCTGATTGTAATTTTAAATATTTTTTATTAGCTGTCAAAACCAATAAGTTTACTGAATCGGAGCTCCATTTTATCATGTGCTTGTACATGAGGCTAAATGAAATTTGTTTAATGTAATTTGAGGTGCTTCTGATATTGAGATAAGCTAACCACCAATATAATCGGACAACCAGGCTCTACACCATAACACAGAAAGGTTTGAATTGCAATCTAAAATTTTAGATTAATTAGCAATAGTTTATTTGCCTTTGTTGTATAGTTTGGTGTCAATTTTGCTCTTTCCGATGTTCCCCTCCCTTAATAGTACATCACTAATTATTTACAATACAAAATATAGGCAGAAACTAGAATTTGAACTGTAATTTCAGTTGTTACTGTACCCCATACAGTAACTACTGCGCAGCAGAGGAGCCGCTCCCCCTGCGGGAATGGGTAGAAGTAACTTTCTTGTATAGCTTCTAAATCTGATAGCATATTTGTTGGATTACATGCTTGTTTACACGTTTGTATCTGTGGATTATTGTTACTCTTTGCTATTGTGAATCACATTCAAGAATAACACCGGTGCTGTTTCTTTTTCATGACATCAAGATTCTTATGCCTTTTTTTTTTTCATCCCAGTAACTTAAGTAGTTGTTATATGTGAAGTACATATCCAAAAAACGTTAGGTTTAGCTAGCCACTTGTTTATTTTAATTTTATTGTTGGAATTGTTCATCACCCGAAATTAATTAGGAGTACATGATATTATATTAACTACATGATCTGTATATATAATTGGATAATGTGTTCCTGTGAGGAAGAGGTTAGGCATAATATGTGTATCTTATTTAGACAGATTCATGTTGTAAATGATGCATGTCATCCTGTAACCTTACGTGCTGAACTGTTAGTTTTTGTTTGTAGTTTAGATTTAACCATTTCCTCTAGGGGCGGGCACCCCAATTATGAATAATCATGTTACTGATTATGTGTTACATTTTTAGCTTGTGTCATATCTAAATGTAATCACAGCCATACTAATATTTTATAATCTACCTTTAGGTCGTGTGAAGTTCCAACTTTTTCCACATGGATTCAGCAGCGCAAGATTTCCAGCCCAGAACATTCTCCATCAAGCTGTGGCCACCTTGTGAAAAGACACGTCTGGTGCTTGTTGAAAGGATGATGAAGAACCTGTCCACTGAGTCCATTTTTTCTAAGAAGTATGGTCTTTTGGGCAAGGAAGAAGCTCATGAGAATGCTAAAAGGATTGAAGAGGAGTGTTTCATGTCTGCAGATGAGCATTTCAAGCAGGAGCCTGATGGTGATGGGAGTTCTGCTGTGCAGCTGTATGCAAAGGAAACGAGCAAGATGATGCTGGAAGTTCTGAAACGAGGCCCAAGGACAACTGTAGTAGCAGAAGCACCTGAGGTTGATGCACCTTGTCAGCCTGCTGATACTGTGTTTGATATATCCGGTGGCAAGCGTGCTTTCATTGAGGCAGATGAAGCAAAGGAAGTACTGAGTCAGCTTTCCAAACCAGGAAGCTCTTATAAAAGGATCTGCTTCAGCAACAGGAGCTTTGGTATTGGTGCTGCCAATGTTGCTGCACCAATTCTTGAGTCAATCAAAAATCAGCTCACAGAGGTAGATATCTCTGATTTTGTAGCTGGAAGGCCGGAGGACGAAGCTCTGGATGTGATGCGCATATTCTCTCAAGCATTAGAGGGATCTGTACTGAGATATCTGAACATCTCTGACAATGCTCTTGGTGAGAAGGGTGTCAGGGCATTCTCAGATATTTTGAGATCACAGGAAAAGCTGGAAGAACTCTATGTGATGAATGATGGTATATCAGAGGAAGCTGCAAAAGCTCTATCTGAGCTTATTCCTTCGACTGAGAAGCTTAAGGTTCTCCACTTCCACAACAATATGACAGGAGATCAAGGGGCTATGTCAATCGCTGAAATGGTTAAAGGTTCCCCAAACATGGAGAGTTTCAGGTGCTCTGCAACAAGGATAGGATCTGATGGTGGAGTGGCACTGGCTGAAGCTTTAGAGACATGCACTGGTCTAAAGAAGCTTGATCTCAGGGACAACCTGTTTGGTGTTGATGCAGGGATAGCCCTCAGCAAAACCCTTCTAAAGCTTCCTGATCTTGTTGAGCTTTATCTCAGTGATCTCAATCTTGAGAATAAGGGTACAGTAGCAATTGCCAGTGCCCTCAAGCAGTCAGCACCTCACCTGGAGGTCCTTGAATTGGCAGGAAATGAAATAAATGCCAAAGCAGCCCCAGATTTAGCAGTGTGCCTTGGAGCGATGCAGTCACTGAAGAAGCTAACCTTGGCAGAAAATGAACTGAAGGATGATGGTGCAGTGATCATTGCGAAATCATTGGAGGATGGCCACACAAATCTGAAGGAGCTTGATGTAAGCAGCAACATGCTGCAAAGGGTTGGAGCTCGGTGCTTTGCGGAGGCAATCACAAATAAGGCTGGTTTTGTGAAACTGAACATCAATGGCAATTTCATCTCTGATGAAGGCATTGATGAGGTGAAGAAGATTCTAAAGGATGGCAAGAACTCACTAGATGTGCTAGGCCCACTAGATGAGAACGAACCTGAGGGGGAGCCTGATGATGAGGAAGAGGAAGAGGATGAGGATGCTGAAGATGACAGTGATGAGCTGGATTCGAAGCTGCAGAACCTGAAGGTTGGTTGAGCAGGATATGATTAACCACTAGTCTAGATTATGAATGTCCTCTGTTAATTTCCTCTTGAACACTCTGGTCGCAGCTGTGCTCTGAACTCAACTCATAAATCTTCTTTATGCCATGATCTCAGCTGTGCTCTGAACTTGTGAATGCACTGTAATATGAGTCGCAACTTCCCTTTTAAGTACACGATGCTGTTCTGTATCTTATTATGATGGCTGAAGTTGTAGTGTTTTGGTTATTCCGCGCCGTGATTTGTTTACTAAAGAAAGATATTTCTGTAGAATGAAGCTTATGTTGCTGATGGTTGAATTGAATGTCAAGGCGACGGGACGGTTATGTTTTGCTTTCACAGCACGATCATGAGGATTAAGCATTTTCTGTGACGGTAAATAAGTAAACTGTAGAATTATAGTGATTTGGTTATACAACGCCGCCGTCACAGGCGCTACCATTTCTGTTGTGAGAGGGGAGGTCACACTCCTTTCCATGCTCACCACAATGTTGGTCGGCGGCTTCATGGTGTAGAAACGGAAGAAGCAGAGGAGGTAGTAGCCGAGGTTGAGCACCACGAGGCAGGTGACGATCCTTCCCCGGTTGATTGATGTTGTCCTGGAGCCAGTCCCCGCGTGGAGGTTGGTGAGCCCGTAGAGCGCGAGGCTGACGAGCAGTCCATGATGGTGAATGTGCAACTCGGCGGTGGCCCGCATGATGCCCGCCGACCAGATGGGCAGCATCGCCAGGCGCCACAGGTCGTGAGCTGGTTGGTGTGCAGCAGCCTACCAATAATTTTTTTTTTTTTTTTGATAATCAGCAGCCTACCATTAATTGGTGGCGATCGATGATCCTGGTACAGCAACCCGAGGAGGTCCTCCGTCCGGCATGGCCACCCGTCGCTTCCTGAACGCAGCGGCGGCCACCTGCGGCACGTACAGCGGGTATATACCCAGCAACGAACACCACCCATGGTGTACTGTACACCACCACCGTCCTCCGCGTTGCTCTGCTTAATTATTCTGCTGCTGCTCCGGCCGGGTCCTGGTCAAACTGGTCCAATGCCGATCTTTTTTTTTTTTTTAATAAAAAACTGGTCCAATGCCGATCTGGTACAAGACGGAGCCGGCGATGATGGTCCATAAGCGGCCGGCCGGCGAAGACGTCGGCGCCGAGGATGGGCGTGAGGCTGGACGTGCCGCCCAAGTTGGTGAGCGTCTGCACAAGGGGCAGCTGCAGTTGCTGCCTCGATCTAGCCACAATTGCAGGGGGTGTTTAAAGGAGAAATCACCAATCAATGCCTTTGCAATGTCCTCTTCATCCAGGCACTGAAATGGATCGACATCCCACCTGATCGCCAATGTTTCGATTGCAGTATCATGAAAATGATCAGTGCTTCTGTAAACCGATCATTACAGTGATTAAAGCCATAACCAACACGACAAGAAACCGAGAACCGTCGTGTTCAATGACTTGCACATTGTATCCTTCACAAGTTCAGGTCATGATGAAGGGAGAAAAGAGCAAAACTGGACGCAGGACAAAGTAAGAATTTCAGATTAATTTTTTTTTTTGAAACACACAAGAGAGCTGCACGTCATTATATTAAGGAGAAAGAATCCGTACAAAGCTCATCTCCTAACGAGGTTACAAAGAACATTACATTCGCGCCGATTTCTATATGACAACCTAACATCCTCATTGACGAGAGTGCATCTACATGAGGTCTCAGCCTCTTGGCCCTAGCCATACCTCACATGGCCGCCTCGTCTCTAACTTCAGATGAACTTGTCACCGAATGAACACCAATGCACGAGTCAATGTTACACCTGGAATTACATGGCTTTGCATGAACATTGCCCATCCAAATCGAAGGATATCAACACCAAAATTATATGTACTCTCTCCAAAAAAAAGATATCAACACCAAAATTATATGTACTCTCTCCAAGAAAAAGAAGAAGAAGAAGAGGAACAAGACAGCAAGAGTGAGAGAATCACACGCAACAAACAGCTATTACCTAACCTACCTTGGCAATCCGCGCCGTGGCGCGCTATACCTGGCTCTCCAGGTCCGTCTGCCTGCCAGCGGGCCCCGCCGCCTTGGCGCCGGCCTTGGGCGCCCGCTGCGGCGGCGGCAGCGCTGGCCTGGCGCGGCAGACGGGACACGTGGCGCGCGCGCAGAGCCAGGCGTCGACGCAGGCGGCGTGGAACGCGTGGCCGCACCCGGGCAGCGCGCGCACGGCGTCCCCGTCCTGCATGCCGCACAGGCACACCGCGCACTCCGCCGCCGCCGCCGCCTCGTCGTCGTCGCGCCCCGCCACGAACCGGACCACCGGCATCGCAGCCAGCGTCGCCTTGTCGATGCCCGCCGCCCTCTTCCGCACCGCGCCGAGGTCCGTCGTCGTGCGGTGCACGCCGTCGCGGCCGCTCCACCGCACGTACAGGTAGTTGAGGTACAGGATGACGCCGTACAGCACCAGGCACACCGCCGTGAACGCCGCCACCATCTCCAGCGTCGCGCCGGAGCTGCAGCACCCGCCGCTCGTCGCCGGCGGCGGAGGCGGGGGCGTGGCACTGGCAGGTACCCCATGCGCGGACATGCTGCTCGCGTGTTGTCAGCTCGGGATGCCACTCACCTCACTACTCCAAGCCAAGGCCAGCAAGCAAGGCACACAAAGCAACACGGCCTCGTGGCGCGCACTTCTTGGCCGTGTTGGTATTTTGGTAAGAAGAGAGGAGAATAATAATGTGATTTTGGGAGTGTAATGGTGGGGCTGCTTGGGATGGACTTGTGGTCTGGAATGGCCTGGAGCCTTTGTATAGGGGACGAATCAGGATTATGCTAGCGATTAAAGGGATAACCAAATGATTAGAATAATGTGGTTTGGTGACGTGATTTGACGGAGAGTGGACAGCAGCAGATGTAAGGCGGGCTTTTCTTGCCACGAATTCTGGTGCGGTTGGGTGACGATTCGGGCAACAGAGGGTTGGAGTGGCAGTGAGCACACGGGATTTGGACAACTGAATCAGGGCCCGTTGATGTGGAGATGAAAAATAATCTGAACATAGGCAAATCCTGTGTTTGTGCGTTGTGTGGGCATTGACTTCAGGAATATGAATTCCATGTCTGACTTCAACAGAGGTTCTCTTGCCCGGTTGCTCTTTCTGCCCGTTTTACATGTACCGATTTCCAGATGCTCATGAAGGGCGTCAAACTATGTAACTTCAATGGATTTTTCTTATGATCAGACACCCTCTTTTTTTCTAAACAGTGAAGCACTGTAACCTGTGGTATGTTATTTTTCAACCTGCTTGCTGCGGCGCCTCCAGATTCTTCGTATTGTTGAAATTGACATTATGAATTGCACGGTGCAAGAAACGGAGAAACGGGCCAAAATAATTAGGGTGATGATTGTGACAAGGGAATTAGGCGGATCTGGGCCATAGGCATCCAGAGCAAGTGGACAAAACTCAATGCCTATCCACAATGAAGGAACATCCCATGACCATGAGCAGCCGCTGTTCAGGGTCTCTCTCGTTTACTGGAACTAATCTGCAATGATAAACATGAATATGAAAAAAAAAATACTTGGACTATAAAAAAACTCTGCACTTCTTTATTATAATGAGAAATCCCAAATTGATTTTGTTTTTTTAAGGATTAAGCGGGATCTTTAATTCCAAATACTGCTATGTAACTGAGAAAAATGAAATGTTGAACATTCTAGACCAGCGTCTTGATCATTTTTGCTTTTTTTTATATAAAAATCTTGTTATATCCAGATGTCCTCTTGATCTGCCACTACTAGAGCCGTGGATTAGTTATGGTTTCAACTAAAACAGCTGAGGTCTTCACTCGACTACCATCACCTGATGCATTCTGGACCAGTCGGACAGGAGAAGGGAAACGCTAGGATGTATTAGAGCTATACGTTTATTGACGATAAAGTAAATCGAGGCTACAAGCAGTCGTAGTTTTCCAATGAAAACAAAAACAAAACTGATCTATCAATTTCAGGTTCCATTCTCTGCACGTAAGATGTGACGTCTGAAGAATTATTCTACACAGGGACAAAAAACTACAGGCGTTTATTCATACGTGGTACATAACGTTTGTGAATAGATCAGGTCTGGACGGTGACCCAAGACGTAAGATGTGGAAATTAAAAGGCAACTTGCAGCAGGTGAGTTTTTTAGATACATCTCCAGTTAGTTTCAAGCACGGAGTATATCAATCATGCATGATTTAGCTGGTTTCAATTCGAGCATGAGCATTATGAGTGTTCTCTCAAGAACACGCATCTTTGCTAGTTCAAACGTAGTTCAAAAAGGCAAAACATAGATTTGAAACACCCAGCCAAGTTGTTTTTTCCTTGGACCTACTCTGCCGCTCATGCTATACAGATAATTGCTGTAGCCACTAGCAGCGATCGGGCGGAGCACACCATTATTGGTGCTAGAGAATCGACACTGGTGATCGACATGGAGAGTTAGGGATAGGGGAGGTTATCTACTATGCTGTGACATAGAGGGTATGGAGGATGGTAGTGATGGTTGATCCATACAATATCTCTTTATTATCATTTTTGTATGATAGAAACATTCTGACATTTTTTAGAATATGGAATTTTATTCTAAACCTTTGTAACATAAAATTAAATATAGTCGTTATAAAACCATCACACAAATCGTGGAAAAGAAAAGCCAAAAACAGAACATCTGCTACCCTAACAATGAAATCATGTTGGCCACCAAAATCCATGGGCTTGGAAGTGTTGCACTCCTCCACAACATAGAAGTTGAGAGAAGTATGTCTACGATGATGGATCTATATATCGAGAAAGTAATGTCATCATGACACCTCTATCGTTTGATCGAACAAAGGTTTTCACCCCGGACAATACGATCCATTAAATGACACATTACCATTAATTATGCATCCAAGAAGGGATCCGATGGTCATAGACACCAACATCATCCAATCTATAGTGACAAACCTAGGTTTTCACCATTGATGACGTCATTAACACCTCGGATGCGGAGACCATTAGCAACATCGTTCATCTTCAGAAGCACCGAGTCTACCAATTGGTCACCACTTCAACCAAAGACCGATATTGTTTCCAATGAAGAACGGTCTTCGACCAATCCAACCACGAAGCACCCGTGTTTAAGGTTAAGGAGGGAGCCCCAAACCACATATGAAGCTAGACCATTTTAAGTATAAGGCCCACTGAAATCTAATATACCTCCCACCTTAACCTTAAAAAATAAGCAAGTCGAGATGATAGACAAGGCTAGTAGACCTGTGTTTAAGGTTAAAGACTTCATACCTTTCAAGGTTAAGGATGGAGCTGCAGATCACAGGTGAAGCTAGACCATCGAAGCTCGTGGAGGGACTTGAGTAGTAATGGATCCAGCGGTGCCAAAGGAGTTGTTGGAGATTGAGAGGCCCGCGAGAATTAAATAAGAAGATGACATAATAACCATTAGATCTAAATGCAACAATGTATAAGCATCGAGTAAAATTTACACTTCCCGTATATTTGAAAAATGAAACTTAGTCCAATAAAAACATATATAAAGTATATAACTCTGGAATCGATACGACAAATCAGATCCTAGTTAAGAGGCATAACCAATCGTACAACATAACTCTACACATAGTTTAAGGTCTAGAATCTCACAAATCTGCCAATGCTATCATGCTGCAGGGTTTCAGTTAGAGAGAGAAATAGGACGTATGTGCCTGGTGACACAACTATCGTAGTACTTATACTTGCACGGGTAACATCAATTTCCTCCTGCCACCGATGAAGCTGGAATTTTGGAAAGCTGTCTCAGACAAAAATGTTGGAATCTCTTGGACATCAATCACCGGCAGCACGACCAAAACCATATACATGGCCCATGGATTTACATCTCGCAACCGTACATATCAACGGCCTAAATCCAGCCATCCAATCCACCAGTCACATCAAGGCCACTCGATTATTCACAATTGGAAGAAGAAAAATGCTTTCGCTCTCTTTATGCACGTTAATTTCCATGAATTTTCTTATTATGTATAAATCCTAATAAGTTGCAGACGTTTCAATTAATCTTACAAATTTTGTTCTGTGTATAGGCCTTCCTCACGTTCCAGACCTTGCTCTCTGCCCTTGTCCAAGATATACTGTATAATAATTATGTATGTAAAAAAAAATATTATGAATACATATAATCTAAGAGCATCTCCAACAGCTTTTGTATTATGTTATTTAAAATTAGAGGTTTTACCTCTTTTGTATAAATAGAAAACGTTCTAAAACCAAAGGGTGAACCAACAGAGTAGGTAAATCTTCCGTTTGTAGCGTCGCTGCCGCCGTGCGGAACAACGTCCTCGTTGCCGATCACCTCGCGTGGACGTAGGAAATCGCAAGCAGCGTCTGACCGGTTGGACTCCAGCAACGCCGGGATGCGAATCTGCTTCGACTCCAGCTGCGCGATCAGTTTGCTTGATCTGACACGAGGTAAGTCACAGCTGCCTTGATTCGATACTGCAGCCTCGATCTCCATCGATAATTAGTGGCTCATTCCCGGTAATTAGTGTTGTGATTATAATTTTTTAATGCAATCTGAATTGTTCTTTCTTTATCGTTTGGCGCGGGAGGCATGACGTGGGAGCCGAAATCTGCGGGCGGGAACGATGCGCATGCGCGCGCGAGGAGAATGCCGAGTGACCACGCCTCGGCAAATTTGCCGAGCGGAGGAGCCTGGATGGCGAGCCAAGTTTTTTACCAAGCCTGTCTTCTTTTCTATATTTACAGATACAAAAGCCATATACAAGAGCTCTTGGAGATGCTCTAATAATCTAATGTACTCTACCGAAGCGGACCTTATAATATCTGACGTTGCAGTTGACGACCTGTGTTTGTTTGCTTTTATATCTGCAAAAAAGAATGCAAGATGGACGAAGCACCCGTGTTTTGGAAACAAAAAAGTCCACACAATAAAACCGTCAAAAGCTAAAGCTACGGTGGCCAGACCGTGGCGCCTCACCAACCGGGCAGGAGGCAGGCAGCAAAGAAAGCAGCAGCCGGGCCATGACGTCCTCCTCCTCCTCCTTCTACGGCCCCAGCACCGCCGCCTCCCCCACGGACGCGTCCGGCGACCTCGGCGGCGACGGCCACAGCGTGTGCGACACGGTGGTGCTCATCTGCCTGGCCTGCGCGTCGTGCCTCATCGTCCTCACGGTGGCCGTCTGCTTCCGCCGCGCCTTCTCCGACGGCTACGCGGCCGTGGGGGCGAGGAGGTCCGGTGGGGCCGCCGCGGCCAGCGGCTGCGCCGGCAGACGGTGCGGGCTGGCGCCGTCCGCGCTGGCGGCGCTCCCGAGGCTCGCGTACCGGAGGGGCGTCGCCGGCGGGTGGGCCCAGTGCGCGATCTGCCTCGCCGTGGTGCGCGACGGGGAGACGGTGCGGCTGCTGCCGGCGTGCGGGCACCTGTTCCACGTCAGCTGCATCGACGCGTGGCTCCACTCGCACGCCACGTGCCCGCTCTGCCGGCGCGACGTCGGCGAGGCGGCCGCCGCCGCCGAGAAAGTCTGAGCTGCCGGCCCCGGACCGGGATGACACGGTTCAACCTGTTCCCGGAAACTCTGTACATGCTTGGCAGACCTCCGATTGGACGCTAGGAACGATTTTGGTGTTAGTCGTGTCATGAGGAAACTCATCCATCCATCTGTTTACGGCACACTCGCTCTCGCGATTTTTGTAATCTGCAATCATGTACGCAAGGTGCGCATTCAAGATTCAAACACGTCGAGATCAGGGGACTCTGATGTCTGTCGAAAAGATTTGGATTAGATTGGACTGTATATATAAAGTATAGGATGGGTCTCTATTTTTGGATAATGAAATGCGTGGCAACATTTGTCAATTCCGCTAGAGTTTTTGTAATGACCTATAGGAAAAAAAAAAGGTGTTGTCGCAGTCCTGGTTTCAATGTAGCCAAAATAGTTTTATGAAATGAACGCCCTTGTTACATGTTCATTTTGTGATGTCTGCTCCAGAACTCATGCTCTTTTAAGCTCCTTATTAAAGGTGTCAAGCTGAAAATTGCCATATCATCCTGATCGATTTACCCTATCCATCGTGGCAAATGACACAGACAATTAAAATTCTTCAGAACCCTCAGTTACTCTACATTCTTAGGGAAATTTATTAAAACCCCCAAGGTTTAGGGTTGCTCATGTGCATAGAAAAGGGGCATAAATAAACTATATGACGAGATTACCCTTTTTGGTGCTTCACGCGGCAATTTTGTGGAGAACTAGATAGACCACCGCCCTGCACAGTAAATATCCTCTGTCACTGTTACACATTCGTTGTCTCGGTTCAGTGCCTTCTATGAGCTTGAGTTTGACTGGGTAGGCTAGTGCTAAGTACTGTCCAGACAGTGGTAGTAATAATATCTTAGTGAGAGATCTTTCATAACAAGCCTACCTTTTGTTAATGTCGTTGGACTAGTACGGTGGATTATAATTTGGATGACATGAAAAAGGGGTACAAAACATATACCATATATGGGTATGTTTGTATTGCATCTCATAAAAGAAAAGATAGAGGCTGCTAATTTTAGTTCCTTTGAAAAAGTTCTCTCTTTTATATTTTCTTCCTTGCCATCACAAAATTCACAAATTTCTTGGGTTCTACTGCGTAGGTGAAGCAAAACTAACAGGAGATCTGACAAAGACCAATAGCCTCGAAAAAAAAAAGAAAAGAAAGGCTAGGCCCAGTTGATGGTAATACAAGGCCCAGTTGGCACCTTGTATACTCTCTCTCTCTCTCTCATTGTTTTGGAGGAAATAATGACAAAAACACCCAAAATCATCACCTCTTTGTAGATACAATGATATGTCCGTCGATACCATGGGTCCAAAAGCTGAAGATGGGAGGACGTATATTTAGTCAGTGGAACCAAATTCTATAATGAAATAAATGTTTTTTCCATGACAGAGTCGATGCGCTGGAATTTCATTACTCACGTAACGAAATTACACAAGTCTTGTGCATGCTAGTAAGCTAGTTGCACAGCCGAAAGTATAAGGTTTTAAGCAAAGAAAAAGCTATTACACAGAGACCACAAGTTAATTTATGCATCTTGAACAGTCTTATGACAGTGCGTGGAATCGATCTGAGACACAAAAATGACAGATGCAAATTGATCCACGTCACTAATTCAGGAGCTTAGCAAGATGCAACCTTAACCTATGAAAATTCAAAACCACAGGCGACTGTCCAGCATGACAAAGAGCCGTCGAGCAGCTGCCACATATTAAACAATCGAAGGAGAACCAAATGCATCACAAACCAAACTAAATTTATGAGCACTATATGTTTAAGTATAGGTTGGAGTATAGTATATAGACATATACACATCAAGTTGCTACCAAAGTTATCGATAGATGACGCAGATACGGGCGTGCACACGAACAAAGCGGATTTGACCTTTCCAGTTGTGCACTTGTGGAAACGTTTCTTCTAGTTTTTATAAGTAGGGTTTGTGAGATGTCACTATATATGTTGCGGCCTATAGGGACCTAGCACTTTCTTCTGTAATCTTTGGTTTCTCCCTCAATCATATTTGACACATATATACTCTCTCTTTTTTTGCCATTTTTGATGGCCAATTAGGTCCTTAAAACGAAGGATAAATGGCCTTCTAACTATTGACCAATTTTTTGCCTACAAAGCTACACTAAAGAAGTACTATGTGACAGTGACACAGCGCTCATTTCTTACGACATTTGGGTAGGGTACAAACTCTGAAGTCAACCCGGCCAATACCTTGGGCAAAACCCCAAGCTGCGCCGCAGAGTATTTTCTCTGCTAGATATCTTTAGTAATAAACATGTAATGACCTCACTAATAATAATCTGACATAATAATTCTTAACCACATCCATGTCTTTCAACGACATAGAATTTTGAACAACTTGCGTGGCTTATATAATGTAGCCGACCCCCAAAAGCAAAGCTTAGGCCTCCAGGAATCTGAGGTACGTACACCAATCCACACAGCCCTCAAGCAAATTCGCTGCCTGCCCTGTGCTGAGGCGTGTTCCAGAAGCCCAGCAGCTAAGCTACGACGGGCAAAATCGCCATGTCGCTGTCGTCGAGCAGCAACTCGCTTTCCTACTCGACGGACAAGGGCGGCTACAGCACGCACGACACGGTGGTCCTCCTCGGCATCGCCTTCTGCGCCACCTCCGTCTCCATCCTCATCATCGTGCTCTGCGAGTGCCTCTGCTGCCGCCGGCGCCGCCACCAAAGCGCCGGGGACGCCACCGTCCGGCCCTTCTTCTTGCACGGCGGCGGAGGAGGCGCCGGGCTGAGCCCCTCCGCCGTGGCGGCGCTGCCGTCGTTCGTGTACCACAGGGGCGTAGCGGCGGTGGTCGGCGAGGGCAGCGGCAGCGGGCGCGGGTGGGCGCAGTGCGCGGTGTGCCTGAGCCTGGTGCAGGAAGGGGAGGTGCTCAGGCGGCTGCCGGCGTGCATGCACCTGTTCCACGTCGGCTGCATCGACATGTGGCTCCGTTCCCATTCCACGTGTCCGCTGTGTAGGGCCACCGTGGAGCCTACCAAGGAGGCGTCTTCCAAAGGGCAGGCGCTTCCGGTGTAAGGTAAGCGTTCTTGTCCTTGGCCGCCAGTGTGCATAGGAAAATGTATATAGGAATCCGGGTTTGTATACTAGTAGCACATTAGGATGTAGATGTACATATATGCTATATATGTATGTAAATGTTTTGCACCGTAATTTACCCTATCAACATGTTTTGGGGGAAATCAATTTCACATCGTTGATATTGCTAAAAGTAATGTTGGTTTAGCAACCAAACATACAGGCATGCATCTTGCTGTCTGGAGAATTACCCACTTGAAATTGTTTTTGGCGTTCAAATATCCATTTCGATACCCTTTAAGTATATGCTTAGTTATTTTGAGATTATATAAAAAGTTATCGGGAAGATGATAACATTGAGTTGAAAGAACGAAATGGTCAGTCCTTCCTGATTGATTCTTGAGATTGACCTGTTACAGAATAATGGAAGAATCTATTTCAGAGTCAACGAACTTATATCATATTGTTTACACTTTGTTATTTAGTGAGGGAGCATTTCAACCTACAAGGAAATGGCAATATCCTGATTCCTGAAATCCTGATGAAGATCAAGCGACTGTACAAGAGACGTAAGCACAAAGCGGCCGTGTATAGTTTAAATTTATTTCTTGTTGCAGTCATTGGGCCAAGGCTTTCGACTTGGGCTTCTTTCAGTAGGTGGATGGCTGGTACCCCCCCCCCCCCCCCCAAAAAAAAAGCTGAATTAGCAGTAAAATTTTCAGTATTTCACACAGTTATAGGTCGTTCTTTGTTAAAACTATCATAAAACTACAAAATTTAGTAGCATCGTTTTAACTGAATTTTAAATACACATACACATACACATAGAAGCACCAAAACGTTAAAGCAACACGTTGGCACCATTTTATTTGTGCTCTCTATATAGCTGGAGGTATACATTTCTCAGTTCCGTGACCTCCAATGCAATACGTTCCATCTAACCGAAATGCTCTCGCCCACTGTTGTAAATAAACATAAGTTTCACTATCAGCCCGCTTTGTTGCTATCGTTTTCCTTGAGCCGGCTCCGCAAAGTAAAGGACAAATGTGTCTCAGAAACACGTGAGCTCGGGCGTGCCGCAGCCGGCGTTCAGACGACTCCACACCGTGTCACGGTGATAAACATCTCAAGAAACACACGGTTGTTACTAGCTAGCATACCGTCGCCGTAATCCAAACACGGGTTTTACGCATCTCGAATGTAAACTGGACTACTACTTATTGCCGCGCGCGAACAACGTTGTGAGCAGCGCATTAGTTTTGCAGCAAGCATATATAGCAGTACAATCATCTACACTCCAGTACATACTCCTCCACGGCTTCCGTCATGTTGAGCTTGTACAGCCTGAGGATCTCGTCGGTCTCCGGCGCCGGCGACGACGACGATTACGGTGAAGGCGCCAGCGAAGTCTTCGGCAGCCTCGCCATGGACGCCTGCGCGGCGATCGTCACGTGCAGCGTGCTCGCCGCTTGCGTCATCATCTGGGAGGCGTGCGCCTTCGCCGCCATGGCCGCGCTCCTCCTCGGCGCCGTCTGGTGCCTCGTGCCGAAGCCCAGCAGAAGGAGCCCCGCGTCGAGCACGGAGCTTGTCGTTCCCGGGGCAGCCAGCGTGGGCCTTGGCGGGCTCACCGACGCGGCCATCGACGAAGCGCTGCCGGCGTCTCCGTACGTCGGGCGTCGCTTCTGCGGCGGTGGCGTGGTAACGTGCGCCGTGTGCCTGGAGGACGTGCGCGGCGGCGAGATGGTGCGGAGCATGCCCGAGTGCCGGCACGTGTTCCACGTCGGGTGCATCGACGTCTGGCTGCACGCGCACCCGACGTGCCCGCTCTGCAGGTCCGACCTTTCGCCGCGGCGGCGGCCCGTGATGGCGGCCGCGCTGCCCTCACAAGTGCCGACTGTGTAAAACTAATGCTGATACAAGTTTGAGGTAGAATGTTTGAGGTGCCAATAGGATACTACTACTATCTATTGTTTGTCACCCCACATGCTCAACTCATGGGTTGTCCGTTTTGTGTATAGTGGAAGTGAGGCTCAAATCCAGATGGTAACAAAGATGCACGTACTATATAAGTTGACCAGTACAATAGTTCCTCAGGATATATGTCCAACATTTAAAATCTGATTCAACATGATGTTTACATATCTCCACTTTCACAGATACTTAGTGGGCAGACTGTTCATACCGTCTCATGGTAAATTTGAGGTTTGAAACTTCAAGAAAAATCTCCTACGCCAAGATAAAAAGAAAACACACGAGCACGCAACCATAAACATATTAGCGACAATTACACCAGTGATTCTATTTTCTAGTCGACCCTGCTTTTTAGGCCGGGTCACCGCACAACACAGGATCACTTATTTATGATTATGACAAACAATGAAGACACACAAGAAATAATTAGTGATAAGTGATAACTAATTACTTTTCATAAGACTAAATTACTTTTTGGCACTAACATATGGTACGTTTTCATGTCTATAAATTCATTTATGATTTTCAAACCTAATGCTCCTAGCTTCTAAATCAATATCTTCTTGATGTAGCATATCATCAAGTCATTTAGCCACCCATCTCACATTTTAAAAGCACAAATCTTTCCAATAAGATCGTCGGCAACTGATACAAACCAAAATTAGCTTAAAGAAGAGGAACCAATTTTTGTTGTTGCTTCAACGTTTTCTCTATTAAATGAAAGCAACGGGAACTCGATGATCAGCACTGTGGACTGGTGAATGGATTTATCGACATATGACGTGTTGGTCTCATGGGCTCTTGTAATTTGGGCCACAAATCAAATCTAATTTTACTTTGATGCATTGGGGGATATGGCCACGGTAATAAACTATGAGCCTGTCTCATGCTAGTGTTTTTTTGTTTTCTTTGGCCTCTAGCGCATGTAAGCTCTCTTCTATGCTAGCAGAAATATAGGGGAGGGGGGCTTGAGCCCCCTGTTTGGCGTTGGATCCGTCACATATTCACAAAATACAATCTTATCATTCTTCAGTCTTGCATGTCACTTATCTCTTTTCTCATCTCCGACTCTCTCAATTGGTAGATCTACAGATTATTATTTTAGCGAACATTCTCATGACAATTTTGCTCACCATTGTTATTTCTTAGTCATAAAACTCTCTTAGTATATGATATGTATATATATTTTTGCACGTACATTGTTGCTAGTCTTTGTCAACTTTCCACCATTTCTTGTTTCTTCTTTTATTGAAAGGAACTACTACTATTTTTGCAAGATACAAAATTGAGAAAGTTTAAAATAAGTATGCACTAAAGGACAAAAATAGTTTACTTTATCTTTTACTGCATCTAAACCTTTCTCATTTTTATATCTTGCAAACCGTATCGAATTCAGAGCTGCAGTTTTGAGTGCAACCATAATATTATATCAACTACGGTTGGTAAACCATATCGATGAAGTACGTTTTTTTCATGGAGCTTTGAATTTCTAACTTTTAGGCGTTGTTTGCACCATATATGAGCTCCAATTTGAATCCTCGTGTTGAGTAAAACCATTAAGAAATCTAGGTCCACTTAAAATTTCGTGAACATTAATTCAATTCTATAATCCCATCGCCCTATAGATAGTTTGAGAATATCTTAAGAAGCAAGGATGTCACAGACTCACGCACGATGTTGGATGATGAGGGACGGAGGTATACAGCACCACCGAACAAATTTTGTTTTTCAGTGTTAAGATAGCCGGTGCTAACCGAGAAGACCAAAATCCTTTTTTGTTTGATGCTTCCTAGGACACACATGGAAATGGAATGACTGGACACGAAACTGCTCCTTATATTAGCTGCCTCATCATCGTCGAGTAATTAAAGAATGTGTGCCGTGTAAATCCTACAGCCGGCGTCCGGACGGTACGGAGTGAACACGTCACGGCAATCTCTCCGCCGCGTACTGGACAACCTCGGCAAGGCGAACACTATATAAAATTTCCTCGAAACCGTTCGTTTGTGGCGACATTTCATAGCGGTTCAAGCAAGCTAAGCTAGTACAGAAGTAACCAGCAAAGCACGAGAATCGGCTTTGGTACACGTACTCCGTCCAGCCTAACTGAACATATCACCATGCTCGGCTTGTACCCGAGACAGCAGGCGAGGTCCGACGACGACGTCAGCAGCGACCACGACGGCGAGGACGAGCTCGTCGGCGGCTACAACGTCTTCTACGGCATCGCCGTCGTGTGCCTGTCCATCTTCCTGTTCTGCGTGCTCGCCGCCTCCGTCAACGTCTGGAAGTCGCTGGCCTTCGCCGCGTTAGCCGCGCTGCTGCTCAGCGTCGCCGGCTGCTTCGCGCCCGCGAGGTGGTTCCGTCGCCGGAGGCGGAGCTCGAGCACCGCCGACGAGCTGGTCGTCACGGCGACTAGCAGGACCGCGCGGCCTCGGGCGCCGATCGGCTACGCAATGGCTGCGCTCGTGACGAACGCGCCGCCGGCGTTCGCGTTTGAGTGTCCTGCGGTCAAGGCCGGCGGTGGGAGTGATGGTAATGAGCCGTGCTGCTGCGTGGTGTGCTCGGTGTGCCTGGAGGACGTGCGCGGCGGCGAGATGGTGCGGCAGGTGCCGGCGTGCCGGCACGTCTTCCACGTGGAGTGCATCGACATGTGGCTGCACTCGCACCGCACGTGCCCGATGTGCCGGTGCATGATCTCGCCGCCATTACCATCACCAAAGGGGTCGTCACCGGCGGCAGAGGAGGCGCCGCATCAGTCATCAACAGAGGAGTTGCCGCCGGTTTAGCCAGCGGAGCAGTTGTGTGTACATGAAGATATGCCACAACTTTAGGTGCTTCCATGCTGAGGCGGATGATTTACACATTAGAAATAATAATGTATGAAAAATTCAAACGAAAATATGGATGGTCCCGTACAGTTGCGCGTACGTACCAGGAAGAGAGCATGTTCATGTGGGGGCCTTGCTTGCTCAATTACCCGTCACACTCACACGTACGCCTCACTGCTTCTCCTTGCAGTACAAGAGGTGGTAACGGCAAACATATCCAGTCGTTCGGTCCACCGTCAAAATGCATCAAGATTCACTCGATTAATTTAGCATGTCATTCTGGTGATAAACACACATGCCTTTTGCTCTCAACCATCTACTAGACAGGAGGGAGCACGCTCTTGTTGACCTCTCACGTCGCCGTCATTCTCTACTGCACGAGGATGCTTCCGTAGTGGGGTGGGCGAACATACTCCGTCGCTCTCAAAACCGTGCCGCCGCTGACACATCCTTTACTACGTTTTATTTACGGTTTGTACAGCGAGAATCCAAGATTTTTTTTTTAAAAAAACTGAACCAAATTGACGCCTCGGACCGTCAAAGAAGCACCGGATTTGTCTGCCGCGCCGTCCAGAGGCGAACGCCGCGCTGACCCACTCGGGCTCGAGCGACGCCTATTTCTTCCCGCGGCGCCGAGCCGAGTACCACGTTACCGCACCGCACTGCACGACGGAGCTGCCAAGTGGAAGACCCAAAAGCCAAGCTGCAGAGAACTAGTAACACGATTACACAGGATCCTACGAAGTTTGGCGGCCATGCCGAACCTGCTCTCCGCAAGGTCCCGCAGCTACATCGGCGGCGGCCGAGCCGTGCCCGTGGACGACGACGAAGGCCGGGTCGTGAGCCACGCGTGTTACGGCATCGTTGCCTCCGCGGTGACGCTGGTCCTGTTCTGCGCCCTCGCCGCCGCCGTCAGCGTCTGGATGGCGTTCGTGTTCGCCGGCCTGGCGCTGGCCGCCTTCGCCGTCGGCAGCTGCCTCGCGCCGGCGAGCTGGCGCGTCGGGGCGAACCACGCGGAAACGGAGCCCGCCGCGGCCGTGGCAGCGCCGGCGTCGCAGCGCAAGTTCGGGCTGACCAAGGCCGCGATCGACGCGCTCCCGACGTTCCCGTACACGCAAAAGGGCGCCGACGGCGGCGACCTCGAGGCGGGGGGGAATGAGATGTGCTCGGTGTGCCTGGAGGACGTGCAGGCCGGGAACATGGTGCGGCAGCTGCCGGAATGCAAGCACGTGTTCCACGTGGAGTGCATCGACATGTGGCTCCACTCGCACCAGACTTGCCCAGTATGCAGGTGCAACCTCTCGCCGCCGCGGAAGGTTCCTGGCAAAGCGGCTGCCACGGCGGCGCCGGCAGCTGAGACGACCGTGGAAACGGAACCGCCTGCTGACGATGTCGTGTCGCCGGTGTAGGCTTGCGTTTTTTGTGTATACAATCAGAAAAAGACTACCAGAGCTTAGTTTAGGCTAGATATGACAAGATTTTTTTTTCCTCTGTACATAAGCACTTTGCAGGTCAGGTGCTCTCTCATGCTGAAAATAGCTGTGGCGTCACGTTATGCCGTGTACATTTGTAGAGTCCTTCAGAAATATTGGATTTCTGATCTACCAATAAAATTCGTTTTATGCACTCTGTAAATGCTCCTTTTCTAATCATACACACTGTTCTCAACCACATATGCTAAGATTACCTGTATTTCCCTGCATGCTTTGTGAGTTGGGTTAGGAAGAAGAAGATTATCGAAAAGCCAAATCAAGTGATGGCACAAGCAACACCCATCACCCACCATGTCAGTGTCAGCCAAAGACAAAAATGCAGCAAGGGTGAGAGAGGCTAGACCAAGTAAATCTAGAGCATAAACAACGTGGTGCTGAGCTACTACAAAGGAAGAAGATAACGATAATGATGTTGGCGTCAGCCATTTGCGGCCGCATTGAGATCATGACTGTTCAACACATAAGCTAATTATTCAGGGTAGTACTAGCAGTATAGGTAAAGCATAGTTAGGACCAGGTGGGCCGTGGCCCTCTTGCCAAACCCCAAACTCCATTGTTAAAACAGTATAAATCACCTACTACTATTTAGTGAGGTTATGGCACAACAACAAAGGCCGCCTCCGATCCCCTGCATATCTTGCCAAGCTTCGTAGCTTCTAGTGAGTCAACCTGTGCGCTTACCTTGGCTAGCTATTAGATTTTTTTTTAAAAAAAGTATATATGAATTGTAGAAATTTGCAAAGAAAATGTCTGTGTGGTCAAATTTCACAACATGTAAAAGTAGTCAATTATTTACAGTTGATTTGAAATAGAAATGAAATCGTATACTAGATGATACATTCTCTAGAATTTTCTTTCATATTTGATTACAAACTATAGTTAGAGGGAACCGACTGTTGTATTGTCTATTGTAACCTCCACTTGTTAGTGTATATTACTTTGCACTTTTAAATCTCTACCCTTAAGTCACAAGCAGAAATATTGGAAATTGTTTTGTCTCATATTTTCTCAAGCTCTCTTGCCGCCACTTTTTATTTGTCTCCCATTAGTAGATTTTATTTTCTAATCCACATCGAGCTATTGCATATTTGCACCTGTTTACCTTTCATTGTTATACCTACATCAATTTCAAATCACAATTACACTACGTTTGGATGTAGGAATTTAGGCCTAAAATTCAGAATTGGCATTCACTTGCCTCAAATGCGGCTGTTTGGATGTCCAGAAAATTGGTTCACGGAAACGAGGCTCAATTCCAAATCGTTTTCCCACATGTGCCCGCGCCAGTGCGGTCAATTCCGAGCCCGCGCCCCCCTCTCCCCCACCCCTCCCGCCCACTCTTTTCCCATCCTGCCTCCCCCGCCGAGATTTTTGGTATTACAGCCACGGAATCGACGAGCTTCTGCAGAATGGCCACAAAACCATGAGCTTTTGTAAAATGACCTTGAAACCGTTACCTCTCCGGTAAAATGGCCTCAACCGATTTTCTGGACAAAATTACCCTCGCATTTCTTCTTCCTCTCTCTTCTCTCTCTCCTCTTTTCTCTCCCTCTCTCTTCTTTCTCCCAAACTTCCTCTCTCCCCCCTCTCTCTTCTCTCCCTCTCTTCTCTCTCTGCAACGAAGCATGAGCGCACATGGGCCAGCGGCGACGGCGGAGCTCGCGCGCGCGGCGGTGGAGTCACGCGGGCGTGGGCCGGCAGTGGCAGTGGAGCTCACGCGTGGGACGGTGGCGGTGGTGGAGCTCGTGCGTGGGCCGGCAGTCGCAATGCAGCTCGCGCGGGCATGGGTAGGCGGCAGCAGTGGGAGAGAGAGAAGAGAGGGAGAGAAGAGAGAGAGGGGGAGAGAGGAATTTTGGGAGAAAGAAGAGAGAGGAAGAGAAAACAGGAGTGAGAAAAGAGAGAGGAACAATAAATGCGAGGGTAATTTTGTCCAGATTATCGGTTGAGGCCATTTTATCGGAGAGGTAACGGTTTCAAGGCCATTTTACAGAAGCTCATGGTTTTGTGGCCATTCTGCAGAAGCCCGTTGGTTTCGTGGCTATAATACCAAAAATCTCTCCCTCGCCTCCACAAAACAGAACACGAGCAACGCTCTGTTCTTCTCCCACACACGGCTGCAGAGAAGACAAGGGGAGGAATCCATGGCGACAGACACGGGGACGCTCCCCGGGTAGTTGGTGGCGCAGATGAGGAGTCGCCCCTATCCACCTCCCTCCCTCTGCTCTACGAATCCGCCCCTCCCTCCCTTCCTCGCTCCCTCATGCCCACAGGACCGCCACCTTCCTCTCCCTCTGAAATCCTTTTTCAATCTACCATGGACGACTTGGGCCGTTGGAGCTCTTTTTTTTGGTTCATACCCTATGAATGAAATAAGCGTGAAATAGCCATAAGCGGTGGTGGTGAGGAAGTCAGTCAGGTCAGAATAGAACTAGCCGACGCTTTGCTTTTTCAAAGATAGGATCCCGTATGCTTTTGGGAAGGTATGCAACACCCCGTCTCCACAGGCTAAAGTAAAGCCGGCAATGGGTATTTTGAGGTCTCTGCCATAAGGAATTGGATGTCAAGACGGGGCAACCTCCATCAGCAGTCCGTGAGGGCTTTCCATCATCCTCTGCCCCCTAGAAACAGTAAAATCTGTGCTCTTCCTCATCCCCCCCCCCCTCTAAACCCTAGGTCATTTTGTGTGATGCAGAATTTTTTTTCTCTCTTGATATTTACAGGGAGGAAAGAAGCTTGGCTAATTAAAAGTATGTGCACTTGATTTTTCCTCTGTTTTCTTCTACAAATTTATGCTCGTAGTGAATGTGCTATTAGTATTTCCATTTTTTTGTTATGTGTAATGTCTTGCTTACATATCTAGGAATTGCATTTTATTATAGCTTATGCACCATGTCAGAATTAGATTTGCAGTGTTTTATCAATGAGGAAAATAAAAGAAGAAAGAGGAGACACATCATATTGACAGAACTTTATTTTGAATCAATTCTTTTTGGGATAGCATATGTCAATTCACAGAGGTTTTGAAGGGATGTGGGGTGCCTTAGTGATGATGAACGTAGATATAATTATAAAAAATATCTTCTCAAAGAATTTTATGATGGTTCAGAAGTGACATGCTATGATGATCTGTGTTTAACTAAGAGAAACTTTCATGACTTGTGCACCATGTTGCACGAGAGGTGTGATCTTCGTGACAGTGTATATGTTAGTGTGGAAGAGAAAGTTGCTATGTTCCTAATTGTGGTTGAACATGGAATAAAAATGAGGATACTTCATGGCCCATCAGTAGGCACTTTGGTGATGTGTTAACAACCATTGTCTCTCTAACTGGGGAGTTTATTAAGCTTCCTGAACCTACTGTACCAGCCGCCTAATGATCACAAATAGAAATGGTTTGACAATGCACTTGGAGCACTAGATGGATGTCATGTTGAGGTGTGTGTTGATGTGGCCAACCAAGGACGGTAGAGGAATAGAAAGCAACAAATAACCACTAACATGCTTGGAGTTGTTGATTGGAATATAAAATTTCTGTATGTTCTACCTGGCTGGGAGGGTTCAGCCTCTGACTCCAGAGTTCTTTGTGATGCAATTAGTCGCATCATTTGCAAGAGTGGGTTTCAAGTCAACAACAGACCAAAACTCCCGAAGAATTGTATAATTTACGTCATTCTCGTGCTAGAAACGTAGTTGAGAGAACTTTTGGTTTGTGGAAGAAAAAGTGGGTTATCCTATGTGAAGAAGGTTTCTATGGCATTACGGACCAGGTACAAATGTCCATATGGTGGTGAACGAATTTTTTTTTTGAGTAATGGCTAATTATGTATTATTAATGCAGATACGGATTATTAATGCTTGTTGTGTGTTACACAACTTTGCAAGGGACATGCAGCATCACATGGATGATGTATTGTTGCGGGAAGTTGATTATGAAATTGCAGAGTTGGCAAATAAGTCTTTGTATGATGCTAACTTAATTAGAAATATTCAAGTTACTTCTGAATGGAACAACTTTAGAGACCAGCTCACTAATGACATATTTGTTGAGTATCTAGTTCGGCATGTTGAACTAGAGATAGACTAGGATGGGTGCTGACGTACTTTGTGGTAGCTAGCTGCTGGTGGGGCTTTTATGTGATGTAGCTAGCTGCTAAATTTTGTGACGAAGGCAGCAAACTGGTGATACAATTCAGTGCATGCTTGGAGATACGAAGACCTCGTTTCATGATGCTATGAAGTCTAACGAGCCATTATAACTACCTCAGGTGACTCCACCTGCTAAAATACTTGTTGCACTGAAAATGATACTAGATTTGGCTAGAAGTGACATGCTCTGGTCTTATGGAAAGCTCATTCTTAGTGAACGCTTATTCCAAACGTTTATGGAACTCCTAATGGCCTTCAAGAAGGAATGGATAAGAAAAATGACTTTTAAAGGAGAATGCTTCCTGTTATGTAATAGCTAAGACTATGCTGTTGTGTTAGGTGTTTGATGTTATGGACTTAACTTGTGATTTCTTTGTTTCTTTCTGTTATGTTATCGCTACTTGTAAGAGACATAAAAAATATTGATGTCATGTTAAAGACTCTATCATGCTCTTATGGTCAACAATTATGTTGATGGTGTCATTATTATTTATAAAAAATATGCTGCAGTTATCACGGATTTTTCATAATATTGAAGCTATTATGAGATTTTTCATAATATTCTTATGACTTTTAAGTTTAAAGTGATATGTATATAGATACATTCAAATATATATACACTAGTTTTTGAGAAAATATTGTCATACATGTACAAATTGTATCATATTCAAATCTTTTGATATTTCATAATTTAACCATTGGTACATCCAAACACGAATTGGAATTGGCTCCTACCTATTGATTCTATCTACAAATTATAGGAACATCCAAATAATAGAATTGGCATTGCAAGCCAATTCAAATGTAGCTCGGCTTTAGTATTCTGGGTCCAATTCAATTCCATCCTCTGAATGCCAATATCCAAACGAACCTTAGATATTTTCACTTTCACTATATTGAATATTTCTAAATACTTTCTCTTTAAAATATGTATCTAATATTATAAGTAATAACTTTATCTTCGGAAGTCTACAAAGACAGTTGTAAATGTACAAATTGTCACATATTCTTTGCCAATATATATAAAGCATATAATAAAATACTATTTTACAACTTTGTTCTCTTTATGTCTTGTGATATTATAGCCGGCATAGGAGCACATGTTGATGCACAAGTCTAACAAAATCAGATGTCCTCGTAATTGGATTGCATTACTATTATTATGTGAATCCAACATGGTTCCTAGCATTCTATTCTTAGAACTTCACTCCAATGAAAACTTTTCTTAGTTGGATCATACATAATGCAATTATCTCTTGCTCATATCACCAATGAGGAAACTTTTGTCCGTTTCTCCTCTCCCCTAGCGGTCCGTAGTTGATGCCCTACTAATTAATTGCGTGGTTCTCCAAATTGTAGGTATGGTGTTCTAGGATCCAACATTTGAAATATGTGTGAACCCCATGGCCCAACACGGCCACCATGAACCATCACCTCAGACCATATTCTAAGCTCAAAGAATATGTGTGAACCCCACTAAAAATCTGAACTCCCTCCCTTAATCTAGCTAACTCCCGGCAAAAACATTTATTTGTTCTAGTGACTTGATACATAGGAAATTCGAAACAAATTACAACTTCACATCTTCTATATGCGAAATGAAAAAAATAAACAAAACATATTTGAAATATTTTATACAGAAGAACTGTGATATAAAGTGAAGGCTCCTACCTGATTTTTTTTTTTTTTGCGCTCTCTGGAGTCTGCCAAGTGGCAATCAGACCATGACCCACCACATTCTTTTTTATATTTAGAAAAGATATCCTTCTTCCTACCTCTTTGGCTCTCTCTCCTCCATTTCGATCACATGCTAACTAACTAACCCTCGTCGTCCAGCCCTCTCGTCACCTCTTATGTTATGTGTGTGTTTCGCTTTAGGGCTCTTGCCGAATCCCATGATGGCATGCGTGAGCAGCATGGCAGCCCGGCGGGTGGTGAAGGCCAGACGCCCCACCAGCGGCAACCTTGTCGTCTCCTTGTTCTTCAGAGGCTTCTTGTTCCACCAGTCCTCGTGCCTGACAATCTTGCCGTCCTCGATCTCAAGCGTGATAAGCGACGCCAGGTCAACAGGCTTCCCCAATATCTTGTAAAACTGCTTGTTGTCGATCAGCACCTGAAATTGAAGGAGTCCAGTCAGAACTGCAGCTGTCGTTCAGTCGTTGATACGTATGATGCTATCTTCTACTCCTCCGGTGTGAAATTCCTATCATTTTGGACAGGGAGAATGAACTAAAAATGAACTAGAAGGGAACATTGGAATGCCAGTACTAAAAGAATGGAGTAGTATTCTATACACATAAAAAATGCAGGAGTTGTAGTTGTGATGAGCTGACCTCAGTTTTTCTCGGTCCGATCTGTTTTTCTTGTATTATTGTGTACTCCACGATTCTGGATTCGCCAAATACCTGGTGGTGTGCAAACTTAATTATTAATTAGCCACACCCTTTAAAATATGACCGCATTGTAATAAAGGCCACGAACTGCACTGTTTTGTGGTTGAATTGCAAACCTTAGGAAGTGTATAAAAGGCTGATTTGATCTGCTTCACCCTGTCACAACAAACTATACCAGGTAAGCCATTAATGAATGGAATGGCGCAGCCCTGAGAAACCATGTCTGTGTCATATTGGATTGGCACTACGTACCCATGGGCTCGCATAAGTGGATCATCATATGTCGCGTTTGGCGCGTAAATCTCGAAGTCCCGAGCTGTGGCGCATGCTCCATACCTGGAAACAGAGTTTTTCAGTTTGTTCAAAACGACGCAGAGTTAATTTTCAAAAGATTCGCCAGTACGCGATATACCAATCAGAATCAGCTATCTGTTCCTTGGTTATCGTCTCCCTTTAGTGTTTTCAAAAAGATTCAAAAACGGTCTATTCCGAAGTGCATACACGGAGCTTAAGTTGATCATAAAATCTAAATGCACCGGCATGGCTCACGGAATGATGTAGTGGTAGTAGTTTACAAAAGGAGAGAAAATCTGAGCTTGGACAAGCTTACATGTTGATGAGATGCGGCATGATGCTTTGGATGATGGTCCCGGCCGGCAGCTGCGAAGCTGTGTCTTGGGACGCCGACGCAGCCATGGTCTCCATGGAGAATTCCTTCTTCTCTCTCGAGGAGGAGGAGGAGAGGAGAGGAGAATGATATAGGATGGCGGCGGCAGGTTAGGTGAAGGAACAAGGAAGAGTCACTTGGTCACCGTTGTTTTGAATCGTCTAGCCTGGCGCGCGCGGCAGAGGAGGGCGCTACGTCGATGGTCAACTGGCCCGTTCGTTTTCTGCTTTACAAGACTGGTCAGACCTATTTATGCTTTCACTTGTCTATTCTGGGTTGGGCACTTGGGCGTAGTTGGGCTGGCCTGATCACGCGTGTTCCGGCATCGCGGTGACGACGCTCTGCTCCTGTTATGCGCCCTCGCCGCAGCCGTCAGCGTCTGGATGGGCGTTCGTGTTCGCCGGCCTGGCACTAATGGCCGTCGCCGTCGCCAGCTGGCACGCGGAAACAGAGGCCGCCGGGGACAAAACGGCGTTGCAACGCAAGTTTGGGCTGATGAAGGCCGCCATCGATGTTCGCGAACGACTTCGAGGCAGGAGCCAGGAGGCAACGAGACGTCGTGGTCGGTGTGCCTGGAGGACATGGTGCGGTGCGGTCGCTGCCGGCGTGCCGGCACATCTTCCACTTGGATTGCATCGACATGTGGCTGCACTCGCACCCGGGACGTGCGACCTCTCGCCGCCGCGGAAGGTTCCTGACAAAGCTGCTGCTGCTGCTGCTGCTACAAAGCCGGCAGCTGAGAGAATTTTTAATATAAAATAATCAATTTTAATGTAAATTTATATTAAAAAACTGGAGAAAGATAAATTTACAAATCTAGATGTTTTTAGCACGCTATTTGAACTGACGTGTGTGATAAGAGAAACACGCCATCCTATTCCGCGTGTCTTACTGTCATGTCAGGAGGGAGTGACGCGGTGAATCTGAGCTAAAGATGATATGGATCTGCGCTGGCGCCCGTTGATCTAAAACACGCCAATTAGATTGGCATGTTTGTGAGACCAGACACGCCATAGCAATTTTATAACATTACCTTAATAATGTACAAAAACCAACACTAGCTATCATCTAGGCTACATCCAACCCCACCTAAAATATAACCTTTTTGGTATTTTCGTCATGAACAAAAACTGACCCTATCTATCCTCAATCCAAGACAAACAACCACAAAATAAAACTACTACATGGATCAAATAAAAAGACTAACTTTACTACATGAATCCCTCAAGAAAATAAGCTCAATGAGTTCCAGATCTGAGAGGGGGTGGGGGAATCCTCTGTTTTCACCGGGGAGAGAAGGAAAGAGGAGGGAAGAGTGAATGGACTAAGGAGAAGGGGAGTAAGGACAAAGAAGCTGCGGGTTTTAAAGCCCAATTAAGACAGGTCAATCCATTTGGCATGTCTTACATAAGTAACACGTCAAAGAAAACGACGTGTCTTATGTCAACCTGGATTCTGAGTACGTCGTTCAGGCTTACGTATGGTTGACGTATCGATAAACCGCACCAGACGATATGGCGTGTCTTCATTCTCTAAAAACGTCTATATCTTACTATTTTAGTTCCGGGTAGTTTTTTTTTAAAATTTTAGATAAAAAATTATTATTAAAAAAAAGACACCAGCTGAGACGACGGAAGCCGAACCGCCAGCTGATGATGTCGTGCCTAGGGTGTAGGCTTGCGTTTCGTGTAGACGCTCAGAGCTTAATTTAGGCCTAGAGATGACAAGAGTTTTTTTTTCTTATGCACATAAGCACTTTGCAAGTCAGATGTTCATGCTGGAAGTCGTTGTGGCATTACATCTTGCCTGTTTATTCCTTCGGAAATATTTGATTATTTTGTGTTTAATAAAATTTGTTTTATGCACTCTATAAATTCTATTTTCTAATCACAGACACTACTACAAATCATATGCTAAGATAACTTATAAATCGTAGTCTCCCGAAATCGCACCTTCGATTGATCAACTCAGGAGTCAGGAGCCCATGGGGTTCGAGTATCTTATCAACGAACATAAAACTTAACGAGTAGATATGATAATAACAAAAATTGGTTGCTAACATTTTCATTTGAATTTCTGAAGCATGCCACATACAAGCTACAGCAACCAAGTTCACTAATACATCGTCAAATTTTTTTTTGCGATGATTACATAAATTTAATAAGCTCTTTTATATTATTTCCAAAACTTACTATCATCAGTTTTGATATATTATGTTTTCATTAAAGTAAATCTCTTATTTGTTTGGATTAGTTATTTTATAAGTAACTAAATACCAACAAATTTATCCTAAACTATCCGTTGACTTATGTAAAAAACATATATAGTTCAGATATATAAATGTGTTGTTTAATTGGATTGCTTTCTTTTCCTAATGATTGAAAATTCAGAAAAAATACTAAAATGACACTGACAACAAAAATCTAATAATGGCCAAGAAGTACTAAGAATGAGTAAGCATGAATGTTTTTTGTTTCCATCTCACTACATATAATAGTATAAAGACCATATTTTTTTACTACCAAAATATGTACAGCTCAAACATATAAACATATAATTAAAAATGCACACAACAAAATGTTATATAAAGGCTAAAGTCTCTTGCAACGAAAATTGAAAGAAATAATGACTAAGCTCATTCTCGGTAATTCTTGGTCAAGAACCACCAAGGATCTAGGTGTGAGGTCATAACATGTGTGTTCACATATGTATGTGTGCTTTAATTGGATTTCTTATTTTTTCCTAAAGGTTGAAAATGTGAAGAAAAAATATTAACAATAACAAAGAAGCACCAAGAATGACTAAGAATGAAGGTTTTATTTTGATTTGATCTCATTATATCTAGTATAAAATATTACATTTTTTCTACCAATTTTTAACTCAAACTATAATAGAACAATATGTGTGTTTGGTTTCAGAAGATAAATACCATAAAACCCTTAAGACTCAGTTACAATACCGGAAATATTGAAAGGACTGATAATACAATAATGTTTTGTGAAGGTTTCTTGTATAGAAGGATTGACATTAATATTATTAATCTTGAAGGTTCTAGATGCAACATTACAGAGCAAGGCGGGAGGACTGAACTTTATTTTCTATTTTGCGAGGGGTCTAGATAAGATTACATCAGTGAAACCAATGTTTAGGTTTTTTCAAAGGAGCGATCAGACGGTTGAAAGCTAATGGTTGATATGGCTTAGCTCTTTCGCGTAAAAATACACACGGTTTAGGAATATAAAGATGAGTTAAAACATATACATTGTGTAAGATAACTTTATTTTCCTAAAACATCATAAATAACTTTACTTCAACTACAAAATATTTAGAAAATTAAAAATGTATTGAGTTAAAAACTTGTTCAATAATATCTCTTTGGGTTGTCTATTCTGAATATGTCACTGTTGATACATCTTGTGTTTCTATGCTGACTAAATGACATCTAAATATGTGGTTAAATTTGATAATCAATGAATCATCAAGAAACCTAGCTAATTCACCAATTATATGTCAGTTTTATGTTATACAGCCTACCATGCTTTGGAATTGGATTTGTTGAACCAAATATTTTTGCAAGACATTATTTTTCGTCATCTCCATTGTGTCTTTATATTAGTTATTATTATAAAATATAATTGAAGTTGTCGACTATTTTTAAATAAAGAGCAATCTCATTGTTGTGTCCTAATGCAGCTATATACGCTCATTTCAATTTGAAGTTGGTTGATTATATTTTAATTTAATTTTACTATGTCATGAGTGGGTGGCATGAGATGTGTTCCCAGGGGTTGTTCACAAAATAGGAGTTGTTTGTTGATTTTTAGCTCATGTTGTGTCGTTCAGCGCTCCGCTCTCTTCGTAGGTCATCTTGAGCACCGCACTTACTCTCTGTCCTTCTTTTTGTTACCGCCTATAAGGACAAGTGGTGGGTAATCTCAACACGGAAAGTGGCATCCTTCTTTTCCATAAGGATGAATTGTAGGTGCAAATCGGATTTAAGCAATAATGAAAAAGAAAGGGATTACTGTAAGATGGAACGCTCGGTAGCCCAAGAGCATTCAACACCCCAATTAAAGCCTCTAAATTTGCAGAGGCATGTTCATAATATGAAGCGCTACGTATATCTTATTTTATCAAATAGGGTGACACTTTTGGGGCTGGTAATTGAAGATCTGGGATAGGTCTTGGCTACCCGTGAGATCATCGTTGCACAATACAGTAGTAACAATTTCCATGACAATGTTTACTACTAGTACACGGTGGTGGCCACTTGCCAGAGTCAATAATCGTTGAGCGATACGTCCTCTTCGAGTGTCCCCGGCACGGCACTTTTACTGCCACTGATGCACGCAAGCACGACTGAATTTACAGCCGCCTCTGATCCATTTCTGACTGGGAAAGAAGAGAAATAGAGACCTCTGAGTAAAGCATGATGACTTGGACACCTGTGGGTAGCCCACCATTGGATGTCGTCGTTTCCTTGACGACCTGACGGACCATCGCACATCAGCGGCAAATGATTACCGCATCTCCCTTTCCTCCTCGTACACATCAGCTGCGATTCCAAAACAGCGGCCATAATAAGCTCGTACGCAGCTCAAAACCTGGAGCTCCAAACCCGGCCTGCGCGCCATCAGTTCCTACAGCTACTTTCCAAAGCGGTGGCGCCACCACTGCCCGTTCCGAAGCTCAGCTCTATCCCCCCGCCTAGATATTTCTCGCCATGACAAACCAAATCATGTCATTCGCGTGCTGCTAGGATCAAGGAGACAAAACAGCCTCTCGGGACACTCCCTACTCATGAGCAGTGCAACAAGCATGGTCACGCCCTCCGCCGTCGCGAGCTCGTCCGGCGGCGGCGACGACGACGTCGGGTGCCGCGCCTGCTACGGCTTGGTGGTCGCCTGCCTGTCGCTGCTCCTGTTCTGCGTCCTCGCCGGCACCGTCGGCGTCGTGAAGGCCTGCGCCGCGACCGGCCTCGCCGTGGCGTTCTTCGGCTTCGTCGGCTGGCTGGCGCACCCCGTCGGCGGGCGACGCGCCACGGTCCCTACGCCACGGGCGCTGCGGCGAGCCAGGCAGGCGTTCGGGCTCGTGACCACGGCGCCGACGGTGCGCGTGCCGCCGGCGTTCGCGTACGCGGGCTGCGTCAGCGCGCTGTGCGCGGTGTGCCTGGAGGACGTGCAGCGCGGCGAGGCCGTGCGGCGGCTGCCGGCGTGCGGGCACCTCTTCCACAGGGACTGCGTCGACATGTGGCTCCACTCACACGCCACGTGCCCGCTGTGCCGGTCCGACCTCGTCGCGCCGCCGCGGAATCACGCAGCGAAAAGCGCCACGACGACGACGACGGCACCACCAGATGCTGCTGATGCGGTGGCGGCGCCGCAGTCGTCCTCGACCAATGCGTTGCCGCCGGTCTAGTCAGATTTCACGCCCAGCTTGCTTTAGATCCATTTTTTATTTTATTTGGTGACAAAGCTTTGCTTTTAGAACATTGCTCGACGCGTTGTGTTGTATCGTGTGATTTGTACGGTTCGAGTTTTCTTTCATGTACAAATTCGATCTAGTGTGTATTCTCCTTTCCTTTCCTTTCCTGATGAAAAAAGCAGAACACCTGCCCAGTTATTATACCTTTATTTAACAAATCATATAGAACTTGATTTGTTTCCTTTGTAGCCTCTGGCTTATAGTGGTCTCTGTTTTTTTAAGCAAATTGCATACACTTGTGTGGCCGTGCTGCGCTTGGCTTAAAATGCGCACTGTAAACTTGACTCATTTTGATCCTTTTTTTTCTATATAAAATTGGCATGCAAAAGGTTTTGCGTGTTCTAAAAAAAATTGATATGTGATCTGTGCTAAGATACCAATTCACTGTATTTTATGATTTCTTGATGGGTGGTTTGACTAGGTCGTCTTCCTTTTTCCTTTGCTGGAGCATAGGGTGGACTTCAACAATTTACCAACCGCAAATAGAATCGATCATCTTGGAAATACAATAGAAAGATCCTAATACTTATTTTTTTTTTTTTGCGAATGAAAGATCCTAATACTTTGCAGTATATCAACCATGGCTACGAATCTTGCAGGTAACTACGAGTATAGATTTTGTGTCGTCGGGGGTTCAGAGTGTATCGTCCAATTAGCTAATTGATCGGCATGTCGCAGTGTTTGAAAAATTCATCAAAAGAACCATCTCCCACTTGCCAAGAAACAAAAATAGATAAAAAATCATTGTCATGTCGAATAAGCTATATGTGTATGTTTCTATTAAGGAGAAAGCAATTGTTGATTACAACACTGACTTTGAAATACTCGCTCCTTGCAGATCTCCCATATGATGAGTACGAAGAGCGAGCAGAAGCGTTTCTGGTGCCTCGTTTTGATCGATTTGAGGTGCATCCACCAGTCCATCATGGAGCTTGGTCCCATGATGAAGGTGCAGTCTCAGCGCGCCCCAGGACCACCATACCTCTCTTGTGAATGGACAGTTGATGTGGATGTGTTCGGTTTTTAGGTCTAAATTTTAGTGTTGTTATATTAATTCTTTGAACGTTAAATATGTGGATTAAATATAAATTAAATATAAAATTAATTATATAGTTGGATCCTAATTTACAAGACAAATCTATTAAACTTAATTAAGTCGTTATTAAAAGATGTTTACTATGACATCAAATTATCTAATTATGATCTAATTAGTCTTAATAGATTTATCTCGTCATTTAGAAGATGTGTTATGGACTAGGTTTTATTAGTAATCTATATTTAGTATTTTTAATTAGTATCTCAATCTTTGATGGGACAGATCTAAAAATTAATAGGGTTCATGGTCATTTAATGTACCGGTCGCATGAACATCCAAACCATGCCACAGCCGTACAGATAGCAGTGGGTCGGGTTCGGGTCGGGTGGAGCAAAAACCCACCCACCATGAAAAAGGCTTCGAGTGAAAATTGACACCCACACCCGCACCCATGGGTGGAAATTGAGACCCACATCCGCACCCACGGGTTTCGGGTGGGTGTCGGGTGCCCGTCGGGTTTCATATGTCATATGAAAATTATCTTAAAAAAATATTTTAACGAGATCAACACAAATGCACAATATCTATATACGACATGCCAATTAATAAATGTGAGTCATGAATATGTATTTAGGTAATTCTACATAAATTCTTAATAATTTAATCAACACTCTTATCACATGTATATTTATTTATGATTAACTTGTTATAAGATAGGATTAAATCTTATATGTAAGTATGTTTCCGGGTCCAACGGGTCACCCACGGGTGAGAAGTAAAACCCACACCCACATCCATATTTGTTGGATCGGGTGCGGATGACACTCATGGATGAAAAACTAGACTCACGTCCGCATCCATCTGGTGCAAAACCCATCAGGGCTCACACCCATGGAGAAATTACCATCCCTACACAGCCGCCTGTCTGTCGTCCAGATCCTTTCGCGTACTGCAAGTCAGAGAAAGAACTTGATCGGAGCTGTATCTAGTCATTATAGTTTGCTCTGTGGTTGGTACTATGAGTTCTCTTTTCCCCCTTTTTATGATGATAGGATTCACTCCAACAATTTACAAACAGCAAATAAAACGAAGCATCTCGTAGATAATATAAAGGAAAAGAACCTAATACGTTTCAGAATGTAGCGAACCCATAACTGATTGTGGCACTTTCACAAAGCCAGGAGCATGAGCATTTGACCGTATGTGACAAAGAACCACACTTTTTCAAAGCCATTTCGATCGGATGACCAAAAAATATCTGCTTCCTTGCCAACTCAAAAGCACAATATTTAAACTGCCGCGCCCTCCCTAATGCAAATCCATAACTTTTGCCATGATATTGTCGAGCGCATTATTATGGCTAGCCACGTTGTACGTCTCAGATTGATTTGTATATTCGTGTGTGGGAACCTTTGTTTGTATAGGAAATTTGTTTCGTGATGTGTGCTCAGATAGCTACACGAAAAAGTTTATGCATATCTGCTGCATGATTGGTACTTAGGTACTACAACGGGGGTACGTTCACTAATAAGAAAACGGGACTACGGAGCAGGCCAAGAGGGTGCTTTGTCCGCCTCCCAATCTCCTGGAATCAGTCTAAAATGGTGCTCTGGGGCCCGGGAGTCCGATAAAGATAAAGTAGCGTAGGTCTAATGGGCACTCGCCTACGCCATCAAGAACACGTCTCGGTGTTAGAGATATGTCTAAGAAATAATACGAATTTGATTCGTATGTAAGCATCATACAGATATTGATCTGTAAAAGATTAAACTACTAATAATCAATATATGAGGGTCTATTAGTGAGGTCTATATAAGTGGAGCCGGGTTTAGGACGCATCATCCTGTTCAATTTGAAACCGTGGCCGCCGGTGCTAGCATATCACGCATGCCCTTTCAACCCTGTACGTGTGGATATCAGAAGGAGGCGTTGCTGCTGTGACGTTTTGATTGGATGAAGAGGAGATGATTGTTGTGAACAACTATATTCTCTATACTGACACACGACTACGTTGGATCAAGGTTAAAAGTTTTTGTTAATCCTCCACCCTCAGCTGGGCTCACCTTTGAGTTTTTACCAGGAGCATAAAAATCCGACTTCACTAATCCTTTTCTAGAAAGCCAAAGTAGTACTCCTTTCTTTTTTCGATCATTAAGACAAACAGGCTAGTGCAAATTTGTACTAATAACTTTGTCTTAACGACAAGAAAAAGAGAAGAAATTTGCATCGAATGGGCTCAGTCATGACATTTTTAGACCAACGCCGGATTTGGTTGGGCATGCAAATTGAAATTTACCCTGGGTTTTCTTTAGAATCGACCCTATCCGAGATTTCATCTCGTATATACTTTGCCCACATAGGCAAAAAAAATAAAATAAATAAATAAAAAATGATCTGGTACTATAACACCAATTTTGACCTCGAGTCCGGAGGCTGTTGATACAAGTTACGTTTTCGGTTTCTTGTCCTCTTATTTGTCAATCCCCTGAAAGCAAACCTGTCAGCCACAGGTTCTCAATGGGACGGTTGCTGATCTATAGCAAATAGCTATGGACTTTGGTTCCCTCCGCTATGACATACCATTGACTGAAACCGAGGCTTATTTCAATCGACTGAAATAAAGCAAACCCGTTTTTGAATCTCGATAACAGAAAGATGGAAACTAACTTTTGCCGGTTTATTGAACTGCTTGTGAACTAAACTAAATGATTATTTATACGAGTTTTTGGAAACATTGCAACATGTTGGGTTATCACACTTCTGCATCAGAACTGCTGACGACTTGTTATTTTCTTGTAACATTACTATTTTTTTATCGGAATATTCATCTATGCAGTTTCCATGCATTAAATTTCCGTCCTGCTGTACTCCGCTCATTCCGTTCGATTTTTATTTATTTATTTTTGACTTTCCGGGGTCCGGACTCCGGTGGCTACCAATGGAAGGTACTCGAGTTTTCCACGGTGCAATGAACTTGGCATTGACTGACACGCAAGGAGATAAGCTCAGATGACAGACATCCAAATTCGAAGACTGCGGCCATCCAACTCCAATAGCCAATACCTTGGGCCCAAACCAGCCGCGGTCGCCGCCTCGCTCAGGAAGATGAACGTGCCCGTCCGGCCCGCCGCAGAGACCAAAGCTCTACCCGCCTATTATTTCTTGCCGCCAAGACGCCACACTCTTCCATGGCAACCTCTTTCCCTGACGACACCGCACGCGCGCACAGCCGACGTACAGTTTAGCTTCTTGTCAGTCGCGTTCACACAGGAAGGATGCTGAACCAGCTCCGGCACCGTCCGCCGCGCCCCGCCGCCGCCGCGAACGACGGCTACCTCGCCTGCTACGGCCTCGTGGTCGGCTGCGCGTCGCTGCTCCTGCTCACCATCCTCGCCGCCACGGTCAGCATCGCCAAGGCGTGCATCCTCGCCGGCGCGGTCGGCGTCTCGTTCGGCCTCGTCGGCTGCCTCTCCCGGTGGTGCGCGAACGACGGCGCCGCGGCAGGAGTGCCCGCGCCGCCGACGGGGAGGCCCTGCCGCACGGCGGACGCGGTGGCGGTCGACGTCCTGCCGGCGTTCGCCTACGCGGCCGCCGACGGCGAGGGCAGCAGCAAGGCCGGCCGGCGCGCGCTGTGCTCGGTGTGCCTGGAGGACGTGCAGGCCGGCGAGATGGTGCGGCGGATGCCGGCGTGCGGGCACGTGTTCCACGTGGCGTGCATCGACATGTGGCTCCACTCGCACCGCACGTGCCCGCTCTGCCGGCGCGACGTCTGGGCGCAGGCGCGGCCAGGCAACGACGCGAAGCCCTCGCCGGCGGCGGATCCGCCGGATAATAACGCGCTGCCGCCGGTGTGATGTGATTTGTGATGATGCGGCGCGCTCATCTTTTTGTGTGTGTGTGTGTGTGTGTTTTTTTTATCAATCAGGCTGATAGGGACTTGGAAACTGTCGTCCCTGCAAGAGGGCAAGTCTGAAACTTGGAGCTTGTATAGAAAATTTAGGAATTGTAGCATTGACGTTTCACGAAGTGTATATCCAAATTACCAACTACACATCGCACTCTGTATATTTCTGAATTCAAAAGGTCGCTATAGAAGTGCCGTGGACCAGTAGCTCGGTGGTTCCGGTCCGGCCAGAATATACTACGCTGGTTACCTCCTCCTTGCAGACGAGAAATGAAGGAGAGTGCTTGCACGGCGACCTGCGACTTGCGAGAAAAAGCACGCTGTTTCGAACGAGCGGGGAGGCCTTCCAAATTTCCGAGAATTTTCTGTTTCTTACTACGAGTTTAATCTCTTATCACGGCAAAATAATTATATTGGTGGGCTCGCATCTCACGCAAGCAGTGAAGCATCCGGGCCGGCTAGCTTGATAGGCTAACCACGGGCAACGTCCGGTCGCAGGCTCGCAGCCATGGACTGCTTCTTCCGGGTGTACGGGCTGGCCATCGCCAACGCGGTGTGCGTGGGCGGCACGGGGTTCCTCCTCTACGCGCTGGTCCGGCTCGCGCGGTCGCCGCACCCGAGCACGGTCGGGATCGTCGTGATCACCATCTTCCTCCTCTTCTGGGTCGGCGTCAGCACCTGCATCTACCCCGCCTTCTGCGGCCAGCTCTTCCCGTGGTCCACGCTGTGGCGCTGCCTCGCCACGCCGCTCCACGCGATCCGGTCGTGCCTGCCGTGCCATCGGCGCGCGGAGCATGTCCGGCAGCTAAGGCGCTGGAGCAGCGGCGGAGGTCAACGGGGAGGCCGCCGCGGCCACAGTCATGCTCTGCCGCAACATTCGGTGCATGGCCTGAGCGTGCTTCCACGGGAGGGTCCGGTCGTCGCCGTCGGCAGGGCGGCACGGGTGGTCGACATCCCGGCGTACGAGCAGCCGGACGGCGGCGGCGCGTCATCGGACTGCGCGGTGTGCCTCGGCGAGGTGGAGAAAGGCGAGACGGTGAGGAGGTTGCCGGGATGCCTGCACATGTTCCACCAGCACTGCATTGACCAGTGGCTCAGCGAGCACTCGACGTGCCCCGTCTGCCGGTGCGACGTCTTCAACCCAGAGCTGGAAGCGAGAAATTGTAATACATACAATTCGGGGATCCGAGGATATCAAGTTGTTTTATAGTTTTATTGATACTTACTAGACCCATGAACTGTACAGTTCGTTGTGTTTTTTTTTCTTTTCTGTAAAGCTTGTCTGAAAGGAAAAAAAAAAAAGAGTATATTATGTGCATAGGAGTGATACTATTTCTTTTGGGCTAATAATATCTAGGTCGAGTATTTACAGCCGCGATGACTTGACGCGGCTAGAATAAGCGGTTCGCTTGCTTCCTCTTGACTACAACGGCAATCTTCCACAACTGCACGGCTTGTTTGCAAGCGCTTGCACAGAACGTTGACCCCGCGGCGAAATTCACGACGCATTAAATTTTCCTTTTCCCCTCTTCTTAACCTTCTTGCCATGTCAGTTCAAAAAAAAAAAAAAAAAACCTTCTTGCCATGTTCATCCGGCCGAGAGACTCTGTGAACTCGTTGGAGGAGTTCCAGGCCAGAAACACAAGTCATGAACTGCGTGTCCCGCATGATCGGGCTGCGCTGTTCATCGGCGGCACGGCCATGCTCCTCTACTTGGTCGTCGCGCTCGTGCGGACGCGGAACATCGCCGCTCTCTTCCCCATCTGCGCCATGCTCGTTTTCTGGGTCGGCATCACCGTCTTGGTGTACCCCCGCTTCTGTGCCGAGCTCGTCGGCGGTGGCGCCCCGACCGGTGCCGGTGGCGGCAGTGCGACTGCCTTGCCGCAGTTCTCCAGGCGGCGCGTCGAGGTGCGCGGTGTGCCTGGGCGATGTGGCCAAGGGTGAGATGGTGAAGCGGCTGCCGGCGTGCCTGCACGCGTTCCACCAGGAGTGCATCGACCTGCCCCGTCTGCCGGTGCGGCGTCTTCGAGCTGCTCCCGGCTTTATAAGTTGTTTGACGTCGGTCTTTCTGATCGCCCAAACCGCAATACTGTACAAGCGACGTGTCGGCTCCGAGGCTTTTTGACTGTGTACAAGTGGTCTGGCCGGAATAAGGCGATTGTCCTGTACAATTGTTACTTGCAACAAATAATATATCAGTGGGTCTGGCCGGAATACAATACGCTGCTTATTACTTCTTCATTCGCAGACTAGAGACGAACGAGAATGCTTGCACGAATGCGATTTATGAGGCCTCCCGCCCTCGGAAAAAGCACGCTGTTTCGGTCGATCTCTCTCCGTTGCCATTTCGCAACAGCGAACGCCGAAAATTTCTGTTCTTTTTGCGAGTTTTATTACCTTATAACACCCATACTTCTCCGGCAAAAGCAACACGCGAGGAGCGAAGCATCATCCGGCAAGGGAACCACACGATCGCCATGGACGAGTACTGCTTCTTCCGTTTCTGCGGGCTGGCCATCGCCAATGCGGTGTGCATGGGCGGCACGGGCTTGCTCCTCTACGCGCTCGTCCATCTCGCGCGGTCGCCGCACCCGAGCACGGTCAGGATCGTCGTGATCGCCATCTCCCTCCTCCTCTGGGTCGGCGTAAGCGCCTGCATGGCCCTGTGCGGCCACCTCTTCCCGTGGTGCGCGGTGTGGCGGTGCCGGGTCCGGCCTCTCGACGCGATCCGGATTTGGCTGCGCGCCGTCGGGCGGCAGTACTGCCTGTCGTGCCTCCGGCGTGCCGAGCGTAACCGGCAGAGGAGGCGCTGGAGACAATGGGGAGGTGTCAGCCCTAACGGTACTATGGCGCCACATTGGGCGCTTCCCGAAGGCCAGGAGGGTGGTCGGGTCGACGCCGTCGGCAGGGCGGCACGGGTAGCCGACATCCCGGAGTACGAGCAGCGGGACGGCGGCGGCGCGCCGTCGGACTGCGCGGTGTGCCTCGGCGAGGTGGAGAAGGGCGAGATGGTGAAGAGGTTGCCGCCGTGCCAGCACGTGTTCCACCAGCAGTGCATTGACCAGTGGCTCAGCGGGCACTCGACCTGCCCGGTATGCCGGTTCGAAGTTTTCGCTCCGCTGACGGGACAAGAAGTCTGACACAGTATTTCTCATTTTCTCTGTTTTTTTCGATCGACGGTGAGGGAACACGAAAGCTGGAACTGGGAATTGGTAACGTATAGTTTTGGGATGTGACGATGTCAGCTTGTTTTTTTTATTTTCCCTTTTTGAGACGTCAATTGCTTGTTTTATTGAAACTTCGAAGCACGCAGCTTAGATCGATTGAGCTGGGTTTTACTACTAGACTCATCAACTGTATAGCTTATTGTCTGACGCTTGCAGAAATTTCTCGCTGGGTTTTACTAGATTCATAAGAACTATATTCGTGATGATGTGCTTTCCACGTTGGTACTTCCTCGCAGACGAGAAACCGAGAAAGGAGAGTGCTTGCACGACGACCTCCGTTGTCATTGTACGTTATAGAGAACGAATAGAGGCCTCCGAAATTTGCGAGAAAATTCTGTTCTTTCTACGAATTTTATCATCATACGACATCCATCAGGCAAAAGAAGTTACTCCGATATCGGTGACTCACGCACGTCTCACGCAAGCAGTGGAGCATCCGGCAAGGCTAGCGCCACGGGCAAGGGCAACTCGATGGCCATTGGGTGGCACCATTATTGCATCCCCTTGTTCGGGGGTGACGGTGATCGATGGGAGCACGGTCTTCGTCCTGTACGGGCTTGTTCTGTTCGCGAGGTCGCCGTACCAGAGCGCGCTCGACATCGTCATCCTCACCATCTTCCTCCTGTTCTTGGTCTGCATCATCAACACCTGCATCTGCCCGTGGTTCGCGCTGGGGCGGTGCTTGGCCGACTGATCTGCCTGCCGTGCCGGCGCTGGAACAGCGGAGGCGGTCCTCATACTCTGCCACAACATTCTCTCTCTCCTCTTCTTTTGAAGGTAACACAAAGCTGGAACCTGTAATAATTTGTATAGTTTTGACGCAATGATTTGACGCTGACAGAACATGCAACGTCAACGGTTTGCTTGCTTTCTCTTGACTGAAACGGCATTATTCCATAGTATCTGCCTGCACAACCACCACCAACTTGTTTGCGAGCGCAGAGAACGTTGAGTCGTTGACCCGAGAAAATTAGGCGCGCGGAGCTTCCCTTTCTTGCTCTTTTTAACCTTCTTGCCATGTTCTGGATCCTGGGGCCGCCTGTGAACTCGTTGAAGCACCCAGGCCAAAAATCAAGCAGAGCCATGAACTGCATGTCCCGCTTGTTCGGGCTGGCCTTCGCCACCGCGGTGTTCATCGGCACGCCGGCCACGCTCCTCTACCTGGTCGTCACGCTCGCGCGGAGGCACAACATCGCCGCTCTCGTGCCCACCTCTGTCATGCTCCTCATCTGGGTCTTCATCAGCGTCTCCGTCTACCCCGGCTTCGTTGCCGAGCTCGTCCCGTGGCGACGGCGCTGCAAGTGAGACTGGCGTGCTTCCTCGAGAATCTCCCGTGCGCGGCCGTGTGCTGGCGGCGGATATCCCGGCGTACGAGCAGCGGGACGCGGCGCGGCCGGACGGCGAGTCCAAGTGCGCGGTGTGCCTGGTCGATGTGGACAAGGGCGAGATGGTGAGAAGGCTGCCAGGGTGCCTGCACATGTTCCACCAGCACCAGTGGCTGAACGGACACTCGACCTGCCCCGTTTTGTTAAGAGTATTATTTAGCCGGTGTGCGTGCACGTGTTCCACCAGGAGTGGATCGACCTATGGCTGCACGGCCACGCGGGCGCTCGACCTGCCCCGTCTGCCGGTGCGACGTCTTCTCATAGAGACAATTCTTTTTTTTTTTTAGGAAACTACGGTGGGGAGACAATTTTTTCCTTGGCCCTAAAATAAATGATGCTTTCTTCCTTAATCCTAAATGTTTTGAACTTACCTATTAGGATCAAAATCTATTTTTCGTTTCTTATTTGACCTTCTTTCCAAGTCTGTTAGCTTTTCTTGGTTAAATATTCATTTGGAGCAATGTGAAATGACCGAACTACCCTTCCTCACCCTTCCTCTTCCCCCACAGACAATAAAAAATCTCAGGACAAAGGCCCTGTTTGGCGTAGCGTCTACTTCGGCTGCTTTTCCAAAAGCGAATCGTGCTTATTCAGGCCGCCGATTCTCAGAGAAGCTTGTTTTGTTTGGCGACCAAGCTTTTCGCTGTCGCAACGCTGCGGCACCGTCGGACAATAGCACGCCAGCGGGAGGCACATGCTACGGCTTGGAGCTCGGATCCATCGCCACCGGGGCACAGGACCAGCCGGAGGCACAAGCTGCGCCTTGGAGCTCAGGAGCACAGCTGCACAGGGAATCACGGCCGCGGGCTCGGAGCGCTTGCGAGCGAGAGGCAACAGCTGCAGCCATGAGCGTAGGATTGATCTCTCGAGGCGTAGCCCACAAAGTGCTCCACAGATCCTGCCCAAGTCCATGCCTCCTCCAAGCGCGACGCGGTTCCGGCAGTCGCCTCCAGGCGCGACGCGGTCCAGGGCGTCGCCGCCCACATTCCGGCGCCTCCGCCGAGCGCGGCGCGGTTCAATCGTTCAAGTCGTAAGCCTCCATGCGCGGATCGATCCGGAGTCCCTCGGCCGAGGCCCATGCCAAGACTGATGCCGGCGTGCGAGTCGAAGCTTTTGGCCGCCCCTAGCGACCCATGTCGAACGCCGACGTTCTGTGGTCATTGGTCAGGTGGATGTTTGTTTAGACCCGTGGTCGAGTGATGTTTACAAAGGGAAGAAGAAGATGATTTGTAGGGTAGGGGCAGACTCGTCATTTCACCTGACATTTAACACCGTTGTCTCCAAAAACTAACAGATAGGCCAAGTAAGTAACCAAAAATTAGATTTGGATCAAACAAGTTCAAAACTTTTAGGGCCAAAAAAGAATGCCCAATTAATTTTAGGGCCAAGGAAGGAATTGTCTCCTCATATGTCAAAGCGCGCAATCCCCTCTCAACCAGCTGGCCGCGTTGAGCTCCCGCTAAGCCACGATAGTATCCAGCCATCGACCAGTGGGACTTGCCCCATCTGCCGGTGCAGCATCTTGGCTCTGCTGCCCGTGTTCTCTTCTGCTGCGTCGCAGCGTCAGCACAGAGGTGGAAGCAGGCATGGGCCTGACCGGCGTCAAATTCGGTCGCAGGGATTTATTTGTCTTAGAAAATTAATTAAGAGATATTCCGATCGCAGGGTTTAAAATGTAATACTGGTGCCAGTTCAGAGTTCACCCTTGCTGGCGGAGTATCAAAAACCGTAATGCGAGTCAGAAAGAGTCTTTTCTGATCGTTGCTCCCTCTAACAAAACGGCGGTTGACCTGGAAAATGTCAACTCGGTTTTTGCCTGCCTGTGTCATTCTCGTAATATGCTATTTCCGCAGCAGATAGAGCATGGACCACGGAATGAAGGAATTTCCCCTCAAATTTCTGCGCTCTCTGCTCTTTATTTTCATTCAGCTTTAGGTAGCAGCATCCCTTCACAAAGCGAGCCATGGATCCACCCTTTTTCTGCCGCGTGTTTCGACGGGTCGTTCTCAACGCAATATGCTTTGGCTTCATAGCGCCTTTCATCTACTCGCTCGTCCGGCTCGCGCGGCGGAAGCCCCGAAACATCAGCAGCATCGTCCTGGTCTCTCTCTTCCTCATCGTCTCGGTCTGCTTCTGCGCCTGGATGTACTCCACCTTCTACAGATTGCTCTGGAACGATGACGACGACGATGCCAGTGCTTCGCAACAACGGTATGTTGTGCAACGACAACAAGGCCATGCCATGAACGCGCTCCACCGGGAGCCGCCCGTCCGTGATTGGGCGCGGGTTGTTGCCGTCGACGACATCCCGTCGTACAAGCAGCAGCGGGACGCCGGGCGGCAAGACTGCGCAGTGTGTCTGGACAAGGTGGAGGAGGGGGAAACGGTGAAGCGGCTGCCAGTGTGCCTGCATATGTACTTAGTTAATCTGTTGGCGGTGAAAAGCTGAAACACCTATCGGCACGACAAGTGTGAATCGGTGATTTTTGTGAGTTCAACCTTCTTTTTATTGGAAGCTATAAGCATGTGGCGGAGTTTGCATTGTAATTATTGTCTCACAAAATCTCACTTGATTACTCCGTTCAATTTTCATCGGGGAGTAGTATTATTTTGTATGGGACAAGAACCCTATAAAAAATTCAGAAATCATGTTGAGATATATCATGGTTCACAAGAATAGTGAATAATTGACATTGAATTGTTTTGTGTTTGAGTTAAAATATGAAAACTTAATAATTGTATGAGTTTGTGTATGATTATATTATGACTAACCAAAGTTAGTGAAGGTCTTAGAGAAGTTACAGGAAAAAAGAATATGTGTTTGCTTATGTTATGATGTGTAGCTCAATTAAGTCAATTTGACACTCAATCGCCAGAGGATCGGACGCAAGTCAATGATTTATTAAAGTCGAATGACCGAGAGGCCAGATGAAGTTAATGTTTGAGCATGCGGTTTCACAGTTGAACCATAAAATTGATGAAGACATCGTGTAGACCAAGTCAAGATGAAAAGAATGTCTGTGTAAGTGAAAATAGGACCTAATGAGTGGCACATGAAGAGACTTGAGAGTAGTTAGGATGACAGAGAGAGATGGCATGTCTTAACATTGTGGAAGTTGTTTTTTGAGAAGAGTGCAAGATGGTCTTTCAGTTTGGACTTCAAAATTGATGACGACGGTTGGTGTTGTAGTGCATGTGATATCATCACGAATCATGTATCGAGCCAAATAAAAAACATGTGGGGTATTATGGTGTTTTTTAGGAACTAGAGGTCATGGACCCTGTAGGTTATGTATATTAAAAATTAGGAAAAAAGTTACATGAGTTGGAAGAAAAAAAAAGCAAAGAGAAAAACAAAAAAGAGGCTCCTGCAATGCTCAGTTACATAAAATTGTCGAGCCATTCTCTCATGCTTGGTAGATGTTTCTGTTTCATCCTGTACAATAGGAAATTGAATTCCCTGATAAATTTTGTTTTGCATTTCTCCAGTGATGGATCATCTTTATTAAAGATCCAATGGTTTCAAGTAGTCCAGATACTCCAAATCATTTCGGGTATTATGGTGTTTGAGGGACAAAAAGTTAGATAACTTTGCCCCTAATGATAGGTGATAGTGCATAATAGGTCAGGAGTATTTTTGTCTATAGAACATACCTACAAGTAGATGGTGGCTAGATGGAGAGGGTGTCTATTCCCACCAAGTCATTTCTGATATATGGTTTTATTTAAGAGAGTTAAGTGTGTTTTATGTTTTAGAAGAGAGGAGAGAGGAGAGTTATGTGAGACACAATTCTTGTTCTTCCAAAGAATAGGGGACGAGGAAGGTTTCTTACCCATGTATTGCATTCTTCAATCAATTAAAAAATATTTATTTCGAAGTTAAGTCATTTCTCATCCTCTAATTGCTGAATTTATTATTTTCTTTATTTTCAAAGCTTGAGGGTGTCTTACTTTTATTAAACGTGTACTGAGGAGGGCAGCTCTTAAAGCACCTCCATGATATCTACATAAACTTTCCTAAACTAAATTAATAAGATTTAATTAAAAATATCTTCTCCAACAACTCTTCTAAACCTCTTCTAAATTTGCTTCTCTCCAAAACTCACCTCATTTGTATATACAAATAGGAAAAGAATTGAGGCCCCCAATTCTACTTTTCTTTTTCAAAACTCTCGGTCGCATGTCCCAGCCACGATTGCCTGACGCATGTCCGCTGCCGTGATTGCTCGACTAACGGCTGCGGCTACAACAACTGCTTGCGTCTCAGTGATGTAGAGCTCCCATGCATACAAGGTACTTGCAATGATAAGGACAACTTTTAATCAGAATTCAGCAAACGAAAGTAATAATCACCTCGGCTATGATCTAGAACGTCTGGTGATATCCAAGTTAGGATCGAAGTTAGGATTGACGGAGTAAAATTTGGTGACAGCTCCTGCATCCGGAGTCCAAACGTAACACGAGCAAGACATCGTTTGGCAAAAACTCTAGCATGCAGATAACAAAAAATGTAGATACGCTAATTCAAAGGATATGACCTACACTACCACAAAAAAGCACTGTAGCGGTAGGTTAAAAGACACTGTAGCGACAGATAGGACATCCCGTCGCTACACTACCGCAGCTAAAAACATATGACAACAGCAGCGGATGTTCTTTGGCCGAAATCACCCACGTCTACAAAGAGATTAGTAACGGCGGATGACAACTTCACCCACAGCTACCTATGAATCCAAAAACAAAAAAAAGAGCCCGCTAGCCCGAAAAGCCCACGCCTAGATCCGTGCCGACCCGTCGGGAGAGGAGACGAGGGAGGTCAGATCCGGCCGCCCCGGTCGGTGTAGCACCGCGAGGAAGAGGACGGCCAGATCCGAGGAGCCCACGCGCCGTCTGCCGCCTAGGAGCCCGCCATGGCCAGATCGACCCGCCGACGGACTGGATCCGACCGCCGCTCGTCTGCTCGTCACCGGGCCGCCGCATCTCGGACCGCCGCCCATCAGCATCCTCGCCCACGCGGGATCCGGAGCCGCCGCCGCCGTCGCGGTGAGGTCGCCGCCATCGGCTTGCCCGCGGTGAGGTAGCCACCGCCAGACCGTTCGTAAGGCGTGGAGGAGGCGGCGCGACACTTGGGGAAGAGGAGCAACTGCCATCAGATCTGGCCACCCGCTCGAGAGCATCGCCTAGATCTAGAGTAGTCGCCGTGGAGGAGGAGGGAGGTCACCGCCCTTTTGCACCGCGTCGGATCCACCCGCCCGCATGTCGTTGCCCTCGAGGTCGCCGCCCACGACTGCCCGCAAGGCCGTTGCCTCCGCCCTCAAGGACGACGTCCGCTCGTGGACCGCCGGTGTGCTGAAGAGGAGGGGGGAGGGAGTAGGCGGCGTCCGGCTAGGGGAGGGAGCAAGCGCCTAGGAGCGGGAGAGAAGGAGCAGGTTGTGAGAGGGAGAGAAGGCGGCGGAGGCGGCTAGGGAGAGAGAGAAGGGAGGAGGGAGGCAACATTTGTTAGGGTTTCGTTGTTTTTTTTGGTAGTAAATAATTTGTAGCTACGGTTGACATTGTCAACTGTAGCTAAAAAGCAATTTTTAGCTGCGGTTAACATTGTCAACCGCAGCTAAAAATCACGGTTATTTTTAGCTGCGGTTGACAATATCAACCGCAGCTAAAAATTGATTTTTAGCTAAAAATCATTTGTCCACTATAGCGGCGGTTTTCTTTTAATCCGTCGCTACTTTATTTTTTGTACCGACGCTACAGGCCATTTTTATGGTATTTATGTTAGTGCTAGTTCAAAAACTTTTCTGAGTCTACTTTTAGGGGAAGTGTTGGAGGAGACAAGAAAAATTGACCTCATTATTTTCTGAACTGTCCAAAAAAAATATTTTTAGGGTCTATTTTTCGGGACACTCTTAGAGATGCTTAGTAGCGTCCTCCTGCTAATTGGCCCACTTAAACGGCATTCTTCGACAATTGCACCAGACCACTAACTTGTCTGCCAGCGAAAGGAGCGTTGACCTGCAAAATCCACGAGGCATTTCCGTTTTATGCTCGTCTTAACCTTTTGTCATGTTCATTCAGGCGCCAGCTGAAGTCGTTACTGTATTATCCAGACCACAAACAAGCCATGGGCTGCATGTCCCGCTTGATGGAGCTGGCCTTCGCCACCACGGTGTGCATTGGCGGCACGGCCCTGCTCCTCCACTTGGTCGTCGAGGTCGCGCGGAGGCGAAGCGGCACGACCGCTCTCATCGGCCTCTCTGGCATGCTCTTCTTCTGGATCCTGACCAGCGTCCTCGTCTTACCCTGCTTCTGCGCCGAGCTGGTCCCGTGGTCCGCCATCAAGCGCTGCCTCCGCGGCGCCGGCCGGCAGCAGCACGCCAAAGGTGGCGACGATGTCGCAGCGGCGGGCCGCCGGGCGGCACGAGTGCGCCGTGTGTCTGGCCAAGGTGGAGGAGGGGGAGATGATAGTGAAGAGGCTGCCTCTGTGCCTGCACGTGTTCCACCAGCAGTGCATCGACCCGTGGCTTCGCGACCACTCATCAACCTGCCCTGTCTGCCGGTGCAACGTTTTAGTGCAACTGCCGGTGCAGACGGTCTGATGGTGTTCTTCTTTCCCTTGTTGACGGTGACAAGCTGAAACAAAAAATCAGCAAAGTGTGAATTGGAGATTTTTGTGAGTTCCTGCTCCTTTCATTGTAACTCAGAAGCATGTGGCAAAATTAGATTTTAATTGTAGAGTAAAATATATGACCAGTTCTTAAACTTATTCGGTTGTGTTACTTATAGCATCTCTAGCAGGGCTCTTAAACAACCCTTCTATTCTATTTTTTGAGAGTTTAGCCTAAAAAACCAACTCTAACTGGCTATCATTTTAGTAGGACTCTTAAATTCCTCCACCAGCCTCTCATATTTTGAAGCCCTCTCAAACGGTAGGATCCAATATTTTTTTTATTTTTTTTCTCCTGTCCTCTCTCTTTCTCCTCTCCGCACCCGAGCCTCCTCTCTCTTCACTCTCGCCTCCGCCGCCGCCGGCCAGGTCCCAGCCGCCCATCGCCGCCGCTAGCATGGGGCCCACCTCTCCTCTCGCCGACATGACCAGCCGCCGCCGCTGCCTTCATCCCCACCGCGCAAGATCCAGGCACGGGTGTGGTGCGGGCTTTGACGGTGAGCCGTCGTGCTCCTACGCGAGCGCCCCCGACATGCGTCGCCCCAAGATTCGACGGAGGAAGGGCGGCGGGCGACGGGGGGCCGTGACCGACAGGGGCGATGGCGACGGGGCAGGGAGGGGGCGGAGACGCAGGCTAGTCTCTAATCGCCGGCGGCGGCCAAAACCGCCGAGCGCGTCGAAGCGGGCAGGCAGATTCGAGCTCTCCACCCCTGTCAAGTGGGTCCCATGGGTCAAATGAAAATGAGAGCTAAAAAAATGAGCAATACTGCTGGAGTTGAAGGAAAAAAAAACGAGAGGTGAAAAATAGGATCCAGCTCTCAAAATAGAGAATAGGAGGTTAAATTTTAGAGGTACCAGAGATGCTCTTAGGTCCCCGTACTCTCAAATTACACTTCTGACTATCTAAATATAGGCTCGGATGTCATTTAGGTTCTTATATTCTCAAAATACAAATTTAACTCTCTAAACTTAACTGTGTCATCTAGGTCCTATACTCTTAAAATACAATGTATCCCAATCAAATTGATTATGTTGAAATAATAAATGCAAATCTGATCACACAACTGCATGTTATATATTATTGATCAATAAAGACAGACGTTATCATAAAAGAAAAAGGTAATGAAGAGCATAAAAAAATTCTAACAATATCTAGCTATTAGGTAATGAACAAAATATAATTTGTGTATTATGGTGTGATCTAAATGACCACAAATTCATGTAGTATCTACGTCTACCATTGATAAACCATGACTTTAATCCAAACCTATCAATATTCTAGATTGAGCTAAAATTCATGTTTATTTAACTACTCCCTAGGTCAATCTATAAAGTATGTATTTATCAAAATATTTTTTAACAAATAATTTTTATTGAATCCTCGTTCCATGTGCATGATGATTAGTCTACTCATAGATTATTGGTGCATTTTCCTTTTGTCTCTATATTTAATATAAATGCTAGTCATTGGATGTTTTTGTGTCCCATTTATTGTGCATCCATAAATTATTGACAATAATGACTATGATTTGGTGTTTGTGTTATTTCTAAATATACATTATATGAATGAACGAAGGAAATATAATTAAGTTATATCTATGAAAAAAAATAAGTTTTAATCAATTTAATTAGGATGACACTATATTTGAGAGTATGAGACCTATATGACACCGAGTCAAGTTTAGTGACCTAGATGACACCCAAAGACAAGTTTAGGGACCTAGATGACACCCAAAGGCAAATTTAGGGACCGAGTCAAGTTTAGTGACCTAAATGACATCCGAGCCTAAGTTTAGGAAGTCAGAAGTGCAATTTGAGAATACGAGGACCTAAGGACACGATCAGACAAGTTTAAGAACCGGTCATGTACTTTACTCTTAATTATATCACGAATTGATAGCTGATTGTGTTATCTTGTTCCGGATAGCTAGCCTTGTAAGAAAACGTAGTTAGTCCCAGCAACTTGGTGCAAATGCCTAAAAATAGTTCTTCGGCGTGTGTTGATGTGAACAAAAATCAATACATGTACCTCCTCAAAATTCAGAAAAAGGTGGCTATATTGCAGAATGTATTCCTAATTTAGAAAATAAAAATAAATTATGGTCTTTTGTGTTTCACATGCATATAAACATTCTTCATATTCTTCTATTATTTCCATTGTTATTTGAATGGACACAAAATGTTCATAAATTGGTGCAGTTGTTGCCACAACCTCCATTGCGTGGTACACTCATATTATGTCCTCAACCATCTTGTACTTTGATAGCAATAATCTCCATAACCAAATGACCAAGAGAGACAATATAGGTCTGAATTATCATCCCTATTTATTTATCAAAAAAACTACATATATCTATGTCATTGTTGTTCTTTAACATATTAAGAATCAGTATATCCTATAACACGTAATAATATGAAAATTAATTGAGACTTTAAATCTATCATGACCTCCAAATATTCTCTTCTCATATATATCAATTTTTGATAAAACTTACTTTGATTTTACCTCAGAATCATCTATTTGGTTATTAAAGTTATCCCAAATAGACCCTAAGCTAGGTGGTTTGTTACAAGGTACTTCAGCACGCATAGCGTCATGGTGGCCCGCTCCTGATTAGATGAATTACATACTAGTTTAATGGCGCAAACTTGTGGACCAACTTGCTAGACTATTCAAGAGTTACTGTTATTCATCCATGATTTCAGCCCCTATCTACTCTTTGTTTCCATCGCTCGACATCATGTGGAACACCTTTCTCTGTATTTATAGCAACTAACACTTCGTCTAACTAGTGTATTGGATATTTTTCTCTGCCAAGAAAGTGTGTTGAATATTTGCAAGCTGATGGCACAAAGCAAGAGAATAAACTCTGAGAGAATATTAGAATTTAAAAAATTGAAGGAAAAGTAGCCGAACGAACAATTACTTATGTTTCTTATACCTATCACCTTCTGGTGGCATGAGTACACGCTGCTCTTCCTCTGTTTGAAACTTGTTCCATCTCTGAAGCAAACTCTCTTTTGACTTTTGGATCCATGTCTTGCCAAACACAATATGGCCCACGACAAATTCAAGTTGTCAACGTGACTTTACATGCCTGAGATAGCCACGCGGTCCCAACATATATATCCCAACTCACTTATCAAGCGCAAAAAAAAATAGATATAAGCGTCAAAGGAAACGAGCCTCGCCACCTCTAAGGCCGATTACTGGGCGGCGCGTCCGGCGAGCGCACCCATGCGCTAGGCGGACATGGTTTCTTTCCAGCGGCTCTGCGTGCTTGCCATCACCCACACAGTATACATCGGCATCGCTGCCCTGATTATAGTTGAGCTCGTGCGCAAGGCGCGGGAGCGCCACGGAGCCGGATCAATCGCCGTGCTCTTGCTTGTCCTGATCGCCTGGGTCGCCGGCGGCTTATGCATCCCCTGGTCGCTGTTCAATCGCCGCCGGGACGCGATGCCATGGTGGTGCATCAGTGGGAGCGGCAATAGAGATGATGGCAATACTGGCGCTGCTCCGCTGCCGCAGGCAAGGCCACGTGCAGGCTCTTCCCCGGGAACAGGCGGTGAAGCGGCAGCCACTGTACCAGCACATGCTCCAACGTCAGCAGGGCATCAGGCCGGACCGCGCGGCCTGCCAGATGTGTGACATCAGAGTACCTCTGTCAGCGAAGCAAATCGTGAATTGAGGATTCCAGATATCATTTATCCACACCCTACGGTGTAAATCATAGTTGGATCTGTATATATATTCGATTTTACTAGCAATGAGTCCTTACGCTGTCACGGATTTGAATATTTTAAAATTTTAAATAATAGTTTTTAAATTATTATCAGATTATATATATATTTTTAAATTTTTTTGAAAACAAAAGAATATTCCAAGTCTGGATTGTTTAAAATCTGCATTGTGTTTAGTATCATGTCATAATTATAAATAAAACATAAATATTTAAATAAAATGTAAAATGCAATGTTACTCCTCGTATTCTCGGTATCAATTTTCCTTGAAATCTTGAACATCACTTCCTATCTGTAGTAATATCGGCTCGCTCCAAGTTGACAACGTCCTTAAATTTGTCTTTCACGAGAGGTTGCCGTAATCAAATGCTTAGCAGGAGTCTGAATTTAGATGCAAAAGAGTCTGGAGTCGTAGCCCATTGACGTGTTGTGTTGGGCCGGCCCAAACAAAAGTAGCACTGGTCCTGGAAGCTTCCCGTAATCTTTCTACACGAAGTGTGACCGTGTGAGCGTGCTGGGGTGAGCTCATAGTCTACCTTGGTTTGCTGCTCTAGCCAGGCAACAGAGTCCGGTCCGACTTTGTTTTCATCCTCTGTCCCTGTACTCCGTCTGTTTCTTTTCTTTTTACGAGGTAATCTGTTTGGTTTGTCTCTACGTAACAGGCTCATGTACGGATTTCTACCCTAAAAAAGTGGACACACGAACGTTTCCACAAGTAGAGATACGGTGTTGGAGAGACGGGACGCCTCTTTCATCTCTTTTTTAAAATATTCGATTTTGTAATTGTGGATCATCATCATCACGTTTATAAATTATGATTTGTCCGTTTATAATTTTGCAGTTCTTGGTTATCTTTTGCTTTGCGGTTTAGTAGCTTCACAATAACGAGAGGGGAAAAGGACGCAAACTCGCATCATCATCACACATAATGAAAGGTCATTGCCACGCCAAGTACGTCCGTACTGATACCAGCTACGATACATTTGTGACACCATTATCAACAAGAGAAAACTATCTCCAGGTGCAGTGGTGGAAATGTGAGGATAGGAGTTCAAGAGAGGTTTAATGATTTAAGTGATTATTGCTTCTTGATTAAAGTGCAAGACCGGTCCTTGAACTTGTTCTAGGTGTCATTTAGGTCCATAAACTCTAAATTTATATATTTAGATCCTCAAACTTAGTAAGTGGTTCACTCGCAATCTAGATTACTCTAACTAAGATTGATATGCCTATTTGATGTCTTGGTTGCAACCATATGTCACCCTCACGAGTACGAACTCATTATAGGCATTACTATCTAGTTATTTTGAAGTTAAAAACTAGATCAAAATTAAAAAACTAAAACTAAATCATTATCTGGTTATTTTCAAGTAGGTCAAAAGACGTCCAACAATTGCGCAAATTTTTTTTTGGCCAAATGCGTCCGAGAAGAGTAGATCGAGAGAATAAAAGATAAATTGATTGATTTGGATGACATGGGTGTAATGGATATATCAAGTTGGGTTATGAATGCTCGTTAGGATAATTTAGACCACAAGTGAATTATTTAGTAAGTTTAGAGATCTCAATGTACAAATTAAGATTTTAGGAACCTAGATGATAATCCCGAGCAAGTTTAAGTACTCGCCATGTACTTTATTTTTGTTTTTTTTAAACTATTTTATTGGTGGCTTGGTGTTGTGCACGCCTGTAAATTTTTGTGAGATTTGCCATGCATGTGACTTGTTGGACCTACTGGCACAATTATGTTTCCAAAGTTTCTGGATAAGATGCTGATGTGTCACCGTGTCTTACGATAGAGGGTTGACTCAATTGTTGCCCGCTTGGATAAGAACCTATCAGGTGCTCCCGCACCTTACCTTATGGTGCTCCTGTGCTCCTATTTTTTTATTATATATTTATATAGTGTATAGAAAAATCAAATAAAAATATGAATAAATAGACACTATAATCATTTATCATGTAAAATATGAGGTGTAACTAATACTTGTGTAATGAGAAAAAAAATTATACTCTGAATAGTTACGGGTTATATTGTTTATATTGAACTTGTAATTTGTTACTATAGTTATACTGATTTCACTTTTTGTTGTGTATTACACGAAATTCTGTTACACATGTAATTTTATATGATGGTAAATGATTATATGATCTATTTATTTATATTTTTACTGTAATTTTTATATATGTAATTTTTGTGTTATAGCGAATGGGAGCACGAAAGCACACGACCGGCTAGGAGGACTAGATATGTTCTCTCGCTTGGATACATGCAGCCTGTAAATAAATGTATAGTGATTTTTTTGTACTTTGAAAACCCACATTTAAACCATCCAACATTTTTTTTTAAAAAAAACATAGATTTGACAGATGAAGTGATGCATCGATCTATCTTTAACGAATAAAATCTAATATTTTTTTCAAAAACGATGACGATTGATAGTAAATTTTAACACATCTAAAATATTGTTTGAAAAAGGACATTTGTAAAATTGGATTTCTTTTTATTTTAATTCTAAAAATGTACATCTTTTTCAGACTTTACAACAATAGACCTGTCTTTTGAACTTGAAGCATCAAGTAGTCCCTGTTCTGTTAGAACCTCTAAACGGTTTTAAATCTCGGGTGAAAGGACGTCAATGCCCTTTCAAAATTGCTCTTATTTTTTTCATACTAGCGAAGTTACCCGGTACCCCTGTTTTGGACATTCGGCTACCAAAATCTGAATTCAGATTTATTTAAATAAATTAAGACCCACATGCACTGCTAGACGTGGACGACTTTCTTCTTTTATATATATATTTTCTAGCCTTCAATCGACTGAAAGCTTTCCGTCAATAATTTGTTACTTTGTATTTTTATTTTTCTTTTATAAGATTATCTATATAATAATTATAAACCATTAGATCTATATCTGATGACTCAAAGTGGTGATTAAAAATTATCTAAACTTTTAGTTAGCTAAAAGTATTTCTTTTTTTGATAATAAGGGATGAGTTTTTTTTTTTGAGAAACATAAGGGACGAGCTTCTTGACCATGGGGCAGTGCACGAGATCCAAATCCTCGGCAGTTGAGTAATCCCTCCATATTTTAAAAAGATGTCGTTCAGGATATGATTTAGCAAACTAATGACTTATTAATTACAAGGTATTTCTCTTTCTGTCTTTATTAACGACGTTTTGGAACTAACATTATTAATAATATGTGCTCACCCTAATGGTTGCTGCTCTAAACTAAAAATGCTCAACCTGAAGCTCAACCTATGAGGTTGCTAGTTCAATTTCCCATAATCACAATACTTTTTTGTTTTCCGAGAAAACAACTTTCTTTTGTAAAATCAGCTATAAACCCAAAATGACTTCATTTTAAAGTATAGCAAAATCGTGCGGCTCTCCGTCCAGCATCAGTTCAGTACTATCCAACGAAGCTTTTTTGGTGCAGTATTCAGTGGTACATTTGGCCCACAAATGGTATTCGGCCCAAAACACAAATGTTGCATGTTGCTTATCTGAAACCGTTGCAGTTAGAGCCATGTCTTGTTTCTTCTTGGGGAAACTCTATCGAGCGACAGGTCGCGCAATAGCGCGAGCATGCGACCCGTGCGGTCCGGCCCACCTCGCGTGGAAGAGCAGAGAGCGGCGGCGAGGCAGGGGCGTGGCGGGGCAGAGCAGCGAGGCAAGCGGAGACGCAAGGCGGCAGAGCGTGGGTGTGTGCGGACGGCGCGACGCGGTGGCACCGGTCGGTGGCTTACTGTCGGCGGTGCGTCGCGGTAGAGGGCGGAGCGGCGGCAGAGCACGATGATGGAACGGGTGGGGCGTTGCTGCGGCGAGGGCGCCGACGTGACGGGGTCGGCGGTTATCATCGACGGTGGAGGCGGCGCCCAGTGATCTTCGTGGTTGCGGCAATGACAGAGCACGGCGAGAGACGCGGAGCGACGGCAGAGTGTGACGAGGGGGCGGGCGGGACGTCACGGCGAGGGCGCCATCGCGACGGGGTCGACGGTTATCGCTGGCGGGGTTATGGGTTCCGGGTTGCCGGGGGCTGAGGCAACCCGGAGGACCCTAGAAGGTTCTGGGGAGGGGGGAGGGGGGGAGGCTGTGGAGGGCGATGCGGCGGCAGGCGGGCGGCAAGAGGGGGAGCGTGAGGCGGACACAGCTGAGGCGGGCGGGGTGAGCGCGCGTGGCGGTCATGGCGGATGCGGTGGCCGGAGCCGGCGAAGGGCACGAGGCGCGATACAGGATGGGTCGCGTGATCCCCTAATGCGCGACCCTTCGCGCGTTAACTCGGTCCGTCTTGCTGCTTCAATTTGACTGAAATAGCCATGCTTTCTTGCAGCTCAACTCGGAGTGGGGAACGGCGCAATATTTGCGTTTGGGCGGCAAAACTGAGCCAACGATCCAACTTTTCCTTCTACGGCGTAATTACCGTGGCAGCTGCCATTTTGTGCTCCATGATCATGCCGGTCCTAAATCATACGTTTTTGGGCCTGATTGGGCTGAGATTTAGACAGACATACAACTACTAGGCCAAGACATAATGCAAGTGATGGCAATGGATACCCGATACCCGAAATCCGATAGGTAAAAACTCTATTAGAGGCTAGGTATGGGACATATTTTGTACCCATGGCTACGTAAATGGTAAAAATTTGTACTCATCGGGTATGACGGGTATGGATATATGGGAACTCTCAACCCGTCCCCGTGTACCCGCAGACCTGACATGTATATATAGTTTGTAGTTAAATAATACGAATTTGTGCTAATTTTATTATAGTTCTAACTCTATATGCATGGTTCCTAGTGATATATGATTTTTTTATGTTTATGAGATAAAAGTTCATATCAAATGGTTAATTTTTGTCTTTTATTAGAGATTTTGTTTTAAGTGTTGCGGGTAAAAAAAACTCGCGGGTACCCGTTACCCATACGGGTATGGGTATGGGATTGAACTTCTACTCGTGAGCGGGTATGGGTACAGGTTTCTATGGTCGGGGTATGGGTTCGGGCAGAACGAACCCGTAGGTACCAGCCCTATGCAAGCCACACAATTTTGCTTGGTGGGCTTCAACGGTTGAGATAGCAACCGCTGAGGCAACCGCTAGCACCTCAACTACCGAGGATTTGGATCTGCACGACAGTGAAGGACTGAGGTTGTCATCGGGATTCTTCGCCTCCGCCCAGGGCAAGCACCCCCTCTCCCTTTCTTTCTCCTACCTCGTGGCACAACCATGAATGATGGCGGTCCGTAGTATCCTTTAGGGGGGTTCGGGTTGTCGGGGGGGGGGGGGGGGGGGGCTCTCTGCTCGCCGGCCATAGAGGAAGAGGTCCAGGAGGCAGCGATGCGGCGGCGGCGGCGCCGTAGCCATGGTCGGCAGGCCGGTGGTGGGGCGTCACATGGTTGATGATTTAGCGTTGCGACGACGATGGCGCAGTGGGCAGCGGTGGTGGTTGCGGGTGGCGCAGCTCCACTTGTGGCAGTGGCTGGAGGTGGTAAGGCTCGTGCGGTGGACGGCGATGGCGCCGGAGTCAGAGGGGTGGGGGTCCGACATGGCGGGGGACAGCCGGTGCTAAGGAACAGGCGAGGGGGGAGATTGTCTGCATGTTGATGCGAGGCGGAAGCTAATAGGGCCCGGTTATCGCCGTGTCTCCTCAACGGTGTTCCCAGACAGCTACCGTGCTTGGCCGCGACTTTGCACCCAAACGTGGCCGAGCCTTGTCGCTCATGTGCGACCAAGCCCTGAAGCTCGCACTTGAGACCATGGCTTCGATCTCTTGCCCGCGCGGTGTTGTCTTCACATCATTGCTCGCCCTGCCTCCCTCATGTGTCCGCGTGCCGCCTCGCCCCTACCGCATGTGCTACCCTTAGTGCGTGTGTGTCAGAGCCGCCTAGGGTTAGGTTTCAAGGTGAGGGGAGACTAGAGAGAACGACATGCACGGGAGCGATTCGACAAAGATGAGAGATAGACAGCCGCATACAAGTCTTTTTCAATTTTCTAACTTTTTTAATTTTTTTCTATTTCAGAAAATAGCAGCTAACAAATGGATGGTAGAAGGAGGGGCTGACGGTCGCTTCCATTTCAAAAAAGAGGTCTCCATTACAAAATTTGAAAAAGAGGTCTTATGCAATTGCCCTTATTTAGAAGCTTAGTTCACACTACTTTAAATCTATAAGAGTGTTATTGTCCAAATATTGAGAGTAAATTTACAATTGTATCATTAATAAATTATCTTATGTTTATTTTCATAATAGAAGTCTAACAACTGAATCATTAAAAGGTAAGTTGATTAAAAAATAAAACATTAATTATTAATTGTATTGATAATTTAATTTTATTTATCATAATATAAAATAATTATTATGAATGATACATTCTTATTTTTTTATATTACCTTTAAATTGATAAACTACTGACTAATAGTTGTATTTTTAAATTACCGAATTTAAATGGCCAGGAGTTTCTCAAAAATACCGCAATGGAATAAGCTTAGATAAAAAAAAATGTCGCATTGTTAGCAAGATATTAATTTCTTTGACACTCTTCCTAGAGCACTTCTCTATTTAAAATTTGTCAGACACGAGAAGTAGAACTGCAAATAATTGTTATAAGTACTAAATCGAATCACTGACACTTTGAGTTACAGATGGTAGACCACTGCAGCGACTAACTTAGGTGTTTCTGAACTCAGTAATGTTTGTGGTGAATGCTTGAGTCAGCATATATAAACTCTTAAATGGGGTAATTTTGTGAAGCATGCGAACTAAATTGTAATACTGCATAAGAAAATAAGTCAGTGAGAAAAAGATTGGACACTAGTATATATTTGTCTTGAGAAAACATGGCAGGAGTCATCTTCAATTTAGAAAGACGGGTTTATTACTTTTTTAACATGTTCAAAAAATAGATGAAAAAATCTTATTGCATGTACCTGATCTTATCGGTCTGATTTGAGCTTATAAAAACTAGAGCCTGTCTGTGAGACTGTTGAGTTCCATATTTCCATATAGGTAGGGATATGGGACCACAAACTGAAAAACTTGCCATTCATATTGATCTGAGGCACACTAATTCTAACTTCCCTTCTTAATTTTCTCATGCAATCTACCGAATTGTTCTAAGAAATCATCTAGTACACCGAATAAAAAACTACTAACATGAACATACTAATTTTAAGGATGATTACCAATACTTGTTTGAACTTTTCTTAGATCGAGAGTCGATGCTAGATTTCTCCATTGTCTTATCTTGTAATTTCCCACCAGTCGAAGCCGTAGTCGAACCCTCTATGTCATACCCAGATTTTCTTGATTAGCTTCATCATACCTTGTGGTGTCATGAACTTCTTGTACCACTGGAGCTTTCTCTTGGGACCTAATGATGCCAGTGTCCCTGTTGTACCACTATGATACTATATTACTTCAATATACTACATATATAAGCTAAAACTTATTTGGTAAGTCTGTCGACATGTTTTAAATTAAAAACATAGAGACAAAAGAGAAACTTTTATCAGAGTTAGATAGTAAAAGTTAGCAGCTGACCCTAGTTTGACGACCACAAAAGCCTTGGAAATGGACATTTTAAAATATCATTTACACTACATAAGGGAGATGACCTACTACTGCAGCCTAAATCTAATATAATACATTATTAAATGAAAGAAGTTCATGTTCTAAATAAATAATACTACTCTTGTACATTATGCAAGTGCACATTTAGTGCTTCGTATCATATATTTATATACTTGAAAGTAAACTGTGTACATATGATAATATGTGACATGTAATAATGATGGCCCTGATTTTTTTCTTAATAGTGGTAGATATTAGAAAAGGAAATTTATGAAATCAAATATGGAATATCATATTTGTAATCCGTTAGATGCATATACCACAAAGCACATATCCATCAACACTAGCAGTCTACATACAAGGTAATAGCTGGAGATCAAGGCACGAAGAACGGTTGGGTATACGATGTTAAAATAAAATTTCATATGGGCAAGGTATGCAAAGAGAATCGGTCAATCACAAGAGATCAAGGCAGGGGTTGATCCAACAAAAAAAATGATATGTTAAGATCAGTCTCAATGAACCTTTCATTGGCATTTATTTAGCTGGCACATCAAAAATTTTACTGACATGGCAACAAATTTAATAGGAGAGAGAGGTGAAGCCTTTCATCCCGGTGAAATCCTATGCACTGTTTCCAAGTTGATGAAAGACCGATGAGAGCGGCATTGAGCATGTTTGGTTTCTTTCTCCAGTGAAATCCTGATCTTGTGCGCATCCTGTGCCCATGCGCTGCCGCTCCCTTTCATTCCCGCTCCCGCGTGCTGCTGCTCCCTTCCATTCCGTCTCCTGCGCGCCGCCCCTTTTTGCTCCCACTCCTACACGTCATTCCCACCCGGACTCACCTAACTCTCTTCTCCCGCATTTCCTCCCTCTCTTCTCCCGCCTCTCCCATGCGCTGCCCCTAATCTCTAAAGCTCCTGCTCCTTCTTTCTTCTCCCCTATGGTCTGGTGAAGGGGCGTGGCTCTGGTGGTGGAGGGAAGGGTCGCGGTGATAACAAGATGCATGGCTCTGGAAATGGAGGGAAGAGTCATGGATTTGGCAGCGGAGTAAAGGTCCCAGGCTCCGATGATGGAGGGAAGGGCCATGGCTCCGGCAATGGAGACCCAGTCCACGGCGCGGCCCCGGCGGTGCAGAGCAGTTTGAGGACACCGGCGCTGCCACAACTACACCAGCTATGGTCCGGCTCTGAAGTCACCCTGGGCCGGGAGTTCCTACCCCGGCAATCAAGCAGCCCCCAAAATCCATGGTATACTTTGTATCTTCTGTGTAATTTGCACGAATAGGTCAAAAAGCACAAGATTACTCATGCCTCAGTATTGAATGTTGCTTATTTTCTTATCTGAATATAAATATCATTTTCTAGCTTCATGTCATGAGCTATGAACTATGTAACTAGATTCGATATAGATGAGATTATTAATTTTTTTTATATTTTTGTTGGACCTGGTTACCATTTTCTATGGTTGGCACATGTAAGTGATTTGTTTTACGGATGGTTGGCAGACCACAGTTATGTGCACACATTTTCTAATTGATTTAGCCTTTGTCGAGCTCTTTATAATCTATGAGTATATATTTCATTTGTTACCTTCATGTCTTAAGCTATGAACTGATTTAAAGGTAAAACTAAAACAATAATCAGGTTGTTTAAAACAGTAGTGACAGTGTTGTAGTATTACCTCAATAACTAGCTTGTTTGAACTCAGTGGCACAATTGAAACAACAATTGCATGAACATTTCAGGGGTTATCCACAAGGTGGTTTCGTTAATTTTCTACACCAACCATATTGCCCTATACCGCCACAAGGAGAGAATTTTCATTTGTCTGGGCTTATGAATCAACAGTTTAACGGAACATCTCCTGATTCATGGTAAAAAGGAAATCCAACATCGGAAGAACCTTCTAGTAAACAGACTTCATCAAAAAGGAAAAGGACCACTATCAACATTGATGATAACGATGACAGTGTTGATGCGAGTAAAGCAAAGAAAAGATGGACACATGATGAAGAAGTTATATTGGTCATTGAGACACAAAGTTCATCTTCATTCTTTGGCATAGTAATTTGTGTTTGAAGGAAAATGCTTGCATTAATTCTGATTTCTTTCATTTGTTTTTTGAAGGCAAATACTTACATGAATTCTAATTTCTTTCATTTGTTTTTTGAAGGCAAATGCTTGGTTGAACAGTTCTAATGATCCGCTACATGGGTGTAATAAGAAAGGCATACTCTCCTCCATGATCATCACGTAATCGTTAGATTTTTCTCTCAAGTTAGTTCTCAACCTCGGCCTTATAACTTTTAAAGTATTGAAAAGCTTCATCTTTAGTTTTTAGCAAGTAAATATAGCAAAAACGAGTAGCATCATAAATTAAAGTCATGAAATATCTCTTGCCTCCTCTTGTCAACAATTCATTTATTTCACACAAATCAGAATGAATAAAATCTAATGGTGTCAAGTTTCTCTTTTCCTCTAAACTCTTATATGGTTTTCGAGGTTGTTTTTCTTGCATTCAAGATTGACACTTTCATCCTTTGATAATATTGAACTTAGAAATAAGTTTTAATTTGGACATTATGGTAATGATGTCAAATCCAATATGACAAAAACGTGAGTGTCACACATCAGCCTTAGAAATATTTTTATTAGTCATGGATGTAATGTTTAGATTATAGGAACAATCAAAAGTATTCAAGCGGAATAATTCCCTGCTTACATAGCCTTTGCTAACAAAGTTTCCAAACTTAGAGATTATAACTTTATTTGACTCAAACACTAACTTATAACCATCTGATAAAATAAGGAAACACTAATAAGATTCCCTTTGTTGTTGGAGCATGCTGCACGTTCTTCAAAAGGACAGTTTTTCCTGAAGTGAGCTTCAGTTCGGTCATATCAACACCAAGAACGAAAGCAGTTGATCCATTTCCCATCAGGATGGAGGAGGACTGCGTCCTCTTGTAAGAAGAGAACATAGACAAATCATAACACACATGAACATTTGCACCTGTATCAATCCACCAATCCAAAGATAGAATGGTTGAAAAAACAAATGGTAAATTACCATACCCAGATGGATCGGTCTCATCATCGTCATTTTTGCCAATAGTCACATTGACACCCTTCTTCTGCTGTCCATTAGAATTGTCTTTGCGGTGGCGGCAATCTATCACAAGATACCTTGGTTTGCCACACACATAGCATGTTCTGTTGTCCTTTTTTGCATTCTTCTTTTTGAAGTTAGTGGTTTTGTTAGGCTTTTCACTAGGCTGCACCTTACCCTTGTTCTTGTTGTAGTAAGTTTTCTTTTCAACTATAATATTTGCACTAGCACCATTCTCTACAGAGGCAGAAGTGCTTGGAGCGTATTTAGCCCTTGCCTTTTCTTCCATATCAAGGGCTATAACTAGATTCTCATCTCTCCACGAGGTAGAGAGTTTGGCAATAATGCTCGCTGCCACAACTCAATCATGCAAAGCACATCCCAAACTTGCAATCTCTCCGGCTATAAGTTGTAACTCATGAGCTTGAGACTATCGACTTTGCAGCATCAATGATAAAGTCAAAGAGTTGCTTACACGTGTACAACAGGCGACCGGCTTCAAAAACGGCATATTTCCGCTCAAGTGCATCCAACAACACAATACGATCGGTATAATTCATATAAATATCATACAAATTATTAGCTAAAAGGGTCAAGATGTAGCCAAGTGTTGAATCACGCGCTATGGGGAAAGTAGTGGTCCGCTCAACCGTGAATGGCATCACTCGGTGGACCACCCACCACAGTTCCATTGACACAAGCTAGAACCTGACTTTAGTCTGCTAACGATGGAAGTTTTCACCACCGCCAAACCTCTCAGGTTTCATTGCATCCAAAGGACCAGCCATTGCTAGAATAATAGAATAAATGCAGCTATAAGGTTTTCGGATTGTTGAAATATGCGTATTATTCTAATTCCAGATTTTAGTTTTAGGCAAATTTCATAATCATTCAAACTCGTGATGTAAACTAATTCTAGTAGCAGATAGAACAAGACATTTAAAAGCACAAGAGACATTGACTCACATAGGGTTCGTTGAAGTTTAATTTAGCGCAAATTATAAATAAAACAGACCATCGATGTAGACGTCATAGTTCATCGATGTGGTAGCCCTCTATCGTAGTTGAACTCTCATCGATGAGGCAACACAGATCGTACTCGAACACTCGTTGATGATGTTACGTGGATCGTAGTCGAATACCTTCGAGCGATTATGCAAATGCGTTGTCTAGAAACCTTATTGCCGCCTCTTGTGCGGGCTTCACGACGGCAACGGCTCGGAGATACCGCTCACTCTCTCCCTCGGTGCACGCCAAGGAAAGAGCTAATGAGATTAGAGCAGCTCAATACCACCACACAGTTTTTTCAGATGGAATGTAGAGTGTGGAATAGAAGGAAAAGATTAGTCTCAAAACCTAGACGTCTTCAGGGCCTTATATAGACACGACTGATCTCGAAGAGCCGTTTACTCACTAATTGTGCCCACTAATTAGCAATCAATGGCATTAACCTTATACTAATCCTCTTAATTAATATATAATAGTTCAGAATTAATGGAGGATAGCAATGGCTGAATAAACTCAATTTATAGCCACTATTTGCTTTAGAATCTATTATCTTAATATTTAAGGATCAAAAGGAGCCACCACGTTTGCTCTTAAGGTCATGAAATTAACACGCTAATCCAAAAAAGTCAGAGCATAGACCATCGGATATTATGATGATTTAATGGTGTAGATGAATCCAAATAGTCCATATTTACATCGAATTCAAATAGTCCTTATCCAACTCTATTAATAAATAGCTAAATTCGGATTAATTAAAAAATATAAAAAAAATCTAATCCCCACTATGAGTCCGGATCTTCCTCTCTTAAAATTTTATTGTCACACATAGACTCCTGTACCTAAAGATAGAAACAAATAAAACAACTCAAAAACAAAAAAAATTACATAACAGCTGCACCTAAAGATAGAAACAAATGATGATTTCGTATTGCCACCATGTGAGGTTTGGACGTGCTCCTAGAATTGATAAACAAGGACATGTTTTACCAAACCTTAAACTCCTTATAAGAAAACAATGTAAAAAAAGATGGACACAATATTTAGCTAGCGCACCATGGAAACCATAAAAAGTAAGATCGATTTCTTTCCTACCAGCTGACCTTCTTGCCTCTTCCCAGGCAGAACATGGTGGACCTAGGCAATTTGCTGGCACACCCTCAAGACAACATCATCAGGTTGCATGTTTCATCCCCTCAATATGCGTGTGTAACGTGAGCCTAGAAGACACTAATAACCTCTATGGTACCACCGGATCCATATGCTTCTACGATGTTGCTCCAACCTTGATTCAGGTTGCCTTGGTATAGTTGTATTTTGTAAGATGGTGTCCATTTTGTTCGTTCAAAGATTAGAACACAGAAATAATATCTGAACAATATCGAGCAAGAGGGATCAGGGTCAACTAGCAGCAGGATCATAAAGGTGGGTCAACCAGACCAACATGGCCAGGCAATGAGTCCGAGTATGCAAACATCAGTTTAGTTAACATAGGAGAGAAATTATGGAGGAAAATCATGCATGCATTTAACGCATGAGTTAGAGGTAAGAACTAGCAATAATTCATATAGAAAGACTAGACAAAAAAGTATTCTAAAAAATTAATAGGCTTCCATGTGGGTGACAGACATTCAGCTAATGATAAACAAGGTCCATGTATAAAATTGCATATGTGTATGATTGTAGACTGTTAGGATGGTTGCAAGGTGTCTAGCACACTATGGCAGACATGTGTGTTAGCTTTGACATAAGCATCGAAATGAGCACAAGGATGAAGATCAGTTGCCAACATGGTACTTTTTGGTGATGCGCACAATCACAATCCACTAGAGACGAGTCATTGAGCATGTGGTTCAGGACTCGGACATATAGAGAAGTTTCTCCGCTCTAAGTTTACTTCAAACAAAAGTGTTTGAAATCAGCATGTCAATGCTATGGAGTCACCAACCGTGCCAGCGATTGACCAGGCAACCAGTTGTAGTGAGGAGATGGACAACAATATTCCAAACATTTGTCAAAGGGCATGCTTAATCAAGTAACCACTATCCATATAAAAGTTTATTGATATGTCACATGTCTATATTGTTAGAATATAAGATTGACACAAGTATTCTACTGGGAAGTGATATACACATTACAGATGAAGCAGTTGCTATATTGATCTGCATTGGAGTGATACACAGATTAACTATTATCTTTAAGCCTATAATCTATACATCAATAGTGACATATTTTCAGATCCACGTTACTAATGATTGTGTCATATTTCTATGTTTCTTACATAGAGGCACATAGATGGTACACTCTTAGGACATGGTGGATGGGAAAGTATAGCAGGGACAAATCACCATAGAGCACAAACCAACATTGTGAACATGTGGTCAACCACAATATTCAACCTACTCTTTCACTCTTCATCAACCGATGATGTGTACTTGTGTAGGTGACAAGGCTTCAACTGCTAATAGTGGTTAAAATGACTAGGAAAGTTATGCAAAATAAAATTTTTTATGATAATATTTTTAAATAAATTTAAAAAATTATAATAGAATTCAGATTAAACAACTGAATTATCTCTACACCTTAGTGTCCACGCTGAGTTTGAGTCGTTTTCAGTTTGAGTCCATTTGGAATTGGACTCTCATGTTCTAAAACCGAGTCCTATGTTCTTAACTCTCCTCGTTTCGCATTGCCTCCTCTCACCTCAGCACAAGCGTTGTGCCGCCGCCACCATTAGTGCGTTCTTGTTCTTGTTGGTGTTATGATTGTTTGAACTCTAGAACACTCTAGGTTAGTTGTCTATGTAAATGAAGTTTTGTTTTACTAATAAGCAACTATCCTTGATCAATCTGGAACCGTCAATTTGAGGTAAAAAATTCAGCAATAGCGGATGTTGGTGTTCTTCTCAGGAAGAAGACGATGAGCTCCTGTACCTATTCATGCTTCTGTTTTTCTTTGTGGGCCTTTGTTTCATCGTGGGTTGCCTGCCAGTTGTCGGCTAATTTCCTTCGTGGGCTACCAGCCAGTCTCATGGGCTGTGAGGAATTAAAACCAAAAGAGCCAACCTGTGCCCTGCCTGCAATGCGTGAGCCCAACCCATGGTCCTATTAGTTTAGTACCAGTATAAAAATCCAAAGAGGATACTGGCCAACATTAAAACCTGATCTCCAATTGTTTTCTCGAACTCTTGAAATTCTAATCCGTTGCTTTGTCTAATCTATTCTCACAAATCTTCGCCACTCAATGGTTTCGGATCTGTTGGTTGCCTTACAACCCATTTTTTTTCTTTGCATCTCTTCTTCTGGCAATATGAACAAAAAGGTCACTCAGTGATTGAAACAGATCGCACTCGTCCAACTAGTAGCTGAAGTGGCTCTATTATTTGAGACTGGAAAACAATATTTTAAAAAAAAATAGACACAAGAGCAAGGTAACAAGCAAGTTTCTTCTAACAAGAAGAGAAGAAGCCAGTGCGCACGGTGGCCTGAATGGACACGATGCCGTGCAGGATTAGTTCACTGGGGAGGGAGTTGATGAGGCGGTACGACGACTCATATAACTGCTTGAGTGGTGCCACGTGAGCACAAAGACGTTTATTGGGTCAATCTGAGGAGGAAGATCAGAGTTCAGGTCTTGCAGCTCAATCGGATCAAGAATTGTGACATTACTATAATAATTTAAAAAATGGTTAGTTTGCAGTTTTAATATTTTTAAGTCCGTGAGCACGCACGGATACTTTACTATTATAAAGAACTATATATGTATAAAATATTTTTTAACACAGTATAATCTGCTAATTCAAATACTAAATATTAGTCTAGCCGCACTAATAGCGCGGAGTTCCCCGCGTGTGCACACTCCGATCGTCGTCGTTGTCAGGTGGTATCTCGGGGTCGCGAAGGAGTGGTTCTTGCTGCCGCAGGTCGTCGGCAACGCCGTCTGGCGGGTCAACTCTCAGCGAGGTACTACGCCGCCATCACCGCCGCGTGGCTGTTGCCGCACGTCTACGGCTACCTCCGGCCGCCTGTGTGAACCAGGACAAGGCTCTACAACACGGCGCCTTGGACTTCTACTCGTCGAAATCCGTTGCCGTGGGGGTTCCGTTCCTCGGACTGGTGTTGGTTCTCGCAGTTCACGTGCAGCAGAGATGGAACTACAGGATCGTCTCGGTTGGGTGATGATGAAGGGAGGGCAGAATAAGCTGCAACATGTCTACTGAAGTCAAGGATTGCCCTCGTCAGTTTTTCTGTTTTTAATAGTCGCTATAAATAATTTTGTTGTTTTTACGGATCGACTGTGCCACTCAATGTCAGTAAAGCGGGTGCACACGTGAAGGGTGAACAACACAAACCTGATTGGGTACAGAAGACATAGTAGTAAGTAGAGGCAGCGTAGCCTAGCGCTCTCCTCTGAATTTCAGGCGACATGGCTAATTTCTTAAGCGACCACGTAATTTTTTACTGCCGTAGCCACTGTCGGACAACGACACGTCATCTTGTTGCGCTCCCCACTACCTTGCTTGGATGGGTCACCTCATGGATGAGGTTGGCTCGTGTCTGAGCCTAATTTTGCTGCCTCCAAATTCCTCAACCGAACAATGGAGGACATGTGCAGGAATCAGGGGAGAAGGCGGCAGCGCGGGACTCGGGAGAGGGGCGCGCGGGGGAGTTGCTGGTAGCTCGGTGCGCGGGACATGGTGGAGAAGGCGGCAACACACGAGGACTCGGGGAAGAAGGCCGTGGCGCAGACGGTAGCGGGGTTGCCAGAGAAGGAGAAAAGAGGCAGCAACAGCGCAAGCGACTCGCGGCCATGTGTGGCGCCGCAACTCACCTCTCCCGTTTGCAATTTAATTCAGTGGAGGGGCAATGTTTCACAAAAAGAAAAAAAGAATAGGGAGAAGACGACGGCCAATGCTTCCCTAAAAAAGAAGACGACGCGAGTCAAAAAAAAAAAGACGAAAAATCACCAATTGCTAGGTCTGAAAGATAACAATCCAGTGAGGGGGAAAAGCCAACTGCTTCGATTGTTCACCGCTAAATATAGCACAGCAGACAACAAACCACTGAAGGGGAAAAGCCAAAATAGACCAATGCCTGAAAAACTGAAATTTGAAAAATGATTCAAAAAAAAGGTTTGAGATCCACAGGAAAGTACTCGTCCCAAAATAGAAATTTACAACCGGTTTGAAATTTTCTATACTAACATGAAACATCACAAGCACCAATCTGCAAACTCAGATCATTATATAGAGCTTCAGCCAAATAACATTGCCTCTTGGGCATTGCCCTCAGGCTGCTGCCACTCCCAATGCATTGCTCCCTCACAAGCTGGGCGATGGAGGAATCGATGTCATGCCGTGCCTCAGTTGGTCGGAGGCAACGACATCGTGGGGAGGAAGGGGAAAGTGGAGAGTAAGCGTGGAGAGAGAATGTGAGGATGTGAGCTCTGATGAGAGGAGACGAGATTAACAAGACATGCAATGAGGATAAGGATCCATTTTTTTAGACAAGAGGATAAAGAACCTTTGCCTGGTGGTGAATGGGTGGAGAGTCTGCCTCCACGTGCTCTTCGGCAGAAAACTAACGGAGTCCAACAAACGATGATATGTTTGGCTACTTAATGATAAAACAAATGGTTTAGCAAAAAGAAAATGGATAATAACGATAATGTGTTTGCTTAATTGATTAAAAAATCTAAACATGTGACCGAGCCGGCGCGGCGGAGCGCGCCAACTTCGCTAGTAGGAAGAACAGGGCAACAATCTGCAGGTTGGACACGGGCTTGTCTGTCGCCGTTATTGCTGTGGCGGTTTGGCAGAAAATTGTACAACGTTAAGAAATTCATTCACATCGATAAGGAATCTCAAGCAGATACACTTGAGTGCTAATCTTTCCCTAACAACTTTTTTCTTTAGAAAATGAATATATTTCCCTAACACTTTGAGTGTGCAAGATGAAGAAACTCTAGTACGGGCCTCGGTTCTTCTTGCTGATCGTAATAAGCTTTTGGCTGACGAGCAATACCCGCTCGTCAGTGAGCGTGGGAGAGAGATGAGTGGGGAGGGTTATGGATGACATGTGGAGTCCGTTTAGCAGTTTTCTCAAAAGCCACAGCTGCCCAACTAAATGTTTTTTGGCTTTCTCATAGCTCATATCTTATAATAGCTTTCTCCACAGTCACAACCCACAGCTACTTTTTTAAAAACCACAGCTCAACCAAACATATCCTTAGTGGCGTATTCCTCTAATCGATTACAGATACAAGTATGTTGTATTTAATTTTGTAATTTTCCTTTTTTATATCTACTATTATCAAGAAAATTTTATGGTCTTTATTGTGCCACATCTCATATTATAATATTTGCACCTTTTTTACTTTCAAGTATTTAAAGATATGAAGCACTAAATATGCATTTGCATAATATGTAGCATGAAGCATTGTTTTTTTGGAACATGCACTTCTTTCATTTCATGATGTATTTTCTTACATTTAGGTCACGGTTGGTCATCCTGATTGTAGTCTTTGTGACAGTCAAACTAGAGCCACATGGTATTTTTCAGTCTAACTCGGATGCAATTTTCCCTCTCCCATCTTAATTTAATGCATGTCATAAACTTATCAAATAAACTTTTGCTTATATATCTAAGTATATTGAAGTAATATATTGTCATAATTATGTTGTTCTTTAGCTTTTATATCCGATATGTTGTATGTGATATCATAATTGAAAATGCCACTTATTATTTTTTTATTTGAAAGTCAAAAGGAGCAATCACGTTTGCTCTCAAGACCACAAAATTATGTCATGTTAATCTGAAAAAAAAAGAAGATATCGGTCATCGAATAACATGGTCTAATTCAAACTATGTTTTGTAGTAGCTATTTTAAGTCCAGGAGATAAAAACTAATTGTGGCCATGTTCCACTACGCAAAATATGGAAGCAACTACGTTTCACTAAATTTTAATGTACATATTTTCAATCATCTAGCCTTTAGATTAGATATGGAAGCAACTATGTTTCACTAAATTGTAATGTACATATTTTCAATGATCTATCCTTTATTGATTTCATATGTGTCTTGATGCAATACAAATATACGATTACCTATTTTTACCATTTTCCTTCTGCAAGACACACCTAATTGTAGCATGATTTTTTGAAGAACTGAAGTTACAAAACCCTAACAAATATTGTTCAATGATTTACACAATAAAAAAATATGACTGTTTTTAAATTAAATTTAAAATACTACTTGAGATAAGAGAAACTACCTTACTATAAGCTGTAAACAAAACTAGCTAGCCACGCTGTGTTAGCGAAGGCCACCTTGCTTGTTGGGTTTATTTTAGATACCAAAAACTGATATTGATTTTATTTGGATTTAAAAATGTACAGTAATGATTGTCTACAGGCAGCCTGTAAAAATGCATATTGATTATTTTGCACTTTGGAATTTGGAAACCCATATTTCAAGCATCCAACTAAAAAAGTGTACTATGGTTTTACCATAGATTCGGCAGATGAAGTGACGCATCCATCTATCTTCAACAAATAAGATCCAATAATTTTTCAAAGAAAACATGACGGTTGATCGTGAACTTTAACAAATCTAGGAGTGCAGTTTGGGAGCTTGGTTCCCACCAATTTAAATGTAATAGAAGGGGCGGTAATTTTGGTTGTGACTTCCTTTAGGGGAAGATAAGAGCGTCTTCAGTATTCATCCTGTCGTCATCTCCAGTCATCACGAGTTAAGCCATGACCTTTTCACTAGCAATGCTCCAACCAACTAGTTTCCAACACATGCTAATTGGGACTATTAGGGCTGAAATTTCCAACAGATGCTAAAATTCACATGCCAAACACGCGAGCCGAGATAATTGTTGTAGTATCGAGGTGCAGTGTCTCAGTAGGCCGTCTCAGCTAAAGTAGGAAATGACCTATATAAGATGAGTATTAGCTTGAACGCATAATCTGATCATATCAAAGATAGCTCTTCGTACATAGTGGAGGTAAAGCTTGATGAGTGCAGAAACTTTCCTGTACCATTAAGAAAAGTCTCTAATAAAAGTCGGATGCACAAACTTTTCAAGTCAGATGATTTATAAAATGCACGTCAGTCATTGTTGCTTTTTTTTAGATCAATGGTTTCCCCTGCTTTATTCAAAGCATTCAGATTGATTTACTTTAGGTTCATTTGCTGTATCAGAGACAGCACCACATCCACCCTTCTATATGGAAACCTCGGCATTACAAATGCTCTCATTCTCACATGCTCCGGATGACACGCTTTCTTCTTGTGCTCGGCTCACTGCTGGAACCCCAGTCAGCAAGGTTCAGCTTCTCTGCATCCTCCTCCTTGTGCAGTATTCTCATATTCTTCACAGCATCCTTGCAGTCCGCTCATCAGCCTCTGCATCCCTGTCCACTATGTTAGTCATTGTTGCTTCTTTCCACTGCACGAAAAAACAAGATTTTTTACACAACGATTTTGATTCACGGTTAGTCCTGCACTCGATCTCTTAACTATTCTTGATGAGCCCCGAAACTAAAATCACATGGTTTGATTCAACCAACACCAACCCTTCGCTATTTGGCGAATCCAAGGACCCGCCAAATCATCCCGCCATGCACAACAGCCATTCCACTAGAAATCGAGCTAGCTTGGAAAGCAATTCGGCTTCAGAATCCAGAACACAGGCCATGCGTTGCAGCATGCGCGTGTCCGTGCAGGCCATCGCCAACACGCTGTGCTTTGGTGCCACGGCTACTATTCTCACTTACACGCTCGTCCGGCTGGTGATGCCCCTGGGAGCCAGCCACCAGTACCGCAAGCTCCTGATCATCCCCGCGGTCACCGTCGTCTTCCTCATCGTTTGGTTCACCGCTGGCTGCACCGTCTACCTCGCCTTCTGCCGCACACTGTATCGGCGGTCCTCCGAGGTTAGATTACCGCAGTCTGTCGATGTGCAAAGACAACGCCATGGCGGCATGGACGTGCTACCTCGAGAGCCACCGGTGCATGGCGTGATGACCGCCGCCAGTGTCGTCGTCCCGGTTTACGACGACCATCCTGACGGCAAGCCGGAGTGCGCGGTGTGCAGGAAAGAGTTGGAGCAGATGGAGATGGAGATGGAGATGGCGAGGCGATTCCCGGCGTGCCAGCACGTTTTCCACCAGCGTTGCATTGAACGGTGGCTTCGCTGGCACTCGACTTGCCCGGTTTGCCGGACCGATGCCTCAGCTCCGCTGCTGGAGCATATGGTGTGACCGTGTGATGTTCTGCTAGTCTTCTTCTCTCCATCTTCCTCCTGCTCTGGGTCAGCATCGGGCTCGTGGTCCACTCCGAGTCACTCGCTCCTGTACTGTCCACGCCCTGGCAACTGGCCCCTGCGCGGCCGCTGACCCCAAGGACATCCTTGCATACAAGAAGGAGATCCATACAAGCAGCCATGCGGCGAAGCAGGGGATGAAACAGAGGATGTGCAAGCGTCAGTAGTTCAGTGATGAGAACTGCTGGTCGCCTGCAATGTACTATTTGCAGCTAAGGATTTCCATTGGATGCAAAACAAAGTGTTAACTGTCATCGGTGGATCACCTGTGTGCACCTCACCCCATACAATACAATCCGAGCTGCCCGCACCCAAACCAGTCAAAACTCGCATTCCCGCGGACGCCTGCTTGCGCGCGCTTTCAGCGAGCCTCGCTGCTCTATAAATCCAGCGCCTACCACCACTGCAAAGAGCCACAGGCCCATCGCCATCTTCCTTCCACGCCGCCATCCTCTCCTCCGCTCTCGCTAGGGTTTCGCCGCCTCCGACCTCTCGCTCCCTCGTTGTCTCTCGGGACCAAAAACGAACACCACGTACATGTCGTCGCCAGCCGTGAAAATCCTCGGCGACCTCCCGCCATGCCTCTTCTTTGCTCCCAACGACGAGGAGCTCATCCGGCTCTACTTGTTGCCTTGTTGGCTTTGCCGAGGAACTCACTCACACTCACGAGCGCAGCGCCGGCGAGGGAGACGATGCACACAAGAAATTTCCGGCGATGAACGCCGCGGAGCCGAATGCTCCTGTATCTTGGCACTGGTATTTCACTTGGAGACTCGGCTAGCTGCTAAACTAGGAGTACATGGCGTATATAACCACCCAGGACGCACCATGGAGCTCACCTCCACTCATCCGGTCTTCATGCCACGATCAGCACGACGCGCTCAACAAACACCGTGAGAGCCATTCGCTCATCCCGGACTATGCGGCTTCTTCTGTGCTGACCGGCTCCATGCACACATGCACTCCAGAGACTTCTAACTGCCTACGACTCTATCAACACAGCAGCCACGACGCAACAAACTTCGCTAATCAACTAGACCTGGGCTCGAACACATCGATCAAGCCAGCCACTAACACGACACGATGCACCTAGTGCAACACACGGACACTCACATCAGCAACATATCCATGACGTGTTTATTCCAACACTACTTGCTTCCGCTCGTCCGCGGTCAGGCGGACACTATCCCGGGCCTCATCATCGAGGACGACACGGCGGCGAACACTCAGCCATGGAAGCTCTTCAGCCGCCACGGCCTGGCAGGCCAGATCAACCACGTCCCGGCCTTCTTCTACGTCCGCGTCAACGACGCCAGGCCAAGCGCACGCCCGGATCGAGGCTGCCATGGCGGCTGGTCGTGGAAGAGCATGAAGAGCGAGCGCGAGCAGCTGTTGAAGCTAGTCGAGGTGAGGAGATCATGTGGACTCGGCACAACCTGAACTTCCAGATGAGCAGCGGAAGCATCGGGTGGGTGATGCACGAGTACACCATCAACGAGCACCCGTCTCTCAAGATTTGCAGCATCTCCTTCACCGGCCACTGCAAGAAGCGCATGCGCGTTCCCGATGGCTACGACGAAGGCTGCCTCGCCGCCGAGGAACCCACGGCGCAGCGCCCGTGCGCCGGCGCCGTGGCACACGACGATTCTGTTTTTGCGGCTTCTGCTTCTGCTTCTGGGAGCACGATGACAGCGGATTTGGACACGACTCAGGCTTCGGAATACCAAAAACCTGGCATGCAGCTTCTCTCTGACGAGGAGATCACGGCCATGGTACAAGAGATGAGCAATGCACAAGAGCCTGACTGGGCGTTCCAGGAGCAAATGCAGACAATGGCACAACCCGGCGCCGTGCAACAACCAGCTGAACCGACGATGGAGCAGTGGGTCGTCGATCAAGAACCCAGCGCGGGGCAGACCTCTGAAGACGAAGAAGTCGCAGCCATGATTGCGGAGATGACCGACCCACAGCCACAACCTCTGATGGTGCCGGTGATGGAGGAGCTGGAGGACCAACATGAACCCAGCATGTTCGATGGAAGGAGCTACATGGATCTGCTGATCCAGGGCGTCATGACGCCGACCTCTTGCTCCGTGCCGCACTTGGACAGTATGGCCACCGGAACACATGGTGTCGTCAGTTTTGAAGGATTCGAAATCGAGCTCTGCTAGCTATAGGATCGCATTGATGATGTAGCCTTCAGAAACAGAGCCTCAGCGCTCGACTTAGCAGTCGTTCCTGTCAGATATGTAAATTCCACAATTCTTTCTACGGATTCAGCTCCAACTGCTGGCCGTGTCGTGTCTGTAGGCTGTGACTTTCTGATGTAAATCAAAGTGTTAATTTCATGGATTCAGCTAAAGTGCTTATCTTAGATTGATGTTTTTTTTGGGAGAAAGTGCTGATCTTTGATTCTTCTTGCCACCGCACTTGTTATCATGTCATGTTTAGTTGTTTACTCTAACTGTTGTAAATAAATGACTGCAATAAAAAAATCTTACCCACATTATCACACAAATTCTCGTACCTGTGCTGTTTTAGGACTGATGAACTGACATTTTCCTTTGTACTCCCTCCGGATTCTTTTTCTTGACGTCCAGACAAGAAACATAGCTCAAAATTGCACTAATTGTCCTGTCGGAACGTCAACACACCAAAAAAAAAAAATACAAAGGTAGTATCAGTACCTGTGTTGTTTTAGGACTGATAAACCGGCATTTTTCTTAGTACTCCCTCCGGATTCTTTTTCTTGACGTCCAGACAAGAAACATAGTTCAAAATTGCACTAATTGTCCTGTCGGAACGTCAACACAAAAAAAAATACAAAGTACCTGTGTTGTTTTAGGACTGATGAACGGAGCTCGCGTCCCTGCGTGCATCGCGCTCCGCTCCGAGTCAATCGGTGAGTGAGTTAGTCAGAGTACACGGCGTGGGCAGAAGCTAAGATATGATGATGGCGCCATCGCGTCGAGGGATGGTCACACCAGCCTGCTCTCGCTATAACGACCAGGGCTCTGCGTTGTCGTCTCGGCGACCTCGGTTCCGCCATGGATTTCCTCCGAGAACAGCACGGAGCGCCGACGGGCGCAGCACAGGTAGACAGCTTGCACGCCGTGGCCCGTGCATGGTAAGAGTGAACGGCTGTCGTCCCTTCCTCCCTTCCATGAAAAACCCACCAGTTCCGTCCCTTCCCTCCTAGAAAACCACGCTTGACTGAGGGGCAGCCGTTCGTTGTCGTCGCTGAGCCAGCCGCTCCGTGACGCCTATGCCTGCCTCTGCCTGCGCCTGGTACGCGGACATCAGCGGCAGTGCCGCGCCACGGAAGCTGCAGCACTTGGTGTCAGCGCCGAGCGGCGGCGGCAGCGCGCCTTGCCGGTACTCACAACAGCGCGTGTATTTTAGCGTACTTCCTCTTCTTGGATAGGCTCGTCGCCGCCTCCCTGCTCTCGGGCGTCATGGCATTGGCTCGCAGCGCGCACTAGTCTGGCCAGGGGGTGGACGGTATATCGTTCCCCGACCCGGCGGTCGGTATTTCATTTACCGACCACCCCCTGGGTCGCGACGACCCGTCCAATCCGTATCCATCGGTCCAGATTAAGAAGAGCTTTGACCCGTACGAATAATTCTCGGTAACACCGAGACCATCTGTCAAGTCAATCGTCAACCCCGCGTCCCCCGCCGCGCTGCTTCGCCGGCGTCGCCGCCGGCCCTCCGGTGAACTCCCAGTCGATGAGTTGTGGGTGCGATACCGCCGGCAAGCCACGTCCGCCTTGCTCGCGATTTGTATTTGGATGCCTGTAACCCTCTCGCGCTCTAGTTGTTATCATGTCGTGTTTAGTTGTTTACTCAAACTGTTGTAAATAAACAACTGCAATAAAAAAAATCTTACTCACATATCACACAAATTCTCCTACCTGTGTTGTTTTAGGACTGATGAACCGACATTTTCCTTAGTACTCCCTCCGGATTCTTTTCTTGACGTCCAGACAAGAAACATATAACTCAAAATTGCACTATTTGTCCTGTCGGAACGTCAACACACACAAAAAAACGAAGGTAGTATCAGTACCTGTGTTGTTTCAGCCTTGCCATTTTATTCCTAGAAAATCTCTTCTTTCATCGTCTATGATGTAGCAGTACTGTTCACATGACAGTGTAGGGCAATGCAAATCAAACGACAACAATGCCAAATACAGAGGAGCAAGATGGACAGTATACACAACATGCTTGAGCCAATTAAAATTATTTACAAGAACTTGGCCTATATCCCAATTATAACCCAAGCCAACCTTTAAACCGATCACCAAGACCACACACACCAACTTGTGATGTGCCAACCCTAAAAGTGATCAACAATAGCAGTGGAAAACAGCGAAAATAAAGGAGAGCAGCAAAGACTTGACACAGTCAATGAACAAACTCAAACCAGGTTACTGGATGACCATCGGCAGTGCCGATTGGTATTATTGACAGCTAAGCAGCACGAATACGAATACGTGTATCGGTAGGATACGGATACGTAAAAACAACAATTTTCCAAACAACCTGATACGTGAATACGTTGTAACTATTTTTTCAAAATAGATAAAAATGCATATAAAGTCTATTATACTCAAAATAGATGTTCAAGTTCAACATAGAGACATTTAAGGCACAGTAGAGACAAGGTTCAAGTTCAACATAGAGACAAGGTTCGAATTTAGGAAATTAGTAAAAGATAGTAGAAAACTAGCAATCAACATCAGGCTTCTTCCTCATTCTCCTCCACAGTTTCAATCTCAAGATCACCCAATCCAAATGATATAGCCTGCAACTCAGGCTCATCAATGGAGAGGTCAGCAACTTCAAGAAGACCTATACCACCAAGGGAATCAAAAGAATCTCCTCCAACATCCCACATCCTTGTCTCTCCTATCTTGTATGCTTCAGTTCTTCTTGACAAATGCCTCAGATTTGAGTGCACAAAGACCAAATCTTCAGCCCGTTCAGGAGTTAAGGCATTTCTCTTAACACTATGGATGAAGCTATATGTGCTCCAATTTCTTTCACAATAAGAAGAGGAGTCCGGTTGGCTTAGCAATTTTATGGCCAAACTCATCAATAGAGGGACAGATTGTCCATGATTTGTCCACCATGTCATTGGGAAAATGGCCCATCTATCATGTATAGAATTAGGATCATTTAATTCTTCTGAGCAACTAGAAAACCTTGAGTATTCTTCCTTTACTTTTGCCAACTCTTGCGGGTTGCGAAAGAACTTCTTGAAGCAAGTCATCCTCATTTGTGATACCTCCTTATCCTTGTGGGGGGGGGGGGGGGGTTGTCAGCCAGCACCTTCTTCAAGCCACTTGTTGCTGTGAAATCTATATTTGGCAATTTAGCATTACAATTTAGAACATGAGCAACTGAAAAAATAAGGTGCAAAGAATCTGAATTCTGAACGGTAAACTGTATAGTGTATATTGTTACCTTGGATTGAGTGAATGAGCCAAACAATGCAGTGGATTGTTGCCTTTTATCTACCTAGCAATCAATATATCATAAATAACAGAGTAGAGCTCTGACTCCTCATTTGGTTCCTTTCCTTCCCACATATATATCTCTTTCTTCACTTGCTCAATCATTGAATCCCACATCTCATAGATTAAGTGAAGACACGGGGTGTCCGTGTCCGCAAAGCGTATCATATCATAGATAGGATTAGTGATCCTAAGAATGTAATCTACATTGCCCCACCAGACATCACTTAGTATTTTTTTCCTTTACATGTTGGGCAGTTGAAGCATCCTCTTTGTAGATGCTCTATTTGTCACTAATCACCATGTGTTGGAGAGCTGTTTTTACCTCAACAAACCATTTTAACATACACACAACAAATGCAAATCTTGTTTCAGCAATTAAAAGCAACTTCAAATGGCTGAACTCATTGAACATGGAAAGCCGCATGCCATGATTCATTATGAAATTCTTGATCATAGTAGCCTCAACTTTAACATTGTGTATAAATTCTAGTTGTCCCCAAACATGCATATCCTCATCAGTAGATATCCTTGGCAGTTTAGGTTCACATATATTTTTCATCGTAAGTTTGAGAGTATGCACTACACAAGGTGTCCAAAATATATGATCATTTTCAGCTTCAATTAAAAGACCCGCACCTTTGTAGTTTGCAGCACTATCTGTGATGATTTGTACCACATTTTGGTGACCTACTTCATCAATAATAGCCCTTAATTTCTCAGCAATATACTCTTTTGACTTGTATTCTCCTTCACAATTGTCAGCCCTCAAAAACATTGGAGCTTTCTCAGAAACAACAATAAAGTTGATGATTGGCCTCCTTTGAGGATCTGACCAACGATGAGAGCAGATTGTGACCCCTTTTTCTGGCCATGTGCTCTTTGTACTCTCCAACTGAGTCTCTATGTGCCTTCTTTCTTGCTTCAGGAGTGATTCACTAGCCCTGTTATACCCAGGAATTGTGTAACCTTGCAAAGTGCGGCTACAAGCAAATGAAAAGGCTCCTTGCACCTTTCCACTTCCTTTCTCATCTCACTCAGCATTTCATATGTAACCTTCAGACATTTGCCAATCCCCTTCCCTGTTTTCTGCAGCAAATGAGCTTCAACTCTAGTGTAGCTGGTGCATTTTGCAATGGACAATAGTTGTATCTCCAAATAGCATTTCCTTCACCAGCTTTAGGCCTCTCTAGAATGGTGACATGATCCCACAATGGAGCCTTGATATCAGTTGCTTGTCTGGACCCCGATCCCACACTAGCACTAGCACTAGCTCCCGCACTAGCACTAGCACTACCTGCACTACTCAAATTTGGAGATGCCATACGAGCTAGATAGGGAGAGGGAGAGGAACTAATCAATAACATTGTAAACACTAAGGAGTAATCAGGAAGGGGCAGGGAGAACCGAGAGGGAGAGAAACTCACCTAGACATTTAAGCAGGGGGCGCAAGGCAGGGCTCGTCGGCATTGCAACCGGCTGGACGCAGATCTTCATCTCTGTTGTGGGGGCTTGTCGTTGGCTATGGAGGAGGCTAGTCGCCGGCGAGGGTGGAGGCTCGCCGGCGCCGGCGGACACGGGCGGTGCCGACAGACACAAGTGGCGCTGGCGGACACGGGCGACAGAGGTGGCAGCGGCTGCTCGCGTGAGAGCGATGGAGGCGGCTGCCTGTGCACGTGTGGGAGGGAGAGGTCGAGAGGGGAGTAGAGCATTAGGGCAAAGGTGGGAAATCGGGCCAGGCTGTCTCCATTTTGGGCCAAAACGTCTCCAATCCTAAGTTTCCAGCCCATTTATTCCGGGATACGTGGACACGGCATGAATACGTATCTACAACGTATCCGCAGAGTATCCGTATTGTATACGTATCCGAAACAGGATATGCCTGTGCCTTGGCGTGTCCGTGTTTTAGAGATCGGCAGTGTTGATCATGTCCATCGGCAGTGCCGATGCGGGGTTCGGACCCAAGCCACCAGCAGTGCCGGTCGTGGCATCGGCAGTGCCGATCCGGGTTCTGACCCACCAACAGTGCCGATCGACTCCGACAGAACAGAAAACTATCACGATTTTTCCCTAAATCTCTCCAAAACTCAACCAAATGATCTCCAAAACATGCAATATTTGGACCAGGGAATCTTCAAGTCATTGTGACCTTCCTCCAAAAAGATTGAATCAATTGGCTCAAGAAATCATCACTAATTTCAGATCTTATGCCAAAAACACCAAAAAAGGAGAAACTTGAGAAATCCTTCAAATCAAAGGTGCTAGAGCTCTTGATTCAGTCAAGGACCTATGATGAATTGTTCTAGCTCATCATGGCACTAAGATCTCCAAGAAATCCGCCTCAAAAACTTGCCCAAAAATGATATCGAAAATTCCCACGAAAATAGCTCCGAAAATAGAGAAAAAGAGAAATTCAGGATTTAGAAAGAGAGGAAACTCTTGAGCACGAAAATAACTCTCATATCATAGAAATATGCTTACAAGATCCATAGATACAAGGCTAGAAAGTCACCCTCTTCCTCCCACTATTTGGAAGAGAAGGAGATGTCTCTCACAGACCCTCTCCTCTCCTCTAAAACATAAAGACCTCTTCTAGCACTTTGAATAAAATCCTAACAAGGTTAATAGGAAGAGGCACATCTCCCACCAGCCACACCTCTCCTTATATAGGTCTAGGATCCAAGACACTTCTACCCCTGACTTATATTACATTGCCACCTACCATCAGTGGCAAAATCGTCCAACTCTTTTTTCCTTCGTCCGAACGCTATCGAGCCCTTCACAACTTTGCTTTGCCTCGACGTAAGCTCCGCGATGGTGCCACATGCACCTCCAATCGCCGCCACCGGTTTTGAGGTCCAACCCAGGAAATTGCCTTGCACGTTTCTCAAAGCGTGACTTCTTGATCTTGACGCGTGTCACCTCGTCCCGTGATCCTCCTCGTCGGCAAGTCTCTCTCGCCTCTGATCCATTGTAAGCCTCTACTTGCACCGACGTCCGATCACCTTTGACTTAGTCAACCCCGCCGTCTTGATCACCATCCATGATTTTGAGGCTCAACCGTGAAACCGTCCGTGCTCCTTGCCTCTCCACGTGTACGGTATGGGTCACCCTTGACTTCATCCGACCTCCCGATTGTCCGGCCCCAAGTCTCCTATTTATGACCGATCCTCTCGCCGTTGACCGCCAAGTTGACTCCAATGACCTATACGTCATGAGACAACCAAACACATTTCTCATCTCCTGTAAACTCTCCAACATCCTTACCAACTCCGGTTAGTCAAAACCATGACATGCACAAACTCATGCAATACTCAGATTTCTTCATTTCAACTCAAACACCGAACTCAAGCAATGTCAATTACTTATCACATATTGCAAACCATGGCACATATCCACATTGTTTCTCAATCTCCTCCTTGATGAGTATATTCACAACATCAAATGCACAAAACATAGAGATTTGAAATGCGAAACCGAATAAACACATCCAAATGGCCAAATCAAAGAAAAGGTGAAAATTAGCCATCTAGCATAAGAGGGATCACAAAACCAAGAGTTGACAAAGAAAGCCACTCGAGAATGTAAAGATTGTGAGAAGCGCATGAAAAACGCTCAAGTACATGATATGCTCCCCCGCAACTTGTGGTAGGTCTCATGTAATGCAAAATAGATTATTTTAAATTTCTTAGCATTATTTGTGCATGACCCAATATTTTCTTCCCCTTTGACAATGAACTTATCAATGCATAAAAATGCAAATCTAAGGAGCTTCAATAGTTATGCAAACAAGCATTTAACCTTGCTAATAAAAAACATAGAGCCATAAAGTGTAAAAGCAATAGTTTACCATCATATAAAGACCAAAAATAGATAGCAAGGCATAAACACCAAGAGATATACAAGCTAAGAAAAAAGATTGACTAGCTTAGATAGAATCAAATTTGCTCATCATGAGAAAAGCTGCCACCATATATACAAGTACTCCCATTGAGGCAAAACAAGTATCAAGTTAATTAAAAGAAACTAGTCAGTCCCAATCTCAACCAAGGCAAAAAGCATTCGTAAAAAATAAGCTCTACAAACGCTCATATATGCAATAGAGACTCATAATAAAAGAGAAAAATATTATTCTTATGTGATCCTCATGGATCTTCTAATCCGTGCGGAGGGTCGCACAACTAGGTACGGCAAACACCCCGAGGCTTCGAAGTACAATGTTTGGATTTAGCATTTTATGTTACTTCTAATCCATGTGAAGGGTCGCATGACTAGGTACGACAAACACCCCGAGGCTTCAAAGCACAGTCAACTTATTTTGCAAATTAAAAGTAGAAAAATGAGCATGCCTTTGCGGCAAAAGGAACAAACGTTCTCACAATGTTCTATTATGAGCTAAATATTTGCAAAGCCACATTCCACAAACACAAGGTGTCAAAACCAAGATATCCTTTAGACTAGCCTCAACATAAGTCTTGATAAGGATAAAAGCAATTATACACATGATGAGCAAGTCTTAGCAAGATTAGTTCATAGGGTTCACAAGAAGCTAAGTTTATCTTTAAGATTAGCAAGTTGCTCAAAAGAGTCTATAACAAGCCATCTAGAAAATCTAAGCATGAGAGATTACTATCACATCCACATAATTTAGCTCAAGTTCAATCATAGCAAAAAGAAATACAAGAAAGCATAAGAATCAAAGCTCATCTACCAAGCATATATTATATATGAGATGCAATGCGAAAAGATAAGATACATATATACAAGAGAACACCAACTCCCCCTCAAACGATGCCATAAGGATGGCAAACACCAAGCTCCCCCGAAGAAAAGTGAATCGCGAAGCATCTAGGGGCTTGGTAAGGATATCAGCCAATTGGTTTTTGGTGTCGATGTATTTGAGCTCAACATCTCCCTTCTCAACATTATCTCTCAGGAAGTGGAATCTCACAATTATGTGTTTGATCTTGCCATGTAGGGTTGGGTTCTTGGCTAAGCATATGGCACTGGAGTTATCACACATGAGTGGAACACCCTTAAAGGTTAACCCATATTCTCTCATGATGGAAACTATCCATAGGATTTGTGAGCAGCAGCTAGCAGCAGCAACATACTCAGCCTCTGTGGTGGATTGGGCAACACTCGACTGCTTACGAGAAGACCAACAGATCAAAGAAGTACCCAAGAAATGACAAGTACCAGAAGTGCTCTTCCTATCAATTCTACACCCAGCAAAGTACGCATCCGAATACCTAATGAGATCAAGGGATAAAGATGCAGAGTACCAAAGACCGAACTCAAAGGTGTATTTGAGATACCTGAAAATGCGCTTGACAGCCTTGCGATGACTCACCCTTAGGGAAGCTTGAAAGCGAGCACAAAGATACACCACAAAGTGTATGTCGGGTCTTGTCGCCGTCAGGTACAAGAGGGAGCCAATCATGCTCCTGTACTCCCTTTAGTCTACCGCTTTACAGTCTTCGTCAGGGTCAAGTGCCATCGTAGTGGACATTGGTGTTGACAACGGCTTCATATTGACCATGTCGAACTTCTTCAGGAGATCCTTCGCAGAAAAGCTGCCATCGCATGTACAAGTACTCCCATCCAAGGCAAATAAAGCATCAAATTAATCAAAAGAAACTAGTCAGTCTCAATCTCAATCAAGGCAACAAGCATTTATAGAAAATAAGCTCTACAAACGCACATATGCAACAGAGACTCATAAGAAAAGAGAAAAATATTATTCTTATGTGATCCTCATGTATCTTCTAATCCATGCGGAGGGTCACAGGACTGGGTACGGCAAACACCCCGAGACTTCGAAGTACAATGTTTAGATTTAGCATTTTTATGTTACTTCTAATCCATGTGGAGGGTCGCATGACTGGATACGGCAAACACCCCGAGGCTTCAAAACACAATCAACTTATTTTGCAAATTAAAAGCATAGTGATGAGCATGTGTTTACGGTAAAAGAAACAAACATTCCCACAGTTCCTACAGTGTTTCATCATGAGCTAAACATTTGTAAAGCCACATTTCGCAAACATAAGGTGCCAAAGCCAAGATATTCTCTAGACTAGCTTCAACACAAGTCTTGACAGGGATAAAAACAATTATACATATGGTGAGCAAGTATTAACAAGATTACAGAGTGTAAGTTTGTTAATTCACACATCCATTTGGAGGGAGAAAGGGCATTGCGGGATGTCACAGAATCAAATCAGGATTTCTGTTGGATTATGACATCTTCAGTTCCTGAAATATTACAGTGGAAGTGCTACGTGTGTACAGAATTTGTTAATTCACACATCAATTTTGGAGTAAGAGAGAGGGTATAACCAGAAGTCAAAGAATCAATCAAGATTTCTGTAGCACTTTGACATCTTCAGGTCCTGAACAATCACATGTGCAGCGGTGGTGGTATATGTTTTGGAAGACGGGCGAATCACGGACGGCGCTGCAGTAAACTTTTAAGAAAATTCGTAGAGACATGATTGTTCACTGAGGCAAAGAACCCTCCATTGGTCAACGGGGATACCAAGTGCGCTAGCGGTCTCTACCATTTTCATTCTCTGAAATATGCACAAACATCACCTGTTTCGTTTGTTGGCATGCTGATATTAATTTGATTCCCTTCCTTAGTGTGGACTAATTAAACAGCCCGGCCGAGACCTTGCTGAAATCTCTGCATCAGCTACAGACTCTCTCTCTCTCTCTGTGTGTCCTAAAATCCTGTACGAGGAGAGAGATTCCACCTCTCATAATCTTATCGCTTCCATTCCAATCGGGTAGCCTACTGATTAAAAAAAAAAAAAAAACGGCTAGCCGATTTCTGTGAATTAGCGTCAGGGCCACAAGCGATAGTTAGCTCGCCCGAGCAGCCCGGCTAGTAGCCATGGACTGCGCGACCCGCGTGTCCGGGCTGGCTGTCGTCACCACGCTGTGCATCGGCGGCACGGCCCTCCTCATTTGGTGGGTCGTCGACCTCGCGCAGCAGCACGGTAAAGGCGGCGCTCTCGGCGTGCTCTGCGTCCTCCTTGTCTTCTGGGTCGGCGTCAGCGCGTGCATCTGCCCGGCCTTCTGCGCCGTGTTCTTCCCGTGGTCCACGGTCGGGCTTTACCACCTAGACAACCCGCTCCTCCGCCCGTTCCGTTCCTGCCTCGGCGGCGTCGCTCGGCTGCTCGGCTCGCTGTGCCGTGACGCAAACGCCACTGCTACAGAAATGATCATAAACAGTGTCCTATCAGCAAGCGGCACACAAGAGCCAGCGGCGGTGGCGATGGCGCTTTATTGCCACAGTTCGTGGCGCGCGCACAAGGCCATTCGCCATCTCATGAATGTGCTTCACCGGGAGCCACCGGTACGAGGGCATGCCCGCCGTGTGGCCGACGCTTCAGACATCCCGGCGTACAAGCAGCGAGGTGCCGCGCGATTGCACGAGGGCGGGTCAGTGTGCGAGGTGTGTCTTGCCGATGTGGAGAAGGGGGAGATGGTGAAGCGGGCTGCCGGTGTGCCTGCACATGTTCCACCGGCGGTGCATCGACCCGTGGCTGCGAGAACACTCGACGTGCCCGGTCTGCCGAAGCAACGTCTTCGAGCCACTGCCAGGACAAATTTTATGACATTCTCTGTCAGTTTAATTTTAGCTTCTACACAAATGTATATCGGTTAAAATGAAAATCATAGCTTGTCGTATGATTAGACTGTACTTGCAGCAATGTAAATAGATTAATAGAAGGTATTTGAGAAAAAAAATTGTAAATATATTGACTATAGAAATATATATATTGCAAGTTGTTAGTTCTCCGATCTAGATCTAAGCTTTATGAACAGTAACTAAAATCATTCTCAATTTTCAGTTGGCTGAAAATTAGCGACTCTTTTTCATTTTTCTTGGAGACTTTGCAGTATTGCAGTGTATTCACCTACTCCCTTTGTTCATCAATTCTTGTCGTTAGGACAAGAGAAATGAACTGGAAAACAACTATCAGGTGTTGTCTGAACGATAAGAATACAAGAACAGAGGGACTAGTACACTGCAACTTTGCAGCGTTGGTCAGCTTGTTCTGGTTGGGGTTGACCATCGGTGGGGCTAAGCTTTGTCTGCTTACTACAGCAATTGTACGTACAGTAGTAGCTTGCTGGGTGTGGTTGAACGGAAATGGATGGATTTGTTGGACGTGGTTGAGAAACACGATTGATTACGTCGTGGCTGTGGAAGATAAATCAAGGTTTGGTAAATATCTGGGTGCACTTGTCATCAGCTCTTTAGTAAATGAACACTTGTCCATGGCATGACGACTCTTGTGAGCGCGATGGATGATTGGATTGAATTTGGTGATTGACTCGTTATTCTCTCTCTCTCTCTCTCTCTCTCTCTCTCTCTCTTCTTCTAGAGCAGGGGAAGCAGAATGATGGGGAAGAGGCGTAGCATCCTTGGTTGGGACTTGGGAGCAGGCTATAATCCTTGCCTGCTGCTAAGAAAACTATGACAATGGCCCTTCATCACTGGGTGGGTACATGGAGTACCATCCATCAGTTGCACTTGATCAATTGACATGTTGCACGGCTAATTTGGTTGGACCAGGGGTGTGGGGGGGATGAATGATCCCATAGTAGCTACTCCTCCATTCCGAAATTGCTGTCGTTAGGACAGCAAGATTAGTGCAATGGAGGAGTATAGTACTAGAACAATTGAATAGTGGTAGCAATCCAAAGAACTTCCAATACCAAATAGGAGTAGTACAAGGATAGAATCTCATGTTCACATGATGTGATGGTGAGGCTTGTCCACGGGGGGCTTGTCGGCAAACCTTGCAGACTTGAAGATGGCCGAGGACAGGCCTCTGAAGCTGCTGCTGCTGCTTCCTTCGCTTTTTTTGAAAGAACTGCTGCTTCCTTCGCTGGGCTGCCGGAACCGTCGAGATGATGATCGCCGGCGAGGCATGTCGTTATCATTATTGGGCAGCGTCGGCACGAGGAGGTTGGTGATAGCGCCGCGGCAGAATGGGCATGCCGGCGGGTGGAGTACTGTGAGGGTGACGGGGTTAGGCTTGCTGTGGCAGCAGAGGGCCAGCGTGCAGGGCGCGCACATCTGGTGCCCGCAATCCTGCACCTGGATCATATTGCACGCCTGCTCCAGGCAGATGCCGCACACCTCCGCCGATTCGGAGTCCACATAATCGGAGGAGTAGTTGAGCTGGCTGTCGTCATGGTGGTTGTTGGCCTCCATGAGCGCCGCCTGGAGGAGTGCCTTTGCCTCCGGGTTGAGCTCGCTGATCAACTTGAGCGGAGAAGGCCACACCATGGGCTCTGCAGAGGCCGGGTTGAGCAGCGCGGCGCAGGCGGCGTGGCGGCGCTTGATGGCCACCGCGTAGGCGATCCTCCCTGCGGAATCTCGCTGGTGGCGATCGGCGCCCCATGCGAGCAGCTCCCGGATGCAGGCCAGGTTGCCGGCGCGGGCAGCGAGATGCAACGCCGTGCTTCCTCTCCAGGACCAGGAGGACGACGACACCATGGCGCCCTTGTCCAGCAACACGTGAACGCACTCCGCCCGGCCCTGCCTTGCCGCCAGGTGCAGCGCCGTCGCCCCGCGCTCGTCCCTCAGGTTCACGAACCGCGCGAACCCCCACGACGAAGTCACCGGCGACGAGCTCTGCGCCGCGGCGGAGAGGACGGCGCGGAGGCAGTCGGCGTGCCCGTAGTAGGCGGCGTGGTGGAGACACGTTCGCCCGTGCACACAATCGAACATCAACATCTGTAGTATATTATAAGCAGTAGAGATCGTCAATCAATCAATCAGTATTAATTCAGTAGGGACTCAAAATTAACCTGCTTTTAGTTGTGATGAGTGATCGAATTACGTACATTCGCGCCGGCCTCAAGGAGCTTAAGCACGCACTCGATCCTGCCATGCATGACAGCCACCATCAACGGAGTCTGCTTCTTCCGATTCAGCAGGTCCGGATGCGCCCCTCGCTCCAACAACATGGACACCACCTGCACATGCCCATTGCCGGCCGCGATGTGAAGCGCCGACAGCCGCTCGTAGATGCTGGCGCGGCGGGCCAGCGACGGATCAGCGGCGAGGAGGGCGTCAAGCGTCTCCAGGTCGCCCACCTGCGCCGCGCGGAACAAGTCGTGCTCCTCGCCGTCGCGGCTGCAGCTCAGACCCATGGCACTGGTAGTTGGGATGACGGTGGAAGCGACGACCTTCATTACGAGAGTGTGCGGCCCTCCCTTTTTATGTTGAGAGAAGATTTTTTTTTTTAAGGTAGTACTATTTTGCTTCCATCATTCTTCAGATGCCAGGATGATGAAATGAAAGTACAACTATGTTTTTCTTTGTGTGAAAAGTTTATATTACTATAGCGTATATAAGCTAATTCATTACGAATCAAGCAACATCATACATATATATTGTGATTATTTAGCGGTTTTTTTTTTTGCGAGGGGAGTGATTATTTAGCAGTTGATGCTCAATACTGAAGGACGCAATCATATAACTAGTTTGGCTTTGCTCTGTGCATATGATTGCAGTGATCAGTTAGTGTGGATTTACAGTAATTGAGCTGTCTTGACGTTTTTACTAAAAGGAAAAAACTCCCGAGTCAAAAACTAGCACGTCACGTTTCTGGAAGAAGCATATACACTGTTTCTGGAAGAAGCATATACACCGACGTTTTTGAACCCTTAGATTGAGTCAGATCGAATGGTTTAAAACACAGTACCTGAGGTACCTTGGTACCTTTTGGAGGACTGTAAAATATCTCATTTTCAGTAGACTCATCCAGTGCATATGGCCTAACAAATCATGTTCCTAATATAGTTACGTTTATAAATGTATAGGCAGATTATCCTGAATACCACCTCTACACGATTTAAGTATATGATGCTCTGTTTATTAGAACAGCTAGTAATTTACAGTTACGGTTGCTTCGATCGTTAGCATTGCATATACTAATTAACAAGTAGACATACTTATTAACGTTGTTGCACCGTCGCTGTTAGACGAGATCAGCAGTAGGTAGCTAATGTTGGTTTGGTTTGGTCGTGACACTCCATCGCGTCGTCGGTGCATGGTGCACCATTGAGATCTGGCATCTGCATCCGTCCATCTATCGCGTCGGTGCACCATTGAGTAGCACCTTAATTATTTATACCTATCCTGCAACATGAGTTAATATTATGATCTTAGTCCGATCTAATAAACTAATAAGCAGATATATGGGAGCAGCTGTGTTCTATTTGCGAGTAATAATTTAAATTTTTATGCATCCTCTGAAATTAATCATGGAGCAAGGTTCCATCATCTTATCTATACATACAAGAAAAAGAAAACAAATTGAGGCGTCACGAGCAAAAAATCAGGGAGTCACAATAATTATTAGGTGGTGAGATGAAAAAAGACCTCATCAGGCATACACGGTCAGCGAAATGCCATGTTGTTTCAGTAGTATATATAAATAATGAAAAGGACTTATATGTTTGGATGATACCCTTGTTTCTTCATCCCCATTCATGTTAGGATTATTTTTTTTGCCATGTATTATTATTATAGAAAGCAAAGATAAAGAGAGAAAAATATCAGCTGTTGGTATTGGTCAGTCCGCGCATGCATACCCACACCAAGTTGGTTTTGGTTCATCAACTTGTTGCATTCTTGTATCCTTGTTTTGTTTCTTTTGAATATGAAGTCGACTGATTGCCATTGTTTATTTCCTACAAACGTAGCTTTCGTTTTTTGTATGTATTCCCATCAGTTTCAGAGTCTGCTGATGGAGCTAGTGTGACATTAATAATCATCCAAGTACATAATATAACAGTTGACATGAACCTGTCCCCCTTTATAATACAAGGTGATGACTGTCGCCCAACTATTATTGATTCCATCGGGGTCGTCATCATCAGGGTATAAAATCACTCGCATGCGTCTCCCAGCTGGGTTGGAGTCCGGGTGCGTGCAGCTCACAAGACCATGTCAGTCCACCAACTCTATACCATCATTTTTGAAGGAGTTTTCATCTATACCATCATGCTAGTCAACAATTTGCTCCTATACATAACTAGAAAGAATGACACACTTGGTTGCGCCTATTTGTTGATTTAGAAAGTCCGTAGTTCAAATGGAAAACGTTTGGCTGAAAAAACATGAAAACATCCCAGAACCAAAAACCTAAAAGGTGCAGGGATCCTAACAAATAAAGTTATACAAAGCTGCAAACATGTGCTCAGAATTCACTAAAAACTAATTTGTAATTTTTACTTTTAATTATGTTTAACCATGGATTCGAGAATTTTCATGGAGAAAAAAATTACGCGGTTTCAACCTATCTTAACTTCCATATAGAGTCTGATATATTTAGTTCCACAAAAAGGAATGACGGCCGAAACCAGTATATTGAATCGAAAGCCCATGCGCTTTATGTCATGCTATTCGTCACCCATGACCCGTTCATCATCATGTTCCTGCTGCGTCATCGAGAACCTAAAAGGCAGGCCTGGTGCCCTGGCGTCCCGTGCGGGCAGAAGCGGAACGCGCGTGGTCATTGATGAGCCATGGGTCGTCTCTGGAGGTGGAGCTTACTGTTCATCGCCAACGTCCTCTTCTTCGGCCTCGCGACCCTACTGATGTTCGGCATCGTAGGTTGGATGCCCAAGTACGGCTGGAGGAGACGCAGGGACGTCGGCGACAATGTCATCATCTCCGTCGCGTTGGTCTTCTTGGTCCTCTGCTACATCAGCATGTGCTCGCGTTCCGCGCTCTGCAGGTCGCTGGTCCGGCACGCGAGCCGCGCGGCTTGCTGGCCGTGCTACTGGTGCTGGCGCAGGATACGGGGCCAGAGCCGCGGCCGTTTCCGACGAGCTTCAAATTATGTTCAACACGTCAGCTGCTTTGTTTGTTGGCATGTTGATCTTCACTTAGTGAGGACTAATGAAACACGGTTTCAGTGAATTGCATCTTATTGGCCACAAGCAAGTTAGCTCATCTTGGCCACCCGCGTCGGCGCCACGGCCCTCCTCATCTGGTGGGCGCTCTCGTCCACTTGCTCATCAGGAGTTCCGTGAGAGTCAAAGAACTGGATCGCGTCGTGGCCTGCAGCACTGCCAGTGTCATCCCTGTCCTATGCGTGGTGACGATTCCGCAGTTCCTTCGCTTCGCCGGCCAGCTGCTCCGCCTTCTGTTCCAGGGCGCGTGTGACTTGATATGGCGCCCGAGCAACGACAGCACTGATGACGCTACTGCTTTGCCACAACCTGCGGTGCAAGGAGGATGTCTTGGGCGACGTGCTGCCAGTGCGCGGTCGGGCGCATAGTGCTTTAATGTGCCAGTGTCTGTGGTGCACGAACAAGGTCAAACGATGGTCATGCTTTCTCAAAACTTTTTCAAAGTCTGACTCTAAACTGATTTTTAGAATTATTTATTAGAGAAAAAAAAAGAGAGAATACAGCTACCACTTCAGTCTTCATGAAGAGTGGATCTTTTAAAAAAATAAAATATAAATATGGATCCTACTTCTTATCAATCTACTGCAAGAACTTTAGAGACGCTCTCATGAGTTGGCAGTGTGCATGTCCCTGGCCCCGACGACATCCCGGCGTTCCAGCATCAGCGGGATGTCGCATCGGAGTGCGCGGTGTGCCTGGGAGAGATGCGAAAAGGGGAGATGCTGATGAAGCTGCTTCCTTCGTGCCAACACATGTTCCACCAGCAATGCATTGACCGGTGGTTGCGCCACCGCTCGACGTGCCCTCTCTTCTGCCGATGCAATGCCTTCGCTCTGGCTCCGCCGCCGGTGCAAACGGTGTGATGATTGATGTGTTCTCTTCTTGTTCAATGAACTTATTACTTTTTTTCTGTAAAAAGAACAAACACGGCTTTGCTGGAAAGTTGACTTGCGACAACCAATTAAGATCATCAAGCGCCAAGACCGCTGCATTGACTAGAGAACCCCTTCTGCTTTGTTGTCTTCCCTCGCTAACGAGAACGAGTTGACTCTTGAACGCGGAATTGGTTCGCGGCCATTTGTTTGCAATTCACAAAATTTATATCCGCCTGACCACGATGCTTCAACTCATCTCCACCTCCAAGCAGTTGGTAGTTATCACTAACAATGGAGAATCACACAAAAAAAAAACAGCCGAAAATGCCTCCATATCTTTCTGGCGTCACACGTCATGGACGATGATATAGAGCGTTCCATCATCACGGCCGCGAGAGGGTACGAATTTCACGTCCATGGGTTGCTTCCAGCGTCTCTTCGGTAACCCAGCCACCGTCTTAGCCATCTACCTCGGTCTCTCAGCCCTGTTTACCTACAATTTGGTGAAATGGGCTCTGGAGAAGCCCCGACCAAGCACCTTCGTCCAGGTCTCCATCTACCTGATCATCTGGGTCATCTGCACCTCCTTGGCCTACCTCCAGGCCTCCCACGCCTTGTCCCCATCATGGTTGCCCGATCGTCCCTGCTTGTTTGTTCTTATGGCGACAATTTGGTGGAGTCGCGCCGTTTGCTTCTTGGTTGCCTTGCCGTGCTCGTGCCTGCTCAAATTACGGCACAGGAGCAGCAGGAACAGTGGCGGCGCTGTTGCCATGCCGGAGTTGGAGGGCGGCCAAGTGCAAGCTCTGCCAAGGGAGCCGCCGGTGCACGGCGTTCGGCGGGTTCTGACGGCGGAGGACATACCGGCGTACGTGCAGCCGGATGACTCGTGGCAGCACGGCGTCATGGCCGAGTGCGCAGTGTGCCTGGACGAGGTAGAAAAGGGGCAGATGGTGAAGCGGTTACCGCTGTGCCTGCATGTGTTTCACCAGCAGTGCGTCGACCGGTGGATTAGCGAGCGTTTGACATGCCCCGTCTGCCGGTGCGATGTCTTCGCATCACTGCCCGCGCAGATGGTGGTAGTGTCGTAGTGACATGTTCTTGCATTTTTTAAATATACAATAGATACTATGAGACAAATCAGATATATAAACAATGCACCCAGTAAGTATTGTGTGCTGCGGTTGTCCTCTGATAAGCTACAAGAGCAATTAATACTTTTTGTTAGACATCTTGTAGCTTATTCTGCCCACCTTTTATTAATTGTAAGAGAACTGCTTCAGTTCTTCCAGTACTATAATAGAATAAGTGTTGTGTTGTATTTTTTTTTTTGAATTGGAATATGTATTCCATTAACCAGAGGCTAGCTGGAAATCAGCACCTACCAAAACGCTTACAGAATCTGGGTGGCCATCCGGCCAGGTCAAAACACCCCCTGGTCCTAATTCCGATCCCATATGAGCTAATTTATCAGCTACTAAATTACAAGATCGGGGATAACAGACTACTTTAACATCTACAAACTCAGTGAACATTAGGAATTTAGCGTTCCGGGCAAGTATTCCTACCGGAGCTAGATCATACTTCTGGGTTGTGAGCGCTTCACGAACATTTGACGCATCCACTGCCAACTCGATCCGGGTCATTCCAGCTTCAGAAGCGTAGACCAGCGCCTGCATGGCTGCTAGGGTCTCAGCGTGCATCGCATCCATGCAGTGATCAATCCTCCCCATTCCCGATCCGACAACCACACCTGAGTTGTCCCAAATACGAAACCCCATCCGCCCTTGCTTGTGGCCGGGTCAAAGGCGCCATCCACATTGATCTTGAGCCAATCTGTATCTGGTTTGCTCCATCTACAAGTCTGTTTTGCTGGCTTGCTTCGTGCCGTAAACAGGTCCTTATATTCCACATAGAACCTTTGGATTAATCCAGCCGTATTAGACGGGTTAGCCAGGGAATCACCTGCGTTAGTGTCATTCCGTTTAGATCACATCACCCACAGAGCTACCACAACTAGCAGCTGAGAGCAGTTGTCACCCCAGAAGCAAGAAGAATGGTGTCACACCCAAGAAGCGGAAGAACCAATCAGCCCCCTCCATCCAAGCTTGGCTCGCCCATGGTATGGCGTTGTTGGGCACTCTCTGCAGGAGAAGCAGTCTGCCTGGAACCATCAGCGGAACAAGGATAAGATTGCAACTGTGGAAGTGTCTCTGAGAAGTGCAGCGAACAAGCTAAGCTCAGCTCTCCATTCTTCTGCAAATAGCAAAGCCTCCCCGGCGTGGCTATCTCGCGGAGGTTGCCAAGGCCGCAGGTCCTTTGCCGATGTGGTTCGTCAAGCTGGCTACAGCCTCGCCGGCGGGCGGTCGCCGGCGTCCAAGGGTGCGTTTATCTCTCTTCCCGACCGTTGTTACCTTCAATGTCTCGTCCCCACCATGCGTGTTGGGCCAGGCACCTCAATTGATCCAACCCAAGAGGCATTTGCATACGAAGTGTCCTGTGTCAATTTTGAAGAGCACGCGCTCTTGGGTTCCTGAGACTGAAAGCCGCGCCTGGGCGCGTCGATTTGACATCGTATCCAAGAAGCGATCTTCCTTCCCCAGTAGTTCAATAGAACAGCTATCTAGCAGTACCAGGCCCGCGTATCAAGGCGTGGGAGAGGGTGAGGAGTCATGGCAGTTGGTGAGAAGAAGGCGCTGGTGGCGTAGGGAGAGGAGGCATCTCATTTACTCTCATCCCCCAGTCACTTCACCGTCTCAGTCTCAGAGTAATTTTTTCAAAGAAAAGATGAGAGGAAGGTGTTTCAACTGTATAGCCGCTGACCATAAACTTGCAGTGTCGGGACCCCACCAAATGCTGGAAGTGCAAAAAGAGTGGTCATATCTCTTCAAGGTGTCACGGGAAAGTTTCACTCGGAAGGCATCGGACCAGCGCTCAGAAGCTTAATTTCGAGGACTGCTATGGAGCGTCGTCCCTCCTTTGATAGCGCTTCAGCTGGATCGCTTCTGTACGACAACCGAGGCTTTCTTCACGAAGTTCAGCATCGCGAGGCTGAGAGGTGTTTGGAGGTGAGGGGCAGTGCGGTCAACTACCCCGGCATCCCACGCTTCAGACCTCGTTTCGCCTCCAAGATCGCCTTCACTTTAGAAGACATTGAAGAACGCCGTGAGTTGCTGACCAACAACGCCTTGATAATCACGGAAGAAGGTGTGGTGGGAACTCAATCACGGGAAGAGGTGAAGGATATCATCCAACTCCACTTTGGCATTCGCAAGCACTGAGTTCTATGTGTACTGTAGCCATCCAGACCCATTTATTGTCATCTTCTCCAAGAGCTCTACTAGAGATATTGTCTATGATGCGGATAGAGTGGTGGATGGTCTAGTAGAACTGCGCTTTCATGCATGGGATCTAGATCGTTTTGGGGAAACAACCAATGTTCTGTTTCATGTCAAGCTAAGTATAGAGGGTATCCCACAACATGCCTGGTTTCAAGAAATAGCTGATAAAGTTCTCTACGATGAGGCGGTCATTCACCATGTTGAGGAAGCAACTAGGAGGAGAATTGATCAGCGTGCATATGTGTATTGGGCCCTCACGCAGGGCCCTTCATGTATCCCCCAGATTGTGTACCTAACACTGACCAAGCATATCTCGGACCCTCGAAGAGATGCACAAATCCACTTTGTGCGTCCAAGGAACATGTAAGGAGGTCATGTGTTCAAAGTCACCATTCACATTGATATGGTGGAAGACCTGTTATTCTACCATTTTCCTAGGGAGGAACTAATTGTTGATGGTAGAGTTCAGTGGAGGTATTTCAATTGGCAGTTTGGACGACCTGATGGGGACCTTGATGAACACGAGCTGCACCCACCACTGTGGTACTGTGGGCCTTCAAGAGAACCACGTTGGCATCCAAGAGATGATGATGAGGGAGATAGAGATGAAAAGAGGTTGAGAGCTAGAGGATCCTTTCATCGTGTCTCTAGTTGGATGGATGACCATGGCAGTAGCAACGAACGTCAGTTGGAAAGGGATAGAGGAAGTGGTTGGTACAAAGGAGAGAGCTCCCATGGGAAGAAGAGAGCTAACAACCCCACTTCTCAAGAGTTGAACTGTGTGCAAAAGCCTCCACACATGCATCTGCAATCAGGCTATGAGCGCCCCTCTGATGCCATCATCATCACCCCGGCAGAACAGGTCACTCAGCCTCGTAATACGCATCATGTTAACCCCCTTCGTAATTCTAAGGAATTTGAGATAGTACCAGAACTTATGCCTCTACCGCTCCATGTTGAACACACCATAGATGAAGTGGAGAACAGAGTTACCGATAAGTCGAACATGTTGGGAAATGCAGCACAGAAATCTGATGCCACAGCAAACAAAGCTAGAGAACTAGGCACTGGGAACACCCCAATCACCAATGGTACTCAGATGAGCTCTGCACATGATCCTCACTGTAACAAGACTACTGCTGCCAATGCAATTCTGCTACAGACTGGAGGAGCAAACAATGTAGAAGCGGGGACAGAAATTGGAGGTACAACAAAAACCGTTAGTCCACACAGAATGGACCCAGAGATCCAGGAACAGGGACGTGCGCTTGAGGAGGTGCTCTGCTTGTTCAAGAATGCCAACACCACTCCTCTCTCAGACTTTGTCCTCAAGACTCTAGTGCACAAGAACAATGCCTCAGTTCATAATGCAAAGACGGTTGTAGAAGAAGGGAGTGGGAGCAAGAAACCAAGAGCTAGTCCGAGACTAAAAAAGAAGCTTACTCAAGGGAAATCCATCATTAATAGGGCTCAAAAGATTGTGGCCAAGAAGTGTGGTATATTAGAGGATGATCAAGAACTTGATGACCTGACTATACAGGAATATTTGAACATCTATAACAAGCCCCTCACTGACGAGGTTGTGCAAGCCATAAAGACCTTCACCGATGTTGCGAATGAGAAGAAGAAGAAGAAAGACAAGAGGATGAAGAAAAGGGAGACCACAACAATCAGTAGGAAGAAGGGCCAGAAGGAAAAGCTGGTGCCATGTGGTGCTATTATCTGAAACCTGCCATGCGGTGCGGTTGTTTAAAGCATGCCATGTTTATCTTCGTCGGCTTTTCCTTTTCAATGAACCTGCAAGTTTTTGTTTCTGCCTGCCACATCTCCTCAGGCATGTTAAGAGGAGGTCTTTATTTTGTTGATGTATCGCCACACTTGTTAATGGTTGCGGGACCTGGTACCTTCAATATGCTATGTGGGCCACCTGTGTGCTCCCTTTCAGGACCTTATTCCTGTGTCTTTTTTCACTACTTTGGGATTCAGAGCGTTTGGTTGTGCTGCATTGTGTTACATGGATAACTTAAATCAACACTACAACATGATGTCCTGGAATGTCAAGGGAATGAACAATCTGGCCAAACAAGAGGATATAAAGCAGGTGGTGAATATCTACAAGCTGGACATTTGTTTGTATCCAGGAAACGAAGATGGCACATATTGACAGTGGTGTGATACAAAATTCTCTTGGTAATGACTATGATGACAACTTCCAATACCTCCCAACTGCTGGTACACGGGGAGGAATCCTACTCGCTGCTAGGGATTCGGGCATCAGACTACAAAATTCCAGCCTCACAGCCAACACCATCACGGTGCAGGTTGTGGACATGAGACGAAATGCACATTGGATGCTTACTGGAGTCTATGGTCTACAAGGGGACTTAGAGAAAAAAAATATTCATCAGAGAATTAAGGCATCTAAAGCAATCAACACAATCTGAATGGCTTCTTATGAGAGATTTTAATCTCATCTACAAAGATCAAGACAAAAATAATGGTCACCTCAATCGTCTTATGATGTTAAGATTCCGTAGAGCACTCAACTCCTTGGAAGTGAAAGAAATCCCGTTAATTGGCAGACGCTTCACCTGGAGCAACCAATAGGACTCGCCGACACTAACACGCATCGACAGAGCCTTCTGCACACCTGCGTGGGAGGACCTCTTCCCTAACGCAATTCTGCAACCACTCTCTTCCTCGGCCTCTGATCACTGCCCGCTCCTAGTGGTTCCTCTGCTAACACCCAAGACTCAACCCAAGTTCAGATTTGAATCACACTGGGTGCAAATGCCGGGGTTCCACGAATGTGTCCAGCAAGCATGGAGCAAACCTGTACCTCAAAACTTGAACGCCATGGCCACACTACATACCAAACTAAGCAGAACCGCCAAAGCCCTGAAGATTTGGTCCAACTCTCTCATCCCCCATGGGAAGTTGGCCTCGGCTGTCTATCGAGAGGTCATTGAACAGCTAGAAAAGGCCCAGGAGAATAGGCAACTAACATCTCAAGAAAGGGACCTAATCAAACACCTAAAAATGCGTGTTATAGGGTTGGCAGCGGTGGAGAAAAGTAGAGCACGACAGAAATCAAGGCTAACATGGTTACGAAAAGGAGATGCCAACACAAAATTTTTCCAGCTCATGGCAAATGTTCGGAAAAAGAAGAACTTTATTCAAACACTGCACAGTGAAAGTGGAGTGGCAACTATACAAAGTGATAAACACCAAGTCATTTTTAACCACTACATGCAGCATATAGGTTCCTATGCTCCAAGAAAAAGTTTGCTAAATCTCCACAGTCTGGGATGGGAGCCGAGGAACTTAAGTCACCTAGACTTGCCTTTCACCGAGGATGAGGTAAAACATGTCATTCTAAATGCCCCAAAAGAAAAGGCCCCAGGGCCCCGATGGCTTCATTGGCCTTTTCTTCTCTTCGTGTTGGGAAATAGTCAGGCATGATATAATGCAAACTTTTGATCAGTTTTATGCAATGAACCAGCAAGGCCTCCATCTTCTTAACTAGGCTTTTGTTGTCTTGATCCCTAAGACAACTTGTCCCCAGAGTATCACTGAGTACAGGCCTATAAGCGGCCTATAAGCGTAATGCCGTCGAAACTCCTTGCTAACAGGCTCAGCCCAGAACTTGAACATCTCATCTCTATCAACCAAACGGCCTTCGTCAAGAAAAGATGCATCCATGATAATTTTGTGTATGTTCAAGGAGTCATTAGAGATCTGCACAAAAGAAAAATACCGGCTTTATTTATTAAGCTAGATATTTATAAAGCTTTTGACATAGTTAATTGGCCCTACCTCTTGCATATCATGACACACCTAGGATTTGGGAGAAGATGGAGAAACTGGATCTCGGCCATGTGGTGCACTGCATCCTTGTGCGTCTTGTTAAATGGTGAGCCTGGGCGACACATCTTGCACTGCCAAGGTGTACGACAAGGAGACCCACTGTCGCCGATGCTATTTCTCCTTGCCATGGAACCACTCCATCGGTTGTTCAAAAGAGCTCAAGAGGCCAATATCCTACAAAGACTAAGCCCAGCTTGTGAAGCCTTCCGGGTCTCACTATATGCAGATGATGCAGCTGTGTTCATCAATCCAACACCAGCTGATCTGCCGACCACGGACTGTATCCTACAAGTCTTTGCAGATGCAAGTGGCCTAATCACAAATATGAACAAGACCGAGTTCTTTCCGATCCGTTGTGATAATCTGGACCTTCACTTCTTGGATGACAACAATCAGAAATTGTCCACCTTCCCCTGTAAGTACATTGGCCTCCCCCTGCATTTCAGGAACCAACCAAGGACAATGTTAGAGCCACTGATCCAGAAAATTGGGAACAGACTACCAGGATGGAAGAGAAACTTCCTAACCTACCCAGGAAGAGATCTCTTGGTCAAGACAGTGTTGTCATCTATGCCAACTTATTTCTTGACTGTCTTCAAAACACCAAAATGGGCCATCTCACGTATGGACAGGTTTCGGAGAAGTTTCCTATGGAAAGGAAAGGACCCAGAAAATGTGCGGGGAGGACATTACTTGGTAAACTGGCAAACCTGCCAAAGACCAAAAAGGCTTTGAGGGCTTGGAATCAAGGATCTCGAGAAGTTTAGTAGTGCATTGCGCCTCAGGTGGTTATGGCATTACTGGGACTCAACTAACAAGCCTTGGAAACACTTACTTAAAGTGGTTGATCCAGTGGACAGACAATTATTCTTCTGCTCTACCTATGTGTACATCGGAAATGGTCGCAACACCCCTTTTTGGGAGGCAAGATGGCTACATGGGATGGCTCCAAAGGACCTTGCACCAAAGCTATTTGAGGTTGCAAGGTTCAAAAAACGCTCAATCCAAAAAGAACTTCGTAACCTGAATTGGATAAAAAATCTGAGACATCTGCATACACCTGAACTTATAGAGGAGTTTGTCATGCTTTTCTCTGCTGTATCTTCAGTCCAACTTATTGACAACAATGATGAAATTGTGTGGAGATGGACTGGTAATGGGCAGTACTCAGTCGCATCGGCGTATGAATGCCAGTTTAGAGGAGCCACCTGCTACTTCCCGGCAGCTCACATATGGCATGCAAAATCAGAGCCCAAGTGCAAATTCTTTGCGTGGCTTGTCATGCACAATAGGGCACTGACAGCGGACAATATGGTGAAGAAGAACAGGCCCTGTAATGCGAACTGCAGCCTATGCTACAGCACCAATGAAACCACCAAACACCTCCTCACAGAATGCAACTACACCGAGGCTGTTTGGAATAAAGTAGCTGCCTCTCATCACTTACCTCTGTTTTCAGCGATGCATAATTCAGGAGGACCAACTGGATGGGTAAACTTACTGCTGTAGTCTGGTTTAGACAAAGATAAAACAGCCAAACTGGGGGGTGTTATTCACTTTCTGGTGGGAAATTTGGAAGGAGAGGAATCGAAGGATTTTCAATGACAAGGAGTAGTCTGTGCCTCAGACCTACGTCATCATCAAGGACTCCATTAGGCTGTTTAATTCGACGCTCTTCAATGAAAACTTAGCCAACACTGTTTAGTGGTACACGGTTTGGCTATAGTCTGTCCAGTCTCCTTGATTGGCGGCGCCAGTGCCACTTCTTGTTTAGTCCATGATGTAAACTTAGTGCAACTTCAATGAAGCGGTGTGGGGGGTAGTTGCAAATCAACTGCAATTGCCACAAGACTGCTTAATCTTCAATCTGAATGGAGTTAATTGCTGGATGCAATCCATCATTAAGGCCAAGCCGAAATCTGAACTAGGGGGTTCTGCTCTCCTATTGGTGGCAAATCTGGAAGAAAAGAATTTTAAGTATTTTTCAAAATGAAGACTCTTCTTACATTCAAGTTGCTAATAAAGTTGTGGCTGGAGTCAAATTGTTGTATTGCGTCCAACAGTTTTGAGATGCCTAGCTCTGTCCCTAAGGTCTGTTTACTCTGTTGCTCTATATTTGGTTTGTCTGAGGGGCTTTTAGTTCTTGTAAACACTAGACTGTAATTGCTTCTTTTCTCTTAATGAATGGCAGTTCTCTTGCCAATTATTCAAAGAAAAAAAAACAACTAGCAGCTAAACATCTACCTCCTATTGCCATATCAACCGGAACACCTCTTTAGCCGAGCTTGTAGCAGCCATTTCATTCCTTTTCTCCTCCCGCATCAGCTCCCGTCAAATCATCTTAGCATGCTTGCATTTAAAAAATAGGTGACCGCCATCCTCATCTAGCCGACCACACATTGGACACAGGGTGTTGACATCCATACCTCTGCCCCAGATCTTCCTTCTCAATGGCAGGCTATCATGGGCCAATCGCCACGCAAAATGCTTCACTTTATTTGGGGCTCTGATTTCCCAAATTTTCCTTCAGCGGAACGTGGTACCTAGATGTGGACATCGGACAGTAGCGCCTGTACTCGGTCCACGAGTAGTTGCAGCAGCATCCACACTAACTTTATAGGCCAACTTAACACTGAAAACACCCTTCGAATCAAAGTGTCAGGCTATATAATCATCTCTGTTCTCTCTCAAGGGGATAGCTAGAATTACTGATGCATATTCCTCGGTGAAAAAATTCCGAACCAGATCAACATCCCATTCATTATTAATTGGGTTTATTAGTTCACTAACCCGATGTATTAGGATAGGTCCTTGGATACTCGTCACTCTCCTTGTAGTTCCTCGTGGTAGCCACGGATCATTCCAGATGTCAATGCTCTCGCCATCACCCACACGCCAAATCATGCCTTTCCTGAATATTTCAATCCCCTTTGTAATGCTGCACCAAGTATATGAAGCACCTTGTCCAGCCATAGCATTCAGAATATGAGCATTTGGAAAGTACCGGGCTTTTAGAATCCTAGCACATAAGGAAGTTGACGTTGAATCAACCGCCAAACCTGCTTGGAAAGCATGACCAAGTTGAAATGGTATAAATCTCGATATCCCAGACCGCCATCTTTCTTGGGCTGCAGCATTTTGTCCCATGCCACCCAATGCATTTTATCCTTGTCTTGTTGGCTCCACCAATACCGGCAAATCATGGTGCTAATATCATCAGAGAGAGTTTTTGTAAGGTCAAAACAAGACATCGCATAAGTGGGGATAGCTTGCGCTACTGCTTTAATAAGGATCTCTTTACCGGCCTTGGATAATAGTTTCTCCATCCACCCCTGAATACGTTGCCATATTTTATCCTTTGATGTACTGAAAGCCCTCTTGTTTTGACCTGCCGACATACACTGGGAGCCCCAAATATTTTTCATTTGTCGCTTCTGATTGGATCTCCAAACATTGCTTCACTGCTGCCCTGTTTGAAGTATTTGTATTCTTGCTAAAAGAGAGAGATGACTTATCTTTATTGATCATTTGACCTGAGCATTCCTCATATGGAGCTAGGATTTACTTTAAACAATTAGCATTCTCCACATTTGCTTTCATCAGAATCAGCGAATCATCAACAAATAGTAAGTGTGAGACACTAGGGGCATGCTGGCATATTTTAATTCCCTGTATCATACCATTTGCTTCAGCGTGATGAAGGAGAGAAGAAAAACCTTCTGCACATATGAGAAAGAGATAGGGGGATAGTGGATCCCCTTGTTTTAGCCCACGTTGTGGCAGAATAATTTCAGTGAGCTCACCATTCACCTTTATTCTATACTGCACCGACCAAACGCATTTCATCAACAACATCACTAGAGCATCATTGAACCCCAGCTTCCTGAGCATAGCCTCCAGAAAATCCCACTCAACTCGATCGTACACTTTACTCATGTCGAGTTTAAGCGCTAAATACCCATGTGCACCTCGCCTCCGATTCTGCAAATAGTGTGTCATCTCATATGCAACTAGCACATTATCCGTGATTAACCGACTCGGGACAAATGCACTCAAGGATTCGGTGAAATGATATCATCAAGAAAAATCTTTAGCCTGTTTGCCAACACCTTGGAGATGATCTTATATAGCACATTGCACAGGCTAATTGGCCGCAACTCTTTTAATTTCTCAGGATTGTTTACCTTTGGAATAAGGACAACTGTGGTGTCATTCCATCCCTCAGGTATCTCAGCCCCATTCAAAACTGCAAGTACCTCTCCCTTCACTTTAGGCCCAACAACCTCCCAGAATTTCTTGAAGAAAATGGCCGGCATCCCGTCCGGTCCCGGTGCTTTGAGGTCTCCAATCCCCTCTAACGCTTGCCATACCTCTTCTTCCCCATAAGTAGAGCTCAAGGATTCATACATACCATCAGTCACCTGTGGGATTACCTTCTCTATTACCTCATTTAACCTCGCTACTCCCTGTGATGAAAACAACTCCTTGTATTGTGCAGCAATATACTCACATAATTCATTCTCTTCAACCCATGTTCCATCATCCTTACGCAAACGCTTGATCCGATTGACACGGCGTTGCTGGGAAGCATGAGCATGATAGAATTTAGTGTTGCGATCACCATGCTTAAGCCACTCCACGTGTGCCCTTTGCTTCCAGTATATATCTTTTTGCTCTTATAGCTTCTCCAATCTATACTTTAGTACTTGCTCTTGCTGCACTGTACACTCATTTAGCAGGGCTCATCTACATACCGCAAGGTCTTTTTTAACTCTTTTAATACGCTTCTCCAAGTCACTAAGAACATTGCGGCTCCAGTCTTGCAAGACACCCGCCACTTGGTGTAGCCCTCCCTTTACTCCATCAGCCCCCAAAAGAAAAGCCTCGTCCCATGTCTTTTTCACCAACTCCTCGCACGCTTCCTCTTGTAACCAGCGTGCCTCAAATTTGAAGCAGCTCTCCCACCGTCCAACCCCTCCACCAGCAGAAGACCCTTCCAAGAGGATAATTATTGGACGGTGATTGGAGTATCGTGGATCCCCGTTTATCACGTCCACCAAAGGGAATCGAGCCCGCCATGCAGTATTAGCCACTGCCTGGTCTAGCCTCTCCCGAATATACTTATCCCTCCTATGACTGTTGTTATGCCAGGTGTATGTATCACCCTTGTACCCCAGATCCACCAGGCCACAGTCATCCAGCACAGCCCGGAATTTGTCCATACAGGAACGGGAACGAGCCGCCCCACCTTGCTTCTCGTGTGCAAACAGGATCTCGTTGAAGTCACCGAAGCAAAGCCAAGGACCCAACCCCCTACCATTCAGGGTCCTTAGTGCATCCCAAGTGTTCTCCTTCAACTCTGTTTGTGCCTTCCCATATATACCAGTGAAACCCCATTAGGATCCTCCACATCAATGTCAATATAAAACTTGGAAATTTCTTTAAGAGTTACATTCACTCCATTACGCCAGAACAAAGCCAATCCATCACTTTTTCCCACACACTCCTTGAACACCATATTAGTGAGCCCTAACATCCACGTAAATCTCTCTATCCTCCTTTTGTCCATTTTGGTTTCAGACAAAAAGAGAATATCAGCCGCCTCCCGCTTCTGGAGATCCAGAAGTCCCCGAACTGCCGGGCGGTTGCCCAGGCCTCGACAGTTCCAAGTCACGAGCTTCATATCTGCTCGCGGAGCTGTTCCGACAGCCCCGCTTTCTCTGAGTTGTTAACGTCCTCCTCTCCCTGCACCTCCATCATCACATCCTTGCTGCCTCCTACATCAGCCACCCGGGCACCTTCCACCCCTTCTGCCCCCACCATCCTACTATTTTTAAATTTTTTCACAGCCATCTCCCCCTTCTCAGACATCTCACAATCCCTGGCACGCTTCTTCCCCAGAACTTTCTCACTAGTGCTCCTACTATTTTCACTATCACGTGAAACATTCTTGTACGTACCCCTTCTCTTCTTGGCCCCATTATCCTTGTTATCTTCTATCTTAGCCCCTTCCTCCACTGTTGCAGCAGGAACAGTAGCATGCAGGGACGTAGCTACTGGCAAACTAGCCCCTATGTTCTCCTGGCCAAGTCCTTTCTTCCGATTGGCATCCCCCTTCGCCACCACAACTGAACCATGCTCGTCTCCCATCTGAGCAGGTAGCCACGCTTCCTTATCACGCCGCCAGTCGCCACTGCTTCTTGAATTTGAGGGCAGCAGATGACCAACAGCTGATCTTGCCCGAGAATCCTCCAAGAAACGCCGCCTGGGCGGTGTTACCCTCAGCCATTTGCCATATTGCTTCACATCTCTTCCTACCTCCCTGGAATGGCAATTCTTGTCTAGGTGCCCAATGATGCCGCACGAGTAGCAGAACTCTGGGAGGTAATCATACTCAAACGGACACCACTGTTTATCTGCTACACCCTCATCAACCTCCACCATAATTCCCCTGCGTATCGGCTGCCGAATGTCAATACGCACCTTCATTCTCAGAAAGCGCCCGGCCGCCGACCCACTCTCCCCCACATCCATGTCAAGGAACTCTCCCACCTCCTCTCCAATGATTTGCGCCACCTCCTTGTTCATCATACCCATAGGGAGTCGAGAGACTCGGATCCAGATAGGAATATGGTTGAATTCAACTGCTTCCAATGCCTTCCGACCATCACACGCCACCAGCACCATGACATTATGCCCCACCATCCATGGTCCGTCCTCGAGTGCTCTCTTCATAGCCGATGGGCGGTTGAAATGGAATAAGAACAGATTATCTCCCATTTCCTTGCACGACATGCCTCGATCCTGGCATCAGATGCGTCCTAAGGTTTGCTGGATCCCATCGGCCGAGATCGGCTTTTCCGCTAACACCTTCCCCACTGCATGCCAGTCTTCCTCCTTCGCACCCTCAACGATCTGCTTTCCCAGTTTCACCCCCCCCCCCCTCCTTTCAACTGATGACAATTTGAGACTTTGCATCGCCTCCTCCAAACCCCCCTTGTTCTGAACTGCCTCCAATCCGCCCAACCTCCTCTCTGCCATGCTGTAGACACCATCAAGAAACTAGCGCACTCGATTGGAAGAACTAGAGAAGACTATGCTATGGCGATTTGTGGAGACCCTGTGGAGACAAGGCCTTGATTTGTTGGCTGGAATATTGGAAATAGAGAAGATCGGATCTGATATGGGGAATCAGACCGAGACCGACCTCGAGCCGCCAGAGAAGCCCTAACGGGCACCCCAACTGCCGAGACTTTGCTGCAAGGAATGGTTTTTAGTATTGTGTTGTATTTGACACAACTGGAAACGCGCAATATAAAGGTGTTACCCAAAAATCCGTAGAGACGGGTAAAAAAAATCTGTCACTATCACTATAACAAAAAGTGCACTATAACGGCGGGGCAAAACCAACTGTAGCGGCGGGTGGGCCGCCCCGCCGCTACTCTAACGTAACTAAAAAAAAAGAGCTGCAGCGGCGGTTGACCTGAAGATGGAATCAACCGCCGATAGTAAGAAATTAGTACCGACGGGTGAATCCCATAAATCCGGAAAATTAAAAAAAAAGGCCTATCGGCCCGCGAGAGCCTGGATCAACCGATGCTGCTCCTGAAGCCACCGATCTTGCCGTCTCTCATGCACGAGGATGCAGCCACCCGGCCTCCCGCGAAGCTGCCGTCCGAGGAGGGGAGGCGCCGGATCTGGTCTCCCCTTCGCCGTGCGCTGCCATTCGAGGAGGAGAGGCGCCGCATCCGGGCCTCCCTTCACCGCGCGCCATCGTTTGAGGAGGAGAGGCACCGGATCCGGCCCTCCCTTCGCCGCCCGCCACGGTCCAAGGAGGGGAGGCGCCAAATCCGAGCGTAAGTGCAGCCGGATGGCTCGTGGCAGCACGGCGCCATGGCGGAGTGCGCAGTGTGCCTCGACGAGGTAGAGAAGGGGCATATGGTGAAGCGGTTTCCACTGTGCCTGCATGTGTTTCACTAGCAGTGCGTCGACCTATGGATTAGCGAGCGCTTGACATGCCCCGTCTACCGGTGCGATGTCTTTGCATCACTGCCCACGCAGATGGTGTAGTGTCGTAGTGACATGTTCTTGCATTTTTCTCTTTATTTACACAATAGATACTATGAGACAAATGAGATATATAAACCATGCACCTAGTAAGCATTGTGTGCTGCGGTTGTCCTCTCATAAGCTACAATAGCAATTATAATACTTTTTATTAGACATGTTGTAGCTTATTCTGCCCACCTTTCGTTAATTGTAAGAGAACTGCTTGAGTTCTTCCGATACTGTAATAGAAAAAGTGTTGTGTTGTATTTGACACGACTGGAAACGCGCAATATAGTGGTGTTACCCAAAAATCCATAGAGACGGGTAAAAATAAATCCGTCGCTATAAAGATGAGATATTTTATAGCGACGCCTCTAAAAATCAATTTTTAAAGACAGACTATGTTACGATCCAACTCTATAAATAGCATGTATTTATCAAGGCGGACCATAATATGACTTGTGTCTAAAAAGCGAGTAACAACATGGTCCACCACTAAAACCTGTGACCCCTTTGGCCCAACTGGCCGTCCCCCTCCATATAACAGCCGCCCTTCCCAAAGCCTAGGTCTATCCAATTTCCTCCTCCTCCTCTCTCTCTCTCTGCGGTGCTCTCTCCTTCATCCATCCCCCTCCTCTTCCACTCCAGCGGTGACGCCGTCTCCCCACCCACGCCGGCACGTGGGCGAGGAGCGAGGCCCCAACGAGGAGCTGCATGAGCAAGGAGCGAGGCCCCGGCATGGATCCAGCGAGGAGCAATGCCCCTACATGGATCAGACGAGGACAGGCCGCAAGGCATGGCCTCACGCGTGGATCCGGCAAGATGTGACTTCGGTGAGGAGAGGCAACGAGGCACGACCTCACGCGCGGATCCAGTAGGCAACCACTCTTTGGCTAGGCGGCGTTGGATATGGGCCCTGTGTGCATGAATCTGTCCATTCCTCGACTAGGCAGCGTTGGATATGGGCACGACAGAGGAGCCTTGGAGGCGCGACTCCCCTCGGCAGCGCGACGGAACTCGGCGGTGGGGCAGGGCCCAACATGGGCTTGGGTGACAATAGTGTCAATCGCTATTGTAGTGATTTCAGAGACAGGACATGGTGCCTGCCGCTCTTCTTTCATTTTTAGCTACAGATGCGTAACGGCGGGTTGGCATGCATGTCACTACAGTACATTGGACTCGCCGTTATAGTACATTTCGGTCTGCTGCTACAGTAGGTGATTGTTGTAGTGTGAGAAAATGAGTTACCAAATGTTTTCCATCCAATTGCATAATTTTACTCATGTGCAAGAGATAACAACAATTTGGGATAGGAGATAAAATGTTAACTTATTTTTATTTTTTGTTTTACAAAAAATATATCTTTAATCAACAAAGTTCTACATTTGTGGCAACATAATTTTTGTTTAGACTTTTTTATGATGAATAGTGCAGTTCAAATTATTTTTACAAATGGACAGAAACATTTTACATTTTTTTTCTCTAAAAATTTGTAATTTATATAAAGAAACATTATTATATCTATTACTTCATGCTTCTACCTCATTTGTTACAAACTCTTTGTTGTTTGTGGTTTCTAGAAGATTTTCTGTTCTGAGCATATGGATTTCAAGATAATATAAAAACAAGAAGGAAGAATCTAACAATCACTTCCTCATTTGCTATATGACACTATATTATTTCAATATACTAAAGTCTATTGACATATATTTAAATTAAGACGGGGAGAGAAGAACTTGCATCTGAATTAGACTTCTCAAGTTGATTATCCCCTGTCCTCCCTTTCTGAAAGTGACTAGAGGGGGGGTGAATAGGCAATTATCCCTGAAATTCACTTAATAATAAAAGTCAAATGCGCAGTATCGGACTTGTCCAACGGTTGTAGGGAAAGTCCGATGACTTGTCCGATGGCACAAGATAGAAAAGTAGATCGACCGAGTAAATGTTAAAACTAGTGTAAGGCAAGCTAGGAGTAGGTGAATATAAGCAAGGGAAAACTATAAAAATAAGGAGAGCAACTAGCAAGCAACCTACACAAGTTAATCTAAGAAATACGAAGCAAACCCTAACTAGCAAGTTAATGAGCAAGAACAAGTAAATGAGACATGAGTGATTGAAAGTACAAGCAAGGCACAAGATTTATTCACCGAAGTTCAGCTCCACAAAGGAGCCTACGTCTCCGTTGAGGGATCCACAAAGGACCGGGTCTCTTTCAACCCTAACCTCTCCAAGTGACCACAAAGATCAAACTTGGTTTTCCACTAGAAACTCCACAAAAGAGGAGGCAATACAAACTTTCCGAGGCGTCACCACACAAGTTGGGAGCTCTACGGGCACCTCTAACCGTCTAGGGGAAGAATCCCCAAGAGTAACAAACACAAAAGTTGTCGGCGGTGAGGATGAACCAAGTGCTCAAGAGGATGAAAGCTTGGAGTCGATGGAGCAGTTCAATCTTCTCTTAATCCCTTCACAAATCAAGAGTGGAATCAAGGGAGGAGATTTGGGGAGAGCAAAATGAGCTTGGGAGTGTTTTTGAGTGGAAATGAGTGACCAACCGGCCACTAGACGAAGAGGAGTTCTATTTATAGCCCAATGGGGAAAAGAGTCGTTGGAGACCCAATTTCTGAGATCTGTGTCGGACAAGTCCGATGGTCATCGGACATGTCCGATGAATCAAGGTGGCGTAGAAACTGGAGTCCGACAAGCTTGTCCGATGCCTCGGATAAGTTGGCCATCGGACTTGTCTGATGGCCATCGGACATGTCCGACGGTACAGGAGGGGCAGAGGTACTGGAATCCGATGGACTTGTCCGATGGCTCGGATAAGTCTTGGCCATCGGACATGGCCATCGGACAAGTTCGATGAAAATAGGGTGGCAGAGGAACTGTATTCCGATGGAAGTGTCCGATGCGTCGGACTTCCCTCTGGTCATCGGACAAGTCCGATGACCGTCGGACATGTCCGACGACCCAGAGTGGCAGAGGTACTGGAGTCCGATGGACTTGTCCAATGGGTCGGACAAGTCCGATGATTTTGCCCTGGAAATTTTTGTATGGCCTAGAAATAGGAATTTTGCACTTAGTTCACCTCCGCTTCACACTTTTGTGTCCCTCTTAATAGTACGGCTTTTTCTATACTCAAGATTTAAAATAAAATACTATGAACTTCATTCTTGAGCATATTTTGAATTTCATCTTGAAGCACTTTACCATCTTCTTTTCTCCCTTTCTGTTTCTATGCTTTTAATCACCAAACTTTATACCATAATCTACACACGTGCTCATTAAAAAAATTAGTCCATTCTTAATTGTATTGGCGCCAATCACCAAAATAAAATTAGGGGCCTAGATGCATCTTCAATCTCCCCCTTTTTGCTGATTGATGACAATACAACTAGATTTCATAAAAATATGCAATGAAGATTCAGTTTATGATTAGGAGCTCCCCCTAAATGTGTGCATGAGTGAGAGAATATGAGATAATAATAAGTGCACATATTAAAAAATGTGAGAGCTCCCCCTAAAGCTGTGCATACATGTTAATTTGCACCAATGGATCATACAAGATAGATGAAATATAAATAACAAGATGATCAACAAAGTACCAATACAATAAGCAAATAAAGTGCACAAACCAACCACATAGATAGCAAAAATAGAGTTTTATAAACCAAATAGTGCCATAAATAATTCAACTCCAAACTCACTCACAACTCACAAACTAAGATAAAAAAACTGAGACAACTACACTTCTCCCCCTTTGGCATCAAGACACCCAAAAAGGAGAAAAGTGCGGGTAGAAGGTGATGAGAGCTCTAGTCGTCGGAGAACTCGTAGTCTTCATCATCATCATCGCCTTCTTCCTCTTCTTCCTCATTAATAGCCGGTTCTTTCTCTTTGCGCTGGCGAAGAGTATGGGCAGCTTCATCTTCACCACCTTCGCCGTCATCATCCTCAAAGCGAATGTGTTGAGCACTCGAACCTGCGCCAGAAGAGAAAGGAGGAGGAGTCGGATAGTACCCAAAGTAGTTCATCTCCTCGACGGTGAAGGTGGGGTCATCTTGAGGAGCGGGGTCATCATGAGTGGGAGAAGGTGAGCCTTCAGCTGGGGACGGTGGAGGAGGAGTCTCAATACCAAAATGGTCATAGAGACCCTTTTGATTTCTTTCAATGACGTCGAGCCTCTGATTAATGCTCCTACACATGCTCATAAGAGAATTGAACATCTTCATAATCCCGCTTCTCTTGCCGCGAGGAGGCGGAGGCACATGAGAGGATCCAGTGCCCCGAGGGGCAGCCCGAGGTGGCTGAGGTGGTGCAGCTAAAGAAGGAGGCTGAGCTGCTCCAAAGAACTGGCCAGAAGTGGTGTCAGGAGTCCAGTTAGAAGGAATCTGAGGTTTCAGGCTTAGATGCTTCATATCCTTGGTGAAGGTTAAGCCCGACACCTTCTCAATCATGAACATGATGTGAGGTGCGTATCCACAGCCACGCTTGGGAGAGATGGAGATGTCCCACATTTCCTGAAAGATAGTCGAAGACATCAAATTTCCTGCTCCCATCAACCCAGTGCAGAATATCCCTCTGATAGGTAGGAATACGGTCAGAGTTGCCTCCCCTTGGAGCTAAAGTACTCCTGCAGATCCGAAACAAGACTGAGAAGAATGGTTTCAGTCCATTGGAGTTGGGAGGAGAGCAATTGTCCGGGTCCACATACATGTACCTCATGTCATCAACATCCATATGATTTCCCTTGTGAACCTTGTGCCTTTTCTTACGTGTGTGCTTAAGTCCAATCATACCAGCAAACTAGTTCTGGGAGCAGGTATACTTGGTGCCATTCGTCATCCAGGACATGGTTTTGGCATCCTCATCAAAATAGACAGTTGAAAAAAACTGAGCTATGATTTCCTATTTCAGGAGTACTGGAAATTCAGGAAGGTCTTGAGACCATGATGCTCACAGGCAGCCAGCACTTGATCGAGTAATGGATGCTTCCTTGTCTTCATGTGATCCCAATCCAGCCACTTCATCTCAACCACTGCATTCTTCATGCGTAGATAGGTGGAACGGTACCAGTTCGCATGAAAATGTGCATAAAAGCAAAAATCAAAAGCTTCTTTCTCACCATCATAGAAGTTAGTTAGCCTTGCCGCAGAGCAGGTCTCAGTGGAGGCATGAAGATAGTTCACCTTGTCACGGTCAGAGTTGCCCATTTCCGCCGGAGGATGCATGACACTGTCAACCTCATTTGTCTCTTCTGGCTCCTCTCTAGCAACTGGGGCTTTCAGTTTGGTGCGGCGGATCCGCCCAGCAGTGGCCTTCATCCTCTTTGGGGGGTTGGCTTTGGCCTTGGTCTTCAGCGGTCTTGGTCCTCTTTTCCCTCAAGGGGGATGCTTCCACGTCAGACATGCTAAGAAAATGTGGTGAGCAACAAGTTAGGAGGGAGTCAAAAAGAGGAATAGGGGTGAGAAGAATCAATGAAGAGTTCAGGTTTTTGAAGAAACTGCAGGTCATCGGACATGTCCGATAATCATCGGGCAAGTCCGATGCGTCGGACTTGTCCGATGACACACAGTTTTTCCAAAAACCTAGATCTTTCACGAATCCACCTACCACAAGTACCCAAACTTCTTCTACTCCACTAACAACTAACTAGAGCCAAACTCTATGGATCAAATACGCAAGGGAACAAGATTTGGCACTAGCATTAATCCACAACCCTAACCTTAAGGGTGAAACCAAGAAAGAGAGGGGATTAGGGTTAAACCTTGCAAAAACGATGGAGGATTCGACTACTTCGGTGAAGGAGGACCTCTTGATCTCCAAACTTGCTCCAATGTATGGTGGGAGAGGGAGATCGCCTTGGTGCCGCCAATGGGGTGTTCTTGAGGAGAGAGAACGTGAGGGAGATGAATGAGGAAGGTTTGACTGAAGGGGTAAGTCAGGCTAGGTTAAATAGGGTCGAACCCTAGACCGTCGGACTTGTTCGACAACTGTCAGACTTGGCCGACGCCAGAATGACTAGAGAGATTAGAGCCCAGCCAGGAAATAGTAGAGGATTTTTATTTTCTTTAAAAATAGTTTGATAGAAAGTCTTGACATCTTATGGTCAGCCAACAATCAACAAAGCATAACAATGGCCATATTTTGTCAAGATTCGATCTAGTGATCAAAAACCAGCTTCAATAGCACAAATAATAGGTTTTTTGACCTAAAACAATAATATTTTTTTTTGTAATAACAAAACAGTCACCATCCAGATGTGCACATTCTCTATAACACATTGCTAGAGTCAAGAATATTTAGTTCACTCCAAAGATAGCAAAATCTCTTCTCATCTAGGGGCTTGGTGAATATATCGGCAAGTTGATCTTCGGTTCTCACATGGCTAACTTCGATATCCCCTTTGATGGAATGATCTCTCAAAAAGTGGTGGCGGATATCTATATGCTTTGTGCGTGAATGCTCAATGGGGTTATAAGCAAGCTTTATGGCACTCTCGTTGTCACATAGAAGTGGAACACGGTTCACCTTGTAACCGTAATCCCATAGAGTTTGTCTCATCCAAAGTAGTTGTGCATAACAACTGCCAGCTGCAACATACTCCGCTTCGGCCGTGGAAAATGCAACGGAGTTTTGTTTCTTGGATGACCATGACACTAGGGACCTATCCAAGAATTGGCATGTCCCGGAGGTGCTCTTTCTATCTACCTTATCACCGGCATAATCCGCATCGGAATAGCCTAATAGGTTGAACTTTGAGCCCTTGGGGTACCAAAGCCCTAGGTTGGGTGTGTGAACCAAATATCTTAATATTCTCTTAACAGCCACCATGTGACACTCCATAGGAGCGGCTTGAAAACGTGCACACATACACATACTAAGCATGATATCGGGCCTAGATGCACAAAGATAAAGCAAAGAGCCGATTATGGAGCGATATACCTTTTGATCAACGGGTTCATCCTTTTTGTTAAGGTCGAGGTGACCATTTGTCGACATGGGAGTTTTGATGGGCTTTGCCTTGTCCATGTCAAATTTCTTCAATAATTCTTGCGTGTACTTTGCTTGACATATGAAGGTGCCCTCCTTGAGTTGCTTCACTTGGAAGCCTAGAAAGAATGTCAATTCTCTCATCATGGACATCTCGAACCTTTTGGTCATTATCTTACTAAATTCATCACAAAAGGTTTGGTTAGTAGAACCAAATATGATGTCATTGACATATATTTGGCATACAAAGATGTCATCACCAAAATGCTTAGTGAAGAGGATTGGATCGGCCTTGCCAATGAAGAAACCCTTTTTAACAAGAAAATCCCTAAGGCATTCATACCATACTCTCGGGGCTTGCTTAAGCCCATAGAGCGCCTTATGGAGTTTGTAAACATGGTTAGGATACTTAGAGTCTTCAAAGCCCGGTGGTTGCTCCACATACACTTCTTCCTTGATTGGCCCGTTTAGGAATGCGCTTTTCACGTCCATTTGATACAACTTAAAATCATGGTGAGTAGCAAAGGCAAGTAATATTCTAATAGATTCAAGAGTTGCTACGGGGGCGTAAGTTTCATCAAAATCCAAACCTTCCACTTGTGAATACCCCTTTGCCACGAGCCTTGCCTTGTTTCTTGTCACAACACCATCTTCATTTTGTTTGTTGCGGAACACCCATTTGGTGCCCACAACATTCTTGTTCTTTGACCTTTCCTCCAGTGTCCACACTTCATTTCTTGTGAATCTAAAAGTTCAACTCTTCTTGCATGGCCATCACCCAATCCGCATCCTCAAGTGTTTGCTCTACCCTAAATGGCTCCATAGAAGAGACAAAAGAGTAATGTTCACAAAAATTACTAACTCGACATCTAGTGATTACTCCCTTGTCAATATCTCCAAGAATTTGCTCGACGGGGTGATCACGTTGTACATTTTGATGTACTCTTGGGTGCGGTGGGTGTGAGCTTTCTTGACCACCATCTTTATCAACCACTTCATCATGTCTTTGAGAATCATTGCTTGATGCTTGTTCATGATTCCCAACATCTTGATCTTGACCACTTGCGTGATCTAATTCCTTATTCTCATTATGTTGGTTTTGTCTTGAGGGAGAGGGTTGACTTTCAATACTTGATGTTTCTTGTGGTCTCACATCACCAATGGCCATCCTTTTTATTACACTTCTAGGAGCTTCATCATCTACACCATCACTAACAACTTGCTCCCCTTGAGAGCCATTAGATTCATCGAATGTCACGTCACGTGAGATTTCAACACAACCGGTGGTTTTATTGAATACACGATAGGCATGAACATTCGACCCATAACCAAGCAAGAAACCTTCATCAACTTTTGGAGCAAACTTTGAAGTCTTGGGTTTCTTGTTTAGCATAAAGCATTTGCTCCCAAAAACACGAAAGTAGGAAATATTAGGCTTGTTATCGGTTAGTAGCTCATATGGCGTTTTCTTCAATAGTTGATGGAGATACAACCAGTTGGAGGCATGGCATGCGGTGTTGACGGCCTCGGCCCAAAAATGGTTGGACGTCTTGTATTCATCAAGCATTGTCCTTGCCATCTTAATGAGCATGCGGTTCTTTCTTTCGGCTACCCCATTTTGTTGAGGGGAGTAGAGTGCCGAAAATTCATGCTTGATGCCTTCTTCATCGAGATACTATTCAACTTGAGTGTTCTTGAATTCAGTGCTGTTGTCACTCCTTATTTTCTTGATCTTGACTTCATATTCATTTTGTGCTCTTTTCATGAACGTCTTGAGCACATCTTTTACTTCACCTTTATCATGCAAAAAGAATACCCACGTGAAGCGAGAAAAATCATCAACAATTACTAGACCATATTTATTACCACCAATACTTATGTAGGAGACAGGGCCGAAGAGGTTCATGTGCAACATCTCCAATGGCCTCGTGGTGGTCATCACATTCTTGGCGGGATGTGATGCTCCAACTTGCTTTCCCGCTTGGCATGCACTATAAATTTTATCATTCTCAAAACAAACGTCGGTTAGTCCTATGATGTGGCTGCCTTTTTGGAGTTTGTGAAGATTTCTCATACCAACATGGGCTAGCCTTCTATGCCACAACCATCCCATGTTGGATTTTGCTAGTAAGCATGTACCAAGTCTAGCTTCATCCATGGAGAAGTCCACAACATAAAGCTTTCCTTTAAGCACACCCTTAAAAGCAACCGAGCCATCACTCCTCTTATAGACGATCACACCACATTCGTTGAACAAACAATCATAGCCCATTTTACAAAATTATGAAATGGACAAAAGATTGAAGTCAACGTGATCAACAAGCATAACCTTAGAGAGGGAATATGAAGGAGTGAGAGGGACTTTACCATAACCTAGTACTTGTCCCGTTCCATTGTCACCAAATGTGATGTACTCATTTTTGTCATGACTTGGCTCGAATGACTTGAACATCTTTTTGTCTCTGGTCATATGATTGGTGCATCCACTATCAATCACCCAACTTGATCCTCCGGAGACATAGTCCTACAAAACAAATTAAGCTTTGTTTTCAGGTACCCAAATTTGCTTGGGTCCTTTTACATTAGTCACAAGCACTTTGGACACCCACACACAAGCTTTCGGCCTCTTGTTGCGTGGCCCAACATATTTGGCAAACACGCGTCCATGCATGTTTCTCATGAGCACATGTGAAGCATCAAAATCATAAAATAGTGCACAAGTAGCATTAGGCATATTACCATGAGAATCATTAACATGAGAAAGATGATTAATATTCTTGTTCTTGGCTTGCTTCTTTTGGTAAGATCCTTCCTTGGTGAACTTAAGGAATTCCTTCCCATTCTTGTTCTCCCGAGCATTATGCTTGGCACCCTCAACACAACCAATGCCATCCATGACATGTGGCATTCTAGTATATGTGTATGCACCTCTTGCATACTTTGCCTTCTCATCATTAACAACATCTTTCTCATGTTGTATTTTGCTTTCAAGAGTCTTTATTGCTTGTTCAAATCATCAATCAATTTCATATTAGTAGCACAAGCGTCAACATCAATATTATAGCATCTATCACATCCTTTGTTAGTAGAGGCATGAGAGAAATTATTTGAGGAGGATGTGAAAGTTGAAAGAATCCTATATTGTTCTTCAAGAGACTTATGAGTCTTTTTCAAATCCTCATACTTCTCTTGAAGTTCATCTTTAATGCTCTTGACATTTTCACAAGTATTTTTAATCTTAGTGAGAGACATAGTTAAGTCATTATTTTTCTCTCTCTCTTCTTCTAGGAGCTTCTCTAGTTCAAGGTTTCTTTTCTTTTCAAGAACAAGCAAGTCTTCTTGTTTCTCAAGTAGCTCCTCTTGCCTATCATTTTCTTCCTTTTGTTTTTCAAGTAATTCCATGAATTTAAGCATTTTAAGAAGTGAAGCATTAACATCATCATCATCATCACTACTACTAGCATAAGGGGAACGCTTGTGTTTAGATTTTGTTACCTTCGATCCTCTTGCCATGAGGCATTTGTGAGTGTTATCGTCATCATCATCACTCAAGCTCCCAAATAGAGAAGTGTTGGCGGGAGTGACGCCAATGGCTAGTATAGCAATGCCTCCCTTATCCGAGTCGGATTCGAAGGAGAAAGATGATGAAGAGGATGAATCATCGAAATTCCATTCTTGACCAATATGAGCTTCACCTCTTCTATGCTTCTTGTACTTCTTGTCTTTCTTGTGGTGCTTGTCTTTTCTTCTTTCATCTTTGTTCTTCCTTTTTGGACATTCCGCAATGAAATGTCCTTCATCACCACATTCATAGCAAGTTCTTTTTAATCTTCTTGCTTTGCCCTTATCAAAGCTTTTCTTCTTATAGCCATCTTTCTTGAGAAATGACTTGAATCTCCTCACAAGCAAGGCCATCTCATCATCACTATCCTCACTACTAGAATCAATCACTTTCTTTTTCTTTTTTTGTGTGACTTTGAGTGCCACATCCATTTTGTCACCATTTGCTCCCTCAATTTGCTTGATCAAGGCATTTATCTTGTTGGCTTGATCATTTTGTTGCTTTTGGAAAAGAAGCTTTCCAAGCACTTCATCGGTGGAGAAGGTTTTGAAGTTGTCCTTCTCTCTAATGTTTGAGCAAATGTTGTTGTCCCATGGTCTCAATGCTTGTAGTAGTCTCTTGTTGATATCTAGGTCAGTCATTTGGGCTCCTAGAGCTCTTCTTTGATTCACAATCCTCATGAGCCTATCATGAACTTCTTTTGGGCCTTCTCCCAGATCTATAATGAATAGGTGGAACTCATTTTGCAGTTCTTCAAGTCTTGCATCTTTGACGGAATCAATGCCCTCATAGATAACCTCAAACTTTCTCCATAGTTGGTTGGCATTCTTTATTCCGGCTACCTTGTCATACTCGGTGGCACTAAGTGCGGAAACAATTGCACTAGCAGCCACGGCATTACGATGAATGTTGATTTGATCCTTACGAGTTGGATTGTCTCTATTTTCCCACAAGAAATCATTCTCGGTTATATTTGCAACATGGGGACTCATGGATTCCAAATACATCATCATCTTGCATTTCCAATGATCATAAAATTGTCCATCAAAGTAGGGGAGTCTACCGGACCCTTCCCTAATGCGATCTTCTTTGAGATCATCATAATCAAACATAACATCGTTGTAGGCTTTTGGTAGTTTATCCTTATCACTATCTTCAATCCTTGGATTTTCTCCATGTGCATCACCCTCGGACCTTGCTTCGGACGATCCACTAGGCGGAATTTCTTTTCCCTTTGTCATCTTTATCTTCAAGCGGTTAAGCCTTCAAGAAGATCCTTGCTCTGATACCAATTGAAAGTGCCTAGAGGGGGGGGGGTGAATAGGCAATTATCCCTAAAATTCACTTAATAATAAAAGTCAAATGCGCAGTGTCGGACTTGTCCGACGGTTGTAGGAAAAGTCCGATGACTTGTCCGATGGCACAAGATAGAAAAGTAGATCGACCGAGTAAATGTTAAAACTAGTGTAAGGCAAGCTAGGAGTAGGTGAATATAAGCAAGGGAAAGTTGTAAAAATAAGGAGAGCAACTAGCAAGCAACCTACATAAGTTAATCTAAGAAATACGAAGCAAACCCTAACTAGCAAGTTAATGAGAAAGAACAAGTAAATGAGACACGAGTGATTGAAAGTACAAGCAAGGCACAAGATTTGTTCACCGAAGTTCAGCTCCACAAAGGAGCCTACGTCTCCGTTGAGGGATCCACAAAGGACCGGGTCTCTTTCAACCCTAACCTCTCCAAGTGACCACAAAGATCAAACATGGTTTTCCACTAGAAACTCCACAAAGGAGGGGTCAATACAAACTTCCCGAGGTGTCACCACACAAGTTGAGAGCTCTACGGACACCTCTAACCGTCTAGGGGAAGAATCCCCAAGAGTAACAAACATAAAAGTTGTCGGCGGTGAGGAACCAAGTGCTCAAGAGGATGAAAGCTTGGAGTCGATGGAGCACTTCAATCTTCTCTCAATCCCTTCACAAATCAAGAGTGGAATCAAGGGAGGAGATTTAGGGAGAGCAAAGTGAGCTTGGGAGTGTTTTTGAGTGGAAATGAGTGACCAACCGGCCACTGGGCGAAGAGGAGTTCTATTTATAGCCCAATAGAGAAAAGAGTTGTTGGAGACCCAATTTCTGAGATCTGTGTCGGACAAGTCCGATGGTCATCGGACATGTCCGATGAATCAAGGTGGCGCAGAAACTGGAGTCCGACAAGCTTGCCCGATGCCTCGGATAAGTTGGCCATCGGACATGTCCGACGACACAGGAGGGGCAGAGGTACTAGAATCTGATGGACTTGTCCGATGGCTCGGACAAGTCTTAGCCATCGGACAAGTCCGATGAAAATAGGATGGCAGAGGAACTGTACTCCGATGAAAGTGTTCGATGCGTCGGACTTCCCTCTGGTCATCGGACAAGTCCGATGACCGTCGAACATGTCCGATGACCCAAAGTGGCAGAGGTACTGGAGTCCGATGGACTTGTCCGATGGGTCGAACAAGTCCGATGATTTTGCCCTGGAAATTTTTGTATGGCCTAGAAATAGGAATTTTGCACTTAGTTCACCTCCGCTTCACACTTTTGTGTCCCTCTTAATAGTACGGCTTTTACTATACTCAAGATTTAAAATAAAATACTATGAACTTTATTCTTGAGCATATTTTGAATTTCATCTTGAAGCACTTTACCATCTTCTTTTCTCCCTTTCTGTTTATATGCTTTTAATCACCAAACTTTATACCATAATCTACACACGTGCTCATTAAAAAAATTAGTCCATTCTTAATTGTATTGGCGCCAATCACCAAAATAAAATTAGGAGGCTAGATGCACCTTTCCTTTCTTTTTGGTCTAGTACACTTTCTCCATGCGACTAAAGGCTTGCTCCTTCTATTGCTTTCTGATTTAGTCTAAATACAATGTCTTTTTGCTCTATCCACATAGAACAGTGACGGGCACATGTACTGTACACATTGCAAATGTGGGAAGAGATGTGAGTACAGAGTTAACAAGTTACAATCTGCCTGCATGGGTAAGCATGGAAGAAATAGAGGTGAGCTGTCTGTCTGCCTTATTCATAACCAGCGCATAATGCTCCACCCTAGGTTTTGTTGTCCCCATCGAGAGACCCAAATAGGTGAAGGATAGTTGACCAAGCTGACACCCAAACACCCCCGCAAGTTGTTGGACTTTGTGATCATCCATGTTGAGAGGTACTAAACAAGACTTGGCGTAGTTAACTCATAAGCCAATGGATTGGGAGAAAGATTCCAGTAGTGCTTTGAGGTAGTGGAGTTCCCGTTGTGAGGCTTTCAGGATTAAAATCGTGTCGTCTGTATATTGGATAATTGGGTACCCCGCTCCATCTCTAGGGGGCAAAGGGAGCTGAAACAAGTCTTGTGTGTGGGCCTTGTTAATGATGCACTGAAGTAATTCAGCATCAAAGACAAATAGCATGGAGGACATATCGTCCCCCTGTCACACCCCCCGTTTATAATGTAGAGTCTTGCCGGGGACACCATTTAGCAGGATTGAGGTTGAGGCAGTGTTCAAGATGCTCTCAGTCCATCTTAGCCATTCTCTAGAGAACCCAAGTTGCTCCATCATCGGAAGTATGGCACCGTGCTCTACTGTGTCAAAATCTTTTGTGAAATCTAGCTTCAGGACGATGAATTCTCGTTTTACAAACTCTTTGTTGTTTGTGGTTTCTAAGAGATTTTCTATTCTGAGTATATGGATTGTAAGATAATAAAAAAACAAGAAGCAATAATGTAACAATCACTTCCTCATTTTCTATATGAAACTATATTATTTCAATATACTAAAGTCTATCGACATGTATTAAATTAAGACGGGGGGAGAAGAACTTGCATCTGAGTTAGACTTCAAAAAAAGTGTCTCGCTATTGTTTGACCGTCACAAAGCCTCAAGAATGGACAAAATTGAAAAGTGATTTACACTACATAAGGGAAATGACCAACCGTGGCCTAAATGTAAAGCAATAATCATGAAATGAAAGAAGTGCATGTTCAAACAAAAAAAAAGGATGGGCCATGCTACGGTTTACATATTTTAATTTAAACTACACATTATGCAAATGCATAGATAGTGCTTCATAATCTTAAATAAATACTTTAAAAGGTGTAAATATTATAATATGAGACGTGGCGTAATAAAGACCATGGAGTTTTCTTGAGAATATTAGGTGTAAAAAAAGGAAAATTATAATATGAGATACTTGTATTTGTAATCCACTAGAGGCATACGTCACGAAGCTTATTACAACCGGCAAGAGGAACCGAGACAGTTCTAGAGTTTCTTCGTTTTTTTTTTTTTTTTGGCAAGGGAAGTTTCTTCATCTTGTACGCTAAGGTGTCAGGAAAGTGTATCTGCTTTAGATTCCTTATCGATGTGAATTTGTTAATAACTTTCTATAATTTTCGTTCGGACCGCCACACAGCAATACCCAGGCTGCAGATTCTTGCCCTGTTTTTCCTATCCCTCTGTATTCTTACCTTTTATCCTAGCAAGTTGAGGTCGTTCACCCCTCATGTGTACACCCGCATCGCTCATGTCGAGCGGCACTGCCGAGTAATATTCTCGGTCCCAGAGCTAAGGGCTGGCGCCGATCGCGTCCCCTTATGTTGCTGTTGCCCTCTGATGTACAAAAAAGTATTGACCTATTTTTTTCTAAAAAAAAACTGACTAGAGCGATCCTTGACTTAGTAGACATGTTCCATCTTATTCTGCCCTCCCTTCATCATCACCCAACTGACGATCCTGTAGTTCCGTCTCTGTTGCACGTGAATTGCGAGAGCCAACACCAGTCCGACGAACGGAACCCCAACCCCCACGGCAACGGCTTTCGACGAGTAGAAGCCAAGGCGCGTGTTGGAGACCCTCATCCGGGTTCACCACAGGCGGCCGGAGGCAGCCGTGGACGTGCGGCAGCAGCCACGCGAGTGGCCGGCATGCAGTTGACGCGCCAGACGGCGTTCCCGATGTCCTGCGGCAGCAAGAACCACACCTCTGCGACGCCGAGATACCGCCCGACGACGACGAGGCTCAGAGTGTACATACGCGGGGTGCTCCCCTGCGCTTGCTTGTACACGACGACGTCGGGCACAACGGACATGAGCCAGTGCTGGGCGAGCTCGAAGAACAGGCCGCAGGAACACCGCGAGGTTGTACACGACCACGGCTCCATCGCTCGGCACGTGCCACGGATCGAGCAGTGACCGCGCCCGGAGCGCTGGTCGCGGTAGACGATCGGTGGTCCGGTCGAAGTGGAGAGGGTCGCTGCCGTCGGAGTCCCTCGTGCTGGCGACGCGCACCGTCGCCACGGGGTTGATCAGCGCAGCCACCGCGTCGTGGTTGGCGGGTACGCCACTATCACCTCCATGGAACAGTCCGTTCTGTCTTCAAGGTCCTCTCTGCTCGTCGTGGATCATGGACGTCCAAGCATCCAAAATCAAACGCATCCGCTCTTCGGCTGGGTTGTACACGCCTTCCAACGAGGACCGACTTCAAATCGAAGAATTTCCAGCTGGAAGCCGTGAACTCGGCTGACACGTTCAGCAGCACCTCCTGCTTCGCCACAACTTCAAACACACTCTGCCTCTCCACACCGTAGCGTGCATTAAGTTGTCCGGACCGGAACGGCATGCCAGGCTGCTCACACAGCTGGTGCGGGGGGGATGGTAGGGTAAGTTCCAACGAGCGAACCAATTGACAGGAGTTCGGTGGCCTGGTTGACCTTCGTGTAGTTGTACGCCACGTGCATCATCTCCCCCGCGCGGCCAAACTGCTGCTGCCAGTGGTACGTGCATGGGGCTCAACAGCTGCCGGAATGAAATCGGCGGAGACTGACTGCTGACTCGCTGAGGTTATCTGTCCTGACGAAGCTCTGGTTACTACCTTGTAGACTGCTAGTGTCGATGGATATGTAATTAGCGGCGTTTGCATCTAACGGATTACAAATACTACATGTCTATTTGATTTTGTAAATTCCTTTTCTAATATCTACTATTATTAAGAAAACTTCATGGTCATTATTATTCCACGTCTCATATTATTATATGTACACAATTTACTTTTTAAGTATTTAAGTATATGAAGCACTAATGTGCATTTGCATATTGTGTAGACTAAATTAAAAATAAGTGTAACATATCATTTATTTGAAACATGTACTTTTTCATTTATTAATAATGTATTATATAATATTTAGCCTGTAGATGGTCATCTCCATTGTGTAGTGTAAATCATTTTTATTTAATTTGCCAATTCCCAAGGCTTTTGTGATAGTCAAACCAGGATCAGATGTTAATTTTCAATCTCATTCCGATGCAACTCTCTCTCTCTCTCTCTCTCCTTAATGTAATACATGTTGATAGACTTATCAAATAAATTTTAGCTTATATATGTAGTATATTGAAGTAATATAGTGTCAAAGTGGTGCAAGAGGACATTGGCACCATCAGATCGCAAGATGAAGCTCTAGTGGCATAAAAAAGGTGTTAACATCACACCATATGAGAAAGTTTTACAAGAAAGTTTTTCTATATCAACTGATGGTTCGGCTAGGGATTCAACCATTGGCCAACAATATTATGAGAGAACGGAGAAATCTAGCACGGTCTCTCTCTCTCTCTCTCTCTTTTTTAATGTAATACATGTCAACAAACTTACCAAATAAGTTTTATCTTATATTTGTAGTATATTGAAGTAATATAGTGTCATAGTTATGCAATAGGGCACTGGCACCATCAGGTCACAAGAGGAAGCTCTAGTGGCACAAGAAGTTATTGACACCACACTGTATGAAAAAATTAAACAAGAAAGTCTGGCTATAGCGACCAAACGATTGGCTACATCTTTGACCAGTGGGTAGCAATAGGATAAGACAGTGGAGAAATCTAGCACAGACTCTCCATCTATTGGAAGTTCAAATAAATTTTGATAATCATCCTTAAATGTTATATTTATGTTAGCAAATTTGGATTCTGTGTGCTACATGATGTCTTAGAACAATTCAGTAAATTGCTTTAGAAAGGTAAGTAGGAAAGTTTTAATTAGCGTGCCTAGATCAATTTGAAAAAGGCAAGTTTTTAGTTTGTGATCATTTATCCCTCTCTATATAGAAGTATGGAATTCAACAGTCTCAGTAATAAAATACTAGCTTTTATAAGCTCAAATCAGACCAATAACATTGGGTACATGTAACAAGATTTCATAATCTATTTTTTGAACATGTTTAAATTGTAATAAACTCGTCTTTCAAAATTAAAGATGACTCGTGACACATTTCTGCAAAACAAATATACTGGTGTCTAACATTTTCTCACTAAAATATTTTATCATGCAATATTACATTTTAATTCACCCTATTTAAGTGTTTATATATGCTGACTCAAGCGTTCACTACTAACATGACTGAGCTCAAAACCACATAAGTTAGTCGTTGTAGTGGTCTACCATCTGTAACTCAAAATAGTGCCACTGATTCTAGTACTTGTAACAATTATTTGTAGTCGTTCAACTACTCATGTTTGAGAAATTTTAGATAGAGAAGTGCTCTGGAATGAGTGTGAAAAGAAAGTAATATATTGCTAACAATGCAACATTTTTTTTAATATAAGCTTACTCCATCATGGATTAGACAAAAAAAAAAAACAATAATGCACAATGAGAAAGTTATTCTGGAACTCCTCAATCATGGCCGAAGTTGGATTGTATGTATGCCTTTCAGTTTTTTTTTCGTGTGCATTCAAGACGACAAGCATTAGTGATCTGTTCACTCGTTCTGCTATCGGGGTTCAGGGCCTCCAGTGCGAGCCAACAGGCGGGATGGACAACGACACGGAAGCCGCGAGGGTGTTGACCATGTTCCCGCTCGTGAGAGCACCACCAGTCCACGTCGGCACAGCAGATAGCGGCACGACGCTGTCGGCCGAGCCGCGGAGGGCATGTGGAGCGCGTCCACAAGGCGGCTCTGCTGCATGGTGGCGTTCCGCGGCGTCGGACGAGAGGCGGCAGGCCACCACCGGGCGCGTGAGACCGGCCTGCATGTCTCGACGACTTTCGCCGTCACTCGACTTCTTGTTGCACGGATCGAATTTCTGTTGCTTGGTACTTAGAGCATCTTCGATGCGCTCCTAAACAGGGATCTTATTTTAAATTATAAGAGAAGAAAGCAAAACATCAATTCCTCTCATATAGATTTTATTTTTTATGTTCTCTCAAAATTTGATCTGAGACCCTAGGAATTGGATCCTTTTATCCACCCTCCTACCCGCGGATCCCACTACTTTTTTCATTTTCTTTTTTCTTTTTTCCTTTCTTTTTCCTCTGCTCTGGCTCTCGGCACTGGCCTTCACCCCGCCTCCGCAACTACTGTCGCCGCCGTCGCCATCGGTCAGCCCTCCCCGAGGCCCGCCCCTGGCCTTCACCCTTCCCCTCGCCGTCGAACCCACCGCCGGTGAGCCCGCCCCGACCGGATCTACACCCGGCAGGGTCAGAGGCGCCGCGAGCTCGCCAGCACCGTGAGCTCCCCTCGTCGGCAGAGGAGTTGCCCCCTTCTTGCTCGCCGGTGGAGCCGGAAGGTGACCCCGGGCGCGGACGCGGGCGCCGGCGGAGGGTGGCCCGAGCACAGGCGGCGCTGACGGAGGGCAGCCCGAGCGCAGGCAGCGCGGACAAGAGCTGCCGCCGCTCGTGACGCGGGCCACCTGCCGCCTCTGCCGGCCTCGTGATGCTGGGGGCGAGGAGCACGATGCCGCGTCGAGCGGGCGGGAAGCGGGCCGCAGCCGTGGCGGCGAGCGGGCTCAGGCAGCCGCGAGCAGGGCGAGGTTGATTATAGTTTGACGTAGGCCCGTACGTACGAAATACGCAATGTACGTCTGCCCCGACGCATTGCCCAAGGTGCGGACGCCACGATGCCAAAGCGGAGAAAGCTTTTCCCCCGTGCACGACAACCAGCATATATATAGTCGCATATATAGAGACAAGACAACGTATACGCCGACGAGGGATCGCACCCCGCGCACACACTTCGGTCTCGTGAGTTGAGTTGGTTCCACCATGCACTGTCTCTTCCGCCTCCGGGATCTCGTCCTTTTGCTCTCCAAGCTCATATGGGAACTTATCGGCCTCCTCTGCATGACCCTCAGCTTCGGTATGATAATGTTTATGAGCTACAGTATAACGACGTGGGACCAATTCTGGGACGAGGACCCCGAATTCCCGCTCTGTGCACGACTACTACAAATATCACTTGTGCCCCTCCTGCTGGTTGGCACCTTTTTTTGGTTATGTCATCGTTGCAATCTTCCTTCACGTGCTCGAGCGCTGGCGGCAGCTCCGGGATGATGGCCATCATAGTGAAGGCGCCGTCGAACGTCTGGCGGCGCAACCTAAGGAGAACGAGCTGAAGGCGGTGCACCCGCGCTCTCGATCTCAGGAGCTCGGATATTTTGTTTTGGAAACCATTTTGTTTCTCTCCATCGCCACCGTTGCTTTTATGTCCGCGGTGCTTACCACCTGCGGCGGGGTCATGTGTGTGTGGGAGGCCGAGGAAGTCGCGAGCGCTCTATGCACGACTACTACTAGAAATTCCAGTTCTCCTCCTCATGCTACCGTGTGATATCTTAACAGGCAATCTCCTCTTATCGGCCTTCCTTCACGTGCTCGAGCGCTGGCGGCAGCCCCAGGATGGCTATCATAGTGACGGAGCGGTCGAACGTCCGGCGGCGCAACATAAGGAGGATGAAGTGCCACGGGCAACCATCGTCGGGGCCTACTACTACAAGATGGGTTATATAGCCGGTTGATTCCTTTGTCATGTCATACAATACAGGTGTGAAGGTTGAAAGAACAATCCCAGCTTAAATGTTTAATCCTAATTAATGTGAGCAATCAAGATTAAAATACCAATTAAAAGTGTAAAATAATCAATTTAGCGAATAATAGAGATCAAACAAATCAAATAAAAGTTAACAGGGTTATCCATACTTCGACCATACCATACTTAAGGGTAGTAAAGTAGATTTTATCTTTTTTCCTATTTTCTCTCAGGATGTGAGATGATGACACTTCTCAAATTGATGTCGCTAGGAAAACAAATCTAGTTCAAAATTGAACTAAATTGTTGTCATAACGGCAATAATTTTATAAGAAAGAGAATATTCATTTAGTAGTACTTTCTTTGGTCCCAAATCTCTATAACTTATTAATTAAGGTGCGGTCGTCTACTTCGTGTACATAAAGTTAGAGATTGAATCCAAGTCGGTTTTATACCTTCCATATTAAGCACCGACTTTTAAAAATCATAACTCTCACGTCTGGCGTCCAAATGAAATAAACTTGGACTCTATCTCGTAGCTTTCAAAAAGTTTTACAACTTTCGTATTCAATGGATTCACATATTCGAAAGTCTTTATGTCCAAATATACGATAAAAAAATATTTGTTTCGATTCGGACTCCTCTACACACATCTCTTTGCGGGGTCTATATCTCATAGCTCTAGAGTCTAAATAATATGATACATATATGTTCCGAAAAGCTCTCGACGAGGTGTACAACTTTTGTAGTCACACATTTTCTATTAGAGCACGTCTTGAAGTCCAAAACCGTGATACAATATAGTGTTGTTTCTGGACTGCGTAAATTGTTTTTTCCTTTCGGATAAACCTTCTAAAAATCCTTAGTCATTGGATCATGACCTTGGACTTGCATGTTGGATTTTATATACGTACAGAGGTATCTTGTAGTTGCCATGGGCTTGTGGGAAATCCGGAGTCGGGCTTCATATCGCTACTTCTCATTTTTGAACCTTTTTAGTGTTATTTCACCTAATTATGCAACATCTCAAATAACACTACATGTCAAAATCGTCAATATTAGAGATAAAAAAATATATTTATATTAAGAATATGGTGAAAAATGGTGAGAAAATGATTACTTCTACATATAAAATGATACACTAAGAAACATCAACAGTAATATAAATATGAGTTTTCATGTAAAAATATTAATAATATTTATATATGTTTAATAAATATATTATATAAATGATTTTTTATTTAAAATATATAGAGTGTTTTATTTTTTTTTAACCCGTTGTAACGCACGGACACTTTGCTAATAAGTTTTGATTTATAGTTTTGTTTCGAGAACAGGGCGAGGCAGAACAAGCTGCACCGTATGATGTTTATGTAGTTTTGTGTTGGTCTGCGAAATGTCATGGAACTATGGTCTTTGTTCCTTACTAACCACGAAATTCTTGTTGCAAATGCGTCAGTCATAGCATGGGGGAGGATCGATGAAACCCTTTAAATAAACTAACTATAATTTCTCACTGCATTCCACCAGACCAATAATCATCGTTTGTCGACTTAGGCCCGTACGAAGTGCCCAACGTTTGTGCCGGGCATCGCCCAACAAGGAGCGGACGCCACGATGCCAGTTCTGAGAAAGCCCGTGCACGACAACCAGCAGCATATTATAGTCGCATATAAAAGACAACGATGCGCTGAGGCATCGCACCCGCGCTCGATGGACTGCCTCTTCCGCCTCCGGGACCTCGCCTTCTTTTTCTTGGAGCACATCGGGGTACTCGTCATCGTCACTATCGGCCTCACGAACACGACGCTGTTGATCTTTTTGGCGGTCAGGTCGGCGCGGGAGACCGACCAAGGCGCGCTCTATGCGCTGCTTCGAATTGGCGGGTGTGTCCTCATCGCCCTGCCGTTCGTCATCTTCTACGGCTGCCTCCTCTTCTCGCTCTCCCAAAAAGCGCTGGAGCGCTGGCGGCTCGGGTCTGGTGCCGTCGATCGTCCGGCGGCGCAACGCGAGGAGGACAAGCTGATGGAGCTGCCACACGAGACGCCGTATGTGTCAGTGGCCGCCGCCGTCGTGGTCGAGGTCTACGAGCACGACGGCCATGGGGGCGGGCCGGCGGCGCTGGAGTGTGCAGTGTGCCTCGGCGAGGTGGAGAAGGGGCAGATAGCCCGGCGGTTGCCGGCGTGCCTGCACGTGTTCCACCATGAGTGCGTCGACCGGTGGCTTCGCGATCACACCACGTGCCCGGTTTGCCGGTGCAGTGCCCACCAGCCTGACGCAATGGTGTGAGTCTGTGTGTCACGTTCGCAGTCCATGTATGTGTTTGGGTACTCATCAATCTCTAATATCTCGCGGCAACATGTCATCGCATCAGCACCACAAATTAGATGTGTAACTAGTCTATCAACCCACGCATCAAGAATATCCTTGGATCATTTGGTTATGGAAGTTGAGCTAGAAGCCCGTAGCTCAACATCCGTCCATAAATTGATTTATTTTGATAATAAATCTAGTTAAAAATCTAGAGAAGGGACGGGGTATTCACTTAGTCTACCTTTCGGGCCAAAATAAGTTGATTTATAATTTTGTTAGGCGAAGAAGATGGAACGCACGAACAAGCTACAGCGCATGTGCTAAGAGCATCTCCAGCATGGCTCTTAAAGATACCTCCCACTCTATTTTTTAGAGTCTAGACTAAAAATCAACTCCAGCAGAGCAACTATTTAAACTCATTTTAGTAGGGCTCTCAAATCACTCCACCAAACTCATAGGTTTTGAAGCTCTCTCAACATTAGGTCCCACCTTTTTTTTAATTTTTTTCCCCTCTTTCTCTTTCTCCACTCGGCACCCGATGTCTCCTCTCTCTTCACTCTCGTCTCCACAGTCGGCAAGGCCCTAGCCGCCAACCGCCACCGCCGGCATGGGCCCACCTCTCCTCTCGTCGACTCAACCTGGTCACCGCCTTCATCCCCTCGCGCGTGGCCAAGGCTCGCCGCCGCCCCTTCCCCCACTGCACAAGATCCAGCCGAGGCGTGCGTCGATGGCGTCTCGGCGGGCAGGGCGACTGCACCACGCGGACGCGGAGCAGGGTCTGGCACGACATCGGGTGGAGCGGGGGAGCGCGGGCGATGGCGTCGGGGGCAGAGCTTAGACGACGACGTCGAGAGCAGAGCGCGGGTGATGGCGTCGGGAGCGAAGCGCCAAGCCAACCCACAAGCGGACGGTGTCGGGTGCGGGCGGAGCGGGCTAACATATGGTGGCGGGTGTGGGTGGGCGGGGCCCCGACACGAGCTAGATCCAGGCGCGGGTGCGGTGCAGGCTTCGGCGGGCCGAGCGGCAGTGCGGGCTTTGGCGGCACGGGCATGGGTGCGTCTCGTTTCCTTCCTCGGTCGTCGTGCTCCAATGTTCGACGGAGGGAGGGTCTTCAATCGCCTGCGGCGGCCACCACCGCTGAGCGTCGGAGCGGGCAGGGAGCTTCGAGCTCTGTTTGTAGATGAAAGACTGACAAGTGGGTCCTGCGGTTGAGACGAAAATGAGAGCTCAAGAATGAGCAATATTGTTGGAGTTGAAGGTAAAAAATGGAACTCGGCTCTGAAAATAGAAAATAGGTGGCTACGTTTGAGAGGTACGAGATGCTCTAATGGATGCTGTCGTAGATTATGTTTATGTACTTCTCTTTTGGTCCGTAAAATGTCTTAAGAAATTAAACTATGGTCTCCGCTCCTTGTTATTAACCACGGATTCATTTTGCAATTGCGTCTCAGTCCTAACATGGAGAGTATCGACGAGACCCTATAAACAATTTCTTACCGCAGCCTGACAGATCAATCGTAGTTTGTCGCGGTAGCAGGCTCGTTCGAAGCGGCCAACTTGTGCCGGGCATCTCCCAAGGAGCGGACGCCGCGATGCCAAAACTGAGAAAACCCGTGCACGAGACAATACAGCAGCCGGCTAACGCAGCATAGTCGCATATATAATCAACGATATATATATATATACGCCCAGGAGTCGCACCCGCGCTCTCGGTCTCATGAGTTGGTGATGACCACCGCGCCATGGACTGTCGTCGTCGTCCCTTCCTTGTCCAGCTTCTCGTCTTGTTTCTTGAGGTACTCTTCTTAACCAGCTGCTTCACGTACATGGTGCTTGACACCTACGAGGTGGCCACGTCGTTGGTGTGGGAGGAGGCCACCGAAGCTGGGCTCTATGCCCGGCTACTAGATATAGCATGTGTCCTCATGCTGGCGGGTGACGTCTTCGCCGCCTGCCTCCTCTTCCGCTACGTCGTGCTCGATCGCCCGCTGGCGGCGGTGCAACGTGAGGAGGACGAGCTGCAGCCGGCGGTGCCACGACGAGAGCCGGCGCCGTGGATGTCGGTGGCCGCCACCATCGTCGTCGAGGCCTACGAGCACGACCAGGCTGGGGCGCCGGCGCTCGAGTGCGCAGTGTGCCTCGGCGAGGTGAAGAAGGGGCAGACGAACAGCCAGCTGCCGGCGTGCCTGCACGTGTTCCACCATGACTGCGTCGCCCGGTGGCTTCGCCGTCACACAACGTGCCCGGTATGCCGGTGCAGCGCCCTGCAGACTGACGCGATGATGTAAGAACGTGTGACGGCATATGAATCGCACAGTCGGTACACGTGTGTTTTTTGGCAAGCTATACTCAGTCTCGAATATCTCGCGGCAACATATCGATCAGCGATCGAATGTACTCCACGTTGTTTTTCTCGGTTTCTCTTGACGTGTAGTGAAGACAGTTCCAACATTTACACGGGAACTGAAGATATGTATAGAAAACCAATATTTAGGTCAAAACATCAAAACTAATTCATAAAAGGATAATTCCATATTCTACTATCTCAAGTATTACTTTCACATTTGAAAAATCACTCCGAGTATGTATAAATACCTATTTCTTATTTTGAGTATATCCATATACTCACTATAAGATATCCCTAATGTGATGACAATGAATAAATTTCAAACGATCTCCTATTTTCAGCACATGATCTGATATCACATTTACTGGCAATAACAATGAGTATGACATATAAAAGTGAGATACTCACATACTGGACTTACTTACCATTTTGAATAGTCTAGTATAATCACACGCTCTATGTATATAACTAAGTATGATAAAATACTTTATTTGTAAGATATACATATGTGGTAGTAGGAAAAAAAAGCTTCCGATACCAAAAAAAAATTATATATATGAAAGATTAACAAAAATCTAAACAAATGTATATGAGCGTACACGAGATCGGAAAGAAGCGTGAATAAAAAATTTTAAAGTCCAAACACATTTTCATTTGAGAGACAAAAATTGATGGTATTCTTCCGTACTATTAACATGCCAGGTAAGACAGATTGCTCTTTTTGTTGCGAGGAAAATAGTGTTTGACGATATTTTGTACAGTTTCAATCAGCTGTGCATGATCAATCATATGTGTCATTCAAAAAGTAAGGAACAACTAGCCTTTCTGAATGGTGGAGGAAAGCGGCTCGGAGGCTGGATAGATCAAGGAGGAAGGACTTCCACTCCCTTGTCATGCTCACGGCTTGGCAAATTTGAAAAAATATGCGTCTTCGACGGAGCGCAGCCGCACGCACCGCAGCTTGTTCAGAAGGTCCAACAGAAAGCCGCGTTGTGGAAGTTAGCAGGAGCGAGGAAACTGAGATTAGCTTAGTCCTCTATGATAACGGTTTGTTTGTTTCATGTAACGGGCGCGTTTATAACTCCTAACTAACCCCGGCCAGGGTATGGTATTGTATCTTAGTTTCTTTTATTCTCCTATTTAATACAATAACACGCAGCTCTCCTGCGTGTTCGAGAAAAAAAAAAGTAAGGAACACAAGATGCCAAGGAGCAACGTGTCTGTCTAGTACACGTATGTGGTATGCGTGTATACGTATTCTGCTGAGATGGCACTTGGGGCAGGCCCACGAGCCAGCTAATAGCAGTGTCTCGAATATGCGCGAGGGAACAATTTGTTACGTTGATGTCCCATGCACGAGTAAGCTCATGTATGGGTCTGCATCTGACTAACCCCACAAGCCAGCTTAGTTAGAACCATATTCCAGATACGTGATAAGCTCATAAGGCGATTAAGCAAATAATCTCGTCACGTACCCGTTAAGCTGATAGGTGGGCCCCCTACATATGCTAGCCCTCAACTCAGCGACGAAGCGAGAACGAGCAACGACGTCATCGCAGCATATGTATGCGCGGCAGTCTTATCTAATGCAATCTCGTACAACAAGACTCTATCTGATTCAAACGGCAAAGCGAAACTATAGCTTGCTCTCCGCGTATCTCGCAAGCACGGAACAAACTTGTAGCGGCGCATGCAAGCGCACCTCTCCCGTCGCTTACCCTAATCCCTGCCTATATAAAGACCCTCATCTTTACGCTACGGGGGAGAGAGGGGATAGAGAGGAGGAGACCCCCATCGGCAAACGCCGAGACGATGGAGAGATGATAACAGGCACTGCACTCAGGGATTGAAAACTCAGGGATTGAAAAATCATTTGAACCATAGAAACTGCTCCGGGCCGGTTTAGCGAAAACCGGTAAAACCGGTCAGCTAGTCGGTCAAAATTTAAAAACGAAAGCATTTGTATCGGAAACTGGCTAGCCGACCGATTTTCTTGGTAAGCCGAGTGTTTTAACCGGAATCGGTTTGATAGTCTCAGAAATCGGAATTTAAGTAAATAAATAGAAAAGGAGGCGAAACATGGTGCAAAAATAATAAAACTTTTGGCATGAAGTTTGCTAAGTATTTTTGACAGGCTTAGACATACTTTATCAACATATAATCCATAGAACACTCATAATATAAATTTTACAAGAATTTAAACATAGTTCATACATGTCCATTTAAAAGTACATAGATAAATAGAACATAGCTTATGTAGTAATACAAGTGATGCAATGACCTTGTACACTCAAAATCATGGTGCCTCATTCCAATTGTAACATGCCCGGTTGTACTCCTCGGTAGACATGACCGCAATCTCACGTTCGCGCAACAAATGAATGTAACCAGACGTTGTGTCACTAGTTGGGATAAATAAAGACTCACTTTTCTCAGGGGAGAGGTAGGATCCGTACTGATGTTGCCTACCCTTGCCTCTGCCATGATCCGTAACGATCCTTTATGATTGTGGAGCGCCATGATCTTGATCTTAGGTAGCATGTGTGAAGTCTTCCTCACCTATAAATGGAAGGCTGGAGTTAGTGATTAATGTTGTGAACTTAATAAATATTACAACAAGATATTTGACCTATGAACTGAAGAGTGAACGGTGGAACCGTCCTATCACCCACGTCACCCGCGTCGTCATCTGAATCAGATTTGGAGCTACTATCATCCGACTCTTGGTACGACGGGCTCTTTCTTGGATCTTCACTAGCAGTGGACTCATCACTGGAAATTGGTTGTGGATCAATAATTTTCTTCTTTTTCGGATTAGGTTTCCTTGGAACAGCTTTATATTTCCGCTTGGACTTATGCAAGACACGCTGCAACTCCTCATCATCCTCATCGTCCACATTCCCTTCGACGGCAATTTCCTCTCTTCTCAACCTCTCTTGTTGACTGCCCCTCCTCTTATCGGCAGTTCTATCCAACTCAAGACGGAAATAATCACGAACCTCCGCTGAAACAAGAGTGCAAGACATAACATTACTTCCACGTCCTGCCAAGTGTTCTTTGAAACGAGTGGCACCACCCCCCTTCTTCCGTGTCTTGTAATACTTGCATGCAAAGCCTGGATATATATTCTCTCCATGCTCCCAAACGATATCGCTTTGACTACGATCCGCCATGGTCTCGATTTACCCTATGCATATAACATGTGCATTTTCTAATTAAAATCCTTATATTATCTAGCTACCTATACTGGTTAATAAAAGAAATAAAGCTCAAAAAAAGAAAAAAAAAACCCAACACTTACCTTCTTGTAAACCGACGTAAGGGACAGCTGCCGTCCTGCAGACTCGGCAAACCGACGCATGGGAGCGGCTAGCCGCCACCCATAACCGGCTCGCCGAGCGGTAATCGACCGACGCCCCACCTTCCTCGGCTAGCCGCCCAAACCGCTCGGCTAGCCGGAGATCTTGACAGTTGCCGGTGCTGCTCGCCTGGTCACCGACACCGATTTGGAATTTTGGGGAGGATTAGCGAAGGGGGTGGCGATTTGGTGAGGAGTGAGCTTCGGGTCGCGCAGGGAGTTAGGGAGAAGAGAAAGAATGAACCGTGGGGGGTAGGGAGAAGAGGATAAGGTGAGTTTTCTTTTTTCTTTTTCTTTTTTTTCATTTCATCTTTCTGCAATTTTTATCCCAGTCAAACTTTTTTAATTTTATAAGATTGTTTCATCATAATTCAAAGGTTTTTCTCTAGTTTTTTGTCATATTTTTTAATACAAATTTTTTCAAATTTTCAAAAATTTGAATTTCGACCGATCGAAAACCGGTTATCCGGTGAAACCGGACCAGGCCGGTTTTGCTGAAAACCGCGGTTTTCGACCGGTCGAAAACCGGTTGTCCGACAAAACTGGACCAGACCGGTTTTGCCGAAAACCACGGTTTTCGACCGGTTTCCGATGGTTTTTGAACCCTTGCCTTCACTGCAAGGAGAAAAACAGGGGCACCGGAGGGAGGCCTATATCGGCAGAAAGAAGACGCAAGATGCAGTAGCCAGGCCGGCTGCCGGTGACAACGACGGCCGTGACACAACGGCGTTGTTTCCTACTGTGAAGCTACTACGGGAAATCAACGTTTTACCAAGTATCAAAAACACTCGGCAAAGCCCCGAAAACATTCAACAAAGAGTTCTCGGTAAAAAATGTGCCGACAAAGAGCTCTTTGCCGAATGTTTTCTATTGGACACTCGGTAAAAACTTTGCGTCAGGACGACATACGGCAAAATAAAGTTGCCGTTGACGCTCGCCCATGGAAGCGCCGGCGGCCCACGTAGCACAAGACGAAGCGCTCCGAGATTGACAAGACTGAAGTCGCCAAGCCCAAGAACCGACGTCACTCAAGCCGCCAACGGGACAGAGTCCAAGGGGAGGCGCCTATGCAAAGGTCGGAGATGAGCCGTCGGAGACGACGCCGAAGGCTGCTGAAAAGACGGTCGAGGCGGACGTCACCAAAGCCGAAGATCAAGGGCGAGATGCTGCCACACCGGAAGATGAGCTGCTGCTGTGAAGACCGATTCCAAGCTGTAGAAGACGTTGCTGTGAAGACAAAGCTCTAGTTGATCAGATTCAAGTTCACGTGTGCATGACATAAGTGTTGCGCGTGTGCATGTATACACGTTCCTATGCTGTTGAGAAGCTATGAGCCAAGCAAAGTTTTAACACGAATGTGCGCCTCAACGCGAGCGTGCGCATGGGCATCATCTAGCCTGCGCGTTTTCTTCCGACTACCTCTTTCCTTCTCTGATGACACTGCCGAGTCACCGCATCGGACAAGCCAAACATCGACGTGCATGTTCCTCTTCAACAACCATATCTACACTGTGTCGTACGTGACCGACGAGACCGGACGACTAGGGCGGGTGCTGCCAACGTGAAGGCCGCGCTATAACCGGCTCATGGACCGACGAGGCCATGGATGATGCCGACACTCTATCTACACTACCATCAACACACATGCATAGAGAATGCGAAGTGAAGACCGAAGACGATGACTACACGCAGCTTAATCGGAGGTTCTCGAACAAGCTTGACTCACCAAGGTAATTAACTAGGAGCTTTTTGAGGCCCTAGGAACCAAGAAGACCACGTCGCACGAGTGAGATGGCCGTCATCAGGCTATGAAGCGCACACATGTGGAAATTATTTGTATTTGTATTATTAAATATAAATGAATATGTGTTTTCTTCTTTTGTCTTTTTGTGTACTTAGTACATTGACACGTCCGTGTTATATTTATTTTCCCCTGCGGCAGTGTCAGGGAGGTCCGCCTAGTCGGCGCGATTTTTCCGCCCGAACAAATAGAACTTTCAGATATTACACACCTGAGGTCATCTGCTTAACACACACCGACGCACACAGGCGCCACACCACCGTATGTGCTTCATCATTGTTAGTTGTGCAAGCTCATGCGCTACATGATTATGTTCTGTTTCACATGTTTTACTACGAAATCCGACAACAGTTTACAAATTTTAAATTTTGTAAATAAAATGAATGATTAAACGTAAATATAAAAATTAATTGCATCAATAATTAAAATCCGGAGGGAGTACTTGACAATAAAACGTAAACAAAACTTGAAAGAGTTTATATTCTTAAACAAAGCAACCACTGACGTGTAATCTACATCTAGGATAGCCTTCTCTTTGAACCATTCTACAGCTAGATTTATACATTTTCTTTAGCCGCCACAACCAGTACTGGCCACAACCTCGTCTCCTCTGCATCTCCAACGTCGAACAAGGACACACCATGAATAAAAAAGCACTTTGCCCACTGAATCTCTGATCACCACGCTTATACCTACCAGTGGATTCAGTCGAAAGCAACATTATATTGACATTTATTCTGATCCACCCATCCATCCTGAGCCGCTGCCACTTCATTCGCACAACCTGCTCTGGCTTGCCGGTAAGACTGAATAATCACACATTCAGTGGGACAGTTTAGGCTTGGGGCATGTTTGCAGTTGGCAAGTTGAAGGTCAAAAGCCGCATACCAGGCACCGGCCACTTTAGTTTTCCAACCACTGCCAATTCTAGAAAGGCAACCATACGCGTCAGCAGCTTGGTGCCTACTGCATAAAAAATTGAGCTTGATAAGCAAGCGCAACCGAATGACTTATGTGAAAGCTACTACGTACGTGTGCACCGGGCGATTAAAAAGAGCAAGGTGAAGATATACAAGTCAAAAGATGTGATCCCCAGAGAGGCAGGGTTTTTTTTTTAAAAAAAAAAAAAGGAACGCGCACTTCACGCGCACAAAGGCCGTCTCGTTTCCATCTCCGGAGCTGAGTATCCGGCGTTTCCGCATCTCACAAGGTCGGACACTGACGACTGGGATGTTGTGATCCCTGCGTCCAAGCAGCTATCAACATTTTTCTTCTATTTTTTCTACCGCGTACGGCTTTGATTTACTAACGGTTCGCGTCGTTCCGTGCAAGGCTGATACGCTATCTATCTACTCGTCCATCCGTCCGTACGAGGCGAGTGAAACAGTTTACTTTTCTCTATCTTGCCCACCTGTCCTGTCCAACTGCTGCACCTGACGGCGATCAATAAGCTAGCTCGGCATGTCTGCCGAGGAGGCCACCACCAGCTGCTACCGTTGGAGCTGCGACTTCGTGGTGGCGCACGCCGTGTTCGCGAGCGGCTTTGTCACGGCGCCGGTGGCCGTGCTCCACCTCGTGAAGCGGCCGCACTCGGGCCGGGCCCTCTTCTTCGCCGTCTTCGCCGTCTTCTGCACCACCGTCAGCCTCGTCCTCTGCGTCCGCTTCTACGCCGAGCTCAAGCGCCCGCCGTGCTGGCCCTGGCAGCATCAGGACGCCGGCGCCGGCGGCGACGACGAAGAAGAGTCAACGACGACGCGTGATGAGGTGTCGCACGGGATTCGGCACCCCGAGCCGACGCCGGCGACGGTCCGCGTGGAGATGCAGGCCGCCCTCGCCGCCGGTCGCGTCCCGAGCTACGAGCACCGGGAGGACGGCGGCGCCGCCGCCGACTGCGCGGTGTGCCTCGGTGACGTGCAGAAGGGGGAGATGGTGCGGCGGATGCCGGCGTGCCGACACGTGTTCCACAGGGAGTGCATCGACGTGTGGCTACGCGCGCACGCGACGTGCCCCGTCTGCCGCCGCGCCGTGCTGTCGGCGCTGCCGGAACCGGAAACGGAGCGGCCGCCCGAGGTCGTGGTCACCATCGACGACGGTGTTAATTAATGGGCTGCCAGGCCCAGCTTGATCGTCCAGAGTTCAACTAGGCCGAGATTGTGACTTGGACTGGGCTTGAAACTGAATTGACAGCCCCGGTGTCTATGATGTGTGTCAGTTGTTGTAAATAACGGAACATTCTATTTTGGGTGATTTATACGCAAATTCTTTGTTGAGTTTCTTCCTTCATTTCTTAAGGTTGAAGTTTAAGCTTAGTTTCGATCTTCATTAAGTTTGATTCTACACATTTAGCTTTTATTCTATCCGGGTTAGCAGCTGTTACCTCCACCCGGCAGTATAGTCTGCCTGGACAAAAAAATTCTAAAACTTATTTACTGCATCCAGTAATTCTATGGCGAGTCATCAGCCCATTTGGTGTCCGTGCACAAAATTGCAAACAGCATTATATCACGCATATAACACTGTAAAAGATTACAAGTATCCACGCCTCATATAACACTGTAAAATATGATATTTGCAGGAAGCAGACCAGTTGTTCATGACGACTCTGCAACTCTATTATTATACGTCTAATAAGTTTACTTTGTATGTCAAGCCTACGTCCAGCCAAACTTGAAGTCGAGGACGTAGACGACGATCAGCGACAGCGGGTACATTAGAAAAGCCACGAGACATGTCCACAGTGGGAACTTGGTCCGGAAGCTGGTGAAGAGGCCCATTATCATGCAGACAAGGAAGATGACGAGGACCTCCGAAGAGAAATCCCATGTTAAACCCCTGGCGTAAACCAGAGCCAAGAACACGGCCAAGCAGAGCGTGTTGTTCATGGTCACCCCGCCATAGATCTGCAGTTAAAAAGGCAGCATTACATGGCAAATATCAGGATTTCAGATGAGCACAAATAAGTAATGCATAATTACAACTTCACCAGGTCTACAGCATTTCCATCAGGCATAATACAAAAGAACTAGAGGAAGAATAGGAAAATAAGAAGAAATTATTGCTTAAAAAGGAAGAAGGAAAGAAAAGGCCTCCGAAAAGAAATCAATGACAATGATGGTTATTTTCAGGTTCCTTTTATAAAAAAAAAATATCCAATAGGCATACCTCAGAGAATGTTAGTGACAAAGTACGTTGCTTCTTTCGGCTTGCAAATATGATTGCTGAGACAGCCTCACTGGAATTTGTAGCCAAAGGCATTGCAATAAAGGAAATGAAGAATGAAGGAATATTTGTAGCATTTGAGAAGTTGTGCACGGTATCAACAAGTGGATCTGCAAATGCTGCTGCCATCCCAGTTCCCAGAAGCAAAAGCAAAACGGCCTTAACGCAGGTCCAGGTTGGATTTTCAATAGCCTCACCATCATCGTCATCCTTGTCAAGAAGCACACTATGTTCATCCCTTGTTCTCTGCAAGAAATATAAAATATTAATGCAACTGATCTTCCAAAGACAAAAATAACTTCACGAACCCATGACTGAAAAAAAAAAACAATAACCTCATGAAAATCATTCAGAAACTTCTTCGAGTCGGTACCAGAAGCAGCACCAGAGCGTTTAGCTTCCTCCAGCCATCTCAAGATTCCATTAACAAACTCCCCCTTTTCTATGACAGAGTTTTGTGATGTATCAAAGTCTGCCATAACTTGGTCTACAGCTAGGTTACTATCCAAGTCAACATCTTCAAAGTTAACACCAATAATGAAAGCCTGTAGTTCTCCACGCTCTATCCTTCCATCATTGTCTTGATCGATCTTATGGAATAACCTGCCGTTTTACCAGACTCATTTGTCATAAGAAATAAGTTCCATACAAAAACAATAAAAAACTATTAAGAGATCCAGTGACATACTTTTCTATCACAGGAGCGTTTGGTGTTCCATCATCATTAAAAAGACGATCAAAAGAATGCTTCTGAGCATGTCTTAGAAGTCCAGACATTACGTGCTTTAGTCTTGTGTACTCTAATCTTCTCCTCTGGATCCATGGCTGAAAGATCTGTTGTGAAAGATACAGATGTTGTTTAATGATGCAATAAATGCCATTATACTATAACAAACTATAAGCAATGCACAATTCTTCGACAAAGGAATCTCCATGTACTATGATGATAAGAGGTACCCATCATTTGTACAGTTTATTATTATTATTTTTTTGAAATAAGCATCATTTCTACAATAACAAGCATAAAAACTAGAGTGATTACAGCAGGCGTCAGGTTATAGAGTCCAATTGTACCACAGGCAGACAGGCAGTACATACCTGATATAGGCAATATGCAAGTAGAAGTAAAGCTGCACTAATAAGTCCAAGCATGACAGTTAAACGATGACCAGAATGGAGGTGAAAGATTTGGGGAATCTGAACAATGATAAAGGGAAGAACAGATATCGCCATGATTCTTGCCGCATAGCTGGTTTGCAAATCAGTAGAAACACCAGAACCTGCAAAAATGTTTTTTGCCAAAATATTGTGAGGATAAACTGAGCGATATCTATGTCAATTCAATCATGAAAGCAAATTTTTATTCCAAAAAATACAGTGTCCATCAGTCGTAATGAATCTCGGGATTGAGGCATAGAAAGCAGAGTTGGGAAATGCAGAACCTTTTTTTAGCTTGTATGACTCAAGAAACGCCTGAATGATGGGACTGTAGCTGAAATTGCTTATTTGACAAACTGTATACTACTACTACTACTAGGTTGGACCCTGACTGACCGTGCCTTGTACATACTCTGATCGTAATACGATGTTCCTTAAATATAGGTCTCCGATGTAATAAAAATATAACAGCAGAGCAAAAGGGACATAAAACAGTGTACCAAACAGACTGAAGCGTTTTGTGTCTCGAGAATCAATCGCAGTTGAATTCTCCGTCAAGTCACATTTGGCAACAACAACACACGATCCCCAGAGGAGGGTCAGAAGCATGACGGTTGACCCAGCGAGCAGGCCCATCCCTATCAACACCTGGCTTTGAGCAACCTCCTTCGTGCCAGCGAGCCCGGAAACTGCAACGTCAAACAAACATAAACCGTGGTTCAGAAATTTTGCATGTATGCCGATGCAGAGTGTGGTTACAAAACTTAGTACGAAGAGAAGGCGGAGACGCACCGAGGATGAGCATCGCGTCGGGGAGCGCGCCGAGGATGGGGAGGAAGAGGCCGCCGACGATCCCCGGGCCGAGGATCGCGAGCAGCAGCTCGCTGCCGGCGGAGAGGTAGGTGGCGGACTTGAACATGAGGAAGCCGTAGGCGAGCACCAGGAACAGGTTGCCGCCCACCGTCTCCGTGCAGGGCAGGAACCCGTACGTCATCTCGCACTCCTCCCCTCCTCCCGCCGCCACCTCAGACGGCAGACGCAGCACCGTGCCATCAGTAGTCTCCGCGAGGAGGCCGCCGCCGTCGGGTGTGAGCAGGCGTCCATGCACCACCGCGGCGGCGCCGGCGACGGCGAGGAAGAGGAGGAGACGCGGCGGCATGGCAGATTGACAGTCGGGAAGAGAATGAGGCGGCGAGTGCAGTGTGGGAGGTGATGACTGATTAGGCGTGTGCGACGGGGAATTGGGAGCGGGTTATGAAGTGGCTGAGCGCGGCTCGGATTCCGTCGTGTGCCGGGCTGCCGGTGCAACACGGGCAGCGTTCTTCTGGGCTTCATTGGCCTGGCCTGCGCGTGGTGCGGACGCGTGTGAGGCCTCAGCTGCCACGTCTAGGCCTTAGACGCGAATATGGAAAGCAGCGTCAGCTCTGCTCAAGTTAGGCAGCAATTAAAGTATTACGCTCAAACGAGGATGGCCACCAGGTGACGGCGGAACAGCTGTGCAGGGGAGCGCCAGATTTGGGAGCTCATTAACCGACACGTGTCGATGAATGAGGCAGAAAGTTTTGTTTTGAACAGGCGTGCGAGTAACGGTTCGAAAATGATAGCCGTCGGCGTGTCAGTGCGTTGCGAGTACAACACATGGGCAGACGATTCTCGACTCATTGTTTGCCCATGCTACTTCTGGACTAAAATACTAATGAAACGTTTTCAATTGTATATCAGGATAGAAGGAAGTCCGATTTAGCTCTTTTAATTGTTGTGATTGTTCGGTTTTCGTCTTTCAATTATAAAATTGGATAGGGCGATTTTTTTCACTTTTAATTTCGTTCGTTTTTTTCCTCCTCTATCTGTTTTAGACATTGGTTTTACTGACGTGACGTATATTAGGAGTATTCGTACGATGACACGACGAAGACTACATGAAAATCGAAAATTAAGAAACGAATTGTGGCAGCCCTGATTTTTTTAAAAGAAAAGAAAAAACGAAAAATGAAAAAAAAACTTACCTTTACTGTTTTCGCCACGTCATCAGTTTTTTTGGTTTTTTGTTTTTTTCATTTTTCATTTTTTGTTTTCAAGTTAAACGAAAAATGAAAAAAAAAGGTAAAGGTAAGTTTTTTTTCTATTTTTCGTTTTTTCTTATCCTTTGAAAAAATCAAGGTTGTTACAATTCGTTTCTCAATTTTCGATTTTTATACAGTCTTCGCCATATTATCATACAAATACTCTCAATATATGCCACGTCAAAACCACTATCCGAAACAATCAGGGGAGGAAAAACAAACAAAATTAAAAATTAAGAGAGTCATACTATTTGATTTTGTAATTAAAAGACGAAAACCGAACAGCCGTAAGAGTTAAGGAAGGTAAATCTGACTAGGTACATCCAGATAATTAATAGTTAGGAATTCTTGTATTTTAGACGGCCGCCTGCAGCTTCTATTTGACAGCAACAGAGAAAAGGCCGGTCATCGTGTTATTTCTAAGTTGGGTCCAGCCCATTTCTTCCCAGCCTAACACCAAGCCCAATAAATTGCACTGTCTTCGGTTCCGGGGTAGTTTCAGTGCTCGAAGACAAATTGGGCCTCTAATTTCTCTGCTTCGAAAAGCCCATCCTGACGAAAACTTCAATCGTTCTTTCCTCCCCGAGGGCCGAGGTCCCCGGCGCCGCTCTCCTCCGCCGCTTCCACTCGCTTCTCACCGGCAACGCCGCTGCGGCCGGCTAAAATGGCATTGCACGGCCCGTTCTCCAGATTGGTAACTTCTCGCCGTCTTCCGCTCCTCCAATTTTATCAGTGGCCCCACATGTACGCATGCCAGTACAAGTCAGGAGATCCTGCTGCGATCCGTTGTCCCAGGATTCACCTCGATATGCAGCGGGTAGTTTCGTTTCCTCTCTGTGCGTTTTTTATTTTTCAGATTTGAGTGCATCTGGTCAACCCCCCACTAGGCAAAATCTTCGAAACGTCTGAAGTAGCTTCCGACAGTCAAGAGCAATTCAAATTCCACATCTATTTCTGCCTTCCAAATGACTCAAGAAAAGAACCACCTTGAAAAATCTTTACCAACACAAATGTGCGGCCGTCCAAACAATACATCCACAACAAATTAGTTTCTCCCACCCCAGCGCAATTTTCGGCTAGAGCGAGCAAACATTACAAAATGAAGAAGCAACAAACGAACTTTATCATCAGACTGCACAAAGCTACACAATTATGAATTGCCCCCCAAAAAATCAACACAAGTTGCTTTGCTTGACCGCCTCCCTGTTATCGGATGGCAGCGCCCTCGCACGCAAGGAGCTCTTGCCTGGCCTGCATCGAAGCAGCGGTGGCAATGTCAGCGCCACCGGTGGCCTTGATCTGCTGCTGGTGGTACAATTGGCGTAGCCGCTCGATCTCCTTCTTGAGTGCCTCTTGGTGAGCTGCATCAAGTTACATATTTGGGATGAGTTCAAATGCAGATCACATCGTCATGGTTACCTTTGCTTTGGCCAAAATGTACTCATGAATCATGCTGACGGTGTCAATGCATTCTTTGCAAATTTAGTGTTTGTTTCTAGTTAGCTAAATTAACAGAGCACTGTAACTGGGAGTCCTCAGCATTTGTAGAATTTATGCTCTGTCACGATGCTTTGATTTCTTTTAGTTTGTCAATTGGTGCGTGAAATTAAGCATGATATCAGAGAGTGGTGAAGCCAGGATTTGGTCATAGGGGGGGGGGGGGCGGGCAAGTCGTAAAAACAGTTTATGAGGGAGGCCAGGATCAATTTTTGATTGAAATACATGGTAATTTCTTGTGTACAAATGAGGAGTGGACTAAGCATAGGGGGTCCCTCCCAGCCCCCCTCTAGCTTCGCCCAGACCAGAACCTTTGCGAGTTTATGCCTATCTGGTGAAGTTGGTATTTGAACAGCAATAGATAATTCTAGCCAAGATGAATGAAAGAAGATCTGGTACCATCTTTGAAGATCTTGTCCTGGGCAAGTGCTGCAATTCTTTGCTTAAGATGGCTGTTGCCGACCGTGAGCAGTGACCGCTGGTGATCAAGGAAGGCCACACGAGGAGAGAGTGCTGAAACCTCCATCTGCAGTATTGGTCAATCTATCAGACAAACTGATTCAAACATGCAGAAACTAATGTTTTAGTTTTCGCTGCATCTGAAATGCTTTTTTTTTTAGGGAAAAGCAGCGAATACTTTAGATGTAGAGTTATATCAAGGAAAAATGTTGAGGTTAAACTATATTGTAATAACTAGACCAAGTGATAATGTGAGATTCAGCTTGTGCCCTATGCTTTTGAATTCATTTTTATTGTTGTGAGTAGTATGTATTTCAAGAGATGTGATCACCTGGAGACTGGTGACACTACGCTCAAGCTCAGAGATGTACTGCAACTTCCTAACTCTTGACCTCTGAGCTGATTGCCTGTTTGCCAATATCCTGAAACAGAAGGACCCCAGAAACAACGGAAACATTAGTACTTTATTTAGTTTATGATAATTGAATTACTAGTATTATGATCATATATAGTACTATAATTGGAAACAGTTCTCTGTCTAAGTAAATGAAACATTTCTCTACCTCATTACTGCACAATTTTGTTTCCAGTGAGCAGTTTTGAGTTGAATCTACCTGAATTGTGTTAATAGTTACTTCACAAAGTGATATGATGCAAACCTTTAAATGTACAATGTTGTTCTGTTTAGAAACAAGATCGGCAATCTTGCTAAGACTGGACATTTAAGCACCAGAATTCGGAATTTTTTCTCCATCCCCAAATGTAAGTCACGAAAATTTTCAATCATTACTACTGCTTGCTACTAGTAACTATCGGATCTTAAATTCTTAATTCGAAATATTAGTCTAGAAAATGAGAACCAAAATTTCATATGCTGACTAAAATCACAAAGGGGTTGTTCTTGTTCATCAATATAAAAACTACTCCACTTTTACCACGGTAGATTGGTTGGTGGAAAGGTAAACTGTACGGTGGAAATGTAGATAATGGAACCAACCTTTTGACCCTCTTGGGGTCAGCGGCGCCGTCCGCGGTCGCCTGCGCCGCCATGGCCGCCGCCCGCGCGCCGGCCGGCGATGTGTCCTCCGCGTCCCCCATGTCCATGAGCTGCGCCTCCCCGGCCCTGTCGCCGGCGCCGTCGGAGACTGCCGGCGCGTCGACGTCGGAGAACATGGACATGAGCTGCTCGTCGTCGAGGCGGTCGAACTCGTCGCCGCCGCCGATGACGTCGTCCATGGGCATGGCCTCGAGGAACGCCGCCGAGTCGCTGGCCGAGCGGCGGTGCGCGCCGCGCCGCGCCGCCGCGAACCCGTGGAACTCGCCCGCCGCCGACCAGGGGTCCTGCGCCCCCGGCCCCGCGCTGGGCGCCCTCGGCGGCAGATGCGCCATTTCTTGGAGCCTCGCTTCTTTGGCAACGCCGCTAGCTACTGCTGGAGTCCTGGACTGGCGCTATGCTGTGCTCTGCTAAGATGTATACAGCGTATGTATTGGCTGGCTGTGCGAGCAACTAGCAAGATTGTAAGTTGGTGGAGGCATGTGTGTGTGTAACTGTGTATATATTGTGGTGTGTGAGTGCACATGCACGGTGGGGGCAATACCACCATTTTGCATGGCATTACTGTTACATTGTGAGTGCATGCCACAAGCTGCTGGCTTTAGAGGCCATTTTCTGTAGTATCATGCATGTGTTTAGGGCTAGGCATATCAAGATCCAAGAGATATGGTAGGGTAGTTAGGTTGTTAGTACTAGCTTGGCCAATAATTTCATCCTCATGCCAATCAATGCAAGTGCAAAAGAAATTACTTGCATTACAGTTTTTTTTTTCGTTTTGCTACTTTGAGCAAAAATATATGAAGTTAGAGCTCCCATATATGCAACTTGTTGGCTTTGGTACACGGAGGTTGAGAGTTGAGGTTTTTATGTGGAAGGTACTGGACTGATCGATGTAACATGTAATTAGTTATTATCCGTAGGTAATTGGAGAGCCATAATTAGTTAGGATCCATTTCTTTGTTTTATGGAAAAAGTTGCAGGTAGTAGGAACAAGGATGGAAGTCACATGATGGGGGAAGGAGACAGCTAGCAACAGCTAAGTGAGAGACTCTGGAGGAACAAGGCGTGACATCGCGGTATTTTTATCATGGAGCTGCAGGGACTTCTGGATTTCAGACTTGAGCTCGTCAGCTGGCAGCTGCGGCAGTTTCAACAGGTCGTTGCGGCCACGTGCTGGTCCACAGGGACAGAGGGACTGAGGGAGCGAGGTGCTGGCACTTGCTTAAGATTAGTTACGGCTTCCACAATGGTGATACAGTGCCTCTACGGCCAAGCCTTGGAGTTTCAAATTCGGCATGAATTTACATTCCAGATGCAGATAATATTTACATGGACAGAAGGATATAATACCAAAAGATGTGGTCTGTTATTACATATATACATGGTTTGATATTATTAACATTTACAGCGGGTGGTTAGATTATGTATTTGCTCCTACACATATGATTCTTTATTCGTATATGTCCTCCTTCTTGATGCGCTAGCTGTCTGTTAAGAGGATCGTATCGAAAATAAAGCATCGCGGGCACATGACATGAGAGCACCGCTCAACGTGGCTGAAAAGATGCAATTAGGTGTGGTTGCCTGCTTAGGAAGTGGTTAGCATGAGAACATATAGATTACTCGACTCCACCAAAGTCCATACGCTTTCCTCCTTCAGAGATCGTTCGGGAACACGGGATTTATCGATTCCTGTGACACAACTGAACTGTTTCATATGAGATTCTAATGCTCTCAAAAAGAAAAATATTCGGTTTTCCAGCACCAGGAAAGAGAGAGGAGAGGACGCAGGTGCCCCAAGACCCGAAGACTGAAATAATGCGTTGTGCCCCATGGCCATGTGCCCGCTGGCCGTAGGACATTCTCACGAACAGGACCCCGATCGTCCCACATGCACGTCACATGCACCGGCCTCTGCTTTGCCTTGCTTGCTAGCTTGCTCCCAACGTGTATGTTCACTAATCACTACTAGTAGTTACATCTGGCTGGACGGCTTCGCTTTGCATGCATGGTGCCTTCCTTGCACTGCAATGCACTTATATATATAACGATATATTATAAGTTTTTCTTCCACCATTTTCTACATCTTGTTGTGCTGCTCGCCTAGCTTGCCGCGTCTGCCGTCGCTCGCTCAATGCGCGTCTCTTGCTGTCCTACGGCTGTCTTTCAGTTTTTTTTCCCCTTTAACTGAGTAGAGGTAGAGTTGTAACATGTTTCTTTTTGCCAGCCAGCAACCGCACATGCGTTGCGGGCTTGCGGCCCCCCTGCTTGCTCGTGACGTTAAATCACCCGTCACCTTGCAGATTGTGCTGAGGTTAGGGTGAAGCAGGGCATGGCCATCACTGAGCGTTCAGTTCTTTATGTAGGAATGGTCTACTTTATTTAGGAGTGACATGTTTTCATCTGCTTTTGTCACTTGATTTGGAATAAACAGTGTCAAACGATACTACTGCTGGATTACACCCCAACAAAACAATAAAGTATCAGGGCATGCCTGTTTGGGACATTGCGGCAACCGGTTTAGCTTCAACCGGCTTTGGGGGCGAAGGAATCATATGCTCCAAAAGAGCTTTAAGTAGCGAGGGCGCCATCGAACTCCAGTTCAGCAACCATAGCACTGATCTAGTTCATTTCAGTGTCAACTAACTAACCACGTATACAGAAAACCGGAGGACGTATATGAAAGTGTGATCTATGCCCTCACAGTTTTGCGTAAAAAGAAAAAGGTGTGATTTATGCAAGACAAGGACAAAAGAAAAACTCTTATCTCTTTATCTCTTTATCTAAAGAAACAGTAGAATTAGAGAAAGACTCATCGGGGCCCTGTTCATATAGATACTCTGTCACAGCCCACAGCTTACAAGATATACAAAGTTCTCAAAAAAAAACGAAAATGAAGAATATGCAAACAACAAAAACCAATGAAAATAATGAATATATTCGGATGATAACTCTACATGAATGCTCTTATTCCACAGGTAAGGGGCGGGAAACGATTGGTATCACACACGCTGGCACGTATAAGAGCATAATAGACAATTGGTACAGTGAGCGGTGACATTTCACTAGGAAAGATGATATCTAAAGGTATTTATTATGTTTCAGCAATTGTATATCAGTTTTTACAACAATTGTATGCGAACATACAATAAATAATAAAAAGAAAAAAATGAGTTGTTAGCAGACAGGATCACACCGCATAATATTTACACCAGAATACATAAACTTATTACCCTGATCTATGAATGAATCATATTCACAATCGCAAGGTGCATGCACTTAAAACTATTAGTTAGCTTATCTCCGCTTAGTTTTACCTACAATGAAAGGCTGGATCTGTAGTTGCCGCGAAAATGCTCTGTTGAAAAGAACCCGAGTTTGGATGGCCGAGATAATAGGCATCCATGCAAGTATAGCGATTGGGGAAAAGAGCAGAGACCCCATTCCATAGTCGTAAGCATAAGCTATGACCTGAATAGGCTCCCATATTGCATAATATTCTATTTTTGGCCTCAAAACTTGTACAATCTGTAACATAGCGAAGAACTTAGGTGAAATACAAAAAACAGAAATAATATAGAATAAATGATAATTACACATTGATACTTACAAGGAGGATGCCCCACCCAGTTGGTATGAATGCGAGGCAACAGATGATCAAATCCATGATGGATAATTGACACAGACAAGATAGTAGAATTAAAGAAGTAACAACTGCCAGAAATATCAATAATTTTATAAGCCTGAAGACAAGTTGGTGCTTTGAGCTCAACCGACGGCTAGCACAATTAACAAGCTGCAGTAAATTTACAGAAACATAAGGAATAGCCATAATCACAGAGAAGCACGATTGTGTGAAGTAAAATGGAATTTTGGAGGTGAATTATGTACCTTGACCAAACCAATGATTGCAATTATTACGACCCATGAAAGCAAATAGACAAGGAAATTTTTGTTGTCTTGAGATATATTGAGGTGATAGACGAGCCCATACTGATATATGAAGAAGCGTAGAGAGAGCAACACTTCAAGAACCCTAGAACTCAATACTGCATGACGTAGATGTGCATTCTCAGCATTCCACCATGATTCCCAGCTCTTTTCTGGCTGCACTCCTATACCCCCTTGGTTCCTCATCCACCTATTCCAGCCAGACCAGTCGTCAACAATTTTTTGCCAAGCAAAGCCAGCTGGATTAAAAAGAAAAGGTGCAAACAGCCAAGTCACTGCCATAAACCATGTTGAGTAAGTGATCATCACATGTACTACTGTGCTCACATAAGATCTCCTAAAAATGTGGTAAACTATCAAAAGGAAGATCAGCTCAAATCCTTTGACAAAGTGGCTTCTTGAATACAACTGATAGTTTTCAGAAAAGCTAGCGTGGAAAACTACAAATTTGCGCCCTGTTGGCCGATATTTAGCGCCCCCATGGAGAATAGTACGACCATAGTAGTGTGCCTTTGTTCCAAGGGCGAATGTGAAGAAAACAGAAGCCAACTGCAGTTGCATCAGAATGAAATCACTCAGAGCTGCACGGAAACCCTTTTCCAGGCCTAGTTCCATCACCATAGGCAATCCTGTAAGCAGTCCCAGCTGAAGAAAAGACTGAGATGCAAGGGCTGTTTCTAAGGACTTAATATTTTGAGTCTGAGCATCAATTAACAGAGCCCTCTGAAGGCCACTGAGAACTAAGTATAGCTGCCCATAGAGGAAAACGTAGACACCAACAATTGATATCTGCAAAACATATGTACCAAATGAAATAATAAGACTGACAGACTGATAGTTAATACTAAGCTCAAATATTATAGTAACAAAATACTATTGGTTTTGCCTCTGTAGGCAGTTTGTTTTCATTTTAGCTGTACAGTTATCTTTCTCTTCCCTTTCAATAAAAATATAGCTGGGGGATTTTCCCCACAGTTTCCTGATAACATGAAAAACTATTGACTCCCCATGGACCCTAAAATTTGAGCGCATATAAAGAAAAGAAAGATGAGCACTATTCATTTTCCTGAGGTGCCCGGTCAATCATGACATAAAGAAGAATATAATATGATCATATCAATTCTTAAAAGTAACAAAATTACTCCAATAAACTCAAGCAACCATAAAAGACATAGAAGATAAATTAAGCTATGTTAAAGCAAAAAGTGATAAAGAAAAAGAAAATAGGTTACATGATTCAAATTGACTTCCAGATTACTTTGGAGCATACCAGGCTATTGAAATAAAATCCAACTGTTGTGAAATAGCATGAAAGCATTCTGAAAAAATCAAATCGCTGTCCGAGCCGGTAAATATCACGACTAAGTGTTTGTTCACTATTCCCGTTTGCCACTTTAGCTTCAAATTTTGATATCTGATTAATACCAACATCACGCCCTTTGCCAACTTGAATGTACTCGTTGTAAGTTATATGTCCACAACGCAATATGGAATTATACCCTGAAAAGTTAATTTTGAAATAGCATAGTTTAGAGAATTATATAATTACTTTACGAAGAAGGAAAATTCTGACTTACCTCCAAACACATCCTCACTTAAGTTGATAGTTTTAGATGCTTTACTTACACCACCCCTTGTTAAATGAAATATCCGATCAAAAATATCTGGATGACCATAGTGAAACCGTACCCTACGTTTAGAAAAATACCCAGATGAGTAATAAACAAAGATTTTAGACTGGACTCTCTGAGACTCTGACATTAGCGAGGTATGTGTCGCAATTGGGGAACCAGGAGCTACTAAACACAGGCAGGAACACTATCCATCAGTTACATATCAAAATATACATATATAGATAAAAAAAAGGAAGGATGCTGTCCATGCTCCATTTTGGACACGCCATTTAGGACGGGAAAAGATAATTTTAAACTTCCTACACAAAAATCCAACCATATGAACAAGGTAATTTATTTCTGAATGTCCAAAATGCTTGATCCTTCCCTTCCTCCTCCGCTATTGCTCCCCATTCGCATAACCATTGCAGCGTTAGTCCTATCCACAAATGTCCTGTCCTATGCTACCCTGTGCTACCAGCTGCCACATCCAAATTATATGGTCAGGGTATTGCAGGAAACAAGCCCAATCTTGCAGCTTTGGTGGCCACACCCATATGAACGATGCAATGTCAAAGCTTGCCAGAAATCAAGAAGGGAGTTGCACTTTTAAGGCTTCATTAAAATCACTATGACTAGATCATCAGATAAGTTTGAAATCCTAAAAGGACAAAGGTAACCTTTTTGCACACTGTCAAGAAGTCAGTAACTTAGAGCAGAAGAAATTAGTTGATGCCATTATTGCCTAGACTCAAAGATTAAATAAGCATATTTTCACCTAAGGGGATCTGCAAGAAATCTTTGCCCGATAGTAACAAAGCTTGTCTCTTGATATGACATGAAGCCAGCAAGAGATGAAACACTGCACAAACAATAATAGCATAATTATTAAACAATAAAAACATACAATGTTTCAAAGATCTACAACTTTAAATTACAAACCTTCCAGTGAAAATATGCTCTCTAAGACCCAAGATGGTCGGAGCTTGGTCCTTGGGATGCCTAACGAACTCTTGAAGGACATTCCTCATTTTGTAGGCTTCTTCCAGATAGTTGTCCTGATAGGAACATATATAAATGAAAACAAAGTCTTAACCGAAGGATCTAAAACATAGAAGCATGTACAGTTCATTACTTGATTCATATCAATTGTTTGGAGAGCTTCTCCACGGGTGAAAATAATGGCGTGGTTCTGATTTTCAGGCTTCCCTTCTCCAATGATGGGTGGACCAGGAAGCTTTATACGGTAGACCTCCTATGAACATAAACAACAGAGGAAAATGAATATATAAGTTGAATAAAATAGCTGTTTAGATGCATTGATAAGCAGATATTAATGGAGATGATTTTAATGTTAAACAAGACTTAACCATGATGATAAAATGAAATGATAGAGCACAATGAGAGATCTTGGACCCAAGGAAAACATGATATTCTACTTTTGAACCTTATTATAAGGTCATTACCTGGTCAAAATTATTTTCTCCTTTTATCAAAATAGAGGAATAAACCTTTTGAGTTCTATTATTTACAATGACCTCCTTCTCTTCAATATACGCAACACGCAGGGCTGGATACCTTCATTGAATGAATGTGAAAGAAAAGGAAATCAGGACAACCTTAGCAACCATCATTTCTCAGCTGTTTTAAATTCCAATGCATACCTTGTCATGAGATCTATTATGTCTTGAGCATGGGGATCACCTTTAATTTTTTGCTCCCCAAACTTCTGACAAGAAATGACATATGAAAATTTCATATCTGCAAGTGCATCTAGTTCAGTTGATAATGATTGGTGAGTGTTGCTTTTGTTTTGTCCTCGCTCAGTCACTATAGGTCCTTTATATAATTCTGCATCAGTTTTAAGAAATTAATTAGTGGAAATATAATACCAAAAAACGAAGTTGATGACTATTAAGTCATAAGAAATATTGCCAGAACTTTAGATGTTTCAATGGCCCAGTTTGTTACAAATTTAAATTATTCGTGAGTTTTATTATGAGGGTAAGAACATCTGCAGTGAGAGCCTCTCCTACTGTTTTCGCGTAAAAAAAGAAGGGCAGGAACATCTATCCGCACCTTGATCATTTGTCCTGTCTAAGAAAGCCTGTAGTCTGAGCGCCCTTCTGTAGTACATCATTCCCCGGACTACATAATATACACAATAAAAACAGCGTGAGACCAGACAACCGTGGTTTCAAATGACAAACTTACAGGGAATGGAATGATACTCCAAATTACCAGTTCGGCTCAGTGTTTGACCACGGAAAGAAGCCCAGTATCTAATATCTTCATTTGTTAACTTTGGACCAAGGCGCTCCAAAAAGTTTTTCCATTCATCTAAAATAGAAAGAATATGAAAATTATAGTTACAAATCCCAGTACCAACTTCTTTGCTTAAATTAATGTAAGAAATCTCATCAAATCAGAAAGGTAAGTTTTGCAACATAAATGACCTGGATATATCTTTTGCATGTAGGAAAGGATGGATGCTTCATCTTGATTTGAATGAAGTTCAAGGATGGATGCTTCATCTTGATCTGAATGAAGTTCTTCATCTGAAAACTTCACTTCCTCCAAGAAGTAGGGAGTTATTATGCTGGACGAAGTATGGTAACATCAGGATAATGCATGATGTAAACTGCAATTGGACTGAAATTCATAAAACTACACAGTATTTGAGAAAACTGTTTCCAAATTACACTATTCACTACCAGTTTTATAAAACTAGAGTTTTTTCTTTTGTATTAGATTGCAGAAGTACACACATTAGATTCAATTTTCAAAACTACCCTTCTACTGCCAGTCTTGCAGAACTATGCATTGTTTTTTTTTTCTCGAAAACCCAGGAGAGTTGCTCATCATTTCATTAAGAAGAAGAGTTGTAAAGTACAACACACGCCAGACAGAACTATACACTGTTGTTACTACAGATCGCAGAGCAAGTATTATGAGTGCTTCAAAGGGTAGTTCTGTGATACAAAACAAGATATATGTAGCTTTGTGATACAGTAGAACAACACAAGTGTAGTTTCATGATGTTTTTTTTATATACTACAGTTTCATGAATAATATTCCAATAGAAGTTTAATTTTATGAAATTCATTCTTGATAGTATTGTTTTCCATAGTTTGTCTGATCCTAGTATTGTTTTCTGGAATACACATGCTTTTTCCAGTGCAATGAATTGAAATGTCAAAATTATCACAGAACCAAAGTTGACAGTACAACTTGCATATATTTATGCACTCTTATGAGCAATTATCTCATTGAAGTGGAGATCATAAATTGGGTGGTATGTTTGCATTTGAGCATCCTGATAATTAATTTACCAATGTGATTTCTATAACTGAACTAAACATTGGACGTAGATATTTTACCTTGACAAAATAGGTACCAGCTGCTTTGTAAGAAAAAGAAATTGGAGATCTAGCTGATCTAAGTGATATAGCATTAGTCAAATAGACTGTGAGATAGTATCATCAGATAGTCCATATCTGATTCAGCTATATGCTTATGTTATTATTTTGAGACTTGCTAATTTTCAGCTGACTGAAAGTTTGGGCAACTTTCAGTCACTTCCTTGAGCCATTAGATCTAGATCCAATGGTTTATAATTATTATACAGATAATCCTACAAAAGAAAAATTAAAACATAAAGTAGCAAACCATTGATTGAAAGCTAGGAAATATGTATTATTTTTATTAGTCAGTATATGCCTGAAGCCTGATGCACATGCGAATATTCAGATAGTCCTACTCTCCTAGAAGTGAAGCAGCGCACCTAACCAGTCCAACCCAAAAGCTTAAGCGATTGAGAAGGGGCTAGGGCGGCTTTATAGCTCAACACCCCCCCACACGCGCAGCCCACGTGGGCGCAGACGGCTGCCGCTGGGGCGCAGCGTGGGAAATGGGTGGCGCAAGGAATGCGGGAACCGGGGCTCGAACTCGAGACCTCCTGGTTCTGATACCATGAAGCAGCGCACCTAACCAGTCCAACACAAAAGCTTAAGCGATTGAGAAGGGGCTAGGGTGGCTTTATAGCTCAACAAGAAGCAATCCAACATAGGACCTCTTTCTCAGCTATAAATCTGAGAGAAAGTAAAATAAATGAATAACTCGACAATTGACAAATTTAGACCATCCAAGGTAAGTTAAAAAAAAAACTTGACCTGCGGGGGTATGACGGCCCCCGGGCATTACTTTATAAGAGAAGATCTCTCACGCAGATCAAGAAAACCCCCCGAACCTGTTTTCCTTCACCCTTACATGGCGGCCACAGGTAAGTTGAGATAAAGTAGAAGTTAGAACACAAACAGAATGATTACCTAAATGATAACATGTTCCGTACTTTGGGAGCAGCAGGCATATCCATAAACAGAGATGTGGCGAAGAATGAAATGCGTCGCCTAGCCTCCAAATTTGATGGAATTTCTACAACCTTCTCTTTTGTATTAAGCAAAAAATAGAGGCGTTTCACCTGAATACACAATATTGTTTTATCAGCTGAATAGTCTTTTCCAATGCCCTTGGAATGAAATATTAGCTCAGACCTGTTCTCTTAGTGGACCACTATCAGGAAATGGAAATCTGATGTTTGATTTTGAACTGACTGATGCAAAGAGCTCTGGTTCATAGTATTCGAATGCGCCATCATCATTGGAGATCAGTCTCTCAGACGAATTAATCACATCCAATATCCTGTCCAAGGAGGAGGTTAGTATAGTCATATCACAAAAGAAAGCATCAAACGTGTTCTTACCTTTGAGCATCCACGATCATATCTTGGATTAGAATATCAACAATATCTTGGAGTAGGATTGTCACCTCATGTCTTAGTTCTTGTTTGTTCATAAACTAGTTAACACATGAAGAAAAATCATAATATAAAGCTTATAAATAGGATTCAATGAGAAGAAAAGGGTCATCTGCACTTGTGTTAATAGGATTCACAGAGAATGAGAGTGTAATACCCTCTATCCGTCAGTTCAGCAAGCTCAGCAGAAGAGGAAAAAGTTGTCCACTCTTTTGAAACTAAGATTGCATTGCCTTACCACTACACACGGATACCTCACGATTCTACTTAATTCAGCCATTACCTACTTCCTTAACTATAGGGCATAAATCTTGATACACTATCAGATGAACATTGAAAACTTTTTAGGAATGTACAGTAGGGGAAACCCCTACTGTGTAATCTTTTATATATAAACCCAAAAAGGGAGAACAAAATTGTACAAAACAGGGCTATTCAAGGACGGCAAAGGGCCGACCAAACCAAAGAGAAAAGGGACTAATTACAAGGCAAAGCTATTGAAGGGCCTGCCCCCAGGACAGGAAGGAGATGAACATTGACTATTGGTCACCTCTACCATCAATGCTTTTACCTTTGTCCCGACAGAAACATATTCTTAGCTATTGCATCAATCCTAACTATTGTGAATTCCAGAAACTAACAAATAAGAATCTTTCAGACCATTCAGAAAGCTAGTAATGAGTTCCAGCATAAATTCTTCATGGAAGCATTTGCAGTTGCAGCTTGGGAAATCTGGAAGCAAAGGAATAACAAGATCTTCAGGAACATTACCCCAAACTTCCGATCATGGAAACAAGCGATCTTCTCTACGTTTTCCACTCAATTGTACAGATTTAACTCCATAGATAGTCAGCCCATACAGCTATGGCTTGACTCCCTACTTTGACTTCTCTCTCGGGCCTTTTATGGCCTTCCTTCTCTGGGTTTGCTTGTACTTACAATAGTATCTGTATAGGTCCTTTGCACTTTCTATATTTATATTTATATATACCACAGTAGGGGTTTCCCCTACTGTATTTTACTCAAAAAAAAAAAACAAATAAGAATCTGATGAAATGCATAGCGAATTGTTAAACATAATTTTTCTTTTGTTCTGTTTCAGGAGGTGGCGTCATCATCATGAATAAAGCAGAAAGCTAATGTACAGGTTGCAGCACAAATTAGATAAACAGTTGGTCATCTAGGTTGTCAAAATAGAATCTACCATCAACATGTATACCACGAGGACATGGTGACAAAACAGTTAGTAGGCCAGAACAAACCGAAGATAGATAGTAGAAAGCTTTGGTTTAGTGATTACCAGAAGCTCAGATAACCGGTCAAATTTGTTAAGCAGTGAAGGCAAATGATCCATCCTAAAATCGATCAGGAAACTTGAATTCTGGATACTCATTTTGATTTCCTCAAAGATGGCAGCTATGACCCTGAACAAACACTGTAGGCATCAATATACCACCAAAACCATAAGCACGAGGGAAAGAAGTAGTTTTTTTTTCTCGAACATGCAGGAAAGCTGCATATTTTTATATTTAGAAGAGAAGAAAGGGGTACAACACGCTCTCGCCTCCAAAAGGAGGTTAGAAGAGCACACACTGATCCCAATTACAATATCACAGGATATAAACAACACACTGAGAAATGAATTAAGTTACCTCTTCTCTGGTTCGCCAATAATGAGAAATTTGGAAATGCTTTTTGTCAATTCATAGAAATCATTGATAGCACAAAACATGTAGTTATCCTTCTTGATTTTCCAAAAGAGATCTGCACTTTTTCCTTTGAAATTTGCTGCCATATCCACTGCTTCTGAAAACTAACATAAAATGAAAATAAAGATGATATAAGTTTTCTGTGAGTGGTTGGTGTCGGGCATTCTCAATGACAATTAAGAAAAATAAGGGTCCAAAGTATATTAGCAAATGGAAATATGTGTCTATGTTAAGTTTTCTAAATGATTAAATTCAAACGGTGTTAACTGATAAGTCCATTGGCAACTTTTGTCCTGAATATTTCCAAAAACATTGTATAAATATAACTTCCCTATCGTCTTTTGCATTTGAAGCACTTGTGTGAAAGTTTTTGCGTAAGAAAATTAATAATTTATCAAAATATATGGATCATGTCAACTTCAACAATGGCAGTGTCGAAGAAAAAGGTGAGTATATTTTGCCCAAGCCACATGGGGCCATATACTGTGGACAGATCAGCATACCTTTTTGGCAAGTAAAAACAGTGGCCACCGAATAGACCCCGAACTGTGCTCTAGTGACATCGGCATTGTCATCAAATCCATCTCTCTGGCAAAACAACAAATTTTCTTTACAAACCTGGTAAAGTTTAAGTTGCAGTAGAGTAATCAAAGCAAACCTATTGCTTATTAGGTCCTCTGAGCGAAAGCTCTTTACTATCTGATTCCAAATCAGAGCAAACTTTGTCGGATCGTGACTTTCAGCTTTGCCTAATTTCTGAAGAAAAAAAAACTGCTTCAGAAAAAGCAACTTTCACATAGGGAAAAACAGCACTTTTTTTAAGTTAAATGGGATGGGCATCTTTCACCTTATTAAATATTTTCTTCTCCAAGAAACTCGGCAAAATTCCCTTTCCCTCTTTAGGCAGGGAACAAGGAACAAGAGAAGCATTGAAAGCCTCTGGTAAGGTACAAAACCGACTTCTCACCATTCCCATAGTGCGAATCTGATGAGTTTCAGAAATCAGAAGTAAGAACATCCAGGATATAGAAATATAACTAACCAAATCCAATGGTGACTCATCTCATCTCACCTCACCAAGATGATGAATAATACCACACATACCACCAAAAATAGTACAAAATACAGAATACCATATCTGTGTGTCCATGAAAAAGACCTGTTGCAAAATACAGAAGACCACAGAAAAAAAAATAAGATAATCCTATTCCTGAACCATATGCACTAGCAAAGGCAAGTATTTAACTATATGGAGTTCTCACAAGAATTATAGGGGCCCATACAGCAAGGATCACGCCAGCATTGCTCTTAACTGGTGCAAAACCAAACATATAGTTATTAATTTAATTTGACTGAAAACTGGTACCACGAATTTAACAAACATCAAGATTGAAGGAAAAGACACAAAAAACAAGACAGCTTATGGAGGACCTTGAGGGAAGAATTCATGCCACTCATATTTATTCACATTGATCCTCATAATTTCCTTTGTAGGTTCCACAAGAGGCTTAATCTGTACATGTTATGTTTGAGAAACAATGTATCAGGAGGCAGGGTGTGTACAAAACAACAAACAGAACCTTTAAAGTTGTATCTAATTCACATGCAGTGCCTGTGTGAGAGAGATATCTTACCTCAAAATAGTAGCTAAATAAAAATTTACTTGACAATAGAATCATCCAAAACGATGTGTACCTGTGGGTATGGAAAGAATGATTTAGCTCATATCAAATGGCAAAACAGAGTAAAGCAAATATATAAACACATGGTTTACTTCAGTAAAGGTATTAGGCCTTCTTGCATTCCTCGTCCAACATATAACTGCGGCTGCACATATAATTATCATTAGGGTATAGTGACATGATATGCAAGTCATGTGGTCAAGTACAAAGAGGTATTGGCTTTGAAAAAAAAAACAAATCAGAATCTCATAAAACTTTGGACTTACTGCAGTCCTATGGATAAAATAATGGATTCCTTTAGATTAGATTTGTGACAAAACATAATTTCTGGTATCAAACTACAAGTCTAAAAGGATACATTTAGAACAGTAAATACCTGACACCACCAGGACAAAATATTGCAGACTCTCCAAGTAGATGTCTCTATATAGCTGGTGACAGCTGGAACAAAAAATAATGCCATCCCAATCACATTGCTTGCAAGATACAATGCAACAACCACCATATATTTTGATAAACAGAACATCCCAAGGAAGGCTTTAGATCGTCCAGCTGAACAAGCCTTGTATTTTTTGGAACTGACATAAAATATAGGAAGAATGATTGCCCATGCCACCGCAAGAGATAGTTTGACAGAAAATCTCAGCATATGATTGAATTTCATTGTTCGCTTGGTTCTCCATGAGAAAGCAATGTCGAGGATCACTGCAACAAAAAGAAGCGAGACAAGTAAGTTCTTTTGTTTCAGTTGGTAAGCACTCAATTGCATGCAACGACATCAATAATATATATTCACAGGCTTTATTATCATTATTTGTTTGTTTGTACACATCAAGAAATTCATGACTACCTTGAATAACTCGAAGTACTGCATTGGTAATGAAAATGCTCAGGACATCCTCAAAAATTATTGGATCAAGCAACTGAAGAGGACTTTCTAATCCATGCCATGCCATAATTATAAGAACCTGAAAACAGATGAAACAAGGATATGTAAGGCATGATAGAATCGTGAAAGTAAATCTAAATGCAGCTGCTCAGACATTAATGTTGGAAGAACCCAACCTGAAGCCCAAGCACAAGGACTGTCCACATCCTGTCAAAGCTTCTGAAAAGATGCCAAAAGGAACGGGCCTCAACAAAATTTGTCTTACCCAACCACCTCTGTTGAGAAGCATGACTGGTTGTTTGCTGTATGCAATACCACAGAATTGAAAAGAGAAATAATTAAAAGAAATCAAGTCAATAAAATGTACTCAAGCCTGAATTTTCTTAGTGAGTTGTACATGTATACTTAAGAAACTAAATGCTTAGAATCTTTGGACTTTAGATGAAGGAATAAACAAACAATCAATCCTATACTGTATTTAATTGTTCTCCTGAGAGCATCTCCAACAGGCTCTATAAATGGATGAAAATCGGCAAAAATGGAAAAACGGAGTAGAAATCCCGTTTCAACAGAGTGGCTATCGTCAGTTTCAAAAAAAAAAAAAAAAAAAAACAGAGTGGCTATCGTCCTCAGTAAAAAATTGGCGCTCGCTATCCTCGTCCTCCCACTCGCCAAGTTTGTCGAGCGGGCAAGGCTTGCCATCCGGCTTCTCCCGCATGCGAAGCCGCTTTCTCCCGCGCGGCCCTCGCCCTCCTCAAAGCCCCGACTCGGTGTTGTCCATCGCGCGCGTCGTCATCCTCCCGCGCTTGCCTCTCGCCGTCCTCCCAGATCCCCCGCTTGCCTTGCCGTCCTCCCGCACACATCCACCCCTGCGTTCTCGCTCCTCGTTGTCAGCAGAGCCTTGTTGTCCTCATCCGAAGCTCCGTCTTCGACAGGAGCGCAGGCGTCGGCGGAAGAACGAAGCATCGCAGGCAGGGCAAGGGCGCACGCATGAGCACGATCGATCGTCACACCGGATCCAGCTCCGCGTGATGCAGTAGCACTTGAGGTGGGCCACGAAACGACCCACAAGGGAGCTCCGTTGGGTTGAGTCCTCGGACCAGCCAGCGGGGTTTGGTAAAAAAAATGACGTGGAATGTTTTAAAAAATAGAGAGTCCAGGTTTAGATAGTCTGTTGTGTTTGGTTTTTACTAGCCATTTTATTTTACATATTAGCTAAATCAGGATTTTAGCTATCCATTTTTAGCTAGTCTCTTGGAGATGCCCTAAGCCTGACCACAGCAAATCACTACAGCATAAAAGTACTATGATTCGAACATGAAAATAAAACTGAAGTATATTGAACATTATATGTTATCTACATGCAAAGCAACCAGCATCATTACTCCTGTCATGTACCCATCAGGGCCAGGGCACCTAGGGCCGGCATGGTAACTGTTCACACGAACAGTAATTAAATGGTACCGTTCAGCCGGACCTAGGTTAGTTAGAGATAAAATTAGATTGAGTTGTTTCCTTAATTCTAGAGATTGGTTTCTTAAGGGTCAAGTCACCCATCTACAAAAGGACGGGATTCTATATCTCTTATTAAGCAAGAAATAGATCAAGAGTTCTTAGTATCTCATCTATCCCTGCCCTCGTAGTGCGCTGCCGTCAGTCGGTGCGCCACTTGGGCTCAGAGCCATCTAAAATATGCCCATGACAGCTCCCTCCAGATTTTTTTTCTTTCATGTCGTGCGGGCATGGTTATTAGCAAAAGTTTGTACTACCAAACATGTCCTAACATAAAAAAAAAAAGACTGAGGTAATAACAGTGAATATAGTTTCCCTCAAAATAAAATAATAGCAAATACATAGCTAATCAGTTTGGTCTCAAGTTCAGTGATTAAGATTCCTCTACATCAAAATAAATACATAAGCATCATTATATGATTCAACAAATGTAGTTTTCAGACAGTGGGCAATGGGAGCACCCTCTCACCACTAGCACTAGACATTTAGTTCCATTGGGTGTTTGAGTGTGCTGAGCATTGAAGATTTACATGTGGCACATATGTACAAGTTTGTTTACTTGGGAGCTGTTTTCCACCTCTCCTTTGTATTTTTTTTCCCTTTTCTTAATGAAATGGTGTGTGTTTGAAAAATAAAGTAACGTAGTTTTGAGTGGTGGTCACATCTCAAAAAGTACCTGTTGTCTTCCTTCAGTTGCTTCTGAATTAATAAAATTTTCTGTTGATGCAGACTCATGAGGCGTTTGGAGATTTGGCTGCTCGGCTTGGTGAGATGTGTCTCCACACAGCAGTGGAATACTGGTAGCATGATGATGTGGTGACCTTGATAATCTTGATCCATAAAGAATCTAAGGAACAACTAAAGTTAGGATTTTGTACAAGAAACGTCTTGAGCATACTTCAGACAGCCCTGAACCCAATGCAGCATGGACATGCCAATACCCAGTAGATCAATGCAAGGGCAGGGATAGATCATAAACAAGACATTAAGGACTGAGACGTTTCTTGCTTAATGAAAGACACATCAATTCTTATCCTCGCATAGTGGGCTGAGTATGCTTAAGTCTAAAATTCATGAAACAAACCGGTCTAATCATATCTCTAAGTAACAAATTCCAAGGCCATGTGGTTAATATTCACAGTGCCCCACAACCCATCTAGGCCATCTACATCGGACTACAACAAGCGCTTCAGCCTATCCCCACTTGAACAGAACTACAGCATAGCAACACAACTTGTAATTCAGCATTCACATGACACTAAAGGGAATTGCTATTTTGCTCCTTTAACTTCATATACTACTCAAAGTCAACTTTAACTTGCAACATGGACCATCTAATAGAAAAGGCTGCTTGGAAAATCCAAGCCACGAGCTAATCTTCAAAAATCCCTTGTGAAATAAAATCTACAGATTTATGGGTTTTCTTTTCTCAATAGTCAGTTAAGCAAGATATCGCCTCTCAAGAAAAAAGAAAAAAAAACTAAGCATTAGTCATCTGAAAATGGTTAAGGATTTCAGCTTAAATTTTCTTCTGTTTCTGCAGTTCTCGTGAAGGTAGATGCAACAGCTCTAATACTACAATAGAGAAGTTGAAGATATATATGTAGGAGAAAAAGGCAACTGTTTGTCAAAGGAAACCTGAGAGTTCTTCTGTGCATTTGATGTGACAAAGAAATCATTGTTGAGACGCATAGGCCAACCAATCTTAAAGCAATCTGTGGACCTGCATTGGAAAATATTCAGTGCACTTTTGTATCTAATGCTATATAGCAAGAAATTGTAGTATCTAACCAGAAGAATTCATTAAGATCATCATAGTTTCTCCATGTTGAGTGGTCAGATACTCCATCCTTGTTCTTTAGTGCCTCCTTCATTAGAAAAGGAAAGGCCATCATTTACAAAATACTTCAAAGCTGAGTGAAATTTAAGGTTGAAACTAAAATGATTTTAACCTCGTAAATAACATTGTATATTGGTGTCACTACATGGTTCAGAAATGATTCCTCATCTCCTCCATATGCTGGTCGGACTTTTTCGCCAGTAATTAAACTGACAGATCCAGAGAGCACTCCATATAGCTCATATGACATCTGAAATGAGAAGAGTGATAATGTTTTCGTGAGGTCCATTTTGAGCCAGAGTCTTGAACAAAAGAGGAGACAGGGGTGGGAAGCAGAACCCAGATGCCCTATTTTACTTGCATGTTAATTTGCTGCAAAATAAATTAGAGTTCATGTGTTTCATAATAAGAAGCATATAAATTAGTTACCCAACTACCTGCCACAAGAATCTCTCCCGAAAAAGCAAAGGCTAACAAGCATTAAAAAAATACTAGAAAAATGTGGAAATCCTGCTTACATAGGCAGATGCTCAACTTTCGGATATTATGTTTACAGCTAAAAATGCATCCCAATAGTGTTCAGATTTGTAGTGATCCCAGTCACAGAAAGTTCAGTCGCACCACGCGGTCGAGAGAAAACTTTGAAATTGGTGTCAATTGAAAAGAAAAACACCAGAAATGCAATTCAACCTGCAAAACTGATACTAATCTATGTACTGACAGTTATTCTGATATCTCCTATTTTTTTTCTTAGTTTAGCCATAATGATTATCGCTTCAGAATCTGTTTACACCATGCTAAATAAAGCAGATAGTTACGGGAAAATTGCAACGAGGTAAAACTGGATAATTTGCATGTCATTTCAGAATGTATTATAATGTTAAAGATCCTCTATCTTATTTGTTCCCAAAACAGGAGAAGCAAAGAGCATGAACTGAAAAGAGAAACAAACCTGAGCTACAACTTCTCATGTTATTCAAATAAATTGTCATCAATTTTTTTAAAAAAAAAAAAAAACATGTCATCTTTCTACTGGATATTAGCTCATCAACAGGTCAAACGACCCATTCCAGGATTTGAGGACACTATAGTGTAAAATCAAGGCTTTGTGACACTCCAAATACATACACTACAACTACATAAGTGTATCATTCATGTACACATAATTGCAAATTGATTTCATACAGGCTTCTTCTTTGATGCTATGCCTTTTATTAACTAATGTGACAAGTATTGGTAATTTTGTATCAGATTGTTCTGGCAGAAGCATTTACAGGATGTGTTCAGTTAATAATAGATTCTTGAAACGATTCCAAAATAGTGGAGCAATATATGCGGTACAAATTATTAATATAGCAGAAGTGTCAACATCAAAGGCATAATATTTTTCTTACATGATGAAAAATGTAGCATAAGCATTCTGGCATGTGTCGTAAATTTGACGCTTCTCCCCATATAAGAAGATAAAGAGCAATGTATAGAAGTTTATATTGCTGAATTTCCTGCTTCACAGAGGGCAACCTGAAGGCACAGCACAACAAGTTGTGGCGCAAGCAAGACACTACTTTACAAAAACTAACTCAAGCTGATTTTCAGTTAAGTGCAGTAAAGTCTATAAAATTGAAGCACTGGATGATCTTACCATATGTTGCTTCTTCGCCCCAAAAATTTGCACCAGGTCACATAGTTCTCAAATGTTTTTGCCAATAGTTCATCCACTGCTCTGTCATCAAGCTATAAATAGATCTATGAAGAAGAAATTCTAGCTAAAGATAGATAAACAGAACGACTCATGTATGGGTACCATTGGCGTGAAGGATGACTTGGGATTCAATCGAGCATGCATATTTGCGAGCAAAAGAATAAGATGCTCCCTTTGATTGGCAACATTTCCTTTCTAATCAAAAAGGGGGGGAAAAGACAAGCCAAATTATGTGGCTGTGAAACAAGAGAAAATACAACGATACTAATCTGAGCATTACAAACAGAGGTACACAACTAATCTACCTGGAATCCAAACCAACTTTGCAGCCATCGAAGAATATCTGTATGAGATTTTTCATCCTTGATGCTATTGTTAGCTGATGGAAGACCACGGACATTAAACACCGCAGACTTTGCAAGTTTTATCTGTATAAACGAACATCATGACAAAATTTATGCAAGCAAATTCTTCCTAACTAACAATGAAAGCTGTTGTATGAACTGCAAATTTCAATCTTATACTAATGTTATAAAAAATAACATGTACAGATTGAATTACATGAAATTTGACTAAGCAAAAAGTGGCAAACCTCTGGAAAAAGCATGATTGGTTTTTGGCTTGATCTAGGATGGAGCGGAAGAATATTATATCGGAGTAAGTCTGATTTGTCTACATAATCTTCAGTTGCAACAAGGTTCTGCAGTTTTATAAAAGCGTTACATAGAATACAACATCATGGAAAACAAATATTTCTTTGTCAAAAATATCGCAACCTCCAAGCCAGTCCCAATGAGCAGAGCCCTCAGCACTTCTCCCAAGACAGGCATGAGTTTTTCTTGTTCATTGGTTTGCTTTTTCCTATTCAAGAATATTGAAATTAGAACAAGAATACCATTTTAGTTTCAGAGCTAGGAATTTGACGATGTTGCATAAAAAAGTGATCTACAGTACGAATCTTCAGTTGAGAAATATTCTTACTTTTCATAAAATGATTTAATCTCTCTAGCATCACTTTTTTGTGTCCTCTTGACTTTGGTGCTATTCTCGTCCTGTTTACAATTAAGTCCAACAAATATGAGGCTCATTCTTAATAAACAAAGGTACAGACATATGACATATATATGAGATCCTGAGCGCAAAATAGAAGTGTAGACAAGTTTGATATGTTTTATGCATTCCTGACCCTTGAACCTTCATCACAGAAAACCTGACTGAAAGTGTCGTTCATATGCATGGTATATGCACCTGCTCAAGTCTTTGAAGAAGTGCGGTTTTAAATTGCCGAACACCCCTCCCAGTTGAACGTGGATCCATCGTATGAGCCTTTTCAAAAGCATGGAATCGACCTGGAAAATAAAAATCTGTTGTAATGATATGCAGTACTACGAATGTATGCCTCATGTTGCTCTGCAACATCCATCCTATTTTCATGTTTTGTCCGAAGAGTGGTGCAAGTGTTGATTGTGGTGGTTCATAAGGTAAGGTTCTCTGGTGAGCTTTTAACTGATCCAATGATCCACCGCAGCAGATATTGAGGTGTTCTGACTTCTGACTTGCATGCATGTGTAACAAACTCTACTGCTAAGCATGCAGAGAAATTGTCAAGCACAGTAAAACCTTTGATTCACTGCTGAAATAGCCAGGCTTCGATCGGATTTCATGCCATATTTTTCTTTCCGACAAAAAAGAAAGAGTTCCAGAATATTTCAGGCAAAGACATGCTCTGAAACCGCTAAGCGGCTAAGCGCCCACTTCTCCTCAACGGAATCTACAAAGTGACACCCACAGTCTGCAGATGCCGAAGCATGGAGAACGAATTGGCAGCAAACCATCTACCAGTTTCCAGCGTCAGAGGATGTAGTAGGAGACAGAATATTCCAAAACGGAATTGTCAGCAAAACCACATGGAATCTCGTAGCTCGTCCCTTCGCCCAAACTCCAGTTCCGGAAGAATCAGAATCAGAACGACAACGACATCCATGCATTCAGATGTTTGAATTGCACCGCGCAAGCGGGAAGCTCTCGCCGGCAGGCTCCTCGCTGGACATTTCCACAAACAGGTCTCGCGCGTGCGGCGGAACAGAATCGTAGAGGGAAGCGGCGCGGACTTACAGAGGTAGGCGACGCGCGGGGACTCAGCCTCGACCTGGTTGGCGACGCGGAGGAAGGGTTGGACCTCCGAGACCAGCGTCTGCGGGATCTTCTCGCTGTCGAACTGGTGCTGCGCCGCCGCAGACGCGGGAGTTGCCCCCGCGGCCCCCGCCTCCCCCGCGATCGCGCCCGCGCTGCTCGTGGGCCCGCCCATCATCCCCGGCGGAGGAGGTGGCGGCGGCGGGGGCTGCGGAGGATGGCGCCACTGCTGCTGCGCCGGGCGCTGCACGTAGCGCAGCGGCAGGCTCGACGGGCCCACCTCGACGATCTCGATCTCCATACCTCCTTGTCGCGGCGGAGTGGAGGAGGAGGAGGAAGTGGCGGAGGTGACCAGCACCGCGGCGACTTCGCCAGCAGTAGCAGCAAGAGCACCATCGCGATCGCGCGGCTTTTTATCCCGCGCGCTGCTCTTCCTCGGCTTTGCCTTTCGCCTTCGCCGCTAAGCTTTACCGCTTTTGCCACGGATCGAGGCGGCTTTCGCTTTTTGGAGATCGATCGCCCGCCTGCTTTTTTATCAGTCGCGGCTTGGTTTCGTGGTGTGGGGACTGGTGGGGTGGGAAGAGAAGGAAGGGGAGGAGAAGCAAGGCTAGGCAAAGGAGGTTGGGGAAGGGAGGGAACGAAACGGCTTTTTGAACGTTCGGATCGGGGTCGGGGTCTGTCAGTCAGTGCCAGTGGCCCGGCCGCTTTGCTTGGCCTACTGTTGCAGAGCGTGGGTGGTGACTGGCTGTGGCTGGTGACTGAGTGACATGAGATAGCTAATCTCTTTCTTTCCTTCTTTGTTTAACATGTTCTCTTTTTTACTTTGTTTCTTTAGTCTATTCCTGCTTGTTGCTAGGCCTAGGCTGATGCATGAGTCATGAGTGATGACTCTGCCTGTGCGTGTCTTTAGGTGGGTAGAGTGCTTTATAGAGCACTAAGCAATGCTGCGTGCATTGGGCTTAGTGTGTGATCCGCTTTGAAAATGCAAGGGAAGAGGAAAGGGAGCGGTCACTTTGGAGAAACAGTGCACGGTGATGGTGAAGTTTAAGCTTTCTCTCCTAATAGTATACAAACTCTGATTTGCTATTAACAGGAGTTTTTCATCAGAATCATCGAGTACTCGGGTATTTTTCTATTGGGATTTGGGATGCGTCCCCAGTTTCGGACAAAAGTTACCCGTACTCGAGCAATGCACAGCAAAATTGTCCACACGACTAGTAACAGACAAACCATCGTTTGGTCATCATTTTCGGGCAATGTGCGTCAACCAAACATATCGATCACCGCCTACTCGTCTCTTTCTTGAATGTGGCATATACTTAGTCCCCAAGGTATTGCGCGTGCGCAGTCATCTCTCATCCGAGTCTCGACCAACCTCTAGCTTTTCTTCGTCCACTACGAATGCAGGTCTCGTGTGCGCGCTGCTCACTGCAGTACTTCGTTGCATCGTAAGTGTTCAGGCGGCAGGTCAGAGATATACTACTCCATGGCACTGGATTCTGTCCAAAATCCAACTAGCCACTAGCCTAGCAGTGGGCACAAAACCCGAAACCCAAAGACCGAATCTAAAAAATCCGATGTCCGAATTATATTTTTGGATGACAAATCTGAAAACCCGAATATATTTCGAGTAATTCGGATTTGTACCTCCGGTATCCGAAATACCCGGTTTACTCAAAATATCATCAATTCACTTCTCTTTGGCTTTCTTTCATCCAACACTAAAGGTGGAATCACCCATACACCCGCAACCAACAAAGTTGAAAGGTTGGTGAATTAATTGTATTTTCTATTATAAAATAAAAACTAAATACATATCTTTTTTTACGTAAAAGTGTTATAGAAACTTTATTTTCTACATGGTACGTATTATGTTCGGGTTATTCGGATAACTTGAAATCCGAACCCAAATTTACGGGTACCCGAAATGTCGGTCTTCGAAATTTTAGGGTAATTTCGGGTATTGATTCTAAAAACCTGAAATTTCAAAAACTCAAAATACCCGACCTGAATTGTTTGGGTAACCGAACGCCCAGTGCTACATGGGATCCTGTGGACATGGGCCATCAATCATCATCTGATTTTTCTTTCAAGAAGAAGACGAAGAAGAAAAGCATTTAGAGCACTTAAAGCTAGAATTTCTTGGGATTTCCGGCCGGCTGCATCCTGCATGACGCATCACAGATCAGAGCAAAAGTTTAATAAGTGTCCTGTATGTCTGCCTCATGCACACGCTCAATCACTTTTGCATATCACCGCAGCTGCAGACATGCAACCGCACAGCTGCGTTGCATTACAGATGTAACTTTCCTCGCTACACCTCCGCCCGTGCGAACCTGACGATCCACTACGAAAAGGCAAAAGGCTGCCTGATTAGAATTAGATGATGCGAGCCATACTTGTGCACTGCAGCAACAAGCGAGGCCTTTCAGCTGGCAATGGAGCACACACATATGGTTCGCTTTGCCGTGGCCGTGGTAATAAATGTCAGAGATATGGTTAACTCAAGTGCGGCTTCGTGCCAGTGGTAAATCAGAAATGAAGGAAAACGGAGCATGGTCGGTTTGGATCCTTAGCTTCTTCTTGCCTCTCCTTGTCAGGGCTATAGGCGTTCGGGTTGACCCCAGACATCTTGCTTTGCTGGAGAAACTTAAAACGAAATCGGAAGGGAAATCGATGATTTTCTACTTCTCCGAGCTGATGAACTGATGATGAACAGGAAATATAACCTTAAATCATTCCCTATGATTATATTATTAATACTGGTTGGTGTAAATTGCACTAACCAATGTCAATAATACAAAACCGAAGTGAGTAACACAGAGCCTAAGAATCGGAACAAGTTTGGATCAAGGCCCAATGGCACACACGATTTGCATATGAGGTCCATCACTGTAGGCCAGAATATATGTTCAAGCCCAGTTTGGTCGCCCCGTGCTTATGGCCGCACGCTAAATCCGGGTGGCACTTTCAGTCGTTCACACATATTTCCGTGGTATCGTAGTCGTAGGCTCGTAGCATTGGACATTGATTTCACCGTCTCCCCCATAATAATTTTTTTTAAAGAAAATGGAAGATACTTCCGGCCTCCTCTGCAAGTGTGCACACAGCGTTTAACATATTACAAGTTCAGCATCTGCTGATCTTTCTAAGTAAGATCGGTCCATCGAAGATGCAACAACACGATAAATGAGCTAGGCTTCATATGATCCCTCGCCCTATAATTATAAGAAATTGCTCAAAGGAGCAGAACAATTTGGATAAATCACTTCTCATAGTTCTTTCGTTAACAATTTCTACACTTTGTTCCTCTTAAACAGGTAGACTACTATACTACAATCTCTTTACCTTCTCTTATCATTCCCACAAGGGTATGTACACTTGCTCAGCAAAGTTCTCTACATAATAGTTTCGGTGGTCTACTGTCTCATGCACTGCAATGCTACCCTCATGCCCATCCATGTACATATACCAACCATCCACTTCTTCATGCCCCTCCAAGGGCACATCGGGCCAGTACGGGAATGATCCACCTTCATATTCGTCAAGGTCCAACATGTCCTCAAGCCTGCCGCCGTCTCCACTCGGCACCCTGATCGACAGCTCGTCGTCGACCATCGCCTCCGTCGCTTCGCCATCATGGACGATCTCAGCCTCAAGCGACCGGATGACATGGCTCAGCCGGTCGACGTCGCCGTCGTCTACCAGGTCAGAGGGCGGCAGGTCCTCCATAAGCTCCATCAAGAGCGCCCCGTCGAGCTCCGAAAGGTCCATGGCCTGGTCGAGGTCGACGTGGTGGTAGCACTCTTCCATGGCATGGTCACTGCGTTCACTCAGGTTACACAACTGAGCCATTGTAACTTGCCCAAGGGAAAGCCAAGAAAACGAAACAGAGCAGTGCGAGCGCACAGCTGCAACTGGTGTTGGGAAGATTTGGAAGAAGAACTGCTTTGGAGGTGGCCAAATGTGGAGGTGCTTATATATAGGAGTCGTGCCACATTGCCATTGATAATAGCTTCGTCAACTAAATAATCAGCACCTAGCAAGTTCCTTCCAACGTGCAACTTGATGGAGTGATTAGTCTGATAATGGCCGGTTAAGACGGCGTCATTATTATGGTTTTGGGAGGCCAAGTGGAGGCGGCTGCAGCGGTTTTCCAGGTAAGCAAATTGAAAGGAGTGGCCGGGCTGGTAGGTTCCTGAACAGAGAGAAAGCGATGGTGGCCACCGGCCGGTGCGGCGAAGGGAACGACCGGCGGTGGACAAGATCCGGCAGGACCGGCATTATTGCCGTTTAATGCTCGTATCAAACGTTTCAGGCAGCGTGCGCACAACTTTATGTAACTGCCGTCAGGTGATCCTGTCCCCACCAGATCTTTTGCCCTTCAATCAGTCGGATGGAGCTAATGCTGTTTTTGTGCAGAGCAAGGAAGGTGCTCTCTGATCTGTGCTTGTGAGTAATTAAAGTTGTGGTTTCATCATTTTCAACTGGCATGTCCACTTACTCTGATATCTAGAACCACTGGGGACACACACGTATTGCAACTTTTGCCGGTGTGTTTAGCCGACCTGTGCATCACCTTAAGTTGGAGTCCACTTTGAACTGAAATTAGGTATCTGTTTTCCGTATTAAATTCTGCTTAGATGGCCTCCTTTGAGAAAGGGGCAATTGCATAACAACCATCGTTTTGGACTTTAATTACATTTTCATCATCATTTTTCAAATTTTGTAATTTTACCATTAGTTTTTGAATCTGAACAAAAGTTGTACCACAAGTGTGGTATAGGGATCTAACGGTGTTAACTTATTTGGAGAAAGATAAAATTGCCCCTTTGTAATTTTACCATAGTTTTGATGTTTAAATTGTGATTCCACTGTAATTTTAATGAGACATTGCAATAATTTCAAATTTTCAAAATCTGGACAAATTTTGATAAGAAAAGAAAAATAATTGTGATGGAATTTCATAAACGTTCATATTCCAGACACAAATTCAATTTTAAAATTATAAAAATTTGTTTTTTCACACATTTTCAAACAGCATTAGTAATATTGAAAATGACATCAATTAAAATGGTCTGAACAGGCGTTACATGTCTAACAAAAGAACAAACACAAGTCCAAAAAAATAACCGACGCCTGGGTGTTTTTCTATTCATCTTCCTTCTTCGCTTGTTGGTCTTCGTACTGTTCTTCCTCGGTTCCTTCGTGGACTCTCTCTCTCTTCCTCTCTTATGGACTCCGCAGCAGCCACTCCAACGGCCGGAGATGGTACAAATCGGTGTGGCGGCGCTTCGCGCACCCCCTACCAGCGCTTGGGCGAGCACCCACACCCCCTTCCTTCCCCCGCCCCAACCATGGAACAGAGAAAAAACTGTACAAACTGAACCGTGAAAATAGGCAAGTTTCCGGGAGGAAAAAAAAAGCAGGCATCGGCCGAATCGAGGACTAGCGTGGGCTCTGGGGGAGGTGGCGTACTGGCATGAGGGGCGGCGGGCTCGGGGCATGGCCGCTGGGCGGGTGCGGCGCGCAGCACTCTGCCTGTGCCCACGACCGGCCTCGCACGCATGGCAGGCCTCCTTCCATGCTTTTTGCGCCACGCGCGGCCCGCGTTGGCCCCTCAAGCACGGCCCCGCTCGCGCCGCACGTCGCCGCGCTCGCGTCGGCCCTGGCACGTGCCGCACGACGCCGCGCTGGTCCCGGTCCGCACGCGCCCCGCTCGCGCCGGCCCCCGCACGCGCCGCACGACGCCGTGCTCCTGCTGGTTCCAGTCGCACCGCGCTCCTGCTGCTCCCGCCCGCCGCTCTACTTGTGCCGCCTAGGGTTAGGGTTCTAGAGGAGTCGGGTGAGGGAGAGACGGGCGTGAGAGGAGTCGGGTGGGGGAGAGGGAATGAGAGTTAGAGAGAGGAGGGGTAGGGATGTCTATTTGCCTCTCCATCTGTTTTTTTTTTATTTTTTTAATTCGTTTCTCTGTCTCAGGTAACGCCGGCATAAACTCATGGTAAACGGCACGTTCCAGTTCAAAAGGTAATGGTAATTTTGTAAAATCTCAAAATCGATGGTGATTCCGTAATTGGATCTCGAAGATTGTACAAGCTTCTAAACTTTAGAGTTACGAACCCATATAACGTGCAATCTAATGAAATGAGAAGTTTAGGATTTCCTGTTCTGAAATGTAAAAAATTCACGTACTGTAGTTAAACAGGAACCAGATAATAATTTTCACGTTCTCTGACGAGGTCTCCTGATATGATCTAACATTTCTGTTGAGCTTACAAAGATTTTGGAAGTGAAAATCAACACAGATGCTTGTTTTTCACCATTGGTCGTTGCCATATGTGACTGGTTATGCTTACAACTAAAACCTCCATCATCATGAACAACCTCACTAGATTAGTTAAGTAGGCTGTCCATGCGGTCTTCCTCACTACATTTGTGTACAACTAAAACTTCTGGTGCTATTCGATATTTCACAATGATATTTAAAAAAAAAAACTGTATGACTTTAAAATTAAGGTACGTGCATTTCTATTTGAAACAAATGCATCTAGATGCATTCTCTTCTCATAGAAACAAAAACACCATTTCAGATTTACAAATTATTTTAGAACCTACTTCCTCCGGATTTAAATTATTAGCGCAATTAATTTTTTTAGTTATGTTTGACCATTCGTATTTTATTATAATTTATTTATCATTAAAGAAAGTTGAAACCTATCATATAATTTTATATATTTAAATAAATATTTTAAATAAGATAATGGTCAAACGTGGGAGAAGTTTTGTGCTACCGCACCTTACGGTGCTACCGTGCTCCCACGTACTGTAGCATCAAAAATACATACTAAAAAATTATAAAAAAAATATAAATAAATAGCTCATATCATCTTCTACCATCATGCAAAAAATCAGCTGCAAAAAATTTTTATGCTAAGAGAAACGAAAAAGTGAAACCATGCAATGAATAGTTGCGAATCTTACTGTTTACAGCACACCCGATAATGGTTACTGTTTATATGCTGATTTCACTTTTTTGTGGCATCTTACACAAGTTTGCGTTGCAACTGAGTTTTTACATCATGGTAGAAGATGACATGAGCTATCCATTTATATTTGTTTTGTAATTTTTATGTGTATTTTTGATGCTACAGTGAATGAGAGCACGATAGCACCTTAAGGTGTGATAACACCAGAACTGCTCTCGGTCAAACGTAGCTAAAAAAATTAATTGCGTCAATAATTAAAATCTGGATGGAGTACATTTCAATAATTTTCTACCTCAAAACAATCAGAACATATAGTATTTGGTTTTCCCCCATCATCCCCACAAGGGACTATACACTTGCTTATCACCAGAGCTCTCCACATAGTGATATTGGTGATCCATCGCCTCGAACCCTATCATGCTACCCTCACACTCGTCGCCGGCGTACAAGTACCAACCCTCAGCGGCATGCCCCACCATCCGCGCCTCAATCGGCCAGTACCCAAACGATTCGCTTTCATAGCCGCCGTGGTCCAACAACATTTCCTCAAGAAGCATGCTTCCGTCGTCCTCGCACGACGGTCCGGCCGTGCTTGCATCGTCAAGGACCGTCACTGCCGCCGCGGCAGTATCGCCACCGATCTCGGCCTCGAGCGAACGAATGACATGGCTCAGCCGATCAACGTCGCCGTCTGCCAGATCCGACGGCTGCAAATCCTCAAGCAACTCCATCAAGAGCGTCCCGTCGTCGTCGACCTCGGAAAGACCCGTGGCCTGATCGAGGTCGACGTTGTAGTAGCGCTCGTCCATGGCGGCGTAGTGAAATGGAGATGGAGCAGCAGCTCACACCGTCACACGATGCAAGTGGTTTGTGCTTAAGAAGAAGGATTTCGAGCTGATTGTCTCTCTGTCGAAATTCCAAAGGTCCAAAGCTGCTTACATAGGTGGGGCGTCGCAGGTGTTGATCGGCCAATTGAGCGTCAGCAGGTCCCTTCGTCCACATGTTGCGCAACTTGACTGGGTGTGGGTGATTAATTATAGACCAATAATTAGAGAGATGCTTAACAATGTGGTTAAGTGTTGGTTTAAGGTGGCCAATGCAAGACAAGTGGAGGCGACGGCCGTGCCGGTTTTCCAGGTAAGCAAAACAAACGGTGGGCGGTTGGTGATGATCGTCGGTGGCGCGAAGGGCCACCGGCGGTGGACAAGGTCCGGCAAGACCGGTAGCATGCTGGTATCAACGTTCCAGGCGGCGTGCCCACCGGATGATGATGCACCTGCCACCTGGTGACCGCGTGTTCCCATCAGATTTTATTTCTTCTTCAATCAGTCGGATATGCCACCGTCTCGTGTGAAGACACGATCGATGCTCTTGCTCTAGCTGCTGTTATATATTCTGGGAAAAACGTTGTGATCGTACGTGCGTCTAGACATGATGAGATGAGGAGGGTCAGATGGATCGTATAGCTGATCCTGCCCATGTGCAAAGACAAATCAAAGCGTGCCTTGTGATCCGGCAAAGAGTCTTCTCATCATAAAATAGTACTCCACTTGCTTAATAACAAACTCTAGTGTGAAAAGCTGTTTCCTTGTCTCTCCTTAGTCGCGAAAGGGCTTTCACCGTAGTGGTTGAGGCTCCGAGTAGCACCTCCTCAGGTTTCGAGTTCAATTCCCGTTAGAAGCGAATTTCGGTATTTGAGGTTAAAAAAATCTTCTCGCCCTCCCAGTGCCAAAGCATACGATAAAAACTCACGCCACAGCTCATAGGCCAGCTGAGTTCCGGTGTATGACCTGGAAGTAGGGCTCGGGGGTTTTGTCGACCTGCATGAGAATGTCTTCTTCTTAACAAAATGACTGGGAGCCGTCATACCCCCTGCAGGTCAAGATTTTTTTTTTTTATCTCTCCTTAGCCAATGCCTAGCGGGCACAACATCTGGACAAGGAATCCTCTGCTCCAGTGCTCCTGCTGCCGGCCGACGACCAGTTTGCGATGCTGATTATGGCATCACTAGCTTTTGGTTAGCCCACACTAACAATCTGCTAACTTAGGTCAAAAACTAGGATTAAAATCGGGCCCTGATTCGGTCAGATGATACCTTATGCCCCCCTGCAGGCACGAATGTTTACCCAGGATTAAAATTTTAAGCGTACCAAATTAGTTTGGTATTCTGCGATTTTGCACGTCATGTTCATGAGAACATCTGACCCAGGAATTCCCAAATCTTCGTGTATAAAGATGCCGAGACAATGAAATCTTCGTGTGCATAACAAGGAGGCACTCAATTTTGTATTTACTCCTCTAGATATCAATAGCCTGATGCTATAGATTGCTTTCTGGAGATGCTGAAGCAATTAGAAGGAGCGAACTTCAACTAGAAGTTGCAAAAACTTCACGGAGCAGCTTAACATCTGTTGCTGTTACGGCCAAAGTTGCATTTTTTTTTCATGGGAGCATTCAACTTAGATTAGCAAACATGGCACAAATGCAATTATACATCATAGGTTCATACAAGGGTACTATTACAAAATCATCCTACATCTTGTATCGGGTGCCCGGCTTTCAAAACCACAACGTTCAGAAACATCCATCACTAGATAGACCATAAGAATTCCTTGATGAGCATGGACTATTTTTTTAATCTTTTAAGAGAACACGAGGCATCTAATTCCACATGAAAAACTAGACGGTACTGGAACTGAATGCCAGATTTTGGCCTAGATTCTTGTCTATGCCTTTGCTTGTCCAGCTTGCATAGCCTGCATCCTTTGTTGCAACTTGAATATCTGAAAAATGGTATCAGATAAATGTTCTGAAGGTAAGAAATAATATTACCCAGTGTGACTTAGTCGATACTTCAACTGCTGCATGTTAATGCGTAGTGTTGTGCCTAGTCTTGTGTAAGTGTTAAGTGGACCTACTACCAAATATATTCAACATGAATACTGAACAAGAGTGTGAACTTCTATAGCGTGACAGTCAAAAAGCAAGATACTATTGGAGCTGCCACTGCTAAATTTATCCCTGTTGCTTAACAGGGCTGGCTGAACATCAAAGAAATAAGCTAATTCTAAAAAAAACAGAGAGAAAAAGAAATCAACTCAGAACTATTCCATGGAAGACAGATGCAGAACATACATGTCCCAACATAGGGGGCATATTTATCGGTTGTTTAGGTAGAGAGTCTATTAATGGAGCTCTCCGGTGCCTTGGTATTTCTGCTAACGCTGTATTTGAACCGAGTAGCCTATGGTGTGCTGCTACCTGCTATAGCTGATTGTTATCTCAAAATTGCTAGGCTTCTTGCTTCTGGTGTTCTCCAGAGCTAGAGTGTCTGCATTTGAGGGAAATATAGGCCATTTTGTGTTTCGTCCTGTCAAGGAGCGTTGCAGCCTCTTCTTCACAAGAAAATGCAGTTGAATGGGAAAAAAAATGGGAACAGTTTTGATGCTACTTTATCTTTAGTATGCTTAAGACACTCCTATCTCTAGTTAAATTTGCAAATGAACAAACCTCAGGTCAAGAAAGATAGTAGTCCTTCATTGGTTTAAGCATAGAAAAGAACTTGATAGTTGAATTGTGCCCAAGATTTCCAAGCCAAAGAGGTAAACAGGAATGATACTGACCTATGATTCAAGTGTACATATCCAGAACATCATAAATAAAAATCGTCCTAAGGGTGGGCAGAGGGAAGACGGAAAGAAACAGTGATCATAATGATTGTAATTGAATTCTAAAGCACAGACAGCGAGTTCGGTTATGTAATGAGGCAAGTCAGGAAAACAAGACACTGCAGCAAGAGTCGACAAGAGCAGTGAATGTACAGAGCATTTTTTTTACACAACTAAAAGTTTCATGGACATGTTAGTGATACTGAAATCACAAAGATTATCTTGGCTACTCTACTCCTGGAGTCCAATCAATACCAAAAGCAACAACAGCAAGAAGGAAAGAAAAGAGCATACCGATTCCTTCTTGCTGTTCTGCTTGTCCTCCAGATCCTTCAGCGCCCGTTCCATTCGCTTCCTGCGACAAACAAGCCTCCATCCTGAGCACAAAATTACCCAAACCGATCAAAGCACATACCATATCATTGAGAAGCAACTCACAGCTCCGCGGAGATGTACTCGATGCGCTTCTTGACGTTGGCCTTGGCCTCCGCAAGGTCCTGCTTGACCAGCACCGGCCCGATCAGCTTGTACACGTTCGCCCCGTCGCTTAGCAGCTCCAGCTCCTGCGAAACCAAATCCAATCAGACACTGCCGTCGAGATCACACAACTCTTTCGGAGCTGACGCCAACGAGAAAGCAAGGAAGCTTAGGACGGCGTGCGTGCCTTGAGGACGAGCTCGTTCTCGCCGACCTGGATGGTGTACTGCTTGCGGACCTGGTGGTTCTTGGAGATGTCTGCGAAGAGGGGCAGCGCAGGTCAGAGGGGAGCTAGGGTTTGGAACTGGCGGCGGAGACGAGGGAGGGGTTCGGTGAAGGGGAGAGCGTGCTTGCCTTTCTGGATCTTGCTGAGGGCGTTGGCCTGTACCTCGAGGTCCTTCTGCATCTCGCGAACGGCCGCCGGGGTCGACGACGATGCCATGGCCTGCCGCTGCTTCCTCCTCCCCCTCCTCCGCTACCGCCGCCGCTAGCCGCCGGCTTCGGGTCGTGGGACGTGGATGCGGGCTTGGGCTTGCTTTCCTTCCACGTCCACCTCTTTGTTTTCGGCACTTGCTTAGTTCGGCCGAGCTACCAATGGGCTGAAGTGATAGAATTAAACTGGGCCGAAAAGCCTTTAGAGATGCGGCAAGCTGTGAATGGGCTTGGGCTTCCATTTCTAGTAGGCAGCCAATGCGGATTAGAATCCCAGCCCATCAGCTTTTCGCCCTTTTGCTGTAGCAGAAATGGATGGATCGCGTCGAACTCCCAAAAGCCTTTTTGCAAGTTGAAATGGGTTCCTCTCCTCATCCCGTGGCCATGATATGCAAAGATCAAAGACGAGTGGCGCCGCTGTTCGTCAAACTGTTCCTGCTTAGACATCAGAGAAAATGATTGGCCATGATGGCGCAAACCCAGAGCGCAAGTCATACAGCACCTTCTCTCTTTCGAAGCTCTATCTATTATATTCCAGTATTCCTCCTCACAGATCCACTCTGTGCCTTTCACGAATCCCTTCCTCGCATTCATTTCATTTTCGAAAAAAAATCACACAATCTATTTGGTCCTAAAATTCAAACGAATAATACTCTCGGAAAGAATGTGTTGGCTCATTGGTGGACTAAAACCACTGGCCATATGTGTGCACGCTTCCGCAACGCCCAGATTCAATTCCATGGCTGGCTCGATCTTGATTCTTGATCGCGGCATGGGAGATGGCACTGTTTGCATGAGAACCGCTAAACTTAAGAATCGAGACCACACGCCAAAAGTAGAAGCATATCTTCGTTTCCTTTTCTCGCGAAATGCGGCCGGCGATGGTGTAGTATAGCTTCAGAGCCGAGCGTACCATGGCATCCTGATGTTGACTCTTGTCAAACGCCATAAACAAACACCCGGCTTTTCGCGATAGTTCTTTGGAAAGACCAGCTAATTGCATGTATCCACCAGGGAATCCAGATTATGCTACGCTTTCGTCTTTAATAGAAATATTTTATTAAAGAGAACAATTGGACTGACCCTTGGCACCCACAAGAGCTCGATTGGTTTCCAAGCCTCCAGAATAACTCTTAGTACGTACGGGACCGGTGTGAGCATTATCTGCACTATGTTTCGCAAAGCACAAAGAAAAAAAAAGCAAAACTAATCATGCGCTTTTAGAGAAAAAGACAATTCAATTCTTGCTCATCCTTAATGCAATAACACACCGTTCTCTTGCATATTTGAGATAAATTAAACATATATCTCATGTCCACTTAGGCAGTCAAAAACAACGTGTCCATTCATGCAAATAAATAACCAAACTAGCCCAACCTATTGCTTTACTTTTTGGGCCAGTCTAAAAGCGTGTGAGGAAATGAAGCTACTCTTGATCTCGATCCATAGGTTCAGGACTAATGAAGAGATTACAAGTGATTGCCTGCTTTATCTCTATAAGAACAACTAAAAAGTAGCATATCCTATGCCCATGTGCTCCTAATTAGAGCGTTTCTGATAGTTAGAGCCAGCTGCTAGCTCTCGAAGGGGATTGATATATGTGGAAACCACATGGTAGTGTCTCATTTCTCTCTTCTCTCTTTATGCCATAAAAAATTATACGTGCTAGCTCTAATTAAGTCTTCCCTTTTGGAACACTCTTTGACTTTAAAATCCGATGCAACTAGTAGCTACAATTTTATTTTAAAAAAAACGTGTGCATTGAAGTGTGTTATATTTAAGCATTCTAGGAATCTCAGCTCAAACCACATGACCTATACAAGGAGAGGAAAAAGAAGAAGAAAAAACAATCTGCAGGGGACTCACACTACACCAAAAATAGCCTCTAACGACGTTTGAAAAGGTACTGTATCGGCAGGTATGCCTAACCGCCGCTACACAAACGCAGCTAAAAATAAGATGTTTACAACGGTGGACGGCCAGAGAACATTTCAAACCGCCGCTACAAACCCATTACTAGCGGCGGGTGAAGATGTCACCGGCCGCTACCCATCAATCTAGAAAACAAAAAAAAAAGATAAGTCCGCTACGCCCGCAAGGAGGCCCGCGTCGCCATGATTCCCGCTTGGTGCCCACACCGTCGTGATCCACGCCTAGTGCTCGCGCGGCCGTGATCCGATGCCGGAGAGTGGACGGGAGTGGAGGGGCCGCTGCCGCCAGATCCACGTGTGTCGTCGCCGGATCCGGGCGAGCCGCTGCGGGATCCACGCCTGGTGCCCAAGCCGCAGTGATCCGATGCCGGAGAGTGGTGGAGGAGAGTGGCGGGGCCGCCACTGCCGGATCCACGCGCGCCGTCGCCGGATCCGGGCGAGCCGCCGCAGGATCCGGGCCTGGTGCCCGAGCTTCCGTGATCCGATGCTGGAGAGAGCGGTGGAGGGGAGTGGAGGGGCCATCACTGACGGATCCACGCGCGATGCCGCCAGATCTGCGCGCGCCATCGCCGGATCCAGGCGGGCCACCGCGGGATCCACGCGCCTCGCTGACGCCGTAGCAGGATCCAGCGCCCACGAGCCTTGCCGTCGCCGTCGCGAGGTGGGAAGGGGAGGGGAAGCCAGCGAGGTGGGGAGGGGAGGGGAGGGGAAGGCGGCGAGGTGGGGAGGGAGGAGGAGAAGCCGACGAGATGGTGGAGGGGAGGAGAAGCCGACGAGGTGGTGGAGAGGAGGGGTCGGCCGCCGGTGAGGTGAAGAGGGGCTGACGGTAGGAGCGAGGGGGCTCGCGCCTCTGTGCGTGAGAGAGAGGGAGGTGTGGAGTGCGACGGCTAGAGGGTGCGGGTGGAGAGTTGGCGCTTTTATATTTCATGGGGGCCTTTGTTAGGATTTGATGTGGACTGTGTTTTAGCGGCGGGCCGTTTTATGGACCACCGAAATTTACAGCGGCGGCCCGTAAAAATCATCGCCGCTACACGATTTTTCACTCCACAGCTACAAAGCCGATTTGTGCTAGTGTCACAAAGAAACTATGTAAGACATTGTTAATTTCAAACATAGTGATCTGACTTGAAACTACTCAATAATGAAGGCAGATGATTGTCCTTTTTGCGTGCTATTTCCCTTTCTGAGATGTATGATCTAGATCGTTCTAGTGATAACACCCGAACGCACGTAACGTGCCAACTTTTTGAACTCTCCCAACAAAGCACCACACGGCTCCAGAATATCAATGACAATTAATTATTGGGGTTTCTGGACCCCAAGGCCGTTGGAGATATATCCGGACGGAGTTGGCTCCATTTGTTTCCTGCCGAACTTACACCAATGCTCTTCTGATTGACTCGCAAGTTCAGCACGAACACACACCACCTAATGGCAGCGTGATGCCCAGTTGTTGTTCACTGCTGCCTTCCTCTTTCGGCGGATCCCTTCCAGATCAAGAGGAAGCAGCCGAGCCGCACTACACCTGCAATGAGATATGGCCGGTAGCCGGGCTCCACTGGAGTCGCTTTCAGGGCCTCCCCCACCGCAAGATACGGCACGCTCCATACCTCATAATTCACCCGTCGGACAAACTCTCAAACCGGGTTATGAAGAGCAGTGCTCCAGACACTATCAGAGACGATATAACAGGCCATGTTGGATGTTGGTTATAGGGTCTAACACTGACCTCCAATATGTGGGTTCTACCCGGGGCCTACATGTGATGCATCATCACCGAGATGGCTGACACAGTAACAAGTTTGTAGTACTAATCTCTGTACAGTGTATGTGTTCATGTTTATATAAACCACGAAAGAGAAAAAACATTAACCCATTGTGATCCTTGCCACCAAAAAAAGAGCGGAAGAATCGGCCTGAGGTACTTATCGCCGAAATTAAGCCCTCCAATTCACCACATATCATGTTCGAAAATATTCACCAATATCATTTCATTTTCTGCAGCACCATCACCTTTTGCCAATTCCGCTTCATCTGCTTGGAGAACTTGTACTTCGAAGGGGACATGTCCAGCATGGAATGGCGGCAACTCAGTGACCAACAATGACGAGGCACATTCATCATGTTATTTTCATAGAGCGATTTGTGGAAATCTATATGTCCACACAGACTGAACATACATAAATCTTATATCAGTCAGAACTCATAACCACAAAATTTGCATCATGAGAGATCACATTTCTGGTGCAGCGTTATGCAAATATATCTGCATGTCTAAACTACGAAATATAAGTTGAGCAATGAAAAGAAAAGGAAATCAAATCAGAGACTGATTGTTGATAAAATGGAGGAATGTAGAAATACTAGAAGCCGCCACGAATATTCAAATTACAAATATATCAATTATATTGGTCTTCAAATAGAATCATGATACAAAAAAGGAACATAAAAAGCACGCCCTAAGCGCAAATAAATTATTCCAAAATGTTGGAACAGGAATGCTCAACAGCAGATCTTATGAGCTAGATAACAACAAAAACAGAATTAGATAAGACCAAGCAAAAGACAACCCAAAGAGAAAAAAAGAGCTCATTGAAAGTGACTAGTCAGAATGGAACTGATGCACTGGTGCAAAGAATAAAACTAGCCAGTGTACAGGAATTTAACCATCGACGCCTTATTACACTCCGATCCAGAGAAGTATCACCTAGCACTTAGCCAGAGTTAAAATAAACAATAGAGCTTTAAACTTACAGGTTCGATCAAAACTATAATCAGTTATCTCTGGGATTTAATCGGCATGTTCTGTGTCTTAATGACACTACACATGCGAGGCCGTTCCAACTGATAGTTGGGTTGGGAGTACCTCCAATAATGTTTCCATTAGCTCATTATGAGACTCAACTCGATCTCCAAGTCTCCAACAAGAAGAAAGAAGCAAGAATGCAAGATACACCATACGTATCTGAAAAACGCAACGCGCAAGGAGGAAATAAACACATGCATGCACATGCGTGCAAGGACCACCACTTCATCGCTCCCCACACTCACATGGTCACCTGTGATAATGCAGGATGCATTCCAACAGAAGAAAGATGTTAGAAACACAAGAGAACATAAGGAAAGGGCTAAAATTTGGTCCTGGGGTCATTACAATTATCCAGTAAAGGTATCAGCTGAGGATACCACAAGTACTGAAAAAGTGTAGTGCCATCTGCACGAAAATTAATGACACCAGTCTGTACCAAAAAAAAGGGGCTACGCAAGCTGGCCCATAGTTGATTGCAGTCTATTTGTTCTCTTTAACTAATTATTTTCCCCAAGAAGTATTGAATAGGTTCACGCAAAATGCAATAGATATTTACTGTCCCCTCATTTTAGCACAGGGTGCATAGGCAAACATGAAAGTGATTTAGAAATAGTTCACAATTAGAAAGAAATGAGCACAAGGGGAGTCTTGACATCCCAGGTAGATGATGGACCAATAGCCACCTAGACGGAATCCTACCCATTCCAATGCATGGAGAACTAACAAGACAGAGACATGTATGGTTAGCCTCCAACTGGGCCCGCAAAAAGAAATGAGCAAATGGCTAACGAGTGTCTACTGCCTATCTCTTTCAAAAGAAACATATGCAGTTTCCTAATGATGGACAGGTGGCAAATTTGGATCACTAAAGAGATTAATAAATTTACAATTTTATCTTTCGATGCTTTCTCGTTCGAGATAAGTTCAGAATAACCTTTATTTCCTGGCAAAAGATTTGCACAGAATATGATCTGAATAAGCATGCGTCTTGTCCATTGTCAAAAGTAATAACCCATGAGAAAAGTACAGCCCAGTAACATTTTTATGCCCATACCATAGAACAAATAAAGCAGAAAGTAAAAAAAATCTGAGTAATCAGAAGTTCAAAAACTTATCAATTTAAATAAAGTGTGTAAGCGTTCTTTTGTGCAGCAATTATAGTAACCCGCATGACATGTGAGCATCTTTTGATGTCATAAACACTATCCGAGAAGCAATCTCATTACAAAAGAAAATCATGCGTTTATTATTCATCTTGCACATGGACAAGAACAGAACAATGTACCAATAAGAAGTTATTTCCGTGCCTGAAATAAAAACTTAGGGCCATCTCCACCAGACATAAAAGCGGGTACCTTCTGAACAAGGGCTCGCTGATTCAGCAAGAACGAAAAACAAGACAACTTCAAATAAGATTGTAGTATAGAGCTAAAACTTCTGCCAGAAATCACAATAATGGAGACAGTCTGCTCAGTCCTCAAATTGTCCCAACAAAACGGGCAGTTCAATCAGTTCACGGGCTGAAACCTGATGGCAGTAAACGGTAGGCCTCAGAACATGGAGGCAAGGATTAGACTTGACAAGGTATCTTTGGGGCAGCTGATAAACCATTCATCTGCATTAATATGCTGAGATGACTAAGGGGCTACATCCGCCACATGAAACCAAAGCAAATCTTACTTGAACTCAACCACCAAAAAAGAATACACCCAAAGATGATAAGTCCATCACAAATTACCTCCAGAAATGACATCTGTGGCTCTGGCTTTAATGCTCACATTTCCAAAAACTGAGGAACCCTAAAAAGGTAGTGCTAAGATACACCTTCTGCATAAGTAAATAACGACAGATGTACTACTATTGCCTATGACATTACTACCTTCGTTTTTCCAAGTTTTGACAAGCAAACATATGATACTTACCCGTTTTGGGAAAAAGGGAAGCATAATTTTCTCCACAATTCACTACGAATCGCAACCACTAGGATGTACAACACACTAGCAAAATAATGCACACCACAGACTGTTATTGGTTGAAGTGGATGCTACCAGTCCACTGGAGGGACCTGCACTGCACCAGAGCAAATGGGTGAGAAGGGTTTGGAGATGCTTCCATCATTTCAAAAGTTTCAACCTTACAGGCAGCTGAAAAGAAAATTGCTTCACTGGTTTCAACTATACCTGATCAGTGATCACTGAAACAAGCCAAAAGCTCTTCCAGAATTTTGTGTGGTATACTTTGCCAACTAGGCTTAGGCAACGGCGTCACACAAAGCCATAGAAAACATGAGTGGCCTGTTCTTTTCCTCGGAAGGTACAAAAATGAGCAGCTTCTTATTTGCTTCCAAGATCCGTTCACTTTGACACACAAGCATGCATGTTCATTGCCTGCAGCATATATATATAGCAAGCCCCCCTACCTTCTGCATACCGAGTTGAGTGGCCAAGAACAGAAAAGCATGACTCGAGCTCATTCAAACTCATGCCTAAAACAGTTCTGGGATGGAGTTCAAGATAAGAGGAACAGCAGCAATTTCACCGTCGAACTCCTGCCATCTCTTGGTGCAACAATAAATCACTCCAAGTTGAAGAAATTTACCATATCTCCCTATGATCCCCGCTATAGGTGAGTTACTCCCTGCACTCTGTACCTACCTTATAATGTTCAATTCTTACAAAACAGCAGCTGCTGACATGATTTCCTAATTCCTATATATGGTTTGCCTGTGTGTGTCTCAGATGCTGGGAGCTGTTCCTCATAGTCCTAGTCGTTTACTCGGCCTGGATTTGCCCATTGGAACTAGCATTCTTGAGGGACTTGCCCTCTAAGCTTTTGCTAGTTGAGAACATTGCCAATGGCTTCTTTGCGATTGATATTGTTTTGACATTCTTTGTAGCTTATGTCGACAGCAAAACACATATTCTTGTGGATGATCGAAAGAGGATTGCAGTAAGGTTCGAACCTGGTTCATAACCACTTTCCTCTCCAAATTCTGCATTCAATTCTGGCTATGGGACTAACAAGATATGATCATCCACAGATATCTATCAACTTGGTTCATCTTTGACATATGTTCAACAGCTCCGTTTCAACCAATCAGCCTTCTGTTTACACACACAGGAAATGACCTTGCTTTTAAGATACTCAATATGTTAAGGCTGTGGCGTCTTCACCGAGTCAGCTCACTTTTTGCCAGGTTCAAACCCAATCCAGTTTCTCCATATGATTGATGACAAATGACAGGTTACACCAATTAAATCACCTCTATTTTCGCAGGCTGGAGAAGGATATCAGGTTCAACTATTTCTGGATTAGGTGCTCAAAACTCATTTCTGTAAGTCATTTAGGGAAATGGAAGTTATTACTTTCTTTTTTACAGCAACAGAAAAGTTAAACTTGCTTCCATGTTCTCTGTAAATATTGTCTAACTGCAAGGTACCTACCTCTGTTCATCGGAAGGAATTTATTCTTGATAAATAACCGAAATATCTGTAATGGACAAATGCAGGTTACCCTCTTTGCAGTGCACTGTGCGGGATGTTTCAATTACATGATTGCCGACAGATATCCCAACCCAGAGAAAACATGGATAGGTGCTGTTATGCCAACTTTTAGATCAGAGTGCTTATGGACTAGATACGTTACTGGTCTTTACTGGTCCATTACAACACTGACAACAACTGGTTACGGAGACCTACATGCTGAGAACCCAAGAGAGATGCTGTTTGATATCTGCTATATGATGTTTAATCTGGGCCTGACAGCTTATCTTATCGGTAATATGACCAACCTGGTTGTTCATGGAACCAGCCGCACCAGAAACTTTGTAAGTATTCAACTTACGCGTAAAAGACTAATCCAAAATTCAGTTATTCTGGTCATTCAGGGAAGTCGATTTTATTGTGAAACAAGGAAATTTTTCGACCTAGATCTTTTAGTCGCAGGTAAGGTAACTAAGCAGCAAAAATGAAAACGTGTAGTTCTATCCAAAATGCCCTTTCAAAGTGCGATTATACAGTCATTCATATGCATTGTATATCTGGGCATTATATTAAAGATTCAAGGCTCAAAACTCTAAGCACAACAGCATCCAATAAACTGAGTGGAAATCAGAGCCATCATTTAGCTTAAGTGGTTTCATGCTATAAGGATAATATTCTTCCAACTGGACAGCCCTAATAAGTTCCTAGACAAAATTCTTTAAAAAGTAAGTTCCAAGACAAAATCCCTGGAGAAAAGGTTCCTAGACAAATGGCCAGCAGTAGGGCTTAAATCAAACAATCAGGCAGGGGAATCAGTGAGATCCTATTCTTGATAGTCATTACTCATTAGTATGTGCTATAAGTTCCACATTGTTGTATCCTTTAGCAGACAAACCATTTGTGGTAGCAAACAACAATTACAAAATTCAAGCTCAATAGTATGATTAAGAGGATCAAAGCAAAAAAGGACACTAAACACTTCACTAATGATGCAGAGGGACTCAGTTCAAGCAGCTTCAGAGTTCGCAGCACGAAATCAGCTGCCCGAGAAGATAAAGAGGCAAATTCTATCTCACTTCTGCCTACAATTCAAGACAGAGGGGCTGAACCAGCAAGACATGTTAAATAGTCTCCCAAAAGGAATTCGTTCCAGCATAGCATACAGCTTATTCTTTCCAATTATGCGACAAGCCTATCTCTTTGATGGAGTATCCAACAATTTCATTACAGAGCTGGTAATATGATAAAAATCTTTGCAGCTATCTTACTATAATTCCACAGTTGTAACAGATTAAACTTCTTGGGAATCAGGTAACTGAAGTACAGGCTGAGTATTTTCCGCCAGAGGAAGATATCATGTTGCAGAATGAAGGAGCAGCAGATATTTACTTAGTAGTATCAGGAGCAGTGGTCAGTCGTCATCTCTGATTATGTAGGAAACAAAGATTGTACAACTTTTATCATCAAGCTAATTACACTTTCCTCCTTTTTGTAGAATATGATAACGACAGTAAATGGAGATGAACAGGTAAAGGTTTACTTCTCTTATATTGCAGTGTCTCCTGATATCACTAGTGTTTCCACATGTTACTAAAAATTAGCTATTTGGAAGCAGGTATATGGAAGAATTGCTGAGGGAGGCATGTTCGGCGAGGTTGGTGTTCTATGTGATGTACCCCAGCCATTTACATGCCGCACGACTAAATTGTCACAGCTCTTGAGAATAAGCAAAACAAGACTAACAGAGATCATGCATGAACATAGGGAGGACAGTAATATTCTTATGAACAATCTATACCAGGTAGAGCTTCAGTTTTAGTTATACTTTCAAGAACTAAATTATATTACAGCTAATTTAAGCTAAAGTTATATACTTATGTCGATGTACAGAAGCTCAAGCAGCAGGGAAGTTTACCTGACTGGAATCAACCAGCTCCAAGGTTCATGGCCAAGTATGAGCTATTTTGCGTTCCACAAGAAGCATGGTTGTTACCACAGACATACCTACAATACACAAAACAAAACTGCGATGACTTCAGTGAAAAGGTCCCAACCTTGGAAGGAGATAATGGTTCAACAAAATTAGCTTCGGATACAATACATCAGACGATGCCACTGCACAAAAACAGTGATGATGAACCAAATAGCAATTATGGGACAACATATGAGATGGAGGACAATGAAGAAGATCGTGATGCCATCCACATGAACTGTGAGACCAAAACAAATACCGAAGAGATCTGCATTCAGATAAAATCTGAACATTGTGGTGCAACGAGCAATTGGCAAAGAAGCCATGAAACAGAACAGCTGTTGGGGTCTTCCCAAAATACATCAGAGGGCACAATAAGGAGCAAAAATGAGTATTATTGTTACGAAAAATGGGCCACCAAAAGAGTTACGATTCATGCATATTATCCTCATAATGCAACAGGTTATTTTGTGCAGAATGGAAAGCTTATCAATCTACCTGGTTCACTGGAGGAGCTTTTTGAAATTGGCCGTAAGTAAAACTTAAAAGATTCTAACTACGACTTTGTTATCGAGTGAACGAGTATGATCAATACATGCAAACAGCAAATGCACATAGAAATTTACAATATATTTCTTAACATTGCAGGTCAAAAATTTCCAGGGTTCCATCCTACAAAATTGGTCAGTAGAGACAATGCTGAAATAGATGACATTGGTGTTATTCGAGACGGTGACCATCTATTCCTTCTTCAGGTGTAGAACAAGACTAGTACTAACAACCTAACCTAATGGCTAAAAAAGGCTTTATGTTCTGGCAAGAGTTACAGATGCATGTCGGGATTGGCAACTGAATATATGAAGAGGATGTAAGTTGTTTTCATTACTTACATCATGTAAATGGCTGACATTTTTCAACAAGCAGGCAGCCTCATTTTATGCCTTCTCAATGCAATATTCACTACAGCGTGTGACCATGAGTGGTTGCCTGCCATTTTTCTCAATATCTGTGCATCCATTCCAAGGAAAGAAGACTATATTAACAGTGTTGAATAATGAAAATTGCGGCACATTATAAAAGTCGGACTGCAAAAAATAGAAAGCCCGGATTATGGAACTATGAGAATCTCCCTGAAGTTTACTCACTAACGAGGGTTGTCTTCAGTTTTCACTCAGCCGGCCAGGGTTCAGTCCTCACCAAAATCTATTTTAAGGGAACTGTAAGGTGTCTCCACCAAGTCACCTTTTCAGGAATCATGAAGCCATCCAAACTACGTAGCACGAGTCAATTTAAGTGATATAGAGCAATAAAGAACTGGTATTTCTGATTGAAGCTTTTCTTAGATTTGAAAAACCGTTTATTATGATTTAATATCAATAGTGAACCATAACTTTATAAATAAAAAATCCAAAAGCATGATGTATCTTAAGCACAAAGAGTAAAGAGAATAAGTCATTTTGAAAACGCCACTACTGGTCCTTTTTTATCTGGTCGATAAGCAACCATGGTCACCATTACTGAGATGGTAAATGCTTCGGAGATAATTTCGACTTCTGGTTTCCTTTGTTTCCAGTGTTTTTCATACGTTAGTGGGAGAGGGATATTAAGCTAGGTACAACCAGGTAACCGCACGTCCATAATAATTTTGATATTATACAAACGACTTCTCACCGTACAAACGGCAGTCCAACAATTTCCCACGAGTCGGCAACAAGCATACCAGGCAGGCCTAAGATGCAAGGTCTAGGCAAACAATGAACACTAACAAGGCTCAAAACCAAATTTGTTGAGGAAACCGACACCAAAACGTACGTTTCCTATCCGGCTATCCCCTTGAACTGAACCTGCCCCACCAGGAATAGAATCCGAATCATGTAGAACAACTCCCCCAAAAGTTTACCCCAAATTCCAAATAGACCACAACAATTCAACTCACAAGCGGGGTTCCACCCTAGTTGCAACGGTTCGTATGGGCTCGAAAGCAGACTCATCGCGCCCGCGGGGTGGGAAAAGACAAGCGTGGTGGTAGGTTCTCACCTGAATGGAACAGGAGCAGCTGTGCGAGGAGATGAGGAAGCCGACAGCCATGGAACCTAGGATTGTGGTAGGCCAGGCCGTCGGCTACGCGGGGCCCTCGCAAATGCAAGCTAGTGGGAGGGAAGGTTTTGTGTTGATCGTCGCGCGGGGACGACGGAGAGGTGGAGCGGCCTGTTGGAATCATGTGACCGTGACCGTCGTCTCTCAGGGAAAGGCGACCCTTGTCGATAGAACTTCTTAGATTTTCCAATAAATATTGGGCTCGGTTTTTGTGAATAATAAATATTGAACTCTGCACGACTCGTTCATACAGAAAAAAAAAAAAGGTCTTATTCTCTTTTTTATTTTTGCGGGTAAAAGACTACGTAGTTTGCTCTATAAATCAGAAATCCAAAAGATTTCTTTCGAATGGTGTGTGTAGACGAACACGTGTACCTTGTGCCCAAGTTCACTTCGGAAGTTTGGATGGAGAACCGAGGAAGCGATAAGGGCATGTACAGTGGTACAGACAACAATCGGCTGGAAAACATATCCACGTCATTTTAGACAGCAGAAAAATCAACACCCACAATGGTTGTCTATTACGTTGTCTATTTAACGATTTATCTGATATTTAGTTCTGCATGTGCATAAAGAAAGTGTCGATCAAATGTAAGCTTTACCTTTGTGTACTATTTTGCTCTGTTGTTGTTCCATAAACGCGATTTGAAAAAAAAAATACTACTTGAAGCTTAATTTCGAAGGGACTTTGATATTGCAACAAATAAAACATAGAAAGTATGAACTAATTTTGTACCAAGTTGTAGCTGCATGTTTCTTGTTTCATGATCAAAATCTGCACAGTGATATTGCTAGCTTTGTTATTAGTCTCTGAAAGCGCTAGGTGCCTTGCCAGTACGATTAGATTTGCAATCTTCATTTAACATAAGGAGGTAGTAATGCACTTGCTACACCAGGACGGAAGCGATTACAATGCAAGCTATACGGATCTCAGGCTGGACATATGCAACGTCTGCTTGCATTTCTCACGCTCCTGCTCAGCTTTACTGCCATGGGGGCTACGAAGCAACACCGGCTTGTCAAACGGCGGCGCCGGGGGTCGGATGGTATGGCTGCAGGCTCCAGGATTGGTGGCTTTGATGCCCGAGGCGAGCGCAACGACGCATCCACCCATGGGAAGCGGCGAAAGCATCATTTCTTGGAGGTAGAACAGGGTTGATCTTGCTTCGATGGGGGAGAAAACGGGATCTAGAACAGGATTGATCTTGTTTCCTTCTCTCACACGTGAGAAAATTTCTGGACCATATACCGGAGACGAGTTGTACACCCGAGAGCAGTAGCAAAAGCTGGGAGGAGATATTGGAGGAGCAGATCTGGATGGCCGTAGAAATAGGGTGACGTTACAGACAACATCTATACAAAGGAAAGAATATCATCTATATAAATCGATTTTTTCGCAATTAGATCGGCTGGTGCATGCTCGACAACTCGGTTCTCTTTTCCGACTCTCTCACCTCCACCTCGGATAAGATCCTACCTGGCATTCTTCCCAGACGACTGACATCACCCCACTGTACATGTCCTAAGCCTATTGGGCCACAAAGTATCAGACTTACCTGATCCATTTTTTCTCAGGGCCCTGCCCAAAATTCCTACCAGCCTTAATAATGAATCGGGTTGGGTTCAGGTCTTTTCTTGGCAGGCCTAACATGCCTAATTCGATTGTGTCTCTAATTAGAGGTGCTAATTTGAGCCGAGGAGAAACGGTCTTTATTAGAGAAACCGACTAAGACAGTTGTGGGCTATTTGGCATGCTAGACGAGAGGCCATCCAAGAAAACATCTTTCAAAGTCCATTGTCAACCCGTATCTTTGTTGATAGATTTATTTCACACTTGGACCAAGCCAGACCAAAGGAGGAGATCAGCAAGGGACAGTAGTGTATCACTACCTGTATTTTGACTCGAGCGACGGCAGCAGGCAGCAGCAATAGCTAGAGACGAAGCATGACTCTTCCTATGTGCCTCAGTGCTGGTCATGGAAGCAAATACATACATACCCTGAGCAACTAGAGGTGATTGTATGTAGAGAGGGACTCCCGCTTACAACGGACCTGCAGCTGAGGAAGGTAATAGTAGTGACTGACTGCTTGAGAGTGATCAAAAGCATCCAAGGTATAGGGAGAAGTAGTTATGGCCAGATAATTCAAGAATTAAAAGCAGGAAAGAGCGAGTTTACTTCTGTCAAATTCGCTCATAAAAATCGTCAATGTAATAGTGAGGCATGCATGATTATACCTAGGCATCTAGGCCGGGACAAATGGGCTAGCACACAACTCGGCTGTTTTGGCCCGGCATGAACCCGACACGACATGATAGAAACCGGGCATGTGTGGGCCGTGTCGTGGGTTGACCATGGGCTGACCCCTCATTCCGAAGCACGACCCGAAAGAATGCGGTCCAAACACAGTTTTCTCCCCCACTACCTCCCAGCGGCTCAGGCAAGCACCGCTCTCTTCTTTTTCCTCTCTCTCTCTCTCTCTCTCTCTCTCTCTCTCTCTCTTCTCTTCTCGGACCGACCAAGCGTCGCCCAAATCTCTTCCCTTCTAGACGCCGCCTCTCCTCGCTCTCGCTCTCGCCCTCGCCTCTCTCTCTCTCTCCCTCGCCTCTCTCTCTCGCCCTTGCCGCCTCTCTCTCGCCTTGCGTCGTAGGCTCGTTGCCTCTTCCTCGCCCTGTGCCGTTGGCTCGCCGCCTCCCTCTCGCCCTGCGCCATTGGCTCGCTGCCGCACCAGATCTTGGAGCTCGCCGTCGCGCCTGCTCGCCGCTTCTAGGCTCCAACGTCAAGCCATTGCGTTGTCGGGCTGTCGGGCCATTCGGGCCGACCAGACACGTGTCGTGTCATGGGCCGACCCTCCCCCCCTCCCCCCCCCCCCCCCCCCCCCGCAAGAGCATGGCCCCGACACGGCCTGAACGACTCGTTGTGCCGTGCCGGTCCGCATCCAAAGCAGCCCGTGCCGGGCTGGGCGGACCGAATGCCCAGCTATACGCATGATAGCTAGAAGTGATATCTCTTTTGTGGAGGAGGCCACGTGTGGTTCATAGTCCATCACTCTAAGTTAGTAAAGGAGTGGTTCTAAAAAAAAGATCTAGTGATGAATGGGCTTATGAATCGGATTATTATGGAATATGATGCTCAACTTTTTTTAACTGCAACTATTACTAGCACCACTCATGACCTCTCCTGCTTGTTTGAGCGTTAGAACTTAGTACTACTTCAAGAAAATTTGCTGCTGATGGAACTCCGAACTCATCAACGACGTCAAGGTCCCCGTGAATATAATTCGGTGCATACTTTAGCAAAATATGACACGGGATCTAGCAGTTGATGCCACTCAAATTTGGCTTGATCGCTCCCCCATCTTTGTGACAACTTGTTGTGGCCCGCAATTTTGGTGGACACTTAAAAGACACATCTGAACAAGAAGAGACAAATTAACAATCATAGATTTAAGAGCGTCTTCAATGGTTACTTTTTAGCTGCCTTTTAGAATTATTTATTAAAGAAAAAGAAGAGAGAGAAGACAGCTAACTCTTTCTCAAGAGGCAGCCTCTAAGAAAAATGAGAGACTTAAACATGGATCCTACTTCTCCTTAATTTTCAGTAAGAGCTAGATATTAACTCTTAACTAACTCTATCATTAGAGAAGTTATAATGACCACATGAGAGAAAGATGTCGCTGTGCATCTGGAAGCCGACCCTAGTCTAGACTGCAGCAGTTGCGGGCCATGGACGGGTGTAAGTAGCAGCGATGTTTTTGTTGGGTTGTTTTGTTGGTGAGACAGGGAGCAGTTGGCATCACGCTCGACTTGTTTTAACACGCATCCTATATCAGTTTGGGGGACCACCAACGTGCCACCGGATTGGATATAATGGATAATATAGACACTAGTACTGCGCGGTGCTCTTCGTAAGTGCCAAAGATCCCCGTGATGTTCGGGATTAGCCAGGTTTAGTTTTGTGTATAAAGCAGCGTTGCCCGATTTGCGAGTTGATGAAGAACCTGCAAAGAGAAATGGGCCTGAGCGAAGCCACAGCTCCTATTCAGCCAGTACATCTTTGTTATCTTTTTCGTCTCTTCTTATCCGCACGGTGCCCGAGGAGTCACGTACAATGCTAGTAGTTTCAGATCCTTTTTCTTGTTTTTTTTCCTCGAGAATGCCGTTGTGCTTCTGTTTGCGAAGTTTGGATACAACAGGATTTTGGGAAGTGTAAAATTGTTGAGGAAACAAGAGCATCATCATGTCATTCAACAGAGAAATATTGGATTTGTAATTTACTGCTCCAGAGCTTAATAGTGTGGATTTACCAATCGAAGTGTAGTTCAATACTTGATAACACAATGTCAAAAAAAAAAATAACTTGATACCATGGGAGTTGTCGTTGTAAGTTATGTAGCTTCTGAATATATAGATTAAATGATTTGTTGAGAACTACATTAGTTGTGTTTAATAGCTAGACACGAGATTCTGTTGTAGGCTGATCTTTAGAGAAACATTGGTCATAGAGATATAAGAAGTTGGATATGCATTTTCGCATATGGAAGAAGTCTATTTAAGGTACTAACTACTAAGTTAAAACCACATATCAAGTTCAATCGACTTAAGTAAATAAATGGAGTTGGCAGTGCCTAAGCCTTGATTATCAGAAGCATAATAGTCTAGTTGGCTACATCTAAAAAAAAGAAGACCCAACTTAGAAGAACTAGGTGATTTTTTATTAAGGAGAAGAGAAAACAATCAGAAAATAGACACATAAATTCGAGATTATGGGAGCTCGAACCTGAATGGCTAGGGGTGTATTCTCACCCCCCCCCCCCCCCAGCCAACTAGGACAAGCCTAATTCTAACTTGGCTATGTCTATCATCCCTCTTCGAACTTTTTATCAAATCGAGCAATTTAAAAGCGTCTTACAAATAGAGTAATAATTGGATTTATATATTGACAATTACCTATAAAAAACTAACCAAAATGTGAGTGAATAAATGGGAACATTGATTCATCTCCTTGGGCTACTAGGGCTCTTGCCTGTTGATAGTATCCTCATAAAAATCACTCTGTCTCAAGCATTCGTACTGTCCACCACTATGACACTTCTTTGTCTTTTTGTTATGTGTGAAAACTATCATGCAAACCTCCACCTAATTACGTGTTCGTCTTTCTTTAAAACCAGTAGAGTATCTTTCCTTTTTTAAAATGCAAATACTAAAATTGTGGCCTAGTCTTTAGAAATTTTGTAGGAACATGGAGAAATTCACATTTTGTTAACGGCTCAACGTCCGTCCGTCCATTTTTTATCGGACGGTGCTATAATCGCAGCGCGAAGCTTTCCCGCCCAATCACGGCTCACAGCCACCGACCGTCGCCGGTGGCTACCGCGATGGAGCTCTCCGCCGCCTTCGAGGAGCGCGTCCGGCAGATGGAGGATGCCCGGAACCAGCGCCTCGCCCTCCTCCACGTCTCTCCCACGCTTCTCCTCCTCCTCTCCAGAACCCTCCAAACCCTAACCCCCCGACCTCACCGCGGCGCCTCCTTCCTCCCCTTTCCCTGTGGCGCAGGCTGAGAAGGAGCTCCAGGCCGCCAAGTCCCGACTCCTCGACGCAAAGATCGCCGCCGCGCGCCGCCTCGAGCGCCGCCGCCTCCTCCTCGAGCGTCGCGCCGCCGACCTTGCCTCCCGCGCCCTCGCCGCCCGCGCCAACATCGACGCCGCCCGCGCGCGCCGCATCGCCATCTCCAGCGACATCAGGTAGACATGCGATCCATTATCCTTCCCTCCCGATTCCGGTGCCTTTGATTTGTAGTCAAACGCGGCATCTGGATACTCGTATTGGGCGCGCAGCTCGGTGAGGGACGAGATCGAAGAGGCGGAGCGGAGGGAGGAGGACTGGGACCGCTTCTATGAGGCGAAGACAAAGGAGATGGAGGAGTTCCAGGCGGTGTCCCGGCGGTTCGAGGCGACGACTCGCGAGGAAGTGCAGAGGCTGAGGGATCTAGTATCTCAAGTATGGTCCCAATCCTTTGCATCCATAAACTATGAGCTTATTGCAGTTCCGAGCTTTGTTAATATTAATTGCAGTTTGTAGCATTGCATCTGGATGAGGTGAACGGATGAATTGTTAAATCTGTTCACCTTAGCATGCTCAAATCAAATGGCAACAGACCAGGGGAGTTTATTAGGTTCACTCAATACCTAGTAGCTTGCTTGGTTAGAAGCTAGTAGCTTACTGTATTGTTTAGAGGCCAGGTTTCCTTGGCCTGCGCCTGCCCAATGGAATGGACCACAAACATGCTGGAAACTATCTCTTGCCATTTAGTCAAACATTGCCTTGCTTTGCCCTCAACATTTCATTGCAATTCAGAGGCTCAGATCGATGAGAATAATAAAATGTTAGATATGGTGGTTGTCCCCTGAGAAGGGTTTGAATTTTCAAGCTTGTTGTTTTTTATTTGGTCTGCTGCTTAATGTTATACACATTTGCGATCAGTGGTAGTATGCTTTGGTCTGCTACTTTAATTGACATTCGATAAGAGACGTGTTATCTTGTCAAAATGGTTCATGCTACTGTTTGCGCTCTAGTATGCCAATTATAAGATATGCTAATGTGGTGAGGTCTATAGGCTGTTAGCCTGTTACTTATGACCACTTGGACCAGAACTAATTGTCAATGCTAGATTCTTAAAGAGAATCTTTTGTTGGAAATTTGTTCTATTAGGTGAAGGTAGCACGAAATGACTATTCAGTGAAGCTGTGTACATATTTTATTTTTCTTGCATCTTAGTCGATTCTCTACCTTATCAAGTTGCTGTTACTTTACTTGTCCACTCAATAAAACAATGCATTGGGAGTCATGGACCATGGTCCGCCCATAGCCATTAATTTCACAGGCGTCCAAATGACATTGATCTGAATTTAAAAGACAACCTGTTCACGTATATCAGAATTCCCCTTCCTATGAAATTATTGGTTGGTCCATTCTATGAAGTTTTGCAGTGCAGCAATATAATGCAATAGCAACGAGCAATGTCAAATAATATATACACTTTACGATCTACTGATCCGGATCAGCCAATTAGGAACCGTTACTCAAGATCCCATCAAGCACTTACAAAATACATCACTTTATCTGCTAGTGTGTATGTGTCTGCGCGTCTTCATGTAGGGCTAAATTACTACTTATTCAACAGACGGCGTGGATTGATATCTACATCTGACCGATGACAGAACCTCTATAATAGTTAATTGATCAAATATTTTTTACTCAGAAAAATGAGAAAATGAAATGCTTTGCTTCAGCTGAAATCAAATCTGGAAGAGCTGCAGACCAGTGAGATGTATTCGAACAACGCCGAGATTGCTGCTGCAGAAGCCAGAAAGTCCGATCTGACGGGTAAGAAGGCAAAGCTGGACGAGAGCCTGGCTTCAGCCCACCAGTTCAGAGCGTTGCTTCAGCAGCAGCTCCAGAAAGCTTTCCAGTCACAGGTTGGGGATCAAGAAACACAACAAAATGCTATCTGATCTTCAGGTACGTACAATGCAATCATGCATTACGAAGCGAGGACACCTGCAGTAGTGTCATGCACGATTCATCTGTCTTATAATGAAAGAAAAGAAACTTGATAAGTTGATAGATAGGCCCAAAACATACAGAATTATGTTCAGTTTTCCACGGAGGACCCTTTTTCTTCTTCTGACCATATGGTACTCTTCCATAGCTTCGAAATGGAAAGTTGTTGGTATTCGATTGTTACTATTTTACTGTGGAAATACGTAGCTGTTCAGGTAGGCATTGGTTTTGCCCTTGCCAATTGCTGTACTGAGTGCCAAGCATGTATACGTACTCGCCACACATTTGCTGCAAGATGTTTTGATAGGGCGTGTGAGCCTTTTCACCCAATGGACGGGTACTGGCGCTGCGAAGAGTGCAGGCGTACTCCTCTCATCAATGTGTAGGCCTGATCGCCATATATTTGTATGCTGCCCAGAGGCAAAGTGGACGCTTTAGGGTTGGTGTGTGCCCCCTCGCCAACTACTCACGCACTTGTACCGCATCCGTTAAATGCTGCACATGAGAAGCTTTCGTGCGATGTCAGGTACGAATCGTACGTGCATAGTAGCCCACAACGAAATGCGGCTGTAATTCATAAATTTTGGGTGAATAAATGTCTTGTCAGGTGCTAGATACAAGGAGAGATACAAAGCACATTTGATGGAGTCACGGTCATACCAGTGTGTCTGAGATGAGGAATTCGTATTCAATGCACAAAGTTAGGCATTCAAACAGGAACAGATGAAATTCGTACAATAAAAAAGAAAGATACTATATTGACCTATGGTATTTACCAAATCACCCAATTCCATATACAGAGACGCAAATAACAAATCGTGATGTACTGCAAACACATGACAAATTTGGTAGGCAGTCCACCTCCAATCATACTCTTTGCGTACCATATTACTTGTCACTTGATCTTCTTCAGTTTTTCTAAATTACTTATTATCCTCATATCCTAATGCACATCTTTTTGGATACATTTCCATTTCTATATTTTTCCTTCTCATTTTCTGAATTCTCACCTTTTCTACCTCCTTAATTCTGGAGGCTAGAGCTAAACGAGCGATGCGAGCAATAAAAACCATGTAGTGTTAAGTCCATACGCTAGAAGAACACATTTTTGTCCATAACACACACCATAGGTTAATGATATGCAACTCTTCTATATGTTTGAAAAAAAGACACACATAATAGCCACTTAAATAATCCACAAGCACATCTACAGTTGAATTAAATGAAACATATAAGTAATCCATTCATTTGGATCAAAATGTTGTCATGAATATCTTGTTGGAGCAAATTAGAAAAAATAATTGGCAAGCATAAAATGAAAAGGAATCTCTTCCATTCTGAACCTCCATCTTCCAACAACCCACTCATACATCCGTTATCTAGATTGATAAACCAGTAGCGCACTCCAGTCAAAAAACGTAAGAAACGGCGTAAAGTCAGGACAACAAGGCGTTTGAACGTTTCAATCTGTTTGCATCACTAGTGTCCTTGACAAGCAAGCGGTAAATATGAACAAAGCCTCATACATCTCTAGCAGTCCTTTATCACAATCATACATATCATTCACGTCACTAGTATTCATGTACGTCTTTCGAAAACAACTGGCGTGTTCATCGGTGGACAGATGCGTTAAATACATTACAATCTGACCACGTCTCTAGCAGCCCTCCACCGTCTAAGTGCTTCTATAGCCAAAACAACTGGTGTGCTTATCGTTGGACGCAAGCGCCAAAGCAATGCAACTCGATCACGACTCTAACAGTCCTCCACCGCCGTCTGCATGTTTGTATAGCCAAAACAATTGGCGTGTTCATCAGTGAACGCAAGCGTCAAAACAATGTAACCATGTAACTCAAGCAGCCCTCCACCGTCTGCATGCTTGTATAGCCATCCTAAAGGTCACTAAACAGTAAAGCCAAGATGACACCACGACACCAGTCGACAAGTGGCATTCATCCATCTCAAACTAATTTCCATCCCAGCAGTCCCTCTTCAAGGATCAATCTGTGTATAAATACCACAGTGAAACCAAACCAGTTTTATGTACAAAGCCATTTGGAAACGAGTTCTCTTCCAAACAGCCCATAGATTTGATCTTCTCCTGTTATTAAAATGTTAGTATAAAATAGGTTCGTCCAACCTTGGTCCACTCCCCCCTCCCCGCCCCCTTGGCTTTCCCGCGATTCACTCCCGCAAGCAAGAAGCATGGCTGACAAACACGGGTAAAAGCACCGCGGCCGCCAAAACAGGGGCGAATACCAAAGGCAGCAAGCAAAGCAAAGCAACCCCACCCCGGCAGCCCGACTGGGCACTAGTCCGTTGCCCTGCTGCCGGTGAGGGAGGTCCCCCGTTTTTTATTATAGTAACCGCAGCTGAGAGAGAGAGAGAGAGAGAGAGAGAGAGAGAGAAGCGCGGCGCAGTCTCTCTCGCAGAGGCAGAGGCAGAGGCAGAGGCAGCGGCAGACGGCAGAAGCTGCTGCTGCGTCGCGTGCAGCGTGCGCGGCCCCCCCTTCTCTTTTGCTCGCCTCTGCCTGCTTCCTTTCCTTCCCCCACCCCGAGGAGGACGGGACGGAGGAGGAGCAGAAAAAAAATAAAAGCTTTTTTTAAAAATCCCACCCCCACCTCGCCTCGCTCGCTGCGACAGCGCATACGCTCTCCCCCGTTGCGTATACCGTATGTATCTACGGTGACCGCGGCGAGGTAGGGTTTGGTCTCTTCTCCGGCGGCGGGCAGCGGCGGCGGATCTGGTGGCGGCGGGATGGGGAACAAGATTGGCGGGAGGCGGAAGGCGGGGGTGGAGGACCGGTACACGCGGCCGCAGGGGCTCTATGAGCACCGGGACATCGACCAGAAGAAGCTGCGCAAGCTGATCCTGGAGGCCAAGCTCGCGCCCTGCTACCCCGGCGCCGACGAAGCCTCCGGGGAGCTCGAGGAGTGCCCCATCTGCTTCCTGGTAACCACGCGCGGGGAGATCTCTTTCCGCATTCTCCCCTCACTCTCTCCCTCTCTATCTCCCACGCTCCCCGCTTTCGAATTCCGGCCGCCGCTTCTGCTACTGGTGACGCGGGATGGCGTTGGCGCGCTACTTCGTAATGATTTCTAGGTCGATTAGCGGTTGTTTTTTTGTTGTAGTTCCGAGTGCCATCGCCGGGATTCTGTTACGGGGAGGACAATGAGTGACACGTGGTTCTAGATGGTGTTCTAGAAGCTCTTCGGACCAGAGCGTTAGTACGCTTAGGCACGTTTCTAGGCTGATAGCACACTTTGTCGACTAGTTCTGAGAATGCAGTAACAGTGGCATGTGTTTTTTTTACCTCCTCTGTTTTGTATCTGCATTGTGGAAAAATGTGGCTTCATCACATTTGATGATTGGGTTGTGTTGGATACAAATAGTTTTCCTTGGTGCAGTAATGGTGCAACATATGTTGGCATCTCCTGATCTGTTAGGACCTCATGTTGGATACGTACTTTGTGCACATTGTCAGTCTACATCACCGTATAATTGTTACTGCGCCACGTTTGATGATTTGATCATGATGGTAAGGGTATTTTGTCATCATCTTGCTGGGTAATGCTGCTACTCTAGAAGGTTTTGAATTTCTAGAGGAACATGGGTCAAGTTAGTTATTCTATAATCTGTATGCCTATGTGGTGGTAAGTTGTAACACATTTGGGTATTGCGTGATTGTGTAGTACTTCTGGTCTTTGGATGCTCGTTGGATGGGTTTATTATTTCTAAGAAACTTTTTTAGTTCCTACCAAATGGTTAGCTCTGTACTGAGATATTGGGTTCCTTGGACTTAGAAACCGCCAAGGCTCCAGAGAATTACTATTTAATTTTAGTGCCGCTATGTTGTATACATGTTGAAAATGGATATGACTCTGCTTCTTGCAAACTTGAACTGCTAACCTTACTGCTGTTGATGTCTCACTCTATTGGTTGCATTAATCTTTCGTCATTGACATTCTGGATAGTTCATATCAAGCTTATTAAAAGAAAACTGGAAATGGCATCAATGTTGCTTGCATCTACTTATCTACATGACTGTCATATTTTTTTTTCAGCATTAATTCTACTGTTACTGCAATTCTCGTGAGTCTAACCACTAACTTCAGAATCACTTGTGTATTTAGTTAGTGGTAGTGAAGGATGTGATTGATTATTGTGTTCTTAGAAGCATGTTAGCGTTCTAGTTTTCGGGTTTTAACAATTAGATAGAAATGTTGCTTAGTGCGCTAGTTTCTTCCTGACAACTGTGTTTTCATGTATTGCAGTACTACCCAAGTCTCAACCGCTCAAAATGTTGCTCAAAGGGGATATGTACAGGTAATGCATCTATGCTGCTAATGATTTGGTCATTCAATACCTGTAAATATCCTTTACATACCTTGTTTGACATGTTTACAGAGTGTTTTCTTCAAATGAAACCAACGCATACTGCTCGGCCTACACAGTATCCTTTTCTAATATCTTGTCGTAGTTTCGTATTATTTTTTGTAATCTATGCGTCATGATATATGCTAAAAAAACTTAACAATTGAAGATGCCCATTCTGCAAAACACCCAATTATGCTGTGGAGTATCGTGGTGTGAAAACAAAGGAGGAAAGGAGCATAGAGCAGTTTGTAAGTCTTATGTCTAAATGCCATCACCTTTCTGTTTACTTATTATCAGTTCTGAATATTACTTACACTATCTTATTTGGCTTATGCATAACATGTGGCAGGAGGAACAGAAAGTCATAGAAGCACAGTTGAGGATGCGCCAGCAAGCACTTAAAGATGAAGAAGATAAACTGAAAAGAAAACAGAGCAGGTGTTCTTCTAGCAGAACGGTAGCTCCAACAACTGAAGTGGAGTATCGAGATATTTGCAGCACATCTTTTTCAGGTTGGCAGCTGCAATTAACATGCGTACTTAATAATAACTTAAGCCTGATATTTTACAATCTCATACTACCATGTCCATTGCAGCGCCATCATTTCAGTGTACCGATCAAGGAACTGAATGTTGTTCATCTGAACCTTCGTGCTCTACCCAGGCCAACATGCGGCCATTCCATTCTAGGCATAATCGGTAAGATTGCCCTTTTTTATATGTATATTCCATACAAAAACATTCAAGCTTTTTTTTCGGTTTGCAACTTGGATTTTGCAAGTATCAATTCACATTCTATCTTTTATTTTTTAGAAAGAAAATGTCCGTGATTGTTGATGAGAAATCGGCTTATGACAATTGTACCACTTGTTTCTTTTCTGACAGCGATGATAACGTTGACATGAACCTGGAGGAAATGATGGTTATGGAAGCTATTTGGCGTTCCATTCAGGTGAGAGGACCAGAATTATTCCCCAAGAATATTCTGAATTCTGATTTGTTAGACAGATTAGGTTGTGGCTTTCAACAGCTGCACAAAGCCATAAACATGGCCTAACATTTGCATAAACAAAAGATTAGTGAACTAAATTTAAAACTTTTTTTTGTTAATGTAAATATGGTGAGAATGCAGTACTATGTTTTTCACCAAAAAATATAGGAATATGTTTCACATGAATCTATGCAATTCACATTTGCCTATTATAATGCTGAGATGTTTAAGTAACTGGAGCATAGCCATATTACTGAATTAGGTTTTATGAGGTTCTCTTTTCATATTTATCTTTTTTAAATTGCCTTGAAAGTGTTACTATATCTATTAACAAAAAAAAAAAACTAACCTGTTGCGTGTTCAGAAGAGCAATGACAAGACAATGCCTCAACGTGAGCCAAAGTTCGGTCATTCATTTTCCTGTTGCTTTGAAAACATAGCTCTATTTGTATTTTCTTGAGCTAAATTTGAGTCTCTAATTATTAACCAATTTTGTAAATTTGCAAAACATCTGTTGTTTTTAGGTTATACTCCCTCTATATTCTGGATGGAGTAGTTTAGAGAATTGACTGTAGGGTTTTACAGTCAATGAATGAGGGCTATTTCTGAATCTACTTCCCCTTTTTTCTTGCTTGGTTCCACTATTTGATACTACACTGGGAAAAGAATAAGAGCATAAATAAAATAAGGGAAATTTGTCTAGAACACACTAACAAAACGAGACTTTGTCTAGAACACATCAAACAAATTAAATTTAGCTGATACACACTACGATTCTAGAAAAATTCGTCTAAAACACACTATGACCATTTAATTATTATTTTCAACTTTTCTATCTCAATATATAAAACACATCAGAATTTAAAACTTGGCACAAATATACACGGTTGTATTCTCTATCAATAAAAATAGAGCTAGGATTTTTTTGACTATTTTTATTGCTTAGTCATTGTTTTAATATTTAATTTATTGAGCAAGCCATCCGATCAATCGAAAAAAATCTAGCTCTATTTTATAATGATAGAAAATGCAACAATTTATATTTGTGCAAAGTTTCAATTTCTGATGTATTTTATATATTAAGATAAAAAAGTTGAAAATAAAAGTTAAATGGTCATAGTGTGTCTCAAACGAATTTTCCTAGAATCGTAGTATCAGCTAAATTCGATTTGTTGGATGTGTTCAGAACAAAGCCATGTTTTGTTAGTGTGTTCGAGACAAATTTCCCATAAAATAACCCACCAAATCTACCCAGCTTTTGTTCAATTGGGTTAAGAGCTGCCTGCTTACCTAGCCAGAATGCTGGTTACAAGGCTTGCTGAAGTAAGAACCACCACCATAACAGAGCAATATCTGTGTGTAATTAAATTTTATGAGCAGTTTGTTACCTTGAGCTGAGAAAATTGCTTCTGCCTTAAAGTGGCAGATTCAGTGCATGCTGGCAGTTGGAGCGTAGACTGGCAAACACCTCTGTGTTTTTGCTAGTTCCTATTTTCTGTCAGTTTACATTCTCTTTTTGTCTAAGAAATCTTTTTTTTACCACAGTAGAGTAGGGGGAGCCCCTACTCTGTAGTCTAAGAAATGTTATTCAAGAATATTTGTGTTGCTATTGGTCACCGAGTAAGTGCAGTTCAAACATTCATATGTCTGTCCAAGTGTTAATGACGTCTTCTCGGCCTTTTCTTTTTCTTCCTTTCTAAATAACCTGTTTCAGGCATATGAAGTTAGAATAACTGAACAAAAATTATAATGTGTTTGTGTATAGTTGTTGGTATAAAAGATGTTCCCTCTGGAACTTGCATGATGTTCCCTGCTGCGTGCCTGTTATATCTTGATTGCTGCATCCATTGGCATGATACTTGGTATGCTAACATAGTAACAGAGATTTGTTGCATCCCTAGACATGAGTAGCAATTTTTACAAGAGGTAATGATAACCAAAATCATTTTGAGATCTTAAACTTAACTAAATCCAGATGGACAATTTAATTCTGTATCACATGATCCTATTTCTCCTTATACTTTAGCACTCATAGGATATTAAAAAAATAATCTTATCTTCGAAATTTGTGCATCTGCTGTGCCCAAGAAATGTTATATCAATTTCTTATTTTATTTTATTTTATTTTATACTTCAGCAGGAACAGGGAAATCTAGGAAATCCTGTATTTGGCGGTTACTTTCCGGTGATGGAGGCACCGTCACGTGAAAGGCAAGCATACCTTCCAGCTGCCCCACTAGAAATACCTCATCCTGGTGGATACTCTTGTGCGGTTGCGGCTTTGGCTGAACACCAGCCACCCAGCATGGACTTCTCTTACATGGCTGGCAGTAGCACATTCCCAGTCTTCGACATGATCCGCCGACCATGCAACATGTCTGGTGGAAGCATGTGTGCTATGGAAAACAGTTCACTAGATAGCTGGAGCGGGATAGCACCAAGTTGCAGCAGAGAAGTGGTAAGGGAGGAGGGAGAGTGCTCGACAGACCACTGGTCTGAGGGTGCGGAGGCTGGAACAAGCTATGCAGGATCAGACATCGTGGCAGATCCAGCAATCATGCAACCGTTGCCTTTTCCTGAAAATTTTGCAATGGCACCAAGCCACTTTCGTCCAGAGAGCATCGAAGAGCAGATGATGTTTTCCATGGCTGTTTCTCTAGCAGAAGCTCATCATGGTAGAACACATGCGCAAGGGCTGGCATGGTTGTAAGTTGTAACACTAATTTTGACACCTTCCTGCCCTTCCCTTCGTGGTGCTGTTCAACTTCTCCCCCTGCTGCTGCTTCTGCTTCTACTTTTTGCCACCTCATTAGGCATTTTGTTTTATTTTCTTTTCTTTTTTGCATGTGTTGGTTCATGGCTTGATATAGATCCTGCTATAGTCCTCCATTGTCATTCCTTATATGTATGTAAAATGGAATATGTGGAAATAGAAAAGGAAATGGGTCAAAGTTCTTTTGCTGGTATGATGCATGTGGTGTTTTCGCACTAAGAAAGCGCCGAAAGTGTGTCGCTTGCAAATTGCAGGTATTCTTTGTTACTGGGACTGACACTGCAACGGAGATGCTTTGTAACTATCTCATCTTAAGTATGGTGAAATGTCTTATCGATCTTGTGTAAGTGAGCAACATCAATTGATGAAAGGATCTCCGTTTGTGTTCTGCATTGAGGCTCTAAACTGATTGATGATTCAGCAAATTTCTGAACTTGATCCACTTATGAATGATTCGTCAGATATTGCTGTATTGTATGTGTATGAATCCAGAAAGTTTTATCTGAAATGTTGCAGTGATTTGACATGCAGGTTACCAACGTTATCCACTTGTACCTTGGAATATATGAAACTGGTAGGCGTGCGCTGTTGCACACGATTCCTGATTCTGAAGTCTGAACCGTGTTTCGGGACAAAGGGAGGTTCCCTTCTTGGAGCTGAAGCGTCCTTCCTGCTTCAGTAGTCCAGATGCACGTTGCATCATATGAGAACGTAAGACGAGATCTGCCGACGTGAACGTTTAAACGCAAATAGGCTGGAGCGTGAGTTTGGTGAGATTTTTGAAATGCTTAGCTCGACTTTTGACCAACTTCGGAGAAACATCTCCTTTTCGATACCTGCACTATACGGGCAACCAAGTATTTGCGTGAGAAACGATCCGTGCTCCTGGATTGAAATTCGTCCCATGGAATCGTAGTACGAAGATGCAGCTGAGGTTCTTCTCGGTTTCTGCCTGTTACCGGCCGTTTCATTCCAGCTAAATTTTAGTCCTGCCACATCGAATGTTTGATCATAAATTAAAAATATTAAATATAGATTAAATATAAAACTAATTATACAAATAGAGACTAATTTACGGGATGAATATATTAAATCTAATTAATCTATGATTTAATAATGTAGCAGTAAACATTTGTTAATGATGGCTTCATTGGATTTAATAGATTCATCTCGCAAATTAGCATAGGGTTTCTGTAATTAGTTTTATAATTAGCTCATATTTAATATTTCTAATTAGCATCGAATATTCGATATAATAGGGCTAAAGTTTAGTCCAGAAAAAACGAACACCCCCTTTTTCGTCAGCTTCAAGCTCACTTGCATTTCTTATCTACCAGTGTGCAGTGAACCTAAAACGTGACGCTTCCAGTGCATCAAAGTGAAAAAGGCGTTGTCAAACCTATATATATGTTTCGTGTCTTCCATCTTCCTGCATTGGAAATTCTTCCCAGCCAGTTGAACCAGTCGCCTATCGGTTTGCATGTTTCCCGAATGGAGCAACGACCAAGGCAATGAGGACAACGGCAGGCACGCACTACTTGTCAATCATATTCCCATCTAGAACAGAACAAGCTGAAACGAGACATGTTCCAACTAAAGCGAATTCTTTTTGGTTTCTTGTACTAAGAATGTCAAGTTGGCTCTGGTGGTTATCAATAGCATCAAGAGTATGCAAAGGAATGGATGAAATGACTGCAGTCTAGCTAAAGGTTTGAGTGCTACTATAGCTTAAGCTTTCTTCAGAATGTAGAAGAATGATTTTCCGTGACTTGTAACATGCATGAAAAGTCCCACTAGCCAAAATGGATTGCGTCTTTCATTCACTTCTTTCTTTTGGAAGACAAGAGCCAACTTGAATGGTTCATATGAAAATTCTTTTTTATTCAAACAATCCTAATATTTTATTGTGGAGAAAGAATCCTAATATTTGCCATAGCATTTTTACATAATTCTGACATTTCCCCATTATAAAATTTTGTATTCAAATAATGCCATGTTTTAAAAACGAAATATTCAGCAAACCAATTACTCCTTTCTTTGGAATATGAAGGGTGCGGCACAAGCTTTTGTACTAGAGAATAAATTACATATCTTCAGTTATACAATGCACCAATTAATAACTAACTAAAAAAGACTCGACTACGAGGGTAAGATATCGCCTTGAGCATTATGCTAAGAAGAAAAACTTCTCTAGTAGGTTGAGAAAACAGCTAGACCTCTCTCTTTGGTGCCTAGACGTGGCACTGACCATATGTTTTGGTAAAAAAAAAAGATGAGACAAAATTTTTTATCCCAACCCAAAAATTAATCAAACCCTACCTTATCTAACAATTGTTACGGTGAACTGCATCATACTTTTTTGTAGGCTTACGAAAAAACTTAAAAGGATATCTATAAATACCTGTAGAAATTAGTCAACGTCAGTCGTCACGTGTTTTTTTTTCAGAGAACTCCAATCACGAGTCATAAAGATATGACTATCTTGTCTCCTTAAAAAATTTGAAGGTATGCTATCACAGTCTTTTTAAAATTTCCCATGTTGTCCCAGGTTGGTCGTGATAAATTATTATGGTCGCCAGGTTGCTCTCAGCGCAAAATGCAGCAAATTGAATGAAGCGGGGCCCTTGCTGGCTCTGCTGGTGGCTTCTACAGGAGGCCATTGGTTCCCGCCATGAGCAGGCGCGGGAAATCTTCTCCCTCGCGTAGGCAGCAAGGGTCAATGGCAGCAGAAAATCTCTCCTGCTCCTATCACTCGCTGCTTAATTAGGTGGACTAACCTAATCAGGGCCGCATAATGCAGAAGAATCTTTCCTAATTATGCCTTCTTGACCCCACCTGTGTCATCCGTGGACCAATGAGATATAATACGGTTAATTCCGGCTCAACAAGTCCGCACGCTGCAACCCATACAAGCATTGAAATGCTACGGATACACGAACACCCATCACTACATTCACGGAAAAAACTCAAATGTTACAAGTCATTTAGGTGCTACTATGTTACCAATTGTAATAACGTTTTTAAAATTATATATAAAATTACAACAAAAATATAAATAGATAAAACATGCAACTATCTATTCTTTTTTTTTGTTTCTCTTTACACATGTTTCAGTTGTATCTTTATTTTTACATGATGTTATATGGTTGTATGCTCTATTTATCTATATTTTTGTTATAAAGATTTATTTGAATTAGTTATTGTAGTTAATAACACGGTAACATCTAACCCGCTGGTAACACTTAATATGCACTTTTACATTCACAGCTGGTACAAGTGTCTACAAAATTGATGAAAGCCCTTGTTCATATGTTAAATATGAACCATGTCATGATGGCTCCATCGTTGAGTGAGAGGTGGTTTCTTGTGCCTGTCCCTCGAATAAAAGAAAGAAAGAAGAAAGATTCTGTGTCGCCTAACAGTACATTTTACAAATTATATGAAAAAGTACATTTTACAGATTGAATTGCCTGAATAATGATCTTACAAATGGGCATATGCAACGGTCATGATAGGACCGTTCCTCCATCTCCAACTGTAGAAACACCAACGCCTCCTTGTAACGTTGCTGCCTGTTGGTAGCACTGGCGTTTTTATCAGAGAGTGAGCACTATTTGTAAGCAAGCGACTGCGAAAACATCATGGGGATGGGAGCGGTACAAAAACTGCAACAGTAAGTACCAGTGGAGCGTAGTGCTCCTTTGTTTGTATCTTTTTGTTCTTTTGAGGAACAAACATGTGGCGCGCTCAGCTCCGGGCAGAATCATCACGGCCATAGCTCCAGGTACGGCAGATTTATTTTTTTCCGAGGAACCAGGTGAGCTCAAACCTTTCCTTTTTTTATGTTGGGAGAAAGAAGTGTTCAAGTTTTTTTTTCGGTAAGTATATATAATATGTTTTCTTAGAGACTATCATGTCTGTTACTAATAATGTTTAATAGGAGTATGATCTTATGCTTGCAACAAACATATGTGTTTATTTTCTGACTTAATAGAAGTATGTTCAATTTTTTTGTGTTTTTATTAATAATGTTGAATAGGAGTATGTCCTTATCAACTTAATTAGATTTAATAGATTCATCTCATCATTTAGCCTAGATCTTATGAAATGAGTTTTATCATTAATCTATATTTATTACTTCTAATATCTTAATACTCGATGAAACATGACTAAAATTTAGTGCGCAAGAAACAAACGCACCTTTTGACTTATTTATACGAGCCAACGAACGTCAAGAATACAAGATCGCAGGCATAAGAACTCAATGGGGGTAAGAATGTCTTTGTTTTTAGAGAAAATCATGCAGAATTTAGCCTACCCGAACCAGCAAGACTATCTTGACTTTTTATATATGATATTAGAATAATTATTTTGTTTATAAGAAGTACAACTATTGAAATAATCTACAAAGTAAAGTTACTAAGATCTTATTTGAATTAGTTTTAGTTTCTTAGAAATTAGTTTCTAAATAAAAACCGAATGCTGTTTGGATTGTCCTTTTTATAATCTATATACTAACTTTTATATAGTTATAATGAATTAAAATAAGACAAAAACCAAAATTAGTTGGGTTGAACCAGATTATAGGTTTTTTTTTAAAAAACTTATAATCTGGTTTGTAAAAACTAACATAAAGACAGCATGTTTGGAGGTTCTCTAGTTTTTAAAAAAGAGGTTTATTCAAATAGAACCTAAGTCGTGTACTATCACCATTAAAAATATAGATAAAATTCAATGTTCCTCTTCTTAAAAAGCCAAAGATTATTTCTTTGTTAATTAGAAGAGGTAACATCGACTTAGCTATAGATGAATGACCTTCACCAGTAATTTATAGAAAAAGTATCAGCATATCATCATTAGCATCCCAATCATAAAACCATAGATACTAATAAAATTCATGCTGGACCTGAAAACATATTATCCTATACTCCCTCCGGTCATATATTATTGTCGTTGATCAATTTATTTTTGAACTAACCGGCGATAACAAAAAAGAAAGATCGGAGGAGTATTAACTTATATAGGCAATATGCTAGTTGGACTGTCAACGACCACCCAGCCTAATTCTTTCTACTTTAGGCAATCCCACGGTGCTCACCTCTTTTCAAGGTGGATGGAGATGGGATATGTTCCACTGACAACTTACAAGACCTAATGAAACCTGGCAGAGGAGGAAATAAAAGTCGCATTTTTATCCATACCATCGATCGCCACATCGACGGCCACAAAAATTCAGCACATCACGGCGGAACGCGGATTTCCTCTTGGAAGCCAGACAGCCGAGCTGCGCATAGCAAATTCACACGCACGACACCCCGATCGAGCAGAACAGAGAGCAGAGCAGCGAGCACAGTAGCCAAGCGACTGAGCAAGCTCCAGTGCCTCCACCACCACCACCTCCACTTCGGATTCCCAACCCTCCGCCGCCGTCCGCCGTTCTTATCCGGCCGTCGCCACCGGCAGGGACGCCGCCGGTCTCTCGGCCTCGATCTCTCCCGGAATCACCGGGCGTGGCCGCTGCCCTCCCCGGCTCCCCCACTGGAGATCCGCCCGGAGCGTGGCATTCTCGTTCTCGGTAAACCCTAGACGCGATTGGTGTCGGTTTCCACCTGTTTTTGGTGCGAAAAATCGAATTTTTAGTCACCTTCGTTGCTGGGTTACCGGAGGAATGGCTCCGTGGGGTTGTTTGCTCGTGTCGGTGGGTTCTTGCTGGGCATTTTTCAGCGGGCCCTTTTTTATATGTTGTGGGCTGTTGGGGATCTGGGGGCTCACAATGCTTCTCGTTTTGAGATTAGGGCTGTGTGTGAGATTACTCATTTTTAGACTAGGACTGGGCACTTTGTGGGAAATTGCTCATTTTCAGATTAGGGCTGGGCGCTGTGCGAGAAGTTTCTCATTTTGAGATTGGGGCTGAGCTGTGGGCTGTGCGTGAAATCTCATTTTGAGCATTGTTTCTGTAAATGGGCTATGCACGTATTGGTATTTTTTCCTCTTGTTGATTTCTGATGCGGTTTACTAGCAAAATATGTTCACTGATATTGTGATTGGAGGCCCTTGCGAAATGGATTCTATTATTTTCCTCATACACGCATTGCACGAACGAGAAAGAAACCTTGCTAGATTGTTATGGTTTGCCTTTCAGGTAGTCTTGTGCTGTTTTCATGGCTGAATATTAAGATAAAACATGATGAGACAATAACCCTGTTGTGGTTTGGTCTTATTTGCTTGCATTAGCATTTTAAAATAATTAATCTTCATGGGAAAACATTTATCTACATCAGTAGCGTAGTGTAGTTTGATTTCATAGTGTTGTTTCATAGGTAAAGGCCTGTTTAGCCTAGCTTCCTCAGTTCCTCTTGGCTTGCAAACTGAAGGTATGATTGAAAAGGTGAAGCTTCTTGAGATCATTATAATAATAGTAAGCAAACTTTATAATAGAAGCTCCAAATAATCTGAATCCAGCTGGAGCAATATTCTTCCATTCATAACATGAAGCTCCACTCAACCTGCTTTTTATTGGATAAACTTAAATCTTGGCCCAGACATTCTTTGGAGGATTTAGTGTTTTCCTTTTTTTTTTCCCCATTTTAGTGATCACATAATTTTTAGGCTTACCTTGTGTATTTGCATTTTCCTGTAGGTCAATCAGCAATCTGGAATGTTTTTCCGAGCTCAAGTTGAAAACTTCTGGAGCTGGATATCAATAGTCTGTTAGGGACATGCTCCAACCAAGGGAAGCTGATGTGCCTGCACTCATTCTTGTCTTTGTTGTACTTCCTGTGGTAGCTTATTTTCTTCTGGGGAAATGGAATGATGCTGTAAGTAAGAAGGCACGGGCAAGTGTGCTTGCTCAGCGTGCTGCAGACGAAGCCTTTACAGTGGAAACAATGGCATGCCCAGATGTTATATCACCAGGACCTTCTTTAAGGACTACTATGCCTTATTGGAGACCTGTGCCTTCATTCAAGCATGAATACCATGAATGTGCTACTTGCCATGCCCCTGCAAAGACTCGCTGTTCCAGATGCAAATCTGTTAGATATTGGTAAGATTTCTTCTGTTCAGTACTGGAAAGAACAGTTTTGCCAAGGCATTTGATGCTTACTTATCATGTACTGTTTGTTGATCGAATTAGTAAGTAATAGGGTTTAAATATGCATATACACTCTTTTACTGGTTTAGTATTATACAGTGTAGCGGCACCCCTCCTGGTTCTGTAATAGTATTAGCACTAATAAAGTGAATTGAAACTTGCTGATTGATTATACAGGAGTTGACTTGATAGGTAGCTACGATTAAGCATCTCTGCAGTGAATCTAGCACATGTTTAGAAGGGGCAACATAAATAGAGGCTTTTGTTGATGACATAATATGAGGAAGTCCTTGCAATTTATTGATTCAGTTTGTTTCATGCATGTTTCATTTTCTTACCATGTAGTCTCTGCTCTCTCTTCATTGTGATATAACTACTGTAAACATTACCTAGCTCTGTTTGAGGTCACTTTGTAATGTTTTTCTTTTTTGAATCTTTTGCAGCTCTGGAAAATGTCAAATAATACACTGGCGGCAGGGACACAGGGAAACATGCCAGCAATGGCATGGTAGTGGTGCTAACAGCTCTAGTGTTCCTGCAACCGAGGGTTCTGAACAAATGCCCTTCTTGAGTAACTTAAATTCCCCTCTCCCAGGCGGTGACATTCACTTGCGCGACATGAACTTTGATACTTTATCAGAGCCATCCTTTCCGACTACTGATAGCTACAATCTAGATGCTGATCCATTTCTGGTAGACAGGAGCAATCTGAATCAGTCAAACCATAGCGGTGTATCTTTTGAAAATAGCACTTATAATGCTGACGAAGAAACCCGGTCTTCTGAGATTTTATCAGGAAATAAGGTAATTTAGACAAACTACTACAATTTGCTTCTCATTCTTCACCTTACATGTTTGTCTTGAATAATTCAATCCCTTATATGGTTGCAGGTGTCAAGCTCAGAAGCAAAGAGTGGTAATTGTGATGCAACTTATCCTGTCAAGAGTACCATACATCAACCTAGCACTTATGCTCCTGAAGCAAGAAAACGGCCAAAAGCAAGCATCACAGTTTATGAACCTGGCATGGGTGTTTATTTGACCTCTGATATGATCAGTTCTTCTGAGGGGCCATATGCTTCTGCCACTGTGCCACTACAAAGGAGTTTTTCATCTGGAAAAACTATTGAAAAAGGAAATGGGGTGCATAAGAGGTCTCCAAACCCATTAGGTAGGGTGGCTGCATCACAAAAATCACAGGAGAAGGCATCAACGTCACATCAAAATGATGGCCATGAGAAGAATCCTTGCAACAGAAATGACCAAAGTTAGTAAATGAAAATTCTAAGCAAAGGTCTATCTTATATATCAAGAATTTAAGACGCTTTCTTTTATCTCATACATTTTATGCATTTTCCAGGATCAACCCAAACAAATGTTACAATAAGTAGCGATCTACAAGGATGCAATGGAATATCAAAGATAGGAGCATCCAAGGTTGAAGTTTTAAAGAAGCCCTCAAAATTTCTCAAAACCAGCCTTGTTGGATTGATCAATGATAACAAGAGGAGTAAGGTTGGAAATCGTCTATGAATTCATTGTACTTACTTCATGATATCTGTATGGAATGAAAGGTTTTATTTCTAAAATGTTGCTTCAGGTGCTGTTCCCATATGAGGATCTTGTTAAGTTTTTCCAGTATGAAGTAAGGGGCATTTCTCCTAGAGGTCTCTTCAATTGTGGAAATAGGTATTGACTTGCCTAATTAAAACTGTTACTATTGTATACTCTTTCTATGTGAAACTTGTTATTTTTGTAAAAAGTGTCATTTATCACACACCAGCAGTTATTGGGACCTAGCATTGGTTCATCACACTTTGTAAATTGAGTGCTCTGTCCTTACTTTTGGAGGAGATCCAATGTATCCTAGAAGATAACATCCATGACATATTGGGTGAGAGCAGAGCCTTTCATGTAAACATGCAGTGAGACTATTTTAAAAACAAGTATTTTTCTTCATTAAACATATTAACTGGAAACATAACTGAATCTTTATCCTATTTGATGGAACACTGATTGAAATAGATCAGTCTTTGTGTAAGTAAAGGAAAATAGCACAATTATTATTATTTAAAGTTTCATTTAATTTATTCAATTGAATGTTTAATAGTATAGTATGTATTTGTCATTGACCTTGTTTAACTCAAAATTCCTTGGTTAATAGACCATTTCTTGTTGTTTAGCATTTACTTGATTTAACCAGCAGTGTGTGGTGATTATCTCCTTTGTTTTGTAGCTGCTATGCCAATGCTGTTCTACAATGTCTCATGAGCACAAAGCCACTGATGATCTACCTGCTTCTGAGATTGCACTCTAAAGACTGTAATCCTAAAATCTCAAACAAACTTTTTACTTCCAGTGATGTTACATACTTTGTGTTTCAGTGTCTTGACTTAATTTCCTGTCTTCTTTTAGGTTGCTCAAAGAATTGGTGTCTGATGTGTGAACTTGAGCAATATGCTTCATCTTTACGTGAAAGTGGTGGACCTGTATCTCCAAGTAGAATTCTATCCAATTTGAGGAATATTGGATGTCGCTTGGGTGGTGGAACTCAGGAAGATGCACATGAGTTTTTAAGGTGTCGTAACTCTTGAATGCTAATTTTCAGTTCTTGCTTTTTATTTTGTTTCTATTATTTTTCTTATTATGGTCTAGTGCCCAAACGGGACATATACTCCATAATGTTAATTACTCATTTTGTTTCTCTTTCTCGGAAAGTTGCAAGAAAAGCAGTATTTAGTGATCAGTCTACATCATAAGTTATCAGTGGCTTTTCATTTGGATGGAGTATAAGGAATGCAAAATGAATGGGATTTGTTCCCAAAGAACCTTGGCTGGATAGTTGATTCCAATTTAAGCATGGTTGATTGTATAAGCTGCTGAATGTGCTTAATATTCTTGAAAGCAATGCAATCTATGTCCAAACCTAATTTTCTTGTTTTTTTATTTTACTACTAAGGATTTCCTTGTTTATGTGGTATTTGGACATGCATTAATATATACGCCTTCTAATTCAAAATATGAGTCCATTTAACTTTATTCTAAGTCAACTCTTTTTAACTCTGACATTAATATCTAAAAGGGCATATAGATTAAGGTTGATGATAATAAATTCATCTTAAAAAAGATACTTAAATGACATTAACTTTCTATCTAAAATAACATATCTTAGTAGATATTATAAGGACCCGGTGATCCCGTGACCTGTCGTGACTAACAAACGCTTGACCCCCAAACCATCTCATGCTGAAAAAACCCCTCATTCATGCATGCAACGGCAAGAACATGACAAAAAGAATCAGACTAGAGGAAGGAATAGTCCAACATGTGTTAGGTGACGTCACTGAATTATTTGGAATCAAAATTGTAAAATGTGATCTCTCTCGTATGATGTCAAATTTTGATTTTTTGTGTACCCATTATGTTCTACATGACAGGACAAACAAAACTACATCTCACTTGGATATATTTTGAAGAATTTTTTTGATATCATAGTTTGCTAAATATACTATAAAGGTTTACATCGCTGCAATGTCTCGATATAGAAGTTGCTACTCATATGTTAACTAAAGGAGCTGTCTCATTGGAGTCATAGTAGTATAAAGGGCAGCCCGGTGCACGTAGCTCCCGTAGGGTCCAGGGAAGGGTCCGACCACTTGGGTCTTGTGTACGCAGCCTTTACGGCATTTCTACAAAAGGCTGTTTTCAGGACTCGAACCCATGGCCTCATGGTCACAAGGCAACAGCTTTACTGTTGCGCTAGGCATCTGAGTCATAGTAGTATCTTGCAGTTTAATCTTTATTGCTGCTATTATCTCTACATAAGTTGCTACTAGTTATATAACACAAGTTGATACACATTCTCGGTAACAATGCACCTAAATAAGTTATCCAACGAACAACATAAACAACAATGCCTTTAATCCCAAGCAAATTGGGGTAGGCTAGAGATGAAACCCCGAAGACCCAAAGCACAAGGACAAATAAACAAAAAAGGAAGAAGAAAAAGAAGAAAAGAGGGGAGAGGACAATAGAAAACCAAACAAAAAATCAAGGTTCTGGCACGTGAATTGCTATAGCTTCCACGTTTTCCAATCTGTGGCTAGCTACTTGACTATGTTTCAATCCTTCAAGTTCGCTTTAGGGACTCCTCCCATGTAAAGTTTAGTCTTTCGCTGCCTCTTCTCACATTTTCGAGCTGCTTCATACTGGTGCCCCTTCCAGCTTTCTAGTTTTGTTCATCTTGCCACGTATGATACAGCGGTGCTTAAAGAATAAAAACAGAGACCATATGAGAGATTATTTAAAAGTTTGGAAATGTGATATTAATGCAGTACGCCCCTCGCATTAGCCTGCATGTGCGTCATGACAAAATCCTTGACAGCCTGCACATTCCTCTTCCTAAGGCAGTAAGGCCCGTCAGCGCATTGTGACAAATGTGGCCCACTGTGGGGCAGGCTGTGGGCCATGTGGGCTGCTTTGATGCATGCTCTGTGTCGAGCGCAACATATTGCATCTTAGAGTTTCCGTTATTATTATCTTAAGTTATACATGTTGGAGACTGTTCCAATGTCCAAATGGACTTATATGTTGGATAGGAGCAGTGCCTTGTAACCGTGCCAATGTCAAATGGACTTATATGTTGGATCAGAGTTAGTGCCTTATATGTTATAACACCATATATGAATGACACAATATATGGGACGGCTAGTGGTTGTATAAGATAGTAGTGGTTTATGGTGATATACCATAATGTTTGCATTTCAATAGCAGAAATGCGGAGCTTACTAGTAACTTGCTTTAGAAAATATAATGCTGTCCTAATGAATAGTTGCTTGCTATTTCCCATAGTTTAAAAAGGGATGTGCTGATATCCTATGAAAATTAAGAAGAATACGGAAGTGTCTTTTTTCTTAGATTTTCACACTCTAATCTGTTTACACTATGAAATGTTTTTAAGATGTAGGGAAAAGATACAATAATTGAACTTCTGAAATTAAAAAAAAATCCCTGCAAATATGCATTCATTTTGTTGACAGAGTGTCTTGATTTGAATATTACCAGGCATCTTGTGATGTCTATGCAAGCATCGTGCTTGGATGGCATGGGTGGTGAGAAGCACGTTGAACCAAGTTTGCAAGAAACAACACTCATTCAACAGATGTTTGGTGGCCGCCTTAAATCCAAGGTAATTTGATAAACCACATATTTCTTTCTACCATTGCATTTTTGGATAATTTGGAAAATGTTGCTAGTTCTTTTGTTATATAATGATTTTTTTTCCTTTGTTTATATAATAAAAGGCAAGCATCTCACTTGAGTTTTCTCTTCCATTCATGCCAATCCTCAAATTGAATTGTCATTGTGCCTATTTCACTTTTTATCATCTAATAATTGATTTTGTTTATTGAGAAGGTTAAGTGTCTCAGATGCCATCATGAGTCTGAAAGATATGAGAATATAATGGATCTTACTCTGGAGATTCATGGCTGGGTGGAGTCCTTGCAAGATGCTTTGACGCAATTCACTGCTCCTGAAGATTTGGATGGGGAGAATAAGTATAAATGTGGAAGGTAGTATTGCAACCTACAGCTAATATTTGGGTCGCTCATCATTTCAACTGGATAACAGCAGCACAAATTTTGATCTTTTTTATAAATGCAGGTGTGCTGCATATGTCAAAGCTAGGAAACAATTGAGTGTGCATGAGGTGCCAAATATATTAACTGTTGTTCTTAAAAGATTCCAGGTAATTACGTTTTATTGTATTTTATGTTGTTTTAATATGGAGCCTGGTTTTTGAGGCATTTTTTTGGCAGTTGTTTAGATGTGTGTTTCTTGGTATTGTGTGTCAGTGACTTGAAATGATTAACTTCGAAGAGAACATGTATATGATTTAGATTGTATGCAAACCTTGATAAGTAATGTATCTAAATAGTTTCACTTCGTACATATATATGATATCGTGAGTTTTTCATTAAAAAAACTTAAAACATTTTACCTTTTATAATTGTTACTAACTTGTAATTAGGAATGCAGTTTTCATAACTATGAGTTTGTATCTGATTTGGTAAAATAACAATCATCTGGGAAAGGGTGTGTGGGCAATAAAACTCATCTGGGTAAAATTTTCATGTGAGCATATTTGTTGATTGATAGTACTAAGTGTCTAAAATGTTTTTGTCCCCCTTCTTCAGTCAGGAAAATATGGCAAGATCAACAAATGTGTCACTTTTCCTGATATGTTGGACATGGTTCCTTTTGTGACTGGGTCTGGTGACAATCCCCCTCTTTATTTCTTGTATGCCGTGGTTGTGCACGTGGATACAGAAAACGCATCCTTCTCTGGGCATTATATATCATATGTCAAAGATATGCAGGGTACATGGCTGCGAATTGATGACTCAGAGGTATGCTTATTAATAAAGCAGATTTTTTGAAATAGGCCAAAAACTTGTTACAGAAACATGAATTGCCAGAAGTCACTCTGGATTGATGGAATTGCATTATAGAATGTGTACTATATAGGTACTGAACATACCACGGGAGGTGCCCAATTGATCATATTCTAAGTAAATAATAGTTAATTATGCATTTCATTTTGTTTGTCCCAGAGAACTTTTTTGGATAATTGATCTCGTGTTTTATAATCATGGCATACTGAGGTTTATTGGAACCATTTAAATGAAATATGTAAAGAGAGTGAACATGCTAATGGTATTGACAATGTGACAATATCTTTTTTATTCATTATGGCAGGTGCAGCCTGTATCAGCGAATCAAGTCATGTCCGAAGGTGCATATATGCTTTTCTACTTGAGGTGGGAATATCCAACAGATTGAATGTGTTGAACATAAATTGTCATTCAGAGTACTTTCTACAGCACTCAGCTGCTAAACCTTTTGCAGGTCTTTTCCTCGACCTCCAAGGATATACATTGAGAAGGGGCTTTTGCCTGTTTCAACATCTGCAAAACGTCATACTTCAAAATCTTCCAAGGTCTCTAAACAAGAGCGGAAGCACACAGATTTGTTCTTGTCTGCCTATGATCAAGCCTGTGGTATTTATGATTTTAGACCTGAGGGGGAAGGTTACATGCAAGATCAGCATGCAGAATTGAGGTCAAGAAATTTCCACCATGCTGATGATGCCTTTGCAGACTCAGTCAGCACAGACTTCTCAGAAGCTGCATCAAGTGAATGGTCACTGTTTACCAGTTCTGATGAGTCATCCTTTACCACCGAAAGCACTAGAGATTCATTCAGTGTTGTGGATTATGGAGATAATGCTGGACTTGATCCGATTTCCTCTATATTTGGGCCGTGTTATGCCCCAGAACATCCTCCTGGCAGTTTCGTCTCATGCACGAGGTTCTCTCCTTCCAATCCACAAACAAGGTACTTTTCAGAGAACACAGGCTTTGTCCCGGATTCTTCCATGCCGGCTCACCCTCACGGCAATGTACATAGCGGAAGATTTCCTGATAGGGCATGTGCTTCTTCGGCAGAACCTCTTGCTTTGGGACATCAGCGAAGCGCATACGGTCGCTATGGCCTTAACAGAGATGGTTTTGTTCAAACATCTGGATTTTGTCAAATGTAATGGGTCTATATTTTATAGCTCTAGCTGGTGCTCGGCAGCTGTGGCTATCACTGCCGTTGATACAGCCTCATGTTCTTTTATTTCAGATGGGGCAAATTAAATTTTAGTTGCATATCCTAGAGGTAGTTGAGTGATTCAATGTAGCTCAGCAATTAGATTATGTCCATATGCTTAGCATGGCAGGTGAAATTTTAGGGCACACCGACAGTTCAAGTAAAGCAGGTCGAGTATTAATCTAGGCGCTTAAAATTGCATGGGAGAAAGTTCCTTTTGCTCTCAGTTGACTTTGTAGCCTTCTTTGGTCCAAAACATGTTCGGGTTCTATTGATCTTGCTATCTGAGACCTCGGGGCATGCGTGTGACACAGGGTTTCAGACTTGCCTTCCTGTATTGACAAGCTTCGTCCGTGGGTTTCAGTTTTTCTTTTATTCTGACTAGGCCCTTGAGTTATTTGGATGAGCTTCAGCATCTTCTATGACACTGCAATTTAAATTTTTAACTGAACCATAGACATTTCAGATTGGATTGAGTATTTGAGTTTCCTTTTCGTATCCCTAAAAATGGTCATCGCCGTTAGAAAATATAGGCAAGATCACATGGTACCCTAAGGCCTTGCTTGGCAGGGTTTCTCAAAGTGCTTTTGCTCTCGATTCTAAAAGAATTCATCTAAAGGGTTCTAATGAAGATAGTTTCTCCTCTTTCCTAGAATCATTTTTTTAATTTGTAGTATAATCCTAAAGCACAAAAACATGGCTTCTCTAAAATATGGAATATACATAAGAGAATTTGTTTTATCAAAAGATTTTTTTTGGAGAATCCATGTTTTCAGACAATCCGTTTTCTAGAGAATTTATTTTTAGAGAAGTCCTACCAAAGAGGCTCTAAATGGGCATACTCATTCTCTCCCTACTCGCCTTCCCTCGCATGCATGATTAAACGTGCCAGGCCGGTTTGGGCATCTATAATTCATACGCTTCTCTTTGATTGCTTGCAAGACATTGACGCCAAGATGCTAAAGGTAATGGCTTCATATGATCCATGATGCCACATATCATTTTCATCTTTTTGTATGCCCGTTTCATCCTGCAAGGCTGCAAGTTAGCGGAAAAAGTTTTGCTGGCCTCTTGAGGCACTTAATTTCTTGATGAAGAATTGACCCAGGCCGATCGGTCTAGGCAGAAAAGCCCACAGAAACAGTGATCTCATTTGGCCCAGGGTCAGGATGCTATAAAACGATTTCAAGCAGATACTGCAAAGAGTAAAGTTATATTTGTCTCCCTCAATCATAAAGGATAGCGCACTTTGACTCTCCTATCTATAAAATCAGATATCCATATTCTTAAACTGTTAAATCCGATTCAGTTTTACTCTCTTAGTGGTTTTTTATGGTGGTTATTGCTGACGCTACACTGGGTTCCACTTGTAAGATGCCACATCAATCTTTTTTTCCTCTATTTTCTTCCTTCTTCTTCCCCAAACTCTCTACATCCATTTGCTTGCGCCTCCGGTCCTAGCTGAGCACGAGCGGCGCCGAGCATGAGCACCAGCGGCACGACACCCTCCTCGACTCCTCCAACGCAGACGGGGATGGCGGCTGCTCCTGGTCCCCTTCCTCTGTTCCCCAATCCAATTTGGAGGAACGCCATGAGGAGGAGGAGGAACCAACGCCGACATCGACGGGGGAGGGTATCGAAGTGGCGGCGGAGCGATCAGGGAGCACGGAGGGGACCGAGCACGAGCACCAGCGGCACGACGCCCTCCTCCGACTCCTCTAGCGCGGACAGGATGGCGGCTGCTCCTGGTTCCCCTTCCTCCCTTCCGCAGTCCAGCATGGAGGAACGCCATGAGGAAGAGGAGGAGGAACCAACGCCGATGACTGCGGGGGAGGGTACCGAAGCGGCAGCGGAGCAGTCGGGGAGCACAGAGGGGAACGAGTCACGAGAGAGGAAGAAGGCGAGCCCGTCACTCGAGGCAACGGCCGGGTCGGACGCCGCGATGGAGGTGGCGAAGGAGGCCAGACGGCGGGAGACTGGGTCGGCGAGCAGGATGGCCCTGACGCTCGTCACGGTGTGTGCAGGCGCTGGAGGAGTCAGGGAGAAAGATAGAGGCGAAGGAGAGGAGAGAAAAAAGAAAGAAAAAAACGAGAAAGAATGATAGGCCCCACGTATCTGCTCACTTAGCGTGAGGCGCGTGTGAAAGGATCTAGAAGTCGTCTTGAGGGGGAGGAAGTGAATAGGTGAATCCTTCAATTTTAAAACTCAAAACCAAAATTAGTAAAAAAACCAGTCAGACCGGTTTGGCAAACCGGTCAGACCTGTTTTAACATGGAATACAAAAATGCAAATTGTTGACTCTAACTCAAATCGATACTTAAAGTAGTACTTCAGTAGTTGTTCCTCGTAGATGCACTTAACCTCTGCATAATATAAATAAGCACACCCAAGTAGATCGAAACGAAAGCATAATATGAGTTAGAAAATAAACAACATAAGCAAATCGAACAAGGAGACGTAAGAGTTTGCTTGTCAAAGTTTAGATTCACTTTGTGAATCCTACGTCTCCGTTGAGGAAGCTTGACTCACTCAAAAATCAATTTCAAGCCGGGTCTCTGTCAACTACATTCTCTGGTCCACTAGCTTGATCTTTTTTCTTGAGGAGGCAAGATCGCAATCCTCACAAACTGACCCGTGGCTCACCACAACTTGAGAGCTCGTGGGTAACGTCTAGCCGTCTAGAAGGCTTCACCTCTAAGAGTAACAAATACTTCACGAAATGCTTTGATACAACCATAAAATGCTCAAGGCTTGGATGGCTCATTTAGCTCAAATCTCTCAACCCAACTCAAAATTTTTTACCAAATCACTTAAGTCTCATAAAGAGACGTTGGGGAGAGCTCAATATGTCTGTTGATATGTTCTGAGATGCTATAAAAATCAGTAGCACGCGAAGGAGGGAGGAGAGGGATATTTAAACTCATTCTAAAAAACTAGCCATTGGGTTTATTAGACAAAACCGGTCTAACCGGTTTCAGAAACCGATCTGACCTGTTTTCTGACCAGCATAGTAACACAGCTCCACAAGGCACTGCACTCCAACCTATTTGATCTCAGTTCACCAACACTTAACAGTTGCCTTTAAATAAAGTCTAGAAGGCCACCACACTCTAAAATAGAGTCAAAAACCTAGATGCCTAAAACCGGTCTGACGTGTTTGCCAAACCGGTTAGACTTATTTTACTCAGACCAACACTCTGACAGGGGTATGTTTTAAGGTTTTCTCTTATGGCTTCTACCATAGGAAATGAGCACTTTAGACTTTGTCAAAACACCTATGTTGCATCCCACTTGATTGAGCGGCAAATCTATACTCAAGATAAAAAAACAAAAGTATGTTTCATGTTTCTTGAGCTTGTAGTCTTCATATTTGCATTTTTTTTTCTTTTATCACTTTATCAGGGCTATTAACATGTTTATCACTTGAGCATATTCATTTTCAGACGATGACTATAAATTTTTGTCTTCATTTGATCAATACTATACTTGTCATCCATAGATGATGTTGTCTTCTTTATTTTTTGTTTTAACATTTTTGCTTCGAGAATTGTCAACATGAGTAGTATTTGAGCACATACATCTTAAGCTGATGACTATGGTTAATGAATTTATTTAGTCAATATTTCATTTCTTATTCATAAATTATCTTGTCTTCTTATTTAAACAAATGATTGACACTTAGAAATATATGGCTCTTCATGGCTAATTCGATCATCGAAATCAACTCTATTTGCTCTTCTCCATCACATAGGTCCTTCGACGACCAGCCTCTTGCTTGCCCTTCATGACAGCCAAGTTATGTTACCCCTTCGTCAACTTACCATTCTTATCTACACATATCCTTGTGCCCTACAATATTTTTATTTTTGACTAGCTTCTTTTGTCTTCTTGATTTTGATTACTATTTCTTTGATAAGTGATGTCGATCTTTATTTCACAATAATCATGAGAGAGACATATCAAGATATAATCATGCAACTATGTCTCTCTCTTACTCATGTTCACTTGTTTGTCATATATCATACATCTTTATCTTATGAAACACGTGATCTTATACAAATAATATTCATAAGCTTGTTTTTAAATAATTATTCACAATAATATCCATAAGCTCGAACGATGTATCTTGCTCTTCTAATTAATGCAATTCTCGAAAAACTTGCCAAAATAGAAAAAGGTTCTCTGAAGTTCTGAAGTCTGAACCATTTAAAACAGTACTCGGTTAGGAATAGTCGACTAGTAAGTCGATACGCTTGACCAGAAGTGTTTTCAGCCTTCGCCCTTCGAAACATTTCATGCGCAAGTATTGGACAAACTAATCAGAGAATCAAAACATGCCCAAGTCGTACATGAATTCAAAAGAGTGAATCTAACAAAAGCAAACATTTTCTCACGGAAGCAAACATCACCTTTTTATCCATTTTTTCTCGTAACAAAATTTCCATGGCTGCATGAACACCGAAACTTCTTTTCTGCGCATGCGTGATTCTACCTACGTCTCAAAGCCTTATCAATCTCCATGTGACATCAGTGATGATGTCACGCTGATTTTGATACACATGATGTTTCAGTCTCAGTTTTATGCAATATATACAAGTGACAAGTGCATGCTGACGTGGCAACAAGTCGTGGAATTGCACTTGCAGTCGTCTATTTGCCAGTGTTTGTATCCCAGTCTGTTTTTTTTTTGGATCTAGGTCCTCTGCACTGCCTCACTCGATGCAGAGGGCTATAGAAATCTACACAATAATTAATGAGAAAGAAAGTAGTTTCCTGCTATAATAAAACAACAAAGCACACAGTGACTAAAGTACTGTTATGCCATTGTTTATTGTTTTTGTTGTCACTGTAGCTTCCGATCTGGTTCATCCATTCCTGATCTAACCATCGTTATGGAGTGAATTGCAGCTATGGTATCTTTTCTGAACTGAGATCTTTAATTTAGAGGATTTCAATACGTTCTTTTGCCGGTTGGTTCCATGAAGAAGCTGGACTAAAGACGTACGGTCCCAAGAAGTTACATGTATCTACGACTTCTTATGTTATGTCAAACATTCAACCTTGGAGATAAAAGGGTAAATATTTTAGAGCCTTTTACCTATATGTTATTAAAAAAGATGGCTCTGATCTATGTGCCACTAAAAAGTTCATTCGTATCCTAGTACCATCCACCTAAACTTCTTTGACTTTTATGCTATTCCATCCGCATTTCGTCAATTTTTCGCCGTTAGTAGCAACTGACGAGTGGGATCGGGCCTGAAAATATCCAAAATGTCCTTGGCTGTTTTTTAACTCACGGCACATATACAGGCTCCAAATAAAATAACAAGAACCACAAAACAAGTAATATGAGCTTACAGAGACCACAAAAAATTTAAATTTCGAAAATTCAAAATTCGAAATCAAATTTCAAATTCGAATTCAAAATTCAAATTAGAATTTCGAAATAAAAAAAATTCAAATTTGAATTTGAATTTTGAATTCGAATTTGAAATTTGATTTTGAATTTTTAAAATTTGAAATTTTTATGATCTCCGTGAGCTCATATTAATTGTTTTGTGGCTCTTGTTATTTTATTTAGAGCTTATATATGTGTCGTGACTTAAATAAACAGCCAAGGATATTTTGGACATTTTCAGGCCCGGTCGCACTCGTCAGGTGCTACTAACGGTAAAAAATTGACGGAATGCTAACAAAATGACATAGAGGTCAAAGAAGTTTAGGTGGATGATACCAGGGTGCGAACAAACTTTTTAGTGGCACACAAATTATAACCATCTTTTTTAATGACATACAGATAAAAAGCTCAATATTTTAATGCTCCCCCTCCTTTGCTGAAGTGGCAGGAGTTCTCTGCTCTTTCACTGATAGGAAAAAGAGAGGTTGCTGAATGAAGATATAAATTATATTGGTCGGGCTGGTGTGGACAATTTAATAAAAACTCTTGCGGTTGCACTATATAATAGAAAGGACAGAGATAGCAACCTAAGCTGATAATGACCACTTCGTAAATCTTCAAGTGCTCTTTTTCTTTGTTCTATGACGTCCCCAACATCACTTTACTATTAATTAAGTTGATCTGGCTCGAGAAAACTACTGTCATATCCATAATTTTATAAGCTCTTTTTGTGGCTCTTGTGAAAAAAAAGAAAGTACTAGCTACAGTCTCACTTCTGTTCTTACAAAAGCACGAGAATGTTCAACAAGGGAAGGACAACACCTGATGGGATGAAAGCACATAAGAAATCACTCTCTTTGCTATATTTGCTGTTGCCTTTTTTTTTTAGAAAGATGTTTGTTGTTACAATTGGTAATGCATCCTTGAGAACCATTGATGAATCTAAGTACATTCTTCAGAAACAAAAAAAAGTTAATCAGATTGAACTACAACAACTACTACTGTTACTATTATCAGAATTCAAAATGGATCATACTTCTTACAAATTATTAACCATTTAATTTGTGCCATCATATATTGGATTTGCTGGCATCATAGTAGACTTTACTTCAGAGTTATCCTCCTCTTAGTTTTATCTACTTGGTACCAGGTTATTTTCAGCTCAGTCCTGAACGGACAACCTCTGTACGTAGTGCCATATGATGGACCAGTACTTTTGACACATGCGCGTTAGCCTTCATTCAGCCCTCCGTTTTACTTTTGACACATGCGCGTTAGCCTTCATTCAGCCCTCCGTTTTACTTTTGACACATGCGCGGTAGCCTTCATTCAGCCCTCCGTTTCCATGGCTCCATGTCCATACCACACGCATCAACTTGAAGCCGACGTGGGGCCGCCGGCCAAGCACCACCCTGCCTCTGGAGTGATTTCATGGGCTCACAAAGTAAATGCCACTGCTGTGTGTACATCACCGCGAGATGGAATCTTGAAGAGCCTCATCATCATCATTATATCTGAAGCTTCTAGTATGTCACATGGAAATAGAACTGATTCCGGAATATGTGCTCTGCTCTAGTGTTATGCATACAAAGATTGATGGCTGGAGGCTGGAGCAAAATACCGTTCGCTTTCTGCCATTTTTATACGGTCATAATAAAGTTCCTGCTTTCGAAAAACACATTTATTGATTCTAGTTGGATATATTGGCTCCTGTTAACTAATGTGCCTTTATTCGACGTGAGTCTACAAAAGAAAATCGACTGGAATCACTACGGGAAAATTAATCTTTGTCGTGTACCTGAAACTTTGCCATGTGTTTTGTTTTGGTCACACGACAAAGATAATGTTTGTCATGTGCTAAATTAAAACACACGATAAAGTTTATGTTTGCCATGTGTTTTTTTTGACACACGGCAAACACCATCTTTGCCGAGTGTTTTTTCACTAACACTCGGCAAAATATAAATTTAAATTATATTTAAAACTGTAAATTAATTCAAATCAAAAAATTTTGAACTATAAAGTTATATAACTTTTGAAGACTTATAATTTTTATTTTGATCATTTATTTACTACTCAATGCAATTCAAAACATTGTTCATAAAATCTAATAGTCTCATATAGTTTCATGAAACATTCGATGATACATATAAGATTCGTGAACAATGTTATTACCACTTTGTTAAATAAACAAATGACCAAAATAAAAGTTGTAGATCTTAATAAGTTATACAACTTTCTAGTTCAACACGTTTTTATTTGAAATAATTTAGTCAATAAAAAATATATTAAAAAATATATATATAGGTATTTGCCGTATGCCCCATATAAGTCACACGACAAATATGGTCTTTGCCGTGTGCCATATATAAGGCACACGGCAAAGATATAAAGCACACGATAAAGAGGTAAAATATAAAAAAAATGAACATAGGTGTAGTCATAAATCAATATGTGATGCAGTGGTAGGGGGCTCTACGCGTGAAGATGAGGTCCCGAGTTCAAATCTTGACGGGTGTACTTTGTTACGTAGCGCGTGAAAAAATGCCACGACTTGCGACTTGAGACGGGACGGACGGGCGGGGTTCTTGGGCGCCTAAAAAAATTTTTGCTGTTTTTTTGAGATTTTTTTTTAGATTTTTATTTTACCGAGTGCCGTCTTTACCGAGTGTATTTTGACACACGACAAAATCGGCTTTACCGACGGATATTTTATCGTGCGCGCTTTACGTTTTTCGGGATTTGCCGTGTGCATTGGGCACACGGCAAACCATAACTTTCCCGTAGTGAATAATAAAGTCATTCCTGTAACAGATAAATTTTTTGCTGTTTTTTTGAGATTTTTTTTTAGATTTATATTTTGCCGAGTGACGTCTTTATCGAGTGTATTTTGACACACAACAAAGTCGGCTTTGCCGACGGATATTTTATCTTGCGCGCTTTACGTTTTTCGGAATTCGCCGTGTGCATTGGTCACACGACAAACCATAACTTTTCCGTAGTGAATAATAAAGACACTCCTGTAACAGATAAACGCAAAAATTCTTCACAAGATTTTGCTTTGCTTGTGCAACAACGTTGCTTTCACAGTGCACCTGGACGAAACCACATCACCTGGACCCCTACATGAATCAATAATGTAGAGCCAAAAGTCTCAATGAGGTACTCCCTTCATATTTAAAAATAATAATAATTTAAGATATGATTTAGCATACTAATGACTCATTAATTAGAAGGTTTTTTCTCTCCCTATTTTTATTAAAGACGTTTTATAACTAATCCAATCAATAATATGTAGTCAGCTGAGCGGTTGGTGCTATGTAGCAAAAGTGCTCAACCTATGAGGTTCCTGATTTAATTCTCCACAACTATAATATTTTTTTATTTCTCGAGAAAACGATTTGCTTTTATAAAATTAGCTATAGACCTAAAACAACTTCTTTTTTAAGTATGGAAGGAGTATAGTTCTATGCCAATCCATGTATAAATCAAACTATTTGTAATAGATCATTTATGATATTGAGAAATAGATATTTTTTATAGATAATGGAACAGAGATCCCAGCCTCTACAAGAAATACACTTAAACGGTTGAAGAGAGGTTTAAATTTGGCCGTCATTTTATTCATCCCTGTACTAGTCTCTTATCATCCTTAGCTAAGAAAATAAAAAACTAACTAACAAATAGTCATAATAAAGAGACGCTTATCCTCTTTTTATTGGAACTTATTATTATTTGGCGATTAAGGTGTACAAAAAAGCATGAAATTAGACAACAACAAGGTTCCACAACTGATGCAAAACCTATCATTATTCACGGAACATTTGAATAAAGCTGCATAATATGCTTGGAGGAATATATTCTATTATTCCCAGGTCGAAATGATATCCGGGCTGGCTCGCTGATATTCTCTTTTCATAGTTTTGTACTGCTAACTCTTAAAATTAAATAGTATCTTATATTATTACAACACCTTTTTATTCCGGGACGAAAGATTCTTCAGAAGGCCGGTGCTTTTGGGTCAGCTGGCCAAGTCAACTGGGATGAGATAACGATACCAAACCGGGACGATCACATAATAAGCATCGCGGAAAGGTTCGGTACGGTGGTGATCCGGCAGATCTCGTGGGACACTTGTTCGCGCGCGTCCCTCTCTTCTTTTCGCTCGGAAAAACTGATGCTTTGCGTTAATTGGCAGCTTAGCATACGTGGCTCATTATCATCCCGCCAGTTGCTGCTAGTCACCTGTTGCTCGTGACACAGCTTATTACGACTTACCGTGCAATTTGTATTTCATTCATCTGGTGACATGCGGCATGCATGCTTAATAACAGCGGTAATAGGGGCAACAACAAGAAGCTTCGGTCCTTCATTTCTGTTTTTTTCTTCTGACAAAATGAGAACATCTCCTTTCCTTAATAATCTGTTGGACTATAAGAAGAGCTCGGCTCACTGATTGACATCAATTGTTAGTTGGGGGTTAACTGCATCTTTTCACGCAGTACTAAATAAATAAGGATGCTATAAGGACAGACTTACGCTTAATTTGCTTTTTTGCGAGTAGACTTTTCGCTTTAATTTTATTAGGTTTGATTTCTATGTTATGTTGCTCATCTGCACTTCACGTTTTCGTGTCCACAATCTTCTGAGAAGAGAAAGCAGGTTTGTCTCTTTATACTCAAGAAAAAAAAAAAGAAAAGACCTTAAACTCTAACTGCAGTTCTGGTCTATCGATCTGTTGTTGCCTTTTCACTCACGTGCTCCAATTCAGCATGTGCAGATTTGTTGTGACCATAAACTTTGTACTAATGCACGTTGATAAACAATTCTCTTCCAGGAGTGCCACGTTTTGTCTTATTCACGCTTGATTATCACGAAGCAAAAACGGAACCATGTGATTATCAGCTCGATATACATGTAGCATTGGATCTAACCAAGTTAAAAACGACAGGGCACGCATCATAACAAAGTGTGGATACATTAATCATTACAGTGGTATTTGATCTCTTATTCTGGTGCAATGTCAATAGCTCTTATGTTTTGTAAGTGACATGCTGATATATCTAACTTAGTTACTCTGCAACTTAGCTATGGAACAAATTTCCATGACGTCCGTGGCAGAATAAGTTGTCCACTCTCTCTCTCTCTCTCTGACTTTGTTTTGCTGCTAATCTCCCTAATAGTAGCTCTCAATTACAGTTAAGTTACCACATATTGTGCAACAACAAGGCCATTCTATCCCCTATTTTTTCCTTAAAAACCATATTCTCCCCATGCACTGTACACGATGCATTTGGTAGTGCTTGTCAATTCCTTGACTTTATGTCTTTTCCTTTTTGTTGCCAACATAGACCCTGAATTATCCATTTGTATCATCACCTGGGTTATGGATCATCTAAGCTTATGGTCACCTTTCAACAATTTAGTATCAACAATCGCACCTTCGCCTTCCCGTAATGTCATTATCGCACCTTCACCTTCCTGTTGCTTGCTATTTACTATCTCATTCTTCTTCCAATAATGAGCAATGCCTCTACTTCCTATGTCCAAGGGCGAAGCCAGCGACAAGGATCGTCAGGTTAGGACACCTTTTTATCATTGTTATTTGGCATATAAACAGGGCTTGAATAATGTTTTACATGCAAAATTTTTTAAACCGTATGTGCCAGCTGACACCACGACTGCATGTGGCTTCCCCACTGCCTACGTCAACAACAATAAGTGTGCGTGTGCGTGAGTGTGGGTGTGCGTGCGAGTTAGCTTTGATGACTTTAGCAAAACATTTCTCACTGTGACCATGTTCTCCTTTTTTTTTTGAGAAATAAATGCAAACCTTAGAGTATGTATTTGAGTAAGAACATATATACAAATAGTAGTTAGGCTATAAAATGACACAATGTGTTGAATGACCGTTTTATGATATAATTAGGTATACCAGACTACCATTCAGACACAAATAACTAACACCACAAACATTTTTTTTTAAATAAATAAATAAACACTTATTTAGTTTCACATAGTAAGTTAAATCACATATTAACATTCAAGTGCGGATCTAACGGACCACTAACCCTCTATTAGCCATGGCTCCAAGAAGCCTCTCTTGATTTATTGTCGAGATCTGTCACTATTAGCATTATAACCAAAATGTCATGATTATATGAAGAAACTAATATCTATATAACTAACAATTATACTTTTTTATAAATTAATAAATTCAACACAATATCATAAATTTCCTCATACTAGCTTGAGTACTGTGTTATTAAAGTTCTCAATGGTGCACGCGTAACAATGTACAAACTGACGTGCAGTAGATAAAATCATAGAGAAAAAATCTATCCATGGACCAAAGGAAAACAACAACGGATTTTTTTTAAAGTACTTGAGAACACACTCTAGCACTATTTGCCAAGCCATCGTGATCGGTCAGCCTCATACACCTAACTAAGAGTTCTGGTTCCAGCACCATTCCCTTGATATAGATTTCCAGGGCCATCTGATATTCTGATCAACCGTGGGAAGATGCAGCGAAAGAAGCATGCCATACCAACAAATCCATTGCCATGCAGCAGCCAACCAGTCAAAGACGTTGCCGCCGTAGCAGCGCCGCCTAAATTTAGCCGCATGGGATCCGGCGTAGCCGTGGACTGAGCTGCGCGGCGCATGCCAATGCGCCATGGCCGCCCAATCGGTGATGGGCCCCGCCTGGCCGGTGACGTGTGCCCCTCACCCCCGCCCTCTGACCGGCGCTCGCGCCTCCCGATTCTCCCTCCTCCCAACTACCCCTCCCACGCTTCCTCCTCCTTTTCTTTTTTTTTCCTTCCACTCGTGTCCCCAAGATGTTTTCTTTATATTTTTCCTGTATAAATCTAATCAATCAATCAAAGGAATAAAAATCCAGTGTTTTATAACCCGGTTATTTCTCATGCTTTGAAAAGTTCGTATGCGGACAAAATTATATAGTCTCTGAAAAAATGAAAAGGAGGTAGAGAAAAAATTGCATTTTGTGCTGTATTTATAAGCTACCCTCCAGAAAGCGATCGCTCGTGGCGTTTCAACCTCCTCCATCGTCCTTCTCCTTCCTCACTGTTCCTTCTCCCGCAGCAACAACAACGCTGCTAACACACACCAAACACCAACCCGGAAGGAAGAGAAAAAAAGGAGGAATTTTGATTGTAGTAGTGTGATCTCTCCTCGTTGCGCGAGGCAATAATGGTGGCCGTGGAGGCTGCGGCTGCGGCTGTGGCGGCGGCGGAGGGTCGGATCCGGGCGGAAGCCAACGTTGTGGTGGCGCCAGAGCCGGAGCCGGAGGCCAAGGTGGAGGCGAAGGGCGGCGCGGAGGAGGAGGAGGAGAGGGAGTACAAGAGTGACATGAGGAAGCTGGAGGAGCTCATGTCCAAGCTCAATCCCTCCGCCCAGGAATTCGTGCCGTTGTCGCGCCGGGCGACGGCGGTGACGCCTCCCGCCAAGGCGGGGGGAGGGGTGCTCTCCGCCGACGCGCCGGTGTTCGTGTCCGCCGCCGAGTACTTCGGCGCCGCTGGCGTGCACCTCCCGATGGGCGGCGGCGGGGGGAGCAGGGACTCCAGCAGCGACGGATCCAGCAACGGCGGCGGTCACCCGCTGAATCGCCGGGTCGGTGAGCTATGAGTTTTTAATTCTTTACGGTTCTGTGCCGCTACGCGGTTGGATTTGACAGTGTTTGGTCTTCGTTTGACTTTCGTTCCTGCGATCGTCTGAATTCATGGGGGTTTAGGCGATGGTGATCGCCTTCTTCTTCGCAAGCCTTGTTGTCCCTTGTCCTTTTTTCTGCTGAAAAGTCTTGGATTGCAAGGGACGGTTTATAAATTCCCTTCTGTTGTTGTTCTCTCCCAAATAATTTGCAGCAGCATTTTAGATTTTGATACGAAGAACGTTTCCCCCAAAAATATGACATTTTCATCGTGTTGATTTATGAAGAAATGATGGATCGGTGCTTACTGGCGACTGCCAAGAATTTGATTTGTGAATCAGTATGATTGCGATGGGTCACTGTGTTTATAATGTCAACAATTGACTTTTGTGGACCTCCATTTCTCTATAAAGTTCGTGAATGAAATATTGTGATAATGATATTTGTGTTCGCATTTGCTGATTATGGTGGTATGATGAGAAATTGACCATGACCTCCTGATAACAGCGGAGGAATAGCATCAACCAGGGGAGGCGGAGGATGGGGGGCCGACCCCGACGGGGTGATAGGGAGGATAGTGTGCGACGCACTGTTTATGTCTCTGACATTGATCAGCATGTGAGTACACTGAACATAGTGGCTTTGGAATTGCTGTTTTTGTGTCATCACATTCAATTTTCTTCTTGTTGCTCTGCAGGTGACCGAACAGAAGCTTGCTGAAGTGTTTTCAACCTGTGGACAAGTAAGTTCTATGATTCTTTTGAGGAAATGTGGTGGCAGGTCTTTCTTTTCTTAGTAACATCGTAGCTGATTACATAACTTCGGTGACCCTTCACTTCCTTGGTACTCCCTCCGTCCCAATTTAGTTGGCATTTTGGAGTCCGGCACGAGAATTAAGGAGAAGTGTAAAAGGTTGGTGCACAGAAAACAAAGAGGAAAGAGATAGAGATAGAGGTGTATTGGAAAGAGAGAAAGATGCATCGGAAAGTGAGAATGCCAATAATTTTAGGACAATTGAAGAGGGCTAGAATGCCAATTATTTTGGGACGGAGGGAGTATCTCATAATAAGATTGTTTAGGCACTTGACACTTTAGGTAGTAATATGTCTACAAATTTCTTTCTGTACCTGCAGGTGGTAGATTGTCGTATCTGTGGTGATCCACATTCAGTCCTGCGCTTTGCTTTCATTGAATTTGCTGATGATGGTAACGTCCTCATGGCATTTCATTTTTCGTTTACTGTTTTGGGTATAAACTAAACAAATAGTGATGTTCTTTGTCTGCAGCTGGAGCTAGAGCAGCACTGACACTTGGGGGAACAATGCTAGGTTATTATCCTGTTAGAGTTTTACCTTCCAAAACAGCGATTCTACCTGTGAACCCTAAATTTCTCCCTCGCGTAAGTTCATGATGATGTATTGATGTTACATACCTCTGTTTGGAACAGATCTTATTATCCCAGTTTTCCTTCGCATGTTAAAGATGCTTGCTAATGTTAATTCTTATGCCTGTACAGTCAGAAGATGAGAAAGAAATGGTTTCTAGGACTGTATATTGTACTAACATAGATAAGAAGGTATGTGAGTCCATTTCTTTGGTTGCATGTGTGGTTAATTACATCAGATACTCAATATCTACATCCCCTCCTCTATATTGTGTTTTGACTTTTGAGACGTTGCAGGGTGATGAACAGTCAATTTTCTTGTTCATTGCTATTGCATTGTTCATTCTACTTTCTACTACTTTTTTTGCTTATTATTGTAAAGTTAGTCAAGTGGTTGATGGGAATTTCAGTTAAGATCTGAGTAAACTAGAATGAATGGAAAAGGATCTTAATCTTGATGAAAGAGTATTATCCATAATCCACTAATAAACAAATTTAGGTCTAGTAAATCATGATGTATTGTATTTAATAATGAATTCTAAATGGCAGATTAAAATTTTGGATTTTGTCTATTGGATTTGTGAGAACTTATTTAATCAAACAAGGAACTAATAACTAGGTTACAAATACACAATTGTTTATGAGCTGCTTAAGCAAATTATAATTCGAAACAACAAAACGGAGGGTGAGATTTGCCTTAATTTCTGTTGGTAAAATGCAATGTGTTATTGTGTAATTTGCATGCTACTGATTTCATCATGACTGGTGGGTGCTCATCTTTGGTAAACTTGCGGTGGTGATTGTTAATGCTGGACTATGACACATAGATAATTATTGCTGAAGACGAAAATAGTTTGAAAATACAGTGTGTTAATGTATATGTTTTTCTTATTTGTTTAGGTTACGGAGGATGATGTGAAAATTTTCTTTCAGCGTGTATGTGGGAAGGTATGCCACAAAGCTATTTGTATGAAGATTTGTTCCTACTTTTATTTTATCCATTTCTGACGTGTTTGGCACCTTATCTTTTCCTGTACAGGTTTCTCGTCTGAGGCTCCTTGGTGACTATGTACACTCCACATGCATTGCATTTGTAGAGTTTGCTCAGGTAAGTAAAACGAGTTCTATTTTCACTCTTATATTTGATATATTGCAGGATTTTTGCTAACTATTATGTGCTGATAGTATACTACAACATCCAAGGTGTGACAATTGTGAACTGTTCAGATTCTCATTTGCCATACTGGGAGATAAAAAGCACAAACAATACTGATAGAAATGGAAAATTGGAACATATTTCAGCTGAAACCTATTTGATCATACTGAATCTGAATATTAGCTTTTTGTCTTTGCTCCAGATTTAACTGTTCTGTGTCAGTCTGTTTTTACATATTCTTTATAGCTTTTCATTCATTAGAATTCTCCTTCCTCTTAATTTGAATCAAGCCTTTGTTTTCTTATAGGCTTTGAAAAAATCCATTCACAGGGACTTTCCCTGAATTAGATGAATCTTAACGTTAGTGTTCTGTCCCACTAGGAATGGAAGTCGGAAAGTCTAGATCAATGTTGTATCTTATTGTATGCGTGACGCATGGTAACTGGTTCTGGGAGGAATGTTTTCAGAAATTTTCATTGCCAAAATCACTGCAATCAAACTTTTCTGAAGTCCACTAAAACCAACTTAAGATGTGTGAGACATACTTCTACTGTATGCCATTATCCTATTTAATCCTACTTAAAGCATTTGGGTAGAAACTGGTTAGTGGTTGTGTCCATTCTATTCTGGTCCCTTCCCTTTTTGTTGAATCAGTCTTATTGATGCATAATTAAGGTCATTCCGATGCATGAATTTGTACTTATGCACACTCTCCCATGATGTTTTCAGGCAGAAAGTGCCATTCTAGCCCTGAACTTCAGTGGCATGGTCCTTGGCTCGCTCCCTATCAGGTAAATTCCCAGTCAACAATCCCTATTTAGAGTTCCTGTAGCATATCATCATGATTAATGAGAATGCTTAATCTAATGATCGTCCATAATTGCGCAGGGTGAGCCCTTCCAAGACACCAGTCCGTCCGCGGTCCCCTCGCGAGATGTCCAACTGAGCACGTCCTGCCCCAAGCCGTCGCGTATGAGACTGCCACCAAATGGCAGACCATCCCAGGCAGAGCTTCTTCTAGTCGTCATGATCGTCTTAGAACCCCGTCGCGGATCAGTGACACCATCGTTTCCGGGCACGTCCCAGAGTACCTATTCGTATCGTAGGGAAGCTAAGTTGCTGCTGCTGATGTCCTGTCGGAGACCCCATGCATGTCGTTGTTGTGGGAAGCACCGTTTCTCGTTTCTTTCGCTCGATGACCTCCTGTTAATTATGGATGGATTCTTCTTATAACAGCCTTTCCAGGCATCGGAACAATAATTCTATGCATTTCTTCTATCTCCTCTGATATAAATCGTTTGATTCTTGTTTATATTTCACATGGTTCTGATCTTTCCCAGCCTGCATTTTGAGCTGAAGTAGATATATGGTTTTGAAGTGCGTAGTAGTGCAAGCGCACGCAATTTTGCGCTTTTGCTGGATGCCACTGCTCACATTCAAGAGCATGGCGGTGGAGCTGTTGATGTTTGTGCTCTTCCCCCGTGTCTGATACTCCAGTCGCGTTCTGTGCTGCCAGATGAGAGCTTAAAGATAGTGCTCAGCTGGGCCGCCGGGTAAGAAACTGGAGGACGCGTGCCTAGCGCCTGAAAACAGCAAGAAACCCATCGCTGCCGGGTGCCGGCAGATCGGTGGCACCACCAACCTCTTATACTAGCCACTACGGCGGCGGAACCACCATTGCGGTGGCGCTACCAAGCACCGATCACTTTATTATGCTGGACTTCTGGTCCACATGGCTCAATGAGAGACGTTTACTTGATGAAACACGTGTTGAACAATGAAACCAAATAAACGTGTTTAAAGAAGTGCGCATGACAGCGAGTAGAACTCTAGAAACACGTTACAGTTACAGGCAAGTAGAACTCTTGACGGTTCAGCCAGAACTGGCCAGCTTGCATGTACAGGCAAGTAGAACTCTCGAAGTTGCAGTTGGCCTGCATATCCGGTTCTGCAACTGGGCATTTCCGTTGAACGATGCTCAAACAAGGATGAACAGTGATCAGTTTGTGGAACGTCATAAACGCTTAATTACTACTAGACAGATTCCATTGTTCGATATCTTATTTCAGATGAGGCTTCAACAGCCAAGTTTCCTCTTGACATTTACATCAAGCACACAAGACCCAAATTAAGTTCCTCCAGGATCCACTAGCTCCGGCCGGTGAACTAGCTGCCTACAAGTATTCACCATCTGACGGGAGAAGTTATTTATACACCGGGGAAAACGAAGCCGCAATCCCGGCCTAGCCCGTGTTCTGCATGCCAGCGGCGATACCCTTCATGGTGAGGATGAGCGTGTCCTCCAGCCCCGGTGCGTACTCGCTCTCCGTGTTGAGCTGCACCAGCTCGGCCGGCTGCTTCTCGTCGGCGAACTCCTTTGACAGGGCTGGCTGCGGGCTCACCTGGAAGTTGGGGTCACGGATCCGCTTCAAGGTGTAGGCCTGGCACACGTTCAACGTGGTGATGTAGGACTCACGAAGCCGCAGACGTTGCTTCAGGTAAGGATCGCCTTCGAGGACGTCCTTGTGACCGGCAACCTGCCAAGAATTGGAAACGTTTAGCATTATGTGACAGCCACCTACTACACTATTCAATCATAATAGGAGCACAGTTATTGAGGAAATCTTTCAATAAACTATTCGGGTTTGTTTAATCTACACGAGCACCAGAAATGATTTGATAACTGATCATTATATGTTCTACGGCATCCAGCCAAATGCTAGAAAGTCTTACAGCCTACATGTCTTTATATAATATATAAAGACAAAAATAGCTTAAATGCATGCAAAGATGAAACATTGAAGTACAAACTATAAGACCACTATACCTGAAGGAGTAGCTCCTTTGTCTCCTCATAATTCTTCCTCAGCTGCTCCCCAAAGGACTGCAGATCATCAGTTACTAGCAATTTGTCATATACAGCAGCGATCCCCGGGTCTCCCTTGGCGAAAACCATCTCAAGCAAGTCAAGGGTGACCCTGAAGAATGGCCACTCATTGTACATTTCTTTCAAAGTGTGAATATTCCTGATGTCCTTCTGCATGATATGCTTGAACGCTGCTCCAAATCCAAGCCAAACAGGGAGATGGAACCTTGTTTGTGTCCAAGCAAAGATCCATGGAATAGCACGGAGAGATTCTATTCCCCCACTTGGCTTCCTCTTGGATGGACGGCTACCAATATTCATCCTACCATATTCAGTCTCAGGTGTAGCCTGAAAAAAGACATTACCATGTTCAGTGTTATACACATCATATCACAATCAAATGCATACTTTTCCACAACTTCAAGATCTGGCTGAACAGAAGGCACATTTACTTAAGAGGCTCAAACTAAATACAAAAGTCCTTCTAAAGTACTGGTTTTAGATAGCTTAAACTTAGCAGTTAACACAACGCAACTATATTTAAGTGCATGCTTTTTGGTTACAAGTTACTCCATTCTTTTTTAGATAACAAACAACATAAGAAAAAAAAAAGAACAGATGAGTAGTTTTTGTTAGCGGCTTTGAAACAACATACAATATCAAGCTTGTGCAAGTGCAAAGTGTTATGCTTGTAAAAAATACTGGATATGAAACCTACCGATCTGAAGTATTCAACAAAGCGTGGTTCCTGGAAGACAATTGATCGATATTCTTTAGTTGCCACAACTGCCATTTCGTCCATCATTGCACGCCATTCTGGCTTCGGGGAAATTGGGGGATGCATGCCATGCTCAAGAGTAGCTGCAGTGTAGCGTTGCAGAGTTCTAAAGCACAAGTGCTCCTCTCCAAAGGAGTGCTCAATAACCTCACCTTGCACTGTTACACGAAGTGATCCATGTATTGTGTCTGGTGGTTGTGACAATATGGCCAGATGAGTGGGACCACCACCTCTACCAACTGTTCCACCTCTTCCATGAAACATTGTCAACTTCACCCCATAATGCTTTGCCACCTTGATGAGCTCCTCTTGTGCTTTATACATTTGCCATGCTGCAGACAGACGTCCAGCATCTTTTCCAGAGTCCGAGTATCCAATCATGACCTCCTGCTTGCCATTAATCCTATTCATGTACCAGTCAATTGAAAAGAGTCGTGCTACAGCTGCTGGAGCTGCTTCAAGATCTGCAAGTTTCTCAAAGAGTGGAACAACTCTCAGTGGCTGTTTTACATGGCACTCCCGCTGTAAAAGTTCAACAGCAAGGACATCGGATGGGGCAGTTGCCATCGAGATGATATATGCGCCAAAACAATCTGCTGGGAGCTCTGCAAGGACATGAAAGGTTCCCAAAACATCAGCAACCTCTTCAGTCTGAGGAAGGTCAGAACCGAACAATGGACGTTTGCCCCTCAGTTCAGAAAGCAGCCAATCCTGGCGTTTCTCCTCAGACCATTCAGCATAGGATCCAATTCCAAGATGTGTAGTTATAGCATCAAGGACATCAGTGTGCCGGTCAGATTCCTGCCTGATATCAAGTTTCACAAGAGCAAGGCCGAAAGTTGATACTTGACGCAAGAAATCAAGGAGACTTCCGTCAGCTATAGGTTTGTCACCACAGGCACATAATGATCTATAGCAGAGCTCAAGAGGTTCCAGAAACTGCAGGACAGGAGGTGGTAATTAGATCACTATCAGATGGCATAAATCACTATTTGCATACCTTTTAAAAGGAGCTAACCTGCTCAACATTAGTAAAAGTTGCCTCCTCTGGAATATCAGAAATTCCAGTTGTCAATAGATGACGAGAACGTTCACGTGTATAGTAAAGTTTGTCCCTCACATCACCAAGTATTACACGATAAGGTTCGTTTGGAGGGACTTGCTTCCAGAATTCTGCAGAATAATATTCAATTAGTGATAGGAAAATGCAGTAAGTAAGCACTCGTCAGGGGGGAGAAAGAATCGTATATAAATCATTGCTAAGGTATATGTGAATGGTCTTGAGTCCAATCCATTAATGAAAAACAATGTAAACAAACTAGGGGAAAGAATCAGCATAGCAGTAATTCACATACACTGCAAACTATAGTCCACAAGATCGATGATTATGTAAAATAGATTCTATTGGCTCACGTAGCTTTGGTACTTAGACTGAAGCATTTATTCAAACTTCAAATTGCTAATCTAATCCGACATATGCAGTTTCTCCAAATTATCTCATGAACTCAAACTTGGTGAATGGTGATGTATTAAAACCATACATGTCATTGTGGAAATTAACATGAACTTTTTAAAGTGCAAAAGCACAAACAATATTCTTGAAGTGCAAGTCTGAACTCAAATTCTTAGAGTTCAAGACATAATTCTTACATGATCCGATGATTCAATCAGTTACCAGAGAAGAACAAAATTACAAAACAAACATATTTTAATGGTTATGATTCGTTCAATTTTTCAGGACTCTCATTTAAGCAAAGAAGTGACTACTTAGTATGTCAAAAGCAAAACAAGCAGAGACAATCTAGTTACTCTAAGAATAAGTAATCATAAGAAATGCATATTAATACAAACTTTTGTGTTATCAAAATTACAGTTCCTTTACCTATATAGTGCTTTGCAGCTCTCCTTGAAGAGCGATGTAATTCATCAGCACGAACACGAAGTTCATCACTGCAGCGCCACATAGATAGCTACAAAAGCATGTTACGTTGTTAGTGCTGGGAAACAGACATGGCACAAGCACAATGATGTAAGGGTAGTACTTTCATACCTCAAACATCAGATCTTCTATCTGGGAGAAGTACAAGTTAGCAGCCATCATTCTCGCCAACAAGCATACATCCCTTGTAACCTCAGGTGTAACTCTCGGATTACCTAAAACAAGACATTTTGGAAAATTTCTTTAACATTTTATCTACAGACATTGACAAGGAAGGAAATTTCTACCCAAAATATAATTTGAATCAAATATATAGTTCACAAACAAAAAAATGAATCTTAGTTTCTTTTGAAATTGGGGAACAAGTTGTCAATCAATAGCAGAACTGATGTCCAGATGACACAGTTAGGCTCAATTAAAAATTCTGTCAAGATCTACAGAAGAATTTTTATGTTTTTTTTTTTTGAAAATATCTTCACAATGTACTATTATTTTTTCAAACAAACACTTTAAAGTGACAGCAAACAGGTTTAAGTGGCATATGAAATGAGAAAGTACCATCACGATCACCACCCATCCAAGAAGAGAACTGGATGAGAGGTGCATTGTAAGGGAGACGCTCATTTATCCCAATATTTTTCAGAGCAGTGTCAATACGGCGCAAGAATTTTGGCACGCCCTTCCATATAGTTTCATGGAAGTAACTCATCCCAGCACGCATTTCATCTTGAGGAGTGGGAGGCGTTCTGCGAATTTCATCAGTTCTGAAAGCAGCTTGAATCTGTTAAATGAGGTAAAAGACAGATCAGTAAAATTATGTTGAGAAAAAAACTGTAGTACTAGCTAGTAAAAGGAGGTCATTTCCATTAGGATATTATCATATGGGCGTACTGATTACATACAAACAAGTTGAATTTCCATTTCATTGCAATTGCTTGACCGAAAATGAATACATGACCAGAACTAACTTTTCGTCGATCACATACAGGTATGCTGGAAAGTGATCTCATTTTTAGTGTATCACAAGAAATGTCGGATGCTCTTCATAACATAGAAAAGAAGGAACAAAGTTCCATAATGTGTAGTGGTTAATACACATGTGAATATATTTTGAACTTATGAATGCACTCTCTCCAGATCTGAATAATGGTTAACAGCCAACAGCCTAACACAAAAGTGATTAATATATGTGCTATGTCAATATGTAGCTGCAATCAACATAAAGCTTTGTTTGGAATGCTCAAATGGCATCTCGCGATACTGAACTAGTACCTCACAGCTAGATAATGGCAAAACAGTTGCTCTTCGAAGTATCAATTTCAGAAGAGTGTAGGTTCCTATTTCTGCGAAAACCTGGCCCTCACTTGGTGGCAGTGTGGCACCATGAGAATCTGCATTGGGCATATTCTTCTTTTTTTTCTAGGCAAGGACCTAAACCTCTATTGTACATATTTGACTGCTTTCTTCCATTCACCAGTCTTGTTCGAAGTACTATGTGTCTAATAAACTAATATCAAAAGAGCTGCGTATGCAGAGTTACAGACTATTATAACAAAATAATTTGGCAGGATCCCAATACACAATATCAGCTAATTTGTCTTTAGGAGCAGGACTAATAACAATAATGCGGAGATGCCTATGCTCTGGACGAGAATATTTGCATGATTCAATCGTTAAACCCAGAGCGACAGACAACATTAGAAAAGTTAGATAATGGAAACCTATTTTTATAGTTTTATATTAAAAAAAAGTTGAATGATGAATAGATTCTGGTGGACACTTATAATAAACAGTAACACAATGATCCACTGTCCCCTTGTAATATTCTTATCTCAAGTAGCCAAATTATGAATTTGAGATATTTTACCTCCCTCTGAAGAGCCTCATCGAGCTCTTGCTTGTCATCAGCAGTGATGTCCTTGGCATACAACTGTCTCAGGCAATTCCGGATCCTGCAGAAGAAATCAAGTCAACACCAGAAAACATGCAGCATTATCTTCCACTCACACTTGGTATCAGAGTAGATCGATCGAAGGAACAGTAACCCATCGTCCGCACCTGCCGTGCTTCTGGAGCAGGGACCTCCTGACTGACTGCGTGGGGTGCGCGGTGAAGACGAGGTCGACGGTCTGGTTCTTGAGGGCGTCGAAGACCTCCTCGCGCGACTTGCCGAGCTGCGAGACGAGGCGCTTGAGCGTTTCCTCGATGTCGGACTCGGTGGGCGCGGAGGCCTCGTCGGCGAAGTCCCCACGCTTGAGCTTGATCCGCCGCCGGTGCGCGATCTGCACCTCCTCGGCGAGGTTGGCGAGGTTAAGCATGTGGGAGAAGGAGCTGGCGACGACGATGGAGTCCGCCGGGGGCAGGCTGGTGAGCTTGCTCCCAAGCTCGCCGAGGCGGGCCTCATCCCGGTCGTTCTCGTACTCCGCGGAGAGCTCGTAGCACTCCTGCACCTGCACGCACGAAGATTCCAACGGATCAAACGCACGGATCTGGGAGCGGGCCCTGGGGGCGGCGGCGGGAGGAGGGCTGATCGGGGCGTACAAATTCGCGGAGGTGCGGGCCGTGCAGGTCCTGGAGGATGTCGAGGAAGCGGTCGACGAGGAGGGCGTCGTACTCGACGAGCTTGTCGTCCTCGGAGACCTTGCCGGGGGCCAGCAGCCGCAGCTGCGCGTCGATCGACTGGTGCCGCTCCATCTTCCCCGTCATCGGCATCGCGGAATCCGATCGAATCGAGTCTCCGCCTGGCGGCGCAGAGGTAGCCCCGACTCTCGCGCCCACTACGGGTGCGGGAGTGGAGTGCGGCGGCGGCGGCGACTCGTCGGAGTGCGGGGACGGCGGCAGCGGAGAGGGGTGGGGGTGAGAGGGGCGCGGCGGAGGGGGTGGCCGCTGGGTGGGGGAGTCGGAGATGTGTGCGCGATTATTTGTACGCGAGGATGATCCGCCGATGATGTTGTTGTGTGCTGTGGGCCCCGTTTAAAAGAACTTCATGTATGGGTCTAAATGATGTGATATTTGCAATTTGGTTCGTACGGGCGTGAGTTTTGCAACGTGATTCTCAAAAAAAAAAAAAGAGTTTTGCAACGTTAGTTTCCTTGAAAATTCACTGACTCGCTTTTTTAAAAAGAGTTTTGTAGATAGACCTTTTTATGATCAAAACTGACAAATTTATCTATGCTTTGTATTTTTTGTTTTGAAAGGTCTATGCTTTTGAACTGTGTTAAAATTTTCAGAGATAATGGGTCAGGACACGATGCAAAATAGTTGAAAAAATCGAAGTACTTCTCATTGAGTATCTCAATTAACATGTATGCTGTCGATCTCAACAGGGCACCTTGATGCAAAAGTCAGCATGGTGATGCATTATAACAAGAAATAATACACAACCCTGTCTTGAAGTTTGTGCAATCCACATATTGTGTGATTGTGTGTATCTGGGGAATGACCATCTGGACAGTACAATCCACATACTCCCCTTGTTCAGTTCAATATATACATGAAATTAAAAGACACTATCGTCATATGAATAATATAGTGTTCTGCATTTGTTAATAATAGCAAGGTAAAGAGAGTGCGGCAACGTATAAATTTTGGTTTCTGTTCAAAAATTAATAATAAAACTTTGTTTAAGAAGAATGTTACAAGCCATATCCTTTTTTCATATATACGTAAGTCATTCAAATAGAAGCTGGCATTGTTCTTTTCAACTCAAGGCCATCACAATAGCAAAATAGGTCATATCTAGTCTAGAGAACGAGAAAGTACAGTGAATGTCTCCTCTCATTGTATTTCCACGGTTACAGGTCTCAAATGCTAGTTAGTCATGTAAGATACGACGAAATAAATCTAATGTTTGCATCACCCATTTATGTGGAACGAATTCAGTTAGTCATTCGTTTCTCTGATTTTTTTTTTTTTTTGCATGACCAACAATTAATTTCAGCTTCAAGTGGACCATATAGTCAAGGTGACACCAAATCGAAGCAATTATTAAAATCAGGTGACCTAAGAAAGCTCTTGTCAAAAGTACTTGAAAGTTGAAGCAAAATTCTCTTCGTGGCGCTTCATCGGTTCATAACAACCATTCACATACTTTATTAAGTATCAACAATTCAACAAGTTGGCTTGGCACCGTCCAAAGCTGTTTTGTATTCGACAATCAGTCACCACCCCACTGCAATGGATATCTTAATCAATCAAAGTATCAAACTAATAATAAACTGGTTTTATATATCGTGAGATCCAACACAGCAATCTTGGCAGTGATTTAGCTGGTAAAAGTGTTAGGACTCATGCATATGTTAACCAAGCGCTAAGGCAGCTGCAGCATCTAAACTTTGTAGGTATCAATGGTGAAAAGCTACAGAGGTTCCATGAAAACAGTACCAAGAATTTAGGTTTAACGAGGGGCTCATGTGCAAAAGGACGTCGCAAATCCCAGACTTGAGAGTCCAGACTCCAGAGTTTGCAGAGTTTGACGTTCCAATGGGCGGCCTCGTGGGTGGGGATCTGAGGGGAATCTGGATTGGATCTACCACCCCTGCTCTGCTCCCAGCCGCCGATCGATGTCCCCACTCGTGCCAATCGACCAGTCAACTGTTGCGATCACAATGTTTGATAGCAAAACGTATTCGACGTCCCCGTCCGATCCCAAGAAGAAAAAAAACATGAAACTGATAGGGACCAAGCAAAACTAGTCTTTTTTCACAAAACATCGATGTGGCGAAATTGGCTTTTTTTTTTGTCTTATTTTAATTTGCTACATTTGCTCGCTAAATTATGCTTTGACTGATTGGCTCCCTCACAGATTGTATCTTTTTCTTTTTATTAAATGTACAAGAGAAAAATGCCGATATATCGGACCCAACATCCTACTGGCAACAGTGCCGTTCCGGCGGCTTCTGCTGAAGCCTCGCCCGTGAAGCTGCTGTAACTTTGGCACCTGTTGCCTGGGTGAAGAATCCGTCTGTCAGGAGCAGGTGTATGGAAGAAACATGTCTCCATGTGGTAGCAGGATGCGTGCCTCCAATACTCTCATGGAGTGTATCATCTTGATCCTCTTGTCCACCACTGTAAAGTGCTCCTACGTGCTAATATTTTAAGTACACAGGAGAGATGACAACATTGTCGCCAAACGTGGAACATAGAATACAGTATATATTGAGAGGAAGAAGGATCCCATTTCGCCTTTCCATGTGTACCGTTGCCACAGAGATAGGTTGCTCCTGCCTTCCAACCTCGCATTGATAGATGTTCTCTCGCGCCGCTTGACTTTTTCTGCTTGCCGGTCCCGTTCATTTCGAAGTGTTAGCTTTTGGTCCATGTTCAGAGGACTGGATCATTTCGGGCGAAAAAAATTAGCGAACAAGAGACCTTTTGAGTCTTCCCCCGTCACTCGGACGTGCAGTGGTGAAAGAGACCTTTGTGTCTCTTCTCCTCCTTCTATAGTACCTGAATAAATAAAACATGCAAAAATAAAAGGGGAATGTGAGGCGGAAATTCATTCCGTTGTCAGTTACAAGAAGCATGCTTCCATATGTCATTACCTTTCACTGTCATGTGTCGTCCCCTCCCAAGAAAGCTATTCGAGTGATGGGTGGATGTTGTTCTCCTGGGCCATCACCATCTTTGCTCCTTACAGCTTCTATTGGCTCCGTTGCACTTTCAAGGTACAGTGCACCTGAGCAAGAAAGCTAGGGAACAACATTCCTCATGATTAGCTCTTTGTTATAGTTGTTGTAAAGATAAACAAAATCTGGGTTGGAGCTGGACAGAGGCCTACTGCAGCAGTCATACATGCCCACTTATATAATCACAGTCGATGATGGTAAAGTGTTATCAGTAATGGTGAAGAAACGAGTGAACATACCTTTTATTACTTCTGAACAAATTAAATTTCCATTTGATCCTAGTTGTTCGTATGGTTTACAAGCTCCTACTGCTAACGAAATAGCGAAAGCACACCCTCCGAGCAAAACCTAACGAGTGTGGGCATCACATGGGGGTGGTGGAGCTCACAGATGCAGCAATCGACGCTTGTGTCGCTTTCACTGAGTCGTAATAGCAAGAGAAACCTCTTGCAACAACAATAATGCACCACGTAAACAAAAAGGTATGAAAAGAACCTAACCAAGTTACTAAATTAGTAAAAGTAGCAGGCCAGCACTGGATACAAGGGTCCACGCCACTGCTGCAGATCTTCGTTCCATCTTTTTGCCATGCCTTGCCATTATCAGTGGTTATTTTGTATCTGGATATGGTATACTGGTGTTGATGGAATACAGAATTCCGGTACAGATTGGAACAACTCATATGGGTGCTTTGGGCGCAAGGTTATCCATGTCAGCGCATAAGTTGTTATCCATTTAATACAGGAGAGTGTAAGAATAAAAATGACGTTGTTTGAGTAATAGTAGGTTTCACATCAACATTCCTGCTATCTGGGCCATAAATCCCTGATATAAGCAATTCAGAGTCATCACATGAAACACAAACAGTAACATGTAACGAATATCTCAGGAAGGATGCCCTGCTTTCATCAAAATCAAAATAAAAGAAAAAGAATGAGATCCGTTGGCCTGTTCTGCCAAGTTCATTACAAAGAAGTGCCTTGTAGAGATTGGACCCATTCAGAGCAGCCCATTACATAGGTAATGGGCTCATTGTGTGCCACTAAATTACCACAGAATTCTGTTGAGCTGACGTTTCAGTTTCAGATGCAGATTCAGGTAGTCACGTCATTCCCCTGCCAAGCCCGATGTTAAGCTCAAGAAGATTCATGTCTGAAAACATCCTACTACTACGTATTTCGTATTCATCGTCTACCGTCTACACGCACGTGAGGGCGTGATGCCCACTCCAGCGGCTGACTGTACACGAGTCTAACTATCAATCCAGTAAAGAATCAATTGCGCAAGAAATCAACCAAAGAATCAATCCAGTAAATGGCATAGAAGTTATCTCCCTCATGAGCAAAGATGCCAACGAGCCCCATCTTCACCTAAAATACTTAACAAATATAATGTTTGGCTTGTTAGGGACCATAACACTAATATTGTTCATGATAAGTCATTCCTATTGTGTCATATGAAGTACTGCCACTTGTTTTTCACACAGTCAACACGAGATTAATTAGAGCATGTTTGAAATAAAGGAATTCGCCAGTAATTTCTAAGCAATTTCATAGAAAACATTTAACCACGCTAGGAATAAAGAGAAATTATTCCATATAACACAGAACAAGTGCACCTGAGATCAAATCTGCTAATGTTTAGGAGCCACAAAAAAAATTAGGAATCCATGCCATCTCGGATACCCTTCACCCTTCAGACCTAGGTTCCATGGCAACAACTAGGACCTACTCAGAGCGTCAGATAACTAAATATGCTCAACTTGGAACTCGTGTGTAGCCCAAAGCATGCATACTTAAACTCCATGAAAGTTCACTCATAGTTCTAAAAATAGAATGGAACAGATAACGATCATTATTCATTAGTTAAATTGCAATATTTCCGGTAAGATCATTAAGCCAGGCTCAGATGACCACAGCAGTCTGGAACGGATCTGATCACCATGGAAAATTATAAAAACAAACGAGATATCTACAGGAATTCCATTCGGTCATGGGAGCAAGAGAATTTTCTAGGAGAACAGTGGTTCATCAAGCAAATTCCTTAAGTCATCAAGCCACTGATCTACAGACTACAGTATGGCAAAGGCAATTGAAATCAGAAAGTGAAAGACGGTCTATGCGCAGCATATCTGCAGGGCGCAGCACGCTGAATGGGAATGATCGCCCATGGGGAACACTAATCTAGATCATCTCAGGGTATCCAATCAGCTGGAAACTATAACAACTGCAAGACAAAAATGTTTCAACATTTCTAGATGACAGCCCTTCTACAAGGTTTTTTTTTCTTGGGTGCGGGCACATTTATGACAACTTTCCAAAGCTGAAAAATTATTCAGAAAGTTTTTCAGGTTAGGTACAAGATTTATATTTGGGCATTTGAAAGGAACACGACAATCACACTTTTCAAGCGAATAAGCATGGAAGAACACAACAGGCACGTTTTTCAATCGAAAAGGCATAGGAGGAACACAACATGGATAATTTCAAGTGGAAACACCTCTCCAGGTTGCTTTACTTGATCAGAGACAACATAAGTGATTAAGTGAATGACCACGCGAAATTGAATTGTTAGTGGCACTGTGTGACATTTTGTCCAAGCGCCCTCTTCTTCTATCCTGACTGGTTATCTAGTTATGAAAGTTCTAGTTATTGTCACGTTGTTCTGGCCGTACACCCAAGTTTTAGGGGTCTGTGACTATAGGGAGGGCAGTTCTTAATCAACCAGCTAACTATTTTCTTCCTTCTATTAGACTAGTTGAATTTCAACAGAAAAGAAAGAAGCTAAGGTGAATTTGACAACAATATTACACTAGTTTATTCCAATGAGCTCATTTGAGGACAACTCACAATTCACATGGCGTATGTATCTGTATGACCACCAAACAATGCAAAGCTGAGCAGGGAAAAAAGTACAAATCACCTGGCCTATTGGACTTGCTCGCTAGATTGCTCTTGGATCCGTCCCAAACGGCCAGACATAGATCATCTCATCCCAGCCCGCGCTGGCGAGCAGCCCCTCAACAAGCACACTCATGTCGATGCCGGCGACAAACTCGGTGTGGTGAGCGTACCTAGCGAGCAGCGCGTCCTCTGCCCGGTAGTCCCACATGCACACAGTCATGTCGTAGGAGCAGGACATGATCATGCCCTGGCGGTGCGGCGAGAAGCGGACGCGCTTGACGGCGTACCCGTGTCCCGCGAGCTGCGCGAGGGGCGCCCGCGGCGAGCGCACGTCCCAGACGCGGATGGACTTGTCGACGGAGGCGGTGGCGAGGATGGACGGGTCGTACTTGTCCCAATCGAGCGAGAGCACCTCGTGGTCGTGCGCCGGGATGACGAGCGTGGGCGCCGGGTCGCGCACGTCCCAGACGCGCGCGGTGCGGTCGCCGGAGGCGGACGCGAAGACGTCCGGGTGGCGCGCGGACCAGGCGGCGGCGTAGACGCAGTACTCGTGGCCGCGGAAGGTGCGGACGGAGGCAGGCCGGTCCGGGGACCAGAGCTTGAGCGTGTCGTCCCAGGAGGCGGAGACGAAGGCGTCGCGGCGGACAGGGTTCCAGTCGAGGCCGTGCACCTCCCGCGCGTGCTCGCGGAGGAGGCGGACGGGGTTCTGCGCCGGCGGGAGCGCCGCGTCGAAGAGGCGCACGGAGCCGTCCCCTGAGGCGGCGGCGCAGAGGGACTCGTGGGACTCCGACCACGCGCAGTCGAAGAGCGCGTCGGAGGTGGGGAAGGAGAAGACCGGGGTCGGGGCGGCGCCGGGCCCGCCGGCGGCGAGGTCGAGGACGAGGAGGTGGCCGTTGCCGACGAGCCCGAAGTGCTGGGACGCCGCGGCGAGGAGGCGGTTCTCGTGGAAGGGGCTGAATCGGACGGCAAACCCCGGCGCGGGTGCCTTGAACGCCGGCATCGCGGCGGTGGCGTAGACGGCGAGGGGATCGGCCGGATCGGCGAGGGGAGGACTCGGGTAAGACTTGGATTTTCTTTTCTTTTGTTATTATTGTTTTAATTTACATATGTGGTGCGGACTGTCGCAGTCCGGATGGATTCTCTAGGCTGCATATCGATGGAGTAGTTACTTGGTAACGGGCTTATTTTGTTTGGCAAAATAGGCCCATTTGGAGGCCTCTCTTACTATCATTCTGTACACAACTTGCGTAGGCCCATAGGCCAAAATGGACAGATGAATATTAGAGGCCCATTAGTGGTCGGACGCACTGCCACGTAACAAACATCTCGCGAATTGCCGACGCTTCGGCAACCAACATTTTTGTTACGACTCCGTCATGCCCATCCTGGGATGTCTTCCGACCCACAGACAAGCATCGGTATGCATGCCGCATGCGTACTCTACTCGCTCAGTGAAAACACTATCACCCATTTGTCATTGCTGTTGTCACCGTCCGCCTAGTTAATTTTTCTGCAAGTGATGCAAGATGCTGAACGTTTCAAAGATAAGAGTAATTAACAAAACTAAGCCCAACAAGTAATTGGGACCCCTGCTAGGCCCTTCCCTTTGTTTATTAGCACCAGAATGAAAATGAGGACGTGCTTTTCGTGGAAGCAAATCATAGCATTGGAGAGAACAAAAAAGCGTTTCCTTACGCGAAGCTGTTCATTGATCATGTAATTTGTCAGGGTCAGTGGCTCTCTGTTCAACCTAACGCCTGCAACCTTGTCGTTCTCGAGAGCCCGGGTGCAATCCATTGGCAGCTGCTAATAATATAACCACATTCTCACTATTGTTTCTTCCTAATAGCAGCTATTTACCGTGCCTCCATGTCACCGCGGCAATGTTATTTTCAGACCGCCGAACACGAATCGAAGCGCTTGTACTAGCGCGTGCGTCTACCGGGTACGTTCTCATCCGCTTACGTACACCATTCAACAGCCAACCGCTCGTGTCCTCCCGGGTACTGCTCGGATCATTCAACACACACGCGCGTCACATAACCAGTTACCAGTGTTGTTGCTGCCTGCGTCTTCCAGGATCAGTCATTGATGATGGAGTCGTCGTCGTCGGCCACCACAGTCGCCGCCAGGAGGCCGCGGCCGCACGTGGTGCTGGTGTCCAGCCCCGGCGCCGGCCACCTGATCCCGATGTCCGAGCTGGCGCGCCGCCTCGTGGCACACCACGGCCTCGCCGCCACGCTCGTCACCTTCCCCGACCCCTCCTCCTCCTCCGCCGCCGCCGCGCTGCTCGCCTCCCTCGCCGGCTCCGGCGTCGCCACGGGCACGCTCCCGCCCGTCCCGCTCGACGACCTCCCCGCCGCCGCCCGCCCGGAGACCAAGGTCCTCGCGCTCGTCGCCCGCTCCGTCCCGCACCTCCGCGCCCTGCTCCAAGACGCGGTGTCTGCTTCCACTTCCGGCGGCGCCACAAGACTCGCCGCGCTGGTGCCGGACCTCTTCTGCGCGGCGACGCTGCCGCTGGCCGCGGAGCTCGGCGTGCCGGGGTACCTCTTCTTCCCCTCCAACCTCGCCGCGCTCGCCGTCATGCGCGCCGCCGTCGAGCTCAACGACGACGACGTCCCCGAGGGTGAGGAGGAGCTCCGGAGATTGCCGGACCCGCTGGAGCTCCCGGGCGGTGTGTGGCTGCGGCGCGAGGACCTCCCCGAGGGGTTCAGGGACGGTGACGCCGCCGTGTACGCGGGGTACGTCGGCGAGGGCCGCCGGTACCGCTCCGCCGCGGGGTTCCTGGTCAACACGTTCTACGAGATGGAGCCGGCGGCCGCGGCGGACTTCAAGGACCGCGCGCGCGGGGGCTCGTCATTCCCGCCCGCGTACCCGGTGGGCCCGTTCGTCCGGTCTGCCACCAGTGCCAGCTCTGATGAACAACCCGGCGGCGAGGAGTCGAAGTCAATCGTCATCGAGTGGCTGGACCGGCAGCCGACGGGGTCCGTGGTGTACGTCTCGTTCGGGAGCTCGGGGGCGCTGTCCGTGGAGCAGACGGCGGAGCTCGCCGCCGGGCTGGAGAGCTGCGGCCACCGGTTCCTCTGGGTCGTGCGCATGCCCAGCCTCGACGTGGACGGCGGTCAATCTTCCTCCACGGGGAAGAAGAAGAACGACCCGCTGACGTGGCTCCCGGAGGGGTTCCTGGAGCGTACGAAGGGCCGCGGGCTGGCCGTGCCGACGTGGGCCCCGCAGGTGCGCGTGCTGGTCCACCCGGCGACGGCGGCGTTCGTGTCGCACTGCGGGTGGAACTCCACGCTGGAGAGCGTGGCGGCGGGGGTGCCCATCGTCGCGTGGCCGCTGTACGCGGAGCAGAGGATGAACGCCGTGTTCCTGACGGAGCACGCCGGCTTGGCGCTGCGCCCGCGCGCGAGGGAGGAGGACGGGGTGGTCCCGCGGGAGGAGGTGGCGGCGGCGGTGAGGGAGCTGATGGAGGGCGCGGAGAAGGGCCGGGCCGTGAGGAGGCAGGCGGGCCACATGCAGCAGGCGGCGGCGCGGGCGTGGGGGCCCGAGGGGTCGTCGCGGCGCGCGTTGGAGGAGGTCGTCGGGAAGCTGAAGGCGGTCGGCGGGCACGTGGCGAGCCAGGCCACGCGTGATGGGCCGTGTGTGTGAGCGCGTGTCCATGCATCGACGTACTGTACTTGTTGGTATCTGTGTGTTTCTGCCGTTCGAATAATCGACTGCAACCCCCAAGTGATGGACTGATGCTCCGGGTGGGCCTGTTCATGGACTGCCGTACTGTATCTTTTTTTCTGGGACTCTTGTTACAACTCCATAATCTTCTTGATCCCACTGTTCTCTAGCTCGGTCCGCCTGCTTTTTTTTTTTTTTTTTGATACCATGGTCCGCCGCCTGCTTTTACACAAGACTGGGAGGAGAGCGAGCATTCACGGCACGGGAACGAGAGACGCGTGCATGCGCCAGCGCCGTAGACGAGGATAACCTTGATGTGGTGTCACCCGGCGCCCCGGCAGCTGCCCGCCCTGGTTGCTGTACACGTGGACAGAGTCGCTCAATCCAGTTCTTTGTTTCTTAAACTCACTCAATACAGTTCGGCAACTGAGAAACTTGCTACTGCAATTAAACCAATCTGAAACCCAACAAAACCATCCTATCGTGCCACATTCAGCCCAATCCAGATGAACCACCGGTCCACCGTCAAACCAGCTCAATCTAGCCCACAGTGGCCCAGTGTTCTGAAGATGGTTTAGAAGCCATCTTTTTTCAAGACTAATGTTCAGCTTCCTTCCTTCCTTCTCGGTCCATGAAATCATATTTTTAGCTTGGCTTGTGTCCTTGAGGTCATGACTCATATAAGCTGCATTTTGTTAATAATAAGTTGTAAGCCAGGTATAAGCTTCTTGGCAAATATCTCTCACGGTTTTGAGTTTTGACCATCTACTTGCTTACCTATAAGTAGTTTCTAAGTTTTCTGGAAAAAACAGAACCAAGCATGGTACCATCACCAAAAATTTTGTTACCATGGCAACAAATATAAACTGACTAAAAAGTAAAAACTACATTATTCTCTCTTTATCCCAACTTTAAATGACATGTGACAACATATTGCTCATGTATCAACCCATAAAAGTAAGGGACACTTGCCCTCCTCACCCCCGTAATTTTTCCTAAGAAAACAATTTACACTCCATTAAGAAACATTGATACTCCACCTATTTTAAAAGTATTGCATGTCATTGATTTTTTGAATTACGTTTGATAAAAAATTAAAACTATCTTAATTTTTATGATTTATTTTATTATTAGAGAAACTTAAATAATTTATAAAGTTATATATCTAAACTAATATTTTAAACAAGATAATTAATTAAATATAACTTATAATTTATATATTTAAACTAATATTTTAAATAAGACAAATGGTGAGGCGTAACACAAAAAGTCAATGTGACAACAATTTAAAAATAGAGGAAGTACTTGGTTGTACCATTAGTTTTAGTGATTTTAGGTTTGGTTTAAAGTTATGATAAATACAAAAAAAGAAAAACCTGACTCAAACACAAAATAAAAGGTACATACTTTTATAGATATATTAACCTGCCATCAACGCGATCCTGCAGACATCATCACTACGTCCTAAGCAATGCAAATATTACTGATAGCGGTCAGAATTCATAATTGCAAGGTTACTTACAACAGAAAAGTTCACTCATGTTAGTAATTTGGCAACTAATGTTGCAGAATGAAGCTCAACTTTAAAAAAACTAGCAAGGTTACCCGCGCAAATTGCGCGGCTAGACTATCCGTTTACAAATTGCAGTTGATCATAAATTATTAAATTAAGGTAACAGCTAGATGGAGTATTTAATATTTAAACTTATATGTGATGCTCTTACTTGCTGTTTAAACTGTTTTATTGGATCACCTTGGACGTGTAACACGAAAACATATGTGCACCCACCTCACCACGCGGCAGTGTACCAATCCTGTCCACCGCCTCGTCATCTTCATGAGGGAGTGTTGTTGACTCCTTCAGAACGAAGATCTGGTTGAACGCTATGTACTCATGGTAATTTCTTACTACGTACTCCTACTTTTCCACCTTGACCACAACTCGGGGAGGCAGCGGCCTGCATACGGGACACCATGTCACCATCCTTATAGTTCCTGACTGTTTGCAACTGCACCGAGCCTAGCTAAAGCAAGCTGCTTTACTGTGATTCCCTACTACAACTATCCTCCTCTATATCGACTCCTTGCAATGCCCTGCCGAGGCATGCGACAGCGCTCAAAAGGAGTATGATTTTTTCTAGTTGCCAAAGGAGATGTCGCACGCGATTATCTCTTCTGCCTACTTCCTCTCTATTTTTCTTGTTCATGGTGTGCTCTACTGCTCGTATCATTGATCCATTTAGTTGCTCCAGTCAAGTGGTTCCCAAATAGGATAATTGTACTTAATTATTATGCGGCAGGGATGCATTCCAATAACACTGAGATTTTCTCACACAGTACATTCCATGGCTTGCTCACATGCTAATGGCACTTGCCATACAGCCAGCCACTACAATCTTACAATCGTTTAATTTTCTCACTTTTACTTGCTCAATTATTATTGATCTCAGGTGAGACTATTATGATTTCAGGTCGGTTTGCATTCACTGTGCTCACCTTCGACCTTTTGCGCCTAACTTGCCGGTGAGATTTGCACAATGACATGATCAAATTTTCTCTCAAACAGAGACTCCATACTTTTTTTTAGAGTAAAAGAGACTCCATATTGTGCGTTTTGAGGAATGGTGAAACAAAGCGGTAATGCTACTCCTATAATTATCGGCAAGGTCACATGGGAGTTGTATACTAAATCTAACATAATAGATTGTATATTTGTTTTTTATCGATAATGTCTACTTTTCTAATATAATCCTGATATTTAATGTGAACCTAGCTTTTACTTTGATTATTAGATTATCATTAAAATTGACAGTCAAATCTTTATCTTTTTTCTTTATATTTGTGAAGATAGACTTATTCTAGTATATTTAGTACTATTATATTAGTTTATTGATATTGTATATGATAGATTATTTACTTCTTTCTTTGACCATTTTGATGATTTGTGTATACTTCTTAACACATTTAAATTTTGAAAAAAAACAATACTTTATTATAACTTTTAATTGAAGTTTTATAAATGATATATACCTAATTCAAATAGTAGTTTTATAATACTACAACGTTGCTACAATAGCTTATTATAGAAATTTGGTTTCTCTGCTCCCTGCCTCACCTACTACATCTTTGATTCCTAGCCATCATCCTCCTGCAAATTAATTTTTGGGAGTGACAGTGAACTTGCATGTTGCCATCATGCTGGAGATGCTTCTGACATTGCGTCTGCACTTTATCTCAAGTAGCTTGAAACATGACATAATATTCTACTCTAACTACTATATCTAACTGAACTTGTTGTAACGTCGTAGCTCGTACATGTTGTACTGCTAAGTGCTAGTACCAACAAACCTTTACATAAAAACCATACCGGTCTCGCTTTTGTGTATCTTCTAGTCTTGATTCACGCAAGAGGGACTCGTTAATCTTTCTGGGATTAGTGACTGCATGCATGATGTTCTGACGAACACATCATCGAACTCGCCGGTGGTATGGCTAGCGACTATAGCAGTTTTCTCTGGATTTTATTGTGTCAAATAGAATAATCTTGTTCAAACTCATGGCGGACTACCTGTCGCACCGGTGCTATCGAGATTGGGGTTCCCGGCTCGCAATCTTGATGCCTTCATGATCCCATGCTGCTACGACATGAGTTGCACTTCTCGCATGCGAATTCAGTCTGTGTAGTCATGCTCGTCAGGTTTGCCGAAAGTTGCTGCAGCTTGCTACATTAATTTGCCGTTAGCACTTCTCATGGTCGCAAAGCTGCCGAGATGATACCCGGGCACCACGATTTTTGACCATCATTATTGTGCAGTTGAGATATAGCTGAACTACCGCCATGGAGCTCGCCGATGTCGCTAAGTCATCATCGTGGGGGTGTCGATGACTTCTCCTTTTGATATATGTTGATCGATCTCGCGAGAATCATGGCCAGAACATATGTTGTTTCTCTTTTTAGTAGACAATAACCGTGGCCGGTAGAGAGAGTCCTAATTAATGCTAATTATTTCTTTCTTATGCTCTCCCTCATGAACCTTCCTTTTCAAATACAATACAACTCTCTTTGGTATTTCAATATTTGGATGTTTGGATCTTAATCTTGACCGTTAAATTTTCATAAAATTCGATGGTCTATATTAATTTTTAGAGGAAAAGTAGGATATGGACTAAATCATATATATAATTTCAATTATTTATATAATTTTTTTGTTAAAAAGCAATGGCTAAGATTTATTTGTTATCATACCACCCTCACGTCAATGAGAACTTTCCTGAGACCATCGTAAAACAGTCCTAAAAAATATGGGTTATGTTTGTTATGATTTTTTTTTCTTAATTTGGATTGTTCACAAATATAATTATGTCTCAAGTAAAAAGAAAACTAAATTGATAATAAGGAAGCCAACGTGTAAGGAGGGAGATCGGGGTGGATGAGGTGTGGGAGGATTGGATTTTTTTTTCTTTTTTATTAATCTGAATTGTCCTAAAAAATATGGGTTATGTTTGTTATGATTTTTTTTCTTAATTTGGATTGTTCACAAATAAAATTATGTCTCAAATAAAAAGAAAACTAAATTGATAATAAGGAAGCCAACGTGAAAGGAGGGAGATCGGGGTGGATGAGGTGTAGGAGGATTGGATTCTTTTTTCTTTTTTATTAATGTGAATTTGTTAATTTATTAATAATTTTATCTGTTTGTCAATTGAAGTTGGATATAAACTCTTTTTTTTGGCTTTATCTGAACCGTTAAATCTTCATAAAATCCAACGGTCTATCTCTTCTCTTTTTTAGATTAATGTGATAATTTCGTGGTCTTGAGAGTAAACATGATGGCTCCTTTTGACCTTTAAATAAGAAGATAATAGATATAGCTCGCTAATTTATAATCTAATTTGGTTGTTTAGTTATTATCCTCCCATTATACACCCGCAATATCTTCTCCATAACACTCCTACTCGTGTGCTCCTCAGTTACCTGCGTCGCTTTGATTCCACTCTAGCACAGTAAGTCAGTAAGTATTGTTTCAACTTTCTTGGAAAACGTGTTTAATAATTTGCAAAGACCTTACCTCGCAAAAAAATATATAATTTGCAAAGACCTTAGCTTCGCCGCCATGGTTATCACTTCCTAGCGAGATTATTATTTTACTCGCCGCGTGACACTAAACTCGCACAAACTAATGAAGTCATGAGGACTGAGGAGCCACCAAACATACTTGCGTGAGTCTGCCACTGGCTACACGACCATGGCGACGACGACCACCACTACCGTTGCAAGTTGCACGTCGTCGTCATCGACGGCGCCGCCGCGCGTTGTGATGATCGGGAGCCCCGGCGCGGGCCACCTCATCCCGGTGGCCGAGCTGGCGCGCCGGCTCGCCACCGACCACGGCTTCGCGGTCACGATCGTCACGACCACCGGCCTCTCCGACCCCGCCACCGACGCCGCGGTGCTGTCGACCCTACCGCCCTCCGTCACCACCGCGGCGCTCCCCGGCGCCGCCCTCGCCGACATCCCGCCGGACATCGGGTTCGGCGGCACCATATTCGAGTTCGTCCGCCGCTCGCTCCCGCACCTCCGCGCCCTCATGGCCGGCGACTCGGCGGCCGCGCTCGTGTGCGACTTCTTCGGCACGTCGGCGCTGCCCCTGGCCGCGGAGCTCGGCGTGCCGGGCTACGTCTTCTTCCCCACCAGCTTCGCCATGGTCTCCATCATGCGTCGACTCGCGGCGCTCCACGCTGACGCGGGTCCGGGCGAGTACCGCGACCTGCCGGACTGGCTCCCCTTCCAGGGCGGCCCCTCGTTGCTGCGCCATGAGGACATCCCCGACGGGTTCCGGGACTGGAACGACCCCAACTACGCCTACGTCGTCGAGGAGGCGCGGCGGTACGCCCGCGCGGACGGGTTCCTGGTCAACAGCTTCGAGGAGATGGAGCGCGCCATGGCGGAGTCGTTCAGGCGCGACGCGGAGGACGGCGCGTTCCCGCCGGTGTTCCCGGTGGGGCCGCTCGTGCGGTCAAGCTCCGGCGAAAATTCGGCGGGTGAGTCGGAGTGCCTGGAGTGGCTGGACCGCCAGCCGGAAGGGTCGGTGGTGTACGTGTCGTTCGGCACGGGTGGTGCGCTGTCCATGGCGCAGACGGCCGAGCTCGCCGCCGGGCTGGAGGCGACCGGGCACAGGTTTCTCTGGGTCGTGCGCATGCCGAGCCGGGACGGAAATCCCTTCGCCTTTGGGACGGTCCGCGGCGAGGATGACGACCCGCTGGCGTGGCTCCCCGATGGGTTCTTGGAGAGGACGAGGGGCCGGGGCCTCGCCGTCGCGGCGTGGGCGCCGCAGGTGCGCGTGCTGAACCACCCGGCGACGGCGGCGTTCGTGTCGCACTGCGGGTGGAACTCCACGCTGGAGAGCGTGTCGGCCGGCGTGCCCATCGTGGCCTGGCCACTGTACGCGGAGCAGAGGATGAACGCGGTCATCCTCGCCGAGGTGGCCGGCGTGGCGCTGCGGCCGGCGCCGCGCGACGACGGCGGGTTCGTGACGCGCCAGGAGGTTGCGGTGGTGGTGAGGGAGATAATGGAGGGGGAGAAGGGAAGCGCAGTGCGTGGCAGGGCGAGGGAGCTGCAGGAGGCCGCGTCGCAGGCGTGGTCGCCAGAAGGGGCGTCGCGGCGGGCGCTAAGGGAAGTCGCCGCCAAGTGGAAGGCAGCACCTGTCAACGACAACGGAGGGGGAGCATGATCCTTCTCTCCAAATATGGTTGGCAACGGTTAGGCATAATCCTTATACAATTGATGATAAATCAATAGATTTTGTTGTCAGTTGAGTGGTGGATTATGCCGACCCAAATATGAAACTCATTTCCTATCCTTACAACTGTAGAAGCTTTTGTTCCGAAAAAAAAAAAGGAACTGCATCTACATGCATGTCTGCGTCTCGTAAGAATAATGCAAACCCACCGTCATTTGACTGGATGCAAAGGCACTTGTCTGAGGGTACCACAAGATTGATACACCATCGACGCAAACACACCTTCACTGAACAAAGAGTAGATTCTGACCATCTTCTACTCAAAACTACTCTCAGGTCCTGAATATATGGCGTAAGGACAACTTCTATTAGTTCAACTTAAAACCAGAGAGTAAATTTAAAACTGTTCCCAAGCGTTTGTTACCCAAGCAACAAGCATGCGAAAATCACATGGTTTCATTGCAGATCTTCAATGATACTACACATAGCTGCACAACATAGTGACAAGAAACTTGCCAAAACTGTCCACAGGTTCAAGCTGTAACATTGAAGATGCCATGGAAAGCATGTTTATTATATATGTAGCTAATTTACATCCTCAAAGATGTCGACACAGAGAGAAATAAGAAATGAAAAGATGTATAAGCCGGACCAATTGCTGCCTCCGAAACCGCTGTACAGACTAGAGGCAGGAAAACTCAGCATAAGGTGTGCTCGCAATCAAGCAGACGGGTAAGGATCTCCTGGCAGCCTGGACGCTTCTCTGGCTCTGCCCAGCAATCTATCAAAAACAAAGATGAGCAGCATAAGTCGGTCGACACTCATTATGTGTTTGAATAGAGGCTAATGAAAACAGTGTACTTTCATTGGTGCCATAAATTTCAAAAGAACAAAAAATTACCAAACACGTCTATCTGTACCATAAGGAAGAAAAAAAAAACAGAGGCAAATTCCAAGGACTATTTCTGCCTCTGTCAAGGATTTTTGCTGTAAGCCAGCATTATATTCATCAACTTCCAATTAGTTTCTACTGTACTCCAAAGAATGGTTTCACTTGTCAATTTGTTTAAAGATATAAGGGCATTGTTTATTGACATAGCCAGTGCTTGTAATTTTTAAATCAATGTGTCCAGTTTCATTTTATTAATCCATAAACTCATTTGTATTCGGACAGACCACAATAGATGTTCTAATTGATGCAGCAGATACAAACCATTTCTATAAAAGAACAGAAATATACCTGCTATCAAGCTTCCAAGAGGTCCATCTGGTATCTCCAATCTAGCCCCTTCATTTGCAACAGAGTAAACAACCTAACATTATGTCCACCAGGAGACGTCATTCAATATGAATTGCCTCACTTCAGACTTTCCAAGAGGTACAGAACGAATGAAGTATACTGTAGTTGTTACCTGAACTGATGGTATTCCTTCCCAAGGCCTACTCAGAGTGCAAAGCTCCCACATGATAACCCCAAAGCTGAAGATATCACACTTTTCTGTAAATGGCTCATTGCGAATAAGCTCAGGGGCCATCCACTCTGGGGTTCCTGCAGATGAGTTGTCATTGGTTGCAGAATCTGTCATTACTCGGGAGAGCCCAAAATCACATATCTTGATCGTATAATGCTTGTTAACAAGGCAATTTGCACTTTTTAGATCACGATGAACTATCTTTAGCCGGTGCATGCACATGAGGCCCCTTGTACAACAAGAAATCAGATCAAGATGTTAGGCATGGTAGCAAGAAAGCAAAGAAATGTCTGGAGGAGTGAACAATCAGAAAAACTACATGCATTGAACAGTATTGCTCACCTACAGATATCACGGAGCATCTTTAACCTCCTCCTCCAATGCAGCTTACTTCTTTGCGATCGTGAGTGAATCAAATTATATAAAGAACTCATTTCCATGTACTCAGTGACTAGGGATAAGTGTGGAGGCTTCATACATGCACCGAGAAAGAGTATAACTGCAGTGCAAAGCAAGATGCCATAAGTACTTGTCCAAATGAAAAGGGAATGACATGTCAAACAGAAAGATCCACCAGATAATGACACAAACTGAAATCAAAATAAATTTGAAACAACTTAACATATAAGTTAAGAGTGGAGTTAATACCATTAGGATGTCGAAGTCGACTGCAAACAAAAAGGAGAAAAGAATAAGAGCACAATCTTGTCAATAATTCATAAACAAAGCAAGAGCCATAGCTATATGCAAAACCTAAGTATTGAAATCTCGTTGCAGAAATCTTCCATATTCTCTGTTGTCAAATCTTGCTCCAAGAATACTTTTATAGCCACATCTGTTCCATTCCAAGTGCCACGGAAGACTTCTCCAAAGAACCCTAAAGAAACAATTAGACAAACTTCAGATTCATCCTCTCTCTTTTTTTTTTCCTGAAAGCTTCCAAACATAGTAATAAATAAGAGTAACTTCTGATGGGTACACCCTGGGTCTAACAAAAATGCTGCTGATGCAGTAGTCCTTAATATAGCAGAAAATAATTAATAGAGAACAGAGAGCCTATACTTGCCTATTCCCACACGAGTGCCAACAGTAATCTCTGAAAATTCAATGTGCCATTCTTCATATGGCAATAAAGGCTTGTTCAGAAATGGTGAAGACTGCAGCACCTTATTCCAGGTTGATATCAGATCTTCTGCTGTAAAGTCAGCTGGGTCGCCAAGGTCAGAACCATGGACACCTGACCTATGAGGTGATGAAGGTAATGACACTGCCTTTTGAGCATCAATTTGTCTTCTCAAACCCTCCAGTGCATTTGGTCCTCTTGCAGATACTTCCTTGTCATAGGAATCACCAACTGATTCCTATATATAACACAGAAGAACACAATATGTTTAGCCACAAAACTAATTATATCTCAAGCAAAATTTTGAAGTTAATGCATAAAAACATAGAACATGTTGGCATAAGAAAATTGTCAAACAAATTGATTGAGATTCAAATAATAAATGTGTCAACATGAAAAGAAAAACAAGCAAGCCCACTAAGGCCTTAATTGCTACAGATTCTGCTGCAGCTTTTCCATAGGGGAAAAAACTGACATACTGCCAAACTGTAGGATTCTACAACAGTAAGAACAAAGCAGAAGTTGACATTGGACAGGCCAGAGGAAGCTGATTTTTACCGGCTGGATTCTAAACAATCAGAATCTGTGAAGAGTAACAATTTCTGATACGTGAAGGTGTTCTGAAAAACATCATACACGAGTTGTATGTACAGTTATATAGAATAACAAAATTTCAAAAGGTGCAATTAAAAGCATAATTTTGTTAACTAGAATTTTCATAATGAAATGAAACTGCATGTTGAACTAACATGTAGGGCATCACTTAACTCCTTTATGTCAATGCAATGAGTGTATGTTGATACTGGTAGATATTTTTCTAAGAAAAGATATTTGTCAGCAGAACATATTTTGACGCAATTGTGACATTTGCAACAAACATCAGATTCATAGAGGACAGTGCCATGGCCTCCGGATCAAGATTTTGGATGAACATATACAAAATACCTAATAAAAAACTATAATATTAAGCAAGTTCTTTGCATTCAAAACTATAATATTAAGCAAGTTTATGAAAACCATTGGTGAGGAATTCATATCTTTCCCCTTTTCAATAGCCAATTCTCATCGCTTTCTTTGCTTCTGCCATAAATCATCTGCTTAGCTGGTATCCCAATTGACGTAAATGCAGATGTGCCTCTTCTGGCGTTAAAGAAGGCTACGTGATAGATATCTCTTACCACAGTGATTTCACCAACATGAGTGGGATTCGCCTCCATCCTAATGCCAAGGTGATAGCGCAGATGTATGCATGAAAGGCTGGGCGTCCAATTTACAGAGGGAATGCTCGCTGTAGCGGCAAAGGGTGACAATGGAGGCCCAGATCTAGCTTCCGTGGCAGAACTAAAGGGCAGCCAGATCGGGCGTTGGCGGTTGTGGTGGGAGCAGTGGCCGTGGAAACTCAGATCCAACTTTGTCTGGCTGGATCTGGAATCGACTGCTATGGGAGCGACCCGGTTCAGTGTTTGTGGCGTGGCAAGGGAGGCAAGGAAAAGTGACTAAATGAGAAAGAGATGTGGCAATCATAAGAGCAAGTGGTGATGTTTGCAGATGACGAGGAAGGAAGTCCTGGATTTCTTATACTAGATGCTTCTTGGGCTGAGCCAATCCAAGAGGACTGCACCACTTTCCCCTTTTTTCCTACAAGATCTCTCCATCGACCCCCTAACTCTCTTGTATACCATGCCACCTAGGCGATGACTAGAAGCTAGGCGATACTGAGACAAGTACATAACATCTTAATAGAAGTGGCCTTTCATGGTAAATTAGATAGAAGCAGCTATGTGATACTGAGACAAGCACATAGCACCTTAATAGAAGTGGCCTTTCATGGTAAATTAGATATGTACTTTCAATGAATCTTCATTTAAGAAAAATAAATTAGCAAGTCCCACTATCCGGAATAAACAAGGTACACAGTATAATTGCCTCATATTAATTTAAAAATATATAGTAACCAAAAGAGTGTTTGCCATGGTACAAATGATCAAAAATAGAAGATCAAAATTACATTAGAATATTGCCTTTTATGATGTGGCATATCATTAGGTCATAAAACCTTCACCCCAGCACACTATGATATGTGGCATGCAGAGAGGGCTGATGGTGAAACTATGTTATAGACACGATTGGTAACTAGGGCAGTTGCTAGCCCTGAAGCTTGAGAAGTTTTAGACGAGAGAAAAGATTGGATTATAATCTGCTTGACTCTCTTCCTGTTGTACGCCATGCATATATAGCTGGCTATAATACAAACTGAACCGACTCTGAAACAGAGTCCTAACTAATGTATGTTGTCGGCAACTAACAATCCTGTCCGACAATGACTCAAATTAAAAATACTTTCCTGTAATGTAATTAACTACCTAAACTGGCTGACAAGCACGAGTACAATTCCTTCTACTTTGGCCCTTCTATCATAGACTTCTTGTTCCTCCTAACATACTGATTTCCCCACATAACAAACTACTTGTTGGAACCGTAAAGCAGCTAAGCCCTTAGTGAACCCTTTAATGAGTATATAGTTTCTGTGGGAAATTCATTGGTTTTTAGCCATGGGACTAAACTTAGATACATGTTCTAGTAGAGTTTGATAAGCGACAGAACTACATGTTCTTACAGACATTGTGTGATACTTGAGCAGTTCATTTGACTTCAAAATGAGGAGGAAGCTTTCTTCCTCTGGCGTGGTCGCAAAGATGCCAAAGGAGGACACTGTCTTGTGGCATGGGGAAAAAGTTTGCCGCCCATTGGAGCTAGAAGGGCTGGGCATTTTCAATCTGAAAGAGCTTGGCTGGGCTCTTAGAATGAGGTGGCTTTGGCTGGAAAAAACAGAACCTGGTCGCCCTTGGTCAACTCTGCCCATCCAAGTTCCTGACAAGGTTCGCACCTTTTTTTCAGTAGCTATGCAAACTGAAGTTGGGGATGGATCTCACACTTTGCTCTGGAGTGATCGTTGGCTACATGGGCAGCGAATCATTGATATTGCTCCTCGGCTCGTTGCCATTATCCCGAAGAGAAAAATCAATAAAAGGACAGTCCAGGAGACTCATTAATAGGATGTGGATTTCAGACATCCAAGGCTCCATCACAGTTGGTGTCATTGTGGATTACCTGCACCTTTGGGACATTCTGATTGATTTGGAGCTACAACACGGAGTCACTGATACCCATTTTTGGAGGTTCTCTTCAACTGGTGTATATTCCTCCAAGTCAGCATAAAAGCCGTGTTTCTGGGGTCGGTGCTCTTTGAACCTTTTAAGAGGATCTAGAACTCTTGGGCACCTCCCAAGTGTCGTTTTTTTCCTGTGGCTTGTGGCGCATGATAGATGTTGGACAGCTGACCGTCTAGCTCGCCGAGGCTTGGATCACCCAGAAAAGTGCCTGTTGTGCGACCAAGAGGAGGAAACCATTGATCACATACTGGTCTTCTGCGTCTTCGCGCGCCAATTCTGGTTTCTATTCCTACGGCAAGTCGGTCTGCAGCAACTCTCACCACAGCCTAATGACAAAGGTTTCATGGACTGGTGGAAAATGGCAAGTGATGCAGCAGGAGGTCTAACTAATCGAGGGCTGAATACTCTCATCATTTTGGGCGCCTGGATCCTCTGGAATCATAGGAATAGGTGCGTCTTCGATGGAATTTCTCTCAGCCTTGCTGCTGCTTTAGCGCAGGCTGGTGAGGAAAGATATCTTTGGGAGCTGGCTGGAGCAAAAGGCTTATCCTTTCTGACAGCCCCGCTCCCAGTAGATTGATTTTGTGTTTAGGTCGTTCAGTGTTTTGTAACAGGCGCGCATGTACCTCTCAAAACAGGGTTGTGGTGGGTGTTGTAATGGGCTCTAGCCCCTCTTTTTTCTTCTTAATATAATGAAGCGCAGTTCTCCTGCGTTTTCGAGAAAAAAAAGGAGGAAGCTTTCCAATTGTGAAACAAGGCCTATCATAAGTAAATCAATTTTGCCAATGATATAATTTGCTACTCCCTCCATTCAATATTATAAGACACTCTAGCCTTCTCAAGTTTTCTCAAATTATAAGACACTCTCACTTCCCAATGCACCTTTATCTCTTCCCAATACATCTCTATCTCTATCTCTCTCCTCCTCGTTTTCTGTGTAGCATACCTTTTCACCCCTCCTTAATTCTCGTGTCCAGAGCCAAAACGTCTTATATTGTTGAACGGAGGGAGTAGGTAACAGTGTTCAGTTTACTATTTGAATCTTCCATGCTTCCAAAAATAGCACATGGAACCTTGCAGCTCTAAGTGTAAATATTTCATCATTTAGTGAAAGGGCTCAATTCATTAGTAGAAGAATTTAGAAAATGTAATGAAACAAATCAACAGGATTACAGGAAAACATAAATATGTCCCAGTGAATATAATAAAACAAAGACGGAGATATAATCGCTTACATATTTCTGTGAATCATTTGAGTGTCCAGGACTTGCACCATTCAGCTCCCTTGAGAGACGATTATGTCTCATGCTTTCACTCATTGCTCGAACTGCCCTGAAAAAACATAAATAAATGGTTCAATGATGAGATGTAAGGTGCAAAATTGAGTGATTTAACCAACAAAGATATTACTTCAAAGGAGAATATTTTACGAGACTAGAAGCTGGGTTTAGACAAAAAGGAAACCTCAAGGTCAGGTTCGTGAAAACATGAAATTTACCTCCTAAATAGCACATGCCTTAGAAGACAAAGTAATGTCACATAAACAAAAAATTTTACTGAACTATGAAAATTATGACAAGAGTGAAACATAAATAAATCTAATTTTGTTTCCTTTTCGTCAAATTAATGCTTGTTCAAAAAGACAATCAAGGATTTTAGAAAAGTCGAGCTGTTGACTAATGAGAAACATAACTCTCAGGTCTCTATGTTGTCACTAGACTGAGTACAGTGCTGACTGAGGCCACTATTTTGACATCACAGAATTGAAAGCCATCTTTACCAACCTTACAATGTCATCACTAATTTCAGGGGTAATACTTATACTTCTTCTCCATGCTCTACGTGTATTTGATGTTGAAGCGCCATCTGACCTATCATCAAGCAATATATGTTTAATTAGGCCAATAACAAAGGATGATGCTGGATTACAACATTGATTTCAATATCATTAAATTCTTTAATTGCTTCCAAGGGTGGGCATGCTCCAAACGTTGAGCACGTTCTTTTACTACTACAAAAGACTCAGTTGCTGAGTTGTTTCTTCTTCCTTCACATCCCTCCTCATGAAACAGCACGCCACTATAGGGGGTTCAGCACATTTCCACAAACAAGAAAAACACCTCTCCTACAAACAACTCATCTTCTGGAGTCTTGCAAGACAAAGATGCCACGTATGATGCTTGTTTGTTCATTTAAACAAAACAGTGAGTAAAGATTCAGATTTATTTATTTATTGCTGTTTCAGAATGAAAGGTAAATTAACACAAGAGAAACTTACTGAGGTACCTTGATACAGCTACACCATCGCCATATTGTCTATCACCCAGTATTGAACGCCCACGAGCTCGGGCCAATGGATGCTCTGGACTACATGAACAAGGAATTGTATTCAATAAAAAGACAAATCTTATCGTTGAAGGATTTACTCTAGAAGGGATGAATAATACAAATATGAAAAGGAAGTGTAATGTAAAAGTCGTAGAACAGAAAGTTTAAGTGTAGCAAAAAAAACTGTCTCCAACAGGAATATATGTGCTTACAACACCTTACTTTTGTTTTAACCGCATACTTCAAATAAGCTTTTTCTAAGGAGTTTGTGCCTTTTGGACATGGAGTCTAAAAGGAAAGTAGGGATAAGAAGGGATAAAAAAGGTCAAGTTGAAAGTAGAGATGCTGATTTCGGAGGGAGGGAGAGTTGAAAGCATATTTATCATATCTCGATACCTATAGTAAAGAGCTAAGGAAACTCTACACTATATGTCAAGCCAGCAGGCCATTGGTGATAGACATGTTCAACCCTGGCATTTCAAGTCTCCAAAAAGGAAATTACATATAGTTTTTCATATATTACCCCACCGAGTCAAAGCAGTGCTGTCCTTGAATGTGTGCAGTCAAACTAATTCAACTTTGACCAAATCTTTACAAACGTTTAGATCAGTTGTATGAATATTGAATATTATATAAGTATATTTGCATCCAAAAATACTCTCTGTACTTTATGAATCAGGTGCAGCAAATATATTAAAACAGAATTTGGTGGTCAACTTATAGTGTCAAAAAGATGATGACTAGTGAATGGAGGAAATATACTAAACTACTTAAGTACTATTGATGTCCTATCTGCCGATATTATTTTAACATGATCGACATATACTTCAATGCATCTAATGGTGAAATTTTTACAAGTTTCACTCTAGACGTTCAGGGATAGGGAGCAAGAGTAATGTTAGCCTGGCAGAAAAAGAACCAAAGGTAAATAGAAAAGACATGATATTCTTTCTATTTGTGATAATTGAAAGGTATCAATAAAAGAACCTTGAACTTGCAGTTCTTTCATGTTCATTCACAACTTTCCTCCGGCTGCGACCACAGAATGCGTTGGCGACATTGGGATCACTATGCGATGAACTAGTAAAGCATGGGGGATTGGGGGGAACCTGATTAATAATTTTGCAGTGAACTGGAAAATGAGAAGGAAAGCAGATTGCTTGACAAGCTCGATTATAAGGCTTACCAACTCAATTTGCCATCCATAGAATTTGTTGTTCTAAGCATTATGTTCCGCAGAGATGGAGCTCTGAAGGATCTATTGTTGTCATCTTGCTCCTGCCTGGAAAAGAGAGGCAATGGTTGGCAATAGTGCGCATTACAGAGTGCAGACTGATACACTATAGCAACGAACTTAAAAAGTAATCTTAATCTGGTTCAACCATTAGAAGTTCAGTTTACAGTTATTACCAAATTGTTCAAAAAAAAATTCAGGTCAGTAACCAAAATATCATCTTCATTTGCAGTCGGCATTTGAAGTACACAAAAGCCTCAATGCTGAAATCAACAAAGTAAACCCGCCTTTTTTTAGAAGAAAAAAAAAAGGGGGGGGGGGGGGGTAAAATTAACTTGCAATGCTTTTGGTAAGACAAGGCATCACAGAAACTCTCAACATACAACTAAGACAATTTGAATTTCAAGAAGTCAATAAGCCACAATAGTAAAACATCAACATTTCAAGAAGTCAATGCCCAGTTCCTATTACTACAAGGCAATTTGAATTTAACATGTATTAAACAGGACTTCTAAAAAAAATAATCCATCCAATCATAAAATCTTGATGATTTGAACAAGACACAGCAGACAACAGGTATTGTTGACTGCTGTTTTATTATAATTCATTTATTAAATCCAAAAAAGCTAAGGTTTAATGAAAGTTATTTTCAGTGCTAATCCACATACATGATGTTCAATACTACACAATAAGTGAACAGGCATACCGTTGAGCAAATAGGGGGCTATTAGGTTCAAGAGGAGAATCACAGGAATCATAGTCAGCTGAATCACTCTCTCCAGCTGCAGATATATGGGATGTGATAACAGCCTTAGGCGAAAATGGAACTAGTTGTCCTGGAAAACGCATCAGATCAACTAGGTACTCTGCAGACTTCAGCATGACCACAACAGATAGATGTTTGGATGAGTCATCATATTCATGAGATTCTTCATTCGGAATGCCCTACACATGTTAGATAACATACTGATTTAGGGTTTAGGAGTTCCATGAGTAAAGAATACTATTCGAAATTCAAGCATACTGATGAAGTTATTAAGCATACCACCAGCAGTTTACAGTCTATTCCAACAGAATCAGCAAGAACTTTAAATAAGATAGCTCTGGGCCTGCAAGATCCATGTCTTATCTGTCCGAGTAATTGAACACCCTTGTTTTCTAGAAAATGGGAAAGATCTTCTGAGGAAGTTCTTGCAGGACTGAGCTGCGGGTTCGGTCGTTTATAGAAGTCAAAAACCTGAGAATATCATTAAAAATCTAGATTTAATAAGAGAAGTATATACTTATGGTACCACCAATATAGGCTACAAGAATGAAAGACGGTTTATGGTTCGGAAAGAAATGTTCGTTTTCAAGTACAAATTACAATCCACCAGACACTTAATAAAATGGCACAGTTTCAAGTATGAAAAGTTATGTAGCCATTTCAAGGTTGATCACAAGGAGCATGAATCCTGCAGTACTCAGGAAAGGAAAGTCACTATAACCATCCTACGTGTTTATAGACAATCTCAAAGAGAACTTACCAAACCTGCAACCTTTTTTATCATTGCAGCAGGATTTGAATGCAATCCTTTAACCAGCGCCGTACATAGCTGCTTTATAGCAGATACCTTTTTGTCTCTTTCTAAGTCCACAAGAATTATCTCTGCCTTAAATCCCTCTATTCCAAGAGAATAAAGATCATCTGGAGAAGGAATAGTGTCAAAACGCTCCTTGAGTCTTTTTTCCTGCAAATTTCAAAGCACACAGATGAAATAAAATGAAGGAATAATGTATCCGTATCTTTTGAGAAGTCGATGTCATACAAGAGCTCCACTTACTTACCGGAATAATGGAATAGAAACCATTGGGTATGGGAGTTGATAGGGATCCAGTGGACCATAATATCTGAGAAGCTTGGAAATGATCAGCTTCTTTGCAATCAAGGGAAGAATCAGCAGAATCCAAATTCTTTTCCCGTTTAGTCAGGGAAAGGGATCGGAACTTGTTATCCAAATGGGCGGGCCAACAATTTCGATCTGAAGAGTATGTCTGGTATTGGCCTTCATCCTCTGGCAGATCATCCATCTCCAAAAAATGATGAAATATAGAATCATTTTGTTTCAATTATCATCCTTCAAGTTCCCCCTATATTAATATGAACGGGTAAAAAAAGAACACATGTCAAATTTAGATTGAGATTGTTAGATATCTTTTTGAGAATCGAGACCTCCCCCCACCCCCAAAAAAAAAATGATCCATAGGTTCTATATACATGTTCTGCAAATCGCTAATGTATTCAGGCACCAAATTCACAATGCACTGCAATTTTCATGTGACAAATTCCACTCTTATATTGACAGAACTAAGCAGAATTTGATTTCTATGTGGATATAACTCAATTGTATGATTGCATCAGCATGATTCAAACCATGATGAACATATATTGTGGGTCAACTGAAATTTATCCTCGTTATGATATCAATGCTACTCAATCACATTTTCAAGAATCTTGATTATAAGGACATTAATAGCGAAGTGTCACTTCACTAAAATTTGAGTAATTCACAATAGAATAAATCATAGGCTCATGGCATTCACGTAACAGGGTGCCCCCTCAAATCAAACCTTCTAAAAAACAATGTAAATTGTTGAATACTTCAAAGTCTTAACTGTAGTTGTATTTACAGGAGGCTGCATGGTGGGACCGGACGGGTGTTCGATTGTAAGGCAAATCACTACCAAACTACATACTCCAATCACTATCAAGCTCCACAACTAACATCAGTTACAAGGGAGAGGGGAGGGAGGGGTGACGTCACTACCATGGTAACCAGATGTGAAGGGGTGATCACATCAGCCCAACAGTTCCTTGTTTAACTATAGTTTCGAAAAGGTTCCTTTTTGGAATTAGTATGAGCCACTGTCCCACAAGATTCCCTAACTAATCCTGACCAGTTGTCACTGGAACTACTACCGCTTAAGGTGGCACTGTGCTTAAAAAAAACTAAGGGCAGACACAACTCATCAGCCATTTCCAAGGGAACAGTACAACCAGGAAGGCTTAATTACGGACAGTACGGAGATCTGCGATAGCCAGTGAACTCAAACCAACAATCCCACAACCTAAAACCCCTAACCCGATCAAACCACCAGCTCAGAGAGTTGACAAACGAGCGTTGCGTCGGTTGCCCTCTCACGCATCACCACGCTCGTTTGACCTAACCCCGCAACCAACCGCCGCAGCTGGCCCTAATTCCGTTATCGCCCGGCGCACGCAAAGTCAAACCCTCGACGCATTGACCAGAGCGCGTGACGAACACAGCATTGCCCGCCGCCACCATTTCCGGCACTCCCCGCATCCCCTCAGAATCGAAACCGAATTGGACACTGAACCCCGCACCCCCGCGCCCGCCACGGAGAACGCCAAGCGCATCGATCGAACCCAAGCAACTGCCGCATTAGGTGGGACGATGGAGGGGAGCTGACCTTTGGGTGCGGCGCAACGCCGGCGCGGGCCGAAGAGCGAGTCGCCGCGGGTACCCCCGGCGGCGCCGGAGTGAGGCTGGGCGGCGAGGCGATGGACCGGTGGTGAGCGACGCGACGCCAGGCGAGTGGGAAACTGGGAACCAGTCGAAGAGGAAGGGAAGGGGATCTCGTGATGTGATTAATTAGCGCAAGGTGGGAGGGAGATGCTTTTGATTAGGGATTCGTTCACGAGGCGTGCGCGCGAGATGCGAGAGCGACCGTGCTCCTTCGCTTGCGGATTGGGACGGGCGAATGGATGGGCCGCACAGAAGGCTGCCTGGTGGGACCAGATGGGTGTTCGGATTTAGGCTGCAGTTATATGGGCTAAAAGTAAACGGGCCAATCTAGAGAGTTGAAACTTATGATGGGCCATAGAATAGTGCCGACAAACTGCTTCATGGGCCGTATTATCGTGCCGGGACTTAGTGAACTGGATAATCCTAGCGTTTTTTTTTTTGCGAGTCGGGATAATCCGAGCGTTTTTTAGATAAGGTTTTTTTTATCGGTCGGACACTTAATAAATATGATTTTGTTTGTTGGACATCAAAATTTTATATTTTGCCTTTCAAACACTAAAAAATTATGATTTTTATCTGTAGAACACTTTAGCAGGAGATGTGAATAATTTTAATATTTTTATCGCAATTCACACAATGAATTTGTAATTTCAAATTTGGCACATTGGTGCATTTCTTATACATGTGTTTTTTTGATAGATTTATTGTTGATGTTTGCATGACTTTTCAACAAAGAAAATATTTATTTTCAAAATAAAATTGTGCAAATAATCGACAATTAAGAAAAAATCACATGGATAGAAAATGTAACAATGTATCGTTGTGTCAAATTTCAACTTGCAATGACTTTTGTGTATTAAGATAAAAATTTTGCAAATATTCATTTCTCTTGCTAAAATGTTCTATAGACAAAAGCCACAATTTCTTAATATCTAGAAGACAAAATATAAGATTACGGTGTCCGACAGACAAAACCATATTTATTAAGTGTCCTATAGATAAAAAGCCCTTCAGATAATGGGTAGAAACACGATCTCTACACCCAAGAATGGATGTATACGGCCAAATCTTATAAAGAAGAGAACTCAAGCTCGCACCCAGCACACGATGAACACACCCAATTTGGTGTCAAATGGGAAAAGTGGGTATAGGTGAAAATTATGTAGTAGTGCTGGTTATTCATCTAGCACAAATATATGCTATGGTTCATGTGGATATGGCATTTGGAATAGTGTTACTGCCATAATGTTATTAAGATTGTAATTATACTCAATTTTACTGGTACAATATTTTTAGAAAACTGTGCATTTCAGGACTGTTTTGTTGGATCTTTTTCTTTTTTTGAATATCATTGTCAGTTACCTTCCAAAACAACATATTTGTTCTTAGAGGAGGTAATTTCTAACAGCTACATGATTGGCAATGACCCGTCGTGAGTTAAATTTTCATAGTGTAATTATTTATCTTGATGCTATTAGCACTCTTCCCTTCTAATTAGGACGAACTTAAGTTAGTTCGACTTAGACCACCTCTAGAATTTTGCTTAGATTGAGATAGAGGAAGTAGCAAATAATCTCAATTGCGCACCAATATTTAGCATAGCGCATTCTCAAAAAAAAACAATATCTAGCTAAATAGATACTTATTCATATGGTTACATTTAACTTATAAGGAATGTGAACATCAATAACATAAAAAAGAAACTCTTGCATTAGAGGACATGAAAAATAAACCTATATACATGGGAGATTTTATGACATGCATCATCTATTTTATCAAGCAGACTTTTTAAGAAGCATCATCTTACACTGCACATGACATAATTCCTAGGTGGCGTGTGCTCCTTTTGAGATGTATCTGTGCAGATTTATATCAATTATTAGTTAATTATCTGATGATCAACAAAATTCAACAGCGCATATTACTACTAAACTTCCACAATTACATTGGAGATGAATGAAATGTATATATTGTCAGAACTACTCTACAATTCATATGTTCTCATGCTTTTCCATACATTCAAATTCGGTAATAGTAACTTGGTGATTGGAGCAGATGCATGTGGATACCTCTTGAAGTCATGCTGGTTTTGTTTCCCAAAGATGCTGTCACAAAAGAACAAACTAGCTTTTGCATGCAATCCATCGTGTGGTCACCCATGCATATGAGCCATAAATATAGACATACTCCGTATACATCTAGAGGCAGTCTCCCTAGAAACACTCACTAACCAACAGAGCAACACTGGAATGCACATATGATATGTCTATCTACACCAGTGGAGACATGGTCTAAATTAACAATGTTTATTGATCTCATGCATGGTGCAGTGTGCAAGTTTTGGAAGGCCTTGGGGACAAAGTACTTGAAAGATCTCACTCCAATGCCCTGATCGACATGGTCAGATCCAAAGTACTCTGCCCCAGAACGGCTTCGCCGCTGCTTCCTCTTGTCTTTTCTTTCGGCGGATGCTGCTGCTGCTGCATGGAAGCAGCAGCGGGTGGCGATAGCGAGAGTGAGATCGAGAGCTCGCTGCTGCCGATGATGTCCTGCTCGCCTGCTGCAGTAGTAGTGGCCGTCTTTCTCTTCTTGGCATCCACCGCCGTGGAAGGGGACAAACTGAGCTGCAAGTCCGCCGGCGTCAAGTCCTTTGCCTCTGGTAGAGGTCGCTTGATGCGGCATGCACCGTCAGCCGGTGGCGAGGCGGAAGCCCTTGGTTCGACGTGTTTCTTCCGCTGAATTGATCACACACACACACACATACAATGTTGAAGATGAGTTCTTTGAATTGGTCTAGGGCTGGTGTGGTGCGGGCAGTATTTTATTTTAGTACGAAGACCAAATATGTACCTCGAGCTGCTGAGCATCCGGGGCTTCGTCGTCGATCACGACGGGATCCGTTGATCTCTTGACCATGGCGATGTTGTTGACGTGGCCAACGTTGCTGCCGCCGCTTCCAGGCCGCCACCTGAACGGAAGATGATGATCACCAGACACGGTCCACGGGAGGGGCCGAGAGCTGCTCCCAATGGAATCGACGAAGTTTACATCCCTCCTTCCCATGTCTACTCTAGTGTGCTCGTCAGCGGCGATGGCCGCTCCAGAGCTGAAAGGCCACCACCGCCTATCGGTCCTCGGCGCCGGGGAAGATGCAAACGCAGGTGGCTGCGGCCCAGTCGACAGGGGCTTGAAGACGTCCTTCCTGCTGGTGATTCTCTCCTCTCTCTGGTTCAACGGCCAGTCATGACGCCTAGCGGGAGGTGAACAGCCGGAGTTAGGGTTTCCTTGCGAATATGTACTCTCTCCTAGCTGGGACCTGGCAGGTATAGCTACATTTACAAAAGATAATTTACCTGAAACTGGAGCTTCTGAAGTCCAAACTTTGCATCTGATGAGGCTGCCGGTGCTGGAGAAGCCCATAGAGCCGGCTGACCTCCGGGCGGCCTCCGTTCCTTGAGGCAAAGTAGCCGCCGTGCTCCGGCCCGGACGAGGAAAGCGTGGCGGCTCTTTGGAGGAACGACATTCCGTGGAAGCGCCGATCGCCCCTCATGAAATGGAAGTCCATAGGGGAATACACTGAAGCACATACAAAAGATCCTCTTCTCAGTATAGAAAATAATTTTAGATAGGAGAAATGAGATAAACCTAGTGCATGCAACAGATCAAGAGATAACTATGTGGAATGTATGGAAACCTGAAGAAATTGCTCCCCTCGGGCGACCATCCTGGTCTAGCTTCTTGCTTCGGTACATCTGAAAACAAATTAAATGGGTCGTCAGAAAGAGTTTTAAAGAGAGATGCTTACATGGGAATTCATACCAGCACGCAAAGTAATTTATTGTGATGCTGCAAACAGTTTAGATGGATCGACCAACAATCCTAAACATACACCGTGACGATAATCATTTACCTGCAAGTGACTTTTTACATGAGCAATGCTGAGCCCCCTGACATTCATCATCTGTAGCACCAGCTTAGGGGTTGCTCCTGTTAGCAAACATAAACAGGAAAATTATTGTCGCAGCACTGATAAAGAAACAGGAAAAGTATTACAGACAAAAACAACCCAGAATCCGTTATGTCCGTCTATATATATTTACCATGCAATCTCAAGTGCTAGTGTGCTACTTACTTTCTTGCCCCCCTAGCCTCTCGACGGCATGGACAAAGGCCATGTGCAGGTCAGGCGTCCACCGAAGCCGAGGCAGCTTCGATCGGTTGTATGGCCGCACCGATGGCACCCTCTGCTCGCCACTTCCCTCCGCCTTGCTGCCGCCGGCGTTCAAGCTCTCCAAATCCTTATTCGTGCTGCTGTTGTTGCTCGAGCTCCTACTCCCGGCAACATCGGTGGTGCTACCGCCATCGTCATCATCTTCCTCCTCCTCATCGTCATCGCCAACTTCCCCTTCCTCGCTAACCGCGTCGATGTCCTCGTTTAAGTCCAGAGCCTTGTTATCCATCGATCTCTCTTCATCGTCCTCAGGAACTTCAATTACTTGCTTATCCTTCACGTCCCTCATCATCAGTTGCTCCGCTCTAGCTACCATCTTAACTATCTCTGCTCTTCCATGACTGGACGGATGTGATCGTCAGAATTGTATGTACAGATAGGAGAGAAGGAAAAGGGGAATGATGAAGTGGAGAGGAGGGAAACAATGATATGACGATGGAAGAAGCGGACAGAGGGGAACAAGCATAAGCAAGCTAGTGATGTGGGAATAAAATAAGAGAGAAGGGGACAGGCATTCTCATTCTACAGTTGACTGGTTTTGAACATTGTATCAAGAAATGATGTTTGGATGAGTGGACTCCTTCCTTGTGTGGTTGGTACCAAGGCAAGGGTCACGCGTATATATACACACAGAAAAGTCAGAAATAAGAAGACAGGTTAAAAGTAGATGTTTAATCACAAAAAAAATATAGAAACTTGTTGTAGCTAAAAGAAATTGCTTTTAGCAAAGTTCATGGGCTAAATGGTGCAGACATGCTTTACATAGCAGCAGCAAGATCTTTTAGGTTCCATCTTAGCTAGCCAGGTCTGCATCTTGATGCACGAGCAAGCATTAGCTTAGCGCGAGACCAGCATGTGACCAATCTGCCAATCTGGCTCTCGATTCCAAAAAGCATTTCTGGCTCCAATTTTCTTTTCGGTTTGGGACACTGATCTGACCCCCTTGTCTTGTGGATCTGAGCTGCCAATCCGTGACATAAAAACAAAGCGTTAGTGGTTGACCTCTGCCTGCCCTCTGAAAGGCTTGTCTCAACAGCTAGCTAACGAGCGGATCAAAAGGGACAAATACGCGGGGGTTGATCCTGGTCTCTCTGCATGGCCGCGTGTATTTATTACATTCGAAATGCACGTCTAACGGCCTACGTACTTACAGCTACAATATGCACAGCCGGCCTTCACTCTGAGTCAGTGCCGGTTGATTCCTGCAGCATGTATATCGGTTCTAACCCGTAAACATGCATAGGATGTTCCAACTAGAAGAATATAATCAATATTACTCATACGAAGTAACAGGAGAAAAATATTGAGTTATTATTATCCCCTACTACAAATGATAGTGATAGAAAGCCGAAACATTGTTTGAAACGAAAACTACACAGATCCCATAATCACACACACTGACTATTCCAGAAAAATGACATTGCTATTTTTTGAAGTATAATAAGTATTATTACTGTCGTTTTGAAAGCTGAAACCATCAGCAACAATATATGGATCCCTGAATAAGTTGGTTGGTCGTTTGTGGTTTGACATGCAAGTTCGGGAACGCAAGGAGTCCAGGCCGGCCTCATGAGATCTTCCGAAAAAGGTTTCAAAAATCACACACGAACGGGCAGAATGTGGTTGCGTTGTCACGGCATTCTTGGGGTGATTGAGAGATGCAGTAGCTGCCCTCCAGCATGCGTGTAGGTGGAGAAAGCCAATGCAGGCATGCAAAAGCTAGGAGGAAAAGGAATTAAGCCGCACCCGTTTGTGTGGCAATAACGAGATCGTCAATTTGCCTCTGGCTGCACGAGGACAGTCATGTGAGTTGAACCGTGTAAAGTTGGTGCTGTCCAATAATTTCTCCTGTAACAAAAGAAAGTCGGTTTTGACACGCTAGCCGTCAGCTCATTTGATTGATATGTATCTATATACAAATATTCATAGACGTCACATATGTTTTGCTGCTTTGCTTTTGTTGATATATTGAGATTGAAACTACTGCTTTCGCAAATAAAATAAAATAAAATAAAAACTACTACTTGGTCAAGTTGCATTCAGGACCTGCTAATTTCTACAGTGATGTTTGATTTGTTCGTTCCTATGTTGTCTTCTCAATCTTTTCATGGCAACCGATATACTGAGGTGGAAAAAAAAAATCAAGTACACAAATGAACAGAGGATTAATTTTTTGCTAGCTTGATATGTGTTGTGGTAAATTATGTAGGTAACATATTGGTTTGTTGTAGGCAAAACTTGATTCACCTGTGTTAAATTAATTAGATAGTCTAGATAAGCATAGGTAATGTAATCTCTTATATGTTGTTATATATACACTTTAATGCCCGTCACTAACTCTCTCCCGCCACTAAGTAACATCACCGGCTAGATCCTTCTCCGTCCCCTCCCATTTCTTGCATCCCTTATGGTCCCCTTCCACTCCTTTCAGCCGCCATGGCCGTCGCTCGCCGGACGATGGCCTTCGTGGGCCGGTCGTGTTGGATCTTGGCGCAACGCTGGTGACTCCGCTGAATAGTGCATCGTACCCGCCAACGAAGGTTGTCGCATATGATGGGTGTCAGTCCGTCAAGCCCCGGGATGACGACGTTCGGCGGCGGCTGCCTCCCTAGCTAACCATCGGATCCACCTTCGACTACGCCTCTCAATTTGCCTTCACCTCCCCCCTGCCCCCCCCCCCCCGGCCCTCCGCCTCCACAACGGATCTGAGGGGAGGGATCATTGGTCGCCAAGGCCAACGCTGATATCACGGTGTCAGTGGCTTTGTCCTCCGATCCACCATGGCAGGCGACGCGGTTCGCATCGCGCCGGAGACCCTTGCGTCACTCCTGGACGGCTCTAAGCAGGTGGGGGCTGGGTCACCCTTAGCCTCACCTTCCATGCCAGCAATGCCGTGTAGAAGGCGGCGGCAGCAGCGGAGGAGGCCACAGAGGAGACTGCGAGGATGGCAGCGGTGACAGGGATGGTGGTGGCGACATACGCCCCCAAGGGCTAGGGTTAGGATTTGATGGTCCTAGCAGACTTTGTACGCTACTAAAGTCAGTTAAGGCGTGTTGTTAAAAATAGTTTTTGAAGTAGTGATAGTCGTTTCTCATTTTCTATTATGAACCTGCTGCACACGCTATGGTTGTTGTGCTACGGCAGATTCTCTCTTGTAACCTCACGCCTAATAAGGTTCTTCCAGGCTATATAAACAAAGATGCGACCGACCCCTAATGGGGTTCAACACTTCCCAAATACATCTACTCTTTCAAACCTGATCACCCTTTGAATCAATAGAAAAGTTTGACCAATTTCATCATTTATAATAAATTTAGAAAATATCATATCAAAGATAAAAGCTATACAGTGTTTTATTCACTATAGATACCTAAGTAAATATCAAGTGGTCTTGACAAGACTTGATTCAGCTTACAGATCTGGAGTACAACATATTCCAGAGCAGTCGATAGCACATGATGATATCCTATCGATCAGCTTCAGAAGTTAAAATCTTCTTGTATACTGGTATAGAGTTCACAACACGAAACATACACACATATACATATATAACATTGTTTCAGTCTTTTATCTTTTCATGGATGATATTTTTTTATGTGTGTGTTTGTGTTAACATTATATATAAACTACTTGTGCATACTTTGCTAAGAGATGTTATAAAGCACAATAATTGTCACAGTTATGTGTATAAACAAAAAAAAAAACGTAAGTACCAAATTTGAGAATGAAGTGATGACCATACATCAACAAAATATGCTAAAGGGATTTAGTTATATGATACTTTCTACAGATGCTAATATGTCCATGTAATACTTATATGCACGCATATCTATACATCCCTGGTGTCTTTCTTTCACTAGTCTCATTGTAATGAAGTTAATTAGGACGTCACAGTCCACGAATAATGCAAATGAATCACCGTGGGGACGGTTAGGCAGGTGTGTTAGGTGAAATCAAGTGATTAGTTTACTCGGCAAATACCATGCAGTTGTTGTATGCAACTTGGGGAATGATTCCGTAATGAAAATCTGACTGACAACCGATCGACGCCATTCCAAATCCAATTCCTAAGTTAAGTAGTACTAGTATACATATGTCCTCATCACATTGTGCGATTGATTGGCACGCACTGAGAAGCCTTGCTCAGCTTTTATTATCTTAGAATTTTTTTATAAGAGTTTAAACTAATGACACAATTGAATCCGGTCTTAAACTTTTCTGAACCCGCGCGATCTAAGTCCATATGATGAAATTTAGCCATATGAGAAACATGAAGATATGCTTAGTCCAGATGCATAACTCCTATGTATGTTCTCAGGTCGTCAGACACAAATGATGCCAGCGTTTTCTCATCCTATAGCTGGCACTTCCACATAGAGTTCATGTCATCCCTAGCTAGGTAAGTAGGTATTCTAAATCAGTGAACTTAGTCGATTATCATAGCAGGCTTAGCTGCTGCAGCTATGCTTCAAGGGATCCAGCGACTCCGACAAAGACACTCTTGGAAAGTGGAAAGGTAGGCTCGCCATGCCTCCGTTTCTTCCGGGTCATCTCCTTCCCCGACGGTCCAAAAAATTCAGTTTTTTCCGGAATCTCCGATGAGCGACCATGCCGAGCCTGGACAAAGAGGAATTTTGGACAGGATGTCGGGGCACACATGCATGTGAAGACGTAATGCAATCGAGCTACTTACACCTTTCATGAAATTTTTAAGGCCCATGCATGCATTAGAGAAACAAGGGAATTGCTGGTGATGAGCTCAATATGGATCGGGTGAAAGGTACATATAGTGGGACCACCATTGCATGCAGCCTTGAGAGGAGAGAGGGGTCAACTGTGACCAGGGGAATCAGAGCATGCATCCCCATGATGTCAGGATTAGGTAGAGTGATCCACGGCCTCCTATTTGTTAATCTGCGCTAGTTTGGATCTATCTGTCATCTGTGGATTGTAGCTGGAAAATTCAGAGCTCGTGGAAATATTCGACTCTAAAATTATGGTGGAAATTCTGAGCCATGACGTAGGAAGGTTATGGTGAAAATAAAACCATCGCCTCTGTAAATCCAAGCTTCAACCTGGCTATATATATATATCAACATACATGGCGGCATCTGATCAACAAAAATCACACTGCAAATTAAAAGAGCCAATGGCGCGATGGTAATGTTGGCAATTGCCAACCCACCTATCTGAGTTAGATCCCTAGAATCATCTGGGTTTCACGCGGCGGTTCTGTTCTGAATAATTTCAGAGCATCTTATGAATGGTGCCACCATAGGAGTGGTGATGCACCCATCGCGCATCAAAATATTGTTTTTTAGTGATTCTTCTAGAGACGCAGTCTTTAAAAGTCTATGTATATATTTTTTTAAAAAGTCTATGTATAATTGAAAAGATGGCCGTGTGCATAAACTGCGTAGACATGTTTTTTTTATATAAAATAAGGAGTAATATACAATACAATTGAATCTAGCGCGAGCAAGGTTTTCTTAACAGGTGAAAACCGGCCATTTAATCGAAAAACCAGTTTGGGACATTTATAACGTTCGATCGGTTAGCCAAGAAAAAGTGAAACTACCTATTATAGCAAAACGGTTAACCGACTAGTTTTTCACCGGTTCGTAACCGGCCGGTTTTCAGTTATTTAAACCTTGAGCACGAGAGGCATAGCTCATTATTCATCTGAATAATAATAATGGATGACAATTCATCAATAGAATTACGTAGTTTTTAGGCTTTAGTCGACTGAAAGTTTTCGGTCGATGATGAGTTACTTTATATTTTAATTTTTCTTTTGTAGGATTATTTGTATAATACTTCCTTCAGATTTTATTTGTTGATGTTTTACACTAACCAACATCAACAAAAGAAAAACAATAAAAGTAATTATAAATCATTGAATTTAGATCCAATGACTCAGAGTTGATGGAAAGGAACACCAACTTTTTAAGTGAGATGAATAGCAAGTGCTATAGAGTTATTATCTTCTAGCTGTTTGCTTTTGTTGGAACCTTTTATTCTGATGGACCAATACTTTGTGAGACTTGCTCTCCAAGTGAGCTTGTAACAAAGAACAATTGCAAGGACGGCATATTATTTTTTATTCTTTTTTTCGAAAAAAAAACAATCTGAACAATATGTTTCGCAAGCAGACCAATGTAGTCGAAATCTGTCCCAACCAATGACCCAAACCTTCTAGGATATTCATGGGCCAATTTATTCTTCTTTTCTAATTTCTAATGTATCGGCCCATCTTTGACATCAGACGTGCTGGCTTCCACCCACAGAAGGAGATAGTAGAGCCAAACCTGGCCCATCGTCCGAGTAACCCAATCACTAATTAACCATGTCGTCGCTAGTAAAACAACCCATTTATGACCAGTGCAACATGTATGCAACCTTTGACGTACAATTCTACTCAGTGCCCCATCACCTTTCACCACCACCTACCATGTTCTCTGCTTCCTAGGTTTCCGGCCCCCTCACCAGTCACCACTCAGCTCTTTGAGCAACCATAATCGACTTTGCACTATGGATATATGGAACATTTTTATGTCGAGATATAAAAAAAAATGAAATGCTGTAACCTATAGTTTTGCACTTTTGCTTCGAATTTTGAAGTGCCATCCATTTTCAAACCAAAATATAGACACCTTCGCTTCAGACACTTGTCACTTCTCTTCCGTCCTTCCTCTCCTGCCTTGACTGTTCCGTCTCGCGCCCCCGTTTGAAACCAGTCCAACACACCTCGTTTCCTTCAAATTCACTACGCCCATCGAGGAAAGCAAAAGAGGGAACACCCCTCCCCCATGATGGAAGCACGAGAAAACCACTAGAGAAACACGCGCATCACGCGGTCGTCACGCGCAGAGCAGAGCGAGATGAGACCGCCCAAGATGCCACACCACCGCTTGCACGCCTGCGCCCTGCTCCTCGTCGTGGCCGCCGCCGCCGCCGCCTCCTCGCCGACAGAAGCATCGTCAGCAGAAGCAGACTTGTCGTCGTCACCGAACTGCACCGCGCTGTTCCCGGACGCCGCCGCCGTCCGCGCAGCGTTCCTGCGCGTCGGCAACTTCCCCCTGCCGCCGCCCGGCCTTCGCGCGTGCCGCCCCGTGCGGCGCCTCCGCTTCCCGTCGCGCAACCTCACGGGCACCGTCGACTGGGCGGCGCTGGCCAACCTGACCAGCCTCCTCACCGTCGACCTCGCCGGCAACGCCCTCGACGGCGGCGTCGACCCCGCGTTCTGGCGCGCGCCGGCGCTCCGCGCCGCGGACGTCTCCGGCAACCGCCTCGCCGGTGCGCTCCGGTTTGACCATGACTCGAGCACGCGCCTGGCGTCGCTGAACGTGTCGGGTAACCGGTTGGACTCCGTCGAGGGCGTGGCGGCGCTCGTTGGTCTGGAGGACCTCGACGCGTCCAGAAACATGATCAGTAAGGTCCCTGACGGGCTGCTCCTATTGACCCGGGTTCAGCGGCTCGACTTGTCCGGGAACGCGATGACCGGGAGGTTCCCCGACGACCTACCACCGCTTGGGGGACTCGTGTTCTTGAACATCTCGAACAACAACTTCTCAGGGATCGTGCGCGCCGACGCCGTCCGGAAGTTCGGCCGCGCCGCGTTCCTCAACGCCGGCGACGCGTCATCGCTGGTGATCGAAGACGACACCGCCGTGTCGCCGCCACCAGCGCCATCTTCGCCGCCGTCGAGAAGCGAGAACAAAAGGCACAGGCGCGTGGTCCTCATATCCGTAATAATCGTTGCCAGCGCGGTGGTGGTGGCCGCGCTGGCGCTGGCGCTCGTGGTGGCACGGTGCGGCGGCCGAGGGAATAAGAAGAAGAAGAAGGACGCGGCGGCAGCGGCGGCGTGGGAGGACGACGAGGTGGCCGTGGGGGCGGTGAAGGTGGCGGCGGCGGCGCCGGTGGTGGTGGTGGAGCGGCCGCTGATGGAGCTGACGCTGGCCGACCTGGCCGCGGCCACGTCCGGGTTCGGGCGCGAGTCGCAGCTCGCGGAGACCGGCGGGCGCAGCGGCGCGGCATACCGCGCCGTGCTGCCCGGGGACCTGCACGTCGTCGTGCGCGTCGTGGAGGGCGTCGCGGATGGTGACGGCGACGCTGCCGTGGCCGCGGGGTTACGGGAGATTGCAAGGATCAGGCACCCCAACATCCTTCCGCTGCTTGGGTACTGCATTGCAGGTCAGATTAACTTTTTTTTTTCTTTTTGGTACAAATTATTACTGCTTCGCTCTGAATATCTTTCTACTCGGAGTACAGTCAGAATATCTTTCTAGACAACAGGACCCAGTTCTTGTCAAGCACCTACGGTCTGAATATCTTTCTAGACAATTGATTACATACTAGTACGTAGCTTCAAAATGTTCGTGCTGAATTGCGTCGAATAAAGAGGGAAATCGATTTCGACCTAACACGAAAAAGAAAAACGCGTAAGAAACTAAGGAGTGGCTACGAGTTGTTTGCTGGTCAGTCTAAATGCATTAAATTATCGTTTAAATCCTGATTCTAGCAGCTCTCGTTTTCACAAGTACGTACTATGAGTATATGACCACCTTGCATTCATCTGGAAAACTAGAAAAAAAAAACGTACTAGTACAATTAATAATGGAAGTTGATCGTTCTCCGCGAAGCTGTATATGAATTTTAAAATTCAAATTGCAGGAAACCAGAAGCTCCTCCTCTTCGAGTACATGGAGAAGGGCGACCTCCACCGGTGGCTGCACGAGCTACCGGCGGGCAGCATAGACACGGAGGACATGAGCATCGACATGCTGGAGTACCCCTCCACAGCCGATGAGGACAGGAACAAATCCCCGGGCGACTGGCCCACGCGGTACCGCATCATCCTGGGCATCGCGCGCGGGCTCGCGTTCCTGCACCAGGGTTGGGCCGGGTCGTCGTCGTCGGGCCGCCGGCCCATCGTGCACGGCCACCTCGTCCCGACCAACATCCTCCTCGGCGACGACATGGAGCCCCGCATCTCCGACTTCATCGTCGCGCGGCCCGGCGGCGGCGGCGACGGCGAGACCCCCGAGGGCGACGTGTACCGGTTCGGGATCCTGGTGTTCGAGCTCGTGACGGGGCAGGCCAGGTGGGACGACGCGTCAACCAGCTGGGCGCGCGGCGTGGTGCGTAACCGGAAGGGGCTCAACATCGTGGACGCCAGGTTGAGGGACGAAGCGACGACGGAGGTGGAGAGGGAGATGACTGAGTGCCTGCAGGTGGGGTTCCTCTGCACGGCCAGCGCGCCCGAGAAGAGGCCCACCATGCAGCAGGTGGTGGGGCTGCTCAAGGACGTCAGGCCAGCGCGCGGCGGCGGCGGTTAGCGAGTACGCGTCGGGCTCATGATGCTGATGATGATGGACGGATGAGGTGTGTGCTACCACAGGAGTCAGGAGAGCGGAGGATGTGTGGTGGCTGAAGTGGTGAGCTTTTCGCACGGCAACATTCTCCCCAAATGCGAGAAGATTCGTTTGGTGATTTTCAGGCAGTAAAATACCGCGCTGTATGTTGTGCGGCCTCCGTTTTTTTTTTTTTTTTTTTGGGTTGAGAGTTGTTTTCGTCTTGTTTTCGCTGAAGTTGGGAGCTCACTTTATCGGTTGGTACAACAACTTTGTTGTGGTCGTACGACTGTTCGAGTGCATGTCTATCATTAACGCACGAGCTACCTGGAGTGATAATTTGTTCCGATTGAAAAACTACAGGCTATCCGCTATCATTGTGTCGGAAGCTTACATCGGTTGAAAAACTACGTGAATCTATTCTTATTTGAAGAGAAAACTCAAGGTCATAAATTTATCATATTAATTAAAAAAAATAAAATTCTAGCCATTGAATTTTATGAAGATCTGATGGTTAAGATTAAAGTAAGAGTTCAAGTCAAACTATAATAAACCTTGATAAACAAATAATTTCGGATTTATATAAAAAATAAAAAAGAAAAACCAATCCGGCCACCCACCCGGGTCCCCCTCCTCCCAATTTGGCTTCCTGCTCCTTTTTATTCCGAATGAACCAGACTAAAATGACTCCATATAAAATTTGATGTATTAGTTAGAAAAGACAAAAATTTATTATAAGAATATGTAAAGTGTCATGCCTACCAAAATAAAAATTCCAAAGTTGCGTGGATAACCATTCTGACCAAATAAAGGAAGCCAAGAAACAGATCCAAATAGATTACATACAAGTCCTTAACTCCATGTTCAATTGATTTATGTGGTAATAAATATATATAAGAAAAAGCAAACAGTCGATGCCACATCAACTCGGGGCATGTATCCATGTATGGGCCTTAGCACCTATCTATAACACCCTGCCTAGCCTCTTCCTTGTGACAAAGGTCCTTTCGATATGACTAACATTGTTTGCTGTTAAAGTCCTCTTCGACATGAGTCGTCATCGTGCTCCTAAAGGCTAGCATTGTTATAGGGCTTTGGAAATCATGACATAGGCATTGTGAGTATAGTGGAGATTATCACATCGCCATGGTATCATGGCCGTCGAGACCAACGTCATCTAGAGGTCACACATGCGTAACATTCGACACTTCCTATCACTAAGTCAGAATCTTCTCTATTTCGCATGCCTTTTAATTTTATCTCTTATGGCGCCAAAACAGTATAGCCAAGTAATAAATATATGCTTCATGGCATGACATTTTATTCTCAATAGACCCCCAGTCTGTCAATATAATCAATCTAGATAGTGTAATTCCTTAAAACTAAAGTCAAAGTCTTCTCTAATTCGCATACGTTCAATTTTGCCTCTTACGGTACCAAAATAGTATAGACAAGTAACAAATATATGCCTGCATAATATTTTGTTCCGAATAGACACTCAGTCTATCAATATAATCAATTTAGACAGTGCAATTATCTGAATATAGCTTCGTTTATACCTATACAATTAGCATATGTCATCAATCATATTTTCCTTTGCTGCTACAGACCAGTGGTCATCTCTATCAGCGCTGATAATTCACGCTAATGCTAACACTAACATCTCCCTAATGTTTCAATCATATTTTCCTTTTCTGCTACAGACCAGCGATCATCTCTATCAATGCAAATCTTTAGTTATGCTAATGCTAACACTAACATCTCCCTAATGTTCATGTTTTACTGATAAGAATCACCAATCAAAGTCATCCACATGACCACAAGACATATGAGAAACACTACGAGAAGATGACGGCACAATGGAGGTGGCATGTGACAAAAATAGCTCTTGGACGGGATGAGGCAGACAAGCAGGTAAGCTGAACAACAAACTAGACTAGACAAGCAACGTGGCGGGCCGGATAACGAGATGGGAAGATGACCAGTTGAGAGGCATAAGGATCAAATAGGAGAGGTAAGGGAGGTGGCACATGGTAAAAGTGAGGTCGGCAACGATCAGACAAATTGAACAATGAGCTAGGGCAATAACAATCAAGCGATGCAACAACAAGCGAGCAGAATAGGGCAATGGCTAGCTAAGATGTGTACCAAGCAAGCAACAGGGGCGAGGAAAGTTGTACATGGCTATAGAAACCCTTAGTTGAGGAGTCTGATAGGCTATTGAGATGGACAATAATTTTGGACTATCAACTTAGCATCAAAACAAGCAAGTGAGATGCAAGAAGGATGTGACGGGTGGTGACAGCGGCCCTTGGCCACGGGAAAGGAGAAGGAGCTCGAGAGAGGAGCATACTATCATTAAGTATGATGCAACATCACTCCGATCATGCTTTGGGAAGAGACTAATACACATCACATAAACTAATTTTGTCAAATAAATCTACATAGGAGAAACAAATTCTTATGGTTTGGGTAATGAAGGATTTATGAAGCAAAAACCAAACAAAAGCAATCAATCCAGCTATATAATGTAAATGTATAAAAAGAAGAAGAAAACTAAGGATAAATCACAAGCATGTTTCATTAGTCATATTCTCCTTTGTCGCTACAGACCTGTGATCATCTTCGATAATGCTAATCTTTAATTTAGGCAAACACGAAGGTCTCTCTAAGGTTGTTGTATATGTTGATGAGAATCACCAGCAAGTCGACCACAAGACCAAAAAAAAGAGCTGAGCAACACCATGAGAGAGACGCGATGGAGGTGGCATCTGGCCCCAATAGCGCTTGCGCTTGGGCGGGGGGGGGGGGGCGCAAAAGCAGGCAAGCTGGACAAGGCGGGTGGTGCGAAGTCCACGCAAACGAGCCAAGGGTAGGTTTTGACAAGACGAGTTGTGTATGGGTCAATTGAGATGGTCAAGGGAGGTGGCGCATGGCAGAAGAAGCCCTTGGTCGAGAACAACGACAAGCAGGCGAGCCAAACAACAAGAAGAGGCAATAAAAATCTATCAATCCTAAAGAGACAAGCATGATAAGGTGATAATCAGTTGAGCGATGTAGTAAGAAGGCAAGAGGGCAGTGAGGAAGGAAGCACATAGTGACCGTAATCATTAGTTGTGGGGTCTGACGAGTAGTGAGACAAAGAATGATCTCGGATAATCACCTTAGTAGCGGCCAAACAAGCAAGCAATATGGAAGGAAGAACAAGGTGACGTGTGGTGATAGCGACCCTTGACCAAGGAGGATAATAAGTAGCCAAAGAGAGGTATATATTACCCTATAGAATGATGCGACATCACTTTGTGAGATGAGCAATTAATCAATGATACCGATGCACCTCAACTAGGGAAAATAATTCTTTTTGGCTATTTGTTGAGTAAGTGATGATAGCATAAACTGATGACATATAAAAAACATGAATTCAGAACTTTAACAGGGTACAATATGGTCCACCCAGCAATACCATATAGATATGATGAAATTCGGTTTTGATAAATATATTTACTAATTTTTATTATTTGTCTTTAGTCAACAAAAAAACTAATATGTATATAACAATATTTTAGTTAATAATTTTGTTAAAGTATAACAAGACTAGCCGCACTAATAGCGTGGGCTACCTTGCTAGTTCATGGTATTAGATTGAAGTCGAATGCTTAAAATAATACCAGCTTCATGGTATTAGATTGTTCTACTACTTTTTTTTAGGATGATTGTTCTACTACTTCGCACTACATGGAGAGGCCTTTTCTTGTATCTATTTTAAATACAAAAGTGTACACATGTACATGTAGTGCACAAAAAAAATCAGAAAAAGTAAATGGATGACATGGTTTCTAAGACAACTCTCCATGTGAACAGAGGGAATATACCGCAGGTATTATCGGTTACTAGCTAGCTTGAATTATTCGCATATTTTAGTCAATGCTAATCAATTCACAACACATAACACACGGATTTTATATAGTGACAGGAGTGTTAGAAAGAGCTGCACGTGTCCCTGTTTCCAAAATGGTGACTGATTGAATGTTACCGGCTGGACTATTGGGTGTTTGATTCCTAGTCTTTTGTATGTTTTAGTTGAAACGCCTTGTAGGCACACAAGAGTCAAAACAGTGTTGTCACGTTATAGTCAACACGATTTGTCATATATGCTAGACTGTCTGGCCGACGGCTGGAAAGGAATGGGCAAGCTACTAAGCTACGAATGCGAGGGAATTTGTCCAGAGTTGGGGGCAACTTAATTATAGTTTGGTTTATATATTAAACCTATGCCTTTCATGTCAGCAAATCACACAAAAGAAAAATATTACACTAAGACTAGAATTCAGACCTGTTGTTTTATAATGTAGCCGGTCTCTCTGTATCTACTGCGCCGCGTAGGCTAGCCTGTGTCGGTGAGGGTTGCTGTATTTCTCTGCTTTGAAATACATGTCAAGGCATGTTCTCGAAAAAAAACATTTTGAGATGGAGGTATGCAGTAATTTTTTTAGGGGGTTTATTGTCACAAAACTGTACCTAGTCTCAAACACAGCTAATAAAAACTAGAGAATTGATCATATGCTGTAATAAGTGATTAATCTTATCTCGACAGATCATTGTCCTATTCATGAAAGACATATGATCCATTTGGAACAGAGGAATTAATTAATGAGCACCTTTACAATAAACTAGGATTAATATGAACCCTTCATTTCTGTTAATTTGATGGTCTAGATGTAATTATACAACATTGAATGTTTAGTAACATGAAGTAATATATCAATATAGTATGGAGTAGTATGGACATTTTTGGAAAAAAAGTAACGGTAGATCGTAATTTTATTGATCTTTTAGAATAATTTAAAATAGCAATTCTTAAAACAAAATTAAAATAAACTATCATTTTCCTAAACAACAATCCATTATCTTTATTTTTTCCTCTCTCCCGTGTTCTTCTTCCTCTTCTCCCAATTGAAATCCCGGCAGCTAGGCGAGATGCAGCGGTGGCGTGGTGGGCGTGAGCACGGTGGCAGCGCATGGGGTCTGTGTTGCAGTAAAATCCTCGGTGGGGCAGTATCCGCTAAGGCGTCCTTCATGGGCGGCGCGGCAAGAATTCAGCGATGATGGCAGCGGTGTGGGCGTTGCGACTAGGAACCGACAGCGGTGGCGACGGCGGTGCCAACTAGGGATGACAATGGGTACCTGATACCCAAAACCCAATGGATAAAACCCCTATTAGGGAATGAATATGGAACATAAATTATATCCGTGGGTACATAAATGGGTTAAATTTTGTATCCGATAGGTACGTGGGTTTGGGTATGGGAACCAGGAACCCGTACCCGCGTACCCGTAAACCCAATATTTATGTGTAAGTTATGATTTATTATGTGAATTTATTATTTTTTGGTAACTCTATTAACTTTATCAAAATAGAGTAGACTAACATACAATCTTATTTTGTGCATGTGCTAAGTAAAAAATTCTCATCAAAACTGATTAAATTTATCGAAGTATTAAGAATTTTTTTTTGAAGTATCATGGGTATGGAAAACCCATAGGTACCCGATCACTTAACGGGTATGAGTATGGAGTGAAACTTCAACTCGTCATGGATATGGATATGAGTATGTGTTTGATTTACTTATAGTGAGTATGAGTATGGGACAGTAAAACCCGATGAATTTTCACCCATTACCATCCCTAGCGCCAACGCTGCGAGGTTCCGCCAACGATGGCAGCCCTTCCGTGGGGGCTGTGAGGATTCGGTGGCGGCGGCGGCACGGGCGCTGCGAGGAACGGCCAGCGGCGGCGGTTCCGAGTGTTTCCTTGGTCGTTTGGAATAAAAAAGCAAATAATCTTACTGCCCTACGGTGGCAACTTAAGTAAATATTTGATTAAGCTAGTCAATTACAATTATATCCTTCTAAATAAATGATTAGATTAAGATTATACTATTTGGCCTTAAAGTAATATAGTCCATCATAATGGGAGTCTAATTGATTCCCCGAGATCCAGGAGCGAGGTCATGTACCAGAAACTGACAATTGTAGAGGAAATGCATAGCAACTGCCAGTCATTTTTGTAGCGCTCTCGATCGCTTTGGTCACATGTAACCTGCGTTGTGTATTCCTAGAAACTGAGGCGGGCGGAGTCGCCGGCGCCGCGTCAACCACGCAACTGTCCTCGTCTCGCCGGCCATGTCACGCTTTAGATGCTACGTGTGCTTCCGCTTCTGGGCCGCCCCCTTCCTCGTCTCGTTGCGCCTTGTGCCGTTGCGCCCCAGGAATCTAAGATGGCGAGACGCCCCTAGCCTGCATCGATCCGTTCCATTGACTGACCGACGCAGCAGCGGCAGCAGGCACACCAGACAGCAACGGGTCGATTGTTCGTTTGGAAATATTAGGTTGATTTCTCCCGTCCGTCTATGTTCTCTCCGCGTCGTTATTCATCAGTGCAGTCGTGTGTGCCCTACCTAGCTGGTTCATGCATCTTCTGGCCAATGATCAGTTGCCCGCGGATAGGGTTTGGCAAGGGTTGCTGATTGGTTTATGTTATGCCCGTATAATCTGAAGCTCTTCGTGTAACTTATTATATGACAATAAAGAGAAATAAATAAATCACACTAGTACAAAAGATCTTGGGGGTTCTTTAATTTCTTCTTCTTCTTTGTTCCGTGATGCACACAATCCGTGTGACGATATGACACCGACGGCTGAAGAAAGCCGCGCACGGAAGATGAACCTGTCTTCACGAAAACGCAAGGTCAGGGTGTGTGCTCTTGTTCAGTAATGTTAATCTCCATTCGAGGTAAGCTGAAAGCAGCAGCGTCTCTAAAGAGGACTAGGATGTTTACTTGTCAGGTGGACGATCTTTCATTAATATTACAAGTCTCAGAGCACTAAAGTTCAAGTGACGTGTGAGTTGTAACTGAGCTGCCAACAAAGTCGTCCTCGTTCTAGACGGATGATGATCAGTTCATCGCCTGCGGAGAAGTTCTGGGCCGACCCGAGAGAAAGGCCGGTTGCTTGCAGGCGAGGCCTGGTGAGGGAGTCCAAGATAGTGGACTGAAGCTCCGCTGTAGCCCTTAACGTATGGGCCAAACGACCAGAAATGATGGCCCGATTGCTGAGCCATTATCTCTTGTTTCTTTTCCATTTGCTGGACCTAAAATGAGGTCCATCACGTCCTTCTTTTTGTTTGTTCTCTCGAAGAACGAAGAACAGCTCTTTTTTGAGCATGTGCTATTTTTTCGTTATTCACCATCCAAATATACACTTCCCTTATTCATCATCGACTTTATTAAAAATTTTGTCCCTTCTACATCATTTATGCTACATAGTTAGGATATGATAGCTATTAGTGGCACCAATTTTGTCAGTTTTTTTCTTCTAAATCATAGTGACTATTTTTACCTTTTCTTTACATAATAATGTAGGCCACATACATCAATATGAACTGAAGCCCTCAAATTAAACTGATATAACAAGATTGGAGGTGTGCAATCAGATTAAAAAGTGGCATCATAGTAATTGTATTATGTCTCATGGTCTATGTAGTAGTTAATTAAAAGAGGATTAAAAGAGAAGTTAATATAAAAATTAGGAGTGCTGAAGGGTCAAATCACCAATATTCTCTGATGTACATAGAAAGGGTAAAACAATTGAAGTCGATGGCGAATATGGAAAATGCAAATTTTGGCTGATGAATAAGAGAAAAGTATAATAAGTTTCAGTGGGCAATAAGAAATTTGCTCTTCTTTTCAGTAGTACACACGGCCAGTCTAGCCGGAGTTATTGCTAATGAAAGGGCCAACTACATGTACACCGTAAAGTACTACTCGAAAATAAGGCGGAAATAAGTAATTATCGCACTACAATAAAAACCTCTCATAGTGATACTTTGTTAGAGGTACTTTTCTAATATGCCTCTATATATGTTGTAGAGACATATTTTTACGGCACTTAAGAATTTGTCTCAAAAGTAGAAGCATAATTTGTGAAAATTTAGAAAATGAATGTGTCACATCGACAATAGAGGCATTATTTGAGGTATTTTACAAAGTTTCTTAAAATAAAAATTATAGAGACATTTTTGTGATATGTTCAAAATGTCTATACCTTGTATAGACATCTCTAGAGGCATCTTTTGCTTTTCTAGAGTTCCTATTTCATTAGTTTGTAGTACTTCATAAGAATAAACTCTGAAAATATACGTAATATGATGGGTAGGTGAGTTGGCTAGCAGCTTAATTATGACGAGGACTTTATTTGTGACTTTCTCTGTGAGTGTGCAGTGCAGAGGTCATCGTTTGGAAGAAGCTCGACGTACGGGGCAAAGGTCATCTAGTGGGAGGAATTCGTGGACTTGTGCCGGTGCAACTACAATCTGATGAGGTGTGTCGTTGCTTAATTAGGAAATGACGCCTGGAAGGTGGAAGCCGCCAAGGCTCACTCGGCTGCATATGTAACAGCGACGGATGGAACAATAATGGGAGAGGTACGTCCAAGAAGAAGGTTGGTCAACTTCTCTTAATTAACCACGCTGCACTTGGCCCTGATCTCGCCGTCGGTCCCGGTGAGCGGGCCGACGCTCCCCAGCCTGACCATGGCGTCGGCGAAGTCGGCGAAGAAGAGCTCGCTACTAGCGCTGTAGAGCAGCACGAGCACGTCCTGCAGCCCGCCGCCGAAGAGCTGCTGGTCGGAGTGCAGCAGGCCGCGGCGGGCGACGAGGTCGCGGTAGAATGCGTTGTCGAAGGCGAGCGGCGTCTGCTCGTCGAGCGGCGCCAGGTTGCCGTCGGTGGCGTCCGACGCGGCGGCGGAGCATGTGGCCCGGAGCCGCGCCGCGAACGCCGGGTCGATGTCGTCGTCGGCGTTGTCGGTGTAGATGCGGGCGCGGAAGTTGCGGCAGCGCGCGGCGCCGACGGTGTGCGCGCCGGAGAGCGCCGTGAGGTCGCGCGGGGTGAGGCCCTTGGCGGCGAAGGACGCGGCGAGGGTGGCCAGGTCGGAGCCCGGCCCGGGGAGGTCGCTGTTGGCCTGGGCCAGGCTCGCGGTGGTCGAGTCGCGCCGGCCCAGCGGGACGGCCCAGCTCGGCCCGCCGAGCTGCACGATGCCGTCACGTGCGGCGAGGGCGAGGATGTCGGCGCAGGAGACCGCGCCGGGGCAGGCGGCCTCGACGGCCGCCTTGATGTTATCGATGACGTCGTAGCCGCGGACGGAGTTGGCGTTCGGGGAGGCGGTTTTTTCGCCGATGAAGGTCCCGGGCACGTCGTCCAGAAGAATCGACGCGTCGCAGCCCTGCACATATACGCGCGTACCAAATGTCACCACGATCTCTGTCGAGCGCAGAGAACGAAGAGGCAGCGGAGAGAAGAAGAGGATCGATTATCCAATACCTGAACGAAGCAGTCGTGGAAGAAGAGCCTGACGAGGGAGGCGCCCATCCGGCGGTCGGCGGCGACGGCCCGGCCCACGCCAGAGCTCACGATGTCCTCCAACCCCGGGCAGCTCGAAGCGTAGAACGACGTGGCCAGCTGGCCGTCGGCGGCGGACGAGAGAAGGAAGCAGAGAGCGACGAGTAAGCAGCAATGGCCGGTTGTGCACGAAGGCATGGCTCACGTACGCGCGTGCGTGCGCTCACACTTACGGTTGCAAATATGATCAGGTCTCGTTGTTGCTTGTTCGACGTCTGCACAGGGCCCTATCTTATACTAGCTCTCGTCGTTGTTGCTTGCTCGGCGTCCGCATAGGGCCCCTATCTTATAAGCTCGGTGTCTTGCTAGTAGTAGAAACTCGCGCCAACTTTAAAAGGCTCAACCAACATGTATGCCGTAACGCGCGTCGAGATGGTGTTTAGAATGGCAGCTAGCAGTCAATTGAACCTGAAGACCGTAATGAATCCGTTGCGTGCGTCGGCGCAACACGCCACCGACGCGTGCGCACGAAAGACGAACGTAACAAGGAAGCGCAGCTGGACATAAGTGTAGGTTGGAGCTCGTCAGTCCATACTAGCATTTCAAGAATGTATGGAATGTCTCATTTTAATTTTATTACTAGAAATGGTACCCATTCTCAAATTAGAGATATTTTTGGGACTAGCATGCATGCAGCTGGCGTTCCATCAATCAGGTGTCCTTTTTGAGACACACGATCGATGAAAAGCAACAATTAGCAGTTAATAATTGTTGACCACGTTACAGGTGGTCCTGATCTGGCCGGCAGTCCCGGTGAGCACGCCGACGTTCCCCATGTTCTTCATGGCGGCGACGAAGTCGGCGAAGAAGCGGGTCTGGTTGGCGCTGTACAGCTGCACGAGCGCGTCCTGCGACCCGCCGCCGTAGAGCTCCTGGTCGGAGTGCAGGAGGCCCTTCTTCTTGAGCAGGTTGGCGTAGAATGCGTTGTCGAAGCTGTTCTGCGTGGCGACGTCGAGCGGCGCCAGGTTGGAGTCGCCGGAGCCCTGCGTGGACGGGCAGCCGCCCTGCCGCAGCCTCGCGAACTGGGTGTTGATGTTGGCGTCGTTGTAGATGCGGTCGCGGAAGGTGAAGCACTGCGCGAAGCCGAAGGTGTGGGCCCCCGAGAGCGCCGTCATGTCCGTCGCGCTCAGGCCCTTGTTGCTGAACGCCGTTATGAGGTTGCTTAGGCTTAGCGTTGGCGCCGGGAGGTCGCTGTTCGCTTGGCTCTGGCTCGCCGTCGTCGAGTCGCGACGGCCCAGCGGGACCTCCCAGGTTGGGCCGCCGAGCTGCAATCAGCATCCGCGGGTGTGTTAGGTGTCCATGTGGAGAAGTGCTGAAGTACTCGAATAGTTTCATGTTTATGTAAGCTCATGATGACTTAATAGGAATCATGGTTGAATAATGCACGTACAAGGAAGGTGCCGTCCCTGGCGGCGAGGGCGACGATGTCGGCGCAGGAGACGACGCCGGAGCAGTTGGCCTCGACGGCTGCCTTGATCTGGTCGATGACGTCGTAGCCGCGGACCGAGTTCTTGTTCGGGATGGCGTTCTTCTCGCTGCTGATCCCGGGCGCGTCGTCCAGAAGAATCGAGGCGTCGCAGCCCTGTATACGAAATTAAATTAAGTGTCACCGTGGCAGATTGGCGTATATATAATCTTTGGAAGCCGATTACTTTCTTTGGTTTCTAATTGATCACTGCACGACTATATTTCTTCTTCGTTTCTATTTGAGTGTCCAAACAGTTCTGGTTCTTAAATGTTTCATTTCAAAACGGCCGTGTTGGCAACAGTGCGGCGAAGGAAAGGAGCATAGAGGAAGGATCATCATTACGTACCTGGACGAAGCAGTCGTGGAAGAAGAGCCGGACGAGTGACGCGCCCATCCGGGGATCGGCGGCCACGGCGCTACTCACGACGGAGCGCACGATGGACTCAACACCCGGGCAGGTCGTGGCGTAGAACGACGTCGAGAGCTGCCCGTGGGCAGCGGACGACGAGAGAAGCACGAAAAGCGAAAGGAACAAGCAACGAGGCGAAGACGCCATTTGTGACACACAGCTGCGAGTCTATAGCTGGATCGACTCTAGTCTCGGCGTGATCCTTGCTATTGGCACGACGACCTAAGGTGTCCTATTTATACTGCTCTTGCGTTGCATGCATGCGTACACGGAAATGGGTACTAGCTTCGACTTGGCTTCTCCCCCCATGTGGAATATCTACATCAGGGAGAAGTTGTACGATACTGAGCAAATTGTTCTTGTTTTGTAGTCCCATCCTGAATTCCTGTATCCGCCGCTGGCAAACGTGCAACAACGACCATTTGCCGGCCGGCCGCGTCGCGTCCATATTATTGATTATTCTCTCTCGAGTCTCGACTGATACCCTTTTTTTGGTAATGATTTTTTTCTTGCTTATATCCGTTATAGTCGAATCTCACCAAAGTTCATGGTTTATACGAGGCCCGATCACTTTCGTGCCCAAGGTGCGCATTAGAGCATCTTCAGTGAGGCTCCTATTTAGGTTTTTACTCTATTTTTTAAATGTTCATTTTAAAAAAACTAACTCCAATATAATGAAGCTTCTACTTGGGTTTCAATTTTGCATGAGTTCCCATTTTGCATGTGCTCTAAAATTCCTCATTCTATGCCCTAAGTTTTGGAGTCTCCTGTCCTCTTTCAAACATGAGTTCCACTATTTTTATTTTTATTTTCTCCTTTTTAATTCTTCTCTATCCTTTCTCTTCTCCCTCTTTTGCACTCGATTGTTGGGGGATAGCCATATGCTCATATGTATCATAGTCTAGAAACCCCATTTGTTGCATAAAAGAGTCCCAATCTAGAGGTGTAGAGACCTCTCGGTAAAATCCGAGGATATATTTGTAATATTCAACCCCATCAGTGGAATAAATATCAACTCACTCCACTCCCTCTATAAATAGAGGGGTAGGACTTGAGGGAGATGATCTTTGACCATTTGCTCACTTGCCTCCTTCCTCTCTCACTCCCTCTCATCTCTCATGTTCGGAGGTTAACATCCCCAACACTGACACCGGTGCCACCTCCCTCCCTCCCCTGCCACTGGCCAGGTGTGCCGCCTCCCTCCCCTAACCGTCGTCCCAGCTGCCCTCACCCTCCACCGTCCAGATCTACGACACGAGCGGGCACATGCGGGCGGCCACATGTCATGGCCAACAGGAGGTAGAAGGCGCACGACGAGTAGTTCACCGCCGTGAAGCTCCCCGCTCCACCTCCTTCTTCCCGACCGGTCATGTAGCCGCCTGCCTTCCTACGTCCCGGTCATGCCGCCGCCTTGATCCCTCCTGGCTGGTCGCGCCTCTACCTGACGGTGGCCCTCTCCTCCGACCTCCCTCTCCTCATCGATGCGGAGCCATGGTCACCGCCTGCGGCATGTTGCTGCTGCTTGGTTTGTATAATGACGAGTGGGTCCCATATGTCGGCGGGAAATAAGGGTAAGATACTGGCAGTGCTGTTGGAGTTGACAGAAAATTTTACATGCTCAAATATTTAGGCCGACCTTCAAAAAGAGAAGTAGGAGACTTGTTTTTCATGTTTTACTGGAGATGCTCTTAGTGTCTGAAAAGGCAATGATGGACTCGTGATGAGCTATGATGGTTACGAGAGTCGAACGGTGGTAATGTGCCATCGTAGCTCATCAGTCATCACGAAGCAGCAAACACGCATTATTAACGTAGCCATGCGGCGCGTAGGGTAGATCGGTTGCCGCATGTGCTCACAACATGCACGAAGAACCAACGCGATTATCTACACAGGTCGACCAGGTTGGACGTGTTTGCGAAATATGTTCGCCACCTACGTGGTCAACGATTATCGTAGACGCTACGAGGGCGTTGACCTTGGAAAACCATGCAATGAATATTAGTAGCTAGCGCGTCACACCTCAGCAACAACAACACATCCACATGCTGCACAGCCCTTGGAATAGCTGGAACCGAATGAATTATGAACGTTTATTGTAAGATAAGGTTCACTTCAACGATAGTTTAATTTGTTTTTACCCCTTTATTAATTTAATCCGACCATTTTACACCTTAAATAAATATTTTAATCCTGATTTGTTAATATGGATCAGAATTAGGTTAGGATTGTCATCTCAACCTCACATGAGTATATTCATTGTGGCAAAGAAACCAACGAGACACATAATCCCATCCTTGCTAGCTTCATCTTGTCTTGTGCCATCTCGTCTTCGTTCCCTTCATATATACATCTCTGGAGGTGCTCGGCCACAACATAAGTGTGATGCTGAAAAGACATCCCAACTTATTAATCTTGATCCACATCATCAAATTGAGAATAAAATACTAATTAGGGGTGTATAATGATCTGATTTACACAACAATAAAAATGGCCTATAGCGGCGGTTGGAAAGGCGCTGTAGCGGCGGGCAGGCCACCCCGCCGCTACGTAAACGTAGCTACAAATATACGTTTGTAGCGACGGGTGGTCTGTCGCCTAAATAAACCGTCGCTACAGACACATTATTAGCAGCGGTTGAAGATGTCAACCGCCGCTATTGTTAGCCATTAGTAGCAGCGGTTGACATCATCAACAGCCGCTACTGTTGACTATTAATAGCGGCGGTTGACAACATCAACCGCAGCTACTTGTTATTTTTCAAAAAAAAAATAAAATTTAACAAATATACAGAAATCACAGATTCTGTATACACAGAAATTTATAAATCTTATCATAGATATTTACAACATCTTATCATAGGTATTTACAATCTCATCACAGATATTTACATCTCATCATAGAATATATACAATATTATCATTAAAATATTCAATCGAGCTTACAAAATGTTTTATATGAACCCTAATGCATAGTCATTATCTTTTTTGACACATTAGGCTCATATGTGCTCTTGAACCAGCCTACTCACAAAGGGACCTATATTTTATTGCTAGTTTACTATTTGAGTCAAAGCACTTCCCTTCTGAACTAATTACCTCTCTCAACATAAAACGACAAAGAGAAGCTACAACTAGATACATGACATTTGTACTCAAGTGAACGCGTGATTCAGGAATTATACCCTTTTTGATCGTGTCATTTCTTTTCATCTTTGCAGTCCATTCTCTCTTTGACCTTGTGGCTTTCTATGTCACATGAGCAGAGTCCTCAATGATATGGTCCAGGTAAAGTAAAATGGACATAAACAAAATTAACTTACCTCTTGTTGAGACTCCTCATTGATATGATCCAGGTAAGTTGAAGTGCCAGCCGAGAACACACAAGTGTAGTAATCACAATGCACACTTCCTCGTATTTGCTTATTGCACTATAAAGTAGAGAACATAAGTTCATTACACCTATGATAATTATATGAATGGATAGTACGATAAGAACATGTATGAGATACATATAAGTCTTACCCAAAACTTATGACAGAAGTACATCTTCTTTTTCCTTGTAGGATGACATGCCCCACCGGCTACGACATAGTTCTGGTAAGCACTGCGCAATCGACAAAAGCTTATCAGTAGATGATATTAACATCATCAAACCATACACACGTAGACCAATTTCTTACCGATCTATGACTTCTAGAATGTCGTCGTATAAGTTCTTGTCGTAGTCCTGGCTGTCGAGCGATAGAAGGTACCCTCTTTCGGAAATATCAACAGACAAATCCAATGATCGCTACAACAATGCTTGTTGTCAATAAGTTAATTACGATTGGATTTAATTTTAACATAGGATATATGACGAAGGCAGTAGTTATCCAACTTACTTGAAGTTGTAAGGGACCATAATGCACTCTCTATCTTGCCACCTTATGAAGCAGTCATACAAGTAATTTGCAACATAAGTCCTTACTTCTGTTGTCAAGATCGTCTTCATTTCAGCAAGCTCTATCGGTGTCTTGTCCGGATATTTTTTTGGATTTACCGTTGGATTGATCGAGCTTTGGTTGATCCGGCTTGGGTTGACGTAGGTCACCCTCCAATCTTTTCTATTGGTCTCCTTTCTTTGGAAAAAGGAGTTCATACTACAAAAAAAGCATAAGATCATATATAGAATTATGCTTGAAATACGAAGTAGATCGAACACGACACTTATATGCACCACAAGGTGATGAAGATGACATCCATCTAGTCTAGACGAAACATCGAGTGAACATCCTCCCAAAAAAGGTATAAGATTTGTTCGTCATCTTCATTGAACACCTCTTTTGGAATCCTACAAGTGATTTTGGTGACCCCTTCCTTCGACGCCATCATGTACCAGTCGTGCAATTTCCGGATCTTCTACGATAGATTCTTGTACATGTTATTTGATATAAGGGGTTTACCGAGTATAAATTTTGGGTAGTCCACATCATCCGTAGGATTCTCCAAAATTTGATCATCGTACGATAATACATCCCGAGGATCATGAGTTTTATCATATTTGTGGTAGTGTTAGCAAATAAGAGGGATAAAACAAACCAAATGGTCATCGGACTTCGACCATATTTAGATAAAGTGGTGGACTTTATCCTTTATTGTATCACTTTGACCCAAATCCCTATTGTAAAGATAATATTCTATCTGTTTCTATTTTGCTGTCATTTCGACAAGAAAGTCGGTTGCCCTGCTAATATATTTACTCAGTCGTCTTTTAGCATAATCCATTAAAGGCCCGCCAATCGTAAACAAAGTTATTTGCAACCAAGTTGCGACAGAGAATGGCTGAGTTTATCAGCGAGATTATGGACATAAATGTTCACTTGGTAATAACTTCCTATCTACTGTTTCACCATTATATCTTCTGTGGGCTGGCATTGAGCTCTAACCAGGCTTAACATAACCGGGGTTAACCGACTAACCGGTCCGAGCCAGTTATCCCGGCCGCCCGGTTAACCCTGATTTAGATTTATTGTCTTTGAAAATTTAAAAAATTTTAAATCGAATATTTTGTAAAAAAAACTAGAAGAATCATAAAGATTTATGGTGAAGAAATGGAATCAAAATTATGAGTTTTGATAGAGGGAAAAATTATGTAAAGAAAATAAAGGAAAACAAAATATAAAATCAAACCTTATCCGCTCATCGAGGCCACATCGCTGCTTCTTCCTCCGTCCTGCCCGTGTTTGCCTCACTCTCCGAGCTGCCTCCAACGCCTTGCCGTTGATCTATGTCGTGGAGCCGTCGGGCGTCCTTTTGTCCGCCGGATGCGTGGAGGTGAACGGCTAGCCGACCGGCCAGCCCGGTTAGCCGGACAGGGAAGTCGATTAACCGACCGAGCGAGCCGGTTAGCCGCTGCTGGTGGCGGGCGTCGACTCCCCCGGCTAGCTGGCGGCGCGAGCGGTTAGCCGGCCTGGGAGGTCTGTTAACCGGGAGGAAGGACCGGTTAACCGCCGGCGGCGTCCGGTTAGCCGCGCACAGAGGTAAATTTTGGTTTTTTTCTTTTTTTTTTCAGGTAATTTAGAGAGAAAATTTAGGTAGGCAATATGGTAGGTAATTTAGATAGCCATGTATAGCTTAGCCTTTGAAACATGGATAATTTAGAAAAAAAATATACTAAATATCTAGCATATTATAATTTATTGTAATGTTAAAGTAACAAATTACATGATACTCGTGTCCATAGGTATGAGTGCAATTATTTGAATGCTATATATCCAACAACTATATTTGTAGAAACCATTATATAATTATTTATGTACAACTATATGTCGATGTTTTGTATAGCACAATATAGTTGTGGTATGTTATATGAAGTCAATGTATTGTGTATTAGTGCTTAATATTGTGCTCAATATTTAAGGAATGTATGTCTAAATTTTTTCCCTATTTTTCAGATCAATTTTCTATTTTTTTTCCATAGGCCGAGTTGGTGACTACTATAACTGGTTAACCGGCCTAATCGACCGGTTAACCGGTATAACCGACCGGTTAACTGGTCCCCAACCGTGTGCCACCAAAATCAAATTTTGTCCGACTAACCGGTTGGTTATACCGGTTAACCGGTTAGCCGGTGAACCGTACTCAGCCGGTTATACCAGTTCCAACGGTTATGCCAACCTTGGCTCTAACATAAGGAGGCAATTTTTATACATGGCTCACAGCCTCAGAGAGGCCAACGATCCGCTTTCAACCCACAGCCCATAAACAAATTCATTCAAACCTCTAGGTAACATATGAACCACTGAAACTAGATTTGAATCAATGTAACAGGAACAACAGAGATAATAGAAACAGTGAAGAAAAGCAAACTGAGTGCCCAGCTGGTTAGGCTATTTATGGTGTCACCAGTCCATCCGAGTTCGAGTTCCTGACCCAGCATGGGAGATGTATTTTATTTTATTCTTTTAATGATAGTCGATATCTCTTTCAATAACAAGACATCTATGATGATTTCAAAATATAAGTGAATATTCACCTCTATAACACAAACCCTACACCTAAGAGCATATCTAAAAAACCGGGTCATGTGATGTAGAGAAATAATTAGAGAAAGGGGCAATTGCATGATTGCTCTTGTTTTGAACCCAACTATGAATTTATCCCTGTTATTTCAACTTTGCATGATTGCTCCTGTTTTTTGAAATTGAATGGTCTGTTTGCGCCTCCATAATGGTTTCTTATAGCTAGCGTTTAGAGGGTTCATGTCAGATGTAAAAGATAAATTATAGGAAAGAGAAGAAATGTAACTATATAGCAGCACGACCCAAACGTTGCTTTATCGATGAGGTCGGCGCCTCCTGTGCGGTTTTGTGGGTCAGCTAGATCGAGTGTTGCGCTCCTCTGCTTTCCTCCCAATCGCTCTTCTGGTCTCACCCTCCCGCGATGAACAATGCCTGAATCCACCTCCAAATCTCCCCAATCTGCCCAACTCTCAACGTTGTTTGGCAGGTGGGCGCATCAGCAGCCCCGCTGAACCCGACCGAGCCACAACAGGTGCTCCGACGCACCGCCTGGGCCCTGTCGTTGTCCCCCATACCATGGTTGAGGCCCTGTTGTGAGCAAGCGCCGGCAAGCGCATGGCGACGGATGAGACCTTGGGCTTGGGTGGTGGTGATGGCCGTCGCGAGCGGGCATGCAACATCGTGGTTCGACACCTTGTGGCGGCGCAGGAGGATTCAAGCCATGGGATGGCAGATGGGGTGAGGTCATGAGGATTGGGTTGAGTTAGGAAGAAGATAAGAACAAATAAAAAATTCTGACATGAGGACCATAATTTGTTCTTGGGTAGTGTGCTAAAGTAGAGGATTTTCTTGTTAATCTATTCAGCTTAACTACAAATATAGGCAAGCAAACCGTTGTAGATGCTCTGATTCACACTTCTGTTAGACAAGAAAAAGCAATCAAAATTAACTGGATTAAAAGAAAAAAAATAAAAGAAGCTGAAAAGGACAATATGACTTCAATGACCATCCTGCCTCTGTTCTCCTTTCTCGTGACTAACAGCATCTCTAGTGGGGCATGTAAAATTAGGCTCATAAATCCTATTTTACAATCCTACTTATAAAATTTAGGAGGTTAATTTTGGAACAAACTTCAGTGGGAGTCCCTATATAGGCTCCTATTATATGGAGGACCCGCTTGTTAGTAAACAAATATAGTCTCTTCTCCCCCAATTCAATCAGACAGCTATAGTGGTCGCCGCCGACCCTGCTCCCTGCCGCCGCTGGCGCCGCCGCCTTGCTCCCCGTCACCGCCCGAATTGCTGCCCCTGCTTCCCACCGGCACGCTGGCGCCGCCGCTTTGCTCCCCGTCGCTACCTCAATTGCCGCCCGGCCCTGGTGCCACCCAAGCCCGGCCCCAACACCCACAACACTGCCGCCCGAGCCTGGCCCCGGCACCCACCGCTGCTCGAGCTACTCCAACCCGTTGCTGCCTTCACCCGGATCCTCGCCCGCGCAAGACCTCACATCACCCGCTGTGTCACCAGCGCCCCGCCCGTGCCGCCGCGGCCGCCCGACAGCCAAGGATGGCGGCGGTCATGGTGACTAGGGATCTTGGAGATGCTCGCGGCCGCCGCGCCTGCTCTGGACCTCCCAGTCGCGGCCACTCGTGCTTGCGCCGCCACGCTTGCTCTCGCGCCCGACCCACGTCGTTGTGCCTGCTGGTGAATCCGCCCGAGGTTCTCCTGCTTAGTAGCTCAACACGAGGCGGGGAGGGAGGTAGCTGGACTTGTCGCGGAAGGTAGGGAGGTCCAGCGAGGGAGGGCGGTGGCTGGGCTCGCCTCGGAAGGGAGGGAGGCGGAGAGGTCCGACATTGGTGCAAGATAGAGGATGAAAAGAGAGAGAGAAGAGAGGAAAAAGGAAAGAAAAAGTGTAAATTCCTTCAGTGCCATTGAAAACTTCTTCGATCCCTTAAACGCCATCGCAAAAATTTTAATTCTGTCAATGCCAGTTTTCTTAAACTTTTTTGGCGTCAATGCCATTATTGTTTATTTTACAATAATAAAAACTTAACAGAGCAACAAACTGATTTTGTTTCTGTTTTACGGAACCGGGTCATACGGGGCGTCACCCCGTACTCCTCGTTTCTGTTGTTGGCCGAGGTCAACAATAACAGAAAACTAACACCTATACCATACAAAATTTTATTGATCATATAAGAAAAAAATAAAGAAAAAACAGTTATTACAAAATGGTTATAGCATGGAATATGGAGGAAAGTTTTCTATAGCAACTCTTTCTAGGTCTCTTCCATTTGTTTAAAATAAATAGGAGCAACTCTTTCTAACGAGTTACATGTCTTAGTAGTCGTTGCAGATGTAAGGTTCATGATTAGCATCAAACAAAGACGGAGATTTTTGTATACTGCATTATCTACCCAACTGGGTCACCGTTCATATAATAAGCCACAAGCGGTAATGTATAATTAAGCCAAACATTCTCCAGGCTGTAGCAGTGGACATATATATAGAACCTTAGTTGTACAAAACTGCAACTGTGAGCAGTTCTTGTGCTTTTAATGTATATCAACTACATATTGTCAACACCACCAGTGGTTCAAAAACAAACATTTACCAAGTTTTGCTAACCGCGCTCGATCACATTCGCAGCATGCAGACACGGTAACGGGTCAGGATACATACATGTATATATGCGTGTTGCCAGCACATACTCTTTTCTTTTTTTTGCTGGCCGTGTATTGCCAACCAAATAAAGTATGGTCGTCGTACATGAATGCACGATGGGTATTTTTTTGTCAAATTATCATTTTTAGAACTACAAATATATCATTCTTTTTAATACATTACCAAAATAATTGGTGGTCAAATATTCATTTTGGAGAATATGTTGTTACCAGTAGTGCATGCATATAAGCTCTAACATGTCATCATGCTTTCTACGCTTGTTTTGTTTCGTCCAAGACCATATTTGCCGAGTGCTCCATGTACTTATAAAATCTATATATTTAGCCAAAGGAATCACACGTTCGGAGGTTTGATTGACATGAAATTTTGATTATTAAGACACGGCAGTATACTATAGCCAAAGGAATGATATCTGTGACACCCCTGGTGTCATGAAGTTTCAAGAACCAACTCTTAGAACCCTCATCACCTTCATAGGTGCATGGAACAAAAATTTGAACTGAATGGGGTCAAATTTGAATTTAAATCAAACAATTTGAATCACATTTGCACTACAAGTCCTAAAACTAGATAGAACTTACCCTCACCGAAAATATATGTTGAAGGGCTTGATCAATTAGAATTTTGAGGAATTTCTCAGATTTTTATTCCATTATATAGTGCCCCGAATAAATACCCAAAAGGTCAAAAACTAGCACTCTTTGAAAATTTCATATTCAAATTCAAATGTAATGTGATCAGTACTAGCATTTTTATAAAATCAAGCACAATATGTGGATCCTGCCATATTTTTGGTTCGCTTTGGTCGGTACCAAATTAATTACCATAAAAATATCAAATACAACCGGCTGTCGGATTTGGCAAATAAATGAAAAAGAAAAATCCCCGTGGGACTCACCCGTCAGCGACCCAAACAAACACAACCCTGATGCCGCCCAGTCTCCCGCCTGCCCGTACGCCGCGTGGGCGCCGTCGGCTGGGCAACGGCCGTTGCCGCGGATCGACACCCCACTCGGCCTCCTGACATCTTCCTTGGCCCCCCCCCCTCCCGATCGGAAGCGCCCTTCATTTTCCCTCTCTCCCATTCTCTTTGCTCTCCTTCACCCAAAGCCGCCCCCATTGCCGCTCGAAGCAGAGCTCTGCTCCGCCAACGCCCCCCCCCCCCCACTCGACCACCTCACCGCGGCTTCTGGAGCCCTCCCTGACGCCCTGGTGCTTCTCGCGAGACCACTCGCCTTCTCCGACTCCGAGCCGCCGGCAATCGATGACATCTTCCTCGCCTCCGACCACCGCTCCATCACGTCGCGCAAGCGCTCCGGTGAGCCCCCAATCAATTCCCCTCACATGCACGACCGCCCAGACCCGGCGCATCGCCTCGACCTCACTCGGCTCACCCCCGTGCAGTATCTCCCCGGAGCTTAGTCGCCACCCACCGACGTCCGCCGCTGTGGTTCTTCCTCACCGAAATCCCGCTCTGGTGAGCCATCTCCTTCCTCCTCGCACGCCGCGCACCCGCACCCACTCCCTTTGTCGCCTCTGCGCAAATGCGGCTTCCTCCGCCACCGCGGCTGGCCGCCGCTCCCGTGCCGCTGCGCTCGCCGGCAAGCGCCGCCGCTCGTGCGTGCGCTCAGCTCGGCCTGGCCGAGCTAGCCACTGGGCCGCACAAAGCCTTGGGCCATGAGCATTTGCTCGGGCCAGATCTGGCCTGAGGCCATCCCCCCCCTCGCGCGCATCTGGTTGGGCCGCAGCAGTTTCGGCCCGTGAGCGTTAAATTGATTTTTCTCGATTTATTAGATCCAGGAAATTACCAAGGATGTAAAAAATGCACAGTTAAATATTTACTGCAAATTTAAGGACAAAGTAAATTTTGTTGATCTTCTCTGGGCATGTACTATTTAAGAAAAACACTAAATCCCTCTGCATGTTAGTATTTTTATCCACACTAAATCAAATGACAAAAACACTAATAAATTTATTTATAAATATATGTGTCTTGTAAATTCTTGATACTTGGTATAAAATCATGTATTGATTTGTTGGACCTTCCTGTAAAAGCACAACTCCTAGTTCTCTGTAGTTTAGTCATAATTAGTTATTTAATCCTTTATCTTGTTTTAAATATTTAAAATCACTGACTCATTGCATGTAAGTGAAACTTGGCCAACAATTCACTCCTGACATGTTTTATTTACTGTAAATTGCCCACATGCAAGTGACCTTCAGAACCATGCTAAAATATTATTTTCATGTAAAAACCCGATAACTCCATAAATCTTATAAAGGCTGGATAGCATTTTAGCGAACGACACTCCCGTTCACTTCTACCTGCAATATCGTGGCATTAACGTATTTGTTCGAGAAGTGCCATGAATCTTCTCTCATGCGCATCATTGCATTACATCTTGTAGATCACGAGCTGAACCACGTTGAGGCAGGACATGAGCAGGAGCCAGAAGGACCAGGTGGTGACTCCGCTAACCACGAACCCACTCAAGACAAGCCCCGGTGCATCTCACCAAGTTTTAACCTTTTTACTTTGTCACTAGTTAAGGATGTAGGCTTGTCTGTGTAGTAAGTTTATAGGAGTTGTTTGAAAAACTAACATTGCAGTAGGTCTCCTTTTTCCCGATATTTAGCCTCAGGACGGTAGTCGCTTTGCTTAATTTAGGATGACTATTCATCGAGTGGTATGGAGACCACTCGTAGACTGAAAATATTATCACTAGGAAATAATTTCGGATGAAGGAAAGTGGGGATGGGATCACAATGAAGACCGAACGGGTAACTAGGTGGAAAGGGAAGGACAACTTGTCTTCAAGGAGGTAGCTCCATCCGAGTCACCTAAGGCTACGCCTCGTGTCCGGTCCATGGGATCAAGTTTGAACGTACTGTTTGCATGCTGGAGTTATGGGTCCAGTAAACTGAAGTAGCTACGACTATCGTTTGATCGGAAGATACACTACTCCTTGAGGCGGAACTGGAGATGAGAGAAGGGAGGAATCTACCTACGGATGGCTGTACGGGACGCATCGCATGGGGGACCCTTCTCGGGGGAGCCAGGCTCGGAAGACCCTGCGGTATCGTATGCGAAAAGTTGCCCTATGCAGCTTACAGGAAGCGCGTATGGGTCGTGCAAGCAGGTTGCTTCTGCAGGATGTAAATCGATTTGAGTCTCTGCCCCTCACAGTAACGAGTACCACTTGATAACTCCGTCGAAACAGTGTTGGAAGCCATTAATATGATGAATGGGTTCAATAATACTGTATAGAAATTATTATTAATTGCATTACAACCATGATTGTTGTAGTCATAATGCAAACTAAATTCAATATTTAGTGTGTCAACTTATCTTGCTGCTAAAACTTAAAAACTAAGGATTTACTCTTAGACTGGCTTTTTGACAATATAAACCCTACCCTTAGCTTGTGCATGTCTAGGAGTCGGCTGTAGATGACCATTTTATCAGGTCAGTCTTGCTGAGTACATTAATTACTCAGGACGTAGCTCTATATGATTTTCAGATGATCAGGGTAGAGACTGCCACTACGGTGGGAGATTCCACGGGGAAGACTAGTGTTCTGACTGCTGGAATATTGAGTGGGAGCCCTGCACCAATGATGATGAGGAGTAGGCTTGTGTGCGCTGGCACGGTGTCAAAGACATGACACCGATCAAGGTCGGCTACTACTAATGTGTATCGTCGTGAGAGGACGATTGTATCTTACTTATTCTGTCAGACCTTTTAATCACTATTCACTTTCGCACTTTAAAAACTCTGGTTTGTAATTTAAATTCAGATTTATGTAAATCTATGTATCCTATCTATGTTCTTATTATAACTATTATTTCGTCATGTGTTATATTATTGGACGTCACAACGCGTGTCATCACCCAAAAAAGATACTGGAACGGAATCGTCTCCATGGTAAGACGGTTCTGTTACAATATCTGCACTGGTAGCCTACGGCAACACATGTAGGAAAGACTACACGCCTAGACTTTCCTGTTTTGTTCTCTTACGAATTCACATCCAAATAATAAATGGAAAACATAAACAATAATACGGAAGGAACCAATACATATATGTTTCGGACGACTCGATCCTCTCCTATGCCATACGAGTTGCTATAAGTTATAGTTATATACTATGTAATATAAACTGGGGACTTGTCCTTTGTGGGGATTTGTTAGGCTATATATCAATAGTTATTATGATTTGGCAAACGTCAAATTGCTGGTCCAAATTTATTTAACTTTTGAGAATTGTTAGGAAATGTTTTATGATTAACATGGATGCATCAGAAGTAGCCTCCACTTATAGTAAAAATATAAGATTATTAAGTTATAAGAGTGCTAGTGGCCACAGACAAGGACAGATATATTAATTTGTCCTCCAAATCAACTATAAATATAGGGCACCATGGAGACCTCGTTCCCAAGGAAGGCAGTTTTCCGGGACTAGTGGCAGTTAACTGAGAGAGCAACTGTGACCGTGAGCTAGCTCACCATGGGTTCGTCGTCCATGACCAGCCATTGCTTCGTCGTTGTCACACTCTCCCTTCTCTATGTCACCACCACCTACGGGCAGCTATCGCAAAACTTCTACGCCGAAAACTGCCCGGTACTGGAAAGGATCGTTCAAACCGAGGTTTCTGGTGCCCTGTCCGCCGAAAAGCGGATGGGAGCTTCCCTCCTCCGGCTCTTCTTCCACGACTGCTTTGTTCAAGTACATACCGATAAGCGATCGATCCTCTAGTTTCTGCTTTCTGATCTTCGTACCTCTCTTTTAGCCTTAGCCTTGTTAATTTACTCCCTGTGATTTTAAATTATGGAGGTCGGCTAGTGCAAAATTTACATAACAATTTACTGTAAAACCGAAGGGTGTAACCTTCTCCAGTTCAAATATATGTGCTGGTTCAGATTTTAAACTGTGTCATAGCTATATCGATTATTGTACTTGTGCAGGGCTGCGACGGCTCTGTTCTTCTCAACGACGCGCCCGACAGCGAGAGGGACGCCGACGCCAACGCCAACTCCCTACGTGGCTTCGATGTCATCGACGCCATTAAGACAAAGGTCGAGACCAACTGCCCCGGCGTCGTCTCCTGCGCCGACATACTCGCCCTAGCCACAAGGGAAGCCGTTGTCGAGGTACACTATACTATACACTTGCATACCATAAACGCATATATATACATATATACTATATAGGAGTAGATAAAATACTGTATAGATAGATAGATGTTGTCTGATCCCAAGCCGCGCGTACGTGTATTTTGATCGTGTTGCAGCTCGGCGGACCCAGCTGGACGCTGTTGCTCGGCCGGCGCGATTCGACGACGTCGAGTAAGAAGCTGGCGGAGGACAACCTCCCTGGGCCCAGTTCTAGCCTGGACGGGCTCGTCACGGCGTTTGCCAACAAAGGCTTCACCCCGACTGAGCTGGTGGCGCTCTCCGGCGCGCACACCATCGGCATGGCGAAGTGTGAGTTCGCCGACGAGGGCCAGGTGCGGCCGGAGTGCAACCTTGACTCCCTCGCCATGACAGCACTCGACTTGCAGACGCCCGAGGTGTTCGACAACACGTACTACGACGACTTGATGAGGAACCAAGGCCTGCTGCACTCGGACAATGTGCTCATCACGGACAGCATACTCAACTCCCTCGTGAGTACCTACAACTCCAACCCGGCACTCTTCAACGCTGACTTCTCCGCCGCCATGAACAAGTTGTCGGAGGTCGGCCTGCTCACCGGAGATGAAGGACAGATCAGGCTCAACTGCAACAAGGTCAACGTCAACTGAATGTTTCGGTTGATGATCGGTAATTAATAATGTGAGTGCGATGGGTGTGATGTGTGCGCACGTGTTTTTTCTTTTTCATTTTTCGACAGGAAACACTCTTTAATTTTCTTCACACTTTCTAATTAGTTTTCAGTCACCTGGGATCATATTTTCTATATATATCACTCTAAATCTCTACACCTTAATAAGAGAGGTGCGGTCATCTAGCACTAAATTTTTGTGTCCGCGGAAAGTGTATGCATCGCATCGCCTGAAGTCTTCGTTTTTCGTTTGCAACTCGTTTTTGTATTCGACACTGAATCCTTACCTATATACGACTCTGTTAAACACGAGAAAGATACAAAGTCCAGTTCAGAATCGAGTCTGTTACGTAGGTAGAATCCGTCCTATTTGATAAAGAAAATATAATTCAAGAAAAGAAAGAAATTCAGTTTTAACACTTTTACTGCTATGAGATCCTGAAAGTTACACATGCCGGCTTCTTGTTTTGATGGAGGGGAATGATGGAAGAGATGAATAGTAATCCGTTTTACTTGTTTATGAGAGTGGATGTACTTTACTGTTAATGAATCAGAGCTTGTATCCTCCATCAATGGCGGACGGGAGAGGTTGCTGGAGGAAGAAGAAGCGTTAGAAAAAAAAAACTGACATATTCGTTTCAGTGGGCTAAGTGGGCTGGAGTTGGATAGACCAAATATATATTTGTAGCTCAGTTTAAGTTTTTTTCCTTTTCTTTTACAAACTACTTTATAGGAATGATCTATATTTTGCTCTTTAGCAGCACAATACAATTCAGATTATATTAGACAGTTTCAAAAACATTTTAGGCATAATTATATTTTGTTCTAATAACTTTATATGAAGCAAATATATCCCTATATCTTTTTTCATTCTTTGGAGGGTACGATGGTGAAAGATATTTATATGTGGCACTCCTCTTTGCCATCTTCGTCGAGGATAGTTTACGAGACTATCTTTTTTTCCTGTCCATATCTAATTAGATACCTTATCGGTCAGGGTGTACTCATCAAAATGTTGTTTGTTCCTAGACCCTAGCCAACGTCTGTGACACCTTCTTAGAGCATCGTCGGAACGTTTGCCACTGTCGCGTGCCCTACCCAGTTCACGGAACACTCAATTATACGAGTTGTATTCAAAATCAAGTATAAAAAATTATGCATTCAAATCCAGTGTGTTTTATCGCCACAAGATTTTCTTTCCTCTCTCTTCACAAAATTTTTTCTGGAGAAATTTACTTTGAATAATGTGTACAATGAGACATCAACAAAAACTATCATAAAGTAAAGAGTAAATTTCACAAAACTACAGGTTTTGTGTCAAAACTATCACAAAATTATAGATTTAAAGAGTTGTATCACAAAAGTACAGATTTAGTGCACCCTTTATCGTAAAAATACAGATTGAACAAGTGTTATTGCAAGACTACATATTTAGTGTCCGTGTGAATCACAAAACTACAGATTTTACAAAGTTAAAACCTGTAGTTTTATGATAAATTGACTCCTTAAATCTGTAGTTTTATGATACATCTTGTTAAATTTATAGTTTTGTGATGCAAAGGTGCACTAAATCTGTAGTTTTGTGATACATCTTTTTAAACCTGTAGTTTTGTGATAGTTTTGTTATAAAACCTGTAGTTTTGGGAAATTTACTTGGAAAGTAAATGAAGTACTCGATCAAAAACAATGGACAGACAAATACTGTCTTGCTTCAACAATTATTGGAACTCAACAGGATAGTTCAAAATAGATACTAACAAGAATTATAGTTCTTTAAATAATTTAATATTTTTTACTTAGAAAATTATTTTTCAAGATATTATTGACAATATCATCTACCTTATTTATGAACTTATACTTTAATAATGAGGTATGCAAACCAGTCTTGAATGGTTCGATCTCTTATCAATGACAAGGAACAACAATAGTTTGATAACGAAACATATTTTGCATACATAAATAAGTTCGTTTTTAAAACCCGTAGCAACGCACAAACAATTTGCTAGTCTTTAATATATTACTGCTGGTGTTTATTCTACATGTTATAATATCATATTTGTTTTTTTCAATTAACTGAAATTTTGCATTTGGCTCCGTTACATTGTTGAAACAATGACAATGTACCGCTGGAACCATCAAAATATATTGTTGCAATAATGAAAGTATACTGTTAAAACAATTAATTCTTAGGTGGAACATTTTTGCTCTTTCAGAGAACTTTTTTTTTTGACACAAGTGAATGACAATTTTAAATAGTTGGATCAATATCCAATAACTAAGAAAGTAACTCAAATATTACCAAAATTACAGTCACCTAAAATTTAGAACGCAATATATGTTACCTAGAGGTGTGAATGAATACTAAACTGTTTTTCTTTTTGGGCTGAAAAGAAAGGGTCATTGGCCCCTCTAAGGCTACGGATGTCAACGGGTACCCGTTACCCGTTATCCGGCGGATAAAAACCCTATTAGGGGACGGGGATGGGTCAATTTTTTACCCCGCAGGGAGGGAAGATAACGAGCAAAATAATGTCCTCACCAGGTATGCAGATGCGGGTATGGGATTGCATCCCCCATCCTGTTTCCCCGCACACCCGCTAACACAATGGACTTCATGAATCTAGCCCAGTAGGCCCAGAAAATATAGAAATCCCACCTCTCGCCGCAGGCCCAGTAGGACCACAAAGCCGAAAAACTAATCCTAGTCTCCCCGCCCCTCCTCTCCTCATTTCTCACGCAGTCGCTGCCCGTGGCCCATTGTTCCTCACGGAGCCGTTGCTCCCCACCGCTCTTCATGCAGCCACCGCTCTTTCCACTTTTGTCTTTCTAGTGCAAATCCCATAAGTAGAAAGAAAGCGGTAGTTTGAAGTGAGCCGCGCTCTCCCTCGGAGGTTACTAGGCAGATCTCAAGGTAGAAGTCCCCTATTTCCTTTCCTATTCGTCCTTCCCCCGATAAGCCTATGCTGGTGCTCACGCGTCGGCTTAACATCATCCTCGAGAAAGATTCGATGCATGCAGACTGTAGGGCTGATACCCTTCATATCATCTATAGAATATCCTATGACAGCTCGATATCAACGAAGAATTTCAAGAAGACGGTCAATCTCAAAGATGCGGCTCCTCTTTGTTCTACTACCTTCATCCTTGGGTGAAGCCGGTTGGCTCACCAAACAAGAGGCCTACTGTTAAATCATGGTGCAATAGTCTTCTTCACGGAGCTCCTCTCCATTCTTCAGAGTAATATCACGCAATGTGTCCAGAATCTAGGCGTGACAGGCGTGGGCCTTCAAAATGCTGATATCTCGAATCCCTATCTTATTAGAATGGGGTGGCTTTACTGAAGACTCCTCGCCACAGCCGCCTTTCCTCGCAGCAGCCGTCGCTCCTCACGCTGTCTCCACTCCCCGCCGCTCTTCACTCCTCACGTAGCCGCCGCTCTTCCCCGACCGACGCGCGCAATGGCCGGTGGCATCTCCTCCCTCCCCAGAAGGTGTGCGCGGTGGCCGGTGACTTCTCCTCCCCTCGGACCCGGCAGGCGCGCGGATTCCCCGTCGGGTACCCGCTCCTCGCGTGGGGGTGGGTGTGAGAAAAATCTATCCCCGCAAGCCGGGACGGGGACGGGAACGGGGATGGGGACGGGGTCTCCTACCCGCGGAAAATTTCCCCATTGCCATCCCTATCTAAGGCTGTGAGCCATGTATAAAAGTTGCCTCCTTCTGTCTGCTAATAAAAGAATCAATGTCGGAGGCGCACCCACCCACCGCCTCCTCTTCCGCCGTCGATGGCCGCGCTGAAAAGAAAGGGTCATTGGCCCCTCTAAGGCTACGGATGTCAATGGGTATCCGTTACCCATTACCCGGCGGATAAAAATCCTATTAGGAGACGGGGATGGGTCAATTTTTCACCCCGCAGGAAGGGAGGATAACGAGCAAAATAATGCCTCACCAGGTATGCAGATGCGGGTATGGGATTGCATCCCCCATCCCGTTTCCCCGCACACCCGCTAACACAATGGACTTCGTGAATCTAGCCCAGCAGGCCCAGAAAATATAGAAATCCCACCTCTCGCCATAGGCCCAGTAGGACCACAAATCCAAAAACCTAACCCTAGTCTCCCCGCCCCTCCTCTCCTCATTTCTCACACAGCCGCTGCTCGTGGCCCATTGTTCCTCATGGAGCCATTGCTCCCCACCGCTCTTCACGCAGCCACCGCTCCTCGCCACAGCCGCCGTTCCTCGCAGCAGCAGCCGCTCCTCAAGCAGCCTCCGCTCCCTGCCGCTCTTCACTCCTCCGCTCTTCCCCGACCGATGCGTGCGGTGGCTGGTGGCATCTCCTCCCTCCCCGGAAGGTGCGCGCGGTGGCCGGTGACTTCTCCTCCCCTCGGACCCGGCAGACGCGCGGATTCCCCGTCAGTTACCCACTCCCCGCGTGGGGGCAGGTGTGGGAAAAATCTATCCCCGCAAGCCGGGACGGGGACGGGAACGGGGATGGGGACGGGGTCTCCTGCCCGCGGAAAATTTTCCCGTTGCCATCCCTATCTAAGGTTGTGAGCCATGTATAAAAGTTGCCTCCTTCTGTCTGCTAATAAAAGAATCAATGTCGGTGGCGCACCCACCCACCGCCTCCTCTTCCGCCGTTGATGGCCGCGCTGTTCCGTCATGTCATCCCTCTTATCCCGCCCACCATCACCGCACCCGGCGGTGTCGTCGCCGCCTTGCCGCCCGCCCACACACTGCCACCCAACGCTGACCGACCTTCCTCCATTTTCTATATCCAACGGGAGGAGCATGAAACTCCGGGTACAAATCCTACATGGCTAAAGAGTCTCGGACTAACGATGAGGACGACAGCACGAACGACGACGAGCGGCGTCGACGTCGGGAGGTGGAAGATGAACAATGAGAACGAAGGACGTCAGCATTGGCGAGAAACAACTTCGCTTCGTGTATGCGAGTGCGATCCGTTCCGCAACGGGACGTGCCTGAGTGGGCTCTTGCTGAGCCGGGGCGGGTGGCCCGGGATGCCTAGCTATATTGTCTACTGAGGCCTAGAGGGTTGGTCATAATGTCGGACACAGGCCTTAGTGCACAGTGGGCCCATAGTAGCAATGCCAACGGAACGTATTTTATTTGTCGCCCTCAAAAGATAAAAGAAAAGTTTCCTCTCCGAAAATGAAAAAAAAAAGAGTTCGACAGTGTGTACAGCACATCCATTAATGAAAAAAAAAACAGTTGCTTTCTAAATGGTTTGATCAAACGGACACATTTTAGTTGACCTTCTTGCAGTCGAGCCTGATCTGCCCGTTTCCTCCGGTCAGCACGCCGATCTTGGACAACCTCTCCATCGCGGCGGCGAAGTCGCTGGCGAAGATCCCCGGCTTGGTGCCGTACTTCTTCACGAGGGAGTTGAGTGTGCTGTCCGTGACGAGCACATTGTCCGAGTGCAGCAGGCCCTTCTTCTTCACCAGGTTCTCATAATACTTATTGTCGAACGCCTCGGGCGTCTGCAAGTCGAGCGCCGTCATGTCGGAGCTCAGCTGCAGCAGCGGCAGCGGCAGCGGCGGGCAGCCCGCCCGACCCTCCTGCCCGTCGTCGGCGAAGGCGCACCGCGCCTTGCCGATGGTGTGCGCGCCGGAGAGCGCCACCAGCTCGTTCGGGGTGAGGCCCTTCTTCCCGAACGCCCCGATGAGGCCGGTGAGGTTGAACCGGGGGCCCGGGAGGTCGCTCTCCGCCTGCGCCTTGCTCGCCGTCGTCGAGTCGCGCCGGCCGAGCAGCAGCGTCCATGTCGGGCCGCCGAGCTGCGACACGATCAGAATACGTGGTTTGGGATCAGACATCATCTATCTATACATACATATATGTATGTATGTAAAAGTATAGCTACACTTTTAGTGTACCTGGACTACGGCTTGCCGTGTGGCGAGGGCGATGACGTCGGCGCAGGAGACGACGCCGGAGCAGTTGGCCTCGACGGCAGCCTTGATGTTGTCGATGACGTCGTAGCCGCGGACGGAGTTCACGTTCGGGGAGGCGGTTTTCTCGCCGATGAATAAGGTCTCGGGCACGTCGTCCAGAAGAATGGATGCGTCGCAGCCCTGCACACGCGTTACCAGATGTCACCGTGATCTGTCGAGTGCAGAGAACGAAGAGGCAGCGGAGTGAAGAGAAGAGGATTACTCAGTACCTGAACGAAGCAGTCGTGGAAGAAGAGCCGGAGGAGGGAGGCGCCCATCCGCTTCTCGGCCGACAGGGCACGAGAAACCTCTCTTTGGATGATTCCGTCCAATGCCGGGCATGTTCCCGCGTAGAAGTTCTCCGAGAGCTGCCCGTAGGCGGCGGTGACGGAGAGAAGGAAGAACGCCACAATGAAGAAGCAATGGTTGCTCATGATGGACGAAGCCATGGCGACAACTCTCACAATCACAGTTGTTGTCTCAGGTAACTGCTAAGTCCTGGGAACGAGGACGAGGTGTCTGTATATACGATGGTACCCTCCTATTTATAGCTTCATTTCTTCTGTTGCATATATGGTTTTTTGTGACGACAAATATGCCTCTCCCACGTGGTCAGACCATGTGGAAAGAGATACGATGGAGATACTGAGCTTCATTTCCTAATATATAAGTGATTCTGTCCTGAACTCTTGGGTTGCGTCGTAAGGTACAACTACAAGCAGTTTGCAATATTATTAGTACTATATACTAATCTTTTTGTCACTGAATGTCTGCACCTTATCAACCGATTTGATCGTGCCGTTGGAGAATTTACTTTCCCAACATGTGTTATATACTCCTACATGAACGCACGACTTAAGTTTTCGGACAATAATGACGTTTTGTTGCGAAGACAGATATTGCCGGGCAGTAACTTCAAATTCCATGGCACGCAAAAGAAATCAACATTTTTTTTAGATTAGAAATATCGAAAGTTGACGCTCCTCACAAAGCACCATTGGGGTTTTGGCCAAGCACACATCGTGCATTCATTTACGACCGTACTTTATTTGGTTGTGACAACACACGACAAGCAAAAAAAAAAAAATGCATGTGCTGGCAACGCGCATCCTTGAACGTGTTGGCATGTTGCAATGGCTGGAGCGATCGAGCGTGATTAACCAAACTCTCGTCGGCAAACTTTTGTTTTTGGAACCCACGGTTTGGCGTTGACCACAACTGATAAATACTAAGCTAGTATATCTGTCCTGTGTCCACTACTACAACCAGGACAAGCTCTTATGCGATACCATAAATATACAAGGATCGGGTTGACGACAACTTAGTTATACATTGTCCGGCTTATTATATCAGATGATGACCCAGTTGGCTATGTAATGCGTTACATATAATTCTTCCTCTTCTTTTGATAGCATAACTTCTCATTGCAGAATTATAGTTTCTTCAGTTATTTATGGTCGAAACTACAAAAAAATTGACTTAGAACAAACCTAAGTTGACTTATACTAGGGAGCATGAATAGTAGTAGCTTACAATTTGGGCATGAATGGTTGTCAACCCATTACTGATCATTTTCTTATTTTTCGTTTAGCTTATAATTTGTCCTTTAGGTTAAAGTTTTACAAAGTTGTAGATGATAACATCGTTTTCGCATTCATAATTTCTCACAACTTTTGGTGCATTTTATAGTGCAAACCTTGCGTTTGTTACACTGTAGCACCCGAAGTTGTTTTTTACTTGTCCTCTAACCTTACAGACAAAAACAAACGGTAAATTTAGTGAACACTTTTGTTGGCCTATGTTTTATCAGGAATTTAGCTCTTTTTTTCTTACCTTGTAACCCATGATACTTATATGTATCTTTTCAATGCAAAGGCTAAAATCTATATACTACCTACCTATTAATTTAGCTGCGGTCCTCTCTTCATGCCCCCTGGCTCGATCGATCATGTGGCCTCGGTCTCGTAGGAAACGTGGAGTTTGCCGACACATTTTCGTGTCCATTGACTCCCGGGTGGAGTCCATCGTATCCCAACATGACTTTAGCTCCATCGTATCACGAGTCCGTCATATCACAATAGGATTTTTGTATTTCTTTTATACTTTGTATTATCAATTTGGCAATCAGATTTTTGTGTCTACCCGTTCTTCTTTCGGCCTGCCTCTTGATTGATCGATAGATCGCCAGCCATTAGCCATTGACGTGAAGCTCATGCTAGCACTGGTGTCGACGAGATCATGATCGGGCTAGAACAAGTTCCGTTCCACTATCTTCATCATGATCTGCAGTCGTCCTTCAAGTTTCAGATCGAACTACTGTGTAGATCTCTAGGAACGCTGTCCTTGCCACGATTGCCAGCCATTAGCCATTGACATGAAGCTCGTGCTAGCGCTGGCGTCGACGAGATCAGGATCGGGCTGGCATAAATTCCGTTCCACTATCTTCTTCGTGATCTGCAGCTTCTCTCAAAGTTTCATATCGAACTACTGTGTAGATCTTTAGGAACACTGTCCTTGTCACTCTCAGCGTATACAAGTGCAAGGAACGTCGAGCACCCGATATGTTTCTACGTCCAGAAGTTCAGCATAAGCGTCATCGACTAATCACGGTGTGTCCACAATGAACTTGGTGACATGGTTAATAGCACTAGCCCAACTTGCTACTAGTGATTCTAAGAAGAATAAAGGAAAGAAATATTTTAGAGATCGATTTGCACAAATAACTATATTTTTTAAAGGGTAGCAACGCACGGGCACTCGCTAGTATCAATATATTCTTGCTTCTAAAGAAGTGGACACCTTTATAATTTGCTCTTCGTACGCTATATAGACGTATCACGGTCAAAGCCACTAGCACATCTATTATATATACCATTAACAACTTGAATAATACTGACAACACAAAGTTCACTCGTGAAACAAATTTTTGACACGCATGTCGACAAGTTAACACGAACACAATTGGATTGAACAATCGTAGAGCTTGGGCACTTGTGACACTTGATCCCAAAGGCTACACAAACACAGGTGAACTTGCTTGTGATCAAGTTCTTATTCGCCGATGCATGGTTGGCGACCTTTGTGGCCAACCAAACGGCACATACGTCAACATCGCACCTTAAGTAACAACACGTATGAAGGCGCGTTCTTGCAGAGTTGCAAATTCGCGGGTGTCATAACAGCATGATGCCGAACAGCCGAAGCAGCAATCAGCTACTAGCTGTTGACCACCCTGCAGTTGGCCCTGATCTGGCCGGCAGATCCCGTGAGCGGCCCGATGTTCCCCATCTTGATCATCGCCGTCACGAAGTCGGCGGCGAAGAGCGCCGGGTTGGTGCTGTACTGCTGCACCAGCGCGTCCTGCGACCCGCCATTGAAGAGCTCCTGGTCGGAGTGCAGCAGACCGCGCTGGGAGAGCAGGTTGCCATAGTATGCGTTGTCGAAGACGAGCTGCGTCTGCGCGTCGAGCGGCGCCAGGTTGGTGTCGCCGGAGCCCGGCGCCACCGGGCAGTTGGCCCGCCGCAGCGTCGCGAACGCCGCGTCGACGTTGGTGTCGTTGTAGATGTGGTCCCGGAAGTTGAGGCACTGCGAGAAGCCGATGGTGTGGGCCCCGGAGAGCGCCGTCAGGTCTTGCGCGTTCAGGCCCTTGTTGCCGAACGCCGTGATGAGCCCGCTCAGGCTCAGCGTCGGCGCCGGGAGGTCGTTGTTCGCGTCGGTCAGGCTCGCCGTCGTCGAGTCGCGCCGGCCAAGGGGCACCGCCCAGGATGGTCCACCGAGCTGTGACCAGCAATAGGAATGCACGTGTGTTAAACTGTTAATATACATATTTGTACATGCAACACACAGTACTAGTATGTATATGCATATGTTTGTGTATAGTACAGTGTACCAGGAAGGCGCCGTCCCGAGCAGCGAGGGCGACGATATCGGCGCAGGAGACGACGCCGGGGCAGACGGCCTCGACGTTCGTCTTGATCTGGTCGATGACCTCGAATCCGCGGACAGAGCCCGCGTTCGGGGCGGCAGTCTTCTCGCCTATGAAGCTGCCCACGTCATCCAAGAGAACCGAACCATCGCAACCCTGAGAACCACGTGTGAATTGCGCTATCGTACATTTAACAAATCTGTGCATATGGGAAGTCCGCGCTTTGAAAGGTAATAATTACTTGAACGAAGCAGTCATGGAAGAAGAGCCTGAGAAGGGAGGCGCCCATCCTGCGCTCGGCGGCTAGTGCCTGAGTCATGGTGGAGCGCACGAGGAGCTCCAGCGTCGGGCAGCTCGTCGCGTAGAACGTCGGGGTGAGCTGCCCGCACGCCACCGAGCTGAGGAGGGAGAACACAAGCAGGCAATGCCAGACCCTGAAGCTGGAAGCCATAGCCCAAAGCCTCAGTAATCAACTTCTTTAATTGATACCACAGGAAGACCTACTAGCTAGGTAGGTCAGTAGCTTGCTCGCTTCGGCTTCACTGAGACTGCCGCAATGCTGCTTCTTATTTATAGTGCCCATGAAAGGTTGCATGCATGCAACAGGGCAACCGTTGATGATGTTAGTTGAGTCAAAGTTAGGCCGATAGATGTGGAAAAATAGGACATGTTCTACGGCCTTTCTCTAGTGTTTTGACAAAGATCACTCAACGGCACAGACGCCAAAACCTTGTCATTTGAGTAAGGCTCGAAAACAAAAAACCTTGTCATTTGAGTAAGGCTCGAAAACAAAGAGCGTATCATATTCGATGAACGTGCACATAAAGAAGTTAGAGTGCGCCTTTGTCCTTATGTTAGATATGGTGGTCAGAGACGGCTCCTTCGAATCAAATTGGATTAATAACTTGCTTCGTTGTCAATAGGCGTGTGTGTGTAATATTACTTCTTGTATTTTAGGGTCCATGAGATGAGGACGTGCATGGACCTGAGATGGGAGAGGCGTGAATTGTAACATTTGCAACCGAGGCACCGAGCGAGCAAACAATTAAGGAGATAAATGATTATCAATATCCACGCGCGCACGTCAGTGACCTCTTGAGATTCTTGATGCCGGGGAAATAAAGAAAGGAAGGAACGAATGAAGGAGATCAGTGAGGATGATCATTGATCAAAGTATCAAATATCCATGCGCTTGCGTCGAGTACTTCAATTGAAAACGTGGCATGCATGATAACTGAAGCCGATATGCACTTGTTCCGTCATGGTCGACAGGGTACAGTAGTCCACGCCCAATAATTGGTAGCTAGCTAGAGAGTCAGAGATGCAACATTGCAACTGTTATATACTCCTACTTGTACCGCACAGTGCGTCAGCTCCTACTCACTGTTTGTTTTGTTTTGGTCCGATCCTCTGTCGCCACATCACTGACTATTCTTCTGTTCGCTTGTATGTATGGCCGTATGCAGACTTCTGCATGCCTGCTAAGTGCTAATTCACTGTAAACTAATGTTTTCATAAATTTTGCTATGTACCCCTAGACCTATGGTGTGTATCTTGGCCGGCCGGATGGCTCTTGTTGTTTGAGCTGATCAAAACGGCCGGATGCATTGCTTCGTCTTTTTCCAAGCCACACGGCCCTTAATTGTTTGCGCGGGGGTAGCTTTCGTTCCAGCTGGGGTTCATGTCCTATACCACGTCATTAGCCTCACGTCACACAGTATATATTTGGCAGCACACACCATATCACCAACGTTGAATAATCCCTGTACATGCACGTGTTGCTTTCAAGATTCAAGACTGATTGCAATGTTACTGCATCTGTCAAAAGAAAATAACTTTGCTGGTATTCGATCAACTTGATACAATTTTTTCGTTATATATTCGGTCAAGTTTTAACCAGAATATCCAGGAAGAGAAATTCTACTTTACTCGCTTTAAATATGGTCGAAGTCCATATAATTGTTGAACTACCATTTGGTTTGGTTTACCCCTATTATTCATTAAATTAGACTATTTTACGCTTTAGTCAGTATTCTAATAACAATTTGAAGACATGGAATAGGATTAAGGTGAGATTGTCCCTCTTAGCCTCACACATGTGTTGTCCGAATGGAAAATGAATTAACATAACACACATACCCATCCTTGGTCCGACCTCGACATTTGTACCTTTTCTTTTCCTATGCCATCTTCCCTTCCCGTATGAGTGACCCTGCGCTAGGATCTTGTGCTCACCGACAAGCCCACACTCCTCTTCCCTAGTTGAGGTTATGTGGCCCATTGATTCCTTTGTCACTTCGCACAAAAGATGCGTGAAGGTTGCGAGGTTAATTCTAGTTTAATATTGGCTCATGTCAGTAAATTGAGATTAAAATACCGATTAAAGATATAAAATAATCTATTTTAACAAATAATAGAGGTGAAACTAACAAAATAATAGTTAAGAGGGTTATCTAGACTTCAGACATGCGTAGAGGTAGTAAAGGGGGCTTTGTCCTTAACTCTTTATCAGTTTATAGAGCCACGGAATCATGACAAGAAAAATCATCCACAGCCTTAAAATCACAAATTTCCTTTTTAATAATCATAAGTCAGTGGCCAGCTTGAGAGTGTGGATGAATATGTTGCCAATTAACAATATGTGATTAAAGGTAGAAAATTATGTTGTAGGCCCAAAAGAAAAAGATGGTTAAGACACGCATGCATATAGTGTCAGAAACATCTATACATACATAATAACCAATTATTTCTGTTGTGATAATGTTTGTCATAAGTCATAATCTAATAATGCAATACATTTGAAACTTCAAATACATTTTGTAGGAGTATATTCAACAAAGTTCTCCTTTTGCTCCTAAGTTATTTGCCCCGTTGCTTCACTACTGTGTCCGCTTTGTTTTGCTGCCCAACCCAATTTTAGTTTGCTTAAAACACGAAATGATCAGCTCGTATCAGCATTTTGTGTGGCATAATGGAGTGTAGAAAAATCGGCGTGAACACTAAATAACATATATATGGTTTGCATAATGCATCTTAAACACAAGCTGATATAGCTGAACCAAGCCCTGAAGCCCACCACATGATCCAACCGGGCTGTTCTTGACTATATTGGGAAGACCAAAATTTTGCCCCATCCATATTGGTCGCTTGGGGCTTTCGTAAAAATAAAAAAAAGCTTGTGCTTTCATTGGGCCTGGGTTATTTATTCTGCACAAGGCCTGAATGAATCGAAAGCGACAAGTTGTTTCACCTTTCTTTGAACAATTTTTCTAGTATCAATACTTTTTTAAAAAAATAAACACAGTATAAACACATACATTAAAACATGCATGAGTACTCATCCCTATTAGATTTAAGATTGACTGGATGTCAGCATCCAATGAAAAAATAACTAATTGTAAATGTAATAATCATGTCAAGTCTGAGACTTGAACTCGAGTGGGTTGTCTCACCAGAAATAACCTAACGAACCATCTTAGTTATGCTTAGTTTGCCTTGAAACTATAACTTTATATTTATATATTCCAATTTTCAGTGTTGGAACTATGAAGGCATTTTGCATATATTTTTTTCTAGGAAAGTACGACATTCGACAACAGAGAGTGCCTTCGGAAGTTACCAAAAGTGTCCTTTCATAATTTTTGGAACTTTGACTTTTCATATCTTCTAATTTTTCTTTGTTTGAAGCCATGAAGTTCTATCTGCACGGTTTTTTATGAAAACTCTACTCCATCCGTCCTAAAATATTTGACACTTTAGTCAACTCTATTTGTCTTAAAATACTTGTTATTCTCACTTTTTAATGCAACTTTCTCTATTTCCAATACATCTCTATCTTTCTTTTCCTTATTTTCTGTGCACGTATATTTTACACTTCTTCTTAATTCATGTACCCGGAGCTAAAACATCAACTATTTTAAGATGGAGGGAGTATTATACTGCATATTAGTACAGAGTGTGCCTGTGGAAGTTACCAAAAGTGTCCGGATAACTGAGGTACTGTATATGCTGCAATGCTCGTGTAACACATCAATGCGAACATCTGATGTTCTTATTGTCCAATCCCATGCAAGGTTAGCTACCTTTGTAACCAACCGAAGTTGTAGTACCAAACAACATATCTATATGTGTATAGGGGTTCTTGTACATGTATATCATGTATATATTGCTGTTGTGTTGATGAAAGCAACATGGACGAATCAGCTGCTGTTGACCACCCTGCAGTTGGCCCTGACCTGGCCGGCGCTTCCGGTGAGCGGACCAATGTTCCCCATCTTAATCATGGCGGCGGCGAAGTCGGAGGCGAAGAGCGCCGGGTTGGCGCTGTACTGCCGCACGAGCGCGTCCTGCGACCCGCCGTTGAAGAGCTCCTGGTCGGAGTGCAGCAGGCCGCGGCGGACCAGCAGGTTGCGGTAGTACGCGTTGTCGAAGACGAACTGCGTCTGCGCGTCGAGCGGCGCCAGGTTGGTGTCGCCGGAGCCCGGCGCCGCCGGGCACGCGCGGCGGCGCAGCGTCGCGAACGCCGCATCGACGTCGGTGTCGTTGTAGATGTGGTCCCGGAAGTTCTGGCACTGCGAGAACCCGATGGTGTGGGCCCCGGACAGCGCCGTCATGTCGCGCGCGCTCAGGCCCTTGTTCCCGAACGCCGAGATGAGCGCGGCGAGGCTGGACGTCGGCGCGGGAAGGTCGTTGTTGGCCTGGCTCTGGCTCGCCGTCGTCGAGTCGCGCCGGCCCAGCGGCACGGCCCAGTTTGGCCCACCGAGCTGTAATATCATATGTACGTGGTCAGCGAGTGCACGTCACTGTAATAATTGTACAGATTTTCTGTATGTACCAGGAATGTACTGTCCCGTGCGGCGAGGGCGACGATGTCGGCGCAGGATACGACGCCGGGGCAGATGAGCTCGACGGTGGCCTTGATCTGGTCGATGACGTCGAAGCCGCGAACGGAGTTGACGTTGGGGCCCGCGCCCTTCTCTCCGACGAAGCTGCCCACGTCGTCCAGAAGAATCGAGCCGTCGCAGCCCTGTACAAAGAGCAAATAATGTCTCCACGCTTGTTAGCACAGGCACAGTACGTAGTTGAAATCAAATCAGCTGTGCACAGGGAATAATCCTTAGTTATGTCTGGTCAAGTTTTAATCAAATAAAAATTACCTGGACGAAGCAGTCGTGGAAGAAGAGCCTGACGAGGGAGGCGCCCATCCGTCGCTCGGCGACGAGCGCCCTGATCACGGTGGCTCGCACGATGAGCTCCAGCGTCGGGCAGCTCGTCGCGTAGAACGTGGACGAGAGCTGCCCGGACACCGCCGAAGCGAGCAGGGAGAAGGCAAGCAAGCAATGCCAGGTCCGGAACGACGCCATGGCCAAACCTCTCACACCTTTACTCAGGTGAAATATTTCCAACTATAATCTCACCAGAGGATCAGAGGACCACACTAGCAAGCTCAACTGGCTTGCTTAACTCTGACTGACAACACAAGCTGCCTGCTGTACTTTATAGTGCCCCTAATGCTGCATGCATGCAAAAGTGTGCCTCTCCGTGCGGGTACTAGAGTCAAAGTTAGGCCATTGGGGCGTGGAAAATCCGGGACAGAGTTCTACGACCTTTCTCCCCGCGGTTGACAAGGCAAATAAAAGACACAGGCGCCAAAAAAAAAGCCCTGGTTGTTTGTGCACTGCTCACTGCTAGCAAACAGAGTGCGCGCCCTACCTCCAGATAAACTAGTTCAAGTGCCGCTTGTCTTTACGGGTAGAGATCGCACTCAGACAGCTGTCCCATATTAAGTCCGGCGTCCCATGCGGCCGTGCCTTGGTGTGAACCGATTTGTTTTTTCGAAAGGCAAATGTGAACTCTGGTTTTCAAAGCTATCGTATTTGCGATCATGCGTGGAGCCATCATGTGTGTGTGTCCTACATTTTAATTCGACGGTGATGAGGCACGATCGAGAGAGGGGATCGATGTGTAAGCAGGCGTGGTCACGCGATAAGAACGGATTTAGAGTGGTGTAAGTGCGCACTAGTTTCTGATAATGATCAGCTGACCGACAGTATCAGTCTGTGGCTCAGAAGAAGAAGCCAGGCCCAGGCCCCAGCCAATGCCAACGACGACAGCCACCGTCGGTTTAATATAAAGACAACAACTACACATGGCTGGCTAACTGGCCAAAAAATTGCATAGCTCAACGTCGTGCGACCTCGTCATGGATCCAGCGCTTGGTGTGTGTTTCCTGACCGCCACTTGCATGTGATCCAGCCCCCGTAATCAGTGCAGTTATTGCTGCATGAACGCCCAACTAAACCCTTGAAATTTTAGGCGCGAGTCGGTTGATGAGTCAAGTGATGTCAACTGGTGATGAGCTTGACAGGAACAAGCGAATATTACATGCATGGACAACTGCACATGCGCACAACGCGAAACGAGCAAGACCAAACACCACACATGCAGCTAAACCGGCCGGTCTTGTTTCAGTCTGAACTAGTGAGCTCTGAAGACGAGGCGTTACATTACATAACGGAACTGAAGAATCTGCACTCTGAAGTCATTGTGCAGGCGCGCGGTGTCCGAGCTGCCGGCGGTACAGTTTGTAGCCCAAGTGGTACGCGAAGAATCTGCACTCTGAAGTACAGTACTAGCTTGGAAGTTTGAGAGAGATCCAGTACCGCTGATGCGCATACGTATACTTGCAGGTCCTACTCGGTTCCGATTGTCTCGTTCCCCGTCTTTTCTACCAGTCATCGGCTATAGCTAGAACAGAATTTTGGCTGCTGCGCGGAGAGCGGGCATCGATCTCGGCCCGCCGCCAACGAACGCTGTTTTAGTTGGTTTTTCTTTTTCCCAGTTGATTGCTTGGTGCCAACTGCCAAGGTCCATGACCGGCCGGCCGGGATGACAACGGGTAGGCAGGGAGTCGTGTCTCGTTGCAAACTTATTATTGCTTCGTCACTTTCCCAGCGGCTGTCACCGAGAGAGCGCTAGCTGAGGGAGTTAGCTCTCGTTCCAGCTGGGGGATCATGTCCGTTACTCCCTCCGTCCCAGTATAAGTGTCGTTCTCGTTTTCTGAGGGTCAAATGCTTTTAACTTTGACCAATTATATATATATATATATATATTAATATTTATAATATATAATTAGTATCATTAGATAGATCGTTAAATTTATTTTTATAAAAAACTTATTTATATATACAAATATTATTAATATTTTTTCTAAATATAGTCAATTAGATAGTATCATTAATATGATTAGTATCATTAGAGAGAGAGCTAGCTGAGGGAGGTAGCTCTCGTTCCAGCTGGGGGATCATGTCCGGTAGCATGTATACTCCGCCTCTCGTCACACATTTATTTTGTTCCACGTTTCCTTTCTTATGTCCAATGTCATACATCATTTGGCCACGTGCACTGTTTCCCGCTTTAGTGGTATGCTCACAAACCAATTGGCCGTCTGAGATACAAAGTCCAGCTAGATTTTGAATTATATATCGTCTGCTTGCATGGTCTGGACTGGACCTTTTTTATCTGCAGTGATTGGTAGATGCATGGTAACGACTCTGTTTTTTCTTTTTCTCAGATCTGTGTTCCGCCCTTATCCTGAGCCGTCCATTGTTTACATCCAAGACTGCACTAACGCAAGCGATAATTCACAGCAAAAATGTGAGAAACAAATAAATAAATCAAGTATGTACTAGTTCTAGTTATCACAGAAACCGGAATCGGCCTGATGGGCTAATGATGAATCACAAGAACCCGTGCACGCATTGATCTCCCCTTGGCCCGACTTGGCCCATGTAGTCGTCACTCTGTTAAACGGGCCAGCACCTAGGCTATCATCTACAAAAGGACTATGAGTCGTTTCTTTAAAAGGAGGCTCCTCCCTCCTCTCCTTTGCCTCCCGCCGTCGCCGCCGATCTTTTTCTAGGGCTTTTCTAGTTGTTCCTCCGCGAACATGTAGATGCATAGAGAATCAATTGTTTTCCAAACCATTCGTCTTTGGATTAGTATGTTTATTTGTTTTTCTGTGATTGCTTTTTGTAGCTTGGTGATTGTTCAGTTTGGCGTGATCGTAGATACTGATTCATCACGTTCTTTTCTGTTCGCTCTTCGGAGTTTTTTTATATATATGGGACGTTTGTAGCTATAAGCCGAGCACTATATTTCCCTCTGGCATATTGTTCCTTGTGCTTGGAGGATTGCAGTGGTGCTCGGATATGAATCATGGAGTTTGTCAGGCTTCTCGTGCTCCCCTGTGGGCTTGGAGTTTGGAATACTCTCCAACATCGATTACCTACTTGTTTAAATTCTGAGCAGCAATTTTTTCGACAGATCTTGCTGAAGTAATTTTATAAAACAAGTTAATGACTATTTTGATGAAATAACTGAAATGGTTCATATCAGTCCCATGAGAAAAAAACTCATGCTCCATTTCAGTTGTGTCAGTTTGCGACATTATTACAGTGCCATCTACTTGTTGGTCAGATGCGAGTCAAACAAATATAACAGTGCATCATTCACCTTAACTACCAAACAAATAATGAGTTCGCATAAATCTTTTGGTTAGTGCTAGACAGAGTTGGTAGATGATAGTTATCGGGAGCATACTGCCTCTTCGGCGATGCTGTTACAGGCGCACTATGCTTGATCAGATCCTCGTGAAATCGTGACCATATCTGAATGATTGTTCACGCATTCTTCTACTTGTAAAGCTTGTCTGCTGGGTTTACGAGAGGAAGTAGTAGTGGAAATACAGTTGACCCATTACTCGGAATTACTGATCACGTTCTGCACGCCCGTCGGCATTCTGTTTGACGAAGTTCGTGCAGACTTTGTTTGCTTAACGAAGAAATCCGTGTATCTGAGGTTTTTGTGGAAATATGAAAGACTGCTTGCCCCTTTCATAATCCCCACGTTGATTTTGTCGGGCTCCTAGTGGTAGTATTATAGTATACAAGAAGCAGAGTAGCATTTCAGTGCCGAACTCTAGTGAATTCTGGCTTTTTTTTTTCCTCCCCACTTTTCGTTGGTTTTGTAGCTCCCTTTTTTGGTGTTCCGTGTGCACAGCTACTCCAAAAGGCGATGTGCTACCCAACGGTCTTGCCGCAGAATATACTATATGTGAGCACATTTGGTGCTAACCAGTTTTAGAGATTGGGTTCCATTTGAACTCTGAAGAAATTCTGCGCGTTGTAAATGTTTCCTTAAAGATTTCATTAGTTGCTCCATCAACATGAAAGAGGGATTAATAATGTCCGCTCTCTTCTGAGGCAGTTAGTGGGCGGTTTTCCAGGTTATTTGTGAAACTTAGCGATTGGCAATAGCCATTGCACGAGACGACGAAACAAGCAGCAGCACAATCCATTACATTTAGGTAGAGGAGCTGAGGAGGAGATTCAGAGCACTTGAGAAAGATGGTCATCCTCGTGCTATGCGATTGTGCAAATGGGCAGGAATTATTGCTGCCGCACTCGGTGACCACTTAACATAGCACTTGAAGACGCCCCCGGTCTCTAGATTATCTTCCGTAATGTTGATGGCGTATTTTCCCTGGCGTGCATGAATGCAACTGAGAGCTCAGCCATGAACGTGCCGCATCCAATTTGATATCGCCGAAGCCTCGGCCAATCCTCTCCGGAGCGCGTGCACGCCGACATCAAGAGGAACTTGGCCATCTGTACCATTTTCCTCTCCGTGGAGCCCGTGGCTTTACAAGCGTGCGATAGTGCTTCAATGGAAGCACCATTACACAGGGAGTGGATGAGAGTTGTGCGTACTACAGTAATATTTTTCATAAATAAAAAGCATGCTCCGTATCCTGTGAATAGTTGCCGGTTGCAATTATTCACGACAGATCACAATCATACTGCTCATATGATGTTTTTTTATGCACCTTACAAAAGTTTTGTTGTACTTAAATTTTTTATCCTAGTTGACGGCAACATGCACAATTAGTGCATTTTTTTCCCCCAGAATATTTCACATAACTTTCATGCTGCAGTTTGGAGCACCAAAGGTTGCAGCCTACTTTGAGCTCTAGATATGTTCTCGTTTGTACAAAATGATCAATACGCCATCAACATTACGGTTAGCTCTAGACATATTAATTCTCGTATATATTTGACTTAAGCTTCGGTACTTAGATTTTCAATACTGTGGTCGCTTGAACATACTTGAAACAATGAAACTGATCATGGAGGCTAGGAGTGAGTGATAAGTTTTGCTGTCACCTTGCGAGTCAAATTAACCACAGTTTTTAAATTCGTCATCATCTTAACTAATCTTCTGTCCCAACTATTCATGCACACATTGGGCTCCTTTTGGATTGTCTTGGAATTTCGAAGAATCTTACAGAACAAAACAAGACGCACACGAAAGGATAAACGCTTGGCGGGCAGTGGTTCAGGCGTTGTTGCAGTACTTTTGAATCGTCCACGGCCAAAAGGCACCCCACCATGCGCCTGGCAGCAAAACAGGGCGACACACGCCATCGACACGAGGGTGAGGGGGGCATCATCGTGGCGCCCCCGCGAGCAGCAAACCATGCATGCATACGCACCAAGATTTACGTGATCCGATGGCACGCCCACAGGTAATGCACTTGGTGGAGACTGCTAGAAATGATCAGATTATGAACTTCATGAATCACATTTGCGTTGTTAAAATGGTGTTGCGCTCTGAGGTGCTCAAGGTCGTCTATTTTAGGCTATGATATGCCTCACAGTTATGCTGCCCACAAGAAAAAAAAAGGCTTTGACCTAACTGGAGGGTTAGTGGTGGCTATAATGGAAGAGAGAGAGAGAGAGAGAAAGAGAGAGCTCGAGATCAATGACAGCCTGAGAGAAGTTTAGTGGAAATGCGGCCACTTGGGAGAGGTTAACACCTCCTACTATGACCTTTTTTGTTTTGAACAAAATGACAGGGGAGGCCCCTACCTGTCTATTTTTTTTTCTATTTATAAGCAGAAACATAAAACGTGGCCTTCTAATTTCTCTCATTTTCTCATTTTTGCTAACACAAGATCATGGGTTTTGTAGGTAAACAGGCTTCATGTGGTGGGATGACTGCTTCGCGATCGATCACCATACAACAAAAGGTGATGGACATCCTTGATCACATAAAGTCCTCTCCTTTTTTCCTCCTCTTCTTCTTCCAACCTCCATCCGTGCCACCATGCTTGGCGGGCCCCTGTGAGCTCCACGCCTCCGCATCGTCGTGGGAGCCCCCGTGACCTCCATGCCGCTCCAGGTCTCTTCTCGTGTCGCCGCCTCGTCTTGTGTCGGGCTGTTGGCGCCACATCGCCGGCGGGACCATGAAACCCTAACCTTAAATGTTGGGTCAACATTTGTAGATATTGGTTAAAATAAAGAAAATGTTGAAATTTTTTTTATAACAAAAAGAAAGTTGGTCAAAATTTTGGGGAAAATGTTTGAGTACAAGTAAAAATGTTGTTCAACATTAGAAAAAATATTTTAAAAATAAATGTTGAAAACTACTTGGATTAAATAAAAAATATTGTGTCAACAAATTGAAAATATTGGATCAACATTCTAGAAACAAAATGTCCAAAATGGAAACCTAGCCCAAAATAGATCGACCGCTAGAACTAGTGGTTGACTGCTAATTAGTCAGACCCTTCATGAGGGAGTTCCCCTTGAAAGAATTAGTGCCAAGTATGTTACAAATTAAAGGTGTGTTGAATTATCAAGAAATTGGTGATCACGATTTATGTTTTGAAGCTCTCCAGTTTTTAGATATTTCACTTGGCATTGTAATTGTAGCCAACTTGACAGGTGAATTTAGGATATCTATCTATTATATATATATTTGACTAACAAAAGGAGCCTTCCCGTTCGCTCTCAAGGCTAAGAAATTTTCACGTTCATCGGAGAAAAAAAGAAAAAGAAAAATTACCTACCACTGTCATTATGAAAAAATTGATAAAAAATACCCTTAATATATATTTAAAATTACCCACCATTGTCATTTATTATATTAAATACTAAAATGAGATAACCCCTCCTCTCTGCGGTGGCATAAAATTCTTACACAACACCCACTCTTCCACTTTGTTTATTAGATTAATTTACACCAAGCCGTTGGTCCTCACCTCATGAGATATTTTCAATCAAGGCAAAATAAATTACTTTCCGTGGTGGCTGACGTACTCATCCCAGATTCGTATCTATGTAGCATTGCTTCTATTTCTACTCTTTGACATGACATGCATTGCGTCCTACTATACACAACTGCACTAATATCAAGCATGGGGCACCCCTGCCTTTCCAGAGACGGATGCATTTTCTCTATGCATGAGCTCAACAGGTACCTGTCGTTGGTTCTATAGACTTTTCTTGGGAAGAATGACAAGAGGAAACAAGCATTGATCGCCAAAGAAAATAGCCAACGACAACATTCAACCGCCATTGGCATGGATCGCTGGCACAAATAGCCTGCAGGCTGCAACAAGAATTCAACAGCTACATCCTACAGGTTCCTCTTCAGATTAATTATCTATCATTCATCCTTCAAATGAGCAAGAATTTTCCTTAAGATCTCATCTTTTTTTCAACAAAGACTGCTCAACAATTTGGATCTAACCAGGGTTGAAATAACCGGGATTTGCCCGGTTAACCGGAAAACCGGTCCGGGCCGGTTACCCCGGTCGGTCGGTTAACCCCCGGTTATAGTTTAAAATTTTTTTAAATTTAAAAAAATTTAAATTAGTCAAAACCTATGTAACCGGCCGGTTAACCGGAATAACCGACCGGATAACTGATGAAACCGCTCAAAAACCAATATTTTTTAGTTTAAAAATATATATTCAAAATATATCACTAAAACCGATCAAACCGACCGGTTAACTGGAATAACTGGCCGGATAACCGATATAACCGGTTAACCGGCCGCCGACCCTGCGCCAACCAAAATGAATTTTGTTCGGTTAACCGGCCGGTTATACCGGTTAACCGGTGAACCGGGCTCGGCTGGTTATACCGGCCCAGCCGGTTATGTTAACATTGGATCTAACACTTCTAATTATTGAGTCAGAGCATTTGTTCTTTTCCAAATAAATTACTGTGGTGCAACATCATGGCCAAAATAGCAAGCAAATTATGATCATACAAAGTTATCCAATGAATACGGGCAAATCGGGTGCCCACATAAATGTGGCCGGTAGGTGTTGCGGAACAGGAGCTTGAAGATGGTTGCCATTGAGCACCAGAAGCAATGGAAGAAAATTCGAGCGCATGATGCAATAGAGAAGACGTAGAGAATCTGATAATCTGTTGCATTTGTAGTAAGGGAAAATAAACATGCAACGGGTCTCTTATATAAAACCACGATTCCATACAAGTTAACTTTGTGTGAAGAAGAAAGAAGATGCTAGCGTTCTACAATGGCAATGGACCAAAGGAACGGTCGATAGGATGGAAAGCATGCATTGCAGAGGAAGTAGACGCACATGGGCACACCACACATGGTGTTCAATTGGGTGAAAGATAGTGACATGGTGTGCAAGTCATGCCCGTATTTGAGGCACTCGATCGATTCGTAGGAGCCTTCGACCTGGTTGTGTCGCATGTATGGCCATTTACTTGATGGTCACCCACCAGGTATGTGAGGCCGTGGGTTTGCCACTCATTATCAGACGCGAGAAAATTGAAGCCAATTGGAACAAAATAAGGACGTCTAGGAAGTAAGTTTATGCATTACATGAGTGCGTTGGAGACTTGGAACTATGCAAATTCGGGTTCATCACTCATTTGTCAGGCTAAACACTTGAGGAGTCGAGCTTTAGGCCTTAGCTGTTACTATGGTTTTGTGTTGGACTTCAATTTTTATGAAGTAGTTAAGTAAATCAATTTATATAGGATGTAAGTATCAAAGTTGAGAAAACTATCATACTACTTCTACCAAAAGATATATAGACTAGCTGCGCAGATTGACTAGTTTTGCTAAAAATTATAAACTGTTTGTTATAACCCAGAGCCACGCCCCTTTGGATTACAAGGTTTTTCTTCTTCTAATCCTGTGTTTCACATGTGAAATCGAACTGTTGTTTCCAGTGAAAATAATGTGCTCCAAAGGATGCTTAAAGGGTAAGAAAAACGCACATGTATCAGTGACTTGACGCAAAAAATAAAAAAGTGTATAGTAATGCCGCTAAACTATCACTTGCCAGTGCCAGGAATACGTTGGCAACATTCAAACGACCTTTATACTCGTTTAATGGATGAGAACTGTCTCACACTTATAAATTGTGTTATCTCATCCTCCACAAGTTACGTAGGACTATTCCAAACAAGCTGTGTATCCTCTGGTTCTAAAGTAGTGCTGCATTTGATGAACCCGCTACGGCCTGCACATAAGGACAAAATACCTTTTTTGTTGCAAAATTGTAGAGGATCGTGGAGGCCCCACACATCCGTTGCTATCTTCATCATGCTGCTGCACCTCCTGCATGCCATTGGGCCGTGCGCATCATGCTCATGCCTCCGCATTCGATTCGACCCCTCCACTCGTATTTTGTGGATTTGTTTTCTCGGTCTGTCTCCTTGTCTGCCGGCTTCTTCCACATCATTGTCACCAGCCCGGCCTATATACATGCAATCCAGAGGGCAGGTCAGGTGGCAAGTCGAGCAACTGAACCAGCCAACCATAGCTACTTAGCTAGCTACCAAGATGGTCGGAGCTGTGCAAGAAGTGCGTGAGCTGAACGGCTTCGACGCCATCGGGTATGACAGGACCGCCGTGGTGATGACGAAGCCGCCGCGTGCAGAGGAGGAGAAGTGGTACGAGGAGGAGATCGACGACGACCTCAAGCTCTGCTACAAGCTCAACAGGTATATGCCTGCGTCAGCTATCTTGATCAGATCAAGGTCGTTTGTGTATAATTATTAAGTATTGAGAGCAAAGCTGTGGTTCTGATTATCGGTTTGCTGATGCTTCAAGCGTGCTGCATCGCGGGGCGAGCAAGTACCAGGAGATAGCTCTCATCGACACGAAGCATTTCGGCAAGGCCTTGATCATCGACGGGAAGATGCAGAGCGCGGAGGTGGACGAGTTCATCTACCACGAGTCCCTCGTACACCCGCCGCTCCTCTTCCATCCAAAGTGCGTGAGCAGCAGAGCAAGCTCTCCCAATCTTCTAGCTGTGGTCTCCTTGTTGATCCAACATTTCTATTTTCTACGCATGTATTTGCAGCCCGAAGACGGTGTTCATCATGGGCGGCGGCGAGGGTTCCGCCGCGAGGGAGGTGCTCAGGCACAACACCGTGCAGAGGGTGGTCATGTGCGACATAGACGAGGTTTTAGACATTATGAACCTCTTAAAAAAAAAGGAACTTGCTAATTTTCAGCTGATTGAAAGTTGTCATCACCGCTTTGAGCCATCAGATCTAGATCCAATAATTTATAATTATTATATAGATAATTTTATATAAAAAATCAAAATACAAAATAATAAATCATTAACTGAAAGCTTCCAATCGATTGAAAGTTAGGAAATATGAAAAAAAAAATGTGCAAAGAAGCCCGCCATGCATCCAGTTGTTGTCATCGCAGCTATCACCGTATACCTAACTCCAATGAACTGCTTGGCCTATCTCATATATGGATCAGGAGGTGGTGGACTTTTGCCGGACGTACCTGAGCGCCAACTGGGCCGCTTTCGCCAGCGATAAGCTCTGCCTCATCATCAACGACGCAAGGCACGTACATATGGATATCGCAGATGATGCCATGTCACGCCTCTCCCTGCTGCTGCTGCTGCTGATCAATGTTGTTGCAGGGCTGAGCTGGAGAAGAGCCGGCAGAAGTTCGACGTGATCGTGGGCGACCTCGCAGACCCCATGGAGGGCGGCCCTTGCTACCAGCTCTACACCAAGTCGTTCTACGAACACGTCGTCAAGCCCAAGCTCACCGACCGCGGCATCTTCGTCACGCAGGCATTAAACTCTTTGGCAGCTGTAACAATGCTCTCGATCAGTTTGGCTTGCTAAATTGCTTTATTTGACGATGATCGATTGGTCTGGAATAATGCAGGCCGGGCCAGCAGGTGTGCTGACCCACAGGGAGGTCTTCTCCTCCATCTACAACACCCTCAGACATGTCTTCAAGTGTGAGTACTAGCCTACGTATATATTTTTCATGAATTCATATTCCTCAAAGGATTTACGTCCTGGTACTTCTATATGATATGTAGCAGTAGAACTGGCCAAAATGACTGCTTAATTAACTACGTTGCTGATCACAGATGTCAAGGCGTACACTGCTCATGTGCCGTCCTTCGCCGACACCTGGGGCTGGGTCATGGTACGCGCCAGCACTGCAGCTCGCCTGTGATTCTGAATTATTGCAGCGAACGTTTCATTAATTCTGAGCAAAAGTTTTGCCATGTTTTACTTGATTCTGCAAGGCGTCGGATCATCCATTTAACCTGAGCGCTCAACAAATCGACGAGAGGATCAAGGAGAGGCTGGACACGGAGCTGCTGTACTTGAGCGGGGAGTCCCTCATTTCCTCCACCACTCTCAACAAAAGCGTCTACAAGTCGTGAGTCTTTCGATCTGGCGCAGATTCATCTGCCTCCAATAAGAAAAGGGAAAAAAAATTGTAATCGAATTGAGAAATGAAACTGATCGAAATGTCGATGCAAATGCAGTCTGCAGAACGAGACGCACGTCTACACGGAGGACGACGCCAGGTTCATCCACGGCCATGGGAGAGCACACCTCTTAACTTGAGGCGAGAGCTAGCTTCTCACTTCACGTATCAGATGATTTCAGGCACTGAACGCGTACGTCACAATAGATATGGTCATCGAATGTGGAAGCCAGTTGCACCGTACGCAAGAACAAAGGAAACGAGTCGTTGATGTCAAACCTCTGAAGATGTTCCCCGAGTGCTGTCTCGCAAACGGGGTAGCAAAGAAAAGAAAGGGGGAGCTCAATTAAGGAATAAATCGTATGCAGCACTGCTGTTGATGAAAAGTAAAATTGTATCGTCTAATTTTTCTTCCTGTGCAATCGGATAGAGCAGAGACGAGTTTGCTTTTTTTTAGCAACTAGTATATTGCCCGTGCTAACGCTACGGTGATAAAAAAACACACACGATATCATAACATAAGAGTAATATCCAAGGTTTGTTTAAAAAGAAAATAAAGAAATAGTCATTACATTATTGTTGAATACATGCTTATTTGCAAGAACAAAACACATCTCGACTTAGTAGTGCGCAACGACGTGAAGACTGGGCCAATGGGGTTCGCGATAACCGACAACCACGGCACCGACCACGGACTTAGCAGATACTACCCCTGCTTCTCTCTCTCTCTCTCTATGTATAGACCCAACTCCTTGAGCTATAAAAGGGGAGGCATTCTTCTTCCTTAGGACATGGAGACCAGATCTCACGCATCGGACATCGACGCTTAGATCAACACACCCATACGCACTCAACATAGAGACTTGGATCATGCTCTTCTCTCGCGCCCATTGTATGTAACACGAGAAGCAGCCCAAACTAGACGTAGGGGTCTCCACGAACCAGTATACATCATTGTATCCGCCTCTTGTGAAACCATCACCGAGTCTGCGCAATTCCGTGAATAAATTTACTAGCCGGTGATTCTAAACAACGACAACCACTTTGACACGATGATGCCAATAGTCAGTTTGCCCCAAATACAAAGTTTTTGTTCTAGAAAATGATACGACCGATTATTTTTTTTATAAGAATGCTCTTCAAAATTTAACAAATCAACTAATATGATATAAATCTCTCCCTCCCCCCCCCCTCCTAAACATTGTAAACTTTTCTCTTGGTGTAAAAAGGGAAAAATATAATAATGCTGCCAATAAAAGTAACCAACAAACAGAATCAGCTTCATATAATAATTTATGAGACTGGAATTACACAATGTGAATATGTTTGGAGTGAATAAAGGTAGGAGGTGTTAGGTGTTTAGCTAACAGTTCGAATTGCAGGAATAGTAAGTCCTGCAGGATACTAATGCTTTGATGGCTTTCATGTTGTATAAAAATTTTCATATGCACAGGAGCAACTTAATTAACTGTTGGCCTTGATCTAACCCTAGTGGCATCAGGACAAACAATGGGCCTAAATCAGTCCCTGCTTATACATTGTTTAGGCTAGGGTCCCAATATAAAGCTGAATTACGCTAAAGCTGTATTACGCTGCTAACCCAAATATGAAGCTGAATCAATATGAAGCGTGATTTAGGCTAGGCTCTGAAATAAGGACAAAAAACATATAAGCCAAACAATGTATACGTACCTTGTTTGCCTGTTCCAATCGCCTGGACGAACGGAGAATGAATCGCCGCGGGACCACTGGACGCTCGGCCTTCTGCTCCTCACGATTGGCGGCAGCCGCGACAGATGATCCACGACGGCACTCTGCTCCTGGATGATCCACGGCGGCGACGGCTGCTGCTCCACGGCGGTGCGGCAGCGACGGCGTGCCGGTCCTCGGTGCCGAGGCTGCAACGGCGTCCCGCTCCCGGCCGATCCACGGCAGCAAAAGGGTGGTGCTCCCGATCCAGGGCAGCCTGCAGCGACGGTTGCTGCTCTTTGGCGCTGCGGTAGCGTCGGCGTGGTGCTCCCAGGCCAGCATCAGCTTGCAGCCGTGTGCGATTTCAGGACGAAGCTTTTTCGATCGTCGCCTGCAGGTCTCGGTGATCCACGGCAACGACGCTCTGATGGCCGACAAGGTCGATGAGGGGGGAGAAGTGGGGAGCAGTTTCTTTTCCTACGACACATGAACTGGCGTAGAGACAGGCAGGGGACGACGGGCGTGCGTGGTGGAGGCGGTGCGCGTGGTGTGGGAGGACGATGGGAGATCCGGATGTTCTGAACCATCCGATACGACTGATTGATGTAAGACATATTATTGATCATTGGATTTGTAATCAGAAAAATTGTGTGTATAATTAGCGGTGTGAACTTAAATTAGGCACTGTTTTAGGAGAATTAGGCACTGTTTTAGGAGAGTGATTGGGTGCAATTAAGTGGGGGGACGTAATAAAGTTTCCACTGGCGCTTTTAAGGGGTGGAGATTCAGAGACCGGGACCTCAGGCCCTGGAAGACCGACAGGCCGTAATCCTAGTGGGCTAACTTTTAGGAATAGGCGATCCATTGGGCCAGTTCTTCTCCTCCCAAATGGGGGCCTGATGCAGAAATCCGCGGACCGGCCTTTGCGGCTTCGCTGCTTGGTTTCCCACGCGTCACGCGGTTTCACCCTGCGCGAGTCCGCGTCCTTGTCGTCGTCGCCACGCAGTGATGCACAGGACAAATCACAGATCGCCGCCGGCTCGTCAGGCTGTCAACCCAGAGCTGTCACCCGACTGTCGCACACCGCCGTCGCCTTGGTCTGTTTCACAGCTCGTGACGCCACTGCCCGACGCGGCTAGAATTGGACGCGGTCCCGTTCCAGGAACAATACATGCAGCAGATTATGAGTTGTCGGTACTAGTCTCAAGACGCGAGTTCATTGTGAAATCATAGTGGCACTGATTATGCTTCTGTACATGTATCTCTCTTTCACGTGATCACTGATATACACTTGTCTTGCGGGAACAGATCAACAAATCCTATATCATCTTTGTGCCTAATTAATCACCTCGTACGTAACCGGCCGTATCTCTAGTAATGTGCTAAGCTAACAAGGGCAAGTCTACTAGTTGGGCTTCCGGCAGTTGATCCTGACCTCGAGCGGCGTCCCCGCCGCCGGCGCAAGGTTGCCCATCCTGACCATCGCCTTCGCAAAATCACTAAAGAACAACGCGCCATTAGCGGCGTACTTGCGCACGAGCGCGTCCTGCGAGCCCCCATTGAATAGCTCCTGGTCCGAGTGCAGCAGCCCGCGTCGCTGCACCAGCGCGCGGAAGTAGCCGTTGTCGAACGCGTCGGGCGTCTCCGCGTCCATCGCCGCCAGCGCGCCGTCCGCTCCTCCACCGCCCGGGCACGACCGCGCGAGCTGCGCGGCGAAGGTGGCGTTGACATTACCGTCCCCGCCGTTGACGCGCGCGCGGAACGTGGCGCACCGCGCGCGGCCGACGGTGTGGGCCCCCGAGAGCGCGGTGACGTCGCGCGGGGACAGGCCCTTGGCGGCGAACGCGGCGACCATGGACGCGAGGCTGGACCCCGGCCCGGGGAGGTTCGCGTTGGCGGCGGCCTGGCCCGCGCCGGCGCGCGCGTCCGCCCGGCCCAGCCGCACCGTCCACGACGGCCCGCCCAGCAGCGCGACGGCGTCGCGGGCCGCCAGCGCGAGCGCGTCCGCGCAGGAGACCGTCGCCGGGCAGGACGCCTCGACGGCGGCCTTGACGGCGTCGATGATCTCGTAGCCGCGGAGGGAGTTGGCGTTGGGCCCCGCGGACTTCTCCCCGCCGGTGGTGGAGGTGGTGGAAGTGTCGTCGAGGAGGACGGAGGCGTCGCAGCCGTTGACGAAGCAGTCGTGGAAGAAGAGGCGGAGCACGGAGGCGCCCGCGCGCGGGTCGGTGGCCACCGCGCGCGCCATCGCCGAGCGGACCACGGACTGCAGCGACGGGCACGTCTTGTCGTAGTACTTGGTCGACAGCGCTGTCGCTGTTCGTGGGACGGTGAGGAAAGAGACAGTGGCAAGGAGAAGGAGAGGTAGCACGAAGGTCCTCTTCGGCGAGATGAGGATGAGGACGGCCATGGTTTCGTGCTTTGCGTGATCGGGAGGGATGGCAGCGAGAGGAATGGAGTGAAGTGTGGCGGTGGTCGTATTTGTAGTGGTGGCTGGGCAGGTAAGCTTCTTCATGTGTTGTGATGGGTCCCCATTTATTACGGGACCGCGGGTCATGGTCGGATGACCGCCGCCACGCGGAATGGAATGGGCTGGGAGTGAGCGAGCGACGGATCGATGACGCTGACGCGTCTGCGCCGACGGCCGACCCGACACGAGCCAGCTGCAGCGCGATCAGTGATGAATCTGGGTCGGGTCGGTTCCACAAAGTGGTCTGGTGCTCTTGCCTTGCTTCTTACTCCATGCATATGATGGCCTATCGTCATCCGTGTCACCACCTGCTTTCCTGCCGTGCCGTGCGATTCAAGCCGGCAATCGATGGACCGGCGGTTCGCGCGCGATGGCGCACGTAAAACTCGACACCACAGAGCATCTCCAACCCGGCCTTTAAACTAAAGCCCCTAAACTTCATTTGCAGGCCGGCCTGCATATTTTAGAGGCCCAAAAACTGTTCCCAACTCAAACAGAGTCATCATTCCAAAGCCCCTATTTCGGGTGAATCCATATTGTCAGTCACACGTTAAAAAAAAAAAAAAAACTGGATCTCGGCCGATGTCACTCAAAAATTGTTTTTTGCTTACCATACAAAATTTGAGATAGAGGTTTGGATACATGCATTTACTGAAGTTGCTCTCAATCGTGCTTTTCTTTTCTCCGCCGATCCTGCTTGCCGCTGCTGGAGTGAACATTTTGCGACGACGCGGCATGGATAGCAGAGGCGCGGAAGCTTCGTCGCCGCGAGCACGAGACGGCGGGCGGAATCGGACGGCTGGCGACTTGGCGAGGCAGTTATTGGTTGGTCGCAGCTGTACCGTGCGCGTGCCACCGCCTGCTAGGCGCTGCCGTGCAAGGCAGCGCGCCCTCCGCGTTTCGATCTGCTGCCTTCTCGAGACACAAGTACACGCGTTGCTGGGCGCTGCCGTGCAACGCAGAGCTCGATGCAGACACAAGTACACGCGTTGCTCGGTTGCCAGGGTCGTCTCGAGCATTTGTGAGGCCCTATGCCAGTGATGCTAAATTTAGCACCTAAATCACAATACAAGATTTATGTTTACATATATTTTCTTCAGAATTTAAAATTTTTGTGATCATCTTTTTTCTGAATCATATAAGAATAATATATATGAAGACATATTGATAAAATCGAATTTGTCTGCAACACATTACGATTTTGTAATTTCTCGTCTGGAACACATTATAACCATTTAACAATTATTTTTAACTTTTTTTATCTCAATACTCATAATATATTAGGATTTGAAACTTAGCATAGATATATATTATTGCATTATCTATCACTAAAAAATAGAGCTAAATTTTTTTAAAATATTTTGCATGTTTGCTCATTGTTTTAATAATGAATTTGTCCAGCAAATCATGCAAATAATAATAATAAAATTAGTCCTATCTTTTAGTGATAGATATTGCAACAAGGTATATTTATGTCAAACTTCAAGTTCTAATATATTCTAATTATTGAGATAAAAAATTAAAAATAATTATTAAATAGTCATAATGTGTTCCAGACGAGAAATTACAAAATCATAGTATGTTACAGACAAATTCGATTTTATCAACCTGTTGGAGACGAAGCCATATTTTCTTAATGTGTTACAAACAATTTTGCCTTTTTTAATTTTTTAAGACTCAACTCTATTGGAACCTGAGATTTTCTAAATTTGTATGCAAACTGAACTACTTAAGATGAAAAGAATAATACTTAAACACTTCTTTTTATTCGAATGTAGACTAGTACTATTTAATAATAATGTTTATAATGCAAATATGAAGTAGTCACAGATTAGGGGGGCCTACTGCTATGGGGGCCTTGTGCAACTCGCACACCCCTAGGAACGGCCCTGCGATGGTTGCAGCTGGCTAATTAAAACTATTTCCTTTATTCTAAATTACATAACACTCTACTCTTTTCAAGTTTTTTCAAAGTATAAGACTCTCGTTTCTCAATGCATATTTATTTATTTCTAATACATCTTTATTTATATCTCTCTTTCTCGTTTTCTATACACTTATCTTTTTAACCTCTTCTTAATTCTTATTGTAGGATACAACATGAATACGTAGTGTTACAAATATACCGTATTTCAAAGGAGAAAAGTTTACAATCTTTAGGGGGGGGGAGAGGGGGGGAGATTTATATCATATTAGTTGATTTGTTAAATTTTGAAGAGCATTCTTATAAAAAAATAACTGGTCGTATCATTTTCTAGAACAAAAACTTTGTATTTGGGGCAAATTGACTATTGGCATCATCGTGTCAAAGTGGTTGTCATTGTTTAGAATCACCGGCTAGTAAATTTATTCACGAAATTACGCAGACTCGGTGATGGTTTTTTAAGAGACGGATACGAGGATATATACTGGTTCGTGGAGAACCCCTACGTCCAGTTTAGGCTGCTTCGCGTGTTACATACAATGGGCGCGAGAGAAGAGCATGCTCCAAGTCTCTGTGTTGAGTGCGTATGGGTGTGTTGATCTAAGCGTCGATGTCCGATGCGTGAGATCTGGTCTTCATGTCCTAAGGAAGAAGAATATCTCCCCTTTTATAGCTTAAGGAGTTGGGTCTATACACACAGAGAGAGAGAGAGAAGCAGGGGTAGCATCTGCTAAGTCCGTGGTCGGTGGCATGGTTGTCGGTTATCGCGAACCCCATTGGCCCGGTCTTCACGTCGTTGCGCACTACTAAGTCGAGATGTGCCCCCCTACTCTGTCGATGGGTCGAGTCCTATTGTCACTGTTGCACATGTTGTCAGCATGGTGTGCTGGCTTAATCTGCTCAAATGGCTTCATCATGGCGTCGTGCGCTGTTACGTCGGACAGGGTGATGATAGGCTAGGGGTAGGTTCACACTAGAATTTGGCCTCCCATCACTATTACCGTATGACCGTCGAGGCATTTAAGATGGAGCAGAGGGCGGTTGTTCACTTTCATCCCACTCGACCCTCATCGCTCGGGGTTGAGCGAGCCGAAGAGGGGTGCGGCCGATGGTCGAGCGCTTTGTCGGCTTGTGTTTGACGGTTTGTCTTTGGAACGAGTTCAGGCTCGTCATGACTGTCAAATCTAACTTTTCCCTTCCATCACTCCCGCGTGTCGCAACGATGCAGCGTCCCATCCCGTCTAAGTGATGTGGACCACTAACAGGGTTGACCGGGGCATCGAGTGGCATCAGAACCACTGTGCGCACATGCGTGCGCGTCATCATCATGGGGCGCAGAGTCGGTGCTCTTTATCCATTGCATACTCGACTCCATCCGCAGGGACTGAGCGAGTCGGGGCGCGGTCGACCCCATCCGTGGGGGTCGAATGATTGTGGAGGCAGTTGACCCCTACCACAGGGGTCGAACGAGGCGGAGTGTTGACCGCATCGGTATGGAATCGTTCGGACCGAGATTTCCTCGGGCCTATCGTGGGGCCTTGGAGTAATCATCTTTATCATGTTACTAATTACCATCACGTGACATCATTAATATTTATCCCTGACAGTGGGCTTCAAATGACTGCTGGTGGGAGGCTTGCAAATGTAGTCTATATTTTTTCTCTCCTTTTTCCATTTCTTAATCATTACAATAACATAACAGTAATAAGAAGAAAAAAACACTAAAAAGTTAAGACCAAAAAATGTTGAAGCATTTAGCATACCTTTTTTTATTAAGGAAATCAACTTCGGAGACATCCCATAAAATTGGAACGCATTTAGCATACTTATCTGCAAGGTACCGGTGATCAGGGAAGCCACAGCCAACAAATGTACACTATCTGTGTAGGCCAATCATTTTTTTAATTACAAACTCTGAAAAATCTTTGCATGTAAATTTTATAGAAGAATGCTTAATAGAATCCTTACATAGATTACACATATCATTAATCGAGACGGCCATCCGCTGCAAATATTTTTTCTTGCCGCAGGCCTCTTCTTAGGCAATGTTTGGATCCAATTTAGATTTTTAAAATCTACTCCATCCGTCTCAAAATAATTGATATTCTAGCTCTTTTCAGTTTTTCTAAAATAATTGGCATTTTTACTTTTTGATGCACCTTTCTCTCTTCCCAATATATTTCTATCTCTATCTCTTTTCTACTTATTTTCTATGTACCTACCTTTTATATTTATCCTTAATTCTTGTGCCAGCCTCCAAAATGCCAAATAAATTAGACGGAGGAAGTAATTTTTATATTAAGGGTGTGTTTGACAGGGCTCATGTATTATTTTATTGAACAACTTATATTGTGATAAATCATAAGCACTGTCAAACAACTAGTTTGCATAATGACTTCTTAATGCACCTTTCTCTCTTCTCAATACATCTCTATCTCTATCTCTCTCCTCCTTATTTTCTATGCACCCATCTTTTTTACATCTCCTTAATTCGCGTGTCCGGAACCAAAACGTCATATAATATTGAACGGAGGGAGTACTAGAATCTAAAAGCATCTAAAATATATGAAATATACATAAGAGAATCCGTTTTATCAAATATTTTTTTCTAAAGAATCCGTTTTTATGAAAAATCTATTTTATAAAAAATATGTTTTTTGAAGAATCTGTTTTTGTAGAGAAACCCTGTCAAAGGGGCCGACAGTTTGTCCTGACCTGTCCATCTGATCCGGTGAGCGGGTTGAGTTCCCACATCTTCACGATCGCGTTAGCGAAGTCCGGACGGAAGAGGGCCTCGCTGGACGCATACACGCTCACGAACGCGCCCGTGGATCCCCTGTCGAACAGCGCCTGGTCGGAGTGCAACAGGCCCTTGTGCCTAAACAGGCCGCGGAAGTAGGAGCCGTCGAAGCTGCCGGGCGAGGTCGCGTCCAGCGGCGTGAGGTTGTCGTCCCCGCCCGTCCTCGGGCATCTGCTCTGCAGCGTCTCCCCGTACGCCGGGTCGATGTTGGTGGTGGCGTTGTAGGCGCGGTCCCTGAAGCTGGCGCACCGCGCTTGGCCGATGGTGTGTGCGCCGGAGAGCGCCACCATCTCGCGGGGGGGGGGGGGGGGGGGGGGAGAAACCCTTCTTCGCGAACGCCGCGATGAGCTCGTTGAGATTGGACGTCGGGGGAGAGGGGAGGTCGGTGTTCGCTTCTCTCAGACTCGCGGTCGTGGAGTCTCGCCGACCGAGCTTCACATCCCATGATGGTCCGCCGAGCTACAACACGAAACAAACCAAAATGTGGTAGTACTAGCATATATAGTAGTGCCCGCAATTATTATATATATGCATGTACAGGTACATACAGCAACCGTGAAGTCCCGTGCGGCGAGGGCGAGGATGTTGGCACAGGAGACGACTCCGGGGCAGAGGGCCTCGACGTTGGCCTTGATCTGGTCGATCACCACGAAGCCGCGAACGGAGTTAATGTTCATGTCGGCTGTCTTCTCGCCGGTGAAGGAGCCATCGACGTCGTCCAGAAGAATAGAGACAAACAATATAGGAGGAATAATTACCATGATGACACAGACATCGCAGTACGTTCCATATAGGAGGAATTAAGAAAGGCGACTAGGGTACTTGAACGAAGCAGTCCTGGAAATGGAGCCGGAGGACGGAAGTGGCCATCCGGCGGCGCTCCCTGTGTAACGCAAGAATCACTTGGCTGCGGACTGTGAGCCCAGCTAACGGGCAGCTAGCGGCGTAGAAATTCGTGGAGAGCTGCCCGTAAGCGGGGGAGGAGAGGAAGAGAATAAGCGCAAGAAATAAGCAATAGCGAGTGGACGATGACGCCATGACGAGCTAACTCGCAGTAGCAACATCGAGCAGCAAAGCTATTCGTCGATCTGATGAAGGCAAGTGGGCGGCCTTGAACCTCCGGGCCTCGCCTCTCCCATGTGAAAAAATCTGGAGGATCGTAATATATATACTGTACTGGTATTTGATTCTGTAACGCCTGTGTGACTGTCATGAGATCTTCCGTCCTGAAAGCTGCGACCTACAACAGACTCTGTTCCATAAATAATTACAGAGCTTCTAAATGTTTGCACAACTTTAAAATACTAAAACTCGTTCGTTGGTCCGTTTCCCAGTCATCTTATTGGGCGATATCTTAATGATTTCGCGTGTGGCATGGAACTAGTTTCTGTGTGTTCAACTGGAATGGGCAGCTCATTCTGAATTGTTCATGTGTTTGTTGTATGCTTTTGGATAAATTGAAAACTCAACTCCCAAGTACTCGTACTCCTCATGCATGATAAAGTTGGGCTGTGACCGTGGTTCTTACAGCAAGGGTTTTCCGTAAACTATATTAACTTTGAGTTCTTGATCTACTATTTTCCGTTTGTCACTAATTCCTAACACTTTGTTTGGCACTTCTCAATCGCCCAAAATATACAACTAATAATAAGCTGCAACTGTGAACATGATACTATTTTCTCATTTACAAAAGTTATTCTTCCAGATTATATTGTTCACCAGTTATTCAGACCCTAATTCTTATTTTCTATGATTTCACATATTTGCTTTGGATTTCACATATATATGATATGCTTCAACTTTGTGATCTTGAGAACGAACATTGACCTCAGATATTGTGAACAGATCACGACTAACTTTTGCAGGCATGCTGCACGTACTTAGTATATAATCAATATATGTCCTTCCACCAATATATTCCATCCTCTAGAAAAATATTACTTTATCCTTCTTGTCGACCTTGAGATCTGAGAAATCAGTGTTGCACACACGAAAAAATGCACAGACTGATGGTGGGCACTGCTCTAATTATTTATCTATATAATCAACATCATTTTTAAAGAAACAATTCATATATGAACCAAACTTCTCTGACGTATATACAAAAAATGAGGGTTCCAGCAGACCTACGTACTGGCATTAGCTGCCGGCCCAGAATCAATACAAAGAAATATGATCTCGGTCCATCTGTAGGCCTCCATCCATCACTGTCTTTTTTTTTAATTTTCATTTTTAATCAAATATTTTAAAAAATACAGCCCAAAACTAAATTTTTACGATCTAGACGTTTCAGACACGCCAAGCATATTGGTATGTTCGTCAAGAAAAACACGTCAGTGGCTCTAGTGTGTTTGGGTTACACTTAAGCCCAGAACGCCACGTCGGTTCCCAGGGAGGCCATGTTGCGCGGAAGACATGCTAGACCAACTGGCATGTCTCGTATGCTAGGCATGCCAATCTATTTGGTGTATCTGTTGTAGACTTCAAAACTCATCTTCTTCTTCCTCCTTCCTCATCTTCTTCTTCCTCCATTCACTCTCCCTCCTCTTCCTCTTCTCCGGGACGAAAACAGAGTCATTGCTCAACACCCCACCCCCCACCCCCACCCCACCCCCACCCACCCCAAATCTGTGAAACAACTGTTCACATTTTGTTAGATTTCTTGAGGGATTCATCTAGAAAGGTATGTCCTTTGATTTGGTCCATGAATTAGTTTATGTTTGTGCTTATTGTAAGCTTCATGGTCATTGGAGTATGAAAATCCCAAATGCATAAAACTTTTTGTGATTGAGTATCAACTTGAAAATGCATACTATTATGGTTATAAGGTCAGAACAAACACTAGAGAACCTGTCGAGGAGGTACTGAGAGGATCCCTAGGTTGGAGCGCCCCTCGGACAGGCCTAATGGAGAAACACACAAGCAAGTAGAGGCACGCTGGACCTGAGTCCCTTTGAATGGGTCCCTTCGGGAATGACTTGAATTATATGACCGAGTCCGTATCGAACGGCCTGTGCACGGGATGTGACTGAGTAACCTCTCAACAGGGGCTACAGAAGAGCATTTATAGCCCTATGCTCACCTACCCCCTCTGTCTTGTTTACATATTTAGACTAAGCCTACATTACATGCCTAGCATCCTTGCTCCAAGGGCATTCAAGTACTTCGATCACCATGCCTCTAGGAGTCAACCTCTGGTACTTGTGTCAGGGGGTCCGCTCTACCCATACACCCTTCTATCGTACAGCGAGCATGAGTACCAACTAAGCCAGCCGCCCTTGGCGCCTCTGGCCCGTCTTTAGCCTTTGTTGTTCACTGATGGGCTCTCATTAGGCTCAGAGTAGACTAAGAGGTCGGACTTTCCTCCAACACGTACTAATGTCTATATCTAGTGTTGTGATTGTAGAAACATGTTATCTAACAACTCCACATGTGAACACGGTGATTTGTCACCTTGATGATTGATGTGGACTCGGTTGATTGTCATGAAGATCTTGATCAAGAGTCACGATGATGGATATGGATCAAGACTAAGGAAAGCTAGATTCAAGTGTGTTGTGATCACTTGGCTAGTGTGTATGCTTTATTTAATAGAAAAATTGGATTATCAAAAATACACGAGTCATTCTCTCTTAGGTCTCTCTAGTGCTAGGAGTGTTGGAATGTGTCAGACTCTTGGACACTAGAAGTGGCATTGCAAAGTTGAGAAGCTTGGAAACGGAGTCAAGAGGATAATGTAGTTTCAGCTTCAAGACAGATCTCCGTACGGTACGGTGAGGTCACTGTAAGGTCCTAGAGAGATGGAGTCTCTGTGCTACAGGTATGTCGGTGTCACCATAGTTTGTGAGGGTTAAGTCACCGTAGAAACGGTGAGTGTCAAGAAAATATATAGCGAGACCTAAAGTCTCTAGACATAAGCTCAGGAGGTCACCGTAAGGTACAACGGGGTCGTCATAGGATACCGTGAAGCAAGGAGCAGAGAAGATTAGATTATGGACATCTCTAGTAAAGTGACAGTAGGTCGTCATAAGGTACGGTGATCAAGAGAGAATTAGATGGACAAAATCTAGAGAGAATAAGGTACGGGGAGGTCGTCACAAACTACGATGACTCATTAAAGGAATTTGTGCAGAAGAGCAGTGAGATTCGGAGGTCGTCATAATAAGAAGAGAATGTTGCCGTATGTTACGGTGACTAGACCCATAGGCCACTGTAAGGAGAAGAGAAGGCCGACATATGTTACGATGACTTGATCCAGAGGCCGCTGTAACTTACTAGGTCACCGATGATGGTAAATAGTGGATCAGGGGTGGGGTTTCTCGTGCTCTGCACCGGAGATAGACGCAGACAGAAGAACGCGTTGCTCGTTTGCGGCCAGCTAACAATCACTACTAGATGTTGTGACTTGTGATCGTAGCCGAACACAATGCTTAACCTCAGATTCAATGCGTGACACGTCACAAACAGTTTGCATATCCATCCATTAAACTTATTTATGTTCTTTGTATAAAAACTTGAGCATAAGTCAGCTATTCAAAACTTTTTTCCATGATACGAGATGTCCTTCTCAACAACGAAATGTTTGTGATAACTTTGGCGATCTCAAGATCATTTGGCATAGCATATTATGGACCCACATAAGGATGTTCATAGTGAGTTTGCGGATGTATAAGCTGCAAGGAAAAAAAAAGTTTATATCACGTTTGTTGATTGGTGAAGTGTTACTTTTAAAAGAGCAAAAACCTAGTATTTGGGGTTGGGGCAAATTGAATAAGCCACGGCCCGTTAAAGTGGGCTTCAGGTGTCTGCAGGTCCAATAGCTGCAGCTTCTGTTGTGGCGTGTGGCTCTATGCGTTGCTGTACAGAACAGCCGTAAGTAAAAAATCACAAAATAACACAAACAATTTTCTTCTTTTTTTTAATCATTACATGACTATAACAACAATCTAAAAATGAGGAACCAGAAAGTTTAGAGATAAAAATGACATATTTAGTATACTTACCTATAGTACAAGGTAGTGCACAGAATGATCAACAAATGCCCCCTAGCTTTGCATCTGAATTTTATAGGAGGAGGCTTAATAAAGTAACGAAAAGTACAGTGCGCATAGGCCTAGAGCGATCGGTCAGTTCATAGCCAATCAAATAGAATCTTCGAAGACGAGATGGGCATAAAGCAGAGGCGGACACGCGAGGATTGCATAAACTAGCTCGTATGATGTCTCCATGCTCTTGGAACCAATTGGAGAATAGAGACCCCCTACGGATTCAGAGCCAATCGGCGTAGTAGCACCGTGCAGGCGAAGCTGTGAGGGTGGAGACAACTGGGGCGCATTTTTTGTTGGTTGACATGTCCCTCTCAAAATGTTTCAGAGCCATTCGCAAAGTACATCAATACATCATGCTCGACGTCCGCGTCTCGCCGGAATCTTCTCGTCTATCCTGCTAGTCTGGCTGTCCAAATGCGTCTGTTCTGTCACGAGCAAGTTGTTGTGGCCCGCCCCGCCCGCTGTTCGCAAAGCCACAAACGCAACACTTTTGGACGGCTGTCTTTCTGTTCAGGAGTGGTAAGGGTGTGTTTGTTTCATTCGATTGGTTTGGATTGACTTGGACAGATCCATCTAATTCAGTGTTTGTTTCACTGTCAGTCTGGATAGGATGGACACGAGCAGGGAATATTCTTTATAGATGCTGGATGAGCTTGTCCAGGAAAATTGATCGGACAACGCTGTCCAACTTGTTTAAACATGATCGTTAGTGAATAATTAAAGATTATTAGCATGTTATAATATTAATTAGTATATTATATTATGAAATTATAGTTAATAAACACTCATATGTTAATTAATGTGCAAAAGGTACATGGATTAAAATGTGATTATTGGTAATTAGAATATTTATTATTAATTAAGTATTATCATAACAAGATTACCATTTATAAATATTAAAATAGGTTAATTAGTATCCATTTTATTGCTATTATTTACAAGTAAGATATATAATTAAGTTAATTATTCTCATCCAACCTCTCTTATCCCTCCAACCAAGCAAAAAAACTTGAATTGCTCTATCTAATCAAACAAACACTGAGTTGGATAGTCCTGTCCCAGAAAATATGGATGGAATGATCCCATCCAACTTTAACGCTCACCCAAACGCACCCTAAATCTCCCAGAGCTCAAGTGGCGCAATTTCGACATTCTTATTTTGGCAGTCCAGTGGAACACTTGGGTTCCAAGTTAGTTAGCGAAGTGAAGAAAAGAATAAATAAGAGTGTTTCCAAATGAATTATGCATACATGGAATGTTTCGATATACTAGCTTTGAACAAACGAAGAAAAAAAACTCTACAGACCGAGGAACAAATCAGTGCACCGACGACGGCTTTGCCACGTCGATCTCCTCCAATGCATCATGATGTCAGGCTTCATCTGTTGTTCAAGAGGAACCAGCAAAATCTATCATCAAATCACGAGTTCACCTTCCTGCAATCGAGCCTGATCTCCCCGCTGGTCCCCGTGAGCGGCGCCACGTTCCCGAGCCGGATCATGGACGCGGCGAAGTCCGCCGAGAAGGCGTCGGCGTTGGCGCTGTACAGCCTGACGACTCCATCAACCGGCCCGTTGTTGAAGAGCTCCTGGTCGGAGTGCAGCAGCCCGGCGCCGACCACGAGGTTGCGGTAGTACCCGTTGTCGAACTCGCCGGGCGTGAGCGCGTCCAGCGGCGCTAAACTATCGTCGCCGCCGGACGCCGGGCACCCCTGCTGTTGCTGCGCGGCGAAAGACGGGCTCACGTTGGCGTCGCAGTAGACGCGGGTGCGGAAGCTCGCGCACCGGGCCTCGCCCACCGTGTGGGCCCCCGACAGCGCGGCCAGGTCGCGCGAGGTGAGGCCCTTCGCGGCGAAGGCGGCGATGAGGGCCGGGATGTCGGAGTCCGGGCCGGGCAGGTCCGTCGCCGCGCCCGTGCTGTTCGGGAACGTCGCGTCGCGCCGGCCCAGCGGCACCGCCCAGCTCGGCCCGCCCAGCTGCGTTGGATTTGAGTTCGAGGTGGCGTGTTAGGATTTGGAGATGCTTTTTTTTTTTTTTTTTTTTTTGACGCGCGAGGAGGGAGGAAGAGAAAGAGGAGGGGCGGACCAGGTTGACGCTGTCGCGCGCGGCGAGCGCGAGGATGTCGGCGCAGGAGACGATGCCGGGACAAGCGGCCTCGACCTGCGTCTTGACGGCGTCGACGAGGTCGAAGCCGGTGGTGGGGCCGCCGGCGTTGGGGCCGGAGCCCTTCTCGCCGGGCGTCGTCGGCGTGTCGTCCAAAAGCAGCGAAGCGTCGCAACCCTGGAGGAATCGTTTTGAAGGGGGCGGTGGGCACTGGGCAGGGTAAGAAACAGAGCAATCGATGGTAAGCTTATTAATCAACTAGCTGTGTACGCACATTGACGAAGCAGTCGTGGTAGAAGAGGCGGAGCACGGCGGCGCCGGCGCGGGTGTCGTTCATGACGGCCTGCGACATGGCCTGGCGCACCACGCTCTCCACGGTGGGGCAGCTCGCCGAGTAGAATCCCGGCGAGAGCTGCGCGTCGGAGCGCCCCGCGAGTAGCAGGAAAAGGACGGCCGCTGCCAGGAAGAAGACGGCCATTCCCAGCGAGCCACTTTTGGTACTCAGTCCTCGCTCACACGGTAGCTACCTTAGAGAAAGAAGAAGATAGGGTGTAACTGAAAATGTCGCCATCGCTATAGCTGTGGGGGCGGTAGTGACTAGCGTCTAGCTAGCACACTGCTTCCTGATCCTGCTGGCTCGCGGAGTAGCACCCGAAACGTACAAGCGGGCCTCAAACGTGCAGATAATTGTGGCCATTCGTTCCCTGGGCGCCATGGCGGGTTGGGTCCAGCGTCTCCGTCTCCTTGGAACGGTGCGCCCTAGCTAGCCAGGCCACTGTGCCGGACAGCCGGGTTGAATTCTTGGGGACACTCATGATTACAACGCAAGTGTAAAGTGGCCGTCAGCCCGTCAGCGGTGGGGATGATTACACGAGGGAAGTGAGGACAGCGCCTCAACGACCGTTTGGCAGGGTGGGAGGACGAACGGTGGCAGCGCGACGGGCGGGTGTAGTGTAGCCAGCCACAGTGGCGCCTACTATAGCTGTCCAAAAAGCCCATGACCCGCGGGCTGACCCAAAGCATAAAAAAAAAGCCCGGTACAAATCCGGCATGGCCCGAAATAATTTCGGACCGGGCCGGCCCGGTCTGAGGTGGCGTGTCGTGCTTGGGCTGTAGGTCGAGCCCATGGGCTGGCACGACACGGTTCGTTTAGACTGTGGCCCGTTAGAACACGCTGGACCGCCTGGCACGATTAGTCTAAATGGGCCAACAGGAGGCACGCGAGCCCAGCTAGCGCCACCGGCAGGCATGCTAGCCTAGCCCACCAACGACATGTACGTGCAGCGGTATAAAAGGAGTAGCGTCATCGTTCTTAACCCTAGCCCCATTCTGCGCCGCACCGCGCCGCACCGCACTTGCTTGCTCCCTCTCTCGCCTCCTCTGTTCCTCTCATTTCCGGCGAGATCTGCCGCTCACGTCGCCAGCTCCGGTCAGATCCACCGCGTCCTCTCTTGTCGTCGCCTCCTCTCCTTCCTCTCTGGCCAGATCCGTCGGTTTGAACGACCGCACGGGCTCCTGCGGTACTCCGCATCCTGGTCCTCGGGCCGTGGCAGCTTGCCGGCTCGATGACCGGCCTGGATCCCAGCCCAGAGTCCTTGCATAGCATGAGGCATCTCCTATTCGGCTCGTCGCAGTCGCAAGGGGAGGAGGCGGAGGCGAGGCCAGCGGCACAGACACCGAGGGTGTGGCTTGGGCAGTGGACGAGCCCGAGGCCGTCCACGACGACGACCGGCTCAGCCGCTGCTTCTCCGAGATTGGGATCTACGACTGGGTCGGCCGCGGCTTCTCCGAGGCTGGGATCTGCGACCGGCTCTGCTTCGGCGACTGTAAAACCAAGCTCTACGGCGGCGGCGACTCCAGATCCACCTGCACCGCCGCCGAGGACTCCATCCCAGGGCGCTGCTACGGCTCCGAGGCCGGGATCTGCGACGACATCGAGTCAGGACATGCCTCCGCCTAGGGCACCTACTTCTGCTTACACGCTGTCGACTACAGAAACAATCAACGGTGACTCCAATCCGGCTACACCGACCGCGAGCACCACGAGCACAAGCACGAGGAGGGGCACGAAGATTGGTTGCTTGAGAAAAGGGTCCTTGGTATGAGGCTTATTGATGTCTCTCACTCAGGGGAGAACATTGCTGATCGTATTCTGTTATTGATGAGTGGGGTTTAGCTGATAGAGTGTTTGCTATTACTCTTGACAATGCCTCTGCTAATGCTAGTGCCATGAACATTCTTACACCTAAATTTTTTGGTTATGTTGGTTCTGTTTTCTTGCATTAAAGGCGTGCATGCCATATCATCAATCTGATTGTTAAATCTGGTTTGAAACGTTTGAAACCTGTTGTTGAATCATTCAGAACTATAACTTCATTTTTGAATTCATCTAACCAACGCATTGCTGCGTATAAGACATACTGCATTGCAATTAGTATGCCACCTAGAAAATTTAATTTGGATATGGATGTGAGATGGAATTGCACCTTTCTTATGCTAAAGCACCTCCTTTCATATAAGGGTGCTTTTGATGTTTTCATTAACAGCCAGTACTAACAGGTGACAGGTGAGGTATTGCTAACCCAGAAGGATTGGTATGTTGCCTTGAAAATTTATGATTTTTTTGAACAGTTTAAAGCTCTACTGTCATACTTTCTGGTGTTTATTATCCCACTTTTAATCTTATTATACACCAACTTCTTGAGATGTCTGGTAACTTGAAAAATTTTGAGAATGATAAGTTCTTGAGAAGGGTTGTTGCTCTAATGAAAACAAAGTATCTTAAGTATTGGCAAGAAATGCCTATGTTGTATGCCTTGGCTTTTATTCTTGATCCTAGAGGCAAAATTAAAGGTCTTTCTAAGACATTAAATATTCTTTCTACAAATATTGATCATGATTATTCTGATTATTTCACTAATATTCGTACCACATTGACTAACATCTTTGGCAAGTATGAGAGCAAGTTTGGTGCAGTTAGGTTGAAGAGGTCGCCTCAACCGGTAAGTACAGGTAAAAAGAGAACTTCTTGGGGTAAGATTTATGGTTCTTCTGATTCTGAATCTAGTGACTCTTTGGCTCCATCAAGTCCATCATTTCCTCAAGTTTCAGAATTGACAATGTATCTTGATAGTGACCTCATAGTTGTTTTCAATGATGATGATTTTGATGTCTTAAGTTGGTGGCTTCAACATAAGCATACATATCCTATATTGTCTATCTTGGCTAGAGATGTCTTAACTGTTCCTGTTTCAACCATTAGATCAGAATCCATTTTCAGTCTCTGTGGCAGATTGTTGGAAGAGAGATGAAGATGCTTGACAAGTGAGATGGTTGAGATCTTAACATGTTTGAAGGATTGACAGTTAGGAGAAGATAGACTTTAACAAGCTGTTGAGATGCACTATTTGGAGCTTGAAGTCCAGTACAAAGACCTGTTATTCGATGATTCATCTGCTGCTGCTGTCTCTGCTGGTGAGGAAGTGGCCACTGCTGGGACTTGAATTTGTGATGTTGTAATGTAATTTAGGATTTTATTATGTTGTAATGGACCTAAGAATATTTTGAGCTGGCTGTACTCTTTTTCCTCTGAGGCCAAGGGTTTTTAACGAGGCAGCCAGCTTGTAATTCAATTAAGTTTTCTTTTGGTCAATTTCTGTGTGCACTTGTTTTCTGTCGATCTGTTCAATTTTTTAAGATTTCTGTTACGTTCTCTTGAATTTTGTTTATCTGATGAGCAATTGCAATGTAATTTGAATTTCGGGCTATACGGGTTATTGGGCTTTTTGTGTCTTATTTATATTTTGGGCTAACTGGGCTGGCCCGGCACGGCTTACTATTTACGTGCCGTGCTTTGGGCCGAGGATCCGGCACGTGGGCTGGCCAGACACGGCACGAAATTAATTACATGTTGTGCCGGTCTGAAAATAAATGGACCGTGCCTTTTCGGACTCGGGTCGTGCCATGCCGTGCCGGGTGGCCCAGTTGGACAGCACTAGTAGCGCCTGGTGGGGTTGGGCTGGGCTGTTGGCCGCGGCAGCATGAGCTGGATTTTAATTTTAGCCCAACTTAGATTCAGTCCTATATGCGGATGCGGTAGGGTATAAATACAAGCGGGCTGTGTCTTTCTGATGTACTGTAGACCCACGTCCAGACCGTCGGTAGAACACCGCAGGTGGCAGTACTGCGCGATTCCTGACCTTGACCAACCTTGTCCCTTCAATCAGTTGGATCTGAGCATGCAACGCCCCGCCGTCACTAACAACCAGCTGCTTCGGTTGTACGGCGGCGGCCATGCACAGAACAACTCACATCTATCAACGCAGCGCAAGGAGAGCGATTCTTGCGCAAATAATCTCAATCTCCCTTCTTACCGGATAATAAATCCAACATGCTTTTGCCGACGACCTCGATCGACCACGTGGGTACGAACAACCGTGCGTGTACTTGTACCCCTGCCTAATTCAGGCGTAACTGCTCTTCTGCTCATCATTAACACGCGCCTCAAACGACTTTTCATCAGGACCAAACGAAACATCCCATATTCCTCAGGAAGTACGCAGTACGCGCGTTTGTTCATATAGTAATTCATTCATTGTTGAAAACGCAAAACAATCGGGCAACGTACGTACAATCTTGACAGCCTAAAATCGTGGTAATCATATGATACAAATTGAGAAAGAATGATCCATGATGCAACCAAATAAACCATCAAAAGCAAGAAGCAGTACGTGTGGTCGATGTGTGTCACGGCACGCTGGCCCCCCCGCCTCCGTCCTCATCCTCTTGACAGCGCCGCTCCACCTAATCCAGCCGCTCTAGCTTCCAACGCACTCGACACACTTTCCACGCGCCGGTTCGCTGGCCATCATGCATGTCCATCTTCTGAAATGAAGATGTTGTTGAGCGCGCAGAGTTGATCATCAGTTGGGCTTGCGGCAGTTGCCTCGGATCTCGCCGTTCCCCCCCGTCAGCGGGCTGATGTTTCCCATCTTGATCATGGCCGTGACGAAGTCGGCCGCGAAGGCGGCGCCGTTGCGCGCGTACCTCGCCGTGATGGAGTCGACGACGCCGCCGCCGGAGAGCTCCTGGTCGGAGTGGAGCAGGCCCCACTGCGACGTGAGCACGCGGAAGTAGCCGTTGTCGAACTTGACGGAGCTCTGCGCGTCGAGCGGGGCCAGGTTGCCGTCGCCGCCCTGGGCCGGGCAGATCTGGCGCCGCCGCGTCGCGAACCCCGGGTTGATGTTGGTGTCGTTGTACACGCGGGACCGGAAGCTCGCGCACCGGGCCGAACCGATGGTGTGGGCCCCCGAGAGCGCCACCAGGTCGCGCGAGTCCAGCCCTTTCGACGCGAACGCCGACACCAGCGCCGCCGCGCTCGACGTCGGCGACGGGAGGTTGCTGTTCGCCGCGGCCTGGCTCGCCGTGCGCGCGTCGCGCCGGCCCAGCGGAACGGCCCACGTCGGCCCGCTCAGCTGCATTATATTGTTGCAAAATTAATACTAATCATTTTACGTTTATATAGTTTATTACAACACACCAGTCAAACCATGCATAAATCTCATATAGGAGTACCAGTACTGTAGTGGTGGAACTAAATTAAGGCGAACAACAGAGGTAACAGGAGGGCTTCAGTTCGGATCTGCCATTATCCATCTTATAGATTGTTCTCTAGCTACCGCATCGTCTACACTACTGTGATTGAGCATGCAGCAGCTGCGACTAGTCACTACTGGGTGGGTGGCCGCATGCTTGTTCGCCGTGCATTTCACGACAAATGTGGCTAGCTCGGATCAGGAAGCATCCATCGTGCCAGCCTGAGTGTAAAGTGGTTGGTGGAGGCCGCATATGGCCCACGCATCTCACTCAGAGCAACAGCCGCGTGATGACGAGATTGCTGCCTGACGGGAGCCAGTGATGCATGGATATGGATGGTCACAGGTGCATCACGCAACCTTTTTTTTTTTTACTGACGCATGCAGTGCAGCCAGTACGGGAACAACAAGAAGATGCCGATTTCGCTCAAAAAAGAAAAAAGATGATGAAGAAGAAGATGCCGGTAAAAAAAAAAAAGAAGATTTTTTACTCACCAGGTTGACTCCGTCGCGCGCGGCGAGGGCGAGGATGTCGGCGCAGGAGACGACGCCGGGGCAAGCGGCCTCCACCTGTCCCTTGATGGCGTCGATGACCTCGAAGCCGCGCAGCGAGTTCGCGTTGGGCCCCGCGTTCTTCTCCCCCGTGATCGTCGACGAGTCGTCAAGTAGCACCGACGCGTCGCACCCCTGCAGCAATCACCACCACCACCAGCGCATGATAATGACGCCGTCAATGTCGCCCGCGCATTATTATTGATGCAAGACGGCACACAGGCCACCACCGGCAATGCAACTATGCCAATTCAAGAGCAGATAGAGAATTGATTGGCTTGGACGACGACGACGTACATTGACGAAGCAGTCGTGGAAGAAGAGGCGGAGGATGGACGCCCCCATCCGCGGCTCCCGCTGCACGGCGGACGCCATCCCCGACCGCACGATGCTCTGCAGGCTCGGGCAGCTGCCGTCGTAGAACGTTGGCGACAGCTGCGCCACCGCGCCGGAGGCCAGCGCGCACGCCACGACCACCATCCGCATCATCATCAACGAGACTGCCGCCATGGCTCTAAAGTAAAGTGAAGACCTAAGCTGCAGCTCCCTTCGTCTCTACGACTCGACAGTAGTAGCTACCTCGCACTAGTGTTAGCACACTGCGGTCCTCTAATGATGCTGTTAAGCCAGCACGGCGCCCCTGTGTTATATAGTGGTCGACGACTGATGATGATGATGCGGTGGTTACGTGGGTGGGCCGACAATGAACAGTGTCAACAAACATGCAACAGTTTTTAGTCCGTGAATACTACCAGTACTACCAGGGGTCAAATTGTTCTGTTATTAAAACACTTCAATTACTGAACCTGCTGCCCTTCTTGCAAGAAGCTAATCATTGCATATATATATATATATATATATATATATATATATATATATATATATATATATATATATACCATCCATATCTATCTAAGCTGGAGCTGTTTTCTTGTTCTCTTATTTGTGAACTCTGGCCTGGCCTCTTCAGAGGTCGATCGGGGGATTAATAAAATCCCTGTTCTTCTAAAAAAAAAAACCTTAACTGGAGCTGGTTTGTTCCATCATCTAAGAAAAATAAACCATCCATATCTTGCACATTTAGAGATGTACTAAACTCTTGGTAGGGTTACTAACATATACAGTATAGGAAAAGTACTAGATACCATTTTCAGCGGTACAAAAGAGGGGTGCAAGTGTCGTGTGCTAGTTGCTACACGTACGGCGTCTGCAGGTAACTCATATAGATGCATGTTAGGTTATAGGAGGTGAGAGAGGATGGCTACGTTTAACGTTCTGAGCTGGGAACACATTGTTGAGTAGCAGAGAAGAGCAGCCATCGAGCGTGTGTGCGACTGCCATCGACTTTTTGGGACCCTGCCACGTCTCTGTCGGCCAGCAAATGTCCAAATATCACTCCCATGCTATATAGTACGTCTCGTTCCACCTGTCTTGTTTCGTTTAGTATGTAGTTTGCATTGGTTCGGGTCAGTCGTGCATGGCGAGAAAGAACAAGTTGGATTAAACTCAGTTCATAAAGTATCCCAAAATATGTTACATTCTCAGTTCCAGTTATTCGGGACAGTTATACATGTGTGACCTAGCACTAGTACTCCCTCCGTTTTTTAATTGTTGTCATTACTGATTTTTTTTTAACTTTGATCATTCGTCTTATTTAAAAAAATTTAAGTAATATTATATATTTTGTCATAGTTTGTTTTATTATCAAAGTAAATCGAAACATAAATTAAAATTTTATATATTTGAATAATATTTTGAATAAGACGAATGATCAAAATTAATTAAAAAAAATCAACGATAACAACAATTTAAGAACAGATGGAGTATATATTAACCGGAGTATCGGGTTAACATGGACATGGACTGGACTAGAATTGAAAACTTCAAAAATTGTTGGAGGAATCCTTATTTTTGATTCCTTACGCACATTTGATTGCTAATAATGCAACAATGGCGCCATGTTTTTGTTGAATGTTGTCACAACCACCATGTCCACGATGCTTTGCAACAAATCCTGAAAATGTGCGCAACAACGATTTTAAGTTTCCCACACTCAGCTCATTTTCAACTAATACGCCCCCTTTATATACCTGTAAATAGTAATCCATAGTTTGTTAATAGACCCAAACATGAACACCTATTTTGTTGTACTACAACCCCTCATTATAGAATCTGCACTTTACCAGCGCTGAAAAGAAAATATCTTAACAATAATACAGCCCCTTAAAGTGCGGGATTCTAATTAACAAAGTAGAGAACCATTGATTATCAGGAGTTAATCTTGCTTGTGACTCAAGTTGTCATCTCCCAAACAAGATCAGAGGCAATGATTCTCTTTTACTCTGTACCTTTGCTACCTATAATCTCTTCGGTAACACACACATGTGGACAAAGTTCACGTGCATGCTTATCAGTAACGATACATATTCTCGACCGACGACTGTCGGAGAGTAACACAGTCGCAGAGGGGAAGCAAACAAAAAAAGTAACATCCGTAGCATAAAAACAATAATTCGTCTGCACATCGAGATTCAATGTGATATTGTCGGGCAGACAGGCAGTATACATAGTAGAATAATCAACCTGTAAATTAACAGAGACGCAGCTTTAATCATTCCAAATGAGCAAAGGTCTGCGGCACCGAGTTGGCTATGCTGTGAGTGGTGACTCGTAGCATCTAAAAATCACAATCATTCAAGTTGTTGATGATTGCTGCGTCGGACGTACGATCGAGTTTGCATAACTGGAATCGATGCGCTGCATCCACGGGAGTATAAAATAGCAAGGTTCTGGAACATCGCCGTCGAGGCCGCGCCCTTGGCGGCCCTTGCATTGGGACCCTCGCAAGTTGTCGTGCTCCTGCCCTTCTGCTGGAGGGATGCGGATCCCTTTCAATTTCTGTGTGTTTGTGAGAATTCAGAGGGGGGAACAATAAAGTAGTATAAAGTTACATTATAAAACCATGTTTGGTTCACCGTTTTGTATCGGAATCGCATTATAGAGGGTAATTGAATCCATTACACACGTTTGTTTGGAGATGGTCCATAATCTGTTATCACGTAATCGCATACCGGCATGTGCAAATCCGGCTCCCTCCCTCCCCAATCGGTATCAGATCGATACGGCTCATCGTCTTCTCCGCTTTGCACAGACGGTGGCGGCTCGCCCTCGCTCCGCTCCGACTCCCTCTTCTCCTCCATTCATTGCGGTCAGATCTGCGCAACAGCAGTGGCGCCGCCATCCAGCTTGTCTGTTCGGCAAGGCACACAGTGCAAGCATCGTCTCTCTCTGTGCCGTTCCGACGAATGTCAATGCGTATACATTGATTTCAGTGATTATGCGAGCGGTCAGACAGCGCCGATGGATGGTGCGTGGACTGGCTATGCGAAGGAATGACCCCTTGCTGTTGTTCCCTGCTATCAACTGCCATCGAGAACGATTGGACTATGATTGGACGAGATGAGTTGTTTCCGATTACATTATAGAAGGTGAGCCAAACAATGTTAGTATTTTAATACTTTTATTATAATTGCACTTGTTTTTTTATCCCGTTAGCGTTTACGTTTGCAATCACCAACCAAACACCACCTTGGTTTTTGTCATGCAGCTGAAAATAACCTCTCCGTGGGTTATGACTTTTATTGTATTTTGTTTAGTCTCGAATGAAATCGTTGTAAACTCTGTTTTGTATTTTCTAGGTCCGTTTATGAAAAAGAAAACAACCTTCTCTTTGGTTAAGGCTACATCATTTTCTCGCTATTTTAATTTTATAGAAACATTAATTTTATTGCTCATCTATGCCTTTTTACCTACAATAATGTTGTTCTTTCTGCATATATTGTTAGAATTATCTCTGTCATCCTTGTTCTTATGCCCTTTCACCGGCTGTCCCGGCCCACTATACAACTGATCCACAACTTTTGCTTTCTCACTTGACGCTCAGGAGGTTTTTATCAGTAGGGGTCCTCCCCTTCTGTTCAGTAAAAAAACAAATATCGGGATGTCATGCCCCTTTTCTTTGACACATAGGAGGCTGCAAGTCATGCTGGTGTCATGTTGTGACAAGCTCATTGTAATGTCCATTTGTAAGTTTTTCAGTGTCAAGTATGAAATTCAAACGACACATTTGAAAGCATCAGGTGCAAATTCGGTCGGATGCTGAAAAAATCATTTGCAAGTGATATGAAACCGAGTTTTCTCCGGGGCCATTGCGAAATCATTCCTAGCTCGATCTCTTTGCAAGTGATATGAGTAGTTAGGTGGACAGGTGTCTGTGGCCTACTACTCACAAACTTTTGGCGATGGAGGCTGACCTGACCGGCGGCCCTCCATCGATGAGGCCAGTGCTGACCAGCGTCCAGCCCAGCGACGCTGTAGGTACCGTACCCCCCGCATCCAACGGCGAATGATTGGCTCAGGATTTGTGCGGCCGCCGGTTGGGCTGGCGCTATCATCCCTCTCCCATGGCCATGTGAGCTGTTGTTGTGAATAATCCTGCGATTAGGAGAGCCCGGCCGCTTGTATTCGTCAACCTAGCAAGCTAAGCGCATCTCCAGCTTTACCACCTTTTGGATTAATTAGTGCCATAATCCTTCCCTTTCCACCCAGCCGTATATGTCCAGGCGAGCAGGCGACATGCGATGACCAACGATTATTGATCGATGCTTACATGTATATCTGATCGTTTTCGAGTTAGCTGGGCCGTTTAATGGCTGGGTTTAGCGATTTGACAATGAGTGTTGAGCGAGGTAGCAGAGCCGCTGCAGAGGGCCGCGTCGTATTTGCTCCGATGAAGAGGAATGTTGCCAATCGGTGATCAGAAAATAGTCAATATTGAAGCGATGAAACGTGTTGGATGGGTTTTGCAAGAATGCAAATAAACGAGTTGATATTAGTTTGATGCCTTCATTGATCTCTAAACTAATCAATCAAATGGCTCGGACCATCTCCGACGATGTGCATTCTAGCTCGATGAAGATGGTAGTTAGCACAGTTCTCTGCAACTAACCAGACACAAAGTGCGGGATCAACCTGTAATGCAATCGATCTGCGTCCTGCTGCAATCGGCAGGTACATAGAAATATAGGGAAGAAGCCAAACAAATCTGCGCTGGCTTGAGCTCGTCGAAGAGATCCCACACCCATATGTCGTACGTGTATCTGCAGAGCTAGCTGGTGCCCATCTGACACATGCATCTTCTCCTGCTGCATAGCATCACGTACATACGCCGCGATAGATTTTGTATGGCTCGAACCTGGCTACACTCGCGTAGCCAATGGCGATATATACGAGTGACAGACTGACAGTGATGGATACACCGAACGAGAAGAGACAACGGATAGCAGTAGGTAAGTGTCTAGTCTTGGCTTGCATTGTGTACTGTAACAGCCTAACCGGAGTGGGCTACGCAGCGGCAGCGCATCAGCACCGCCACATGCGAGCTTTGGAACCTTTTGCATGGCCCCCGTATAGCTCTATGCTATGTCGTCGGACGACGACGAAAAGGGTCCATGCGTCTGTATTGCACTGTGCATTCGGCGTATGTATATGCTACTAGTATTTCAGACCTTGCCTCAGCTTAACTAGAGAAATTAAAGGCCGATTATTAGTTGCAAGTGCCCTGTTGATTGTGGCACCTAGCTGGCCACCTGGGGCGTGCGGTAGTTGTGGAGAATCTGAGCTCCTTTGTCACATTATGTGAAGTATATATTTGTTTGCTTTCTTGTTTCTTGTTCTCTTATAAAACATAAAGTTATTAAATATGGAGCATAGTATGTCGTCTAGTCCACTAGCGCAGATATTTATTAGACTAAAATGTGCTTCGTAAAGTTACCCGTGCATATAAGGTAATCGATGAAGTATATATCCTCAGTAGTAGCCCTGTGGTTAGTCTCCGTTTTTTTCACACATATATAATGCTGGTTTGTTAAAATCGAACAAACAAACATTATATATAAATCCAAAAGCCAGGAGTAGTATTATTTCGTGGAAGGTTCATCTTTTTTTTATTCTTGGTACAAGGGACCCTTCAAGCCTAACACTGCTTGCACGCCTGATTTTGGATACCATGAGCTGGAAAGAACCCACAACAAGGTCCACAACACAACTTCTCCAGCTATATTATAGAGATATAGGGCCATAGGGGGGATCAGTTATGAATATAGTTATGCTTTGATATGTAAAAATATACATGTGATAATTTGGGCATCATGTTATAGTTTGACAAATTTTGTTGTCCAACACGAAACTATCTATCGTTTTTTCCACTCCCCGTGTATATTTCCTATTTTTATAAAAAAATGCAGTACAACCATAGACACTTATATATACACGTATGATTACTCTGAACACATGCACACACACCCTTATTACTTAGAATCTCAAAAATATATGAAAAATTTATCTTGAGATTCATGAAGTCACCAGACTTACCTCACTATGGACGGGGACATCCATCATCACCTATTACTAAAAAATGATTATCCATAAAGGAAACACATGTGATGAGAGTCTAGGACTGGAATCTTGATAGGTTCGTTCCATAATAAAGAACCTACGTTTGCTTCCCTGTGTATACTTCTATTGGTACTTTTTATGTAAACGATGGAAAACACAGGTGGTTAAAGAGTTAGGATCAAATCAAGAAAATGTCCTATGCTCAATAAGTGCCATATCCGTCCAATGAAAAATTCGTAGTTTTCATTTTTGTTTTAGTTATTTCTTTTCCACTTTACTTGTACAAAAACTTGTACTGCAACACTTGCCCCTCAGTTACCTTTAAAAATTGGACCATGTGTGAAGCAATCTGTTCTTGAACTTTGAAAAGAAGAGTGGGAGTGCTTAATGTGCCTCTTTTATTAACAGATTTCAAGCCAAGTAGACAGTAGTCCGGAATTCGGGAAAGACCAGGTGATGGCAATGGGTAAAAACTCACCGGGTTTTAGTGTCTCATACCCATATCCACTATAGGTAAAGCAAACCCATACCCATACACATACCCGTGACGGATTGAAGTTTCACCCCATACCCATACCTGTCGAGTAATCGGGTACCCATGGGTTCCTCATATCCGTGATACTTCAAAAAAAAATTAATACTTTGATAAATTTAATTAATTTTTATAAGAATTTTTTGCTTAGCACATATACAAAATAAGTTGTTATGTTAGTCTAGTCTATTTTGATAAAGTTAATAGAGTTAGAGTTACCAAAAAATAATAAATCCATATTATGAATCATAAATTACACATAGATGTTGGGTTTGCGGGTACACGAATATGAGTTCCTGGTTCTCATACCCAAACCCATATACCCATCGGATACAAGATTTAACCCATTTACGTACCCACGAGTATATTTTATGTTCCATACTCATCCCCTAACATAGGTTTTACCCATCGAATTTCGCGTATCGGATACTCATTGCCATCCCTAGGTGTGCTGCATATGAAATGTTCTGGTATAAAAGGACTAGGCTTGCTCATTTATCAATTCTCGACTATGGAGAGACAGTACGGGGCCAGTAGCGAGGAATCAATGATAGAATACATTTGCGAACTTGGCTTGTACTACTCATTGGAAATGGTATACGTCTTGCGGCAGAGGATTTGCATCAAAGACAGTCAACCATGAAAACAGAGTCAAGTAGCATGCAGCACATAAATGTGTGCCGCTTCGTCAGGGAATTTGTCAAAGCTAAGCCAGACGTTGAATCAATGCAAAGCAGAGTTGGAGATGGATCGGCGGGGGCTCCTCATCATCTGGTCCCGGTTTGCCCTTTTTGTTGCAGTACAAGTTGTACACATGCGTTTGCTTCGGCAAAGCAGGCACGTGCAATGTATTGTACGGACGAAACTGTTGTATCTGTGTCTGGACCCGGCCGGGCCGTGCCAGCTCTGGATTACCATCGACACCGTCACAAGGTAATCATTAGCAAAATTCGACGTGCATCCGTAATTGGCGGAATTGCGACTGGGGACTCGATCAACATATAGGGGCTGGGCCGGCAGCCCATTCTTGTGCAACTTCCTGCAGCCGTTTTGGACCCTGTAATCTGAGAGTCTGTAGCCCAGAATGCCACTAGTGATCTGGGCTTCTACGAAAGGTCTTCGTTATGATGGGCCAAAAGAAAGTGAAGATTGGTACAACCATCCCGGAAATCATCCCATCACTCGCATAGGCGAGACTCCGGTCCTCCCTCACTCGCACATATGCGAAACTATTTCTCTTCCTCCTCTCAACACCGTCGCGTGCTCTCCGGCTCTCCCTTCATATTTGCCGTTGTCCGTCTTCTTCAACCCGGACAACCTTTTATTGTACAGCTTGTATCCACCGGATATAGAAATAGGACGAAGACGGGCTGATGGTGAGCAACAATGTGTGGACGAGTGACGAGGACATCACCGATCGTGGTGGTGTTCGTCGATGGTAGGAGAAGCCGAAGCAAAAATATTCAATTGGACGAGTTACCACGACAATAGTTGCCGCTCATACCACGCCTCTGACCCACAGTCTTGTCCAAATTAGTGACAACCCTCCGTGATCAAAGATGGATCGATCAAATGACAAATAGTTCTCTAATACATGCTATATAAGTATTTTTTTTAAAAAAATGTACATCCAGTACATATTCTCAAATATATGTATATTTGAGTTTTATAATTAAGTCTTACTTTATTTATATTTTTTTCATATCTTGCATATTTCTTTTGTTTTATATTACTTATCACAATATTATCAATTTATTATTATTATAACATCTTAATATTTTTTAATTAATCTCTATCTTTATTTCTCTCACTCTCATTTTCTATGCACCCATCTTCTTAATCTCCATAATCAAGTATGAATATGAGATGAAGGAAGTATTTCTATGAAAGTCAACAAGCTTAAACTTTGACCAATACACAAAGGTCTTATACAAGACTTTGTTTGTTCAACATTTCAACTTCAAGTTTGATCGAGCTTTAAATAGAATGTTCTCCACATATTTGTCCTAGATTTCAGATTTCAAAGGCAATGAACTTAGTCAATTCTAACTTACATTATTAAACAGGTGTATAAATATTGTTCTACTGTATATCATTTGCCAACATACCATCATAAAATCCTTAAACAACAGAACGGTTCCACTGAAAAATGAAAAATAACAGCATCGATATATCGAATTCCACGTCATCACCCTCACAACACACGCACCGTACCTAACCCAACCGCGAACGGTAAAAAACCTGTAACGTCCTCGCCATTTCATGTTCTCGTCAGACAGGTCTGGCCCACCTGCCGAGAAGAAAAGCCGTTCTGCAAGGGAGATTCCAAGCGCCAGCCAGCCCAGACTGACACATTGACCATGTCCCTTTCCACCCCGCCCGCCCGCCCCGTACTTACTAAATATTGCATACACACCCTTCTAAGGGCTGAAATGCAAATTATCCGAGACGGGGTCGACACCTGCCACGGTATTTACGAAACCACGCCGTCCTTGTCCGAAAAAACGCTTCCATCCTTCCGTCCTCAGCGTAGGTAGTGGGTGGCGGAAGACAGGAATAAAAAACAAAGAAAAAAAAAAGGCGAGGAGGGTCATGGCGCTGCTGCCTGCCTCCCTAGCCTAGCCGCCCGCCCCCCCCAACCTCCTCCTCACCGAGGAGAGAGACAGAGAGGAACTCCATTTCCGCGTCGTCTCCGCAGCCTCACGCTGCCTCCCCACATGGCCGCGCTACCGGGCGGGGTCCAACCCGCTGGCGCCGCCGACGCGATGCAGGTCGACCAGCCGCAGCCAGTAGCGGCCGGCGCCGCCCCCGCGGACGCCAAGGTGAGCGCCCCCTCTCTCTCCGCGCCGCGCGCGAGGTGGTTCCGGAGCGGTTTCCTCGGCCGCCGGATCTCCCCGCGCGCCCGCGTTCCGTTTCACCTTCCGCGTGGTGTTTGGTGGTCTCCGCGTTCGATCCGCCGGTAGATCTGCGCGGCGAGCTGCGAGGCTAGGGTGTTCTGCTTCCCTCGCGCGGGCGATTTCTTCCCCAGGTTTCGGGCGGGAAGGTGGAGGAGCAGCGTTGCTTGGCTGGGAGGAGATGCGGTGCCTGGCGTTGGGGCCTTTGGCCTGGCCTTTGCGTGCGCGCTATGCAAGAGTCTCGTCCCCTGCTTGTGCCGGGCTGGGTCGCTTGGCGGGCGTGCTTTAGGCGACTTTGCAAGTTGTTGCTGTAGTAGTTAATCGTGGCTCTGATATTTCAAACAATGGAGTTAAGCTAGTTAATCTTACTCCCGTAGCATAGATGTAGAGTAGCCAGTAAGGTATAGTTAGTGCTGTACTAGTGATTGTCCGGTTATGTTGGAATTCTAGTTTAGTTTTATGATGCTATATAGGTAAGGTTTTCCTGAATTGTTCGGTGATGCTAGTACGTTTTTAGTTTGCGGTGTTAATTCTGTGGTGCTGAGGTTTCGGAGATGTATATTTTTGGGCTACCTGTTTGGTCAGAGTTTCAGAAATATCGGTGGAGAGTTTCCAGTTCAATAGTGTGCTAGAGGTTAGGTTAGCAAAAGTGTGTTGTGTGGTGATTAGTAATTGTACTGCTTTGCTTGCTTTGGTTGTGTGCTGCCTTATCTTACGATTTTATTACTTTTTGACAGAATGGTGGTTCACTTGTTGAAGGGAATAGTCCAATCACTGGTCACATAATCTCCACAACGATTGGAGGGAAGAATGGGGAACCTAAGAGGGTAATGTTTAGCTGATTAAGAAATCAGAAGAAATTATTGAACCTCATGTATATATTGATGGACCTAACTTTGGGTTGTGTGTTTCTTAGACCATAAGCTACATGGCAGAGAGAGTTGTGGGGACTGGATCATTTGGAATCGTCTTCCAGGTACGGTTACGGTTACTTCTTGTAAACTTTCTCCTTGAATTTTTTTCCAGTTATCCTGATTACACTTTTTGTGTGTACATTAAGGCAAAATGTCTGGAGACTGGAGAAACTGTTGCAATTAAGAAGGTTTTACAGGACAAGAGATACAAGAATAGGGAGTTGCAAATAATGCGGTCCATGGATCATTGCAATGTTGTTTCCCTGAAGCATTGTTTCTTCTCGACCACACCGAGAGATGAACTTTTCCTTAACTTGGTGATGGAGTTTGTTCCTGAATCCTTGTATCGTGTGTTGAAGCATTATAGCAATATGAACCAGAGGATGCCACTCATATATGTCAAGCTGTACACATACCAGGTAAAATGTTGTCCGTGATCTTTTGGAACTTTTACTATTTGTTGACAAAGGTATCCCATAGCCTTGCATTGTAATATTGATTTTGCTTGAGCTCTCTTTGGTGCAGATATTTCGGGGTTTAGCCTATATTCATACTGTACCCGGAGTTTGCCACAGGGATGTGAAACCTCAGAATCTTTTGGTATGTTCTTTTCATCCTTAACATTGGGTTTAGCAAAATTTGAATATATGCTGATGTTCACTTCACCGGTTTTTATAGGTTGATCCTCTGACTCACCAAGTCAAGATATGTGATTTTGGAAGTGCCAAAATGTTGGTAAGTAAATGCAGGATCAGTAGTTAGGTTTATAATTTGCCATTTACTTAATCTGTGGCTTTTTGAGTTTTGGAATATTTACTGACTTAAATCCTCTCTCCATTCCCCATATAATCAGGTTAAAGGTGAAGCAAACATATCATATATATGTTCACGTTATTACCGTGCTCCAGAGCTGATATTTGGGGCAACTGAATACACAACATCAATCGATATATGGTCAGCTGGATGTGTTCTTGCTGAGCTACTTCTTGGCCAGGTTTGCTTCTGTTCTCAGCTATCTGCTTGTCACTCAGGTGTCTTTTCTGCAATAATCTCTGAATGAACTCAGAACATAACATCTTTCTGTAACATGATTTTATCAGCCTCTCTTCCCTGGTGAAAGTGCGGTGGATCAGCTTGTTGAGATAATAAAGGTACTTCATTATTTTGCAGCACATTGGTCCAAAACAATGGTCTCATCAGTGCTTACTTTCATGAGCTGAATGAATTTGCTTTGCTTCAGGTTCTTGGTACTCCAACACGTGAGGAAATCCGATGCATGAATCCCAACTACACAGAATTTAGATTTCCACAGATTAAAGCCCATCCATGGCACAAGGTATGTGGAAATTTTGTTGATTAGATTTTTCTTTAATTAATGCTACCTGCATAGCTTTGACTGAAACGCCTGTACTGTTGCAGATTTTCCACAAGCGGATGCCTCCAGAAGCCATAGATCTTGCATCCCGTCTTCTCCAATATTCCCCAAATTTGCGATGCACTGCTGTAAGTTTTCGTTTCCCTGTTGACTGATTCTAGTCAAATAGGGAAACCATGTACCTACACCTACCAATGGTTGCCAATGACTAATAATGACATTAGTGTAAATCATGTGATTGGACAATTATGTTTCTTTTTTTATGATTTCCTTGTATGTGGTGTCCATACTTGCATCTGATATCCTCAGAAGAAAGGCAAATATTTCACTTTACACCAACCAGAAAGAACAAAAATGTCTTCGTTTGTTGTATTGTTGTCTACAAATTTCACTCGATTATCTTTGTCAAGAGGCTGTTGCATCTGCCCATGTATGTTGCTTATCTGATCATACTGTTTTTGGTTGCATGTCTATTCTTTAATATAATTCCTGCATTGCCAGCATTCTCTCCTTTGATTATGTAGTGGTAATAAGCAAACCTTAGGTTATATGAAAAACATTTGTACATGAGTAAAGCTTTTTTTGGGCAAGCCACATAATACATGACTAACTGCACTTGCTGCCACCTCTGTATATTGAGTTTGTTGCTGATTTATTTTTTATTTTAATGTTGGCAGCTGGAAGCATGTACACATCCGTTCTTTGATGAGTTGCGGGAACCACATGCAAGGTTGCCAAATGGACGACCATTTCCTCCACTGTTCAACTTTAAACAGGAAGTAAGTGGCTTTAAAATTGGTACACCTTTTTTGATTCCTCACATGAACAGTTTATTAAGAAACTGGGAAAATCATTTGGATGACTATAATTTTGTTAATTAATTAGTTGCCTCTCAATATGCAGCTAGCAAATGCTTCCCCAGATCTCATCAACAGGTTGATACCGGACCATGCTAGGCGACATCTTGGACTCAACTTCTTGCCTGCAACTGGATCTTAGAGAAGGCAGTATGGTGTTTTACTTTGCGCCGCTGATGCATCCGTGTGCCGAAGGGCAATGTGCATGTTCTCACATTTAAGACGTAGAATCTGACTATTATTGGAAAATCAAATATGAGCTGGCGCCGATGTGTTCCATAAGGGTGGTGGGGTGTGCGTACAGCCAGTCCTTGTTATTTATTGTAGTGCTCCAACTCTGTTATGAGGAAGGCCATGTTGATCAGGATTAGCCAAGAAATAGTGGGAGGGATGGCTATGGTGTATTGTTAAGATGCTGAGGGAAATTAGTCCCAACTATTGTACTTTGTTCAATGTTGTAGCGCGCCTGTAAGTGTTACATATCCCCAGTCAAATTTAAGTGTAAATGTTCTTGATGGAAAGTTGTCCCCTTTCAAGGTCCTGTTTATACTTTCACACCCCAGCTCCGATCATATGTTGCCTATCTTATTAGATCACGTGCTCTCTTTCCTTTCCATTGTTAATCTCGCTGAGCTGCGATCAGACTAACTGATTTCAGGCAGGTTTAGTTTATTCTGAACTGATTGTTTTTGCTATGAATTTCTTAACTTCTTAGGCTAGGCTAGTCCCAATGGAGTATTTTATTTTGTTGTTTCCAAGAGTGACATGTCATCAAAAGTGATTTGAAATTATAAATGAAACAATCTCTCCAATGCATGGTTTTATTTGAGTGTTTCATTGTACTTAATTCAATGTTCTTTTATTGGTTGTCAATAGGATAAAATGAAACTCCTCTCCTCCAATGCTAGTATCATAGTGTTTCAAATCTAGGAAAGTGTGTGCCTAGTTTTATCTAAATAAAACTACTTCCCTCTCTCTTCTCATAACTTCTTTGTCATGTCATTAAAATTGCTTATATGTCCTCTTACTTATTAAAAATAAAACTCTGATTAAAAATAGTCTTATTGTAAATGAACTGACCCTCAGGCTACTCCCAATGGGAGTTTTATTTTCATTAAATGAGATGTCACATAAGCAAATTTGATGACATGATAAAAAATTTATGAAGAGAGAGATGAGAAGAGTTTCATCTAGATGAAACTGGTTCTACATAATTTTTTAAAATTAAAACACCATAAAACTAACATTAGAAATGAGTAATTTTATTTTATTCTTTAGACAACCAATAAAACCATATAAAAATAAGTGCTATGAAATAATAAAATAAAACTATACATTGAAGTGATGGTTTCATTCATGATTCCAAACTAATGGATTAGCCTCAGTGAAGCGTGTAGCGTAGTGCAGAAGAGCCAACATGCATATAATGAGAGAATCAAAGCAACAGTGGATGACCTATTGATTGTGTCGGCTACGGCGTGGTCCATTTCGCGATCGATTCTGTTCGTTAGCACGGTTGAGCAGCTCACGGTTTATTCACTTTGATCACGATGCCGACACAACGATGCACCTGCTCAGTTTTCTGTCTCAACGGCCTTGCTGCTGGCTGACTTGGACGGCAGCAATTTGGTAAACGTATCATCGTTTTTCTACTTTGAAGCCTTCGTTTCACACTGGTTGATGCATTGTATGATTTCGGTGCTCAACAGTCGGTCAATAATCGCGGCACTCACAGATTGAAATCTACTTGAACAGTGTTGCACTGTTGCAAGTTTTTCAATCGTCGCCTGAGACTGCAGATTGTTTAGGACCTGTTTTGCAGGCTCAGTTCTTTTTTTTTTAATCATTCAAACCAGGCTTTGGACTTGTCGCACCTGGAGAAATCAGCATCCAAGTTTTTAAATGGTAAGTAGCGCTCCTCTTGTTATGTATGAATAAGAATGGCTTCGGTGGTTCAAACATGTCAACCATAGGAGCTTCCAACCACAATTAGCTCGCTGCAACATCAATACCAATGGCCTGGTCTAGAGAAACCTGATATCTGACGTACGGAGTAGCACGCAGGTTCACGAAAGCACCTGCTTGCGGCGAAAGAACAATCCAACCAACTGGCCTGGTCAATCAATGCAAAAGAAAAAGAAAGATCATACACGCCCGAGCGTTTGCTAAAGAATGATCAAACTGCACGCCCTAGCGTAAACCATGCATGAATTGGAAGAATTTCCAAACGTTTCAGTTCTACTAATCGATCCGGGAACCGGGGGTCCGTGAAGATTGCGTTCCTTTGACTGGTGTGGTTTCTTAACATTTTTTTTTTCTGAAACACCATTGGACCTTTTCCCAATGAACAGTCCTTTTTGTTTCATATCGGAGACAAATTGTGTCAGTGGAAGAAGCAAAGATTGAGGCCAAACAAACAGGCCAAGCACTGGAGCAGGGCGCGGCGTAATTGGCAGACCGGAAGCGCCAATTCCCTGGCCACCCTCTACCGTTTCCGATGCCCGGGCCCAGTTTCTTCTGCGCTCGTCAATCCACGAAAACAAACAAACAAACAAAATAGCAAAAGAAAACACAAAAAGCGAAGCCGCAAAGGAAAAAGGAAAGCGAATCGAGGAACAAACGCCAAGCACTGGGCACAATTCCCCACCCACTCAATCGCTCCCGCCCGATTACTCGCCCCTCATTAATCCCAGCGAGGCACATTAATTAAGCCTAATCTATTCGCTAATCTACGCACACCGGTGTCGCTGCTGAGCTCGATACACTCCCCAGTGGAGTATTATACCCATGGCCACCACCACCACGCCCGCGCTGCCGCCGCCGCCGCTCGCGCTACGCTTCCCCATTGCTCCTGCTACGCCATGGCGACGGGGCCGCGAATCTCGCTCCTCCTCGCCGTCGTCGTGGTGCTCGCCGCTGGTGGCGGGGTCGTCGAAGCGGCGGACCCGCCGCTCTCGCCCAAGGGACTCAACTACGAAGGTGCGTGTGTTGGAGGGGTTTAGGGTTTGGTTCGGGGGAGGATGGTTGATTGTTTGGATGGTCGACAGGGGTTCTGATGGTGTGAGGTTTCCATTGTGCAGTGGCGGCGCTGATGGCGGTGAAGAGCCGGGTGCGGGACGACAAGGGACTGATGGCCAAGTGGGACATCAACTCCGTCGACCCCTGCACCTGGTCCATGGTCACCTGCTCCCCCGACGGATTCGTCGTCTCGCTGTGCGCCTCCCCTCTCTCCCTTGTAACCTTGTTTGTTCTGTCTGATTGGATTGCTGCTTCGTTTTCCTGTGGACGTGTTACGTGACGGTATTTTGTTCGGTTCGTTGGACATGCAGACAGATGGCGAACAACGAGCTGTCGGGAACGCTGTCGCCAAGCATTGGGAACCTCAGCCACCTGCAGACAATGTAAGGATTTGGGGACGAATGCAGCTTAGCCATTCGTTTCGGTTGTTTGTTGTTCAATTAGTATCTGTATTTCTAACACTAACACTACACCCCATATTGCAGCATTATAAAATAGGTAGTCTTACTAGCTAAATTTATTCTGTTAGAAGTAGCAAAACATGCTAACGACTAGCAAAGAAGAGCATCAACTTCCTGTAGGCAAGCTTAACAGCTACAAATGTGTCAGCTTCATGTAGATTCAGTGCTGTGAATTAACAATAGAAGGGAGCTTAAAAAAATGCAGCTCCTTGTTTATAGTTCAGTAAAGGAAAACCACTTATAACTGTATAATCCTTAATTACTAACTCTTGATTATCTAAGGTCACTACAGAAACCACAAGGACGACAACCACTTTGTAAACAATAACGCTACAGAAGTGACATTGGGCACAATGTGTCTTAATGTTTTCATTTGTTTTCTCTAGAACTTGTCCACAGTAATAGCAAAGTTGGTTATTGGGAACCAGTTCTTTTTGGAGCTATATGGATGCCAATTGAGCAATCTTTCTACAATTAATATTATTAGGATACTAGAGTCCCATCGACTCTTCACCAGCTTTTATGATGTGGTGAATCCATATCACCCATTTAAGTATACATTTTTCTGTTTTTGTTATAACTTCCAAAAGGATTAGCTGTCTATATGGCTGTAGTGTACTTTTCTAGGTGCAAAGGAGTTGTTTACACAGTTATACAGCACAACAGCACAATATATAGTTTACTTCTTTTGTATAGGTTATGGTTGACTCCAAAAATATCTTAACATAAGTTGATTTTATGGGTTAGGATTCTTTATTAGTTACTGAGCTTTATGATGGATACATTAAGGTAGCACTAAGTACTGGCTATGTTAAGGTAACGCTGGGTAGCACTAAGTAGTAGACTAAACAGTCCTACATATTTTCTGTTTCATGACAAATTTAATTACAGTTTCCTTTCTTCTAAGACCATTTAATCATGGTTTTTTGGTGTAAAATAATCTTGTTACATGGGGCTCATTTTGGAACTAAATCTTCACCTAGCATGTTTGGCTTCTACGCAATGTTAGAAGCATTGTTTGCTTAGGTTGTAACTATCACTGAATGAGACAGCAACAGAAGTGTCGGGTTGGGTTTGTGGCTACTGCTCTGGTCATCCAGTTGGAAAATTTTGCTCCACCATTCACCCATTGAGCGTTTGCCTATTTGATGATCTCCTGACAGTATTTGCCTATCCTAATTATGTGTTTATATCCTACATCCTGTGGGGTTTCACTAATCACCATCTATCCTTGTGATACTGTATCCATGTCCAGATGTCCAATGGCTCAGCACCTTTGTTGAACATTTTCAGGTCACTACAGAATAATAGAATATCAGGTCAAATTCCTCCAGAGATTGGGAAGCTCACAAATTTGAATGCTCTTGATCTTTCTGGTAACCAGTTTGTTGGTGATATCCCAAGTTCACTGGGGCAACTGACCAGACTAAATTATCTGTGAGTTGGCGTCAATGCATTACTTTACACTTGGCAATACATTTTATACTGACTGGTGCTTTGTTAATCTGTCAGGCGCCTTGATAGGAATAACTTGTCTGGTCAGATCCCAGTAGATGTTGCAAAGCTTCCAGGTCTCACATTCCTGTATGTTTTTTTTGACATTTGTATCTTATCTTTTCACACTAGTAATTTGTACATAATTCCTTGGCTCTTAAATTGACGAGAGTATTATGTTTCAGCGACTTATCATTCAACAACTTAAGTGGCCCAGTTCCAAAAATATATGCACATGACTACAGGTAAGTGAGTGTGGAAATATGCGTGATAAGCTCTTTTATCATTATCTCCATTTGCTAAGCCACATTCTTATCAGCTGAAGTAGACTATTATTTCATTCATGTCTCTCTGGCATCGTAGTTCACTATAATAGCTACTCTAAGACTGAGCATGCATTTATTCCTTTCTGTTCATTTTATTTTCTGGAACATCACCTTTTTTTTTCTGCTTCCCAGTCTGGCAGGGAACAGGTTCCTTTGCAATTCGTCAGTTATACACGGTTGCTCAGACCTGACAGTAGTGACTAATGGTGATTGTTTTGCTAGATGTCATTTTGTTATTTTTTTCCTTTTGGATATGGAACTTAATTAAGAGCATATGGCTGCAGGTACAACAACTAGACCGCTGCAGAAAGGGAAGAACCATCATCAGTTAGCACTCGCAATTTCTTTAAGCATCACCTGTGCCACAATACTTGTTCTGTTGTTTGTATACTGGCTAAGTTACTGCAGATGGCGCTTGCCTTTTGCTTCCGCTGGTAATCATCTAAGAATGTATGTGCTCTTGCTGATACAAATACACGACATTCTAAATAGTTCTTTTGGTTTACTTGTAGATCAAGACCTAGAATTTGAGTTGGGGCACTTGAAGCATTTCTCATTTCACGAGCTACAAAATGCAACGGATAATTTTAACGGAAAGAATATTTTAGGTCAAGGTGGCTTTGGTATTGTTTATAAAGGCCGTCTAAGAAATGAAACTTTAGTAGCAGTGAAGAGGTTAAAAGATCCTGATGTTACCGGCGAAGTTCAATTTCAAACAGAAGTTGAGTTGATTGGCCTTGCCGTGCACAGGAATCTCTTGCGCTTGTATGGATTTTGCATGACCTCAAAAGAAAGGTTGCTTGTATATCCATATATGCCAAATGGCAGTGTTGCTGACCGCTTGAGGGGTAACTTAAACTGCCCACAACCTTTTCTCTTTAGTTTTCAATCCCTGTGTTTTGGTTCTGTGCCTCGGTTCTATTATCCGTTGTTTTTCATTCTAATATGGAGCTGAAAATTTCAGAATACCATCATGGAAAACCATCACTTGATTGGAGTAAACGCATGCAGATCGCTCTTGGGGCGGCCAGGGGATTACTTTATCTGCATGAACAATGCAATCCTAAGATCATTCACAGGGATGTTAAAGCTGCTAACATATTGCTTGATGAAAGTTTTGAAGCAATCGTTGGGGATTTTGGATTGGCAAAACTTCTCGACCGACAAGAATCGCATGTTACCACTGCAGTTCGTGGCACTATTGGGCATATTGCACCTGAGTATCTCTCAACTGGACAGTCTTCAGAAAAAACTGACGTTTATGGGTTTGGTATTCTCCTGTTGGAACTGATTACTGGTCCGAAAACCTTGAGCAATGGACATGGACAGTCTCAGAAGGGGATGATTCTAGATTGGGTAAATTCTTATGCATTTATGCACTATTTTTTACTGTATTCAACTTCCTGGCAAAATTCTAATACCCATATCCCTCTCCAGGTTAGAGAACTAAAAGAAGAAAAGAAACTTGATAAGCTGGTTGACAGGGATCTCAATGATTCATTTGATGTTGCTGAGCTGGAATGTTCTGTTGATGTGATCATCCAATGCACACAAACGAATCCTATCCTTCGGCCTAAGATGTCGGAAGTTCTACATGCTCTTGAAGCTAATGTCACGATTGCGGAGAGTAGCATTGAGTTGAATAGGGAACCTCTTCCTTATGCAGGCACCTACAGTTTCTCTGTAAGACACGAGGATCCTCATGATTCATCATCCTTCATTATTGAGCCAGTTGAGTTATCAGGTCCCAGATGATAGCTGTTGTAGGTCTTGTCGAGAAAGAAGAGAAAAAATGATAAGAAAATGTACAAAAACATGTATAGTTTGGATGTATTTCTACTTGTTAAGAATTTGCTGGGGTTGTCGCAGTTCACATTGAAGACCATTTTGAACCTAAAATTTGGAGTTCATCATGGTCAGTTTGATGCATGCTCCATCCAGTTAAAAATCCATGTATTTACCACTATCTTTGCTTTGCTATTGCCATTGGTAAGCTGGTTGTCCACCACGGATGTACTGTATCGTTCAAACTATTAATGAGGTAGATAATCTAACTGACAAAAAGTAGCTAGTGCTTGCAATCTCCTTGCAGCAATTTTGGATGTTTTGTTGAGTAAATTTTAGAAATTTCCAGCACAACATGTTGAATACATGGGACATGCCATATAGCAGCTGATAATTCCTTCTGTTCTACTAACTCAGCCTTTCACATTAGTCAGACAAGCTGGTAGATTTGAATGTCAGGTAATCTCTGCTTGCTATCAGGTAAATCATAGCCCCCTCTAAAGCTTGAGGAACGGAACAAATTGAGACTGTGTGATTGCATGTATGATGTTGCATGACTAGATAAAATGAGATACCATGGTACTAATGCTGAAAGAAGAAAACCTGTCCAAGATCTCAATTTTGTAGCATTTATTTTCTTTAGCACTGTAAATTATGCTACAATCATCAGTCACTAGTGTGATTCACCACGACAAAAAGAAAACGAAAAGAAAGCATATAGCTCTAAATTATGGAGCTTGGGCATTTGCAGTCCTCATACAAGAGAAATTCGCCATTGGACAGCTCCAATAGGTTGAATTTATTGTTCAAGAATGACCATTGTAAGCCACAAGCTAAAAAAAAAATGCCGCCTGCAAGTCTCATTCTGTAGGCCACAGGGGAAGAGAAGGAAGAAACTTATTTCGGTTTGGTGACCTCATGAATCGCATTAGCCAAGTAACCAACGTTTCCACTTGTTACACCAGCCATGCTGAAATAAATACAGGAACAAAGTTAGATTTTCTTTTTCTTCAAGGAGTCATGAACAGATCATTTGTTCAACGTGATACAAAAACCTATTGAGATGTTTTACATACCTTATTCTCCCGTTGCGGGTCATGTAGATGTGGAATTCATTTGTGAGGCGGTCAACTTGTTCAGGTGTCATCCCACTGTAGCAGAACATTCCGATCTGCACAAAGATACATACCATCTTTTTAGATATAAATCCATCAAATGACTAATAACAATTTCGTGAGTGGAGTTCCAACGCCAAAATAAACAAATTTAAACAAAATGAAGTGGAGGGAGAAGGAAAACATGTTTGAAGGATCTAAACAGAGTGCTCCTGTCCAGTTACAGATATAAACATTCCAACACCACATACGAAGAAATTGGTCTGCACTGGTATACTTAAATGTGAACGACTGATGATTTGGGTATAACCTTTCCATTATATTTTGATTGTTGCAAAAAATATGCAGAACACATCACACATTAGACTCCATGTCACTAATCGTGGGTCATCATCCATTACCAATTTAGAGACAGGGCCTTGTATTAGTATTGATTCAAAGTCAATGCCGGGTCATACTCTAATAAGATTTAGATACAGACTAAATAATCCCAGACTCATGTGTGATAGCCACTGCTCATTGGTGTAAATTGGTACAGTGTGCATGGATTCAGAAAATGGCAATGATATTTCTCAGTTCTATTTACCTGATTGGTAATGTGCTCCCATGATAAAGGTGAACCTAGCTTTTCAAGATTTTCCTTAAGTGCCGTCCGCATGCCAATGATTCGATCAGCCATACCCTGAGAAACCAATGACAAAACGCTTCTTACTGAAGTTCTTCATACAGTTAACAATATATTTAGCCATTTAATAATTGTAAGTAGTAATGTAGGATCCAAAGTTTACCTTGACCTCTTGTAACCATAAACTCTTCAATTCTGGATCGTTGAGGATAATGGAAACAACCAGTGCACCATGGACAGGCGGGTTGCTGTACATTGGTCTGGCGAGCTGTTGCAGTTGGCTCTTGACAGCAACTGCTTGCTTCTCATCATCACATAGAATACTGCAATATTAATCATAAGTACAAATTGTCAGAATGATCAAAATATTATCACTACCGGAATAAAAGTTCGAACACTGGAGCACCTAATTCTGCTTAATGCCATCCACTTAGCTAGAAAATATTTCTTCACTAAGTTGTTTTCTTTTAATTTTTTCATTTTGGGTGCTTTATATCTTGAGATTTTCAACAAAAAGTTTTCTTAAAAGTTGTCAATCGTACTTCATTTTACAAAAACATGCTTTGTGATCGTCAGGCAAATCAAATTATTGTTAAAACTAAGAACTTCTTTAAGATCATTAGCATTATACATTTATAAATAACTAGCACCCAGCAAGGTAATACCTCAGGCATCCCACTCTCTGTCCGTAAAGTCCCATGTTCTTTGCGTATGACTGAGCACACCCAATTTGGTGTCCATCTTCGAGGAAAATTCGTATTGCCTTGGCATCTCTCTCTGGATCACCACTGGCAAAACCTTGGTATGCCATGTCAAAGAATGGGAAATGTTTTTTCACCTATAGAGAGAAAAGAGTTGAATATGATACTAATCCGGCCGATATCCGGTACAGGAAGTTCCATTGTCTCATATTTCTAGGCCCCCCTTACCTTGAATAGATGAGATATCTCCCTCCACTGTTCCTCTGTAGGATCCACTCCAGTAGGATTGTGAGCGCATGCATGGAGCATAAAGAATGAACCATCCGGAGCATTCTGCAGATGACAGAAAACATAAAACCAATCAGATAAACGGTCAGCAGGTCAGAGTCATTTGAGCAGAAAATAGTTAAGTCTCTCTGGTCTTCATTCCCAAACTCCAATGCACATACCAGGTTTCAACTAGAGAGACAAGATCATAGCAAAAGTAACAAGGAATGCTGAACTGATACTAGGATCTGAGCCAGGAGATATAAAAACTAAATCAATAGAACAGGAAGCAATGCAAAAAGAATCATTCATCAATCCGTAGAAGAAAAATATCCTTGTGAACAAAATAAATTAATCACCTTGATGTCACTCATCAATCCTGAAAAATCAAGCCCTCTTGACTCTGGATGGTAGTATGTGAATTTGTTCTGTGGCACATTAGCATCCCTCCAAATATTGTGATGGCTGGAGAAGTTACCACATTGAAGTCAGCTGATAAGGGTGTACCATAGCCTCATAGGTAATGCAGTGGAAAGTAATGGATATAGTACCATAACAGCTCAAATAAGCTTTACATTTCTTTCTCAGAAAAACAAAAGGTTAGATTAACTATCACGCAAGCAAATAAACTCTTTATGTCAACTCACTTGGACCACGTTGGTGTTGGTATGTAGATCTGCGAATCTGGCAAGAAACGCTTCTGGAAATCAGCAAACAGCCGGCAGGCACCAGTTCCTGAAAGCGCCTGCACTGCCGCGATCTTCTTGTCTTTGATGAACTCAGAATCCTCCCCGTAGGCCAGCTTCAGCGACTGTTCAATCATCGTTATACTGCCCCCCATGGGAAGGTACTCCCTGTTTCCGGAATTCAAGCAATACAAATCATTGCCACGAATATTGGACCACAGAAACTTAACTATAATGATGGGCCCGGGAATCTTATTGCGCCACAAAATGTACGGAAACCAACGAATGCATAGAAAGCCGTAGCCCGAATCAAGCAGCGTCCTTGCAACCATGTCGTTTTCAGTGAAAACTTTTCACATATCGCGCAAAAAATTTACAAGCAACGCGAGGAAACTAGGACGACAAGGACGAGGAGGAAGAGGAGATCTCATCTCACTCACATGTTGAGGTTGCCGGCGATCCGGCGCTCGGCCTCGCGCACGCATTGGAGCACGAGGGGCTTGCCGTTGTCATCACGGTAGGCGCCCTGCAGGTCATTCGATTCGAGCCCCCATTTCAGACAGAACCCAAAACAAGCAAAGCAAGATTCACAGCAAGCGATCGCGGGATAGAGGAGGGGGTGCGGAGCGGAAGACGTACGACGCCGACGTTGACTTTGTCCGGGGATTGGTCGGCGAGGAAGGCCTCGGTGACGCCGAGGATGGGGTCCTTGGGCGCCGGCTCGACGTGGCCGAACAGCGACGACATCTGCCTCGCCGACTGCAGCCCCTGCAGCTGGGGCCGCCGGCTCAAGGAGGACACCGTGCGGGACAGGGCAGCCATGCCGCCGGGCAAGGAGGAGCAGAAAGAGATGCCTTCTTGGGCGGGGCGGCGGCAGAGAGAGAGAGAGAGGAGGAGGAGAGCTGATGGCTGAGGAGGAAGCGTGCCCGGCGTGAGAGAGAAGCTGTGGGCTTTGGCTCTGCCCAGTCACTGCGCCGCTGGTTTCGCACTACCTGAGCGAGCTAATTAAAAGACACCAGCTGCTTCGGCTCACTGCGACGGTTCGCTGCTGGCGGCGGCCACTTGGCTCTCGTCCGCATGGACCCTTTTTCAACCGTTTTACTGCCCTCCATTCGTGTCAAGAGTCAGACAATGTATGGGTCCCCATTCTCCAGTCGCAACCGAAAGCATTCCTGACTCGGCCAGAACTTAAGCCCACTCCTACTGCTCTAGTACGTCATGCCGTCATGGCACCCACTCTTTAGTCTTCAAAATGCGAGAATTCTAAAAGCAAGCTCAACACCAGCTTCAATTTAATTTCTTAAGAAAACCTCCACCAAATATAAGAGCATCAGCAATGTCGCGCCGAACTGAACGAGCACGGTTGGGTTCAATTTTTCATGGTGCGGTACTCTCAGTATATATGGGTCCTAGTGTTAAGTAAATAATCATTTTATCTCTTGGTCTGATGCAGGAAGAAAGCATATACAACCAATCCAGACATGTAACATTTGTGTAAAAAATATTACTTTATTTCTTTGGTGTGGCTTTGTTCGAACTATGAATGTGATTCGATTTTCATCTCTGACAACCATAGTTTCGACTCCTATAATGTTCTCGCTTCGAGTTTTTTACTCTATGGTTCGTTCTTGTCTAATGTTGTGGCTGCTTTAAAGACGGGACTCCAGATTGAGTTTTCTTTTAAGAGGGGGGGGGGGGGGGGGGGCTGAGAATGAGTTTCATTAAAAGGAGGAAGAATCATATGTAATCGGGGCTGAGAATGAGTTTCATTAAAAGGAGGAAGAATCATATGTGATCATATTACCGACTTGAGTTAACTCAAGCCACATGATAATTACGTGGCTACTAGGCGCAGTACAAGGTGCGACCTACGACCAATATCACAGAAACAAAACGTCCCAAATCCACAAAATACTTAAGACTTCCGGGAGCATGGACTTTTCGACGTTGATGGTACCTCCTTGACTTTTGGCCGCAAGAAGAGCATTTCGATCTGCGTTCATCCATCGTCAACCTTGGAATCATGCTCTCTTGGGTTCTGGACCTGTGCGAAGCATAACCAAAAGGCAATGTGATATCGATATTTATCTCAAATCTCAGCAAATTTATGTGCAATACATCATTAGCAACTTGTGGCTCGCAGTTGGAACTTGGAAGTATCAATTGACACATATATGTTTCATTAGAAAATTATTCTATCAACTTATGGTTTGAAGTTGAAACTATCAATTAATTCACCTTTGAAAAGAAAAATCTAATAACACCAGCCCTATTATTACTCGCCCATGTCTCGGAAAAGTCCATGTCACGTGATCCGTTTTCTGTTAACTCGACAATTCAACTCAGTTAGCTATGTCAACTCTTTTTTTTTTTCCTTCAACTCAAGATTTGTCACATCTGGTACAAAAGAAAATTTTGATGTTGTACTCTAGTGTACGTGTTACATTTTCTACGTAACAAACTAAAATTTCCGTTATCTTGGACTGAGTTTGTTTCCAAAACAAAGAATTGACTTCTAAGATGTAGTCAAATGAACGACACAGAATTATTTGAGATTATTGTAAGGTCCCTTTTTTTCTACACTTACAAATATTCAAAATGCTAAGTTCTCAGTATTGTACATTGTTGGTAATCCTTTTGCAATGTGATTTGGACGGTGTCCAAAAAACTTTAAAAAAATAGATAGAGAGATAAATCTTCTCACCAATTATTTCGGATTTTATTATAGATGTGCTTCTTTTTAAAGAAAATAATATTAGATACATGAAAATTACATAGAGCAGTGCATAGTAGGTACATACATTCCGATATACATAATACACTATAAACACTGCTTTTTAAGGAAATTATGGGTTAGGAATACAAAATCAATGTCTATTAATAAGTAAATCATCGGCCACGTCGAGCCGGCGCCCAACAGAGCCAACGTCGGCGTCGTACGTCCTCTGCTCCGCACTCCTCTTCTCCCCGTGATCGCTAGCTGTGAATCTTGGTTGCACGTTTTGATTTGTTTCTGGGGTCACAAATGACCTGCGGGGCGCCTACCGCGATGACAACGGACAGCCCCTCGTGCTCCAGTGGGTGCCCCATGCCGAGCGCCGGATCGCCGGCAACCTCAAACATTTGAGTGAGCTGAGAGCTCCTCCTCCTCTTCCTCCTAATCCTAATCCTCCTAGTTTCCTTGCATTCCTTATCCGTGTTTGTGCCATACGTTTGGAAGGGTAGTCAGTCCCCGATCGGTGTGCTTGATCCGGTATACGGCCTTTAGCATTTGTTGGTTTCACTTTACGGCGCAATATGATTCCCAGGCCCATCCTTTTTGTTTCTGTTGTCCCATCCAATTAGGATTCTGAGCTCATCAAAGACAAGAGGATCGCGGCAGTGCAAGCGTTTTCAGGACTAGGGTCTGCCGGCTGTTTGCTGATTTCCAGAAGTGTTTTTTGCCAGATTCGCAGTCCTACGGTCCATGTTACACTTCTCTCCTGCTACTGATTTCTTACATCTCTGCTACAGTCCCGTCCTGACAAATTGCTGTCAGTTTACCCTCACAATCCATCCTTTTCATACCTTCTAATTTCTTTGCAGAATACCACAACGTTCAAATTGATATATTGTTGTCTGATGAATCATTCACTGAAAATTCTTGGGGAATTCCGTCATTTTCCTACTGTATTTACAACTGAACTTACTGAACAAATGTTCTCTGAAACAATTGCATTTGTATGCTCTTCTCAGGTAAACTCCTGCTTTTGGTACTGCTGTTTACTGAAAAATAAAAAATTCCTTGAAACAGTTGCATTTGCACTGTAAGCTGTCTCTCCTACTGTTTTTCAGGTGGATTCACATTTCCAGTTTGCTATGGTGGGGCATTGAAGTTGACCAGGGTCCTATGAGATAGAATCAATACTGTACTTGATAGAATATTCATACTTGACGCTTGATATTCTAAAGGAATATCCTACTTGCTCTGACATTTTGATATTCTTGGATGAGTTAATCACGTGACATATCACACTAATATTTATCCAGCATTTTGATGTGCCCCTAATATTCCGCAGCAATGTGCAAGGAATTCATCTAGTTATCTGAAAAAAAAAAAACAGTATCAACACTGTCCGACACATTATATGCAAGAGCATCAGCTGAAGCTATATCCAGACACTCAGCTGTCCGAAACCATCCCATAGTTCCCTGCATCCACAAAAAGAGGAGGAATGCTCTGCTCACTCCAGAACACCTGATCAGGATCCACCTGACCCTTCACCAATGCCAGCCTTCTGAAGTTCCCCCTGAAGTACTTCTCCCCCCACGCCCTGGCCTCCTCATACCCCGTGCTCCCCTCCACGTTCCGCCCCAGGTCGAGGTCCCTGAAGTTGATGTACGCCGCTCGGGGGTCCTTGCTAACATAGGGCGTCATGAACCCGTGCGCGCCCCTCACCCAGCCCAAATGCTCGTCCTCGTACGACACGTTCCTGTCGCCTCCCCACTTGACGAAATACTGCAGGTTGTAGAGGTACCCTCGCCGGTGCGCGTACGGCGTCTCCGACTCCGGCACCTCGCTCATCCTCCCGCCCTGCGGGTCGATGTCGATCGAGCCGCCTCCGTCCTCGACGATCCTGGCGAGTAGCCCGGCCAGCCCGGCCGGTGGGATCGGGGTGGTCAGGTAGTCCAGCTTGATCTTGTAGTAGTCCTTGGGCTGCAGGGATCTGTCCAGGAGCACCTCTGCTGGTTGGCCGGTTGTGTAGCCGTAGAAGTAGAGCATGGAGTGGATCCAGCTCATTTCCCTGCAGTCGCTTGGCTTGACGCCTAGCTCCGGCAGGTGGGTGCTCATCTCGGTGATCATGCCGCTGCAGTTGCCGAGAAAGAGTGATTTGAAGGTCACCAGTGGGCGTCTCTCCCCTGCGTCGTCGAGTTCGGATTCGATGGCCGCCTTCACGAACAGGTCGTCTGGGAGCGCGTGCGCCACGCGCTGCCATTTGGTCAGGAGATGGAGGGTTGATTGGGTCTCGTCTTCTCGCCGGAGGAGAAGGCGGATTGTGAAGGCGGAGACGACGGGCGGCACGGGGACGAGGTTCACCGTCCACGACACGACGATGCCGAAGCTGCCGCCGCCGCCGCCCCTGATCGCCCAGAACAGGTCCTCGCCCATGGCGACCCTGTCGAGGAGCCTCCCGTCGGCGTCCACCACCTCCGCGTCGACGACGTTGTCCGCGGCGAGCCCGTGCTTCCGCATCATCGGCCCGAACCCACCGCCGCTGAGGTGCCCGCCGGCGCAGACCGTGGGGCAGATCCCGGCGGGGAACCCGAGGGCCTCGCCGCTGGCGCGCGCCACGGCGTAGTAGAGCTCCCCGAGCGTGGCGCCCGGGCCCACCCGCGCCACGCGGCGCGCGGCGTCGACGCGGACGTCGCGGAGCGCGGCGACGTCGACGACGGCGAAGGGGCGGCGGGCGGGTGGATGGAGGAGCGAGCGGTAGGAGAGGCCCTCGTAGTCGTGGCCGCCGCTGCGGGCGCGGACCGTGAGGCCGTGGCGGCGGCAGCAGGTGACGCTGGCCCGCGCCTCGGCGACGGTCGCCGGCGTGAGGAGCAGTGCCGGGCGCGGCGTCCCCGGCGAGGCGAATCGGAGGTTCTGGATGGTGGCGTTGAGCAGGGAAGGGTAGGAATTGTCACCCAGAGAGTGGACGAGGCGGGACGGGTCCGCGGTGGCCGGCGAGAGGCGCGCCACGCAGCGGAGGAAGGTCTCGCGGAGGCCGCCGCCTTCGTGCTGCTTATTAGAGGAACAAGACGAGGCGTTGAGGAAGAGGAAGAGGAGGAGGAGGAGGAGGAGGAGACCATGCGCAAACCTTGGCTGCATCGTCGCTTGTTGCCTGTTCCTCTTCTCCTACCTCCAGCTACTCGGCGCTAGCTTTCGTTAAACTTAAACAATGGTGGATTACTTAGCTTTCAATGAGCTTAATGATGATGTAATTAGACCCGTCTGGAACACAAAAAACTGAAGTCACGGCAACACAACAACTATGAAAAGTACTGTAAACAATTAAAAACCGATATATAATTTCAAGAGAGACTGTGTGTTTTTTCTCCAATAATTTGCTCCTGCTTTAACCTGGATTGAGTTATCTATTGCAAAATTCTTTTGTTATCTACGGCCTCAAGCTCGCTAAAATTTCTATGGACAGGAACATGAGGCATTCCATGTAAACATAGTCTTTCTCTCAAGAGATTATTTAGACATTTTCTTATAAGTGGGCAGGTCGGTCCACAGCGTGCTATCGCTTTCAGGTGCGTGGCATTTCAACGGCAGCTCAGCTGCTCCGTCCTTATTGCGACAGGCAGCGAAAGGAGGGTTCGAGCGGGTGACTGGGTGAGCACTGAGCGCCATCCATAAAGCCTACTCATTTGCCCCCCAAAGCGTATTTCATTAGCGAGTACGTATTCATCGTTAAAAAGCAGATTCAAAATAGATGACGTATTTCCACGTATGTTTCATTGGTATTTTATTTTTCTCTCGTACCAATATCATTTAGTTTGATTTTTTTATTTATATAAATCATATATAAGTTAAGATAATATTGATTAATAAAATAAATACTTAGCTAATGCGTCTTCTAGGCATAACAAGAAGTAGATCGATCAAGGTGTTATATATCACTGCGGTTTAGTTATATTTCTTTTTTTAAGATTGTGACTTAGGTATAGCTAGTGCGTCTTCTAGACATAGCAAAAATTACGGTGTTGGTCGGTCGATCGCAGCCCCATGCATAAGGAGTCTGCGTGACTCTTGTTCTTCCTAACGAGGTTAAACCGGTGTTATCATTTGTTCATCATTATCATGTCGTCAAATAGGAATAGAGGAGAAAATACAGAGTGACGACGACGAGGTGATCTAGGTATACCTTTTTTTTTAAGATTTTGCACTAGATATAGCTAATGCGTCTTCTAGACATAGCGAGAAGTACGGTATTGATCGATCGATCGCAGTCCCGTACATAAGAAGCCTGCGTGCGCTCTCGTTCTTCCTACCGAGGCTAAATCGATGTTATCATTTGCTCATCATTATCATGCCGTCAAATAGGAATAAAGGGAAAAATACGGAGTGACGGCGACGAGATGATTAGGGTTTTTCTTTATGTTTTGGTCTTAAAAATAGATTATTTATATAATAATTATAAATCATTAGATATAGATCTGATGGCTCAAAGTGGTGATTGAAAGTTACCCAAACTAAACCATAACAACTCACAAGATCAAACTAAACCATAACAAGATGGTACTTCTACACAACTAATCATTTAGTCCACTGTCAAAGATAACGCTATCTCGATTACACCAGGTTGAGAATGAAGTTCATATTGGACCGGGACAGCTACATTAGTCATTACAACTCCATAGCAACGGGCGCACACAGCCATCCAACTGTCTACATTGCCTTACTACGTGTGCACAGCTTCATCCAAAATCATCACGGCGTCAATTTGCTACAATTACCATCTCTAGGGAAAATCTGTACGACTAGTAATGTTGATACGTCCTGATTCCAATTTTAATTTATAACAGGATCAATATTTATGGTACTGTTTCTCAGAGAAATCATCTAGATTCAGATGAATGTCAGGCCTATAATCAGAGAGACCACAAAACACGATAGACACCAGGCAATCAGACTAACCATGTTTTTTCTCCACGCAACAGCAAAGATCACAGCAAGAGCAACAAAATATAAATTCAGGTCATGCTTTGTAACTGACTAAAACATCTGCCCAGATAATACAAAATGAACAAAAACTTGCAAGGTGACCTTGCTTTCACATTGAAGAGAGGGTTCGAACACAGCTGCAAGATTTTAAGATGTGTTAGCCTGGGACTTGTTGAGGATGACTCCCTCGTACTTGACCTGGAACCACTTCATGGCGTCCTCCTTTGTTACCCTGTGCTGGATACCGACACGGGACTTGCACCTCCTGCGACGTGCGACACGGTAGCCAGCGCGCTCAAGTACAACGTAGAAGTCCATTCCATAGATACCTGTTGATGGGTCGTACCTGCAAAATACATAAAGCATTTAGCACACTGATTCTGCAGAAAACATCAATTAAAGCAGAACACAGCAAAAACTGAGAAATCAGTTGCATGGGGCTTTAATCTACTGAGAATTCATAAGGTAATCTGATTCATCATCAGCTATTATACAGGACTGACAGCAATTAATATTTTCAATGATGGCTACTGGTACATTCTTTACCATTTAGGGAACCAAGAGCACAAGAAGTAACACGGCACATCAAACATAAACTGTGAGCAGGAGCATATACTGATTGTTTCATGATTTTTCAGCTTCAATAACAGGAAGTGAACAAATGACTAATATGGCATCAGGCATAACTAAACTGCACAACTATAACAAAAATTTAGAACTTGTATTGGACATATAATGCTTTCAGTAGACGGTTAGGGGCAAAAATAATAATGCAGTTTCAAAGTAGGAAACGCCTAGCATGTATTTTAGATAGAACTCCAATTTTAGGCACTTTTTTAGACAATAGGCAACTGAACTTATATAACATCCTAATCTCAAAGCAATAGATGTTTTACAAATGGCCTACAATTTCTTATCAGTCAGTGCAATACTAGTAAAGTGGAAATTTGACATTGGTGTGATCTATTCAATAATCAACGGAATTAAGAAACGAGCTCAAGCTTCACTAGCGCACATCACACTGAGAACATTATCATGTCCTGATCTTAGTTGAAAGTTTGAAATGGAGCATAAAAAGTTTTCTAGGCTAAACAGTATCATTAGTTAATCGATACGACGATAGATCCCATATAGTAACTGCTTTGCCATGATTCTGTGATGGAAATTGTAGGTAGTTTGTTGCAGAGAAATACATGAACTTACTTGATACCGAGATCAATGTGCTCCTGGATGCCGAAACCGAAGCATCCGGTGTCGCTGAAGTTCCTCCTGAGCAGCTCGTACTCCTTGACCTTGAGGCCGCTCTCGAGCAGCTGCATCGCCTTCTCGCCCCTCACCGTCACGTAGCACGCGATCTTCTCGTTACGCCTGATGCCGAACGACCGCACCGTGTACCTCGCTGCCACACCACGGCCGATGTCATCAGCTCAAATTAAGAAATGAAGCACGAGAACTCGGGGAGGAAGGAAGAGAGCATGCCGTACTAACTCACCCTTGGAGAACACCGGGGACTGGCCGCTGAGCTGCTCCAGCACCTTGGCGGCACGGGTGAGACGGTCACCGCTCTCTCCGACGGATATGTTGAGGACGAGCTTCTGCACCTTGATCTCCCGCATCGGGTTCGACTGCTTCTTCTCGGACGCCTGCGCGAAGCAAGTGAAGAGACATGAGAGTTAGCTTCACAAGAAGACGGAGAGCTGGAGGAAAATAAGTTAGGCGACGAGGGGAATGGAGGCGCGACCATGGGAGGAGACGGCCGGATCCTCTTCTTCTTCGGCGGTGGCGGTGGCGGCGGCGGCGGGCGAAGGAGATGGCGTCAAGAGAGGAGGAGAGTGGCGGCGCGAGGTTAAAAGGAGCGGAGCAACCCTAGCCAGATGGTGTGTGTGCCTGTGTGAGGTTTCGCATGGGCCGTTGTGGGCTTTAGAGGACGGTATGGTGAGCGTTATTTCAGTCAAGGCTCAACACTCGTCCTGTATTGGGCCGTTCAAACATCTTTCCTAGAGGGAAGAAGTCCGATTTACCTTCCTTAACTTTTATGATTAATTGGTATTCGTACTTCGGTTATAAAATCTGGTAAAACGACTTTCTTAACTTTTGATTACGTTCGTTTTTTCTCCTCTGGTTATTTTGCGCAGTGGTTTTGCTGATATGATGTATATTAAGAGTATTCATATGGTGACATGGCGAAGACTATAGCAGTCCTGTGTTTTTGACAAAGAAAAGAAAAAAAAATGAATGAAACGAAAGAAAAATGAAGAAAACGAAAACAAAAACCAAACACTTACCTTTACTGTTCCTGTGAGACCCAATGAAGGTAAGTTTTTTTTTCATTTTTCGTTTTTTCTTTTCCTTTAGAAAAATTAGCACTGTCACAATTCGTTTCTCAATTTTCAATTTTCATACGGTCTTAGCCGCATCATCATACCAATACTCTTAATATACACCACATCAGCGAAACCACCGTCTAAAACAGCCGAGGGAGAAAAAACAAAGGGAATTAAGAGTTAAGAGAATCATACTACCTGATTTTATAATTAAAATACAAAAACCAAACAGCCATAATGATTAAGAGAGATAAATCGGACTTCTTCCTTACAGAGCGCTGACGACGTATATGGGCGCCCTCGTTCTACGGCCCAATCGCTTTCGCTTCCTGCCGGTCCAGATTTCCTGGTTGGCTAGAGCTTTTAGCTTTGAACCCTCTACAAAATTTGTTCCGTACGTAGGCGTCGGCTGCTTGAGCAAAATTTTTGGCTATTTCTGCTGATTGCATAACTGATGCTTTCAGTTCTACATATTTGTAACCTGTTTGCTCTTTTGCAAATTCAAGCCGATCTCTCTCCGCACATTTGGGTATGTTCATTCTCTCTGTCAGGAACAATCAGATTATGTATCTTTGATCGATCAATACTACTACAAAATAATTTTCAGTGACAAAAAACTTAAATCACATAGTAATAGACATCTCATAGTTTATTACTAAATTGGCTCTAAAAGCTTTAGCCCATCACTATATTCTATCGCAAAAAAAAAATCACTATATTGGAATAGACAGGATAGTAACATGCCTAATATATGGCATGTTACTATCGTTCGCATCCGAGTATATAAAAAATATTGAACTCTAATATAACTCATCTACCTCTCACTCTCTCCTGGCCACTGTCCCCATCTCTCTTGGCAAGCCTTCCTTCTCTCGGCAAGCACTCCATCGATCCTCCGACGACGCTCCCTTCCCCAACGCGTCTCCCTCTCTCGACAATAGCTTCCTCCTGAACAACACTTCTTCCCCCAATGCGCCTCCCTTCCCTGACGACCGCTCTGTCCCCCGACGGTGGATCTGGTGGTGGTGGGGCCTAAGCAAGGCAGATCCAGTGGTGCGGGAGCTCGGGCGTGGCGGATCTAGTGTCCTCCTCTTCTGCCCCTTTGATGGTTACATATTTGGGTGGAAGGAGAGGTGTCATCCTCTTCTGCTCCCTTTCGGCGGCGCACCCAAGCAGGCTATCGTCACAGTTAGTATCGGACCACAAAAGACCATTGCTATTAAAACTCATTTTTAGTGATGTATTAAGTGTGGCTGCGAGACACCATGACTCCAATTTCTAGAGAGCATACTTATACATGATAGATGATTCTTTATTTCTAGGGATGCAAGTTTGTGACTCATTGGGTTGTTATGGATCAACTTCTAGTTTATTTATGTACTAGTTTTATAAGGTGGAAGAAAATATTAGTTCATTTTTAGGAGTTTTGAGCCGACCCGCCGACTTAATGGGTCAAAACTTACATCCCTATTTATTTCTTATGATGAATTTTCAAATTGATTTTATTCTTTTGATAGAAATAGCCCACGTAGGCAAAAAAAAATCATAAACGAATGAACGAAAAGTTTTGACTAAAAAAAGGAAGCAAAAAGATCATGATCTCCAGTGTCAAAAACTGGTACGGCGTTGGAGGCTGGATATCGTACAGAGAGAGATCAAGGCTAAGCCAGCTTAGAGACTACAACTAATTAACCATATAGCCAGTGCATACACCGCCGCCATCCTTGTCCAGCCGGCGGCACGTAGCACGGGATCTTTTCATTACACCGGGCGTCGAACGGCCTCATCATGTACGTCACACGACGGCATTGCCCGTGGACAGTGCAAGACGGCGAAGTCGAGAGACGGGTGGTGATAATGCGGCCACTACGGCTACGCACAGGTGGAGGACACTCGCAGAGCTTCTCCGCCACCATCACCCTCCCTCGCTTTGGGTTCGACTCCTCCTCCGGCGCCGCCTGCTGGTTGGGGAACAATGGGGCGCGGCAGATTCTCTCGATCACCGCAGCAACGTAGCCAGGGCGTTCACTACTGGTCTTCCCGGCGCGTAAATTTAGGACGAGTCTGGGTACCTTTATCACCCGATTTGGTGACGGGTTCGACAGCTTCTTCTCGAAGGCCTCCTGCGCAACGCACATGTTTTGACAAGCACGCGTGAGTTAGCTAACTATGCAAGAATGATGGAGGAGGAACAAGTTGGAGAAGCAAGGAGGGAAGGGGGGCGCTACCATGACAGGAGAGACGGTCGGATTCTCTAGTTATTCTCCTTCGGTGGCAGCGGCGGCGGAGTGGAGGTGATGGCTGACCTGAATCCTGATACGGCGCGGCGGCACATGGTTATATGGGGTGGCATTAGAGGAGATGGGCTTTGGGTTTCACTTTTGGGTTTTCTTTACTACAATCCAGGCCGAACATTCAAACGGGCTAAAAATTCTTTTGGCCCAGTCACTCCCCCATGCACTGCATCACTCGTTAGTCGTTACAGACTTTTCTCTTCTGTTTCCCTTTGATTTGATGGATGGAATACAGATTTTTCATTTCAAAAGTGATTTGCAGTCACGCTACTATGGGTCTGTGCGCTATGGCTACAAGTCCTGATGCGGAGGCGATAGCGCATATGCATTACGTACGTACCATATGCCGGAGACTCAAGTTTGGACCAATGCTGCGCTGCAATGCCAATGCATATGCCCAGCCGGCAGTGGAAGCACATCACGGGGCAAATCTCCTTTGGCAGATGGCGGCGGCAGGGCAGGGGTAGGACATATCCGCGCCACCTGCCAAGGGAGCAGTTGCCCAGCAATGCACCTTCACACATTTCTTTCAACAATCTCACTCGAGTCTCGTCTGCTTAACTGCTGCCACTTCCTCTTCGCTCTTCGGTGTGTTGCTGTGGTAGGAGGAACGGCGGCGGCCGTCGGATACTTATGCCTTGCCGGAAACGGCATATCCTGCAGGAGATGCCGCTGCGCTCTCCGACCCTGTCGCCGCGTCGATGAAAGGGGAAAAAATGTGCCAAAAGCCCCAGATACCTGTCGCTTTATTCCGATCGAGATAGATCTTGCCTGTTATGCGACGAAAAGCCTGTGCGCATCTAATTTCTTCCCCTCATGTCCTTTCAAATCAGTCTACAAGCTAGTTTTGTAATAAAGCGACTGCAAATTGCCGGAAGAAGCTAGGGTGCCAACAACTTCTGGAGGAGCTCTAGTGTGGGTGTGCCAAGACGAGTGTACAAATTTTGAGTTGGAAGTCCAGTAAACTGTGAGACTTTTGACAGCTCTGGAGGAGCTCTAGAAGTTTAAAGTTGTGTGGCAGGTCCAATAATAAAACTGTGAAATTTTTGACAGTTCACCTGTTTCAAATATAAAATGTACTGCTGACGACTAAATGGCCAGGCAGAAAACGCCTGAAGATCAGCATTGCATCGCGAAACGGAGAGTAGACCGTTCATGTAAATCGTCAGGCGGCCCATCGGAGTCCCAATAGATCCCTTCACCTTGATGGCATGCAAACGCCAATCCAGCTCGCTCGCTAGGTATTCTTCATCATGCACGAGAAGTGACTGATTGACTGCCCAGAACAAGAGAGAAGATCCATGCGAATGTCCTGTGTGATGCCAAGGAAAATGCCCTGTCCTTTTTTTTTCTTTGACTAGATGCGATTCACCATGGCACCATGCTTTATGGTCCACACTCCACAGAATGCGATGTGAGTTCGATCGCTACATCTTCGCGTACAATTTGTACTACAATCGCTTATTGTACTGCACTTAGTCACTTACTGCAGCATATCATAATCTAAGCAGCAGCAATGAGGCAAAAGTTCAGAGTAATTAAACAAGGTATACTAGGAGGAGGAAAAGACTCCAGAAATGCAGTTGCTTCTGGATGACACACGCCGCTAATCAATATATACAATAGTATAATGCAACGGGGTGTGGATGAGTGAGGGCCATATGCGACATACATGGCCTACTTTTTTTCCAGGGCGCATTGCCAAAAGCGGCAAGAACATGTGCATCCGGTACGGCCACAGGCAGCTAAAGGAGAAGCCTCGCTAGAATGGTTCCGAATTGGTCGCATATGCCGGGGCATATCCATGTCTCGTCGTCCGATCTTTTCCTGGTTGAGTTTTGCACTTTGCAGCATATATATAGGTCGCTGGCTAAAGCTAACAACAATGGAGGTGAGAGCTTGGAGCAACAAGGTAGAGGAAGAAGAAGGGACATTGTCCATGGTGGTGAATGTGCAAACGAGGGTGAGAATCACAGTGCGGTTCTCCTCTGGCACGGAGACTGAGCAGCCTCTGCTAGGCCGCTGGTCCTTCCTTGCCAAAGGAGAATTGCCCTGCCATTCAGAACCCTCTCGCTAGTCGATGTCCAAAGCCTCTGCTTGCTTGAATCTTGTACGAGCCGGCTGCTGGTGACCCGAGTATTGGATCCTTATTTTGGTTAAGGGATTTCTTAGTTTTGTAGACACTGAAATAATAAAGTTACTGGAGGTTCAAAGGGAGGCTTCTGATGAAGTATAGAACAGAGCACATCAAAATCATAGTTCAGACCCATCACTCACACTTCTTGCTATAGTTATTCCACTGTCAAGCAGCATTGTTCTTCTTTTCTTTTGACATGAACGGCATTGTCCAAATCCAAACATAAGCATTTTGAAAAAGTACCTGTTATGTGGGGACGAGTTTATTCCCGTCGGGCTAAACAGAAAGGGTCCCCCGTGACATCAGGTTAGCTAGCCACGGTGGAGTGCTTGCCAAGTTAGAATTAGTTCAGATATTCAGGAGTCTTAGTTGAGATTGAGTCGTTTGTTAGTTGGAGTCAATTGTAACTAGCCGGTTATATAAGCCTGGCGCAAGTTGAATAAAGGCAAGCCAGTTTAATCTACAACTCTCTCTCTCTTTCTTCTCTCTCAAGCTGATGGGCGAGCAACAGCCCTATTTATCGTAGCATTACCATAACATCTGGTATCAGCATCCAAGTTCCTTTTCCATCCACCACGCCGCCGCCACCATGTCTCACGACTCCAAGAAGCAGAAGGAGGGCGCCAGCGATTACACGGTTGCCCTTCTCCAAGCCGTCCTCACCAAGCTCGACCGCCTCGATGTTGTGGAGGCCAAACTCGATGACCACCATGCCGCCATAAGCCGCCTGGAACAAGCCTCCCGGGACCTCCTCCCGGCCAATAGGACCTCAGGCTCCCACCAGCGCGACTCCCCATCTAGTTTCCACCGTGATGGCCAGTTCCAGATCGATGGCCGTGGTGCACCCAAGTTCCACAAGATCGACTTTCCCAAGTATGACGGTAGCACTAATCCCCTACCGTACATCCACCAGTGCGAGCAGTTCTTCAGGGGCTTCCGCGTCCTTGAAGAGGAGAAGGTCTGGCTCGCATCCATCCAGCTCTCGGGTCCGGCGATGATATGGTACATGCGCATTGAACGCGAGGATGGCACCCCATCATGGTGCCGCTTCACCGAGCTCCTGAACCTTCGGTTCGGTCCGCCTCTGCGCGCCAACCCGCTGGGCGACCTTGCGGCTTGCCGCCGCACGAGCTCCGTGGCCACCTATGAAGCGGAGTTCTTGTCGCTCCTAGCCCGTGCCGGACCACTGACGGAGGCCCAGCAGATACAGTTGTTCACATATGGCCTGCAACCTCCCATCAGCATCGACGTCCAGATGCAGGGCCCTCGCTCCCTGGAGGTCGCCATGAACTTGGCCGATCCTTTGAGATCCGGGAACAGACGGTGGCAGCACCACAGCAACAGCAGCTGCAGCTTCAGCAAGCTCCGCGCCCATCGCACGCCTCATCCAGCCGAGGGGTTCTACCACTTCCGGCGCCGGCGTTGCCCCTCCCTGCACCAACATCACCGACTCCGCTAACAGCTCTGCCCTCAACCACGACGGCTGTGGTGGCCGGACGAACGGTCTGCCGCCTCTCGTAGGTAGAGATGGATGAACGACGCCGCCTCGGTCAATGCTTCAATTGTAACGACAAATATGTTCATGGCCACAACAAAGTCTGCAAGCGTCTCTTTTTTCTGGAGCTGTCAGAGGAGGATGAGACGGAGGACACAGCAGCAACCTGGCCATACTCCAGATTTCACTACATGCCCTTACAGGCATCCCGTCCGGAGACACAATGCAGGTCGCCGTACGCATCGGCAACCGCACGCTCTGCACCCTCCTGGACTCGGGGACGACCCACACATTCATCGCTGAGACAGTTGCTGCTCGACTTTCCATCCCGATGTACAGCAAATCCAATCTCTTCGCCACGGTTTCTAATGGCGAGAAGGTTCGATGCCCAGGAGTATTCAAGAACATGCCATTCTGCATCAGCGACGAGACTTTCAACGGCGACTTCTACGCATTACCGCTTGGCTGCTAAGATATCGTGCTTGGAACCCGGCGGTTGGCCACGCTAGGGCCGATCCTCTGGGATTTTGGGCAGCTTGTCATGTCCATTTGGCATCACGATCACTTGGTGGTTCTACGAGGCTTGGCTGCTGCATCACAAGTACCAGCCACGGTGTGCGCCATCGAAAACCTGCTCGACCGATTGCTGGAGACCTTCTCTGATGTCTTCGCCAAACCACAAGGGTTGCCACCTCCATGTTCCAGGGACCATCGGATCCACCTACTGCCCGGTGCGGCCCCGGTAGCGGTTCGCCCATATCGCTACCCGACGACGCAAAAGGATGAACTCGAGCGGCAGTGTCGTGACATGGAGGAACGAGGCCTGATCCGCCGCAGCCAGTCGGCGTACTCGGTCACCGGTGCTGTTGGTTAAGAAGGGCGACGGTAGTTGGCCTTTCTGCGTTGATTACAGAGCCCTAAATGACATCACAGTGAAAGACAAGTTTCCAATACCGGTGATCGATGAGCTTTTGGATGAACTTCATGGTGCAAAATTCTTCAGCAAGCTGGACCTCCGCTCTGGCTACACCAAGTGCGTATGCATCCTAATGATGTCGACAAGACAGCATTCCGCATGCATGACGGCTTGTATGAATTCCTGGTGATGCCGTTTGGGTTAACTAATGCGCCTGCAACTTTCCAGGCCCTGATGAATGATGTGCTCTGGCCCTTCCTGCGCCAGTTCGTGTTGGTGTTCTTCGATGATGTGTTGATCTTCAACCCCTCCTGGTCTGAGCATCTGGCGCATAGTCGCTTAATTCTGGACACCATGCGCTCACACCAACTATTCCTAAAGCGGTCCAAGTGTTCTTTTGGCACATCGTCCGTGGCCTACTTGGATGAGGGCAAAGTTCAAGCAGTGGTGGAATGGCCACAACCTAGATCCGTCCGGGCCTTGCGAGGGTTCTTGGGTCTTGCCGACTACTACCGGAAATTCATAAGCAACTTTGGCCTCATCGCAGCTCCTTTGACACAGTTGCTCAAGAAGGAGGCATTCGCTTGCTCCCCGGCAGCCAACACGGCGTTCCAGATGCTCAAGGACGCCCTCACCACAGCTCCAGTCCTGTGCCTACCTGATTTTGTACAACCCTTCATCGTCAAATGTGATGCATCAGGTTCTGGATTTGGCGCCGTTCTTCACCAAGGCAGCGGCCCCATCGCCTTCTTCAGCAAACCGGTGGCACCACGCCACCATTCCCTCGTGGCATATGAGCGTGAGCTGATAGGTTTGGTGCACGCAGTGCGCCACTGGCGTCCATACCTGTGGGGGCGTCGCTTTGTTGTTCGCACCGATCACTTCAGCCTCAAATTTTTGCTAGATCAGCGCCTTGCAACGATTCCTCAACACCACTGGGTCAGCAAGCTTTTGGGGTTCGATTTTGCAGTGGAATACAAGACAGGACGCACTAACGTAGTGGCCGATGCTCTGTCATGCTGATATGTAGACCAGGGCGAGTTGTGCGCCATATCGGCTCCAAGCTTTGACATCATGGCCGACATTAAGAAGATGACAACATCTGACCCAACACTGGTGGCCCTCAGAGATCAGATTACATCAGGACAGTTGGCAGATCCATGGGCTTTATCCGACGGCTTGGTCACGTACAACAATAGAGTCTATGTTCCGCCGTCCTCGCCTATACTGCCGGAGCTTCTGACGGCCAGTCACACGGATGGCCACGAGGGGGTTCAAAAGACTCTGCAGCGTTTTCGTCGAGATTTCCATACGACAAATGCTAGGTCAGTGGTGCAAGATTTCGTCAAGAATTGTTCTACTTGCCAGCAATACAAAACAAACCACCTCCATCCAGCGGGGCTGCTACTACCTCTTCCTGTTCCAAGTCAAATCTGGGCAGATGTGGCTCTGGACTTCATTGAAGGTCTGCCCAAGGTTGGCGGCAAGACTATTATCCTCACAGTAGTGGATCGCCTATCTAAATACGCGCATTTCATACCATTGGCGCACCCTTACACAGCGGAATCAGTGGCCCGTGTATTCTATTCTGAGGTTGTGCGTCTCTATGGCATTCCCGAGTCGCTGGTATCGGACCGTGATCTAGTGTTCACTTCGGCATTTTGGCAGGCACTTTTCAAGATGACAGGTTGTAAGCTTCACATGTCTTCAGCCTTCCACCCACAATCTGATGGCCAATCAGAGGCTGTCAACAAGGCTATTGGCATGTACCTACGTTGCATGTCTGGGACAGACCAAGGAATTGGGTTCGCTGGCTTCCATGGGCAAAGTACACACATAACACCTCATTCCATACAGCGCTGCAGGAGACTCCATTCAAGTTGGTGTATGGACACGACCCTCCTTCCATTCGCTCCTATGAAGCTGGTGACATCAGGGTGGCTGCCGTAGCTCAAACTATGGCTGAACGTGATGCTTTTCTGGAAGATGCACGGTATCGCCTGGAGCAGGACCAACAAATGCTAAGTCCATCTATGACCGCTCTCATCGCGAAGTTTCCTTTGAAGTTGGTGATTGGGTCTGGGTTCGTCTTTGACAGCGGCCTTTTGCATCAGTAGCTGCTCCATCAAACCGGAAGTTGAGCCCTCGTTTCTTTGGACCGTACCGCATCCTAGCCAAGATCAATGAGGTGGCCTACCAGCTCGAACTGCCGCCTCGAGCCCGCATCCATGACGTCTTTCATGTTGGCCTTCTCAAGAAGTTTGTGGGTGCTCCGCCTGATGTTCCACCTGCTCTACCGCTCATTCAGTATGGTGCTGTTGTTCCTGAGCCAGAATGTGTTTTAAAAGCACGTCTTAGCAGGGCGTTCGTCAGGTCTTGGTTTAGTGGCGTGGTCAGCCTACTTTGGCTACTTCTTGGGAAGACCTGGTAGAATTTCAGCACTGTTACTCAGATTTCCAGCTTGAGGACAAGCTGCTTGTCGAGGAGGGGAGTGATGTTATGTGGGGACGAGAGCTAAACAGAAAGGGTCCCTCGTGGCATCAGGTTAGCTAGCCACGGTGGAGTGCTTGCCAAGTTAGAATTAGTTCAGATATTCAGGAGTCTTAGTTGAGATTGAGTCGTTTGTTAGTTGGAGTCAATTATAACTAGCCGGTTATATAAGCCTGACGCAAGTTGAATAAAGGCAAGCCAGTTTAATCTACAACTCTATCTCTCTTTCTTCTCTCTCAAGCTGATGGGCGAGCAACAACCCTATTTATTGTAGCATTACCATAACAGTACCATTGTGCTTCGTGGGACAAATATTTCAGTGTTACTGCTTGCGTTATCACAGTTTTTTTATCCTGTCAGGCTCGTGTCTATGATTTTACCAAGTATACCCTGTGCCACAAAAAAACTGATTTTTTTTCTTTTCTTTTTTGCAGACATGCAACTTTGTGCATGAAATTTATAGAAGGGCTCAAAATGAGCCAAGTTTAAGGTGCGCCTTTAAGGCCAAGCATGGCACGACCATACAAGTGGTTGTAATTTGTATAAAAACAGAGACCACTAAAAGCAAGAGGCTACAAAAGAAAAGACTAAATAGGGCAAAGCTCCTGCAACCGACGAGCACCTGCTGCTTGCCACAACCTTGCCTCATCCCGAATGCGATAAAAAAGATCATCAACTAGGAGAAAGAGGGTATGAAAACCCTATAGCATTCCTTTCTTTCCAGATCATCCAAGCGACCAAGTTGTCAAAATGAAACAATTATCCATCGCAATCGCTTTCTTGAGTTTGCCAGGTACTCGTGCTCTGCTCAAATCTGAAAATTGAACTGTATCAATCAAAATGGTAGTCTATGATGCACAAAAGCAAACTAAGTAAAACCTAAAGAATCTTTGTAACTGAAAACAATAATGTATTTCTTTGGGTTTGTACCAGGTAACAACTACAGAGCGTGTAAAAAGAACATGGTTACATGTGCACCATATCTACAAAGTGTACTGTTTCTTGATCCAATTACGTATGAGAGGCTTAGTCAAAGATAAAGACCATACACCACACAGGAAAGAATGGAGAGAAATACAACTCTTATTCTTGGCCCTTTTTGATCCAGTATACCATCTAGTAATCATAGCATTAGCTCAATGGAGACAGTAACCTCTGTAATAATGGATGAATTTTGCAATTAGAACTCTCTCATTACTGTAACTGTAGGTATGGCGTTATTTTAGATACTATGAGCATTTTCTTATCTACTTTTCCAATGATCTTCACTCAGTTAATATCCGTGCTCGCTTTACTAATTTTCGTTAACTTTTTTCTAGAATAAGCGAGAGAGCTGCGTCTCTCTGTATCTTTACTAGTTTTCATTATGCTTGTGCTGTGAAGAGACTCACGCATTCATAAGCATTTGCTAGGCTTATAATACACAACCTTTTTTTTTGTTAAGAAAAACCTTTTTTTTAGCATGAACATATATGCATGGCAGTTAACTGATGTAAAAAACTGCCATTTGTTCGGAACTCTTCAGACAATGGCAAGTTGGCAACAGACTATAAGAGGTACTTATTCACAATTCTTCAAACAAAGCATCCTACCATTTGCAGACAGGATTATGAAAGACTACCTTTGTATAAAGACTACAATGAATGCTTTATCCTGACCAACATTTTGTTTAAGAAGTGACCATAAAGATGAAGCAGTCACCAACACATTTTGGCACCTGAAATTTTTGAGATTCTTTTCGACTACTCATACTCCAATCCGGTAAAACTAGATGGGCTGGAAGGAATTGAAGACGGAGTAAATTGCAGCAGAAGTTAGAACAATACATCAGATTGGAATTTGAGACAACAGGGCAAACCAGATGCTTGATGACCCGATTGCGTTCATATCAGAGTTCAGAGTATTGAGGAAAACCTGGAGCCAGAATTCAGTGCGCGGCCGGTTCTTGCTGGCCAAAAAAGCCGTCTCACGGACTCTTCACCCACACCCAGATCGCGGCAAATGCCTGAGTGCTTCGTGAGGGTTCATATCAGTGGACAGTGGTAGCTGTCGTTGGATACCTCGCCGACCCCGGCCACCCCTCTGTCGGAGCGCCGGCGCATGCGCACGAGGCCGGTGGAAGCAGACGGGCACATCAATTTTTTGGAGGGGAGCTCAAGACGTTTGATGGCTGGCTGCGGAGGTCGCCGGCGGCGGCGCTACCTCGTCTTGTTCCCCGGAACATTTGCAATCACCCCCCCTAATTTGGATCGCGACTATTGATCGCGATCCAAATCAGGGGGTTATTTGTAAATATTTGGATAATTATTTACATATAACCCCCTATCTTTCGATAAATTTTTTGTAAAGGAGATCTCGCCGGTTCATGCTCCGGCCATTACGCCACCGGCAGCCACCGCCATCCGTTCTTCGCTGGAAGCTCCACCCCCATCCCTCGCTCGCCCTTCCGATCCTTCGCTCGCTGCCGCCCGTAGATCTACGCCGGCCTACTACCAGCCTCCTCTCTTTAGGCAATTCCTCGATCCACTCCGACAGCCCAGCCGTTCCCTCCACTGTCCCCGCTGCCCGCACCGAACCGGACCTCGATTGGATTGTGCATTTGTGGCTTGATCTCCGTTGGGAAAGGAATGCCGTGGTTCATGGATGGTTCCATTCACTGGCCCGCGCAGGAAGGTCAAGGTGACTGGCCTTTTGTTTGCTCTTTCTGCATGTTCAGCTAAATAATATCGTTCGTCCTCAAGTGCTTAACATAATTTCTGGCATGTATTTTTGTTTTTTGTAGAGACTCAGTTATACATTTAACCATGTATTTTGTGATGTATATACCACCACTCGTTCTCTCCTACTGTTCCTAGAAGAGGAAATTCTGCCTAGGCACTTCCTGATGAAGTTACTCCTTAGGTTCTTTGTTTCTGCTACTTTGCCAATGATTATAGAGTAATACTCCCTCGGTATTTTTTATTGTTGACGCTGCTTAGCTCAAATTTGTGCTAAGCAGCGTCAACAAAAAAGACCGGAGGGAGTATACTGCAAACTCTGTTACCAATATATTTTTAACATTTTGGGAGAACCCTTCCAAACAAATTATTTTATGAGATGCATCACAACAATTCGATATTTCAATCTCATTTCCAGTTTAAAGTCACAAGTAAAAAGAAGTAAAGTGATAGCCTCCAGTCCATCTACTCTCTATCTGTTAAGTGAAATACATGTGCTGATCAGTATAAAGTAATATAAATAGTGTACCCTTCGAAGACCAAATCAATTTACAAACATTGCTACATTTTTTAGGGAAACATTCCTACATTTTAATAGGGACACTAACTCATTCACAATTTTGTTCCCTTTTGACATCTTTTGTTTACCCGGGCATGAGCAAGACAGAATGTCCTTTGACATGGTGGACCGAGAATACTAGACTTATAAACAGTTGCAGCATCAGGATGCCTCGCCAATGAGAAGGATGCACAAAAGATATACAAAACAGATCCATGGACATATACCTTTATGCAGGACCAATATCTGGAAATGTACATGCTGATTGCAGGGTTAAGGAATAGCAGGGCAGCTCTCCTTTGGCAGGGAAATGCTGGTAGTTGCACCATCCATTTATGGTTCATTCATCTTCCAGACTCCATGCCAGAGGAGGGCTGCGCTGTGATTCTCACCCTGATCTACTTGCTTGACATCCAACCTGTTGTTATTACTACTTGTGGGGATGTTTCTTGTCTTGCAGTTAAAGTGTCCGAGGCAGATGTATATATAGTGCAAAGATCTCTGAGCAAAATCTGGATATGCTTCTGAATATGCTACCAAATCAATAGCGTGCTTCAAAGCTATCGTTTCTTTTGAGTCTGCATCATATAAACAAAATTCTCCTCATTACCATGTTATTGCATAGTAGCTCTCCAGTTTTTCTGTCTCATGCAAAAGGAGACCGGTCTTGACATGATACGTCCAGTGGGCTCAAGTCCCAAAATGTTTTTTCCCAGGTCCTAACTGTTGATGTTGTGCTTTGCAATGGGACATTCTTGAGGATCTTCCCTTGAAGAATCTAAAATGCATCTGATTCTTTTAAGAAAAGAGATGGACAATATCTTTTGTAAGAGCACAAGTGTACATTCAGATTGAAGAGCTCTTGGGTCAGCTGAAAGGACATAAGGACTCTAGAATGTGCCCTACCTTCATTAACAACATTTTGTTTTTCCAAACATAGCAGGTAGTGAAATGCGAGAATGCTAAAACACAAAGCATTTATTATGCTTGTATGCTGTATAAAAGCTCTCAACTGCACATGAACTGAGCTGGTTTTGGTGTGGCCCCTGGGACACTTGGGTGACTTGCAGGGTCAAATTGGTTCATTGTTGGTGATGGCAAACCAGTTTCTGCTAATGAATGTCAGTCAGAAAAACAACAATGAAGGGATAACGGCTAGATATTTCCAGAGTATTTTCTGATATACTTCTATCCTAGTCAACTATACTACATTTCATGTTGGAAGTTCTAAAGAAGCCATGCAACATTTCTGGGTACACGAAAAACCCAGGTGAGATTAAGTTCAGAGGGTGTGTAAATCTTTAGCTTTATGTAAGCATGATTAAGTAAATTGCACGAATGATTTGATGCCAGAAATGTTATGCGGCGTTTCGGTACCCAAGAGGAGTTTGACCTGCACACTTCGGTCCTTCTTAAAAGAGCCAGATGCATGTCAGGTTATTCACATCTGGAAAGGGCGCAAGATGAGAGAATATCCTCGAGGATGTTCCATGTTGAAGCAGAATATCGACAGACATCTTCACATGAATAGGAACATCATTCATATGGTTCATAATTGGATGTTCATGCAAAAGATTTGGAAAATTACCATGTATTTGTCTTAATTCAATGTTCCTTTTAATAAGGTCATTCTTGTAGCAACAACAGTACTAAAGGGACGAATATATGCAGGAAAAGGTTTACCTTTTTTCTGATGGGATAAGAATAGGGACCATTCTGTTTTCATGTGCAACTTAAAAGAAAAATACTGATTTGAAAGCATATCCAAGTAGCATATCCGCCTCCCATTTCCTAATGTTTGCTATGTCTATATATACATATGTGTATATAGAATGCGAAACATGACAAGAAAAAGGTTGAGCTGAAGAAGGTTCTTAGAATAGGGCAATAGAGAACAGGTGTGATAAGTTGAACATTGGTGCATTTCAGGGTGAGAATCACAGTGCAATTCTCCTGTGGCATGGAGGTCCATGGCTCCAGCAGGATCTGTGGGTATTGCTTTTGCCATCCCTGCCAAAGGAGAATTGCCCTGCCATTCAGAATTAACCCTCGCTTTGATCTCACACACTGTTTCAAGATACAGGTTTGATTTTTGGGCACTTAGGGAAGAATGCATGTGAGGTAGTTCTCCATAGATCTTCAAAGCTTCGGTTTTTAAGGAATGCACTCGATTGCATTTCCTAATATGTAAGTTTTTGTGATGGAAGTGATCTTGATAAACTCAGAACTGATGAACTACTACAGTCATGTCATTTCTCTGCAAAAATCACTGGAAGGACAACAAAAGTAAGGTACTGTAGGGCTTTATCTTTGAGGCCTTGAGAATGTGCTTGATGTCAGATTTCTAAAACATATAATGCTTTGAGACTGGTAAGTCCAAAAAAACACTGAAACTCATCATCTTGGTATTGGTATGCAGTTTTTTTCATATAATCTGAACACTGCACTTCCTCGTTTCAACATTAGCATTGCTGGAAAATGGTGGAGATTAGTGATTTCGCAGCCTGAGGGATACATTCAGGAAAGGAGGCCCACAACAGTTTCTACCCCTAGCGTCGCTATCATCAAAAGCTTGTACCGAGAAACAAATTAGGAAATGGTGCGAGGGCATGTGAAAAGTACATTTTTGTTATCTAAAGTTTGTACCGCTAGACTAGAGGATTTATAACTGACAAGTTTTTTGGTTGATGTAACAACTATTTATTTGTAACGATACTGCGTTATACATTTGTCCTGAACTTGTGTTGCGTTATGGAACTGGGACAGACTACGCATTCTCGTATTACTGTACACTTCATCTGGACAACATATTCTCAAATCATCAACCTCTATGAAGGTCGCTCAGCATGGGCAGGGTGGTGGTGTGGACTGTTGTTGCGTAGTAGGCTGGTCCTGCTTCCTGGTCTTGGTCTTGTGCTGCTGCAGCACGAGCACGGATCCACCGTCCCGGAAATCGTCGGAGGCCAGCACCTCCCCGACGGGTCCGAGCTCCAGGAACTCGTCTCCCAACCAGTCACCCATGCCGCGCGCCATCGCCTGGGCCCCCGCGCTGCCGCCGCTCCTGCCCACGACGACGAGCGAGTAGGCCCTCGCCACGTCGCGCAGCGCGTCGACCATCTCGGCGCCGCCGGCGACGTGCCTCTCCGTGTACTCGACCTGGCCCGTGACCACCATCCTCGCGTGCAGGTCCGCCATGAACTCCTCGTCCGCCTTGGCCTCCTCCTCGTCCTCCGCCGAGAGGAGGAGGGGAAGCAACGGGAACCGGAACCTGCACAGTGTGACGCCGGCGGCGGCCACCCCGCGCGCCGCCACCCGCGCCGCGTACGCCGCCGCCTCCCTGTCGTCCGGCCCGCCGAGGAACAGCGCGGCGACCCGGTGGTCCGGCGAGGAGCAGCGGCGGCGCTCGGCGAGGACCCCGACCGTGCACGGCGGCGGCGCGCGGTGCAGGACGCGGTGGTTGAGGCCGCGCCGGCCCTCGCGGCGGCACACGAGGCGGCCGTCGTAGCGGAGGTCCCTGTGGCACGGCACGACGACGAGCGAGGCGCGCGCGTCCTCGGCGGCGTAGCGCACGTCGGCGTCCATGGAGGCGAGGCTCGACACGGCCGTTCTCTGCCGCGCCGCGGGGAGGCCCCAGGACGCCGCCGCCGCCGCCACCTGGTCGATCTCCCTCGAACTTCCCCAGTCGTCCTGATCCTCCTCGTCGTCGTCTTCGTCGTCGGGGTCGTGGTGTAACAGGTGGTGCGTGATGGTGTACTTGCTGGACGCGTCCAGCTCCACGAGGTGCAGCAGCTGCACGCTCCCGGCGGCGCCGGCGAGGTCCGCGACCGCGAGCATCGCGTGGACCCCGGCCGCGCCGTGCACGCAGACGACCACGTTGAGGAGGAGGAGGTCCTCGTCGTCGTCCTGCAGGCGGCGCGGGTGGTACCTCAACTTGCGGCGCTGCTGGCGGACGATGGCGGCGGAGGCGGGCCCGGCCATGAAGGTGTTGAGGATGGAGGAGAGCAGCAGCACGGCCTGGGCCGTGTCGCGCCACACCCCGGCCTTGTCCCCGAAGTTGATGGCCAGCACGTCGGCGTACCCCTTCACGTTGAGGAGGAAGCCCAGCACGACGGCCTCCCCCGCGGCGAGGCCCACCAGGGCCCGGCCCGCGACGACGGTGCCGCACACGTTCCCCGCCGCGCTCAGCGCCGTCGCGAACGCCACGGCCCGCGCGAGGCGCCACCCCTGCACGCGCGCGAAGTCGAGGCGGGCGCCGATGGACGCGAAGCACAGCGGCATGATCAGCTGGTGCATCGGGTAGGCGAGGCGGTCCAGGACGGTGCGCGCCGTGGGGCCCTCCCGCGGCATGGCGAGGCCCATCAGGAACCCGCCGATCACGTTGCTGTAGCCCACCACGCGCTCCACCTCCGCCAGGCCCGTCACCAGCAGCAGCAGCCCGCAGAGCTGGTACGAGCTGATGTGCCTGCGCCCGCGGTTCACGCGGTTCAGCAGCCGCGCGGCCCACGACGCGACGCCGATGGCGGCCCACAGAGACAGCGCCATGGCCGCCAGCACCACGGCCCGCAGCGCCGGGAACGGGACCGCGTCGCCGAACACGAACGACCGGACCATCACGAAGCTCAGCGCGGCCAGGCTGGCCATGTCGTTGGCGAACGCGGCGCCGATGGCAAGCTGCCCGATCTCCGACCCGGCCAGCTTCAGCTCCGTCACGATGCGGATCAGGACGGGGGAGGCCGTGCTGGTCAGAACCAGCGCGAAAAGCGCCGTCGAGTCGCGGAGACGGTCGGGATCGTAGGGGAACTCGCCCGGGTTCATCAGACGGTAGAAGTAGGTGCCGCCAAGCATGGCGAACACGAGGCACAGCGAGAAGCCGCCGCACGCGATGGCCAGCGAGCGGCGGAGGTTGTGGCGGAGGTACCGGAGGTCCAGCTCCATGCCGATGAAGAACATGAACAGCACGCGGAGGTATTTGATGGCGCCGGCAAGCTCTCGACCGGGATCCCGCATGCCCATCTCATGGAAGTTCACGGCGCGACCAAGGAACGTCGGCCCGACAACGATGCCGGCCTGCAATTCATAATCCATACACATTTGGTTATTGATTTCTTCGATCCAATCAATCGAAAAGGGAATGTGAATCTGTCTCATGCATGAGCGTATATATGTACGCACCAGGATGTGGGAGATGACGCTCGGCTGGCCCATGCGCCGGAGCACGGAATGGAAGAGGCCGGACAGCACCAGGACGGCGGCCATGATGCCGGTAACCACCATCACGCTGCCAATCAGGTTCGCGCCATCGTCGATCACGATCACGCCGCACTTGCGAGAGTCGCCGTCGACGACTCCCATCACATCCGACGATCGATGATTGACCGATGGATCCAAGCCAGTCCTCAGCCTCCGCCCGGCCGGCCTATCTATATATGGAAATGATGGAGTTGCGTCGCGTTGGCGTGACCCATGGAGTTCAACAAGAACGTTGAAAGCACGCGTCCGTTTCAATGCATCTACAATATGGACACATTCACTTTAAAATGACACTATATACTATGTGCATGGTGGATGTGGGAAGAGAACGGCCGGCGGGAGATTTCGCAGCTCCGGCTTCCGATGTCATTTTGTTCACCAGGGGATACGTCAGTTGACTTTGTTCTCATATACTGTAGCACTGTAATCTCTGTCCGGCCGATCGAATGCAAAACTGCTGGGGAATTAATTACTTGAAGCACATCATAGGGAAAACAAGTACTGTTGAAAGCTTGCTAAATTGTGCATATAGAGATAATATAATGCACTAGTATTTGCAAATTCCAAACAGATGGCTTTCCAAATCGGAAATTCGTGAACGGTGATTGCCGTCCAACGCCACTGCAAAGTAGGACGACGAAGATATTTTTTTTGATAAATTATTTCTAGTGATGATGATGGAGGATGCATTGGAAGGAAAGTTTCAGGTGTTATATTGTTGATATTGTTTTCCTTGATTTTCCCCCGTTTTCTCTCGTTAATCATTGGTTACAGCCGTACCAGCAGATCAAAGTTGGACCCAGGGTTACAGAAACCGTTACACCAACACCAATTTTCACAAACTTAAGTTGCATGATACTTTGAGGTATCGTAATCTTTACATTACAGAGTTTCATAAACTTAAGTTGCAGCAGATTGAAATCTCACCATTTAGGTCAGGTAAGCAACAATGTGATGTGCTATCTGAGAAGCATGACACGGCTCCAGGGGGGTTTCAATACGAACATAATCTTTTGCAAGATGTTTGGTAATCTGGATGGACTGTATTTGGCAGGCTTCCAAGTAAAAAACCAGGGAGCCAATAATCTGAAGATAAAGCAGCTAGGAATAAACGGTTCCTGCCTTCCCAGAATCCCAGTGGCTTCAGTTTGTCGCGGTTGAAAATAATGCTAAATTAGCTAGGAATAAACGGTTCCCGCCTTCCCAGAATCCCAGTGGCTTCAGTTTGCTGCGGTTGAAAATGATGTTAAATTTATAGAACAGCAACGAAAAATTGCAAAGTATCCGAGGACTCCAGCCCCTACCTACATCCCTTCAAAACAATGTCTAATGCACACTGCTAAACTATCCAAGGGCTTTCCTTAGGTTCTAGAACCAATATCAGATGAGCTGCTTCGAGCTGAAAGCATTTACCTGTTCACTCAAAAAAGCTTAATCATGCACACCAAGGATTCAAGGTGCATATTCACATCTCGCTTTCTAATAAACGTAGCAAATGAAAATTGGTAACCTATGATGAAACATCAGATACAATTCTCTACAAAATATCGTTAATCAGGCAGTTCCCAATCTTTTAGAAATATTGTCGACCAAAACCGAGAACTGTAAGATGGGTCACGACATTATTCAAAGTGCATCTAGCCTCCTAATTTTATTTTAGTGATTGACATCAATATAATTAAGAATTGACTAATATTTTTATTGAGCATGTGTATAGATGATTATCTCAAATTGATGAATAAAAACATTTAAACAAAAAGAGAAAAAAAGATGGTCATTTGCCTTTTATTAAAAGTCCAAAATACACTCAAGAATGAAGACCATGAAGTCTTATTTTTTATTTTGAGTATAGCAAAGCCGTACTATTAAGAGGGGTACAATTTACAAGTTTGGTAAAGTCAAAATGCTCAAAATTCCAACCAATTCAAATTCTGTCGGCCCTCTGTTTTTCACTCATCGGCAGTGCCAGTGGCCTCCATTGGCAGTGTCGATCACTCTTTCCAGAGGCGCTGTAAAGACCAGACAACTCTCTGACTTTTGTATTGCTAGCATCGGCAGTGCCGATGGTCCCATCGGTAGTGCCCGTCCTTCTCTCCAGAGAGTGCTATTTTCTCTGGCTCTCTGGCTGTAACTCATCGTCAGTGCCGATCATCCTGATCAGCAGTGCCGATCTGACTTCCAGAGAGTCACTCTTTCTGTCTGGCTATGATTCATTCCATCTGCAGTGCCGATTCACCTGATCGGCAGTGTCAGTCCTACCTTCTAGAGTACATGGTCTTCTCGGGTTCTCTGGTGAACCTTGATCGGCAGTGCCGGTTAACTTGATTGGCAGTGCCAGTCAGGGTCCACCAGAGACCACTTATCTTCTCTATACTAGCCTCATCGGCAGTGTCGATGCCTTGATCGACAGTGCCGGTGAGAGTCGTGACAAGCTTCTACAGTGCTTTGACAGTTGTCATAAACCCTAACGGCAGTGCTGATAGATCCATCGATAGTGCCGATGCGAAGCGTCTAGACAGGTGAACGGCTCTTTTTGGGGCCTTCCTATATAAGCCCCAATCCCCACTTCGGCCATTCGCTCTCCAACGTGAAAATCAAAAGTCACTTATGAGCTCCACTCTCCTCACTCTTCCTCTCCAAGTCAAAGCTTCATCTTTTGAGCTAGGGTTTGAGTAAGCTTAAGATTCCTAGTAATTGAGAGCATCCATTTGCATTCAACTTCACCGTACTTGTGATTTGTGTTTGTTATTCTTGGAGCTTTGCTCCTAGACGGTTAACGGTGCTCGTAGATCTCACAACTTGTGTGGTGACGCCTCAGGAAGTTTGTATTACCCATCCCGTAAGGGATTTGCTAGTGGAGAACTTGAGCTCGATCTTTGTGGTCGCTTGAGTGAGAATAGGGTTGAAAGAGACTCGATCCTTTATAGACTTCTCAACAAAGACGTAGAGTTTTTTGTGAGCTCGAACTTCAGGAACAAATCTTATGTCTTCGTGTGCTTTTTTATTTATTTGTTGCTTATATTCTTATTCTAGGGTTTACTCTTGTATTAGCTTAAATTTGCTAGATGTACCTGTGTAGTTTGCTTTTAGTTATTGATATATTATTATAGTGCTTTTCTTAACTTGTTGTAGTCTTCCTATTTCACCTAGTAACTACGGAACCACTTAGACTTAGCTTTTCGACTTCTGATGTAGCTCCATCCGCACTACTGATAGTATTGATAAATTTGTTTAACTCTAATTTCACAGGATTTTTAGATTTGACTATCCCCCCCTCTAGGCAACTTTCAATGACAGACAATTAATAATTATGACAACATAAAGGCCACATTTGCTAGAGGTAATAGATTCAACACATTTGTACAAATGTCATATTGTCCTAGATACATTACTAGAAAACATGCCCAATTTCTAGCTATAGACTCAAGAGATAAAATGGGAAAAATGAAGCCTAACACAAGAGGCGAACCTTCCCTTCAAGAAATGATTTTGGCTTCTCACGCCAGATATAGATAGAATAACCATAGTTTTATAAATACTTCACATAATCATAGAAAATATCAAAATTTCTACAAACAGCTCTAGTATCTACGTCTAAAGGATGACAATGTTCATGAACTTCCTCTTTGCGAAAGCTAGCCACCATTTGTTTGGAAATCCGTTAGCCCTGTAAGCACAATTGAGGAGTCTTCCACTTGTTTCCTCCCTTATCTGTTTCAAATAATTTCTCAGCAGTTCTGCAATGAAACAGAGAGAAACCCGATCAATCTACAAACACAATTGACACACCAAGAATGTTCATTAAGTTAATCAGTATAAAGTGTTGTATACCTGCTTCCTCCTGAGATTGGGGAGGAGTAAAAAGTCCAGGAAAAGGAAACCCTGGTTCCCCAGGCACTGGAACTTTCTCCAAACCCAGATTAATGATTGCCTTAGTACCAACAGCCAGTGTCCGGCAGCCTTCAAGTCTTTTCAACGCAATATTGATGTAAAATGTCAGATAGATCAGTAACTTGTCTGCTGGGCTTTTGACGTGAAAATTTTTGAAGAAAACATTGGCTCGAAAGAAAGTTATTGCTTCATCAACTATGTCTGCTTTATCTGTAAAAACATCAACATAAATAAGAAGTTCAGCATGTTCTTCTATTGGTCAAAGTACACCATCAATTGTCTTAAGTGTTATCAGGATACCTGCATCAGAAGCTGGGGCAGGGCCCTTTATATGAGTTTTTAGTGGAAGCAAAGGACAGCCGCAAGCTTTGGTGATCCCGTCATCATTGACAAAGCTAGAGTGATAAACCTGCACAAGGATCAAATTCGAGCAATGATTATTCTTTCCTATAGCTTCAGCAGAGCCAATATAAGCACTTAGGGTAAATCATCAGAAAAGGTAAAGAAGCTAAACCCCACAATGGTTTCACTGATGGTGCAACTCCAAGCAAAGTATATTGATCCACAATGTTTTATATATATGCTGGATTGCTGGTCTAACTCTAACATTTTCTTCTTTTGACTACCTCAGCTGCTGCATGCATAACCAACGACAATACAAAAGGAAATAAATCTAAAAATAAAAACAATACAAAAGGAAATAGTCTGGAGGTTGTTTCCTTGAATTGCATCATGAATTTCTTGGCCTATTTCCAATATATCCGTATCCATTCCTTGTTTACCCGTAATTTTGTACTAGAAAAATAAAGACTGCAAATAGTGTACAGCAAAGCAGGAAAGCAAGAAAAATATAAAGCAAAAGAATCACTCCATTTGGATGGGGTTAATATTTGAATCAGATAATGTGTTAATTGTATACCTTGTGAGCCAAAAAATGAAGTCATCAATTGGGAATACTACATGAGACAAGTTGTCAGCATATATATTTGGTAAGGCATGGAGCATTGGAGCCTCAACGGATTGACCTAATCAAGGACAAGTCTTGTGGCGATATAGTACAGATTGTTTGGAAGCAGCGTTCCAGCCACTGCTCTACTTCGGAATCACTTTCTCAAAATCATTTCATCATACTCGAAAGATATTGCGGACAAGGATAATGTAGACGGTAAACGGTAGATAGTCGGTCGACCCTCGTTTAGCGTTTAATCTGTTTAAACGTCTGTTTAAACGGGCCAAAAGTCCATTTAAACGGGTTTAAACAGGCTAGACGGGCCTAGATGGCCTAGACGATGGTAGTCCGTCTAACGTTTAGACGCCGTTTAGACGGAGTTTTATTCCGTTTAGGAAAACTTTGATTGTGGAAGACAAGTGCAGCAGAGAACGATTCAACTTAGAGATGAAACAATTTTGCATTCTAGTTTCCAGAGGTCACCATGACAGCGTAATCAAACACGCACTGGACCTCCATTTCGCAACATCAGCACGATACTAAAGAAGCCAGTGAACCTGTAAACTATCTCGGTCTTATGATAGCCTGAAAACCAGAGGCGGACTTAGTGTTGGGCATTCAATTGAACGCCCAATCATTCTTTGATTTCGCAAAATTGGGATTTAATACACACAAAGCAGGCAAGATATCTATTGGATTTCATAGCCCATAATGAAATCAAGAGATCTAAGTCCCAGAACAAATTGCGTCCAAACAAAGTTAGGGTTTCTTACCATCTCAGGAACACAACGCTAAATCCAGCTGGATGGCCAACCCAATCAAATCAACGATTCAGCGGGGAGAGGTGCTGATGGCGGCCTGCGTTTCCCCGGCGGAAGAGTTCGGTGGTTCTTCTCCACCGGTGGTTCGCAGCGGCTATGGCAACCGGATCCGGTTGCGGTGCGGTCGGTGGCTACCGACGGAGACGAGTCACGCACTCAGACTATGCGGATAGGGGTGCCCACCTATGCCCGTCGCCCGTCGCCCGTCACGGGCACGAAACGCTGCCCGCGCCCGCTATCCGCGGGAATGCCCGATTGGGCGACGGCGGCGAGCAGTGTTGCAAGACAGACAACGACGGCCCGGGCGAGTTCTCTCAGAGGTGGCGTGGCGCGGCGTCGACGGCCCCGGCTCGGCAAGGAAGGAGTCGAAGGCGGCGGCTCGGCAAGGGATCGATGGCAGCGGCTCGCGCGACACAAGCGATAGCTCCACTCCAGATCTGGGAATGGCGGGACGGTCGGAGGCGGAGTCTGCAGAACGGGATCGAAGGGAGAAGTTGGGCTCACGACTGACGTGGGAGGCCCATCCGGTTAAAAATGTTGTTTTTTGTCACTTGATCAATCAAATTATTGTTGATTCCACCACCTGTTTTAGGAAATTCTTTTCTAGGAAAATAATTTCATTATCAGTAAACCCCTCTCAATCTACAGTGGAGTTATATCATCCATACTCCACACGCTCTAGTACGTAAGGCCATGTTATCTCTGATAATTTTGCCTACTATTGGCTCTAGCGCAAATTTACTTCTATTTCTCTTAGAATATTTCTAGAGTTGGAAGTAAGATAATACAAAATTACATGAAAGCTGACAAACATTTCACCATCTGTTTGAGTGGATCCTACTCGACCGAACTGGTGTCTATGTCGTTTTGCCTAACAAGTCTACAACAATCTGGAAATAAAGATTGGCAGGGACAATTGTTCTGTCATTGTCTTGAGGATGAACTAAACCACAAAACTGTTCCTTTTTTTTTTCTTCCTACCTAACGAAACTTTTCAGGCAATGCTTGCGTAGAAAGCTGGTCTTTTGTGATTTTATCGCTAAAAATATATTTCCATCAAGTGACAACTTTTCAGACTAAATGCGTCATTGCTCTTTTTCTCAGTACCCGCCATGCTCAGACTAAACAGATGAAGATGCACAAAAGTGTACCGGTCGTATTCTTGGACACTTACGGGTACACTGAGCTGGGCTGCAAACTGTCTTAAACATAAATATAAACGAAAAAAGGACCCTCTCATCCCGTGGTCGCGTACGGCGTGCATCGCCATCGCGTGCGAAACAACATTTAAAAACCTATTGAACCATCGATCTGATCTCCACAGCGATGCATCACATGAAAGAACCAAGGGAAGTTCCACGGATCGGCAGGTCACCCATGAACCGAGGCATAACAAGCACTTTACATACGTTCGATAATAAACGTTGAGATGCAAAAGTGGCCCAACCTAATAATCATGCAGGTCATGCTGCGTGACACGTCATGTAACTCTCGTAGCAACTTTTCAGTTCTTCCTCATTCCAAGATGGAGCTGCAGTGCAGTGCAGGACACTGAACCCCAAAAAGAACAAGAGAGGCCATCATCCTAACCAGGTTCTTTCGCAATCCGAAAACTGCAGCAAGCCAGTCGGAGATTCTTTCTGTTGCCCTCCCGCCCAGCCCATCCCCCCCACAGGCATCTTGCCCGGTAACCAAGCAAGCACAACAGCTCACCTATCCATCCATCCACCCGTCTTCCTCATGCATTCTTTCTGCTTCCTGCCTGATCAGGACAGGACATGCGTGACGAACCATGTCGTCCTCACCGCCGATATCGCTGCTGGACCTCATGATGAGCTTCTCTCCTTCTCGCGACCACCCGGCGCCGCCGCCGCCTCCGTCGCCGGGAATGGTGCAGGTCGTGCCGAGAGACGTCTCCGACGAGCTCCTCGGCAAATTCCAGGACACCGGCGAGTTTGGTTTCGACTACGGCACGAGCGGTCTCTGGTCGCCGCCGGTGCTGCGGCCTGAGGTGCTTGCGAGCGTGCAGGGCATCTCCGGTGGACGACGGAGGCGTCGCCGGAGCTGGGGGCGGAAGGTTGGCACGGTAAACTCTGTCTCTGAAGCCTAATGGGTAACTCTATATGCTCCTCGATCCTGACTATTCTTGCTTTCTGATGCAGAAGGTGTTCTGTTGCTGGTGATCAGCATATGCAGCGTTGGCGTGTTGGTTAGGTGATGGACTCTTGTAGTTTATGGGGGCCTGTTCTTGTAATCTTAGAAATTATGTTCTTACTTCGCTATAAGAAATTGCTCTATACCTTTTCTGAGAGGAAAAAACATATTACTACTCTGTACTCCTCTGTACTGAGGAACTGTAAAGATAGTAAGACTAATCATTGGCATGTAGTATGTAGATGTGGTGTGGTGTGCTCTGCTGTGTTCACTGATTCGTAAGCTGCTCAACTCCTGAAGAGTTATAAGCAAATGAATGCACCCTTGTAACTTTCACTATGTTTTCATGACTCCGTTTGTTATGCTTTGGTTGAGAAAAACCAGCCTATTAAGATCTCACACAAGTTTCAGTCTTGCAGAAATATGGGATCACGTAGAAATATGCTGTAATCCGAAAGAGAATTGCTCCCTTCTTCATTTCAAAATAATCTACGTAGACTAGGTACATTGGGTTCCTCAAAAAAGCTATCATCTCTCTCTCGGCGACGACGATGGTGACGAAGGGCGCTTTGTTGGGCTCTGTGATTTTTGGAACGCTTTCGAACTAAGGAATAGCACATTCTGAATTCTGATTCGTTCTTGCCAAGCAACCAGTTGTAAGTCACCCTCCGTGCCCACAATGCAAAAACAATAAAACATTTAACATAATAAAACTCTATAAGGATCTCATACAAGAAAGAATGCTAGCAAGAGTGCTGAATACTTGACCAATGCCAAATGGATGATGACAAAAAAAATAGAAATAAAAATAGGTCCCACCGAGATTTGAACTCGGGTTACTGGATTCAGAGTCCAATGTCCTAACCGCTAGACCATGGGACCAGCTGTGCTTTATCAGCAGGAAATATATTATTTAAACATTGTGCGGGCCGAGACCACGGCTGTTGCCGAGGTTCTGTTCCTCGAAAGAAACTGACGCAAATGCCCATGTACAGGCCCTCGTTTCGTTTTGGCAATCATCCGGCTTAGTAGATGTGCTAGTTTGATATAGCAGTCTCTAATAGGCCAAGAACTCTGCTTGCAGCTGTATAAGGCACCTTTGTTTTTAACCTTGTAGAAGGCACCTTAAAGGTGAAGCCTGAAGAAGATGTTCTGCTGTTTCTGACCGTTTTGTTGACTGTTGCGTTGTAATGCAGGTGTTCTGAAACTTCTGATGGTGGTGACATGCAGGCATGCGGCATGTGTCGGCACATTGAGTCTTTCCACGCAACTGTTTGTGCTTCAATTTAACTGGAAAAGTAAAGACCTTAGTATATTTGTGGGTGGACATATGCTCCATGACTAGTTTCCTAAAAGTCCTGATTCGTTTGCATGAATCAAATGAATGTATCCTTATCATGTTCCTCCATTTGTTTGTCTGTATAAGCTCATCTTTTTCACAATGACAGTTGCACAGCGGCAGAACTGCAGAAGATCATGCAAAACTGCTATCATCTTACAGAATATTGAAAATAGAAGAGTTGCAAAACTTTCATTTCTAGGCTCTCATGACTCAATCTGACTTTACAAAGATGGTCTATCAGGTGCATTGCGTGGACTCCTGAATCCATCCAAAAGAAGAGGAAACTAATAACCATTACAGAGTACATGGACATATGATCTGCTCTATACTACTTTTGGATTCTATATCTACATCAACAGATGTCATCTGCAGTGCTATGGAACTTTATTTATCTGCATAAATGTACATGGCAAAAGTTACTGCAATCTTCGAAGGATTCACAGCGTGGTCATTTCACACACTTCCTTTGGTTTTTCATAGGGGATCACTCCTCTGTATCTAAAAACCATGGCTGTAAGAATGCAGCATCAGGATTATAGCACAAATCATCGAACACTGCAGCTATTGATGCTGTACACAATAATGAGTTGCAAGTTTCAGTTCAGGTTTAATATGCACTGCTACATCCTGGGAAAATTGTATTGGTGTGAGCTGAAACGCAGCATTCTAACCTCAAATATCTTCTAAGTGGTCTGGTTAAAAACTTAAAGACCTGAAGATTACCATCTCATGATTAATGAAAACAGATGGCATTCTTCATTCGACATACTTCAGACTTGAGCAGGCGTTGATTCTAGTGCCTCTTTACCCGTGATGCCTTCCTTGAGCTCTTTGAAGTACACTTCATAGTCCTTCTCAGGAGGGGGGTTCGAAGGATCAATTACATATGGTTCACTAAAAGGAACAGTGCTCTTGACCTGATCACGGAAAGTACATCCATTAGTTTTTCTCCCATACATGACAAAATAAAAAGTTCTGGCCTAATAGTCTTGCCCCAAAAAAAATGCAGAGTTTAACCTCGAAGGTCTTCCCCACTGCTCTTGGGCTTGATAGAGCTGCTATACATATGCGTGCAACTTCTTCCCTTGATATCTTTCCCTATGACGTATAGCAAGAATTTTGGTAAATCTATCAAGGGGAATAAATATAGCTCATTGGGATGCCGTCAATGCTTCCTATACATACTGTGATGTTGTCACCCTGGTCGAATATGAGATCGGCTCCAGCTGGTTCCTCAGTTAATGCACACGGTCGCACAATAGTGTATGGAATACCACTTTCCCGAATCAAATCCTCCCCCTGAAAGGGTCACATCACACTTTATATGTGTTTCAAGCTAACAGCACAATAGAGATTTTATGCAGCATCACATAGTTGATCAGTGTGCAGCTTAAGTAATTACATACATATGCATTGTTTATTACTTCATTTGAAGCTACAGAAACAATTTCAACTATGACATTTCATCAGGAAAATAAAAAGACACCATACTTTTATAATTGTGAGTCTAAGACCACGATCATACCTTCAACTTATATGTTAAAATGGAGCCAAGCTCTTTGTTCAGACGGACAGCAGGTGGTTGTTTGCTTAAATCTAGACCTGGTCTTTCAGGTCTTGTAACTCCTGCAGAACTCACATGAACAAACCTGCGCATAGAAAACAAACAAGCTTGATTCATCCTGAAGAATTTCAAAAAGAAACTCAAAATCGAAGTGGCTGTATTTATCATCTTGTACTGATGTCATCTCATAAAACTGTAGATTGACCAACCTTGGAGTGATTGGCTCATTTATGTATGCTCTAATACTTGAAAAAGGAAGTTCGAATGGACCTTCAGTAAATGTTGGGTTGAGTATTCCGTCGTACTCAAACTTGCTAAACATAAGCTGCAAAATTATCACATCATATTTAGATATCTGTTTAGCAATTCGTTAAAAGTTTACAAGGGAAAAAAATACCTGTAGTGAAGTAATGTTGCTTGCGTCAAAGGGTGGAGCATCAGTCATAGTACGAGCACGGAATACTGGTCTAAGAGAAGAGAAAGGTATCTTTACCTGATCCACAAATGGGAACATAATCGTTCAAAAAAAAGAAGAAGAGATAAAAACATAGCTCTGAATTCTAGAACAAACAATGAATGTAATGATAAAATGATATAACATACACTTTGCCATTCCCCCTTAGTGGTGTCAAAGCTTGCCGTATAGCCAACAGTATCCCATTCAGAGCTAGTCCGTATGATGAGTTTATAGCGTCGTCCATCACCTTTAACTCGTAATTCAATACCATCATATGCTGACAAGTCCTCTGGCACAGTAAAATTCTGCAATAGAATAAAACAATTTTCATTTTCTACATGATACAATACGAGATATAAAAAAAATTATCTGAATATATGTAAGTAATTACCTTTGTCCTTATACTAGTAAACCCACCGTTATTCGAAGTAGATACGGTTCCTAAACAAAGGAAATGCACAGATCAGGTGATCAGTCAGAAAAGAGAGACTCCAAAAAAAGATCTGACATCTCATATACAAGGATAGAAGAAATAAAAATACCTTTGAACAATCCAGTTGGCCCACCGGTTTCACTTCCAGTTGGTAAGATTTGAAAGGTACTTTCACTAACACCACCCATTACAACATCATCAAGTGCACCCCATACCATTTTCCCAGATAAGTTGCCTGCATAAAGATGAGCATGTTGCTAGAAACACTAAACTCATGAACCAAAGTAGAAAAACTGTGTATGTACGTATAATGATCACAAAAAGAAAAAAAAATGATTTCAGTTTTTATAGCAAAAATGATTGACTGGTATTATGCAATTCAGTGACAAAGAAATAATCAATTGCACATATATATGTTACCTTTCAGCCCAAATAGCAGTTTTCCTTCACTCAGTCCAACACTGTTCTTTATGGCATTAATCAGGTTTTGCATTCCGATGTATTCTACCAGTTCAGGCGAAGGTCCCTTGATCTGATTGAAGAAACATATGATGCAGTGAATTTAGGGGTCTCATAAACAGAAGTTGTCAGGAGAACGAAGAGCAACTTATTGTACATCGGAAAAGGTTTCAATATGCTAACCTCTGGCTCAAAAAACTTGATGCCCTGCAATGAACATGATACAGAAGTGTCACATCCTTGTATCCGAAATGGTGAAATACATAAAAGTTTCACATCTCAGAGTACTAGACATATGACATACTTGTTTGTACTTCTGCCTGTCTGGTGTATCACCTTCCTTTGGCCCCACGATGACAGAAACTGCGTTAACTACTTTCTTAACCCCTTTGAAGAGCTTAGGATCGAGTGTATTCTCCTTTGTAACATCACCAATGATCTGAAAACAGCAGTAAGCCAGTAACTCTAAATATCGTTGGTAGGTACGATTCCGTTCCAGGAAGTATTTATAGTGATATCAATAACAGCATGAACCCAAGGCAATGAGATCAGCAGATACATTAGAATAAAATGTCAGGAAAAGAATTCTAGTCGCCACAAAAGACTACAATTTCTCTGTTTCCTTTTCTGTCAGAGAACATGTTTAAAAGCATGTAATTGCTGAACGCTGTTTTCTGTCAGAGAACATTAACTTTATATTTTATTAATATCTACCACAGCAGGGGTTTCCCTTGCTGTACTTATTTAAAAAAAAACATGTTTAAAAGCATGTAATTGTGGTGTCCATGCCAGGCACTGTAACTGCTGAACGCTGATTAGTATCAAGTAATGTAACTGGGTCCCTAATCCTGAGTGGCTGTGATAATCCAAGGTTTTGCTTGGCTACATAAACGAGGTGTAGAAGTGCAGTTGATTGTAATTGGATCACAGTATCACACAACAATGAACCAAAATGCAAAAAAAAAAAAGTAAGAGGCCTACCAAGTCTACATCTGGCCCCAACATGCTCCTTGCCTTTTCTTCATTTCTAACCTGAAATAAAAAAAATATGGGATAAATATATCACAAGTACTAGAGCAACTGTTCATGTAAGAAATGGAAAATGTCAAAACCAAAATGAATATGGTTGACAGTAGATACCAATACTCGAACAGGTAGGCCCTTTTTGCGCAGAATATCGACCACCCGTCTTCCAACACCACCCGTGGCTCCAGTGACCAGCACCACATTAGATGTTTCCATTTTCTTTGGTGCTTCACTAGACACAGGGCTTGCCATACTGTTGATGATTGATTCTACGATCTATAAGTCAAAACAAATCCACCAGCACATTACATCTCAAACAGAAGGTCATCAGAAAATGCAAAATTTTGTGACAAAAACCTTGAGAGGGTTTGGAGGCCCGTTGAAGAAGAACAATGTCTTCACAAATCTGCCAACGTCCCAAGATTGTTGTCCAGCAAAAGCTATTATCTCTCTTCGTGACAAACGGCTTGCTGACTTGTATGTGACCCGTGAAAACTGCTTTGGACTGAGAAAACGCACTTTCTGATTTGTTCTTGTAGAGCAGCTAGCTGTGACTGTGAGCCCCCCCTAATGACAAAAAAAAAAGAGAGAATAAAATCACCGACAAAATTATAATGATTCTACTGTACTCAGAGGCCTCCATACAAAAATCCGCACTTGATATCAACAGGAAGTACTGCTTTCAATGATTGAATGTAGAAATGCCTAGCTGATTTCAGAAGTGAAAGAAAATAGACAAAAAATTAGGTCCCACCGAGATTTGAACTCGGGTTACTGGATTCAGAGTCCAATGTCCTAACCGCTAGACCATGGGACCTTTGTTGTGCTACTGTCAGTAGTGATGCTATGTTACAGTTCTCCTAGAGACCTAGACCATTGCTAAACCGCTTATTGACATCTTTCTGATCTGCTTGGGAGTGGAACCCTAACAATTCCAATTGAACGCTTGATTCTACAGTTTCGCTATCTTACTCGAAAGGGAGATGATCGGGTTGTACATCGCATTGGAGATTGAGGCCAACTCCGTGCAGCTCTCCCGCCGAGAGAGCGATGAATCCAAATCCTTGCTCTCCCGGCCGGCCGAGGGGAGTAATTAGCAGGAAATAAGCGAAATTTGGACGGTTTCCGCAGAGGCGAGGGGGAAGGGAGGGCACGAGCGCTCTCACCCGCGGGTTGGCGAGCACAACCGGAGGCGAAGACGCGACGCCGCCACCGCAGAAGCAGCAGCTCATCTTTTTCCCTTTCCCGGACGAGACGGCTTCGGTAGGACAGGGCTTCACTTCACTCAACAGTCACCAGGCCATTGGTAGGCTGCGATGCTGCGTAGCTTACCACTCCGCGCGATGACGACCAGAGAGGACGCTGCTGGAGAGCGCGGCGGAAAGCAGAGGAAGGCCACACAAATTCCTGTGGCCTGGCGCGTGCCCAGTGCGCGCACGACACGACTCCGATTCCCAGCGGCATCGTGCACTTCCACCCCTAGTTACCATTACCATGACCAACAATAATCAGAAGACAATATTAGTACTCGAGAAGCCTGGTCACACATTTACACATACGCATCGAGGCAGGTAGCAACCGCAGGGAGATGAGAAGAAAAAACTGTGTTCACAGTGGGGTGAACAATGATGGCGAGGTGACTCAGGAAGCTGAAGAAGAGTTTGTGAGTACGTCGAACCATACATAAGCAGGATTAACCAATACAGAACCAGGATAAATAGGTAATAATAAACTTAATATCAAAATATCGCAAGTTGACAACAAAGGTACGATGAAATACAAAGTTCTCATATCTCCTACTAGTCTCGAGAATCTGACAGATGCTTTAATTCAAAGAGTACAATGAAATATAGTGAACAGGGATAGAACGGCGAGGTTCAATATGGAGAGCAGAGCTTCGTAACTTGTGACCTTGCGGCAAAACCTTGTCTAATACTTCTAGATATTTATCCTTTTAAACTCTACCGGCTCTGTTCAGGCTCACCATGCGTGCACCGCCATCACCACCTCGCCCCGATGAACCAGACAGGTTGCGACCTCTTCCATCTTGGAATCGTGAACCGCCATAGCCACCACGGGAACCCTGGCCTCCCCTGTCATTCCTGTGGTACCCACCACCCTGTCCAGAACCTCTACCTCTGCCACCACCCGACCCAAACCTGTTACCACCCTGCCGCCCTTGAGATGAGGCAAAGTTCTCCTGCCACTTTCCCAAGTTGGATGAGTCCTGACCATCACCCCTGCGCCTGGGCGGTACCCCCTCAAGAGTACCACCAGTTTTGGCCTCATATGCCCTCTCATTGCCCTCCACAAGGACTGAGAGCTTATCTGCCATCTGGAAGAGTAGTCCCTGAAGCCTTGTTTGATCAACACTGTGGAAAACGATGCACGTTGTCGGCTGGTCCCAGCTAGCATGAAGCTCTTCTTGCATCATCATCTTGCTAACGATGCTGTGGACGCGTGACTCACTAAGATCAAACATGGTAGTAAGCTGATCAAGGCTCATGGACTCGTAGCAAGACGAGTATGAGAAAAGATAGGTTCTCAGGGCTTCCTCCTTGACCTTAAGCTTCAGCATCTCAAGAACATGCTCCTTGTTCCTCAACAACTTCCAGATTTCCAGCGAACTTATTACACTAAAAGCCTTTTGGTAGTCACCTGTGTTGAGGGCCCTTGTGGCAGCCATTACATGATCCCTCACATTTTCAGGAGGACCAACAAAAGTCTGCCTTTCACTCACTTCAAGAAGCCTGCGGAATGTTTTGCTCATAGGCCTCCGCTTGTCATACGTACTAGCGGCCATATTGGGCACCTCAATCAGCATTGCACAAATCAAGTGTGTGGCTTCCAATAGTTCGAGGTTTATGTGCATATGGTATGGCATCTGCCTTCTCCTCTCAAGTCTTTCCTGCAGGAATTAGAGTGACTATATAAGAAGAAAAACAAAGCATGCCTTCCATCATTCACATCTGTGCCAATTAAAGTATTTAACTGAATGACTACAGTATAGACTGACATGGAATTTACTCAGGATTCTAGTAAAAACAGAGTCACTAACAATGGGGTAAAGCACCTAGATTTGTGTCAATAAAATATAACAGCATCACAATACTGGAAAAAATTAAGGAAAATATGACCAGCACAGGAATTATGGGGACAATAAAAAAGGATCATGTTCATATGAGCAGACAAGATTAACAAAAAACTAAAGGATGCAAGAGATGGAAATATCATATGCAAGAATGACCAACAGAAGGATAAAAAATACAGTAAAATCTTTCCATCTACAAATGTTATTTGTGGATCAAGGACACATGTGATTAGTAACCTTGAGTGCAGCATGAACATGACAAACAGAGTGAGCTGCATGAGAAGATTTACCTGCTCGGGAGTTTTTTCATGATATCTGCTTTGTTGCACTCCTTGTGCAAGCAATTCTTTCACCCTCCCCGTAGAGTATAGATCAGTCAAGCAAGCATGAGCTTCATTTATCAAACCAGCCTTGAAAGCACACAAACCCAGCTGGGCCATGACTCTATTGAATAAGATCTGCGATGATATGTCCATAAGCTGAACACCATCTTGCAAATGACTCATTAACAGTAGGTCCCGGGCCACTGAAAAATCATCAGAAACTGCATGGTGATATATATCACACAGCATCGCACGGGCTTTAGTTCTTTCATCTCCATACTTGTAAATTAAGGACATCAATCCATCCATCAAAGTTCTACCACTTTCTGGGAATGTAGGCTTCCGAGGCACAACCTCTGGAATCACAACAAATGGTGACGGTCCCCTATTGTTGTCCACAACTTGATGCTCATCACCATCCTCGTCTTCACCATCCTCCTCATTGTCCTCAGTCTGCTCAGACAGCTTTCTCATTGCATCATAAACTTCTTGAGGTTTGTAGTAGATTAGTTCAACACGACGCAGTGCAACCTTGGCAGCAGCTTTGAGGTTCCCAACCCTTTCCAGGTAATCTTGGACATTTTGTGCAACCACCAAAAACAGGGGCTCATCCCTAAGCCTCTGAACATAGTCTTTTGTATATGGATCAGTGCACTGTAAGGTCTTAAAAAATTCAGAGTCCAGTCTCTCAAGGAATGCGACCAGGTCACCGGTAACATGGATTGTTCCACTGTAGTCTGCACCCTTCTGAGTTTCCTTCTCATCAGGCTCCACTAAGGTGTCTACCACAATGTTAGGATACTGTTGGAGAATGTCAAGGACCAGAAGCATATTATCGACACACTTCTTCCACACCTTAACTGGCATATGACCAAGTAAGCTAGGGTTGACATCAAACTGTGCAGAAATGACATGAAAAAGGATTTCCAGCTTCTGAGCAGGTGTTTTTGCCACACGGGTCAAAAATGTTAGCTGCTCAACACGCTCGATCCTTCCAGTACCTTTCTTTCCCCTTGATGCCACAATCTCCTTAAGCTTCTTATCAACAATATCCCACGTGATTTCGCTTGGGTCTTTCAAGAACTGCCTGTCCATCTTATTCTTAGTTATCCTTTTCCAGGGATCGTTATCGTCATCCTTTTCTGAATCATGATCCTCTTCCTCATCTGAATCAGCCATATTTTCAGTATCCTCAATCTCTGCATCACTATCCTCATCCTCTTCCTCATCTTCATCTGCATCATCCTCTTCAAAGCTCTCTGGATGCTCTCTGCACTTCTGGATCTGGTCTTCATACTGCTTGTTGTTTTTCTTAAGCTTTTGCTTCATCGCATTGAGTGCCTTTGCATTGCTGCTGCTCATTTTCTTCTTGGCCTCCTTGTTGGCAAGTGCTTCAGCAAGGAAGTCCTCCAGTAACACAAGAGTCTTGATATACATCTTTGGAACTTCAGTAGACTCGTTGACGCGGGCAACCTTCTCAAGATGCTTGTTGAGCTTCTCAAAGCTCTCTTGCAAGCTAACCCAGTCATTAATCTTCATGGCATTGCGTATCTGATCAACAATTGATTTCATCTCCTCATTGCGTTTGTCTCTCAATGAGCGAACCACACGATGACCAGAATCAGACTCATCACTGTCATCATCTTCAGTCCTCAGATAGCGGTTATGGGCCCCAGAGCGTTTATCATCATCTTGACCCCTATTATCATCACTATCAGTGCCCTGTTCTGATTCAATTTCTTCCTCCTCCTCAGAGTCACTGTCTCCCTGAAGATGAGAGAAGCCAAGCAGCATGTTTTTAAGTTCTTGCACTCAATGACGATAACTGCAACTATTGTTAGAGTATAGACAAAATGAACATTCTACCATGTTGAGGTCACTCAAAGAGAAAGAAAGTACCTGTCCCCAGAAACGTGATCCTGAAGCCATGGTTAATTTTGTTATTTAACTTCTACTGGGATCAAGTTCTGCAAAGTGCACAATTGAGGAGGAATTATAATCAAGAAAAAGAATAGGAGAAAGCATGCAAAATGTATCAGAAATGCAGGCAGTGTACGCCGAAAAGCAAATCAATCCAGAATAATAGTTTTGAAAGAAAACCTCAGAAGCATTAATAATTCACAAGAACAAATGATTATTCAGAAGCATAAATGTGAAACAAATAAAGTAGGATATGCGTATGAACCAATAACTAGATTAACAATCCAATGAAAATCTGTGCAACGTGGGTAGTAAGCAAACACTGAATTCTCGTAAAATTGTACCATGCCAAAAGGTGAATTTAAATGACTGAAGAAACAATCTAATAAATGAAAAACAGATTGCGGAAATAGAGGTGCATGACCAACTGAAAAGCCATTAGCCATATGCCCATATAGGTCCTCAAGAATGCTCCAATTCATATTAACTATTCCGTGGTGCATAGACTCAACGCAGCATTTGGCCAATTCCATGAATAGCTCAAGACAGACTGCTCTTTTTTACAAACTAATGAAAGTTGCATCAGTGATTTAATACAAGTGCAAAGACGCACCAGAGTCCATGCATAATCGCCATCCCACTGGACGGCACTGAGGACACAACAAAAGATAGCTATGAACTGAATAGCTCAAAACTTGTTTAGAGTCTTGCCAACATAAACCGCTCAAATCCACACGATTCACACAGTGGAAGATGGCACTACAGATTCTCGGCCGAAATAAAAATCTGCACAAACCAACCATGGAAACGGCAAGCCGCAACCATACCTCCCAATTCCACTGCTTACCATCAGTACCGATAGATTATCCGAGTAATTCTAACGAGTCGCACGAGCCCGAGCTAAGGGTTCCAAAAATAGCCTGACCTATGAACACAACCGGAGGCAATCCGGAGGGGGAAAAACGGCTACACATGTATAGTATGACTCAAGATCGAAGTTAAGTGCTTCCAGGCGACAAAACGGAGATTCATGAAAGAGAATAGCGCGCTGGATGCAGGAATCTAGGACAAACCGATAGGATTCTGACGAGACCGATGGGTATGGGAAGGGAAGGTGCGGAGAGAGGGACGAAGCTCACCTGGAGTTCGGGTGCGGCGGCGGCGGCGAGATCGCGCGAGTTGGGACGAGAGGGGATGGCAGAAGGAACCCTAGCCTTTTTCAGGGATGATGGGGAAGAGGTAGTGCTGTTGGACGACCCGTGCCGTCCCGGCCCACGTGGCTGGGTCGGCCCGACAAGCACAAAGGCCCATCTGGCCCATCAGGCACGAAGGCCCGACAACTCTGCTTCCGCCCTTCAGCGTCACAGTGGGTCAGACGGCGGCAGCGCGGGTGAGCACTGAGCACGGCGGCGCCTGCGAAACGGCGGGAGGTGGCCTCCTGGCTCGGGCACGCGGGCAGATGGCGGCGGAGATGAAGCGGGTGCAGGCGACTTGCGGCGAGAGGCGGGCGGTGGCGGGTAGGCGTGGTGGCGCAGGCGAGGGCGAGGTGCGGTTGCAGGCGAGTCGAGGCGCCTGTTCGACGAAATGCGCGGCCGGGCAACCGGCAACGCCCCGGCTTTTCTCGTCCGACGAGGCCATGGTACTCTCGAAGTCTCTAACACAGTATTTGGAAGCCATGTAGCAGCGCCGTCTTCGTAGCATGTCGCATGCGGGCAGCCGGGTATGTGTGTAGCATGTCACATTGTTCAGTAGCTGACTATGTTGCGGTCAAGTCGTGTTGGATGTTGGGTGTTCTCGCTAGTGTCAGGCGTTCCAAGTTCAGCAAGTAATTAGTGAATTTCATTGGGCACTTTGCTGACTGACCAAGAGTAGTGACTGACCTTGATGATGTCTGAGTGCTGGGAATTACAATGCGTGCTAAGGTGCTAGGATGGGGAAAATAGTATGCTTCTGCATGATTAAACCATTTACTTAAACCTACTTTTGTCGCCATTAAAATAATTTGCAACCATGCAACACTCTGTTTTCGTGGCTCATTTAGCACAATATCAGAATAATCACCACGTTATCAACAATAAAGGGCAAGAGCTATATCTATGAGAACTATAAGCATTTAGGATGCCTTAAAATTGATGACCAAATAATTCAAGAGAAAAAGGTTGAACTCAAACTCTCTTCATGTCTCCCTATGCTTTTTGGGGATTGTGAATTACTGGAACTTAATATTTTATTCACACAAGAAACAAATTTACAAAAGCACTCACCACACAGGATAGTTGTGACTAAACTACCATCATCTTCTTTTCCTACTTTCGCTAAAACATTTCATCTTGCTGACACGGGTACAGGGGACACAGGGGATGACGCATCGAAAATATCATCTCTGCTAGTTGTATCATGACTGGAAGTGCTTTCTGTGTCCATAGAGCCTTCTAATACCTTCACAACCTGCGACATGGCTGGCCGTTTACTGCAGTCACGCTGCAAGCACCAGACAGCAAGCTTGATTACCTCTATCATTTCTGATCCATGTAATTTGATATCTTCATCCTGGTTGCTCATTATATCCAGAACTTGTCCAACCTTGATTTTTTCTTGCAGTACATTAATTAGATTATTGCTCCCTTCAGGCTGATTGCTGTCCAGATTTTTGCTTCCGCTCACTATTTCCAGCACAACAACACCGAAACTATATATGTCAGCTTTTTCAGTAATTGTTGATGACAGCCACTCTGGTGCAAGGTAACCCCTTGTTCCTCTGATTTTGGTCATCACATGGCTTTGATCCCTATCAATCAGCTTTGCTAACCCGAAGTCAGAGATCTTTGCATTGAAATTTTCGTCAAGGAGGATGTTTCCAGGCTTTATGTCAAGGTGAGCTATCTTCTGTCGACATTCTTCATGAAGATACGCCAAGCCCTTTGCAATGTCTAGAATAATCTTGTGTCGAATTGCCCAACTAAGTGAACAACTTTGGTTTTTTCTGAATATCCATTTATCTAGAGACCCATTGCCCATATGCTCATAAACAAGAAGCCTATGGAATTTGTCAGAGCAGTATCCAATCAGCCTAACAAGATTAATATGATGGATTCTACCAATTGTGATGACTTCGGCCATGAATTCTTCCTTTCCATGGCCAATGTCACGCAAGCATTTAACAGCAATTTTGACATTTCCTAGTTTTCCCTCGTACACTGGCCCAAATCCCCCTTGTCCTAGCTTTTTGCTGAAGTTATTGGTTGCTTCACGAAGCTGTTTGTAGGAGAAGCGTGTAGGGATCCCAGCAACTCCTTTAAATGGATCATCCTCTTCCATTCTCTTTGCTATTGTTCTTTTTATGATGAGGATGACTATGCATATGATTGCAACCAGAACAGGAACACCAACATGGTAGGCTGTTGCATTTATTTTCTTACTTGATGGCAGTGGTAAAATCTGCACCTTGACATATGCAGATAAATTATATCCTACCACTTCTGGCTGATAATTCATGAGTGAGAAAATCTTTGGCATCAGATAGCAGGAACCATTAGAAACATTTTGATATCGGAAAAAGACCGCCTTGCATGAACAGGCCTTCAGACATGCCTCCTTGCAACTTTCTTCATCTGTAGTCCAGTTGTATGTAAAGCTGAAGTATGTGACATTTGGAAGCGGCAGAAGCTGATGATATCGGATCAAGTTGCAGGACAGAGGAGTTGCTAGGGTGCAGCCCAGGTTAGGTTGCCGGTCATCCAACTGATGGAAAAGATCATCATCAGAATTTTCGCTTGGGCAACTACATTGTCCTTGTGAACAAATTCCATACTGACCGCAAACTGTTGGATATGCACATTCATCAGGATATACATGCAGAACATCAGCAAGAGATTTCCACGAATTACCGGTCCATCCATAAACTCTCAGGTGCCCATCATCCTCAAGGCTCATGAATTGTGCTGAAGATGGGTAAGGCAACGAGATATCAAATAACTTGATATCTGTGTTGTTGAAGCTAAGAAATGCTGAGAAGCTCCCTTGTAAGAAGGAAATATAGGTTGTGCAGTTCTTCACTTTACCACAGGATATATTCATCTTTGATTGAGCCATTGCCTTGGTAATATTAAACATTTCCTGATAATATAATTGTGGAGGATCTGCATCGATGAATGCATACATGCCATTGTTGAGGACAGTGAGGTAGAACTGACCTTGAGTCCTGTTTGTAACCATTGAAGTGGAAGTAAGCCTCTGCCCTTGCTTCAGTGACTGCCCAATAAGAAGTGTATCAGTTGGATACTCAAATGATTCCCACACCGTCTTCCCCATCACATTAAAGAGAATCAGATTCCCTGTCTCTGCAAGATTCATGCCAACCACTGGGCTGCCTGATGTGTTTGTGGACCAGACCAGTGAACCGTCAAAGTCTCGGAGTATGAGATTGCCATCTTTGGTAAGCTCCACTGATGCATTCTCCTTCACTGGACGGAGCCTGTTGGCTGTCCACACAACCCTGGGCCTAGCCATGGCATTGAAGGCAAGGTTGTTTGAATCTCCAATGGAGATAAAGAACACTGCAAATTGGAAGACGTTGCATGGAGCATTGCAGATGAAGCCGCATGCAAAGGATGGACCGAACCCTGCAGGGTTCTGCCTGACAAGAATGGCTCTGATCAAGGTACCATCGTTGTAGGTTGCATTGTAAGGGATACTGGCATTGTTGTTGGTCCAGAAAGACGGAAGATTGGCAATGGGACTAGGGTAATCAATGGACCATGCTTGTGTGGAGGGAATTGATAGCATGAAGAACAGGAGCAAGCTTTCAAACCCAGGCATGGCTGGTTTCTGAGTTCTTAGACTTGACATGGAGATCTTGCTGTGATCTTTTGGTTTGGAAACTGGAACTTGGGAGAGATGACCTCCGAGATGGAGAGGGAGATACGAGGAATTCAGAGGTTGTCTGGAGGGAAAATTCAGGAAAGACAGGTTCCCATATTAAAAATTTGCATAGTTAAAGGAGTGGAGACATAGTGGTATGCAAGTCATGTTAAGCAAATATAAACTACTCTGGAAACAAAATTTTCATGTCTGCTAACATTGGAATTGTGACGAGGTAGTTCAAGGCAGTGTGCCAATGTCAACACGTTGTTGGTTACTGAGGTTTAGTGGTTAACAATGGCATTTGATACCTGCAAACAGAAATGTCCTTGGAGCTTATTATCAGCTGTGCACTGAGGCACATCAATAGTGGGACAGTGGGTTCCAGGAATCAGCTATGCTTGGATTAGCTAGTTTGCACTTATCCTGGGTATTGGAGGTTGTCATGCAGAGCACCACCTCTCAATGAACCAAAGAAATCATGTTGAGCACTCATGACTCGCAAGTTCAACTTTCACACCGACATCAAAAGCTTGATCGATTCTTTGTACGCATGCTTGTCATCCTGGTGAACATTGAGCTATTGGATCTATTTCTTAGAGCTATTTTATCAGTTTAAAGTATTATCAGAGTTTAGTATTACCTCAACAAAATTTAATGCCACAGTATTTGTATATTTGAACAAAAAAAAAACACGGCCAGAATAGGTCTACCACAAGCAGTGTCATTTGGTCATGTACACTGATTTCTTTTTCTTGTGACTTGATGAAGCATTTAATTACATCTTTCGTAAAAGAAGTCGTTTCATCGAACGTTGACCATATTTTTCTAGCGTGAGTTCGCAAGTTCAGCCATCTCGGTGGTAAGGAAAGCAGTTTTATATTGCTTGAAAATTTCTCCTGGTCCATTTGAATCGTGCCCGTCCGTCAAACTCATTGTGGTATCTCTCAGCGACTCGGTCGCCCTTCTCGGGGCGATTTCAAACACGCCGATAGGTCGTTCTGGGCCGTACAGGTCAGTTACCTGAACTCATCGGAACCTCAGGATGAATAGTAGAACAGTTCTTATACTCCTTGGACCTTGGATACGTATCACGCAATTCCATGATCAGCTTCTAAGGAAAATCACATAGTTCAATTTCGTTAGTCAAAAGCTAGTCCAGCTCACGACCCAACGAGAACGATCAATTAGAAAATCCCGGCCTCGTGGCATCCACATGTGATCCAGGTGTGGACAAGTCTGGCAAGGTTCTAGGCTTCTTGTGACGCATGGAGGAGTTTGTGTGGTGTGAAAATAATCCAGGGCAGAAAGTTGCAGACGAGACACGTTTTCGGTTTGGAAATGAGGCGACGGGGAAAACAATAACTTAAGTACTTGTTAGCATTAACAAAACGTGAGCATCTTGCGAAGGGGTAGGTAAAACTCAAACAAGGGATGCAAATATATTGCCTTTTTACAAAAAAATAAAAAATATTAAAACATTGTGTTTTCATATTAGAATGATTAGATAGTTATCGAGCCAGCCCAGAAGCCGGAATTTTGATAAGATTGGGAGCACCTGCCATAGCTCCTGGTTAACAGCTTCCAGATAATTTGCCTTGTGTAGATGGTTAGGCTATCAAGAATCCTTATACGCATTGGCGTCCAGACTGCTCCAACGAAGAGAACATGAACGTACGCAACTCAACGCTGAGCCACGCTGGAAAAGGCTTTCTGCAAGATCCTGGCGCGTTAATTGTTTTCTTTTCCCAACGGAAAATTATTAGAGAATCTTTCCCAGGGTTAACAAAATCAAGTACTCAAGGACATGAAAGGCGATTTGGCCAAATCAGGATGTTCCTCCGAAACAAGTCTACAATCTTCGCATCATGATTTGTTCCACAATGTTCGGTTGTTGCAGCATGCGAACAGACAAAGTATCTCAAATGGGTGTAGGCAAATCTCCATCATTAAGGGCACACAATATTCCACACGGTTTCTCATGAACAATACTCACAGCTGGATAATGGTATAACACAACCCTGATAGCCGGATAATATGTGACTGTCCATGATGTAATATCGAACACTTTCCTCTCGTGTTGCATACCTGGAGCAGTTCTGGTTGGCGTCTCACTCCTGTGGGTCCTGGCAAGCATCTCTCCACTGGTACATTTGTGTTGCCTCCCCGGATCGACATCATTACAAATCTATTTCAGCCTTACAGTGGGAAGGCGCATTTCCAAGTTAGGCTGAAGGCAGCAAATGGACTTCCTTTAGCTCCTATGCAAAAAGGTTCTCCAGTCAAAAATTATCCTCAAGATTCAAGAGTCAGCATTTGGGGATGTTCTCTGGATTGGCACCAACACTATCTACTATGCTAGAACCGGTAGCCAAAGAAGGAAAAGATCAGACAAAACATTTTTTTTTCACCACCAGAAGGAAAAGATCAGACAAAACTTATTTTGTACCCCCCTCCCAATGAATGCAACACAAGAATATGTTCAAGTTGTGTTCGCAGCGATTCATTCTCTCTTCCATTACAGTTCATCAGTGAAATGATATAGCATTTTCTTCCTGATGTTGCCTTAAAGTAGACGGCCGATTATGAGAACTGTTTACAGCAAGTAGAATACATATTTGGTGTTTCGAAATTGAAACCAAAAAATAAATAATTTCAAAGCTTGACAAGGAAACATCAAGCTGGAATTCAACTTGTAATTCTATATATCTGCACAGTTATTCACAATCACATAAACATAGGCACATTTGAAAGTATTGATTCTCTTTGGATTAAATTTGTATACCTTCATTTGAGCATGGAATGAAAGAATTTTAGGGACAAAACTCGCCGGATGTAACAATTATGTGGGCTCTGGCATGGAACCTTTTCCACCTAGGGCACAGGAACAGAAATTGACATGGGGTTCGACAGCTCCCCACTGCCAAAGCTTGCAGCCCTCCTCAATGTTGTGTTCCCTACCAATGAATGATCAACCACTGTCAATGTACTCCCTAGTGCCATTGCTGATGGCATTTGGCTTCTCTGACACATCTTGACAATCAAGCTTGCTTTCTTCTTGGCACGTTTTGTTCCAGTCAGCGTGATGTTCTGTATTACTGTGTTCAATCCTGGCATCCTTGCCACTCTCTGTGCCAATGCTGAGCCACCTCGACGACATATCTCGTACAATGCTGATACTGCATTCTCCTTTCCCTTTGGAGTTCCCCGCCTCATTAATCCAACAAGGCTAGTTATCACAGTTTCGGAGCTCCCAACAAGATGCACGATGGAAGGCTGCTTCATCAGCAGAGCCAAGGCACCAGCGGCTTCCTCTGACACGGTGTCGTTCCTCAGTGACTCGATTAGAGCTACAACTGCAGATGATTCAAGCATCCGACCAGAGCTTTCTGGATGCGTAGAGAGGTTGAAAAGTGCCATCACTGCATCTTTCTTCCCTCTTGGTGTCCCTCTGGTCAGCATAGAGGCAAGCTCCTCCACAGCTCCTGGCTCATTCATGATCATCTTCTTATAATCATGGATCACGGATAGACTAAAGAGTGTTGCAGCAGCATTCTCCTTAGCCTCCGTAGTCCACCCATTCTGCAAAACACTGACAACGAGCTGCAGACAACCTTCTTGTTCCATGATCCGTGTTTTGTTCGGCTCATAGATCGATAGGTTGAGCAACGCCGTCACTGCATTCTCCTGTGCCATCCAATCCGATGACAGCAGCAACCTGCAGAGCAATGGGATTGCACCCAACTCGGCGATGAATGCCCGGTTTGGCCTCCCAGCCTTCGCCAGCAGCCGGATTTCTCTAGCTGCCATCGGCTTTGCACTGTCTGCCCCCTCTGCCAGCATCCTGACCAAAATCCTCGCTGTGGCCTTGTTCGCCTCAATGGCCGTCTTGCTGCTGCACGATGCGGCGACACACTCAATCATCCCCTCGTTGCTCTCCGGCGAATCATACTGGAATCCATGCACCCCACACCACTGCGAAATCAAGCTGCGTAGAGCTCGATTGGGCACCAACCGGTTGTCAGCGAGGGCCTGCCCCGAGTTTGGGCAGGTGGAATGCCCCTCCTCGATCCACTGTATGATCGATGGCCGGTCGTACGTCTGCCCCGTGGATACCACTACGGGGTCACGCATCAAATCCAAAGAAATTGGGCACGAAAACTCCTTGGGCACCGAGAAGGAGCTGTCGTCACTACAGCTCCACGAGAGCAGCCGCTGCCTGTTGCCTGCCGACGGCCAAACACGCAGCAGCGCCTTTTCGTTGCCAGGGTCGAACAGGGAAAAGAGGGAGTACCGGAGCAAGGCGACCACGCCGCCGACGAGGAGGAGGTCCGTATCCTCTTCTTGGCTCAAGATTTGCTCCTCCAAGAAATCGATTTCGGCGCGGCAAGTAGCGGCGTCCGAGATGCCGATGCGGGCGAGGAGGGATTGGAGCTTGGATGCGTCGGGCGGCTGGCCGAGCTCGAACTGGCGAAGGGCGGCGAGGAGGCCGTCCCGTAGAGCGGCCTCCGCTGTGTCGTAGTATTGGCCCGGCGCGCGGCGGCGGCAGCAGGCGCGCAGGAAGTCGAGGTGCTCCGCGGCGTCCCGCGAGAGGCGGAGCGAGGCGGCGGGGAGCACGTCGAGGACGACGGCGAGCTCGGCGTCGAGGTCGCGAAAGGAGGCGGCGAGGTTAGCCGCCCGGAGCAGCGCCCACGCGCGACCGGCGGAGGCGATGTAGGAGACGAGCAGGTCGGCGCGGAAGAGCACGACGTAGAGCTCGCGGAGGCAGAGGTTGGCGGCGTCGGAGAAGGCGGCCTCGCAGTCGTCGTCCTCGAGGACGAGGAGGGCCGAGTCGAGGAGCGCGGAGAGCAGCGCGAGCCTCCGCATGAGCGCGTCGAGGTTCCGGCGCTGCGACGGCGGGCGCGGGGCGGCCAGCAGCGACGTCGCGAGCGAGGCCAGCGCCCGAAGCAGCGGCTCCCCGGCGAGCCCGGCGGGCGCGAAGAACGCGCCGGCCAGCGGTGGCCTTCGCCGCCGCGGGGGCGGCCGCCGGAGCAGGAACTCGACCGGCGACGAGGCCATGGACCCCTGGAGCTGGAGGGAGAGAGAAAAAAAAAATCCCCTCCTTTTCCTTTGACCGACGAGGGAGGCGATGTATAGGCGATTAGGTGGAGCGTTAGGTTTAGGTGGCGTGGAGACGGCGACGACGCGGAAATGGTCGCGCTTGCGCAGGCGGAGGCGCAACCGCCGCCCGCGTCGCGTTGCGCCCGGCCGGACGCGCTGGGGACTGGCGCGGGAAGAAGAAGAAGAAGGAGAAGAAGCGGCCGCGAGAGGGGGCGGACAGGGCGAGGAGGCGGCGGGGGAGGAGAGGAAGAGTGGGAAAGGAGGAGCCTCGGTGGACCACGGGGGCTGCCTCGCTTGGTCTTCTACTAGGGGGAAAAGACGTGGGGAGGTGGGGCCCGCCTGGCTGCCGGTGCCGCTGACATGTCAACCTTCTTCGCTTCGGTTTTCATTGGGATCCACGGTTTTACTTTTATCATTTTTATTTATCATATAATTTTTTTTATGGCGGCCTGTTTTGCTCGCCTCCGCGCCGCGGGGTGTGTGTGGGGCGGCGAAACTACAGATATCCGTCGAGTGTTCACAAGTTCTAGCATATCTTTTTTTTGGGTACTATTACAATATTTTTCTAATAGTATTTCGTATGGATTACTCCCGTCACTTTTTCCACTAATGACGGTAGGAACATTTGTATGTCACGCCCGAAAATAAATTAAAAAGATTATTAATATTTGGATGTGTTCGTTTTTTAATCTAAAGTTTAGCGTTGTCACATCAATTCTTCGAACACTCAATATAGTAATTAAATATAAAACTAATACATAATTGGATACTAATTTAAGAGATAAATCTATTAAAATTAATTAAGTAATCATTAAAAAATATTTACTATAGCATTATATTATCTAATCATGACCTAATTAGTTTACATAGATTTATCTCATCATTTAGTGAATAAATTATGGACTGGATTTTGTTAGAAATTTATATTTGATATTTCTAATTAGTATTCCAATATTTGATGAAGGAGGAAACGAGGTGGTGTTGTAACTGAAGTACTGTATCAATTAAAAACTAAGAGATTGATTTTGTTAAACGCAATTTTCAGACCACATTTTTTATAGTTTCTTTATAATTTATTTTTATTCATTGTCGTGATTGTTTTCTCATCTTACTGAGCAGGGGTAAATCCGTTAAGACAAAATTGCTTTCAAAGTTGTGCAATGGCCCGAAAGAAAAAGATTGGAATTATAGGGATGCGTGCCGCAGCAGGAGCAGCAATAGCAAGAAAGTCAACTTGCTCAGTCAGTCTGCCAGTCAGAAGAGAGAGAGGATGACTTGCGGGCCATGGTGTGTCAGCACAACACCGGACCACACAGCCTCCTGTGCTATGTCACTCTGGTACCGGATCCCGTAAGTGAGGTCATGTTCAAAGACGAACAGGCAAAAACGGCGATAGTTTCTTCAACTAGTCTTGACGCCTGGAATGTTAGGCATGAGACGTACAGACATACACCAGACGAGGCAAATCGGAAACAGGAAGACACAATCTCGTCGGAGCAAGGGAACGAAACACAAAAAGGTAGGAGTATACACATACATGAGGCAGCTGGAAAACACACTTGCTCAACGAACCAAATCAGGCCAAAAGATAAGCAGACGCATCGGATTCGAACCGAATCGCGGTTTGGCTTCCCGGCGGGTGCCCATCATGACGCCATATGGCCGTACGCGCGCGCTCTCCCGCTGCTCCGTGGGCCATGCCCCATCACTTGGTCAGCGCTCTGCTCTTCTAAAAATCTGAACTGCTTTCTTTTTCTTTTCTTTTCTGCAAAAAAGGGGGAGCAGGACAGGGAGACATCAGCGAAAGGTGTAGTCGGGCTTGGATTCCATTTCTGCAAAAATCTGAACCGCTCGATCGGGATTTGGCTTCGACCGCGCGTCTGGCTGCGTTATCGAGCTCGAGCTGTGTGTGTGTAGTGTGTGGCAGGACCGTCGTGACTGTTTGTGGACCTACTGGACGCCACCATCGGATGCTGAGTGGCGGGCCGGTCGGCCACATCACTCGTATGTGGCGCACATGGCACGAGCAAAACTCATGGTAACGAAAAGTAGCTGTGTGGTTTATACTGTAGATAAATTCGATTGATGTAAACTAATCGATTTTCTTTGACATCCAAAAAGGAACGGGCCGCACAATCCCTTGGCAGTTTTGGTGAACGCGTAGCAGCCTCAGCCGGGTGCGGTTCACACACCTCCTCTCTCTCTCTCTCTCTCTCTCTCTCTCCCACGTCATTTTCTTTGACGGGTCACGTTACTGTACGCTCGGCGGCGTACGTGGCTCCATCATCAGTGGTAAATAAACAAACTGGCAACTGGCAGCCCCCCGTGGCTAATACTTCTACTAATAGAGGAACGCACGGCAGTTGAATGGTTTCAGGTCGGGAAGTTTTTCAAAATCGTACTCAAACCCGCGTGTGCCGTCGTCAAAGTCCAAACGTCAAGAGATACCAGTAGCAGTTTGCTTTGATTAATCCTTTACGGAGTGATGGCTAACACCTAACGTTGACGGCGTTGATTTATTTTTTTTTTTGTTCTTCATGACACCTACGTACGGCGGCATGTGAGAAAAATCGGTCCGAGTTCAGCCCAGCAAGTTTCAGGTCACAAGGAGACTAGGAGAGATTAATCCCAATCGACCAGTGAACTCTTCGTGAGAACTTGCTTGTCATCCAGTTGACACAGTAGCATGTGAGAAAGGGAGGTTGGTTCACGCGCGAGGTTTGTGCGCCACAAACATGCCGTCTGGTGGTGGCAGCTCATTCCGTGCTGGCGCAGCCGCGCAGGGCAACGTTCTGGTCTTGGTCGGGTTCCTCAATTTCCAGTCCCCGGTGCGGTCCACCGCGATCCTGGGATGGACGCATGCAAGATGGCACATGCCGGGCGATAGAGGTGCATATGCGTTCCACAGTTCCCACTGTCACCAACCCTCTTGACTTCAGCTCAGCCGTTCCATTCCTTATCATTGTACTGGCTACTCAAGATGATTGGTTGCATTGATCCATCATGTTTCTCTAAGCCCTTGTTGGTTTAGATTTGGAACAATATAAATTACGGTTCAAATCACATGGATTGATCAGTCGTAGGTTGAAAATTTGATCTGACATGAAATGATCATTCTGTTTGATCTAACATGATATGAAATCAAACCAATACTCGTCTTTTCTATGTCTCCAACGCATGAAATAAAACTTAGTCTTTCAAGTCTGAGAATAAAACTATGACACGAATTTACTATTTATAAATTGACACATATGACTTCACTCAATCCGTATCTTGAAACTATTATTGTCAATATGTGGATTTCATTTCATAACGATCGAACAAGGGCCAAGATATATGTTGCTCTATTAAAACCCAGATTTCTTGTCTAGTCTAACTGTTGGTTCGTATAAGATGCTATAAATAGTTGATAGTATATATATTGAGGACCTAGCCGAGTTCTCCACAAATTCTGTCTGGCCACGAAAAGGTCGAAAACACTCGCTCCATCTTTGATAGCTCCTCCGACACTTCTTAAAAAGAAAAGAAAAGAAAAAAAGGGCCTGACCCAGCTCCGGCGACCACGAGACGTGCATACCTACAGTCCTACATCCGGTTGAGTCTATACCGTTCCCTCTGCAGTCCACGCCACGCCCCAGGACCACCAGTTTGGGAAGGTCCCAGTTCCACGAGTGGCGTCCAGCGACGTGACAAACAGTAACGGTCTACTACTACTATTCTGGCCACGATAGATAGGATTTGTGACACTGCACCATTAGTCTACACGACGGCCTCTACGCATCGATCCCTTTTGGAACTCTCTACTCATCGGAGTCCTCTAAAAGGAACTAGTAATAGCTCACTTTGTAACGCGGAGACTGACGACGTAGAACAGAGACTAGACATAATCTTTAGCCTCTCTTTCTTCCATCACATGCGATGCAATCAAAGTTAGGCAGGCAGGCAGGCAGGCTTTGGAAGAATGTAGAACAGAGACTAGACATAATCTTGCCTCTCTTACAGCTTTGACAGAACCGGATTAGACCAAACTGAGATTTCGCTTTCAGGGACAGCAAAATGGCAGCACGGCACCTGTGATTGGACCTGTCGAAGTGTCGTCTCCGGGCAGCGCCTAACATGCACTGCGATGATTGAGCTCAAGAAATCCCCAGATACGGGTGGATACATCTAACAGCAGATCAAAACCACTAGTACTACAACTAGGCTACATGTTGCTTTCTGCGAAAATGGCTTCCTGAAACCGGAGGCCAATTGGCATATGTGGTTGCCCCAACTAATTAGGTCGACTAATTGCCACAACTCGTGGACCCACCATAAACAGGAGTCTTGTGCTTTCGACCTTGGGGGTTGATACTGGATTGCGCCCGCGAGCCATATCGTGAGCACGATGACAGACAGGCAGCTTCAGAACCTGTAGCCGCTATCAGGACCGTATTTGCTTCGGATGTAGGGATCATACTTTGGATCATGGTAATCCGCGGGCTTCAACTCGGAGGGTTTCGCCTCTGGATGGCCTGTCCCATAGGCAGCCTCCCCGCTCTTCTCCCTGTGACGGTGACGGAGCCGATCCTTTGGGACCTTTGCACTTACTGGAGCGGACTCGGAAGTGCCATAGAACTCTGCATATTCCTGCCTCTTGGAGGACCTGTGCTTGCTTGACAGAGTCGAGTCCCTGAATTTGGATGACTTGGCGCTTTTCTGAGCCTTTGGTACTGTCTCATTTACAGCATTAGGAGCATGGACTGTGTCAGGCCTCATGGGTGTGCTGCTAAGCTTCTGGGCTGTTGGGGTCTCCGCTCTGTCCTCAGGCATCACAAGCCTGTCTTTGCCCGGAGTGAGGTCTGTCTTTTTCTTCCCACGACGAAGCGTTTGTGGGACGGCAAGAAGAAGATTTCCAACTCCTTCAAAAGCAAGTTTCAAGAGATCAGCAACTAGTGTCCCAAAGGATGGCCATCCAGCTCCAGGTTCCTCTTTCAGGCTCTCCACAACCAAAGGTGGCTTTCCAATAGAGCCGTTTCCCTGTTGCTCATCTTCAGGTGCCTCTATCTGGATCAGCATCAACAGACACAACACAACACTAAAGTAAGCTGGCAATTCAAATTCAGATTTAAGATAACAAAAGGTACAGCTTTTCTGTTTCAGACAATAATAATGGACAAGAATTGGGAATGCTATGATCTAGAGTATTTTTAAGCAGAGATTTAAAACTGTAGTGCAAAACTCTGTAAATGACTAGGCAGATAAGTACCTTTTCAGAACTTGAAGATCCAAACCCATGCTGCAAAACAGAAAAGAGATATCCAGCCACAACAGCACCAATGACCAATATGATGTCTGTCAAAACAATCAAAACAATATGAAAGAACAAAGATCAAGTACACTGCTTTCTTATAGTACTATATAGGTGCTACATTCAGAGGTATAACTCGGACGTCATCTCATAATCTTAGCATTTCATCAACATTCTGTGTTGGCTCCCATATTGTTTTTTAGAAAAAAGATATTCATGCAGGGTGTCTCAGTGTCTGACCAGCCTATTGCTGCCATTGCCATGAAACGAAAATTTCCTTCAAAATTAGGCCCTAAACATATTGAAGCATTATGCGCTGTTCAACTCTTAAATGTAGTATGATGAATATATGTAACAATGTAAAACAGAACTACGAAACAGTCTAAATAGTAAACAAATCACCTAACATAATTTTACATTGCACTTCTATCATTCAGCCAACCATCTCAGCACAGACCCTTCTTTAATTCTGGATAACTACATTTACTTATCAGGAACATCTACATGTAGTGAGATGACATTTAGAAACAAGTGTCAGAGAATGACCTGAAGACAGGAGTGTAGAATCTGGGTAAGTGCAATCTTCTTGCGGAAGGGCAATTTTCCTAAGGGCAGCGTTTCCTCGGTCAATAACCAGAAGAGAACACATTTTCTTCACGTACACCACATCAAAATCAGTAGAGAACTTCGCATCTTCACTGGGGCCATCTCTATAGCCCGGAATATTTGACTTCCCACCTGCAATGGTGGTCACTCCTGCACAAAAAGAATTATTCACCAATTATTAATTCAAACAGTGCATGAAACACATATCTATTCAATTACTGATCATCTATTCACCTGATTCCCCAATCTTTCGAATTGCCAAGTTTGCTGTATCAGCAACATAGACATTTCCCATATCATCCACTGCAACGCCTGTGGGGCGCTTGAATCGAGCATCACTTGGTTTACCATCAATGTGACCAGAATGCCCTTGGAACGAACCAGCAACTAGCCTTCCCCTGCTATCTGCAGAGCCCCTATTATCAGTCCTTGCTGCTGGATTTATGTTTACAACATTTGGATGCATTTCATTCAAGCACATAGGTATCATTTGCTTATTATTCTCTCCCCATGTCATTCCCTACAGTCTACACATGCATAAACCCTTAGTAAATTTGAGTCCTGAACTGCACCTATTACCACATGCACACATTTGAATCCAATTGCTGCATAGATGCCCACAATTATGCACAATAAGGTGCATTAAGTAATTTGAACAACATGATATTACGAATGAAAAATCCACTGGTGAACCTTTACTATTCAAAATATCTGCCTGAAAATTAGTATTTGCTACTTTCTTGTTTAAGATTCACAAACTCACAATCATATTGATTGTGGATTGTGTCACTGCGTTCACTATGCACCAGCAACATATCATGTAAGTCCCATATAAAGTGCAGTGTATCATCCAAAAAAGGTAAAAGAGGAAGGAAGCAAGAACCAAAGTAAGGTTAGCAGGAAGAAAATATACATTCAGACAGCGGTGGAGTTATTCGCACAATGTTGCTATGTGCTGCATCTACTGCTAGGAGCTCTCCACCCTCAACAGGAGACACCCTGATAGTGTGAGGCGTGACACCAAGCTTGTCACCCTCAACAAGTGTCTCCACAAAGTAGCCACTCTCAAATTGCAGCGCCACACCCACATGTGCATCTGAAAAAAAAAGAGAGTCAAATACCATGAGTACAAGATATAGCAAGAACCAACCATGAGTAGAAGATACATACAAGCAAGAAGACACCATGAGTTACAAGAACACAAGTTGCTATAACACATATTCACTTATAAAACCCAAGTCAGTTAAACTCTGCTGGATCTGTACTTCAGCCAAGATCATTTTAGAAAGAGGACGAGTAAACTTTAGCATGAACTAAAACTGACCAGGAATTATTTCGGCTTTGTGGCTAGTCAGACATTAGGTGTCAGCTGAAGCCAAGCTAATGTAACACATATCAGTTTGTGCCATTCATGTAGGTGATAACCAAAACTGAAGAAAATTGTCTCGAGGTAGCGAAATAACTAACTGCATTATTATAAGACGTAAAATTGATATAGCACGGACGAAAAGCAAGTGAGTCAGCCAAGGTCAAAACTCAGCTAGTTTCATCATGTTTAGCAAGTGGTGTTTCAACTTGAGATTCCTTATTTTCCCCAATAGCTTAGTAAGTTTTAGAGTGAATTGCTGATGCATTAAACCGGATAATCCTTATTTTCCCCAATAGCTTAGTAAGTTTTAGAGTGAACTTGCTGATGCATTAAACGGGATAATTATCAGGACCTAAACGCGTCGAACGATAATGGCAGCAAGCAATAGATGGTACTGCGACTTCGTCCGTCATTCTCTCTGAGAACATAAGTAATCACTGGGGAAACATCAAACACGCCCCACACCGAGGCACACGGAGCAGAGGCTCAGCTAGGAGGCGCGGCCGCACAGAGAGTAGAGAGTAGAGTCACCGAGACACTCACCGCCGTAGGGGGAGTGCGCGGGCTGGTGCTTGGGCGCGTGCGGCGAGGCGGCCCGCGGCCACTTGACCACCGACGACAACTGCTTCACGAGGTTACCTGCAACCCACCCCGCGTGAACGGAGCACAGAACCACATCAATGAGTTGGGGGAAAAAACACAGCATGCCGAGATCGAAGCTCGAATGCTAGTCGCGTTTCGAGAAGAAGGGGGCGGACCTGTAGGCGAGGCGGCGAACGCAGCCACCCCGGGCTTGGAGGCGGCGGCCGCGGCGACGAGGAGGACCGCGGCGACGAGGAGAGGGGATCTCAGCCCCATGAGCGGCGGAAGTGGCGAGTGACGACTGACGAGTGCGTGTGCTCGCTCGCCTTCGGCCCCCGTCTAGGTTCTCGCTGATTTCACCACTTTGATAGGGAGAGGAGAAAGGCGCTTTCGTCTCGCTTTCGTGGTTTGCGAGCCCGTGCGGCGCGGAGCGGGGACCCCCTCCCTGCTCCGGTGTGCTGCCAGAACGAGGTTAATGCAGCGGGTCAGCAGTGGGATACTGGGATCGGGGTGGTAGTCGGCAGCGGTGATGGTCTGATGGATCGACCATGTGCTCTCGCGAATTACCGTGTGATTTTTTCAGCCGAATTATTTTCACCTTTCCGTTCCGTGTGCCCGAGCGCGACTTGCATCATCGCAGAAGCACCATGTTGTCACGACTCAACTGCGCACGAAACAACGCGCCATGATAAGATGGCCTTTTACATTGGAAAACTTCCTTCCGTGTCATTGGATAAAACTCTAATCCCTTATTTATCACCGCAAAAACTCATATCCTTTATATTGTCATTGGTCCTAAATTTTTATCCCTTCCAAACCACTTCTGTAAAATTTATTTGCAACATATATATAAAAAGTCGATTTTACCCTTAGGCCCACATGCAGTTGCTTCTTTCTCCTATCTTTTCTCCCCTTTTCGTCTGCCTGTTGCCTGCCTTTGAGAGAGAGAGAGAGAGAGAGAGAGAGAAATCGATCCATCCTATTTGTTCCATTGCGCCTGTGCTTATCTCTGCCTCTTATCCCAAGGGCCAAGATCAACCGACAACGAAGTCAATTGCATGTTTGCACTAGCGATTCCAATTCCAGCCCTGTGAGCTGTTGCCTGACGAGTTGCCTCCCAGCGCGCTGCGAACCGCCTCCCAACGTGCTATGTGCGCTTGTGCCCAGGGTGCCACCGTCATGCGTCCTCGCGTCCTCTGTGACGGGGTACTCCAACGCGCAGAGCCGTCATCGGGTCATCGAAAGACTGGTTGCAGCATAAGCTCCAGCATTGTACACGAAGCTAGCGATTCAGAAAAGTTCACGAGGGCAATATTGGCATTTTGAAAGTTCACTGACAGTCAAACTAAATAATATCACTACAATGACACTATAAGGATTAAAATTTTGTATCAATGATATATATGGGATATAAGTTTTTATGATAGTGAATAAGAGATTAGAGTTTAAATTAATGGCATAGAAGGAATTTGCTTTTTTACATTTTTCAGCATATTTTTTCTGCTACTGCTCCAACCCTAAACGAAAAAAAAACGAAAATGCTATAAAATTTTTTTATCTTTTTATATTTATTAAATCTATATTCAAAGACTAAAAAGGTTAAAAATTAGACACTCCCATGAAAAAACTCCAAACGAACAAAACCCACACTATTCCTGAATCCCAATCCCTGACGGCGCCGCCGCCGCCACCGCCACGGCGGCTGGTGGCGTCCTCCTCCGTTGGCGACCATCGCGCGCGCCGCCGCGCTCTCCACCCAACTAGGCTTGTCCTGCTCGGGCGCATGACCTCCCCCGCCTCCGCTGCCGCGCTCCTCGTCCAGCCATTCCCGCCCTCCTCGTCTTCCTCCGAGTCCGAGGACTCCGACGAAGCCAATCTCTTACTGCCACCGCACTCACCGGAGGAAGCCTCTACGCCTCCGAACCAGCAGAATAAGCAGCAGCGGTCGACGTGGGCACCTACTCCACCTTCATCACGGGTCTGTGCCGGGCCGGGAGGCTCAGTGAGGCGTTGGGCGTGCTAGACTTGATGCTGGAGGTAGGGTGCCGCCCCATGGTGCACACCTACACGCCCGTTGTGCAGTGTTATTGCTGTGAGGGACGCATCGAGGAGGCCAAGAAATTGATAGCCATGATGGAGTGTGCCGGTTGTCCTGCCAATGTTGTTACTTACAATGTTCTCATCAGGGCGTTGTGCGAGGACGCCAGATTCGGTGAGGTCAAGAAGATTTTAGAAGAGAGTGGAACCAAAGGGTGGAAGCCTAGTACAGTCACCTACAACACCTATATGAACGGTCTGTGCAAGGAAGGCGAGGCAAAGGAAGCGCTTGAGCAGTTTGATGTCATGCTTGGTGAAGGGTTGCATCCCACGGCTTTTACTTTGAGTATTGTCCTGAATTTCCTTTGCCATGACTCGAGGGTTTCAAAGGCCGTTTCCTTGTTAGAGACGGGCACAGAGTTGAACTGTTGTGCTGGTGTTGTTGCGTACAACACTGTCATGAGCAGGCTATGTGACTTGGGCAGATGGTGGGATGTTCTGAAACTCGTGTCAGATATGATCAAAAAAGGTATCACTCCAAACACACGTACGTTTAACATTTTGATTCATAGTCTTTGCATTGGGGGAAAGTCTTCCATAGCCAAGAGTTTGGTCTGCAATCAAGGTTTTGCTGCAAATGCTGTCACATACAATACACTCCTTCATTGGTTTTACTACCATGGAAAACATAGTGAGGTGAACGACCTGATTATAAGCATGGATACTGCAAAGATTGGTGCAGATGAGGTTACATTTACCATTTGGGTTGATATATTATGTAGAGAGGAAAATTTTGAAGGGGCTACTCGTTGTTTCCTAATGTTTCTTGAGAGTGGATTCTCAAGGGATCTTCTTAAAGTACTTATAAACAGGCTTGTTCACAGTGATAGAATTTGGTACATCCTTCGCATATTCAGAGAGATGAAAAAAATGGGAAAAGGTTTCCCACCTGATTACAGCAAATTCTGTCTTACCATAACATCATGCTGTAAGGTTGGTTTTTGTCACCCTAGAGAAATTTTTAGACTGGACTTTATTCTGGATGCCATGTTGGAACTTGAGGAAGATAACTCTGCCCATAAGTGTCATGGAAAGAGATAAGTGCTGGCAGGCAAGCTGACCAATAGGTACGGATCTCTTTTTTTCCAATTTGTTGTCAAATACACCTGACTACTGTTGAGTGCTATCAAATAATTTTCAGTGTTATGTACCATAGACTGCTATAGTGATGTACAGTTCTGTTTCTGGGAGACACTTCAATGAACTTTAAAAAACTTAGAAGGGATAATCATAGTGCATGAGTTCTAAAACTGGAATAGCTCTGGTATTGCTGAAACTGAACCTTCTTCCTCTTGCTCCACAACCGGTTGGGCGTTTCTCAAGTTGGTGGAACACTGCTAGATATCAGGTTCCAACCTGAGCATGTCTTCAATGGAGCACAACCAAGCATCCCCTCCCTGCTGCAGACAACTGGAAACGAATGCGCTTTGTGGTGTCTGGCTGGAGCATCCCAGCTGCAGGCTCTGCTGCTATGGTCGCTCTCTTTGTGCCTAGTGACTAGTGTGTGTGTTTTCGCTGTTTTTCAATTTCAAGGGTGGCATGCCTAGTGCTGGGCGCTTTGTAAATATTCTGGGTATGCCCTGTACAGGGCTAACACCCTTGTAACTCTTTCCTTCTTGACGAAATGACGCCAAGTTCTCCTGCACGTTCGAGAAAAAAACAAGTGAGTCGCAAATTAGGCCCTCAGTGTGTTTTACAATTTATGCTAATAATCCTTGTGCTATAAGATACTAATGAATCTCCATTACATTTCCAGATTCGGGAGTACTGGTTGGATTAAAACTTGATTCAATACTATCTAATGTTTAACCTGCAATTTCATTTTTTTTACAACTTCAAAAGAAAACCTTTTGTCTTTAAATATTCCTATGAAACTACTGAAGTCGTCTTTGTCTATTGCGCATTTCTTTGAAATTTCCTGATGCATGCAAATTCCATGCTAAAATCATGTGCTTAAATCTGGCTAGGATTCACATGAAAAGGGCATTTTAAAGATTTCCAAATTAATTTCGGCATCCAGGAAATATCTAGTTGGTTACTGGTTAGATTGGTGATATTTTGTTAGGGAAGATTCAGGATGTTGTTTGACCTCTGATAGCTATTTTGCCATCCAATTTTAAGCAAGGGCGGAGCCACAGGGGGTGCTGCCCGTGCTGCAGCACCCCCTTGTACACCAAAACACCAGCTTAGGCAATTAAAAAGTTTGAAAAATGATAGGCAAATAATTCAACTATAAGCCTAATAACCTGTTCAACAAGGGATCAGCAAGTCCTTGGATCAACTGCTGGCTCCGCCCCTGATTTTAAGAGATAGCGTTACTATTCAAACACTCAACCGGTAGATATTCTTTAAGCTTTTACTTCTTTGTCTTTTTGAAGCTTGAAATCAGCAGGCTGTAGCAGAGATGGGATCTATGTGGTGTAACTTTCCATCAACACTCCGGTGTAGCTGGACATGGTCCACAAAATAGGATCAAGCTGGAAATCAGTGATTTTGAAACTAGCATGTTGTTGATTGTCTGCTATGCTTTGGTGCCTATCTGAAGGTATTCCTTTCATGATATTCTACTGCTTATTGAATTTCTCGATAATTATAAAGAATATTTGCATGCAGTGGCACATGATTAAGTGCCATGTGGTGTACCAGCTGCTGTGTGCATTATTTGTATCTGCAAAAGGCATAATGCACAGTACAAAATGTTGGATCTGCTCCAGTTTTATTGAAATATTTGAAGAAGCTGAAATGACAGACTGACAGGTAAATCTTTTTACTGTATCTTAAAATTTTTGTTTGAGTAGGTGATTTGATTATTGCTGTAGTCAACCTTCCACTGTTCTAAATATAGTTAACAAATTATTGCCCTAGTAATTGATATTTATATTGTAAACAGTTTATTATTTATAACAATTATACGAAAATGGCCATGGAAGACACTTCCCACTCCATATCAGGGTGCTTTTAGATACTCCTGTATCAAAGATTTTTCTTTTATGACCATCTTTTGTCACGCAAGCTGACATATAAACACTTCTCAACGTTTTCCAGTCTAAGGTTTGTGTTTTATCTTGTTCTGTGCTGCTGTTTTCTAGCATGTATGGTTATCAATACTTAATGCCTTCACTAGATAAAGAATCATGGGTTATTAGAAACCAATGATACAACAAAGCCTGCTTATTGTGAGGCATGCTTTGTCACAGTACATATAATGATGCTATTAAGGAATGGGTTACCCAGTTCAAAATATGAAAGGCGAGATAACTTCTGAAGTATTTTGACCAGCACAATGTGCTAAATACCTCATTTTCTTACATTTCAAATATCATGAAATCCAGGGACATGTCTATGAATATGGCAATAAACAGAACAGAGCCTCAGTCATGTAGAGTTTTTTATGTAGACAAACAAATATAAAGCATCCATACCATGAGTGGGGGCCTGTCTTGAGGACCCGGTCGACTTCCACCTCCATAGCAATCTGGGGTTAACAGCAGAGATACATTGGTTTTGGGGGGAGCACATGGTGTTAGGGTCTTCTTCTGATTGGTCCAACTGGGGCCAAATGCAAAAGCTTTGCTGTTGCGCACATGCGCCACCATAATTGTAGTTGCTAGAATTTTCCGAAGCCATGACTTCTGTTGTGTGACTTCATGTGCTCTTATGGTCTATCAGACTTTGGAAACTCCCAAGTTCACTTCAATATCCAACTGTCCAAGTAAGGCCAGGATTTCCAATATCCAAATTGATCCTCCCTATAAGTTCCCAGTCAAGCCAGTCCCTATAGGCCTATTGATAAGCCAGATCTAATTTTTCAGTGTGAAGTACAAAAGTGACAGCTTTCATTCTGAACAATCTGATTTATCGAATACCATATAGGCCTCTACTTTAAGTAACCAATTGTAACTCTTTGTCGTTTTGTGTAACATTGAATCAGCATTACAACAGAACTTGATGGTTAAAATTGCCTTGTATTTTGTTGAGGAGCAAACTAGTCAGAAGTTGTTCCAACTGGTCACATGTTTTTTTCCCCCCTTTATTAACTGCATGCTTCTTATGAGCCGCTTGCATGAAATTTCATCTTAGGAATGATCTGCTATTTCCTTCATGTATGCAAAATCAGATTCGAATCAGTGGTACTTTATGTACTTTATGTACATCTGGTATTTGGAAGCAATCACTGTTTGCCGCTGTTGCCCCAAGAGTTGTGAAGAACCGCACAGTGGCCGAAGCATTCACTGATCAAAGATGGGAGCAAGACATTCGTGGGGCTCTATCTGCTGAAGCCTATTATGAATATTATCAGTTATGGACCTTGCTTTTGGAGTTCCAGCTTGGGGTCGAGGAAGACCAACATTTCTTGGTGCATGATTTTCAGGCAGCTACTCAAGCAAATCAGCATACCGGGCCTACTTTCAAGGCTAGGTAACATTTGAGCCTTGGAAAAGATTATGGCGGTCTTGGGCACCGGGTAAGTCTAAAATGCTTATATGGCTGGCAATTAGGAATCGCTGCTGGACTGCTGATAGGTTGCAAAGACGAGGACTCCACCATCCTGACCGGTGTGTCCTCTGTGATCAAGAAGAAGAGGATGTGCAGCATATCCTGACAACCTGCGTCTTTGCAAGACAGTTTTGGTTCAGTGTGCTGACAGCTATTGGGCTGCCAAATGCTGTTCCAAGACGTCGTGAGCAAAGTTTCGCCGAATGGTGGCGTGAGGCTGAACGAAAAGCTAGCAAGCCAAGGCGGAAAGGAGTGAACAGTGTCATCATCCTGGGCGCTTGGACTCTTTGGAAGACCCGCAATAGTTGTGTCTTTGATGGAGTCTGACCAAACATGCAAGCTGCCTTGAACAGGTTCAAAGAAGCTCCAGGAGCTAAATCTTGGTCGGGTGGGCAATGTATCTTAGATACATCCCTGTGGTCATGTGTCCCTTGTTAATGTTCGGGCGGAAAAATCACGCCGGACTAGGCGGATATCCCTAGCACTGCCGTGGGGAAAAATAAAATATACGCGGGCGTGCCAGTGTATTAAGTAGACAAAGAAATAAAAGAAGGAAACATATATTCATTTATATTTGATAATACAAATACAAATATAGTCTCCACATGTATGCGCTCCATAGTCTGATGGCGGCCATCTCACTCGTGAGACATGGTCTTTTTGGTTCCTAGGGCCACAGAAAGCTCCTAGTTAATTACCCTGGCGAGTCAAGCTGGCTCGGGAACCTCCAATTAAGCTGCGTGTAGTCGTCGTCTTCGGTCTTTGCTTCGTGTTCTCCATGCATGTGTGTTGATGGTGGTGTAGATAGGGCGTCGGATTTGTCCATGGCCTCGTCGGTCCATGTGCCGGTTGTAGCGCGGCGTTCACGTCGGCAGCGCCCGCCCTTGTCGTCCGGCCTCGTCGGTCACGTACGACATGGTGTAGTGTGGTTGTTGTAGATGAACATGCACGGTAATGCTTGGCTTGTCCGATACGGCGACTCGGCAGCGTCGTCGGAGAAGAAGATTGTAAGAAGAACACGCGCAGGGTAGATGACATCCATGCGCACGCTCACGTCGAAGCGTGCTTGGCTTCTAATAGCTTGTCACATTAATGGCGTATAAAACATGTATGCATGCACGCGTGCATATACACTTGACATCATGCACACGTAGGCTCCCATTGCAAGTGACGTTGTGATCAACATGGAGGCCCGGGCTTTAGTAACTTCATCTTCGGCTTCACATAGTGGCGCGGCACTTGGACGGCTTGTACAGCATTGCCCGTGGGTCGCTGCCGGTCCTGGGAACAGCACCTCATCTTCACGGCGACGTCAGTTTTTGGACCCGGCAACTTCATGGTCTTGTCGATCTCCGTTGCTTGGAGCGCTTCACGTCCTGCAGCATGGGAGCGCACGCCGTCGGCGCTTCCATGGGTGAGCATCATGACCCGAGCCTTCCGATCAGCATCGATTTTCATCTTCGTCTCGTCCGGAGTCGTCGGATTGATGTCGATCTTCATCTTCTTCACCACGGGGTCGCCGGCACAGCGTAGCTTCACGACGCAGCCATTATCCACGGTGACTTTGATCTTCGCATCCTTGAGTCACGGCAGCGGCAGCGCTCGTACGGGCCACCATACATGCGATGCATGCGTGCAAATCTGAAAGCATAAAGAGAAAACAATCTACAAATAACTCTCACCCATGGATGAAGTGACGGACGCCATCAGACTCTTGCCGGCTTGTAGCGGTGAGCTCGTCGATGTCGTCTCGGCGCTCCGCAGGACTCCGGCCTCTAGCTCTTGTCGATGGCTCCTTCGGCTGGTGTAGATGGATGGTGGCGGCGGCAGCGCAAACTTGCGTTGCGAGCAGCCTGGCGGCGTATGCGTGAGGAACCGAGCCGGTCCAGGGGTGTTGCTCTGTCTCGCAAGAAGCCTGGCGGCGTGTGTTGCGCGTGGATGTTGGATCACTTTTCACGTTGGTCCTTGGTCTGCTTTTATAGACAGGGATTAGGGTAGAGAGCCGGGGAGATACGACTACCTGCGCCGCCACCAAGTCGTTGCGTCCATGCGAGATACCCGGGGCAGCTCTGCCTTATCATCGCTTGAATTGGAGATAGAATCACGCGCGATTTTGTGTGGGATAAGAATGCCGCTACGCATACACCGGCAGCAATCCTAGTATTCGTTTCTCTGGGCCGTGGGGCTAACGCGTATAGCTAGCGCCCTCTTGCTGTTAGGATGGCTCGTGATCCTAGCTTGTGCGAGAAGTCCGCGTACACGACGAGGTGTATACGGCGAGATTCTCAGCAATCTTCTTTCGTGCGTATGCCTGGAGATAGAGTCCTCCTCACGTACGTACATGCATGTGATTTGAATATCTGCACATGTACGTGAGATAGCGTGGAGACTTTAGCTTTGTTTCCTTCGTGTACACGGCTTGAACATGTAACAAAATACCGTCAAACAGTTAAACCGGCGATTTTGTAACTTTGTAAACTGGGTGTACTCCTATCTCCTCTTGAGGAGGTAGGAGCTGGATGTAACTCTCTCTTCTCTATTGAATATAAAAATATGCAGCTCTCCTGCATGTTTTAGAAAAAAAAAATAGCTTCATGTACATCACCTGATGTCCTAGCCAGGTGAGCCAATTCACATTTTCTCCATTTATGGGTTAATCACACTAGTTGCGCCTATTTGGAGAAGCAATCACAACATCCAAGTTTGATTCCTCGTTTAGCCTTGGGCTGTCATATTTTATATTATTTTTGACATGTTGGATTTTATTAAAATCAAATGTCCATTGCAGTGTTGTTTCCTTTTGTTTAACTTTATATTAGTTCAGTTGTTTCTACCATTGTCAAAATGTGCCCCACTTTACAATACCTGTTTGTTTGGGTTTGTTCATTGCTACTCTTAAAGCAATGTTTTATGTACATATATCGTACATACATCTTGATTGCAGGACCATATGTGTTGATTTGTTGGTGTATCATTAGAAACAGTGAGCTTGTTCTCATGAAACATGGAGTTGTTGACATCTTTTTGGGGCTATATTTGTTTTGGTATGACTATTGTTGATATTTCAGCAGTAAAACAATATTTTAGAAGTTTCTACATAAATGTAAAGTCAGTACATTGTAAGTATAGGAATATTTAAATGTTGTCATAAGCATTTTGTTAGGAGAATATCCTTTTTACACCTCACATTTTGTTAGGAGTATATATTTTCCAGGAAAATTGTAAATATATAGAGATTTAGTAGAAGTTCCACAAACATTTTTTAGAAAACAAATGTGCTTTTTACACATCCCACACACTATACATTTACCCAAGTATAAACTTGAGTCAAATTTTTTTTAATGATTCCCTCGAATGGTTATGTTCATCTATTACATGGTGGCACAAAAATAGACATTTCTGTTGAATTTACTGCCTAGCAATGTCAAATGCCTGTCTTATTCCAAACCCCAGCTCGGTTCGGTATGCATAAGCTTCTCCATAACACACAGGAAAACTAGCTTAGTGTTAGCAACATAGTTCCAACATGTGCCATTTAATAAAATTTCAACATAATATCAAGGAAGTAAATCAGCAGCACATTTTTTTCTTGAAAACTTAGGAGACCTGTGCTTCATTATAATAAAAAAAAGGATAAAGATTCCTGATACAGCACCCCACACCCAACACAACGTACACAATTCACCCAAAACCATACACACCTTGCCAACTAAGAATTACATACACGCCTGTAAATGAAGTTGTGACAACCAACCAAAGAAACTAAACTAATCCCGTGGGAGGGGGCCATCAGGAACGATAGCCCACGAGCTCTTGTTGCCATCCATTGTCGTCGTTCTTCTCCGGTTAAGGTTAAGACCTCGATCATACTTGGATTGATTCCATCAAAAACACAACGATTTATATGTTTTCATATGATCCATGCTCCTAGAATGATAAGTGTGTTCAACCATTTTTGCACCTGATCAGAAGTTGTTCCACTAGCTTGCTGTGGTGTTAGAGCTTGTAGACCGACCTGTCTAAAGATTAGGAAACAGAATTCCCTTGAGAAGACACAAGAGGCTAGGAGATGATCGATGGTCTCATCATCTTGATCAGGCTAGGAGATGATCGATGGTTTCATCATCTTGATCATAAAGTGGGCATCCCTCTGGATGGGGCAGACTGCGTCTTGCAAGTTGATCCGCTGTCCAATAACGATTGTGAGCCACAAGCCACAAAAAGACTTGACACTTTGGTGGCGCCCAGGACCTCCAGATCCTCTCCCACGATCTGACAGTAGCACCCTAGAAAAGATGCTCATAAGCTGATTTAGCCGAGTCTTGACCGCTGGTTGACAGTCTCAAAACGTGCACATCATCCACCTCAGGCTGGAGCTAAGTTCGTAGAGGAGATCCCGAAACTGAATGTACTCCACAATTATGCCAATTGTTAAGGTTCCCTGGATGCCCGAGATCCATGAACGGTTTGTTAAGACGTCAAGAACAGTGTGTTGGCGCCTTCTTCTTTGTGAGATTGCAGCGAAGAGTCTGTGGAGCAGGGTCAGCAATGTCTCGCCCTTGCACCCAAAACATGGTTTGTTCACCATTTTCAACCTCAGAATATATTGCCACGGTGAAGAAAGCTCAGACTTCATCAAGAACTTGAATAGTGAGAGCAGACTAGGGACGATGTGGCTCCGTTTTTGAAGCTAGAGCCATCATCGCACTCGCAAGGCCCAGCCAAGATTTTTCAGATTGGATATACCCAGTCCGAGCTTTCTGAAGATGGTGCATCTCAACTCTAATAGTTATTCAATTGCCAGTTTCAGTATTTTGATCATCAATCACAAGTGATGAAACCTAAGCATTCTTTGTTTCAAAATTATGGACTACCTTTACTGATCTTGCCCGTACTTGGTATAACACTGAAAACCTGAACTCTCGCATGCCTGCTATACTCGGTCAGAACCTGAATGATTTTTTAGCAGGAACTGGCTGGACGTCCACAAAATAGTCACTGAAGAAGCAATCACACAATCGTGCACTTGGATTTCAGTAGTGCTGCTGGCAAATCGTTGCAGCACTCATCAAGTTATTCCTCAGTGGAAGGCCGTAGGTCGAGCAGCTCCTGTACCCGTACCCATTATCCGTGACGAGAAACCTATAATCCGTTCTCTCAGCTACGACGACACCAGCACACTTTGTGTGACTATTCATGTGCGCTCCACTGTAGAAACTTTCACCCGGGACCATTGGACCAGAGCATTATGACGTCTGCGCCAACAAAGCTTTGATAGGCATGCGGTTGAATAGGAAGACAGCGAGTGCAGGCCAGTTGCGTACCGATGAGAATTCTGGGGCGCAAGCAACAACACTGAGGAGCAGTGTGATGGCGCGCACAAAGTCTGGCAAGGTTGCAAGAGCAATTTGTCAAACAAATCGAGTGTCTCCTTGGGGCGAAGGCTCCCCAGAGCAGAAACACTCTTCAGCGATCTGTTCCAGCTCCAAGCAAAAGGGGAGCGACGCAAAATAAAACACTACATCTAAACTTGCCTACCCATAAAGCAATGATAGTAGATCTATGATATGGCTTCCCAACGAGTGGCTTTGTAAACGAATGGTTGGCTCAATTAGATCAGAGCTGCAGATGTATTTGAATCAACTGCCAAATTCCTTTAAAATCCAGTACCGATGTGTTAATGATACATCTTGGCAGATTACATGAATTTGTATTCTTCACCGTGTATGTTAATGTACATCTAACGATTTACGATAAGTTGTAAGATAATAAAAACTTATCTCCAATTCTGAAACAAGATAAAGGCAATATATAATGCACAAGAAGCACATCAAAATGCACCTTCATTTCTACATTGTTCATAGGAAATATGGCCATACGTTAACATATATTACAAGCTTTATTGTCAGAGACAATAATCGCTGAAAAACGGTTCACATATTGTTGGGCTTCAAAAGAAAATGATACTTTTCAGGTAGTGACTTTATATGTTCCTGATAATCTCCCTTGGAGGTAATTGATATAAGCTCCATAAGCTCCGAAGCAGTTGAAGCTTCAAGAGGGAAGTTGTTCTCATCAATTTTGGAGAGGTAAGCCGCAGCTCTGCTCATATCACCTCTAAGCAATAATCTCCTAACAATAGCATTGAGCATACTTGAGTCTGGAGCACATCCACTCTTCTCCATGGCTAGAATTAGATTATCTGACTCCTCCAAAAGCCTTTCTTTTATATGATTCACCATCACTATCTTGTACGTCGCAAAATTTGGCACCAAACCATTGGCTGAGATAGCAGCAAACAGATCCATAGCCTCTTTCTTTCTGCCACTTTTGAATAAGTCATCAATCATAGTATTGAAAGTAGCAATATTAAGTTGGATATTCTTAGAAAGTAGACCCTAAAACATCCTCAGTGCTTCCTCAAGACACCCATTGTGACATAGACCACCAAGAACTATGTTGTGAATCTCAACTTGCAACTGCATTCCACTATCAACCAGGCTCATGTAGAGCTCTTTTGCAGCAGCAGTCCTTCCAGCCTGAAACAAACCTTGCAAGATTATACTATAAGTAATAGGACATGGTTTAACATCCTTGGCCAACATTTCACGGAAAAGAGCTAGCCCATCTCTATCCTTCCTTTCTTACAGTATCCATTAATCAAAGTATTATATGTAAAATCATCAGGTGCCAAGCCAACATGCATCATACCCGTAAATAGTTCCATTGCTTCAGTAATCTTACCATCTAAACAGTATCCATCTATCAGGGTATTATATGAAATAACATCAGGTGTCAAACCTATATGAACCATCAAGTCAAAGGTATGCTGGGCTTCCATAACCCTTCCTTCTTGGCACAAATTATGGATTATTGTGTTGAAGTATACTGCATTAGGATTGATGCCTCTGTTGAGCATTTCAAAAGCTAATTCCTCGGCCTTGTTCCATTTTCCAATAGTACAAAAACCATGAATTAGGGTGTTAAATACAACATGCTGAAGCCCTTCGCTGATCAACCATCTGCTGAAATTGTGACATAGCATCGTCCACTCTGCCAGCCTTGCAAAGCCCGTCTATTATTGTGGCATAGCTGACAACATTGGGCTTCAACCCGTGCTGCCGCATGTTTCTGAATATAAGCATTGCCTGATCAACCATTTGACATTTAACATAGGCAAATATTATTATGTTGAAGACATGATGAGCAGGTGCAATACCATCAGCAATCATCAAATCCAGGAGATTCTGCATATCAACAAAAGCTCCTTTAGTAGCATACCCATGAAGCAGAATTCTGTAAGTGGTAGCATCAGGTTTCACCCTTCTGGACCATAGAATAAAAAATCTTCCTAGCTTCTTCACATCTTCCATTTTTGCACAGATAGTCAATCAACAAATTATAGGTAACAACATTTGGTTCAGGGCCATCCCTGGACATTCTTTTCAGTATCCTAATAATCTCTTTCCACTGCTTTAAAATGCAATATCCGTGAATCAGACTATTATATGTGGTGCAATCCAGCTTAATACCTTTATCCAACATCTGTTGTAGAAACTCCTCGGCTCTGTCTGTTGCTTCAACCTTGCATAGGCCATCAATCATTGTGTTGTAGGTCACCACATTTGGTGAAATGCCTCAATTCAACATTTCCTGAAATAGGCTGGAAGCTCCCTCAACCTCACCCTCTTTAAACAAGCCATGAATGATGGTGTCATATGATACGACATCAGGAGGGCAGCTGCCTGCGTCATCAACCATCATATGGAGCAGCTGAAGAGCCTCTTGACTTTTTTTTTTTTCATCACAGAGGCCCTTGAGAAGAATGGTGTAGGAGAAGACATCTGCGAGCTCCGGCATTCGCCGGAGCACAATATCCATTGCATCATTCATCTTCTTCTCCACACAGAGAGCCCTGAGAAGGTGTGAGAAGGTGATGGTGTTAACCCTCCACCCCATCTTAAGAATCTGGCAGAAGGCAGCGAAGCCGAGGTCCAGATGGCCCATACGGCAGAAGCAGGCTATGATGATGTTGTAGGTGCATATGTCGGAGGCCACATTTTTGGCACCTGACTGGGCCATGCGGTTGAAGAGGGAGACAGCGAGAGCAGGGCCGTTGCGCACAGATGGGGATGCAGGGGCGTGGGCAATGACAGTGAGGAGCTGGTTGATGGCGTAAACCGATGCGGGCTTGACCTGCGGGAGCAATTCGTCGAACAGCTTGAGTGCATCGTCAGGGCTAAGGCTTCTTGACCTGAAGCGCTCTCCGACGATCCGACCCAGCTCCGAGTATGAGCATCGGCCGCTGCCCACTCGGCGCGAGACGTCCCTCGCGGTCGCCGCGGCGGAGAACCCACAGTAGACGCTCATTTGTGGGGGATTGATTATAGCTCGCACCGTGCCCGGCGAGTGCAGGAACAGGTGGTTGGTTGTGCGTTCGCTACAGGTTCGGTGCGAAGTGCAGCTCGCGCTTCAGAGGCAGAAGGGAGAGTAGAGGGCGGCGGCGGCGTGTCATGCGGACGACTGTGCATGGAAGTATGGAACTATGTAGTGTATTATGCCTGATGGAACAGTACATAATAATCTAAACCCCTTGCAGCAACATCAGCTGAAACTGTCAGCGGGCAAAGTAGAAAATAAAATTGATACCCTCTGTTAAATTTGTAAAGAAAATAGAATTGAGCATACATAAGCTAGAAACGTTAAAAAGGTACAAAGTAGAACACATGTGACGTGTGACAACTGACAATTACATTTCAAACAATAAGGTAACAAAATTGAGTAGTACCATGTAAGATCAACTAAATAAGGCCATAAACAATTATATATCGTTGCCTAGATATTACAACTGTCAAGTATCAGATGAACCATCATTAAGCTAATTTCAACATAAGCCGGCCAGGTACATGGTAAATGAGATGAAAAGAAGTATCTTTCGTTGGTGCTTCCATATTTAACACTACATAATAATTAAAATATCCTAGTGAAAGAGATCGATGTGGTATTCCAATTTTGTTTTGGAGAAAAGTGCGAGCATCCTAATTGCTGTGCTAAAGACATACAATGCCAAGTAGTTGCCAGGTAACGGTAACAGATTATCCTTTGCCGCGTGACATTTGTGTTCTGAAAAATCACCCAATCTATCAATCAATGTACAGGGTGCATTGGTCCGAATCAAATTTTTATATGGTTGCTTAGGTGTGTAAAACTATTGCAGCAAGAGTTTTAGTGCTTAGCATATGGCAAAAAAAAAAAAAAAAAAAAAGATGTTTCGTTGAAGCTCTAGACCGCAAGCTGAGGGATGACAGTGGAAGATTTTATCAATGCTTGCAGCCAAATATTTGGAGGTACCACAGTTTCAGTAGTATTTGTAGGGGACTTGACACGAACACTTCGAGTTCTATGTAACGCAAAGAACTATCGAATTTCAGATGCATCGATTACGTGATCCCAACTTTGATCACATTGCAAGGCGATGCATCTCACTGAAAATAGAGGGCTCACCGCTCACACCGCCATTTTTGCCGGATGCAGAGCTGACAGCAGCTCCGAGCGTTTGCAGAGTGGCTAGAAAGAAAGGATTAGCAGCCGCCTTAACTTGAAAGAAACAGTACCGTCATAGTCCGTTCAATGCCCGATATATGAGTGCGGACAGCAGCACTTCGTTGGATGCAATATATTTGAGATGGACATAAAACCACTTTCGACATATAGTGCTAAGGGGTTCGATCTTTGAAATTCATATGTTCACATTTCTCGCCTAAATACCACATATGAAGCACATTGAACACAATATACAATTTTGCAGTCATATCTGCAGAAATATCATACTTTTGCGGTTTGTGCATGTTGGATTCTCTGTGAAACCCCAGATCATAGCATGGGTCTCTACTACCTAGGATGGAGCTCTGTGATCGACGAGTGAGGTTCTGAACATGGTGGCTCCTTGACAAGTTCAGTAATCTCTGTGTAGCTCCTGCTCCTGTCCAAGACATAGGCTGGCCTGTAGGGAGCTTCCAGAGAGACGGTATCGCTGCCAAGCATGACTACGATTGCCGACATAGATGGCCGGTCCATCGGGTTCTGCTGAACACACAGCAGCCCAATGTTGATGCATTTCAGAACCTCGCCCCTGGGGTAGTGCCTTCCCAACCCAGTGTCTGCTATTTCTGCAATTGTTCCCTCCACCCAATGCTTCCATACCTGCAGTTCAGTTCAGAGTCAGACCGCCCGCGCCCGGCAATGTAATTATTCAGAATGCGTGCATGAACTGAACTTCAAGTGGAAGGAACAACGCTGAAAAATTTATGGTATCATCATGGTACTTACAAGAGAGAAGAGGTCTTCAGAGTTCACCGCGTAGTTGTTTCTTCGACCCGTCACGATCTCCAGGACCAGAACGCCGAAGCTGAATACGTCTAGCTTAGTGGTATAGTGCCCACGCAAGGCATATTCTGGAGACATGTAGCCTCTGCAGTAATAATAATGATAAAAGTTAAAATTAACCGCATTCTCTATACATATATAGACCCTGAGCGCCTCTCTGTTTGTATCCAATAATATTGCAGAGCTTACAGGGTTCCAATGATGCGGCTTGTGGCTTTTCTGGTTTGATCGTCTGAGAAAATTTTTGCCAGTCCAAAATCTGAAATCTTGGGCTTCATGTCTGCATCAAGTAAAACATTGCTGGCTTTCAGATCCCGGTGGACTATCGTCAGTTGGGAATGTTCGTGCAGGTACTGCAGGCCTCGAGCAATTCCATTGATTATTCTGTACCGCGCCCCCCAGTCAAGTAGTCTACTTCTGTCAGGATCTAACAAAAACATACAAAGACAATAAATTAATTTAGTTGAGATGAATAAGGACTCTCTGCGGATTTTCCTTAAACAACTCTGTATAGGAAATTAAAGGAGGACAGGTACCGAAGATAATGGTGTCTAGGCTTTTGTTGGGCATGTACTCGTATACGAGCATATGCTCGCCATCTTCCAAGCAAACACCGATGATCCTAACTAGGTTTTTATGCTTCAGTTTAACCAACAAAGCTAGCTCATTCGCCATTTGCCCCAGCCCTTGTTTTGTGCTCTGAAAAAGCCTCTTCACTGCAACTTCTTGTCCATCTGGCAGGGTGCCCTGAGCAAGCAAATATAAGCATAATCTCAGCAAAGTCTCGCCACTTTGGCAGCAACATATTTTCACTCTGCAAAGTCTCCGCACTCGTATATCGTTGGATTTGCAAAGAAATCACATCTATGACGGTACTGTTTCTTTAAATGGCACTCGATATAGGATCTTGTATCATTGGATTGTTGTCTGGAATCGAATACCAAAATGTACCTTTCATACAATTTGCAAAGGAAATCACATCTACCTTATAAACTGAACCAAATCCTCCTTCACCAAGTTTGTTCTTCTCATCGAAATTGTTTGTTGCTGATCGCAGTGTGGACAGACCAATAAATATGGACTCAAAGCATTCCATGTCTTCTACATTCACTGCATCTCTCATGGAGTCAAATAATAAGGATGACAAGAATACGATATTTATGTACTTGTTGTACATCAAGCGAACTTACTGAAGAATGGCGCTTTTCTTTGTGACCTTTTCTTCTTCCACACCAAAAGGCCAATTAGTGTCAGTGCAAGTAGTCCAGCCAATATTGCAAACACTATTATGAGAACTAGAGCCGTCGCCCTCTTTTTTCCTGAAACTTAGTAAATGGAATGTAAGTAAAATATTTTTATCAGGAAATTAATCAAGCGTCAGTTCAGTTAACAAGAAGAAACATGCATATGTACTTATGTAGATGTAGCTTGAACATGTGGATGCAAGATCTAAATCTTGTTTACCAGGTTGAGTACAACACCATACTTAGTTTTTTTTTTCCTGAAACTTAGTGAATGGAATCTAAGTGCAATATTTTTCTCAAACATGTATGCATGAAAATTAATTAAGCGTCTTCAGTTAAGAAGAACCATGCCTTTTATATTTTGTTGCATACTTCTATTAATCCTAAAAAATGATAGATGATGAAAAATATACAAGTTGATTTTCCATGGATAATATTTTTATTATTTTTTACTGGTACATGCACATGTATGAGAAGTCACGGTCAGGGAGAAGTTTTTAATAGTTCCCTCTTCAGAGAGTTAATACAAAATGTTTCGTATTTTATCAATAAGAAACAATTCCACTACTTAAAGAAAAAAAAAGTGCCACTCATATATACAATATGTTTCCAACTTGAACAAGAAAAAGCTGCGGTCATACCAGCAGAAAGATCCAAATTCGAAGAGGAAAATTATTTTTTTAAAAAAAATGAACAATGTAACCCAAAGTTTCAGCTTCTATTCAAAAAGTTCCTTCTTCAATCAAAAACAAATATTCAATCGAAAAAAAAAGAGGGCATCATGCAGCGTATAATATAAAATTCGAAGAGGAAAATATTGTTTGTGGCTTGAAACCAGTCGTCGACAACGTACTAGTAGTAGCCTACCAGGTGCTGGCTGATTCAATCAACAAATGAAGACAAGACCTGGGTGGGCGTTTGCAAAGCGCAACACTCACCTTGTTGAGGTGTCGGAGCATGTAGCCGCACCATGGCGTCGCCGTTATAGAAGGAATACGTGGCGAAGCGCAGTCCGCACCTTTCGCCGGCGAAGCTCCCACCCGACGAGTTGCGCGGGAAGACCTGGCGCGGCACCTCGGCCATGGCCCCGTCCAGGCACGCCCGGCACTGCGCCGGCGTGAGGTCCGGCGTGCACTGCGCCGTGGCGAAGATGCTGCTGGGGAGCAACGACTCGTCGTCCTTGTCGACCACCATCACGCCGGTGGCGAAGAACCTCGTCTGGGAGGTGGTCGCCGCGTACGCCGCGGTGGCGTCGAGGAGCCGGGCCACGAGGCCGTTGAACCGCCCGGCGACGGAGGCGGCCACGACGGGGTAGCTCACGCTGAAGAAGGCCCGCTGCACGGAGTTGGCTTTGGAGGCGAGGAAGTCGAGGTCGGAGAAACGCGTGTGGCAGCCGTCCATGTCGGTGCTCGCGTCCATGGCGAAAGGGCAGGCCACCTTCGCGTCCGACAAGGCTGACTGGAGGCACACGAGGCAGGAGGAGGCGGCCAGGTCCAGGCGGCACAGCCCGATGGCGTACACGGTCCCGACGGTGGCCGTGGCGAAGAAGGAAGGGGAGGAGGAGGCGTTGGTGGGGAGGGCGTCGATCACTCGATTGAGATTGGTTTCGTACGCGCTGCCGGCCGTGTACGTGGAGGTGCTGCCGTTACTGCCGCCGCAGACCGGCAGCGCTTCTGCGGGTGGCGGAGAAAGCACGGCGACGAGGAGCAGGACGGCGGCCAAGAGTATGCAGCCGCCGTGCGTGTGCGTGGTCATGGCGGCGTAGTAATAAGTCCTGATGAAGCCGCGCGCGCGCCAACCTTGGGACGATGGCAAACAATTACTGAGTTCCAGTTTGCTGATGAAAGAGACCGAGAACAAGTTGCAGTGGAAGGACGATAGGGTAGGGAGTGGTGGCGAAAGGTGACTTCAAGAGAAAGTAGCTGCTCGCTCTTGCCCAGTCATGGTCGTGACGTGCTGACATGTGCACCAGGAAATACACACAGCGCAGCCAGCCAGATGTTGTACTGTTGTTGCCTCAAAAAAAAAAAAAGATGTTGTACTGTTGTGGGTCCATTGAAAGCAGACACGCCTGGGTCTTTGTATTTTGTCCATGCATGTTTGTGGAGACGTTGACAACCTCGACAGACTACAGTACACAGAACAAGAAAAACTTGGCCACTCAAGAAAGGCGGCCCTTTGGTATTATGTTGACCACAAGAGCTCAAACCGAGCCCTATGTTGCACCACTTACCGCGAAGAAGAGTTCTTTTTCCTATCTGATCTTATCTGCACTGTTATTTTATTAATAATTCCTCAGAACTTATATTTCTACGATCTGACTCATTTTACCAACACCAACCCGTTTAACATGACACATGTATGTATATGACCACATCAAGCAGTTTTTTTAGGAACAACCACATCAAGCAGTTTGACGATGTGGCCAAATAATATACATAGAAAAAAGAAAACTTGATACGATGTCTAATGGCATTTGATCATGCCAGTCGCTGATTTGACACGACTGTGTATACGTGTCACTCTAAACAGTTAGACGAGATCAAAAGAGATCAGTCCTAAAAATAAACATTCGGAGAGAGGTTAAATGTTAATTTTGAATAAAAAAACTGAAAAACAGCAGTTAAACACACATGATAGTCCAAGTAGCCGACTACAGTACTACTAGTACGTAGTACTAGTACACAGTAATACAGGTCACATTAAAGCAAGAGAGTAGCGGGTCCTAGAAAATTATTGCTATGGATACAGTACTTAAACTGTTAGCTGCGCGTTCTGATTGCTCCTGTGCGTCGTTAGCTGATCGTCTTTTGCTCCTCTGCGTCGAACTTAGAGATACAGTATAATACTAAATTTATTTTGGACGAAGGAGTTATCATTTTCTTCTTTTGCTATAGTAGCACCGTGCAGCCGCCTCGGTTCCATCTGCTTACTCTCAAAGATCATTGTGTTTTTTTTTTTTCAATGTTCCACCAGACACACGAAATTGTCCCAGTTAGGAAGCGATGCCGGTCTTCAGGCACTGTCAATGTTCTCCTGGTTAGCCATTGAGGGTAATATTTTTTATTCCTGCCTGAAAATTACTGTATAGAGTCGACTCCAAACTTCGAAGATATTAGTACTAGAGAATCCTAACCATTACATGATCCTATTCGCACGAGTACAAAGATAGCCATGGAACTATCAAAATCAGTGGAACTCACGAGTCGTCGATTGTGTGGGCCCACAAACGTGCACTCTCCTCGTTCGGCCTTCTGGATAATGACGGCTTGGATTCTCAGTCATATGTCTGGAGTACTCCATCCCTCCCATCAAAAACGTTGTTTTTGACTTTTGGAAAATTATTTTTGATTATTTATCTTATTCAAATTTTTTATTTAAATATTAAAATAAAAATGATACTATTAAAATATTTTTAGTGATAAATTTAATTATAAAAAAATAAATTATATTTGCATAATTTTTTTGAATAAGACTAGCAGATCAAACATCGTATCGAAAAGTCTAAAATAACACTTCCAATAGGACGGAGGTAGAACTATATACGCAATTGAAGCCTCACTTCACTTTCTCTCTTTATGTTTGAAAAACCAATGGTGGCGTCATGACCACAAGAAAAGTGGAGTTACAAAGCATTAAATCTGCCACGATTTTGCCCCTTCACCAAGGTAATTATGTTGGGCTCTGCTTCCTATCGGAGCTTGTTTGTGTGGCGTAATTACAATTGGCCCTACTTGAAGGGTATCAAATCAACTTTCCCAATAATTTTCAACAAAATGAAAATTTAAAACATTTTTTTAGCGAAGAGAGTTATCCCCTATGTCCATTTATATAATATACATATTTAGAAGTGGCACAAAGACCAAGTGATAATCATTATTATCAATAATTTATAAAGGCACAACAAAAAAACACCAATATATCCAATAGTTACCATTTGTATTAATTATAGAGCCAAAAACAAAGAGACAATCACCAATAATCTATGAGCAGACTAATCGACAATCACCAATAATCTATGAGCAGACTAATCAGTATGCACATCAGATAAGGATTTAACATAAATATGCACTATATTTGTGAAAAAACGTTTTGACAAATATCGACTATACATGGATGGAGGGAGTAAGACTTTATTAGATCTTGAGAGGGCTATAATCTCCTACAGGTAGGTGTGTAGCAAAGTCTGGAGTCTGCCGCAACTACACACCTGACGACATTTTCTTGCAAAGCATAATTAGCTAACATATAAACAACCCTATCATGATCTCTAGGATATTGTATCGTCTCACGAGCAATTTACCCTCCTTAACGTAGAAATCCAATGGAAAATAATTTACCAATGGGTATTTGTGTTGGAGTTTGAGTTCATGTATATTCAGCCCTTTCCTGGCTACAAGATTAAATTAGCCTAAAATGTTGATACATATACAAAAGATGATTTTTAAGTATGGACAAATAAAACTTTATTTATTGCAAAGATATTTCTCCACTGTGTTTCTTCATAAAAAAAATCTAATAGGCAACATTTGTTTTTTTCTAAAAAGATAGTAACTCATAAGTTTTTAATTTTTCATAATGCTCAGATTCTGTTACAATTGTCACCATCTCATAATTGATGGAACATGCATGATGTGCGGTAAGATGGCGACCACACAGGTGCAGCGTTGGCTAGCTCACGACTTTAGGAGTAACAGTGTACCACATGAGCTCGTAGAAAAAAATCCCAGCTATTCACGTAGATCTGTACGATTGGTTGTTATATAATTCAGTCGCCTCGCGAAATTTCTAAAGAGACACGATGCATACACAAAGTCATGGACGAGTATTGAGCCATGTTTGGTGTTTGTAACTGTAATATGTGTATAATTGCAGCCCATAGTTCTCGAAATTACTGCATTCTCACATCAGATGTTGAGGTGACTCATTGCCCTCTCCTTAATTAGGCCAGCGTGATGATGCATTTTTTCAAATCTTGATCATTGTGTACTAGTGTTTTACTTCCTCTGTTCTTAAATTATTATCGTTATTAATTTTTTTAACTTAGCTTTGATCATTTTTATTATTAAAAAATATTTTTAAAATATCATATATATTGTCATAGTTTGTTTTATTATCAAAGAAAAATTAAGCATAACTTATAATTTATATATTTAAAATAATATTTTAAGAAGACAACGGGTCAAAGTTAATTTTAAAAAGTTAATGGTAGCAACAATTCAAAAATAGAGGGAGTAGCATATATATTTATTAAATGTGTCACAAGTGTTTAAGTATACTTGATGTAGATATATACAGGTCAGGTCATTGAGTGCATAAAAAAATTAAAGTATCTAGGGAGGTGGAGACGTGTCTTTATTAACTCTAAAGAGGCAAAAGGTCTCACCTTATATGAATTCATTTATAAAAAAAAATCTTAGATTTTTGTCAGAATAAAGGCAAATGGCTCAAATTACTTGGGAGTCCCAAAAACAAATCTTCTTTTTATTACAATATAATTCCTGGAAGAGTACAACAATAATTAGATAGGTGCATATATATGATATTGTGCATTAATACAAACATATACCTTTTGCCCTAACTTCAGAAACAAATAACAGCACATACACAACTTGTTATGTCCCACTATATATTATTTCCGGACTTATCTTGGCTCAGGATCTGTTATTGATAACTCGTTCAGCGACATTACCATCGATTCAGTTGTAGGTTCTACTCTTGGGCATGATTCCGGGTATAAGCCCGAGCCAAAGTTGCCGCTCATTTCTACGTAGAATGCCGGCTTTGCTGGATTTTGGGAGGGAATCGTGCTGCTATCGAGCATGACACTGATAACTGATATATTTGGCCTATCAACAGGGTCTTCCTGGACGCACGATAGTCCAATGTGAACGCACCTAAAAATATCCTCCTGCGAGGAATAATCATTCCTCAAAAAAGGGTCAATCATCTCCATGACTGCTTTCATTGTCCAGTGTTCCCATATCTGCATGCGTTAACACATAGTTAATTATTGAATAGTGTTTTTTGATATTTTTTTTTTGAAAGCATGCAATTGAACATCTTTTAGAACTTTAAAAATTATTCCCTCCAGTCTTTTTGAAGCTGTACTTTTTGAATTTTTGAAAGCATGCAATACAACATGGCACTTGATCAAAGTCAAACTTTGAGCATTGTTTTCTATGATGACAAAGCAAAATTTCTAAACTTTGACTCGAATTGGCAGTACTCACAAGACTTGGAAGATCAACAGGTTGGTCGGAATTGTAGGTGTCACTGTTTCTCATCCCTGTCAGGATCTCCAGGATCAAAACACCAAAGCTATATATGTCTGACTTCAATGAATATTGCCCACGTAGAGCATACTCTGGTGCCATGTATCCACTGGAAGATGATGAATATAGGAAAAATCATAGCATGCGATGTGTTGCAAAATCACAGTAACGAATATTGGATATACTTCACACGAAACAAAAAAGATGACTATACTTACTACGTTCCAACAACGCGATTTGTTGTGTCTTGTGATTGATCCCCTCCAAAAAGCCTTGCTAACCCAAAGTCTGAAATCTTAGGGTTCATATATGCATCCAGTAGAACATTGCTTGCTTTAAGATCCCTATGGATTATCTTCAACCGAGAGTCTTCATGTAGATATTGCAATCCTCGAGCGATTCCCTTTATTATGTTAAACCTCTTGCTCCAGTCTAACTCTTTCCGCTTCTTGGAATCTGCCAGACCAACGAGTTTATAACAAGATCAGAATTTTGACCTTTCGATAGGCATTATGTTATTCTTCTAATAGAAGGTGATCAATGGAGTTGTAGTAGTACCGAAAAGGAAGGTGTCCAGACTTGTATTAGGCATATACTCATAGACAAGAAGCTTCTCTTCCTCTTGCAAGCAGACACCCACAAGCCTCACGAGATTTTTATGCTGGAGCTTGGCAATTAAAGCTAGCTCATTTTTTAGTTCTCCTATTCCCTGTCGAGAATTCTGAGAGAGTCTTTTTACTGCTATTTGTTGACTATTAGGAAGGGTTCCCTGTGCAGGTTAACAAGTTCACAGTTAATTTAAAAAATATTTTATTTGGTAATTAACTTGAGCAATTTAAATGGACGAGGTAGGAAAAATATGGCGCTGCAATAGTGCCCCTACCTTGTAAACTTCACCAAATCCTCCTTCACCGAGCTTATTCTTCTCAGAGAAGTTCTCCGTGGCTAGCCGTAGTGTTGACAGATCAATAAGAAGTGATTCAATACTTCCAATTTCCTCCATATGAGATGCAGCTGTTACAGAAAAAACAGACCTTTCAATAATTCTATAAGATATATAAAATGGATATAGTTGTTTCTTAAACCATCGAAGGGACCAAGGTTTCCCTCATTCCGTATTTCAGGGAAACAAAATACGACAGCAGGGAATTACTACTTTGTTGGAGTATATAAACAGAAGTAACGGGTGGCAGCAAAATATCACAATTTGGTGCGTGGACCCAGCAGAGATGCCGACAAGAAAAAAAAAATAAGGAACCAATTAATTAGTGATTTCAGAAATCTGGAGGAACTTACATGATAGTGACCTTTTACTCTTTGTTCTCCTCCAGAAACAAAGTAGCATAGCTATGATTGCAACTACGGCAATTACTATAGGTAGTACGATTGCAAGAATTTTGCCGGTTTCACTCTTCTTGCCTGCAAAAATGTTCAGTTCTCCCTTCGAATTATTTTTCTCAACCGAAAGCCCGAAAGAAAAGAATACACGATGAGTAGTGAAGAAACACACACCAGCTTGGGTGCCTGGCAGCTGAAGCATGCTGGTACCGTTGTAGAAAGGGTAGACCTCATACCGCAGGGCGCAGCGCATCCCGGTGATCCTGGCGCCCTTGGCGTTGTGTGGGAATTCTTGCGAATACTCGTCAATCGCCTCCGCGAGGCACCCCCGGCACTGCCCTGACGTCAGGTCAGGCGTGCACGACGCCACGCCATAGATTTTGGGGTAGGTGGCGTCGTCGAAGCCGACGGCCGCGGTGACGAACCTTTTCGGCGAGCTTGTGGTTGTGGAGGAGGCGCCGGCGACGTAGTCGGCCATGGCGTGGAAGAGCTCGTACGCGGTCGCGTTGAACCGGCCGACGATGTCGGCGCTGACGTTCTGCGCGTTGATGAACTGCACCTCCTGGTCCGCCGAGTTGGTGGTGGAGGCGAGGAAGTCCCGGTCGGAGAAGCCGATCTGGCAGACGTCGTAGAACACGGCGGCGGCCTTCTTCTCCGGGCACAGCCGCGGCGCGTTCCCGAACGCCGCGGCGATGCAGTCGCGGCAGGCGGTGGCGTCCTGGTCGCCGCGGCACTGCCCGAGCGCGTAAACCTTGTTAGGTGACGCCCCGGCTGCGGCGGTGGCGAAGAGGGCAGGCGTCGCGGAGACGTTCGTGGGCAGGGCTGCGGCGACCGCGCGAAGGTTGGTAGCGTAGACGCTGTTAGATGTGTAGTTCCCGGTGGTGTTGCCGTCGCATGGCGCCGCCCACGGGATGCCGGACGCCAGCGGCGTGAGGGCCACGAGGAGGCCGGCAACCGCCAAGGCCACCATGGCATGGCCGTGTGTTGTGCTCATATGGATGATTTGACGAGTCTTCAGGACTGAAGTGGCCACTCGATTTGATTAATAAATCGATGATGAAGCAGCAACGAAGATGGTGTGGGTGCTGGTGTCAGGTGTGAAGAAGCGACTCAAGCTTTGTAGGGGCATGCATCATCGACTTGACTTGTTGTAAGACTTTGACTATTTCTTTCTGCTGTTTAATAGTAGTACTACTGTTGTACTATGAAAGAGGCTGTGTCGGTACGTGTAGGGTAAGGAATCTGTCGAAATCGTATAGTATACGTACGGGCAGCTCAAGAAAAATATCTTATGGTGAGCTCCACGACTGCTGTAACGCTGAATCAACCCATTCTCAAGTAGTGTGAGCTCCACCAGATCGCCACTCACGCGCCTTGACAAAAAAGAGGGTTGGATTAGATTTATCACATGGATTTCAAGTTAATAAAAACGGATTGAGCTCATCATATTGGTGAACTAATATAAACAGTAAATAATATTGCTAGCTTAGGCATAGAGAGAATGATTGTTGCCGTTTACGGTTCGGGGAATGAACTACAAATAACCACTTCTCCAGTTGCGAAAAATATTTTAACGTTATCGAGATGGACTTATAAACTTTAACAGTTGTGAGTGAAATATTTACGGTTGCTTGTGAAATATTTTTATTGTGGGCTTGAGGTGCTATAACTAATTAGCATGAACTTGTGTGCTAAATACCTTATAAATATATACATGCTATAAATTGTGGATGTCCTTTTCAGTCTAGTCGCTAAAGATTATAGGATTGGCCTGACTAGATCAATGCACCATGTTGTAATCGTACGTATAACATGATCCATCGAATTATTTTAGAATGTAAGGGGCATGGCCCAGTCCAATAATATATCTGGATTAATCAAAACTGTATTATTTTCTCCATTCAAAATTAATTATTGTTCTAGCATTTAGATTTTGTTCCGTAATATATGATCATTTTTACTTCTTAATACATATTTCTCTTTTTTGAACATATTTCTATCTCTGTCTCTCCCCTCCTTGTTTTCTATATATCATATTTTTTTCTCCTCTCATCAATTCCTAATTCCCGTGCCAAGAGGCTAGAATGACATTTATTTCTAAATCGAGAGGGCAACAGATAACAATTCCTGAGCCGATGGAAAAATATTCAACGAAAAACACACTTTCGATGAAATCATGAAAAACCTCTTAAAAATATATTTAACGATTAAACTAAAACTTGACACATTTTTAGATTATATGATAAGAGACATGTGCACACAAAATTCCAGATCCAAACTCAACTTCATTCAAAAGATTTTAAAAAAAATAACAAATGCATCTGCATAAAACGCGCCCGCTAAATAGTCGTAGGCCTGACTAGACCAATGCACAGTGTATCTGCTGTCAATGTAACCGTAGAACAAGGTCCATTGACTTTTCTTAGAATTTAAAGGACACACCCCAATCCATTGATATATCACGATGAATCAAAACTGTATGAACATGTAATGATTCTTGAGCTGTATTAGATGGAAAGATATTCAGTAAAAAACACCGTTTTCAATGGAATCGTAACAAAGTCCTCTAAAAAACATATTTGAAGATTTTTAAAAAATTGGACGGCACAACTTTAATTTAGATTATATGATAAGAGACATGTAAACAAAATTTCAATTTCAAACTCTTCATTCCGAAGACAGAGAAAAACAAATCACGGAGGAAAAGGACAAAAACACATCACAACTCTTCATTCCTCCCTCATTTTTCATCATTTGTTAATTTGTATCCCTTGTATGAAGTTGAGTATGGATCTGAAATTTCACGTGCAACACATGTGCCGATTTTCATAGTTTTTCAAAACCTTAAAATATGTTTTTCTCAGATATTTTCACCATTTCATCGACTACAGAGTACAAACAATCCTCTCTGGAGTAGTACACGGTGCAGGGTGACTCTTTTCAAAGTTGAAGTCTTTGATTGATGCAGTTTGATGACGCGAGGTCTCGATGACGGACTTGTGAGGACCCAATAAGTCGTCTGTCGCTCCAAGTCATTACGAGACACTTGACTGTGGTCTGTGGATCGTGTAGCAGCCTAGGAGGCACTGTATAGCAGGTAAGTTTTTTTTTTTAGGGCGTATAGAAGTAACTAGGTAAGGTTACTATGACTACGTGTATCTTTACCAATCAGTGGACTGATCTGTAAAGAAGTCCGTCGATCTGCGCATTTTGGTTGCCGTCGTGTGCTCGGCGGCCCGTGTTGCCTGGGCCGCCCTGTCTCCTGCGTCGCGCTTTGTTCTTCGGCAACACAGATGGCCTGCCGTCACCTTTCAGTCTGCCCTGCGCAGTGCGCACTGTGATTTCTGTCTTCCATTGGGCCGGCCTAACGTTGTGCTACCAGTGTGGTTAGGCCTGATTGGACTTTTCTTTTCTTTTCTTTCTTTCTTTCTTTTTTTGTGCAAATTGGCGTGGATCACAAACATGGGAGCTAGGTTTAACGTTACCTTCGCCTGTCGAGTCTTGAGTATTCTTTTTGTTTGCAATCACATGACTCAGAGCAAGATGACATTAGCAAGATGTGAGCTAATACTAAGTATATGGTAAGAGTTTGCTAGGAATTTCATTTAAACTAAACTGGTTGAGTGAGTCAGAAACCAAAATGTATACAACTTCTTTTATGGTTAACCACAACATGAGTGAGTCAGACCCCAAAATGTATATATTTTTTTATGGTTAACCATATATTTTATTGTGTTACATGTACATCGTATATTCTTTTATAATTATATTATTGTGTAATATGGTCGCCATGGTTGCATGGTTTACTATTGTCATATTCTAACTTCTCTCTAAAATTCGGAGGACATTATGTTCATGTAACTACGTAACATTTGAGAATAATATCATAGTTAAGTGCCATTTATCTAAATGGTATTTAATTATATATTTTACTTTTATTGTCTTTGATTGTTTTGTAATTCTTTGTCATAAAACTGTTTTAGTATTGTTATGTGTATAGATCTTCGCATGTGGAAATCATATTATGAAAAAGATTTTGATGGTTAGAAACACATTTCTAATAAACACATGTTATTAGCATATATTTTAGAGATAAATAATAGTATGTGCATGTCGCACGTGCAAAAAACTAGTTTAGAGTAGTAATTCAAGGCGTTCTCTTCATTTTGCAGCCCTGCCAGCAGTAGTTCAAAAATGAGAAGCATAACTAATTACTTCATCAGTAGGATAGTATTTAACAAATTTATTTTCCAAAGAAAGCCCTATTCCTCAATGCAACTTCCACAAGGGGCATGTTTAGTAAAATTTATTTTCCAAAGAAAGCCCTATTCCTCAAAGCAGACACGGTTGCTGAGGCAGCAAAGCTGCCCGGAGGCGTCCGAAATCAGACTCAGACGCCTGCGCAGCGTTCCTGAGTCAGGTGCATTTCACCGGATAGTAACCAATCTAGCCCTAGACTACTGCTAAACTCACAACATGATATGATTCTCCAGCATTGAGAAGCTTTTTAATCGGTTTCTCACATTGCACAACCTTCATAGGTTGCAATCTGCTTTTAGCACAAAGCCACCCAGACTTCATACATAAGTACTCCTTCCGTCTTTAAATTGTTGTCGTCATTGATTTTTTAGTTAACTTTGACCGTTCGTCTTATTTAAAAAAATTTAAGTAATATTATATATGTTGTCATAATTTATTTTATTATCAAAAGAAATGAAAGCATAACTTAATTTTTTACATATTTAAAATAATATTTTAAATAAAACGAATGATTAAAATTGACTAAAAAATTAACGGCGACAACAATTTAAGAACGGAGGGAGTACTTATATTAGATATTACATTCAAACAACAATATCAAATAGTAGTAGTTCAATTTCACCACAGGTTGCTGCTAAACCCACAGCAAGAAAAAAACATGTGTCGCAACATGTTCAACACACATGAAAGGGAACCCATGTCAAAGGAAAGTAAATCAATCGGCAGAACCAGGAGTACTGTAGCTAGTGATTAATACAGGCAGCACGAAACGCGTGCTTACAGTCGACATAGCACGCGAGATACTGGTCAAGGTTGCAGGGATGAGCAGCAGGGACTAGACCCCTATCCACATCGCGAGCGAACTCGTGCGGCGGTCCGGTCCTCCGCCTGTTCTTCACCTTGTTGATATGGTAGACGCCGAACCGCTGTCTGCATTGGAGAAGGCAGCCGAGGTATATATTGTCCGCAGCAATGGAGGGGAACGTCTCCGTAGAGATGAGCAGGCAGTGCGTCAAGCCGATGAATGCCGAAGAGCGGCCGCCGAGGCTCCGCACCGGGAGCAACCGCCTTCCGGTGAGGTCCACCTCCAACAACTCCAAGGAGCCGGTGACGCCGCCCACCGTGAACTGATCCTTCTTCCGGTCGTTGTAACCTTGCAAGCCAGCTAAGCGGCTCATGTTTCTCCAGTACCGCACCATCATCATCCTGCATCCTCCCCCGCCGCTGTCGCGGAAGATCAGGTAGGAGACAATGTTGTTGACGGTGCCTGGCTCGGCGAGGCAGCGCTGGTTCACCACCTCCTGTAGGCGAGGGAACGGCCGCAGGTTGATCAGGTAGACGGACCCTCCCGGCGAGCTGACGTAGCAGCGGCCTCCCATCGACAGCAGCGAGTGGAACAGGACCCTGTCGAGCCTACTGAACGGCGGGTACGCCGCGTCGCCCTCGTCGACCCGGGTCCAGTGCGCGGCGCCGGGCTTGGCGACGACGATGTTGCAGATGCCGCCCCGCAGGCAGAGCACGAGCGTGGGAGGGGCGGTGGAGTCGTCGAACGCGGCGCCGTTGATGGTGCGGAAGATGACCCCCCGCGAGCACTCGGAGACGAATTCCGGCGGCCGCGAAAGGGAGCCGACGGCGGCGGTGATGGGAGGGAACTCGGTGACGACGTTGGTGAGCGGGTCGACGAGGCGGATCACCGCCGTGTACCTGTCGTAGAGGACGAGGAGGCCGTCGGCGGCGCAGAGGTGGCAGTGGGTGGAGAGCGGCGGGAGGTCGACGCCGAGGGACGCCGCCGTGGAGAGGTTGAGGAGGTTGCGGCGGATGCGGTCGCTGCCGTACGTCGGAGGCGATGGTGAGCGCCGCCCAGTTGCGGGGACGGAAGCGGCTGTCCAGAGGGGTTGCGCGCGGGTCGGCGGTGAGGTCGCGCCATGGCCTGCACACGGCGCGGAAGCGGAGGTACTCGGCCACGTCGGCGGCGAGAAGGCGGCCGGAGATGTCGTCGACGAGCTCGGGGAGGAGGTCGTTGGCCCAGTCCCTCCATTCTTCTTCCTGTATCGTCGCGATCGGGAATTCACCTGGCGGCGCGCCGAGATCGCGGGTCGTCCTCGATCTCTGGAGCAGGCGCCGCCGCTGCCGCGCGCGTGTCATCATCGTTTCAGATCCGTGGGAATTTGATGATCCCCCCGTGGAAATGGGTATGATGGGGGTGCTGCTATATGACATTATGAATGCGGCGGGCGGCTGAAACAAGAATGTGAGGCGGCGGGGTAGGTTACTAGACAGATCGCGACTTGCGAGTGGCTGCTGGAGTGCTGGGTTTTCGTATAGATTGGCCTATTAACGGCCCGCGAAGCGCAATTTATAATTGTTAATGGGCCGGTAATGATACCAACGTCTACGATTATTATCTCGCGTTTCTTGCATCATCAATAAATAAAAATTAATTGATTGGTTAATAATTAATCTGGAAATTTAATTATAAAACTAATCGTAGTGCGCATTTTACCAGAAATTGGGGATGTAGCTCAACTGGTAGAGCACTATTCAAATGCTTGATAGAGGGTTGGGGTTCGACTCCTCACATCTCCAAACATTTTTGTGAGAAATTATGTTAGCTATTGATTTCGCAGAACCATATGTTTTGTTATCCTCATCAAATCTCACAAACATCCGGAGTGTTTTTAGGGGGTGTGTGGGATATTGTTAGCATTAGATATTTTTTTTTTTTAGAAAACTACGGTCGCGTGAAATCCCCACCTGAATTTTCTCATTGAACGAGACTAACAGTTTTTTACAAGCTCAGCTCAGTGAGCGAATGGGAAGAAAGCAGCGAGCTACTTATACTATCTTATTATATTGACTACGCTAGCGCACCAGTCATCCAAAATGTGATTGTTTGCTGATCGTTTAGCATGAATAACCCACAACCTTGTATGCTCTCGCAGCGATTCTGCAGTAGCAAGCATCGACATCATGATATCATTGAAGATCTTTCGGTTCCGCCCCTTCCAGAGTTACCCAAAGCAAAGGCATTTCTGAGAGCAGGACACCAGGGTGAGAGTGCAGAGACGGTGGCGGCACACACGTCGTCACCAGCATATTAGATATTAGAGTACAATGCAACTTATTTAAGAGGAACCGAAAAGCTCAAGAATAAAATATGTTGACGGACCTTATGATACTTATCGTTTCTAATGACGCCCTACAAATAGAGCACACAACCCAGTCCCTAGGTCCCTAGCTACCGGCCCGCCGCCTGGTAAACATATCTTGACCGACGCCCGCATACGGGTCGCCTAGTAAACATCTTGACACAACCCTCTATCATTTTTTTTGCATAAATAAAATTTATTTGTAATTAATACCGCTAGTATCACATTTATATTGGATAATAATATGATTAAAAAACTAACATTATTAAAGTAATTGGAGTGCGTAAAATAACAGAAATTGGGGATGTAGCTCAATTGGTAGAGCACTATTCAATGCTTGATAGAGGGTTAGGGTTCGACTCCTCACATCTCCAAAAATGTTTTGTATCGTTATTTTGGCCCTTCAATTTAATAATCTTGTGAGACATTACTTAGATTTTGCAGAACCCTATATTCAGTTTTCCTCAACTCATAGCAACCAAAATTGTGAGACATTACTTTACTTAGATTTTGCAGAAGCGTATATTCAGTTTTCCTCAGCTCACAGCGACCAAAAGCACTTAGTAATTTTTAGCATCTGACATAATTAATAGAAGTTGGGGATGTGTAGCTCAATTGTCGAGCGCTAGTCAGATCAATTTTCTCGACGAATAACACCTTACTGATAGTGATGGGTCGTGGTGGAGGGGGTTGACCTGATCTCAGGCAGCCGGACTCCGGAGAAGCTGGCATTCTAGCCTTCTGCCATCAACAAACAAAAAGAACAATCATCACCCTACAAATGGAGCGAATACCCGTCAGTGTGCCAGCATTCCCCTCTCGCTAGTCGATCGACTGACAACGAACGTGTGGTCCAGTACTGGATCATACAGAATCCTTTTCATTCCATCGCGTCTAATATCTGGATATCAGCAAGCACTAGTAGACTGCTTAGACCAGCAGTAGAGAAAGACTAGCAGCTCCGATCCAGTAGCGTATATATTGATCACTTTTCTCGATTTTTTTACTGATCGCGCGCGTTCGTAAACGTAAAGTAGCCAGCCATGGCTGAGCTGACTAATAGCCTTTTTCCCGAAACACTCGAGTGTCAGACGATTTGCATCTTGGCCTCCGTTTCATTCGAAGCCCCAGCAACAAACCAGGTGTCGGCGTGTGGTGTATATAAGAGGAGATTATATTTTCAGCCTGTCTGAATGTTCCAGTCAGACGATGGAGATCCCAGCACGCACTAGGCTAGCTATCTGAATACCATGCAGAATTAAGGCCAGGCGCTTTAAAAAAAGTGGCGAATCCCTTGGTGGCTTCGGTTGAAGGTTGATGGATCATGCATGGACGATCTACTAGCACGCTCGTTTGCTTCTCTTCCGCCAGGCCCTTTTAAAAATGCGACATGCACATGCTGCACGCGCACAACGTGGAAATAGGTTTGATACCCTTTGTTTTATTATCTCCTGTTGAGAACTTTTGGGCCTTGCTTTGCAGAACGAGAGGATAAGGCATGAGGCAAACATTGGGAGTGGAAACTGGAAGATCTGAACACCTGATCTCTGATGGGTAAAGATCGGGGTGGGCGGCTGTGGCGGCTTATATATATAGGTACCTGCATGAGCAGCGCATGCAGGTCGTATATATGGACTAGCTGCAGGCAGGCAGGCAAACTATGCGTTATGCATAGTGCAGAATAATGCGGCGAACAGATTCGAAAAAAAAATAAATATATAATAATACCGCAAACAGATTCGCAAAAAAGATATGATAATAATGCGCAAACAGAACAAATAAATGGCAAGATAGTTTCTCTTTTGTTTTTCTTTTATGTGGCTAGGGATAGACACATAAGCTATTAGCGGGCGTATGAACAATATATCAAGATAAAAGTTGTTTTAGAGCAAATAATTAAGTGGGTTTGTCTCGAAAAACTGCATATCCTTCAGCCACTTTTTCCAACCACATGATCTGCATCTAACGGCCTAGGAGTCATCAACCTCCTGCCACTCTCATATGCTTCGTCTCCACCAAAGCTCGCCCCCGCCGCCTACCCCTACCACTGCCGGTTGGCCGTCCGCGGCTCCGGTGGTGCCAACGCCACCTTGCCGCACCGTCAAACCACGACCTATTACCGGGTCACGATCACTTCCCCCAAACTTCATTCCATGTTCGGAGAGGATTAACTTCACCGGAACCCTAGTGTCACCACCCTAACAACCCGAACACCCTAATTCGCCGGTCGGCGACGCAGAGATGCTCTCGCCACCGCGTTGCACCGCCCGCACCTCACCCGTGCTCCGCCACCACCCCCTTCCTCCATCTCCGATCGTCGACCTCCATGCAGGGCCGGCTCTTGGGCCATGCACCCGAGGCGATGGCCAGGGGCCCATAGCCGAGCGGGGCCTATCATGAAATATGTTCCCTATACTACACAGGCCTGTACGTATCTATGTTCCCTACACTACATTGGTAAGGGTACAATGGTTGAGGGCACTCGAGGGCCCTTGGAATCATAGAGCCGGTCCTGTCTTCATGGTTGCCCACACCAAAAATCTGACTGGAACAAAAGCAGATTTCCAGTTAACTGAACTGTAGCAAATCTGATAATTAATTGTTTTCGGATCCAGGAAGGTGAATGAAAAGGGGCAAGCTAGGGCGCTCGTTGCGCGCGTGTGACTTCAAAATTAGGAACCGAACGTCGAGAGTAGTTGTGTGCACGCTACTAGCTGCTCAGATTTTTGTACGTACTAGGCTACTAGCTGTCTCTAAAAAGAAGCGGTGTACGTGTATGCGTACTCCAGCGGAAGGAAAAAACAAGCGACAAAAGAAAGGGGAAAAAAAGGTCGTAAGTCTGCGCGGATCGGATCAGTAGCCCGCGTGGTTGTTGTGTGGAGCGAGCGAGCTTTTTTCTTTTCTTTTCTTTTTCATGCGTGTGCAGTGCAGTCTCTGCAGCGTGCTCCGCTCGTCTCACCAGGTCGATCACGGCGGCATCTGCTGGCTCCAGCCTACACGTGACGTGACTGCACCTCGGTTGCATGGCATGGCGTCCAAGGCCCGAAGGAAAGGACGACATATATGGCCTTCCACAATTGGGACTGTTGTGTTTTTTTTTTTCTTCTAAATTTTAATGTTATCATATCAATTCTTGAAACACTAAATAAAGTGATTAACTATAAAATTAATTATACGGTTGATGTTAATTTGTAAGATGATTCTATTAAACTTACTACCGTGACTGCATCTCAGCAGAACACGATCGACGTGGACGACATTGAACATGCGGACTGGTCGATTCCGGACGGAGAGCATGCGGTGAATCACAGTCATTGACGGTGCTCTGATATAGCACATTGAACAACTGCTAAACATTCGCCCAACAATATTATCCAGGCAGTGTTTAATTTGGGCGCTGCTTTGGATAGTATTGATGGAGAGTTTGGAAACGGCGGTGAACGTGAATTTTTTTGGTGGTAGTAGCTAGCGCCACACTACCATTAGCGGACAGGATGACACGACAACCGGTAAGCAATGTGTGCTAAAACAATGTCTTGGGATTTGGAGGAAGCATCAGTACGAATGTATGTGCCCAAGAAAAAATTGAACGGGCAGCTGGGGGCCCCGACACGATCCGTCGAGGTGTTAGGTGACATATATAGTACGTGCATTGCTGCGTGAGATCGAAGCGCAAGGACGTGGCGTGACGACGTCGTCCTGATCGTCCCGTGCATCCAGATCACACCAAGCCGGGCGGACACGGTCAAAGCAGCCGGCCAGAGAGCCCAAGAGAGCATGCATGCACGGCGTGTCAGGGCATACGCATTGATGTCGCTCCCTCCCATCGCATTGAACAACTGCTAAACATTCTCAGGCTCAAGTAATAAGCAGTGCCAAATTAATTAACAATAATGCGATGCTCTCCGAGCTTGGAGGATGGATGGAAGCAGCGGAGCGCCACGTTCCAGCTGGTGAGCGAAACATGGACGAAGCGATAACCGGCGTGCCGGGAAACCGAGAGTAACCGATATGGAATCCTGGCCCGGCCACCCCCCCAGCGCGCGCTCATCGTCATAGCTTCATGGGTAGGCGCGCTTGGTCCCGTCCAATGTTTGCCCCTGATCACGAGCTCGGCCGCCACAGTTCTCCAAGCTTCATGCTACGATCGAGCTAGTGTTGCATGCAGCTACATGGCCCAATTAAGTAAAACACACACACACACACACACACACACACACACACACATGACGTACGATTGCAAAGTTCAACCTGCCATGCTATGAACTACAAACAATATTGCGGTGGCATCCAGTGGTCTTGGTCTACTCTTGAGAAATGGTAGCGAAAGGGGCTTCACCCTAGTGGTTGAGGCTCCGAGTAGCATCTCCTCAGGTCTCGAGTTCGATTCCCGTTGGAAGCGAATTTCGGTATTTGAGGTTAAAAAAATCTCTCCGTCCTCCCAGCGCCAAAGCATACAGTAAAGACTCGCGCCACAGCTCACAAGTCAGCTGAGTCCCGGTGTATAACCTGAGAGTGGGGTTCGGGTGTTTTCTCGACCTACGTGAGAAGGTCTTCTTCTTAACAAAATGTCCGGGGTCCGTCATACCCCCGCAGGTCGAGTTTTTTTTTTTTGAGAAATGGTAGATAATTTTAGTATTAAGATTCAAAAGAATTTATTCTGATACAATGACAAATATATATGGTTGTCAATGAACATTAGCACTTACGGGTGTCGCGGGACAACCACACGTATCCTAGTTATGGATTGGACGTCAGAACACGACCACACGTGCCATGAACTGTCGTTCTCGTAGAACAACCGCATCGGTCCTATGAAGAGGATGCCACAATTTCACACACGTGCTATGAGTTGTAAACGCAATGGGATGATCGTGCGTGTACTAAGTTCATTTAATAGATTGTTAAGAAAAGAAGATATACGTGTGGCATGTAACGCTCTGTATTGTCCCGATGACAGATGTGGCATTAACTATGTATGTTGTCGCGCTAGCCGCTAGCGTCTCTACAATGTCATTAATGTCCCGTTACAATGTGTGTCGTTATAGTATGGTTACAAGGGTCGTCTTTGTTCTCTTAAGATGTAGTCATGAGGACATCCGTTATGGCAAAGCTGAAGAATCATCGATCAACTTAGTTTAGTTTGATCTAGGTTTTATCAGTATTGTTTGACAAATATAGGATAAATAGTATTGTTCGACAAATATAGGATAAATATGGGTGTTGCTGAACATTAACACTTATGTGTATGTCACGGGACAACCACATGTATCCTAAATTATGAATGTGAGAAAGCACAACCACACGTATATCATGAACTGTCATTTTGACAGAACAACCGCACCGGTCCTTGAATGAGGATGTCACAAATCCGCACGTGCTATGAGTTGTAAATGCAACAGGATGATCGTGCACATACTAAATTATATTTAATAGATCGTTAAGCAAATAAAGACGATATACGTAGTGTTGTGTAATGTCCTGATGACAGATGTGGTATTAACTAAGTTGTTGCACTAGTGTCTCTACAATGTCATTAGTATTCCGTTACAATGTGCGTTACAGTATGGTTACAAGGGTCTGATATAGTAGCGATGATCCATTCTTTGCAGTTGTATTAGTTGGAAGAACTTCAACTCCATTGTAAATATCTCGACTACGTGGATATGATAGCAACCAACTGATCATCGTGCACATGGCATGCCTATTCTGTCGCAACATTTTCGTAGGTCGATAGCTGGGACTTCCGTGTAAACAAGAATTACAACGTTTCCACGATCCAAGTAATAACGTACATCCGAATTGCTGGAGGGACGTTTTCGTAGCGTCACGGTAATAACACCCAGCAGCGGAGCGCTCAGTATGGCGAGGTAGGGCACTCGCCATACCTCAATTGTTTATTAGAACCCCACTCTGTAGTTCCCTACCCCTGGCTGTGCCCCCATCACAGACCTTGGCTTGGGCACGAACCAGAGAAAGGGCTGGAGGAGGAAGAAGGGTCAACAAACAGTTATTCTGATTTTTTTGTGAGCCTGGGTCAGTTTCTGTCGCTTTAGTTGCTTGTTGTTGCCATAAAAGAGATGATGTGTGACCTACGTGAGATCTTAGCAAGTTATCATGACCAAAGGGACTGATGCGAGGACGATTTCGCCACACCTCGAATTTTGTTCGTCCTCCGCCACTGACGGCACCGTTGGCACTCCTACCACAATAGCTCCATGGATTGTGCCATTTGTTTCGCACGTTGTGGTACGAGTGAGTCCCCGTTACTTTCGGCCGGTATTGCGACAGGAAGTGCATTACACATTACTTTTGGATAGTTCGACCGAGTACAAAAGTAGCGGTTTCTTTTGGAACGATGCGTGAATAACGGTAACTCCACGGTTACATAGACCAAACCCAACCGTCGGATCAGGATTGTCCTCCATCCATCGGCCCTCATCTATCGCCATCTCCACCTCCGGCCGGTGATCATTGCCGCTCTCATGGCGGATCACGGTCAACAGCTCTCTATGTAATCATTGTTTGCTAGAAAACTTGCAGGCACCTGGTACACCCAGCCAGTTCACCGCGGGCTTTCCATTCTTAGGCAGCACTTTAACGCAGTACACATTCCTGCCAAAATGTGTTACTGCCGTTTAGCCACCCTGGCAAATACCATGACTGCCCTCGTGCTCGAGAGAGACCACACCGCCACGGATAAGGCCGCCGAATCAAGGGGTAGAATCGTAAACACCCCGCTCTGCCGTTTCCAATAGTGGGCTATTTAACGGCGCTGCGGGGCCAGCGAGCCAGGCACACACCACCCAGCACCAGCAGCAGCATCACCAGCCATAGCCAGCTCTCGAGCTCCGAGCAGTGAGGGAAGAGTAGAGAGAGGATGAACGGAGGAGGAGGAGACGCTGGTGAGGGTGGGAGCAAGCAGGCTGCTGGCGGCGGGGCAGTAGGGCCGGTGCGGGTGCCGACGTGGAGGGAGCGGGAGAACAACCGCCTCCGCGAGCGGCGCCGGCGAGCGATCGCGGCGAAGATCTTCACCGGGCTGCGCAAGTACGGCAACTACCAGCTGCCCAAGCACTGCGACAACAATGAGGTGCTCAAGGCCGTCTGCAACGAGGCTGGGTGGGCCGTCGAGCCTGACGGCACCACCTACCGCAGGGTACGTCGTACGCACACCCCATCCATACATTCCCCTGTTCTTCATCTTCTTCTTCTTCAGTTCTTCTACCATGCTCTGTTTGGTTTTTGTTAGACCCAGCACGGGGGCTCGTGTTGATAGATTTCGTTCTCGTCGTGTTCCGCCATGAGTTCCTTCCCTGTGTTGGCCGAGTTTTTTTTTTTCTTTCGGTAATAAATTGCTTGGGACAGTAGAGTGTATACAGTTGTGAGCGAGTCGGCCTTCCTTTTTTTCCATTTCTTTTTGTCTCAAACAAAAACCCAAAGTTTTCTCTTTTTTTTCCATAAATAAAACAAAACAAAATCCTCGTTTCCTTCGTGTTTGTATCGACGCCTTTTTGGCTTTTGAGGGGCGTCGCCTTGAACTGCTATATGCGCGTGCTTCTTCTGTGCCCAGGCCCCCTCCTCCACGCTTTCGACGACGATGCGTGGGGCAAGGCAGGGTGTGCACTACGCAAGCATGAGCACCACGTAGGATACTGTTCTGGTGAAGATGACGCTACAGTTCTATGTCCCGTTGCTGTGCACCACAGTGCTCGTGTCTCGTGTGTTCTTATATTGAAAGCTTTTTGTTCGTACGTACTGTGTGTTCTTGATCTACCTGTGTACTTATCCATTTGTGCTATAGCGTCTCTCGTTTCTGTTTCGGTCCTATAGTCACTGTGTGAATGCATGGATCGTGCCAGGCCTAGTCTCTTCCGAGTTCCGACGTAGAAAAATTAAAAGATGTTGCCTTGCCTACTTCAGGTCCTCCTTTTTTTTGGTTGATCGATCTTGACCAACACGAACTGAACAGTGATATCTTTTAATTTTCTGATTTCATTATTAGATGTTCTATCTCTGTTTACGATGTGATGCATAGGCTAGTTCGATTCTTGAATGTTGGATTACGTAGGAGTAAGAGATTTATCTTCGTGCTTGTACATGAAGGCTCGGTCGATAACTGATAACTGAAATGCCTTTTCTTTTGTCTTTTTTTTTTGTTTTGTTTCGGAAACTGAAATGTGGCTTCCACGCTTCAGCAGAGATAAGGATTAGCTCACCAAATGGTCATTTTGTTTGTTTTGTCCTGCAATTGAGCATTGCTGCACGCTCTTTTTATTAGTGCTTAACAATTTGTCAGTCTTCAGCTTCCGTTGATCAACTTTTTTGGCTGTTTATCATTCTCTGATCCTATTGTGCGTGATTGGATAGTAGCGGCATGGTCATAGGCAGATAGATATGAGCATGACCGAGTATTACATCAAAGAAAGTCCTGATACCAGAAAACCCCCGCTTTGTGTTTACAAAATGACATTCTAGATTAGCATCAGTCGTTCAATTCAATCAGCTTTGAACTTTATTGATTACTGAAGTATGCCAGGTATCATGACCGTTGCACTTAGAACTGGAATTTCGATCGTTGGGTATTCAATTCTATCTTGTTTCTTACTGTGTAATTGTTACCTCTTTTGCATTACATCGTGTGTTGATTCTATCTTGAATATTTGTGTAACAGTTTATTAATCCGTTCTAGAGAGTGATGATTTTGTGAAGCTGTCTGATCATCTTCGTTTCAGGGAATCAAGGCACCTGGAGCTGGTCAGCACACCGGCATTTTCCGTTCCGGGACGGTGAGCCCCGTTCCGTCGTCGTACCAGCTGAGCTCCCGCGCGTCCTACAACCCGAGCCCGACCTCCTCCTCCTCCCACATCACGCTCGGCGGCGGCAGCAGCAGCCACAACTTCTTCTTCGGCGGCCCAAGCAGCGGCGTCGACGGCGCCAGCAGCTTCATCCCCTTCCCCTGGCTCAAGACCACGACGACCACCTCGGCGGCCGCCGGCGGCGCCGGGCCCTCCTCCGTTCCCACCACCTTCGGCGCGGCCTCCCACAGCGCGCCGGTGACCCCGCCCACCTCCGTCTCCCCGCCAAACTTCAACATGACGCGCTGGGCCGACAACAGGGTCCCCGTGGCCCACGCCCTGACGCCGTGGCCCGCCACTGGCGCCGCCGCGGCCCACCAGGCCCTACCGCCGTGGGCCGCTTCCGGCAGCCGCTTCGGCGCTGCCCAGCCGGTGGCCCACACAACCACGCCGACGGCGCCGCGCAGCCCGGCCAACAGCAGCCTGGCCCGGGCGGCCGACCAGCCCACCAACTGGCTGCCGGGGTCGTTGCAGTTGCAGCTGCAGCTGCAACCGCCGCCGTCGTCCTCGGCCAAGGGCAAGTCGCCGGCCTTCAGCTTCGGCACCGGCTGGGCGAGCTCCTCGAGGATGGGCGCCAGCGGCCGCCCGAGCTCCCAGGCCTTCTTCGGCTGCGGCGGCGCGGCGGCTCGTGACGCCGCCGAGAAGAAGAAGGCGAAGGTGGAGGCGGCGGAGCAGGAGGAGATGGATGATGGCTGCGAGCTGTCGCTGGGAGGCAGCGAGGCGATGGTGCGCGCGTGGGAGGGGGAGGTGGTCAAGGACTACAGCTCCGGCGAGACCGAGCTGGAGCTCACCCTCGGGAGCGCCAGGACCCGCGCCGACCCTCCTCGTCGCGCCTGACTCGATCAACTCACCCAGGCCATGCATGGCGGCTGCTGCTGACGCTGAAGAGCTTATATTTATTTATCATGGGCAGTAGCTGTCGTTGGAGTGGAATGACTGAGCTTTATATAGCTTATGAACCGTGGCAGGGGTGCCACTAACTTTAGCTTCTCATCTCGTCTTTTTACCTTTTTTATCTTCGAAAAAAAACCTTTTTTTTGTTTATTTCTCTTTCTTTTTTGCTTTTGAGAAATGAAAGGAGAATAGACATGGCAAGGGAAATGGAGAGTATTAATTGTAATCATGGGTTATCAGACAATTGGATTAATCTAATGAATAAACCAGTTTTATTAAACTTTTAAGTGCCTTTTCACTGCTGGACTGCTGATGCTGTATCTCTGTGGGTCTCTTTGCGCTTTCTCCATCTAATCATTGGACAGATTCCTCTGGTGACACAGGTTTTGCAGCGGCAGGCTTTTTCTGCAGGGAATTCTCCTCGCAGTCTTGAGTTTCCATGATTCGTGAAACTGGACTACCAGCAGTTTCAAGGGCACTGTGGCCGAGACGACATACCATCAGACGCTGACCGTGCGTTGGTGCATTTCCATGAAGTGGACTGGATTCTTCAACCTGTTTGACGAGGAATATACAAGCACATCTCGCCGTGACAGGGACAGAGATTCCTTCCACCTACAATGCGCCATGGGCGAGGCAGAGAGAATATTTTTTAGCCCTTTTTTCCTTCTAAAATTTTGCAAAAGACCCTTCTCAAACTACATTTCTATCCTATAGCCCTTTTGGTCACGTCGTAGCGCATGGCGTGACGGGACGGTATGGTCGTACCATGTCTAGGGCGTGACAAAGTGCTACGTAGACCAGGTGGTCCTCCTGAGTCCGTTCGGGGCCAACGTTGACCTCCGTTGGGTCACGCCTAACGTCACGGCGTGACTGTGTCATGCCCATCTATTTAACGTGACTTGGGGGGGGGGGGTCTTATCGGCCGCCTGACCCTTTCTTCTTTCTTCTCCTAGGTTAAAGTGAGAGAGATACCTCCAAGAATGAAGCCCGTCCAGTTTGGGGGTGTTCCCCTAAGAAACAAGGCCAGGGGAGAGGAGCGAACCGGCAGGCCAACGCGGTGGAGAGAGAGAACGTGGTCGGGCGCGATGAGGAAGAAGGAGAGGAGAAGAAAGAAGAAAGGGTCGGGCGGCCGATAAGGCCCCCCTGGTTCGTACCAAATAGATGGGTCCGAACTCAGTCACGCCACGACATTAGGCGTGACCCAGCGGAGGTCAACATCGACCCTGAGCGGACCTAGGAGGGGCCCTGGTCTGCATGGCATCTGGTCACGCCCTATGCATGAAGCGACCATACTGTCTAGTCACGCCTTCAGCTATAACGTGACCAAAAGGACCATACGATAGAAATTTAGTTCGGAAGGGGAGGGAGGGGGCTTTTGCAAAATTTTAGAAGGGCTAAAAAAAATATGGCAGAGATGCTGCCCATGCACCAAGCCTAGCTAATCATCGTATTAGTTGTTACTCATAATCGCGTGCTCAATTTTCATTTGCTTCATGTCAGCATCAGACATCTGAAATTAACCTTGAATTTACTAGTATTATCTTGTGGATTAATATGTTCCAGACATCATCACGTGCTCAATTTCCGTTCGCTTCATGTCAGCATCAGACGGAAATTAACCTTGAATTTGCTATTATCGTGTGGATTAGATATCCAGACGTCATCTTTGAGGTTATATCTCTGGAGCGTAGTAGAAGGTTTTTGCTTCGTTATGATGCTGCGCGACAACGAAAAAATAATTGCACGTAGCATAAAACCACACATTACAACAGGATAGCAAACCCAGGGCAACAGCTTTTCACTGTCCTTGCATGGACCCATCTCAAAAACTTTTTTTTTTTTTTGAAACTCATCTAAAAAACTGAGGCTACATCAGAAAGACTGGGGAAGCTACTGAACCAGAACTTGATCAGAAACTGTTGTTTCGGACTCCGATAGTATATCAGAAACTGGGAGCATTTACTGAACCAAGCAGGCGCACCCACGTGAAATACACCAAAATTGCTCGTCTAGTGCATTATGAGTATCGTCAGGGTCATCCTTTAGGGTATCTGAAGCACACACTTTCTATACAAGTTCTGATGCTGTGCAACAAGGACGAAATAATTGTCCACAGCATAAAACAACACATTTCAACAGGATAGCAAACCCAGTACACCAGCTTTTCAGTGTCCTTGCATAGGCCCATCGCAAAACTACCACACTGCCTGTGAAATGTGAATCCTTCTCAGGGTGAGGAACACCTTGGTTCGCCTGGAGCTGGTGCACAACTTCAAAAGTAGTAGAACATGTAAGGGGTGGAGGACATTCACATGTACACTGCAAAAAAAAGCTGCGAACAACCGAACTATCAGTCTGAGGTCACCCAGACTCAGAGCAAGAGCGATGATGATCCATCAACACAACTGAGAATCAGGCATGTGGATGAAGATGTAAAGGGGGCATGGAGAACGATTATCTTCTTTTATATCTTGAACCAATTGTCAACCCAATGTACAAGTAGTATTTACAGAGTGGTTTGTGGTACCCACTTATAAAGGACCTTTGACATATCGAAGAATGGTGTACTGTACAGTTGCTTGAATGCTACCACGAATACGAGAAGAGCACAAATCCGTAATGAAGAATGTATTTACAATGAGACAACGGTTACCAGAGATCTAAACGAAGAGAGGGTCACTTTCCAATCTTGTCAAACAATTCTGACAGAGCTTTGTACAGAGGGGAGGCTGCAGGTGGTCTCGCCATTGATCCTAAAAGGATATCAGATCCCTTGACGGGACCACCGTAAAATCGAGCATTCTCATTGTCCCGAGTCGATACGATGCTCCCATTGAACGCACAACCCACAAAAGCACCTGATAAGGAAGACAGAACATATACAATTAGTTGCAACAGGAAAAGATCACAAACAGATCTAATTTGTCAAACTGAGCCCACAAGTACTAGCAGTGAATTCAGCTTGAATATTGCATCAGTTACACTTCAAGTAGCATTAGTCACTCTATCAGCACATTCCTACCATTGCATCTGCAACATCACAACTATATGATACATTTTTTGTACTATCTTCAAAAAATGTGGTTTACATGCTGCTGTTTCATTTTTGTTACAAAAGTTCAGAAATGCAATTCAAACACTTAATTCTTATTGTTGCATAACATCTTGCGAAAGTCAGGTCAGAACAAGTTTGTGAAATAATCTAATTTCAGTTGTTCGGTTGATTTGTCCACACAATAAAGTATTACGGTACCTCAACTTGTCTTGGTTGTTGTGTGACAGAAAATTGCATTTTGACTCCAAGATTACTGGAAAAGGCCTTAAGCACTGCTAACATATATTACCTTTGCAAGACATGTTCAACATTATTCCATAACTTGCGCAAATCTCCGTTGGTAAGTTTTAAGAAAGGTTCTAAAATAAAGCTAAGCATTGTCGCTTATAGTGAACACATATTAATACCATAGTTTTGGTAAAGTAACACAGGCAGCAATGTATTTTGTATGCACCATATTAGTTCATATGTCAGTAAATTTAGCCGCACCTTTGCTACAGCTGTATGTGTAACATGCAGCATAACCACCATCACCAGCACGAAAATCAGCTTCAGCTACTCGTCCAAGATGTCCAGCAGAAGCACTAACACCAGCACCAACAGATAGATGTGCCTTCCCACTGAATGTTTTAATGGCGTCTGTGTTCCTCAGAACAATAATGAAGTCAGCTATCTCACCTCCAGCCTATTGGGACAAACAGATTTTTGGATTGTTAGAAGGCGTTAAAAGATAAAAGAACACCTCTCCAGTGTAATGAAAACTAGAATATCAGATGTCACCTGAGCTCCATATCCAATACCACAGGTAGAGATTGCGGAAGGAGGTGACCAGGAACCATCAGCCCTTCGAGCAATGACCAGCCCTGTACCAACTTTGTACGTAACCATCATCCCCACCTTTGCTACAGTAACTATAGCCAGGCCTTTAGCTTGTTTAAGAATGGCATCAGGGATAGCCTTCTCTGGCTTCAGTCTTCCAACCTGCACAAAAAAAAAAAAAACCATGAGCACCAAATAGATTTCATTTGAAATATATCTACGAAACTGGAAACCATGAGCACCGGATGAGTAAACTGAATGCCTCGGTAATATTTAGTGGAACTTTAATGGTCTAATATCAGTAAAACACAGAAAAAAACTTATTTTTGACCAAAAACAAAGTAGAAGGCAGCGGCAAATTACGTAGTAATAATGAAGTACAGATGAAAGAAATCTTAATGTAGAACAAATTGCTAATACCTAATTGTTTTGCGTACATAAAAAATCATATAGGTGCATTTCATCAGTTAGCTTAATCACATATTCTGGTCACTATAGTGGAGAGCAAAAAAAAACACCAAAACATTCCATGTCACTTTTTATCAACAATCAATGGACTGAAACAATCATTTTTGAAGTTACTAATTATCAATCTTCGCATAACCCAATGAACTTACATGGGGCCTACAATCCTATAAGCTTTCTCAATCTGATCAATTTATCAACAACAGACGCACATTATACTGAGCAGGCAAGAATAATCAAATAACATTATTGTAACATGATAGAAGGTATTAATAGTTAGTGTCAAACCATCGGTCAAGATGCATATTTAAAAGACAACGAAAAAAAAATATGGTTTCTTAGGCAGACAAGATTACAAAAGCAAGGTATTGCAGCACAACATATCAACAGTTCAGAAATATTCAACAATTCTAAACATACGTAAAAGGAATGCATACCTTACAGTAAGTACGTAAAGAATTTGCCGCCTTGTATATCTCATATTCCATTGTGTGAGCCCATGGAAAGTTCAGCCAGGACCTCAAGGTACTCAGATCTGTCACATCCTGGGTTGGAAGTTGTGAGGCGCGACTGACCTCATTCATCAAATAAGGCTGGATGCTCTCAAGACGTACCCCGCAAACATCGCAAACCCGTTGAGGCTCTGAAGTCATAAATTTCGGAGGCATCAAGCTTCTACCCTTTGAACAACCACTGCAAAATACTCCACCACAGAAACGACAATGATGGCGAGAGCACATTATTGGATGAAAACGCACACCACAGAGCATGCAAGAATTAGCAGCGCTGTCAGGTAACCACTTTGTTGGCTCTGTTTCAAGAAGCTCAGTCGCAATACCAGAATTGGTGTCTGCAAGTGTTTGTGCCATATCCTTCCAGGCTTCTTGGAGAAAGAAGGTGGACACCACTGACATCCCACAGTTCCCAAGGTCAAATGACGCGGCAGATATCATCTTATCTTTCGCTGCAACAACCATCTCCGCAAACACATCCCACATTGTCATCTCTTTATTATCTTCATCCAGATCCCAGCTGAACTCTTCTTCGGGGAAGTACCCGGCATTGCGATTGTGACCAAACCCCCTGTGCCACTCCTCACGATCCTTCTCCGTCATCGGCGGGACAGAAACAGGCACCCATATGCCGGTATGTTCATGAATTGGGTCACCATAAACGGAGTGCTTTCCTGGTTCCTTTTCCAAGAGATTTTTGGTCGCATCTTCGGAGCTACACCCATTAGCATTGGCAGTGTAACAATTATCAGGGTGGCTGGACACACTATTCTCAGCAGGACGCTCATCTACCTCTTGATCAAATATGTTGAGTCCCTATATCAGGAAAGACAATTGAAGTTATAACAGAAGCTTAATCTGGAAAATTTAACAGTTGATAGTAGACACATAGACTTCCACCCAGAAATAGTAACAATTAGCCAATCCATCTCAGAAAGTCCGTACCACTAATCAACAATTTTCAAATAGTAAGAACGTAATTTCTGATTTTTTAGGTAGCACAGGCCACGCAGTCCGTTTTATTGTTGGAAACCTTTTCGCTCATCTCTTAACCCTAATCACCAATTCAAGCATCCTAAGTTCGCGCCAAGCGCAGCACATCAACGTGCAGGAATTTTCCCAGCCGTATCACTCAAACAATCTACAAACTCCTCCTCAATAAGACCAACTCAACCAAAAGAAGCGTGCACGCAATTAAACTTTACAGAGACGAAAGCGGAAGAGGGAAGGGGGTAGCGCCTCACCGCCAAGCCTTCCACGCCGTCGCCGTCGTCGTCCCACCTCGCCGGCGAGTCGCGCGCGCCGGCCTCACCGAAGCTGCCACTGCCGGGGACGGGCAGGTGGTCGATCGATGGGTAGGGCCGCTCGGCTCCCGCCATGGGGGGCCCGAATCGAGTGGAATCGCCCGTGATCGGGCGGCGCAATCCCGGAATCCTCTCTCGTTCCGGTGAAGGAGGCGGCCTTTTACGTTGTCGAGGTCACCGCAGATTGAGGCGGAGGCGGAGAGAGCGAGCCGAGAGGGGGACTCGTCGGAGGAAGCAATCGAGCTGAGCTACCCAGCTGGGTTTCCGGAGATTAGTTCGATAATTTGGATCTAATCATGGATTCTTTTGCGTCAATGAGAAGGTGGCCCAATAAAGGACTGGTAAGGTTGTTTGGGCTGGGTATTTGCTCTTGGGTACTTATTGGACTGGGCCTGTTGAAGTGCAATGGTGGGCTACAAACTAGAGGTCCTCACTTGTTTTAAATTCCTCACTCTTTTTTTTCAGGTAATTGTGTTCTTACTCCATTCTCAATTGTAATTGTGATTTTACCTCCCCTTTTCTAACTTTGTGAATTCGCCCTTATTTTTTTCAAAGTTAAACCTTCATTTGACTCTATTAGAAGTAAAATCAAAATAAAAATATTATGATTTTACCTTCTAATAGGGGCAAAATCACACTTCACCTTGAAAAAGTGAGGGCAAAATCACAAAGTTGAAAAAGTGAGGATAAAATCATAATTAGAATTGAGAGTGAGGGTAAAAACACAATTGTCCCATTTTTATATAATTCTCACTCTTATTTTTGAGTGGATGTTTTCTCTTCTACTAGACACAAGTTGCTCAGGTCAAATTCCAGAACATATTTGACTCTCTGGACAGATACGAATGTCTATGCTTGTCACTCTCAAAACAAATGTCTATCAGTCTATGTTTGTCACACAAGTGACCAAAACTGACCAAATTTGAGCTGACATATTATTGCTCTATATGGAGTACTCTTAATTATGTGGCGCGGTAAATCAGGGAGAATTGGTCGGGTCAGTTGCTTAACCAGCAAATAAAATCGAGAGGGTACGATTAACAAATGCACCATGAGGTGCGCTGCACTCTTGCTGGCTGTGGTTCTCACCATCAAACTGGTCCAGTAAATTAAAAGACCAATGTACACACGATCGGTCTAGAAAAAAGAACAATGTATAGCGCGAGCATTGAGAATCCTGCGAACTTTTTGGCAGTCAGCAGTACGAAGTCTCAATCCGTTTCTCCCAGATAGGTCAGAGTCCAATGCCCACACATAACGTAACAGATAAATATCCCACCGGTGCAGGTAATCAGCCACGCCATTAGAGGCATCTCACGTTGACGTGACACAGTGACAGCGCCCGTTAGATGCACTGCCGACACGCGCAACTTCCATACACGCAATGGACTCCGGTACCGTGCCGATGATCCAAGCCAAAATTCGCTTACGCGAGCGCCGGATGCCACTAGCCAGCCAGTGGCGGACCCACGGGGTGGGCTGCGTGGGCCGCGGCATACCCTAAATTTTGACAGCCCAGCCCATGGGACTAGCACGATGCCGCCGTTGGCAGTTGCCATGCACTGAATGATCGGCCCTTCCTCTTCGGTTCTTCGTCCAGCTCTGCAACACAGGAGCCGCAAATTTGTGCAGCAGGCTAGTACAAACTCGAAAGGTATTGGAAATTGCAATTTCTGAATCCTAGTGTAATTGGGCTGTCCGATTTATGGACTGTTTATTTAATTAGGAAATTAGTGATTTAATGTGTCGCATTGCTGATTGGAGATTCATTTGAAAATGTGGCTGCAGAATTATTGGACTATGAAGAGGGATATGGGGACATTGCTCCGCGACAAGAAGATTTGAATTGTATGTCTATAAGTTTCTTTTATCTGTATTTTGAATTTTATTGGACTATTTATAATATAATTTATTCACAAACTGAATCTTAATTACCAAATTCATTAGTAAATTTATATTTTTATTACCGTATTACATGTTGATTTACCAAATTGTACATGGAAATTTTGTGGTGGCATCCTCTTCGGCAAAAAGCTAGGTCCGCCACTGTAGCCAGCGTGCCGCCCCCGTTGCACATGCGGTTCTCCGTCACGCTGGACGACGGCGCTGCGACCGGCCAAGGAACAACTTTCGTGTGTGAACGGAGAATGCATGGTCGATCGGTACACGTACGCCAACAAAATCATCTTAAGGTTTCCTTTGACCTCTGACACGATCACACTGTCGTCCGCACCGTGCTTCCGTACGTGTCCAGTAGAAGGCAAGTCCAACAGCATAGGGCGACGAAGAAAAAAGCCTGCAGAGAATGAAAGAGGACAAAAAAATCATGTCTACAAAAGAACCGGTCCAAAAATCATCAGAGTCGATGAGAAATAAACCTGGCGGCACCAATCTTATCTTATACTAGCAAAATATTCGTATGTTGCTACGGTTTTTTTAAAATATATATTTATTTATTTAACCAGGTTACCATATATTACTTCACACATATCATGTTTCTACCTGTTCTTTTTGTAAATACAAAGAGTAATGATATATGGTAAACTTATTAAAAATATATCACATCAGAAAAAAACATGAAAAAAACATTTTAGTCTGTGAGGTCTCACTTTGTTGTTATGTCAAGAAAATAATTACATCAACAGAAATAAAATGCTTTCTTAATTTTCAGAACAAACAGACACATAATTATTAATAATAACTTGAAACTTATTTTCAAACAAAACGTTGCAAAGAGCAGTACAACTGTCATGGATTGTGCTTGGCTTAATAATGATCCAGTAATAGTATCAAATTACACATATGCATATTCTCTTGAAAGCACTCTACAGCAAACGACACAACTTACTATTGGCATCCATGAATCAGTCTTCGATAACCCGCTCTAAAGCAGTTTTTTCTTGGTGATCCTATAGTATTTACTGCATAGAAGGAAACCTAGTTTCAACTATGTAGGGCAACAAGTTGAAAAATGGAAACATTAGTTCCAAAAAACAAGATGTAATTAGAATAAGATACTTACCCTGTTGCAATAGCTATTGTAATTGGAGATAGCGTGAGGGCTCAACTGTAATACTCTGGGAGGAACATGGTTCATTATTTAGTACCAATGAGACTCATCAAAGCTTCATCTTTTGCATGCTGCAGCATCAAAGAACCAGTATATGCATAAAGACGTTTGGCTTCGCAGACAGCCGCACAGATGGGCACATGGTTCCGTGCACAGACCAGACCACCACCAGGTTGCGCAGGAGCCGGCCATGGCTCCCAGTTCGTGGAGTCCGGCGCCGCCACGCCGGGGGCCAAGAAAGTCACAAAAAATTATAAAAAAAAATAAATGAGCATCTAAGAGATCGACACACATTCATTTTTGATGGGTTAAAGTCGATGGAACAACAGGAAATTCGCCGGCATAAAGGCTAGCTTTTTTTTTCTAGCACTGGACTGCGAGTGTTAGACTGGTTTACAACGTTCGATTGCTTCGATCGTTCGACTGGACTATTCATTGGCTGAGAGCTTCGTTTGTCAGGACTACTTGAACACGCAGACACACAAGAACCGTGTTTTAATTGCACAAGAGGACAATTCATTCGATTTTGTGTTTGGATTCTAGAGGCGCCGGACAAACAGAAATCCATAAAAACCACAACCACGGTGACCATGAAAATAAAAGTGAAAAATCAAATTTGTTTTATTATCAAGAAATAGATAAGATATTTATTATTATTATTCAGATGACATGAATATTATAGTAATTGGATCGGAGAAGCAGTCCATATCGGTTTCGTTTTTTCTGTTCTACTCGGAAGCTGGACAGAAACTTGACTTTTCTTTTTTCATTGTCTCTTCCTTCCTTTACGTGATTGCTTGTTTCTTTTACCCGATTAATTTGTGCCAGAAAAGTTAGGGGCGAACGACGCCACCTGAATTATTAAAGGGGTATATTTTGGATCGGAGAAGCAGTCCATATCGGTTTCGTTTTTTCTGTTCTTCTCGGAAGCTAGACAGAAGCTTGACTTTTCTTTTTTCATTGTCTCTTCCTTCCTTTACGTGATTGCTTGTTTCTTTACCTGATTAATTTGTGGCAGAAAAGTTAGGGGCGAACAACGCCACCTGAATTATTAAAGGGGTATAGATATAGATTTATTTACTAATTGGAGGCTCTTTTGGAGCCCCCACATTAATTGTAGAAAACTACAAAAAATTATGAGAAAAAAACCAAAACATCCGACCATTGATTTAGGTGTTCGACAAATTGTGACCATGGATTAGCAATCAGCCAAATCTCCGTATAAAAGAGTCCTGCCCCCCCCCCCCCCCCCCCCAACCACCACACACACACAACTTCACGTGAGATACTTTAGACATGTAGCCTTTAATTCTAAGATCTACGGATAATATTCTTTCTTTTTACCTTTCCCGTAAGCACCCACCAAATAATAGTCCTCATCGCATAGGACTAATCCTTTCTTCCAGCAATCCACGATCTCTCCATCTTCCTCAAAAAACTTCCTGATCTATTATTCTTTCTTCCAACCGATTCTCATCAACACGATCTCCATCTTCCTCAAAACAATGCGAAATCTATTCTTTCTTCTCCTTGCCTACTTCTGTTATATCCGCAGATGCATGGATGAGCAACGGTGCAGTTCAAGGGCTGACCGGTGATTGCAACATGCAGCGCTGAGGGAGATGTGGCCACTGTTCATGCTCTAAGGTAGCATGTTGCCGTACGCCCTCCTGGTCCTGATTTGTTCCGTTGATCCTTTGTTGTTGTTGACGAGCAGGCAGAGGTAGAGAGCAAGATAATTAGAAGAAAGAATACAGACAGAGAGAATGAAGACAATCGACTTCTCATTTTCGCCCAAGATACACGCATTAAGATTTCTTGCCAATTCATCTATAAAGGTGATGCAAACGAATAAAAAAAAATTCCTGCACAACCCACAGACATCTACTCCCTTCAGAGACTTTTTTTCATTGTTGCTGGGAAAGCTAATAGCCGAAAGAGAATAATTGAGAGTATTTTCATTAAACGAGAAACAAGAAGACAAACAAATACTCTCAGCCAACTTGAACAAGTGATGCATTTGAAAAGAACTGAAGCACTGCAAAACTTTAGGGCGCATTTGAGTTCTTTTTGAAAGGTAAAGTAGCAATACTATGTGCTTATCTCGGTATGATGCCTTCTGAAAATATGATATATATAACCCAAAGTTACACAATGTATATCTACAGAAAAACAACAACCTCTGATCTGTCGCTGATCACATGCAGGTTGAAGAGAGAATAATTTAAAGGAAGGAAGAGAGGTGGAGGAAAGAAAGACATGTAAAGAGAAGAGAAGAGGAGTTTGTTTGAAGGAAGAGGGTCATTCATTGAAGCACCGACATTAACATTAATTTCCGTAATGTGAAATGCTGATCTAGAAGACCCATGCATGACATGGTGCTTGACACACAGCGAAGGAGACCAAAGAGTCAAGAAGGTAGAAAAGGTGAGTGCATTCGTGCATGTTCATGATCTTTTCCAGCAAGTTATTCATCTGTTCATCATGCAACTGGTGTAGCAACGGGAGTCCAATCATAGTTTAGTAGCTTCTTCTCTAAAGAAAACTTTACATTGCTCAATTCTTAATGATTTTTTTTCAAATAAAATCGATCTAGCCCGTGCGCATGCACGGGCTGAAGGACTAGTGTCATGAGAATGAGAGATACGCATCTGTCCACTCCACGGTGCTGCCCGGGCAATTTGCATGCATGCGCGCGCGCGAATTTTCCATGAGAGAAAACGGCGAACACGCTCGGACTGCTGACGAGCGGAACACACATGGAGAAATCAACAGGCAAAACTAGTACTGTGACGTTCGTCGCAGCCATACGTGCTTCCGCAGACGGACGCGGACGGTCTACGGTACTGTATGCAGTGCGGTGACTTGTGACAGGTGAGGCCCACCAGCTGCAGGGTCCGCGTGTCAGTGGGGATTGCCAAGTGACGAAGGCAGGATCAAAATCTACCTATAACGAACATAATACTACTAATTTATTTAAAATTCAATCAGGAGACGAGGCGACAGAGGCAAGATAAGTAAATCACAAATTCACGATCGTGTTTATTAGCCATGACAACCAGACATCCTAATGATAATTGTTAACTAAAGAAAAGTCCAATTAGCAATAGACTCATATAACAATAGACCCATGATGTTTCATCAGGATCATGTTTCTTCTTCCTTAAAAAATAAAAGTCTGGAACTTGTGCAGCTGTCGGAAAAAGAAAAACTGAGCGCGTAGGGTGGGGGGAGGGGGTGGGATCTCACCGGCGTGATGTATGGTAGGCGTCATGGATCGTCACATTGATAGCTTCGCCACTGAGGATTGCACGATAATATAACCTCGTTCCTGAAAAAGACAATAGTAGAAGATAACCTGACAAATCATATGACAGTGTTGCATACAAGCATATACCGTATGCCATGTTATCTCTACATTTACATAGGCGAATTTTCAATGAAAAATACTTTGGAACACCTAATACAAAGCAATTCTAGAATCATAGAGTTTTTGTTGTGCATAAAATAAACATGAGAGATACTCATTATGATACTAACAATATCACAAATAAAAAAAATGCGAACCGGTTGGACGAAGACCGTCCTCACGGTTTTTTATTAAGAGGAAGCAACCGGCTCCTGGGCCGCGGAAAACCCCAGAACAGGGCGAAGCCAGTGAGGGGATTTTATTGTGAGACCGGGGGGTCGAACCCCCGCCGTAAGGGTGAAGACACCACGCCTTACCGCTGAGCTAAGCTCACGTTCTCACAATATCACAAATAGTTTGGGACTCTTTTGTCTATATAAATTATTTTTGATCAAACCTTTGTGATAAATCTCATATAACCATTACAAGAAAATGGACTTGTATAGTTACTATAAGTGTTAGTGACCAAGAATTTTTTTCTTTGATGGTCACTAAAAGTTCATCAATAGTGACAAAGTTTTGGGTTTTCCTGTGGACATACATTTTTAGTGACCGATGTGTATGGTCATTGGTTGCTAAATATATATTGTTACCAAGTGTGTCTTGGTTGTATATAGTTTTAGTGACCAACATATGTAATTAAAAATATTTTAGCCGGTTAGATTCCTTGTTGTGGATCCTACCCGTTGGGATTCGAGTGAGCAAGAGTATTGCATTTACATCTGATTATTCTTTTTATGGCTAGCTATATTTCATCACCAAATAGATGAGTTTATTTATTTCATAAATCTCAACATCAATCAATCAATGTCTCATAAGGCCCTCATAAAGCTAAAGGATGTGTGTATGCATATATCCATAGAAGTGACTACTATGTGCATGAATACTGTATTACATTACATGTATATAAAAAAAGGACAAAGAGATATAGCTACCATCACAAAAAAACGATTTCGTCATTGTATTTCCTCGGCACTAGTGAAGGGACACTTTGCAAGCTAAGTGAAAACAAAACCTCAACGACGCCAATGAATCACCAGAACATTCTAATATCCGTACCTCAAAGAAAAAATAACATTAAAATATCTGTAGAAAAAACAGCTATACTTACCTCATTAATCATTATTATCCTGCGCAAGAAGCACTACGGCAAACGTGGAATATGTCGTGTGCCGCTTTCTGTGCCATGTGCAATATATTGAGCATGCGGCATAGAGCCAATGGTGCCGTGTGTCAAATATATTACTCACGGCACAAAGGTGGCACACGGCACAAAGGTCCCTGTCATGTATCACCAGACAACACTCGACACAAAAAGGTTGTGCTGTGTGCCATACTAGTGACATATGCCACAGAAGCTCGTCGTCTCGAACTCTGAACGACGTTAGCTCTGTGCCGTGTGTCCGTGACGGGCACACGGCACACCCCTTTTTGTCTGGTGTGTCATCTCGTGGCACACGGCACAATGGTTTTTGTGCCGTGTGTTTTATGATTGTGTCGTGTTTATTATTTATGCACATAACAAACTAATTTTATTTTTTAACTCCTCTCTTCCCTAGTTATTTTATGTATTATAGAGACTATGTTTGGTACCTTATTTTACAAATATGTGCATTTGTAGGAAATTTTGCTATATTTGGTGCATTTATTTCATTATTGGTATTTTCTCGTGGTAATTTAAATTTGAACTGTAAGTGCTTAAAATATTGAAATATATTGCGAACTAACTTTATATTCATGTTTGTAACACCGATTTGAGGCCGTACACATGTAATGAAGAGTAAATGTCGCTCATATTGTACATGAAGTATTGGGAATATTGTGTTGTCCAAGGGTGTTTAAATTGTAGAAAATGCAAATAAAGTCCAAAAATCATGATATTTGTGCTAACATCATTATTTTATGCATGGATGTTGTGGTAAAAGGTTGAAGATGTTTCGCAAAAGTTGTCACCTACGTTGCTTAAAAATCTAAGAATCTCCGAAGAAGCTTCAGAGTGATGAGAAGGATTACATATGATTTAAAAACAATTTGACGGTTGAATTTGATTTTGAAGCCTGTCCTTTTTATATTGGTCATAAATTATATAAAATGTGCCATGTCCAAGTTTGGTTACATTTCGAATTTGTTTGATATTTTTAAATTTTTTTTGTTGCATATTTAGGGTTTTAGTGATTGAAATTGAAGTTGAGGGGAAAAGTACATGAAATAATACATTTTTTTTATCAACCTCAGATATTATCTATTTGAAGCATTTTGGTAGGTTATTTCAAAAATATTTCAAAAATGTAAATAATTTGACCAAATGAATCATAAAATAAAATTTAATTAATATGTGTCGTGTGCCCAAAACGAGCGGCACACGGCAGACTAACTGTGACGTGTGTTCAGGATCCTAGCACACGGCACAGATAGTCAACGTTGTTTGTGCCATGTGTCATGGATCGGGACACACGGCACAAAGGGGGCGGGGGACTTAATCGATTGGCCGCCGCCCGTCTCTCTCTTTCGTCAGTCCTCAAGTCGAGCTCGATCACATCTCGCTGTCCGCGCCTTCGACCCACCCCCCCCCCCCATCGACCGCACCCGCCGCCCCCATCGCCCTACGCCCGCCGCCCCCACCGCCCTGCATCCCACTGTGCCCGTCCCCGGCCGCGCCGCCTCCGCTTCCGCCCGGCCCCGCGGCGTCCACCTCTGCTTCTCCCCGCCGCCGACGCACGTGCGTCCCTCCCTCCCGGTGCGGCCTGCCTCCCTCCCGGCCTGCCTGCCCTGACCATGGACCCCACTCAGAGCCAACCCCGACGCCGACCCCATTGTCCCTGTCTTCCCGCGTGGATGCTCTAGTGGATGGCGTCGCAGATGGTTACAGCACCTCCACCAAACTTGTTCGCACCATCTCCGGCAGCTACTCCCGCTTTTACTCCGGTGAGTATGAATGAGTTAGTTTGTATTTTGTTCTTTCTTCATTTACTAGTGGTAATAGCATTCCATTGTCCTACCTTCATTTATTAGTGATGATACCATTTTCTTGTCCTTGCTTAAACAACCTAGTAACAATATAATTCACTTCTCATTGCTTATCTAGTAGTGATAATAGCATTCACATCTCAGTTGTTGAAATCATTAATCAACACCTCTCTTGTGTATTCACTTGTGCAGGATCCGTTGAAGGCATCGAATGAAGGGCCACAAGACCAATACTCGCCATGGGACAAAGCCGTTCATCATTGGCAGCCCTGGGACCATTGATCTTGTATGTTTGTGATGCTCGTTCATATTTTGTGATGACGATACTTCTGGAATGCTTGTGTTGATACTATGTTTAATGTCTGTGACGATATTATGTGTTGTGGATGCTCGTTGTGATATTTGAATGATGTCTGTAATGAATATTATGATATTTTTAATTCAAGTTTGTTGTGGCAGGTTATGACCTCTGTGTCGTGTCATGACCATGGCATACGACACAGAGGCCATAACCTGACAACCTTGGACAATCTGTGTCGTGTGTCATTACCGTGACACACGGCACAGATTGACATTGTGCCGTGTCGTGACCTTGATACACGACATAGTGGGAAAACTGTGTCGTGTGCTAGACGGAGGACACACGGCACAATGGGTTTCATGTCAATTATGCCGGTGTGCCACTTTTTTGTGCTGTCGGCTCAATGGTATAAGGCACAACAGGAAACAACTCTGCCGTGTGTCCAATAAATTACTCACGGCACAGTTATTGTGCCGTCTAAAACTATGCCGTGAGAGTTGTGCCGTGTGTAACCACAGTCAAAGGGCGTGTGCCGGCATACAAGGCGTTTCCCGTAGTGAAGATGAGTTCCTTTTTATTTTTCAAAATATGAATGGCTGGCACTAGTAACCCCGAATAATATTTTGAATCCGTGCATGCGAATGGTCAATAATGTTGCCTGCTTGCTCAGAGACCACGTCTCGCACACTTAGCTTTGCATTAGTGTAGGACGGCTGCTAAGTGATCGGTGATTAAGCGTGGCCTCTGCTAGCTCCTTCGCTTCTTTGGTCTCCTGACCTTAGCTTTCTGGGAGGGTCGATTTAATTTGGGAGTCCACGCCATATGCGTCTCGTTGTAGCTTGGATGGCCACGCCTGTTACGGAAGTAGCTCGTCGGAGCACAGGTACAGACACCACCAATCAAAATCTCGAGCTGAAATGTACGCATTAGGAATTACTTTTCCGGTTTGGATGCGTCGTTTTAGACTTTAGTCACATATTCACCGTAACGGTCAGGACAAATTTGGAATTTACAATCACATTCCATTCAAAATTTTGACAAAAAAAAATTGTGTGCCGTAACGGTCTTCTATTTCAAAACAAACTAGTTTAGTTGCTCCATGTATTTGTGTGACTAGTATCAACAATCTAAATATGCCTAATATTGTACTATCTTGGATGTCTCATTTTCTATCACTACTATGGACGAGTGATTATTTTCGTAATGACAATAATATGGGTAATTTATAAATATATACGGTATATTTTTGGACTATTAATTATTTTATAATGATAACAATGGGTAATTTTAGAAACATGTATAAAGGCATATTGGGCTAATTTTTCATAATGGTAATGATGAATAATTCTTCTTTTCTTCGATTGACGACAAGGAAATTTTTAGACATAGGTGCTTCTTTTCTTGGTCTCACGTAATAAGTTAATAGATATATTATTTTCCCCTGATGTACGAGCTGACCCATGCATGATGCTTGTACCTTGAGAGTGCCAAAGAGCCTACCTGGCGGATGGCCATGACCTGATAATATTCAGAACGTTGGCCATGTGGAAGTTCTTGGTGTTTAATGTTTATAGTCTTTTCTGGCTCAGCTAAGCCAATGAATGGTCATTTATGAAGTGAGATGATCCGATCGATAATTGTGGTCATGGTGCATGCATACGTGGTGCATGTTTTTAATTGTGTGTGCGTGTCTACCTGTGAGCAAAACGGAAACCATGAATTCGTGTTCATTATCACTGACTAGGAGTGCACCTTCATTCGGGGCATGCGCGCGCTACCTTTATCGATTCAGCGCCAGCTCACATGTTTAAATAACTCTCTCATTAATTTTATTTTGCACTTTGCAGTTGTTATTATTGCTATCTCTCAGGTGCACATTTTTAATAATATAGTTTTTGTATGATAACTCAAACTGTCATAGTAATCTCAATAAACTACCAGTTAAGGAATTTTGACATGTTGGATTATAGAACTACTAGCAACCATGCCCCTTTAGCACGCACGTGCCACTATTTAACAATCAGAAGTATATATAATCACATACTCCTACACACAAGCAACAATAGGCTCAATGCTTCTGGTAGAAGAGACAAAACCTTGAACAGGAAAATAAATATTTTTGCCCTTTTTTTTTAATCTACTTGCATTGCTTCTGGAGAAGAGACAAAACCTTGAACAGAAAACTACTGGCGTCACATATATTACGTACGTACAGTTGGGAGGATCGGGACCGTAATAACACCGCGGTGCTCTTGTTTGCATTGCTTGACCTTGATCAATGCATGATCAGGTGGCGGTTGAGATAATACAGCACTGCATGGAGATGTATGTTACATGCATCAAGTGGACCGGTCTTTCTTTTCCAGATCTTGATATGATACGTTTCACGACCGCGTTTTCTGTACATACATACATACATACGCACGCTACAGTCTTCGGACTTCCAGGCTTTCATTTCAGACCTGATTAGGAAGCTAGTAATAATCTAGCTACGATGTAGAAGCATAGAACTAGTTCTCTTCAATAGTATAAACAAACAGATACCGTTGGGTTCGTTGCAGAGCACTACCGCAGCAGCTTTAAAATTTTCTACGTGATCCACACAGCAAAAGGAGCTAAAAAAAAGCGTGTGAATCTTTCAGTTCGTCGTCTCTGCTGCATTTTCGTTTGGCTTGACCTCGTGAAGGTCCCATCTGCTCTCTCTTTTTTACTATAGCAAAAGCGCAGCAGCACGCGTGAACGAAGAAGCATCTGGCCGGCCGGCGATGTCAAGAGCAGGATCAACATTAGCTGCACACGCGCGGTGAACGACCATCATCCTTTTTCTTTTGCTGCAGTGTAATGTTTTTCAGTTACTTTCACCATACAAGTCTTCAAGCGTGGCGCTGATACTCTCTCTCTAAAAAAAAAGCGTGACGTTGGTAAAATTAAAAAGCGTCGACGACAAGGTCGCTGTCATGACATAAAAATTGGATAACAACGCCACTATTTGGGAAGGGAAAAGCCCGTGTAAACGGGAGAAATTCCCTAGATACCGAATGATGAACAATTGAACATTCTCTAATGGAAGCAGAGAAAACAGAGCAAGTCAAAAAGGACTTGCAAGCTAATACAGGAATAGGAATAGGATGGAGGTGGTGCGGTTGTGCAACTGCATACACGCAACGCGTCGCTGTGTGTGTTAGGAAGCGAGCGCAGCGCGACACAGACATGAAGTTGTTAGCGTGCTTGCACGCGCGGTGATAAGTCGTACGCGTGCATGTGTAGGGTTGCATTTCGTCTGGAGGAGACGACCAAAGTTGATGCAGGCGATTTAGAGAGGCGTCGGCAGCATGTCACTGCTGGACATTGTTGAAATGTTGGGGTTCGTTAGTAGTACGGACTCAATGCCATTTCTTTCTTTCTGTACAATGATGAAATGAACGGGAACTCCATGTTGTGATTCGGCATGCACAAACAGGATATATATTTTTTCCCTACAAAAAAAAATATCCTGAGAAGAAAGTATATCCATCTCTCTGTATATTCAGAGACATAGGAACCATGTGGAAAAGTCTGTTCAGCGTACCCTACCCTAAAAAACAGAGCAGTAGTGAAATGGAACTGCATCTGCATGCGGATCACAAGGCACTGAATATAGATTAGTCAAGTGTGTAACGGCATGTAGCTACTACACCTAATCCGGAGGTTACATAACGACATTACCAGAATACACACCTGGCTGCAGAGAGGTCAGTTTGTCAACACTCTAGCTTTGTTTACTGATCAACGTCATGTATACGTTCTTCTAGGTCTACACATAGCTCGCCCATGCACATGGATGAGTGGAAAAATCACTTAGCAGACGACTCATGAGAAGACTCGGTGCAGTAATAATCAATGAAGATTAGGGCACCGATGAGGACCAGATCAACCGCCGCCGCGCATTGTTAGAGCGTGATGCACGGCCAGTTTCCTCCCGGAAGAGTGGGCCGGCGGCGACCGGCTGACCAGTAGTTGTCTGGTGAGCTTAGTCGAGTGTTCGAGCTAGTAGCCACTAACAGCAGGAAAGGAGTTGTATGTTCCAACTGGCTGGTCAACTGAAAATTCACACTGGAAGTGTGTGAACGCCTCCAAATACGACGACACGCGTACGTGATTCTCTCCTCCCAATTCCCATCACTTCGTTGGTGATCTTTCTGGCCAAACCGACGACCAGCTTCTCTCGAGTAATTAACCAGCAAGGATCAGTGCTCCACTGAGGTCGATGCTAATAATGACAGTTTCCGGAATACTAGTAGCGACACCAAAGGGCCTGGAAAAACGTTGCTACAAGCCACACAACACGCACATTGACGTCCGTGTTACGGCCGGTCATCCCCCGATCAAAATTCTGGTCTAATAAATCTAACTAATATACGTGCAACAATGTGGTTCGCTTTAGGTCCAAGGTAGCACGACCAAATCTTTATGAACGCAAGCATGACACACTCGCGACGTAGGGGATTAGGTTTCCCAAGACGCCCTGCATGGGCATGGATGCCACAAACTGGACAACAGCAAGTCTTCGGCGTTCATTCAGCTGGTTGCCAAAATTTGGTTTCGTTAGTAGGTTGTGAAGTTTTCAACTAGAGGACTTATATCAGTGTTAAAATGATAGGACGTGAAGTGATGGCTTTGTCTCGACATGTATGCATGTTAAAATCTTTACAACACTTTGACCACCAAGAAAACTATTTCTACGATGAGTCATATACACATGACATGTTTACATGTACACAAGACCGCATTCTAGGCCAATAGGAGTATACTGGACGAAAGGAGTATTTCAACAATCAGTGCTAGTTTATAATTAAACCAGTATACTTCAACAATCAGTGCATTCTGGTGAAAGGTAGCTCAATACTACTGGTGTGCAGCGATGTATTTGTCAGCCTGTCAGTAATGCCGGCGGCGGCGAAACGGAGGAGTGAAAGTGTCAAAGAAGTAGGGAGACACCCGTGAACGGAGAGACGAACGAAAGAGTGGCACCGCAGTTTTGGTTTACTTTTACTAACAGGAAACGTTGGTGCACGATTCAATTAGTGAGTACTACTACTACTTCCCCCGTCCTAAAATACTTGATATTTTAGTTTTAGATACGAGTAATTAAGAAGAAAAGTGTAAAAGTTAAATGCACAAAAAACAAAAAAGAGAAAGATAAAATGAAGATATATTGAAAAGACAGAAAGTTGTATCAGAAAATAAAAATAACAAGTATTTTAAGAGAAATATAATTGGTTAAAATGTCAAATATTTTATGACACGGAGAGTACTATACACTGAATACTCTACTCTCTACAGAGGCGAGGAGGCAGAACAGAACCCCGGAGCGATGAGAATAAAGGTAACCATTTCCCTGCATTTCCCAACCAGACGCACCAGGGTTTTCGGCTAATCAATTCCGGCCGCATCCTTCGCGTGTACTGCAGCAGCACAAGCTAGTACTGGTTCTGTTCTCCCCTGCTTTGGCACACCATCAGTTTCAGTTTCAGCCCCACTAGACGAGAGCGAGCTGAACTGAAATGGGAAGCAGGACCACCAGCTAGCTCGTCGTACAAGCAGAAGCAGATAACCTGCGCGCAGGTTTGAAAGTACTTGAAAAGTTTAGTGAAAATCGAAAAAAGTAACCTCACAAACAAACAAGTTCACTAGTACAGTATTACTTCCGCTCGTGAGTTGTGACACGATGTGGCTGTTGAAATGCTTTGAGCTTAACATGTGAGAATGTGAGATGCTTTTACAGTTTTACCATTACCTAAAAACACTGCAAATCTGGTGTTTTTTTTTTTGGAAGAAAATCTGGTGTTGTTGGCAACGAACAACAGCGAGCTAACCCGTACGTCCATGAAAGCATTCATGCATGCAAGCTCCATCAATGGCAGCCAGCCAGATCCATCCATCCGGAGGCATTCATTCAATAGCGTGGCCTCCGTCTGTCTGTCTGGCTTGGCACAAGCTGCAGACGCTGCCAGTGCCAGGCATTGAAAAACGGCCCCCACCTATCAGTATCAGGCCTCTCCGGTGTTCTTGTTCTATCGAGCCAGTGGACGATGCTGCTCTCGGGTGGCAGCACACACACATGAGAGCTAAAGTTTCAGCACATTTCAAGAATCGCTACTTAACAATTGGCACAACTATTTTAATAAACCGATTAAATGAAAGCTGGCTGCACACCGGGGTTTGTTGGCGCGTCATAAAGCAGTGTTCCTACTCATCTCACATTTACTGATAGTATAATCAAAATTGAAGTGGATCCGTAGTGGTTTATTGCAATCTTAAGCTAGCGACAACGATTTGTTAAGCCAATGGTCGTATTTCCAGGCCAGTATTCTTGGCCTGTCTCAACTGTCCGATCGGGAATTGAATGGCCGAAATCAAAACGGTGGATGGTTACGGAGGACTAGAGGGGGCGCGGGTGGACGTTCTCCGTCTACTAGTACGGCCGTGATTATTTGGATCCAGATCACTTGCACTAGAAGTGTTAACAAATCTTGCCTTTCTAATTAAAGTGATTCGTTATTAAAATTTGTGGTTATTACTAAATGATTACTAATCGTACTACATGAAAGCTGTGATGATACGAAACATGATTACAGACCGTATATATTAAGATGTAGAGTACAATAAGTAACAGAAAAAATGTTTTTGATGACAGATTCGCCAGTATGTATATTATTTGGAAATAATATATATTTCAGTTAATTCAAGTTTGAACGCTTGTGTTCTAACGCAACGTCTGGTTTTAGAACTAAGGTAATTTTGGAATTGTCACTTTTGTATTTGTGATAAGGTTTACCCTCTGCAAAGATAAGGTTTGGCTTCTCCCTCTTTGTTGGGTTGTTGGAGTTCGGAACATTTGTTGTTTTTGGCCCTTGGATCACGGTTCCACGGAAAACATTTCCACCCAAGAATTAGGCGTGTTTATCCCTCCAGGAAAACATTTACCACATCGATTAACGAAATGCACCAACCAGAGGGCCTGGTCAATCCAAACGGCATGGAAAGCGATAGCTACTAGCCACGAGGAGGGTGCCAGAGGGCCGGGCTGAGCGCCAATAAATAGGCGCCGCCCGGGTCATCGGCAAACCCATCGCTGCCTTGTTCCTCTCTCATCTCTCTCTACTTCACTCCTGCTCGGTTCGCCCATCCGAGTGTAGTGTACCACGCGACGAGAAGAGAAGAGGAGAGAGAAATGGCAGGAGGAGGCGAGAACGGAGCTCATGACCAGAGGGCCATGGAGGAGGGGAGGAAGGAGGAGTACCCTGACCAGGGCTGCGCCATGACCTCCGTTCCCTTCGTGCAGAAGGTGAGGCCGCGCCATCATGGCCAAGATACTCCCGCAGTTCTTGGTTTCTCTTCTCCTTTTGCTGCATTTTTCATTTCGAGATGTGGTGTGTTGTATTGTATAGTATTTAACGGATCTTTCGATCTACATATTCTTGTCAGCGCCTGAGTACGACTTAGTTCGGTCATTGTTGCTCGCATTTGGTATATTTAGTCGCAAAGTCGTTGTACTGTAGTATTTCTCTTGGACGAAGATCCTACAATTCCTAGCATGCCAACAAGAATTTCCAAATCGAGGGACGTCTGCAAACCTGGGCACATGAAAATTTATGTCACGCCAAGCTGGTGTCTCTTGGCTAGCACCCACCTAAAAATTGTTTGCATCTAGAGTCCTGACAAAAAAGAATGAAGCTCGAAAAATACCATGAACAGTGAGCAACACTCACATCACACAGATCCGTTCTTTTTGTTGGGATAACGACCGCTTTTTTTTTTTTTACATGAAATAATTCTAAAACCGAAAACAATTCTGCATGCAGATCCTGGCCGAGATCTTCGGGACCTACTTCCTCATCTTCGCCGGGTGCGGCGCGGTGACCATCAACGCGAGCAAGAACGGGCAGATCACGTTCCCGGGCGTGGCCATCGTGTGGGGCCTGGTCGTCATGGTGATGGTGTACGCCGTGGGCCACATCTCCGGGGCCCACTTCAACCCGGCCGTGACCTTCGCCTTCGCCACCTGCGGCCGCTTCCCGTGGCGCCAGGTGCCCGCCTACGCGCTGGCCCAGATGCTCGGCGCCACGCTCGCCTCCGGCACGCTGCGCCTCATGTTCGGCGGACGACACGAGCACTTCCCCGGGACGCTGCCCTCCGGCTCCGACGTGCAGTCGCTCGTCATCGAGATCATCATCACCTTCTACCTCATGTTCGTCATCTCCGGCGTGGCCACAGACAACAGAGCCGTAAGAATCACTCGCTACTTACAGTATATATGATTTCCTTCCTTATTTACTAGTATTAGCAAACTTCTTCGTACTACTAATTTGAAAATTGATAATTAACCACCGCTAGCTGTGTTTCCGATCCGTGCATGCAGATCGGGGAGTTGGCAGGGCTGGCCGTGGGCGCAACCATCATGCTTAATGTGTTCATTGCCGGGTAAGTAATAAACTAGTAATTAATAACCTTTATACAGAATCTCACTTCGATTCGCAGGAGATTGTTGCACGAAATATTTTAAAATATCTCACTTTTGGCCTTTGTACACTAGTAGTGGAGTAGCACCAGCATATTAGTAGTGCTAATATAGAGAAACCTGGGTTTTTTTCTCAAAGTCAAAAAGAACGGGGTGATTTAGTAGCGTGGCTGTCCTTTTCAGTAGGAGAGTTTTATGGAGCCATAAAGACCGTCATGTGATGTGAGGCACGGCATGGCTGCGTTTTAAGAGTCTTGAGTGCGCGCTGCCGTGGTTGGTGAAGAACTGAAGACCCGTGCACTACACCATTAATGTGAACGTCGTCGCACCGCTGGGTGGACCGTGGATGCAAATGAAGCAGGCTTGTGACCCAGACTGGTGCCGCATCGATCTGACTCGTGTGGAAAAGTAGCCTAGGGTTTAAAAGTGGAAAGTTTTGTCCTCTATTCCGACTAGCGTTTATTTTTATCATCACTAAAAATTAAATTTGTAGAGCACGAATTTATGCTTTGAAATATTTAAGTTGTTAATGGCATCTTTCATATTTTCTGCTTGATTATGATTTCCATCCAAACAGAAAAAAGGAAGAAAAAAAAATGAACCTAAACCTCACATGTTGAACTTCCATCAGGCCTGTCTCCGGAGCGTCGATGAACCCGGCCAGGAGCATCGGCCCGGCGCTGATCAGCGGCGAGTACAGGGCGATCTGGGTCTACATCGTGGGACCCCTCGTCGGCGCCGTAGCCGGGGCGTGGGCCTACAACCTGATCCGGTTCACCAACAAGCCACTTCGCGAGATCACCAAGAGCGGCTCCTTCCTCAAGAGCATGAACAGGATGAACTCCTCCGCCTAATCACCATCAAATTAACTTCATGCGCGTCTCGTACGCCATGGGCATGCAAGAACTAGTGTTCTCTTGTGTGTGTGTCTTCAACAAGCTGGGACAGCCAGACCTGATCGCGTGCGTGGGGGGTAACTCCGTAATTTGGCCTAGCTGTCACCTACTGTGAAAGTAAATATAGAATGTTTATGTGACGTGTGTGTGTGGATGGGGAAAGGTGTGGTTTGGGACCATGTGGTAGGGTTTGTTAAGGTGATGGATGCTCCTGAAGACATGGGACTGGAGCTACAGTTCCAAGCACTGTTAGTCTTAATACAAAGCCGGATGTGCTTATTAAAAGCTCTGTGATGTGATGATGTGATGATGTGCGCGGTTGGGCTTTAACTTGGTTACAATTCGGCTCCACACCGCGCATTGTTTCGATTTGGTTGCGTTTCGCTACTACTATTGCGATCATTGTGTGCAATTCAGGAGCATATCGACTGAAGTGTGTTGTAAAATGTGCAAATTGTTCATAAACTTTATATAGATTTTCATAAGAAACTGCAACCTGTTAGTGAGACGAAAAGACGATCTCATCTGTTGTACTCTAACAGAAAATACTGTGCACAACAATGGCTTTCTGCGGAGTTACTCCTTTCAGATGCCAGCACAGCCCCACGATGTTCCGTTTCCCTCTTATTTTACCTTTTGTTGGACTCGACGTTCATTCACAAGAGACATCTAAGTAGTGCTACTAGTCACTAACAACCAGGTGTTCTTTTCCCAGCAAACAGTCCACGATTGTCACAGAAACTCTGCAACGAAATCCAACAGTACACTGCAGTTCTACTGCTTCCAGAATCCAGGTTTCAGATGAATTACTACCAAGAATAATGTCACTGCCATGGAATCCAACAGTACACTGCAGTTCTACTGCTTCCAGAATTCAGGTTTCAGATAAATTAGTTTTATATTTACTTTATATTTGATCACTGTATTTAACGTTCGAATGATTGATATAACAACACTAAAATTTAGACCCCAAGAAACGAACACACCTTTACTACCAAGAAAAATGACACCTAACTCGTGATGTCTAATCAGTCATCACGGCATACTGCTATAGTAGTAACACAGACGAAAAGTATGGACATGATGGGTTAAATTAAGTTACAGACTGAAACAAGTGAGCAAGAGTTTGAAAAATGCCGTTCATGTGTTCCTTTACAGACAATACAAAGGATCTTACTACTATGTAAGAGTTTACAAACAACAATCTTTTACTATGTAAGTGCTACAGTTACCTAGATACCTCGTATAATGGCATTAGTTGGATTCCAAAGGTGAAAGTGGGTGTACTGTACGGCATATAGATGCAGGCAACATTGTTTAGAAGCCTAAGATCACAAGATTCCCATCAGCATGTTTAATACATTTGCATCTTCAAATTCATACAGGATACTCAACCATATCTTTCAGTCTCTTGTGATCTTGTGAGAATAAAAAAAAATTGCAACGAGAGATCAAGGAGCCAAATTATGGAATCTCTGTGACTTCAGTGCATAAGTGATCAAATTGCCGTAGGCTACTGTTAAGTCCTCCACGAGAGCAGAGAAGTTGAAACGATGGAGAAGCATAATGCCCACATATACACAATCGACGCATCTGTCATTCACTCCCCACTGGTTTTGGTTCTGACATAACAAGGGAAGCAGAGTTTTCCTTTCACCTCTTTCCCTCAGCTCACAGCTTCAAGGAAGAGGAGCTCGAAGATGGGAGGTAACCACTATCCTTGCTGATGTGCTGCAAGACTGAAGGATCACTTGATGGCTCAAGGGACCAACCTGTTTGGGTGTTACTGACGGAGTCATGGGGTTGAGAGATTTTGAGCTGTAAGTCTTCGCTCAGATAATCATCAGGCACAACCTCAATGGGGATCTGACCACGAATCATCTTGACCACTGAAGACATTCTCGGCCGCTGGGTTGGTAACGAGTTTGTACAGAGAAGAGCTATATTCAGAAGCCTCTGTGCCTGTTCCTGGGAGTAGTCAGAACCAAGACGCGGGTCCACAATTTCTAGCAGCCTCCCTTGCTGCTTCAGTCTTCCAGCCTACGGTTGAACAAATTTATCGAACGTCCAATCAATCAAACTTATAACAATAGCTATGAAAGTTTAACAGTGCTTGATGGAAGTGAGAATACTAAATAACTTTGGCATGTAAGATGAAATCAGATTTTATTATATTGATTATGAAAACTGTCCTTAAAGATGAAAAAAAGTAACAAATAAAAAAATATCATACCCAATCAAGAAGATGCAGATATTCTTCATTTGACATGCTAGTCGTACTGCTCATTCCACTTACTATCTCTAGTGTCACCACTCCATAACTGTAGACATCCGTTTTACGTGTCAAGCAGCCTCTAGTAGCATACTCAGGAGCCATATAACCACTGACACAAAAACAACAAAGAGCATCAGACACTATGTGCAAAGTGCTTCTAAAGAAAATAGCTAGATTTATACTGGTACAAAGTACGAGATTCCCTTTAAAAAGCTAAGCTATTTGACTGCAATAAGAGGAATCACCAGCAACTAGAGAAACAGCTTACATAGTTCCAGCAATCCGAGTGCTCACACGTCCACAGTCATCATTCAGTTTAGCCAAACCAAAATCAGATATTTTAGGCTGCAGTTTTTCATCGAGAAGAATATTTGATGGTTTAATATCCCTGTGGACAATTTTCAAAGTTGACTCTTCATGGAGATAGGCAAGGCCCTCTGCAGTTCCAAGACAGATGTTGTACCTTGTTGGCCAGTCTAATTTTAAACGATGTTCTGCACGACCTGAGAAATGTTTTATTAATAAAGACCAGAATGCACTCACAAGCTAAGAGCACCATATATTCCCCCCCAAAAAAAAACTAAGAGCACCATTTTAATTATAACATAAATTCATTTCAGAAGCAGGAATACAATTTTAGAAATGAAAGCTTACCAAAAAGTGCACGACCAAGACTATTATTTTCCAGGAATTCATATATCAGCAAAAGTTGATCCCCATCAATACAACAACCAAATAGCCTCACCAAATTTTGATGCCTTAGAGCAGATATTATTCCTATTTCATTTAAAAACTCACGATTTCCTTGACTTGACTTTGAAGAAAGCTTTTTGACAGCAACTGTAGTTCCATCTGCTAGTGTACCCTGAACGCAAGAGATAGGTCTTCAGAGTGTATTATAACTTTGTGAAATAATTATATATACGTCAACCAAAATAAGAACTGCTTCGGTTTTGTATCATCAGGAAATGTCATTCTTTTCCAAGTGCTATCTTTCTAGCTTATCATGTTGTGACACTGGCGAAGCTTAGTGATGGCCAAGGGGGGTCATGGCCTCCCCCCACCACCACTAAATCTTAACTAATTTGAACAGTGAATATGCTGCTGTTTTTACAATTTTCTAGGCTAAATTACAGAGGTCAGCAACTGTAGTTCCAGCAACTGTAATCTAGTAAATGTAAAAGTTTTTAGCCAATGAAGCTTTAAAGTACATCCAAGGAACATTATACGAGAGGATATAGGGTCACAGTTTTTACCTTGTACACAGGTCCAAAGCCACCCTCACCTATCTTATTTGCAGGATCAAAATGTTTTGTGGCAGATTCAATCTCTTTCAAACTAAAGAAATATTGTGCCCGTGTTTGAAGCTCTGAAGTATCATCGCCTTTCCTTCCATGGTAAAAGAAATGTCTACCTGTGATGACACACACGGTGAAATATAAATTACATGATAGAAGTACAGGCTTAGACTTATGTCATAAACTAATACATTGCAGATAACACATAGAAATTACCTTAGAAACCCTAAAATGTGTGCTGTAGAGTAATGATTTTGGCACTTTCACAAAACAAAGCCGCCATAGATTTATAAGTCTCACAAGCCTAACCTTAAGGTGGTAAAGCAGCCTTTAAACTAAGTTGAACATGATCTTGGCTAATTATGTGCCCCAACCCCGATCTCAAGAAAATATTGTTGAGTTTTTTTCCTTGTGGAAAAATCAGATTACAAAGGACTATTTAATTGTGTTATGAATATCATAAATGCTATTTTTAACTGTGCAAGACAGGAAAAAAGCAACGTGATACTCAATAATGTCAAGGGAAGTGTTAAAACAGTTTTTGTTTATGTTTGTTATGCATAGCAACAAGCAATTTTTCCTGCTTCGCATAAACAGATGATGATAGTAAGTAGAAAGTGCTAACAAAGAAATCAAAAGGCAATGACAACAACATAGTTGCTCAAACCAGTCACAATGGTGGTTTTAGACCACGAATAGGAAAACAAAAAGAATGAAAACAAGATCATCCTTTGACTGTAAAAAGGAGCAGATGCCCATACATTAGAGCAAAACAGGTCAAATTGTTGAGTAGACCGTAGTTGTTCACCAAGTTTACAACAATGACAAACCACAGAATTATCAGTACATGACAAGGAAGGCAAGAACAGCCTGAATCACTAAACAAGACAGACCCAACACTACGGTGACCTAAACTATCGAGGAATTGGTAGCAGGAGGCAGTAGTCGTGAACAAGGAAGATACAGTAGAAGAGGATGGAAGTTTGAATCTGCCAAAGACGTAAAGTCTCTACAACAGACCATCACTTAATGCCATGACCCCTGCCTCAAGGTACTGGAAACAATAACAGGATATCGCATGATAACCAGCACCACCATGTTTAGTGAGGTGTGACACAGATAACAACTGTGCATAACAAGCTGATACCAGATGAGTTAGCTTCTGAAGTAGGTTAACCAGCTGAGCAACATCACCCTATGACTGTGATGAAGATGAGCCTCCAAAAGGCTTAGAAGACACCCTTTTGGAGTGACCACCTCTACGGTTCTTTCTCATGGTGCATTTCTGATAGGTGTGGCCAAAATTTCCACAACGGTTGCACTGGATGTCGGTTGTTGATGGCTTGGATATGCTCTGGAGCTGGAGCCGAATCTCTGCAACACAGAGGTCCCTAAGTGCTTCAAAAACAGTTGGTTGAGGATCGCGAAATAACAGTAGATCCTTGGAGGTTGCAAACTCTGGACGAAGACGGATCAGAAACTCATGAAGACAGCGTTTGTCATTGTGTTCCTTGAGCTTCTTGCAACAAGTGCAGCCTTCACAGTCATCTGGGAGTGTTACCGAATACTCAATCTTGGACCAGAGATCCATAAACTGGTCAAAGAAGGCGTCGATGGGCTCATCATTCTGCCAAAGTGCTAGGAACTTCTGCAGTGAGGTGTAGCTCACAGCCTCAACAACGGGTTTGTAGCGCTCCTGAAGGTATGTCCACATCTTCTGAGCACTCTCAGTTGGCAGGCTGCGGATTATGCTGTCATCGACAGTATTACACAGGACAAACCTAGTGCGGGCGTCATAGGGTTTTCCACTGATTGTAGGCATCAAGAGCTTGCTGGTAATCTTTTGAGGCCTTACTAGCAGCATCGGCGACCTCCTTGGCGCCAGGCGGCGACTGTGGCGGTGGAACAGGGGCTGGAGGACAGGCGCTCTTGCCGGTGATGTACTCCCAGAGACCATGGGCACTGAGATGGGTCCTCACCACGAATGCCCACACCCTATAATTTGTACCATCCAGCGCCAGCTTGACCATGTATCCGGGCATCTCGTCCCAATCCATCTTCTAGTCCTGTTAGGCGAGCAAGGGACGGCAGCGCGGTGACCCGGGGGGAGTCGCCGCTGGGTCCGGGGGGCTCGGAGGTCTCGGCGGCGTTCAGCGTCCAGGCGGCAGCGCTCCAATGAGGAAGGCAGACGCGCACGACTAGGACTTCTAAAGGGAGGCGAGTCAGTGGACGGTGGTGGTTGGATTTACGGCGACCGCGGCGGCGCGGCCGTCTCGATTTAGGGGTTAGGGTTTAAGCTTCACGGTCGCAGTGGATATAATGTTCGAGCTCAAATGGAGGAAGCCAGGAAGGTGCTACAATATGCAACGAAGCCCCTATAACAGGTTGAAACAACATCTTCGACATGATAATGTACTGAACTATAAAAGTTGGTTCTAAATGCACAGCAGACCCCTACATGATACACTCCTGACACATGGACACAATCACACAAGTGTGTGACAAAATTGCCCAAAGAAGCCACCATCTCCATGGTCCTAACACGAATACACGAGCTAAGCCAGTATTCTCATTTGTGCATCAAATCGATAGTTCCAGCAATAAAAGCAGATACTAATGTTTACTCCAAATGGATTAGAAGCATCATGATTCATGTTGATCCAAGGCATACATGTATTAAAAGCAATCAAAGATTATAGATTAGAAAATTTATAGAAGAAAGATTAACTCACTGTTTCCTTTTCGATTCTTCTTTGGCAAGACTTTGATATAGCAGACTATCAGCAGAAGTAGGACAGCTAAACATGAAAACACTATTATGGTGATCAGCACTCCAGTAGAGAGTCCATTATGGTTCCTGCGTGCTGTACTGATGTTAGGTTAGAAAATTTCCCAAGTATACGAGAAGATATGGTTGTGCAGTACCCATGGACTCCATGGTGCAAGATGGTATGTTAAAAATCAGCAGATGGGAAAGATTGCCAAGAGAAAGATGACAGTTGGAGTACGCTTACTTTGTGTAATAGATATGGCTGAGATCAGTGGACCGTACACACCCCTGTAAGGTATGGCTGTGGTACCTTTGCCACCCCAGTAAAAGTGGATTTCCAACGTATTATCTGTAATGTTGACTGTAAAGTTTTTTGTGATTGCACGGTCAACCCCACCAGCCTCATCTTGGATGTTAAAATCACCCAAAACTTTAACACCCTGAAAATATAACTAAAGTTCAGTAAACAATACCTCAGAAAACAAAAGCATCCCGTGTATGGAATAATGTATGATGCAAACTTAGAGTGAAAATTTGACTTCCATCTAAATATGAGTATATCAAAATACCAAAAATCTCTATAATAATATAAGCGGTATTAACCATTCGAAGAATTATTACAAAAGCAGTTAAAGCTAGTCACAAAAGAAAGTGGTCCGTTCTCTCAAAAAGGAAGTGAAAACTCAGACATTTGGCTTTTGCAATATTTCTATCAGATGTGTCAAAAACTGCAGTATAATGGTTCATGTTGGAAATGAGATTTTAATACAGATTGTATTCGCAACAATAAACTGAACCAAGTGAAGAGTGACAATAAACTAGAAAAGTGGTACTTTAACCAGGATGTCAGACTGATTGCGATTGGTTGCAAATGACAAGAGATTACAGATACTATACCTGGATGAAGACATCAAACACACGTTTGCCATTGCTGTTATAAGTATGATCTTCTGTGAACGTGATCTCAGCAAAATGAAGCTTTACCGTATATTCACCATTCTCCATGCAAAGGCCATAATACTTCAGTGAGAGAGGTGACAGACGAGCCTCAGTGTACAGCTCAGGGTGATCCAGCGTGAGTTTTGATTTGTTTCTAGCAATGTAGTCAGCATTTTCATTACCCACAAAATCACCTGTACTACTATAAGCCCATGTTCTATCATCAGATAAAGCAAAAGATGATGTTCCTATTTGAGACGAGTCATCCTTATAGGTATTCCCGTTGATAACCACGCTTTTGCCACCGCAGTTGATGAACAGGGAGGAATCTGAATATATTTGAATGGAAACTTCAGTACTATAAGTTATATGAAGTCACTTCTCAATATCGTGACTGTTGATTTTCTGTATGTATAAGTGGACTTACAGCGTGGTTTGTCGATGCAAGGAAGATTCTTTCTTAAACACGGTTTCAATCTTGCAAAAAGGAAAAAAAAACATTCTAGATTTTATTCTTTCCCTGTGTACAGTTGATAATTAAAAATGGTATCTTGACATTTCTGTGAAGAATCTTACGAATTGTCATTTGAGGATGAAAAACTTGACACCATATTTCTGCAGTTAAAAAAAACATGGTATGTGAGCACCATGAAAACAAAGCTAATTTTATCTGAAGATCTTGACACACAACATACACATTCGCTTGTTGACACTCTACTGGAGGATTGCCCGTGAAATTATTATACGAGATATCCCTGCAACGCATTAACCACTTGTCATGGAAAAAGAAAATTGAACAAGAAGCTATAAAGTGCCCCCCCCCCTTAAGAAATATGTAAATGCAAAATATATTGTCCATAGAGAAGTAATAAGTTGCACAACACGCACATGTTCGCTTTATTGCTTGCCTTGTTTTTCAACATCCAAGCAGGCAAATCTCCAGTCAGCATGTTGTCAGTCAAGTACCTATGTTTTTCTTAATAAATTAAAATGATGCAGAGGAGAATTCTATTTATACAAAACATCAAGCAAAAAGTGTGAAATTCAAATAAAAGTCTCATGGAACGAATATCTCACAAATATTGTAGTGCCAGTGCCAGCATTCCTCCAAAAGTTGCTGGAATTTGACCAGTCAACTTGTTGAAGCTTAAATCCCTGAATAGTCAAAGGCCATAATGATTATAAAATCAATCAGAGATTTTTATGACCATGAACAGTAATTTATATGGCACCATAAATTCCCTCGAACATTATCAAGGTATATTCACAGAAACAATGCATCATTATATTAAGGAGTCCACAATGACTCATACATCACAAACAAACACCCAAAACACATACATCCCATAGGCCTGCACTAATACAAGTAATTTTACACTATCCCAAAAGGACAAAGGATCTCTACTGAGAGGAACATCAGGGTCACAGGTTACTAAAACCTTTTGAACCCACCAAACATCATAGATTAGCCAGAGAACTATTAGTCCTGATATCCCTAGAATTAGCAAATGCACCCAAATATCTTTTATTTTGTTGTACCAATATTTACAAACGAACATTGCAAATGGCTACACTCTATACAAAGAAATTTTAGTCTGAAAATGACTAGGTGAAGCAGGTTACTTACAGGACTTTTAGATATTGCATTTCCCCAAGATAAGAAGGTATTTCACCATAAATGGAGCAATTTCTTAGGACCCTGTCACATAAATAAAACTCATTATTCTAGTGCAGGCTAATGTTTCATGCTGGAAGTAATCACAGAAAGATGAACTCACACTTCAGTAAGATGTAGGGCATTTTGTAAGGGAGGAAATTTCATGCCTGGTCCGCTCAAATCAGTCACCCTCCTGAGGATGCATTACTTTAGGTCAACAATTACATTACTCTTTTAAGTACCAAACTCCCAATACAAGATAAAAACAATATTCACACGACAATGAAATATGTTAAGTGCTCATACAGTTCTGTCAAGTTCTTCAACAAGGAAATTTCTGGAGGAATAGGTCCACTCATTAAGGTACCCTGCATATCTCTGGAAATGAATAGAGAAGAGAGAGTGAATGAAGAAAAATCTTTTTCATTCACTTGTATAGCGGATCACAATTTTTTTAAAAAAATCAGAGTGAACCTTACATTCTGTTGACCCGCTGCCAGTTCTTTATGAAACTAGGTATTTTCCCTGATATGTTGTTCCCATCAATCCGACTGCAATTATACAAGAAGAAAGTTAAAACTTGCTAAGGAAGAACTCTATACGATAATATGAATGGGACATACAAATCTGTCATATTTGTCAGCTTGGAAAAGGTTGAGGGCAACTCTCCTGTGATGTTATTTGCAGAAATGAAACTGTAATAGAAAAATGGGTAATGGTTCAAGAAACTTTTCTCAATGAGTAGTGTCACATATATATAAGAAAATTTCATTTCAAGGTACACTCGTGAAATTGGGTCAACAGAACTTATAGCATATCAAGGGAAGAGAAAATGAAAATAAAAGGACTCCTTACTCTGTCGTTATGCTAATTCCTTAAAGGTTGGTCATGCCAAATGTTTTAAGACATAATGGAACACTTAAACATCAAAGATATATGGATGCTGTTAAACATAATAGCATTTCAAATTCATGCCATGCTAAACTCAAAGTTGTTGCAGAATTTCAATGCGAAGTCAATACTAGATGTCTGGCTTAAGTTATCACAAATAAACAGCCATGTAATGATAAACTAACTCAGATGAATACCAATGGATTACGACAAAAGAATATCAGTGAAATAACTCAGATCAAGTGGTAACAAGATCTTACAATCGCTCCAAGCTGATGATATTACCCAGCTCTGGTGGAATAGGACCCTCAATCAGATTGCCTTCCAGCTGTCTGTAGAAATTGGTGATAGGTGACATATTAGCTCTTCTCTTTTGGTTTTAACCCCAGCAGCTTCTAGGGGCTTTCAATCGTACTGCAGATACAACTCACATAGATTTCAACATGGGCATGCGCCCAAGCTCCCTAGGTAGTGTTCCAGATATGCGATTTCCCTGAAGAGACCTGTACTTGCAACTAGAATGTTGAATAAAGGATACACAGCCACAAGCATACTTTCTTTCTGACAAAATGATGTGGGTGGGAGGCATACATATTAAGAACAGGTAGGTTAGCCCATGATGCTGGAATCGGACCTTGAATGAAGTTGCGGGACAAGTCACTGCAAGGAAGACAAACCATTAGCACACGATGTGCACTGAATACATAGAGAAACTCTGGTAATTTCATGCACTTACAGATGTCTCAGATAAGTAAGATTGGTAACTTCATCAGGCAGAACTCCAGTAAGATTCTGCCGCATAAGCTGCCTGTAATGTGTACAAAGAAAGGCATGTCACATTTGACTTAAATGGAACAAATATATAGCAGTACTGAAGGTTTTTCGTATACGAATAATTTCAGAGCAAAGGAATTGTAGATTGATAGAGCAAGTCTTACAAGCTGATAATATGACACTCGGTATGGTTTTCGAATGAACAATTACATGTCACGTTGCTCATAAACAATTCGTTGAACTTGGAATTGACCCAGTTTCCTGATGCACTGCATGGATCTACACTGAAATCCCAATCCGTCTTGTTAAGTTTAGTCGCTATACCTTTGAGTGCTTCAACTGAAAAAAAGCAAAGATAGTTCCCTTTTCAGCGAAATAACATGCAGTTGACACAGAACCTAGGATCATTGGCATATGATTCTCTGTTTGCTTATCGAGAAAGAAGTTAATAGAACTAAATGGGCTAACAAGGAAAATATCGAGCACCCCTGCATCACAAACATATAGAGCAATCACAATTGGCTGACTGCCCATAGAACTTGTATAAATTATGTAACCAAAAACCAGATTACCTACAACTGCAGGAAAGAAATAAAGGACTTATGTTCCATTTACTGCCACAGAGGGCCATCATGTATATGTGGCATGCCTTGCTGAATGCTACCAGCCATAGGTACCTTAGCTTTGTCACTTATGAGCAACGGCGATTCTTGCCGAGCACAGACACCAGCACCTAGTATCATCATCCTAGCACTAGCAGGAGCCAGGAGGTATACCATGGCAATGTCTTATTTGTGATCAGTCAGTCTGGTCGGCATGTGGTTGTTTTAACCACGATCGCTATAAGACCCATGCCTTCGCACCACAACGCACCCATCATCTTCGATCCATGAATAATTAAGCTCTTGTAGCATCTGAACCTCTCACAAGTGACACTAACACATTCAATCAATCACCAGTGGTCCAACATTTTTTGAGGTACATGTGTTGCAAAAGAACCGTTCTCACAGCCAACCCAATCAAGGTCTACGCAGAGTGACATACGGTACGCATCAGTACTCATAGCCTTCACTTGGGCATACATTTCCTACAAAATTAATGTCTCCTCTCTCCTGCCAACACATCCTGTTAAGGAACTGGTTGATGCATAGTAGCTTAACATGGTATCGAGCCAGAGATCTTGAGTTCAAGTCCTGGCGACCGCATATTCCGCTGCGCCGCTCCTATTTCCACATTTGCGCCCCGAGGGAGCTGCACGTGAGGGGGAGTGTTGAACCATAAGTAAATTGTACACCCCTTCCCATCAGCTTAGGATTTTGGGTGCAACTGGGCAGCAAGCACCATTTGACCTCAGCAATTTTGTCAAACATGTAGTGAGCAACTACCATTGAACCAAAGAGAGTTGGCTGTAATCCACCTATGACAACCATTGGGCATGTCCAATGGCACACAAGTTGCGATTTTGGAGACGAACAACCAAGGTCAAAGGCCAGAATCCCTCGCCTGGTCAGATTAATTAATTTTGTTAAGTTATTATAAGGGCAAGTGGGCAAGCCTCCTAATCTTGAGGAAGAAAGCTTCGTCATTGCACAGTGAACTATAACAGTTATTTGCGTTGATTGCCTAACAACGATGACAAAGTCCATGTGAACCCTGTTCCTGACAATTCCATTTTTTCACTCTAAAAATATTGAAATTAGTTTCAGTAGAACCTAAGGGACAAAACAAATTCATAGAAAGGTACTCGCATCATCCAAAAGAACCTTTTTTTTTTAATTTTTGAGGGAATGAGCTAGAATTAGTTGTTGATGATCCATACTGATCTGTCCAAAGTGTAAGCATAAAATGAAAATTGATAGCATCCATTCAAACAAAACGATGATTTGTGACAGCAACATACACTGATGCCACAGACACGGCCGTCTGTCTGACGTGGAGTGCACAAGCCAGCACGATGCTAAAGTTCAGTTTGTTCATAAGCTTCAAGTACTACCTTTTTTTAGATAAGAAGGCTCAAGTAGTACGTACATGAAAGGGGAGAAGAAAGAACTTCACTGTTGACTGTTCACTTGTTCTTATCCATTGATAATCTGAACCAAGGACTATGCAAATTGCTACTGTATGAATTTGCAGGTCCACTGCGCCCAAGTTAGGGGAGCTCTGATGCAACTAACACTGCCAAAAATGCACGAGAAACCATCGTAGTCTGAATTTTGATTAGTGCTCGCTGCTCGGTCGAGCAAAGAATCATCAGCACAAAGGACTCTTAAAATACTGTAGCGCGCCCAAATAAAGACGAGAACAAGAAAAAAAAACTCTTAAAGAGAAGGGGGGAAATATCTCAGGGCATGTTATTGATGAGTGGTAGTGGTAGGCTCACGGCTCACCTTCTTGCGGTGGTAGCAGCGTCGCCGCCAGGCACCGGCCGCCATTGCCGCAGCCGAGGCCCAGGAGTAGCAGCAGCAGCAGCAGCGGGACGAGGAGGGGAAGACGGAGCCGGGCCGCGACGCCGCAGCTGCCTCCCATCACAGCTCCCCTGCTTTCCCTCGACGGCCTCGGCGTGTCGGCTTGTCGCGGTAAACCGCAGTGAACCGTGAGCTACTCCTACTACTGCTGAGCTGGTGGCGTGAGAGGGCCTCTCGTTCCTGGGGTCGGGTGTTCCGTTTTTGATCCCGGGACAAGCCACCGGTAACACTGCTGAGCTGAATGCTTGATGACGCGATGTGTCGCAGCCGCGTGCGCGGCGGGCCCACCGGATTTTATCCTGGATTTTTCTCGCTCCGGGGCCCCGGCTACAGTGCAAGCGAAATTCTATGTTCGCTGCCGATGCCGGTGAGCCGGGCCTAGCCACTTTGATCAGGCAGGCTCAAATTTTCGCCTTGAAAGTTCTCTCTGATTGATTAATTCTTTCTTCATCTCCTGTATACTGGCTCCAAATTCAAATCTTTCAAAACAAAAATTTTAATTCTCAACGGCACGTCCAAATTTTCCTGGTCAGCGTGGAAGATTGCGGCGTGCTGGTTTGTTGGCCGTTGGGGTGATTTAATCCTACACGGTTTGGGAACACGCCGCTGCCACACTGGTTCAGAATTCAGAGGTTTCCTGTGCCCATACGATCTGGTCCAACAGCTTGGTTTGGTACAACATTAAATCCAAGATCGGATTCTAACAAGCAAGAGTTAAAAATTGACGCTCGTGGTGGATTGAAACCAGACGCAGTCGTCTGAAGTCTGCGTTTCCGAGAGTGGAACCAAAACCAACTTTCTGCAATGCGCATTGCAGGCGGCCGGGCACGTGCTGGAGAGGCTAGAACCGATCAACCGAACATGCATGCATGTTTTGCTACTGGAGTACTGGGCTACTGATGGCCAAGGGTGAATTGTACTATGTATTCTTTCACGCGTTTGACGTTTCGGTTTTCTATGCTTGCTTTACTCGTAGGATCTACCAATAGCATGCAGGCATGGTTATTACTTATTTCATGGTTTCCTGAAAGTTGAACACAAAAAAAAGGAAGCACTTGTTTTGCGTTGCTAGCGTTCCAAAAGAAGAGCATGACTTTTCTTTTCCTTAAAGCGAGAGGTCAGCTAGCAGTTGGAGGTGCACTCTTGCTACCTTTTTTCCGAAACGGTGAAACTAGATTGAAAGCATCACGTGTTGTTTAATTAACTAAGAGCGATAAGAGATCAGCTCATTCGATGCCCCGAGGACCTGCTTGCATCGTAAGATTTTCCCCTATAGCTTTCCGGTAATTCCCTACTAGCAAATAAAGCGAACAATTTATATAATAAAAACCGTTGGAACCGGTCAGAGTGTGTACTCACAGCTACAACACTGGCTCAAACTAATCATATTGCTGCGCAACAAAAGGTCGCACTACAACGTAACGATCCACCATCACTGGCATCGCTGCTGATCAGCAACGATGTGTTGACGCCTTGATGGACATTAGTTATTAGTCAGCGACAAGAGAGACGAAGAGTCAGTAGTTTTGCATCCAGAGCTGACGACTGGACCAACAACATCAGTCAGCATATATGTATAGAAAACTAGAAATATGGTTATTGGCCAGCCGCTGGAATTGTGATGTTGTTGGTCCAGTCTTCGGCTCGCTTGTCTTAAAACACCACTGTGAGGAAGCAGTCATCCAGTGATCCTGACGCCATGAGAATGTAATGAAACGGTTGGTGGCAAGCTTCCAAATACTACTCCGTATCTCAGTTGCTAGTATATAGATAATTAGCGCTCAGTTGACTGATTAGGCGGTAGAGCATTAGTTTACCTGATGTTAGTATATTGGTCCTCCCTCTATTGACTGGTACAGTTGAAATGTAAACTTACCGCGTGTTGGTAACTGTGAAACTCATCTATGTTTTCTTGAAAGCCATATTAGCGATTCCAGCTCTGTGAGTTCTTTCTTTCGTGGTAAACTGTCGGACTCAGACACGGAGCTTAGTGCAGGTCAAAGTAGGCCATGACTCTCCTAGATTTGCACCTTTCTCTTAATAAACAGTCCTTGATTAGGGATTTTTGTTGTATTTCATTCTTGATTATCACTACCGTCCCTCCTTGGTTTGTTTACCCAGCTCCGTCACTGGTCGGACTCGACGTCACTGCGAGCGAGAGACGAAAATGATGTACTGCTAGCCTGACCACTGACTTAGCGCATGATGATGGATGATGAGAGCCTGACCATTGACTTAGCGCATGATGATTGACGATGAGTGGTACAGCTAACAGTCAGGATCACCATGCAGCGAGAAAAGGAAGGGGAGGGGGACATTGGTAGGCCAGTGCGGTGGCCCTACTACCCCGTTTGTTGATAAGCTTTCGCATGCTAGCCGGCGAAACAGCATATTGTTGACCAAGACGGCAAGACCCATCGGATGAAAACAATGGACCAACAGTCCTTGGAAATGGAGTTAAGAAATATCTGGCAGTGCAGACTCATTGGTTCAGAGTTAAGACACGTATATAACGTCAGTTTTTTTTTTCTTCCTAAAAAGAAATCACTCGGAACGTAAGGTCGCTGAGAGAGAGAAATGAGCCCATCTGGAGTTTCGGGCCGTTGGTCCATTACTGAGTAGTAGAACCAACAGGTGGGCCTCAATCGGGGAAACTATTTCGGGCCTTGCTGCCGAAGTGGAAGCCCGTTGCAGCTTGTCTTGGTTTGCACCTGCTCCGCACTTCCGCAGCCTGATCAGAGGCTGACACGCGGCCCCGCAACTGACCTACAACTCGTCGGCCCCACCAACGGGATAAAATCAACACGCGCACGCCGCCTCCTTCCCCCGTCAACCCGAATTGGGATCTGACGCACGAGCCCCGTACCCCAACCCGACCGAGCCAGGCTAGGGTTCCACCGCCTCTGATCCCGCCGTCGCCTACCCCCAGCTTTCTCAGGCCGCTACCGCCGCCGCCATGTACAACGGCATCGGGCTCCAGACCGCCCGAGGGTCGGGTACCAACGGGTACGTCCAGACCAACAAGTTCCTGGTCAAGTACCGCACCACCAGCGGCCCTCCCAAGCCGCCGCTCCACGGCCATGACGACGACTCAGGCGCCGGGCTCGGCGGGATGCGGAAGCCCAACAAGGAGATCCTCGAGCACGACCGCAAGCGCCAGGTGGAGCTCAAGCTGCTCGTGCTCAGGGACGCGCTCGAGGAACAGGGGTACACGGAGGGCGAGATCGAGGAGCGCGTCGAGGAGGCGCGCAGGGCCGCCGAGGCCGAGGCTGCTGCCGCGGCAGCGGCGGAGGAGGCGGGGACTGGCGCTGGGCGACCGGTTCTACAGGGCAGAGGAGGGTATGATAACTTATTACTGCTGTCATCTTGAGTCTCTATGGCAATTGTTTGGTAATATATTCGTTTAGGTTCCTTTAGTTACATTTTTTGATATATTATTCTATTTTGCTAGCGAACCTGATACTTAAAGACTAAAGTTCATTTCTGTATGCGGTTTGTACCTTCTGTTTATTTATTTTTCCTAGGTGAGATTTAGTTTCCTCATATTTTCCTTTTGAACTGAAGCAAAACTTATTTTTTACAGTTTGGTTTTGCATGCTAACAGAAGCTTCTTTTTATTGTTCACACATTTGCTGGCTATAGTGCTGTATAATTTTCATTTCTTCAATTCCTTGGTCTTCACACGTAAATCTTGTCTTCTGTGTGTGTTTTATATGTTGTCTGATACATACATATTTCTCTGTGAGATTACCTATTGCCGAAGAGTACAGGAGGCTGAGAGTACTTTGCAATACCTTTATGGAACTATTTTAGTTGGATACCTCAATTTAACTTTGAGATTGTGATGCAAAGTTATTTCTCACGATATACTTCTGTTTGTGAATTAGAGTTCTCTTTCTATATTCATGAACATTTCTGTCTGCAATGCTTTGTAATTATTGATTCTTCAGCTTCTTGTTGAGCAGATGCACATGTTTTATTATGTTATAAGTCTCTATATTTATCTGTTTCTCTAATGGTAATTTTGTATGATGATAAGCTGGTAAATTCTTCTCAGGTATACAGACACACAGAGCCACCATGTTGCAGCACGGAAGGAGAAGCAGCTTGAGATTCTGAGGGATGCCCTTGGCCTGGATGCTGAGGATGAAAAAAAGAAGGGAGATGTAGAAAGTGATGTGGAGTCTGGGGAGCTTGTTCCAGGGAAGTATTCTGAAGAGTTGGATACTGCTGGACAGAAAGACAACAAGGTTTCAAAGGATGGCAGAAAGAACTCGAAGAAAGATAAGAAACAGAGAGGTAATGATAAAAAGAGCCACAGAAAAAGGTCTAAGAAGAATAAGGATGAATCAGATTCAGATTATGAACATGAAAAGAAGAAGAAAAGTTCACATCGTGATTCAGAAGATGATTCAGAGACTGATTATGATGCTAAGAAGATTAAGAAACGCAGCAAGAAGTCCCGTCGTGATTCAGATGATGGTTCTGAGGATGATTACTATAAGGAAAGGAAGCACAAAAGATCACGCCATGATTCAGACGATGAATTTGAAACTCATTGGAAGAAAGAAAACCGTGGAAAGGGCCATCGCCACGATTCAGAATCGGATTCAGATAGTGATCATGGCAAGAAGAAAACAAAAGATATGAAGAATAACCGAGATGAGAGAAAGAAAATACCAGTGGAAAGCTCTCGTCATGACTCTGAGGATGAGAACCCCAGGAAGAGCAACTACAAGGATAGTTCCCGTCATGAGACTGAGGATGAGAACCCCAGGAAGAGCAACTACAAGGATAGTTCCCGTCATGACTTTGAGGATGAAAAATCCAGGAATAACAAAAACAAGGATAATTCTCGTCGATCTCGTCATGATTCAGACGATGAATTTGAAACTCATCGGAAGAAGGCAACCCGTGGAAAGGGCCATCGCCACGATTCAGAATCGGATTCAGATAGTGATCATGGCAAGAAGAAAATAAAAGATGTGAAGAATAACCAAGATGAGAGAAAGAAAATACCAGTGCAAAGCTCTCGTCATGACTCTGAGGATGAGAACCCCAGGAAGAGCAACTACAAGGATAGTTCTTGTCATAACTTTGAGGATGAAAAGTCCAGGAATAACAAAAACAAGGATAGTTCTCGTCCTGACTCTGAGGATGAGAAGCCTAGGAGGAGCTACAAGGATAGTTCTCATCATGACATTGAGGATGAGAAGCCCAGGAAGAGTAAGTATAAGGATAACTCTCGTCATGACTCTGATTCAGAGGGCCATGCACATGATAGGAAAAGACAACCGGATGTTGTGGGGATGAAAAAGAATGTGCAAGAGAGAAGAAAGGCTGTTAGCTCAAGCGAGAGTTCAGACTACAGCAGTAGCAGTATTAGTAGTAGTGATTCAGATGACAGTGCTGATAGCTATGATTCTGAGGAAAAGAGAAAAGAGCTGTATAAACAAAAGCTGGAGAACGAGAGAAAGGAGCTGCAGAAGCAAAAACAGGAGGAGGAAGAAAGAAAGGAGCTGGAGAAACAAAGGCAAAAAGAGGAAGAGAGGATGGAACTAGAGAAGCAAAAGCAAAGGGGGAGGGAGGAAGACAGGCATAGGGAAAGAGAGGACAGATACAGGGGGAGAGAGCAAGACAGGAGAAAGGGTGGAGATGGTGTACGGGAGAGGGAGGAAGAGAGATATAGGGAAAGAGAGCAGGACAGACATAGGGAGGGAGACCATGACAGAAGAAAAGGTGGAGATGGTGTGGAGAGAGATTTCAAAAGAAAGCTCGGAGAAGATAGGTATGACCCAAATTCAAGTTCAGCCAGAGAAGATGGGAGGAGGGATGAAGAGAGACACAGAAGTAGAGATTTTGATAGGCACGACTCCAAAAGGTCTAGATATGATGATTCTTATCACCGTTCAAGGAGGGATGAAGAGCGTTATTCTAGAGACAATTATAGAGACAGGAGGCGTCACTGAATAACTGTAAGTACCAAGTATTATATATTTTTGTTACTACGTCATGAACATCATTCTTGACTTTCTGAAGTTCATAACTTGCCGTAGTAACATATAGCTTTCTGGATATGGATCATTTTACCTAACCTTACATATCACGCATTTCACTTGTTATCATCTTTTTGGATGGTGCTTTCCAGTATTTGCTGCCCCTTCTTACGTTTACTTAGCTGCAATTCTTCTGCGAGTATATGTCTCACCAAGGGGATTTTTCCTTCTTTGCAGACATGCCGGGTGCTGGTTGTTGGGAGGTACTCCGATGCAAAGGGATACATCATCTTCCACAAGGCCAGCTGTCCACAACTTTCAGCAGCTTGTCATCAGATATTTGTTGTATCTAAAACTCAAACCAACGAAGGAACTTAAACGGCATTATGACTTTGCTTATGTTTGCTTCAACGTCTTTTCCAATATGCTATGCAGTGGATGTGTTTTGAGTGTAGAACTAATTTATGTAAAGTTTTGTGGAGCTTTAGCCTATGACTGTATGCTGGATGAAATATTCCGTCCATGGATTCCTTCTCTCAGTATTTCCCTCATTAGTTTGCAAAGAAGTATCTGTTTGCTTTGGCTGGCCTAATTTTTTGTCCCTGGAGATCCATCAGTAATAGGAGCACTGCTCTTTGATTTAATTATTGAGTTTAAGCTCTGTATGGTTTCCTCTTGCGCAGGTTACACTTGTGAAATAGAGAATATTCTCTTTGGATGTGAAGTATTTTTAAAGTTTTGAGAGAATAGTATGGTTTTAGAAAATACCATGGTTTTAATAGAGGAAGGTGTTTGGATGCAAGTATGCAAATAAGGTTTTGAAAACTATAGTATCCTCAAAGCTGCAGTGTTTTTTTTTTAGTTTTGAAAATTCCAGTCCGGAGCTCGCCGATCGACGGCGCTATCCACAAATCTTCGTTTCTTGCTTGAGGCAAGACCGTGCACCAATAAAAGTAGGAGCCCATGCGCTCCGGATTCAGTTTCTATTTAGTTATAATTTGGTTTCATCTATCTAATGTTTTAATTTTACATCAGACGACACATGTTCAGAGCATGTCCTATCGTCCGTTGTTATTTACCAAATTTCTCATAGTACTTGAATATTAGGAATCGTAGTATCAAAGCACTTTATTTCCAAAAAAGCCTACGGCAGTATAGATTACCTGAACTCATGGCTAGATTAATTAATTGATCATTCCATAGTATCTGTTAATCTGACAAGGATTGAATGTTCATGTTTGTCAGGTAAATTGAGTCCTTGTTTGAAATGAGATACTACAAAAATACTACAATTGCCTAACATGTCATGGTTTATCTCAAAACTACAAAATACTGTAGTTTCTAAATACTCTGGTTTATAAACTTCAGTTTCTCAATACTACGGTTTATGAAAACTACGACATCCAAACAAAGCTAATACTCCATGAAGCGCAGTTATTATTGATTGGGAGGAAAATTGTGGATCAGACGTTGATGTAGCTTTGCATGTTCCGTCTTTGTTTAGTACCAAGGTATACAAAGTAATTCTTGTGTACAGTAACAACTATTATTGCCTATATACGACAGAGCTGTCTGATAACACATTTGTTGCCTATACACGGGACAACAGAAACCCAACAGCTAAAACTCCATGGTGCTGTAGCTGCTTATTGTGAAAACCAGGGCAGTGTATGCTCAAATTCTTCTATAGGGCAGAACCAGCACGACGACGTCTTGTTGCGTTCGACGTAGCAATCTGACCGAGTTCCTCACTCTGGCTTGGTGGCACTCTTTCTCCCACAGATGTGTAATGCCTCAGCCAAACACCAGTGTAGACCTGAAGAAGTGAATCACCATCATTAAAAGAAGAAATGTTTATAATCATGCTAAAATGAATTATTTCGTATACACATATTACCAATTTAAAAATAAAGTTAAGTAACAGGTTAAACTGCATGCTGAAGTTTTTCAATCTTTGTTAGCTTAACACAATGCACCACCAACAGAAAATTACTGACAGTGCAGGATAACCCTTCGTTACTTACTGACCTGTTGGGGCCTCATAATCTTAGTGTCAGGATCATCAAGTGACTCCTTCCAGTGGGCTAACCAACCAGCCATACGAGGAATGGCAAACAGAACGGGGAAGAATTCTGTTGGGAAACCCATCGCCCTGAAAAGAAATGCAGCAACAATTAATTACTGCAACAAGAAAAAAGAACAAAAGGAGAGAGAGGAAAGCCAGATTAGCCCCCAGCTGATGTACCTATATATTAGCCCCGAGTAGAAATCCACATTTGGATACAGCTTCCTCTTGATAAAATACTCATCTGACAGTGCTGCCTTCTCTAGAGCAATAGCGACCTGGCCCAGCATTATAAAACAATGTAAGGACAATCTATTGGCAAAAGAACTCTTGCAATCGCACGCTGAAAGACACTTTTAACAGAAATACAAAATTGTTGGAAGTCCCTTTTCCATGAATGGAATTCCTAAGTAGTTTTAAGTAGCAACATGGTGGAAACTGAAAGAGTACACTTATTTGTGGTCTACTAATTATTGTGGAAAGGCCAACCATCTTTATAACCACGACCATATGACTACATGAGCTAGCAACATTCTACAACTTTGTTCTTTAAGATAAAGAGGAGCTCTGTTTCATCAAGCAAATGAATGTATCTCCCGTTCTCTACATCCAGATTTATTTATCGACAGACAACATGAAACTACGAAAATGTGCAAAGCTATACACCAAATTAGTTTCACATACAAAGGAAACTGCGCTACATCAAGTTCTATAAGTCAATTTTCAACCTTGGTATAGAAAACGAGGTTTATTTGTACTGTATGATGCTATGGGACCTTGTGACTGAAATCACCCTTCAGCCGGAACTGTCAGATAAACATATATGGCCCCTCTCTCCAACCGGAAAATATTCGGCACAGTCTGCTTATGGGGCTCTCTTCCAAGGAGCGGTGCAGTTTGAGCCTTGGAAGCGCATTTGGAAGACTTGGGCTCCTGGGAAGTGTCGATTTTTTCTATGGTTAGCGGCCCATAAGCGGTGTTGGACAGCAGACCATCTTGCCCGAAGGCATCTTCCACACCCAGCGAGTTGCCCATTGTGTGACCAAGAAAATGAGACCATCGATCACCTTTTGGTCGGCTGCGTTTTCGCAAGACAGTTTTGGTATGTGCTCCTGCAGCGGGTAGGTATTGCAGCCCTGTCCCCACAAAATTCAGATGAAGTTTTTGATGAATGGTGGTGCAAGATTGAAACAATGGTCGCCAACTTCACTCATAAAGGGCTTAACTCCTTGGTGGCATTGGGAGCTTGAACCTTGTGGTGGCATCGTAATGATTGTGTCTTCAATGGCACCTCTCCAAATATTGCTGCAGCGCTAACTTTGGCGGGAGAGGAAGCTTGGTTGTGGAGCAAAGCTGGTGCTGCAGCTCTCGTCCAACTGACGGGTAATGTGGTCGAGATCGAAGAAAATGGATGAGTCAGGAACAAGTTGTTAGGGTCGCCTAGGTGGTTTGCTGTTTGGCAGTTTTATTCCAATCTCCTGGCTGCATGTGTGTCGGTGTGCGTTTGGGTGAGTGTGTGGGTGTTCTTGTACATATTATTCTACTACTTCTATTAATGCAATAATACGCAGCTCTCCTGCGTATTCGAGAAAAAATATTTGTATTGTATGCAAAATTACACATGCTAAGCTACATGCCATTTAGCACTCAATGGCTAGATTAGACCAAAGCTCTAATAGAAATATCACTAATTAAAAATTAGGTCAAATGAAGATTAAAAAATTATTTACTGTCTATGGTTAAACAGATGCACAAAACTAACCTCAATAAGTGGGTCGCGTCCCACAATTGAGAAGACCTCCTCTGCCAATTTCCGGATCACTTTAGCACGAGGATCATAATTCTTATACACACGATGCCCAAAACCTGACATCTTCCTCTTCCTTGAAAACAAAGACAACTTTGTAAGAACAAACTGAATATTTCATATGAAAGGACTTCAATGCATAATAGAATATAAATCAGGTAAAAGGCATATGTCACCTATTCTTTACACCTTCAATGAAATCTGGAATATTTTCCACGCTTCCAATCTCATTTAACATTTTAAGTACGGCCTGGCAAACAGAAAATAACATTTAGACATTGTAAGCTAGAAACCATGACCATCACCCCATTGCTAGGATGCTGGATGTTTTTATTTTGACAAAATTAGACAAGTTTTCATGCTTGATTATACGATAAAAAAAAATGGGCAAAAAAAGTTAACCAAGCTCTCAACGATAACATTATCTTGTTGCTACTAAGCTCAATTCTGATGATGATAACTCTCAAACATGCTATGAATTGATGAACTGAGAACAGAGTATGGCTTACTTCATTTGCTCCACCATGGAGTGGACCATATAGAGCTCCAACACCACCAGAAAGAGCAGTGTATACATCAACGCCACTACAAATACAATATAACTTAGTAAGAAACAGTTCCATAATCCCTGTCAGCTGTTCAATGAAGACAGTGTTTTACCTTGAAGCAAGATGCCTAACAGCAGCTGTGGAGCAGTTCATTTCATGCTCAGCATGAAGAATAAATAGGATATCTAGAGCCCGAGCAAGTCGAGGGTTTGGCTTATAAGATTTATTGCCCCTACCACATTTCAAATATGTTGTCTCAGTCAAGGAAACTAACTGTTTAGCCAGTTCATATCAATGGAAAATAAAATAACAAAGGTACATGACATCATTAGTAGTTTAAATGTGTTCAGGCTGATGTGACTTACAATGAGTCCAGCATATACAAGAAGTTCTCTGAGTAAGAAAGACTAGTTGAAGGGAGAACGGGAGGCCTTCCTGCTAATCTCAAATAGGCTGCAGCTGCTATAGTAGGTGCCTGAACAGATATAAAGAGTCAAGTCAACTGTAAAAAAAGAATCAAGAACAATTATCTCAATTTGCATGGTATACAGTTATCTGATACTGAAACTTATATTTATGAGTTGAATCAATATCCAAAGAGTTCTATCAGTAACTAAGTGAACTAAATATTCTGACATACCTTTCCAAGTATGCGTACAATTTGTTTATCCCTGATCTGCTTCGACTTATAAAGATCTTGACCCTACATGAGTAGAATATATAATCATTGAACTGTTAAACATTACATATAAGAGACCAACACATATGATTTATTCTATGCCGAATTTTTAAAGAAATTCAAACATCAAAAGTAACTTTGACTTCAAAAATTAAGCTGAACGTATTACATTGACAATAATTTTCACTTTTCTCAAATGGTGTATTCAGAAAAGCACTTACTCTAAGAGCAGGGTTTGCATCAGGATGGAACACAGAAAGCGTGCTCATTGCACTGGCAAGGACACCCATGGGATGAGCATCATGAGGCATTGATTGTACAATATCCTGCCGGCATAAAGATGCAACCGAATATAGCTGCTAATCCAGGTCAAACAGAATATTCACGCCAAATCTAACAAGATAAAAAAACATACCAAGAGCCCTTGTGGCACAGCAGAGTGCTGTGAAATAGCAAACTCCCAGCCTGCCAGTTGGCTTTGAGTAGGCAAATTCCCGTACACTGAATGCAGCATGTTCAGCCAACCAGAGAATTGCAAGATAGCATGGTACACAAAAACTACATAGAAAATCAAAGCTAATAGCACTTACTTAAGAGATATGCCACCTCAACAAATGAACTGCTTTCAGCCAACTCTTCGATTGGATAACCCCTGTAGCGAAGTATTCCTTCATCCCCATCAATATAACAAATGGATGAGCGGACCGGAGCTGTATTGAGATATCCAGGATCATAAATCTTAAGACCCTTGTCATCCTTTCCAGTGGTAATCTGCATAACATTTTATAAGGATCAACATTTACCTCTGGAAGGTTCTTCTATTGTTAAGGAAGCATCATTTTAGCAAGTAAAAAAAGCTTAAGCACTTATCACATTTCTTGAAACATGCTATATGAAACTATGATGCTCCAACTCACACCAACTTTTATGTAGACCTGATGAAAGAACATTTACCAAGAACTCATCTCGTAGCTTCCAGCATCCTTACAAATGAAGAGGACCATTTTTGTGCAACTAGCTGCCCGAGTTATATATTTCTAAAATCATACCGAGCGATTTAAAGCAGACAATAATTAGTTGATTACTGATTAGTTATCTATCCCACATCTAACTTCATGACCTTTAGACTTCAGTCAATAAAACTTTTGATCCATGTATCACCAATCGTTATCTAAGCGACTCCAACACGCTCTTGCAAGAAACAACCGATCCAGCACGCGAGTTTGGCATCAAGGTTGACTTGACCGTGACCCTCCAAGCGCAATTCCGCCCAGCTACACCGGGCACAATCAAAACCCAATCCAGAAATTCAACCCTGTTCCGAAGCAATTCATCCTAGTCTACAGCATAATCCGAGGCCCAAAGTTCAGGACCAGCGCGGATCACGGCACGGCGTCATCGCCTGAGCCGTCAATTTCGAGCTCGCACAGGTCCGTACCTTCTTGAAGTCGGTGGCGCGCACGGTGCCGTCCTCGGAGACCTTGACCTCGTGCCGCTTCCCTGTCCTCGCGTCAACCACCGAAAGCGCGCCGGCGCGGGGGCCGGGAGCCGCCGCGGACACCGGCGACATCTCAAGCCCCGCCGCCGCAGCCTCCCAGGAAGGGCCGAGGTGAGCGGAGAGCACGGAGAGGCGGCCGCGCGCGGGGTCGGCGCGATCCATGGGCGCGGGATGCCGGGATCGAGTCGTGCCGGTGGGAGAAGCGACGGGAGGGAGGTAGGAGGAGGAGGAGAGAGGAGCTGGGGAAGCGGTTGCTTGGACGCTTTGGCCTCGCGCACTTCAAGTTTGCTGGTTCATTGACTGACGACGTATGGAGTGTGGGCTTTTGGAATCGTGGCATGGTGAAACTCGTGCGTGTTTATCATGATCGAGCTGGACCGAGCTCCCACGTCACTCGTGTCATGGAAGAGATGGTCGTTTTTCTTTTCTTGGTTCTATGCGATGGTTTGCCACATAATGGATTTTTTTTTGATAGAGTGTTGTCTTGATTGGAATCTTTTATGAGATAATTCCATATTTGGCCTAAAAAAAGATATGTTTTCTCTCTTGGCTCTTTTTAAAACGAAGTTCCTTATTAAGACAAAAATCATTTTTCGTTTCCCTTCATGGCCCTTCCGTTAATTTTGAGACTTAACAGTATTAATTAGTGAGTAAAAAGACATTTTTACCTTTGATATTAAATAAACTTGTATTTTTTATCTTTTTAGAAAATAAATAATTCACATAATTTTTTTAAAAAAATATTTATCTCAATTTATTTTAAATTTAAATTAAAAATATAAATTATACATATCATGTGAATTATACATTTTCCAAAATAATTTTAAAAAATAAAGTTTATTTCATACCAAGGTAAAAAGATCTTTTTACTCTCTACTTAACACTTAATAGTGTCAAAATTGATGAAAAGACCATGAAGGGAAATAAAAAATTGTTTTGATCCTAAGAGCAAGTATAAAAGTGTTGTGTCATATGTTGTCTCATGCACGACACGTAATCTTAAGATAGGTTATGAGACGACTTATACAACAGGTGATCAGTTCGGTTGTCTCCTATTAATTATATGATTTCTTAATTTATAGATACAAAAAGGAATATTTATGGCTTAAAAAACTACTAGAACACGTACAATGGTATGAGAACCGTCTCATACTCCTAAATTTTAGCGCATGAGGTGGTTGCCTCGCGAAACAACCACCTGTTACTCTCACCACCCTCTCTCTCTTCCACATCATCAAAAATCCTACGTGACAATACATGATACGACCTATAAGACCGCTTACGTGTATCATTATACCTGCCCTAATACGAAAGTTCGATTTGAAAAGGACCAAGAAAGGAAGCACCATCTTTTTTGAGATCAAATAAGGAATTGTCTCATCTTTTATACATATATAGTACAACTACGGTATTACCTTAAGATCTTTTTTCCATAGTTCTACATGTTAGACAAGTTGGTTGTTGGAGTATGTCCCAAATAATGGATTCATAGGATTCTTCACATAGGTTATGAATGCAACTAAAAGACTAGATTGCCTCAATAAATTATTTGACCCTGAAATCATGGACGCGACACATGAGGTTTAAATATACCAGAAATATTTACAGTTTAGGAAACAAATGAAACCTTACAAATCCTTATATCTTATAACATTGGGAGTATATGAAAGATTTCAAATCTTGCAGAGAGTTCGTAGATGCACAGTTGCAAGAAAAGCTCGTGCATTTGTGGCCTACTAAAATTGTTGAGCAATTTTTTTACGTGTCATTAAAAATTACTCCCTCCGTTCTAAAATTGTTGTCATCATTGACTTTTTTCATTACCTTTGACCATTCGTCTTATTCAAAAAAATTTAAAAAATATTATATATTTTTTCATGATTTGTTTTATTACTAGATAAAATTGAAATAACTTATAACTTTTCATATGTGAACAAATATTTTGAATAAGATGAATGGTCAAAGATCACGAAAAAAGTCAATGGTGATAATAATTTTGGAACGGAGGGAGTACACCATTTACTCATGAATCATTCAAAATTACAATATCTCTTTCATGTCATCATTTTAAATTTTCCATCCCCTATATGTCATGCATTTTGTTACTTTATCTATTAGTGGTTGTTTTGTGGTAGTAAAAAAGACCAATATGCTTTTAAGATGAAATCTAGAAAATGTGAAAAATCTCATTAGTGAAAAGGTGGATGAATCCATCATGGAATAATAAAGTCGTGATTTTTTACTATGATGCCAACAAAAACTTTCCCCGAGTCATGTTGCCAACAAAAATTCCAAACGATTTGCTAGATTCATTTTAAGGGTAGATTGGTCCTTTGTATCACCAATTAACAATCATGCAATAGGTAAATAACAAAAGTGATGTATAGGGGATAAATTTTTTAAAAAAATTATTTTAAATGATTCATAAGGGAATGGTATAAGTTTTGGCGATGCATAAGAAATTTGTCCAATACTGTTTCATATGTTATTATGATATATACACAAATCTACACTTTGAGCTCCACGACCTGATTGTAAATCATATTTGTGATTACTGACAGAGAAGATTTGTGTTGTGATTGTCCTTAAATGCATTGAAAAGAGTGATTCCATGTAATTCCCTTATAACTCTAAAGTCATACTATATATCTTGTATTTCTCATTATTTCAGCCTATGCATCCATAATAGCTTCACAATTGCAATTGGGTTGCAAGTCAGGGTTTGGTGAAACGTCATCGGGGCTGGCACTGTAAAGCCAGGTTCTGGTACTTATAAAAAAAAGAAGGGAGCTAGGTTCTGGTAGTACTTATAAATTTCATGGAGCCGATTGAGGAGGGCAAAATAAAATAAAAGTGGACCATTTCTTTGACCATGCATGCCAAAACTTAATCACCTTCCAGTAAAAATTGTAAAACTATATATAATCATGCAACAATATGCAACATGAGGCATAGAAGAATATATTTAAAGGAGATACATTTTATACCAATGAGTTTATTTTTCACATTGTGTTGGAGGTGATTATGTTCCAACATGTTGTACATTTATGTTTTTTTTTTAAAAAAAAACTCAAGTATGCAAATCCAACTATAGCATCATATGCACGCCTTGATGCAGTAAAATCATGACTTTTTTGGTGATGATCCATGCCCTTGTGCTCTAGAACTTGTACACAAAAAGAATGTACAGTGTAATTATAACCCGCTTCTTATGGTATTTTATTACACTTTTTCTTAATTGCGTATATTCTTTCAGCCATTGTGGCATGCCACACCATTATCATTATGCATATACGTCTATATTTCATTTCCCATTTTCAACGTACATTTGCATACAAATAACACACTGCTCGTACATTTTTTATTTATCTATATATATAGCACACCAAGCCCTATATGTATCAGGTACACGCAGAAACACGCGATCAACATCCTACTTTGAGGATGATAAGATGCACCCATGTAGTTTTGTGTCCTTTTATTTCTACTTATTAAGTTCATGCATGCTATCATGCTTGCAATGGACAGAATACGTGTCTATAGGATAACAACCAAGAAGACTCTTATCTTGATCGATCTAGGTCGCCTGCCGGCGGCTGGTATAGGGCCCGGTGAACCTACGGCCGCCGGAGCCGGTCTGGCGCTGGCAGTTGAAGTACATGGCGGCGACGGGCGTGCCGAGGTTATAGCGGCGGGCGAAGGTGCGGGTGCTGAAGTTGTGGCGCCTCGACGGCGGGAACACCGTCTCCCGGCCCAGCTGCCGGAACAGCACCAGCACCATACGGTGGATGCCCGTCTCCGGGGCAGGGGGCTCGTAACACACCAACTCCCGGCCTGCAAATAAAACCAAGTCACAGCATCATCACTATACTCATCAGCGAATGCACGGTGAAATGAAATGGCGTGCAATAATAATAAGTGGAAGAATTCACAGTTCGACCCCTCTGATGATAGAACTGATGACATTTACTGGACAAGATCCTCAAATGGAGATTACACTGCAAAGAGCGTGCAGGGTTGGGGGGGGGGGGGGGGGACTCAATCTTCCTAGCAAATGTGTGGCAAGTGTGGACGGCGGATAGGTTGCAATGGCATGAGTGGCCAAACCAATACTTCTGCCCAATGTGTCACAGGAACTTGGAAACTGTCACACCTGTTCATTGATTGTCCAACTACTCGGCAATTCTAGGCGTCAATTAGCAGTTGGGTTTCAGAACAACGCCTACATCCAACAGCCTAGAAGCAAGGGGCCGCAACTGAGGATTGGTTCAACAGCCTCATGGATGGCACCTCGACCGGCAACCCAAGAGGACTGCAGAGCATGGTGATCCTGATTTGCTGGTCGGTGTGGAGAGAATGTAATACCCGAGTTTTTGAAGACGCGTGGAGAAGACGGTTAATCGGCTTGTAACAGAAATCAAGGACGAGGCACAGCTATGAGGACTGGCAGGCGCAAAGAAACTGCCTCACCTAGTTATGGCCTGTTTGTTTCAGCTTATTTATGTCCAGATTATATAATCTAGGGAAACAAACAAATATGCTAGCTAATTTGGTGAGATTATATAATCTAAGAGCCAGATTATTATAATCCAATAAGCACCTCAAGAGGTGTTTATTTTCAGCTTATTTGACAAAAGATCCACTACTCTTATTAAATAAAAAAATTACCAACATTGCCATCAGCGAACCCACCTATTATGTGATCAAAGGGCATTATTTATCTTCTCCCATTTATAACAAATAATCTGGACAACAGTAAGCTAGATAAACAAACAGCCCTCCAGATTATATAATCTTAATTATTTAATTTAAATTATTTAATCTAGCACTAATAATCTAGATTAAATAATCCGCTTGGGAAATAAACAGCCACTTAGTAGAAGCATTAGCGAGTAATCCGCTTTTGTACCAGTCGGGCTAGCTCTTGCTCCTGGCGTGACCGTTGGTTGTTTGCATCACTGGTGCATGTAAAACTTTGTTTCTTCTTATATTTATCAAAAAATCCGGAATCTTCTAGAGGTTTCAAAAAAAAATCTAGATGCCGGGAAGCAGCTAGAAAATTGAAATCTGAGTATGATGTGATGGAAGATATGGATATATGAAACACTTTGAATTGAATAAGTACTACTATTAGATAGCTGGGAATAGTTAGTTATATATTACAGGCTTATAGCTATAATTTTATTCTTGTAGTCCAGACAAGCTGATTAGCACAATAACGAGATCTTTTTCGAGTTGAGCACACATATAGACGGCATAGAAATCACCCAATTAGTAATTAGAATGCACGCGTACTCACCGTAAGTGTCATCAGTTGATGCCGGAATGTCGGTTACCATCCTGCATGGACATGAAACGATAGAATGTTAGTATTTGATCTGAGTACACGGAATCAGCAAATCAATCATGCATGAAACGAGAATGTATACGGCTAGACAACTTATACGTGTGTCCATTTGTCTTATCTCTTTTCATACATATCTATAAGATGTTCATTTGCCTTATTGATACGTGTGCTGCATGCACCCGATCCAGATCCATGCATATGGAAGAGCTATGTGCAACTTGCATATAATAAGCCGGGGTACGTGGACGTGAAGCCAACAAACTCCGTGCATGCTATGCATATATAGCTAGCTGAGGCAGCTAGGGTTACTAGTTCGCTCACCAGTGTAAATACTCCCGCAGGGTTGGGTTGCTTGGGTTCGGGGCATCTGGATCGATCATCACCTATTGCATCATTCACAATCGAAATAAGTTTAGCTGGTGAACACATTTCCCTGTTAATGAAATAGTGTGCTAATGAGGCATCATGTTCTTGGAGAAAAATAAAGTTATTTCTTAATAAACACACGGCCGAATCAAATTAATATTGTTAAGAAAGATTTCCATTGATCGTTTATATAACAGCACCTAATAAAAAACTTCATATCACTTACCAGAGTATATGCAACTCGATAATCATCTCCTCCAATCTCGACCCTTGGTCTCTCTGAGACCTTTGGGGCTCGAAACTCCATGCCGCTGACAATTGGCATGCCGTCGAACATCACCGTTAGATCAACGGAGTTGTAGAAGGGGTCCAAGACATCTCCAATGACACGAGATGTAACCAAGGAATCGTTGGCCATTTCAAGTTTTTAGTTGCAGGCCGGTGTGTGATAGTATACTATATGTTTGTTGGTGCTGGAACTCGGAGTACCTAGAGTGTACTGATGCGTTTGCTTTGAAGGTACTATAAGCCGCAAGGGGGTTGTGATATTTATAGAGTCGAGTGGAAGGCATGCCGGCCATGAAAAATAAGTTGCAATTCAGGTGGGGAGCTCCCCCACCGTAGTTTTCTCAAAAAAAAAAAAAGTTGCACGGAATAAGTTGACAAAGGTAGAGTCTTTGGAAGCATGGAGAGGATACTGGATATTCTGTGGCGAACCTTGAGGGACCCAGTTAAATATTCTCTCGGCAATTGGGATGTAACGATGAATTTTCACCCGTCTTTGATACAAAGATATACAAAGGATTGAAAACTTCTAGCTAGCTCTATGCGAAGATTCAAAGTCAACTGGGATTGATTCCTATAGAGCTAGAGAGACGAGTAATATTTTAATTGAATGCGATCTCTCCTTGCATATGCAAATTCTTGCGATTTTAATTTTCTCATGGTTTGCTCTCTACGTACGTAAAGAATATTTGTAGTTGATTTCTTTCAAGATACTTTCATCTGATGATACTCGCTCTGTGATCAGTGGTCTTTCTTTTTTTTTATAAGCTAAAAGAAGAAGAACAGTTTTACTGTCCAAAATACTGAGCAGTAGTTTGATCTAACGAGGTACTCTCTCCGTCCGGCTTTATTTGACGCGTTAGAGATGGGCACAAAAAACAAAGTAGCGAGAGTGTGGTACACTCACCATAGTTTTACCCTGCTGCACCTAAGGGCGTCCGCAATGGTAAGATAAAAAAAGAAAAGGAAAGAGAGAAAAGATACCTATTGCAGCAACGCTTATGTATAGGTATGCTAAACGTTAGCTAACGACGAGCTCAACTCCACCTGACACGTTTTGTGGGTCTGCTGTCATAGTGTCATCGGTGTATACCTGGCCAACGGGCCGGGCCATTTCCTTGACGGGCCGGCACGACCCTTCTAATTAACGGGTCATGTCGTGCCGGCCCGACGGGGCTGCATCGAAGCTCAAACACGGCATGACTCGTCTTACACGGGCCATGTCAGCCCGGTGGTCTGGCGGGCTATTCGAGCCGAGCTGGTCCGGAGCCCACTTAAATTTTATATATTTTATTTTTTTAAAAAAATTAATATTTTTATAGATAAAATATTTTTTATCAATAAATTTGAACTAAAAATATGATTTTTAGTATAAATATTGAAATATTAATCATTGTATTTGACGGGCCGTGCCATGCCGGGCCATGCTTCACGGGCTAAACAGGCCACCTTACGGGCTAAGTGGGCCATGCTAAATAGGGCGTGCTCTGGCACGGCGGGCCTGCGGCTAGGCCAAGGCATGGCCTATGACGGGCCACGGGCCGGCACGGCCCGTCTAGCTTCAGGATATGTCGTGTTCGGACCGGACCAAAATAGGTTGGCCTCGTGCCGGCCTATTTAGCCCAGCCCACTTGGACAGGTATACATCAGTGATCATTCCCACGGGCTGGCAGGTGGATGAATAAAAAAAACTGACATATAGACCTATTTTTATTTTGTTACAGGATGCTAAAGCTACATCACTTGTATCCTATCTTTTTAGCTCATCGATTCTGTAATATAGATAACAACTGATGGAGCTGCCCTAATAAACTTTTGTACAAATTGGTGGTACACGTCCTTGAGAACTCTGCTTCACGAAGATGAGAGATGGGAGCAACTGCATTAACTACGGTAGGGGAAAGTGAACGACGGGACCTGATGGTTTAATTAGGGGCATGGCCGGAAATTTGCTTTGACTGTTGCCTCGTTAACCGAGAACGATAAGTACTTAGGGAAAAACCGTGAGCTACAGAACGACAGAGGGAGTAGATCTCATAATCTAAAATTGTAATGGCTGGCTAGTAGTTTCTCAATTTGAGAATAATATCGGAAAAAATAAGAGTTATAGATTTATATTAATTAATTTTTATTAATATAAATAAAGTTATAGTAATAGTTTAATTAATAACTAATGTTTTATATTTTTTAAGATGAACTAACATTTTAATGATTTGATAGACTTAATATTATATTATAAAAATAAATATAAATTTATTAATTAAAAGTGCAATTACAAAATTACCTTCAAACTATTGGTCGGTAGTTTTTCAAAACTACTGTCGGTATTTTGAACAGTAAAACTCCTCAAGAAGAAACACATTTGGAAGCGGCATCTATCAGATGGTGCAAGAACGTATGGAAGTGCACCGGCAGTGCCAATGATGGATGGTACGATTTTGTTCCGACTTTATACCTCGTTTTTTTTGTTAGGAATAGTAGAACTTAAACTTCTTACCATAAAGTGCTTATATAAGGGGGTTACTCAATGATTGGGATTTAGGTAAGAGGGCTTTAATGTTGTGTAGCATTAGTTAGGTAATACATAGGTTACTACAAAGAATCGAAGGCGTATATGCGATATCTTTTTTTTAGATAATGGTATAAATTATTTTTAGATAGTGCGTATATGCGATGTCTACTGGTATATATTACTTTCATCACACAATACTTGATCATGCAATTACCTAACGCATATCAAGCTTTAGGTTGTGCATATACGTACACACCGTGTTAGCTCTCTAGTACTTTACCTGAAAATTACAGAAATGATTATTGACTTGCGCGTTATTAATTGGCAACTCTAAGAACTGTGCGTAGATGTCTGTGCGGAGGCAAAGGCAAATTGTGCGTTCAAATACTAACGATTCAATCCATTTGAGAATCATCTTGTCCACACACGCCTAGCACAAACGAGGCTTCTAGCTAGTTAATGTGACATCTATAAAAATAAGATAACAAGGATAAGAGATTGATATATCAACTCAGACATAGGTTCTAAGTTTTTGGATATATAGCACAAAGCCTCTAGTTATTTCGAGAAGTGGGTTTATTTAGCGGGCACACAACTTGGAAAGCACTGACTACCATAAAATAATAAACTTTTGAGAGCGCGTGTATCTCACAAGGCGTGGGTGGAAAAATATTAAATGAATAGCTACCTGCTTCATTCTGTGACCAATACATAACTAATCTCACTAAAGTTTTGGTAAATTTCCTACACTGAATGATAAGGTGGATTTCTTAAGGTAAATTTCTAATATGATTCTTCAGTGTAGGAAACTGATCTCAATAAAGTTGAACCTCAGCTCTATATTTTGGTAATATAAATAAGGTAATTTTCACTAAAATTTTGGTACCATCGAAATATATTAGTACTCAGAAAATACATAACTAATTAATATCACTGTTATATCCTATACTAAATTCTTTTAGTAGTAAATAAAGTTAACATGGATATATACGATTACTGAAGGAATTGATGTTGATGTAATAAAAAATACTAAAATACTTGAAAACATGTACCGTGTCATTAGACTAATTAATATCCCGGGGCTTATTTGTAAGAAATGAAAAGTTAAGAAAGGCACCTTGTTTCCATATTTACAAGTATTTTTTCATTGTTTTTTTTTTGTCTCCACACACTTGATTCCTGTAGCTAGTGGATGATCAAGTTGATAGTCTTAATTAATAGAGTTAGTTTTTCACATGCTACGCTTATTTTTGTCTTTTGATACTAGACATGCTTAAAGAATTAGTACCATTAAAACACTCGGGTATATGTAACAAAATGGGCAAGAGAAATAACAACTTGCATTGAGGACGTGTTTACTACGACGTTTGCAATCATGTGGATGAGAGTCTCTTTCTGTTAAAGCGCTTCGATCGTTTTGCGGCTGTGCGTGGTCTCAAAGAACAGTTGACAACGTATATTCGCCCGCGGCCGGAGCCCTATTAGAGAGCTAGAAATTCGACACATTTGCCGCTTTATTTGCTCTTTGCGCGTTTTGCTGCCTTTTGCGACACCGCGTGGTACTGGTCCCAGAGCAAATCTGCGATCGACGACGCGAGACACATCAACGCAAGTAGAATCTTCGTATGACTTGCCAGGTCGTGGCTCCTGACCGCCGCCGGCCGCGCGCTAGCTCTTTACTGCTGCTTGGGTTTGGGAATGAGATGACCACCGGCCCGGGGACTGACACGTGTGTACAGTTGAATGAGTCGATGCAGCCGTATTTCGATGGGACGGAGTTACTCACGTTTTATATTTCGTTAGGCTTTTGTATGATCGGCGCGCCGGTGACGAGCTTATCTCTGTTCAGGACAGAATTCACGCATATGCATTATTGTCACATACTGTGCCCTAGGACGATGCGCAAAAATAAAGATTCGATGATGCAGCGGGTGAAAACTCTGTTTTTGTTTCCTGAATTTTAAGAAAATTCTTCCCCGGTCGGTTGCGTTGATTTTAGTCGCTATCTACGAAGTACAACGTGTCCATATCAGATATAGAGTTTATTTATTTGTAAATGTCGGCATCTATGCGAATATGTCAACGTTAAGATCTTGTAGGGCACACAGCTCACACTTTCCTATGCTGCGGCGGCCTTTTTACTGGAATGATTATTATTCTTCGGTCGTAAGATTTCTATCTTAGTTAACGGTGCACGATTCAGCTGGTTCATCTCAATTGCTACTGGATGTCTGGAACATTAGTCCGTCCATCAGTACGCGGTGGTGACCTTAGCTCAGTGAGTGCTCAACCTCGGGTCGTCGTCTACCTAGCTTTGTGCCACGTGATCCATGTCCGCTCCTTCAAAACATCTACTATCATGTTGCATTTAGGTGACGACTGCGGACCGTTTCAATCCTACATATTCTGCAAATGTGAAAAGCTGGACAAATTCGGATAGAAAACGACTCAAATAAAGCAGCAGATTCGAGTTAAGGTCACCACCGCAGAATAAATGAACTTGAGCGCTGTTCTAGTCGCGCGCTGTGTCAAGCGATCACTGGCTTGTCTCTCGCTATACCGGCACATGCCATGTACATGGCGGCTGTGGCTGTGAGCGGTTAGCCGGCCATCGATGATTCAATCCCATCCGATCCACATGTGGATGAAGATGAACTTGGCCTGCTCTCTTCATATTTTACCAAGCATTGCAAAAATGACTCTCTAGTGTATCTAGCACAGCTAATCATTAATCAAAAGACTCGATATCTCATGACCAGAAGACTGGTATATATGCATATACTACATGTATATATGTCATCTTTAAATTTATTGAATAAGTAGGGCTAAGGAAAGTCAGAAAGTCAATGTTTCAATCCACCGCGCACCTTTATATATATATTCTAGTTGCGATCGATTCTTATCGGATATTGTCACCTCTGGACTCTGGTGTGGCTAGGAAAAGGACGTGCTATCAAGCTGATCAGATCCTCTTATTATGCCACTGGTAAATCTTATATGCCATTGATGTGTTTAGGACATGTAAGGCACATTACCACATCATGCATAACAGGGATCTAATTAGGTTTTATCTAGTGGCATACCCTAGGACTGGACGGCAAATGCATAGGCTCTAGGAATATAGGACAACAATAATCTCTTTTGTCACTGTAAGTTCGTTTTTAGAAAAAGGACTTCTACATCAACCAATGCATATAGTTGTTCTTCAATACAACCGGCATAAGAGCATCTTCAAGAGAGTTTTATAAACTCTTTCTAAATTAAATTAATGGAGTTTAACCTAAGAAACGATCTCCAATAACTTTTTAAAATAACTCATAGATTTATTCTCCTCCTAAATTCACCTTATTTGTAGCTAAAAATAAGAAGAAAGTTGAAGGTCACAATCCTTGTATTTGAAAGAGAATTAATATTGTTGTGACCCCAGATGCTGACGTGGCCTAATAAAAAACTTTCTTGATCTATTTATAGGGAAAATTGTTAGAAAAAACAATAAAAATTATTCCTAATAATTTTTGGACTGCTAATAAAAACACTTTTTGGGTCTATTTTTTGAGAAGCTTTTGGAGATGCTCTAACCAGTAAAGCACAACCTAAATAAATAACAAAAAAGTACACAACCATGCATTGAAAACTCCATGGCACTAAAACTCCAATCTATTACTGAAACACTAGCCATATGGGGTGTTTGGGCATGGCTTCATAGTCGAGCTCCAGTTCGGAGCTGACTAGAACTCCAAAATTGTGCAGAGTTGGGGGAGTCCCACTTTATTTTTTCATAGCACCTCAAACCTAGTTTCGAAGACCAGTGAAAATATGGAGTTCGAGATAATTACTTGCAGTGCCATAGGTTGCACAAGAAAACAATTTGTTCTTCTCTTTTCTCCCGTCAACGCGCCCCCCCCCCCCTTCTCCTTTGCAGGCAGAGGCATCCCGACGGCTCAAATCCCCGTTGTTTGCACCGAGCTTGTCTGCCCTGCCGCCCCAGCTCGTTCCGCTGTCGCTCACGCCGTCCCAGATCGCTCTGTCGTTGCCCGCGCTGTCCCAGTTCGCTCCGCCGCCCCATCTCGCTCTGTCGTCGCCCGCGTCGCCCCAACTTGCTCTGCCGTCCTGGCGCTGTGCCGCCATGGCATGAAAGCATAAAAGTCGTTTTTACATGTTTAACTTTGTTTTTCTGGAGTTGGCTAGCCAAACACCTCTAAAACCAGCTCTTGCTCTATAAAAGCAGCTATACAGTGGAGTTTTGGAGTGGGGCAACTCCACTATGGAGTGAAGCCATGTCAAACATTCTCATAATTAGCAAATATTTTGTATTAATGTGGCTTCAAGAACACGGTATTCCCATTTGATTTAGGATCTTTCCTCCTTTTATAAAAGTGACCCGAAGTGGATCGAACATCTCTGTTGGGGTCTTGACCTTCGAACATGAGAGATGGGAGGTAGTTAGGAAGGAGAGAGGCAAGTGAGTGAATGGCCAAGAGACCTAGCCCTCAAGCCATACCCCTCTATTTATAGAGGGAGAGGGGGTAGAGTTTGATGTTTATTCTATTGGTGGGGTTGAATATTACAAGTAAGTTCTCAGACTTTACATCAAGGTCCCTAGACCTCTAGATGGGCCTCTTTTATACAACTAAGGGATCCTAGACTATGACACATGGCTATCCCCAACAGTAGCCCCTCAACTATTCGGTCTTAGCTGCCACAACAAGACCAAATAGTTATTAATCCTAAAAGAGGTCCCATTACAGCTCGAACTATAGTTGTCATGACGAATGTCCTTCTTGACGCTCCTTTCCCATCCAAAACTCCATTGTAAGGCATCGAGAGTATATCTGACGCTGTAGTTGAACCAATAATACGCATCAAGGGTAAGTCGACGTCAACACTGAGTTATGTTGATCCCCTCGAGTCATCATAAGGCCTTAAGAATGAGACATGATGACGCCACAGGTTGATGATGAATGCCTCGAGTCACAGGCTTTGAGAGTGAGTTGATGATGTGGTCGAGTTGATGGCGACGTGAAAAGTCGATTGCGGTCCCCTCAAGCCTTTGTTATGCCTCGAGGGTGAATCGATGATGATGTTGAAGGCATGCCCCTCAAGCCTTGTTAGATAACAAAAAATAAGCATGCATCATTAACAATGATCATAATATATTTTTTTAGATTGTTGTCGACTCGAAGGATGTTGCTATCCTTCAAGTCTTCTATTATGAGCGCCAGACAAAAAACTGCTCTAATGGGAGGACTGGTCCTCCAGTATGACCCCCGTAGCCCCTATTGGCTAGTGTTCATAAGAGAAACTTTACTCGTGGTCCTCCAATATGACCCCCGTAGCCTTTTCTGATGTTGATAATGAGCCCCTTGAACCTTTGACTATCCTCGAGGGTTAGCTGATGATCTTGGTGAGACGAAGGCAAGCCTCTCGAGCTATTGTAAGGAGTCGAGGGTAAGTTGACAATCTTGGTGATTTGGAGATGTCGCCGAAGATCGAGGGTGAGCCCCCCGAGCCATTGTGAGGCACCGAAATGTGTCGATGACGAGCCCCTCAAGTCGCTTTTGTCGAAGGTGATATTTGCTATGAAGATGATATCTATAGAGCGTTATGCTCTTGTCGAATATTCCAACTTTCTTCACAAAGTTGTTTCGACTCATCTGAGCGGCTAGCTATGGAGCGTATATTGCTAGGTCAAGCTATTGTTTTATTATCAGCGGTTTTTGTTTGAACATTTGTTCCCAGACTCATGCAGAGGCAGAAGAATAAGACAACTTATCTTGATGCATAGAGGGTTGAGGCTACGTGTTCCCTGGCATGCAGCCCCTTAAGGGCGAGTTGAAGATGTCGTCGATGAGCCCCTCGAGCCGTTACAAGGCTTCGAGGGCAGGTTGAAGATGTCAGCGAAGGTCGACGGTGAGCGCCTTGAGCCTTTGCAAGGCTTCGAGGTTGACTCAAAAAATGTCACCGAGGGTCGACGATGAGCCCCTTGAGCCTTTGCAAGGCTTCGAGGGTTTCACTACATACCTCCTAATGCTGCATTCATAGTTTGCATGTAGATCATTAGTGCCTTGAGCCAGTGATGGGGTGATTAACTAGGTCATGCCATCGCGGCTTGTTACTAAGCATTATGCTACGTCAAATATTCCAACTTCCTTTAAGAAGTTGTTTCGACCTGTCTTGTGAGCAATCTGTCTAATCTTTTGAGAGGTATGAATATTTGCTATTGGCCTTAGCCATGCATGAATATGCTCGTGCGATGTACTTAGTTAGACAATGAACCCCTCGAGCCGTTGTCAGGCTGCAGTGGTGAGTTTGAAGATGTCATCGAGGATCAACGACGAGCTCCCCGACCGTTGTGAAGCTTTGAGAGTGAGTTGAGATGATGTTTTGACTCACAGTCGCCTAGGTTGTGCAAACATGACAATGATGATTTGAGTTTGTCGTGAAGGTAGGAGCTTGGCGGGGTTTGTTGCCTGGCCTGCTATGGTCATTGGACGGGCTTCCCACATTAGCTTTGGTCACGACTCTCAAAATTTTAACCCTTGACCTAGGATGCTAAATATAGTATGGAGCATGGTATGCATAGTTCTTGCATGGGTTGCTGTTGCAAGGGTGCCACACCTGCTGTATGAGGTGCCTCGAGGTGCCGAAGGTCAATGGCGAGCCCCTCAAGCCACTGTAAGGCTTCGAGGGTAAGTTAGAGATGTTGTCGAAGGTCGACAATGATCCCCTTGAACCATTGTAATGCGTTGAGAGTGAATTCATGATGTTGTCTAAGGTTGATGATGAGCCCCCTAAGATTTTAAAACTCCTCAAGGGCGAGTTGATAAGAATTAGCCCCTCAAGCCATTGTAAAGTTTTCGAGGGTAAGTTAACGACGAGCCCCTCGAGCCATTATAAGGCCTTCAAGGGTTAGTTTGAGGAGCCTGATCTATACTGGACTATAATCTTCTAGCATAGACTTTCCTTAGAGCTATAGATGGGATGATTGTGTTGGATCATGCCATCGCATCAGTCGCTAATGAGCATTATGCTATTTTGACTCTCTTTAAGAGTTTTTACTCGTCTTGCAAATGATCCCCCATTTCCTATAAGGTCTTCGATTGAAGCCTCGAGGTTGCACTTTTATTTTATTTTATTTCTCATATATATGTATAAGTCAATTGGCACAGACCCTTGATGGGTGTTGTGCAAATTTTTCTCTCTTTGAGACTTTGTAACATGTTCATTCATTGTGAGCACGAAGTGCTGGTGGGTAGTACATGAATTAAAACCCTCATCGCTTCGATGGGTCTTGTGCAAAGTTTTCACAAAGGTCAGAGACTTCGAAAGGTGTTGTGGAAAGTTTTTACAATTGTCACAGACCTCGATGGGAGCTGTGCAAAGTTTTCTCCCTTGGAGACTTTGTAACATGTTGGTCCATTGTTGATTGATTTTTTTTTTGACATTTGCTCCTTTGAGAGACTTTTTATGAGCTCTCGGCTTTTTGCCAAAACTTTTCAAAATTTGCTCCCTTAGGAGACTTTTTATGAGCTCTTTGGATTTCTGTCGAAATTTTTCAACGTTTGCTCCCTTGGAAGACTTTTGATGAGCTCTTTGGTTTTTTGTCAAAAATTTTCGACATTTGCTCTCTTGGGAGACTTTTTATGAGCTCTTTGGCTCTTTGTCAAAATTTTTCAACATTTGCTCCCTTAGGAGACTTTTGATGAGCTCTTTGACTCTTTGTCGAAATTTTTTGACGTTTGCTCCCTTGGGAGACTTTTGATGAGCTCTTGGCTTTTCTGGCCTTAGCCATGCAATGATATGCTTTAGCAGATATAAAGAAAGGATTAAATTTTGTTGTACAAATGAGTTTATCCATAGCATGAGTAACTTGAAAATCAACAACGTAAGGCCCTATACATATTTTGAGCCATTGTCCTTTAACAAACAAATGAATGTAAATGGCGCTTGCTGAGGAAAACTAGCATAGCCGAAGGCCATTGATTAGAGAGTACCGTTACTATTGACTCGTTGGTGTCTGGTGAAGAAACACAGATCGATGATTAGAAATCAATAAACCTGCGTACAAAGAGGGATAGTCTTGCATGATAGGGTTAACTTAAGGGATGTGAAACCGTGACAGAAACTTTTTTGGATAAAACTTGTGTCCCATAATCAAGGAATGGATGCATAAAAATGATCAGAATATGCATTGCTATTTTCTGGTAGGGATCAAAGATGATGAAGTGTCTAAAATGATGCACAAGAAGACCATATTGGAAGTAGACAAGCAATCATGTGCAAGGTTTTGCTAATTACCGAAAGGTTCGAAGGTTGCCTTTTGCAAAATTTAAGGCGGAGGTATGTTGAAAATGCACGCATGCTCACAGCTTATCAAAGTATAATCATTTATGACGTATGTCAGGACCCTCAAAATACTAGTTATGTATGTGGCCGGAGGTAATGTCCCCTAAAGGTAAAGCATTGTCAAAGCAAAACAAGAAATCTTATGTTAGTGCGTGTGTTTGATATTCTTACTCCCATGCTATCTAGCAAGCCCAATGCCTGGTGAGGGTGATACGAAATTTATTCTGCTATATTATGTTGCTCAGATGACCCTCGCATTGATGCGAAGTGCATGACGCCGCATGGAGTTATGGTGAGCGCTAAGCAGTTAATTGCTTATTTGCTTTGTGTAGGTTGTTTACGATAAGATGTGAGACCTGCGCCTCCGTGTTGCTTTTTGCTTTTGCTGCTAGATTGTGAAAAGTACGAAGGTTTTGCCCTTACATAGTGAGGCGAAGGTATGTTAAGGCGTACGTGTATGCACGCATGCGTATGGGCACAACGTATCTTTGCAGGTGGCTAACACCTAGAATGCTTGTGGGCACTTAGTGAAGTTAGCATATGCTGTAACTTAGTAACGACGCCACTTTAGTTTGTCCGAAGGTTCCGCGCTTGCGCACGAGATTATTAGGACACCTCGAGGATAGCCTGACTAGCTTGCAAGAGTTTGCTGATTGCTCGAGGGGTAGCATGCTCGAAGGATTCCAAAGACATCTCGAGGCTACTTGGCTTTTCATACGGGAGTTTTCCGCGGTGTGTTCTGGTAGCAACTCGAGGCTGTGTTACTGCTATATTGTTGTTAGCTGGTCGACGTGACTGACAAAAGGTCACGCATTTGCTACGTTCGGAGGTAGCTAACGTCTAATATATTTGTTTGTTTTTCTTAAAGCATGCTGGCAGCTTGGTTGCGTGCATGCGACGTGATGTTGCTCATGCAAAAATGGTTGGCTCTGGAATGACCTTCGCATATACTTTCTTGAAGTAGAGTTCACGTGAGCTGGCTTTACGAGCCTACGAAGGATACTCGATGGTGCGAGGATTATAGCATCTAACGTTGCTGGTTTTGTTGGCTTATGATTGTTGCTTTGAAATGCAGGGGTGATCGATCCCTCAAGCGGTTTATGAGCTTTGTGTTGGCACAGGGGGATTCTATGATGGTACCCTGAGGCTTGTAAAGTGGAGTTGCTTATGTGTAAAGATTAACCCTCGAGTGACCCTTATGCAACATACGTGAGTGGAAAGATGATTTACCATTGCTGGCAATTTTACCTGATGAAAATATTTCCAGGTGTAGGATTACTTCATTGTTTGGTGGACGTTGTGAGCTCTACCCGTGGAGGTTGCCGAGCTTGCCGTGTAGGTTGCCGATCTCAGGCTCTCGGCCAGGATACATGACTTGCTCGAGGGTGGCATTGACTTGTTTTGACATTGGGTGTGCTCGAAGTGTTCGAAATTTAAGCACTAAAGGTACTCTGAACTTGAGCACGCAAGATATTCTGAGCTGATGCTGTTTGAAGGTTGCTTGACTTGTTAGGATACTTCAAGGTTACAGGTATAGAGGGGTTATATGCATTGCCCCTTCGAAGTGTTTTGGCAAGAACAGCGCACTTGAGGTGCCCTGCAGACAACCTGGACCCGCGATTGTCCTCGAGGTATGGAACCCCAAAGTACTTTGTCATGCGCGAGTGTTCCTGCTGAAGTGTCTTGCTGTTTTTTTTTTTGGACCTGCCACACGAAGGGTGATGCTTGCAGAGTGGTGCTGGTCATGTGAAATGTTTGATCCTCGAGTGACCAGGCATGCGTTGATCTTTGAGCTTCACTCGATGAAGCCTTCCATGCTATAGTAGGAGAAATTTTAGTGTGTAATAGGAGTGACTCCTCGTAGGAGTTTTTATTTTGACTTCGAGGGTATTTGCTGAGCTCGCGGAGGTGTCATGAAGGTTGTGCATTTGCTGGTAGCTCTCGAGGTGACAACTGACCGTTGCTATGCTTGGTGGACGTTGTGAGATCCGTCGCGGCAGTCTCTCGATGTCGAGTGGAGGTACGAGACAGAGGTTGTGCTTCTTTGGTGCTGAGCTGATTGAGATCAGCGCTTGCAGTGAAGGTTGCCGAGATTGCCGTATGGAAAGTCGAGGTGCGGCGTGAGGGTGATTGCAGATGTGATGGATACAGACGGCTTGCAAGTGATGAGCGATGAGCCGTCGAGGTGTTGCTGAAGATAGCACTCGAGGTGCTCTAAGTTTGAGCGTTGCTCGAAGTGTTCCAGACTCGAGCGCTCGAGGTGTTCTGAGCTTAGGTGCCGCTCGAGCCATTCTAAAAATTACCTTCGAACGGCCTTCATATGAGGTGTATCGACAGTTGGCACTTGGGCAGAACGTGAGAGCAATCTCTGTTGTGAGAGCTGAGAAGGTTGAGTGCTTTCTTGCTTGCTAATTTCTATTGGAGTTGTTGTGATCAAGCTCGAAGTATCTGAGGGCGGCTTGCATGTTGTGATCATGCTCCGTGCATCAAGGTAGAGAGTTGTTGTCTTTTTTTTTTTTGTCGCTCGAAGTATCTGTAACTGCTTTGTTTGAGCTTGCAGGTTGCTGGTTGGCACTCGAAGTGTCTGCAACAACTCGAGGTGTTCACGTGTGGGTGCTTGCTTGCTGGTTGAAGCTTGCATGGTGACGTACATGCTGGTTGCATGTTGACTTGCCACGCGAAAGCTCCGAGGATACCTCGAAGCTACTGGCTTGCCTTGCCGCTCGAAGCACGTGAAAGCTCCAATGATACTTCAAAGCACCGAAGGTTCTGAGCTTTGCCGTACGGAGAGTCGAGGTGTTAAACTTGTGAGGATTTTAGAAGTACACCTCGAGGTTGCTTCGATGTGTGCTGATTGACCTTCGGTAAGAATGAGATCACATGGTTAGGAAAAAAAAATTCAATTCAAACTAGAGCGAAGTAAAATCATTGGATTTATAAATTCTCGTGAAAAGAAACATGACCTTCGTTGAAAAGGAATCTGCTTGCGCTTTTTTCTGAATGAAGTATGATTTCCATTTAAATAATGTTGCTCTGATAAAATACACTTCGCTCTCCTTTTTTTTCTCTTCCAATCATCTCTTAAAAAAATAACGTGCCAAGCACGGTGGGCGCCAATGTTGGGGTCTTGACCTCCGAACATGAGAGATGGGAGGTAGTAAAGAAGGAGAGAGGCAAGTGAGTGAATGGCCAAGAGACTTATCCCTCAAGCCCTACCCCTCTATTTATAGAGGGAGAGAGGATAGAGTTTGATGTTTATTCTATTGATGAGGTTGAATATTACAAGTAAGTCCTCAGACTTTACATCAAGGTCTCTAAACCTTTTGATGAGCCTCTTTTATACAACTAGAGGATCCTAGCCCATGACACATATGGCTATCCCCAACAGTCTCTACATGGAAGTGACGTCTTGTGCATTGTTACAAAACCACATCAATTCTACTTAACTAAATTGTCCAATAAATAATACCTTATCTTTGGTTTTCGTCTCCAAAATCGATGAATGTGACTACAACGACTAATAACCTTGTATTGATCATATACATCCTCACGTGCATTTTCGTATATTGGAAAAGCAACTCCTAATTTGTTGTAGTCACTTGGTCAGACTTCTACTCGCGATGCAGTCGCTTGTGTCAGGCACAACGGACCAAGTGGGTTATGTTTTGAACCGTAATTCATGGCCCACTTATGGAACAAAGCCCGGTAGGAGGTAGCTGGCGGCCCATACAAGCCACAGTGTCAGCGAGTCGTCTGACTCGCCCGGCGGCGTCTCTGCCTCGCCGTCGGTGCCGAGCCGGCCGCTGAACGCACTCGGCAACCCATCTTCCCAAATCCGCAAGCAATTTCAAAACCCGCCCGCTCCTTAAAACCTCGCGCGCGCCAGCTTTCCGCCACCGACGGCCTCTAAACACCACCGCTGAGTCCCCCTCCGACGCGAAGGCCGAGCTTCTAGAGCCGTCGAAGCGGCGGACCCTTTGCGCTGGCGGCCGTCTTCTGCGAGCTCAGTGGCGGGTGCGCTCGGCTCCCGGGGCTCACCTTCCCCAGCCGCGGCGTTCGCGCGTGAGGTAACCATTACGCCCGACTCCATCGTTCCCCGTGTCCATTTTGGGGTGGGTTTTCTAGCTGGGTTCAGCGATGGACCCGAGATTAGTTTATTTTGGGAATTTTAGGGACCAATTTTCGAGCGTACTCGCGGATTCGTTTGCGGTATTGTGTCGAGTGGTCTCGTAATCATGGGGCGTCTTCAAGGATGCGGGGCGCGATCGGTTGACAATTTTTGTTGGGGTTTAAGTTCCCGACATTTCTGTGCATTTTTTTCCTGGAATTAATGCTGCAAACAACAGTTAGGGTTTGCGATTCAATTTGTTTTGCGTAGCAATGCGTCGATTTAACCGCTTGTTATGGTGCAATGGACGATGTAGGATAATTAATCCCACCTTTGTGCAGTTTCAGTACATAACTTGCTGTGGTGATGAGATATCAGTACGTTTCAGCTGTCGGTTTTAGTTGTAAATGCTAGTTTCTGAAGGATAATGCATGGTGCTTAACTGTTGTGCCTGAATAGTGCTGCACTTCTGCTTCAGTATTGATTGGTGCTTTCTGATGCTAGTTGTCAGCAGCATATGATACTTCGTTTCCATACCGTAGGCTAAATGCTCTGTTTCGTGTGCCATCAGTGATTGATTAGCCTTTCAGTACGGTTCATCCTGAAATTATTGAACCTCCCCCATATTTGCGTGTTGAATTGTGGTCTGATATTTGAGATCATTTTGATCAAATAATGTCCTGTTCGGTCCTAAATCTGTTTGGATCAGTTCATTTTCTTCCTCGGTTTGCTTAGGCTTTTTGTAATGATGTTTGAGTTAGAGCTGAAAAGTATATGAAGTGTTGCATTTTATTTTAGTGTGTTAAGTAATACATATCAGCTTGGCCCCATAAGAATGATATGCCTTTCAATACGTATATTTTTGTCAAGTATGGTTTAAGTGGTTTATCTGCCCTGTCTTCTTGATCATCTATTTTGATGAGTCTTATGGGTGCCCAACTTGTTACTGTAACACACCAGCTATTCTTGTGGCGTGGCAGAACAAGAAGTCTTGGTCATCTTTCAGATGAATCTGTATATTGTTGTGCTAAGATAGATATTAGCACACCTCAATCATCAAAACGTCAAAACTTAAGAAGGTTGGTTTCATTCACTTTATGAAGTGAAAGCTTCAGATATCAAACGAATATGCATTTATTCCGTTACATACATGTTTAGATGCTAATCAGTAGTAATGACGACTTCATAGCATGCTTTTCTGGAATTTTGTTCTTAAGAATGGGTAGATAAGCTTAAATTAACAAACAATCACACATTTGTATTGTTTTGACACGTTGAAACCTGAAATCCGTTATTATTTTAACAAGTGTGATACGAATCAACTGAACTAAGTTGTGAAAGCATTAACAAATATATGATTTAGATCGTTTAAGAACATTTTCTGTGTTCCACCCATCATATTGTTTTCACCAAAATGTGCCGTGTTGCAATGCCCTCTGAATTGTGTTATACTCCACTCCAAAATGGTGCATATTAGTTTTTCAGAACTGAATTCTTTTGCTGTCCATACGCATTTACGTCTGCAACTCTACACCTTAGTTGTTCTAAACAAGAGTTGCCCTTTTCAAGTTTCTGACTCATGAAGTTTAGCTCAAACCTCAAAATGAGATAAGTCACATTAGAGAACGGTATTACATGGCTTAACAGGTTTACCTTTTCCTCTTAACCAACAATCCATGTAATTGGCCAATTGCACTGGTTGCTCCTTGTGAATTGGCCCAGCTTCCAGAAAATACATGTGCAGAAGCAGACAATCAAATGGTAGTGCTTTTCGAACTCAGAATTTTATCAAGGGATGTACTTCTGCATTTTGAAATTTCAGCAATGGCATTCCCCAAAATGGATAAAGTGTTTAAAGGCTTTTAGGTGATAAACTGATAATTCGTAGGCTTTTATTTTGCAATTCCAGTGATTAAATCAATGCAGGGCACTAAGAGTCTGAGTATCAGAGGCTTGAAGTAAGACAAACTGCTACTTCTCAGTTAGCGTGTTTGTCTTCTCATGTTATTCTTCTCTAGTTGTAGTTGACACCTAAGCCTTATCTGATAAAGAATATCAAATGCTTGGAATAGTTGATTCAATTGTTATCAGCAGTAGTTATATGTTACTCAAACAAGATATGGTTTTAGTTACTGTTCTGCATGAATAACACAATTAACCACAGGGTTACACATGTCAGTGATTTAAAACATTGTGGCTGTTGCCTGTTTATACATCTACATATTGTTAAATAAACTACTAGGACAGTTTTGTGTTTATGATACTTCTTAGGTAGTCGTAATTCAATTTGAGATGGATTTTGTTCTGGCATATGAAGAATACAGTAGTCGGTTACCTTCCGCTTGTCTCGTGTATTTTCTTAAATCTATCTTCCTGGCTGTAGGCTTCTACATTCTTCCAGATCTGTTCTTAATCTACTACGACAAAAATGAAGTGCAATGCTTGCTGGCGAGAGTTGGAAGGGCAAGCTGTATCAACCACTTGCGGTCATCTTTTATGTATGGCTGCACTCTACTCTATGTGGTCTCTAGTTGTTGCAGAATAGATACTCGATTATAGTTGGTAATTGCCTTTTGAGCAGGTGCAGAGGATGCACAGAAAATACTCAGTAATGATGGTGCATGTCCAATTTGTGATCAAGTGCTTTCGAAAAGGTCAGTTGCATTTGTTATTTGATTATGTCATGCTTATTAGTTTTCTTTCCTGCAAACTACATTCACCATATCATGTATGAATATCTGATACCTAGCTGTGCCGACGAAGACATACTTCTCATATCCACTTTTCTTGAACGAACATCGTAAAAATGGTTAATACGTAATAGTCCGAAGTATCTTCTTAACACACGAGTTGCATGTTACTGAGAATTCTTTACTTATTTTAATATTTCATATGTTCATGCTATTAATAATATGAAACCTATATTTTTCTTCACAGCCATATGAGACCTGTCGATATAAATCCAAGTGATGATTGGACAAATGTAAGTTACCCTTTGGTATATGATGACCACTAGAAGTCAATTTTCTGGCAATCCATCTTTTCTGATCAATGTTCTCACTGTAACAGATGGCGATGGCTGGAATTTCCCCACAGATACGTATCCTTCATATTTTTGTGTGGCATTCGTTGGATCCATTGTAGGGTTTATCTTCTGGTCTAACCTTTTCTAGTGCAATGCCTAATTGTACTACTTATTATATTATTGTGTTAGAATCATGGAAGTAACATAAGGGTGCATAGGAACTTACTGAAGTAAGATGATGATGTGATTCGTTTATGTGATTAGACTCAAAATTAATCTATATATTTGTAGTTTGTTAGTCATCTAGCTTTTCCTTACATACGATAAAATCAGTTATGAAGAGTGCATACAGAAGTGTCATGTTCTACATTGGACAGAAGGAATTGGAGATGCAGTACAAGATGAACAGAATTGTCGGTCAATGTAGGCAAAAGTGTGAACTTATGCAGGCAAAGTTCACTGAGAAACTGGAGGAAGTACATACTGCATACCAGAAGATGGCCAAAAGAGGCCAGTTGATGGAACAAGAGATTGAAAACTTGACAAGGGACAAGCAGGAACTGCAGGAAAAGTTTGCAGAGAAGTCCAGGTCAGTATTTGAGTCCTTTCAGGTGCAGTGCTGCGTCCAACATGTATGGAGAAGTGACTGTTCTTTGCTTTTCAGGCAGAAGAGGAAGCTGGATGAGATGTATGATAAGCTGAGAAGCGAGTACGACTCGGCAAAGCGTTCGGCCATTCAACCTACCAACAATAACTATCTGAGAAGACCTCAGCCAGAACTGTTCTCAGGCATGCCCAACATAATGGATGGTGGGGATCCTCTGAGACAAGGTAACTTAAGGTTCTAAGAACACAATTCATTGTTCTACAGTCTGTCTCTCACACTGATTGTTGAATTTGTTATCTGTATTCACAATAGCTCCTTTAATTATCCATTCAGTCCTAGATAGCTCAGTACGGTACTTCTATCTATTTATGTGGGTTATTTGAAAGTTGTGTTACCGCTCCACAAAAACAGCTCATTCACTGATTGCAGGATCGGTTGATCCTCCTGAAACTCCAGGGAGGAGAGAAGAGGGATGGTGCCCACCGCCGAGGCAACGCCGCTCCACCTCTGGTCCATTTGATATGTCTGCTGGATCTCCTGCTCATGCTGCGGCACCTCAGGTAGATATGAGACCCAGGCAGCCGGCACGACCAGTCTTTGGAGCTTCCATGAACAATCCTCCTACCGCTCTGCGAGATCTCATAATCTCTCCTGCCAAGCGTCCCCGGCTCTCCCGTAACCGTCAGCACATCTTCACGTAATAATCTCCCCTTTTCTTTTTTGCTACATTTATGTTTTCTTGGAAATGTATTTATTCATAGGAAATCTAGTCATAGTGACCATATGGTTCAATCATATCTGTGCTGATGCTGACGGATGGAAGTGGTATTTCAGGTTGTAGAGTCAAAGGACTGAGGGGGTGCTCCGCATTGGAGTCTGTTGAAAGCTTGCTATGGTCTAGGCGGCCACCTGTAAATTTTGTAAGACCAACCTGCCATCCGCCCTCTTTGTTACTGTAGACCTTTCCGTATACTTGCCCTTAGTATAGATTATAGAAAATGTCTTAGTACATCGCTGACGCTGAGGACATGGCCATCCACTTCTCCTGGAAAAGTTCTGATGTAAATAACCATGCCCTTTCACTCTCTGTCCTCGGATCTGAACAAATAGTCGAATAATTCAGCACCGCGTCCAGGGATTGGAGGAGTCATGGTGTAAGCAAAGGAAGTCATGTTGTGGTTTGATGGCTAGATGTACTTCAGAGCAACGTAAGTCCTCCTAAGCTCTGGTTGGAATGGTGACCCATCTGTTCAAAGGGCACGTGCTATGTAGTTTTAAACTGTAAAAGATTTGTCCCTGCACTGATTTATATATATCTGTAGTCCTGTAGTTTTGATGTTGCAACAGATTTATAGTTGTAACTGATCTTTAGTCTGAGACTACCATAACGTGGTATCTGGACAGTCTGAATTCATTCAATTGAAGACTTGAAATTTGTCTTACACTTTTTGTATTTGTTTTGCTGTCTCAATTCATAGTAGATGGATGATGGTTGCAAAATAGTTGTTTGGTTACTTAAATGTAGCAAAGCATTTTCGGTTTTCCTTAAGAAATTTTTATGTCTGTTGATCCCGGTGTAACCTGCAAACCAGCTGGCCCCCGTTGGTATTTATAGCGTACGGGGACCTCGCGATCGTCCTCGTCCTGGACTCATGGTGACAGATGTGGCGACGGCAGGGCCGGTGACGCTGGCGCCAAGGTAGCCGCTTTGGCATTCGATTCCTTCAATCCAGGAAGATACGGTGGCCGCGTTCTGCGCCGTTCATGCATCGGGTCTCAGGTCCGGGGTGTGCGCGCACGGCGGTACGAGTATGGACTGCTGAAATTGGGCCGGGATTGGCGCCGCGGTGCCGGGCGGCTCAGCAGATTCAGGAAGACCAAAACACAATCAATGGTCAGATCAGATCGTGGGCGACCGTTACACGCACCGATCGAAACACTGCTGGAACGAAATCATTTTGAACGCGAGATGGTTGCGAACTCGAAGCACTGCTACTTGTGTCTTTTGTATTCACAAGGGGAATCGACTTTTCTTCTAACCTCCTTCCTGCCTACACGAAGGTTTTACACTTTTACAACCTCTCTTATTGAGCCACGCGTGCACAGGCCAGGCCAGGCCCGATTCGCACCAACCTGCTGCCTACCAGGAAAGCAAAAGGCTTCCTGAAACCGTTGAGGCAGAGTGGGCGTTGCCACGTGCAACCAGTTCGGCAGGGCAACCGGTGCGCAGGAAACACGTATTACACGAGTCCAGCTCCAGCCAGCGGGACAGAAACGCAACCGCCGTTACCCAGGCAACAGCTTGTTCAGTACCCGGTGGTGCTGTCGACGGGGAACGCGAAGGGCGGCGGCGTCGGGAACCCGACGTCCTCGGCGGCGTAGAACCCGGCGAGGTCGACGGCGTCGTCGGCGCAGAACGCCATCCCGTCGTCGTCGGCGGCGGCGTCGTGCCCCCTCCCCGCCGCCGCGTCGCCGTCGAGGAGCAGCCTCGGCCGCTTGACGATCTCCGCGCCGCCGTCCGCCGCCGTGCCGGGCGAGGCCGCGAACCCTGCGCCGTCGGCGGCGGAGGAGGCGAGGAGGCGGCGCAGCACCTGCGCGTCGCCGGCGACCTTGACGAGGAAGGCGAGCATCTGCTTGGGGCGGCGCTCCGTCTCCTGCACGCGGCGCCACATGGCGGCCACCCGGTCCTCGATGGCGCGCTGCTCCCGCTTCAGCCGCACCACCTCCATGGCCACCGTGCCGTCGTCCTCGCTAAGAAGAAGCCCGGCGCCGTCGTCCTTGCCGCGCTTCCCGCCGCCGCCGCCGCTGCTGCTCCGGCGCGCGATGTGGCGCAGCAGGTGCGTCTGCCCGCGCAGGAAGGAGACGTGCGCGAACTCCCACCGGTCCGGATCCACCTTGCGGAACCCCTGCACGATGTCAGATTGGGGTCAATTACTGTCACCGAAACTCGATTATTACACGAAGAACAGTACTGGTAGTAAGAAGGGAAGAGCAGATCGATGGGGGAAGGGAAGCGAAGGGGATACTACTGTACTCACGTAGGTGTTGAGCTGGCGCACGAAGCTGGAGAAGTTGGAGTGCTTGAAGTGCGCCGGGAGCAGCGTCTGCGAGAAGACGAAGGGGTCGGCCACGACGAAGCTGTTGTTGTCGGCGCCCCAGGCGATGACCCCGTCCGTGGAGGTGTCGTCCACCATGCGGTACGTCTTGGCCACGAACGGCGCCACGCCCGGCGCCTCCACCATGACGCCGCCGCTCGTCATGATCTTGTCTGATGATTCTCTTGCAGAAGCAGAGTGAACAAGAAGTGGTATATTTATACGGTGCGCTCCGGCAGATTAGAGGTTGCTAAATGCGGGAAGGGAAAGGGAAAGGCGAGGCGAGTGCCGGAGACCGAGATGGTAAGCTGAGGAGGGAGGGTGACGAGGTGGGCGTCATATACATACTACGGGGAGGGGAAAGGAAGAGGTTCCGCGCGTGGGGACCGGGAGGAGGACAGCTGCCAAGTCAGGCCGGACGCGTGTCCCCGCAGCAGACCCTTCCGTGGCGCGCGCCTCAGCCACACGTTTAACGACGTTTCTCACCCGGCGCCGCGGCCCCGTTTGCTCTCCTTTCCGTCCCCGGCCTGCTCTGGCGTACTGGTATGCCCTGCAGTGATTTTTTTTTTTTCGCTCCTTATCGTACGGTTTATATTTTTTTAAAAAAAAAATGTCATATATCGATCGTCGGTTAGTTGGTTGGTACCTCGATGTCGATCACGGTGGATGATGGGAAGTGGCAGCGGTGTTTGGAGTAGCCACAGCAGGACTCGAGGGAGAAGCATTCCTCCAAAGATACTCCTACAGTACTACGTGGGCCCGAAGATCTGGAGCAGGACTGCATATGTTGGTATCCTGCGGCGCGGCGGCCATGTGATGTGATCGAAATCCGTTGAAACCCAGGCGCAGGACGCCATGCTGGTCGGTCCAATGGAGGAGCTCTGCCTCCTCGGCACGGCGAACGGTCGTCCTCCGCCTGATGGTGAGCATCACTTGGTCACTCTGGTCCCGGCACGATTGCACGAACCGTTCGCCGACGTGTGCCCCTCCGCGCGGCCGTTGGACACCGCCGCGCCGTGGCAGTCGCAGGTGCAGGCAGTGCCCGCCTCTGCCGTGCGCACACGTCTACTGCTCTCTTCCAAAACGGTGACAAAGTCCTTCCTTCCAAAACGGCAGAACACGAGCGCCGCACAGGAACCACGGACGGTATCATCATCCGCCATCACAAGGAGACGCGGTCACAACGGGTGTGCTCTTGTATCGGCGGCAGTCCGCGACGTCAAAACTATAGGTGCACAGGCGGCCAAGACACACGTGGCCCATGTGGGACCTCAGAGTCCTAGTGTTAATTAAAAAAAAAAAAAAAAAAGGAGCCCTGGTGTCCGGCGCCATGCGTGGTGAGCATACCGGGTAGCGCCACGTGTGCCTGGACACTGCCGCGCTGTGGCAGTTGCCCATGCAGTCGAGGATGCTCGGGCCTTGATGTGCGCACACGTCTACTCGGTCCCTCCCTCTCGCGGGTTACTCGACTCTCACTCGATAGCGTGCGTGCCTTGACTTGCTCGGCAGTGTGTGCCGCTTGGGCGCTCGTTACAAAGAACACGTGTAGCGGCGACCTTTGTTTTTTTTTTCTTCACATCGTGCCGCGGTGACAGAAAAGTTGGCGGATCTCGTGTAGGAGTACATACAAGTCCCTGGCACAAGCAAACGGTTAGCCAGCCGCTCTGCTCGAGTCCAAACCGTGGCGTCATCTCGAGGAGTACGTACCCAAACCATTTTTAGCAACTGCGGCGACGACCAAAATACAAGGGCGAAGAATAAACAATTAACAGGAAATCTACTCCGGTATACCTGGGGTGGTTCAGAGAATCTGCGCTTCGAGACACTGGGACATCCACATCCTACCTCACGAAAAGAAAGAGAGGAAAAAAGGTGTGGCTATCCGGAGGAAGAAGGAAAATGGCCGCCACCTTGCATATTTTACTACTCCCGGGTGGATCCAGCACGACCCGGCGTCCGGTCATTGGAAGCGTACACGCGCAGCCGACACGCCTTGAGCTCCCCGATTGGTTTCGGTCGCCGCGCCCACCACAGCCATCGCTTTCGTCGGCGACAGGCACCACGTGTCCCGTCCCTGCCGCGGCATGGCAGGAGCATCAACGGACTGCGGTCCCCAGGGTTACGTGGCGGCCAGGCGCGTCGTGATCCTGATGGGAACAGTAGCGTCAGCGTTATCCTCCAAGCTCCATGGCCAACCCGCTTGCTTCAAGGACAAATGAGCTTGCTTACGCATAACCGTCTCGGCTCCGATGGATGATCACCTGGCGACCATATGGGAACCGAGATCTCGTTAAATTCCCGATCGCTTGTCAAACAAGTTAGCAGCACGTCATAGAACGAGCTCTCCGGCTTACTATTCGCGGAGTCAAATCACGTCATCTCCACAGATACGGCGCACGAATCTAGTGATCTTACCTTTAGTTTACTACCTAAACGCGATCTAGTTTGCGGCTGGGGAATGGCCAACGTCCACGAGATCAGTTTTTTTTTCTTTTTTTTTTTGAGCCTCTCATACTGTTTCTCTCTACGGGGAATCGACTCAGGACTTGCCACACGAGCTGACACTCGTTCTCTCCACGGGATCAGCTTGGTGACCCACCCGCCAGCCAGCGCTGCTTCTCTCGCCAGGAATGAAGAGAAAAGGAGTGGGCCGGGGGTGAGTTGAGTACCTCATCAATCTGGCGCCGTCGTGCCGCTCGCTTTCTTCCTCGAGGGCGACGTCGACGTGCACCCGTCAAGGCTCTACATCATCAGCCAGAGGGTACGCGTGGCGGCCCAAATTATCTCGACCCGTAGCATCAACGCTCTTTATGGTGCGCCGTTAAATATGACTCGAGTCAGAGAGATCTTTTCTTTTCTTTACCACAAACGGATCAACTTTTAATGTTTTTTCGGCCTTAATTATTAGCCTGAGGCGAAGATCTCAAGTGGATACGTGACGTGACCACCCGCGACGTGGACAAAACAGGAAATGCATCACCATCAAGTGAAGAGTGAGTGTGTGTGTGTGTGTATCATCAAACGAAGTTGCCGCGGAGGGAGACGACGAGTACCACACCACCCCAACAATGCTCAGCTTTAGTTTAGGCCCAACCCAATATCACGATCCATGCATCTCCTCGCAGGCCAACCAGTGCATACGGCCCATGCAAATTCAGCATTCCCATACGTGTATCGTGTTTATGCAGGGCACGGGAAAGGAGGCGGCACGGCGGACAACGCTAAGTGGTCACTAACCTCGGATGCGGCGGCGACTGTGCTGTGAAGGCCACGAGTCCCGCGGTGAGCAGGTGAACCGGGCGGCGGCGTGGTCTCTATACGTCCTGCGTTGCCAGAATCGATCCCGCTGGTGGACGCGCATGCACGCGGCCGATGAACAGGTTCTCCGTCGATTATTTACAGTTTGGTCCTTCGTCGTCCCCTGCATCCTCCGCCGCCTTTCATTCCACGGCAACGGCCTCCCTCCCGGCCCGCCGGCGACATGGACTTGCCGGGGAGTTGTCGCCGGTATTGGAAACGGAGAACAAGGTCTCGTTTTACCCTCCCTCCTGGAGGGTTCCCATCCTTCTTCCCCACGCCTCCGCATCCATAGATGGTCTGCGTCCGAAGGCGGCGGGAGCGGGGCGGGGGTGAGCGGGTTTAGAAACCAGGCCGCACGGCCGCCGCCGGCGACGCCGGTCAACTTGACCCCATCATCTGCGTGCTGGAATCCACGACATCGTCGTCCGCACAAGCTCATGGTCTCCCCGGCTCGCTCAGCCACGCCGTGCAGCTGAAACTGACTGAATTTTGACGTGCCTACTAGTTATTACACATCTCACCAGTCGCTTGCGCCCTCTGAAGCGATTCAGTTACAAAATAGGTGCTCCCATGTCGCATGAAAGCAGCAGCTGGAAGTGAACTGCAAAACTCGATTCGTCCGAATTACTGGGTGCAACTACAAACACTCAGGCGAGTCATCAGTAAATAAATTTGATTGATACTCAGCGTCGTTACACGACTACTCCAGCGCCGACGCCATCATCCCCTCGCTCACCTCCTACCAAACGACTCGCTGGTCTGAAACTATGAATTTCCTGCTGCTTTTCGCCGCCTAAAAGAAGTGTCCCGCATAAGCAAGTGCCGTTGATCGCATCACACTGTCCTACATCATCATTCCTGCACCTATCAAGATAAAATATTCCAGTGTTTTAATGCCTGCTTTTAGCTGGGGAAATTAATGAGTGCCGCGCAAGATCTGGTGCTCGTGCCATGTGCAGAAGCGGAGCAAGAGAAGTCATGTGCAGAACAGAGATGTTGCCTGCCTTTCAAGCGCCATCACCTTTAGCTTTCCTTATCTCCTGAAATACACATCTATGTGACAGTACAGTACTATCTTGCTCTGTAAGCTTCTAGGGGCATAACTTGAATAGGAACACAACTGGTTGCTTTCAACTACCATCTTCCGCTGAAGAACTGAAACCAGCTGGCATATTCAGACTTCAGAGGAACACTTCTAGGCGTCATGAATGAATGACAATTTGAAAGACTAGACATTCATCTTTTGACAGAACAAACGTGCTACACACAAAGTGAACATTTCAAACTCTTCAAATATGTGTCTACAACATATTCGGCAATCATCATCTCGTGATGAAAAGATTGCCAAATACTATATCTGTGAATGAATCTATGGTAGAAATTATTCGAGAAAAAATCCATGGTAGAAATATGCTTGGAAGTATCATGGAAAACATTCTAACAAATCATTGTTTGTAGTGGTCGCTATATTTTCTACATCAGCGAGGGCATCAGTTTGCCGGCACCTTCCTGTTGGGCTCAAAAACATATTTGATCAACGAATCTTTGATCGACAGCAGCTCAGGAAACTCATTCTTCAGCTTTGTCGCATCCATCTCGTTGTTGCTCCGGGGCGCAACAATGACCTTAGCCTGCTCCTCAAGGGTGAAGTTTGTCCACTTGAAGCTGGGGTCAATGTACTGCTTGTACATCTCCAAAATCTCATTGTGGCTTACAACACCAGGGTTGGTGAAGTTCCAGATGCCCCGCAAGTTCCTTTTTGCCATCTCGACTGAGATCGGCAGAAGTTCATCCAATACTGTCATGCTGTTGGGGATGTTCACCACCTTGTTGTAACGGCTAATCTTTGTGATGAAGTTCCGGGGGTTGGTGAGGTCAGAAGTTATTGGCATCCGAACTCGCAGGGTGCAAACATTATCATACTCTTTCAAAAGCTCCTCGACCTGCATTATCCAGAAAGCAAAAACCATAAGTTTCATTCATCATTTGCAAGTTAAAATTACCTACTTGATAGCTAAAACAAAATCAAACAAAGTAAAAACAGAAGCAGTTAAACGGTTCATTGTAAGGACCTACTTACCATTGCCTTGGTCTTCGAGTAGAATGAACCAGTAAAATTTGGTTTATCCTCTTCTTTGAAGCCAACACCTGAGCCTTCAGGATGTTGTGCATCATACTCAAATATGCACCCAGTGGCATAGTTCAGCATTAACAAGCCATGTTCCCGACACACATCAGCTAGAGTCAAGGTGCCCACAACGTTGGCACGGATGGTGTCCGGCTTGTGTGATTCACACCAGTCAACATTGGGCCTGCCAGTAACACCAGCAGCATTGAAGACATGTGTTGGCTTCACAGTTTGGATATCCAGGATGAGTGAAGAACGATTTTCCAGACGACCTTTTCCATATGCATAAGGAATTCCTTGCTTCTCACATATTTTTCCAAGAAGCCCACCAATCCATCCTGTCCTACCATATATCAAGAACTTGAAGGCATGCACTTCTGGTGCGCCTTCTGATGTAGCATCCACAATGTTTGTCGGACTGCTATTAAACTGGCTGAGAATTCCTTTAATCTCCTCAGAGCCCTCGCAGCCAGGCATCATCAATGTCCTTGGATGGGGCAACAGTGCACCAGAAACATCACCCCAATAGTCAGAATTAGCTACATACCATTCCATTGTTTTCCTCAGGCCTTCCTCCCATGGGGTGCGCTCGGCCCATCCAAGGCTCTTGAGCTTCTCATCATCCAAGAAGTACCTCTGATCGTTGAAAGGTCTATTCTCAACAAACTGAATTACTTTGTCAGCTTCCAGGTTAAAAAGCTTGCAAACATCTTTTGCCACATCAATGACTGTCCTCTCCCTCTTTGTTCCAATATTATAAACATGTCCAACTTCTCCACGGTGAAGAATGACCTCAAATGCCTCCGCAACATCCTCACAATAAAGGTAGCTGCGAACGTTAGATCCATCACCATGGATAGGGAGAGGCTTTCCTCTCATAGCCAAGAGAATGAACTTTGGGATAAGTTTCTCAGGAAACTGATTAGGTCCATATACATTATTTCCCCGAGTAGTGATAACCGGCAGACCATATGATCTCCCATATGCCATAACAAGCATCTCTGCTCCAGCTTTGGTGGCTGAATAGGGGTTTGTGGGAAGCAGCTGTGACGCCTCATGGTTTCCGACGACTGCATCCTCGTCAGTCTCCCCATAGACCTCATCAGTGCTGACATGGATGAACCTCCTGATCTGCCCAGTGACCTTGCAGGCCTCAAGTAGGACATGGGTACCATATATGTTGTTCTTTGTAAATTCAAAGGAGTTCCCAAATGAATTGTCAACGTGTGTCTGGGCTGCAAAGTGCATTATAGTATCAATGTTCTCTGTGACAAGAAGGAAGTTGACCAGATCAGCACTTGCAATATCGCCCTTGACAAACTTGAAGTTTGGCAACGAGCTCACAGGGAGCAGGTTCTTTAGATTAGAACAGTAGTCAAGCTTGTCAAGGACGACAATCTTGTAATCAGGGTACTTCTGGACAATGCGAATTGCGACATGGGAGGCAATAAATCCAGCAGCTCCCGTGATGAGAATGTTTTTTGGTTTATATTGTGTTGCCATATCCTCTTTATTATTACTTCTGAGATCCTGCTGTGAAAGCAAAATAATTAAACAGAATCAGGGGTAAAACAGAAAGAGCACTGCTGATATGAATTGCATTCAAACATGGTACACAATATATGATTCCCATTCAGGATGAAAATTCTGGTTGTCAAAAAATGTCTTTATCCGTTTTTGTCAACAGAATTGGATATAAGAAGTCCACCTCAGATCATAGCAAATGTAGGAAATGAGAATTGCATACATCTCCACATAAAAAAAATGGGATTGTACTATTTAAATACATGTTATTGAAACTAGAATGGAGATGAAAGAACATTCACTGTAAAATAACACGTTGTTTTTCAACATAAACAACATACATAATAGCTCAGGGCGCATGTCTGCACAGTGCTTGTTTGCCAATAAATGTGAGCACGACATATACCTCCTACACTAAACACTCAAAGCAATAAAATTATTAAGAAATGTGAAATGTCAGCTCCTGCGTGCAAATAAAATTCAAAGAAGAATCCATGTATTATTAAGCACTCCTTTGCAATTATTAACCACTTCAGTTCTCTAAAAACAGAAGAGCATTTTCTTGTATGCATCGTGATAAGATTTCACCAATGAGATCAATGGCAGGATACAATATAGATAAAACAAACGTACACCTAGATCTCACTCATAGACGGTACTTTTTTTAATGCAGGACGAGGTTCTAACATTATTGTAACTTTTTCTTTTTGTATGAAAATCACAAAGAGGCAGCAGGACAATTTTCCCCAGAGCAAGCTGAATTAAACTACTAAATTTGCCATGCCCGTCAGACAACTAGCTGAGCTTTTTGTGTCGCGCCGGATCTAGACGATAGGGAGGAAAAGAACTGAAGACAAACGATCTAAGAAAAAAAAAATGGTATCTTGTGATCCAGAAGAGGCAAAGGCCAAAGTTCGCGTCGCATCTGCCATCCTCCCAACAATTTGCCAGCAGAACGGACAAAAGGAGAGGAAAGAAAGGGACCTGATCCGTGCCGAGCCAAGAAGCGAGCACTAAGTGCGCAATGCAGGCGGCCTGGCGACGAGGTCCCGCAACCTCCGAAGCGAGGAGGAGAACGTCGCTGCGCACCTCACCTCAGGAGAGAGAGAGAGAGAGATCCGTACCGTGCCGTACGTCGCGGGAGCGGGTTGGAGGGGAAGCGGACGGCGTCGGTTGATGAGAGTCTCGAGAGAAAGAGAGGAGACGGGGGCGGGAGGGAAGGGGGCTGGCAATAAATGGAGGAGGCGGTGGCGCGCTCGAGAGGGTGTCGGCGTGAACCACGGCACGGCGGTGTTTGGGGCGCGCCGTGGAGGAGTTGACGCCCACGCGCCCGCCAGCTCAGATCGTCGCCGTTGCTCGTGAAACGCGAGAGGGAAAAAAAAATGTGGAACTGTGACTAAGTTTTTTTTCTTTTATTTTCTAAAAGACAATTTTTTTGCAAAAGATTTTCTAAAAGACAATTATGTGGTACTACAATGGTACTTACTCTGTTCTAAAATAGTTGACGTTTTAGTTTTGGATACAAAAATTAAGTAGAAGTGTGCATAGAAAACGAGCAGGAGAGAGATATAGATAGTGATGTATTGAAAAAAGAAAGTTGCATCGGTAAGTGAGAATAACAAGTATTTTAAAATAAATAAAGTTAATAAAGTATCAAATAATTTGGGACGGATGGAGTACCTCATCTGTCTTATTTTATGACACGTGCATGTTTTCTAAAATTCAAAATTAAGAGTTAGGCTAACAATAGCTGAGTTCAGTTATACAAAAATTGTACCACTAGTTAAAAGATAATTCATGACTAAACTCTAACTTAGAAGACCGTGAGAAATCAAACCATTCTTATACTATCTCTGTCCCATATACCTTGTCGTTTTGGATTTGGGCGCGGGGGTTAAAGAGAAGTAAAAAAGTTAGGTGTATATAAAACAAAAAGAAGAAAAATAGAGATAGAGATGTATTAGAAAGAGAAAAAAATATATTGAGATACGAGGATAACAAGTAAATTGAGAAAACTGAAATAGTGTAGAATGACAATTAATATGGGACGGAGGTAGAATATAACGGAAGAGATCAAGTTATATGCCTCTAATCCAAGTTTATAGGTGTAGTAAATGGCTTCAATTTAATTGAAGGAAAGGATATACTTAAATGGAAAGAAAAGAATGGGGAATACTCAACTAGTGAAGTTTATAAATGGGTGAACAAAGCTTTGATTGTATCTAGAGGAAAAAATGCAGCTATGGAAACAATCATACTATATAGAATAATTTTTTATGGATTATGATGAAGAACAAAACATTAACTAGAGATCAATTGAAGAAGAGAGGTTGGAGTGGAGATAATAAGTGTAGCTTTTGTGATACAAAAGAGTCAATTAAACATTTGTTCTTTAAATGTGTAGTAGTTATTTAAGGGTGAACTAATCTAATGCTACTTGCTATTAATGGATAATCAAATAATAAAAAGGACATGTGTCTGGTGTAGGATGTGAGGTCGAGGAGAAGATGAGAGTTGGAACTGGTCTTTGTCATAGTGAACTGTTTACATTGTGAAAGTGAATGGAGGATAAAGAATTAGGACTTGTCTGTATTATGGTGATTTGTTGTTTGTTATGACATGGATTTGGATTTGTGAATCATGTTATATGGGTTGGTATCCCTTGGCTTAGAATACAGTTGGTTGTTGTTGATTTGAGACAAAAAAATATATTATTGTTTGTTTCAGGGTTGGATCTATTTTGCAGACGTAAGAAAGACGTAGTTGCTGATGGATGAAGAAAAACGACGTCAAAAGAAAAAGAGACAAGAGGTCATAGAAAAGCCATGGTAACAAAGCTATCGAGAGAAAATGGTGAAATAAGAGAGCATGTGATATTAAGAATTAACTGCAAGATATAGAAATTGAATGTATGTAACAGGAAGGAATTTTTTTCTTTTTTTTTGTTTTGTTCTTTGTACTCTGTTGGTCTTTTTAGAGGTTGGGGTAATTAAATTCCCTTGTTTCTTACCGTTTTGGACTTGAGCACGGGGATTAAGGAGAAGTGAAAAAGTTAGATGCACATAAAACTAGAAGGAGAGAAATATAGATAGAGATGTATTGGAAAGAGAAAAAAAATACATTGAAATACGATGATAACAAATAAATTAAGAAAACTGAAAGAGTGTAGGATGACAAGTAATATAAGACGAAGATAGAATATAACAGAAGAGTTCAAGTTATATGCTTCTTATCTAAGTTTATAGGTGTAGTAAATGATTTCAATTTAATTGAAGGAAAGAATATACTTAAATGGAAAGGAAAGAATGGAAAATACTCAACTAGTGAAGGTTATAAATGGGTGAAACAGAGTTTTGACTGTATCTAAGAGAAAAAATGTATCTGTGGAAACTATCAATATTATATGAAATAATTTTTTTTATGGATTACGGTGAATGACAAAACATTAACTAGAGATCAATTGAAGAAGAGGGGTTGGATTGGAGATAATAGATGTAACTTTTATAATACAGAAGAATTAATTGAACACTTGTTCTTTAAATATGCAGTAGTTATTTAAGGATAGACTAATCTAATGCTACTTGTTATTAATGGATAATCAAATAAAGAAAAGGACATTGTGTCTGGTGTAGGATGTGAGGTCGAGGAGAAGATGAGAGTTGGAACTGGTCTTTGTCATAGTGAAATGTTTGCATTGTGAGAGTAAAGGGAGGATAAATAATTAGAACTTGTTTGTATTATGGTGATTTGTTGTTTGTTATGGCATGGATTTGAATTTGTGAATCATGTTATATGGGTTGGTGTCCCTTGGCATAGAATATAGTTGGTTGTTGTTGATTTGAGGCAAAGAATATTATTGTTTATTTCAGGGTTGGATCTATTTTACAGACGTAAGAAAAACGTAGTTGCTGATGGACGAAGGAAAACAACACTAGAAGAAAAAGAGACAAGAGGTCGTATAAAAACCATGGTAACAAAGCTATCGAGAGAAAATGGTGAAATAAGAGAGCTCGTGATATTAAGAATTAACTGCAAGATATGGAAATTAAATGTATGTAACAGAAAGGAGTTTATTCTTTTTTTTTTGTTGTGTTCTTTGTACTCTGTTGGCCTCTTTAGAGGTTAGGATAATAAAATTTCCTTGTTTCAAAAAAAAAATCGAGGGCTTCAAAATATCTACCTCGTTTTTCTTCAAGGATTTTTTTTCTATAAGTGGAGGAAAATTAAGCGACTAGTTTTGACTATGGTGAAATCGGTCTTGGCCATTTCTTTCGTCCGTTGCTAAAACTAGCCTCTACTATCGGCCTTACTGTCTTACTAGCATTTTCACTTTCGTTGTAAAAAAAGTATTTTTATTTATTTTCAGGACGGAAGAACCACGACTTTAAGAGCTTGGCTAAAAATACGACCAACAAAAAGAAGCAGCCACCAGAAGAAGGAAAATGAAAATAGGGTGTCCAAGTCGTTTGTGTCGCACCAGACGCATTGAGGACCTACTCAAATCGGATGATTCGTCCCTCCGAGGAATGGCAAACCGTTCCATTCATTTTTCATGGAGCATTTGACCTGTCCTCACGTTTTCTGGGTCTTGACCGGCAAAAATAGTCATGCGCTTTACGCGGCCAGGTAGGTAGCTTGTCTTGCATCAATGAGTGCATTAGTGCACCGAGGAGGTAATGGAGGCATCCCCAACCACGAACATCAGCTACCTCGACTCCGTGGAAGCGACTAGTGCAACTTTGCCTGCCCAACAACTCTCACTCCTCAGCTTGGACAGAGCCCCTGCAGCTAAATGCTAAATATACTACTAGAAATTGCCTCTGATTTCTTCCTCTTATGCATAGGAAATGAAACCATTTAGTGTGCGATGCATGCGAAACTCAGATGAATTTTATTTCTCACCTAAAAGTCCTTTGTGCTTGCTTGCTTCTTTCATTCTTTTTCTTTTGGAGGAATGCGTTACCTTGCTTTATATGCTTGCAAGACAAGCATGGGCGTATTCTTCTCCCTTTAGATTATATGGTTTGCTTACATATCAAATGCAGAAGAAAAGGCTCACAGGCAACAGATCCGGACAGGGCAGAGCAAATTAAAAATTGAAGGATCACGCCTTGCAACACTACATTAAGGAAGTAGGAAAACATTACATCAAGGCATATTGACTGACCGACGAATTGCAACAAGACAAAATGATCAACTCCGCACCACTGATTATCCAAAATCAAGGCTAATGCACCATCCAATCAGGTCTTCTCTGTGGAAACAATTCGTAAAAATACACTGATTATAACTTTAAGCAAAAATGTAATCAATGATGGATGAGCCGGCGCGAGTTTACATGAGTATGAGCCTGAAATTTACACGAGCAGATACCAAAACTCAATGACAAATAGGCAATAATAGCATCTTTTGATGTTGGAGCAACCGCTATGTTTGATCATTTCATAAATTGTTCAAGTATTTCTTTCATGTCCTCATATCCTACATGCCCAGGCACCATCCCTGACCTTGGATGAGCAACCAGGGTCCCCGAAACGTCACCCCAGAAGTCAGGATTAGCCAGGTACCATTCTATCGTCTTCCTCAGGCCCTCCTCCCATGGAGTTCGCTCAAACCATCCTAGTTTCTTGAGCTTCGCATCATCCAGGAAGTACCTCTTATCATTGAAAGGCCTGTCGACGACAAACTGGACGAATTTCTCATGTTCCAGATTAAAATGCTTGCAGACATCCTTCGCCACATCAAGGACTGACCTCTCTCTCTTAGTTCCGATGTTATAGACATGACCGACTTCCCCATGGTGAAGGATGACCTCGTAAGCCTCTGCAACATCCTCGCAGTAGAGGAAGCTCCTGACGTTGGATCCGTCGCCATAGATCGGGAGGGGTTTCCCTCTCATGGCTAAGAGAATCAGTTTTGGAACAAGCTTCTCAGGGAATTGATTAGGGCCGTAGACATTGTTTCCACGAGAAGTGATGATCGGCAGACCGTAGGATCTCGCATATGCCATAACAAGCATCTCTGCTCCTGCTTTGGTGGCTGAGTAGGGGTTCGTGGGGAGCAGCTGTGAAGCCTCATGGTTGCCAACCACTGCATCCTCATCGGTCTCACCATAGACCTCATCAGTGCTCACATGGATGAACCTCTTGATTTGGCCGGTGACCTTGCAGGCCTCGAGGAGGACATGGGTACCTAGAATGTTATTCTTTGTGAATTCAAAGGAGTTCCCAAACGAATTGTCGACATGTGTCTGGGCTGCAAAGTGCATTATAGTATCAATGTTCTCTCTGACAAGAAGGAAGTTTACAAGATCAGCGCTCGTGATATCGCCCTTGACAAACTTGAAGTTTGGTGACGAGCACACTGGGAGCAGGTTCTTCATATTAGAGCAGTAGTCAAGCTTGTCGAGGACGATAATGTTGTAATCAGGGTACTTCTTCACAATCCGGATTGTAACATGGGATCCAATAAACCCAGCAGCTCCCGTAATGAGGATGTTCTTAGGTTTGTATGGTGACGTCATATCATTTGTATTGGTCAGGAGCAATAGTTTGGTGTGAAGATGTGCACGACTAACACAATTGCACGGCTAACATAGTGAGATTGAAACTTGGCAACGTTTTCTTTGAACGGTCCTTGTTGTGAGATTCCACTGCAAAAGAAATGTAACTAAATACAAATAGAATTGGAGATAGCATTAGATAAAATCAAACAAGAATTGAAGAACAAATTACACTAAAAGAGGAACAGGGTCATGTGCCCCCGAGCGATATGTGTTTGATTATGACCCGGCTCAAACCTGACGATGTTTTTGACTTGAAATATTTAAATTTGTTTTGCTGGATGAAAACAAAAAACAAGAAAGTTGGAAGTAAATGATTGAAAGAATATCAAACACCTGAAATATGCCTGTAATGGCTAGGAACTAGTAATTAAAGTCGGGACCATCACACCCACAAAATCACGCTTACAAATGCTATTGAAAACTCTACACGGTCAGAGGCTCTCGCATTGGTGAAAGAATGCTGCATTATATTGAGGTAAATAATTGTGCAATAATTGATCCCTAGGCAGTTCCTATTATACTATAATCATCTCAATATAAGAACATTCTGGTGTGCCCAATGTGACAAGGTTTTCAATAATCAAAACATAGGATATATATAGAAGCAAACATGCACCTAAATCTTTGCTAGTAGACGATATGTATATGGCGGTGCGTGACAGAAGAGGATCTTAACATGATTTGCTAGAGTATAGTATAGTATAGTTTAACTACTTTTGCATATAGGGTCAGGTCAACAGATCAACAACTTCCAAAGCAAAGCTGAGGCTCAATTAAGTTACTCCCATGAGACCCAGTACTGATGAGACCACTAGTAATATTGGGTGGGTCACACTCGCATCTCTATCCACAAACGAAGGAAGGCAAGAAAGGAGTGTCTGGCTTGCAAATTGACAAACAAGGTAAAAATAAATCGAAACGAAAAGCTGTGCCAGTGAGCGTCACTCTTCCATTCTTCCTAGAATCGCCCACGGGATAACAAAAGCCTTAAAGCCTGGTTTGAGCTGGCCATGGCTTAATCCCAGCCAGGCCTTGATTAAGCCAAGCAACCAAGCACACCCTAGAAACGAACAACTACCACGCAACGGTCTCAGCTAGGCGTGGCGGGATTCCACAAACATTGATACGAGAGGTAAACGGTGAGTTGCGAGCACGGCAGCCAGCTGTGCCGAGAGGAATTGCTGCACTTACCGTAGGCAGCGCGCAGCGCGGTCGGTGACCAACTGCCAAGGAGAGGTCAGCTAGAGAAGAGGCGAATGGCTCGCTTTCTTCTTGGTTGCTCAGCTGTCACCTCGGGGGTAGACGTGACAGAGGAAAAAATAATATAATTTTAGGTTTTTTTGGTTACCCAAGTCAATATGAACCATCCATTCTAAGTTTATCAAATCACAAATGGCTGATATTTGTATTGCCTACTGAAAGGTAATAGAAGCTGCAATTATTACTAGGTAGCAATCAAGGAAATAAATGATACGTTGATACCTGCCATTAGTGAATAAATACTCTATTTCCATATGAACTAGTACTCTAGTAGTACATAACGTAAAGTTAAGCAGGTGAGCTGAAACTTCTCTGTTGAATAATGTTTGCACCTTGTCAGGACTACTGCGAAGCTCAATATTCCACAGCACAACTCACTCTCCTATCCAGAGAGTCTCTACAATACGTTTTGATTGAGTACAATAGGACATCAACTTTCATGTTCAACCACCAGCCATGGTAGTGAGCAAATAAAACTCTCTGGTCAACACATCTTCGCATCAGGGATAAGTATCTGGTTGACACCAGATAAAATCATCTGAACTTCTGTAGCATGAACACCTACAATCTTCGACACACCTTGAAACTGAACAAAATGCCTTCATTCACACCACCTGATTATTTTCTGAGTTCCAGACAAAAGCTCCAAGGTTGCTTGAATGAATCTCTCTTTCATAATCTGCCCACATCTGAAGTGCAATACCATCCCTCAAAGCATCACCCATGTGGCATTCACTGTTCAAAGCTGCAACATCATTGCCATATGTATCATCACCCCTAGGTAGTACCACAGTTTTATGGGCTGGAAATGGGATAACTTGGTTACTTAACTGCTCCTCGTCACCTCTATGTCTCTGAAATACATTATGCACAACTACTGCCGCTGCTGGTATTTTCAGCTGAGTATCTTTCCGATAACCTGTTGCCACATTTAAAATTGGAAATCGCATCTTCAGCAGGCCAATGGCATGCTGTATGTGGTTGCGCAGCTGTGCATGACGAAGATTGAAAAGCTCCATGTAGTCTCGTGGTTGAAAACTGCTCTGTTCTTGCTCTTCGGCAGGGTATGGGACTCCTATGTAAGGAGCAAGAAAAGATGGCGTGTTTGCATAACCCCCATCAACCAAATAGTACTTGCCTCCTGGGACTTCAAATCCAGACTCGATAGCAGAATATAGAACTGCTGCATCAGATGCAGACCCCTCTCGTCCACAAGAAACATAGACAAAATTCAAATCAAAATCACAAGCAAGCATCACATTATGAGAAACCGATTCTTCTCTATTTCTATACGGAGCTGCTTCACTATCTGCTATATTCAAAGGGACATGAATTCCATCAATTGCCCCAATACAGTTCTGCAAGAGAAAAGAAACCAGGTTAAGAGAAAAGGATGGAAATACTAGAAACATCCATAGATTACACTCACCTCAAAGTAAGGCCCATAATGTAGATCTGATGATATTTTCCAATGAGGTTGAGTTGAAGGAGGCTTGACAAATTCACTTGTCAGTGATGTGACTGCATCAAAGCATGCCTTGATATGTCTATGGATAGTCTCCGTACTGTACTCAAATCTTTTGCTTAATTTGTGAAAACTGGAATTTCGTGATAGCATGTAAATAAACATGCCAACTTTCTCTTCTACAGAAGCACCTTTTGTATTCTGCAGCAGATTATTTGACCTAAGATAGACTGACAATTCTAGGAGAACTTGAGGCTTCACTTGAAGTTTATCATAGCCTTCACCTCGGTCACCTTCAAGCATTTTGCAAACCCATTCTACGGTACGGAACTTTTTCTTATCAGCTGGTGAATCTTCTTTTGCTACATGACGTCGTTTTGCAGTTCTCTTTCTGTTTGATGTATTAGCTCGTGTTGCAATTCTCTCTGATGCATCATCTGGTGCCGCAGTTCCAGTTGACGCATGACCTGGTGGTGCACTTATCTTTGATGTACGGCCTGGTGCTGCAATTCTCTTTGATGCAGTTCTTGGCGTTGCAGTTCCAGTTGATGCACGAACTGGTGATGCAATTTCAGTAGAAGCTAGATATAATGCTGGCAAGATGAATAACATCACGTCATCGTCTTCCAGCTCTTCCTCAGAATCGCTGAAATCTTCAGGGTCCATTGTCCCAAAATCAACTGCCATTCAAGAATATCAAATCAGAATTTCAGCTGAAATACATATACTAAAAAAATATCTGGTGCGTTGGAAACAAACTTGGAGTGAAGCCTGAAAGAAACACCAGCACTAGAAGTGCAATCATGGATTATTTCGATTTCCGTATTAATAATCTAACGGAATGGATGAGACTACTACTAACGAACAACTAGTACCAAATAGTCCGAGTAATAACAATAGATACACAAAAAATACACAGATAGGCAGTGGTAATTCATCAGCAACAGTGCGTCAATTATTCCAAATCCAGAAACCCGAGTGGGAAGCAGTAGCCAAGGGTTGGGGTGGGACGACTGCGGCAACGGGGGTTACCTGAGGATGCCGATCGAAGCCGGTCGAATTGAAGACGAGACAATGGCGCAGGGGACAACCCGGGAAGCCGCCGGAAGGAGAAGGCTGAGGCGGAGGGGCGAGGAAGAAAGAGATCCGCGCGACGCGAGGGAGTGATGCGAGCACGACGACTACGTCGCCGGCGAGAGCAGCGGCGCCGGCACCGGCGAGCGGACCGAAATGACCCAAACCCTTGCGCTCCCCTCCGCGCAGCAGCAGCAGCGAGGAACAGGCCAGACCATGTGATGACGCAACAGAAAAGCCCAATATACAGCAAAATGGAGGCCCACTTCTATTTCCGTACGGCCCATCCACCGCTTGTCTAGGCCTGGCTCCCAATCCCACCCTCGCACCACCCGCCCGAATTAATCTCAAAAAAAAAAAAAAAAACCCCCACCCGTCCGAACCCTAGCCCGCGCCGCCGTCAACTTCCGCTTCCGCCAGTTCCCGCGTGGTGACGCACGGCGCGGAGTGCCTGACGCGGCGATCGCCGAGGCCGCCGCCACGCATAATTCGTCTCTGCCGGCGCTAGTTATGGCGGCTGCCCTACCTCGCACTATTGCTCGGTCCGCCTCGGAGGAAGAGGAAGAGAAGGAGGTGAGCTTCGATGAGCTGGGCCTGGACGAGCAGCTGAAGAGGGCTTTGAGGAAGAAGGGCATGATCATGGCTACCCCGATCCAGCGGGAAGCCATCCCGCTCATCCTGGTGCGTGATTTTTGGAGTCCATTTTTTTTTTTCATTTCACTGTTCCTTCGTTCGTGCGAATTTAGTTGAAATGATAGCATACACTAATATGATTGTCTCGAAGACTTGGGTGTGATGTTATTTGATGAAGGGTTACTGTATTTTTGTCATGTGGAAATGTTGTATACTCGAAAAAAAGTGAGGATATTGTAATGTAGTAGGAAATGATGCAGGATGTATGGATAGCAAGGCCTCTATCTCCTTGAAAGATGTTTAGCTATTGATTAGTGTGAGTGATTATTGCAGCACTATGCTAATACCCTGCATTTCTAATAAAATTAGTGTGAGTAATATGCAAATCACAGTTGCTTGCAGGCTGCTGTTATTGTTTCATTAATATCTAATAAAATTTAGCTTTTTAGCCAACATTGTCATAAGTATCTAGTACATAAATCATTGTATCCAATCAGCTGAACGTCCATCTGTAACACTAACACTCAAGACAACCCCATGCCTAGAATTTGTGCAGAAAATTATGTTTTGCAACACTCGAGACAACTCAATGCCTAGAATATGGTTCTTTATTCGTGGCTCTGATCAACTGCCAAATGTTGTGGTTCCAGGAAGGGAAGGATGTGGTTGCAAAGGCCAAGACTGGCTCAGGAAAGACCTTTGCGTACCTTCTCCCATTGCTTCATGAACTATTGAAGCTCGTCTCAGAAGGGCGTGTTCGCAAGTCTGCGCCAAATGCTTTCATCTTTGTGCCTACTCGTGAGTTATGCGAGCAGGTAGTGAATCTTACCTTTTTTCTTTACTTGAGATGCTTTCTGTGACTATTCTCAATTTATATTTGTTAGAAGTACTATCATTTGCATCTCACTTGTATACACGTCCTTATATGAGTTCATTTAATATATTAGATATTTAGACAATGTCACAGTTGTTTGGTTTATATTTAGTTAAGTATAAGTATAGGCATATCTGTGATTCTTATGTTAACCATTATGATATTGTCTATGAGAATGCATAATCCCATCATCTACTATCGTGTTCTGTAATTTGGTTTTGTTGTTTTTTTCTTCTCATATCATCTCTGCTAGAAGAAGGAACTTATGCTAATGTTCATTGGTTAATGTTTTTATTTGTGTCAGGTTTATAACGAGGCATCATCTCTCCTTGAGTTCTGTACATCCAAGTTGAAAGTTGTGCAAGTGACTGCAAGCATGTCTGATAAAGATATTGTAAGACAATCATATCATATTTGGTTGTTATTTTTTCTGTGGTATTTGTATTTATTACCACAGCTAAATGACCTTTTCCCTATTATTTGCAGACCGTTGCACTATCTGCCCTCCCTAATGTTCTTGTATCAACTCCAGCTTGTGTTGCAGCATGCATATCAAAGGGCATTATCCATGGATCATATATTAAAGAGTCACTTTCCATGATGATTCTCGATGAGGTGCACTTTGCTAATCTTCTATTATTTTGTCGAACTTCTGTTTTATGTACATATATTATTGCTCCAGCAATAGCTGCTGTTGATAGGATGGTTTGATATTTATCTGTTAGACTTGTTTGTGCTGTTGCTTACTTTGATGGACTTCACTAGTAGATTGACTGATTAACATGCCTTTAACATCTCCCTGGAGCTTGAATCTTATGTTGTTTTAAACAAGATTGCTTCTGTTGACATTATTGTCTGAACAGCACCATAAATTTACTCTGTAGTGTATATTTTTGCTTCAGTTTTAGTGATTTTCATCTGTTTTCCAATTGAATGTGTACTTTGTTTTTTCTTCGCGGAGAGCAACATTTCAAATTTATTGTGGCATACTTTTTCAGAAAGTCATTCCATATATACTGCATTTGCTGTTTTGACAGTGATGTATATTAAATGCCACACTTTTGTGGTGGAATGAATCATAATGTTCACGAAAGTTTCTTTTAGAGAAGTTACTAACCTGTTAAGGGTTAGTTCCCAGGCTGACCTCCTCCTGTCATATCGCTGTGAAGATGATTTGAAAGCTCTTGTCCCGCATATACCAAGAAGCTGTCAATCCATTCTGATGTCTGCAACTTCAAGGTCAAATTCTGTCCTTTTTATGCAAAATTATTTGGTCCATCTTGCTTACTAGAACCTACATTAACGATCTCTGTAAGCATCTCAATATTTTTTTTGCTGCATTGCCATTTGAAGCGGATGGTTTCTGTTAGACTTGTTTGTGCTGTTGCTTCTCATGATGGATTTTGCTAGTTGTTTTACCAAATAGCATGTGTTTAAAATCTCCCTGGAAGTTGGATCTTATGTTATACCCGCTCCTTTGTATGGAAGAACATAAGTAGTAGTTTGATTAACTCTAGGCCTCTTCCATTTGCCTTTTGTTTTCCTTTTTTTTGTCTAAAATATTGAAGTTGATATTATTGCAGCTCTGATGTCGAGAAATTGACAAAGCTACTTCTGCACAACCCATTTATTCTAACTCTTACGGAGGTTGGTCATGCGAAGGATGATGTAATCCCTAAAAACGTTCAACAATTTTGGGTAAGTATCTTCTGTTGTTTTTTACTCCCTCCGTCCCAATTTAATTGACACTTTGGAGCCCGGCACGGGAATTAAGAAGAAGTGTAAAAGGTAGGTGCACAGAAAACAAGGAGGAAAGAGATAGAGATAGAGGTGTATTGGGAAGAGAGAAAGGTGCATCGGGAAATGAGAATGCCAATTATTTTGGGACAATTGAAGAGGGCTAGAATGCCAATTATTTTGGGACGGAGGGAGTATTTAACATCTACAGAATGTTGATATCAATTGTCATACAAATATCATTGCTGCACAAAGATTCTGTGAATTTCTGGACATGCATGTAATGGTTACATTAACCTATCTAGCCCTTACCTTGGGCCAACCTATGACTTTTTAATTTGCCTCTGTTATGCTGATTTTTTTATTTGCATTGGTGTTGCTAATGCTTTTTTTTGTTTGGATCAATATTTCATCATTCTCAGTAATTACCATTTTTTTCTATCACCAGATCTCATGTACTGCTAAGGATAAAATGCTATATATCCTTGCACTCTTACAGTTCAAGCTTATTCAGAAGAAAGTTCTTATATTTGTTAACTCAATTGACATGGCATTCAGACTACGACTATTCCTGGAAAAGGTAAACTTTACTATTGTCTTGTTATGTTGGTCTAAAACTAAATTTGATTGGACAAACCTTGATGTCTAGTTTTCTTTAGCTGCATACTTTGGGATGATTCCAACGTAAAGTGCTTAATGGCACAAATCTAGAAGTACTATTTGTCCTGGTGCCACTGCACTCAGATGACGTGGATAATAAGTTGAGAAGTCTGTCGAGTCTGTAACAATAAGTGTTATTAATTCATAAGATCTGAATGAATTCTTGGAATTCGTGCTTTAGATAGTTGATTACTTTAGATGCTCTATTAATATATCTGATGAAATATTGTGTGCTGAACTATTCTGTATTTTCATTTTGGTTTTGGTTTTACACTCCAGCACACTTGTTACAAAAAATCATAAGATGGACAAGATGTTACTTGTTAGCCAAGCTACCGAGCTACAGAGCTAGGCAAGTCCTGTAAAAGATGACACGAATTATTTGACAAGAGGTTTTTTCATCTTGAAACCTTGTAGGAGATGATATCCAATAAAAAGGAACACTGGCTCAGTCCTGAAATACCAAATTTAAACTAAGGGAGAGTGATAAACTGATGTGTCATTTTGTACTGCCAGTTTAGGGGAATACTACACAAATCCTTGCTAACTAATATTGTTTCCATGAGTGTAATGTTGCTTCACTGTTTTTAACTAAATTATTTCTTTGTCAGTTGCTGTTTGCCTCATTCTGTTTTCTCTCTCTCATGTATACTTCATTACAATAACCATTTTATGATTGATGCATCTTTTACAGTTTGCAATAAGATCTGCAGTGTTGAATGCTGAGTTACCACAAAATTCTCGACTACATATTATTGAGGTACAATACTTGAGCATTGCTAGCATTAAATTATTTTTAGCTATAAGAACTTATAAATGCTCAAGTATCTATAATAAGAACGTATAAATGCCGAGTTACATATTATTGAGGTACAATACTTGAGCATTGCTTGCATTAAATTATTTGTATTTATAAGAACTTGTAAATGGTTAAAGGAAATGGCGAAGTGCACTGATCCATCATGATCGGCCTCCTTGTAGCAACTTTTCACTGTATGTGGGCTGTGCAGCTATAATTATCATGACACACTTGCCTCTAGAACCCTGTGCCATTTATACGAGTTTCAAATTACTTGGCTGTGTCCCTATTGCCCCCACCCCCACCCCCACCCCATCTTAAGTAGTAACACATAATAACATACAGTACTGCCATACATCTGCTGTGGTTAATAAAGCGAACATTTATGGAAGGTTCCTCTAGATACGATAACATAAAGTGACCCATACATCTCTGTTGGTAATAAAGTGAAACATTATGGAAGGTTACGATTGAAATAGTGTTCCAGGTATTGAAAACATCGATATTAATCTATTTGCTATCTTTTGCTACAATCTTGACAGACTATTTGTACTGACATGGTGGATCTGAAAATTGTTTACAGTATTCTTATGTTTCTTTCAGGCATTCAATGCTAGGTTATTTGATTATCTAATAGCAACAGATGATAATAAACCAAAGGAGGCAAAGCAACCAAATAAGGAAAACAAGAAAGAGTCAAAGATGTCCCGCAAACACTTGCAGCAGACATTAGATGCAGAGTTCGGAGTTGTCAGAGGAATTGACTTCAAAAATGTATTCACAGTAAGTTAATATCTTATCACTGGATCTCGTTTAATCTGACATTTGAAGGCATTGCACTGTAGGCTTATACACACCTAGGTGTAAAACAGCAATTGACAACATGTAAGGAGAGCTGATGGATCTGTTTCCATACTTTGTTTTTCATAGCAGTTTGTTTATCTTGGAGGTTGAAGCTCAGTCACTTGAACTTACATTCATCATGAGCATATGTAAGGAGGAACCGTAAACTAATGTTAGTCATTAAATAAAGAATATACGGAGTGTTGGAGCTCGGAGTCACAGTTCAGTTTTTTTTAAAAAGACTTGTGATAGAAGTTTGAAAGTATATATTCTTTTTCCCTTGCTTATCGGCTAAATGAAATTCAATCATGATTTAATACCTCTGTGTTCATGCTTAAATTCATTGACTATGTTTACTAATTTGTGGTGAAAAGTGGGCTATTTTATTTGGCCATCCTTTTTTTCTATCAGGCTACAGTTTTGACCCTTTTTCTTTAACCATCTTTAGGTAATTAATTTTGACATGCCTGAGGATCCGACTGGGTACGTTCATCGAATAGGACGAACAGGGAGAGCAAATAAGACTGGTGCATCCATATCCCTTGTAAGTTTCATCTCTAAAATGTTACAACAACATAGAGTAGCATGTTTTGATCCTTTTTGTTTTGTTGTTTATGTTCTCGTGTTTCGGTAATTGGCTTTCCAGGTGTCACCTGAAGAGAATGATACCTTTAAAGCGATTCAGAGTATGTTGCATGATGTTGAAAAGAATGATTCGAGCTGCATTTCACCTTTCCCATTACTTACGACAAATGCCGTCGAGTCTCTACGATATAGGGCTCAGGTCTGTGGCATTTTTATTGTGAATTATATATATACTTGAATTTTCTCCGAGCATCTTTTATATTGCTTGTGTCCAGCTATGCAGCATGATGCTCAAATAGGCATTAGGTATTAACCACCTGTTTTGCGAGTTTGTGCTGTATGAGAGTGAAGCATGGGTTGTTTGGTTGTGAATTGTGAACCCCTAAGCTCGTGGATTTGATCTCCTGTTTATGTGGCAGTCTCTTCCTATCCTGGTAACGAGGTCCGCTTGTTTAGCAATGGAACATGCTGTGGCTTTTAGCTGAACCAAGCTATTGGACTACAGATGTTACCTATTGGTGCTCGCATGGCAACTGCTAACATATGGGTTCATTATGGCAGATGCTAAATTTTGTGACTACTCTTGAAACACACACACACACACAAAAAAAAAAAAAAAACTCATTTGGGGTAGCTAATGTTAATGTGCACTTGCAGGATGTTGCAAGGAGTGTGACAACCCGTGATATACAAGAAGCACGTCGCCAGGACATAAAGAATGAAATCCTGAATTCAGAGAAGTAAGAATTTGTTATTTGTTTTATATTAAACATAGATCGGATGTGGCTAGATTGGACTTCCTGAAATTCCCTAAAATATAAAAGTATAAAACGATGCTGGTATGTTGCTACTTATAAACTGTGCCTTATCATAGTTGATAAAACGAAAACATCCAAAGATATGAATACTGTACCTTCTGCTATTCCATGAAATGTTGTATTCATGGTCATTTGTGCCCTGTTCTTTTTCTTAACAGCTATGTCTTCCTTTTGTAGGTTGAAGTCTCATTTTGAAGAGAATCCAAGAGACCTTGGTTAGATTTATAATTTTTTGTGCAGAAAACTTGTGTTAGTCCAACCTGACTTGTTGAATGATGCTGAATCTTTTTCCTCTTATCAGATTTGCTCAAACACGATAAGTTGCTGAGCAACAAAGGGATTCCAGCACACCTGCGTGATGTCCCTGAGTACTTAATTGATCCAAAAACAAAAGAAGCCAGCAATGTTGTCAAACTTACCAGGGCTGCTATGGGTTTAGACAAGCCCCAAAGGCGGAAAAGACAGGGATTTAAGGGAGGATCAGGAAAACGTAGAGATCCCCTTAAGACTTTCTCCGCTGAGGTATTTTTATCTGTTCAATGAATTGACAACTTAGACTAAAGCAAAATTGCAACTTGCAATGTTATATGATCGAACTTTAGTTATACCTGCTGACGCTAAATGCCATTCTGGAATTTTCCTTCGTAGCTTTTCTTGTTTGATCATGAGGTCATCGTTACTACATGTACAATCTAGGGACTGGGATGATAGCAGCATGGGTCCTTTAGCCAGTCTGTTAAATGGTGAACTCATGTGCAGTCCTTTTTCTAATTTTCTTGGTTGCTGGCAGGGCAAATCAAGGAGACGAGGGAGGAAAGATGTGGGGGAACCAGATAGAAGAAAGAGGAAGAAGGCAGAATAATTTATTTTAAGGAGTTTTTACTATAAAGCTCGCTCAATTTTGTACCCTTCTTGTTTTACTCTATATTACTGTAGTAGCTTGAGATGTGTCTCTATAGCGGGAAAGGAGTGTAACATCTGTTTGTTGCCTGATGGAAGGCTTCATCCTGACGTGGAACATTTGATCTTGTATACAGTGAACTACGTCTTACGTAGAATTCTACAATTTTTAACCACAAGAAGACAACAATTAGAGACTGGAGGATTTCACCAGAATCATATACTCCTGGCCGGTGTGTTATTGCAAGACTAGGTTCCATGTCTATCTTATTTAGATAAAAGCCACATGCGGGAAACAGCGATTGGCACAATCAGGAATTAGTTTCTCGCACTGGATGGTGAAACCTGTTGCACTCCGTGCACGCTTCACAGAATTCCTTACAGCCATTTTCATACCTACAAAATTCTGGAAAATCCATTCGACTAGTCATTTAGGAGTTTATCAGCAGTTTTTTTCTTTTTGAGACAGTTTATCAGCAGTTGGTCTTCAGATGCCATGCAATAAACAAAACTTCGTACACTATGGGGATTAAGAGCAACTCCAACTCTTTCCCTTTAATCTTATCACCTAAAAATTATTTGAATTATAGGTGATGGTGTTGTAGCAGTCTATCTATTTCATCACCTAAAAGGTTAGGTTCCACCATTTAGGTGAGGGAAGGGTGGTCTTCTTCATAGAGGGGATGGTGGACTGGATTTAGTTGATCATCTAACCAAGAGGATGGGAAAGTGAAACTGATAAAGAAGTTTTTTTAATCCTTATTTTTTATATGACAGATTTTTATATTTAGATAATAGAAAAGAGAAAGAATTGGAGTTGCTCTAACATAAGGGAACCGGCAATGAATGGTTAGGTCTCCAGCTATATAAAAACTTAATTCCGCAAGTGCTTTTTGAAGATATGCTTCTGCTTTGTTACATGACCTCACCGGACACAACAATATTAGATAGAACGAAAGCAAATTTATATCCCTACAGTTAAAATTTCAGTAAAAATGGAACAATAAAATACGGTGAAAGTCGATTTTTCTATAGTCAATTTTCATTAAATTGCAGTGGATTGAACATGCAAGTCAACCACTCTTCTGCCTCGCTCTCTCACGCAAAGCGAGGCAAGTCAAACTAGCTCGTCGGTGGATGCGATCTCCACCCAAATCTCTCTCAGATCCCTTCTAATCCAATCCCCATTTCCCGCTAATCACACGCGCGGATGCACGCCATCCTTGCCGGAATCCCGGCGCCCTGCCGTCCAGCGGCGATAATCGCCGGCACCTGCGCGCTGCTCTTCCTCGCCACCGCGCTGCTCCTCCCTCGCGCCCGTCCCCCCGCCTTGCCGGACCTAGCCTCCTCCTCTTCCTCCGCCGCCGCCGCCGTCCGGCTCGACGCGCGCGTAGAGCGGCGGAGCGGGAACGAGGTGCTGTGGCAGCTTCCGCCCGCCGCGACGCCGCCCCGCGCCGTGCTGTTCGCGGCGCCCGGGTGCACGATCCGCGCCACCGACTTCTTCGACGCCTCCCCGGGCTGCCCGCGCTGCTCGGGGCTCCCCGAGGAGCGCCACTTCACGCGCGCCGCGCTCGCGCGCGGGTACGCCGTCCTCGTCGTGTCCAGCCGCGCGGAGTGCTGGTCTCTCGACGACGACGCCCCCGGGGAGAAGGGTAGCGACAGCAGCGAGCTCGCCGCCATCGCGTCCATCATCAAGTGGTGGACCCAGGAGAAGTTCCCGCAGCTCGCGGGCCTCCCACTCGTCGGCATCGGCGCGTCCTCGGGCGGGTACTTCGTCTCCGCGCTCGCGGCGAGGGTCAGGTTCAGCAGTATCGCGGTCATGATCGCCGAGGGCGTGTACGGGACGATGGGCGACATCTCCGCCGGGTACCCGCCGGCGCTGTTCGTGCACATGCCCAAGGACGCCGAGAGAGCGCGCGATGTGGCGGCCAGCATCGGCATGCTCAAGGCGAAACGCGTCGACGTGCGTGAGATCAAATGTGATCAGTTCGGCGTGAGCGCCGAGTTCCTGGCGGAGAGGGTGCCGGGGCTGACACGCGCGGTCGCCGACGCGCTGGTGGACGTGCTTCGCCGGAAGGGGTTCGTTGATGAGAAGGGGTTGCTGAAGAAGGACGGGAGGAGAACGCCGTGGAAGAAGGCGGCGGAGGAGGCCAAGGTCTTGCCGGAGGGGTTCTGGCTGGAAAGGCATGTGACAGAGGAGCTCAATCTTGCGTTTGCGTTCCACGAGTTCACCAGCCTCAAGAACGCTGAGATCTTTGAGTGGTTCGAGTTCCATATGAATCATTAAGATGGTAGAGCTGACGAAGATGTCCACCTGTTTTTCGCCAAAACTTGTACCAGCTGGATGAACGGCGAACGGCTCATCGGAGACTTTGTGCTTACAGCTCATACTTACAGTGTGCATCCTTTTTTTTTTTTTGACACAAAATTGTGTTTTGCTTTCCCATTGTTATTGTTGAGCTAACTCACGCACGTACTAGCAAGTAAATTGTGCCATTGTTCTTGTATATTCAAGTTCAGAAGTTCTAAAATACAGATGTCTCCAGACTGTAATGCATAGAGATTGATACAATTTTCGGATGTTTGCAATTGTCACTAGTCGCTACTACAAGATTTGCAACTTCTTCCCACGTTTTTCGATAGTCAAAATCAGGAGGGTAGTGAGATGCCAATTTGTATCAGAAAAAATCAAGAAAAATATTAATGAGTTACAAGAGGAGAACATTGCAGGCCACTCGTGAAACTGTAATAAGGATATATTATGGATGCTTCAGCAACTCGATGTCACCATAGAAGTGATGTATTCAGGATTTAAGTTACGGCATGTAGTGGGGGATGTCTTGAGTTTGAGTGTGACGAACAGAGGCCAGAAAATCAACAAAAACCATCTGCTTTGGGTGAGTTTGTTATGTCTGTGAATTATGAGGACTGCCCTCCTCTGCACATAACTGTTTTGCATGTTCCGTCGTCAAATGGAAACAACATGAATTCATGTTTCACAATTAAGACTAACCGAAGTGAAGCAACCATTTGTTCGGTGTCCGAGTATGGCATACAGATGTATTCATGTATCTCAGATTAGAAGCTACTCCAATTTGGCTGAATCGTAGCACTCACAGGATTCACTAGAGGTCGATATAGGAGGCTTTATCGTGAATCTTCTACCAGAGAAAAAAAAACCCGGAATTGCTGTGCGTATGGCTGTGGTGTACGACTGGCCCTTACGACCAGTACAAATCCGGTGCTAATCTCTAATGCTAATTGCTGATTAGAACTAGTTGTATTTTAGAGTCGTAAAGATCTAGACGTACGTATAGCAATGCTAAAAAAAAGCAAGCAATCAGCCAGCGCATTTTCGGCATCTGAAATGTATCGAGTTTCGTTTCAGCTACCATAACCCATTTCGGTGAAATTAGGTTGGCCAAAACGAGTTAAAGATGGATTATTGAAGTAAAAAAGAAAAAGGTAAGCTTCAGATTGATGTTCATACAGCGGAGCAAAACAAACACATAATTGCGCGCATACTAATTTCAGATATGATTTGCCTTTTCTTGCAAGCCAAAGAGGCTCACCTAGCGAAAAATTTGTTCTCAACCCGAATCACCGAGATGTTGGAGGAAAGCATAGCCAGTAAAAGACCAGTGAAATTGTTGGTCTATGATAACTTGGTTTAGCACAGACAATGCTAACAATACGTCCATACCGACTCCGGGAACTCTCCGGAGAACTGGTTGTCATATGACATGATGTTTAGTGTATCGCATTCACCTAGGCTCCCTAGCTGGAGAAATTGTTGTTATGCACCAGGATATGGTAGAGCTGTTTGTTAAAACAGAGGGTGTCTAGGAGCTCGCTAGTGAACAAGTTGTGGCCCATATTCACGAAGGCGAGTGAGGAGTCTTTAAAACAGGTGCTGCTTTTCAAAATTGATGACTATATTGCAGTTCAAGACCAAAAGGGTCAACTTTTTCAGTTTATCGATTGTCTCTAGAAACGGTCTAGTAAGATTGTTCGAGAACAGATCGAGCTCGAGCATGATAAATGATATTGGGGCCAAATGGCCCCCTCCCTATCATCGCCAAATCATCACTAAATAAGTAGTAAAAACACTATTATTCATGCCTTTTACCTAATTATACTGACACCCCCCCCCCCCCCCCCCCTATTTCTAGTTTAAGCTTCGCCAATGATTGGCGAGGTACAAGTATTGCAAACTCTAATGCCTCCAAAGCCACGTTAGAACTTGACCATGATATTTATTGTACAATACGTCCGACAACATCAACTCACTTAGCACTGTAATGTGTCAGGGACGCCATCAATCAAATTCATCTCTGGAATACAGAGGTTTTTTCTAGCTTTATGAGCTTTTCAAACTCTTTACGGACAGGCTCAAGTGTCAGCATCTCAAGCTGGACGATATTGTTGATGGCTGCTAATTGAAGCTATCGGTGTTAAGTAGAACATCATTTGGATATGGTGTTTCTTGGTCTAGAAGATTCTTTAACATCCAACTTATTTTGTATCAAAGGGGGACACAAGTTCCCCTCACACACATATGTTAAGATTACAGACTCGGATATCAGAATAAAGCATACAATGCACCCTATCAATATTTGGCTCATGATTAGCACTCGTGATTCAATTTAAGTGGTTTTTTATAAAAGTTTGGATTCAATATAGAAATACATTCTAATTTGAGAATATGATTTATTTCATAATTTGTGCTTACATATACATGATTCATATTACTTCACTTGTTACTACCTTTATAAAGTGCTTTGAAAATTGTACAAACCACTATCATCGTGAACAATTATTTCTTTGACTTGTTAAATTCTGCTAAATTATGATTTCTCTATCTATAAAATCTATTTATGGGCAAAGTCCATCCATATTCTGCATTTCCATACACCAAGCGCTGAAACACAAGCTATGGCTTATCTCACTACTATAATTAAGTCCTGTGTAGCGGGATAAAAGGGATCTCAGTGGCGGACAACAAAATTGTCATTGGGCCTTTATTACTACTTACTTACATACTTAATTGCGGTCGAGAGACCGTTACTGGTTTAGGTTATACTTAAGTTAACTAAGGCGTCAGTAGCGGTCTAAGGACTGCTACTGACGCTCTAATGTATTACAAAATAAAAGGGAGGGTCCCAGCACTAGCTAGGACCTGCCCTAGACATGTCGTCGCCGACACCCATAGACGCTGGCGGCCTAGCAACGCGCCTGTCTTCTTCGTCCGCCCGTCATCGCCGTCCGCCCTCCGATGCCCGCCTGTACGCGCGGCCTCCGGCCACCTCGCCGCATCACGACGCCTTAGCCCGCCACCGGAAGGGGAGGGTGAGGGCGCTCGAGGAGGTTGATGCGGCCGCTGCACTCCGAAGCGGCGGTCGAGGTTCGGGCCACTGCCGCCGATGCGCTCCCACCCGATGCGCCATCAGATCCACCCTTGGGGTGTCACGGAGGGGCACGACGATAGTCGGGAGACGAAGGAGTAGGAGGGAGGGGGGGGGCGAGACGGCGACGTGTTGGCGAGGGCGATGGCGCGCCGGCACCAAGTGCACTAGACGCACCGCGCGATGCCCCAATGACGCCGGCGTTCGTCGTCTTCGCCATGGAGGTGGAGGAGAGGAGGAGATGGAGGTGGAGGAGAGGAGGCGGCCGCAGGTGGAGGGAGGACGGCCGATGGCGGAGAAGGAACCCTAACCCTAAAAAAGGACGGTGTGGCTCATGGAAGTGATACTGTAGCGCCGCACCGTCCCCTTTTTATAGTAGGGTGCGGTTGGCAGTAACGGGCCTCGTTGTTAGGCCCGTTACTAAATGGGTCTTAGGCCTTAGTTGCGGGCATCACAGGAACCACAACTGTGGGATCCAATTTAGTAGCGGACACTTCGGTCCGTAGTTACGGTCTAGTTATGCCCGCTACTATGTTGATAATCATAGTTGCGGTCTGGCTACTGTTCTGCACTAAGTTATGGTCTCTTCAACATTCCGTTACTAAAGTAAAAAATTATTTTGTTACTATAAAATACGATTGTAGTAGTGTCTACATAGGAGAGGCACATGACTGCATTGGTGGTCGCTCTCTCTGCTGCTTCTCGGATGCATAACAACTCATGGCGAGTGTGAGCACATGATTTCATATCGATTCTTTTACAGCTTTTACTAATTTGTTAATGTGTCACTATTGGAAATAAGCAGCATGCGTGAATTATTTATGTTGACACAAACATGACAAGCGCTGCATATGTGGTTTGTAACGGTAGCAGTTGTGGAACAAGGCATGAAGCTTCATCGAGGAGGGTACAAGATTTCAACTAGAAAGGTGTAAGCATCCTCTTAAAGGAAAATAAAAATGAAAGTTCTAAACGGGATGAGCCACGAAACTCTCCTCGATGCAATCCCAAATTATTCTGCCAGTGTCCATCGAGCTCTTGGCACCCACAACAGCTTGTTGCCTGCCCCCTTTCTCCACCCTCCAAGGTCTGCGCGCGTTCGATGCCATCATCGTCATAGCCATCTTGTCACTTCTTCTGTTGGCTTGTAATAATATACGGGTACATGTATTAATCGGTATTGTTGGGAAGAAGAAGCAGATGCCAAGCAAAGTTTTTGTTATAGTCTAAAGCTAATTGAGGTGAGATTTTTCACCCACCACGGCTTGGCCACCTTTCCATGGCGACACGCCGTCTCGCACCGACGTGGCCACCTTCTGCGACGAGCACGTCGTCGCCTCCCATGTCGGTTCGGACACGGGCTCATGGATCGACGCCTATTCGGAGTTGTAGACTTTAGCCCGTGTGTAGGCCTGTTTTCGCTTTCACGACCTTCACCAGAATTCAGGGTCGTCGGTCAAGATGGAACAACATCGCAAGGGAGATTGAGGCAATGGACAACGGTGGCGGTGCGATGGGAGAGGTGGCATGGACATCGATGACGGCTTCAAACGATGAGAGGTGCGTCGGGGTGGTGTGGTTGGATGGAGGACGAGAGAGCAGACCATGGCTGCTTTGATTTTTTTTTTTTTCCCTTTGACCTTGTGGCGTCGGCTGGGAGAGCGCTGGTTCTAGGTTTCGCAGGCAGCCTGCAGCATTTTATTTCTACCGTCACAGGCTATTGGGTGGGCTAAGCATCCAAAAAAGAGGCTTGGCCTGTGTAGGAAAGGAAATAAATAGGCTGTTCCAGCAGCAAAAATAATATGGATACGAAATTGGCTACATGCTTCTGCGCTCAAATAAGCTGTGCGGCATATTTGGCCTCTAAAATTAAACTTAAAAAATATAGAAAACGACTGAGCAGCCATCTTTTCAACCAAAATACAATATATGATACTAAATTATCAAATTATAGATCTACTGATTAGCACCGTTGATGCCTAATTCTTTTTTTATTTCTGGACGCGGCGGAGCGCGCCTGATTTCCTAGTTACTCAAACAGCACAGGTACTGCCTGCGTGGTATTGTTGAGGCAGCACTTTCAAAGCAAGTTTCATCAAGCTAGATAAATAATTCACAAAATATGATAGAGTCGTGGCACAAGTAGGATACGTAGAGCCATTAGGTAGATGTAAAAGGGCCAGCATTTCTTAAAGAAAATGTAATAAACGGGAGATCTAAGCAGGATGAGCCACGAAGCTGCCACTCTCCTCGTCACCGTCCCAATACGCTGCTGGGCTAGCGTCCACCGAGCTCTTCGCCGCAGCAGCCTTATCCCCTTTCTTCCCCGCTGTGAGCTGCGCGCGTTCGACGTCACCATTCTCGCAGCCGTCCACCTGGCACGCGCCGGCCACGCTGGCGGTGCGGTCGTACCGGACCAGCTGCTGCAGCACCTGCTTCATCGACGGCCGCGACGCCGCGTCGTCCCCGGTGCAGATCACGCCGAGCACGAAGACTGCCACGGCGTCCTGCACGAACGCGGCGTCCCTGTCCCGTACGGTCGCGTCCACGACGTCCTGCAGCGGGCCGCCGGCCTTGTACCGGCGCCAGGCCCACTCCACCAGGCACCACTCCGCGCCGCCGTCGTTGGCCACACGCCCCGTGGCGAGTTCCAGCAGCACCACCCCGAAGCTGTACACGTCCACCTTCTCGTTCACCTTCACCCCACGGCCACACTCTGTTTTTCAATAAAAGCAGAGTACCCATTTATCAGTCACTTCTGAGCGCCAGATTTAATTACTAAGGACCCCTTTGTTTGAGCTAAAGATTATGGATTGTGGATTGTGAAATTTGAGATTGTAAAAATCTGGCAGTCATAATCTGAGGGTTGTTTGTTTGTCTGGATTCCACAATCCAGATTTTAGTCACTTACAGTGGACCACAACGACAATTAGGTAAATAAATGTGCCATAATCTAGCAAAAGCTAGGTTGGGCCAAATTCCTGGATTCCCATAATCTGGCTGTTAGACTTTATAATCTGCTTTCACAATCTGTTACTTTGTTTGAGTTTTTAGATTCTATAATCCATAATCCATAATTCAAATCACAAACATAGGGGGCCTAAGCTTAAGTGAGATCGCAAGAGCCCTCCTAATATTAGTGATTGATTTGGGTTACCTGGGGCCATGTAGCCGAACGTGCCACCGACGGCCGACACGGACTCGGGCTCGCCGGACTTGACGAGGATGCGCGCGAGTCCAAAATCCGCGACCTTGGCTCGGAACCCCGGGTCGAGCAGGATGTTGCTGGACTTGACGTCCCGATGCATGACGGGCCTTGCACACTCATGGTGCATGTAACTGAGCCCCCTTGCCGCGTCGATGGCGACGCCGAGGCGCGTGGGCCAGTCGAGCGGCGCGAGGCCGCCGTCCCGGCGGTGCAGCCACCGGTCGAGGCTGCCGTTCTCCATGTACTCGTACACGAGCAGCCTGTCATTCTCGTCGCTCGACACGCAGCACAGCAGGCTCACGATGTTGGCGTGCCGGATGTCGCCGAGGATCTTAACCTCCGAATCGAACTCCCTCTCGAGCTTCTCGTCGGACTTGCTGCTTCTCCACAGCCGCTTCACGGCCACCACCGTGCCGCCGGGAGCGAGCTGGACGCGGTACACCTTGCCCGACCCGCCGCTGCCGATCACGTCCTCCTCGCGGAGGCCCGTCACCACGTCGCGCTCCGTGAAGTCCACCAGCTTCCGGAACGGGGTCATCTTCCACGCGGTCGTGTCGTGCTGCCGCTTCTTCTTCTTCCCCAGGATGATGAGGCACCCCACGATGCCGATGAAGGTCGCGCCGGCGAGCACCGAGAACAGGATGGTCAGGCCGGTTGACATCTGGTTGCGCCCTCTTGTGTAGCCGCATGCCGGAATGTTCAGATTCACGTCCATCGTGGCGCAGAGGCCACGGTTTCCGAGGAACGCCCTGTCGTAAGCCTCGTTCTGCAGCGACGACGGGACCTCGCCGTCGAGTTGGTTAGACGACAGGTTGAGGAAGCTGAGGCGGAGGTTGTTGAACTCCCGAGGTATGTCGCCGGCGAGCTGGTTACTGGATAAATCGAGGATGTTGAGCACGGGCAGGGACCCGATCGCCGCCGGGATCTCGCCGGACACCTGGTTGCCGCTCAGATTCAAGGACGTCATCCTTCGCAACGACAGGATCGACGACGGGATCGACCCGGAAATCCGGTTCCCGGAGAGGTCCAGGTCGGTCAGGTTAGCCAACCCGGACATGTTCCCCGGCAACGCGCCGGAGAACATGTTGTTCTCCGCCTTGAAAGCGTTCAGACCCGGCGCGGACGACGGCACGGGACCGGAGAACCGGTTGTTCCCCATCTCGATCCGGGAGATGTTGGAGGATATCGCGCTGGGCAGAGTGCCCGTGAAGCTGTTGTTCTGGATCATCACGTTGGTCAGCTTCGGGAACGCCCACCATACCTGTTTTGGGAAGTCGCCGATGAAGTGGTTGTTGTATAGCATGATGTTGTCCAGCGTGTCGCACTCGCCCAGGCTTGCCGGCAACTCGCCGGAGAAACTGTTGTTGAAGAGGACGAGGTCGTAGAGATTCTTGTTGGAGCAGAGGGTGTCCGGGACGTGGCCCCAGAGCATGTTGTGGCTCACTTCTAGGTTGCCGAGTGGCGAGTGCTTCCCCAGCTCAGGCGGGAGCGGCCCCGTCAGCATGTTGTTAAATAGCCGGAGGTCCCTCAGGTTCGGAAGCAGCCCCACGCTTGCCGGAATGGGCCCACTAATCTTGTTGAAGTACAGGAACAGCAGCTTCAAGTTCTTCATGTTACCGATAGCCTCTGGTATCGGTTCCGTCAGACTATTCGTAGAAAGGTCGAGCTCGACCATGTTGGTGGCGTTGATGCTGGGTCCGATCCCACCGATGAAGTTGTTGGCGTAGAGGTACAGCAACTGCAGCTTCTGGTGGTTCCAAACCCACCCGGGGGTTTCACCATGAAGATTATTTTGTGATAGGTCCAATACCGTCAGCTCGGTGAGCGCCGAGAGAGAGTCCGGGATGACACCAGTCAAGTTCATCCCCGACAACCAGAGCGTCTTCAGTTTCGTCAGCTTGCTGAACTCTTCGGGAAACGGCCCCGGCATGAACGGGTTGCTCGCCAGCGTCAGCGTCTCGAGGCTAACAAGGTTGCTGATGGCGGTAGCCGGATAGTTTCCGTTGAAGCTATTAGTGTCCAGAACAAGGGACTTGAGCTTCGGGAACTCGGCTATTCCCGACGGCACCCTGCCGGTGAATCCATTGCTCGACAGGTTCAGGTGCTCCATCGTCCTCGGCGACAACTTATCGATGTCAGCCGGCAGCGCGCCGGAGAACTCATTGTTCGACAGGTCTAGAAACTGGAGAGCCGAGCAGCTGTAAACCGCTGTGGGGAACTCGCCGGTGAGGTTGTTGTATGACAGGTCTATGTGTGACAGGTCGTTGAGGCTGCAAATGGAGGCTGGAATTGGTTTGGCTATGTGGAAATTTTGGAAGGAGAGGGTGGTGACGTGGCCAGTGCTGTCGCAAATAATCCCTGACCATTTGCAGTAGGTAGAGTTCTCCGAACTCCATGAGCTGAGCGCAGAAGGGCTGCCCCAGTCTGTCTTGAGTTTTAGGAGTGTTGCAAGCTCGACAGCCTCAGTTTGCGCCATCGCTGATTGGAGTGTGGTACAACTGGAGGTGAAGAACACTACTAGAAGGAAGTGGAGGAGAACAGTGGAGCGAGCCATTGCCTGATTGCCGGGAGCTAAACGCAGCAGGATTTCGATAGTCTTTGATTGCTAAGAGTTTCTCAAGCTCGAGTGTGTCGGTCTGCGTCATTATCGGTTGTAAGCTGGAATTGGAGGTGAAATTACCATGAGAAGCGTTGAGCGCTTCATGGCTTGTCTTCTAGTGTAGGAGTGTTCTTTGAGTCGTGGTTCGCACATAGTTTGCTGGGAGTAGAGAGATAAGCAAGAAAACCTTGTTATAAGAAGGGGACTGAGGAGTGAGCAAACACGAGAAGCGCTTGGTATTATGTATAGAAAGGGGACAGTGGAGACAAAACTTGAAGACCCGAGCGGTCAAAGTCTTGGTTGATGGATTTGTCATATTCCTTTCACCAATTTAGTGACAGATACTCGATGGAAAGATGTTTTATGGAGCACTAATTCCTTCCTCTCTAGATCCGAGTCATTATCAGGACCGATCGGCTGCGGATAAGATTGAATCAAATTGCAATGAAGACGTAGGTTACTATGAGTTTTATGTTTTCTTGTTTGAATGGGATCCACTTTCTTTTTGAGGAGATCGATATATGCACGTATGGAATGAAGAAGATTTCTGGCACCGTGATTACCTTTATCCGGTGTTCTAGGTTTTGTTCGGTCAATATTCGGACCGGTTTTGAACGGATGCCGCCTGTTTTATGCAGAAAGAAGGGGAGTGAGGGTATAGATGCTTAGACACCGTCGACCGTCCCTTGGTTCCGAAGAGGTGACCACTCTCGTAAGCGCGATTTTTTCCTGCTGCAGGCTGCTGCCATAGGCTTCTTGTCTGAAAACTCTGAATATCGCGTGGCTCGGCGTCATAGAGCCAAGGCTTTTCATTGTGCACTTCATTTTCGTTGGTCTGTCAGAAAATCTTCTTCTGGATCGTTGGAAGAGAAGGTGATGTGTGTACTATGTGTGCTGTGTTATTCCCCGTGACTGTGGCTGTCAGCGTCTTGAGGTTGCCGACGAGGAATAACTATTGAACCAGTTCAGCTGATAGCTGGAGGCACATTGAATCTGATCGATCCTTTGTCCTCCGTTCTATGAAATGAAGGTATGAAGGTAAAAAAGAAATTGAGGAGCTCGTCTTGAATCCATATAAAAAATACCTTCTGAGCTACTTTACAGAGCAATCCATTGGCTACGCTTCTAGGGGCAGTTAGAGAGGCATGAAGAAGACAAGGAGAAAATAAAGACCGTATGTCAAATGTTGGAGACGGTGGCAATGCAAATTTTCATCGACCATGGATGAAGATTTAGCAATAGGATTTACTTCTAATATCTTGTCATCCGAACTGTTTTGGGTCGATATAATTTTATTTTTAGGCAAACGGAGGTGCTGCATAAGTTGTAATAGTGGGTTGTAGCTTGTTGCCAAGCAAAAGCCGGTACTTAATTCTATTATCTAAAAAAGAAATGAGGAAAGTATTTGTAATGTTGAACCATAAGTAAATTATCCACCCTTCTTTATTAGTTTAGACTTTGGGGTGCAACTGGTTGATGCATAGTAGATTAACATGGTATCAAGCCAGAGGTATTGAGTTCAAGTCCTGGCAACCGTATTTTTCGTTGCGCCCCTCCTATTTTCATGTTTGTGCCCCAAGGGAACTGCACGTGAGAGGGAGTGTTGAATCATAAGTAAATTGTCTATCCTTCTCCATTAGCTTTATCTTTTGGGTGCAACTGATTGATGCATAGTAGCTTAATACAGAATCCCTTCTATATCCATATAAAAACTCCATGACCTCTGTTCGTTCGTTTCGGAATCATTTTTCAACATGCTCATTTTAGGACATAGAAGAGACTTCTCCCTTTTGCGTGTCCACACATAACGTTTAGTCTTAAATATTTTTTTTGAGAGAAGTATGTTAACTCTTAGAGACAGTCATTATGAAAGTGGTGAAAGGGTCTATATCCTAGTGGTTACAAGAGTCTCAGTAGCACCTTAGTTCTTAGGTTCGAATTTTCATAGGAGCGAATTTTCTAGGATTTATAATGACATTATGTTTTCAGTGGTAGTCAATGCTCCCGTCAACAACGAGATGCTAATCATGACTTCATCAATCTAGAGGATTTGTCGGCTCAGTCTTTAATGATGCTCATAGGGGTAGAGTTTAGGTACTTATGTTCATAGGAGTGAGTGTGCGTGTGTCGTGAGTATCTGAGTTGTATTTTGTAAGCTAAAAAAATTATTATGGAAGTGTTCTCTAAATTTGGATGGAAGTTTCGAAATAGACTTAAGGCTTAGACTTTGATCTCTTCATGTTGTTATGTTGGTAGTTGGTGATTTTTTTGTGAACTTGTTGCTTTTGTCGAGCTTAAGACTGACTCCAACAGGATAGGCAAACTCATTTTTCCATCATTTGACATTGTGCATCACCAAATCCTTCTCTAACAGATGAGCTAAAAGCCACTTTGTCTTCAAGGAGAGAGGAGATGCAAAAATACATTGCCTCTTTTCTGAAATGCATGCTTCTTTGGTTTCTGTAGGTGGGAGAGGAGAAAATGTAGCATATGTTGGAGACTTCATCAAATGTATTCTTCTCCTGTTCCTGTACAAGCAAGGCATTCCTTCAGTTGCCTCTTAAAAATAGCTCCTATTGTTGGAGTCAGCCTAATAGCTCATTGTAACCTCCCTTGGATACAAAAGCTGGAACTTTGTTTCATTATATTAAAAAAAACATTACTTATGTGACAGGGCGTCAAAAAATATAAAAGTTATGTATTTGTTGGTGGAGGTGAATAACTCTAACGCAATGGACTTCAATTGTCTTCTCTCCATACAGAATGACTTACTTGTATTATCATCATCTTGCAGCAATGACCATAACCGAACCAATATGATTAGTTGGTCACCTAAAAATAGTTTGCATAATAGATGAGTATTTTATAATTTTCAAAGATTATATCATCACAACATGTAGATGCAGCAGTCCAACCGGAATGTTTTTTGTTTCTTTTGAGTCAAAATTTGAAAGCCGACTTTCTAACATATGGGTAAACCCTAATCATGTAGACAGTTCTCTTCATTAGATTATCCTTTGTCAAAAAAAACCCCCTCCGTTGCGATATCAAAAGAAGATGTTAATTTTAAAAGAATTTTTAATTTTGAGATCAATTTATGAGAGAAGTATTTTAGTTATCATGTACAATTGCCTATCACTCATTAGTTAAATTCGTATGAGTCATCATAGCTGACAATGAAAGCACGCTCTAGGAACTTAGGAATGAATGTTTTGTAGGAAATAAAGTGTGATGATAGCCTCACCAAATTGTGTGGCCTACGAGTGCTGTCACAACCAATATAATCCTAATCCACAACTAGTCAACCCGAAGGTCGTCGCCATTAAGCAGTCACCTTCACTGTCGGTAAGGTAGACCGTCCGATCCCATGATGTACAATCTTGTGAATGCTAGTTTGTCGAGGTGTCTCTAATCAGAGGCAGGTCTACATCGAGTCAAGGGTATTTAATTAAAATCTATTATTTTTGACAAAATAATTTATATATAAAATGTGTTGTGTATATATGTATAAAAAATAAAACTAAATAGGCTTTTTGTGATACTATTGTTATATGCTATATTTAATTCACATATTGTCATTCAAGATAATTTAGAACTCAATTATGTGTTTTGAATTCATAATTTAGACTGTTAAAAAAATTACCTTTGGATACCAGCCTGGACACACCGTCTCCAATTTTTATGCCTCGAATCCAAGGTTGACATAACCGGGGTTAACCGGTAAACCGATTTGAACCAGTTACACCAGTTGGCTGGTTAACCACTGGTTCTATTTTTTTTAATTTGAAAAAAAAATCCGTATGGAATAAAACCGCTTGGTTAACCGGTCCTGCGAAAATTGATAAATTTTAAATTTAAAAATGTATCAATAAAACAGTGGTAACTAGTCTAACCGGTTTACTGTTTTTTTGGTTAATCGAACCGGCCTCGGCCAGTTATACCGACCCAGTCAATTATGCGATAATTACAACGATCGCTGACGGTTGCATGCACTAACCTTGCAGTGGGCAGCAGCGGCTCGAGTAAACTGAGAGTCACGTAGACACTAGTAGGCAGGCAGACCAACTTGCACGATGGTTCATGACAGGCTCGGTGTACATGTAGCCAGTGTGTGAGTGCGAGATTCTGCCATTATTGCTGTCATCTCGTTAGTGTACCATCCGACATACACGTGATGGACATTCCGATCACTGGGGTCATTTTCTGTCGCTCACGATAATGTTTGAGCTGAGTTTTAGAGAAAAAAGCGACCCGCAAAGCACGCTTTACCACATCCACAAGGCATGACTTTGATGCAACGACTCGAGGAGGCTCAGTGCTTTGGATTATGTGTATGTGTGGATAAATACCTCGCCCCGCCCCCGACTCGCACGGCAACCAGGGCTGGCCGGCCCTGGCCCACGCACTCGTGCGTCGTTAAACCTTAGCGTGTGTTTTAAACGTAAGATTACGATTTGCTTGGAAACTTCAAAGGACAGCAGGAGCATCTTCCTTCCATCAGATCCCATGGCGCAGCCTGTATTTTGTTTGCCACACCACCTGTATAACAACTGGTCATCTTCCTCCCTCTACATCCAATGGCGAAGCTGCATCTCCTCTCCATGCCTGCATCACATCACAGTGGCTAATCTTCCTCCTCTGGGTCCCATGGTTAATCTACGTACGTCGCGCCTCTGGTTGGATGGAACATTTGATTTCAGAATAAGTTCAAACAATTTTGATTTTATTACGGGAAACAGTCCCTTCAATCTGTTGGAACAATCGATTTTAAAGGGCGGAACAGTCCCTTTAATCCGTTAGAACAATCGCTTATAAAGGCCGGAACAACTGATTTTTAGGCTGAAATAATCGGTTTAAATATTGATATAACTGGTTTTTAAGGGTTCAATGACGCTATTTCTGCTGATGGCGAGATATGAGGGACGAACAGAGGTTGAAGATGACTGGCGATGGCATGCATGTGGAGGCCGATTGGGTCGAGCTTGTAGTCTAACAGGCCGAAACCCGAGCGTCTGTAGGGTGGTCAACCGCTGACTTCCGTCGCGGGAGGGAAGAGCGCCCACTTGATAGTACATGCCCCTGATTCTTGTAGTCACTACCCTTTTTTTCCTCATAATAAAGAACAAACTAGTAAACCTTGATGACCAATCTTTTTTATTATATATAATTTATTATGATTCCTTTTTTTGTGTAAATTTCTTATGATTCGGTAAAGAAAGGGTACACAATATTTTTTTTATGTAAAACAATTGTAAAAAATCTATTGCGGCCCAGAGCAAATATACTGTGGGATATGGACCCCAACTTTCGTATATGGCCGCGCTCATCCCGAACATAAACTTCGGTACTGATACAGCCCAACATAGGCACAGCCCAGTTTAGCAAAAAAAAAAGAACATAGGCATAGCCCAAGTAAAACCCGAACCCAACCGTCCCAGCTTGGGCAGTTGCGCACACAGCAGTAACCAACCGAAGGTCCAACCTGATGTAGAACCCAACCCAACCCAACCCAGCCGTCAGTGAACGGCATCCAGGTCAACGCCAGTCCGACCCGACTCCAACTCGAGGAGAGCGGGCACAAAGCTGAGGCCGCCTCTGGAGTCCACGGCCATCACAACAATGAGTTCGCATCCCCAAGGAGACGACGATCCATCCGGCAGGCAGTCCTGAACCGTTTGATTATCCGGCGACGGCCATGGACGACCCGCTGGAGACCGTGTCGTCGCGCCGCGGGCAGAAACGCGTCCGCTGCGATCCTTCGGAGGATACTTATGGCGTTTTTTTCTGAGCGATCCCCATTCCTTCTTATTATTGCGCTGTTGGATGCCTCCGAAGAAGAAAACAACGCCGCGGCTCCGGCTCCCTTGTACTTCGCGGCTCCGGCTCCCTGGTGCCGGCACCGGAGGATCTTGCTACTCTAGTGGAGTTCCCGGCATTTCACGGTCCTTATTATTATCATGTCGCGCCACCAGTGATCAATGCAACTGCGGCTCTCCCTACACCGGCAGACGCTCCCGCCGGCTCTACAACGTCGCCTCGTTCCTGTCTTGACGCCACGCCATTCCAAGACTAGCTGCCAGCGTTCGAGGGGCCCCCGTTCATCGGCTTTCTTGGCGTCGCCGTGACGTTGGAGCAGAACAGAATATGTCGGACAACCATGGGCGGCGACGCACAACCGAGATATACAGCAAAGACTTTGCTTTTTGTGACTGTTTACGGCGATGATTGTGTTTTATACTGTCATAAAAAAAATATTCAGTGCTGTGCTCTACCTGATCAGTTTCTTCAGTTTATCTGGTTCAGCAGATTAATGGAATCATACTTTGCATATATATAGGTCACACATAGCATCCCATTTTATTACAGCCTGAGCGTGGTCAATTCATACAAGCAGCCTCAAATTATGGTACCACTCCCACTGCTAGCTACAGCCAGAGGGCAAAGACATCGTTATGTTTCGCTCATTGTTATTACATTCTTGTGTACATTGGTTTATTCCCGCCCCCCGGGCAGCGAGCGTGGCACTCGACCATCGTGGCGAAACACTCACGGTCGGCCCTGCAGCAATAGCACAGATGGCCTTTGCATCCTCCTAGAGGGGTGGCGTTGTAGCACACTCCTGGAGTTTTAAACTTCTCTTCGTCAGCACCTCCTAGCGCACCTGTGCCTCGGCCTGTTTGTCAAAATTGAAATACATGATACATGAAAACTGACCAGCGAGTATGAAGAAGAAAATGGAAGAAAAAACAACATTATAACAAATGCGAAATAAAACATAATAAGAAAATTTTCAAGACTCCAAGTACTGAGATTTGTCACTTACACTGCGCAAGGTTAGCAAGGCATCCGAGAACCAGCAGCGAGAAAAGTACAGCACCCAGGCGCATGGTGTATTTCTCCATGGACAATCTAGTAAACAGGAAGACGCACTGTTGCGACCCTACGTGCTACAGGCAGAGGTTATGTCAAGGAGTAGTATGACAGAAAGCTGTGCTTGTGATACTCAGCCATTCGATATATATATAGCGATTGAAATAATGAAAATCTGATCACAATCACAAAAATATATCTTGACTTGAGATTGTGCATACTATTTTTGCATAAAGCTTCAAAATGCAATCCTTAATGAAATTGTGCACACTATTTTTACCACAAGCTTCCGGCTAAAGCTTTTATAGTTGTTATTACACGATTATAATTTCCTGATATCGTTTGACATGCTCCTTGATTTCACTAATGAAGAGGAGATAACAACAATAAGCTTCGATTCAAGCATGTCACTCACAATTTTTTGCTCCTTTTGTTTTTTGATTTTGAGAAAAACTATCCTTAATGAACATAATTTCTTATTAGTTGCGATATACAAATTTTAGTGACACCCGTTATATTTTACAATGGAAGTGGAGAAAGGGAACATACAACAATTAGCTTCGATTAAAGCATGGTACCTACAATTTTCACGCTTTCTTATTTTCACTTTAGAGAAAAAAAACTATCCTTGATAAACATAATATCACTTATTAGAAATATACAATTTGTAGTAACACACGTATATATTTTATAATGGAAGCAAAAAAAGAAACAAACTAAGTCTAGTTTAATATTATTTTATAAACACATAAAAAAGGAACAACCAAGATGATCCAGGCTTCATAATTTCTTTCCATATTGTTTGTCCAATATACGATCAACTAGTCGTATTCCTATGCAAGCACGTGGCTTTTGATGTTGGCATGAACCATTATGAAAGCTAGCAAATATCACGGCACCCTTGACCAACTCTAAAATAGAACTAAGTTACACAATCTCATGATAATGTCATCGTGCGACTTTTAAAATACCTGGCTAAGAAGTGATAACCATTGGCTGCTTGTCAAATGATGAAATGAAAGTTGTCTCTATCTTCTCCTCCTATTAATATGCCCCTAAATCCTTATATGCTTCTCACGAAACTGTCTGTCGTTCTCAAAAACTATGTATTCATACTATTCATGTCCTACGCATGCTCTTACTATCAGTTCTCTATTAGGCCTCAATTTCTTAATTTTAGCTTTAGAATTAAAAATTTTACAAACAAGCAGGAGCTATGTAAGTGTCTTCTACCTCATAATACATATTAATTTATATTATAAATAAGATCTCTATCCAACAACACCTATAATACAAAAGCTGAAGGGAATATGGAGTCGCAAGACTATATATGACACTATAATACTTCAATATATTGTATACATATGCAAGTTAAATACTTATTTAGTGAGCCCATCATTTTAATTTAGAACATGACATACACACATTTCGTTAAGAAAAGAGAGAAAAATCCATTGCCGTCATACATAAAAGACCTCATTAGTTTAATCGGTTCTATGAGACCAATCTTGATCATGGACAAATTCATGAACAATTGCACTCCACAACAGGGGATGACCAACTGGCCTACAACTGAGATCATGAACACAAAAGTATAAGTTATAAAAAAATGATATGGTTGCATCTATACATTATGTGTGAAGTGTATGTTCAGCATGTCATACATTTAAGTATTTGACAATAACCAATGTAAATATGAGGCTGTGAGACGTGGCACAAGGAAGACCATATGGAAGTTTTTTTTTTTGATAAAATCAAACACAAAAAAGATAATTTAACAAAACAGAAAACACTAAGCAGATATGCATTGACATCAGTCTTTCGGGTCTATAGAGATCTAAGGGATGTGAATAGGCTGGGTCTATATCATATCACTGAATTTTTCTTTCCAGCGTGGGTGCGCGTGCACTTGCAGCGTAGCAAGTTAGCATGCGTGACATAGCTTCGGCCATGGCATCTCCAATTGCATGCATGCGGGATCAACTTAAAACAATGAATGATGTCTAATTCTGCGGAGTCCAAACAGTATTTCATGTATCGTTGAATTGAGGAGAAAGATTTGCAGACTCGTGATGAACTGGCTGAATCTATGCGAAAGAAAATCAATAGGCCGACTTGACAGAACTAAAACTGACCGTCGTGTCATCGTGTGTCCATCTCTGAAGCCGTGCTGGACTTGACAGACTAAAACTTCACCAATGAACCATCGTTTTCTGAAACAGGACGAAGGCTCGCTCGCGGCGTCTCCGGACCACGTTAAAAGCGCGGCCTGTTCTTCTTACGTGCTTTGACCAGGGCCGCAGCGCGTCGTCCGAGGACCATCAAATGAAAGTGACGACGTGCTGAGATGCATGGCTCGAGCGTGCATGCATGAAACGTTGGAGCACAGTACAGGTAACTACCGCTTCGTCGTCGTCTGAGGTCGTGCCTTGCCACGCCGAGCTTGCCGGTTCCGACGTCGTCGTCCCGATGCGCCGAGGAGTCCGCCACGCAGCTGAACACGAGGAAACGACACTGATCGACTGGTTTCGCTGCCCACGCGGGCGCCATCCACCACGACGCGACGCCGCGGCTGATCGAGCCTAGCGTTACCCGACGACCACCACCACCCCTCGCCGTCGCTGTCTCCGGAGGACGGAGGCTTATTCTTTGCGTCTCTGGAACACGGCGTGGCGGCCGGTTCCTTGGACGTCGTCGTGCTGGACCTGAACCAACCGGCCGCATCATCGTCAGGGGACGATCTGCACTCACTCCCACGGAGTTGATGGGTGTGCTAAGCCGGCCGCCTTGGCAGGGGACGACGACGTGTTGGACCTCATCAACCAGCCTGGCCGATCCGTGCGTGTTCGTCTTCGCGCCGGAACTCAAACACCTGCTGGGGTTCGAGGGCCGCCCCTTGATCGACTTTCTTGGCGGCGGACATGACTGACTGACTGACCTGCAGATTTAGCAATGGCAAGGGGATGCTTGCCACATGAGAGCACTTACTTCAGCTGCTCCAGTTCTCCCAGCGTCGCAGCAGGAAACGCGGTCTTGTGTAGTACTAGTACTACTTGGCATTGGTTCTTGGTGGTCATGGAAAGAAACGGCCGTAAGAAGATGCATTTTGTGCATGCGATTGTAACAGCGTTTATTCCATCAGTCAACCTCATGCACCAAACAGGCTGTCAAACTGCGAAGAACATTAAATATAACCGGCAGAGGTCACTGGAAGCGGCAAGGCGCTCATCCCATTTTCAGCATAAAAACAGAGCAGATTCGTCTCAACTCAACATTTACATACACGGCCACGTCACATTGCACCAACACACACACTTCTCGGAAGTGACATAGACGAAACACGTCGTACTACTAAATAAGAAAAGACAAACCCCAAAGCTCAACACATGGAGCCGTCGCAACAAAGAGTAGTAGGCAAACGAAAAGAAAGACGATACAAGCTCAGAAGATCTTTTTCTTCTTCACGGCACATCACAGGGAGCTCAACACTCGGCCATCGCTCTTTTCCGGCCTGTTGCAGTTAGCTGCAAGGAGAGTAACTACAAGTTAGCGTTCAGAAAGCATTGTAACAGCATGTTTGAAACAGAGGAGTCGGATGATAAAGACACTCACAGATGAGGAGAGGTCAGATGTCTTCAGAACTCGCAGCCTCTTCACTGAAGAAACGAACATCCTGCACAAATTGAAGTCAAAGTTACGCGACATGTGCTAATAGAGTTGAACCGACCAGTAAGCTTGCAGATTTTGTTTACTGTCCAACAATGGAATTGTACTCTTCCAAGCAATAAGATTTCAGAACAACTTATCAGATTCTAACATACTATTAAATTTTATCTACATTATAACATATTATAAGATTTATCTGCATACAGAACAGTTTAATCTAAACCTGAAAAGCTAAAAGCAAGTACAGCTTACCCCCATGGAACATCACCAACCAGCACTCTATCACCTTCATAGTCCTCATAAACCAGTGTGTACTCGCCAGTGCCATCTAGTAAACCTGATATTGCCACCTCTTCCTGAGGATAATCCTTGGTCCTCGCATCTAGAGGGTCTTGTTGTGCTACATACAGCAGTATCAGTTGAGCAATCGGAACAGATACTAGTGAAGCAACTCAACAATTCAAATTACTGAATACTACAACTTAAACCTAGAAATAACGATATAATCAAATCAAAGGTAACAGTAGTGAACAAACAGGGTTGATCATGTACCTGCAAGAAGGCCTCGAAATAGCTTGTCGACTGCCAGAGAAAGCTTATCGTAACTGTCAAGAGCATTCAGATCGATTTTTCTGCCAATAGGGATACCATCCATGTTGATCTTCACAAATGGGGCTCTTTTGGTCTCTTCAGGCTTGGCAGGCTTCTTCCCCTTCTGCTGTTCAAGGGATGGCCTGCTAGAAGTAGCTAAGTTTCTTCTGAACGTTCGAACTGGAGGCCATCCGATAACCGGGGTAGTAGCTGATCTGATGTTAGAGAATGAAACAATAAGACATCAGAACCAAGTGTAGCGGATCATCGGTTAAAGAACTATAGTAATTAATAGAAATTGAGTTTATCCTACTGCTACTGAACGTGTATATATTAACCGACAATACTGTACTCTCTCGTTCCTACAGATTCACGTTCTTCCAGTTTTGACCAAGAACTTGTGACACCAGATGTTATAAAGATACTTATTACCTATATTCAGATTTTTAAGACTTGCAGTATTTGGCAACAGGAGTTTGTCATAATTCAATGCTAAAAACACTGCATCCACTAAATTCAAACACCCTTCACACTGGAGACAAATTAAGCTCAGATTAAGCTATTAGACAACTAATAAAACCATATAGAAGTAAGTGCTATGAAACAACAAATGAAACTATGCATTGGAGGGATGGTTTCATTCATGGTTTCAAACTAACAAAAATGACATAACACTTTTAAAAACATCAAAATAAAACTCTCCATTACGATTAGCCTAATGTTGGCAAACCGTTTGTTCCGAGCAATTATACCATTTCGAGTCTAGTTTAGGGACCAGGGAAAAATCCAAGGGCAATTATACCTTTAGTTTCAGCGGGCAAAGCAGAATATGAACAGAGCATGGTTGAAATCCAAGGACTGGGCCACTAGGGGGTAGGGACCAGGGACAAAAATAAGAACAGTGCACAGAGCCAAAACTATCTCTCATAAATTGGAGGAGGCCCATTTCCATGCATGGCAGCAAGCAGATGTAAACAAGCAAGCCGGTCCTTGAATCCGGGATGTTGTTTTGGCATAAATGAGGAGCAGTGCAGGAGATGGAGCCATCTCCCTCTTAAACTCATGCCGGGGCAGATGGGAAGCGTAAAGAAATCAGCGGCCAACTCAACACACTTGCCAACTCCTGAAAAAAAAGGCTGAAAAGACTTTGTGGAAATTGACATGTGAGGGCTTGTGAATCCCACCTTGTCTGAGAGCCATTGTTGGTGGATGCAAGGGCATTTCCTGTAGCTGCTGGGGACCCCTTCGCCTTGCCTGCACAGGAACAAGGAGGAACAAACAAGTGTGGGGAGTTATGATGAGAACTTTTCACTTTTATTACTGACTCGTGGAAGAAGTTTTGCAAAGAAAATGTTGCTGCAAGAGCCAAGAACAGAGGAACAAACAAACACACATCAGGAACCAATGGTAGGACTTCAGTTAAACGACAAGATCATAGTACTATTTTTTTTAAAAGGAAAAGAAGAGCATACTTATTAAACACTAAAAGCAACATGCAATCAACACATTGATCTTAAATGTTTTTAGCTCATAAAGAAATGGGTAACTAAATTAAAATATACAATTGTTGAGATCGAGTTCTATGCAACAGTTTTTCACCACAAATAGATGGATCGACTGGGAAAAAAAGAAGAAGGAAAAACATCCAATCTACATGTATCTCAAACAGCAACAGTTTGTCACAACAGTGTTGAACCCATCTGTCTCAAAAAAAAAAAACTAATGGAGCAGAAAGATTTTCTTTTCAGTTTCCACATATTTCAACACTTCTACAGTTCTACTCATATGTCGGCAACTAGTTCATAATGCAGTGCTACCAGATCAAAAGAACAGCATTTGACTTGAGCACTACTGAGAGCAGCGGTGATCCGAGACCGTAGCATCCATACGGCCGTACCTTGTGAGTGGGGAGAGAAAGCTGCAGCGGAGTAGCCGAGAGAGAGCATGGAGTTGTCGGCGTCAGCGGAGTGCCTCCCCTTGTCTTTGGACGCCGTTCTCCAGCCGGCTTGCCCTCCTCCTCCCCCGGGGAGCCCGAGGCTGAGCTGAAGCGTCTTCTCCTCCTCGTCCTGATCACTCGGCTCACCCATCCAGTTGTGAAGGGTTGAGCCGACACCTTTGCTCTTCTTGGTCTCTGCCTCGCCCATCTCTCCTTCCTTCTCTATTCTTTTCCTACCAACAAAAACATGGATAAACATGTCAGAATTAGTAGCGAGATCAGCCGCAACAGAGAAAGAAACGCAGAAGAGAGTATATACCTATGGCGCTTCAGAACCACTAGACCACGTACACAGGGGTCCTGGAGATCTTGGTGGCTTCTTTTATCCTGGAAAAAGAACGAGAGGGAAGACAGAGTTAAAAACAAACCAACAACTAGTGAACACGATAACATCGAAGAAAACTTTTATAAAATAATGGCAGGTGTGAAATCAGTAATGACCTATGCCTCCTTGGTTCGTCTTCCTCGAGTCCTATGTCAAAAACCAACTGGTGGTTACCCGAAAGAGAACAGCAAAGCAATGAAAGAAGATGAGGAACAGCAGCAATAGCAGCTAGGGGAGGAGGAGAAGAAAACGAGCAATTGCCGTGGGCGTGTCAAGTTCCTCTCGCCTCCTTTTCCGGGGCTCAGGACATGTGAAGCAAAATGAGCAATGAGCTACAGCTAAGCTGGGCAAGGAGAAGGAGAGGAGCCGGGGTTGGGGAGATTCCACGGGGCTAGAAACGGAAAATGGAGCATGGCACACGCCAATGTGATCACAGAGCATCTATAGCTGCTGGTACTGCCCATCTACCATCATGTTGCTGCTGGTCATAGCCTGATAGAGACCTCTCTCTCTCTCTCTCTCTCTCTCTCTCTCTCACTCTCCTCTCTCCTCTCTCTCTCTCTCTCTCTGTATGGGTAAAGGTGGCAGATGAGTAGTGCTAGTTTAGGCACTGTTTAGTTAACCTCTATTAGCAAGGTCGGTTACGAGTTGGTAAAGAGAAGAATGGTGTTACTGATGGCGATGGAGTAGAACAGGTAGCGACAGGAGAAGACAAGGGTGGGTGAAGGGATAATTAGGCGTGCAGTCGGAGAAGATTTGGGTGATCCAAGCTTTTGGCCGGCCTCCGCATGCCACCACCACTCCCCTTGCTCCTCGTCCCATAGTCCCATGCCACACCACACACAGACGCATCATCCTTCTCATCAACTTTTCTGTTCTTCCTTGTTCTCTCTGCTTGCCTCCCTCTCTCTCTCTCATGTTTGTCTCTCTATGCGCGTTGGGCTGCGAGCACGTTGCTGTTCCCCTGGGAGTCTGCTGCTGCTGTTGTCTCTGTTTCTGCATCTGCCTGGGACAGGAGCAGGACTGAAAAGTTTACAGTGGCAGCCAAAGGTGACACCAAAATATGCTTTCTTGCTTCTTCCTTCCCCCTCTCTCTCTCAGACATGGAAACGGTTGGGTTCTTGGCTCAAGAAAGCTGCCTTTTTCTCTGAGCTCAGTTGGGGTCAGCTCACCTGTGAGGCTGTGAGTTGGCCTCGCTGTGCGTGTTTGTGTGAGCTGCTGCCGCCTCAGCTGGCCTTGGCTCTGCCTTGCCGTTGGCCCCTTGCAGGTGGCTCAGCAGCGGTACAACACTCGTACGTACTTACACAGCTTTGAGCTTTTTCTTGCAACTGATGAAATAAGTTTTATTTTTCATTCGGAAAAACAATGTAGTACGACGGGTTGAGCTTCGTCTCGTGACAACTCACGGACAGAGCTTTGATCCATCTTTGACTCATTGACTGTTTAATGTAAAGGAGGGTGCGATAATGTTTGTAATGTTCGAGAAGTATGCTTAGTATAAAACTAAAGGTGGACGTCAAAAGACATAAATAAACACCACAAATGTAGCAAGTACATCATTCAAAAAATGAAGATTTGAAATCTAGTTCCAGTACATATGCTACGATTTAGTACATGCTCTACGACTACAAGGGAGATACAGTACTAGTACTAGTAAGTAAACTGCCGCATGCCACCACAAAAAGTGTGCGCCTCTGAAGATGCTCTGCCAACCACGAATATCGACTGTAGAACAGACCGGAAATAAAAAGGCAGCATATGCAAATTGTACAGTACCTTATGCATGTCATCACTTTATAGGGGTCTGAACTTGAAATCTCTTTTGGTAGCATGGGGGAGGTTTTCTTTATACGGACGGATATGTATGTATCTAGAGGGAGGTGCTAATTAACTTCAGTAGATGTCGCAACGAACAAATCACCATAAAGTTTTGTTTTGGTAGATTGATTTAAGAAACTACTACTATGCTACAAGGATTTATTTATTTTTTGTTGTTGTTGCCAAAAGTATCTCTTTCTTCGTCCATATGCGGAGCAAAACTACATTTACGCAAGCTTGATATAGCACGGCAATAATCAGGCGAGCCGTTTCGTTTGCTAGCTAAAAACTTTTTTTTCTCGAATAGTTTGCTAGCTAAAGTTGCTATGCCAGATTTGGCGTGAGACACGAGAGACGTTTACGCCCTACTACATGAGCATGTCTTGTCAAGTACCAGGCCTGAGAGGTGACAAGCTTTTGTCACACCAAACCAAAATGACATGCAATAGGTTGTCTGGTTGTACAAATTTTTTTCCCTATGAGAAGAAAGATTGAGATGATGAGATAATGTACTGTACTAGATATATGTGTGCGATTGACTATCTTCTCTAAATAAAGCAGTACTAGTCATTGTTCGAAAAGAAATGAAGGAGTGCCAGTATTGTAGCCCTCCATTGGTGCCGGAGGAAGAGGAAGCACAGAAGAAACCAGTAGAAAGGAGAGACCGGCCATGCAAGTAAAGCTTTGCACTTTCCGCATCTGGGAAAGCCACTTGCCAATATAATTGGGTCATTAACAAGCTAAGCTTCTACACACAATGGTGGGGTGGATAGTGCACGGTGGTTCAGAGGAATCATGGCTGCCACCCCTCAGAGAAATCTTGGCCGGTTGCATTCCTCGTCGCCGCCTTGCACTGGTCCCCTACATCTTTGTTTGGGCTGATGAGATAACTTTGACGCGGATGATGGATCCGACGGATCCACATGATATTGACATCAGTGGAGTTCGTCCCTATCATATCATGTGCGCCATATGTATTAGTAGTGCACAAAGTCATCGAATGGTACCCAGAAAGAAAATGTGTTTGCCTTTGAGTTTCAGCTCGAGTGACAGCTACCAATCTCTGAACATTAGGCATTGTTGGACTTCTTCGGATTCTCTCTCTGCCGTAAACTAAAAAGACCGTAACAGCTGCAGTAAAACAGTATCAACAATCAATTGAAATAGCAAATGCCTGTATTTTAGATTAAGTAACCTCCATAGCGTAGCAGGATAGCAAAGGAACGAACCATTCTTTAGGGTTAGTTTCTTTCTTTATTATTAGATTAGATGGTATATATGGCGTGATCGAGTTGGTGGTGCAGCAAAGGCTTTTGGAAGTGGTCCAATATTCCCAGCGCTGCGCCTCTGCATGCTACATGGCGCCAACTTTTGGCCGGGCCGTCCATCTCCCTTCACATGATGATTGCAAATTCAATATGCCCGTCTGCGTACTTCTGCTCACCTCCTCTGTTCTCTGCTCTGTCCATATTCCTCCCATGGCCAGGAAGGAACAGGCCACAAGGATGCGATGAGCAGCTGCACACTTTAAATTTTGCAAAAAGGAAATGCTCTACTGATCTTCCCCGAGTAAGCAAACAAGTGTGAAAAAAAAAACATACATAAAAAGGGGAATGGAGCATCACTGTTCGCTTTGACTTCATCTGCTGAGAATATCTATGCACTATGGTGGCACGCATATGAAATAATAAATTACACCAATCCTGAAATAGAACACTGCATTGTTCGATTAGAAAAAGATCTTGAAAACACTGGTTACTCTTGTTGTCAAATTAGATTTTCCTCGGAAAAAATGCCTATATTATACTAGATGTGTATTTTTATGCACACGCGCGTCATACGGTAGCTCATTCCTGCTAATGCTAGGCACTTAGCTGACGCGTGCTCATACGTATGCGGAGCTCAGAGGACGTGCATGGCAAGAACACGAACTCAGCCTTGTTCTTTTGGTTTTGGCAACCCCAACCCGTCTTGTTTCCGCCAGTTGTTGAGTGGGATTACTCACGCACGGTTTTGTCGGTATCATGCAAGCTTATCAGGAGAAACCCCTGCGTTCGGGGAAAAAAAAATGGAAGAAAGCTTTAGCATAGACTAGTGTTTGCAAGATTAATAATCAGTTATCAGGAGGTTATGAAATCCCACAGAAAAACATAAATATAAATAATGCCCTACGCAAAATAAGCCGTTAAAAGCTGTTGCGTGTACTCGGGTACGCAACTGACCATTACAGCTTTTGATATGAGCGTGCAATAACGGCTTACGTGCACGCTCATCCTTCATCATCTCGCCATGAAAAGCAGCAGGCCTAGTAGTTACCTGTACTGTGCTCCAACGTTTCATGCATGCACGCTCGAGCCATGCATCTCAGGGCAACTAATTCGATATTATTATTATTATTATTTCTTTTTTTTTCTAGGGCAATCCATGGCTAATGCTTTGATTAGTAGCCTTGATGATGATCTTTAGCTGGTGGTTGATTAGCCTGACTAACGACTAGGCCCATATGGATGGCATCATTAACCTAGTTTTATATCAACCAAGAGCGGTGCTAGCATCTTAGCTCCGCTCAATGGCATGCGCATGAATAGGTTTGAGCCGGGTCAATGCTCTAGCTGCTGAGCTAATGATTAACGATTATAACATATATGCTGGCCCCTTTTAAGGAATCACAATCATGGGACACATTTGATTGAATCACAATCATGGGACACATTTGATTCATGTACTTGCTTACAGCTCTCGCTCTAGTTACGATGGCGATGGTTTGTGTTATGAGATGCCATCCTTGACCTTGACCGACCGCAACGGGCGATGGCAAGCAAGCCAAGAGTGCGCAACGGAAAAACATGATGAGGCTATGCTAAGTAAAGCCCAATTGCAGAGCGAGGTCAAAATCGCCGTCCGGCCCATAACAAGCCCAGTTGGATACTTCAGCGACGAGACGATAAGGCATGGAATTGAGATTTCTTTTAGAAGACTTTGAGCGTCGATAAAGCCATCGCAACATTACGCATAACGCATCTTTAACCGAGCACAGCTACGACCAGTCACCCGTTAAACAGCTAAAGCAATACCTTTTTAGTCAACAATATATTGCACAATCAAGCGGATAATGCAGAGAAATTTCTATCTCTGCTTAACTGATTATAGAGCGCACATGTAAGTCAATCCCAAGAAGGCAGGAAGAAAAGCTCAAATCTCTTTTAGTACATCATCAGGAATTACGCAGAGGACCAGAGGTGCCGTGACGACATGAGGTACAAAAATTTCGAGGGCGAACAGATGGTTCTGAACAAGTCTAGATTATACTGATATTTGCTCATTTCTTCTTCCCAGCATCACCGGCCTTCGTCTGCAGATGCAACACCAAAACGAATCAGTCACACCAGCAAGGCCAAAATGAATCTTATTTGCAGTGCAAGTTTTTCATGGGAAACTGCAATCTCTTCTTCCCTCCCACGTTGAAAAATGGAACATGATACTAGAAACATGGCAGTCTGCACAGATTTGCTTACCTTCTTTACACCACGGATCTTCTTCGCCCTGTTCTTCCTCTCCTTCATCTGCTTGCGTGATTTCTCTACCTTGGTAGCAAGACCATTCTGTGGAAACAGGAGAACCATAAAGTCAATAATAAGAACAGCAGAAGAAGCCCTCTCAGTCAGATTTTAGCACTCACTATGTTTCCCAGTGTGGAATTTGAATAAACAAAACATTGTCAAATTCTGGGAAGGCAAGATCACTATGCGTGTCTATCAAATTATTATTTTCATGTCAAGACTTCATTAAGTACAAATACATGGGCACAACCACATAAGTCAGACACAGCAATGACACAATGCATTACAAGCAGTTCAAACGGCCTACCAACAACATATCTGAATTTGCAATTGATAGGTCACATACATACCAGTCCAATTATAATGTAAACTGGCATACATAGGAATCTAATGTTCATATAAAGAAGCATACAAACTTAATGCTGTGCTAGGTAACACATCAATTGACCAGGTTATGCCAGGGTACCAGAACACAAAATGGCAAACAGGATATCAAACATAAGGCAATGGTCAAAATCATGGGACAATTTTGATGTATGAAATAGCAACATAATCATTCAAGACATTGCACAAATCACAAGTCTCCATTTTAGCTGTGTAACCCTGTATGGGCTGCACATAACCCACAGATACATTTATCATACCAGGTACAAGTAACATTGAGATGATTACAAGAAATAGAAAAGTTATGCATTGATCAACCTAATTCTGATGCAAAGCCAGCCAACAAGTGTAATCGTCGACGTTAAACTAAAACATCACATGATGAATGACATTCACCTACAGGAACTAAGCCTATCTGAGTTTTTTACAGGGTATCAGTTAGTGCATTCTACATAGAAGGCCAAGCAGGAATTCAAAACCGGTTAGTCAAAAACGAGATGTATACCCTGATGAGCCTGTACTTGGGCTCGAACTTCTTGGCTGCATCGAGGTTGTCGTAGATGAGGCCAAAGCCGGTGGACTTGCCTCCTCCGAAGTGGGTGCGGAACTTGAAGACAAAGATGCAGTTGGGATCCTTGACCTCGTAGAGCTTCGCGAGGCGCTCCTTGAGCTCGGCCTGCAACAATCGATCCCACGCGTCAGCCTCCCCTCATTCAAATGGGAAGTCCAGCCAAGGCTCCTTGGAGCACTGACCTTTGAGACGTTGGCGCGGCCGGGGTGGATGACCTCGAGCACGAACTGCTTGCGGGCGAGGAGGCGGTTCGTCATGAACTTGCGGGTGCGGAGCGTCACCGCTGTCGACGCCTTCGTGTCCGCCATGATTGATGCCTCCTACCTGCGGCGTGCGGGGCCTGCTTCGTCGGAGCGAGGTCGCGGTGGCGCTTAGCGGCGAGGCGGTGCGAGGCGGCGGCGGGGGAAGCACGGGCGCCGCGACGGGAAGGAGAGTATATATATCGTGAAAAGAAACCCTAGGTCTCTGGGGCTGGGGAATGGTGGGCTCTCGTGGGCCTTGGTTCATGTTACGAGATGATGGGCTTTTATGAACTCACGGGCCTTGGTCCAGGTTACGTGATCATGGGCTTAATGCCTTCATCAGCTGACTCATGGGCCTTGGTTCCGTTTCAATTGATTGAAGACCAAGCAAGACCTTCCAATCAACTGAAAAAGGAAAGTTTTAGCGAAACTTTTTTTCTGATGAGTTGGGGTGGCATAACCATTTGTTTAGCTGCCTTTTCAATGCTTTGCCTGACAAAGGCGACGCATCATTTTTACTGTATTTATTATTACTCCAGTCCAGTCGCGGTCACCACCAGTTCTGCTCACCCGATCAATTTTCTTTAGCCGATGGGATAACTAGCACCGGCCACAGAAACTGGAGCTCCTCCGTCAAGGCAACACCAGCTGCTTGCACTTGCACGTTCATTCAGCAACACCACCTCCACCAGCTGATGCTTCCTGATCAAGCCCTTGTCGGCTCCCGGGGCCATCCGTCGCGTTGCTGCCGGAGCTCCGGGACCTCCTCAATCGATCGGCTCCCCGGCGTGATCGCCAACACCTACCTTGCCCCGCTGGCCGGGAACGCGCCGGTGATGCTGAATTGCTGATGGTGCGTCGATCTTGCTACGTCAGCTTATTGAGGAGATATAATATATCGTTCGTAAATGCAAAATGCACAATGCAATTTTCTGTGCTCGTCTCGATGACACGTGTGCCTGGACCTGGAGCCCTGGACTCGCACATCAGTGATCAGTCGTCGTCGTCACCATTACGCTACCAGCACGCACGCACAACCGAACGGTCTTACCGGTTGTTCATCAAGCACGCGGGAATGGACAGCCTCCGGTGCACCTACAAGTACACTCCCACAAACATGGCAACTACCCAGAGGCGCTTGCTAATTAAGTTCTTAACGCGCACACTTCCATTACTCTCGCAGCACATAGGCGTCCACGGAGAAGCGCGCATGTGTCCGGCGGCGTCGCCGCTGTTCGCGGTGGGCTTGATGCTCAGCCCCTTCGTCGCGGCCCTGGCGCCGTCGGGACGGAACCTCGCCGCGCTGCTGCCGGAGCTCCACGGCCTCCTCGTCAACCTCTACCGCCACTGCCGGGACGAGTACTTCTACCTCCTGACCGTGATCCGCCGGCGTTCCTAGCTATTAGCGGGACAATACCACGGCGTGTCATTGACAATGGGAGTCTGACATGTTCCGGTCCTTCATCTCCCCCGATGTAGATCTCATCCCACGCGTCATGCTCCTGTTTCCTTCATTGGATTAGCTTATAATAACTTGGGGTCTAGAGTTCTAGACCACCTATCTAGAAACTGTTACAATTAAATCTGTCGTTGCCGACAGATAGAAGATGGAGCACATATGTTTTTCAAATGTAAGTTTGTCAAATATTTATGGAGTCATATGTGTATGGGTGAGACAAGAAATGAGCTCGCGGCCATGAATTCTCCAAAACTTGTAGTGGAACATATTCTGAAACAGAAAGAGGAGATGAAGATTTCGATCATATGCTTACTTTGGACATGGTGGAATGAAAGGAATAAGATCAGAGAGAATGATGGAAGAAGAACAGTTCAGATGTTAGCTCACAGCACATAGGTGTACGCTACTGAAATACTGCATGTGTTTGCTAAGCTGAATCCAAAAAGCACCAAGCAAAAACAGAAATGGTCAAAGCCGGAAATGGGGTTTCTGAAAATAAATTGTGATGCGGCATTTACAGAGTCAAATGGCTCAGGAGGCTGGGGATATATAATTAGAGACTCAGACGACGATGTCATTCAGGCTGGTAGAGGCAAAATTGATCATCTGATGAACTCTTTCCAAGGCGAATTAGTGGCCTGTTTACAAGGAGTACAGGCAGCGATTGAATTGGGAATCAGCTATGCCATCATTGAAACTGACACTCTTTTAGTTCAGCAAGCAGTAACATCGGAAGACTACAACCTAGCGCCAATGCAAGGCTTGATCATGGAGATTAAGGAGCTGTATCTGAATTTTTTCTCTTTCTCTATTCAGTTTAAACCCAGAGAATGTAATAGAGTCACCAATGCGCTACCAGCCTGGGACAGTGATTGTTCAGAGGATGACTGTCCGATTGTGGAGGTCCTCCAAGACTGTATTTCGTCGCTAATTGCTGACGATCGTTTGGCACACCAGTAATGGAAGTTTCTTTCCATGTCAAAAAAAAAAATGTGGCAGAACGTCATTTTAGCTTAATTCATATACTTCCAGCACTAGAGTATAAGTTTGGTTAATGATGTTGTGCCATTCAAATAAAATTGCGATATTATACGAGAGGTGATGTTCTACGGGTATGACTACTATTAGTTTCTAGTACATGCTCTCACTGTGATCAATAGCAAAGCTGGACAAGAAAATAAGAGGGGAGGGGGAGGGCAGTCATGCCGTTGAAGCAGGGTTCTTGATCTTTGGACCTGTCGTTGAAGCAACGTTCTCTGAGGATTTTCAAAAGTTAGGGGGAGGGCATGGCCCCTGCCCTCCACTATTGACTGTGATTACTGATTAGTGTGCATGCAATTGTATGAGCGTTCATCGTACCATTGTGGTTGATGATGACTAATAAGAGATTTTTTCGTAGAATAGTTGTTTTGTAAAGGGGAAACGAAGCACGAGATCCCACGCGTACATTTTGTGCTTTGTCCTCCCCTTTATTCTCCGTCATTGTATATCTGATCTCACGCGTAGTGCTCATGCTTTCATGCACTTAGAAACAATTTCAAAGTCAATCTATCGTTGGAGATATATGTCAAAGGATTCTGATCAACATAAAAGGGTTATGTAACAAATTGCAAATCGTGGTAGAAAGTCATTTTTGCTTGTTTTATACTTCCAGAAGTAAAGGATAATTTTGGGCAAATGATGTTATGGCATCCAAATAAAATTACGATATTGTGCGAGGTGATGTTCTATGGGTATGACTGTTAGTTTCCAGTACATTCTCCCACTGTGATTACTGATTAGTGTCTGTGTGAGCTAGAGTTTTTGTAAAGGGGCAACGAAAAACAATGAAACAAGAGCAATGCCGGCTGCAGGAGAGCACCGTTCAAGCACAACCAATGGTCTCACCTGCCGTTCGAGCACGTGCAATTTAATAAGCTCACAGTAGTTCGGGCTCCAGCTCTCATGGCTCATGCTACCACAACCATGCCGGCGCACACGGCCCAAGCTCTCATGTGGCCGGCGCCATCGTCAGTACACGAGCACTTCATGGTACTGCCAAGTGGTACCGGCATTCCGACACGGATGGATGAATCATTTCATTTGGCGCTTGACGGCTCGAGAAACGTAGTCATGGGCCGAGGCAGGCCGGTTGCGCTCTGTGCTCTGAAACCTATGCGTTGTTCAAATTATACACGACTAGGCCGTGGCCTCTGGATGGGTCGCTTGGGTTTATCTACAACGGCCCGAGTACTTCATGAAGTGGTCCATGCATGTTCAGTTGTTCAAATTAAACAAATATTCGTGACAACAAAAATATCGATGGCGAAGTGCTGGTTGTACTGTTCTCCCCTCCCCTCCCTCTGATACGGCCCGGGTTTGGGAAGAAATAGTAGAACAAATTGCCATGTTCTTGAAAGGACCCTTTGTCTGTGTGAAACGTACTCGACAAGTGCTTGTCTACACGTACACGTACACAACTATATAGTATGTACGAGATCCGGACGACACGAGACTGTGCGATCCCGATCTGTGCGATGCCACGAAATGCGTCCTGGTCTGCATGCACGCAGCCGGCCGGCGAAGCCATGTGCATACCCATATATCTATCTATCTATCTATCTATATATATATATATATTTACTGTTTTTAGCAATCGGAACAATTGCAATTTGCAAGCACGTGGAATTATCAGTAATGTGATTGCCTATACACTATTTTGTAAATGGGTAAAGCAACAACTTATGGATGGTGTCCGTTGAAACAATCGCACGCTCACGGCGTCATGCGCTTTGAATTATTGGCTCTGAAATTTAAATCGCATTATGGCATTATGGTATCTCAATGTAGCCCATCTTTTTTCATACATAAAATAAGTCCGTACCTGCACTCACTTGAAGGTTTCGCGTTATTTTTCTCATAGACTAGCAAAAAGCTCTGTCGCTCACAAAAGTACTTAGTACTGAGATGGCCGTTTTATATTATTTTAAGATTGAGGATGTATATATACTTGATAACCTAGGTGGAAAGGTTATATTTATTATTTTTCTAGAGCAAGAGGTTATATTTATTTGATACATCAAACTATATATCTCCACTGCTAGAAATTTGATCAAGTTCTAAAGTCAGTCCTATGTTGAAGTTTACATCAATCGACTGAAAACTTTTAATCCATGGTTTGTTACTTTATGTTATAATTTTTTATAGAATTATCTGTATAATAATTATAAACCGTTTGATCTAGATCCGATGGCTCAAAGCGGTGATTAAAAATTATTTAAACTTTTAACAAATTGAAAATTAGCAAGTCCCTAAAGTTTATACTAGACAAAATTAGGAACAATTAGTTGTTCGTTGTTGACGCATCTTGAAACGGTTATTTCTCAGAATTCTCCCATCTCGAGATGAGAATTTGGTCGGCGGCGACATGGGGGGGGGGGGGGGCTTAGCTCTCTTCAATAACCTTTTAATTTCCTCCATCAGGTCATCTCTGTTTTGCTTCCGAGGCCATTCTCACCGGTCTCCCCATAATTTTCTTTTCTCATCAGCTAGATGGTGACACTTTTCTTTTCTGAAAAAAATTGCACAAGCATAAGAACCAAAAACACAAATACATAAAAAGTCAGTTATGTAATCATCAAAAGAATAATAAAAGTTAGAAGTAAGAGAGGAGATAAATACTCTAATCTTTCATAATGCAAGGTGCAAACAAGGAGTAAAAGTTTTTGTAGAGCGCATTGTTGGAGACTGTTGGCCATTGGATGCTTACATGAGACATGCCTTTGGAACATGCCACTTTCAATGAGCCCTCACAAGAAACCAAGAGGGGGATCCGATCCCATGGCGATCGGGACCCCAAGGAGCCGGCTGGGCCGTCAGAAAAAAATATCATGCACAATAATTTGATGTAACGTTGCGCGAGATTCCGCACAATTATTGCCGGGACTCTCATCACTCATCAGTCGTCGATCGGTCTTGCCGTCGTATAGCTCATTTGCTCGTCGCAGAACAAGCCCAACGATTTTTTCGAGCCCTGTGCAGGAAGGAGTACATGCTTTTGTATCATGGTCCTGTGATTTTCTTTTCTAGTGATGCGTGCGATTCGGTCTTTAAGAGATGCAACATGTAACATGTCGCGCTTCGGCAGCGGTTCTGCTTGATTGCAACGGCACATGCCGATGTGTTGGTCCAAGCATGGTTCTGAAGTACTGTGTTGTCTATGGCGATACTCCTCTTTTTTGGATCTAGACCAGATGTGCATGCGTATCCATCTTCCAAGCTCTGGTTTGTTTTTCTCAGTGTTAGTAGTGGTACTCAACCTTGCTGCATATCATCTTGCTGATCCATCAGCTCCTTTAATATGACAACTCCATATATAGCACCAAATTAAATATTTAGTGCAGATCACACACACTATTTGTTCAATTTGCAGGTCCAGATGCCCCCTGAATGTGCTGTTGCTTTCATTTTTCCAATCACAAATTCTTCTGGACCAGTGATCATTTCGGGGCATATCCTATAATAAATTCAGAAAACGAAACACCTGTCTGCTGCTTCTACTCTCCTGGCTGCACAGGAGACAACAGGTCGCTTCTTCTTCTTCTTCAGACTTCATTGCGTTCACAGCCTGCCAGTCACAACTCACAACCCATCCGAAATAAGAGGGGTTGCACTGTTAGCTTTGAAAAATTATGAACCAGTGAGCTAAATATCTGGAGCTCTGACTGAGACGTGTACGAAAACTGAATTCGATTTGGACCAATGGAAAATAATAGAAGTGACTTTATGCTTTCAATTTTGGAATAGTGTAAAAAAGAAATTGGAATAACTATTGCAGTGGAGAATCAGACCTCCTCGACATTGGATTTTGACGTGTGTTTTCGCGGGTGATGGTGCTGTCAACTACCAAAAAGTGTTGATTGCTTCTCGGGACAGGCAAGGCCCAACCAACAACTTCTTTCGTCAGGCGCACACACACAACCGGGGCCTAGGCGGTCCTAGATAGAGAGCGGTTCTCTAGCTAGATTTCTTCTTGTTCGCGGGAGGATGGCTGTTGCTTTCGCTTTCTACGACAACCAAGTAATACTAGTCTGTTTGTTGTTCACAACCTGTTTATTATTATTACGTTTTTTTTAATTGAACACGGTACAAACACAGATATTTACATACACGTACGAGTCATCACCTCTATGAACACATGCACACACAAAATAACCATAATTTTGCAAGGTTCCATAATGCTAGAAAATCACTTTGTTTTTATACATGACACTTAACCTAATATATCTGTTTTCTCCAAAACTTCGTTCTTTCTATAATTCTCCGTCCTTGCTATAAGGCTTGAATAGCATCAGATCAAAGAACCCTCCGTTCACCATAAGAACTTGGGGGCAGAACCTACTATTTTTATAACTATAAAATTTACAACTTGTTATTAAAATTTACTTATACTTCACGTTAACAATCACACTTCACCTAAAGTACATCGATAGTACATATACTAACCAACGTCAACAAAAGAAAAACAATGAAGACTTCATGCTGGTTAAAATGAACAATTTTTTTTTTCTTTTCATTTTGCTTATTCATTGTCGTCCAACTTTGGACCGTTGATGAACAAGAGAAACACTAACGTTTACTACTAGTGCTGGATTCTCTTGATCACAGGACATAGACAGTTAATGTTCTTCAATAAACTTGACGCCATACTTCGCTGTAGCATTATTCATTTTGACGGCTGGCCGGCTGGGAGCAGTTATGCCATACTAAAACAAAGCAAAACCAGCCACGAATCATGTCATGTTCCTACCGCGGTTTTATAATCGTAGAGCCATTTTGTCCTGTTTCGGCGTAGCCCAGCCACGCAGTGACAATCTGGAAGCGTTTGCACACACTGACAGAGCATCATATACACCCAATCACTCGGCTCCACTTTCCAAAGGCCGAGGGAAAAACAAGGCCAATTCCAGGGGATTCCATCATCAGATCACGTTCACTACTTAATATACTCCTATAAATGTTACCGTCCACGGGCTGACAGATTGGTTCTGGCTGGTTCTTTACAAATCGATTGGCACGACGCTGGCCGCAGGCACTGCAAATCGTGTGCGCGCATGTGTTGCTGCTGCCCACCGGGAGCTATAACCGTGCCATCGCTGCGCGCTCTCCCCTGCTGGAAAGGGCGGGATCTTCAGGCATCTCGGGTGCGTTCCTGAGGGGATCTCGCCGCCGGTCGCGGGAAGGTGGGATTTTTATCTTTTCTTCCCTTCTCGTCCCCATGTTTCTCTGTGGCGGCGGCGGTGCTGCCGCGCTGGCTCCGGGAGCGTTTCGCTGTTGCATTTCTTTATTGCTACGGCTGTCTTCTACTCCGTGCTCGCGGCGTCCCTCTCGTGCCATCTCCATGTGGCATCTGCGCACTTGCTTCTCCTCCCACTGAGCCCTCCTTTGTCCTCACTCGCAGGGACGCTGGTCGCCAACTTCTTCTACCCCTCCTATTCTACCGGGAGATTGGGAGCGACTCCTGGCTTCCATTCGAGCCGTGCGTCGCCTCTGATCTGGACAGGAGCCCCGCGGCTCCTTCAGTCAGTTCTTGGCCGGCTTCGAGTTCCTCATCTCTCCCTTCGCTGCTCTTCTTGAGGTACTCGAGTTCTGCTAGAATTGTGTTATTCCTTGTCGCAGTGCTTGTTTCGATGTGTTTGTTCTGAGCTGGAGTCTGACATCAGCAGGGATTGTTGAGCTCGAGGGGACTGTGTTTGCGTTTTGCTGGAGGACAAGATGGCGGGGGCTGCTCTTGTCGCGATTGCGGCTTCCATCGGCAACTTGCTACAAGGATGGGACAATGCCACCATTGCAGGTAAATCTAGTGGTTTATTTGGATTGGTTCAGATATATGTCACTCTTGTGTAGCCAGGGTTCTAGCTCTATGATTTTATCGGATCAATTGCTTGGAGTCTAGCAGGACACCTCGGATCAGATGTAGTTCTTAGATTCTGAGAAAAAAATCAGGTCCAAAATTTTATAATTAAGAAAACGATTACTAGGATTGTTTATTACTCACTTATGTTTCATCTAAACTACTCAAGTTAGAACTGCTCACTTGTCAGTTATGTGGTGTCTTAACTATTGCTGTTGCTTTGTTTTGCTATGAGCATACTGGGAATATTGTTTTGTTTAAGATTTTCTGGAATAAAGATTGACAATGACTCGTCTCCAGGTGCTGTTTTGTACATAAAGAAGGAGTTCAAATTAGAGAGTGAGCCCACCGTGGAGGGGCTAATTGTGGCCATGTCGCTCATTGGTGCGACTATCATCACAACATTCTCTGGGCCTGTATCAGACTGGATTGGCCGGCGCCCTATGCTCATCCTCTCTTCAGTTCTGTACTTTCTCAGCAGCCTCATCATGCTATGGTCCCCAAATGTTTATGTGCTACTGCTGGCACGTCTTATAGATGGATTTGGCATTGGTTTGGCTGTCACTCTTGTGCCTCTATACATTTCAGAAACAGCTCCTCCAGAGATTAGAGGTTTGCTGAATACACTGCCACAGTTCAGTGGGTCAGGAGGGATGTTCTTGTCCTACTGCATGGTGTTTGGGATGTCACTGTTGCCCTCACCTGATTGGAGAATTATGCTTGGGGTTCTTGCGGTACCTTCTTTGTTTTTCTTTGGATTGACCATATTTTTTCTGCCTGAATCCCCAAGATGGCTTGTTAGCAAAGGGCGGATGGCGGAGGCAAAGAAAGTGCTCCAGAGATTACGTGGGAAGGATGATGTCTCAGGTCTGTTTTGTTAAAGCCATGATCTTATTTTTACTTGTGTCCCGGTTGACCTTTCAAGTATTTGCCCCATTGCAATTTTGAAAGGACATTTGCTTTAAGATATCATATGTCTTAGCGCTAGTTGTCGAATCAGTCAAATGAATTCAAATACACAATGAGCTACAAGGCTTTTTGTTTATCACAAATTTTCTGTTACATTTTGCTGAGTATTAATTGCATCACAATTCCCTTTGATTTGAAAGTGTTAAAGTGGTTTTGATTTGCATTCTCCCATTTATATTTTAGACCTTTTCTCGCTATTTTATGATGTCTTACACATATTAAGGCATGTGAAAGAAATGGTATGCATGTTTTGATTGTCAATAAATAATTTCATTAAGCTATGGCTAATCAATGCAACTACAGTTTTTATAACTTTTGTAATCTGTTAACACCAAGTCACCAAGCATACAAGTTCATTATGGCAGCATCTGTAAAGCTAAAAGATCCATGTTTCACCAGCTTAGCATAATTGAGATTCAATATTTGCTAGATATAGTCAGCCAGCAGTGATTTTACTATGTCTAGTTTTGTTAATAATTGAAATGTTAGAATATTATGGTTTAATCATCATATTTTGGCTTCAGATTTATACATAGTTATTTATTCATCAGTGACAAAATACATTCTATAACTACAAATATGCTATGTGCAGGCGAAATGGCTCTTCTTGTTGAAGGTTTGGAGGTTGGAGGAGACACCTCCATTGAAGAGTACATCATTGGCCCTGCTGCTGAGCCAACCGATGACCATGTTGCTGATGGGGACAAGGACCAAATTACCCTGTATGGACCCGAAGAGGGCCAATCATGGATCGCTCGGCCTTCCAAGGGTCCTAGCCTTCTTGGAAGTGTGCTTTCCCTCACATCTCGTCATGGCAGCATGGTGAATCAGAGTGTACCCCTTATGGATCCCATTGTCACGCTTTTTGGGAGTGTTCATGAGAACATGCCTCAAGCTGGAGGAAGTATGAGGAGCACATTATTTCCAAACTTTGGCAGTATGTTTAGCGTGACAGATCAACACCACAAAAACGAGCAGTGGGATGAGGAGAACCTTCATAGGGATGATGAGGAATATGCATCTGATGGTGCTGCAGGTGACTATGAAGACAATGTCCATAGCCCACTGCTTTCTCGACAGACTACAAGCATGGAAGGGAAGGACATTGCACACCATGGTCACCGTGGAAGTGCCTTGAACATGAGAAGGAGAAGCCTGTTGGGTGATGGTGGTGAAGCAGCGAGCAGCACTGGTATCGGTGGGGGATGGCAGCTCGCATGGAAATGGTCTGACCGAGAAGGCGAGGATGGTAAGGAAGGGGGTTTCAAAAGAATCTACTTACACCAAGAGGGAGTCCCTGGATCAAGAAAGGGTTCAGTTCTTTCACTCCCTGGTGGAGGTGATGCTCCTGAAGGCGGTGAGTTTATACATGCTGCTGCTTTAGTCAGCCAGTCAGCACTTTACAAGGATATTACGGAACATCACATGGCTGGTCCAGCCACGATGCACCCATCAGAGGTAGCAGTCAAAGGTCCAAGCTGGAGAGATCTGTTTGAACCTGGTGTGAGACGTGCCCTGTTAGTTGGTGTTGGGATTCAGATCCTTCAACAGGTACATATGATGCTAATTATCTGTTTCCCGTATGAAATCATGTTCCTGGTGTTGCTCTATGCAGTTATATAGAAAAGAAGGAAAGAAATTCAGGATTGAAATACTAGATGAACCATAATTCTTCATGAAAAAGGAACTTGTTTATATTTTTAATGTCTTGCAAAATTTATAGTTTAATACATAATGACTCTTGACTATGTCCTAATAAACAAACTTGATTTTCTTTCCCTCATACAGTTTGCTGGAATAAATGGGGTTCTCTACTACACTCCACAAATTCTTGAGCAAGCTGGCGTGGCAGTACTCCTTTCCAATCTTGGGCTCAGTTCAACATCAGCATCCATCTTAATCAGTTCTCTCACTACCCTACTTATGCTCCCTAGCATTGGATTGGCCATGCGACTTATGGATATTTCTGGAAGAAGGTAATTTATTTCTGGGAGTTGCATCATGTTAGTACAACAGCTTACCAGAAATATGCAAAAGGCATCTAAAGAATCATTTTATAATACTTCTCTCTTGCTGCAGATTCCTCCTACTAGGCACAATTCCAATATTGATAGCATCTTTAATTATTCTGGTTGTGTCCAATGTTATCGACTTTGGTACAGTGCCCCATGCTGCACTCTCCACAGTGAGTGTCATCATTTACTTCTGCTGCTTCGTCATGGGCTTTGGTCCCATCCCCAACATTCTATGTGCAGAGATATTTCCAACTAGGGTTCGCGGCCTCTGCATTGCCATCTGTGCCATGACATTTTGGATTGGGGACATTATTGTCACCTATAGTCTCCCTGTGATGCTGAATGCTATCGGCCTAGCAGGCGTCTTCGGAATATACGCAGTTGTCTGTGCAATTGCATTTGTGTTCGTCTTCCTTAAGGTCCCTGAGACGAAGGGCATGCCCCTTGAGGTCATAACTGAGTTCTTTGCAGTTGGTGCAAAGCAAGCGGCTGCCAAGGCCTAATTTCTTCAAAAGCTTTGCTTGCAACTTTTGACTGTGAATTGCAAACATGTAGTGCTCTCACCAAGAGGCTGGGGAAACTTTGATTTGTAGATGAGAGGGAAGCATATATCTGCTCATGGTTGTAAAGAACTGCTTTTGAGTAGGAAACTCTGTCATTTACCAACAGTTGTTTATTAGTACTGTGAAGTATATTGTTTGTCAATGGTTGTTGGTAGAGATGTTTAGAATAAAGTTGCCCTAATTACTATTACTATATGGCAGTTCAAAATAAATAATTTCTTTTTATGTAGTCTTGCAAGCTTTGGCACTGTAGTATATTGCATAATATATTGTATGTGAAAGCTTATAAGTTCTGAAAGAAGCGATTGCTTGTCAGTTCTCACATCGTTCAATTCTCTTCGTAACATAAGACTTGTGCACATGTAGAAATTGAACTCGATGGTATGTGACACTAAATTATTGAGAATTTTGTAATATATTGCTTTATTATTTCTCCTTAGTGATAAAAAGGGCACCAAATACGAAAGCACCCAAAAAACTTTTGTGCTTTAAAATGTGCCATTCAATTCTACCATGGTTTTGGATGCATCTATATCATCACTAAATGAGGATTGAAATGTTTTAGGGCACTGCAATATTGTTATCATGACCCTTTCATAGCATCCTTTACTGTATTTTTTTTGCAAGCAGTCTTTCTGCACCATATAGTAACAACTAAATTTTATGGATTAATTTTAGCAGGATTTGGTGGATTATAGAAGGCAACTGTTATGTATTTGAAGAAAGGAATAAATACTATCTGATCAACCTTAAAATTCTTATTTACTTATGTACAACAGCTTTGGGTTGTACTGATAGTGATATATTACACTGTTCAACTCGAACCATGCCCAAGACGTGAACTTGCAGTTTTTGCAAAAGGAGCCAGGAGATCAAATCTATCTTTCACTGTTTCTTTCTAATTGCTACTGATACATTCAAATAGGAATCTCATATTGTAGCATGCTGGCATCACATACTCAGCACTCTCATTACAAACATAGAAATAACAACCTATCCACCTAACACAAAATTCACTAACTACCACAATAAATCAGATATCGTCAGTATTTTAGATACCATCTCAAGAAGGAAAATCATTCTGAAAGAGCTATACAAAATTAAGTGTTTTGGCGAACTGATTGCTGCCTTTGATCTATGGTACTCGTTTTGAAGTGCTACTAGCTCTTGCCGTGGGAGTTGCTTGAGTGGTTGTACTTCTTCGCACACCTGTCGCAGCTGTAATTATACAAAATGAAATGTGAAGTTAACAAAATGGAATTGACACTTTGGATGATAAACACTTTGCAAAAAATGAAAACAAACACAAAATGCAGGAATATGAACAGCCATCAGGAGTAACAGTCAAGAATCCATTGACATCATTCTTTGTTAAGGTTCCAAATCAAATTTTGAAAATTTTGGAAAAATCTTGTTAATTAAATTGGTAATTGTCACACCAGAGGTTTGGTAACCATGCCATGATGTAATTCTCACATGCCAGCAGTATTCACTTCTAGTTTGTAATGCCGGCCTAGTTCTACTTGTTCGATGTTTATGAATGCATGCACAGGCTAGAAGTGAATCCATGTAGGGCCAAATATTATTGTGGTTATTTGTTCATGCATTCTATAAATGTGTAATGGGGAGGATAATTAGGCCTTATGCTTTGCCTAGAGCTTGGGAGGCATTGGGGGATTGGGAGAATTGTTTCTTTATTGATTGATTGCTTGATTGAATTGACTGCAGCGCCTCTCTTTATATAGAGCCGGCCCTAACCAACTAGCCTTATCTTTAATTAACCTAACTTGAGGACTAAGTAAGGGCAGAGCTACAGTACCATGGGCCGCTACAGTAACACAGCCCAAAAGGCCTACCCATAACAAAATGATGATCTCTTATTTAGTTGGGAGTGAATTATCTGAAGAACTATTATTGTCAAATCCCCATCCATTTCCATATTTCCCCCAAACAGTCAAGCTTTGTTGTTTTTGGTGGAAATTAATTTGGAACAAACATGGTATTACCTGAAGGTTTAGGAGCAGAAGGATCTTTTGGTTTCGGCCGCAAGCTTGATGCTTGTCCCGCTTTCGGTAGAGTTAGTTTCTGGACTCGATTAACTGCTTTCGTCCTACATGAGAAACAATGAAGTTACAGAGACGAGCCAAGACCATAGTAATGATCCCACTCAATGCGAAATTTGTAGGCAATAAATGATGGAGAAGAGAAGTCTATGACTATGGAGAACTCGGAGTACTCACAACCGATCTTTCGCAGCAGTAGGCGGTTTCTCTTGTTCTTGGTCCATCAAGCTGTTCACTGAACTATCAATTTCTGCACCACCACCATCAGATACATCACTTAGCCTTCCATCTGAGTCAACATCACCAAGGGCAGAAATCTCAGGATCAGCAGAAAGCATGGACCCGGCTTCTGAATGCCTGTCACTGGTGTCAGAGAAGTTGTCTACGTCAGAAGCTGCCCCACTGCCAAAACTTGCCACCTTTCCTAGGGATGTCATGCCTGGAGAAGAGGATGAATGTTTCAATAGGGAATCAGCTCTTGTAGATCTCAATCGAGAAGTGCCAAGTCCTTGCAGCCGATCAATTTCTTCATCCTTCTTTGAAATGGTATCTTTGAGCAGTGAAAGCTGCAACATTAAACATGTGTCAATAATTCTAGCAGTGTTTCCTTGTGAATCAAATTCAACCGTCTCCATGCCTTCACGTTTTGGACATGACGTTATAGTATGATATTCTTAGTTTCTTTGCACATCTAAAAACTAAAATCAGTATGCCAACATGTTGCATTTGCTAGTTCATATTGACCGCCCTGTCATGGATATAAGACCAACATACTCTCGACAGTAAGTGAAGAAGGGAAAAGAAAGGGAAACTGGTAACCTGGTCCATTAATTCCCTGACATCTTTGCCTTCCTTATTGGTCCTTGCAACACCTAGTTCCACCCCAGACACACGTTCAGCAAATTTAAGAGTACTTAGAGTCTCAGTATAAGACGAAACATCTGGGTTGACCTGCACAAACATTAGGGTCTTTGCATGCCCACCTACATATGAGAACCTTGCATGTCAAGAAACTATATAAAACATGGATAATGATGCAAACTAGTTTTCAAGCCAAAAAAAAATACCCAAAGAAGTTTGCAAGACTTGTGTAAGCTTGCTGTTCCTGTATGGAACATGAGAGTTCTTTTGCGACAGAGAAAATATAACATCTCCAAGAGCAGCCAAGGATTTGTTGATGTGCTGTGCTTCTTTGAGCCTGTCTCCTGTAACTGCAGAGCGGTCCACCCTTTCACTTCCAGCAAGGTCCACAAGATGCAGAGCCCCACGCAGAGTGTTTCCAGTTTTCAAATCCTGGCCTTGGACATGAATGGTCACAACACTGCAACGAAAAAATTCCCACTAGTATGAAGGTTTCTTTATACAGAAAAAAGAGAAGCGGCATAAGTAATCAACCTATGAGATCTGCTGCTTCTCTCATTCATAGCTGTTGCACTCATGGCCCTATTGTCGTGCCCTGTTTGCATTAGCTCGATAACATGAGGAGTTGAGGTAACAGGACACATTGTCGCATCAGGAACAGCAAGTCCATTGGGCTGGGTGGTATTCTGGATCCCTAATGTGTGCAAGTTAAGAAAAAAAAGAAGGTTTCTTCATATCCTTTTCCAGTATAAGCAAAGAGCAATGGAGTGAACTCATACAAAGAAGACAACGACAGTAGAGGTTGTTAGAGGATAGCTATGGTATAACCAACTAAAAGTTGTCAGTTCTTTTTATAGACATAGTTCAAACAAATTACTTTAATAGTATTAGTTATAAGGAAATTTAAATGCATGTGTAAAGTGGATGAATAGACAATTATCGTATTCATTAAGTTGAAATCTATACTAAAAAACAAATCTTGAATATGAAGGATATTTCTTCTGGGAACCACCACTGCCAAGGAGGTCACGTATTTGCTCATTGTAGATCTCAACCATTTGAACACCAAGTTCATACTTGATTGTGTCTCGCCGATCATGGGAAATATTGAAAAGGTCATTCAGTGCTCTGTAGTTTACACCCCACTCCTTCTCAGTTGCGTTGTCAGGTCCCATCTGAGAATTTCATTTCATTGAAACAAGTTGTCGTAAATATAACCTCTACAATCCAAATACCCCCCCCCCCCCCCCCCCCCCAAAAAAAAACTTCTATGACTACAGCTTCATACCATAGTGTAGGTTTTCCCAGATCCAGTCTGACCATATGCGAAAATGCAAACATTGTAGCCATCAAGAACTGATCGAATTAGTGGTTGAATATCCTTGAAGACCATATCTATAAATAAATGAGAAGGATAAGGAAATAAACGCATACCTCACTCTCATGGTACTATTGATGAAACATGGCACTTTACACAAATTAATAAAATTAACATAGATATGTTGTTCAATTTCTTTGTAAAGAGTACCTTGCGTAGTTGTAGGGCCAAAAACTTTGTTAAAGGTGAAATTCTTGCCTCCCTCCTTCCCCTTTTTTGTAGGGTTTGATAAAACCAGCTCACCGTTCTCACCAATATATTCAATTGAAGTGGACTTCTCATCCTCTGTGGGTCGAAAAGGTCTTATCCGGCAATAGACTCTGATATTTCCTGCTCAGCAATAATATGTGAAATGCTAATATATTTGAACTAGGTTATATTAGTATACAGATAATGAACTAATGGGTGTACTTTGAAACAGGTACCTTTTAGTTCCTGGATCTCATTGAATAGTTTTCTATTATCAGAAAGTGCTGCATGATATTTTTCCGCGGCATTTGTTACCATCTTCAAGTTTTCGCCTATTGGAGATTAAATTGGCAATATTAGTGATGGCCTATTATTGATGGAAACAAGATTATGCTAATGTGAGCCATAATTAATGGCAAAGGGTTCCATCCTTACCAAGGCCAGATAGTTCTTCAAACCATCGTTTTTGACAATTTAGGATTTCATGCCTAACAGAAACAGAAGATAGCCTCAAATCCTGATGAAACAGAACACTGTTGACTTACATTCAGAATATATACCTTTGCCAAAGAGATTAAGGACAAGGTAAAGAAGTGAATTGAATAATACCTGGGAATTCTTAATTTGCAAACCAACAAATTGATTCACAACTATTTCCTTTTGCTTCCAAAATTGGATCCTAGATTCAGATAGTTCCTCAAGTTCTCTTCTCGTATTGGTAGAATCTTCTAACATGCGCTCTATTTCTTTTATTCTCTGTTCGGACATTTTATTTACTTGGTCAGCTCTAGTCTCTAATTGCTGACAATGTGTCTCATGCAATTTTTTTGTTGCTTCAAGGTCTTGCCTGAGTTGCAAAATTATGTTGTCATTCATTTCCTTGTCTGTGACAGCCTTAACTATGTCTTCATTCTTGGACTCTAACAACTTGCAGCTCTCCTCATATGACGATCTTAATGATTCTAATTCCTGCTTAAGTTTCACAATTGTATTGCTATAGTCCTCCTTCTCCTTTATCAACGTAATTATGTCATTCTTCTCCTTTACTGACCTTTCTGCATCTTCATCTGTTGATTGTTTTCTATCCTCAACATTGTCTTTCTTAGCGACAGCTCTATCTTCCTTCTCTTTCATCAGTCTAATTACATCTTCTTTCTCTTCCAGCAACTTAGTAATCTCTTCCTTCTCTGTTGTTAACTTGACTAGGATATCACTGTGCTCCTTTATCAGCCTATCTCTATCGTCATCTATTGCTTGCTTCCTATCATCAATGTTTCCAATCTCTATATTGACTGTATTTTCCTTCTCCTTCATTAGTCTAATTATATCTTCTTTTTCCTTCAACAATCTAATCATGTCTCCTTTCTCTTTTGTCAATCGAACTACAATATCATTTTTCTCCTTAAGTAACATATCTTTATTCTCATCTATTGTTTGCTGTGTATTTCCAACTGTGGCATCTTTCAAATCAACCATATCTTTTGTCTCCTTCATTAGTATAATTATATCATCCTTCTCCTTCAACAACCGAACCATATCTTCCTTCTCTTTTGTCAATCTTACTATAGCATCATCCTTTTCCTTGAGCAACCTCTCTGTATTCTCATCTAACATTCGCTCTGTGTTGTCAGTTGTGTCATTATTCAAGTCTACGATATCTTCCTTCACCTTTAACAGTCTAACCATATCTTCCTTTTCCTTCAGCAACCTGACCATATCATCCTTCTCTTTGAGCAATCTAACCATTTCTTCCTTTTCTTTCATCAATCTTACCAAATCTTCCTCATACTTCATTAACCTAGCCATATCTTCATCTGCTAGTTGTCCTTTGCATTCAAGTTTGTCTTTCTCAACCTGCACAATGGAAATCTGACTTCCATAAACTGATTGCTCAATTGAAGCTCAAACGGTACTGGTACAGTGAATTTATACAGATTGAATTCATTCAGGAAAATATTTTTATAGACCGAGCAAAAACTCAGCCATCTGCTATTATATTATAAGCTTTTATTAAAAAGTAAATGAAGTATATCCTCATCATCAAAACATTTAACCAGCTTATGGTGATGCCAGGATGTTGGGAAAAATGAATCACTAAGGAAAAGAGTGTACAAAATTCTGGCAAAACTGACTAAGAGAGAAGACACTAGAATTCACATTTGTTTGTCCACGTGCCCCGCCAGCCAGTGCTTCAAGAACTCTTATCCTCGATTGATACTTCTCTTCGCGAGCTTTAACCAGATTGTTTTGCTGCAAACAAGTAAGAAATCACAAAGGAGAAATCAAATGTGAAAACAAAGACAATCAATTATTTGTCTTACATTTCGTATGTGCCCAGCCTGAGTAGAAATGCGCCTTTCAATCTCCACAATGACTTTCCTCAGCAGGCAAGCGATGCGCTACAATGAAAGTTTAACATTCATTTATACAAGGAAACATGTTAACACATACAGCGTGAAACCTCTTAAATGTCGAAAGAACAAAATGACTACATTGATCTTTTGAGAAGCCTACATAAGGTATTTGTCCATTCTTCCTCTCGATGCTCTCATCAAGGATGCTGTTCACAACACCCAAAAGTGACTGAGTCGGTGCATTCTGCAAAAATGTACTTTTAGTCAGTGTGATGGTCATGTCAAGTTGTGTGGAAGGGCATATTCTGGTGAATTTGAATAAGAAACAGATCAACTCCTTTTTATAGTGCCGGTTGTTGCGTGTCACTTACTTCCAAGCTGGTGGATTTCAGTAAATCTGAAATCTTACAACCAGGAAGGTCAGTGTATCCTTGTTTCAGCTGAAATACCCGTGACGGAGAATATGGATCGACTCCAAATGAAGGAGAGGATGGTTCTGAATACATGTATGACAAAGAGGAAATGTTTCAGCAGCGATTGAAGCAAATCAGATAAGCCTCACGTTGTAACAACACTTACTGGTGCTGCAAGTTTTTACCTGACATAATAGGGCTTGTTAATGCCCTCTGCATCTTGGCTTCCATAGACCTTCTGCTCCCTTCACTGTCGCTCCTTGTCAGGAACGTAGAGCTCCGATTCTCGCTGCCAAACCGATCCTTTAGAGCAAGAATACATGTTATGACAGCGGTCATTTCCCCCTGGATGGACAGATGGTTGAACCGTTAACAATCAACTTGAAGCAAAAAGAAAAATCGGACGGTGTGTGGCAATAAGAATATGGGAAACAGGAACACAACCCTCTCGAGGTCATAGGCGCTGAATGTTGGCACGCCCATCCGCTGGATGGCCGCGCGGAACCTGCCGGCGTTGTCCGTGGCGGCGTCGTCCATCAAGGCGCCGGGGCAGAGCCGCCGGAGGAGCGCGCACAGCAGCCTGCCACTGGCGAGCGCGACGCGCAGGTCGTCATCGGTGGCCTCCGGCGGCAGCGGCCGGTCCGGGAACAGGTCGCGCAGCCACCCGACGGCGTCCGCCCGCCGCCGCGCTGCGCCCAACAAGAAGCGAACAACAACCAATCAAACCAGCGGGAATTCCAAGAAGTAATCGAGAACAAGAAACCGAAGAAATCCTCATCAGAGTTGATCATTGTTACCTGGGTCTGGCGGCGCGGCATTGGGCTCGCGGAAGGACATGTGAAGCGGGGCGAGACGGAGCGAAGCGGCGGGCGGGACGGCCGCGCGGGGGATTTAAAGCCACTGCCATGGATGGGGGAGTGGAGCTGAGGACGGGAGGGAATGGGGCGCGCGGGATGCGGCCTCCGGTACTCGTCTATTTTTGGGTGGGCGAGGAAGGCGAGTGGGAGGAGCGGTTCGACTTGGCGCGCATGGTGTTCCACGACGAGGCGCCACCGCCGGCGTCGCCGCGGCTGTGTACGGCAGGGCGTGCACGATCTGATGGGCTGCAACTGACATGGGCCTGAACTGAAGGACGGAAGCCCACGAGCATCTTGGAGACTGGGCTCGAATTTCCTGGGTTGCTTTATGTTGCTCGGTTGTCTGATGGGCTGGAGGCCTGTAGCAGTTTAGCACCTCACGAGTCCCGACAGAGGGCAGTTTGACATTCAGAATTCTCTCTCTCAAAAAAGTTTGACATTCAGAAAGCATTTTCAACTCTTCTACAGAAAAGCATTTTGATCTCCAAAAGTAGTAAAACAATGTTAAGGTGAAAGGCTGCATACTTATTTCTCCATTGTATGCATAATAAAATGAGAAAAATATCGAGTCCTTAATTTTTCCACGGAGAAGACGAGGACCAGGTCCCATAACCGAAAACGCATCACGCAAAACTTTACTGCATGTCCTTGGTCGCAAGCAAAAGCTCTGCAAGTACTGGTGAAACCAACTTTTGCGCCCAGCAGCAGAGAAAATATCTCTTTAAAATGGCATACATGGTCAACGCATCCGAGGAGCTGCAAGAAATTAAACTTGTACTCAGTACCATGAGCGTGAGCACTTGGGTGGTAGACTGTACATCGCGTAGCCGCTTGGTCAGCTCTGCCTTTTTTGGCCTCCACCTTTTGATCCTTGCCACCGACGTACACTGATAATGATGGAGCAGCTTTTTCACAGTACTCTCTCTAACGTTTATAATTTTTATATAATTATATATCATTTTCGCTTCTCAATACATTTCTCTCTTACTAATACAATATTCTATTTTCCCACTACATCTTTATCTCTATCTCTCTCCTTCTTGTTTTTAATATACTTATCTTTTTACTTCTTCTTATTTCTCATGCTCAACTTTAAAATAACATCTAAATATGAACGAAGAGAGTACTTGTTTAGATGATGCAGGTGGGCAAACATTGCTGACTCTTTTCGGAAGAAAGCTATCTAGTGGCAATAATACTTGTTCAAATTAAAACTTGGAAATTAAACCACTGAAATCGTGCTGATAAACTACTCCTAACAAATTTCTTGGAAAGTGAACGAGAATAATGCAGCTTTGAGGCAGCCGATCCACGTCGGTCTCAGCTGTCCGAGGATCAGTCCAACGGCCACATGTGTTAGAGTAGTACAATGCCAGACGAGCTCACGCATAGTTACGGAACAGTTAGCAAAGCTACACCGCTTTGTATTTGTCTATATCCTCAACTTGAAGGAGAAAGGCGTGACTGACCCGAGTACAAGCAAGCGATGACAGAGTAGAGCGATCATGTAATGCAAGGTTATCCGTTTAGCCCCGGAACCTGATAGAAGAGCTAGACCTCTTATTGCGAAACCAAAGCCAAAGCACATGACCTACAGGTCCCAATAATAAAGCACACTTCTTTCCCAAGTACTAACCTACAAACGAAACGCATGGCAGCCTGCCTACTTGTTGCGAAACCGGCACCCATAACCGGAAAGCGCTGCAGGTGATGCATTTTTTATGGAGACGAGACCTCGCTCGCAGTCGCAGGTCGCAGCCGGCTGATTAAACAAAGGGAACGATCTCCTTTCCTACGCATGGCGCATTAGCAGCTATTGATGGTTACATGCTAAGCTGGTAGGAGCTGGTAAGTGAGCACTGGCCTAATGGTGTGCTACTGATGTCGCTTTCGTTGCTGTTGGAAAGCTGCATGCTACAGCAGCAGAGGACGGAGATGGCAAAAGGCTTGGAGGCTATGCTAGTGGATATGCCTGTGCCACTTTCTGACTGCTACTGCTACTGCGGTATAGGAGTACGTTATTCTGACGAGGGGGATCTCATCTCAGCCAACAGAGAGGCGACAACGCCATGAATTTTCACTGCGGATTTGGATGTTATGATTGTGTCGAGCTTGTTTCTACAACTACCTGCAGTGAGATGGTTTCGTGAAGAAAGAAGCGGCTGAAATGTTCAGTGGGGAGCAGGGAACAAGCTGCCACTCATCATCCTCCGGCACCGGCAGTGCCTATTATTTGGGAAAAAGAAAGAGACGGAGCAAAAAGCAGCTGGGCTGCGGTGTGATAATTGCAATGATGGTTTTCCGGAAATATATTTATATATCGCACCATTAGTTTAGTGATTGATGGACCTTCCTAGCCAACAAAAAAAACTTATCTGAAATGATTTGGCAGAGCACGCATTATCTGGAAGCAATGCCAACAATTTAAGAAAGAAAAGGGCTCAGGTTAGTGAAATGGAGTGCTCTGGCTTTAATTGCACTATTAAGTGTCTCAGAGACATAGCAGGGGGCTAACGGACATCATGCTTATTATAATATGATGAGATTGTAAATATTATTGTCATATTATCGTGCCAGATGGATATGCAAACTTACATGATTTGTCGTATGATATTTGAAAATAGAACTACTATACTATTATTCAAATATTTAATTTTAATATTTAAAAATTAAAATAACTCAAAATCATAAAATTATCATATTAATTAAAAACAAAAATCTAGCCATTATTTTTAATAATAACCTAATGATTAAGATTAAAGAGTCTAAGTCAAATAATAAGTAATGATAATCTGATCGTGGAGGGTTTTGTTGATGCCTCAAGGGGTCTTGAGGCACGCACAACAGTGGGAGAACAGGACAAGTCGATCTATCTCCAGACTATCATCCTTCATGTCGTATCTACAAGATGATAACAACTTGTAAAGAGAATATTAAGACTGATAAGAAATAATTTAATAATATCATATTACAAAGGAGTATATATATGACATACATGAAACATGTAGCCTCCAACGTTCAAAACTTGGTGAGGATCTGAGGGACCAAGGCAAGTCCAGATCTACGATTTTGGTTCTCACCCTGTCGTCGAGCATGATGTTATTGCACTTGACATCATGATGGATGAGCGACCACCTGAAACCGTAGTGCGTTTAGCTGACCAAGACCTCTTGCAACATCCATGACAGTGCCTAGACTTGTCGGCCAGTCCAACAACGCAAATTTGTTATCCGGTCGGTGCAACAACCTGTACAGGCCGTTATTCTCCATGTACTCATACACAAGCGGCTTGATGTCCTTATTGGGGATGTAGCATAACAATTTGATTATGTATCCATGTCGGAAGCTACCGAGTGATGCCACCTCCCTTTCGAACTGCTTGGTGATATTGAGCTAAATATTGATAGGGCTGACCATATGCTCCCTCCCTGCTGATGTTGAGTTTGTAACACCAACATATGTATTTGAGGGGGGCACAAGTCCCCTCAGATACAAAATAAGTTGGATCTCAAAGAGTCTTCTACATAGAGAAACACTCTATGTTTTAACAAGCATTTAAGAATCTCATTGGGTCCACTACGTCAACCTGATCATCGATAGCATCATCATGTTACTTAGGGTGGGTAAAAAATCCGTAAACCGAACAATAAAACCAAACCCGGACTGTTCTAACCAATATTTTGCACTATTTGGTTAACTGAAATTATTTCGGTTTTAAAAAATATCTTATTAGGTTAACCATAATTATTTAGGTTTTTAATATTAAGAAATCATAATATCGAAAATAACCGAAATTCCATATATTATATTATTATGTTCTTAATATTATTAATATATATCCAATAATTTAATAGTTGAGGCAAATTAGGGTAACAAATCTTCTTTTCTTATTCAAATCATCGCTAGCGTGTGACTTTGGAGTTATCATGATGTATATTTGTCTGAGCTTTATATTAATTTTATCCTTTATATCATAGAAAATTTCTAAAAAGAATATAATTTTTAAAATTTAGGTTAAAACCGAAATCCAAAAAGAACGAACCGAAATATTTCAGTTATTTAGGTTAGGTTTCAAATTTTCTTAAAACTACTTAGGTTTCTAGTTTTCTAAAACCGAAATAACTTTAAATCGGAAAAACCGATCCGTAATAACTGTATTAACCGATTGCCCAGGCCTAATGTTACTTATTATTTTCAACCTCAGTACAAACCAAATATCTGGATCAATCCTTACAACATTCGGGCATTTATCCCTTCTCAACCAACTCGACCTCTCAAACAACAGCTTTGTTGATGATATTCCTGTGGCTTTGATCGAACTTAACCTCTCATACAACCAGCTCACTGGTATGATACCAATCAAATTTTAAGTCTGGATTTTTAACAAATGTTTTCTTGGAAACCATGCATTGTACACTGTAGAATTGCACTCTTGCCTACCCCTCCCATTATTGTGTTTTGGAGAAGGAGGCCACGGAGAATCGACAAGAAAAATAAATACTATAATTCTAGTATGAGTGCTAGTTTCTATTGTTGCTCTCCTCGGCTCAATTGCTGTGGGATGTCAATTTAGATGGTTCCTATGAAACTTTGGATTGTACATTCTAGTTATGCTCAATTAAAAGGAAACAAAAAACTTGCTTCCTTTTCCCTGCTTGGAATTTTGCCTTCAGCAGCAAAGGAGAACAATGTGTGTTCTGAACCGATCTGCTCCTCAGCTCATGTTCATACGGGTCGTGGTCGCACATAGCTCGGCAGCCGGTTGGTCAGTAATGGTTCCTTCTGTAGTGCAGCAAATTAAAGCGATGTCCAATGATTCAAATTTTTGTGTTGTTGAGCAGCCTCGAGCGAGAACCAGACGACGTTGCTTTAGCGGCTTTATTAAGAAGGTCCTTATCCGGGAGGTGACGCTGCTTTTTCCAGCACCGGTTTTTCCTAACAATTTTGCTTGATCGAGTTTAGCTAGTGCCCGACGAATGATCCACCGGTCGATGGTCCACGCAGAAAACATCTCACCTTTTTCCCGGGCCTTTTGCACTGGTGGCCTTGCGCGTGTCACGAGCAGCTATCGTTTTTGTCACATTTTGACGAGCGCATATAGATTGCCAGCCTAGCTTAGTCCCGAAGAAACTAGCAAGAGTGTTTTGTTTTGCATAGAGATGGTATGGGAATTATTGGAAAGGAATTATTTTGTCTCTTCATTATTGTCCATGCACGCAAGTAGTGGATGTCACTCTCACTGATCCTACTGTGTGTTTAATCAATGGTCTGTAGAAATTTGTGGCAAAATGTGTTTGGTATGGATACACTATTGAACAAAATTATAAAAATATATTTTTTAAAGATAAATATGAAAAAGTTTGTGTTCATTCGCAAATAAGTAAAATATTGTGGTATTATTCCATTAATCACTAAGGTCTACAATCTTTGGGTTCAGATTTATCTTAGTTCATTCGGGATGATTTTTGAAATAAAAAAAAGCCGGCAACAGTTTACTTGTCATGATTCTTGCAAGATTTTTGCCTCGGAAATGGGTCTCATGAAATGCTTCCAGTAATTTGAAATGGATTTAATGCAAGCCGGCAGGAACATTGATCTTACAGAACAAATAAAAAAACACAAGTCGTCAATAATGAGAAATGTGCAGTGAGTTGAGTGTACAACTGCAGCCGCGCACACTTGTAGTGTGCACGTAACGCGTTGCTTTTCTATCACGTAGGGAAGTTTAGGTATGCCGCCGGCAGAAGCCCGCCTGGGGACCCGGCAGATGGTGCATGCTACGTGGAGCATGTTCCTTTTGCGACAAGTGTCTCTTTATTATCCAAAGTAAAATGGAGATACAATAATTGTGTTTCTGTAACAGAGGGTTAAAGAGTGTCATGGTGACCCTGGATTTGCCACGTAGCCCGATTGCAAAGAAGGGCGGCGGTTGATGTGATAAGGGCACTTTGCTGCTTTCCTGTGACGGTTATGTGGTTCTTTGGAGACGATTGCAACTTTCAGACTTGGACCTCGCACAGACACTACCTGATAGGACGTGTAGGTCAGGAAAGCTTGGATAGATAACTTGTTAGGATTATTTCTTTGAATTGGTAAGCTAATGTCTTAAACGAAATGCGTATGTAATCCAGGTTTTTGTCATTTAAAATGTATCATGGGGCAATGATCTCTCATACGGGTATGACGATGATGTTTGACAATAACCAGTTAGATAGAAAAGAAAACACTCATCTGAATAGTCCTCGTCTTAATTGTAGTTAGAAGTGTAAGATGGATAGTTTGTGTCATTGTCTTGTCGTAGTGACGCATTTACTGGGAGATGTTTATGTGTCGTGACATGTGTTCAGCTGCAGTTGTACAGAACCAAACATATGCTTCATGCCTTATCGAAACATATGCTTAACAACACAAAGTCTTGATTCAACGAACCTTAGAACAAGTATAAACCCTCTCGTGTTCTGAAGAAGAGAGTGTCTGACGAGATAAAGGTTAGTAAACCCCCAAAACCTCGGCACACGACAGGTTCCCCTGTTTCCTCGGCTTCAGCTAGAAGCGTTCAGATGCCCAGATAAACAGGAGCAACAGCCATGGCTAGCAAGTAAAGCACGGAGGAGACCATGGCCAGCACCTGCAAAGAAGGGTGCACCGCCCTTCTCTGCTTTGAAAGTTTGGATGTTTGCAACCAATAATTAATGGTTCGCAAAGGCAGAGCGTTTATCCAGTCCGCCACCCGTTCTCTCCCTCCCCTTTCGGACGCAACAAACACACACTTACATACTTGCTGGCTGCTGCTTGTAGTTGTAGTTGTAGATGGATGGATGGATCACTCAGAAGTGTCGTTAGCAGCACATCCTTTTCCCGGCCTTTAAATACGTGACCCTGCTGCCCACCCTCCTCCAACCACTTCCATCCATCGCTCGATAACCACAAGCCGCAGCAGCAACCAGCTCTTCCTCCTCGCGTGACACACCTTCCCTGAACACAACAAGAAGCAGAGGAAGCAGAGAGAGAGAGAGAGAGAGAGAGAGAGAGAGAGATGGCAGCTGGTAGGAAGCAGCAGCCGGGCGTGGTGGCAGTGTCGTCGTCTGAGCCGAGCGTGGCGCGGCGGATGTGGCGCGTGCTCCGCGCCGTGCTGTACATGCTCCGGCGCGGCGTGCCGTCGGGGCGCAAGCTGGCCATGGACCTCCACCTCCTCCTCCACCGCGGCAAGGTCGCCGGCAAGGCCCTCGGCGACCTCCTCACCTCCCACCACGGCCACCACCGCGACGCCGCCGGCACCGCCTTCGCCGTCGACGGCGCCGGCGCTGGGTCGTCGTCGTTCTCGTGCCGCGCGCTGGACCCGGCCGCCGCCGTGCACGAGCCGTGCTCGCGCCGCCGCCGCGAGGTCGAGTTCAGCTGCAGCAACACGCCCACCAACGGCCTCCTCGGCGGCAAGCGCGGCCGCCGCAACCGCCGCGACGGCCTGCCGCAGTACTACAACTACGACGCGGCGGACGTGGCCAGGGTGTTCGAGCTGCTCAACGACGACGGCCTCTTCGGCGACGCCGCCGACGAGCAGCCCGCCGCCGCGGTCAAAACACCCGCGGCGTACGCGACGCCGTCGCCGGCGCGTCTGCTGTGGGCGTTCGCGCGAAGCAGCCCGGCCAAGTCGCCGGCGGCGAGCAGCGGCGAGGTGGACCGGCGGGCGGACGAGTTCATCCGGCGGTTCTACGAGCAGCTGCGGGCGCAGAGGAGCGCCGCCTCCACGCCGGACTACTACGGCGCCGCAAGCCCGTACGTCTCCACCAGCCGACGCACACCGAGAGCCATCGCCGCCGCCAGAGCTTGAAGAATCTAATCAGCTAGTGCTCGCCGCGCGCGGCCGAGGGCCTGGCCGGCCGATGAGCAATCAATCAGTCCCTTCCGTAGCAATGCACGTTCCTGCCCCTCCTCTGCTTGCTTGTACTCACTCGTACACCACACTGCATGTTCTTCACGTGTTGCAGGACTGCCTCAATCCTCTTTTCATCAACTTGAATATGGCACATTTTCTTTACAGGACGACCTCCTCTATAACCTTGCTTACTCACTCTACTTAATTACTACTCCATTTCCTCCTGATTACAAAACTTGATACGAGTAGGATTTAGAGAGAGCTCTGAGGAGAGATGATGATCAGTAGTAGGAGTACGAGCTAGCAGATTGGATCTGCGGTACAGCGCACAGAATTATAGTGCCGCGCAAAGTAGGTCGAGATGTGGAACGCAACAAAAAGGACAGGGTTGAATAAATCAATCTTGTTGCGATCTCGTCGCGGGCGGTACACCAACAGTACAATACAAAGACGACCAGCGGAGCAGAGCGCAGAGTAGCTCGTGGCTTTAGTACGTTGGTTGGGCCGTGTCGGCTGGTACACCAATATTCCCCCCCGCGCCGAATCGGTTCCATGATTTTCATCCTATCGGTCCTTGTTTATGGTTCCATGCAGATATCTGAATGTGTTGACCGCGTCGTACGAGAAGAATCCGCATCGAATGCGTTGGCGTGAGATTTGATTTGATTTGATTGATGCTCTCTGCTCCCAAACAAGTGTCAAATGCTATTGCTAAACAAGTCCGGTGATCATTCTGTCGTCAAATTTCTGTAGTTGCCAAGGACGGATTTTCAAGGCGTTGCAGGTAGCCAAGACTTTGCAAGCAGATAGTGTCAAAACGGCGCTTTATGATACGGCAAAGCCTTTGCTGGATTGGGCAACCAGGTGTGCATCAAGCAAGCATCTGGTCAATCCAGCAAGGCTACAGGAGTCTTCTCCACCAGTTCAAGTTCAAAAGTAAGCTTAAGTCAGCCAACTTTGACGGGTTTCCATACCGTTTCGCGATTACTTGCTGTTGTCAACGAACAGGACCATTCGTTTACACTTTCTGCACAGTCGAGTCGAGAGCCACACAAGGAACAAGAAAATACAACACCACTCCAGCCAAGTCATCAGTCCAGTCTCCTCCGCTGCAATCAGTCACGGGAAACATGTCAGTTAATGAGCGTCAAAAAAGAGCAAGGGAGCAAGCAGTGTGTCGAGGATTAATTAGCCAAGCAGCCGAGATGGGAGAGCTCCAGTCCTTGTCGAGGCAGCGCCAGGTCATCAAAAGAACGATTTTAGCCAAGGTGGACCGAGACCGAGAGGGACCATGCATGCACGTCGTACAATAATTCGCATTGCATGCGTTGGCTTCACATTTGATTGATGCTGTGTGTTCCAAACGAGTGTCAAACACTAATTAAACAAAATCAAGTGATTATTCGGTCGTCTGCCATGTGCAATCCATCCATCCTTATCGTCTACTTGCCTAGGACCGTAGTTTCAAAGCGTTGCAGATAGCCAAGACCTTTGCAGCATAGAGGAGTCAACAATAGCATCATTTTCAAAGTCTGGTCTGCCAAAATTCCGCTGAAAATAAAAAAATTTATTTGGCAAGTTAGACATGACTAGACATGACAGACTTCAGTCTGCGGTCTGTCTTAAACAGAAGGGATGGAGAGGTAGTGATCTCTGCTCCCTATGCAAAGAGAAGGAAGACATTAATCATATTCTCTTTGTATGCCCGCATGCTAGATATGCATGGTGCATCATTAGGGATACATTCGGTTGCCCTCATCCTGTTGAAGATTTTTGGGAAATTTGGATCCCTAAGTTACTCAACATGCCACACAAAATGGGTATACTCTTTTTTGCAGGAATAACTTGGGCCATATGGAAAATCAGAAACAAGATGGCCATTGAAAAGAGATTCCCCAAGACCTTTGATGCTATATTTTCTGGAATGCTATTCTTGCAGAAATGGAAGAACCTGTTGAAGGCGAAGGACAGTGCGCTGGTGGACAAGGTGGTAGCGAAGATAATGTCCAAGATGCATACTGAAGCAACTGCAATGAACCCGGTTTCAGATATTGTTGAAATGTAATAGCGGGTATTTAGATTGATGGCTGGTCATGGCTTTAGGCTATCCTTTGTAACTGGTAACCCCAGTAACCTCTATTTGTACCTCTTAATTTGACCTTCAATAAAGGTCGAGTAATTCTCCTTTCAAAAAAAAAAAAAAAGACCTTTGCAGCACATAATGTGGACACACGCTGCTTTTTGTTACTGAATGGAGAAAGCATCTTGAAACATGCGGCGCGTTTCATGTTCAAAGCGATAGGTGTGTGGACTCTGAAGCCTCAGCTTCATAATCGTCGCAGTGCAACTTCAAAAGTAACTAAGGTCAACTGCTGCACGGCGCTATACTGAGTTTCAAACCACTCCTCCCTCCCTCCCTCCCTCTGACTGTGTATCATCATCCAACTCAACTGACGAACGCAGGAGGACGACGGTGATGCGGATGCCGCTCCGTCTCCGTGACGTGCGATTGGACTTGGACGGGCAGGAGCAGGAAGACCGACGAACAAGAACAATAATGAAAGCCACGTAGAGCTGTCATTGCCAGTGCCGCCCGCCCTCTACTGTATATACTAAAAACCAAGTTTCACCTTTCCCAGCCATGACGTTGGCTACATACTCTATGCCTTGCAAGTAGTACAAATATATGCTCAATAATGGCAGCTTGAATTCAACCTGAAAATTGGTATACTCCCACTTTCCCAAAATAAATTTATTTCTACAAATAATATAAGTTAACCATATTTACTTTTATACAAATTTATTTCTGAAAACAAGTACCAATACTCGTGTCACCAAATTATCCGCGGCTATAACTACAAGAAAATAGTCTAAAATACAAAATGTACATGGTTTTAAAATTGCTAACCATTATCATAATGAGCAATATTCAATATATATTGTATTCGTTTATACATACCCATTGCTGTCGTCATGAAATTTATCACCCAGAAATAGTAGTGGTAGAAAAATATTAATGAAATTGCACAGGTAGATTGATGGCGCATGTAAGTAATATAACATTAGCTATAATTAAATTATTGATACTTGCCGCGTGAATGCATTGGCCAACATGTTGAATTCTTCTTTATAAACTTGATCAAAATTAAGGTTGATTTGAAAAGATTTCCATTTCTCTTCCCTTATAGACAAACCAGCTGCTACACTAGCACATAATCTACTATTTTTTCCTCAATTGATTCTATGTAGTATGATTTATTCTATACCACTATATATCTTTGGTATATATACATGTTTTACTCGGAGTAAATTAGGGGCAGAGGGGCATATGCTCCAAAATTAGTCTGAAATAGATAACTCGCACTGAGTTTTACTCTATGATAAACATATATAAGACTTATCCTTCATTCAAGGTATGCATATGTAGTCACTATTCTTTTTCTTCTATTTTTTTAAGACCATGCAATTATTCATATGTACTAAGGTGTTGCTTATTAACTTTTGGTAACATCTCATTTAATTTCTAGAAGCCACTATTAGTCTCCTCTATTTGATTTCACCCTCGTAACCTCGACATGTGTTGTCCTAAATTATAATTGCTTGCACGAGAACTCATGATCCTCATGTTGAAAACAATAATTCAATAACATGCACTACTTTATTTTTTCGAGTATCAATTCAATAATATCATTAGTTTTGTAGCATTATATGATATATTTAGGATGCACATGTTTTGCACACTTACTCCGAGTAACTTAAGGGTAGGGGCATATGTGAAAGTGCATCTAGGCCCCTAATTTTATTTTGGTGATTGACGTCAATAGAATTAAGAATAGACTAATGTTTTCATTTAGCATGTGTGTAGATGACTATCTTAAATTGATGAATGAAAAGTATTGAAACAAAAAGGGAAAAGAAGATGGTCATTTATCTCCAATTGAAAGTCCAAAATCTACCAAGAATGAAGATCATGGAGTTTTTATTTTTATTTCTTGAGTATAGGTAAGTCGTACTATCAAGAGAGATATAATTCACAAATGTGGTAAAGTCAAATGCTCAAATTTGCGATTAAAACCACCTCTGTCGTCCTCTGTTTTTGCCTTCATCGGCAGTGCCGGTGGCCTCCATCGGTAGTGCCGATCCCCCTTCTCAGAGGCGCTATTATGCCCAGTTACTTCTTCGGCTTCTATCTTACCAGCATCGGCAGTGCTGATGACTCCACTGGCAGTGCCGGTCTCTCCTTCCAGAGAAGGCTGTTCTCTCTGGTTTTCTAGTGGTTGCTTATCGGCAGTGGCGATCACCCTGATCGGCAGTGCCGGTCGGTCCTCCCAGAAAGTCACTCTCTGTCTGGCTCTGGCTGTAGCTCATCGGCAGTGCCGGTCTTCTGATCGGTAGTGACGGTCCCCTTCCACAGAGACTATTTTTCCTCGAGCTCTCTGGCTGACTGCGATCGGTAATGCTCGTCAAGGTCTTCAGAGACCACTTGTCTTCTTTGTGGCTGCCTCATCGGCAGTGACGATGTCCTGATCGGCAGTGCCGGTACGGGTCCATTCCCTGTCTGCGATCTATGACAGTGTGTCAGAAACCCTACCGGCAGTGTCGGTGCGGGGCGTCCAGTCAGGTCAACGGCTCTTTTTGAGCCCCTTGTATAAAAGGCTTTCACTCCACTTCGTGCCATCTCTCTCCAACTCGAAAATCATTTGGCACTTTTGAGCTTCACTCTCCTCACTCTCCCTCTCCAAGTTAAAGCTTCATTCTTTGAGCTAGGGTTTGAGTGAGCCATTGTTTCTTAGCAAAAAGAGCACCATTCCAGCATTCGATTTAATCATTTTTGTGATTTGTGCTTGTTACTCTTGGAGCTTTCCTCCTAGACGGTTAGCGGTGCCCGTAGAGCTTCCAACTTGTGTGGTGACGCCTCGGGAAGTTTGTATCACCCTCCCGCAAGGGAATTGATAGTGGAGAACTTGAGCTCGATCTTTATGGTCGCTTGAGTGAGAATAGGGTTAAAAGAGACTCGGTCCTTTGTGGACTTCTCAACGGAGACGTAGGGTTCTTTGTGAGCCCAAACTTCGGTAACAAATCTTGTGTCTCCGTGTGCTCCTTATTTTAGTTGTTGTTTACTTATTCATACTCTAGGGTTTGCTCTTGTATTTACTTAAATTACTAGATCTACTTGTGTAGTCTTTGTTTAGTTGTCTCTTATTATTGTAGGGCTTCCTTTCTATTATTGTTGTAGTCAAATATCACTTAGTAACTGTGAAACCACTTAAACCTAGTTTTCACTCGACTGTCTGCTCATCCATCGGCACTGCCGATCACCCATCGGCAGTGGCCATCGGCACTGTCGATACCCATCACCAGCACTGCCAGTCAGACTGATAAATTTGTTTAAGTCTAATTTCGTAGGAATTTTAGATTTGCCTATTCACCCCACCTCTAGGCAACTTTCAATTGGTATCAGAGCAGGATCTTCTTGAAGGCTTAACCGCTTGAAGATAAATGCCAACGCATATGGAAAAATCAAAGAAAACTACACCGGAAACATCCAATTCCGGAACCGAGGGTAACAAGGATGACTCGGAAGTTAGATACAACAATGTCCAATTCAACTATGGCGAACTCAAAAATAAGTATATTGGTAGTGGATCCGGAAAACTACCATACTTTGATGGCACGTTCTATGATCATTGGAAACATAGAATGGAACTATACTTGGGGTCGATGGGAAGACCAATCTTGAAAATTGTTGAAGGTGCATCTAGACCCCTAATTTTATTTTGGTGATTGACGTCAATACAATTAAGAACGGACTAATCTTTTAATAAGCATGTGTGTAGATTATGGTATAAAGTTTGGTGAATTAAATGCATAGAAATAAAAAGGAAGAAAATAAGATGACAAAGTGCTTCAAGATGAAATTCAAAATATGCTCAAGAATGAAGTTCATGGAGTTTTATTTTAAATCTTGAGTATAGGAAAAGCCTTACTATTAAGAAGGACACAAAAGTGTGAAGCGGAGGTGAACTAAGTGCAAAATTCTCCTTTCTAGGCCAAATAAAATTTTTGAGGGCAAAATCATCGGACTTGTCCGACCCATCGGACAAGTCCATCGGACTCCAGTAGCTCTGCCACTCGGGGTCGTCAGACATGTCCGATGACCAGAGGAAAGTCCGATGCATCGGACACTTTCATCGGAGTATAGTTCCCCTGCCACTCTATTTTCATCGGACTTGTCCGATGGACAAGACTTGTCCAAGCCATCGGACAAGTCCATCGGATTCCAGTTCATCTTATCCGAGCCATCGGGCAAGCTTGTCGAACTCCAGTTTCTGCGCCACCTTGATTCATCGGACATGTCCGATGACCATCGGACTTGTCCGACACAGATCTCAGAAATTGGGTCTCCAACGACTCTTTTCCCCATTGGGCTATAAATAGAACCCCTCTTCGCCCTTTGGCCGGTTGGTCACTCATTCCACTCAAAAGCACTCTCAAGCTCGCTTTGCTCTCCCCAACTCTCCTCCCTTGATTCCACTCTTGATTTGTGAAGGGATTGAGAGAAGATTGAAGTGCTCCATCGACTCCAAGCTTTCATTCTCTTGAGCATTTGGTTCATCCTCACCGTCGACGACTATTGTGTTTGTTACTCTTGGGGATTCATCCCCTAGACGGTTAGAGGTGCCCGTAGAGCTCCCAACTTGTGTGGTGACGCCTCGGAAAGTTTGTATTGACCCCTCCTTTGTGGAGTTTCTAGTGGAAAACCAAGTTTGATCTTTGTGGTCACTTGAAGAGGTTAGGGTTGAAAAAGACCCAGTCCTTTGTGGATCCCTCAACGGAGACGTAGGCTTCTTTGTGGAGCTGAACTTCGGTGCACAAATCTTGTGCCTTACTTGTGCTTTTAATTACTTGTCTCTCATTTACTTATTCTTGCTCATAAACTTGCTAGTTAGTGTTTGCTTCGTATTTCTTAAATTAACTTGTGTAGGTTGCTTGGTAGTTGCTCTCCTTATTTTTACAGCTTCCCCATACTTATATTCACTTGCTCCTAGCTTGCCTTACATTAGTTTTAATATTTACCTGGTCGGTCTACTTTTCTATCTCGTGCCATCGGACAAGTCATCGGACTTTCCCTACAATCGTCGGACAAGTCCGACACTGCGTATTTAACTTTTATTATTAAGTGAATTTCAGGAATTATTGCCTATTCACCCCCCTCTAGGAACTTTCAATTGGTATTAGAGCTGGATCTTCTTGAAGGCTTAACTGCTTGAAGATAACGATGACAAAGGGAAAGGAAATTCCGCCTAGTGGATCGTCCGAAGCAAGGTCCAAGGGTGATGCACCTGGAGGAAATCCAAGGATTGAAGATATTGATAAAGATGAGCTACCAAAAACCTACAACAATGTCATGTTTGATTATGATGATCTCAAAGAAGATCGCATTGGGCAAGAGTCCGGTAGACTCCCCTACTTTGATGGACAATTTTATGATCATTGAAAATGCAAGATGATGATGTATTTGGAATCCATGAGTCCTCATGTTGCAAATATAACCGAGAATAGTTTCTTATGGGAAAATAGAGACAATCCATCCCGTAAGGATCAAATCAACATTCATCGTAATGCCGTGGCTGCTAGTGCAATTGTTTCCGTACTTAGTGCCATCGAGTATGACAAGGTAGCCGGAATAAAGAATGTCAACCAACTATAGAGAAAACTTGAGGTTATCTATGAGGGCATTGATTCCGTCAAAGATGCAAGACTTGAAGAACTGCAAAATGAGTTCAACCTATTCATCATGGGTCCGGGAGAAGGCCCAAAGGAAGTTCATGATAGGCTCATGAGGATTGTGAATCAAAGAAGAACACTAGGAGCTAAAATAACCGACTTGGATATCAACAAGAGACTACTACAAGCATTGAGACCATAGGATAGCAACATTTGCTCAAACATTAGAGAGAAGGACAACTTCAAAACCTTCTCCACCGATGAAGTGCTTGAAAAGCTTCTTTCCCAAAAGCAACAAAATGATCAAGCCAACAAGATAAATGCCTTGATCAAGCAAATTGAGGGAGCAAATAGTGACAAAAAGGATGTGGCACTCAAAGCCACACAAGAGAAGAAAAAGAAAGTGGTTGATTCTAGTAGTGAAGATAGTGATGATGAGATGGCTTTGCTTGTAAGGAGATTCAAGTCATTTCTCAAGAAAGATGGCTACAAGAAGAAAAGCTTTGACAAAGGCAAAGCAAGAAGGTCAAGAAGAACTTGCTATGAATGTAGTGATGAAGGACATTTCATTGCACAATGTCTAAAGAAGAAGAACAAAGATGAAAGAAGGAAAGACAAGCACCACAAGAAAGACAAGAAGTACAAGAAGCATAGAAGAGGTGAAGCTCACATTGGTCAAGAATGGAATTCCGATGATTCATCCTCTTCATCCTCTTCCTCCTCCGAATCTGACTCGGATGAGGGAGGCATTGCTACACTTGCCATTGGCGTCACTCCCACCAACACTTCTCTATTTGGGAGCTTGAGTGATGATGATGACGACAACACTCACAAATGCCTCATGGCAAGAGGATCGAAGGTAAAAAAATCTAAACACAAGCGTTCCTCTTATGCTAGTAGTAGTGATGATGATGATGTTAATGCTTCACTTCCTAAAATTCTTGAATTTATGAAATTACTTGAAAAATAAAAGGAATAAAATGATAGGCAAGAGGAGCTACTTGAGAAACAAGAAGACTTGCTTGTTCTTGAAAAGAAAAGAAACCTTGAACTAGAGAAGCTTCTAGAAGAAGAGAGAAAGAAGAATAATGACTTAACTATGTCTCTCACTAAAATTGAGAACACTTGTGAGATTGCTAAGAGCATTAAAGATGAACTTTAAGAGAAGTATGAGGATTTGGAAAAGACTCATAAGTCTCTTGAAGAACAATATAGGATTTTTTCAACTTTCACATCCTCCTCAAATAATTCCTCTCAAGCTTCCACTAGCAAAGGATGTGATAGATGCTATAATATTGATGTTGATGCTTGTGCTACTAATATCAAATTGATTGATGATTTGAACAAGCAAGTAAAAGCTCTTGAAAATAAAATACAACATGAGAAAGATGTTGTTGATAATGAGAAGGCAAAGTATGTAAGAGGTGCATACTCATATACTAGAATGCCACATGTCATGGATGGCATTGGTTATATTGAGGGTGCCAAGCATAATGCTCAGGCGAACAAGAATGGGAAGGAATTTCTTAAGTTCACCAAGTAAGGATCTTACCAAAAGAAGCAAGTCAAGAACAAGAATATTAATTATTTTTCTTTTGTTAATGATTCTCATGCTAATATGCCTAATGCTACTTGTGCACTCTTTCATGATTTTGATGCTTCATATGTGCTCATGAGAAACAAGCATGGACGTGTGTTTGCCAAATATGTTGGGCCACGCAACAAGAGGCCAAAAGCTTGTGTGGGTGTCTAAAGTGCTTGTGACTAACGTAAAAGGACCCAAGCAAATTTGGGTACCTAAAAACAAAGCTTAATTTGTTTTGTAGTACTATGTCTCTAGAGGATCAAGTTGGCTGATTGATAGTGGATGCACCAATCATATGACCGGAGACAAAAAGATGTTCAAGTCATTCAAGCCAAGTCATAACAAAAATGAGTACATCACATTTGGTGACAATGGAACGGGACAAGTACTAGGTTATGGTAAAGTCCCTCTCACTCCTTCATATTGCCTCTCTAAGGTTATGCTTGTTGATCACGTTGACTTCAATCTTTTGTCCATTTTACAATTTTGTAAAATAGGCTATGATTGTTTGTTCAACGAATGTGGTGTGACCGTCTATAAGAGGAGTGATGGCTCGGTTGCTTTTAAGGGTGTGCTTAAAGGAAAGCTTTATGTTGTGGACTTCTCCACGGATGAAGCTAGACTTGGTACATGCTTATTAGCGAAGTCTAACATGGGATGGTTGTGGCATAGAAGGCTAGCCTATGTTGGTATGAGAAATCTTTACAAACTCCAAAAGGGCGGCCACATCATAGGACTAACCGACGTTTGCTTTAAGAAGGATAAAATTTGTAGTGCATGCCAAGCGGGAAAGCAAGTTGGAGCATCACACCCCGCCAAGAATGTGATGACCACCACAAGGCCATTGGAGATGTTGCACATGGACCTCTTTGGCCCTGTCTCCTACATAAGTATTGGTGGTAACAAATATGGTCTTGTAATTGTTGATGACTTTTCTCGCTTCACGTGGGTATTCTTTTTGCATGATAAAGGTGAAGTAAAAGATGTGCTCAAGACGTTCATAAAAAGAGCACAAAATGAATATGAAGTCAAGATAAGAAAATAAGGAGTGACAACGGCACCGAATTCAAGAACACTCAAGTTGAAGAGTATCTCGATGAAGAAGGCATCAAGCATGAATTTTCGGCATCCTACTCCCCTCAACAAAATGGGGTGGCCGAAAGAAAGAACCGCATGCTTATTGAGATGGCAAGAACAATGCTTGATGAATACAAGACGTCCGACCGCTTTCGGGTCGAGGCCGTCAACACCGCATGCCATGCCTCCAACCGGTTGTATCTCCATCGATTATTGAAGAAAACACCATATGAGCTACTAACCGGTAACAAGCCTAATATTTCCTACTTTCGTGTTTTTGGGAGTAAATGCTTTATGCTAAACAAGAAACCACCGATTGTGTTCAAAATTCACGTGATGTGAAGGTTTCTTGCTCCAAAAGTTGATGAAGGTTTCTTGCTTGGTTATGGGTCGAATGTTCATGCCTATCGTGTATTCAACAAAACCACCGATTGTGTTCAAAATTCACGTGATGTGACATTCGATGAATCTAATGGCTCTCAAGAGCAGCAAGTTGTTAATGATGGTGTAGATGATGAAGCTCCTAGAAGTATAATAAAAAGGATGGTCATTTGTGATGTGAGACCACAAGAAACATCAAGTATTGAAAATCAACCCTCTCCCTCAAGACAAAACCAACATCGTGAGAATAAAGAATTAGATCACGCAAGTGGTCAAGATCAAGATTTTGGGAATCATAAACAAGCATCAAGCAATGATTCTCAAAGACATGATGAAGAGGTTGATAAAGATGGTGGCGAAGAAAGCTCACACCCACCGCACCCAAGAGTGCATCAAAATGTACAACGTGATCACCCCGTCGAGCAAATTCTTGGAGATATTGACAAGGGAGTAATCACTAGATCTCGAGTTAGTAGTTTTTGTAAACATTACTCTTTTGTCTCTTCTATGGAGCCATTTAGGGTAGAACAAGCACTTAAGGATGCGGATTGGATGATGGCCATGCAAGAAGAGTTGAACAACTTCACAAGAAATGAAGTGTGGACACTGGAGGAAAGGCCAAAGAACAAGAATGTTGTGGGCACCAAATGGGTGTTCCGCAACAAACAAAATAAAGATGGTGTTGTGACAAGAAACAAGGCAAGATTCGTGACAAAGGGGAATTCACAAGTGGAAGGTTTGGATTTTAATAAAACTTATGCCCTAGTAGCAAGGCTTGAATCTATTAGAATATTACTTGCTTTTGCTACTCACCATGATTTTAAGTTGTACCAAATGGACGTGAAAAGTGCATTCCTAAATGGGCCAATCAAGGAGGAAGTGTATATGGAGCAACCACCGGGCTTTGAAGACTCTAAGTATCCTAACCATGTTTATAAACTCCATAAGGCGCTCTATGGGCTTAAGCAAGCCCCGAGAGCATGGTATGAATGCCTTAGGGATTTTCTTGTTAAAAAAGGTTTTATCATTGGCATCAAGTGATGACTCTCAAAGACATGATCAAGAGGTTGATAAAGATGGTGGTCAAGGAAGCTCATATCCACCACACCCAAGAGTGCATCAAAATGTACAACGTGATCACCCCGTTGAGCAAATTCTTGGAGACATTGATAAGGGGGTAATCACTAGATCTCGAGTTAGTAATTTTTGTGAACATTACTCATTTGTCTCTTCTATGGAGCCATTTAGGGTAGAACAAGCACTTGAGGATTCGGATTGGGTGATGGCCATGCAAGAGGAATTGAACAACTTCACAAAAAATGAAGTATGGACATTGGAGGAAAGACCAAAGAACAAGAATGTTGTGGGAACCAAGTGGGTCTTCCGTAACAAACAAAATGAAGATGGTGTTGTGACAAGAAACAAGGCAAGACTCGTGGCAAAGGGGTATTCACAAGTGAAAGGTTTGGATTTTGATGAAACCTACGCCGCCGTAGCAAGACTTGAATCAATTAGAATATTGCTTGCTTTTGCTACTCACCATGATTTTAAGTTATATCGAATGGGCGTGAAAAGTGCATTCCTCAATGGGCCAATAAAGGAAGAGGTGTATGTGGAGCAACCACCGGGCTTTAAAGACCCTAAGTATCCTAATCATGTTTATAAACTCCATAAGGCGCTCTATGGCCTTAAGCAAGCTCCAAGAGCATGGTATGAATGCCTTAGAGATTTTCTTATTAAGAAGGGTTTCGTCATTGACAAGGCTGATGCTACTCTCTTCACAAAGCGTTTTGGCAATAATATATTTGTGTGCCAAATATATGTCGATGACATTATATTTGGTTCTAATAATCAAACTTTTATGATGAGTTTAGCAAGATAATGATCAAGAGGTTCAAGATGTCCATGATAGGAGAATTGACGTATTTCTAGGCTTCCAAATGAAGCAACTCAAGGAGGGCACCTTCATATGTCAAGCCAAGTACACACAAGATCTATTGAAAAAGTTTGACATGGACAAGACAAAGCCCATCAAAACTCCCATGCCAACAAATGGCCACCTCAACCTCAACAAAAAGGACAAGCCCATTGATCAAAAGGTATACCGCTCCATGATAGGCTCTTTGCTTTATATTCGTGCATCTAGGCTCGATATCATGCTTAGTGTGTGCATGTGTGCACGTTTTCAAGCCGCTCCTATGGAGTGTCGCATGGTAGCCGTAAAAAGAATATTGAGATATTTGGTTCACACTCCCAACCTAGGGCTTTGGTACCCCAAGGGTTCAAAGTTTAACCTAATAGGCTATTCCAATGCGGATTATGCCGGGGATAAGGTAGATAGAAAGAGCACCTCCAGGACATGCCAATTCTTGGGTAGGTCTCTAGTGTCATGGTCATCGAAGAAACAAAATTCCGTTGCACTTTCCACGGCCGAAGCAGAGTATGTTGCAGCCGGTAGTTGTTATGCACAACTACTTTGGATTTGGATGAGACAAACTCTAAGGGACTACGGTTACAAGTTGAACCATGTTCCTCTCCTATGTGACAATGAGAGTGCCATAAAGCTTGCTTACAACCCCGTTGAGCATTCGTGCACAAAGCATATAGATATCTGCCACTACTTTTTGAGAGATCATTCTATCAAGGGGGATATAGAAGTTAATCATGTGCGAACCGAAGATCAACTAGCCGATATATTCACCAAGCCCCTAGATGAGAAGAGATTTTGCTATCTTAGGAGTGAACTAAATATTCTTGACTCTAGTAATGTGATATAGAGGATGTGCACATCTAAATGGTGATTGTCTTATTATCGCAAAAATCATTGCTTTATGTCAAAAATCTATTATTTTTGCTATTGAGGTTGTTTGTTGATCACTAGATCAAATCCTTTCAAAATATAGTCATTGTTATGTATTGTTGATTGTTGGCTGACCATATGACGTCAAGATGTCTTCTTGTCCATCAAAAACCTATTTTGAAAATGTCTCCTATCCTTTTCTGTTCTCTATTCTGTCTGATCCTCAGAGGATCGGCACTGCCATAATCAGTCCATCAGAGAAAGGCTCTCTGCCTGGGAATTTTGTCCCCCGGGTTGCCCTCACCGGCACTGCCGATGCCCACCATCGACACTGCCGATGAGGGATGTATTCCTATGCACTGACCCGCAATGGCACTGCCGATGCCCATCACTGGCACTGCCGATGCGGGACTAGAGGTTTGAAATCGGCTCGGCCCCCTCACGGGACCGAGCCCCCTATATCAGTTGAACCTTTCTCGCCGCCTCTCTCTCTCTTCCAACCCTAACCGAAACCAATCCACTCCAAAACCTTGCAAACCTTCATGGAATCAAGCGGGAAGTGGATCGAATCAACTTCTACATCTCCCCTCCTCCATCTCCTCCCGGATTTGAAGGAGTTTTTGAAGGTATTTTTGAAAATATCCATCTTTTAAATCTAACAATGCCTCATGTTTTTGAGTAATTTCACTTGATAGAGATGTTCATCTAGGAGTAATTTAGTCACCGCTGCAATTTGGTAGAGTTTTAGTGGTTAAATTTCAAGTTTTAGTGGTTTTAGGGTTTCAATCCCCCTTGGTCAGCACTACCTATTGCCCCATCGACACTGCTGATCAGGAGATTTTGAAACTCTAAGTGACCGTTGCACAATCTGGTTGGACTGATCGGCACTGCTGATGGCAGCCATCAGCACTACCGATTGGGCCAACCAGAGAGCATTTTCACCTGAGCTGCTCTCTGTTTGACCCACCGACACTGTCGATGCCTCCCATCGGCACTGCCGGTCAGGGCACAGAGACAACAGTTCAATACTGTGTTGATGCAATTTTCTCATACCACTTCTCCTCTCCTTGACAGATGGCAGGTGGTAAGAGGCAGAAGCATCCGAGCACTTCCAATGAGTCCGACGAGGATTTTGACCCCGCTGCCTCTCCCCTTGCTCGACGAGGTGGAGGTGGCAAACGGGGCAGAGGTGGAGACTCCGGCCCATCCACCTCATGTGGTCTTGGCCTTGGTCATGGGAAGGGCAAAGGCAAAGCCCTTCCACCTCGCTCTCCCTCTCCCATTGCTGATGAGGAGAGTGAGGAAGGCTCAGAGGAAGAGGAAGACGAAGAGGAAGAGGAGGCTCAGCGGGAGGATGAGACTGGTGATGAGGAGGGTGATGAGTCTGGGGATGAGGTCATCCATGATCCTGTCCATGGACCCATGCGCTCTTCAGTCACATATCAGATGTTGGCACCTCAGGTGTCTGAGCAGTTTAGGATCCTAGTGGCATTGTCCAGGGATGAGATGAGATATTACCGCCACACTAAACCCTGGACCCAGCCCAAGCACCAAGGCATCACAGATGTTAGATTTTGGGACATGACTCATGTTGCCTGGTACAAGAACATCCTGAAGAAGACCACTCACAGAGTTGCTCCCATAAAGTGCATTGACTGAGACAGGATGACAGCAGCTAATGATCCCACCTTTCAGCTGATACGGGCAAAGTGTGACAGGAGGAACTTGACAGATATCATGGGCCTGCATCAGCACTGGAATGATGAGATCATTGCCCAGTTTTACTTCACTCTGTGGATTGAGCTTGAGGAGGAGAATCACATGGACTCCAAGCTGCACTGGACTATTGAGGGTAACTACTTCACTATCACATACTTCAACTTTTCTCAGATTCTTGGCTTTGATGAGACTGACAGAACGAAGCCCAAGGCAACCATCTTCAATCCTCAGGAGGAGAGTGAGTGGGCCTTCATGTATGATGCCCGCTATGTAGATCCTAAGCATGGGGTTGAGTTCGGTTCGTACCATGACATGACGCCTTACTTTCGGATTCTCAACAACATGCTTAGAGTGACTTTGACTCCTAAGGTGGGGGATCACACTCATATTCTGAGCTCCACCAAGACCATGATGTTCGCTATGAGAGAGGGAGCAGAGCAATTCAGTGTGTTTGACTTTATATGGACAAAGATCCTCTACAACTCCTACACTAGCAAGGCTTATCTGATCTATGCTCCTTTCATCATGAAGATGATTCTGCGTGTTGTGGGCTGTTAGTTCATTTGTGATCACAAGCATCCCTCCGTCACGCCGAAGAGGTTTCCTCTCATTGCCTCACCTCCCAGGGATGGATCTCCACCTCCAGCGGCCACAGATGCCCCTCAGACTTCAGCAGCAGCAGCAGCATGCCCTAGTACTGCCCCACGCCGTCGCTCGTCCAAGGTCACCCGTACTATCAAGTCGATGTTTTGCATGTGCCGGGACACAACGGTTGTAGTGCGCGAGCAGCGAGAGATGCTTACTCAGATGAGATCAGATCTGACTACTCTCACCACCTCTGCTAGTATTCAACTGCCACCCCCTATGGAGCTCACTTCCCTGCCAGATATCACCTCCTATGATGATCCATGAGGCTTCTACACTCAGGTGTCACAGATGGTCCAGCCGACAGATGATGAGGAGGAGGAGGACGATGACACTGACAGTGCGGATGAGTGACTTCGTGTACCTCCATCTTTGCTTTTCTCTTTTTGGTGTTGTGATGCCAAAGGGGGAGAAGTACTTATCTTTTAGTCTTATTATTTTGTGAGGTGTGAGAGTGATGAACAAGTTAAGTTTGTGCTCGTGTGGTTTGTAAAACAATTTGCTACGTTTGTTCTTGTAAACCTCTATTTATGCTTTATGAGTTCTTGTGCCATTCATCTCTTTTGTGATGATGTATTGTTGGTTTTCGATTTCTAGATGAATTTGTGTGGAAATTCTTGCAATTTGCATTGTTTCTCGCTTTATTTCTTAATTGTTGCAAATTGACTCTTATGCATGTTTTTAGGGGGAGCTCTCATACTTTTCTTTAAATATGTGCATCGTTATTCTCTGATTATTACTTCTCATATGCACGTGTGGGAGCTCCACATGTCTTTTATATCATAAAATAAATCTTATTGCAATTTTCTCTAAAGTTTAGTTGTATTGTCATCAATCACAAAAAGGGGGAGATTGAAAGTGCATCTAGGCCCCTAATTTTGTTTTGGTGATTGGCGTCAATACAATTAAGAATGGACTAATGTTTTCATTTAGCATGTGTGTAGATGACTATCTCAAATTGATGAATGAAAGGTATTGAAACAAAAAGGGAAAAGGAGATGGTCATTTATCTCCAATTGAAAGTCCAAAATCTACCAAGAATGAAGATCATGGAGTTTTTATTTTTATTTCTTGAGTATAGGTAAACCGTACTATTAAGAGGGGTATAATTCACAAATATGATAAAATCAAATGCTCAAATTTCCCATTAAAACCACCTCTGTCACCCTCTGATTTTGCCTTCATCGACAGTGCCGATCCCCCTTCCCAGAGGCGCTGTTATGCCCAGTTACTTCTCCGGCTTCTGTCTTGCCAGCATCGGCAGTGCTGATGGCTCCATTGATAGTGCTGTGGTCTCTCCTTCCAGAGAAGGCTGTTCTCTCTGGTTTTCTGGCGGTTGCTCATCGGCAGTGCTGATCATCCTGATCGGCAGTGCCAGTCGGTCCTCCCAGAAAGTCACTCTCTGTCTAGCTCTGGCTGTAGCTCATCGGCAGTGCCGGTCTTCTGATCGGCAGTGCCGGTCCCCTTTCACAGAGACTGTTTTTCCTCAGGCTCTCTGTCTGACTGCGATCGGCAGTGCCGGTCAAGGTCTTCAGAGACCACTTGTCTTCTCTATGGCTGCCTCATCGGCAGTGCCAGTGCGGGCCCATTTCCTGTCTGCGATCTATGACAGTGTGTCAAAAACCCTACCGGCAGTGCCGATGGCTCGATCGGCAGTGCCGGTGCGGGGCGTCTAGTCAGGCCCACGGCTCTTTTTGAGCCCCTTGTATAAAAGGCTTTCACCCCACTTCGTGCCATCTCTCTCCAACCCGAAAATCATTTGGCACTTTTGAGCTTCACTCTCCTCACTCTCCCTCTCCAAGTCAAAGCTTCATTCTTTAAGCTAGGGTTTGAGTTAGCCATTGTTTCTTAGTGAAAAAAGCACCATTTCACTCTTAAGCATTCGATTTAATCATTTATGTGACTTGTGCTTGTTACTCTTGGAGCTTTGCTCCTAGACGGTTAGCGGTGCCCGTAGAGCTCCCAACTTATGTGGTGACGCTTCGGAAAGTTTGTATCACCCTCCCGCAAGGGAATCTATAGTGAAGAACTTGAGCTCGATCTTTGTGGTCGTTTGAGTGAGAATAGGGTTGAAAGAGACCCGGTCCTTTATGGACTTCTCAACGGCGACGTAGGGTTATTTATGAGCCAGAACTTCGGTAACAAATCTTGTGTCTCCGTGTGCTCCTTATTTTACTTGTTGTTTACTTATTCATACTCTAGAGTTTGCTCTTATATTTACTTAAATTACTAGATCTACTTGTGTAGTCTTTGTTTAGTTGTCTGTTATTGTTGTAGAGCTTCCTTTCTATCATTGTTGTAGTCAAATATCACTTAGTAACTGCGAAACCAGTTAAACCTAGTTTTCACTCGATTGTCTGCTCATCCATCGACACTGCCGATCACCCATCGGCAGTGGCCATCGACATTGTTGATACCCATCACCTGCACTGCCGGTCAGACTGATAAATTTGTTTAAGTCTAATTTTACAGGAATTTTAGATTAGCCTATTCACCCCCTCTAGGCAACTTTCAATATGGCTCGAAAGTCTGAATAGATAACTCTTACTTAATTTTTTACTAAGAAACATGCCTAAGACTAATGGGCACTACTTTATCTTTCCTTTTAGTTTTCATGTCATGCAATTGTTTTCACGCACAAAAGCCCGATCACTTACCTTTTTTTACAAAGTCATCAATAAGGGAAACTCTAACATATATCTTTTTTAAAAAAAGTTTAGACCCTGGTATGGGGAGTCGAAACCAACGAAAGGGTCTGTAGCCTAGTGGTTATAAGAGCTTCAGTAGCATCTCAAGTCTTGGGTTCAACTCCTTGTAGGAGCGAATTTTCTAGGATTTAACAACATTGTATTTTCAGTGGTAGGTAAATTTTTTAGGATTTAATGGCATTATGCTTTTAGTGGTAGGCGACACTGCATCGACAACGAGACCCAATGGTGACTTCGTCAATCTAGGATTTGTCGGCTCAGTCTTTGAAGATGCTCATAGGGTTAGAGTTTGCGTATGTGTATTTATAGGGGTGAGTGTGGGTGCGTTGTGAGTGTCTGAGTTGTACTGTGTAATTTATATAAAAAAAAGTAGAAACCAGACCTGCTGGATACAACTCATGTACTCTGATCACTAGTCTAGATACCCTTTCTTAAACAGATGGCTTATCAGCTTCTAGAAATATATCATTTAATTTCCAAAGAAGCCACTATTTTTTTCTTCAAACGATTCAGGGGGATTACTCCCCACTTTGTTTTTCATTTGGAAGAAGCGAGCTGGTACAAACCGTCCAACACAATTTAGTTTCACCATCATAAGGTCATCGTTTGTTCCCAAATTATAGTTGCTTGACACGAGAACTCGTGACCATGTTGAAAGAAACAGTACAAATAAAATCGGCAAAAATAAACTAAGCTAATGATGGAGAGGAGAGCATAGCACCTGGTCGGAATGGCTTCCCCGTGAACAAGCTATTAAAGGAGTTTGATTATCGTCACTTTTCGTCGCACATGAACCCATGATTTTCTTTTCTCGGCAAACGAAAGGAGCACTATTGACCACTTGGACCGTTAATCTGTTCTGCTAGCATTACTTTCGTAAAGTTTACTGATAAGTCATGTGAAAGTTGCAGAGCTGGTGATAAGGTCACGCGCGGCTAACGCAACTGCGATCGCCTAACGCTCTTATACGAATAATATCTCGTCCCAGCACCGAATATTCTCCTATAAATATGCCAAATAAATCTACATAATCTTGTGTTTGTTGTATATCGCCCACTCGATCGATCTTGGCATGTATGTGGGTTGCTTGAGTGATGAACTTATCAACATATTTGAACTACACTTATAACAACCCTTTGCCATTAATTAGGTCCTAGTTGAGAGTTCAGATTGTAATTTCGAATGCGTTGTGGCCTAGGTGAGGTGAATATATATATATGATGCACTAGCACAGCAAGGCAGCATATTCGCCTCGTAGTGTCAATACTAATGCGTCATCACGTACGTGAGATGGAAACCTAACACCAGGGTTTAAAGCAGATATTTGGCGCCAAAGATGCCCTCATGTTCATGTTACTCGTGCCACCCAATGATGAGATAACAGACGCCATAATCATCAGCGCTGATCGATAAGCACGCGCGACGCGCCTCAGCCACACAGGCTGTTTCGCTCGTATCAAATACGGCGCTTAGAGGCCAGGGACACCTCGTTTTCTCCATTCTCGTCCTCAAATCTGATCACGAGAGTGGTCGAGGTGATCCCAGTCCTTTTATCCGTGTCACGCGCTGCGCTGCTGATCACCACTTTCTTCTTCTTCTTCTTCTTCTTCTTCCCTGACAGAGGTCGCTAGCTCTCTATAAATAGCTGCCGTATAGTGAAGCATGTTGCTTCCCAAACAACTAACAACAACAAATAAGCACACGCGCGCGAACACACGACTCTTAAAGAAGAGAAGAGAAGAGAAGCAAACAACATTCGTGCTGATTAAATGGCACCTAATAACTGCGATGCACCTGCGATGGCGGCGGCCGTGGCGCCGCTCCTGGCGACGATCATCGGCAGCTTCGGCAGCGGCGACCGGCGGCACCGGACCCCGTCGTTCCACGAGCTCCGCAGCTACGTCGCCGGCGGCGACCAAAACAATAAGGAAGTGGAGCTGCTGGGTCCCGAAGAAAATGATGGTAGCGGCGAGGGTGGCCAATCGAAGGACGCCACGTGGTCGTCGTCGTCGGAGGTGGAGGAGGCGCGGTGCGAGTGCTGCGGCATGTCGGAGGAGTGCACGCCGGCGTACATCGGCGCGGTGCGGCGGCGGTTCTCGGGGCGGTGGGTGTGCGGGCTCTGCGCCGAGGCCGTCGCCGAGGAGGCCGCCAAGAACGGCGGCGACCGGGAGGCGGCGCTCGCGGCGCACGTGGCCGTGTGCACGAGGTTCAACGGGTTCGGGAGGACGCACCCGGCGCTGTTCCAGGCCGACGCCGTCATAGGCATCATGAGGAAGCTCTCCGGCGGGCTCGGCTCACCCAGGTCGCCCACGGGGAAGCCTACTTCGAAAGCCGACGTCGCCGGCGGCATGGCACTAGTCAACGGATGTTAGCTTAACTAGCAAGCGACGTGCTTCTGTTTCCCCATGCAAACACGCCATGGGTTGGGTTGCTTGTACGATGTTTCAGGGCATAGCTCACTTTAGGTGCTCGCCCCTTTTTTTTTTTTTTTTTTTTTTTTACATGTTTCCAGGAGAGCACTGCTCCCTGAGTTTAAACCTTTTTGGATGGGCTTTTGTTTACCTCTTTCGAGTGTGATGAAAAGCGCCATCTTCGGGTTCAATGCTAACCTCGTACACGCTACTGTCGATAAATAAATCGAATGAATGTTTCACCAAACAACTGCACGTGTGCTTTTATGCTACTTGTCCACAAATGTCTCTACTCAATCCTCAAATTTGTTTACCTGGTCATGATTCACAGAAACGGAAACAGCATGCATAAGAATAGTCTTTTAATAAAGCCTAGAAAAACAGGGACGCTCAATCTGAGGTTCACCGAGAACATACTCAACAATCCTTAAAAAAAAAATGAGAGAGAGAGAGAGAGAGAGCATACTCAACAAGGTTAGATCTTGAAATGGATGAAACCAGCGGTTCGTCCAATTCGATCCCGTGTGGGATTTTTATAAGAGGCCAGACAAGTGCTCCGCCATTACATAGCAAAAAGTAGACGCTCTTGAACAAATATGGTAATAATTCAACTAAATGATTATTCAAGGTAACAAAGCATTGGAAATATTTGCAGCTGCTGCCACGGTCCCGACTTGGTTCTTTCATTATCGAGGGACACTCAGACCTGTCTCTGCACCATATCAGGGAAAAAATAAGTTTCAGGTTGTGGCACAGCAAAATCATCCAGATGGGAACAATGCTATTCAAAGCATGACAGTTGCGGTTTAAAACTTAAGAAAGAATAGGAAGCAATGAGCTTGGCAATATAAGCAGAGCAACTATAAAAAGGCCTCAAATTTGGGATCCGTATATCTAATTGCACAACTTCACAAACCAAGCAATCAGTGTTTTACATTAGTAGCAACCAAACTGACTTGTGAACTCATCAGAAATCATCATGCAATTACTGCATGTTAAGATTTGCAGGGATTGTAACTTCCAAAACTATACATATCTAATTCTCCATTAGTTCTTTAGCCCGATGGATAAGTCTGCCTAGAACAATTTGGGTGATTTATATAACTGAAATAAGCTTAATTCTAACATGCCTGCAAGCGTCAGTTAACCAAGGTAGCATTTTCGCACAACCTACCAATATGATGTACAATAATTATTATAGAGGGTTTAAGAAAAGCATATATTCAATACTTATATAAAATCAAGCCCAAGCAGCCCATATTTTGGAAATCAAACAAAAAAGGAATGGATATGTTTTTTAAAAAAAAGGAAGACATTTTCTGTATCAAATTAGATTTTGCTACATAGGCCAGCTCACATGGTAGTGAAAGAAGTGACACGTATACAACAAGTACATGTGACAGATCAATATATGATATACCTAAGACAAAGAAGACACGACACAACTTCAATATGCTATATACAAGCAGAATTAGTAGCAACCAAACTGACTTGTGAACTCATCAAGAATTATCATGCAATTACTGGATGTTAAGATTTGCAGGGATTGTAACTTCGAATACTATAAATAATTACTTCACATTTATAATGTTCATAAGTTAATGATCACTTTGGTCCTAAAGTTTAGCAGCAGGTGACCACTCATCGCAGCTCCCTCTCAACTCTTAACACCCCATACAAATGAACATGATAACCATCCTTTTTCCATTTCTCCTGCCCTCGCAGGTGGGCTTCACAGATTCAGTTGGTGTAATGAAATCAACAAAGCCAGCAAGACATTTTGATATTACCATCCAGTATCTAGATAGCTTGAAACTTTGGGGACAAAATGATATTTTTTGGGAATTCAATAAACTATTATGAACCCGGTGACTGGTGAATGTTGATGGCAGGGCATTGACCCAGTAGTGTATTAGCTCACAATGTATGGGAAAAAGAAAGAACTGATTGCAAAGGCCTTGTTAAAATGAATCAACAAAAGTCTCTGATGGAGAAAAGCTGATAATATAAATTCTTGTGTTACCAAAACTCAAATGGTTAGTCATAACAAGTTACCACTGTAACCAAAGCTGAAAGCCCACAAAAGAATGAATGGAGGACATACCAAATACCGTCAACAACAATTTTAGATTGCTGGTGTTACTGACAAATTTGACACTTCATAAAACCCCTTCATAGTGTATTAATGAACCTAAAGTGTTTGATGATTTGGTATCAGGTTAGGTTAACAGTTCACCAAGTTTTTTCACAAAACTAAGTTCTATAATTTTCACCCATGCTATACTCTATCACAGCACATATGGAGCTAGGGCAATTAGAGCTACTAAGACAGAAGTGGCTAGTGACTAAAGCCAACCTACAACTATCAACTCCTGTGTAAATTGAGAATGAACAATGTTCCAAGAGTAAGAATAACTCCAGAGCCACGTATTGTGTGAAGATTTGATCCAGTAGAATTTCGGATTTTAATGTTTCTCCTCAACTTTGCAACCTTGAAATCTGTTAAGCCCATACAAAGTGTCATGTGACTCCTAAAGGTATGAATTTGCTGTAGTCCAAGTATATCTCATTCCATTTCAACCAACATGAAAGTTCCTAGCTAAAATGACATACATGCCAAAATGAAACCCTTTAATGTGTGACAGGAATGATTTTGTTCCACACAGAATACATGTTTCCAAAGTTAGGAATGTTTCCTTAAAATCTTCAACTGGAGTAAATCTATGTTGTAAAAACTTCAGATTTTAAAAAGTACAGCTGTTGATAAAGCAACAGAGCATTTTGTGTATAGAGGGTCATAGACATATACATGCTAGTGTTTATGTTTGTTGTACACACTACACAACACTGTACTTTTTTTTTTTTTTTGAGAACAACACTGTACTTATATGTTAAACTGTAAGTGTACACATTTAAAATCTTACTTTGGTATTATATCTGGAACAAGCAACGGAAGGAATCTGTTATGACATGCTAGATAAACATGTTTGGACTCATGTATATCCTACAATTGCAAATATGTGTACTCATCAAGGATAATTAGAGACAGTTTTGAATCATGGATGACAAAGAATATCCTAACGGATACAAAACAACGAATTACATGGATCCAGCAAATTGGAATCACACTAACTAATACCAAAGCACTCTAAATCTTGACAGACAACACACGAACAGAATAAACAACCAGGCAAGCAATTGGGCAGCCACAACTCACAAGTAGGATTTGCAAAGACTAGTAGACTGAATCAGACTCAGACTCCCGGGTAGGAGCTGCAGAGCGTACCCTGCGACACAGCCCGCGCCACCTCCGCCCCCAGCCGCGACGTCAGTCGCGCCGCCGAGACCGCGCTGTGCAGCGGCTGGAGCGACCGTGCCAACGCCATTTGCCGCGCCACAGCCGAAGCCCTGCACCAAACGAAACCCCAGCTAAACCAGCGTCTAATCGAGAAACATTTCACAGACAATTGGGATCATAAATGCATCTTACCTGGGGACAGGAGCGAGAGAGCGGGGGAGGGAGGCGGCAGGGCTCCGGCTGCCTGCCGATCGAAGGAACGCCGCGGCAGCGGGTCGGGCAAAGGAGCGGAGGCGCGACGCCATGGCTTGCCGGCGATGGGGAGGGAAGGGGGCGAGCTCGCGGCGGAGGAGAGGCGGCGAGGCCGTGTGGGTTTTAGGGTTTTGGACCTTGCAGATTTGACGATTAGAGCTAGATGGGCCTAAATGGGCTTCTCACTGAGATTGATCTGGGCCAATATGCTGGCCTACGTAGAATTTGGTCCGACCCACTTTAGAATCACTCTTCTTTCCTCGTGCGAAACGAAACCGCTGATCCGCACATTCGTGTCCTCTTCCTGCAACTCCGCCGCCTCTTCCAGAACCTTCGCGAAGCTTTAATCCACGCTCCCGCCCCACAATCCCCATGGCCTCCGGAGAGGGCGCCATCGATCCGCAGGCTGCGGCCTCTGGCGCTGAGGCAGACGCCGAGATGGAGACGGAGGAGCAGGAGGGACCGGTTGTGTGCCTGGACCTGACGAGCTACCAGCTGCACGATCTGAACGAGGTGGAGATTCCACCCACGCTGGAAGAGCTCGACCTCACCGCCAACCGCCTCTCCTCCGTCGACCCCCGCATAGGCCGCCTCACCGGACTCCGCAAGCTCTCCTTCCGCCAGAATCTCCTGGATGACGCCGCAGTCGCACCGCTCTCGTCCTGGGAAACAATTGCTGGTCTGCAGGTAGTACCTTCTTGAGGAATCTTTGTACCGGGTGAAATTTTGCTGCGGTGCTTCAATTTTGATGTTCAATTTCTGATATTAGATGCTTGTGTTAATTATAACTGCAATATCGTTGATTATATAAAACATCATTTTCAATGTGATGATTACCTATCTGGGTTCTCTCCAGAAAAAAGAAATTTATGGTACTTCGTTGTGTGATCAGGTTCTGATATGTTGTCAAATTTATTGAATGTAAATGATGAAACATAAACATATTGTGAGATGTATTTTGATGTTGAAAGCATATGAACATTTGTAAGTTGTAACAGCCAAAGCTAGGGTTTGTGTAGGATTATCTTGTGATTACTTTAAGAGAAGTTTGATGAAATTGTTGTGGAAACTTTGTGCTAATGTATTCTCGTTTTGGATATATTTATATAGTATTTTTTTTTTAAATAAGCACACACGGCGAGGACATTAGGTTTCTTCTAGTGTACTTTATGAAAATTTGCAGATGTGGACAACTATCTGGACTACCTCTAATGGTTATTTGGAGGACACCATAACAGCTCAAGTCATTGTAACACTGTCCTGATATTTTCACAAGATATCCCAATAGATATGCTGATCTGAAGAGATGACTTATGCCTTCACTGTGAACTGAATAAACTTGATTATAGCCTTTTTACTATTGCTACTATAACGACAAAGCCTTAAAGTGTCTAGGATCTTTCTTATACTCATGAACTTTGCTTCTACCCAACTTTAGTAATATTTGCACTTTTATGCATTCTGGCAAACGAAGGAAGCTATTTTGTAATGTGCTCTAACTGCTTTTCCTATTTCAGGAGTTGGTCCTTCGAGATAACAAACTTACAAGAATTCCTGATGCCAGCATCTTCAAGGGTCTTCTTGTGTTCGATGTATCTTTCAATGAGATATCTTCCTTGAGTGGGCTATCCAAGGTTTCCAGCACACTGAAAGAACTTTATGTTTCAAAAAATGAAGTTGGAAAGATGGAAGAACTTGAACATTTCCATGCGCTAGAAATTCTTGAACTTGGCAGCAACAGATTAAGGGTAAGCATTTCTAGAGTAACATGACTCCTGGCGTTCATACTCAAGTGCTTGCATGTTGTTCATGGAAAGTTCCTCGGGCCAGTGAACTGAGCCATATCCGAGAACATGTGCTCTAGACCCTATTGTTCCCTAAATCCGTACATATTTAACTTGTTTCAGGTGATGGAAAATCTTGAAAACTTGACAAATCTACAAGAGCTATGGCTGGGAAGAAATCGAATTCGAACAGTCAACTTGTGTGGTTTGAAACTAATTAAGAAACTAAGTTTGCAAAGCAACAGGCTGACTTCAATGGATGGGTTTCAGGTATTCTATTTTAGTTAATTCTGTTTGCCGTGTTTGATTTCTGCCTGGTAATGTATCTGTTACAATTCAGGACTGTATTGCATTAGAAGAACTGTACCTCAGCCATAATGGAATCCAAAAGATGGAAGGGCTCTCTACCTTGCAGAACCTCCGTGTTCTAGATGTTTCATCTAACAAGATAACAGCTATAGAAAATATTGAAAGCCTAACCAGGTAACATGATACCACGTTGCTAATAGTTGTTACTAATATTCGAAGAAGGTAAATATCGGATAAATTGTTGTTTTGACTCTTTTACCACCATCCTTGTTGTCTATGCAGGTTGGAGGACCTGTGGTTGAATGACAACCAAATACCATCACTCGATGGGATAGAGGCTGCATTAGCTGGTTCCCGGGAGACGCTGACAACAATTTATCTTGAGCGCAATCCTTGTGTAAGTATTTCGAGGCTTAGATGTTTAATCATTGACTTTTCTTACAAACCAGTAAGGTTGTCAGGGTCTGACATGACTTGAACATGTCTCTCAGCTATTTTTAAGTTGTTGTCATCTTGATGTGCCTGATTTTCTGTATTAGATTGTTGTGGCAATGCCAGAGTGTTTTTTGTGCCAGTTAGCTATGCGAATAACCAAGCTGTCATCTTTGTTTTTAAGCAAACTTGAATTTTTTTTGTGTTTATATTGTTGAATCACTGATTGATTAGGGAAATCTGGATGGTATCTTGGAAACTCAGTGGTATTGTGAGTTCCAAAGTGAGAAAACTCTTTTATGACATACCACATACTAAACGTTTCCATTTGTTTCGTTACCCATGATTAGGCTTTGATACCTTTTTAACATGGGCAAACAGTACACCTACGCACTATTGCTGCATCCTTGTTATATTACTTGAAATATTAAACCATCTTTGGTTTTGCATGGATACGATGGTACTTGAACCTGTTCTTTTATGCATGGTAGTACAATCTTAGAATTTCACTGCTAATAGTGTATTGACAGAAATAGAAAGAAAATAACAAAGGGTACTGCAGCACTGAGTGAAACGTTGGGTACTTTTTTGGCCACTGAATGAACATTTAGGGACAGAGATTTTGACGTTTATATTCTTTGCATTCCAGCATCCTTCACTGGTCCTTGTTTCCTGACACGATGAATCTGTAGAGCCCATTTGGTAGTTGCGTCCTCACTGTCTGATATTGTCATGTCTTATTTTCCTTTTCGTATTGCAGGCAAAAACTCCAAACTACTCAGCCACATTGAAGAGAACATTTCCAAATCTTGAGCAAATTGATTCAGATATCATAGCATGAGAGTGGCTAATCAAGATGCTCACGGGAACTAGGCTTTGTTTTTCTTTTCACAGATAAGGCATCAGCAGCCATTAAGTTGTGGACAAATAATATTGACATTTGATCATGATCTGTAACATTGTAGTACAAGTTATCGAATCGATGCACCTGTTTCTGTTCTATTCTACGAACCTCTCGAGAGTTGTCATTGTCAATTCTTCAAAGGACACAGCTTGCTTGGGAGCGTATAAGGCTTGAGGTCCTATGGAATGACACTATGACATCAGTCTCTACTAAATAAACAGAAGCTTGAAGTAACAGAACCGTAGGACAGGATAATTCATAACTATATTTGCAGGATGTAATATACCGACGTTTATCTGTTGAGTGAAGCTTTTGGCGATTGGACCCTGCGATCGAAAGCCAAGGCTGTACGATTGAACCGCGTGACCGAAAGCAACTTACTGGGCCAGATGGGCTCGGTTTTGGTTCAGCAGATGCTTTTGAATGGGTCACGGTTGCACTAATCCAAATTCTAAGAAAAAAAAATCAAAAGATTGCAGTAATCCAGTCCAATCGCCGGCGTTCAAAGCTTTTGAAACTGCAAGGCGGGATAGAACAACACCCACGTTACGTCCTCGCCGCCATTGGCGCCCGGTCCGATCAGTTCCAAGTATGAACCGACCGCCGCTCCCATCATCCCCTCCAACCGCTGGCTCTACAAAACCTCCCCCATCCCTCACCCACAAGACACTAAACCACACCCACGCCGCGAGAGCGCTCTTCTCGTCTTCCTCTTCGTGTAGATCACTCCAGAGGCAGAAAAAACCTAGCCCTGCATCGTCCGATCGCTCGTGTTTCTGTTCCGCCATGGCGGCTGCAAAGTTGGTCCACGTCGCCGTCGCCGTCCTCCTCGTCGCCCTGCCGGCGGCGGCCGCGACCCACGAGGGGAAGCAGTTCAAGGTCGGCGGGGCCGACGGGTGGCGCGTGCCGCCGCCGGAGGTGAGGGAGATGTACTACGCCAACTGGGCGTCGGGCATCACCTTCTACGTGGGCGACTTCCTCGGTACGCATCGCATTCGCTCACCGCCTTCGATCGCCTTGTGCACAAACTTTTTTTAATTTTCTTATGCGTCATCATTTCTGTCGATCGACCGTTCTCTGCTTTAACTATTGGCGTGCATGTTCTCTCGACCGATCGGCATTGCAGAGTTCGTGTTCAAGAACGACTCGGTGATCCAGGTGGACAAGGCGGGCTACTACCACTGCACCGCCGACACGCCGCCCGCCGCCGCCGCGCCGCGCGACGGCCACAAGACCTTCCGCCTCAAGGCGCCGGGGAACGCCTACTTCACCAGCGCCGACGTCGACCGCTGCAAGATGGGCGAGCGCCTCATGGTCAACGTCCTCACCGCCGGCCAGCCGGCCGCGCCCGGGCCGTGGACGCCGGCGCCGGGCCCGTCGTCATCCGCCGCCGCCGTTGCCTACTCCGTTCACGCCGCCGCCGTGGCACTGGTGGTGGTGGCGGCCGGCCTGCTCTGATTGGGCACACGTCGCCGTGGCAGTTTAATTGTGTGTTTAATTAGTTTGTGTCGTTGTGTGTCAGTGAAGCTTTGCTCCTTATTAGGAGGAATGCAGAGTTGGTTATGTCGTATAGCAGCAGCGGTTTGATATGTATCACCAGTTCACCACCTTTCCTTCTTCGTGTCTCGTGTGTCAGTGGTTACTGGTTAGTGGTTTCATCTGGATGTATCGCTGTTCAACTATTCATGAAATGGACCAGTCAACTGTTTGCATGTGTCTCTTTGTGCTTTGTCTAATTAATTGCACTTTGTCTTTCATTTTCTGACCCATATCTGTCGTAGTATGTATGTACATGATCCGGTAAAGTTAGATCGAAGAATTCAGACACTCTATCTGTGAACGAACGAGGCAGCATCCACGCGAACACGATCTTCGTCCTGGTCAATTGTGTTTGTGTTTGGACGACGGTGCAGAAACGAAACCAACAAGAGGAAAAGAAAAGAAGCGAACCTGGATAAGCGGGCCGCAAAAAGTGAACGCTCGACACGCAGTAAGAAGGCCTAGCCCAAATTCTGGTGGGCCTATAGAACGTAGAAGCAGGTTTGGGCCACATTAGCAGCCCTCGTCATTCCGGAGTCCTTCCTAGTAGTTCCTCTACCGGAAGAGCGATCGAGCTTTCCCTCAAAAAAAAAAAAAAAAAAAAAAAGAGTTTTGTTTTGTCACGAAACTGGAGGACCGCTACAATCGAAGCTGTCGACGCTCAAATTTTGTTTTGTCAAGAAAACAAACCTTGAGAAAATAAAGATCAGTAATATGTAATACTGTGTACAGTTTAGATGCAGTGAGTTTTTTTGTATACTTTGCAATGTGTACAGTTCAGATACTGTGGATATGAACTGTACACACTGCAAAATACATCAATCACTGCAAGCATCAGTGTTATACCATCCAGGCCATGCGTTTCTGCACCGATCGATCTCCCGGCAGTTGCGCGGTCGCGAGGATCACCAGTTCAAATGTTCAGATTTGCCGACCAAGTCGGCAGTTCCTCTCCAAGTCCGTGCCTCCGTTGCTCCTGATTTATGAGCCACTCATTTCTCTCTCTCGTGCTCCTGACATCTACGTGTTTTGCAGAGGTCACTGTGATCTTCTTCTGTGCCGTGCATGACATATTTGACATTCTGCTTCGCCTTTTCCAGGCAGTAAAGGCAGGGTGGGCCCAATTCGTCGACTTCTTGACTCTGCTTAATTTGTTTCAACCGACTCAAAACTATATCCAACCTACCTAAGCTGTGTCTCTTTGGGTCTTGATCGCCTTCTTAACCTCATCTTACTACTTATGTAATCAAACATGGAATTAGAAAAAGATACTATTGTGCAGGATTTGCTAAAGAACCTGTCAAGTTAGGAGAACATAAGACTTTTTTAGGTATGACTCTCAATAATGCAACTTAATAAGGCTTGTTGAAGTACATATGTGTAGTGCTAATACTACCTACGTACATCTACGTAAGCCCCTCTTGAAAAATTAGATTGTGACTTTGTAGGGAAAGTAGCATACATAATTTATGCTGAAACATACATAAAGTCGAAGCGAACAACAAGTCTTTCATCATTTTCAGAGCGGACAAAAAGGATGGAGATCGAAGACGAAACCGGACAAAATGATCGGCAGAAGAAACGCGAGCTGAGATCGCTTTCACGAGATATGATATCGCTCTTGAGAGGACACGATTAGATTGTAAAATAGTAAGCAACGTATCTTTTGATTAGCCCCGGCCCCTTAATATCATCATTAAACAAATAAACAAACACCACCGGTCGTGTCCATCGAGATCATTAGCAAGAGGAAATTCTCGTGTGGCCTAGATTGATGCGGTGACATGCTGCCTACTGGCTAAACATCCTGGTCAATCTATTTCGTTTGATGCGAATCGATTGCGACGTATATTATTGTTATTTATTTATTAGTTCGATGTCGATCCATCTCAAACCAGCTATCTTGTTGATGGCGCTAAAGCAACTTATGTTCTTCTTGTTGCGACTTTTCTCTTCTCTCTTTGTTTTCGACAGCGACGTACGTACACGTACCATATATATTGGCTTATTACTTGTGGAGCTATCATTGACAGGAATAAATAGTAGGCTCAACAAGGCCTTGTATATTTTGTATAGAAGAAATGAGTAATATTTTTCTGGAAAAAATGAACTAGTATAAGACCAATACACCAATTATATATATCGTAATAGAGAATAAATATCTGCTTCGTTTATGTTATTATATTTTTTGCAACAATATATATTCCTGGAACCAACTGATACATTCATAATATATGTGTAATAATAAAGAGAAGAAGAGAATAATACCTTTACTAAATGGTAAAGAAAATCAATAAGGAAAATAAAGATGTGAATAATGGAGATGTGTTCATAGTAAATTCTTGAGTCCAAGTCTAAATGGTCTCATTTTATATTCAAGAATGGAGGGAGTATTATGACATTCATGCATGTCTTATTTATCGTTACGTTATTATATCAAGGAAAACATACAAATATGACAGGTGGTCTATTGACAAGGTTTTCCACGTATAGCCCATTAAAAAGGATAGAGCCCACCTCGGTGTCTGCATGGCCACAGCAGCCCCTTGCTGGACGCCATCAGCCAATAGTTAAACGGCAGATCTACCGAGACGAGATTATTCGATGGGTCCCGCTGGAAAACTCTCTTGACCGAGCGATCGAGACAGTGGTTGTTCGCGCATTCAATTGGCGCGCAGCGAGCTTAATTAGCTCATGACCCAGCTGCAGCAGCACGGAATTGATCAAGAATAATGCATACGCGTAGGACCAGTTGGTAATTAGTATATGAATGGCCATTTTTGCTTCTGGTCCATGCATGCACCAGCGACTGCAGACGTTGTTGCACTGTTCACGACTCAGCATAGCAGGAGAGGGCCCAGTTCGTTCAGATTCGGTGGACGGCGCGATGTATTATTATTATTATTTATTTATGCAGCCATACATGCAAAGACAAGCATCGGGGACGACGGTATTCAATTTTCATGTTTGATTTCATGATGGTGCACCCGGGATCACCGGGACGTTTCAAATATAAGATACGCACATATTAAAGCATGTAAACTTGTTAAAGTAATTACTCTGTCCAAAACTTACTGCATATCATTAACATGTTTTCTAGCTTTCAGTTGATTGAAAGTTTTTAATCAATGGTTTGTCACTTTGAGTTTTGATTTTTTTATAGGATTATTTGTATAATAATTATAAACCATTAGATCTTGATTCAATGGTTCAAAACGGTGATTGAAAGTTCTCTAAACTTTCAGTCAGCTGAAAATTAGCAACTCCCTATCGTTAAACATTAATGTTTACTCATCGTATCCTTCAATAAAATCAAATAAGTATTTACACGCTGATAGCCACTTCCTACGATTATAAGAAAGTCACTATATATGCTAGAGCATATTGGAAGTTTTATATACTCCATCTTTTCCAAAATTGTTATCTTTATTGATATTTTTTATTATCTTTGATCATTTATCTTATTCAAAATATTTATTCAAATATGAAAAATTAGAAGTTATATTTCAATTTTGTTTAGTAATAAAAAAATATGAGAAAATACATGATATTTTTTAAATTTATTTGAATAAGATGAATTGTTAAATATAACGCAAAAAGTTAATGACGACAATAATTTTGAAACGAATGGAGTATTCACTTTTGAGATTTTTTTGTTGTTGAGATTTTCTTGTTATGAGTTACAACTTAGATTTTATGTCTCAACTACTTTAGTGATGAAACAAATAATTACAAAACATATGAAAATTTTTAAATTTTTTAAAAATAAGATGAATGGTCAAACATAATTCAAAAAATCAATGACATGCGGAGAGAGTACATCACTTATACTAGCGGCAGCAGGAGAGAGGAAGTAGAAATGCTGCCTATATTTTATATTGAGATTGCCCACTGGACAAAGTACACCAATAATAGCTGGGTTTCTGGAAGTGGCAAACTACTTTTGGTACCAAAGTCATTTGTACAAATACCAACTTACTTATTTTTGAAAAGTACCGAACCATGCATATTAGTATCTCCAACGATCGCGACTCGCATACGTACTTCCTCTTATAGCAAGCAAAACGGCTACGCTAACCACCAGCGTAGACGGATCAGACATCTATTAGCTTCCGCATATAGCGCCGCAACATAAAGCAAAGGCGATTCGTGCGTGCTGCGAGCTGCGTGACACCACCTTCCACTGCCTACTCGCTCACTAATTAAGAGTGGTGGCGGAGCAGTGCCTTTCAGGATTAGGCTAGTTTAAGAACTGATATCATTAATAAGTTGATTCGGCTAGATCATAATCGGGCGATTAAGAATTAATAATCCTCCTCCTTTTTGCGCCGAAGATTCTTGTGACATCAGCAGCCAAGATCGACGGCGACCGATCGATAGTACAGTCCCACCATGACCCGCTCGTTAATTAATTTACTGAGCACTTACCTAAACCGGATTAAGATGTTAACAAATTAATAAGCAAAGCCCACCCTCTCTCTCTCCCTCGCTTACCCGATTAATCAACTGTAAAGGTGATGATTATGTTGGCTCGTAGCTGATTAAGAAGCTAATCGTTCGTACGTGCTAGCACTGTTTTATATCAACAAAGCTAGGTAGTGAGAAAATTAAAAGAGAATGTGGAGGACAAACAACTGATGATCGGTAACTTATGTTTGTAAAATGACACTTGGTTTGGACCATGTGCTCACGTTTATTAAATAGTGTAGGAACTGATCCGTACGTATGTAGGTACGTATATATTGGAGCGTATAACTGCTCTAATAACTACCAATGCCCTGCATGTGGCGGCGCCAACTCTACGTCGCATGTGCTTGCATTGCTCGAAAAAGAAAGGGTTTGTTTGTCGCAACGTACATTGAACTGTTCTTTGTCTATAGTACTGGACCATTTGGTAGGTGCGATTGATCGATGATGTGTGTGTACTGTGTATTTTTTATCCATTATCAGATGAACAGTGATCGAATGTAACAAAAAGATAATATAACAAATATAAAAAGAAAAACAAAGATGAGCCGATAAGGTACTTTGTTGGCCAGAAGAAATACACGGCAAGCATGATTGATCGAGAAACGGCATCCGATTCGATCGGCGCCTTGCCGTTTCTTGTTTTCCTGACCGGCTTCATAATTACACTCGGCTATGTGTTGTACAAGCAAGGCACAATGATTTCGCACTGGAGTTTCTTCCAAGGATGATTTGGAATTAGAGTCGATTATACTATCCGATGACAAGATCAGCAGCAGCTCATGATCTATCCCTTGTTTCGCTGTTGACAAAACCAGAGGCACATATCCTTCCTGTGATGTTAGTACTATATAATTTCTCTCCTGGCAGTGCAGGAGTTGGAATGTGGTTGGTACATTTACAACTTGAAATAAAGCCTCAAGTACGTAGGAGCCTGGTCGCTGAAAAACCTGATGAGGAGCCAACGCCGCTGTGCCACGAAAAATGCGGCTAGATCTTTCTTGCTACGGTCACACATTTGATTCTTGCTCAAAAGATTCTCGGTTTTTGTCAAAAGAATCACAATCACTGGCTTGGCGCCTACTACTAGCTCGAAGAGGCAAGGGGCTGTATCAGTGGGCCACCCGACTGCTGTGTCCACGTGGCGGACAGAGCGGATGCCGACAATCGCTTTCCCGTTATTGCCTGCTTGTCGCAGCTCGCGACAGAGACAGGTGTGTGTCGCTCTCCGTGTAAATGTCCTTTATGCATAACGTACGTATATGGTATGACCTGAAGCGGATATCGTACAGTAAGTGCTATGTCCATACTATTAGCTAATTAGTGGTACGAGTTTTCTTTAAGAAATTTCATAGACATGTACCCGGCAGCAGATCCCCCGCTGATCTTTCTTTTTTTTTTTTACGTTAGGACAAGAAGATTACTAGCTCATTTGAACTGAACTTTTTGTCCTAATGTGATAAAAAAAAGAGAATGGATGGAGTACTAGTAATAATTACTAGTGGTTTCTTCTTTCTTTCCCTTCGTTGCATGCTATGCTATAGCATATTCTGTAGCTGTGATCACGTACTGATATGGCACTATAGCTATAGATACTGGCCGGCGAGTGGTTGTCACATCAGAATTAACAGGACATTATCATGGTTAGGAGAAGTTATTCCATCAATTAGTACGCCGGGCTGGCGGGGAATCGAAATGCTGCGACACAGTAACAGTGTCCGGAACAACGACACCTAGCTTGCCGGCAATATAGATTAAGGAAGGACTAGGCTAGGTGTTGCCAGCCTTCCTCTCATCAGGTGGCCAAAAGCCCGGGCCCCCCCGACGAACCCGACCCTGCTTGACAAATTTTATTTTTTTCCCCCGTCTGGCCGTCTAGCTCAAGAGGTGAAGTGAAGTGTGATCCACACAAGCTACCATATGGCAATCTAAACTATTGTAGAGCACGTTACTGTTGCTCACCATCTTCTAGAACACATGCAGCAGGGTCTCCATTTGAGCAAAGGCAGCATCGATCGGTTCTGGCTAGGTGCCTATTCACATCTGCTGTTAGAGCTAACAACCTACTAACCTCCATCTTTGGGTAGATTTGCTTAGTGTGACCACATTGTACTTAGCTATCAGCTATTTTGTACTAGCGCACTATATATAGGTAGTAGCAAGATTCGCCAAATGTGCAATAAAGACCACGCATAGTCTCGCAGCTATTTTTGATACCACCAGATAATTAATTAATTAACTTCTCGGTCGGCTATAGTATTATTGTCATACAGTATTTCAGAGCTACGTTGGTACCAACTCGACGAGCAAGCGATCGGGAACAAGAAACTGAACTGTAGCACTCATTGCTCGAGAGCAGCGGAGAAGTACAGGACCGTACCCAAGGACAGGATCCTATGTACGCGAATCGACAGATTCATTCACTGATTAAGCCATATATAATAACCCCGTCCTGCTCCAGTTTCTTGCATCCTTGGCGCAATAATTAACTTGCCGCGCGCGTGGGACCCGATCGATCATGCATTGGAGCAAACGGTAAGTTTCACGTACTCATCATTTGTGGCTAGCTAGCGAGACGACCAAATTAAACTAGCAGGAGTAGCATGTTGTCAAAAAAAAAAAAAAAAAAAAAAAACACAGGAGCACTCCACTTGCAGGATGGAAGCACACACGCCGGATCGGAACGCGGCTTCCCCGCCAGCTCGTGACAGCTGGCGCCTGCTGGCGTGCATGGAAGCCCAGTAGCAAGGCCACCATCGAATCACCCATCAACCTCGCTCGCGCGGCCCGGACCAGCAGCGACGTGACGCCGTCCTACGTGGACGTTGACGCGGCGGATGCATGGGGTACTAGTACTAGTGCGAGGTGCCCTAATTAAGCTATTAGCTACTCTCTTCGTCCTATATTATTTGTTATACTACACTCCTTCAGTTTTCTTAATTTATTTGTTATTTTTACATTTTAATATATTTTTATCTTTTTCTAATATACATTTATCTTTATATCTCTCTTTTTTCGTTTTTTGTGCATATATCTTTTTTACTTCTTTTTAATCTTCATATCTGAATCTAAAACCGTCAAATAATATAAAACGGAGTTAGTAGTAGCTTTTAATTAGCCACGAGCTGATGGCCTTGTTGTCCTTTTTGGCCTAGCAACAAGCAATGCAATGCAAGTGGGGTTGGCGTGACCTTCCGTCCAGACCCTGACCCGTCGCATCGATCTCCCCGGCTTGACCGTGCGCAGCTGTGTGCTGTGTGCTGTGTGCTGAGTGTGTATGTGTACGTGCCACGCCGCCGTCGCGGTCCCGGCCACTGTGCACGCCTGCGTGCTCCCGGCACAAGTCGTCCAAAGTGTCGAATTCCAACGAGAAGATACCTGTGTCTAGCATCAGCTGGTCCTCCTGGAGACTGTTTTGCTAGCTTGTCGTTGATGAATAAGGTTTTCCGCGTAAGGCGTACGAATTACGGACACACAGCACATTTATTTGCCGCCAGAACAACCGTTATCATGAGAGCACGTACGTACTAGTACTACGCAGTTTTTGTTTTTTCAGCACTCAAATTACACAACTTTACTGAGTCGCGCACGCTTTCTTGAAACTACACAGACGCTATTATCCGATCCTCTTCATGCTCCTATATATGCTGGTCTCTTTCCACTTTTTGATTACTTCCGTGTGTGGCTGCAAGTTATATATCAATGTTCCTTCAGCAACAATGCCGATCGATCTGCTATTCATTTGTCAAATATTTTTCAAAAGTTGTTGGACTTTTGAGTAGAATTGTCGGATACGGAGACAAAAGGTCAATTGATTGACTGGTTGGAGGGTAGAGAAACAGGAGAATCAGAATGATACAAACATACGCATGACATACTATCTTTTTCTTTGACAGGCACATGAGCCTACTAAACTGAGTGGTAACGATATTCTTCTTCTTGAGCAATACTACTATAATACACACATATTTTTATACAGCTAATAGTTCGGATACAGACAAAATACTCAACGTCAGCAAAGACTTTACTCTTCCTCCAGTTGTTAATAGTTTATCAGAGAAGATTTGTTTGCGGGGACTATACTGTATTCAACTCGTCAGCAAAATATTCAGCTCGTACTAATTAATTTTTATACACTTGTTGCTTCATTGAAGCAAAAACTATTCAAGTAAAACCACCAAACACATGGCGAGCATTGAGCTACGTATGCTGCCGACTGTTGCCTTCAACCAAGGTCCATATCTGGACCATGTGTACGTACACGTAGCAGCAACTGTTTCCGTATAGTGCTGCTGTGTTTGCTACAATACGGACCGGCTTTTATTAACCAAAGCATGATAGTGACCTCACCTCACGAAAATTGTAGTAACGGCACTGCCGTCCTTTTCAGGTAACATGTATATTACACGTGCATCTGATGAACGGAGGAGATAGTTTACGCTTTATATATTCTTGCTTTTGTTTCGAAAAGAAAAAACTTCTGGAGTCAAGTACTTCCAAGAGATTGCTGAGAAATGCATGCCCAATCTATTATAGTAATATTCGATCACAAAAAAATCATCATGTGCTTCCCCTAAAATAATTCTAGAAAAAGTTACCATATGGAGAAAGAAAGAAAAGTTACTCCCCACTGTTGTTACAAAAACATCCCACACATGTTTAAGTCATTACCCACCACATCGTAGTGACGGAAGAAAAAGTAAATTTATAAGATAACACTAGGACGGTAAAACGTTAAAAGATTAGTGATACTAGTCATGCAAATAAATGGGTCGCCTCTGGTGATGTACAATGAAATGAAATATAATATTAACCAATTCTTTGCCAATAATTTTCTGATTGTCTCGAACAAAATTGCACAAGTAGCGCAAGCCGACAAACGTACAGGTACCTACAAACATGCATGAATCGAATCCTAGACGTATAACTCTTTCCACAAACAAAAATGAAATATAAAAGCGGCTGACGCGTATTCACACTTGATGCTGCTGGCAGCCCCTGCTTATAAGAGAGAGTGTGGCCAACTGGAAAATCAGGGGACTGCCAGTGTGGCGGGCCCCACCAAAATTGAAACTTTTGCTTGACTGCGTCCATGCGTTGCCAACAAATTTATGGAGCCCCATGCGTGGATGTTTCATCATATCTTGTTTAGCCAAAACAACGGTATTGTCTGCGTGAGTGTTTTTTTAATTATATGCCGATGCTAGTTAGTTCTATTTACCAAAAATAAAATTGATATAAATGCATCATTAATATATCGTATTTCAACACAATACATTGTTGAGGACGAGAATTTTAGAACGCGAGTACTACAATGTACTGAGAGAGTTAGGCTCGGATTGGGATGAAAAGTAGTGCTCCTTCGGTTCAAGATTATTAGACGTGTTGGTTAGTTCAGTTATACATAAAATAAAAAGGTCGAGGTATAAGTGCCGAGCTTCTTTTCTTTTAATATCTGCCGGAGCTAATTCATGCCGTAAAATATACCAGATTTTCATCTGGTACCATGTACACAATGCACAGGAAATGCATAATTATATTGATCTCAGGTGTATGGTTCAATAGAAAAGAGCAGCAGCTAATCGTGACGAGACTGGTTCACGCCTGCAGTGCGAGGGAACTTCGCGAGATTCTGTGAGCTCTAGTACGACATTCCTTGTATGTCAGTAACTAACATCATGCTAACCACCACATTATGCATATGTGTACCGTGTTCTCTTCTCCACAGAGGAAAATCTGTTCAAGGAGACTGGGTAACGGAGAAGGGGATCCATGCCGTGGATTCTCCTGACACTCCGTACGGCCCCAATTGGTGACGCCACAGTGTGGTAGAGGACGAACCACTAGCTAAAGGATTCCCCTACATTTTGGTGGAGCATGCCATGGACTGGCTCGGTTAATTAGGTCACGACATGTTTGCTGACTGCTGATTTAGTAGCTCAGCGAGCTGGACCACCATACACATGCACCTACGTGCTCCAAAGTTCTAGATAGATAGCGGTAATGTTTGTTGTGCCCCACTTGTGGGAAGGTGGACGGTATGTGATGGCGTACTCCACAGCCGTCCAATGCAAGGGTTCTTTTACTAGGAGCTTCTTCAAAGGTAGAGCTAGTTAAGAGCTAGCAGCAAGCTCTTACAACGTATTGATGAGGAGTGGGGTTTATGTTTAACTCTCTCATTTTTCTTAGAGACCGACTCTTCATGAAGAGCTAGTTGCATTTTCTTTCTTTTTTTTCTCTAATAAACAATTCTAAGAGCTAGTTTAGAACCAGCCTTTGGAGAAGCTCTAATAGAATGGACAGGGATGTGTCAAAAAAAAAAAGAATGGACAGGGAAGAAGCATGGAAGAGCGTCCCAATGGTTTACTCAGGCCTCTTTTTAAATGGAGGAAAAAATAGAATTTTTGTAGAATTTCCATCATTCCTACAAGAATTTTTTCTACGAGAACCTTTGGAGCGCATGATTGAATCCTACCAAATCCTTTAGAATTCTTATGAAATGCTTTCTTTCATGCAAGTTTTGGAGGAAAATAAACAAGAGGTCCAACCTCTTATAAAGTTCCTCGGTTTTTCCTGTATTGCTACCAAATGCCCGCTAAGAAGTTTTCTTGCGTTTTTAATTCCCACAGGATTACAATGGATGGCAAACTCCAATCTTTTTTTTTTCTATTCCCGTGCTTTTGCAATCCTGTGTTCCAAAGTGGCATAAGGGCAAGCACAACGATACCGTTTCATAGTTCGTGTCATGCATGACACGTAATCTTAAGACAAGTTATGAGACGACTTAGACAATAAGTGATTTATTCAGTTGTCTCTTATTAATTATATGACTTCTTAATTAGTATATATATAATAAAATATTTATAGGTTAAAAGACCATTAAAACTCATACAATGGTATGAGAGTCGTCTTATACTTCTAAATTTCAGCACAGGAGGTGATTGTTTTGTGAAACAACCACCTCTTTTTCTCATCATGCTCTCTCTCTTTTACATCATCAAAAATCTTGCGTGGCATTGTATGAGGCGGGCTATGAGACTACCTACCTATAGCATTGTACCTATCCTAAGAGTCAGATCATGTACTCCTATACGGAGTAGGATATAGTCCTATATGGAGGAGTGAACTGGGGAGAAACAGATGAGCTACTAGCTCTTTGTCAAGACTCAAGAGTAACATTTATATAGAGAGTTGCTGATATACAAGGTCAATTATTATTAATGTGGAGTCAGAATGAACTCTTGTGCTAACTTTTAGATAGATAAAATAAGAGCTAATAATTGACTGTCTTTGAGAACGCTCGGTGAAAACGGCATGAGACAAGTGTAACTGATTATCTGTCAGCAGTCACCCACCAATTGCAACTTGCAGCTGCGCCAGCATGAAGCCACACATGCATGGACGCATGCACGCAGTCGCACAGTGCCTGAAATTATTGCTTCAATCCAACCAATTTTTTTGTTCTGACGATGCCACACAGTTGGCTTGACCTACTGTGGTGCCACTTGACCTCCTCATCAGGAGACGCTAATTAAATTGCAAAGCGCGCTAACATCTTGTGGCCACGGATCAAACTTGTAGTAGTAATCAACCCCCGTGGTGGAAGATCTTTTTGGGAGAATGCTGCAGGAAAAGAGGCAATGCCAACTTGCAGGCCGCCACAATCCATTTCTACGCAATCATTCGCTTGATGATCTATCGCAAAGCACAAAACAAACATATAAAAAATCAATGTCATAGCTTGGCACAACAAAAGCAGGGGAACTTCTTTTGGCCAATTTGGATGGCATTTGCCTTGTGCTGTTTCCTGGATGAGAATTGATTAGCTAGTCGCCCTCAATTTGCAAACATGTACTAGCAGTAAAGCATTCCTTTATTTCCAGATCGATGCATTGCCAGACATGTGCAGTAATCCAGTTAACTAACGGTGTCGTTCATTAACTCTGCCCTCCCGGATCGATCGGTCGATCGGGCTAGGGATTTTAATGTGACAAGATGGATGTAACAGATCAAGACGCTGCCAACGGCCATGAGACAGTTCTGCAGTGGCTGGCTGGGGGCACGTACCCGTGCATCTGGAAGACTAGTACTGTGCATAAAATGAAGCGCGCGTGAAGCATGCACATGAAAACGTTGGTTCGTTCCGCGCAATATAATGGAGACGTCGAGCTCGGCGCACTGTGCATGGATCTAGCTGCCTGGAACCTGTGCTCCAAACTGCAGCAACAGTGGCGTCTGCGAGCTTTATTATTGCTGCATGCATGCCTCGACCGGACCCGACGCGATCGACATCGATAGATCGATCGATCTATCGTCCTAGCAAGGTCGATCGATGGCGACCGTTCCATACATGTAGCGATCGAGCGATTCCGTGCAAGTTGCTCGAACGCTAGCGCCTGCGTAACCATGAGGTCATCAGCAATTCAACGAAGAATTGTTGTATTTCCATTATGATGAAGTGAAATGAGGAATACCCCTTATTGAAAAAAAAAAAGGAAATCAGCAATTCAACGCGCACATGCATTATGTATCTTAAATTCGTGTGGTTAATATTTGTACCAACAATATCCTTTCTTCCCATGAAATAATCTTTGGTCGGTCGAGCCTCCAGAGACCACTCTACAGCACTCGCTCGAGGCACAGTACTACTATAGCTAGTCCAGACAAACACACGTGCAGTCCAGGATAGAATTGTCCTGCGGTCAATCTGGTGCTCTGTAAGCAGCAGGCAGTTGTACTTGCCGTGAATTAATGGGTGGTGATGCAGGTACTAGTACTATGCAAAAGATGGCGGCATCCATGCGTGCATGTCCATGGTCCTGAACCTGACCCTAGTGACCTGACGCTTGCTTGCATGCACGCTCAAGCCTCGTCTCGTCGCCTAGCTTTATTTGACAGCCTTTTGTTTGTTCTGTGCTGTGCCATTCCCCATTTTTTACCCGTTCGAGGAGGCCAGTTCTCGCAAGTACGTACAGAGATGTGAGATGCATGTCTTGTTCCGCCATGTCGATGAGCTAGACTAGAAATGGACCGGTCAGTGTGAAGGAGCAGTAGTGTAAAGATAGCGATGTGCGCGAACAGTACAGACAAGCTTGCATGCCGAAAGGAGAGGAGAGATAGGAGCCCCACTTGGGGATCGGAGACGCTCTCTCCCAGCTCGATCCATCATCCATGGACTCTCCCAACCACAAATGTGGTGTTAAATGATTGATTCGCGCATCCCGTACGACGACATTGCCGCCGCTGTCAAGAGTCCGGCCGGAGAAGATCAAACAAAGCATGTAACAACACAACAACTACTACTACGACAACAGGTGATGGATGCATGGTGCTGGCGTCATGGCGCCACACATGATGCACTAGTATATTTGCGTACGTTGAGCTAAGATATTTGCACGCAGATATAATAGTACTTTCAATACAACCCCAGGAAAAAAACTCGATACAGATTATTAACTCCAAGTGTCAAAAGAAAAGTTGTACTAGTTGTACACTTGCTACGACCGGTACCTTGTACATTTTCCTTGAGAGGTTGCTGCAGAGGTCAGTGGTACTTTCCTTAGTAGGAGTAGTACAACACTAGCTTGACTGCCAGAACCAGAAAAAAGAACACACCAAACAGAAAAAGGAAGTAAAAGCCGCCTTTCCTAATAAACGCAGCTCCATTTGTTGCTGCTGCTTTTCCCCCACACCAGATCGAGTAGTACTACTACTTGAAGAGAGAGAGAGAGAGAGAGAGAGAGAGAGAGGCCATGGATGGACAAATGAAGGGTGCATTTCATGCATGCAAATGTACATTTTTATTAGGCCATCATTAATAGAGCCTAGCAGTAAGGAGAAAGACAAATCCACAAGATGGACGACCAAAAAGGCCAGCAAAGAAAAAGAGGACACGCCGGTGGTCGCCGGGAAAGCGGAAAGACCAACAGTATTCAACTCCCCCAGCAAGTTGTTGCAATACCTTTCTTTTTCTCTAGGGAGAGAGATATAGTACTAGCAAGTTGTTGCAACTCCATCGGTCTCTATCTACAGGCAGATTCTTCCAAGGAGGAGAGGAAATTAACAGCAGGGTCGGATCGGAGTTAATTACATTACACACTAGTAGAGTTGTGGTTGATGATTAGAAGAAGCAGAGCACCAGAGGTGGAGCGCGCGATTACAAGTTCCACAGCAGGGCACCAACCGAGTGGGCCCAGCCGCAGTGGTCGCCGTCCGGCCCGCCGCCGCCGGGCCCGAGCCCGAACAGGTCGTCCTGCGCCGCCGCTGCCGGGCCCGTGACGTATCCGGCGGCGCAGGCGTCGTCGTCGATCCACACCGGGTCGCACCACGACGCCGCGCAGAACGTCGTGACGAGCTGATCGGCGATGTCCTCGTCGAGCCGCGGCAGCTCCACGATCGCCTCCAGCTGATCCTCGTCCGCCTGCTGAAGCTGAAGCTGCTGAATCTCGTCGGCGCCGCCCTGCTGCTGAAATGCGGCCGCCGATGACGACGCAGCGGGCACGAGCAGGAGGGACGACGGGTCCATGGCCGCCGCCCTCGCCGCGGCGGCCTGCACGTCGCGCGGCGCGGCGGAGGCCGGGCGCGGGAGCGACGCCGCCGTCTCGGGGAAGTTGAGCACGGCGGTGGGGCCCTTGACGACGAGCGCGGCGGCGTCGTGGGCCCGCGCGGCCATCTCGGGCGTCGGGAAGGTGCCGAGCCAGATGCGGGACTTCTTGCGCGGCTCCCGGATCTCCGACACCCACTTCCCCCACGCGCGCATCCGCACGCCGCGGTACGACGGGTGCCGCCCGCCGCCGTCGCGACCACGCTTGTTGTTGTTGCTGTTGTTGTTGTTCTCTCCTCCTCCGCCGCCGCCGCCGTGGAGAGCGGCTGTTGCCGTTGGCGAGAGCGGCGGCGACGACGTGCCGCCGGATGACGCCGGGCTGTAGGCCTCCCCCTCCGACGACATTGTTACTGATCGATCGATGGCAATTGGCAATGGCACTTGCGAGCTCTTGGTCTTGTGATGTTTCTCTTGTTGGTGTAGCAGCTTAATTAGGGAGTAGTGTTGTGCTAGTGATCGAGCTACTGCTGAGGCTTACTCGAGAGAGCAGAGAGAGAGAGAGAGAGAGAGAGAGAGGAATGAGCTTATTGAGAGAAGGGCAGAGGAGGAGAGCAGGGCGGTTTTAGTAGTGGCTGGTGCAGAGCGATAACAGCGACAGCCAACCAGCCCTGACGCAACCTTTGGCGACGTTCCCCTCTCTCTATCTCCCTCACTCTCACTGCCGCTGGAAAGCGGTAATTAAATTACTACCACTAGCTACTGATGTGTGTGAAGTGTGGAGGACAATTAAGGGAAACGAATTGAACGGGGGTTACTTCAACCGGCGATAAACTAATTAGGAGCAAAGTGCACCACTACTACTAATTTTAGATTTGCGGTTGGACGTCTTGGGCGCCCGCCTGGCTCGACGTGGTCGGTATCACGCGCGTACTTTCTATCCCTCTGCTGTACTACGTCGGTATAGATACCACAACGAGATCGAGTTCAATAAATTCCGCCTCTGGCTAGTGCGAGTCGTTAACGTACGGTTGGCAAGTCGTTGCCTTTTTTTCCCCCAAAGGAGTACCAACACTCGATCTGGTGCACACGGTCGAGCGTAATTGTCCCCCTTTTCGTTTCCTTATCAAAATCAAGTGATCAACCCCTGCAGTGATCTTCCAAAGGCGGCCGGTTATTCATTAATAAGCTTTTTCAGGTTGTCACTGGTGCGCAACAAGCAATTTATCATCTGTTCTAATTAATAAAGAAGCAAGGGCCACCATCCATGTATAGTACTACAAAGTGAGCTAGAGCACTTTGTTTCTTTTGGGTTTATAGACTCGTTGGCGAGAGGCCAGCGTGCAAGCTACAGACTGCTGTTTGGTAACTACAACAGCACTGCTCGCCTAAATTGTTAGATGTTAGAGAACAAATCAGGTGTTACCATGGGTTCGCATGTTACCGTGTTATTAATTATTGTACCATCTCCAAATATGTATCTAAATTTTCAACAAAAAATTGAGAGGATAGAACATGGAACAATCTTTCATCTGCAAAATATGATGTACAACTGAAACTTGTGCGAGGAGAAATTAAAAAGACAAATCAGCCTATGAATAATAACATGTTACGGGTTTTAAATGAATAGTTGCAACCCACACTATTCACATGTCGATTTCGTTTTTTTTGTTATATCTTGCACAAGTCTTTGTTGCATCTCAACTTTTACATGGTAATAGAAGATAGCATGAGCTATCCTGTTGGAATTTTTTGAGCATTATAGAAGATATAATTTTAATCGGTAACACGGTAACACCTAAAGAGGTTATTGTAACACCTGATCTGTTCTCAAATAGTTAAGCTTTTAAAAGACAATCAATAGAATTAGTGATGGGAAATAGAACATGTACTTGTTTCAACAACTTGTCGCCGCTGGTTGCAAGTCGAGATTTAGTGGACGAACCAAGTTATTAACACGATTCAACCTAACCGTGCACAGATATTTCAATTATCGCAACACAATAATCAATGCGTCAACATGCACACCTCCATAATATAAGTTACTCCCCTCCGGTTTTTGGCTTTTTGCTGACAATTTTAGTTTATTTTCAAACAGACATTAAAAAGAAGAAAAAAACAGAGGTAGTATCTAATAAGACACCATTTGCTCTTGCTCATAAGTTCCCACTTGCACATATTTTTCCTTTTTTTTTTCTTTTTTCTACATATTACTTACTTCTCTGATCCATACATAGTATACCTGAATACATTGGGTAGAGCCCCTAGATATGTATGGTTCTACGTAGCACTATAGCCACTAAGTCAGTGTTGTGTACAAAAGACACTCCAGAGAACAGATTCGATGTTGCCGGTTGCTTCAAGGGTGACATACCATTGTCATATTGTTCTCCAACAACAAACATTTTTTACTTTAATTCTCTCTCGCTTCTCCCTGCATCAAGTTGCTGGAAACTCCTTTACTGATCGATTATCTCCGTTATTTCTCTCTCTTTGGACGGATGGAGACGGTTGTGCAGAGTGGCAACTGGCAACATTGGACATCAGCATTCTGGGCCGAAGCCTAGAAGGCCCAATTAAACACATACAGTGCACTTCAGACTCGTCCATTGATGGACGAAGCACATCAGCATTCTGTACTATTTTTTTTTTTTGAGATTAAGCGTTCTGTACTAATTGCTATCGCCTGTCTAAACTAAATTTTTATGTATGCCTTATATTTGCCAAAATAAAGTGTATACATATTTTTAGGGATCATTTGTGTGGTTTGTTGCTGTTCAAATTTGTGCGGCACTGAATTTGACATATATAAATGGTTGCAAAAAAAATGGATGTATTACATGGAAATATGTATGTACTGTATCTGTATACATGTATATGTTGTCTCTCACCCCGCCAAACTGAAGACTCGTAATACGAGGAGCAAAGCCAGGATTTAACCATGAGAAGGACCAGAAAAGTTTATCCCATGAGGGGGGCCATAATAATTTTTTACTTAATTATATGGTCAATATTTGTGCACATATAAAGAGTACATGAAGCAATGGAGGGGGGGTGGGGGCTCGCCCAGCACCTCCATACCTAGTAATTCGAGATTCGCTTGATTTATTATATTATAACGCAGATTGGCATTGACTAATACAAGACAAGAATAATGTCGTCGTAAGTGTCAGACAGAACATGCATGTTCATAACAATGTAGAGTGACATTGTCCCAAACTTGGTTGTCACTAATGTGAAAGCTCTAGAAATGGCGGCGGGCCATGAGAAATATCCATATGAACGAGTAATAAGGTCAGTATCTTCAATATTCAAAGATTCAGGACTATTGTTAACTTTAGAAATGGCAAGCCTGTGTAGTTTGAATTTTATTGAATTTTCTTTGTAACAACTGTGTGGAAGAGGGAATGAACTATATAAGAAGAGCAAAAAAAAAAAAAATGCTGCAACTGGCGGTGGCACTACATGGATACATAGTATGCACCTCATGCGTCAACAGATGCACCGTTGGAATGTAGTTGTTGTTACTCTACTAAAGAGAATTATCAACTTGCCGGTGCAGATGTGGGACAAATCTGACCTGTCTCCCAGTTCTAGTTTGTTAACAACAGCATGATGTGTGTCATGATGTCAGCAGAAACACTCACTCTGTGCAAAAGATGAATTGCTTGCTAACTTCAATATAAATTGAAAAGCTCTCCCAATTAAACATATACAGTGTGACTCAATATGATCTGCAACCTGACCATAATTCACTGTTTGATATGACGGCCACATACCACAACTTGTGTAACGGAAATAGTTCACGGACCATCATTGATCTGCACTATATACACCTGCATATATGGACATCGTCCGTACGGGTTCGCGTCTGTTGCCCAATGGGATGTCGCCATGCACACATATGTAACACGTCCGTGCTTGCATGCATGGCCCTGGCCCCGACTAAAAGCGTCCAATCACGTCTCTGTGCGAGAAGACCCCCGTTCATCAACTTCTTTAATTTATAAATAAACCCAGCATTGTCGACACGCATATGTGAACGAGCTGCTGCCACGTTACTGGATTACTGCAGAAAAGAGAAGAAAACAGCTGGCTGCAAGTATGTCTTGTTAACATGCGTCGATCAGACGATGTGTAACCGCGCGTGTCCATCCTGGTCGGACGACATCGATCGTCGTCGACGTGAGATTTGAGATGCATGCACGGCTAGCTGGCAATGATCCTTTCCTTTTTTATCTTTTGCCGTGAACCTGTGGATCACGTATAATAAGATGACGCGTATGCATCGTCGTCTCTGTTTCGATGGGCCGCTTTGTGATTGGACTTGTCATGTAGGGGCCAGGATCGATGAAGAAAAAGGTGTGGATCGATCGACGTGACGTGTGTTGTTGGCGCGTGCTGCTACTGCTTGATCCAGTCCATGTCCTCAAGCGTACGATCCGTATGCATGGAAACCACGTACTTCGTTCTGCCAGACATGACCATATTTGCTTTCATGGTGTTAGGGCAAGGGCAATATATATTACTGTATCGAATGTGGTCATAAGGTGGCTCCCATAAAAAACTGATATTACTTGTTCTGAATGTCACAATGCTAATTGCTAGACGTGGACTCCACAACATATAAAAAAAATTCAAAACATCCCAACGGCAGCTTTTGTCAAGACCGAAAAAGGTGAAAGTATGGAACAATAAGAGCATGGCTAAGAAGCACACCCATTTGCCGACGCCTCGCGCCGTGACCTGGCGCATGGCGATGGCAAACCCCGCTGATATTTAATGCACGGGAGGAAGCTCAGCCAATCACAGTGTTGTAATCCGTTTTCGCCGGCTTCAGACGGGCGCGTCACGAGACACCCATCTCCTTCTCTCTCTTCATTTCTCTCTCCCCCACGTCGAACTTCGCCGACTTTTCACCCACTATTATACTTACTCTAAGAGAAAGAAATAATATTTTAGTTTCTTACTGTCGGTCAGATAAAGGAGGAAGCATGGAACAGTGAGAGAGAGAAATAATATTTTGATTTCTTACTACCGGTCACAAGCTTATTTTCCTTACTGTCGCCTGCCACAATGGCTACTACGGAGTAGCAAGGCTTGGTACAGGCTCCTATTTTTCTTACAATGTATGTCAGACTAGTATTAATGTGTCAGTGCGTTGCGACGGCTCATAGATTTTATGAACTGTATATACTTTTTGATGAATAGAGATTCCAAGCCTTGATATATATGTACTTTTTACTAGAAGCTTGTGTCATGAAATATTATTCGTTGGTGATTTTCTATGTATAGGTTAATGTGAAAAGAAATATTGATAATATTTAGTATGTATTTACTTATCATTATGGTATTGTAATTTTTTCTGAACGCAGAGTGATAGTTTGATTATTATTTCATGGGCTGATCCAAACAACCTTTTGTTTTATTTCTATTGGCCTACATATTGGTGGCTGGCTTTCCTCTACGGCGTTGATGCTCGCGTGCTTGCCATTTTCCTATCAATATTTCTCTTCCAGTGCAACCTGCCTTGCCAACCCTTGCCCTGCCTTGCTACTGCTTCACCGGATTAGAAGCCAAGCGCACGCCTATCATCGTCACTAACCTCTCAATCTTGCTCCTCCCATTGATTCACGAGCCGTTTTAAGGGATCAGAGGGAGGATGGGGACACGGACCTCAATGAGCATGAGACCTAGCGGCAACATGAGAGTATCTCCTCTCAGGGTTTAAAAAACCGTTTGAACCAAGAAACCGGACCATACTGGTTTTATGATTTTCGCAAAAACCAGAAAACCCGCTCGATAAACCGCTCAAACATCAAAAACCAAATTTGGACAAAATTTTAGAGCTAACCGGTCGGTTTCTCCAATTTACCGACTAGTTTCTCTAGTTTATCACTCGGTTTTCTCGGTTTACCGCTTGGTTTATTGAGAAAAGTTCTTCTTTCGAAAAACCGCTCGGTTTCTCCGGTTTATCACTCGATTTTACCGGTTTTTGAAATTATGATTTTTTCAAATTTACAAAATTTGAAAAATAATTCGACCAAAAACCGGTTGTCCACTGAAACCGGACCGGACCGGTTTGGTCAAAAACCGTGAAAACCAATCGGTTTTTGTCGGTTTTTCAATCCTTGCCTTCTCCTCCTTGGCAGCTTGCGCTTCGTTGTCACCGCCTCCTCCGACGCGCGCCCCTGGTTACCTCAGTCTTTATGATCCAAGGTAGTCGGCCTTATCTTAGTCGTTGCATCCATGGATGGGCACCTCTGTTTACCTCAATTTTTATGGTCCAAGTAGCCGTCCTTCTCTTCGTCGTTGCAGGCATTGACTGAGGTCTCAATCCACATCAGTAACGACCTGGTGTAAAATAGAGTATTAGAAAATTCAGAAAAATTGAGAGTAGTCATTTGAATAGGCACAAAAAATTCATAGGAATAATAGCTTCATAATTTATCTTGATTATTGTTTAACCAACAACATGTTTTGTTATTAATTTATGTATTTTGAAGCTCACGAACATGCAGATAAAATATATATAAAAAAACATGAGACTCGGATGCAAGTCGGATGTTGTTTTTTTCTTATGGGAAGGGGAGTCAAGTCAATTCTTTTTTGAAACAACTTTTTTTTCTAATATAACTCAGATGTTGTATTATTCTGAGTAGGAGTTTATAATTTTTTTTTCTCATGCAACTCAGATGTTGTTTTGTTATGAGTAGGAGTCATAATTTTTGACGTGTTTTGTGAGTAGAAGCCTGTTTGGAACAACTTTTTTTATGAGCATGAGACTATTAGCCTATTTACACCCGTGCAACACCGTATGGACATGTTTGCCTGTTTTAATTATGAGTAGAGATTTGCTAGTTTTTAGTTAACTAAAATGTTATATTTTTAAAATAATGAAAATATACCGTTGAAACAACTTAAATGTATTGCTGAAACAATAAAACTCTACAATCTGATCAAAGTTCAATTTTTTCAACTTTCATCAAAGCTTCAAATACTCTCTAGCTTCGTCAATTTTTTCAACTTTAATCAAAGCGTCAAATACTCTCTAGTTTCATCCATAGATATACCTAAATCTTTGAAAGCTCTAGAAATAGCGGCAGGCTACGAGAAATTCCCACCTGAACGAATAATAAGGTCATTATCTCCAACCTTCAAAGATTCAGGAATATTGCTGACTTTGGACAAGTCTATGTGGTTTGATTTTTATCGATCTAATCTGTGTAATAAATGTCTGGAAGAGGGAATGAACTAAATTTAGAAGAGCAAAATTTTTTACTATGCTGCAACTGGCACCAAAGGGAATTATCAATATATGAACTGTTGGAATATAGTTGTTGTTAGTCTACCAAAGGGAATTATCAATATATGAACCGTTGGAACATAGTATGCATCTTATGCATCAATATATGAACCGTTGGAATATAGTTGTTGTTAGTCTACCAAAGGGAATTATCAACTTGCCAACACTACTATAAAAAACTATTTTCAGCAACAAAAGCAATATTATCATTAGTGACGGGCACCAAGAAATCCATCACCAAATTGGGCCCGGGGTGGGATGCCCGTCACTAAATGTTGTAACTTAGTGGCGGGTATGTTTTTGCCCACTAATAAGTGGATCGTGGCCCGGTGCATGCCGTCGAAGGAGAAGGCTCGCGCGAAGAAGCGGAAGGACGGACCTTCGCCCTCTGGCAGGTGCCGACCATCCACAAGCCGCCGCGGCCGCCACGACGATGATGGCAGCGGAGGCGCCGACTTCATCCTTGCCGCCTTCCCCCCCCCCTCATGCGACGGATCTAAGGGAGGGGATGGTGTCTGCCATGACGGCTGCGATGGTCGTGGTTGCCAAGACCACCGCCGACATCACGGGGGCGGTAGCTAGAACGTTAGCGGTGGCCGGCAACGCCGTCCACATCATGACGCAGGCACTCGCTGACCTCCCGGAGGCTTCGAGTAGGTGGGGGCTGCTGTTCACGTCACCATGCATGTCAGCACTGAGTTGTACAAGGCGGACATGACAGCGACGGAGGCGGTGGAGGCGACGACGAGGATGGCAGGGATGGTGGCACACGCCATGGAGGCCTAGGTTTAGGGTTTGGAAGTAGGGTCCAACACTATTTGGTGCGGACCCTTTTTTTGGTTCGACCGATGGTGCGGTAATGACGGACGATACCATACTTTTTTGATTGTTGGTAATCACGACCTTAGTGCCAAACATGTAGGCCGGCACTAAATTATGTACAAATCGGTAACAATTATTTGTGGCGGACTCCGTGTCCGCCAGAAAGGCTGCTTACGACCCGTTACTGAAAGTCACTTTTGTAGTTGTAGTGCTGATGTGGGACGCAACTTGGTGTTCAAATAGAAAACTTATGAATTATGATGAATGAAACAAAATTTGGATATCATCAGTCTTGATGATATTTTCATTATTTCATAATCAAAATTTAGAGCGTTTGACTTTGATCAATCCTAGAAATGATTATATTTCTAGACAGATGGGGCCAAGGAAGTTCTTTCTCAGCGTGTGCGCTAGAAATAATGATTTACTCCCGTTAACCGCCATAGATTATATGAAATTCTATTTTCAGTTATGCTTTACAAGCTCTTGTAAAACTTAACGGGTGCCAATGCAAGGCCTCAAGCTTCAGTCTCCAAAATTATAATTTTATAAATCAAGAATAGTGAAAGCGCCACTCCCTTTTTTTCTACAAAGAAAGCTCCATCCAACCATACTAGATAGAGAAACAAGAACTCTCGATCGACACCAGTTCGCCAATCTGGTTATTTGTTCCTCGTCGGAGAAGAAAAATCCTCACCTTAATTTGCCTACTTAAGCCAGCTTCAGGAAGTTGTTTTGCAGCTGTGTTTAGCATGGCTTGACATCGATACTGACATTACACACGGGGCCTAGACTTTGGTCAGTCAGCAGCTAATCTTTTCGCTTTCCTTCACACACACATGCACCAGATCTTACCTTACTATCAGACCGCCCAGGACCACGATGAAACCGACTCTGTCTCCTCGATCGCATCGGTTAGCACAAACCTGGCGTGGTGGTGGCCTAGTTTCGAAAGCGTTGTGACAAGTGATGGATCGATCGTGCAAAGCCTGCAGCTAGCTAGCTAGCTAGATGACAAGCATCGTCGATCGCACGCGCGCAGCGTTTCTAGATTTCGTCATGCACGCAGCGCAGTGCGGTGCAGTGGTGCAGGGGACCATCAGCTATTGCAAGCATAGCAGCTGCCATGCATGCATCTCATCCAGCTCGATATTTCGGTGCAGACACAAGCTTCCACCGGCAGCAAGTACTGGTCCAAAAGCGGCTTTCCCCGAACCACGGAAGTGACAGCACTAGAGCACGTCGCTCTTATTGTTACCAGATCTAGCACATACACGACTGCCTCCCGTACTATATGCAAACTATCTTGTCACCACGCGGTCTCTACACTTGGATTGCTCTCTGCCAGCATAGCGAGCTGCTTGCGATATCTTTTTTTTTTTTTTGGAAAACAGGGAATTTTATTACCCTAGCCTCTAATGAGACGAGCAAACGCAAGTATTACAACAAAACAACAGGAACAGCAAAAAACTAACACTCAAACTGTGACTCGCATCTCTCCTTTCCACTAAATCACAGTTCTCGTCACCCTCAGCCTCCAGCTTGGGACCTCTCTTCCTACAAAAGAAGATCGACCTTCCTTTGTAACTCTCAATTGTAGTTATCGAAGACTGTAGCTCTCGATTGGAGTTATACAAGTTGATCGGGACGCGGTTCCTCCTACGTAGTTGAAACTGCGATTGCAACTTAAGCAGTTGCAGTTGCGTCTGTTGAATCCAAAATCAACAGGTGAGATGCGCCCACATACTGTATGAAACTACTGTAGCAAATGTTCTGTAACGAGAATTGTTCATCGATTTACTGTAGCTATCGACATCAACCATTCATTTAAAAATTGGATGGTCAGATTTGCGTGCAGTCCTTAAGTAGCAGTTGCAGTTACTACTGCACTAGATCTTCTTCCGTAATCAACTAGTATATGCTACAGTTTACTATGGCTAATGGGTCGTAACGAGTTTAATTTCCATTTCCTACAAGTTAATCGGCTCCTGTGTAGTAGTATAGGCTAAAGCCCTACTCACTCCGTTCCAAAATTGTTATTGTCTTTGACTTTTTTTTGTTAATATTGACCATTCGTCTTATTTAAAAAATTTCAAAAAATATTATATATTTTTTATGATTTATTTTATTACTAGATAAAATTGAAATATAACTTATAACTTTTTATATTTGAATAAATATTTTAAATAAGACGAATGGTAAAAAATCACAAAAAAATCAATAACGATAATAATTTTAAAACGGAGGGAGTATGTCAGAACAACAGATAGTACAGTGTAAGTTTTTAATAAATTATATTTTGCGTAACAATCGTCAGGGGCCCTAGTTGCAGTCCAATCAGATGTTGCCGTCCAAAAAGATTTTGCTCGGATCTAGCTTACCTACACGAGTACCCTGTAATTGGGAGAGGCCACCAGATAGTGGAATAGCGAGATGACGGCGAAAGGCCCCGGACGCACGCCATAGTGCCATGGGTCATGCACGCAAGCTTTATAGCTGCTACTACGCACGTAAGCTAAGCTGATCCCTGACTCAGCATACAGTTAGAAGCAATTAGCCAAAAGAGACATAATCGATTTCAAGTTGTTGCGAATCAACGATGATTTTGTTTTTCATGTGGTTTGTACCTGGTACGTTCACTGGTTTTATCGTGCCTGGCTCTACGCGAGAGAGAGAGAGAGAGAGAGAGAGAGAGAGAGAGTATCATTACTTGGCCAACGATTTTCAATGGATCCCGCAGCATATCTTGCCAATTGATTTGATCTTTGTTTTGTCTTCATGAACGATCGGTCTCTGAGGAAGGTGAAGCTTCACCTACTGTTAAGTTGACTTAATTGGCTGCAAAAAGTGCCGCAAGTGTCTATGAACTGAAGACAGTTTCTGCCCTTTGTCGATCAATATAGTGGCCACTGGCGTACCTTAGTTTAAATTCCGACAAAAAAATTGTGTTAATGTTTGAGAAGCTAGCTCAGGACGCAGGTCCAGTTGGTTACAGCATAGTGTTTAGTGCTTGATTTTATAATCGAGAGGTTACGGTTTTGTCAAATATAGCTAACCGCTTATGTGTTTGTGCTATCGATTCTCTCAGCAGATTCCTATTGAATCCCAAAAGAAAATACAAGCAATCTGTTGCTAGTCCGCCGGGTGGTAGAAACCTGAGCAGCTACCAAGCTAATTGTAGTAGTAGGCTAATAGCAGATATGTTCTAGTGCATGAGGTTGACACAGGAAGCAAATTAAGGTCATAAATAATTTAGCTACATCTTTGGCCACAGGCCACGTATGTAAAAGAGCTATATATATATATATATATATATATATATATATATATATATAGGCAGCTAGCTCTAGCCGCTATCTAACATGATAAAAGTTCATGTTTTGACTTGTATGCAGAGACATGGACCCCAATGTTCGCGGTGAATCATATGGACATGGACATGAACAAACTATTGGGAAAAGAAAGAGAGAAAAAGTCTATATGCACATGTAGTAGGTTTCTGAGAGACTAACATTGTTCGTTTTGTTTTGCTTCATGCGCACCAGGGCCGGCTCACACGCTAGAAAAGAAAAATAAAACAGACACGAGGCTTGCTTCCATTTCAGAGTACTGACGTTAGGCTTCTGCAGTGCAACTGCCTGTCTGATAAAAACAGAAACAACGGTTCCTCGGAGAAAAGAAAACGTTAAAGGGAACGTTTTTTTTTTTTTTGAGGCAAAAGGGAGCGGGGCATGATTCGCTGCCAGAAAAAACAAAGTGGGAACGGGCCTTCGCCAAGCTCATCGGCCCGACTGAGGTCGACTACCGGCACTGTTTATTGGGCCTTCTTAAGATGAGATGCTGGTCGAGGGCTCGAGGCCTGCGATGATATACTGCTGCAGCCCAGCCGTCCTTAATCGGGCTATGGTTTTGTGGCAACATTTACGGTGCAACGAGAAATACAGCTGGTCGTCTCTCAAACTTGTTTGTCAGTGTTGGTGGTAAACTAGTACATTAATGCTGTGTGTTAACACGTGTGGAGTGCTATGGGCATGCAACGCAATCCATTCAGTCAAAAGAAGGCTGAATAAGAAAGGAATAAGTTTGGATGTGTCGCGCACTTGGCGATCGCACCATGCAAACAGCGGACGACAGAGAAGAGGTCCTGGCCAGGTGAAACTTTGTGTTTCCCGCAGGTCTTCGGAGAATAGGTTTGCTTGGCAGAGGAGAGAAGGCATAAATGCACAATGTTGTAAAATTATTTCTTTCATTTTAGAAATAATTAACATGGGAATTAAGAAGAACTAAAAAGATAGATACATAGAAAACGAGGAAAGAGATAAGACCATTCTCAGTGACTTATTTCATTTCACGTTTTTCAAATGTGACACATCATCTTTCTAGTCTTATTCTATAAAATAAAAGTGCATACTCTCAGTATACTATTTTATTTCATAGTTTCATAGTCTGAAGAAGACATTAAATAATTGCATAAGTATATCAATGAGGATCTATTTTTTTCGACACATGTAAGAAAAAGAGTCTCAATGCATCTTTCATTCTTCTTTCACCAACATGGAAAGAGTGTCACTACCCTTTCATTCTAATGAAAGATTTCTCTTCTCTTTCATATTAAATATCATGTCATGTCATCTTTTTTTGCTGATGTGTCATCTAATAAATATCAAATGAAAGACCCATTAAAAATGACCTAAGAAAAGAGAAAGATATATCAGAAAATGAGAATGATAATTATTAAACAAACTGAAGATGGCTAAAATAACGACAACTATTTTAAAACGGAGATACAGTACATGGCACTAAAGCACAATTGACCACTGCAGCACTGCTAAACGAGCTCACATTTTTATGCAATGCAAAGAAAGGGTAGGCACTACCTTTACAGGAAAGATGTGAGTACGTAACATGGTACATTTGCCCTCTGTTAGGCATGGTCAGTCAGAGACGATAGAGATGGAAAAGGTAAAAGGTGGTGGTGATTCAGGCGTGCAAAACCACGAAGTTTATCAGAGAGAGGAAGAAAATGATGCTGACATCTAGGTTGATTACGTCACGATCCTATATCACCTGCGAATAAGTACACCACATCATTATCCTTCGACTTGACCTGCGCACTCTCTCGACTCCAAGCAACATCCCCATCACATGTGGCGAATTATTCCCTTCAAGGCCAGTTGCCGCCTGCTGGGCGCTGGCAATCGTGATCAGGTGCCGACCACACAGCCACATCTTTGGGCCATCAGCTCGCGATCCGACGGTCAGCAGGGGTCCTCCTCGTAGGGAGTCTACCGCCGCAGCAAAACAAAGCGAGGTCAAGTGATTCGGTTTCCATAATTCCCACCAGCAATATATCGCTGGTCAGAAGTCGACCGTCTTTTCATGGTCTGGGTCGTCCGGATATGGATGGATAGCCGGCCATTCATGACACCATCGACTCGCACTACACACATTTGCATCGCAACTTCCAGGAGGCGCGAGTGCATATTCATGTCTGCGAGAGCTTAGTTGTTTCAGTGGATGCCCCGCATTTGAACCCCTGTTGACCACTCAACTTTTTATCCGTTGGTAATTCGGCTCTCCATCCATGTGTTTGGGTGTTTCTCAGGAATAAGTTCTGAGGGAAAAACAAAGGAGAGCATCTCACTCCAAACCAGCTGAGCTCTCAGGCGACCCCATTCTGCTTTAGGTCAACACCAAGAATGCTGTTAATTAATGATGATAATTTAACACCAAGAATGGAAGGAAAAGGAGTAAGGAGAAACTAAAACGCGTAAAAATCTTATGTCTGGACATTTCGGTCACACACGCTATTAGGCAGGAGTATGTACTATGATAAGCGTGACTGTCATAGATCCTATCAAGCACGTTTTAGTTGCTAGGCTAAGTGAGTAAATCATTCACACTGTTTAATCTGATGGACAAAAAGCTTGAACTACAAAGCCCAGTTTGGATGGAGCTCAGCTCAAACCTTTCTTTCTTATCGAAGAGAATGCATGATATTGTCTATATGAGTTTGTTTCATCGTCCTCAACCTCTATCTCCTTGACAACCTTGAAGGGCCAAGACTGGAATTAATACAATATTTTCATTATCTTAAAAAGAAATCTTCTTGACAACCCTTCATGCTCTAGTCAACAAGTTTGGCAGCAGGAAAATGTTCTCACGCGACCCCATTCTCTTTAGGTCAACACCAAGAATGCTGTTAATGATGATAATTTAACACCAAGAATGGAAGGAAAAGGAGTAAGGAAAAATTATAGGAAAAATCGGATTCTCGACACTGAAAGATCCAAACTTTTCGAGTGCACTTTAATACCAACGAAAGTTTCCTCGTTTAAAAATATACCACTATGTGACATTTTCCATCTATCTGGCTATCTTTTCCATCTATCTGGCTTCATCTCCGTTGTCCGGTCGTTTGTCAAATGATGTCAGAGTTTGAGGGCGCCTCCACACTGACCGAAGGCAATGGGTTCAACCTCACTCAGCAATCCCCATGGACTGAGATAGGATCTTGTCAGATTAAGCTGACAGAGGATCACGCAATTCGCTCCTCTCGTGCCGTCGCAAGCGTATCGTCGATCACCCTGGAGGATGCGTGGACCTTGTGGGCTAGTAGTCCCTTCCTTGGAACACACGAATCCCTTCTTGTAGCTTCTGTTAATACAGGGCATGTCAAACCAAGCACATACTAATGGAAGCCTAAAAAGGTGTGGTTTTTAATCTTTTCCCGTCTGGAAGTTTATGATCTATGTTTTTGTTAACGGAAAACGTTACATAGTGGTATATTTCTAAACGGAAGAACTTTCACTGGTATTAAAGTGTACTAGAAAAGTTTGATGGTAAATTTTTAAAATCAGAATCTTTCCGTGTCGAGAATTCAATTTTCCCTGATGCATATGTACACACCTTACCTTGGAAAAAAATTGCTTTAGACCTTTCAGGCTATCCAAATGGCTATATTATACCCTAGAAACTTCAACAGGTTTTGTTCAGACCTCAATTCCTCTTCAAACGGGAAAACTAAAAGAGGATTTCAATGCCTATTACTATGAACGAATAAAAAAGTGCTAAATTCTCCGGGTGGGCCAGCTACACTTCACACTAGCCGTGGAATAGAATTCAACACTGCCCGACCCGTTAGGGACCCATATATATAGTGGCGCCCTTGCACGAGGAACACAAGCAGGAAGCAGCTGCCATACTCGACCAGCTTGCTCACTAAGCTTAGAACACACCAAAGCAAAAACGTACGCACAGGCCGGCCCAAATCGGAACAGCCTGAGATGGAGATGCCACCACCGCCGCCGCCGTTTGGTCGTTATCCTGCCGCCGGTGGTGGCGTCGGCAAACCTGACCGTAAGACGGTGGAGCGCAACCGCCGCAATCAGATGAACGCGCTCTACTCCCGCCTTGACACGCTCGTCCGCGACGGCGGCGGCGTGCCGGTTCGTGGACAAAAATATACAATAGTATCCATATATGCACGATGTTATGCTCATCATGTTGTTGCAATCTGTGAATTAGCTCATCATGTTGTTGCAACCGATATGTGTTGATGTCAGGCGACGACGACGACGCGGCCGGACAGGCTGGAGGCGGCGGCGTCGTACATAAGGCAGACGGCGGAGAGGGTGGAGAGGCTCAGGGAGAGGAAGCGGGAGCTGACGTCATCCCAGGGCTCCGGCTCTTCGGCGAGCAGGGCGGCCGCGGAGGTGGAGGTGGAGGTGCAGCACCTGGGGTCGGGCCTGCACGCCATCCTCGTCACTGGCGCCCCGCCGAGCGACGGCGCGTCGTTCCACCTAGCGGTGCGCGCCGTGGAGGAGGCCGGCGGCGAGGTGCAGAACGCGCACTTCTCGGTGGTCGGCGCCAGGGCCATCTACACAATACACACGCTGGTGAGCCGTCGTCGTTCTGCACACAAATGATTTAGATATCGGATTTCCTAGTTTTCAGTCACCTGAACCTTTCAGTCTATCCTTAGTTTTTTTGTGTTTTGATTTTATTTTTATAGAATTTTTTGTATAATAATTAGAAACCGTTAGATATGATATCTATGACTAAAAAAACGGTGACTGAAAGTTATTGGAACTTTCGGTCGCCTGAAATTAGCAACCCCTTTAGATATGCATCGGACACGGCTCACATACTTTCTCTTCTGGAATTTGACCAGTATAACCACACATGCTTTGATTGCTCTCACGGTCGCGCTTGTTCCTCTGTGACCAAATCTGTTGCATTGCAGGTGACCGGGCAGCAGGGAGGCATTGAGAGGGTTGTACAAAGATTGAGGGGAGCGCTACGTGGAGACGCATGACCTACTATACATATACAATTATTAAGTTCTGATTAAAAAATAAAATTTAAGTTCACATCTAGATTAATGCATGCTTGGTAAACTATGAACTCGTTAGACAATGCACTTCAAACTTTGCGTGCATGGTGCATGCAAAGACTGAAACTTGAGTCATAACGCGTTGGCTGACTGTGCTAGTCAACACGGTCTTGGAGGCTTGGAGCTACGCAGATCTACGTGCTCTTAGATGTTGGCTTAGAATAATATAGTCTTACTGCAAATCAAAAGGCCTTTTGATCATATGGACTTTGATGAGTTCAATAAAGAATTTATTTTTATTTGTGCATCGGTGGATGACTCACCCTCACCTCGTGTATACAAGTAGCAAAAACCTTGTGAGACCTCTTTCATTATTTTGTTTGTGTAATTAAATGGTGGCTGTTTATCTTTACTCCCTCAATTGTTTAATTCATGTCTCCCTCAATTCTTTAATTCATGTCATTTTTGACATAAAGTTTACACTAGCTGCAAGTTAATTTGCATTGGTTTGTCGGAAGCACACCATAATTTTCAAACAGAGGAATATGTACTTATTGAGTGCTCAAAAAAGTATTTACCTTCAAAAGAGTATAATTTTTGTAAACATAGAGGACATATGCCCACCTAATTTAACTATTAATTATGATAAAAAAGAAGCATATTAAACATGCCACGAGCTAGGAGTTCACTATAAGAGATGTCACATTCTATGATGATTTTAGAGTGACAATAGTCAAATTGTCACTAGCTTACTCTGTTTATGATGTTTGATAAACTTTTAGATAAATTAATGACAAAAACTAAATGTCATAAAATAGTGACAAAGAAAGAATTGTCACGAATAAATTGTGACGAAAATAACACAAATTGTCACAGAAATCTTTTAACATACTGAAGTTTTTGAGGTTTTGTGAAATTTGTGACGATCGTCACAAATTTCAGTAGCGTTCGTCACTAGATCGTCACAAATTTTAGTATGTGACAAATTTTTGAGGTTTTATGACAGAAACAAATCGTCATAGAATGTCAGATCTCTTGTAGTGACTTATACCCCTTTCGTTCCAAAATTATAGTCGCCATTGACTTTTTTCGTTACCTTTGACCATTCATCTTATTCAAAGTATTTATTTAAATATAAAAAATTATAAATTATATTTAAATTTTATATAGTGATAAAACAAATTATGAGAAAATATATGATATTTTTTTTTAATTTTTTTGAACAAAACGAATGGTCAAAGTTGATGAAAAAAGTCAATGACGACAACAATTTTAAAACGGAGGGAACATAACACATCTCCCATGACCAGCAAGAGTAGAGCAGAAGTGTTTTGTACCGAACACACCATGATACATGCATATGTGTCCAATATACCCATAATCATGCTCCAAATGTCCTTGGCCTAGTAGCTCCAAAAGAGGAATTGGCATCACACATACATACAAGTAAGCTGCCAATGTGGAAGAAAGCTACACCTTACAAACTCCAGGCGTGTTTAATTTTATGGTCAAACAGTACCAACCAAACTTTAGTAATTTCAAAACTATTAAATGATAAAACCAAATTTTTTGAGCATATAATGATGTCACATCTACAAAGAATTCTTATCTTTGACCAAACAATTTCTTCACCATACTTGTTGTGGCATCCCCTCCGGGATGACCAGGACCGTGTACAGTAGAACACTCGACGAAGCGAGTTACAACGGCACATACATTCTTACAAGTCCAGATATATAACATCATGGTATAATATATCCAGGTTTTTCGAGAAGAATAGACAAGAGATTGCAGCGGAAAAATATTTGTTACAACAAAGGTGTTTGTACTTAACACAAGTTTGAACTCACATTAAAACCAAATTTATAAAACACGTTTACTCCAGCTTACTCTCTCTGAGACACACCTAACTTTCTACTCTTCCGGAGACGGAATACGTTCCCACTGAAGAGAACCTCCTTCCGGCAGCTGTCCTTCTTTCGGCATGCCTTCTGACCATCCCAAGGAGCTTGGCTCTTCACCTATTAAAATCATAAGTCGAACAAATCCTGAGTATCTAATATACTCTGCAAGACTAACCCGTCAACGTGGCTCGCTAAGGCCGACATCTAGAATGCTTAGGCCTTTGGCTGGTGGGTTGTCTCAGACTTGCGAAAAACAGCTCTTACTAATGGATAGCTAATTCAAATTTTAGCTCAAGAATATGTTCATTAATAACAAGATTTGCATCCTGCAGCTATTTGCAATCATAAATTATCAAGTCAATCTAAATAATTTTAAATAATCCTTCTCATTCTCGTTACACTCGATTATCTCCATTCGCGCCAAGCGAACAAGCGGTACTCATTGCTGCGAGGGACAGCGATTCGAATCAATTTCTACCAGCTGGGTAAAAACCCGACTACATGACATATACGCACCGCATTGGTCGTATATGACAAATTTTCCCACTAACCCCAACCAGAGGTTGATCCGTTTCCAACTTCCCCGGGAATATGGAGACCCCACTAGATACCCGTCCCGGACGTTATCCATGGGTGACCACCATTTCCCTCCCGTGAGACTTCAATCTCACTAACAGCCAGAAAAAGAAAGTTGGCTACGTCCTACCACTGAGGTAGTTAGGGTACATCAGCTTACTGGGTCCCATATACCAGCATGTAGACGGTACTGTTCAATACTTGTTCACGGAGCCGGCAACAGTTGGTCCTAATTTGACACGGACGGGGCTACCACCTTGCAAGACCCAGTCTTTGCCCTTTCCTCTACGAGGCCCATCCGGTCTCATCATCATCATCATCATCATCTTTTATTCAAATTCTCAAGGTCTCAATCAACTTAAAGCCTCCATGCTTTAAGATTATTCTATGCAATACTACCGATAATTCTACGACACAAGCATAGCGCCTATCGTGCTACGTGTACCTGTATAGGGTAAACACATCATAGGATTCAGTAGTGATGCAGGTGGGGTGTCAATCAATTCCTGGAACCTAATGCACAGACATGACCCGACTGACTGTGATAAAAGGAAGAATTTAAAAACATAGGTGGGATGCACCGGGGCTTGCCTTGGGTTTCGTTCAAAAATGACGAATCAGGTGCAGAAGTAGTCTCAATAATTATTGCCTCGGGGCCACAGTCAGCAGATGGCCCGATGGTCTCGGATCCTATACGATTCGTTCACATAACGCAAGTTAGTATAATGATGCATGAAATATGACATGCAATGCATTGGAAAAGATAGCTCCAATAAATATTTAAATTAAGAATTTTAATTACTCTTGTCTGAAGTATTTCCTTCATGGTAAGAGTAATTAAGTCCAGTCATGACAAGGGTTTAGTATTTTTTAATTCAAATTAATAACCCTTAATTACCCCACTTTATATAAAATAAATCTATTAACAAAATAAATATTAACTTAGAAAAATAAATTAAACAACAGTTAAAAGCTAAATCTATAAACTTACTTAAATATTTAAAATTCGTATTAAAGATAATTTATAAACTGACTAGAAAATCATATATATATATATAATAATTATTAAATTTTATTGCATAAAATGGTAAAGGAATTTATTTAGAACTTAACAAAATTATTTTCAATATTTTAGGAAGTCTAATTTATTTTCTGGATTTTATTCAAACTTTGGAATTATCATTAGTTGGAAAAACCTGAGAAAAGAAAGAATAAAAGAAAACTGATTTCAGCCTTATGGGCTTTGGGCAGCCCAGCTGCTGCTGGATCTAGCCTAGCGGGGCAGCTGCGCAGCGCGGGCACGGCCCAGCTTACGGGCGGCCCACTCGGGCGGAACGCGGCCCAGTGTCAAGACGGCTGGCCGGGCGGGGCGCGGCGCGAGCGCGTGGGCTTGGGCGCGTGCGGTGGCAGCGTGGCCTGGCAGCCCAAGCGGGTGGGACTCGGCCCAGCTGCCGGGAGCACTTCGGCTCTCTTGCGCGCGCGCACGACGGCACAGCCGCACGGCCACGGCGGCAAGGCGTGCTCCCGGGGCACGGTCCGGCCAACCAAGGGCATCGGCGGGGGCGACGCTACGGAGAGGTCACAAAGGTGAGGTCGGCGACGGTGGAAAACTCACCGGAGCAGGGCGATGGTAGGCGATGGCAAGTTCTCGGACAGAGATGGCAGCGGTCAAGAAACTGCAAAATTCGACATCATCAATCATCGGTTCTTGATTCAATCTTGTTCACGGGATGCACATAGACCTAGAGAAGCTTCCTCTGTGATGAATTGCAGTAAGACTCACCGGGAGTGGAGAAATCGAAAAGGGGGCGGAATGGAACTTGTTTTGGTCTCCATTGGAAATTGGCGGCAATCATCGAGGCTATGGTAAATGGCAACGATTGGTGGCCATGGGGAGGAAGAGGGGAAGGTTGCGCAACGTTTTGAGGGGTCGGCTTGGTCGAGGAGGCGTCGGAGCGACGAGGACCGAGCTCGAGCCGGCAACAATGGTGGCGGCCTGGTTTTTGGTTTGCAGCAGAGAGAATGAGAGAAATAGAGAGAGATGAATGGGAGGGAGTAAAAGCTGGGGATAACTCTCCCGGATCGAGCGGCGGACGGTGAAGCAGCCGAGCTGCCTGGCTGCGCGTCGCGCGGAGCGCGCAGCGCGCGGCGGCGCTGGCCTCTACGCTGGCAGCGGTAAGAGGAAGAGAGATTGACACACGGGTCCCACGCATGGCAAATTTGTAGAAAAGCCCTCCCTATGAGAATTCTTGCAAACAGACCCTTACGAGGTAAAGAAATAAAAATCCAGAAAATTCAGGGAGGGGAATAAAAGTATTTTATAATTTTTTTTTAACAAAAGGGAATGTCACACTTGTTTGATGAAAATACTTGTAAATATCGAACTAAGGTGGGGCATATGCCCCTATGCTAAAAAATAGAAAACTCTATACATATTGCAAAAAAAAAACTACAACTAAACAACGACATTGTCATTATAGGCCTACTTGTAAGCCTATGTAGAAGATATGTAGACCTACATAGTAAAAAATTGTCTAATAAGTTATACAAGACTTATTTAACCTTATTTCAATAAATTTGCTTTTCTAAGGGCTCCAGTTTTTATTTTAACTTTTCAAGGTTTGACCTCTACGTATGTCCTAATGAAGCACCTTTTTCTTTCTCTATGTGTGAGTCATTCCCTCTGTTGTGTTTACACTAAATGTATCCTAACAACATCCACAAGTTCTTAAGCTACGTCTTGCTCCAAGCCACTCAAATTAACCTATTGGGTCCATGTTTTTCTCTAGCTTAATAAATTTGACCATAGGTGATTACTACTTTGTTGGAATTTATGGAAGCTTCCACTCATAGTTCCACCCATTTTAATTACCAATATCATGGGTACTACACCTTACTTTTTTTTCTTTTGTGAATGAACATAGTACTAAAGCAGACATTATACATGCACGAGTACTCACACTTCTATGAACACTACACACATACACCCTACTTTGTCTCCTATGAACACACGTACACACACGCACACTAAGTTGGTTTGATCTTTAGATTCATGAAATCACCACAGATACCTCGCTATCGACGTAATGTTGCCTTCTACCAAAAGAATAATTAATTAGCTATAAAATGACACTCATATCAAATCTAGGATTTTAACCCAGGTGATGAGTTGGTTTCAACACAAAGAACATAATCAATAAGCTATACTCCCTCCACATCCCCAAAGAAAGTAGTTTTGGACATCATCTCTCATACCAAGAAGTGATTAATTAGGGTGTAGTTTACCATGTTGAACCATTAAATACCTACGAATGTGAATGCTAGCCATAAAGCCTTGTAGACGGATTGGTGGTAGCGCAATACCCAAAGTCGTGTGCCCTAAGTGAGATTCCTAGTGGTCCTTTTTTTTTTTTTGCAAACCATCGTTATTACGACTGATGAAGATCCAAAACAACATGTATTATGAACTATTGGTAAAAAAGCCTTCAGCAACTTTCTTTAGGGACCTAGAGGGAGTACTCAGTTTGCACATCACACTTTTTCATGGGCTACCTTGCTGGTCAAACTGCACGTACCTTCTGCACAGTCAACAACATCATATCATTACTTTCTAATTTCTAGTTCACGTGGATGATTATTGACAAAGTACAAATACATGGTGAAGTGTTCTAACATAACTTACTCATGCACTTGTGCCAATGATATTTTATGAACAAATAATAATTTATGTGTAAAAGTTGGACGAATAGAAAAGCTCGTGCCTGTATGCTCATGAGTTGAGTCATGACTATACATATCACCATAACCATACATATAGCAGCTATAGAGACGAGAGAAAGTATATTAGAGCACAAAGGTTAGGGACTGGTCTTTAATTTCCCATTGGATTCTAAAAACAATGTGTTCCAAGCTTATTCAACCAAAAAAAGTGATACACGTTGCTATATATTCCCTCCGTCTTATTTTAATTGACACTTTGAAGTCCGACATGGGCGTCACTTTCATAAGGCCAGTCTCAGTGCATAGTTTCATTTCACTATTCTCAAGAGTGCCACATCAGATTTAGACTTTTGATTTGATAGATGAAACTACCTCTCTCAGTGCATAATTTCATCTCACGGGTTTCATAGAAAAGCCATAACATTAAATTATTACATTGAGATTGGTCAAAATAAGTTAGGATAAAACTTTTTGCTCTCAATGGAGGTTTCAATAGAGTTTCATGCATATGAAACTGTGCCAAATGAGTTTCATCCTAATGAAATCCATTTCATCTCTTTCATCTTAATTGCTTTGCCATGTCATCATTTTAGCTGATGTGGCGCCTTATTTAATGCTTATGAAACTCTCATTGAGACTGGCCTAAGGAGAAATATAAAAGATAGATGCGCAAAAAACAAGAAAGAAAGAGATATAAATAAAGGTGTATTGGGAAAAAAGAAATGTATATCAGAAAGTGAGAATGCTAATTATTTTGAGAAATCTGAAAAGAGCTAAAATGTCAATTATTTTGGGACGGAGGGAGTATAATATATGTTAATAGAAAAGGCACAAGTATGCCAGTGTGTAGATCATCACCAAGCTTATTCAACCAAAACAAACTGATACACGTTGCTATATACAATATATGTTGATAAAAAAGACACAATAAGTATCCCAGTATGTAGATCATCATACAAGATCCATGTCCTGATGATGGTGGTGCTTGTGTAAAATGGATGGTGTTTTATAGTATCAGACTTCCTTTATTTGAGTTCTTCATTATGACGAGAATTGTATTTTATTATTATAAGAGTGTTATCTTTTTTCTATTCGCTTTGTAATAATGAATAATTATATGTATTTGTTGATACGTAGACCACAATATTAATACATATTCTCTTTTCTAACTAACGACATATCAAGATGAATTTCATATAACCTTTTCCTGTAGAAAAAAATGCATTAATAATATCATATATATGGTAGATCATCTACGAAGCAGTCCACTCGATCGATTTCTCAACTTGTGCAAAAAAAGGGGCCATCCTAATCACGTGTTAACTGATCCTTAATTGGTAACACGAGATATATGTGTACCGCGACACAATTGTAGCTGGACGACCCTTTATGCATGCGGAGGAAGTGTGCACGGCCCAGATGCAAATGCATACATGCACCGCCAATGCAAGCTCAAGCTAGCCAGAAGATGAATCAAGCGTAGCCGCACATGCCGTACGTGCACGGCACCCCGGCGCCGCATGCCCGGCCGCACGCGCCGCAGTTCTCGCCGTCATACGCCGCCGCGACGCACCGCCCGGCGCAGCACACCCGGCCGAACGGGCACCGCTTCCCGCATGCGCCGCAGTTGCTCCAGCTGGCGAGCACGTCCGTGCACGCGCCGCCGCAGCATCTGAACAAGTGATGCCCGTCGTCGCCCTCGGCACCGGCGGCGCACGCGCCCGTGTCGCCCGCACGGCACGCGCCGCCGCCGCCGGCCATCTTCCTCGCGACGACCGACGCCGCGGCGAGGAACCGGCTGCTGCTTCCGAACGTCGTCTCGCGGCGAGCTCGCGCCGTGCCGACGTCGTCGTCCGGCGCGACGCACAGGCACGTCGCCGCCGATGCGGCGAGAACGACGACGAGAAGCAAGGAGGTTGATGTAACCCGCCGGCGGCCAGCGCCCTCTGCCATGCTAGAAGTGCTCTCTTATTCTTCTTCTCTGATCGCTTCTCTCGGAATGAGTTAGCTAGCTAGTGATCATTTAACTTGATCGAATGATTTAGTATTGTGTAGTAGAGCGTAGCCTGTACGTAAGCAGATCTTAATTAGCCATAACTAAGTAATTATACGAGGAACTGTAAATGCGTGCATTGATCAAGATCTAGAATTCTAGAAAGGCGAGCTTCCTTCAGGATCGGAGGACCAATGCGCCCGATTGGCGCGCGATCTATCTGCGAGAGATGTTTGCTTAAAAGTTCACAACGTGGTAAAGCAGGCTACCGGAGCGTAGCACGCAGCTGCTAATGCTAGGCTCTCGGCTAGTGTGCATTTTGAGTTGTGATCACGGGTGCGTGCGTGACCGTCGAGTAACACGCGTACAACTGTGCTCCAAGGGCTACCGCCCACCTAGCTAGGCAGCTACCTAGTACCTACTTGAACCTGCACACTTCAGGTTTTCGAATTTCCATTTACATTCTTTTGGAAACTCGCAATGCGAATGCATGTGTCCCATACACATATGCACGAGAAATCATCCTATGGGACCCGCGCGCACTGCCCATAAAAGCTCCCTATTACAATCCTGAATTGACTCACCGTATACGCCTTCTACCAAATACATGCATTCACAAGTCACTTTGCACGTTTGAATTGTTTCAGCTGAATGCTACTGCCATACACATATAACATGCATGTCCATACAAATAGTACAACAGAATAACATAACTCACGTAGGAATTTACAGAGAATTTAATTTGAAATGTTTTTTTAATCATTATATAAAGGGAAATCTTATTCTAGATTATCTTCGTTAGGGTAAATATATGGCGTAATTAGCTAGGGGTCGATAGCTTCATCGTAACTCCAGCGTCGGTATTGATGGCTCGGTCGGACTAATGCAGCTGGGATGCTCAGATGTCAAATAGAGTGTGACAGTGAACTCGAGTCGCGAGTCACGACACGGCTGGGCGTCGGTTTACCCGGCGGGAAATGCGAGTGGTGTTTGACTTGTCATAATGTCATTGGTTCTGTTTCATGGTATACGTATGTAGAGAATACGCAGGTGGAGATATATACATATATACACGGGAAAGGGAAAACGAAGCTGCTAGACGTTACACTTACACGAGTGTTTTGTAGGCAGCTATAATCGGTTAACCCCGTCCAGGTGACCAGGTCCAGCCATCCTAAGACCTATAGGCGCCACGAATAGTCGATAAAATATGTCCCCATCAAACTCAGGTGGAGGACCAAGGAGAGCCATTTCTCAGGGGAGTTGAACATTCTACTTCCATTTTTATCTCAGTCGGGCTAAGGAAGGTCCATGAGAAGAGCACATTTACTGCTGAGCTCCTTTTGTTGGAGGTTTCTACTTCTCACCCCGTTTGTTTGGTTGCGCCACGAATTACTACTCTAGAACTTTTTAAACTTTTTGCTCCAAATTTGAACCAAGCTGGATCCCAATATTTTGCATGCAATAAAATCATGGGCTAAATTTTTGTGTCCCATAACGGTAGGATGCTACAGTCTAAAGGCGCTCGTCCACCAGATGCCTACAGGCCTCCTTTAAATGCCCCATCCACCAAAATGGGCTCATAATAACAAGCCTACAAGATCCTCTTTCTACCGACAAACTTGACTGTATCGACAAACCCGAATCCCAGCTAAGAAGAACTGCATGACGATCAATGCAAACAAGTTCACGAGTTAAGCAAGTAGTACTAATCATGCATGAACAATGTTCATAAAACATCTGCTTTTTAATGAATAATGCAAGGGACCCCACGCCACGTTATGCCGTGCATCAACCGATCGAACTGTACCGTTCAGAAATGGCTGCTACAGAGCAGCTAGCATTGGCGTCCGGCCCTCCAAACTCTGCCCAGCAGGAGCACGAGACCTCACATGGCATCTTCCATTCGACAGAATTAATAGATCACATGGCACCTTCAATCCTTAGGGCCAATCACCCACCGCGCAAAGTACAGCTAAAGGCCTCCCAGCTCGATCCATATACTACTCCTTGTTTGACTGCGATGCCACCTGGTGCTTAATATGGACATATATACAACCAATTTAGTTTCATATAAACGTATCCTGAAAAGGTGGTGGCACAGACTTTCCGTTTAAAGCAAAAGAGATTCACCAAATGGCGCTGATGTGCTTTTTGCTAGTCATTCCTAGAGGTTAGCATTGGAGATCAACGTAACATATCAGCACACTGATCAACCTTGGATCGTTGTTCAAGGTTGGTCAATCAATTGAAAAGCCTCTTTTTTGTGGATAAGAAAAGTGTTTATTCATTTCTTTTCAGACTTGATTGTGGAAATCACAGGGCCGGGTACACTAAGGAAAACATGATAACGTAACTGTAGTCATAAACTGATATTGTTGAATGATCGCAGCAGCAGGTCACAGCTCCTTCACGGAATACAGGATATACACACTAAAAGCTGGATAGATGCAATCGGAATGAGCAGAGGCGCAGACTGTGCATCATTATTCTGATAGTGTGTAGGAAAAAAGATTTCAATGAAGAACAGAAAAAATTGCAGCACAAGAGAAATTTACTAGATCTGTGCAGGTCTTTTACTTATGAGGAAATCATGCTAAATCCAGTGCATTGCAGTTGGACCTCAGATTGACTTCAGCCACTCCGCAACACAATGAACAAACTAGATTGGATCCCTCAAATTTCAGCTGGACGCGCCTGGACCTGTGAAGCTACCAAGCCCATGTCTCATTGATAAGTATGACGGATTCAATATTTCAGTTCAGGGATCTGATAATCGAATCCAGTTTGAATCGAAATGTAAGGTAAGCATGCATGTGTCCTGAGTAGGTGGTAGGCGCCGATTCCTATTAAATCTGCAGGACTTCAGCAAAGAACTCCGTCCACCGTGGAAAGAATCGTGTGTTCTAAGTCCCGTGAAGTTCTAAGCCCTGCTTGCATGATAACTGTACAAAAAGATTTTTGCTTAAATATGTACAGTGTCAGCTCGTAATTGAGCTAGTTGAGTGTAAGCAGATAATAATCGCCGCGACAAGCTGGACAAACCAGAACCATTAAATGATGGCCAACCACTAACAATGTGAAATAAACATATACAGCTGTGGACGAGCACTGATCCCATGTGTATATATATGAGCCCCATGCAAGGAAACTCATTTCATAACTCAAGCATCTAAATTTAACGACCGGTTCAGCCTGTGCACGTTCATTCAGAGCTTCAGTCTTTTGACCTGCAGACAGATACTGAGAACAAGATGAGCAGCAAGGTTCTTCTTGTCAGTGCTGTTCTGGTGGGGCTTGTCGCTCTGAGCTCATGCAGGAGCCTGGGAGAGTTGTCCGAACAGAAGACCTACTCTTCTGCTCCCAGCGGTATTTTCTCTGGCTCCATTCCGTTTGTCACGTGTATTTATATTTGTTCACCCATTTTGATTGCAATATCATGCAATGCACTGCATGAGACGAGCAACTTCCATGCATGATGCATCCTCTGAGTAACAGTGGTGAACTATGTGTCGTACCAGATGGTGGCTCCTCAACTCCGACGTACGGCTCAGGAAGCGGCTACAAGCCTACACCGACACCATCTTACGGCTCTTCTTCGCCAAGCACCACCCCAAGTACCCCTGAGCTACCGGGAATTCCAAAGAACGGCTTCACTGGATCCTGCGAGTAAGAACCCACATGAAAACACATTGTAAAAATGAAACAACACAAAACAAGGGTGCAAATAATGTGGTGTCGTTTTGGCCTGAAATTGCAGCTTCTGGAAGAACCACCCGGACGTTATTGTTGCAGTCGTTGGGTCCCTTGGCAACATCGGCAAGACGTTCGGTGCTGCCTGCAGTTCAATCGTCGGCAAGAAGCTTGACAATCTGCATGATGCATTGACAAACACCAAAACTGATGGCGTTGGTGCCCTCCTACGTGAGGGAGCAGCCGCATACCTCAACTCCATTGTGAACAAGAAGTTTCCGTTCACCACCCAGCAGGTGAAGGATTGCATCCTTGTCGCCGTGACCTCTGACGGTGCTGCTTCTGCCCAGGCTGGGATCTTCAAGAAGGCGAATGAATACCACTACTAGTCCTGGACCTGGATGTATCCTACTCTTGCCTAAACTGTTTATTCTTACTCGATTGAAGCTATATCCTTCATTTGTTCCGATCTCCTTGATCAATCTATTGTGTTTCCGTTTGTAATATCACTGTCTAAAACAAGTCGAGCCCCTTGCGTATTGTATTAGTATTTATCTTGTAATATCAGTATATCACCATGTAATATATATAGTAATGAAATTCTTGCAATTTTCTTATTTCCTTGGTAGTATATATTACTATTATGTTGGATCTTGAACCATTTTCTTGATTTGCATTTTCTTGGCATAGCAAACTGCACCCAAGATATACCAGGATAAGTAATTTTGAAAGGAAATCCTACTCCAGCTTTTGAATTTGGATGTTCTACTCATAGCAATTCATAGCTGCCGACTATTTTGGTTTATAAATACCGAATTATATCCTATAGCAAAAAGTCACACTACTTGCAAACTGAGCCTAGCTCAAATGGTTAGGTGCATTATTATGGTGGACCCAAGCCACGCATGTTCAAATCATGGATTTGATACGATGTTGCATTAACGACTAATTATTTTTTTTTTACCGGAGGGCGATGTCCCCGTGAGGTGTTTGTGGTGACTTCGTACATCTTAAGATCAAACCGGCTCAGTCTTTTAAATGCCTTCATATACGTAGGAGTGTACATGCGTGTATTCATAAGGGTGAGTGCTCGTACGTGTATGTGAGTGTTTGTGTATGTACTTTGTTCAATTCATAAAAAATAGTGACACTACTTGTAGTAGGTCCAAGAGAATAAATTTCCAGCCAAACAAGGAGGCACCAAAATCATATTCATCAACTAGGAAAAAGTGCTAGAAAGATAAAGGCTTGTTTTCTCTTTCTAGGTAAAAGGAAATAACACATTTTTTTCTCTAATAATAGGAACCTTGCAAAATAAATAATTTATTCTTGAAAAACCGTCCATGCAGATCCATTCAAGCTATCATACTCAGAGTCAACGTGTCTTCATGGTCGAAGCATGTGGATTCGACACTGTTAGCATGACGAACACATACTAGCACCACACAAGCACCGGTGAAGTTTAGTGATGGCGGGAGGAAAATAACGATAAACTATATTATTTGCTATTTTGGCTAACCACATACTATATTCTAATTAATTTGATTTCTTATATTGAAAAAAATTATGCAATGAAATTATCAATATAAGAAATCAAATAAATTAGAATGATAAGAAATAAGTGTGTCTAGTTTGAGAAGGAAAATTTCAGTTGAGACTATACTCTGGTTCCGATACTATTTTTCTTTCTACCAAAGCCTTGATGTGTTTATTTTTTCAAAGGGAAGATGGCTTTGGGCAAGTAAGTTAGATAACGTTTTTTTATTGTGGCATCTTTTTAGAAGAGGAACATAAGGAGCCCGCCAACTGAAACAAAAATAAAAGAATTACTAGCTTCTGATTAGTTGTTTGGATAACACTTAGAGAAATGGGGAGAAAAGATAATTGATGAAACATTATATCATTAGGTAAGCAATAGAGAGTAGGTAAAAGGAAGTTGTAGAATGACGGGGCTCTTAGTTGACGACTGACAAAATTGCACTGAAACTTGAATTCTTTTTAGTTGCTCGAGAGACCGTAGACTGTTGAACGTGTGTGGCAAGCAACTAAAAAGAAACAGTATCCATCCTCTATCTTACGAGAGAATCTCAAAGCACCGGAATGTTTTATGTTTCATAGTAACCTCCTCCCAATCAAGTTTCTCTGAAACATGTGGTAACAAAAGCATGCCCTGCAGAGTCACAGCAAGTGAGTCTTGAGCGAAGCAACGAAACAGAAAACAACGGCAGCTCTAGGTGTGATACCACATCACATCGCACATTCGTACCTGCCAAGAAGAGCGGCCACGAAGCGTAGGTCCTGGACATTGCGCCTTGTGGTACTGTACTGAGACTGTGGTAATTGCTCTGAAGATTTCAACGCCGTTCTGTTTCTCTCTGTCTCTAAATCTATCCTCTGCATTAACACCTGCTAACGCACTAACACGCAGAGGAGCACTTTTGGGCAGTATATCCGGGCCGTAGCGGATGGTTGCCTCCTCTCCAAAACACTGCTCCTTGGAGACTTTCTCGCATGCCCGTGTCTGTGGCCACGGCGTCCAGGAGCTCGATTGGGGATAGGGAAGGTCGATCAAATTGACGCGCCACTCTCTCAAAGGTCTCATGACAGCTTGCTGCTTAAAATTGCAGGGCAATACAGTTCATGTGCAATGAACAGTTGAGCAGGAACGTTCCTGTGGCTGTGTGCCATTCACGAAAGCGAGGATGTTTGGCCTGTTATAGAAGATGACACTGAACAGCTCTCAACTTCCATTTCTGAATCAAGAACAGAGCCAAAATCTGCCACGACGACGAGTTCTTGGAAGGATGGCTGCGTCGTCCACTTCCTCCGGCGCGACGCAAATGGATCGGCGACGGTCTCGTACCCAGCCGGCTCTCGTACCGCTCATGGGAGCCAATGAACCTGAGCACCTCAACTTTGGACACGGAGGGCGAGCAAGTAGTTGAGGAGGCAAAGGATTGGGCATTTGCTCTAGGCCTGGGCATTCGGTTAATTCGGTTAATTCGGATCGGTTAATGTGGTTAAGAGAAACTTCGGTTAATGAAAAATGACAACCAAACGTATCCAACAAAAAGACATAACCGTGACGTTCGGTAGTCGGTTAAATCAGTTCGGTTACTCGGTTAACCGCACAGTCCAAGCTGTCCCTCCGCCATGGTCGCCTCGCTGCCCTGCCGATGCTTGCATGCATTGTCACCCGCTGTCGTCCGTGCGCCGAGGAAATTGACTGCACCTCGTCGTCGATGTCCTGCCGGCGAACCTCTCACGCCGTTACGTGAAGGCTGCCGCCTGCGAAGCCTCGCGCGCCGCCACGGCCATCGATGTCTAGCCGACAAACTTCTCGCGCCGCCACGCGAAGCCCGCCGCCTACCGAGCCGCCACGCGAGGTCGCACACCCGTCGCCCGCCGCCACCTGAGATGCGAGCATGGTGGATTGACGGGGTGGCTTGAGGGTGAGGGTTAGTGGTCACGGCTGTGGTTAGCGTTTCACAGTCGTGGACTCGTGGGCCTGGTTTCTATGGGCCGTAGAGTGATTGTTGATTATGAACTTCGATCAGATCGGTTGGTTCGGTTAGTCTAGGCTCAAAACCGCAAAATTAGCTAAAAACTGATCGATCTTAAAATGAAAACCGAACCGATGACCAAAAACCAGATTAATCGAAAATTTTGGTTATTTCGGTGCGGTGCGGTGCGGTTAACGGTTTTGCGGTTAACCGCGCCCAACCCTAATTTGCTCTTCTGCCTTGGGCGTATATATGCTGCTGCGGCGGCCGATGGCCCACGGACCGACGTGGGCACACCTTGCCGTGTTCGGACGATCCTCCACAGCGCCGAAGCGACCCGTGGACCTACTACAGTTTTCCTTCCCCAGCAGTTGCTACCTTTTTTACGAGTCGAACTCGAACGGGCTTTTTACTATTTCACTATCTTACTAAAGTGGTCATTCTTATTTGCCCCTCTATTGAACGGTCACTCTCAAAAACCACCCGGTCCCCATAATTTAGTTCTCCTGTACCACTTTCTCCACCTTGAGGTGTACACGTGTCATTTCTTTTTTTTTCACGCATGGCTGACATGGAAAATGATGGTGGTCAAACGCCCTAACGACGACCTCACGCTTCTACTTGCCGGCGTTGAACCATGAACTACTCGAGGCGAGTCACACCGTAGACGGAGCGAGCTCAAACTCCTCGAGCACGTCCTCTGTCGTATGTGCTCCAGGTCCGGGAGTTCCCACAGGCACAACCTGACGCCTAGCTCCATGTCAATCATGCCGTACTTCTCGTGAATCTGAGGATGCGCCAAATTAGTTGTTAAATTGAATCCAAATCCAAGCAAAGGTTCAAATTGGTTGTTAAATTAGCAATACGGAGCAACTTTTGCTCCCTCAGGCCTTGTCTCGCGCGCCGTCGCGGGCGCCAGCGGCGTGTGGACGGCGACGGAGCCCACCTGCGATGCCGCCGATGCGTGCGTTGTCTGCTCCGAGATCAACAGGATTTGCACTGCACCACGGGAAGCCGGTGTGCTTGGGCTGGCCAGCTGCCCCTCGCCTTGCCGAATGGTGTTCGTTTTCTTTTTCGAGGAAATGGCGTTGTGCTGTTGTTTCTTTTTTTTTTCTCAAATACCTGTGCTTCTGTTGTTGCAAGCAAGACGAACGAGGTCGATATGCAACAACTAGAGAGGGCAGGATTGTCCTTTTCGATTCAATCCACATCGGATATGGTCGGCAAAAAAACTGAGAATGACAGCTGACGATGAAAAATTGGAAATAGTGACAAGTGAGAGCTAAAAACCAGGACCCGAGTGGTATTTGGGAGCTACCAGCTCATAGGATGGTAAATGGGAATAACCATTTCGCTAGGATGGAAAAAAAAAAGTAAATAACCCAACTCGAACATGAATGTGTAAATCACAGGAGATATTAAGGAGAACATTGGTAAGGCGTAACTGGTCACTGGTGTCATAAACTCATATGTTTGAATGACGGCTCAGCTCCTCCACGGAATAGAACAGGGAATAGATATACAGCATAGGTACTAAAATCTGGATGGATGCAATTGGAATGAGCAGAAGTGCACGCTCTGCATTATTCTGATAGTGTGTAAACAAAATTCTCAATGAAAAACAGCAAAACATTGCAGCCTAAAAAAAATGTACTAGATCTGTGTAGGTTTTTTTACTTTTGAGAAATCATGCTAAATCCAGTGAATTACAATTACAATACAGATCGAGACACCCTCAATGAAAACCAGCAAAACATTGCAGCCCAAGAGAAATTTACTAGTAGCTCTGCCTGCAATACGCCGAGTCGTCGCAAGGTAGTAGGCTTACAACTCTTCCATCGTCCGAGTTTCCGTGTCAAGAGCGCCATGCTCGGCGGGCCAGTGGTCCACCCACTTGGGTGTCGAGGCTCAGGCGGTGTATGGAGTGACTTGTAGATGGGGGGGGGGGGGGGGCTCATGCACCTGACACCAGCTTCTATCTTAATGCGAAACATGCAATACACGGTCTTGAAAAAAAATTGTCGTAACTTATTTACTTGTGTGTGGTAGAGTTTTTCTTATTGTAGCTTTGTTCCTTATACACCAATTTACTTGTGTGTGTCAACAGGTTTCTCTTTAGAGCTACTATGGCGCAAGGCATTTGGAGTATGATCATCAGCATCTTAGATGGATATGCACGTTGCGTGATGCGTTTATTACGAAGCGCCCAAGTTCTAATTTTGTTGATTGTCGATGACATGGTAATAAGTTCGAGCTCATAGCATGGTAATAAGTTCTAGTTTTATTGATTGTTGGCAAAACGAGTCTCCGATGACCATTCATTGCAGACTCTTCTTGACAACCAGTGTCTCTAATAACCTTCAATGAAAACCAGCAAAACATTGCAGTCTAAGAGAAATTTTACTAGTAGCTCTGCCCGCAATATGCGGAGTCATTGCAAGGTCACAGGCTTACAACTCTTCCATAGCTAGAGCTTCCATGTCAAGAATGCCATGTTTGGTGGTCCGGTGGTCCACCCACTTGGCGTCGAGGCTCCGGTGGTGAACGGAGTGGCTTGCAGATGGGCTGGGGGGGGGGGGGGAGGAGGGCTCATGCACCTGACATCAGCCTCGTTAGATCCGCCACTGTTCTCTAATGACTCTCTCATTAAAGACTCCGATTAGAGAGTCATTGCAGACTCGAAAATCTGAGTCTCCAACAACTTTACATCACAAACGTGAATTTATAGACGTAAAAAAACAGAGTCTCTTACGTGACTTGAGTAGAGTCTTTAAATACATTTTCTTACATAGTGTAGAACACTCCTGTGCTCCAATTGAGTGGGCTATCATAGTTTTGATTGTTACTTATTTTCTTTTATCACTGTCTCTCTTACTCAACATTTAGGCTTTAGTAAGCCAGTGGATCACGGGGGATTCTACACCCCGTTGACTACCTCGAGTGAGAGTGAGTGACCTGTGAGTTAGGCAGATTCTATGTACACTCCCTTTGTTGCCTCAAGCACGGAAATTGAGCTTTAGGTGGTTAGTAATGTACAAAACAAATAGTTAAGGGTAATAAAATATGCAAAGTGTTTAGTACCTGGCTATTTTGTGGACCAGGCGCATGGATTTCAGACTATAGACTAGTATAATAGTATGGGTTATGTGGAATGCGTCTAGAGAAGTTGAGTCGACAGCGGGCTATGCTACATGCTGACCGTAACCGTAACAAGAAATTGACGCACAGCACGACCGGATCTGATCAACATGTCACTGGAGTCTAAGACTTTATTATTACATGTAAACAGAGCACCTTCAAGTTTTACTTGATGGCTCCCTCTTCTCTCCATGTCTTGTCCGGCTATGGCGACGAGAGCCTCGCCTTGTCGGAGGGGGTAACCCAGTAGTGGAGAAGGGCGGCAGGGATCAATAATGCAAGAGGAAGAGGATAGAGGAGGACACAACATTCATGTTGTTTTGGGGGTCGTGACTGCACCGTTATTCACTAACCACTCTTGGTACGAGCGACGTAGCCTCGCACTACCACAAAAATAGCCTTTAGTGACAGTACAAAAAATTATGTAGTGACGGATAAAAAGAACACAGTTAAAAATAATCTACCATTTCTAGAGGCGGTTCGGAATTTGAACCGTCGTTATAGAAACCTTTTTAGAGGCAGTTCACAATGTGAACCGAGCTAGTTCCCGTGTGACTTGCAGATGGCGGCAGCGACAAGGGGGGGGGGAGGGGGGGGGGGGGCTCATGCACCTGACATCAGCCCCTGATTTCCCCTCGATCCTCTCCCTCAGGTTAGTTAGTTCTTTTTCTTCTGGTCACTAATTAAGGGTTCCATTGTTTATGGGGAGTGATGCAAGCGTGAGCAGGTTAGTCATATTGGTAGTGAGCGAGACAATCCCGCTCAAGTTGTCACTGTTAGTCCTAAAAACACGAAGCGAACGGAGCCAATGTGATTATCGGGTGAGAGTATGTTGAGCTGCACATTTGTCAGAGTACTACACTGTCAATGAGACTGCCAACGAAGGTATGGTCTCAATCTCAAGAGCAGGCAGGGCTGGGGAGTTATTTCTGGAAGGGTTCTTCTCCGGGGATGAGGAAAGCAACGTTCTGAATACGGGCATGCAGCGGAGGGATGGTCCACGTCTGCCGTTCTATTGTGTAAGTATATTCCTGCGACTCCGATCCGGATTGCTATTCGTTGGTCATTTGTCATCACGATCGTCGTCGTGGTGAGTCTTGCATGTCGGTTGCCGGATCGGAGGCGCACATGCCGCTGAGTCGCTGGTGGCCGAGAAGATAGCATGACGCATAGGACGTCGATGACAAGCCGGGCATCTAAAAATTTTGTTTTATAAGCACGCGGTTCCAGCATCAGAAATTCCATGGCGAGAAAGTCAGTTAGTGCAACCATTGTTTGCGTCTCCTGTCCTCAACTATGTGCAGTTGGATTTGTAACCGAAAAGGCACGATAGTATTCGAAATATGGATGCGTGAAGCCTGAGATATGCGCAGTTGCTGCTGCACTGGAGGAGATGTGAATGGTTCCACCATTCAAATGGCCATGGTCCAGAATACAACCATTGTCCGGCCTGTTGCCAACTAGAACTCCTCCCTCTATACTGTCTGCAGTTGTGCAGTTTATATGTTACCTGCAAGAGATTCTTGTAAACCGAGTATACTAGAAGCACGGGTCGATGTTCTTGAAGAAATTTTGATTGATGTTGTTGGCAAAGAGGACAGAACATGCAATGCAACAAGAGTCCTCCCTCTGGCACGGACGAGATTTTCGAGAACACCAGCACGTTCGCCCTGCTCACTTTACTGAAGAGCACAGTGTTGTCGCTGCTCGCTTGACTGAAGTACTGAACAACACCAACACCGCAACAGGAAATCTTCGAGAAAGTGAAGTTCTCAAGAGCGGATAAGCCTCAGGAATGACAGGATAGCAAGAACAGGAAACGCCAGCAACGCGCTCGATCCTAGAACCAGAACCGCTCATCAGGTATGTAGGCGCGCGTGGTCTGGATGAAGAGCATGGCACAGCGTCGGCGCTACGCGCGTGTCACGATTCACGTTGTGGTGCAAGCCGCAGCGTCGTGACCTTGGGTTGTCACTTGTCACTTGTTAGTCTGAACCACCGAACGCGCACGGTGAACGCTTGTTCTGCTGCTCTGCACGCGCACGGCGCTCGGATGGTTTTTTTTTTTCACATCCGCTCGGATGGATTTCGGGAACAGCTTGCTCGGCATGGACAGTTGTTGGCAACCAATAAGCTTTTTCTCGCTGTGACATCTTGTGTTCAGTATAAAAATAAATAATTCGAGCGCCCCGCCAACACTCATCCGAGCCAAATGCCACCACCCACCGTTTCTTGCTTCATCTCTGAAAGCACCTCATTCCGTTTCTGAGCTCTGTTCCTTGCAAGGAATTCAGTTCAAGAACGTGCAAGGAATCCAGTTACTGTGCAGATTACAAAAATGGCTGTGCTCCATTTGCTGGATTTTTAATCCACGAGACAAACAATACTCAAAAGATATGTATGTCAGCCTGAAATATGCCCAGTTGCTCGTTGACTGGACTGGAGGAGACCAGTGATCAAAGATCGCATGTCTGCTCGTTTTGATTACCAATTTACTGAATGCAGTTTACCGATTTAAGGTTTTTTGTTTTCCAATTCCCTCGATAAGATTAGTTGATAAGATGCAGTTTACCGATTTATGGTTGTGGAAAATATTTATGGTTACAGGATGTAAATTCTATGGTCAGAACATAAAACAATTATGGTTGCGGGTTGGGATGCTAAATAGCTATTTAGTGCACTGCGCGTTAAATAGCAGGACAAAAGATAAATGTGAGTCAGACACCTCAATTCTGTTCGTGCAGAGAATGAACATACATCACCTTTTCATATCCTTGATTCCGTTCCGTTATCCAACAACTGAGATATAAAAAAAGTGTTAATTGTGTATCTGACCCCGTTTTCATTTTCAATTGAATGCTTAACCCCATTTTTTAGGGTTTGCATATTTGACCCCTTTTTCAATTTTTTTTTGAAGAAGCAGATTGACCATATTCTGTTAGGAGCATTTAATGGTGCTAAACCAATGATAAAAATATGATTTTACCCTTCCATCGCCCTTGCATGGTTCACCCTATTTTTCTGTCAAAGCTGCATTAATAGTCCTAGTTTAAACACATACATGCTGATTTACCTTACAACCAAAATGTACCTTTTGCTTGTGTTTGCATAAAACACCCACTTGCAACCCTTCTCTGCTCTCTTGCTTAGGTTGCCGGCATTAGACTAATCTAGTGCATTTTCATTTGCAGACGGTGACTTGGTTGCATTCAGCCCCTGCATGAGCACATTCCTAGTCATGAGTCATGACTACAACACCAACAACTATACTTGAAGATTGCATTGCAACCTCCAGGGATATAATAGCACTTTTGGGGAAGATCACCTACATCATCCATGCCTTGGCCTGTTTGTCAAACATGCAAATTAAGCCGTCAATATGTTGATGTCATATGAACAAATGGTGGCCGAAAGACTGTATGACATGTGACACCAAAACTGCCATATGTACATGTTCATAGCGCTCTAATTATTTAACCTGAGCCATGGGTATCGTCGTGCTGAAAACAACATCGACTCTAGGTCTACAACCTATCTTCATGCCTAGATTAGACCAATTCATGATCCTTTCCTCATATAGTTTATTTGTTTTATGTCCAGGTCGAGTTTACCGTCCAAATTGAGTTGGCCAATGACAAATTCGAGCTCGCCATCATGGATATGATGTAATCTATAGACCTAGATTGGTCCTCTCCATGAAGTTGACCTGGGTTAGGATCAACAAGATCGAGCTCTCTGCAGTCCAACATCGGGAACACGAGGAAGGATGGATTAACTGGAGTTGCTTCCGCTATGGTTGCAGTCCCCAATGAAAGCTCAAGCTAGCAGTGATCAATAGTGGCAGCCAGGTCCTCATGGTTGAGGCATGCACGAAGATCTGTCAGTGCATGGCAATAGGTTCACAAACTCGAGATGTACTACATCATCCGGATCGAAGAGAGATAAAAGAGGAAACTAACAGAGCGACAGATCATTGTTGTCGAGATGTACCACTGATTATGTACTGATTTGGATAAAATATTATTTGGAGCATTATTGTCGAGATGTACTACTATTATGAACTGATTAAATTGGACCGTTTACATGAGAGATTAGGAATTATTTATCCTGTGTGGGAGTTTTAGAAATTTTATTGACATTAACATCACCATGCATGTATAAAGTATACACGAAAAAAAAGGCCATGTCAAACATAGATGAATTTTTTGCCTAGATGGATTTCTATTACTTTCGGAGATATTTGTGGTACTAGAGCATCTTCAAGATTGCAGCTCGACTGTATTATCTACATCCAACATGACTGCATATCGTCTGCATTACTTCAAACACTACAGAGAAGTATAGCAATAAACACAGTAAAACAAGAGAGGATGAACACTAGCCTGCAGTAGTACTGTACCAAAGTTCTATAGCAACCGCACTCGGGGTTACTGTAGCACCATTTTATTATTTTTTACGTGCGCGCTAGCTAGTGATCTCACCCATTGAAGCTTGATCGGAAGGCTAAAATTGAGCTTAATGCTAGCTACAATGTACTCTCTGAATTTTGTCTTCCAATGCAGAGGATGTGAACGCATCCAGCACGCCGTTTTTAACGGATTCATATTCTCTGACTGATCAATGTAGAGGAGCATTGTTTCAACAGTGAAATGAGTCCTAGTTAATTGTTGGTTACCGTTACATACAATGCCCTAGGTTATTAAAAATAGATTATGTACTATAGCAACGGTTCTGTAACAACTACTTTAAGGCGTTAGATTTTGATCGGACAGCTGGGGAGTGGTCCCAATTGAAGGACCATTGAGAAATCTATAGCAGGGGATCGCAATCCGCTTTTCACCATGGACTTCTTGCAGGACAACTCAAGCTACTAATATTATGGTATTACGCACCTCTTTTCTTCTTGAGTTGTTACTATTTGATAGATATATAGTTTACCATAGTAGATTCAAACTTGCATATGTGCATTATTAACCAAATTATTTTTGCATTATAGATAAAACTTTTTAAAAAATTGACATGGTATAGGTAGATCTTATGTTCCATGGATGGATGTGTAATCTTCAATTGTATGCTATTTTGTTAATTAAAAAATCTGCTCACATTTCACCTTTTTAAGAAAGAAAACAGCAGAACGGTCCATTTGATTTGCAGGGGAGTATTGGCTTAACTAAAGTTCTTCATGAGCCAAATTTATGTTATATTGCCAACTTCACAGTAAAATGAGTCTGTTTTGGTGGCTTCAAACTTCTAAAAAATTGGAAGTGATAACTGTTTGGATGATAACCATAAGTTCTCTCACAAGTCTAGCTAATATGTTTGGCACTTATTTAGTTTATAGACATACATGACTTATAAAAGTTTATCTGAAAAGTAAGATCATAAAATAATTAAAGAGTATAATATTAACAACAAGTAGTCATAAAAAGATAAAACTAATAACAAGACTAGCCGCGCAAGTGCGCGGGCTGCCTTACTAGTTTATAATATTTCTCGAACAGAATAGGGAGGGGCAAATAGAAGGTTTAATCATAATTAGAATATAAAATAGAACAAAAGCTTTTGCCCCTTTTATTACATTGTTTCGACTAATGCAATTCATTAATCTTTGCAGGCGGTGAATTGCATGCATTCAGCATATGTTTTAGTACATTTGTCATCATGACTACAGCACCAGCATTCATGCTTTAACCGACAACCTAGAGGGGTAGAATAGCATTTTTTGGGAATGTCACCGATATCATCCGTGGCTTGGTCTGTTTGTCAAACATGCAAATTAAGCCGTCAATATCTTGATGTCATATGCACAAAATATGGTTGAAAGATAATAGTAAGAGATATAACACCAAAACTGTTATATGTCTTAATGAATATCAGCGCTCCTATCTTTATTTCAAAAGAAAAAACTATTATACGTATATGATCATGATGACAAATGTACAAAAGAATTTGATCCGATGTAGATTGTACAAAAGAATTTGATCACAGTGTGTCACGGACCCGCCTTACCACGGAGGCGGCTCCGTTACAGGATCTCCCTCGGGTGGCGACACGCGCTGTGGCGCCCAATAGTACAATACATGACAGAGAAAAAATAATTGTAACAAGAACATAGGTGGAAAAACAGAGTTTACATAAATCCGAAGTTATATTACAAACCAGAGTTTTGACAGAAATAAAATGTGGAAGCGAAAAGTTCAACCTTGGTTCACCAATTCGACAGAGTAGCTAAGATACAACCGCCCTCTCACGGCGACACAACAGGGATCATCCGGCCATAACAGATGCCTTGCCCAAGCACCGTACCGGCAAGCAAAGATCTACTCCTCATCTTCATTTGTGCATAGCTCCCACTCGATGTTCCAACAGTCGGGACGCTGGCACTCCCAATGGAATCTTCCTCCACAGTGGCACTCTCCGACCTGGCCATCTGAAAACCACATAGAGCTACGCCCTGAGTAACTAATTTACTCAGCAAGACTGACCCGTCAAAATGGCTAACTACAGCCGTCACCTAGACATGCAAGGCTAGGGGATAGGGTTTTTATTGCCAGAAAACCCGCCTAAGGGTGGATCCTTATTTTTCAAGTTTTAGCATCAATTTGAGTTGTCATGCAGAATAAAAAATTTAGTTTCCACCAGAGCTATGACAATCATGGTTGCAATAAAATCTTAAAAGTTTCAAACAGCAGTATTAAACCCACACATCATCTTAATGGCTTCCGGCACTATTCCGTAGCAGCGATCAAGTGGTACTCGTTACTGTGAGGGGTAGCGACTCGAATCGATTTACATCCTGCAGGAGAAACCTGCTTGCACGACCCATATGCGCTTCCGGGAAGCCGCATGGAGCAACCTTTCGCTCACGGTACCGCAGGGTCTTCCGGGTCCAGACTCCCCTGAGAAGGGTCCCCCAACGCGATGCGCCTCGTGCCGCCATCCGTGGGTGGATTGTTCCCTCCTCTCAGCCCCAGTTCCACCAAAGAAGGGAGAAGGCTATCTTCAGACCAAACGATAGTCGTAGCTACGTCGGTTTACTGGGCCCATATTTCCAGTATGCAAACAGTATGTTCAAACTTGATCCCATGGGCCGGACACGAGGCGTAGCCTTAGGTGACTCGGACGGGGCTACCTCCTTGAAGACAAGCTGTCCTTCCCTTTCCACCTAGTTGCCCGTCCGGTCTTCTTTGTGATTCCATCTACCCTTTTCTTCATCCGATATCATTACCCAGTAATATTATTTCCTAGCTACGAGTGGTCTCCATACCACTCGACGAGTAGTCGTCCTAATTTAAGCAGAGCGACTACCGTCCTGAGGCTAATAATCGGGAAGAGGGACCTACTGCACGCTAGGGTTTCAATCAACTCCTATCACTTAATGCACAGGCAAGCTTACATCCCTAGCTAGTGATAGAATAAAATTTAAAACGGGGATAATGCACCGGGGCTTGCCTTGGTTCTGCTCTTGGTCAGCTACGGCACCTCCAGCTCCTTCTGGATCCTGCTCCGGTCCTGCCTCCACGTGGTTCACGGCGTGATCTATATGATGCAAGAGGGAATGCTATGAGAGAAGATTCATGGCACTTCCTCAATAAATACGTTAATGCACACTGTTATCAGTGGAATTAAACGGTGTGCGGTGAGACGTTCGAAAGCATCACTCAAGGAGTGGGGCACAGGGCGAGGGTATTTCGTGTATTTCATTCATGGACTCCAGTACTTGACCGCGACGACGTCGCATCCAAGTACGATGTGTCTGCGTGTGCCGGGGCAAAGCTGTGCAAGTGCTGCCAAGGTTTCGCAGGTGCTAACTAATTAGCATCTTTGTGTGAGCAAAACCCTCGCAAGGTATAAATACCCGCGAACATCCCTAAAGTGGAACCATTAATCAACGGTAAAAATGACACTCGGGACAATCATTAAGTCGACAAGGTTCTGCTCTTAAAAAGGGCAGGGGTGATTTACTAAAATTAGGCTACACCAGGAGTGACCTAATTGCTAAGTTCCACTATCAAGCTCTAAGCCAAAGATTAATTATTAATTATATAAGAAAAAAGGCATTAAATTAATTTCAGCTATTAAACGGAGAATTTCTTTATGAAATTTTTCCAGGGAGACTAAAACTGAAAATCCTATTTGGTGACCAATTTTTAATATTTTATCAGCTCCCTGCAATTAATAAAAATTCTATTAGTGTTTTTCCTATTTATTTTAACCCTGGTATAAACAATTACTAAGCATGTGGCATTAGCATTTTTCTACAACAGTACAAGTTCACACAAGTCTAACAAAATTTACCTTGCTACAAAATACCTATTAATCAATTTACTATGTAATTTACCAAATTAACCTATTTCTGGAAATGATTTAAATAAGAAAAACCGATTTAAACTTCGTGGGCCGCAATCCCGGCAGCCCACGGCTGCCTCGCCCGCGGGAGCAGCGCTCCTGGGCCAGATTTGGCCCGGGCAGGCACGGCCCAGCGCTCGGCTGGCCCGTTGGCTAGCGCGCCCAAGTCCGCGCGCGCGCGCGCGCTCTCGCCGGAGCACGGCGGCGCTGGCAGGAGGGGCTCGCCGCAGCTCGCTGCGGCTCCTGGCTCGGGCTGGCCTAGGAAGGGAAAACGAGCTACTCAACACCGCGCACCCATCTAGGCTATCGGGAACCACTGGCGACGGCGGGGCATGGCCCAGCGACGGCGGCGGAAACAGGACAGGGTGCAGCGGCGGCTAGCGCGACAAGGGAAGGGCGGTAGGACTCGGGATCTCGCCGGGAAGCTTCACTAGAGCACGGAGAAGGAGGTCACCGAGCTTCTCCTGTGAGAGGGAGGCCGAGGGTGCGGTCTCACCGGCGAGGTGGGGGTTGCGGTGGTCGGCGGCAGCCTCGAGCGAAGAACTGGGGGAAAACGTGGTCGGATTTGTCCAACCAGAGCTCAAACGCGTGCGCGAACAAGAGGGAAAGCTTCCCGAGCAAGGAATCGAAGGATGGCTCACCTCGGGGGTCGGGTGACGTGGCGGGGCGGCGGTCGGAGACGGGGAGGAAATGGTCGATTCGCGGCGGCTCGATGTGGAAAGGGGAAGGTAGCTTTGCGTGGAGCTTGAAGACGCCGAGGCGATGCCGTGGACGTCGACGAGCACCTGGAAGCGACGGCGAGGCGGCGGTTGTGCGGAGCAGCACCGGGCGGCAATGGGGCGCGACGCGCGGGCGGGAGAGAGAGAGAGCGAAGGAGTGAATGCGGGGTTCGGACAGTGCGACGGTCGGCGAAAGAGATGTCCGAACGCGCGCGTGGGGCCGTCGATCCGCGGCAACGGCCGTTGGCCGTACGCCGGCGACCACGCGGCGCGCGACGGGCGGGGCAGCGCGGCTGCGGTCGGTGTGTTTTCTCTGAGTCGCTGGCAGGTGGGGTCTGCGGGAAGTTTTCTTTTTGAAACCTTTTTCCAATCCTATCAGCCGACTGCTTTTGCAAAATTTTTTAGAATTAATCCAGATCTGCTAAAATCAGACCAAAAATAGGGTAGGCTCCCCATAATGTGCTGGTTTTTACAAAAATACTAACTACCAGCAGTTCCCACTACAAAAAGCTCAGGAATTTAATGAACAGAGCTGGTTTTTAACCATTCTAACAATTATTTGAGGCCTTTATTGATGGATTAAAATTCTGAGAAAATTCCCAAAATTCTAATTGACCAAGACCATCAACATATAATTTTTGCAAAGGTGAGTCTTACTGGAAATTTGGGACTTGCAGTACAAGGGTCATTCAATTGGGTTTGAAATCAATTGAATTGCAATTTGAATTTAAATTCAAAAGCTTGTGTTCTGGTTTTATACTGCCTAAGTGACACCCTTGGGACCCTAATGACATTAGGAGTGTCACACAGTGCCGCCATATATGAGCAGAACGCTGCAAGCTTGACAAGATTGGAATGAAAAATAGGAAATATTTTCACTTACATCGGGCTTGATTTGCAAAGCAACCAAAAAGAACCAGGGAAAGCAGTAGTATTGCAGCCATAGCCATGTGCTTGTTGTATTTCTCCATGATGGAAGCCACTGCGGCTGAGGAAATTGCGGTGTTTTTTGGCGGAATGTATTGCGTTCTCCATCGGTACATATGGGTTATAAACTTCTCTACTCCTATTAATTTAGGTGGAAATATTTATGTCATCAAAAAATCTACCGTACACCCACGAAGTTAGAGATTGAATCCAAATCAGTTTCGTACCTTTCATATCAAGCACCGAATTCAAAAAATCATAAATCTCTCGTCTGTAGTTCAAATGAGGCAAACTCGGACTTATCTCGTAGCCCTCGAAAAGTGATACAACTTTGATATTCAATGAAAGTCAAGATTCTGCCGTTTTGGTTTCCAAATTTACAACGCAAAAATATTTGTTTTGATTCGGATTCCTCTGCGCAGGTCTCTGTGCGGGATCCATATCTTCTACCTCCGAAGTCCAAATAATATGATCCACATATATTCCGAAAAGGTCTCGATGAGATCTACAACATTCGCGTTTTAACTTTTCTCATTAGAGCATGTTTTCAAGTCTAAAATTGCGTCGCAATGCAGTGCTATTTCTATTCTGCGTAAATTGATTTTTTTTCCTATCGGATAAAGCTTCTACAAATCTTTAGGCATTGGATTACAACCTTGGTCTTGCATGTTGGATTTCATAGAGGTCCAGTGGTGTCTTGTAGGCGTCATGAGTTTGTGGAAATCCCTCTTTGCATGACGAATTGGGCTTCATATCGGTACTTCTCATATTTAAGTATTTTTAATATCATTTCACTTAATTTTGTAACATAGCACTCAAACGATACTACATGTGGAAATCATTAATATTATAGGTTAAAGAAATATTTATGATAAGAATATAGAAAAAATGATAGAAAAATTATTACTTATGACATATAAAATGGTACACTAAGAAGCACCAACAATAATATAAATATGATCTTTCATGTAAAAAAATATCAATAATTATATTATATAAATAATTTACATTTAAATTAGAAAGAGTGTTTTATTTTTTTAAACCCGTAACAACGCACGGACACTTTGCTAGTATATATATAGGCCAGATGAAAGAGAAATAAAGTCACAACCATTATTATAGCATTAAATAATTAAATAAATATAAAGGAATGAATCAATCACAGACAGGATGCCATGCATGTATACGATCCTTGCCTATTTTGTTGTCACTAATTCCCAGCTAGTTTTATCATAAGTTTCGAAATAAGAATATCATGTCGGTAAATATCATGCTATTTCCAAATGTATTGGTTTGTTTCCTGCTAACGGCAGCTCTACTTTCCAAGTAGATCGTTTTGGGTCATGGCAATTTTCTTGCATTTTCCCAGGGATGTTTTTCGATGTCCCTATATTCTATTATTCTATAGAACAGTACGCCTATCAGCTTAGGTATGATTTGACATAAAACAAGCTAATAAGTACACGTCAAGTCAGAAGGAAAGATAACTAGTATGTTTGTGAATGCTTAATTTAAATTTGGTAAATATTGATGTAAAGGTAATGTATAATTATAATAAGAAAGAATTGATTGCGGGCATTGTGGTATAATCCACCCTGCTGGTATAGATGAACATTTGGGACGTGTTTCTTTGGGCCGGCCTAAAGCACGGAGCTTTTGGCCTGGCCCAAGCAGTCGTGTCATGTTTGGGCCGAGGGCGCGACACGATGGGTGGCCCAGTCCATTTAGATGTATTTTAAATATAAATATATTTTTTCATATAAACAACAAAGTCATAGAGGTCTAGTGATAAATTAAACTCCTCCTTCAGTTCTCACAGATCCCAGATTTGAAACTCATAGCTCTCACTTTTTTTCACCATTTTCGCATAATTTACATAGACTAGCCGGTTTAATGGGCCAATTCACACATGAGCCGGCCTCGCATAATTAATTCAAATCATGCCGTGTTGGGGCCTGTCGGTTAGGCCCATGGGCTGACACGGCACGACCCGTTAATGAGTCATGCCATGGTGGGTCAGGCCTAGTAAGGTCTGTGCCGGGTGACCCGAATGTGCATCTGATTTTTTTAGTAAAGTGCACAGCCGGTCTCTAAACTTGACCGGTTGTGTCACTTAGATCCTTGTACTTTCAAAACATAGAATTAACTCACTAAACTCATTTCGGGTCTCATAACAAGTCCTATCGGGTCCAAACCCGCTCCAAAATCCTACATGGCATTCCTACTTTTTTTTAATTCAATGGCATGCCCTACTTGGATCAGGTGATGCATGCGAAAGTAATGACGTCAGATTAAACCGTGGCTCTTTTGCACATGCCCCCTCGAGCATTTAGCTTTATGTGAGCGTGATTTTGAGTGTACTCTATATTTCGTAAATACAGTACTTAGTAATGTTGTTATTTGTTGCTCTACTGTTGTACGTAAATAAATGGTGCACAACTTGTGGATTATAATGAAATCGCATCCCAGGTGATGAATGCAGGACAAGGCAATTGACATACTTAAGAAACAGACAAATAAAATGACCATGAAATAAGACTGTCATCAGGTTTTAAGCATAACTAAGCACCAGTTTGTTAGGTGCTTAAACCAAATAATCAATTCGCTTCCCAGGTGTTACGAGCACAAGTCAGTATGTATCACACACATACAAAAAGATTGAACTGTCGGTAAACCAAAAGAAAAGTACTCCCAAATAAACTATGCGCACACCATTTTCTAAAGAAAACCTATTGCGTTAACTTGCACCTGTTCCAGACTTCTAGTTCCAGGCCCAGCTTTCTTGTTCTTTGCTGCAGCTCCTGTGTTTTTTGTGACTTTCCTCTTCTTTGTAGCAGCAACAGTTTGCAGCTTTGCCTTATTTGGTGCATGTCGTGAGTGGAGCAGGTCTTGCAATGGGTCCATTAGAAACAACGAACTCTGGGTCTGGCAATGGCCCTTGTGTCTGAGAGAGCATGCTGGACTAAGATGGCTATAAAGCAGTGTAAAAAATATGCATGGAAACATTCATAGGTGCATCTATTGGACCATCAGATGCTTGCTATGCTGCAGCAACCATCTGCTTAGCATTCTCAGAGCGTATGCCATCTGTCTCCAGTTGAAATCCACCAGAATTATGACCAGTTCCTCCACAGTGACTACAAGTAATAATCACTCCATGCCTCAATTGAGTAGCAGGATGGTAGTACACTTTCAGTTGGGATTCTCTCATGCCTGAGACAAGATATAGCATGATTACAAGAGTTTTCTGTCAAGTCCCACCTCCTGCAATCACAATGCTTAGCTATGATATCCACCCTATACTGAAGTTTTTTTTTTTTGTTGTACTTGATATACTCCCTTTCCTACAGGTAATGCATAGCACAAGTTAGCAACTTCAGCATTTTTTAAAAGGTTGGATTGTTCATGTCTTCCTCCATGAACGACTTGAACTTTAGATTTACTCCACCTTCATCATCAGATATTGGCAACTCTAGCCATTCATCATCAGTTGATAGTTCTTCACCACTCTTTGCACTAACTATTTTAGTTGCCTTCAAACTGCTACCTTTAGCCTTTTTCCCCTTTGCTATCTTCTGTCCTTTTGCAACTCCCTCATCTACTACATTCTCATCAACATTGTCCACAAATAAGTCATCATCACCATCATCCAATTCATAGTCACTGTCCACAAAATCTGGATCTTCACTTTCACTACCATCACTACCACCGCCCTCACTAACTTCTACATCTTCAGTGGGCTTCTTTCTTCTTTTCCCGTTGACATTAACTAACTTGTTCTTGTTCCCTCCTGCTACCCACATCATTGTAAAAAGAAGGCAATTTCTCACCAACTATCTTTGGAATATGGATGATCTTAAGGCAATTCTGAATTGGATTGGCGATAATGTCATCCCAGTCAACTCCTGAAACACTATCATCATGATCCAAGTACACGACCAAATTTTTGTACCTATCAACCATTGATGCCATGACATTAGTATCACTGTCACTAACAATGACTCTCAGTCCGTCAGCGATAACCTTTCCTGGTAATATCCAATATACCTTCAAACTGCCAGTTTGTAAGTATCCTAAATCTTCAAAAAAATGATCAAGCCACAATGGAGACCAAGTATGAGAAAACTGAGATGGCCATGCCCATTTGACATATGACCAGTCTTCAATAAATCTCAACGTGATCAAACGAGCACACTTTCCCATTGACATATGACAGGAGATGGCCATGCCCAGCAACGAATCCTCCATTGTGCACCTCAACCAAGAACTCCTCAATGCCAGCATCAGCAATACATGCAGAATAGAATAGGACAAAACAAATTGAGCATTATGCAAGAATCATCAAACCCTACTATCCATCAATCTAGACATAATTTTTTATGCCTATTTTGAACATACAACAATACACCGTAATAAAGAACCTACAACTTTGCATCGATCTAAAATAGCAACGTATAGGGATCGGCCTCTGATTGACTCACCATACACAGGTGCAGTTTGCACGAGCTGCCGCATTCTTGCTACCATGTTGCGCTGTGGCAGTCATGACCTTGGTCAAAATGACTTCCTTGAGAGTTAACTGTAACAGCCAAAGTTTTCAAATTTCAAAATTTTGTATGAAGTATCATCAATTTGGCTCAAAATTCCAAAAAATAACATCTTATATTCAAATTCCATGCATCATTGTCTGCTTTTCACAACTTGTTCTGTTACTAAATTAATTTTCCTTTTGATTACCATGTATCAAGAAAAATGGAGAAAGAGATGATTGAGTTCAATCTCGGTTCAAAATTCAATTTCAGTTTGCTCATAAATTGGTTTGAATAATTGTCAAAGGGTTTTTCTCAAGTATAGCTAGGCATATGGGCCGGCCAATATGGGCCGGCATGCAGACCGTAGAAAAAAGCACGGTCCAGGGCTGACTCGACACGGTTTTAACTGGGCCCGACCCAGCCCATGGCATGGTACGGGCCGTGCTACAGGCTGAACCCTAGGCCCGTAGCACGACACGCAGCCCAACCCACAAAGGGGGTCGGTCTGGAAGGCCCGCTAAACCATTCTAGCAGGCGAGCACCTCGAGCACCAGCGAGTAGACCAGTGGCCTAGAGCGACCAGTAGACTGTGCTGCCCTCCCCCGGTCCCCCCCCCACTCGCTTCGTCCTCTTCATTCGTGAAACCCAAGCACCGCTCCGCCGTCCGTCACCCGCCACGGCTCTACTGGTGCTCCAACACGAGCTCTCTCTCTCTCTCTCTCTCTCTCTCTCTCTCTCTCTCTCTCTCTCTCTCCGTCTCCCTCTCTCTCTCTCTCCATCTCCGACGCGAGCTCTCCCTCTCTCTGCATCTCCAGCGTGAGCTCTCCCTCTCTCTCTCTCTCTGTCTCCATCTCTAGCGCGAGCTCTCCCTCTCTCTCTCTCTCTCCATCTCCGGTGCGAGCTCTCCCTGTTGCTCTCCTACATGAGCTTTTCGACGCGGCGCGAGCATGAGATCGGCTCTGCCTCACCCTCCTCGGTCATCATGCCTAGCTCCGGCTCTTCCTCTCCCTCCTCGGCCGTCACGACAGCGCTGCTTCGCTCCCTCCTCGGAATAGACCGGATGCCACAGCGGGCCTTCATGTTGCCAGGCTCATGGGCTAAACAGGCCGGTGACCCGATTCATGCATGGTTGGGCTGTGTCGTGGGCTTCGTCCTAGGCCCAGAGCACGGTTTAGCATGGCCCGTGTGCCTTACCGGGGAGGGGGTGGTGGGGGGCGGGATTCATCGCCTCCGGTTACCCGGACCCAAAGCTCGCGTCGGACACCCCCCCCCCCTCCATCCCCCCCTTCCCTCTCCTCCCGCCTCCACCTTCCTCGCCGATAGCCACCCCCGACGCCGGCGACCCGAGAATCCCTTTAGGGGGTCCGGGTTGCCGGGGGGCCTCTGTGCTCCCTAGACATAGAGGGGGGGCCGGCCGCCGGAGCCGCGGGCGGCAGGAGGGCGGTGGGCCGGGGTCGGCGGCGGGGGCGTCGCGTCGCCGACCAGTTAGCGTGGTGGCGGCACGGTAACGGCGGCGGCGGGTGCGGCCGGTGCGGCGAGGCGGCGCGGCTGGCGGGCGGCGACGGCGCCGGGGACGGCATCGGAGCCGCGTGGGCCGGTGGGGCGGGGACGGCGGCCAGCGTCGGTGAGGAAGAAGGGGGGAGGGGGGTGTGCGGCGGGTTGCTTCGGTCCGGTCGACCGGCAGCGACGAACCCGGGGGGGGGGGGGGGGGGGATGCCCTGCTATACTCTCATGTACCAGCAAACTGGACCAATTATACTTTTCCCTCATGCACCAACCAAATCCATCTCTGTACCGAGCAGCGCGTAGCGAGCCATGGCCCATGGAACGACCCGCCAGCAGTTCAGTCACCTTTGTTGTCGTCTAGCTTGCATCGATCACAGCCGAGCGTCGTGTGTGACCCGGACGTCGAGGCCACGCGTTACAATCTATAGTGCTCGGCCGCTAAACCCTAGCCCTCCGTGCGCCTATATAACCCAAAGCTGTCGCCGCCGCTGCCTCCATTCCCCCGCATCTCGCACCGCGAGGCTGCAACATTGCAACAAAGTCCCAGCCACCCTTCTACTTCGCCGCCGGCACGCGGCAACGCTGAGGACAGCCGATGTGTAAAGCCAAGTTGCTGTGCAAGCTCACCTTCTCGTTTCGCATCACATGAGCTGATCGGGTCGAGTTTTGGACAGAGGAGTCCGTGAAGACGAGGCTCGCTATCGTGCTTCTTCTTGCCCGTGACTGCTCCTCATCTGTCTGGTGAGCACGAGCAAATCCCATCTCCGTTGCACCATTCTCCACTCATCTTCTTGGACCTTGCTTAGAACCATACCACATCTGTCTGCAGAAGCCTTGGAACAAGGACCTTGCCATCAGCGCATCGCCGACGCCAACACGTGTTAGCAGAAGCTGTTTTGGACGCCCAGAGCACCTTGTCATCGTCGTTTATCCTGTTTTGGTGAGCTGCCTGCTGATCCCTTCACCATTCGTTTCTCACTAAGTTTTTCCGGTACGGCGATACGGTACGTCAACACGGCAAGTGTGTGAAAGGCACGCCGACATGACGGGTATATATAAATATGCATTTTAATTTTCCAATAATTATCAAATATGAAAGAAAATGAGATAGATAGTAAAGTGAAGGTTCAACCTGTAGCAACATTACGAACAGTTCAAGTTCAGAAACCTAATCATCATGACATTAGTGCATGACCTGAGGATACAAGGCATATAGACTAACATCCCACATGTGCCAGCAAAACGGGAAAACAATTAATCCTAAATCTTAGCAGCAAAACAAGCGTAAGAAACTTTCTCACCATCAGGCGTTGCCTCTTGTAGCCGAGTCTTAGACCTGGAGCTTGTGCAGATACTTTGGAAAGCCATTGTTGTCGCTCTCAGTGTATCTGTGTTCATGAGCTGAAGCCATCCAAGGCGTGGACGCGGGTGCTGTTCTGCGACAACGTCTCATCACTCTTCGTCAAGCACGTTCAAGCCATCATCTATAGTGCGTGGTGAGCTTAGCCCCTTCCCAGCCGTTCTACTACTTCTCGTTTAAGATCTCATTGCCATACTCTGTTATTCTGCTTGATCTCGGATTGTTTCGTCCACTAGATCACTGGATTCATCATCGTGTCGAGGGGAAGCTGTAAACTTTCTGATCAACCAGAACCGAAGACATCACCAAGCTGTACCTCTTCCCCGGCGACGTCACATCGCTGATCTCCGCCTAACCCTTGTGTGGTGAGCTCCAACCTCATTCCGTACCTCCTATCTCTTGCTCCTAGGACACGTTGTTCTGTTGCCCGCGAGCTGCTCGACGAACTGCCATGTACTTTGTTTTAGTTGAGGTCTGCATGTTCTAGGTGGTGATCGCTCATGAGTTTGGGGAAGGTTTGTTCTGCTATTTTACTTGGATAGGATCAGTGTACTCCTGATGATTCGTGGAAAAATTGCTGGGGAGCTCCATGAGCTGACTGCTGAGTACTTCTTGCATTGGATGGGTGAAGTACGTGCAATTAGAACTTTGTCATGTTCTGGCTACAGTAGACGGCAATAGAGCCTCACGGGAATATTTGGTTCAGAATTTGCTCTACTTGGTGACCTGTTTCTAGTACCCGTCGACTTGTTGTTTAGCTCTGTCTTGCAGTATGGTTGCCTCTGAACTTGATCTAGCTCTGGATGATGTGCGCGTTGGGGAATTCCAGCGCTAGATGGAACCAGTAGCCATGTAGTGGTTGACCATTGCCTTGCCCAATTGTTTTCCCTTGTTGCTGCGTGCACCCAGACCTCTACGAGTCACTCCAACCAAAGAATTCAGCATTTGCATACTCCGGAGAGTATTTCTATGCTCTCCTTGTTTGGGACTTGCTCTACTACCCAACCATCTTGGACTGTCTCTGCTGATCATCCTCGTGGATTTTGTACGTTATCAGTCTTCTTTGTTCCTTCCTGTTTGTCCGTTCTATTTGTTTTACTACATTTAACTCAACATGTGATGTGTGCGCTTGCTCGCAGCTGGTTGCATCCTTCGTGATAGCAATGGGCTGGGCCAATATTGGGATCTTCATACAAAAAATGTACAAGGGAGTGTGCCTCAAGCCATGCAAGGTATCCTTTGTCTACGGCCTTCTTGTATTGATGGATGGAGGCCTCGGCTACATTGCAATGTTGTGCAATTTAACGGTCGCTGCGAAGATGAATCTGCTGTGTCAAGCCCAAGATTGATGGAGACTGCTTGTTCATAGATCCAGAAGGAGTTGTAGATAATCATTAGTTTAAGATAAACATTAGTAAATTGCTTAAGTTCACTTCTATGACTTGAACTGCAAAGAACATTCCTAAGGTAGTAAGGTAGTGTACTCATTTCCATCTGCTGAACATACTAGGGAAGACAGTAGTACTCTGGCTGCACCTAGATTACTAAAGCCATAAGGTGGATGGGAACTGTGTGTGACTTTGTGTGATTGTCTCATCGATCTTGCAGCCTGCAATAATGCTCGTTGCTCAAGAAAACATGTATTGTTGCACTCATGGGTAATCCTTGCTAATTATATTGTCTATATTCGTGATGCTAGAAACTGTCTCAGCAGAGGAACATAAGCAGGTGAACTTCTCCTAATTAGTTGTTTGGATAACACTTAGAAGTGAGGAGAAAATAATTGATGAAACCCTGTATCACTAGGTAAGCAACGGAGAGCACGGAAAACAAAGTTTTAGAATTACGGGGCTCTTAATGGACAACTGACAAAATTGGACTGAAACTTGAATACTAACAGAGGACTGGAACCAGGCGTGTTTATGCGCTTGCGGATTTTTGGCTGAGAGGCAGAGAAATGCGTCTGCTCGTGAAGACTGTGTAGACTGGTGTACTTATGGCAAGCAACTAAAAAGTAGCAGTATCCATCCTTAGTTGAGTTCATTCATCTCTGACAAGAGAGTCTCAAAATAATCCACTGGAATGCTTCAGGTTTCACAATAAACTACCAAACAAGTTTCTCTGAAACAAGTGTTGAGTGTTGACTGACAAGCAAATCCAGAAACAATGGGAGCTGACTGGGATCGTGAACCCATGCCCTTCCACCTCACAACAAGTCGGAGTCGTCTGCGAAGCAACCAAACAGAGATGTACTAGTGGTATCTGGCGCGCTTACGCGCGCTGCTCGCTAAATTGGCTATGGGAATGAGTTCAAGGTCAACCATGTTATTTTATTAATTCGCAGATGCATGAATGTCAGCTGCTTAAAATAGCAATAAAATGATCATTTTTCCCGGTACATTTTGTTTTATTTTATTACCTATAAAAAAATAACAAATAGATCTATGTGCATTGTATCATAGCACCATTTGATTCGCCATAGTAGAATTTACCAATCAAAAGTTGTTATCTATGATGTAGATATGCACCAAATATCTGTGTCATAGTTACAATAGACAATTCACAAGATCCAAAATACAAATGTTATATACCATCTCCAATGCTAATAATACAGAATTAGGACACTCCATTTATAGTCTCCAGTTACACCTAGAACATATATTTGGATTCAAAGAGAAGTTATTTCCTCCACAAAGAGGTACTTGCACTTTGAACACTACAGCAGAACACACCAGATCCTCCAATAGCCAGCCATGGTCCATCAGCATCGCACATTGGAAATAAAATACAAAAAAGATCAATTTGCACATGTAAGTAAGCTCATCATTATCATTAACGACCCCTACAAACCAATGAATACATAATCCAATTGATTACACTACATCATGCGTCAAAATCTTTCTGTATAGAATCTAGATTATATTGCTACAGTCAAAGACAAATAAAAAAACAAGCAGTTTATATGACACTGGTAATACTATATAAGTATACCTCTGACTGGCAATCAATGAAAGCCTAAACAGATGAGAAAACTGTCCCATACATGAAGAAAGGCTCAAACCATCACTGGTCAATATGGATTGTTATGCTCGCTGTATTGTAATGGAGTGTAAGTTCTATGCATCAATTACTTTTATAGGACAGTGAGAGATGATCTGTTAATGTAGAAACAAATTTGTGGCCAAGTAATGCAGCTGGTAGATAAAGCATAGGACTAAAACCCATTTTCAGGTATCAAGAAAGGTCAGTCCTCATAATAAGGTGTTAAATTAGGTCTGCATATTTTGTAAACGCAGAGAAGCAATGGTACTAAAATTAACTCTACATACTCTGTGAAATGAGAGAAGTCCAATCTGTTCTCTTGAAGAGCAAAGGATTCTAGATGACATTCAACAACCTTTTTGCATATAGTACCAGCCAAACCAAAGAATACCAATTGAAATGGAAGCTGCCATGTTAGTATAGCATAGGCAAGATAATGTTTGCAGAATAGCTGAACTTAAAGTTTAGTAAATTAGGTAAAAAAATAGCTAAAAACAGATGATATTTTTTTGGGATCCATATAGTGCCATGTTTTATTCTAAAAAGAATATCATTATAACGTACTTCTGAGTTTAGAGGTCCTAGTAGGACTCTTTCACAAAGGCCGTAGTCAATGACATGAACCTGTAATAGTTAGTGCAAACAAATTTTTTAACAGGTGTCTTTTCTTACAGTCAACATATATTAGATGGATTGTTGTTCTGTTTTACAACATATGAAGCAGCCATTGGATGGAAAAAAATCAGCTGAAGCCTGTATTTAGCATCAAATATTGCCATACATAAAACAAAATAGTTCAAATCTATTCTAGTCATATATAAACCGAATTTCAGCACCTGAAATCTGAGAAGGCATAGCTCAATTGCAAAGAACAACAGTTTCTATCGATTTATTAGTATAGGGTTATGTGACCTATGATGCTAGAACTATTGACAAATAACGAATCACAGAATGTCATAACCGACGTGCCAGCGCCAATTATGGATAACAACAACCTGACTACGTTGCAAAACAATTAAGTTGGATTCTTATTTTACATGATATTCATACAATAATCAGACCAGGACAATAAGGTAATGGCATAAACGACATCTAGAACAGGAGAATATTATTTCAGTTATCAAATCATAACAAACATAAAATTTAAACTTAAATCTACATTATGAAATCATCAAAGAAAAACAATTGTGATCCAATTTAGTAGTTAACCAAAACGTCCATAGATGGCTTTGAAATAGGAAACGATCTAATGCAGAGAAGACATGGATGACATCAGAGTAGTGAATCTATAAAAAGATTATTAGCAGACCTATAGATAATATGCCACCATGAAGTTTATTCAAGAAAGTCACCTTACCTTAACTGCATATATATAGCATTCCATCTCCCCTGCTCCAGAATAGAATCTGATAATGCCAGACATGTACATAAGCTTAACTTTTTAAATAACGGGCACAAAAATCAGGTACTCTTTTTTTTCATACCTTTTGAGAGAAGATTATAAGCTATAGCATGATGACAACATAAAAAAAAAGAATGGTACTGAGAATTACCTGCCGAAAGCAGATAGAGGAGCTTGACTTTGTGCATTAATCAGCCACAAGGAACATGATTACTCTGAACAAACCTGTCGTAAACCAATGTAATGGACCATTCAGGGCCATGATGCAATGAAATATCAGGTGAAAGTCCCCCCCTAGAGCATCTTCGCAGCTGCTCATAGTCCTCAGCACAACCAAAACAAGAACACAGGTAAGCTCCTTTCGAATAATGATATTGCCGGTTCCTGAGGAACTTGTCCTGCAGTAGGAGAACGGCCAGAAAGCCTCCGTCCTGTCCATTCCCAATCCTCTTCTATTCCACCTCATCTTCATGGAGGAGATCTCAGCAGGCCAAAAGGAAAGAAAATTGGGCAGGATATAAGAAGATAAGAAACAAGCAAGATTTGAGCCAAGGACCACGGCGCAGGCGTCCTCCATGTTGATGACGCGGAGCGTGCCGCCAGCCACGAGCGTCACCACGGCGGTTGTCCTGCTCATGGGGTCGTCCGCCCGGGCGCCATGTGCATATCGGCGTCGCCGTCAGAGCAGCGCCTCTCCCAGCGCTCAGCGCCGTAGGCGTCGTGGCCGTCGAAGACGTGGACGTATGGGCCCCCGCGACGCCAACTCCTTTGAGAATGGCTCCCAATAACAAGGCCCGTGCTTCCATCTGACGTGTGGTTGCTAGCTCACCGCTCTGCCATCAAATCCTCGAACGCGTCGCCACAAGAAGGGGGAAGGAGCAGTGCCCTCGTGCTCGCCCCGCACTGCACTAGAGCCAGCCCGCAGCCAGCGGGCCTGCACGCCTTCACGCTTGTCCCGTGCACGACCACCGCGTGCTCGCTTGCAGTTCTGTACTGAGACTCTGGTCACTGCTCTGAAGATTGCAACGCTGTTTATCTCTGAAAGGTCTCATGAGAACGTGAACTGCAGGGCAACACAGGCCACTTCCTTGGACCCAACGCAATCGGAATCCGGCGGCAATCAGTTCACTTCCTCATCACTGGACGGGGAGGGCCAAAATCCGATCCGACAACTTTAGAAGGCAAAGGGATCGGGACAATGCTCGAAACTTAACAGTGGTGTAACTACAAACTACTCGATCCGCCGGTTCGTTTGCGTGGTCAATAATTTGCAGCATTTTGTAACTACAAACTACTGGATTATGGTACGATATTACTGGGCTGGTGAGTGGGCCGCATACATAGGAGATCGGCTGGTGCTGCCTTGGGCCGAGGAGCATCGCGGCGCAGTAAAGAAAGGAGCAGCAGTCGGCAGTGTCGCTTCTTCCTTGTATGTGGCTGGGCGCAGGTGTGCTGCCCGCATTACCATGGCATAGATGCCCTAGCTCCCCTCCTCTTCTCCTCCTTGAGGCGCGCGCGCCTGGCCTTCATGGACGGGTGAGCACCTTGCCGTTCCGGACGACTGGATCCTCCTCTGCACGGCCGATGGCATCGGTGAGAATGGCATGATCGTCAAGCAGCGCCAAGCACTGCGCGTCCATCATCGCGTTCTGTCTGCCTCTCGACCGTGGATGGCACATTTTTTTTTCCACACAGCGCGCTTCTAGGCATGATTTACTTGGTGGGTCATGGCCTGGAAAGCTTCAGTTTGGTCACCGATACCGAGTGCAGCAAGGATACTCGATCGGTCTGTGCCTTCTGACTGAGGACGGTGGTGCAGGCGTACTGGGACAGTAAATATTGTTGTGATCCTCCATGGCATTTGTCTGCCCTGGGGTTGCTCTGGACTGCCTCTACTTCTTCCAAGATATAACGCGATAGCGGCGCTGCAGGCAGGGAGGCTGCTATTCCCGTGTACGGACACGAAATATTCTTTGGCAGATGCTTGGTACTACTATAGTGTACTTAGTGATCAGCTTCTTTGTAGGAGCGGATACATGTCAGTGCGGACCGTTCGAATTGCCGGACCGCCCGTACGGGCCACCATCACCCACAGTTACATTTTCCGGTACAAGAACCCGTGTGCGCATAGCAAAAAACCACCTTGTGGTAGAAGAACCTGTGTGCGCATAGCAAAAAAATTCCAAATACCTAAGATCGAACAAATGTATGCCTCCAGACTTAAGCTGGAACAGAGAACTGTCTCGTAACAAATCCTGGAGCAATGATCAGCCGTAGGGCAGCTTTTGTAGATGGAAGGGGAAGTCCACAACTTCAACTCGGAGTAGGGAAACCGGCCGAAGGAACTCGACTGCCACGCCAAGTAAATTGAACAATTCCGGAGACCAGAGCCGATTCTCATATTTTAGGGGCCCAGGGCCGAAATGAAAACCGGGGCCCTTCAAATGTAATAAACACCTAAATTTTGCTCACCATGTATTTTCTTGACAGGAATATTTTCAAACATGTATAGTAAATCATTAGATAGGGCAGCTTAAGACCATAAATATAGATCATATCATACACTTACATATATAGTCTTAATATTTCTTCTAGCATTTCTAAAGCTGAAGTCATTGACTGAGATTGTTAGACAGAGGACGTGATACCTTTGTCCTTAATTTGATCCTATGTTCAATCAGTTGAGTGAAAAGAATGTTTGGCAGCAAGAGGAAGCGAAGCATGGCGACGGGCCATGTTGAGATGTGTTGAGCTATTGTTCTTTGGCACGGAGAAACGATGGATCCTATAACTACATATGTATGATGTCTATTGCGTTGATGAGACAAAGTAGCTCTAGAGCCTGCAAATCACGTCACAATCCAACAGACAGTGGAGTAAAAAGACCATTATTTTTCAGTTTGAACTGGAAATTACGAAGAAGATGCTAGAATTTTTACGGGGATTACCGTGTGACAGACTAACAACGGAACATGTATAAGCATACATATATACTTGAGATGGGGCCCCAAAGTTTCGAGGGCCTGGAGCGCCCGCTCCACTTGCCTGCCCCCAGATCCGGCCCTGACAGAGACTAGTCCGTCCTGAACTCTGCCTTGTACGAGTCACCGATTTGTATCGGCACGGAACAACAATAGTTAAAAATTAAGGGACTTGCTAATTTTTAGCTGATTGAAAGTTTGGGCAATTTTCAATCACCGCTTTGAGTCATTAGATCTAGATTCAATGATTTATAATTATTATATAAATAATCTTATAAAAAAATTAAAACTTAAAGTAAAAAACCATAAATTGAAAGCTTTCAATCAGCTGAAAGCTAGGAAACATGAAAAATTAATCCATCTTGGTAACAGAAAAACGATCACGTGGATCGAAGAACTCCAAGAAGGTGTTCGTGTGTGCTTCTGTCAGAGAGTCCTGGAGAGCTAGATTTAGTTATCAGTGATTGATGTGCTTACCAATACTGACTGACAATTGGAGAACCACTTCAATGGTGTCTTGCAATCGTAACCAAATCATGAAGCCGGCCCGATGCTATGTATATCTAATGATGATGTGCTTACCAATACTGACTGACAATTGGAGAACCACTTCAATGGTGTCTTGCAATCGTAACCAAATCATGAATCCGGCCCGATGCTATGTATATCTAATGATGATGTTGTGATTAATTACTTGAGCAGCGTTGATGTTTTTAATTCCTTTTTAGTGAGTGCTTATTGCCAAATGCCTAGTGTCTTACACTTATACTGATTGAAGACGCACCTTTCAATCACAACGTTCACGATGAATCTTCATACACGGCTACCATCCACCACGGCCTAGGGAGGGGCTCGACAAGCTCAACTGTACCGATGACGAAACCTACGGCGAAAGCTACCCCTCATGTGGTCGCTCTCTTGCTGGATGTGACGGAAGAAATAAAGCTCGTAACAAACTCTTAGTACGGTAGCGAACTGTTCATTTGTGCTTTGGCACTACGTGGATAAGGGCATCACTTTATTCAAAGCTCCTTTTGTTCTACTTCAGCTAACAAGGTGGCACATGTTAATGTCCTTTAACCAATAAGCGTTGCCAATATTTTTAATATATGGATATGTGTTCACCAAATTTCTTAACAATATGACTCAACTACTTAAATTACGTTAACTCTTAAATATTGAAATGATTTTGAAAACATTTTGTAAAAGATGTTGGTACTTTTACCACTTCTCTTAAAATCATGATCCACAAAGCAAATTGGTTAAGGTCATTGTAAATCATAAAAATGATAAAGCAAGTCATGTTACTTTTACATTATGTCTGAAGTTCACCATAATTTTTTTGGATAATTTTTTTTAATTTTCATTATTTGAGCTCAAGAGAATAGCTAGCAACGACCAAATATAACAATTATTTTTTTTCAAATTAAGAATAACCAAATTAACGTTTTCCCTTCACCACAGTACGACTCTTGTAGCAGCTACGCACCAACAAATAGTTCAAATTCTCTCAAATGTGTTTCGTGCCTAAACTCTCAATATAAACTAGCTTGAAGGCTACCGCCAGTCATATGGTGTTGGTGCAGTTCGAACTGAATATGATCAAAATGGTTCTTCTACTTGCTTGATTTCATTTGCTCCAATATGTTTGTTTATGAATGTTCATTAACAAACTAATCTTCCTTCAGCTATGGCATTTTATATATATGTAAGTTATGGGGCCACCACTTCTCTTGATTGCACCAACGGTCATTTTTCTCATATGTCAAACATTGAAGCGTCAGATCGAGAAAACCCCTGAAAGAAACCTAGCCGCCAGGAGAGCCAAGCCCTAGCAGCCGCCGCTTTTGGTCCCTCTCCTTTGAGATTTTTGCAATTTTTCCTAGCACTTTGGTGGTCTTCGGTGGAATTTTCACCTAATATTGGGCTTCTTTAAAATACCTATCTCTATTATTTAGCGGTAAAATGTCCACAAGACTTTTTCTGGACGAAACTGCCCTCAATCCCTCTTCTTCCTCACCTCAGCAGCAGGTCGGAGCCATGTTAGCCGATGCCTCTTCTCTCGAGCATGGCCATGGCGGGCAGAATCCCGCCGCGGGCAAGGCGGCCTCCCCATAGCCCGAAGCCTCAGATGAGATCCGGCGATGCGGCTTGGGCAACGACGATGTGCGGGTGAGACAGCGAGGCAGCCAGGACAGGTGTGACGGCGCGCCGACGTGCGGGCAAGGCGGCGGCGCGACAGTGGTGGCTGCGTGCGGGTGAGGCGGATATTTTTCATACAGGAACAATCTTTTTTTTCTTCAAGTCTGTAATGCACTTTGCTATATAGTATACTTTAATTTGAATGAAACTTCTTTTTTGCAAAAAAAAAAAAGACATTGTTTGCCAGTTTCATGTCTTTTCGAAGGCATACAATGACACGCACAGTTCCTGAACAAGGAGAATTCGAACAGGACGGAGCCGCAACCAAGCGAGATCTCAGTAGTGATCAGTACGCTGTCCACATGCTAGGGAACGGTCTGGTGCCTTCAATGCATTGCAGTGACCGGCCCCGCCCTTCGGGTTTGACGTTGAGGCGCTAACGTTTGTCTGAAAAAAACACATCCACGTCATCTTTTAGACAGCACAGAAATTGAGTAATACAGTGGTTGTCTGTTATGCTGACTATTTAAGAACTCTACTCCTTTTTTATCTTGCATGCATCCAAGAAAAACACAGATTTTACAATGGTTATCTGTTATCATGTCTATATGAGTCCTTTTATATCCTGATCATCAAAAGCAAACTTTAATTTTGTGGCTTATTCAATGTTACTCTCTTCAGTGTGAACGTGAAAAAATATTTGCTTTCACAGGTGCAGAAATAAACATGCGTATATGTGCAGAAATAAACATATGTGTATTTGTGTATACAATACACCTTGATACACTAGCACACCTAAAGCTTGTGCTAGAGATCGAAAGCAGATGAGAATGAGATGGGCCTGTAAAGGTAATAAGAGATTCAGAAGCACGAGGGAGGTGATCTCCTTATCTCCTTGCAAAAATGGAGGGCATACAGGAGCATGAAGTGAGAGGATTCACGTCGGGAAGAGCAGGATGAAGAAGTACTCGCACCGCACGGCGCCATGAATGTGGAGCAGGGGATTCCGACGATAAACAAATCGCGTGATATTTTCTTTTTTGTAAGCGTAAATCGCGTGGTATTAGCAGACAACACCGGCGCAATGGGAGGAAAGTTGTCGGTAAGAAGCTAATTTTCCGGAGATGAATCGTCGAGCATGCACTCGACGGCATTTCTCTATCCTACCCTCTTCTCTCCTCCATGTCAGATAAATTCATACGTGGAACTCCTCCCAGACAGCTGACGTAAGCCCATTGTACATGCCCTTAGTGCTGACTCCTTGGATGAAGGTTTGTAGGGGATCCCAATTTTTTTTTTAAAAAGGTTTGTAGGGCTCATGTTCGGATCACCACCCCCTAAAAACATTGGCATGTACAGCTTGATAGCTGTGTATGTGTTTATATATTAGGGAATAGTGGATAGTAAAAGTTGGATCGTCGCCTCATAATATAAAAGATCAAAATATATATAGCCCAGGCATTGTGCATTCCTTTTATTTCGTTTTTACATATTTGCCCATCATCTATCAGACTATCACTTTTAACAGCTAATCATTAGTAGCTAATATATGTTGGTAAAAACGTACCGTGGTATAGTGTTGGACAAAACGACAGTACTCTCGCTGACGGGAAAGCAATAATCTACAAGTTGATGAGATGTGAGATGGCCAGGAGACGCTTTATTTTGAGTAAGGGTGCTTCTTGTGTATAGAAGTGGGATGGATTAGGTGCACAAGGTTGTGTGAACTTAATAGGAACACAACTGGTGGTGCGTTATATGTGGTATAGATTTTCTGTTAATTAAGGACAACACAAGTTTCTAAACGGGCCATTATTTTTGCCTCGTGGTTATTTTTATATCTATTATTTTCTTATTTGAAGAGAAAAAGAAGGCACCACGTTCGCTCTCAAGACCACAAAATTATCATATTAATCTAAAAAAGAAAAGAGGTAAGTCGTTGGATTTTATGAAGATCGAATGGTCTAGGTGAAGGGCCAAAAAAGAGTTCATATCCAACTCCAATTTACAATCAAATAAAATTATTCATTATTTGACAAATTTTGATTAATAGAAAAATAAAAGAAAATTTTAACTCCCACACCCCACCCACGCCAACTCTCTCCTCAGGTTGGCTTTTTTACTACCAATTTAATTTCCTTTTTTGTTTCGGATATAATTTTAACAAATTCGGATTAATAGAAAAAGAAAAGAAAATCTAATTCCCATGCTTACCCTAATCTCCCTCCTATAGTTGGCTTTCCTGCTACTAATTTATTTCCTTTTTTGTTTAGGACATAAGTTTTGTTAATGATCCAAATTAAGAAAAAAAAAAGTCATACAAACATGATCCATATCTTTTATATTAAGAAAGAAAGTGATTCTGGTTTCCATATAAGAAAAGCTAGAATACTCCAAGAGATTGGCATCCTAAGAATATTTCTCATATGGATTATATACGTACATGAGTGTTGCTTTCAATTCTTATCATCAAAGTAGAATTATTCCAATTCCATACAAGGTATAATCCCAAGAAATATAATAAATATAACATGTAACCTTTTTTTTCTTATAAGGGATATGTGGCATAAGATACGTCCGTCATGCAGGTGACAAGCCCAATAGCCTACACTACACATTCATCATGCATTGCGATAGACATATATCGACATGTTGATTCCCTACAGATGACAAGCCATGAGCCTACACTACACATTCATCAACACCTTCAGCGGTCGGTGCATTGCGATAGACATGCATCGGCATGTTGATGATATCAGATAGATGCGGCTTGCAACGAGAATGCAGAAGAGCCAAAGCAGATATGATGCTGGTGCAACCATGTTCATCCTTCGACATCAATGAATGTATCGACAAGAATGACACTGGAAGATCAATTTGTGTGTTGAATATCCATGATGAGCACATGGCTGCTTGATAAAGAGAGAAAAATTGAGAAGAAATTTCCAAGATTTTCCTTTTTGTGAATAATTAGTTCTAGATTCATAAGGATGCTAATGTCAAATAATATATTGTCTTGGTATAAATTGCTAGGTCTCAATTGTAATTATTAGGGAGGCCAAAACATCTAGAATCTTATGTATGATGCCATCGAGTGACCATGTTGTTTATTAAAGCAACAATGATATTTGGTATATGCATCTGGGATTGGCCACTTTCTCTAGGACGTCGGCCATCTAGCTTGAAGATAGCTGGCACCGACCTGATCAGGTATGATATGACACCTTTCTACCAGGCATCCTCTCCAGTTGGTGTCACAAAAAAAAAACCCACAGAGTCATTACTAAGCTCCAGATTATATTTTCTTAGTTATTTCCATCTCTCTTACCTTGAGCAGCCACATATATCCAAAAAATTCATTAACCCTTATGGTAGGCAGATCAACGATGCCCACGTAAGTGTCCATACGGAGGACCTGGCCTCGATGGCTAAGAGTGCAACTCTATTGCGCATAGCATCTTAAAGTTTATGGCACCCAAGACAAATGATGAATATTGTAAAATTAAAAAAGAAATAATGGTGGTGACCACACGTGAAAGTTGTGCTAGAAGGATATGTATAGTATAAACCGAAACAATCTAATTTTTTCCCGAACGTGCCTAGGCACATGTTTTAATAAAAAGGACAAAAATCAGAAAATATAAAACAAACTTCAGCCAAGCCGAGATAGGCCTTGGACCAACGCGGCCCAAAGACAAAAACAATCTAAAATGTGACTTGGTCAAAGTGAAATAAAATAAACTATGTCGGATCTGATAAAAAAATGTGGGATGGTAAACTATAATAAATTTTGAATCATAAAGAAATCATATCTAATGGATACATATATGATGACCAAGTTTTAAAATTTTGATTCTTAAATGAGTCAGGAATTTAGACAAATGAGGGATCTAACATTCCTAAAAAAATTATTGCAAAGTCGTAAGAAAATTGAAAAACATCTAAAACACTTAGTCAAATGTCAGAATATTTTATATGCTTATATTTTTCAAATAAATAATATAAATTTTAATATCGAATTTTAATAGATATATCCTAGTCGCGCAATTTGCGCGGGTCACCTTCCTAGTTCTTTTTATTTTAGTGATCTAAAAAACTCCTTATTTCTAAACAACGGCGCGATACACCTATTTAGGCAGCATTTCAATGCTAAGGTACATCGTCGCCACCGCGCCAAGAGGCATCACCTTCTGTGTGTGTCGCGTGGCAGCGCACCGTACTGCTCTTACTGAGACCACCGCAGCGTTTGCGCACGTCCAGCTCCTCTGGAAACTCATGTCAGCACTTTGGATCGAACAATATGGGTTTTCTTGCTTCTGGGTCAAGTCGAGATCCGTTACCCAAGCTAATCATGCTGGGTCGCATGGGTCAGTTGTTGGGTTGGCTCACCTGCATTCTGAGACGAGATGAGGCCAGCGTGGCTCAAGTTCGTTCGCGGGCCTCGCATGACCTTGCTCACATTCGTAGCCAACTACTTGCGAGTTCACTTTCTGGTCAGAGGAGTATACGGATGTCCAAGCGCACAAGTTCTTTTTTTTTTTACCGAAGTCAACAGGAAAGATCCCTACCTGTATTTTTTTATATAAGTGAAACTGAGAGAAAAAAATTATGTACATAATACAAGCCTTAGGCCCAAATAAAATCCTACCAAAAAAATGCAAAAGAGACTACTCAAAAAGAGATCCAACAAATTAAATATAAACACTTGATTTGGCTCTAAGCCGAGCGCACAAGTTCTTGCTTCCTGCCGAGGAGAAGGCCGTGCTCTGTCTGACCCACCACGAGTATAATAATCGAACGCACGAATGTCTACTGCTCGATCTAATACAAAGTTCGTGTGCAAGAAAAAGAAATGGAAAGCCAACACAAGCTTAAGTTTGTGCGATGAAAAATGAAATCCTGCGACACTTCTGTGTCAAGCAGACCAAATCATTTATTAACATGCATGCGGAGGCAGGGAAAAAAGCAGCATCCTGAAGCAAAGGGAGCATCTCTACCAGGAGCAATGTTATAAGTCCAACTCAATTTATCCAACTGACATCCAATCAATATAAAATTATGTCAGCATGTAAGACACTGGTTAATTAGACGATTGAGTTGTAGGTACAACATTTCTCCTCCAATAGAGCTTGCATTGTTGGCGAAAGAAGGAGAGGTTGATGCGTTGGGCCGAGCCGTGCGCGGAGCCGAGTGCTGCGACAAATATGGGCGGGATCGAGCCGAGCGAGCGTTGGGCCATGCATCAGACGCGAAGCTGCATCCACGTGTCGGAAATCAAGAGCGGGTTCGCACAGGAAGCGTATGCGGACCGGCCGCACAGAATTTTTTTTCCCTCTGCAACGCCGGCACGCACGAGGAAGGTTCGACCACGGGCACTTTGGCGACGCTGTCGGTGCAGCGACAGTACCGAGTAGCGTAGCGGGAGCGTGCCGCTAATCTTCCCCTCTTCCCGGCGCCTCGATCTCCATGGTTGAGACGCCGCGAGCAGAGTTCGTGGATCGTGATTTTGGGTGTTTCCATTTCTACAGAGGTGGTCGACCAGCTCGGCGCGCCGCACAAGGTCGTGCTGCCGTTACCGCAGAAGGCCGTGCCGCACAATCTATATCTATGCTTTTTGTTGACGGATTTTTGTTTTACAGGGTCCCTTCGGTTAGTCATCCTTTTCGGCCTTTCTAACTGAACAATAAAAGACACACTACAGACTTTCTCATTAAGTAATGTTATAGGTCTAACTCAATTTATACAAACCAGCATCTAATCAATGTAAAAGTATGGCAGCACATGGGCCCAAAAATATTAAATATATCTTGGGTTGTACGTATAGCATTGTGTTCTCATTTTCTTTTGTGCGGAGGACAGTACTACAAGATTGTGTAAAATACATCACACAAAATGGGCTAGTGGAATTTTTGTGTCAGAACAAACACTATGATTTACGAGGATGGCAACAATTAAGTGTAGTAGAGATGTATATGTTGCGTTGGTTTTGCGGGCATACAAGAAGAGATCGAATACGGAATGAAGATATCCGGGACAGGATAAGAGTGACACCTATCAAGGAGAAATTGGTTCAATATCGGTTGAGATGGTTCGGACATGTCCAACGGAGGCCTCCGGAGACGCCGGTGCGTAGTGGGGTTCTAAATAGAGATGCTAATGTTAAGAGAGGTAGAGCCCGACCTAACTTAACTTGAAACGAGTCGGTTAAGAGAGACTTGAAGGAGTGGAATATTCCTAAGAAGCTCGCTACAGATAGGAGTGCTTGGAGACTAGCAATAGACGTGCCGGAACCGTGATCCTTTTTTTTCTTTCATCTTGCTTACTTATTTTTCTTTTTTTTTTAGCTTTTGTTCTTTTGTTTTTTTTCTCTTTTTTGGTTTCCTTTCCTTTCTTTTACCTTCTGTTTACTTTGTCTCTTCTTTTTTGGGTTCCTTTCCTTTCTTTTGCCTTTTGTTTACTTTGTCTCTTCTTTTTTGGGTTCCTTTCCTTTCTTTTGCCTTTTATTTACTTTGTCTCTTCTTTTTTAGGTTCTCATGAGTTTCATCTCAACTTGTTTGGGATAAAAAGGTTTTGTTATTGTTGTTGTTGTTGCTGCTGGTGGTGGTAACTCTATTGAAAACACTTCAGCCAGATGATGTGACAAGGGTGGTAGTCACACTGTGGGCTATTTGGTTTGCACGACGAAAATCTATCCATGAACAATCCTACCAAAGCCCGTTGTCCACTCATTGCTTTATAGACAGATTCATCTCTGATCTAGACCTGGCTAAGCTGACACCGAAGGAGAAGAGGGAAGGAACAAAGCAGAACCTACCGGCTCCTCGGCGGATTCAGCCTCTGACAGGATGCATCAAGCTAAGATCAATGTCGATGCTGCCACTTCAAAGAATTGAGACACTAGCATAGCAGCGGCGGTATCCAGGGATGAAGAGGCCCGATTTATGGGAGCATCGACATTAGTTGTTTCAGGTTTATCGGACCTTGAACGTTTGGAGGCCATAGCTTGTCAGGAAGGTCTTGCGCTGGATTTGGACCTCAGAAGATTCAGGATGGCAAGTGACTGTGTCAGCTTGGTGAAGAATATCCTTGGTGCAAGTATGGGGCAATACGGCCAGATCATCAGAGAAATAAAGGTGCGAATTGCTTGCTTCACATCAGTGGAAATTGTCCATGAGAGCCGAAGATCGAACATTGATGCTCATGAGTTAGCATGACACTTTATTTATAGACCAGCTATAAGTTTTTTTTCGAATAGCCAGCTATAAGTTTTGGAGCGGAAGGAAAGAGAGGTTATTATCAAACCTGTAACAAACTCATTCGAGAACGAGAACTCCTCTGTTTGTTCTTCCCTCCTCTCTTAACGGAGCTGCTAACAGAATGTGCTGCTATAGATTCGAGAAGCTATCACTACTACAAAAAAAGACCTATAGCTGCGGCAGAAAATTTACCGTAGCGGCGACATAAAAAAGAACCACAGCTATAAATCATAAATCATTTTTAACGGCGGTCCGTATATCCACTCGCCGCTACTGTCACTACTACAAAAAGAGGCTATAGGGGCGGGTTAAAACCCACTCTAGCGACGGGTTGAGCGACCCGCCACTACACAATTGCAGCTAAAAAAAAGGCGTATAGCAGCGGACTTCCTTTACAGCGGTGTATTATAGAGGCGACTCATTTATCCACCCGCCGCTACTATATATTATAGTGGCAGCTCACTTATCCACCCGTCGTTATTATTTGGCCCACAGTCCACTTAACTCGTAGCCCAACTACCCATCCGTCAGCTATATATAAACCAAACCCTCGCAGAGCGCGTCTCCTCAGCCTAGCATGGCACCGCCGTCTCTCTCTCTCTCTCTCTCTCTCTCTCTCTCTCTCTCTCGCTCTCCATGTTGCTGCATCTCTTCCAGGACGCTACCCCCTCATCTGGCCAGCCCGCGCCACCCTCCTCAGGTGGCCTCGTGTCGTCCCTCCTCTGGTCGGTTCCTACCGTTGCTCCTCCGGTAGGCCTGCGCCGCCCCTCCTTCGGTGGACCCATGCGGCCTACGCCGCCTCTCTTCAGGTGGCCCCGTGTCGCCCCTCCTTCAGTCGGCCTGCACTGCCCCTCCTCCGGAGGCCTCATGATGGTGACGGGCGGTCGGATCTGGTGCGCTGGCTTCGGCTCGAGCGACGGTGGTGGATGGGCGGGCGGATTTGGCGCGCGGGCTCTGGCTCGGGCGGCGACGGGCGGATCTGGTGCATGGGCTCTAGCTCGGGCGACAATGGTGGACGGGTAGGCGGATCTGGTGCGCGGGATCCGGCTGGGGTGACGGCGGCGGGTGGATCTAGTGCGTGGGCTCTGGCTCGAGCGGCGACGATGGACGGACAGATCTTTCGTGCGGGCTTTGGCTCGGGTGGCGGTTGTGTGGGCCGGATCCCCCTCCTTTGCCTCCTCGCCGAGGCACCTCACCCCCCCCCCTCCTCCTCCTTCCTAAGTGCCATGGGCCACGTGCAGGCAGCCTTGCGCAAGTGGGTGGCTGCAGCAACCACGTGGCAGCAGCCTCGCGCTCGCGCACGCTGGAGGCGACGCCGACCTCTGTCGGATCCGGGCTCTTGCGGGCCCATAGGCTCTTTTTTTTTGTTTTTGGGTTGAATGGGTAGCAGTGGGTGAAGATGTCACCTGCCGCTACTAATCTCTATGTAGTTACGGTTGATTTCTTCTCGAGGACATCCGCCCCTATACCCTTTTATTTTTAGCTACGATTTCGTAGCGGCGGGTTGGGTAACCCGTCGCACAGTGGTTTTCGGCCCGCCTCTATAGAGGCTTTTTGTGGTAGTGTATACTAGGGATGAGAGCAAAAGTGGTAATTATCAGTTTACCAATGCTCGTTTTCGCATTTTATCGATCGCAACATGCAAAAATGATATTTCAAAGAAGTGAAAGCAAAAATGATAATAATTCATGGAAGTGGTAGTGAAAACAATTTTGAACTCTTCCGATATTTTCATTTGAACGTGAAAATTCCATAGAGCAATATAGGTAATTACCGCATTAACTATTAAGTATTTTAATTATGACAAATCTCTCTAAAAAACAAGTAATCCTTCTAGTCTAAAACAAATCATAAATTTCTCAACATAATTATCTACTTTCTATTTTTGTAGATGTTATATTTCATACATGTACACATAATTATTCAATAATTAATATGCCGTCATCGAGATGCAAGTATGACATCTCCAATTTTTCTGTTTTATCAGTGCTATATTTTACGATTCATGTTTCTGATTATTAATATCGATTATTCCCGATCGTTACCATCCATTTTAGTTACAATAATACCATTTCTGACTTTACTGAAATACCGACGCTGTATTCATTTCCGTCAGTACTGTTATCAATTTCGCTTCTAGGAAAAAGAATATGAAAGAAAAACAGTTGAGCCTTCTTCTGATTGTTTCCGACTGCTTTCATCCATAGTGTATACCATTCTGATATTCCATGGACATGTTTCAGAGCAATTGAAGGGTTATTATTATTATTATTATTATTATTATGCTGTTCAATATGATGTTACTATGCATTCTCATTTTTTGCAGCTAGTGCCTTGCTTGCATTCATCTAGTGTATGAAAACATCGATGTTCCTTGTCACAACACCAGCAACGAGGAAAGAAAATGCCGCAACCGCCTATCCTCTGCCTGCAGTCATCTGGTAATTTCCACGGCAATCTTTTACGTAGACCTAGATCATCCATACCTTTGCCTGTTTGTCAAACATGCAAAATTATGGCTACAAGAATCTGTAAAAAGATAAGGCAGGCACCAGATTTTGCGAGCATGCATGCATAGGGAATACTCTGATCGTTTACTTACATTGTGCTAGATTTGCTAAGCATCCAAGAAGCAGGGTAAGCAGCACTACTGCAACTGTGTGCTTGGGATACTTGTCCATGTTGGAAGGCGTTGTTGCTCCTGTGGGTACTAGTGGAATGCACTGTGTGATACAATTCACTGATATACATGGTCAATATATATAGGGGAGAATGAAAGTTACTAGCCACGATTTGCAAAATTTGATCAGAGATTGGCTGTCATACATCTATACATTATTTCCTAATTTGTTGCTAATTTTGTGAGACGTTTCTAAATAAAAATATAGTAGCCAGTAATATACTCTTTGCGGCCACTAATTCCTACTAATTTTGTGACAAGTTTCCAAATAAACCGCTAATATGATGCCATTTATTTCTTTGATTATAAGTTTACAAATCCATTTTGGTTTATTTTCTGTTAGGGACAGCACAAGTTTCTAGATGGACCATTTTCACTCAGTTATTTTTAAATTCTTTTATTTCAAATATTAGAAGTCTTTATTTTTAACCAATGGTACGATACACCTATTTAGGCAGGATTTAATGCTCATAAGGTAGTACAACTTATCCAAAATGGAGCGCGAGTGGGCAGCGGAGTCCGGGGCGGGACGACAGCCTTGGCGCGGGCACCAACGGAGCGCGCGCGGTCAGCAAGATCTGGCGAGCGCGAGCAGTGAGGGACAAGCTCCTCTGGTTGTTCTGCTCTCGGAGGCTGGGTGGTGACGCTGGGCTCGGTCTTGTGCTCCCGAATCCAGAGCAGCTTGTCGCGGCAGGCGGGCGCGAGCAGGCCGTGGTGATGGTAGGCTCGAGCGGGGCACATCCACCGCAGCGAGCAGCGTCAGATCAGCACTTTGGATTGAACAATATGGATTTTCTGGGTCGCATGCATGGGTAAGTCATTGGGTTGGTTCACCGCACTACCGCAGCGTGTAGCTCAAGTTCGTTCGCAGGACTCACGGTCTTGCTCCCGTTCGTGGTCAACTACTTGCAAGTTCGCGTTTGATCTGCTCAGAGTATACGAACATCCGAGCACACCTTCTTCGCCATCAAGCTACCCGAGGAGAAGCATAATCGAATGCATGAATGTCTATTTCTCTAATATAAGTTCGTGTGTAAGAAAATGAAAATGAAAGGCCAACATAAACTTTAAGTTGTGAGGAGTAATCTGCTTTGAGAGTTGTAACTATTTTATTTGATCGTAGTGGTCAGTTCCAAGTCATTATTTGTTCCCCACTAGTATCTTGAGTAGTAGAATTGTTGCAATATAAAACTTTTATATTATATTCTTAAAAGCGGGTTAGATATACATATGCTTCGATGAATGCAAGTGAAGATAACATGATTGTAATGTTGATCTATCCTTAAGAGGGTAAAGTGATTTATTTACTCAAATACGAGCAAAGGTTTAAGCATGAAAAAGTTATTGGCGCTTTCTAGTTACCCACTTTATACGCCAAAAGCAATTATTTTCCTACCATATTCTCATCAAAAGCATGTGCTTTTACCTCTAATGTTGACAATTTACACATATAGAGTCGTTTGAGTGTTATGTTGTAGAATTAGGTGAAATAACACTAGAAAGACTCAAATATGATAAGTACCAATATGAAACCCGACTCGTCATATAAGAAGGGCTTTTCACAAGCCTATAATGCCTATAAGACACCTCTGAATATCTATGGAGGGCAACATATAAGCCTAAGGTCATGACCCAATTGGTAAAGATTTCTAAAAGGCTTATCCGGGAAAAAAAAATATATTAATTCGTACAGTCTAGAAACAGTACTGCATTGCGACGCAGTTTTGAAGTTCAGGAAATATACTAATGGGCAAAGTTTGACTGTGAAAATTGTATATCTCGTTGAGATATTTCCGGAACATATATAGATCTTATTATTTGAACTTTGAAGCTAGGAGATATGGCCCCGCAAGAAGACCTGCGCAGAGTAGTCCGATTCAGGATAGATATTTTTGCATCGCATATTTGGAAACCAAGATAGCTGCATATGGACTTCAAATGAATACCAAAGTTGAAGAGTCACCTGCATATGTAGTCTATTCGGGTAGTCATCCTGCGTGGTTGCGCTACACCAAAGCTTAGAATATGTAGAGTCATGTATATAGGAGTCATCAACGACGCATCAAGGTGGCGTCGATCGGCACGATCTTCGTGTCGATCAGCACATCCCGGACGGTAGTGAAATAAGGTATAATTCATATATTCATCTATGTGTCTGTCTTGATTATATCCTTGGTTACAATTATGTTCGTCCAGATTACATGGTCTTACATATGCTTATTCCAATTTCTTAGTACATAGACTAAGTATTTAGATGTTATATTGATCGTGGTGATTAGGTTAGTTATCCAAACATTGTATGCGACATAATTGCTTTTGACACTAGATGTGCATGTCTAGAAGATAGAGTAGAGTACGAGGTAGTAGACCGATTAAGATGATTGATCATGACAGTGGCCGTCGGAAAAGAGTCATTCTTTTACTCATCTACGATGTTCACCAATTGTTTAAAGTGTCAAGTAAGCTAGGATTATAGATGACATGTTATCGTTGCTTCGGTGCCGATCGGCACACCTGTTGCGTTGATCGGTACATCCTTTCTCCGACCGCTAGATGCATGCAGGATAACTCCAGGTGTTTCTCTTTGGTGTATGTGTATGTGTATGTGTATGCTTCTAAACAGTTTTCTTTAAGCTCTCATGTGAATTTAAGCAACCTTCACTTAAAAGCCTTCATGCCCCTTGGCACATCAGTGCGCCGATCGACACAAACTCCCCAGCTCTCATCAACAAAATCTCTCGTCATCCATGCTCTCTTATGGGTAATAAGTACTTCATATTAGGATTGATTCATTAGATGACGTAGAAAACCTTAACATGATTCTCTTACTAATCTCTGTGGATTCGATATAAACCTTGGAATATTCTAAGGGAAAAGATACAACGTACATCGTACACTTTGTAAGGATCGAGTGATCGAGAAGGGGGGGGGGGGGGTTGAATCGAGAACTCACACGAATAACTTTTTCGCTAACTTCTCAACCGAGCACTCAAAGCAATTCCTATGAATACTAGAAAGAGCACACTAGCATGATATTAGATCCTAGAAAGGTAACAACGCCCTATACATGCTAGTGAGTCACACACCAACACAACTCCTATGTAACCTAGTGATTAAGCCAAACAACCAATCAACACATCTAGCTATCAAGGGTTCTATGCATACAAGTCTACTAAGGCACAGCTGGAGAAAAGATAAAAAGTCACAAGTTGCATAAGGATCAAGAATAATAAGCACTAAGAACGTAGCCGAACAATCAATAAGCAAGAAGCCACATAGCAACCCTATCTCTACTTAAACACAAATGCGAAACTAAAGACGATAAGTAAAGGAAGAGTTTAGAAAATGCTCATTGATTTTTAGCCCGAGGTATGGAGAGGATGGCGCCTCCCCCCTAGTCCTCGTTGGATCAACTCCCGCCGAAGTATTGATCCCTCCCGCCACCAACCGTGTAGTCCTTGTGTAAGCTTCATGACCATTGATGGGATCTCTAAGGTATGAATATTTTAGTGATAGATGATAACTATGAAATTGTGGGCTAATATCTACATGAGTGTTGTCTATATAGGAATCATCTCTAAACTCAACTACAAATCATATGGATGATGGTTGCATTGGTGATTGATGACAATGACCACAAGCATGGAGGCTTGTGAGTTTGATGGAGTCCAAGGGTTGATGGAGATGGATCAAAGCTGAGGACAAGCTATGGAGCAAGTGTTAGGAACACTTGTCTAGTTATTAGGGCTTTGAGTCCATAGGAAAAATCGGACTATCAAGGGGGTCTAGGTCATTTCTCTTAGGTCATGTCTAGTCGGTGATGTGCATGGATGCTCAGTGAAATCACAGACACTAGGTGACAGTGGAGAAGGCAAGGAGCTGTTCGGAGAAGCCGGAAAACGAAGTCAAGCGAAGACGACAAGTTTTAGCTTCTGAATATAGTGACCGGACAGAGAGGTCAGTGATGACCGGACTGTACGGTCACTAGGTGAAGTTGTCTGGGACTTCCAGCAAAGCAGCGAGGAATCTGTCTGTGCATGAGCTATAAAGACCAGACGGTACGGTCAGGTGACCGGACTGTAAGGTCATTGCAGCTGAGGAACAGGACAGAGAGGAAGCCGCGTAGGGAAGTTTCTAGACTGGAGAGAGAAAACTGACCGGTTGGTCCAGTCAGCTGACTAGACGGTCCGGTCAGTATAGAGGAGTTGTCTGGACAGAGCAGCCAAAGGCTCTGGGAGCCGTTCCAAAGAGACCGAACGGTCCGGTCTGGTAGTGACCGGACAATCCGGTCATTGGATTCAGAAAGGCAACTTCATGGAGCAACGACTAGTTGGAGGTTGGAAGCCTATATAATTTCGTTGCTGGGGTCTTGGAAACCTCTCTTGACCAATGGAATTGTTATAAGCATTTAGTGAGAGCCAAGAGGAAAAGAGAAGAGCACTAGGAGGATATATTGCATATCTTGAGAGTGCTAGTGAGAGTAACTTGAGCATTGATGCACATCTAAGACTAGGGTGTCCTTGAGGGTGTGATCTAGGTTGTTACTCTTGGTTTATGGTGAGACCTAGACCGGTTAGGTGTCGGTGATCGAGCCTATCGTGATCGGTTAGGTGTCCTTGAGGAGTATTAGGGGAAGGCGCCATTCTTCCGAGACCTCGAGAAAAAAATCATAAGCATTTCTTGACTCTCTCTTTACTATTCCGCAATTATATGCTCTAGTAACTAGGTTAAATTGTGGCTTGCATAAGCTAGTGTGTTTGGCTTCCGTGTTTGCTATCATTATGAACACTAGTATGTGTAGTGTCTTGGCCTACTAGAATTGTTTAGGTTGCAATGCTTGTTAGACTCAAGTAGTGTGAATTGAAGTATTTGGATTCGTGAGAGGCTTACCAATTCACCCCCCCCTCCTTCTTAGTACGCCTTCGGTCTTACACCTTGCACACAAGCCTGTATCACTCCCGGGGTGACAGCGTGGTTGCGTGACCACTGCTCATTGAGTCTTCGACTCCTCAAGCATAAGCTTGTCTCCCTCAAGGACTTGCTGCACTCCCGGAGTGCATGAACGGGCGCTCTCTCATGATGCTTCTTTCAAAGGCGAGCTCAAACCTTGTGCAGACTTGTGACAGCCTTCACAAGATGTCACGATACGATAGGCTTGATCACCGACACCTAATCGGTCTAGGCCTTGCCATAGACCTAGAGTAACAACACCAATCCTCTCTATAACCCCTCTTAGGCTAGAGACTCGGGATGCTCTTGTGTTGCTCTCCAAGACACTCAAAGATAGCTCTAATTCCTACTCTAGTGTCGTCTCTTCTCTTCTTGGCTCTTTCCAAGTTTGCCCAGTTATCCAAATGGCCAAGAGAGGTTTGAAAGATCCCAACAATAGCTATATATTGTCTCCAACTACTCCACTAGTCGTTGCCAAAAAGCTGGTGAAACTAAGAACCTATCACCGTAATGTACCACCGTACAGTACGACGACCTCTGAGTATAATCACCGTACAATATGGCGACCTCCGCTCAACCATACGGCAACCTCTAATCTCCAATGCCTCTCTGTGCACAAATCCTCTAGGTCACCAACCTTATGGCGGCATCGTCGTAAGGTCTCCAAAGAGTACTAGAAATTGGCCACTTCAATTCCTTTGATCGTCATATCCTATGGCAACCTCGCCGTAGCGTCAACGACAACACTTGAGTTCTGGCCCCTTCTTCTCCTCCATGGATCATCGTACCTTATGACGACCTCGTCGTAAGTTCTCCAGGGAGTAACAGAAAACTGCTTCCTTCTTCTTGACTCACCGTATCTTACGACGACCTCCAGTCCAGAGACTCTGCCCCTTTGTACAACTTCTTAGCATTCACCATACCTTTTGGTGACTTAACCTCTGTACCATACGGTAATACCCATATACCTACGTGTATAGGAGCATTTCTCAATGGACCATATGGCGACCTCGTTGTACCTTACGGTGACTTGTCCTGAAGTTGAAACTTGTTGTCCTCTTGAATCGTCTCCAAGCTTCCAAGCCTTGATCAGTCCTTCTCCAATGCCACTCTAAGTGTCCTAGAGCTTTACTTAAACATCCCAACACTCTAACCCTAGAGAAGCCTAAGAGAATGACTCGTGCCCTCTTGATAGTCTGGTTTTTCCTATGGATTCAAGTCTACACACTAGCCAAGTGATCACACACACTTGGACCTAGTTGTTCTTAGCCTTGATCCATCTCCATCACCGTGACTCTACATCAAGAACTTCATGACACCCCACCAAGTCCTCCATTGTTTATCAAGGCGACATTCACCATGTTCATGTTTGAGTTGATAGATTGATTCTATATACACAACACTCAAGTAGACATTAAGCCCATTTCATGCTTGTCATCCAATCATCAAAACATTCATATCTTTTGGAGTTACTCATAATGGTTATGAAGCTTACACACTTGCGGTATATATATAAGTGGGTGCGTATAAATGACCAACAAAAATGCCAGAGGTCATTCTAACTTACGATGGTATGTTACGGTGGATAATTCTACAGGTCGCAGCTTTTTGGCAACGGCTAATGGGGTGATTGTAGCCTATAAATAGTTGTTATCCAGCTCGTGGAGAGCTTTGTTGGCCATTTTGCTTGTTGGGGAAACCTGTAGAGGGCCAATTGAAGAAGAGAAGACACTTGTGCAAAGATTGGTGAGCTATATTCAAGTGTCTAGGAGAGTAACAAGAGCATCTCTTGATCTCTAGCCTAGGAGAGGTTGTAGAGAATGTTAGTGTTACTACTCCTCGTCTATGGCAGGGCCTAGACCAGTTAGGTGTCGGTGATTGAACCTATCAAGTGATTGGTTTTGAAGACCGTCACAAGTTTGTATAAAGTTGTAGCTCGCCTTCAAAAGAAGCATCAATAAAAGAACGCCCATGCTTACTCTTGGAGAGTGAAGCAAGTCCTTGAGAGGGGGGGGGGGGGGGGGGGTAAGGTCATGTTCGAGGAGCAACGCTTCACAACTATGTTGTCGCAACCATGTTCTCACTCCGGAAGTGATGCGAGCTTATATGCAAGGACTCCCCCGATGAGTGGTGGGAGGGATTGAACTCCGGTTGGAGTGATCCTATGAGGACTAAGGAAAGGGGTCATACTTCTGATACCTCAGGCTAAAAATCATGAGCCTTCTCTAAACCCTCTACTTACTACTTGCATTTATTATTCCACATCTTATTCTAATAGTATTGCTCTTTGCTCTAGTTCTTGTAGCTTAACTATTGTACCTTGCTTGTGTGACACTTCACCAGAATTGCATAGGAATTGGTTGATGTGTGAATTACTAGCATGTGTAGGTTGTACTTATCTGTCCTAGGACTTCATACCATGCTAGATTGTCTGTACTAGAACTACATAAAAATTGCTTGAGTGCAGAGTAGAGGAGTTAGCGAGTAAAATTTGACACGGAAGTTCTTGGTTCAAACCCCCCCCCCCCCCCCCCCCCCCCGCTCCTTCTCGGTCACTCAGACCTTTCAATTGCTCCTTGACCTCACCATAACATATGGTGAACTGGTTCGTATGCTTCACAAAAACATTTTGCCCTCTGGATCTATTTCTTCCTCTACATCACTGTACCTTACGATGATCCCTCTGTACCTTTCATACAGAGTTCTTAATTTTTGGTCTTACTCGACTTCTGGCTCGCCGTACCTTATGGTGACCTCACTGGTCCATACGGTGACTTCAACGCTTCTGTCGAGAGATTCACGGACTCTCTGTACAAATCTCTGACGCTCACCGTAGCATACGGTGACATACTCATTCTTGGACACCATTTTCTTCTATCACCGTACCATACAGTGACTCATCCTTGATCATACAACGACCTCCACTACCTGGCTCCTTGTAGCCTTCAGCGTACCTTACGGTGATCGTGCCATATCTTACGGTGACATGAGGAAAATCACCTTTCTCCATCAATTGTTTCACAACCTTTGAACTACATCCATAAGACTAAGCACATTGCATAGTAGCAAGTCTTGTTAGTCCCATTAACTATGTTGACATTAATCGTCAAAACCTATGAACCCCACTCTAGAATCATTGATCTTACAACCAGTTAATTGAAAAACCAGTGAAATTGGTCGGTTAATCGGTACAATTCATTTCTAAGAGCATTCTGTTAAGATGATTAACCAACCAATTTTGCTAGATAATCAGATGGTTTTGGCGGTTAACTTTCCGGTTTTCGGTTTTGTTTACAAAATTTTAATATAAATTTTCAAATACAAATTTTTACGGTTTTTATGATTAATCAATCTGTTTTACTGGTTAATTAAGAGGTTTTACCAGTTAACTAACCACCTTTATGGTTTTGTTAACATATTTTTATATAAATATTTTCAAATTTTCAAATCAAAACCGGCTGTGTAACCGTTGTGTGGCCCGGAGCGGCCGGTTTAACCGCGGTTTTGTACGAGACCGGCGGAAACAACACCGTGTGTAAAAAATATGAAAAACAAAAGAAAGAACACCTTCCTCTCTTCCTCCCACCCCGCTGCCAGTCCGCCTGCCACTCACAGCCGCACTCGAGCGCAGCAAGACGGCGAAGGCTAGGGGCTGTGGACGGAGGGCAGGACCTTGCAAGGGATCGATCTCGTGCGGCCAGTGCCTCCTCTTCTAGGTGAAGCCGTGAAGGTAAGAGCCGAGCTTTCCTCCCTGATCCTCTAGAGAACCCTCCTTTTTCATTTTAAGGCTCGTTTGGGAACTCAATTCCCCCGCAGGAATCTCTCCCTCCCCCTGCGCGTGTTTCCCGCTGTCCGATTCTGTTCTGACTGGTCTGTGATTGTTGTTCTTTAAGGTGTAGTACTCGAGGGAGCTGGCCAATCCCACCAAGTGTAAGTTCCCTGGAAAACGAATTCCAGCTTGATGTGATTTGTGATGGGTGTATCTGCGGGTTTCTGATTCATTTTTTTGTTTCCTTATGATGCGTTACAGCCGCCAAGGACCTCCGTGTTCACTTCAAGGTGAGACATTCTTCCCTCCCTGCAAAGAATGCATTTAAATGGTACATCATCTTAGGTCTGGATGTTAGTAGTTCGAGTATTGTTTTGCGGATTTGCTTTTAGCTTGACCTGTACAAGATTAGCTGTTCATAATTTAGTTCTTTCGTGTGTAGACAGAGGTTGAGTAGTCCCTTCTTCACGATCTATGCTCCTTTGCCTTGTTGGCCTTAAGCTAGTTTGGAAACAGGCTCGTGAAATAAGTTCATTCCCTGCTTTTAGTTGATTTGCAGTTGCAATATACTTGGTCTCCAAATACAGTCTGATCTTGATATTCCCTCTGCTAGCAGTTTAATTCTGAACAAAGAGAATAACAATTTTCATGTTTGGGTGGTCCAGCGGATACAATATGGGGTCCAATTGATGAACGTTTTTTTTTTTCACAGTGATATGTTTCCACTCAACAACTACATACTGGGGTCAAGTGGTTAGAACAAAAGGGGTTCTAGGTCACCTGAAGAATTCTTGGTTTATTACTTAGAAATTCACATGTTAATATTCTTTGTTTAGGGTTGTTGTGAGAAGCTGTACGAGCTGAAAGAGAGGCCCAACTGCATCCTCGTCTAAGACAACCTCGGGGCTGCCAAGAAGTTCTAGCCCAAGTACCGCCTCATTAGGTACGTTCCGATCTAGCACTTGCCTTTCCCACGATCACCTTGTATTCTGCAGCTATGATTTAGTGTGTGTGCTTATTTGAGACTGAATTTTTTATCAGTATCTTTCCTAGTTCCAAGTGTAAATGTGAGCACTGTCATATTTGTATGATTAGCACCATTTTGTAGCTGTGATGTAGTAAAAGCATATCTATTGCTAGCACTGTGCCGTGATTATGAATATTGTGGTAGAAATTGCTCCTTATGTTGTCTGATAGCTGAATCAGTATAGTTTGGCATTCATGCTGATTGCTCTCTGAGATTAAGACTGATTCTTGCCACCCTTTTCCCAGTATTTATCATTGCTGTTAAATCCATGATTAAGTGACGTCTTAACAGCACTATGCCCTGTATATGCTAGTGGAGTTTTTTATATATAGGAAGTAGAATCCTAACTCTTTTATATATAGGACAACATATTTAGCAATGAGTTTAGTAACATCAGCTTCATGTGTCACTATTTTTGGTGCCCTGTTGATGTTATACTATTTTCTTCTTTGCTGAGTTTAGGTGTCATAATCAAAATGTTGAGGAATAATAGTCTCTGGATGCCTCGATCAGTTTCTTGTGTCCCCTTCTCACTTTTGCTCCCTCCACCCTGTGTTGTTGAACAACCTGCTGTTTCTCTTTCTTTTTTTTTGTCACTGCAACATTATGCTGTTTGATTAGTCATCACAGGAGCACTGCAACATTCGAACCATCTGCTGATTGCATATGCATCTGTCTGTGGCCATACTATTAAAGATGCTTACTCATGCTCTGTCTTTCCCAACCTTTGTTTCATGCAAGATGCAATATCTCTGCGGATAGTTTTTTTTTTTGGGGTCCAATATTCATGTTGAGCACTCAGCAGAATAAGAATGCTACTTTGTGTCCATGGTCTTATACTTTCTAATATCTTTTTTTTCTCTCTTCAGATGGCTTTAGAGAAGCTGGACGGTGCGCTTTTTTTTGCAAGGATAGGTTGTTATGTGATCTGCTGTTTGGCGCTAGTGATGTATATTGGCAATGGCAGTATCATCCTTTACACAGCGATTCGGTATGTAACTTTTTTCTTTTTATCATATTGACTTATGTGCCTGCAGTTTAATTAATTGGATGAAATGGTCATGCATGTAGGTCCAGTTTGGCAGCGTTGGCATTGCAGATTACAGTGTCTGCAATAGAACTTGGACTTGAAGCTCCATTGCCAAACCGTTTGGGATTGTCCGTGCTTGTCGTGGTGATGGAGGGCGTATCCACTCTTGTGATTCTGTTTGTTTTAACACATTTATCACGATCATTGATGTGCACATTGACATTATTTCCAGCTGGTTGCATGTTTTGTGATGGGCACGGCCTGGGCCAACGTCGGGATGGTCGCATACAGAATCTACGTTGGTCATTGCTTTGATGATTGCAAGGTAACTCTTATATATGCCCTAATTGTGTGGATAGGTGGAGCGTTCGGCTTTGTTGCAGCATTATGCAACATGACGATTGCCGCAAAAAGGAACATTGAAAGGCAATTTCAGGACTAGAAGTCAAGCTCCACAGGATGACAGGAATTTTGTCTTCTGCACTGAAGGATCGTCATTTGAAGCAGTTAACGTCTGACTAGTAGGTCGTGAATGCTGAACTTGTACATAGCATCGATGTCCAGTAGGAAATGCTGAAACCTTGAACACAGCTTGGAGATGCAGACAATGTTTATTGAAAACCTTGCAGCCTTAAAGTTCAACGGTCCAGTCTCTAAAGTATTATTGCCTTATGTATTGTGATTTTAGTTCAGCAGCAAGCAGTCATTTGCTTTTGTATTTTTTGTGCTGCCCGCCTGCGCCATCGTGTTCCTTTCTTTTTATCTGCTACATTAGTGCTATCAACTAAAATAACTCTCTTTATCAATCATGAATGTCCCTCGGGAGGTTGCAAACTAACAAACTCGGAGGCATTGAGGCCGGCGAGGTTGCAAACTAACAATCACTTCCCTTCACCGCTCTTTCAGCTATGGAGCTAGAACCATCCCCAGATTCTGCTCCTCCCATCCAAAATCCATCTGTTGGTCTAGAGTTCAACTTCCAAAATATAAATCTCTCTCATAACAAGGAGATTCAGGTGGACCTCGAATTGCAAAATCAAGAGCCCATTTCCACGCCTCTTAACCTTCTGTTCAAATTTGGCTCCCTAGACAAATCGACCAAAAGAGCACATGGGAGGGAGAAAGAAGTGGGGAACAGTCAGGCTGGCCTAAATATGGGGAATAATCAAATGGGTCAGGTCCAGGCCATGTCTGTAATCCCAGAGACTCGAAGCATTTATCAAACCTCCCCGGTCTTTGGTTTTCATGACCAGCAATGTCAGGCCCAGGTTTTGCAGTGGAAAGGATCGAGTGTCTTCTCTCAAAATCAATAGTTGCAACACCAGAAAAATTCATTTGTCGTCCCTGGTTCAGGCCTTTCCAATATCTCTGCAAAATCCAGAACTCTGAAGGCCCACGACAACCAATATACCTGCTCTTCTGGCTCCTCAAGCAGCCACTTCTAACCAATTGCAGCAAAACGAAGATCCTACCACCAACATTGCTTATCACCTACAACTCCCTTCCTCAGATTTGGTTGGACTCTCAATATAAATCAAGAAAATCCTAAGCTTTTGCTTGGTGGCAGTTTCCCTAATAAATCAAGCCCGCTTTCTATATCAGCCGAGAAATCTTCTCTTCCAATCCATCACACAACTTTTAAGGGGAAGGGATCCCCTCTCATCTTCATACCAAGAAAATGAGTAGTCCCCCTTTCTTAAATGAAAACAGATCCCTCACTCCTCACTCATCACCCAAAACCTCTTCCACTGCTACTCTTGCACCCTCATTTCCTAGAAACCAATCAAAGCAAAGCTTCTCAGCAAAGAAGGCACAATGGAAGTCAATTTAGTAGGTGGGACAGAGAAACTAATGATCTTTGAGATGACAATAACCATCAGGATAACCTGGATCTTCATGATGATGGAACTCATACTCAAAATGGAGGTGCTCCGCCCCCTGGGGGTGCTGTGCTCTCTACCACTTACTCTGATTTTCAGTTCCCTTCCACCCAAGTGCAGGAGGTGAATCTTTCTCTTCAGCCACAGAATGCCAATTCTTCAGCGGCTGAAGCAAGGTAATAAAGATGTTCCTTCAGTTAATTTTGGGGCTTAGGCGCCAGCCCTTAAGGCACCACGGGCGCCATGAATTTTTTTGTCTTGGAACTGCAGATGGGTGGGTGGCTCCCTCTGCACGTCTGCAGTTCTAAAATGCGCCACCTTCACAGACTAATATCCTGCACTAAGGCAAAGGTAATTTTTGTATCTGAAACTGGGTCAAATAAATTTTCTGTTCGCGACCTGATCCGTAATTTTAATGTTTATGATAGTTTCATCGTCCCTGCTAATGGTATCTCGGGAGGTCTATGGCTTTTGTGGACTGAAGATGTTCAAGTAACTGTCATCAAGTTTAATTCTAACTATATATCTTAGCTAAAGTTAGTTCCAGTCCGGGCTTTGTTTAAGTTATGCCTGTGTTTTTGGAGATCCCTATCATGTAAGTACTAGCAACATATGGTCTGAAGTTGCGGCTTTTGCTTATAATGCTAATAGCACATTATTTTGTGAATGGGTGACCTCAATGAGATGCTGCATGTTAATGAAAAGCTTGGTGCTTACCTCCTGAAAGTCATTAAGAGGGAATATAGCTCCTGGACTGATGGGTTAAAAGTAAAATTTTATAGATTCGAGCTGGATCGGAGATGATATCTTCAAACTGGTCTTCTCCAATAAATGCCTTGCACCTTGTTTGAAAAATAAACGTTGTTGTTATTCCAGAAAAAGTTCATTGTTCCTCTCCTTCAGATTTTAGACCCATTAGTCTGTGCAATATGGCTTATAAAATAATTGCCAAAACTATTGCTCCCAAAATAGAGCCACACTTGCCTGTTTACATTCATGATTCCCAATATGCTTTCTGAAACCTAAAGCCACTAGACTATTGGCCTGTTCTATTTTCCCATTTGCTTTCTGAACAAAATAGAGGAAATTTCTGGAGGCTATTTTGCTTACTCTCTCAGTATTAATAACTCTATCCCTCAAGCCATCTATAATCTAAATTGTTGCTGCTGGTGTAATGCATCTTATCTTGGAGGACAGGAATCTGGAATGGGTGTTTTCATAAGCTATCTAGATCACCATGAGAAAAGCACCCAAGTCCATGCTGAAGCTTTGAGCATACCGCTTGGGTCTCATTTTATTCATATGCTTAAGCTTCAGGATTGTGATCTGCTTTCAGATAATCTTTGCTTATTAATTGTATGAAAGGTTCCGACGAATCTGCTCCTGATTGGAAGCTTCAGCAGATCAAGGAAGACAGGCCTTGACATCAGGGATTTTAAGGTCAGCTTTGCCTATATTAACAGAGAAGATAATACTATTGCCGATGCTTTAGCAAGGTCTTCTTTATTTAATAGCTTTGTTAAACCTACTATTCGATGTTTCAATCGCACTCATTAAAATTGCTGCCCTGTCAAGGATGTACTGAATAATAACTGGCCTCCTTGGGCTAAACTTTGTATGTTCTCTTGTATTTAATAAAAAGCCTGTAGGACGTTTTTCCTTTAAAAAAAAAGCAGCTCAAAAAGCACAGTATGAAGCTTATGACATTGAAGAAGAAACTATCATTAGCAGGTTTAATTTGTCTTGTCCTCAACATCAGGATTTTCTTTGTCCATCATTTATGCGTTGTTGCAGGACTGAAGCTTCGTTTCATCCAAATTCTCAATCGGAACTTGGAATCCTTATTAAACTCTTCTGAAAATCAATTTTGCCCCCTTCAAGTCCAAGTAAAAACTGACATTGCAGATTCAGCAATCCATGCAGAATTAAGCCTTAAACTTAAACCTTGGAGCAGTCATTTGTTCTGATTTGCAACTTACAAATTGTACATTTCTGTCAGACTGTGAGCCTCTTGTTTCTTGCATTCTACATCCATCAGGAGGTCAGCTGGATTGGAGAATTCGTCATGCAGTGGAGGATACTAATTATATTTTCAATCAAACTCAAAGCAATGTCAAGTACATTCCTAGAAATCACAATGTTGTTGCAGATTCGCTTGCTAGGAATGCTCGTGAGCTTCATCAGGATGTAGTCTCTTTCAAATGTAAAAAATTAAGGCATTCTGAGAAGGTTTGAAGGGAACATTTGTAGTATGTCTTTATGGGCCTCACTATATATGTACCATAACATGTGTTCAATTTGAAATATAGTCCGGACGTGTTGCCTTAAAAAAAACCACGCTGCCCTCCAGTCCCACCGTCGCTGATTGTCCGCAACAGCAGGAGCTCGCAGTCCGTCGCAGTTGCTACCACCGGCGCGCGGCATGCATACGCATCATTTCCATCTTTGCCGAATCTTTAGTCTCCATCACACATTCGAATCTGCTACTGGGCTCCTCTTCTTAACGCCGGATCTCTTGTTCACCTTCTGTTCCCTTCTCTTTTTCGCTCGTCGCCGCGGTGTCCTCCTGTCGCACCTGTGCGTTGGTACCCTGCACATATATATCCCTGTATTTTTTCACCTCGCCCAGAAAAAAGGCGCACAAACAAATCAACATCCATGTCAACCCTTACCCTTGCAACCGTCACGTCGCATATCCAGCATGCCAATTTAACACTTCACATAGTATATATACTAGCGTTCTCTGCCTTTGCAACAGCGAAGTGTTAGTCGGTTATCCTGGTTAACCGTAAACCAGTCTGGACCAGTCGTACTGACCGTTCGGTTAGTCGTAGAAAACCAAAGTTATGTATTGTGGCAAACCGATTAACTGTTGGTTTTTAATTAATCGGACGGTTTTCTAGCAGTTCATAATGGACCGGTTTTTTGGTTATTGAAACCTTTGGTTACATTCCACGAATTAAACAAGTTCCAGGCCCACAGTGCGGCAATTCCAAAGACTGAAACAACTTCCATGATATTAGTATTGTGGGTTGTTTTTGCGAGTAATGACATCTGGTGTTGAGGTTGCAAGGCGTGGCCGAGAAGGACCCATCTGATGTGCGCGGCAGACTCCAACCTGACCAACCTTCTGCACGACTGCACCGGTGGTTAAAAGCAGTCACCGACTGGCGGCCGCCACTGAAGAAAGTGCCGCCTTTCCGACGTTGCAGTACCGAAAGTCGTGCCAGCGAGCAGCACGCAGCCAGATGTTGGTTGCGTCCAGTGTGTGTGGACCACGCTCCATCGACGGCCAGTGGGCCAAAGTACCAGTTGAGGTTCGTGTAGTGATGACTCACTCTTGCTCGAAGTAGACCAAAGTACCAGTGGTTTCAGTAGCACTGCTAAGTGCTAACCGTAGCCATATCCAGCAAACGCGACGTTGTCCAGAAAAGAGCAAACTCGCAACTCTCCTCAGCTGCTACAATCCACCGTGCTTGGCGCATTTCGCTATTTTTTTTAAACCTACACTGCCCTGTTCAATAGTACTAATCTTTTTTGCCCCGGACTGCAATCTCATGGTGCTGGTCGTCAGCGGGAGGGCGCCGGCGCTGTGCGATGCAGTCGCAGTGCCACAGCCGTTGTTGCCTCCGTGACTGTGAGTCGTGACCCGCTTCATCTCCTCGAACGAGCGAGTGAGCGAGCGACAGCTAGCAAGGCTTGCCAGTTGCCACTTTATCGATGGGCATCATGGCACGCACAAGCACCTAGTTATCTCAATCAACACGACGCACCACCAACTATACCCCCCATCCTTATCCTAACTCGATTTGACAAGAGGAGCCACTGCTACGGGGAGAAGCTCGGTTAAGGCCGCAACGAACTCGATTTGTCCATCTCTATTTTTCATCACAAATTCTAACTTTTCAATCGACTAAAAACTGGAGAAGATTCAGTCGACAGTCAAACACTTGCTTCGATGGGAAGAGAGAGAGAGGACGAGACAACGATTGGGCTGGAGGTTGAAGAAACATGCTTGACTATCAGATGAAGATCCTATGGTTGTTGTTCATCGACTGAAAGACACCTTTATTTTCAATCGATTGAAAAAATAGCCGCTTCCATTTTTCGTTACGCAAAGGGAGAATCTCCGTCAGGATGTAACGACAAATTTGAGTTTTCAATTGCTGATGAATTACAATTTGGTTGGTAGAAATTCTATCTCATATGTCAACTCCCATGGTCCACATTAACGACAAAACCACCTTTAGATCGGCGAAGTCTGGTAGCACGTGGACCTCTCGAGCGCCCTTTATTTCCTAGTAATCTCTCTCGTGAGCTCGTGTCTCACCATTATTGAATCAAGGGCTGGACAATAAGTTAATACAGTTATTACGGTTTGATTTTTTCGGTTATGAAATATTTCCGTTTTGGAAAACTAGAAACCTCAACTTTTTTTAGAAAACTAAAAACCTAACCAAAATAATCGAAATATTTTGGTTCGATTTTTTCTAATTTCGGTTTTAACCCAAATTTTAAGAACTATACTCTTTTTAAAAGTTTTCTCTGGTATAAAGGTTAAAACCAATATAAAATTATAAACGTCATACTAATATACATCTTAGTAACTTCAAAATTACACGCTAGCAATGATTTGAATAAGAATACAAGATTTGGAGCAGTTCATTTGGAGCACACTTGCAGCTGTTGCGGACACGTACGCGCTCGCAGTGAAGCTAGGGATGGCAATAGGTAAAAACCCATCGGGTTTTAGTGTCCCATACCCATACCTACTATAAGTAAATCAAACCCATACTCATACCCGTGACGGGTTGAAGTTTCACCCCATACCCATACCTGTCGAGTAATCAGGTACTCACGGGTTTCCATACCCGTAATACTTCAAAAAAAATTCTTAATACTTTGATAAATTTAATCAATATTAATGAGATTTTTTTACTTAGCACATGCACAAAATAAGATTGTATGTTAGTCTACTCTATTTTGATAAAGTCAATAGAGCTAGAGTTACCAAAAAATAATAAATCTATATTATAAATCATAAATTACACATAATTATTGGGTTTACGGGTACGTGGGTACAGGTTCCTGATTCTCATACCCAATCCACGTATCCATTGGATACAAGATTTAACCTATTTATGTACTCACAGGTATAATTTATGTCTCATACCCATCTCTTAATAGGGGTTTTACCCATCGGATTTCGGATATCAGACACCCATTGCCATCTCTAAGTGAAGCATTCCTTGCAGAACACGGCAGCTCTCTTGACACTGATCCTGGGAGACCTCGTAAGTGCCGTTATATCTCGCATACATTTTTTTTTAGTTGGAACAAGTCTATTCTACAATTCTCAACAGTTCATTTTGTCTATTTGCCTCCTAGATAAGATTTTATATTATGTTTAGAATATGAAATGGACAAATTAGATTGTTTGTGAAAGTAAAATAGACTTATCCTTTTGCTTTTGCTAACGAGTATAAATATTTCATCACAGCTCATAGGTTCCTTGCTCTTCTCCGCAGCAAGCACATCGGTGGGAGTAGTCACTACAGGAAACAGCTCCTTTGCCGTGTGCCTCAATATTTGTCGTATGCAAACTATCGGACACAAGGCAAAGGAGCTTTGTGCCGTGAGCCTCGTAAAAAGCACACGGCAGAAGTATGACATACGGTAAATAACCCTTTTGCCGTGTGTCACCTGGGAGGCACACGATAAACAATAAGTTCACCGTGTGCCCTTTGACGTGGCACACGGCAAACTAATTGTTTGCTGTTTGCAACTTTCACGGTCGTCTGACGCTAACGGTCATTAGAGGTTTGCCGTGTGCCACGTCACTAGACACACGATAAACATAGTGTTTGTCGTGTGTCACAGACGGGCACACGACAAATTTGATGGTGTGACACCCTTTGTCGTGTGCTATGACATGACACACGGCAAAGGTTTTTTTTTTCTTTCCCTTTTGCCCACCAAATTTTTTTTGACTTATATAACATTTACATGTTACTCATACAATGATATTTCATAAAATATTTAGTTATATTTGCTATATTTAGTTATTTTATTTAGTTATTTCAATTATTTTGTACCATTTAAATTTGAACTGAAAATCATTCAAATAATGCAATTTAGTGCATACAAATTTGATATTTCATGCAATTGATTCCCAGTCGAGTCCATACCCAAGATGCAACAAGAAAAATCATGCATATTATACATGAAATATAAGAATCACCGTATGATTTAATGGAAAATAAATTTAATAAAAAATATATGATGTTTTAAAATTATGAAATTTGTCCTGACATCCTTATATGATACGTAGAGGCTGTGATAAAAAGTAGAAAATATTTCGTGCAAGTTATGTTGTATGTTGCTCATAAATCAAAGAATCTTTGTAAAAGAATCCAAATGTTGAATTGGAACCTCTGCGATTTTGAATACAAATGACGGTCAGGTGAAGTTTTGACTTCAACCAAATTTCTATAAACAATATTGCATATAAATAGTACATGGGAGAAATTTAATTATTTTATAAAATTTGTAACTAATTATAATTTTTTTAGAAAAGACTATAAAATTTTTGCTGTGTGTCATGACCAAGGCACACGGCAAAGGATCAATCTTTGCCATGTGCCATGACCAAGGCACACGGCAAAGGTTGAATCTTTGTCGTGTGCCATGACCAAGGCACACGGCAAAGGTTGATCCTTTGTTGTATGCCCGACGGGAGGCACACGGCAAACCATGCGGTCATCATGGGAGAAGGTTACGACGTCTTTTTTTTTACCATCGGCCAGCCGAGGTACACGGTAAAACTTTTGTCGTGTGTCCGAGAGAAAGCACACGGCAAAGATGTCTTTGCCGACGGCTTTTTTACCGTATGTGTTATGTCGTGTGTTACCCACAGTAAAGACGTTGCCGTGGGTATTTTCACCTTTGTCGTGTGGCCCAGACACACGGCGAATGGCCGACCTCCAGTAGTGAGTCATCTACCTCGACGCAGATTTGAACATTTGTGCAGGGCACTCTTGTGCTCGATACCTGATCGCCATTAGTGATTTTTTTCTTTAGTTGTTTTCTTTTTGTGCCGTCTTTTTTCCTTACCCTGTGGGCGCTGGCGAGTCTGTGGATAGTGTGGATTCTGCACCCTCTCCCGTGAGGATCCCGCATCCACTAGATCGCTAATTCCATTTGTCATGTATGGTGCAGTGTAGTTTCCTTTCTTGTCATTGTAGCAATGAATCCCAGTGAACACAGCTTGTCCATGCCTGTGCACCTGACGATATATTCTAATCTAGCAGTGCCCGTACTATTATGATTTATGAACCAAGGTTTTTAAGATAATATAAAAACTAGCGGATTAAGATCTGGCCTCGCGTACGTACGTGTAGTCATCTTCTTGTTCGTTAAGACAGCAGCTGAGCTAGTTTTCCTTGTTCACTTCGTATGTGGCGCATGGCATGCAGCAGGGATCGTTCACCACTCCACTCAGCTGAGTTATAAATGTCAGGTTGCAACAATACGGTTTCTTGCTTCTTTTATTTTTTTTTCTGGAAAATTTGTGTGATTAGGTCGTAGTCCAAATCTGGTAAGCATTCAACATAAACACCTTTATGCGTCTAAATCTTTTGAAACCACAATCCCACAACATATATCACTGGACACCATGCAGTTTCAGTAAAAAACAGTAGTGCCGCATATGGTTTTTCGGCAGAAAAAAAAAAGTAGTGCTACCTACTCATGCTGATGTATTGTACCTCTACACGCCGAATTTCTCGTGAGCCTCAAGTTTTAATTTTTGGTCTCACATTACTTATCAGTTCAAGCTTCTAGCAGAACGGAATATACATTTCATGTTATGCCATCAGTATGGTTCTAGGCCTTCTAGTTCTTCTCTGAATAATGGAACAAGGGGAGATGTGGTGATGAATAGGACTAATCTTAATCTAGACTGTTGAATGAAGCTTTGACTCATATGCGTTGAAGCCTGAAGCTTTATATGAATACCCACACGTTTACAATTCAAAGTCGCAAAACATATTAACCTGAATCAGCACATTTCCCACTTATTTTCAGATTTGTTCACAAAGAGAGCGCAGGCAATGAAATTGTAGTGACTGGGGGGCAAAACTTAATGCATTTCTTTGAATTTGCAGTACACAAGACAACTCGAGAACTGGACTACATTAACCTGCATTATACCAATACCAACATAAGGCTGGTCTTTGAAGTTTATGCATATAGAGACGCCTACTGCGTTTCACCTACAAGCACAACTTCCTGAACTTCCCATAACTCTGCATCTTGGTTACTTGTTGCATGTGATGCACATGTACAATGTGGCTTCCATGGTTCTCAGATGTGGATCTTATCTTCATCCTCTTAAAGCAACACATCTCCGGATATGGCCTCTGCAAGATTTGCACCGGCTTCTTCAAGTAGCAGAGCAGTATTCCTGAGCATGCCAACTTACGGACCGCAGGCACAGAATCCAAATTCCATCCAACATGCAGTCATTTTCCTTCCCCATTTACCCAGTTGATGACGTATGAGTGAGTCCTGTCATATGTAAAAAAAAAAGGAACTAAAAAGTACAGCACAAACATTATAAAACATTTCAGATGCAAAGAAAAAATAAATAAGGATTTTGATCATAGACGTGCCTTAACCCTGATCTCTGACCTCGTGGCACCATCCAACCTCACACCTGCATCACCTTTTGAGACCACTTCAATCATGTGTCTTCATCAACTTTGCATATCATAATATTTAGAGTTTTAGACACAGAAAGATATAAAAGCACCGAGTTCCTCATATAAAACAGAATATTAATGGGTCAGGGAGAATGCATAGGAACAGGAAGAAAACCTCTATCTGAAAACGCCACTTCAAATCACTTCATCCCCATTTAAATGTGGGTTGTCAGAAAGAACCTTCCCAGTGAAAACTTCTGCCTTCTCGAGAAACTCGGCACGACTGCTGGTTGCCAAGCTTCTGATTCCCTCAAGATCTGTTTCATCCTTCTCAGTGTGTACTGCCATTGTCCGAGTTGAGTCAATATCAGCATTGGACGACAAGCTACCGACCTTGCTGGGCTCATCAGCCATAACAAGAGTCCCCACTGCTGCACAGCTAGTACCCGATGCTGAGGTATCCTCAGATCCATGTGGCGAACCAGTTAAGTGTGTTTCCTCCAAATGCACATCATCATCATGCAATATAGAAGTCTGAGACCCACTGCAAAGAACACTGGGAATTAGATTCACTGGACTGTCACATTGTATTTTACTGACACTGTTTCCATGCTGAGATGAGGTCTCCTCGCGCGACGGGCTTACTGAAGCCCTTTTAACAGATTCACACAGCTCTATGTTGCCATTTCCATCAGAGTCGTACTTTCTCTTAAGCTGACCCCCCAGATATGTACTCACTATGCCATCTTCAATGTCATTTTTATCGAACTGCTCTTCTTCATTCGCATGCATTATAGAACAGGCTTTCCTGTATCCTTGTTCGAATACATAAGATGGCACCTGCTCTCTACGGACATGGGTGACATTTAGGTCCATCCCAGGCTTCCATGATGCATACATGCCAATTTCACGAATAAATTCCTCCACTGTTCCACGGATATCAAATTGTTGGCCACGTTTTTTCATCCCCTCTTTCCTTGACAACCCCATGTAGAAGGCACAATGTGCACACTTTATTGCAGGATCTGAATACTCATATGGGTAAGGATGGCATTGCAGAATTCCTTTTGTATCACGCTCAATCTGCATTTTAGAAAGACAAATTATTCTCTTTAGCAACAAAATATCTAGCATAACCATACTGCACTCCATATATATGTGCAAAAGTTAAACAGTTGTCACAGCACAGGATAAGAAACCAAAACAATACCTTCAAGGTAAGCTGTCTTAATCGAGACTCAACCCACCCCTTCCAAAGCCGAAGATCATCATCATCCTCAGCAACTATGTCAACCATAAGAAACTTCTTATATGCCTCAAAAAATTGGAAAGGCTCAAATAAAGCAGCCCAATTGGCCCTATTAAGTTCAATTTCCTGCATCAAAGATAAACAGTGAGACCATATCAAGAACGTTAATTCTCAGATGTAAGCTTTCCAGGTACAGACAAACACGTACCTGGCACATTTTATTGCCAAACTGAAATTGCTCCATGATAACCCTCAACGTGCTGGTTGAGACATTGTAACTAGAGTTCATGCATGGGTATGCTGGAGTGATGATGGGCATAAGATGGCTTCTATCACGAGGATTTTTGCGGGGATCCCATACAGAAAAACCAAGATCATCATTCTCAATTGCACATAGCATCACTGGATTCGGCCATTGCCACTGGGTAAAAACTCTAAAGAATCTAGAAACCAACATACTTGGCACAGCATTAGGATAGAGCTGGCAGACACGAGCAACCAATAGGGCCCAGTTGACACCCCCAAGGAAACCAGTAATCTGACAAGGAAAATTAGTACACTATCAAAATAGTCGTTTGGAAGGAAAGCTCCTTTTCCCTGGTAGTGGACCAATAAAATCTGAAGTATATATCTTTCGAAAAAATTAAGCACATAACTAAAGATAAACACAGGCTTACATTAGAATAAACACCTCTTCTCTTGGCCCAGTACTTCAAGCATCTTAGAGTTGTCCGGAAGTTCTGCAAATCATAAAGTTTGGTTCAGTGAAATGGCAGGACCATACAGTACAGGATAAAATAGAGAAGGGGATTATGTTTAAATAACCTCAGCGTTTGGAACAAGTCGAAGAATCTGGTCTGCCACTCTGCATCCATTAAGACTTCGAACAGTTGCTTCATCAACATCACAGAGCACGGATCCTCGAGAGATATCAAAATCCTGCAGCAGTACAACTAAAAGATAAGACATCAATTCAACAACAACAACAATGTTACAACCCAAATTTGTGTATGTGTTTGATGGTGAGTTTCCATGTTGGCTTGTATCAAAATCTCCACTATAATACAAACACAGGGGAAGGAGCTCAGGTCCCCCCCAAAAAAAAAGTGAAGAAGAAGAGTATATGAATTAGAGGCACACAATTTTCCACTCTCGTCATCTCAAGAGCAAGAAGTTTACGATCTACCAAATAGCCATGCTTGAGGTTTAGGAAACATTGAAAATCTTACCCCGCGGTGCTTCACATTGACAAATGTATATTCTGATTCAGGAGATACAAAATAACACAGGATTAAATAGTCCAATATATATAACATCTTGTCTACTTTGAAGTCGGTAAAATGTGGTCAAAGAAACTAATGGAAGATAAGTTATGAAAATATATCTCGTGCAGAAGGGTATACCCCATATAAGGAATTATTTAGCAGGTGCAAGTGCAATATAATAATTTCAGATGTTAACGCATTCAAATATCCAATACTATAACACTTACTGCTGGTATGACTGAAAGAGAGAGGCTGGCATAGAGAAAGTCAATTAATATCCCACGAAACTTAAATTTCAAAACAGGTACGTGCGCATCAGGCACAGGTTGCAACTCTGTCACTTCTTCCTTTTCTGCTAGTATGCCATGCAAAGTGACAAAGAAATCCTCCTGCAGAATTCTTTTGTTAGCATCCATCATGATTTTGAATGGTGAATGCAATATACACGATAAAATGGTAAATAAACATAGATGAACTCACCTCTCTGTTCACATATGAAGGCCCAACACAAAGTGTATCAATGTCTGCTCCAGGTCCGTGAACCTAGCAAATAGGAATAAGCAGGGAACAAGATCTACATTAGAAATTTTTTTTACAACAACAGGAGACCAAACTGTGGTAGCACTCAACAAAATCAGGTAAAACAGAAATATAAATCCTAGGGACTAGGGAGCATGTATTTGTTGCCTTCCATAAGATATTCACCAAGTTAATTTTTTGTATCAGAAACAGCGAGGGAGATCCCTGCTGCAACTTATTAAACCAAAAAAGGCAACTGTTCAGTTCCAAGAGGAAAAAAACAGAAAGAAGAGAAAAGAACTGCACATTACACAGAGAAACAGCAAACACCAAGTTATTTTGCAAGATGAAGAACCCAACTCGCTGTACGATAGCTAGCAACTGTCCCTTTAAATTCTAGAACCCCTTGCTCACGATGTTACTGCTAATAAATAGAAACACAACATGTCTAGGTTTCGCAATTCAGCAACAGAAAAGTATGCAACAGAAAAGTATGCATTGGGACAATTTTTCCAAGACACACAAAATAGGCAATCACTGTAAGAAAGCCTGATACCGTTGAACCTAAATATCAGACCAATATTTGATAAAAGAAGGAAAACCACAACTGTAACAATCGTATCTAATCTAAGAAACAAAAAGTGCAAGTTGCCGGATTTCTGTAGCAACTAGCAAGAGGTCAACCTTAAAACAGGCTGCATATTATGTTCCAGTATCACAATCCATACAAAAGCAATCCAAAGTGACATTTGCATTCCAACAAATTCCTACACAACTCTATTGTCAATGCAATTCGCAGAATTGCTTAAAGCTGGAGCTGGTATGTGAATTCAATTTAAGGCACAACTGAACTTGAACACAGCTACTAGCTCTTAAGTTGTAGCTTTGGTTGTGTTGTTTTGCTTGAAAAAAGATATAAAACTACGTCTGAATTTCTGAATTTCAAGCGAACATAAACACCAAAGAACGTCACTTCTACTAGAATACAAGGAGAATGGAGGAGCAAAAGTACATATTTGGAAAGTAAAGACTAGCAGTTAAAACTTATACTTAGTTAATGTTACTTCCATAGTTCCATTCTGCTAATAAGACACATGAATGATCAATTAGTTGTGATGTTTCAATAACTCGATGTCAGGAAAAGATGCTGCTGATAAAAAGAATCAAAAGAATATAAAAGATGGAGATACCCCCAATCTATAAGACCCAAAAGTGAAGAGGACTGCATTTGCTTGTTCAACCAGTTGCTCAGCATATCCTTTCTTAATAGTCAACTGTTTCACCCATTCCTTGACTATCTGTAAAGTCAATAGATTAATAGAATTATGTATACATTAACAATGTATGCAGCAAATATTATATGCAACTAATAAGTAACACTGCATGCAAAGGCAACAGAAAAAGTTCTAGTCTTACTACAAAGTCAAAACGAAAAGGAAAAAAATGAGTCGTGAATTATGTTAATATACTCCCTAGAGTTTTTAATTGATCATGTTATGACAACTTTATTAGCTCAATAATGAACAAAAGATATTGTCCTTATGCCGCCAATTAAAAACCAGAAGGGACTACATGGTAGTTTATACAAGCAGTGAAAAGGCATGGTTCATGCCAAAAAGAAAAATGAGAGAGAGAATAATAACGATATGTGTTTTTGAGAGGCTGACAATCATGTTGGCTATATTTAGGAATGCATTTTCCAATTCATAAAAATTGAAACAAAAACCACAGTAGCACATTTATGCAATGCTAGTCTCCACCCCTTAAAAGCATGAGTGGGAACTATTCTAACTCCACACAGCTAATTACACCTAATTAGCCTCTCAAGACTGTGACATTCACATTGTTTAAAAAAAAAATTAAAAAAAAATTCAAATATCTTTACTGTTGGTGGGCCACGCCGGACCCACCCGTCAGCTCCAGATCTTTCACCGCCGCGCACCGCCCGCAACCGGGCCGCGCTGGCGCGCGCGAGGCCGGCGGAGGCGCCACGATGCCCTGCACGCGGGGCCCGCCGGCGCTGCTGTCGCTCGGGAGGCGATTTTACCGCCTCCTCTCTTCTCTTTTCTTCTCTCTCTCACTTACTCTCTCTCGCGCACGCCCAGCTTCTTCCACCTCCTCTGCTTCGCCACCGCCGACACCGCCGCGCCCACTTTTCGCCGTCGACTTCCCGGCCAACACCGCTCCCCGTCGCGCAATACCCCAACACCCCACCTTGGCCCTCCAGCACCACCTCCTGCTGAAGGCCGCAGTTTAGCACCGTCGATTTCATCGGTGAGCACCGGCAACCTCTTCCCGCCCTTCTCCAAAATTCGATTACTATATTCTATCTTAACCCAATTCCTGACAATGGAGAGTCTCTAACTTAATGACGACTCGGTTTGAACCTTTTGCAACCGATTTTGACCTCGGATGATCCCCTGCTCCGAGTTTCTTTTCCCGCCGCCATTGCCGAGCTCTGTTTCCGCCGTCGTTCGCCGTCGCTTTGTTTCTGGTGCACACAGCCAACACCACCCAGCCTCTTCCACTCGTTGTGACGTGCCAGGCTCGCCTGCTAGTCTGCTGGCTGAGCCGAGCTTGAGAGCGAGCTCAAGCTCTGCCGGCAGAAGCGCCACGCGAGCGCGCGAACTCAAAGAGCTGGTGGAAGCCGGGCTGTGTTTGCGCAACTGGGCCGCCAGGCCGAACCGCGGTCGCGCGCGTGCAGGCCCGCGCGCTCATGCCGCTGGCCGCGTCCCGCCCCGGCCAGGCCGTCGCGGTACTGGACTGTGTCCCGCCCAAGTGGGCCGCCCGAAGCCGGGCCGTGCCCCCGCGCTGCGCAGCTGTGCGGCTGGGCTGGATCCAGCGGCAGCTGGGCTGCCCAAGGCCTAGCAGGCTGAAATCCAGAGTTTTATTTTTCTTTTATTTTCTCAGGTTTTTCAATTAATAATAATTCCAAAGTTCGAATAAAAATCCAGTAAATAAATTAGGCTTTCTAAAATAGTGAAAATAATTTTCTTAAGTTCTAAATAAATGCCTCTACCATTTAAGGAAATAAAATTTAATATTTATTTTATATAATTTTCTAGTAAGTTTATAAATTATCTTTAATATGAATTTTCAATATTTAAGTAAGTTTATAGGTTTATCTTTTAACTGTTGTTTAATTTATTTTTCTAAGTTAATATTTATTTTGTTAATAGATTTATTTTATAAATAAATGGGGTAATTAAGGGTTAATAATTTGAATTAAAAAAAATGTTAAACCCTTGTCATTAATGGACTTAATTACTCTTACCAAGAAGAAAATACTTCAGACAAGAGTAATTAAAATTCTTAGTTTAAATATTTATTGGAGCTATTTTTTCCAATGCATTGCATGTCATATTTCATGCATCGTTATACTAACTTGCGTTATGTCAACGAATCGTATAGGATCCGAGACCATCGGGCCATCTGCTGACTGTGGGCCTGAGACGGTAATTGTTGAGACCACTCCCGCACCTGAGTCGTCACTTCCAAGCGAAACCCAAGGCAAGCCCCGGTGCATCCCACCTATGTTTTTAACTTCTTTCTTTATTCACAGTCAGTCGGGTCATGTCTGTGCATTCGGTTCCAGGAACTGATTTGACACCCACCTGCATCACTACCGAATCCTATGATGTGTTTACCCTATACAGGTACAGGTAGCACGATAGGCGCTATGCTTATGTCGTAGGATTATCGGTAGTACTGCATAGAATAATCCTAAAGCATGGAGGCTTTAAGATGATTGAAACCTTGAGAATTTGAATAAAAGTTGATGATGATGATGATGCGACCAGACGGGCCCCGTAGAGGAAAGGACAAAGACTGGGTCTTACAAAGTGGTAGCCCCGTCCGTGTCAAATTAGGACCAACTGTTGGCGGCTCCGTGAACAAGTATTGAACAGTACCGTCTACATGCTGGTATATGGGACCCAGTAAGCTGATGTACCCTAACTACCTCAGTGGTAGGACGTAGCCAACTTTCTTTTTCTGGCTGCTAGTGAGATTGAAGTCTCACGGGAGGGAAATGGTGGTCGCCCATGGATAACGTCTGGGACGGGTATCTAGTGGGGTCTCTATATTTCCAGGGAAGTTGGAAACGGATCGACCTCTGGTTGGGGTTAGTGGGAAAGGTTGTCATATACGACCAATGCGGTGCGTATGTGTCGTGTAGTCGGGTTTTACCCAGCTGGTAGAAATTGATTCGAATCGCTGTCCCTCGCAGCAATGAGTACCGCTTGTTTGCTTGGCGCGAACGGAGATAATTGAGTGTAACGAGATGAAGAAAGATTATTTGGATTTGCTTGGTAGTTTATGATTGCAAATAATTGCAGGATGCAAACCTTGCTATTAATGAACATAATCTTGAGCTAAAATTGGAAAATAGCTAACCATTAGTAATTGCTGATTTTTCGCAAGCCTGAGTCAACCCACCAGCCAAAGGCTTAAGCATTCTAGGTGTCAGCCTTAGCGAGCGAGCCACATTGACGGGTCAGTCTTGCGGAGTATATTAGATACTCAGGGTTTTGTTCGACTTATTATTTTGTTAGATGGGGAGCCATACTCCTTTGGATGGTCAGAAGACATGCCGGAAGCAGGACACCTGCCGGAGGGAGGTTCTCTTCAGTGAGAACGCATTCCGTCTCCGGAAGAATAGAAAAGCTAGGTGTGTCTCAGAGAGTAAGGTGGAATAAACGTGGTTTAAAAACTTGGTTTTTTTTAATATCGATCAAACTTCTGTTAAGTTCAAACATCTTTGTTGTAATAAATATTTCTCCGCTGCAATCTCTTGTCTATTCTTTTCAAAAACCTGGTTGTATTATACCATGATGTAATATTTGGGCTTGTAAGAATGTATGTGCCGTTGTAACTCGCTTCGTCGAGTGTTCTCCTGTACACGGTCCTGGTCATTTCGGAGGGGATGTCACAAAGACAGTATTTTATCTAAGTACACCCTACTAATTGTACACAAAACTCCTCTATTTACAAATCCAATGGTCAATATTAGACCTTAAATCACTATGTTGCATCGGATGGCTCTAAACATCCGGATCTCCCATCCCCTCCCACCCCCCGCGCACAGCGCCTCCACCACGCCCATCATCCTGTCCTCTCCTCCTCTAAGGCTGTTGTTGTGTTCGTAAGTAAAGAAACTTCTCCCCAGCCATCACACCGACACTGCTGCGGATCACCGAGAGCTGCAGGCGACGATCAAAAAGGATTCGCACCGGAATCGCGCAGCCGTTTGCTGCTGCAGATCGGCCAGGATCACCACGCGTGAGCCGCGGCGCCGAGGAGCAGCAGCCTGTCGCTACAGGCTTCCCTGGATCGGCATCGAGTGGCAGCACCGGGAGTCCACGCCGTGCGGGCCGCGGCGCGGAGGAACAAATCGGCCGGCAGGGGCAATGCCGTTGCGGCGCTATCTAGACCTCCGCTTGCCCATGATTTACTATAGGAACAGATCGGCCGGCAGGTTAGTAGCATTAATTCTCTACACCATGCTGCAACTGCAGTACAAAACTAATGCATCCATTTGTTGCCTGCACCTGTAGAAAATCGATTTGATCCCTCACATGTCTATTTCGGTGATATTGTACCTGATTCATTTTTGTTTTGCAGGTTAGTAGTAGCAGCAATTTTCCACCGTGGCTACAGGTAACAATCCCCTCTCTGTTTTCATTATTTGTTCCCCTTATTTTTAATCTTTAACATATTTTATAGAGGTCTTTTAAATTTGGTGCTTAATATTATTATTGCCTGTACATCTGAACCAGTCAATATATTTAGGTTATTTCTTCTAAATCCTGGAGAAGTGTCCATAGTGCATTGTTATCCGTGTGTGCTTGTTATTAATTCTTACATGTTACTATTAAGTTTTCTCAGTTAATGTGCATGATTTGAAGCTAACAGATACACTAATTGAAGTATCAAGTCTGATGGGTCGACATCGCTATAATGTCACCTTCTAATATTAGTTCAATCATGCTGAAACAATTTATGATAATGTGGTGAATATTCATCGGTACCTCGCCTTTCAGCTGTTTGATTTACATGAGCAAGTGTAACGTAGCATATATTAGGCATTGTGCTTTTGATCAAAGAAAATTGGATTCCATGTGGTGCCTTAGCAATCACCATTCTTTTTTCTACCAGTGTTTCACATATCCAGTTTTGACTATTTTGAAATGTATTATAATTATAGATTAAAAACAGAACTACTTGATCTATTTGCACATGATACTTTTAAAGTAGTTTTAGTAGTTGCTCCTCCATGATCTATTCATCAGTTCTGCCTTAATAAACACAACTGGCCAGGTGGGAAAAAAAGCACAGCTACACTTTGTTTCATCTATACTAAGTTTGTCCCCTTCGGTCACAAAAAGAAAGTTTGTCTCCCATCTATTTGCAATGAGGATTGTCATCTCTGATAAGTGGATAATTATTTATTCTAATGCTTAAAGATTTGCATTTCTGGATAGTTTTCATATCAACCCAAAAAATAGTTTATTAACAAGCTTTTAAAGTAGTTTTAGTAGTTGCTCCTCCATGGTCTATTCATCAGTTCTGCCTTAAGAAACACAACTGACCAGGTGGGAAAAAAAGCACAGCTACACTTTGTTTCATCTATATTAAGTTTGTCCCCTTCGGTCACAAAAAGAAAGTTCGTCTCCCATCTATTTGCAATGAGGACTGTCATCTCTGATAAATGGATAATTATTTATTCTAATGCTTAAAGATTTGCATTTCTGGACAGTTTTCATATAAACCAAAAAAAAAGTTTATTAACAAGCAATGATAGGCATTTCTTGCCTTTTTAGAAAACTGAATCAAATTAGTACTAATAAATTAGGATGCAAGTTTTCAAGCTGTGATGATTTCGAGTGAAATTTGATCTCCAAGTTTGCTTCGTTTTCACATGGTTGAGAAAAAGCAGTACATAACAAGGGAACTTTGGAGGAGCTTGATACATCTGCTACTAAAAAATTCAGTAAGTTGTGTACTTTTGTGTTGTCTAAAATATAATTGCTTCCACTGCTGATTGTTCATCCCATATTACTCTGAATTTATTCTTTTCACAGAGTTTTGTCTGCATTGACAGATTAAACTAATTTATCATCTTTATAGAATATGATACGTGCCTTTTTCATATAGCGTTTGTGCAGAATGGATGTTCTTTCTTTAAACCTGTACAGTTGGGGCCTTGATTTCTTTCTTGATAGGCTTGCCTTATCAGTTTTTATTAGTTGTCTATTTCTGTAGCTGATGTACAATGGTCATTTTTTTCTTCTTGATTTTGGTGTCTACTTGCTCATAGATCCTCATTGTGTTCTTGAATATGTGTACTGTTTGTTGTCTGATGTGGCAGTACATGTTGGTTTTGCCAGCAAAAACAACTTTCGAGCAAAAAAAAAATTCTGGTCCAACAATTTCATCATTCTGAGTTGTATTGCTGTTTCTTTGGTGTATGAAATGCTTAATTTCAATAATATGAAGTCTATTTTTTTATGGATTGAAAGTCAATATATGCTTAATTTTAATAATTTAAGCAGACGTAAACATGACCTCATTTTTATACTACAATTTGAAACACAATTCATGTATCTCTCTCCCTGTATCACAAGCTATTTGGTTATCAATTTCATACGGAACTGTGGAGATGCAAACTTACCACTAATTTACACTGTGAGTATTGTCATTTGTTTGAAAATTTGTGCAGATTACTTTAAAAAGTAATATTTTTCACTATGGTATATAATAACATTTGCAGGATGAAAAAACAGTAAGGATTAAGTTCCTGATTGAGCTACTGAAGTATGACAAAAATGAATATACAGAGAATATTCCTATGTTTATACAGGAATTTCTAAAGAGCATCCAGATTTAGAAGGTTTCCAATTACAAACTTTGAAACAGTTATATATCCATGAGGTCATGTACTTAACAATTATAACAATATAATGACTTTTTTTTTATCTTTTTGAAATGAATCTTACGTATGAATTTTATTGATTTGTTATCACCGTGGCATTAGCACGGGCATTGTACTAGTACAGAAAAAGTAAAACCCATCAAGGCAGCATCAGAACATACAAAGCTCATTTCAAAACCAGGGTAATAAAGAAGGAACATGTCTAGTTGGGTAAACAAATGATACATAAAAATGCGCAGGGTACTCAAATTCTATCAGATTCATGTCTAAGAAGTCATCTTGTCCAGTTCAGTAGGGTAAACAAGCCACATGAAAAAAAAACTGTAACTCAAGAAATAGAAGAATTACTTGATCAATCTCACATAGCACATCCTCCCGCTTCGCAGACTCCTCCTTCCCCTCATAAAGGCCAGCATCCACCAAGAACTGAAACCAAGTTTTAGCACAAATGCAAAATAATCAGTTTTTTTTCCCTGACGGATGCAACATAATCAGCTTATCACTGTGGAACCCCTTATATGCCGACAAATACATGAAAACATCCTAAGAAATTAACAAGGAGCAACCTTCTCCAGCTCGACCGTCCTCTGGAGATCTGCCACCGTGGGCCTGGCCAACGACAGCGGCGGGTCCGTGCCACTGTACCGCTTCGGGGACGCCCGCGACGCCGCCCTGCCCACGCCGACAGGTCCCGCCATCGAATCGCTCCGGCCCAAACCCTAGCTAGACACGCGCGGCGGGGGCCAAGCGACTACGACTCAAGCTGCTAAACTAGAAGACCGGAATGCCACCAATCAGAAGCAGTTCAGCACCGTAAAAGCTCCCAAACAATTCCTCGATTTTGCGCCCAAATCGAGGGTTCCCTCTGACGGAACCGATTCCTGCCCACTAGACCACTCGAAATCACTCCACACGGGTCCAATCAGGGCCTCCTGACGCGACCGGAGACTGCTGAATCCCGCCGCCAAGGCCCCAGCGGTCGACACAAGGCGAAGTCGCTCACACCTCTACGAACAGCGAAGGCAGCGGCGCGTGAGGAGGCACCCTGGAAATGGAGGCTGGGAAGGCTGTCGAGTTCACGGAGAAGGCGGACGGAGGCGCAAGGGCGGAAGCGAAAGCGAAGCACGAGGAAGAACGTGCAGGAGTTGGGAAAGCTTTCCCTGGTTGCGGCGGCGCGTGGAGGGCGCGAGGATTGCGCCGGCTGACAGGTGGGCCCCGGTGTTTACAAACGCTTTGCCCCGTGTAATGAGTCGTGACTCGTGACAACACGGGATAGGGGATACCACCGTAAACTTTGGGTATAATTAGGTTTCGCTAGATAATTTTGAGGGTGGAAATACTGTTCGATTAAGTTGTGTGGTTAGTAGTAAAACATTGTTCGATGCAGTTAGGTACTAGTAGGTAAAGAAAGAGGCGAACTGAGGAGGTGATGCACGATGCTATCTCCAGCGAGCAGCGATCGACATTGAGCCATTCAGGAGATTTAGTTACGATGTTTGTGAGTCGTGACAGCTTGCAGACATTATACAGTATGTCTTCTACTTGTTCTAGAGACTGGATGTGAATGATATGATATGATGTTTGTCTGTGTTTTACTTGGTCGAAGGCAATTCATCATTTGGCCCACCATCTCGGTGAAAATCTCAGCCCTATCCTTCATCTTGCCTGGGCTCGGCCTATCAAGGCCTGTTCGAACGGCCCAATAATATTTTTTGGGGGAATAACGGCCCAGTAATATGGATGGCCGGAAAAGTCCAGGGGTGCGCCTGCGTAGTACAGTTAAACCCACGTGCTGGATCCCGTTCCCTTTTCCACCCACCAAGCAGAACTGCAGAAGACAACTCGGCCTCTCTTTCGATCGCCATTATAGTCACTAGCCCATCCCCGCCGAGAAGACCAAGAGCAAGAAGGAAACCATGGCCGGCAGGAGCTTCCTGATCCGCTCCCCCAAGGAGGAGGAGTCCAACGCCGCCGTCAGAGGTAGCGTCCATTGAATTACTCGCCCGCTCCATTCCCGTCTGGCCGTTTCTTTGTTCCAGAATTCGATGCGAATTGTTTTGTGTCCAGCTAGATGAACTGATGCTAGGTTAGATTAGATTTTCTGTGCCTGCGCACGGGGGTGGCAATGGGTGCCTAGATGTTAGTGTGATCTGTTCGTCGCCTCGTCGGTCTTAGGTGGGTGGGCAGCCTGAGGTCATTGCGGAGGTGGATATGGGTTCCTCATGGGATTTCGACCCCCCTCCTTTTCTGATCCTCATTGTATTGGTGTAGTTTCTCATGGCTTGTGATTCTATGGATATGGCGGTGAAGATTATTACTGGTTTGTATGTTCGCACCCACAGGACAGGGGGGGCCTTCTAGACACCGCTCGCGCGATCGAGCGTATCGACCGCGCGAGTCTTCTTCCTTCCGCTCGTCGAGCTCCTCCGCCCGCCAGCCCCGCCCACCGCCAGGTCGCGGCCGCTGTCCCCCGGAACCCTCCCTCTATAGTCCGGAAGGATTAGACTTCGCCGGAACCCTAGCCCCACCGCACCGCGCGCGATAATCCAGCTTCCCTAACCGCCAGCGATAACCACCTCCGGCGGCACGGCCCTCGCTGCCCGCACCACCACCGTGCTCTGCCACCAGGCCCGCCGCCACCTTCCTCATCGCCGGTCACTTAAACCGCGCACGCGGTAGATATGGCGGACCGCGCGCGGTGTATATGAAATCTGTAGGACGGGTCTCTTGAATCTTGATATGTAATTTCTTACTTGTTAATTATGACTTAGGGATAACTTATTTACTGCACTGGTCGTTTCTGATGCCTTAATGAGTCTGGTGGCACCTGGAAAACTGCTAGGAGTGACATGTTTCTTTAGTGGAGGCTGAACCATGATGCGATGCAGGGTTTTATATTGGTCTGGTGGAATTGAAGGCGAGTTCTTGTGATGCACCTTTCTACTCGTTACATTAATGGCTCAACTTTTCCTGTTACAGAGGCTGTTCTACTAGGAGCGAAGAATGCTGCAATTGCTGGTACAGTGGTCGCAGTTCCCACGGTGCGTATTTGTTGGTCTGTTTTGAATATTGTGTTGTTTGTGCGATTTATCCTGGGAAAATTTATGCCCATGCTCGACTGAAGATATAGTGGCATTTTTGGTATACTTGTTCAAACAATCTATTACATTCACATTTTCTGAGAAATAGGCATCTGATAACTTATTAATTAGCTCTATTACATTCTTCGAAGATATATCAGATTATGGAATAATATGGATCTTTTTCTTGCATATCTCTGATCTGTATCAAACTCCTTTTTCCTGCAGTTGGTTGGTTGCCGTGTCCTCCCTTGGGCTAAGGCTAATCTCAACTACACCGCACAAGCACTCATCATATCAGCAGGTACCATACCATGCTACTCCATACTATCGATGTGGAGCTAGAGCTAATATAGTTATGATTGCAGAGTATTGCCATATAGTGGGAATATCATAGCAAATTCGTATTGCTAAATGCTTTAGTGTAGGCTTGTAGTCATAGTGGAGGTTTGTTATTCTTTAAGCAATTCACTGTGTTACATCTCCTATTTGATTGATAGTATACATATCGTTTTACAATATAAAGATCTGTGGATAACTGGATCATGATTAAAAAAAACTTATTTCTTATGATATGCAAAAGAAATACACTTTAGCTAGTACAGAACACTATGTTATTCACTCATTACACATGTTTGTGAGAGTCATCATTTTGTCTCGTCCTTTTTTCTACAGTATATGCAACAGATACCTTATTCACCAGTCACCCATCCATTTGATATTCTCATAGTTATTGTTCACAAACTTGACTAGACTTCGCCACCTGAAAGATCTGATTGTCTATCATTCACCGTTATTTTACCAACCTTTTTTTTTTCATTTCTTGTACTTTTCAGACATTTATGTCTACAGAAAAAAAGTGAATCTACTTTGGATTACATCAACTCTATAGTTTGTTAGCATCAGGCACCATACATTAAGAAATAGAACATGACATGACATGTATGAGACCCCACATTTGTGCACAACAACAACAATAACAACAGCCAAACCGTTAATCCCAAGCAAGCTGGGGTTTGTTTGTAATTAGGGAATTTGTAATGCTAGAGATTTGTACGTTTATTTGTCGATGACCCTTAAATACATATGGTACTACTCAAAACGGGTTGGATTCACACCTAGTTGCCTGCTGATGCTTTAAGGGGAAAAAAAGAGAACAACAGGCCTGGTGATAAAATGCTGTCACTTTGCGTTGTGTGGTTAGTATCGTTGATGATGTATGACTTAACTTTCAAATAGACCCATCGGATTCTAGTACTGAAGGTACAGTTCTGGTGTGGATGCATGACCAAGATGCGACACAGATCTTTGTTATGTTGGTTGTCTACCTAGAGATATTATAAGCTTATAATAGTAGTGCTTCTCTCTGATGGATTCAAATTATGCTGGAGTCGTGAAGTGTTTGAACAAGTACATATCAGTAGCTCGTTCATGAATTGCCATTTCCATTTGTTCTTTCCTTGTTATTGGTGTGCACATCACCAATGATCCTTTTAGATTTTGGTAGTGAGGAGCCAAGGATTATGACAATAGAAGCTGTTGCTATAATTTAGATTAACAAGTTCAATGTGCTGATATATAGTCATAAATGAAACTACTTATCTTGAACTCTGTAATATTCTTTTGAAAAAAAATAAATCAGTGTAATTGCAATTTTTAAATTAGCCAAATGTGGTTCACAGTATCTTGGAGCAATTATATTTGGCAAGTTACCTTAATAACCTGGCTTGAATCATATTTACGAATGTATACCCAATGCAAAAGCTTGAACTGATATGGATCTTCTAAACATTTTTTCCGTTTTATTTGGCAGCCTGTATTGCTGGCTTCTTCATCACTGCTGATAAAACAATTCTTCGGAACGCAAGACAAAACACCATCGGGAAGCTTGACAAGTCAACTTGATGCAGAGCTGTAGCTGTATGTAAGCTGTATGTTTCTCCAACAGTGGTGAAACTGATGGGGCGCACGTAGCTATCATTTCCTTTCACAATTTAGTAAATTTTCGGCCTTGAGCTATCTGAGCCTAGGATCTCATACTATGAAGTATTGTTGTCTGGCGAAAGAATGCAACTGGTTGATTGGGTTTGCTCCCACTTTGAGGTTCATGTAATAAAAGATGGGGGCAGTTCCATTCCATTGGCCCGGGTGAGCAAGTAGCGTGTCAAGTTCTGCATCCGGTGGACTCTGCGTTGACCATGTAAATTACTGTCTTGTTCTTTATTACAAATGCGATGTTATTTAGATTTTCTTTTCTATGCCCCGTGTTACAAGAGGACAGAAATCCCGAGATACAAAAATTGTCTTAAAAATTCAGAAACAAATGGAGGAAAACTTATAAAAAAATAATAAAATGCGAAATTGATGGAATCTTCACAGGATCGTCCAATTATAGCTCTCCTTTCTGTCAGTTAACTTGGTACATGAATTTTCCGAGTCATGGATATCTCGTTTTGGATATATTTCAGGTCCAAGATGTACAGTTGATAACTAGTATAGGGTTAAGTTCCAGATTAATTACTGGCATCACCTCTCAATCTAAGAAGACTTTATAAGAACTGGTTCAAACAATTGCCGTAAAATTATTCCATGTCAGCCAAAGTACAGGGTTAAGCTTCTTCTTCTGCCGTCCTCCTATTTTAGATCTGCAAACCACCACAACCAAAAGGTCCAGATCAGCCAAGAAAGATTGTTCCATGTCAGCCAATCAAACTCATATTGCCATAAAATAACATGTCAGATTGTCGTATAACATATCAGCCAATCAAGTTCAATAGCTCATATTGTTTATATATATGAAAGTTGCACCATTTCATTTAGGCATAAATCCAAGTCTTAAATAGCATGTCAGATTGTCGTAAAATCAACTAAAAAAAGCAGTTGAACTCTTCATTTCCAAAGCATTCCTTTTCTGACGATCCTACTGATTAGTAATCTTAGACAAAACTAGAGTAAGTCTAGACGATGGTAATGCTAAATAATTAAGTAGTACCCAGAAATCATCAACTTCTAAAGAATGCTTCAACATCTAGATTTACACCTTTACTACACCCAGTTTGTACTACAAGTTATACTTCTCGTGATCACAGTTTATACCTATACAACATCTAACATATAGGCTATATATTTTGATCCACTTCTCACAATCTCAAGTAATATGATGAAACAAACAGTAAAATAAAAACAATGCCAAGTGAGTAATTGAGATTTTCCCAAAGTGAAACAGTCCAACATACCTTGAGAAGCATCAGATGTTTGGGACACAATCAATCAAAATTTACGCTTGTGAAGTTGAACGGAGGCACCATTGTGACGATGAACGAAATCTCTAGTAGGCTTTGGTACCTTCCTGCCTATGGACAAATCCAACAAGCCAGGTTAGTAAGAGAAGCTCGATCAACATGAACTTCAAATCTTTGATCACATATAGGTCGGGGTGAATGAATCGCACCTTGACTGAGCGCCCTCAAACTCGTGGACGAAGAGCTCAGCGAAGGATGCATTATGTTGGGGACCGAAGCCGAGGTAGGCGAGGTCGTAGGCCGCCGAGTTGAGCGGGTACCTGATCCTTTGGATGAGAGGAGAGGCACATGAGAGTGGGGCAAGGGAGAGCAGAGGCAGCAGTGCACGACATTGTGAGGCGGCGACGCTCAGTTGAGGGAGGAGAGGCGGGCGGCGTCACTCGGTCGAGGAGGAGAGGTGGCGGCGTTGCGAGATCTGTGGAGGACAGGCGGCGGCGGCAGCACGGGACCTGGTGAGGACAGGCGGCAGCGACGTTGCTCGGTCGGGGCAGAGGAGGCAAGCGAGCGCCACGAGGGTTTCGTTTCCCTGTCGTCTGAGTCTCGGAGGTGATTTTTTTCCCTTTCCGAGAAAATGGGCCGAACCCGAGGCAGGCCTTCCTGTAACAATGGGCTACCAAAGCAATCGTGGATTTCCCCAGACTGTTTCTGGGGTGGGCAGCCTTCCACGGAGATGACTCGGAATCTATGTAGGGAATGGAGTTCCCAAACGAGGCGTAAAAGAAAGGAGCTGTCCAGGTCAGGGCGATGAATGAGCCGAGCTAGAGCAAGCTTGTCTCCTCAAGCTCGAGCTTGTCAGGAACTAGAGCCGAGCTTCATCCCAGCCTAAGGTCTGACCGAGCTTACACACAGGCTCGAACTCGGCTCAGCAGAAATTTGTCATGCTCGAGAACGACTCGAACCATGCTCGTTGGCGAGCTTGCTGCATGTTTGAAAATTGCGTAGAGAGGGGGTGAATAGGTAAATCTAAAAATCCTGTGAAATTAGACTTAAACAAATTTATCAGTCGGACTGGCAGTGCCGGTGGCTAGGATCGGCAGTGCCGATGGCCACTACCGGTGCTGGATCGGCAGTGCCGATGAGATAACAGTAAGTCACCCCAAATTAAAACTAATCTGGTTTTACAGTTACTAAGTTGATGAATAGACCAACAACAGTTGAATAAGGCACTACAAAGTATTAGGAACAACTAAACAAGCCTACACAAGTAGATCGGTTGAATTAAAGCTAATACAAGAACAAACCCTAGAATATGAATAATGAAACAATAAGTAAATAAAGGATCACACGGAGACACAAGATTTGTTACCGAAGTTCGGGTTCACAAAGAACCATACGTCTCCGTTGAGAAGTCCACAAAGGACCGGATCTCTTTCAACCCTATTCTCACTCAAGCGACCATAAAGATCGAGCTTAAGTTCTCCACTATCAATTCTCTTACGGGAGAGTAATACAAACTTCCCGAGACGTCACCACATAAGTTGGGAGCTCTACGGGCACCACTAACTGTCTAGGAGCAAAGCTCCAAAAGTAACAAGCACAAGTCACAAAGATGATTAAATCGAATGCTCAAGAGTGAAATGGTGCTCTTTTTACTAGGAATCAATGGATCACTCAAGCCCTAGCTCAAGGAATCAAGATTTGACTTAGAGAGGGAGAGTGAAGCTCAAAAGTGCCAAATGATTTTTCGGGTTGGAGAGAGGAGGCACGAAGTAGGGTGAGAGCCTTTTATACAAAGGGCTCAAAAAGAGCCGTTGGCCTGTCTGGACGCCCCGCACCGGCACTGCCGATCGAGTCATCGGCACTACCGGTAGGGTTTCTGACATACTGTCATAGATCTGCAGGCAAGGATTCGGCCCGCACTGGCACTGCCGATCAGGACATCGGCATTGCCGGTGAGGTAGCCACAGAGAAGACAAGTGATCTCTGGAGACCTTGACCGACACTACCGATCAAGCTGACCGGCACTGTCGATCGCAGTCAGCCAGAGAGCCTGAGTAAAAACAGTCTCTGTGGAGAGGGGACGACACTATCGATCAGGAGACCGGCACTGCCGGTAAGCTACAGCCAGAGCCAGATAGAAAAAGTGGCTCTCTGGGAGCCATGACCGGCACTGACGATCAGGTGGATTGGCACTGCCGATTGGCTACAGCCAGAGAGCCAGAGATGCCTGGACTTCACAGCGTCTCTAGGAAGGAGGATCGGCACTGTCAGTAAAGGCCGTCAGCACTATCGATGAAGGCAAAAACAGAGGGCGACATAAGTGGAATTTTTTAGAAACTTTAAGCATTTGACTTTACCACACTTATAAATTATACCCCTCTTAATAGTACAGTTTACCTATACTCAAAAGATAAAAATAAAAACTCCATGATCTTTATTCTTAAGTAGATTTTTGGACCTTCAACTTGAGACAAAGTGACCATCTCCTTTTCCCTTTTTGTATCAATACATTTCATTCATCAATTTGAGATAGTCATCTACACACATGCTCAATAAAAACATTAGTCCATTCTTAATTGTATTGACACCAATCATCAAAACAAAATTAGGGGCCTAGATGCACTTTCAATGTTGCCAGCTCTCATCGACAGATGACAGCAGTAAGAATCTCTACTACCTAATAGTTTTTAAGCCGGTCTTCTTAGTCAGTCTTAATCATCTCTTATTCATCCTTAATTCATCTATTGATTCAAACCCTACGATTTTGATCCAAGGGCGTGCAACCACCTCTCCCTCTGTGCCTCCCACCTGTGTAGAGAGGCATCCCTCCCTACCCTACTCGTCCGTGGTTTCGACTCCGTGTGCGATCTCCCACCCTATAGAGTAGAGGCTGCCGCCGCAATCTCCCACCCACCTCGTGCAGATGCTACGACAACGTCGTACACAGAAGCTGTGGGCGCCCACTCCTCCCAACTGAGGTGCTTCATCGAGCGGAACACTGTCGCCGCCTTTTCTTCTTCCTCCCCAAGAAGCTCCTGCTAGATCGAAAGATCTACAACTTAAAACATGACTAAACAGGATCACTAGTCTAACAATAAATCTCACCTAGAACAACTAACTAATGCGGAAAATAGAGAGGATCGGCCTTGTTACCGGCAGCAGTAGCGTCCATCGTAGTCGGTGCATAGGTGACGAAGTCGATGGCGAGGACGGAGTTAGGGACGTAGCGTAGACATTTCATGAGCGTCTTCTTGGGGTAGCAAAAACCTTCAGGACAGTACCAGGATTGCCATGGTCTGGGAACTTGAGCTCTCGTGCCTTCCAGTGCCCTTAGCGATCAGTTGGGTGGTGATTAGATACGTGGAGAACCCTGTGGGGTTTCCTCTCCTTATATAGCACTGTATGCCTTGGGCCGAGTCCATTAGGATTTGTTAGGATGCCTCCCGATCAAGGCAATAACAGATTTGGTTCCTGTTTTTCAGGAACCGGATCGTACGGGGCGTCACCCCCATACTCCTGTTTCTGTTGTTGATTGTGGTCAACAATAACAGAGAACTAACAGCCCCGCCATCCACCACCACGCACAGCGCCCGAACCCCGCCGACACCTCGCCCGATCCAGGCTAGTCACCAGACCCATGCCTAGGACATGTTTCTGAAACCAGGTTGTTAGTAAACCTTTTGTGAGCGGATCCGCAATATTTTCCTTAGTACTTATGTGCTTAATCTTAAGTGTATTATCATGGTTTCTTTCTTTCACGACACGATACTGAAGATCTATGTGCTTAGAAGCATCACTTAGTTTATCATTGGCCCAAAAGAAAATTGTGACTTGATTATCGCAGTACATTGTGATAGGTCTCGAGATACAATCCACAACTCTCAATCCCAGAATAAAACTCTTAAGCCACACTATCTATCTTGTGACATGATAACATGACACAAATTCTGCTTGCATTGTAGATGTAGCAGTTACACTTTGCTTACCATATCTCCATGAAATTGCTCCTCCTGCAAGCATGAAAATATATCCAGAAGTTGACTTTCTGTCATTTTCATCACCAACAAAGTCAACGTCAGTGTAAAATTCAACCTCATGGTTGTCTGATCTCTTATATGTGAGCATGTAATCTTTAGTGCCTTGGAAATATCTTAATGCCTTCTTGACACCTACCTAGTGAGCTCAACCTGAATTAGACTGATATCTACTAAGTACTTCGGTTGTAAATGCCACGTCTGAACGCGTATAGACTTACGCATGCATCAAGCTCCCAACAGCTGATGCATAGGGAACATTCTTCACTTTCCTTCTTTCTAACTCATTCTTAGGGCACTGACTTCTATTTAACTTATCGTCCTTTTGAAGCAGAACGGGCGATGTGTTGCACTTATCTAAATTATATCTCTTAAGCATTTTCTCAATGTAAGCTTTCTGAGACAATCCTAGTACTCCTTGGGCTCTATCTCAGTGTATCTTAATACCAAGCACATACGAGGCTTCACCGAAATCCTTCATACCAAAATAAGATGAAAGAAAGTTCTTAGTCTCATACAACATATTCTTATTGTTGCATGCTAACAGTATATCATCCACATACAGTACTAGAATCATTAATTTTCCACCCTTGATGTTAATATTGATGCATCTATTTGCATCATTCTCCCTAAATCCGAATCTCTTAGTAACTTCATTGAATTTAAGGTTCTGCTATCTGGACGCTTGCTTAAGTCCATAAATGGATTTCTTTAATCTGTATCCCATATGTTTCTTACCTTTAATAGCAAAACCTTTTGGTTGCGCCATATAAATAGTCTCATCAAAATTTGCATTAAGGAACGCAGTCTTAACATCCATCTGATGTAATTCCATATCAAAATGAGCTACAAGTGTCATGACTATTCTTAAAGAATCTTTAATAGACACAAGAGAAAATGCCTCATTATAATCAACCACTCTTTCTGTGTAAACCCTTTAGCTACGAGTCTCGCTTTGAATCTTTTGACCTTCTCTTTGGAATCACGTTTGGTTTTATAGACCCACTTACAACCTACTGGTTTGACTCCATCAGGAATTTCTACTATATTCCATACCTGATTAGAACTCATATAGACCATAGTTCCTCTTCCATGGCCTCAATTCATTTAGTGTAATTCTCACTTTCCACTGCCTGTTTGAATGTGGCAGGATCATTTATTTTTCTAATATCATATATTTCCTCACTTAAGTATGTTTCATAAATATCAGAAAGAGCTTGTTTCCTTTCCCGCTGTGACCTTCTTAACGGTTCGTTCAGAACCGGTTCAGGAAGAGGCTGAGGCTGTTCTAATGGTGCAGGTTGCGCTTGATCTTCTGCAGCTGGCGTCTAGGCCCCAGCTGCTGGTGCCTGGGCCCTAGTGGCTGTCACGGCGCTGCTTACTGAGGAATAATTGGTGGTCCGAACTGATATACCTCCGTTGGCTCTTGAATATATGGATTGGGAAACGCAACCCGTAATTCTTCAAGACTTATATCCCTCTTTGGAAAACTTCCACTAATTCATGAGTCCTCTAAGAACACAGCCTATCTAGTCTTAACAAACTTAGTAAAGCGACCAGGACAGTAAAATCGGTATCCCGTTGACTTATTTGGGTATCCGATAAAATGACAGTTTATTGTCTTAGAGTCTAATTTCTTTTGTTGTGGATCAAATAACTTAGCCTCAGTAGGGCAGCCCCACACTTTTAAATAATTAAGTGACAATTTATTTCCATTCCACAACTCAAAAGGTGTCTTGGGAACTGACTTAGACGGAACCCGATTAAGTATGTGAGCACCTGTTTTTAATGCTTCCGTCCACCACTCCACAGGCAAGTTGAAATTACTGAGCATGCTTCATACCATATCTATTAGCGTACGGTTGCGCCGTTCAGCAACTCTATTTTGATGTGGTTCTCCTGACATGGAGTATTGCACTCTTATGCCATTTTCTTCTAAGTACTTAGCAAACGGTCCCATAACTTGACCATATTGAGCATGCTTCCTCTATCTGATCTTACAATCTTAATGGAAGTGTTATGTTATTTCTCAACTTTCAATTTATAAATCTTAAATATTTCTAGCACATCTGAACGCTTACGTATGGGGCAGATATATCCATAACGGGAATAATCATTAGTCAATTTTATAAATGAATCATAACCATCTACTAATGTCACTGAGAGCGGGCCACAGATGTCTGTGTGAATTATTTTTAATACACCCGTACTCCTAGTAGCTCCTTTCTTAATAGTCTTAGCATATTTTCCATTAATACAGTTGATGCACTATTCTGAATCGGAGAAGTCTAATTTATCAAGTATTTCATCTTTTATGAGACGTTCCATTCTCCCCCTCGAAATGTGGCCAAGGCGACAATGCCACAATTTTGAAGAGGTCTCATTAACACACTTACGCTTATGTGAAACATTAGAAACATTCATCACAGAATCATCGAGAGAGCATATAAAGTTTGCCTTGACTAACTGCAAGACCCACATTTATTGAATTAAACTTTATCACACACTTATTGTTGTCAAACTCATAAACATGTCCTGAATCATCTAAAGCTGACACAGAAATAAGGTTTCTTTTTAAACTAGGAACATAAAGGACATCATCTAAACGAAGCTGGAAGCCGCCTGGCAACTCTAAGTGGAAGCTTCCAACACCTTCAACTTCAAGAACATTCCCACCAGCCACTCTTAGGCTTCGCTCCCCCTTCTTATAGTTCGGATCGAACGAAATACCTTTAATGAATTAGAATTGTTCATAGTGGCACCTGAGTCAATCCATCAAGTATTAGGGAAAAAAAATCTACTAAGTATTAGTGTCATTATCGTTTTCCTTCAGTCATTCCTTGAAGCCTGGACAAGACTTCTGAAGTTGCTTAGGAGAATCACAGAAGTAACTCAGCATCTTGCCACCCTTAGACTGGTGGCGCTTGAACTTGTTGTTGTTGTTCTTAGGAGCAAAAGTCTTGTTCCTATTCCTCTTATGCTTCTTCTGGGCTTGCTTGCTGCTACCTATCTCATTCTGATTCTTAGGTGGGTTGTTGAAGTTGAAATTGCCAACCATGTTCACAACATCCTTCATCTTCTCAGTCTTAAGCCTTTCTTCTTCTTCAACACAGTAGTTGATCAACTCACCGATGGACCAAGTGGTCTTGTTGGTGTTGTAGTTAATCTTGAAAGCAACATACTGTGGTGATGGCAGTGAGGTCATGATGAAGTGTACAAGGAAACCCTATGAGATCTCCATCTTCATTTCCTTAAGCATGTTAGTCATGTCACTATGACACCATACTCTCTGGGCCGTCCTGTGCATCCTGTACCAATTACTGGATCAGTAGTTGGTACACATAATAATATTATCTCAAATCCATATAGTACTAAAATACGAGAGAATACGAATGACTTACCAAACATGGCTATATTACAATCAGACGATGCAGCGGAAATTTAGGCGTGGAAGACTGATTCACTTCAATTCATCCCTTCACTTTTATCCATAGGCAGTCTTGAGCATACGACAAAACCCTACTACTTTTGCTCTTCGGGAGTTCGTTCACTAAAACCACAATTAACAAACCGTGAGTATATAAGGTACTCGGCAAGCACTAACACTACTCAAGGGTAAGATCATGCATTGAGGCTGTAGAAAGGGGTGTAGGTCAGGGATTTAATATCCGCACTAGCAACTAAGCAGGCGGGTTTCACTAAGAATAGATCTCAATGAAGGAGGGGACCTATCAATATTATAATAGGTTGGCCCTGGGGGAGTATAAATCATTCCCACCAGTTCCCATAGTTTAAAAAGGAATGGATCTTCATATCCAGACCTTGCACTTCCAAAACACGGGTATCACATCACCCACTCACACATCAAGCGTATTGGCTAATCAACGAGAGCCCAATGATTGGTGTACCATGACCAGTGACAACGGACATCCGAATGATTTAGAGTTAACTCTGCAGAGCTTAGTACGCTATATCTACAGGCTATGCACTCTTTGCAAGTAAGTGCATAACGCTCTCACTTCACCTAGCCACGCCCACAAGTCCACCACGAAGCTCAGGGATTCCACCATCATGACACTTAGTCATATCATAACAAAGGCACACAACCAACAATTTTGCCAAGTACTGGACTTATCATCACATCACCGATCCAAGCCCTCAGTCCGTTTCTACTTTGCCGGGTGATACTTCCTTGCTGCGTTACTCAGGATCCGTGTTAGTCCCGCCCATACAGGTTCTATGGTCGTACTGAAATACCACCAAGTTGAGGTCTCGCTATCGTTCCTGAGCGGTCGGGCAAGCACTCATCCATGACAGGTGGATCTATACAGAAGACACCATCACCAAGTACTCTGCACCGGTACTAAGGAGTCTCGCCCTCGACCAAGTCACTCCCACCCGACTTCCCCTTTACTCAGTTGATTTATCACCCATCCACACCGTACTTATACGCACACCACCAAACACATTTTCACTTATTTTCGAAATAGAAGTATGTAATATGGTGTTGCGATGAGCCTCATTGCGGGGTTCCTAAGTGCTTCTAAGTATAGCAGCACTCCGAACATTAGGCATCTAATGTTGGGGTCTACGGAGCTTATGGAGTGGTAGAGTATGGCATACAAGGAGGGGTTGTGGTAACAACAATGGAATTAACAGTACTTAAGTAGGTAACAATCATGCAAGCAAGTCACAACAATAGCACTCAAGAGAGCATGCAATATAGAATAGGTTCTAAGTAGGTTTCTGAATTACTGTGATAAGATTAATATGATCAAGGGGATGTTAGAGCTTGCATGGTATCGCTATATCCTTAACATCGTAGTTTACATCGCTTCGCGTAATGGTGTCGGAGTCCGTCTCGAGACTTGGGCCTTCGAGCTTCGTCTCCAGTCATCAGGCTCCTCAGGTTCTTCACATGCTACGGTACTTGACGCTAGCGTGAAGAAAATAAATAAGAACAATCAATACTCCAATTAAAACTCCAAAAAGGTTATTTGGGAGGTTTGGTGTATAACAGTGGAGTTATAGGTAGGTTAGGTCTCTGAAGGCTGACGCGGAAGAATCGATGAAAAAGGAGTTCGGACGGTGCAGGTATGGCATTATAGGGGACAAGGAAAATTGTCGTGGCGGAGATAAAAATATGATGGGTGGCAAAAGGTTCCTCGTAAAAACCTGAGGAAGGGGCTTGGACATGGGGGTCTTTCTGTAAAAAGGCAGGGGCTTGGACAAAATTAAAATAAAGTTTAGGGGCTTTTCTAAAAAAACAAGGACCTGGAATTTTCCGGAACTATTGGATTCATTTTTGTCAAGAAAACTCTATGGACCGGGTGCACAGGGTCGTGGACCGAGTCCATGGGCTTGGTCTACGGGTTTATGTGGACTGGGGGGGGGGTTAAAATGCATATGTGCACAACTAAACAGGAGGGAGTTTAACTGTGGAAAGGACGGGCTCTTTTGCAAAATCTCCTTTCTTCTTCACGTGTAACAGAGTTGTTTTCCTCTCTCTCTGCTTGTTTCCATGACCGAGCATGGGAGCTCTGGGTCGCAGGGGAGGAGAGGGGGAGGAAGCCGGGGAGTTTGGGGAAACGTGGCGCAGGCTAGCCGCGCGGCCATCTGCGGCGAAATCTCGGGGAGAGGAGGCGAGAATGAGACGGATTTGGGGAGAACCGGCCATGGCAGGGAGCTTGGAAGGATGGGGTAAAATGGCGATTGGGGCTGCCCGGTGGGAGAGGGGAGACGGGGCTGGCATCGGTGCGAAGAGGAGGTACGTGCGCATCCGTTTTATAGGCGCGGAGGGGAGGACTGAGAGCGGTGAATCACCGGGAGGTGAGCGGAGCTCGAGCTCGCGTTAATGGCGTACTGTGCTCTGCGCGTGGTCGGGCGGCGTGAAACGCATGCGCGCGTCGTCAAGCGGGGGCGGCGCGTCGCGGCGTGGTGACGGCGCGGTCTGGAGTTGGCTGCGTGGCTGGGCGGACGCGACGCGTCGAGCGACCAAGCGACGAAGCTTACTCGCCTTCAATGGCGGCTTGTGCTTGATGGGACGCTATACGACAGTGGAGTCCGGCGGCGCTGTGGAGGTGTCGTGATGCTGTGACGAGACGTCTCGGCGACGGCGCGTTGCGAGTGATGGCGAACCGAGTTGGGGTGAGCTTGCGTTAATGGCGGCATCATGCGCGAGGAGCAGGACTTGTCCTTGGACAGGTGCGTCGGCGCGCGCGTGCACGGGTAGCGGGAGGTCACGTCGGGTCTGGGAGGTGGTGCGAAGCCGGGCTAGCGGGGCTGTTCGACGGGGCCGGCGGTACGAGCGGCAGGGGTGCAGGCGTCGAACGGGAGCAGCGGGGGCGCGCTGGGGTCGATGGTGTCGGCCTGTCGGGAGGTAGGAGACGATGAAAAAGGAAAAGAAAAAGGCGCCCAGGTGGGCTGGATTGGCGTGTGGTCCAGAGAAGAGGGGAGGAGGGAGAGGTGTAGCCAGGCTGGGCCGAGGCGGGGAAACGGGCCGGGGTAGTGCGTGGCCCATGGGGGAAAAGGGAAGCAGGGAGGGGAGCAGCCGGGCCGAGGCGCGAGCACGGCCCAGGCGGGGCTGGAGGCAGTCGGGTGGGCCAGGGGTGCGCGCAGCCCAGATAGGAAATGGGGAGTGGGATCCGGCTGGGCTGATTGGGCTGCGTGGGGGCGAGCTGGGCTGCGCTTTGCTGGGAGGAAGGAGAGAAATGGCAGCTCGGGCTGGGCCGAAGGAAGGAGGAGGAGGGTGTTCAGTCCAGGGGAGAGAAAAAGAGAGAAAATTTTGATTTTTGATATGGGTTAAAAAGGAAAGTTAGAGTTCCAAATTGGAGCACGACTCAGAAATAGAATAAAACAGAAACAAATAAGCAATCACTTGACAAGGGTATTTTTTAATTAAATTTTTTTTTCTTTTACCCTATCTCTCTAGTTTAATTATTTAGTGAGGATTTTGTTTCTAAAGAAAAATTAAAATCATGAGATCATATTTCAATTTCTAAAAATTTAAATTCGCAACGGTTTTCCCTAATTAATTTAGTATTAAAATTTTGGGGTGTTACAGATCTGTCCTGCTTAAAAGAATCTCGTCCTCGAGATTAGAGTAGGCTAGGAGATGGAAGAAGAATTTGAGTACGGGTGCGGGATTTAATCAACGGGAGAGGGGATTCCCGAGATCAAGAGGGTGGAGAAAGTCACAACACAACTTGATTATTCAACTTGCCAGATACTGATAAATACCGAGATTACATTCACGCTCAGACAGAGAATCACGGAGCGGGCTTCGTCAGGGGCTGGGAGAAGAGCTTCCGCACGAGATAGTCCATCAGCAGCAGGTAGGTGGCGACAACCCAACCCAGCACATCCAGACTGAAGGTCATGGTGGCTGCAACTCGTTGCAAGCTGCAATCCCTCGACGACTTGGAACGACGGTTGAGGTCTAAATGAGGGCGAAGTGGCTAGTATTTTCTTGCTGGTGGCGGAGGTGTGGCAATGGTGGCGCTCTTTTAAGGTCGCTCACGATGCGCGGTGTGGTGGCAGGGGCATGGTGATTCCAACAAGGACGGCACGCGTGCAAGCACAGAGGAGTGGAGGGAGGGGTTGAGGTTGTGCGAGACAGAAATTTGTCCCTTGGCGAGGTGATGGATGCGACGGGGTTAGTGGCGATGGTGGATGGCAGGCAATCTAGCTCGTGGTTCGGCAGGCTAGGCGAAGTGGAGGGGGTGCAGATGGGGAGTTTTTCCGGTTGTGGTGTAGGTAGGGTTCGCAGGACGTGGAGAAGACGAGCGAGTGGGCCCGCGAGAGGGTGATGGGCTAGGGAGAACCATGGGCTCGACAGTAGGTGGGCTGGCGAATGGAAGTGGGCTGTGTTCAAATGAGGCAGAGCATACTCTTTTTTTTGGCTGGGATAAAATATTTGGTAAGTAGGGAGGGATCTACCCTACTTAAAAGAGTTTTGATGGGGGGTAAAGGAATTTAGTAGGGTACTACCCTACTTAAGAATCTTGTCTAGGGTGGTAGGCTGACGAATCTCGAGGTTTGGCTATATCTGCACGGCTACTTTCTTGGTAGAATATTTGGTATAGGGTCTGGTAGGGGTCAAGTGTGTTAGCCAGGCGATGGAGAATATGCTCGACGAGCTTTACTGACTGGTATCGGGCTTTGCCAGCGGTGAGATTTTCTAATCTCATCAAGGTGGTGACTGCGGCAGCTAAGTTACTTTTTGCCTTAGCGGCACGGAGTTCGGCTTCTTCGAGTTTGAGACACAGGGCTAGACGGTGTGTATCGGTTTTTTTTTCGTGCTGGATGCGCGTTTCAAGGAGTTGGGTTTGCTGGTCGCAAAGGTCATCCAACACGTGGAGATATTTGGTGATGTTGACAAGCGTAGGGTCATGCCCCATAGAGTTTGATTCTAGTAGTGATTCTATACAGGATTTCCACTGGGGTAGATCTTTATTGGTGATAGGGATATACCTCATGCTTGAGAATGCAATAGGGTGGTTACAATCATATATATTGAGAATGTGCTCCCTTATGTCAGTCTGACCATTATATTGAGATGCCTCTAAATTCATGATGAGAGTGGTAGCATAAGTCTTAGAGGAGCTCTTAAAATTCTCCTCAATCTTGGCCAGGAACTCCTTAGCATTTAGATCCACCCCCTCAACAGTCTTAGTGGGGATGACACCCTTGATGCTAGGACTGATGGTTTGAGTCATGACCATGATCGCCATACGGTCGGATCTCTCCCACTTCTTAAAAGCAGCTGAAGTCTGTCCTCTGCAGCAGGCTTATTCTCTCTTAGTTCCAGATCAAGATCATTTCATGCCAAGGATGTCATGACCTTTCCCTTCCAGTCAGGGAAGTTCGCTCCATTAAGCGGCTCAATGTCAACAACATTGGCATTAGTCACTTAAAAAATTAAGACAAAAGAAGTATAAACTTAGTAATCATATACAATAAAATATAAATAAAAGCATGATAATAACCTTATGATAGTCTGATTAAAATTGCATAATTAAATTTCAATTTGCGTCACTGGTAGGAAAAACAAATAAAATTCATCCTAATACTCTTGAATAAACAACGGTGGTCAGAAATAATCACAAGTTTACTCTAAATAAATTTTATGTTGGTTCAATTTATTTAGAGGCATCTCAAGGTATATTGGTGGATTAAGCTTAAAATATGAACACCAACAATGCTAAAAATTAAATACACTAAGGAATTAATCTTAAAAGAATACAGAAAACTTAAATAACTTATCTTATCTAAGAATTAATATTTGGGCAAATAGTTAAAGGCAATACTGAAAAAACTTTAAAAGAAAACTTACTAAAAATCAGTCAAAACTTAATGTTGCGCATGGCCCAACGTGGCCCAGCATCGCGGCGCTGACGCAGCCAGCCCAACAGTGCGAACGGCCCAACGCGGCGCAGAAGCACACGACGCAACGGCCCAGCTAATATGGCGGCTCGGCACGGCTTGCTGGGCAGCTCTGCTTGGCATCGCGGCGGCTCAGGCTGGCAGCTCAAGGCGGCCCAACCAAAGAAGCCCAAACGGCAGACGAGCAGGCCGCCAATCCGGCCCAGCAACGCCACCCCCCTCCCCCCCCTCCCCTCCCATTTGATCTGAGCCGTTCATTCAGATGGACGGCTCAGCGCCTGCTGCTCACGGGAAGAGGGCCATATCAGTAAGATCAGCACTTTTGTGATGGAACTCTCCTTTGGCATCGATGACCTCTTCTACCAAGAATTTTGCTATCCGGTCTTGAAGTCCAGCCAGCACTCTATCATCAATATGCGTTGTAGTAGGCAGAACAAAGTCCTCCATACAGGAAAGGGAAACCAAAAATGTTACAAGAGAAAGTGCCCAAGTGTAAAATACAAACTTCATGCTTCTTCCATTTAGAGCATTTTGATGCAGTGGTCATCAAATGATGAGCAGCGTAAAAGCCACATTGATTACTAGAAGGCTGCTTGTGGCACTACATGCATTTTGAGGTCATATATTTAGGACATCAGACATTACCACAAAAGACTTGTTATATGAAAATTTTATGAACATTTCAGTTACCTTGTTTTTCTTCACATGCATCAATCCAGTTTTACCTTTATTTTTTTTGGTTTCACTTTCAACAAATAATTTGAATGCCCTACATTCATACAACTTGAAATAAGGAAATGTACCAAGGTAAATACATATGCTTCTTGTTGCTGATTTTCAAAATATGGTAATGTAAACATGGTTTTTATCCACGTTGTTTTCACATGCTACTCTATCAGGGTATCATTACCTCACCTCGGTAACTGATGTCCATTTCTCCCTTCCTGTTGTCAACGAAGAGACGTAATGCACAATAAGTAATAATATACCACGAGAAATATCAATCTGTATGCGAGTTTATCAATATCACATGGAGTAAGGGTATATACCACTTACTCTGCGTGCCAGGCTGATGAAGCCAATAAGAATGAATAAGGCGCCTGCTTACCACCACCACGGAACTGCTTTTTCTCTTCCTGCGTCTATATATATCCACATCAACTGCTCGCCTTTGCCTCCCAACATTTTGAGCAGAGCATCTTCATCTCCTAAAATGACAAACTCATGCAATTCAGCATCCCATTTGGAACTCTTGGGCCATGAGAAGATCCAAAATAAACAAGACGATGATCACTCTGAGAAAACTTCCTTCTCAAATACGTCCAATGGGTCCCTGTGCTCATCGACTTCAAATTTGTCTCAGGATGTAACATCATCCCCACCAGGTTATCATCCTTTTGAGCCGTCGTCAGTATCTTCAAGCATGTTGCAGCTCGATGCCGAGGGTCCACTGTATGAGTTATCATCACTTTTAATCCAGCTTCCGATTAGGTCTGTATACTGCCTGTCCTGCACACGTTTCAATGTTTTAGTAACAATAATGCAATGCTTCTGTCCAGCAGCGTGAAAATGGTTTTAAAATTATTTAAGTAACCACACCTATTTCTCTGTACTGTTATCTGGTGTTGATACTGGCTAAGCTTCTGTCTCTGACAAATAATGAAATGGCTTGATAGTTTTTTTCTTTTCTCGAACACATAGTATATTTGTATTAGAGAGAGAAAACAAGCTCGCAGATGGACTCTCCAAGGGAAGAATCCAAACACATACATACAAGAAGTCCAACTCAACACATAGGACACACAAAACTACTATCTGAATGGTTTGATATTTGTTATAAACAGTTCGCTAAATCACCTGTTTCTGTTTGACAAAAGGTGTTATTCCTATGTGCTAACTAGTAGAGCTTCACCTATGCACAATATCAACGACAATGCACATGAGTTCATAATTTGCTAAAAGGAATTTTTGTGAATAGACTTATCATGAACAATCTTTTTCCCATGAATACGTAAGAACAAATTTTTAATTTTACTTCCATAAAATTCACTTACTGCAAAGCATTCAAATATATATCATCACTTACACATAGTTTCATATCCACAGGAAAGGGCTGTCCAAGTACTACCAAGGGAAGTCTCAATCATTCACATCAATACCTGATGATAGATGCATTCAAGATCTTGCAAAGCAAATTTCATACAGTAAGAGGATAAAGACATGTAAAAGCTACACGGCAGGATTTGACATGAACCAGCTGTTAACCAACTTACCAAGGCCCTGCAAGATGATAGCAAAGAGGTCATCGAAAACTTCGTCAGCTCTCATACAGCAGTGCCGAACTATCTGCTCACCAGAACAAGAGAGATGTACAAATGCATGTTGCGTTGTGACAAAGAGAAACCCTGAAAATAAATAAGAACCAGGGTCCCAAGCCTTGACCTTCCATTCACAAGGTGTTTTTCTTTTAAGCTCTACATAATGCAAACTATTACTCGTTTTGGTGCGATCAGGCAACTTTCTTTTATGCTTCATTTCATGATTGATAAGAAGATATTTAAAAACTGGATGGGCAGAGAAAGGGTGGATCACAATATACAAAACTAAAAAATGAGTAATACAGTTATCTTGTATCTTCATAAAAATAAAAACATTATCTTGTATTACACTACCTCCGCTAAATTCCTGCTCATGAATCCAAACTTAGCCACTCATTAACAACAAATAGATGCCCATAAGGTGGAGTAAAAATTTACATATTTACTGGGCACTAGTTAGCATATAGTGTAAAAGATATCATGTGGGTGCCACTGAATTTTCGTGCATGCCATTTCTTATAACATACAAAGATATCAATCACTATGCTTTTTCTTAAGAATGGTCCTGTAGCAATGTCAGTCGAATCACTTATGTAACCATCTGATATAGTCTCCAGCAGCATCAAGATCAAACTGTACATGCAGACAAAAAAATTGCAAAGAAATTGTGCTTCAGAACTTCAAATCTTTTAATATATCAAAAAGCATAAAGATAAAAAAGATACAAAAACAATTGAACAGTAAGTGCAATGCATTTGATATGAATCAAGCCGTACATCTGTTATTCCAAGATGATCGAGTAGAATTCTTAAACCATCACCCTTTGAAGCATTAAGAGGCACAATCTCAATTGAATGTGGCTGTATTTGGATGACACGAGCTTTCCCTTCGGTCAGTTCTGAACAATAATGCACCAAGACAGATGAATCCTCCTCAACATTGTCAAAGAAGAGCAACTTCTGCGAGTAGAACTAATTCTGTAAGTGCATCGAGTCAAATTGATCTAATGTTTATCAATCTGATTCACTAAAGATTGGTGTTTGGCATGCAACAGTGTTCTTTCAGCAATCCAAGCATTTCGATCGATGAATTAGATCAACTTTCATGACTCTTCTATTTTTATGTCCTAGTTCAAAACATTAAGGGAAGATGAATAATTCTACCCCATATAGCACACCTATCTTAATGGTTCGGATGCATATTTTCTCATTATTCCTGGATGCTAGATCAGGGAGTACCTTTTTGGTAAGCAGTATATTAATTTGTGCTTGCAAAAGTTATACAAAGACAAACCTGAATAGATGAATATTCCAAAAGATCCTCAATTGAAGGCATCACTTTTACCTATAATGAAATTTCACAATCAGCTCAACTGCCTGTTGCAACCATATTAGGAAGATAGAATGTTCAATTCAGCAAATATATATTGATCACACCTTGGTCTCGTGATGCACAGAGTGCAGTAGGTCAACAAATGGATGTTCAAACAAAGTCAAACATTGATCTTCAGAGTAGGCAACAAGAGGAATTTTGTGCTTCAAGGAGTACAAAAATGCCTGCATATAGAAAAAAAAATACTTATAGGTAGCACATTTGGTGATCTTACTGATGCCTAACATTTTAAATCGAGGGGGAAAACATTGGTATGAAGAATATTTCATTCCTGTTATCCAAATTCCAAAATCAATTATTAATAGCAGTAAAGTGCAACAAACCCATTTAGCGCAAAAATTTCAATGGGAAAAAGAAGTTCCGGCAATAGAATATGCCTGCCTGCTACTGGAAATAACGAGCTGACATAGTTTTAAGTCACCACCTCCTTGCAGATATTGGCATCCAAATTTGCTCTATAAATTTCTTGACCATGCCTCGCATAAACAAGTGAACCCTGGAAAAAGAGAGCAGAAACATTACTGTTTAAGGCTCAAGTTTTTTTACTGTACAGCAGGGGAAACCCCTGCTGAGGTAGGTATTTATATTATATAGAAAAACTTTAAGGCTCAAAAGTCACAATGGGAAAGATTATATAACAAGATATATACGAATAAATGCTCCACAAATGAAAACAAATGATAATGATAACTCAAAGGACAACTACACAGTTGACATAAACTTCCTTTTTATGTTACCCTTATATGGGCTCGCTGAAAAATCTTAAATGAATCCATTTTTCATTGCAAAAGGGTGGTGTATTACATACTACATTGTTGAAGGAAATAAGTCAGATGGATTGGCAGCAAATGCATATGACATAAACAAGGATGTAGGTTTTGATTCGAATGAATGCCAAATAATTGAGTGTAGCTAAAGTTTGGCAAGGGTGGTTTCAGGAAAAAAGCAAACATATGCTATGTTTTCTAGCCTATCCATTCTTCTTATAGAAGAAGCCTGTGCTCAAAACTAATTCCTCAGGAAATGGCTCTCACACATACACCCGCATTAGAGTAGTGACTCGTGAGATCTGTGTAAACTTTTGGTCCTAACGTTTCATTGGAAGCAAATGGTTGGAGTTACAAACATCATCAGCACAACTCACATGAAAAAAAAATGAGATAACATTGGGTGATTATTAAGCTTCGAACAACCAGACCCCTCTTCATAGAATTATTATACACGTGAAACTGGGAATCTACCTGTAGAAATACACCAGGTGAAGTCTCTGATATCAAAACATCATTTCCCTGGGGATTATGAAGCTTGAAAGTTCTAACAGTGGAAGCTCGACTCTAATCAAGAACAAGAAAACACAAGAACACATTAGAAAAGTATAATTAATGACAAGTAAATATAAGTTTATACTTTGCTTTTGGGTTTCTCGGCAACCTTCTTAATGGGCTAATTTGAAAATTTTAGAGGCGGAGATAAGTTCTGCTAGAAATAGTATAACTAACTGATCACAGTATATCATAGAACTTTCTTTTGCTGGACTTACAGGAGGACCTACTGAACAAAATCACTTTTGTGTATCCAAGCAGAAGTTTAAAAGTATTTATTTCACATAGCTTAGCTCACTGACAACAATGCTCACACTAGCCTATAAATACAGATACTAAAGCTACAATTAAGATAAGAAACTTCATTAAAAAAACACTAAAGATTCTCTTGTTTCAAGTCTAAGATTTCATTAGGACCTTCTGGAGTCTTATAAGAATTATATTCTGTTATGGGAAAGCACATAGACTGATAATAGCACAAAGAATAAAATTTTTGTAAGGTTGGCAGTTAGCCTTTACTTCTGATCACTGTATTAAAATAACAAGCATGAAAATTTCAAACCCACCTTTCCAGTAACCATGATAACATTTACTCCTTCTGCAATTGCATCTCTCAAAGATTCAATTGATTCTTCATGCAGGCATCCGTCATGATTCAGAAGAGTACCTTAACCATTTTTTGAAAGCAATTAAACGTTTCAACTTCGCATGATATTAACATAACCTGTATGTGTCTAGGTGCTTGATCAACTCACCATCTATATCACATATGATATGGCTCAGTTTTGTCTGAGGTTCCTGTCGTTGGCTCATTTTCTCTATATTGCTATTGGCATCTGCATATCATAGATTAATAGGTGAATCATAGGTAATCCAGTGAAAAGAAATAAACTACCATTCATAGTTCAAATAAAAAAAACTAATAAAATCTGCAAAAGTAACTTACCACCAGAATTTTGTAAATGTTCTACGTTGGTATCAGCATCATATGCACTTCTGATTAATCCCTTCCCTTTCCACTCAAGAGTATTTAATATGCGCTCTTCTTCCTTCTCCATCTCTTCTTCAGCCTCTTCACCAAGTTCATGGTCAAATCCCAATAAATGCAATAATCCATGAACCTGTTGAAGTTAAAGCTGATTAACATAGATAGCTTGCAAGATATTGCAACATTAAACTGCCATATGCAGGTTATTTCATGAGTAGGGTAGAAGTAATCCCTTGAGGATAGAGGTATTCAAGCTACTGATAAGCAAAGCTTTGATGGTACTGATAAATTAGGCGCGGTTCAACTCACCGCAAACTGCAGCACCTATGTCACAAGCAACTTTTAAATTTCAATCAGAACTCCTTCAAAATAGCGCCCTATGAAGCATAAACACAACTATTTAGCTGTTTACTTGTCCTTCTATTATCATTGACGCATTTTTCATCCCTTCAGTATTTGGCTCTTGCAGAGGTTCAATGTTTAACGTCACTAATTGATACAAATAGATGTAGTTTTGTGAAACTTTCTCAAAATACATTGATCCATCGATTGTGCTACTACAAAGGCTTTGTTACTGTTGTTGTTGTTATATTGTGCTACTAGTGAAGCTGCAACAAGAAATTGTGAAATAAGACAACAGAATGAGAGAAACTAATGAGGTGGCATGCTCGTAATGTTTAATGAGAGAAACATACTAACCATGAGAATTCTTATCTCATCAACAAGCATGTGACCTCTTTCTTCTGCTTGCCGTCGGGCTGTTTCAACAGAAATTACTATATCACCCAACTGCAGCTGTTGGAAAACAACAAAACACGTCAGGTAAAACAACGAATATCAAAGCAAATGGACGTATTCTGTAGGAGGTCATACAATGGGGATATCGAGCCCTGGGATATGCTGTGACATAGATAGAACATCAGTAGCGCGATCCTCATCCCTCCATTCCTTGTTCAACTTCCTGATGAAGTTATTTTCACAAAGCAACATGGAAACCTCCATGCTATCGTACTTGTTGACATTACTTATACAAGTATCTCTGGTCTTGTACTCTGAGACCTCAAGGTTGACAAAGGCCAGCTTCACCGCCTTCCCAACATCAGTACGGAGCATTTCTGCAATACTCTGCACAGACATTCACATGAATGAGACGAGATGTGAATCAAATTTGACATTTCATAAAAATGCAAACAGAATAATTATGAATTGCACCAAATGCATAAAAATATGGGGAAATTTTGGAAATAACTTCTCTCATAAGTTGTCAAACTGTGAAACAGGGGTACGGAAGCTATTACAAGGATTTCAGGGTCATCAGGAAGGTCCTCCTCGATGCCAATTTGCACGCTGAGCTCGCCGGGGCCCTTCCGCGTCGGCCTCCTCGCCCTCCTCCGCCTGAGCAACATTGGTGGCGATGACGCGCGCCTGCGCCGTCCGAACGTCGCCGACGCATATTTCCGTGAAGTGGCGGCGACGGCGAAGGGGAGCAAGGTACGACCATGGAGAGGCGAAGAAGTTGGAGGAGAAAGGGGAGAGAGAGGCGGCCGCGGAGTGGGGCGGAGGCTGGAGGTGGTCGGAGATGGGAGCGGGAGGTGCTGGGAGGCAAGTGCGCGGGACACGAGGTAGTGGAGGCGGGCCATCGGGAGCAGGCCAGGAGTCTAGAAGGTTCCAGAAGTTTTAGCCGCCGGCGACGGCGAGGGGGAGGCGCTGGAGCGGCGACGAAGATAAGGGTTTAACCGTAAACCGAGCTCCAGTGATCTACCCAAAGAGCATCAGTGACATGTGGCCCCGTACTTGGTGGTGGAAAGGACGAGGCCCACGTGTCACTGAAATGTATTAGCAGTGGGCCTCCGGGTTTAAGCCCAAAAGTCCAACCTCATTCCGCGGGTTTAGTGCTCACATCCACGCCGGCCAAAATGCCCCGCCGTCTCACGACGACCTACTCCGGCCACATCGCCGCCGCGACGCCATCCCCCTCGGGCCCTTCCCTCACCGTAACCGTCAACCCGGCGCAGTCCCCCACCCCGGTCGACCCGCGGGGCTACCCGCTCCCGCGCCGGCACCTTGTCTGCGCCGCCGCCCGCATCCTCCGCTCCCCGGCCTCCCCCTCCCCGCTGCTGGACCTCGCGGACTACCTCAGCTCCCACCGCCTCATCCTCACCGCCGATGAGGCCTCCGAGGTTGTCAAGGCGCTATCCCCCGACCCCGCCCTAGCGCTCACCTTCTTCCGCTTCGCTGGCGCCTCCCTCCCGGGTTTCCGCCACGACGCCTTCTCCTACAATCGCATCCTGGCCCTCCTCTTCCGCAACAGGGCCGACCCCTCCGAGGCGATGCGGCTCATCGCCGAGATGGAGCGCGATGGCGTGGCTGGCAACATCTCCACGGTGAATTTGCTGATTGGTATGGGCGTGGAGGTGGACCAGTGCTTGGATCGAGCGAGGAAGTGGGGACTGAGGTTGAATGGTTACACCTACAAGTGCATTGTGCAGGCGCATTTGAGGAGCAGGGAGGTGTGGAAGGGCTTTGATGTGTACGAGGAGATGCGGAGGAAAGGCTACAGGCTGGACATCTTTGCCTATAACATGCTGCTTGATGCCCTTGCCAAGGCAGGAATGGTATGATAATGAGCATTCTTCACATACATATCGACATTGTTATGTTATTTAGAAGATACGAATGATTGCTTGAAACATTGTTTTGAGATGTTTGTTCATATATTTGGCCATGGCATTAAGAATCACGAATATGAAAAATGTCCTACCCAAAATTTTTGCGGAGCATATTATTTAGAGCAAGACTTAGAGTAGGTGAAGATGAGCTTCCAGTGCATATGATTTATCCTGAACTCTTAGATTTTGTCCCCATATTTTTATACTAAACATTTATGCTAGCCATTCTTTTGTTGGGCAACATCATTTATATGCAATTTCAGAGTTACGGACTTGCAAATTAGGAAGAACTGGAACCTGTACTAGAAAGCCCTGGCTTTGTTGTTATCACTGCATTTGCTGAATCATTTCCACAAGCTACTGATTGCCAGTGTGTTGCTACATATAAAAAGGATCAGATAATAACACCATGTTGAACTACTGTGTGGGGGTCGACCCGGCCTACATCCTTGTCTCCATGCAGCACTCAGCCATACTCTGCTGCAGCCAACATCATGCCTCCATTAGAATCTACTGATATGCCGAGTTGAGCTCTGATGCACCATGTTTCATGTACCTTTGCTGCTATGCGTGGCCTACACTAGATCCTTGTTCCTGTCGCTAGTCTGACCTGCATCTTACGCCACTGCTCGTTGTAGCCAAATGAGGTCCTCTCTGGATGGGTGAGGTGGCCTCACTCAGTGGCCAGCTGTTGATGAAGAGGATGTACAACTAAAAGAGCTAAATGGATGAGAGGATCACAAAATATTTTTTTTAGATAATGGGAAAAGATGTTTTATGGGGACAAAGATTGTAACCAAGTTAATTTAATTGTTTGGTAGGTGCATTTGTAAGAGATTTTAAGGTGGTGTGAGGCGATGGTGTATCATCAGTCATCAATTAAGTTAGCAGTAAAACTTTGTTTGAACATAACTGCATATCATCCATTAACAAGTAGAATTTTCTTCCAAGCAGGTTGACCAAGCTTACCGAGTATTTGAAGATATGAAACAAAAGCACTGTGAGCCAGATGCCTACACATACACTATACTAATTAGAATGTCTGGAAAGGCTGGGATGACCTCTAAATTTCTCTCATTGTTAGAGGAAATGGTTTCCAAAGGATGTGTTCTTAACTTGATTGCTTATAACACTGTTATTGAGGCTCTGGGTAAAAACAAGATGGTTGACAAGGTAATTTTTATGCTCTCTAAAATGATTGAGAGTGGCTGCCAACCAAATGAATTCACGTATAGCATTATGCTGAATGTCTTAGCAGCAGAAAAGCAACTATACAAGCTGGATCAGGTTCTAAATATCTGCAGCGAGTATATGAACAGGTCAATGTATTCTTTTCTGATCAAGTCACTTTGCAAATCTGGGCATGCAAGTGAGGCACATAATGTGTTCTGTCGTATGTGGAGTTCCCATGAAAAAGGAGATCGAGATGCTTTTGTATCAATGCTTGAGTTGCTATGCAATGCAGAAAAAACGTCAGAGGCTATTGATCTACTGCATATGATGCCTGAAAAGGGGATTGCTACAAATGTTGGGATGTACAATATGGTCTTTTCTGCTCTTGGAAAGCTGAAGCAAGTATCGTTCATAAGCAATCTCTATGATAAAATGAAAGCTAATGGGGTTGTTCCTGATGTTTTTACCTACAATATTATGATCTCGAGTTTTGGTAGAGTTGGCTTAGTTGATAAGGCATCTGAACTTTTCGAAGAAATGAAGGCTAAAAGTTGTAAGCCTGATGTTATCACCTACAATTCTTTGATTAACTGTCTTGGGAAAAATGGAGATCTCGATGAAGCACACATGCTTTTCAAAGAGATGCAAGAGGAAAGATATGATCCTGATGTCTTTACTTACAGCATTTTAATTGAGTGCTTTGGAAAATTCAATAAGGTTGATATGGCATGCAGCTTGTTTGATGAGATGATTGCAAAGGGGTGTGTACCTAATATTGTGACATATAACATTTTACTTGATTGTTTGGAGAGGCATAGGAGGACAGAAGAAGCTCACAAACTTTATGAAAATCTGAAGCAACAGGGATTGACTCCTGACTCAATAACTTACTCAATTCTTGAGAGATTGGAAAGTAGATCTCAACGAACAGCAAGAATACGTAAGCCGAACCGGGCTACAGGTTGGGTTGTAAGTCCAGTATGATGATCTCCTTTGATTGCATATCCTGTGAGGTGGAGCTTAGAATAACAGAGTCCATTGATGTTGCATGTGTATTACAATGATATAGTGTTATCAACTACTAGATGCAAAATTGGCAACCAACTATTCTTCAGAAGGGTAAATTGATGATCAACTGTCTAGTGTGGCTGCCTATATCCCAGTTTGGAACAATTCTTGGACCATGGACATCGATGGAAGAGGTAACATTGTTCTGCTTTGACATCTTATGAGGGACAATATTCAAGATGTTATAAGTTATTATACTTTAAAAGTCAGATTTAGCATCTGAGTCCTTTGTTATTAAAACGTAACAGGCCGAGGGTTTAACTGAAGTGCAAAAGACATTGTTATTGTTCTTTTCGTAGAGTAATTTTACACACTATATTTTCATGGATTAGGTTTTCCATAAAGGGTTCCCAAGAATTGGCTTCTAAGCATACATATTGCTTATTGTGATGATGGTGCATTAATGCATTAGTAACTGTTTTCATATGTGTCTCCTGTACTCAGCTAAACATCAAGTATTATTTTTGTATATTTTCTTCATCTTATTGGATTGACTGTTTAGTGCTTTTTTTTAGCATGGTGCATTATTATTATTTCCTATTATCTCATACTATTCTTTTATCTGGCTTTGATGAGCATCGTAGATTAGGAGAAGTTGTCTTTGAAAAATGGAAATTGGCTGTACTATAGGCGAACATAATTCTAGCATCATTTCTTATGCTCTCGTATTGTGTGATCTGAAGTGGCTGTTATGAGAATAAGCATACCATTTGTGAACTCTCCACTTCTCCAGTATGGCAGGATCATTTTTTTTAAAAAAAAAAAAATAGTCAGTCATCTATATCACCATGGTGTCAGCAATCTCTAGTATTGAAACCATATCCTGTTGAAATCAAATTCAGTTTGAAAAGGAATGGAATATTCCATACATCCAAACAATTTGTAAATCTCCTGATTTATTGTATTGTAATAAGTTTGTGAGAAGAATTTCCCATTTCAGCAGAATGAGATATGGATGAACATGGTGGATATGGTTTGTTCTTGTCAACATTTTGAAGCAGAGTAAGAATATGCTCAAGTTGTTGGACAATATAGCATCTTCTGAAGTGTGAAAATTTTCATATATTCTTGTAATGTTTACGGAGTACTACTTAGTTGGGAACCAGTAGATTTCAGGCCATCAAAGAAAGTTTATAAGTAATTTTTACACCTTGAAATTCAAATAGTTGTTTTTAGTCAGGACTTCAGTCAGCTTTGCTATTGCATCCTCGTAATATAATAGTGTATTAGATCCATTGGTCGGTGAGATTAGTTGTTAGTACCTAGTACCAGTTTGAACATGAATTAGGTCTTCGATCTCCCTGCCAAATGGGAAAAAGAAAAACAATATTACAATAGGTCTGCTGATTCTTGGTGGTTAAGTTATCAGGATTGCTTCAAATTAGTTTTTTATGCTGAAAACAAATGGTAGCTACACATCAGAAATCTTTCTGTTTTAGAGTAGTATACATTCTGTTACATGGTGGTAATTGAGGAATTCAGTAGCATGCATGGCTAAATTTTAGCATGTATTGTAACGAAAACTGCAAAAGGATGCCTGATCAATAATACTCTTAATTTCTGTGAGGAAAGGAATTCAATCGTTATGTAATTAACATGGCATCCTTTCCCCCTTTTTCTCCAATACGGACATGCATATTCCAAGGGTGCCAGAAAATAAATGCTGAAAACATGTCTAACAGATAATAGTGCTTCTATGTTCTTCCAAAAATCAAGTTGCTCAAATCTTATGCAATGCTTATAGTAGTGATATACTGGATGATTGCAAGCCAAGCTATCAAATTGCTTCAATATTAATATTATACTTGTCAAAAGAGCACAGAAGCAGGTGTTGGGAATAAGCTGACATCTCAAAACCATATGTTATTTTTGCAGAATCAAAATATCTTAAAATTTGAGCTGTGTACTATATTGGTGATTCTTCAAAATGAAGTTCAGATTCTTGTAGCTGTTAATTTACATGCAATTAAACTGATAGACTTGAATTTTGAAGATGAGTGGAGTTGTGGGTAACCCTAATGTCTTGCCCCAATACATTGAATGCATTGGCTGCATCACTACAGTCCTTGCTTACTGGAGTCAACAGGTAATATATGCACACATCAATGAAAGTGTGGACGAGGAAAGAGGCTGAAAAGGTTTCATAATGCAGGGGAAAAGTAGGGTCTGGTTGAAGATACTGGAGGATGAAGCTGATCTAGTTCCTGTTGCAATAAAGGCAAGTTAATCTTATAATAACTGAATCATTTTAGTTTTGTCATCATGCTGAAAGAGCTTTATAATCCATGAACTGAAGGGTGATTAGACTGCATTTCTTTCTTCTCTAACTGGACAGGAAAGTTCTTATCACCTTAGTTTCATGATTGATAAACTGCTCTCCTGGTCTCAAAATTCTCAGAATCAATGTAAGCCCTAATTAGATTATGTTTATTCAATTCCAGCCAGCAACTGCTCCTAAAATGGTTCTCTTTTGTGTTTTCTGAAAGGGCGGTTCTCATCATCATTGGGGAAGTCCTGTGTCCTCTGGCACGTTTTTGGAGCAGCAAATAAATGCAGATTGTGTTCTGAATCACCTGTCAAGTGTTACCTTCTAAATGTTCCTTGAAGGTCACCCTTGCTTGGGACTTTGCCGGTTACTGTTGATGAACACTAGGGTCCTCAAAAGAGTGAGCTTCCGTTACTACTGCTGGCAGATAAAGCCTGAATTTGCAGCCATTGTTGAAGCTGTCCAAAGCGAACTCGATCTCTAGCCACTGGCTTCTTCAAATGTGCTGCTAGAGATATTTCCCGTCAGTTGTTACCCAAACTTCTGAGATGCAAGATTAGCCTGCAGCTCCACGACTCACTAGTAGCCCTGCAACTTTGTACACTATTACTGGTTTCTGATTCCATGCCTCTGCCTCAACTCATGATCTGTGGTTATGAAAAACACATGCTGGTCACGTTTTTTATCTTACGGACTGCAAGTCTGTATTTGCCCTTTGATCCAAGTCAGCATGTAAATGATTAACCTGCAGCTCCACGACTCACTAGTAGACTGCAGCTATTTTTTTTTTTTTCTGAAAGATGCCTGAATGCTTTGTCTTACTGATCGTCGTGAAACACCTATGTAGGCGTTTGTGACATTCTGAAAAAGAACCAGTTGGGCAATTCTAGTGATTTTCTGACATTCATTATGCTGCAATTCACATTTCCAGAGCGGTTACTTCAGATTTGTAGAATGCAACACTACTTTATAAACTTAAAACATTTTTTTAAAAAAACTAATCAAACCAAACATATGCTCATCATGTACCTGGAAGCGTAAGAAGTCTGATTAATTTGCTCCAATCATTTTATCTAATGATGAACAGATTAATAAACAAAGAAAAAGCCTTAAAAATAAGTGCACAATAATAATTGGAGAAGATCGAGAGTAGTACTAGTTGGTCAGCGGCCAGCCAGGCTGCCTTCGTCTTGTCGCTATCAGGCTCACATGCCCTTCAAATCTCAGTCACAGCTCTCTTTTTTGCCTGCTTACCGTGCATGCGTGTGCGCCGTTTTGGTGAACGCGTCACGCAGACTGCGCCCCAAAGCACCCGTGCATCCACTTGCATTTTTTCCCACAAGTGCACATACGCTAACCCGAGCAGAATCGTACGATTACGAGAGATTGAGCTGTTGTTACAGAGATTTCGATAAGCTCCGATGTATTACACATATACTGTTAATACAAAAGTTTGCCAGCTGGTCAAGATTAAATATCTGTGAGCTGATGAGCAGTACAGTACTTGTTCAGCAATCGGTCAACGATCTTACGAGCACATCAGGAAGGAACAGTCGAGTGAAAGGTCTCCTCTGCCTGTCACATGCATGCACAATGCCACCAGAGCTTGTAGGATTCCGTGAAACGGGTTGACTTTCCCCTGTCTTCCCGCCCGTGCACCGCATCTCCATCATCGAACCTTTCCCCCGTTAATTGTACCTCACGTTCTATGTAGAAGATGTTTATGTGTGTGCCATGGTACTGTCCAGATGAAGACAAGTTATTATTGGGCCTGTTTGGAACCATGCATGCATTTTTCATCTGAATTGTGACGCTCAAGTCCGGTGTTTCGAGAGTCAATTTGGAGCGATCGAGTTAGGTGCTCTTTAAGCATATTTATCTCTTATGGACTATATATTAGGATAATAATACATGAAAGTGTTGGATGAAGAGAAGATTTGATATAAAGCATATACTTAACGGAGAGGGAAGAATAGATATCATAGAGTATTTTTTTTATTTTCTAACCCACGCTTGAAAGAAGCTTTACCTGAATGCCATCATTCATACCTCTCACAAATATACGAGCATCAAACTAGACATGCATGTATTTATTTTTTTATCTTTGAAAAAAGGCGCAAGCTACATTTGCAAACACTCCCCTCAAAAAAAGACTTTTTTCGGCCAAAACTAAGATGTGATAACGAGGTCCACACAGGCACAATATACGCTTTCTCCCGAGTTAGTTCAATTCAGGCTAGCTACCCAATTTGGAAAAAAGTTAGGCCTTGTTTGACTTGAGCCTCAAAATCACAAGTATTGTTTATATTTGATTTCGTGCTGCAGATGAGTCCAGCTAATAGTTTAAAGGAGCTTTAGAGGCGATTGACTTATTTCTGGCCTCAAGAAGGCTTGAGAGCGGGCGGGGCCACGCAAACAGAACGCGCTGCTGGTCCCGGAAGCTGCTGAATGAACCAAGAGCCCAAACAACAACTGAAGAAGCCAACCATAAAAGGTGAGACACCACCCTGCAATCATTTAAACGGGAGCGAAAAAGGCATCCATGGTTTCAGACAGCCCCAAGCTAGCTGCTATCTAGAGAGAGAGAAACAGAGCGCGCTATAATACACAAAACACACACACGAGTAGCAGGCACGGGCAGTGGAGAGAGAGAGAGAGAGAGAGAGAGAGAGAGAGATCGCGGCGGCCAGGCCGGTAGAGAAAGAGAAGCAAAGCAACAAGCAAGAAAGCAAGGAGAAGGAGACGAAGGCATATGGAGCCTCACATGGAGAGCGCGCTTGGGCATGGCCTGTCGGATCCTGAGCGTCGCGAGCTGGAGTCGGTGGTGCGCGCGCACCACACTTTCCCGGGTCGCGCGGCGGGGACTTGCACGTCGCTGGTGACGCAGCGCGTGGACGCGCCGCTCGCCGCCGTGTGGCCCATCGTGCGCGCCTTCGGCAGCCCGCAGCGGTACAAGCACTTCATCAAGTCGTGCGACCTCAAGTCCGGCGACGGCGCCACCGTCGGCAGCGTCCGCGAGGTCACCGTCGTCTCGGGGCTCCCGGCGTCCACCAGCACCGAGCGGCTCGAGATCCTCGACGACGACCGCCACATCCTCAGCTTCCGCGTAGTCGGCGGCGACCACCGCCTCCGCAACTACCGCTCCGTCACCTCCGTCACCGAGTTCCGGCAGCAGCACCACCAGAAGCCGTACTGCGTCGTCGTCGAGTCCTACGTCGTCGACGTGCCGGAGGGCAACACGGAGGAGGACACGCGCATGTTCACCGACACCGTCGTCAAGCTCAACCTCCAGAAGCTCGCCGCCCTCGCCACATCCTCCTCCTCCTCTTCCGGCGCCGGCGGCGGCACACCGGGCCACTGATCGGATCCCATTTTTATTAGTAGCTTCGCGTTACATGGCCCTGCCATTACCATGGTGATGCTATTCATTACTAGCTTCTTGTTATTTTCCAGCATTTTCGTTTCTTTTTTTTTCTTCCTTAAAATTTGCAGAAAAAGAAGAGGAAATGCATGCTGTCAAATGGCATGCCACAAAAAAAAACAAGACCAAGGAACCCTTATTTTCCCTTCTTATTGTTCTTTTTAAGTAGTATTATTAGTTTTATTAGTTTTTGTTGTTTGCAACAATTCTGATGGGCTGGCGACATCGAAAGCGGATGCAAGTTGGTGTATTGTTTATTTTTTTAGCTCTCTATTTCTTGTATATCTATATTCTATCCTTATCTATCGTCCTGGCAATGTCATGATGCCATCACTCGACTCTGCTTTGCCAATCAAGACCGGGTAGTTGGTGTGACCCATACATACACACATTTTTTTTTTCGGTTGGTTCTTTTGGATTTTCATATATTTGATAAAGAGAGAACAAACTAGAAGGGCATGCATGTTACAACATTAATTGGAGGGGAGGTGTTACAATAAAATTTTCTGGATTTTGGGACCAATATGCAGAGTGTTCATGTGCTTCAGCTGAACACTTTACTACCTTTCTTATCTCTTGCCTCAACTGCATCATGTGATATGAGAAACAGCAAGCAAAAAATTGCTATGACCACAAAATGAAGGACTCTATTTTTTTTCCCTTGGGAGGAGGGAGGGGACATTTGTACCTATTTTTTATTGTTGTTGTCTTGTTTTACTCCGTCAGTTCTCAAATAGTTCACTCTTTTATCTGCATAGATACACTTATTGTTCTGTGCTACAGCCCTCTGCTTAGTTGCTTTTAAGCTGTTAGTAATTGCAAGTGCTCACATAATATTTTTGTCAACGTTGTTGTGGTAACCCCAAAAAATATCACAATGTCTCTTTGTGATGTAGAGTTTTAAATGGATAGGATATAATACGTGAGTTAGTCATGTTGTATTTGTATGGAGTTTCAAATTAATAGAAATCATGATTGAGTTTGTTGAGATTTTTTCATTGCATGGTTTCATTGGTTCCACAAATACCAAAATAATGCAATTTTAATTATATAATTCTCTACCTTGGAACTTACTATAATCACCTATTTATTTTCCAAATTCCATATGTTTCTGGACAAGAAGTTGTGTGCTATAGACCTCAAATGATATACTCAAAATAAAGCTTTGCAATGCCACCCTCAAAATAAAGGAGTACAAATGAACGAATAAGAAAAACCTTTGCAATGCCGCCAGGTTATATAATTTCTTTCATATTCTTATATCCAGTGGCATTTTTTTTCCTGGACCTTTTCCTAATCAGATTATGACTTACCGAATCGTGTATAGTGCGAAAATATAAAAGGCCAGCAGGTTGCAAAAACTGTGGCCAGCGCTTAGCTTGGTAAGCAAAGCACCGGAACAAGTAGCAGTACAACTGCATGGACGAGCCAAAAAAAAAGACCCCTTCCAATCTTTTGCTCTCTCTCTTTGCACTTTTGTAGGGCCCACCAAATTGGTCAACTCCTCGTAGCGACAGCATCTTGTATACCCTGCGTTCGTAAGCTAAACGTCGTTTGGTAGTTCAAGAAAAATTCAAAATAATAACTATAGGTCTGTTTCTGCACGGCCTCAAAGTGGAACTTTGTTGACTAATAATTTTATAAAGATGCAAACTATATTGTTCGATGATTAGAAGTAAATATTAGTATAAAAGTATGCGTTAAAATAACAGTTGATGGTTTAAATACTAGTGGTGAATCTAGCTAGTAGCATCGATCTTGTGCTGTCAGCCTCCATATATTTTAACCTTTGATGGTTTAAGTTAAAATAATCTCACTTAAGACAAACCCAAAAAGAATTGCATCAGAGGAGAAAAAAATGATGCGTCCATCTCGTAGTAGTAGGATTAAACAATAATAGGATACATCTCGAAACATACATGCAACTTGCATATAATCAATTTCGTTCATCATGACGTGAGTAATTATCCTTACATCACGCAACGTAGTTAATGGCAACGAGACAAGGACTGGAAAAGAAAAGTATTACTCCTCCGTCCCAGTAAGTGTTGTTCTTGTTTTCCGAGAAATCAAATATTTTTAATATTAATTAATTATATATAAGAAAATATTAATATTTATAATATATAATTAGTATTATTAGATAGATTATTGAATCTATTTTTATAAGAAACTTATTTAGATATAAAAATATTATCAATATTTTTCTAAATATAGTTAAAGTTAAAGAAGATTAACCGGCACGAAAACCATAGTGACACTTATTTTGGAATGGAGGAAATAGGAGAAATGTTGCACGAATTATGTAGTACTAGGAGTTTTTTGGGGGGAATCTATATCCTTCCAAGTTCCATAGTTACGATTATTTTTCGTTGATGCTTGTGGTGTGATTGTGTGTATGAATATTGTGCTGTTTACTTGTCCTGCTTGCTCACTACATACATGAAAATAACAATTATTATCGGCGGATTTTTATTTTGTTTTATCAATTATTAATATTATCCTATTGGAATCAGTTTTCAGAAAGATAAAAGAACCATATACGGCCATTAACCATTATAACACAGCTAACAAAGTACCAGTTCAAATATAAGACTCAAATATGATATAACACTTAAAGATTAGGTTTTCCTTGCTTCCAAATGGCCTTCTGTTCGGCTCCAAGTGTATATTTCGATTTGGCCACTGAAGCACTGTTCAGGTTGACATAATAAGCATAATCAAATCTCGTTTTCCCCGTATTAACTTGAGGGCCAATTCAGGTCAACTATCTGCTTTAATCAGTACGGCAAAGAAATTAAGTTTGACATACTCTAAACCTCAAAGATACCTAAAATATGGGCATGGACATTGACTATCTATGAGCACCATAACTCTGCAGCCTCAATCACTGCAGGTCGGCCCACTTGCACGAAAACAAAAAACTTTACACTAGAACTAGTGGAAATGGATTGTTATTGTTCTAAATGGTGTCTACCAAAAGGAAAACGGAAGGAGCAAGCAAATTTGAGGCCCTGGGCGCCAAAGCTATCTCATGCGGGCAGCTGAATCACGTGAATTAACCTGGTATAGTTGCCTCAGCTAATTATCATGTGTCACTGAATAATCCGTCTCGCGCCAAGATCCGGTGATCCGCCGCCGCTGTAGACGTGCGCAAGTAGCTAAGTATGGGCTCGGCCCATCGTCGTCTCCGTCTCTTAGGTTATCGGCCTACCATAAAAAACAAGTATTTGGCCTGCTAAAGGACCATCTCCGTTCACACACACAAAAAAAAAAGGACTCGCGAAGTGACAAGTCGAAGGACGACGAACTCGGTGGACTGAGCACAGCGTCACACGGTTCAGAGGGGTACTGGAGGACAAGGCGCTCCTGTGTCGCTGACGAAAATCTGCAAGCAGCAGCAGCCTGACGGGGCTTTTGCTGCACCTAAATACTGGGCCTGGCATGTGATTGTACTGCCCGCCTGAATTCAGACGCCCTGCAGTCCCGGATGCAAAAAAATGCAGAGGATCTGTAGATGTACTCATGGTTCTGTATCGAAGGGATGATCCAGTGTGTAGTCTCCATCTCTGAATATTCGAAGTGCCAGAATACCAAAAACATGGAGGGTGCACAGCAGCGTTAAGGGTATTTGCTGGTTCGGCATCATCAACCAGCATGCACGAGGCTAATTTGCTGAATTTGGTCTGTACTGTAGTTGTTTCTTAAAAAAAAAAAAAAAAAAAAAAGAATCACAGACCAAACAGCTCAAAGCGACATTCATCCCATTGGGCTTTGGGTGACTCACAAGCAGACAGGGAGTATGCGATGCTTAGGATACGACCATCGCAGTAACTGACGCCAACAATCAGATCCATGCCCTCCTTTTCATTGGATTTCGAATTGGATTGGATTGGACCGGTGCATAAACACTGCGACGCTCCTGCTGCCTCTGCCTGAATGCCTGCCATGAGCCGTCAGCTCAGATCGCAATGCTGACAATATACTGCTACTAGTAGTACACCGGCATGATCCAATGGAGCCATGCTGAATTCGTCTTGCTGGCCTGAGTTTCCCTGAACGTCGAATCTCTCTCGAATCCTGTTGTGATTCAACTCCAAGCTCCAAGGTGAAAGTGTTTTCCTTGAAAAACAGTTCGAGATCCCGGTTTTGGAACTCCAGGGATCGGCATCAGTTGTCTGGTGACTGATGAGTCAGTTTCTAGGCCTGCAGTCGGTGCAAAACTCCAAATAAAATGATTTGTTTTATATTTTAACTTTGCTTCCATGAAATGTCAAGTCAGAACATCTCATGTGTCTAGCTCTGGACGGAACACCGGAACAAGAAACAGGGCACTACCTAGGTTCGGCAAGTAGCAAACTGTGGCGGTGCACAAGTGCAGATGAACCAATCTACAATAGCTAACACTTTGTACTTTGTTGAGCATACATGCCTTTCAAACATCACTTCACGATTTGTTTCATCTGCAATTTATCATCTCCTAACTAACGGCATTCTTTTGAATCCGAATTCACAGCGTGTGTTCTGAAACTTTTCTTTATACTCACAAGCAAATGGATGGCGTAGTTAGGCCGTATATTGCATATCCAAGAGGCATATCGAACTTTGCATTCCATCTACATTAACCTAAAGAGGAGGCATATCTCGTTGTCTCTAACCGTGTATTGCATACGGAAGAGGCACAGTAGCCACTTTCCGCTCTTTCGCCTCCCACGCACTGCTTCCCGCGCGCACGGGGCCAAGCGAATGGCTCCTCGGATGCATTTTGTATCGGAAGTTGCCTCGCCTCAGGAGATGCGGAGGAGAGGCACAATAGCCTCTGTATTCTATTTTTGACTTTGCATTGTCTCGGTTAAAGTCAGTCTTACCTCTTGAGAACCTGACCACGAACAATCTATCACTCTGAATTCTAGACAAGTCGAAGTGGAGCCAACCGAACACGATGGGCATGGCCTCGATACACTGGAGAAAGCGACCGTTGCCGATTATATGTATAGGTCAGAAGCCAGTTACAACAAGGCCTGATAGAAAGATCAACGGCAAGAACCAAAATGCCAAACGAAGCTCTGACTGCCATATAGCTGTCATGCAGTTTACATCCACCGTCAGGCTGAGAGCATATTGCTTTGCTCAAGTTGCTGCTGCGTCTCCATTTCCATTCCAGCATGCCCTCCAGCCGCGCCCCTCTTGAGGTCCCGGTACATCTCCTCGATCATCGGCTTCCAAATCCGGACGCGGGCGTTGATGAACCAGTTGGACACCTGAAATAAAAATAAAAAATCACTCAAATTCAGGGACGGAAGTTGTCACCTCGGGATCAATTTGATGGAAATTTATTTACTTCAGACTGAAGAACGATGCTTTTTAACCTGGTTCCGGGAGAGGCCACTTCTTGCAGCCAGCATGTTCTTCTCATGGTCATCGGGATACCTGAGAAAATCATTGTTGCATCCATTGATGAATTAAACGGCGGCAAAGAAAAACGGTTCTGCTGATCCATGAACTGTGCAGATGCAGAGGTAGAGAACTCACGGTTTCAGGAAGTGCTCGAACATCCACGCCTTGAGCACGGCGACAGACCGCTGCGGCAGGCCGCCGTGCGGGCGCCAGCAGTGCCGGTCGCCGCGCCGCGCCCTCTGCATCGCCCAATGCTTCTGGATCAGAACCGACTCCCAGCTCGGGCCCACGCCTGACGACGACTCGCCCCAGCAGGTGGGCCTGCTCCTCGCCTCCGCAGCCATGATCTCGCCGGCGATCCGGCGCCGCAGGCCATGGTACATCTCCGCGACGGCGCGGTGCGCGAACTGCGCGCAGATGCTGCCGTTGCCGCCGCCTTGCTGAATCAGGCCGTTGAACCTGGCCGTCGTGCTCTGGATCTCGTCCAGGCACTGGTTGTACTTGTGGTCCAGCTGGGAATCGCATTCGAAATAAATCAACAAATTCGTCTTGATTAAGTGCGCGTGTGAAAATGCTGCGAAATTTGCAAAATGAAAAAACGGTATAGTACTACTCACCATCTGAAGCATCTTGATGAGGCTGCAACGGGCGTCGCCGCCGTCCTCGGGCGAGGCCATCATGAGCCGGTTAGAGCTCACCGCCGAGGAAGACGCGTCAACCGACCAGCTCGACTGCCTCCCGCCGCTGCCGGAATCGGCGGCGACGCCGTCGAGCAGGCCGCCCACGAAGTCGTTGAGGACCGCCTGCGCCGCCGCCGCGTACCGCGACCGCGCCACCACCACGGCGAAGGACCGCGGCTGCGGCAGCTCGGTCACCGACGAGCACTGGTCAGCGGCGTTGTCCGCGGACGACTTGGAGCAGAGGGTCAGGGAGAGCTCGCTCTTCGCCGGCGCGCTGGGCAGGCCACCATAGGCGGCGAGCGGGAAGTGGAAGCCCGCCGCGTCGGAAGCACCGCTCCATCCTCCGTACACCGGCGTCCTGGACGACGACGGTGACGACCACGCCGCCATGCCACCGCCGGACTGGCCATGGCACGGCTGCAGGCTCGCTGCGCTGCAGCTGTCGCCGCCAGCGACGTCGTCGTCGAAGCCGCAGTCCATATCTTCCTGCTGCTGCGGCCGTGCGGTGACGAAGGAGGCGAGCATCGCGTTGGTGGCCGGGAACTGCGTGCCCAGCTCCGACACCGTCACCGCCGCGCCGCCGAACCCGTGCTCCAGCAGCATGCTCGGATGGAAAGGCGTGACGTCAGCGCCCATCATGCCGCCGAGGACGTTGCCCGCCATGAAGTAACCGGCGGTGTTCATGGCGTCCATCCCGATTTGCTGAAAGGTGGACGGGTTACTCGCCATTTTGCCACCAACAGAAAAATCACCAAGAATTGCTGACTCTGTCACACCTGCAGACAGCAGCATGAATTAGATCACCGGATACGGCATTGCTCTTTGAGATTACTCAAGCGTTCTCATTGTCATTGATAAAAAAAAAAAAAAAAGAGTCCTTGCAAAAAGTTGCGCACAACAAAATCTTGAACTTTTCACGGACTCTTTTTCTGCAGTACAACACGAATCGGTCCTTGCAAAAGGATTTCCGTGCTGATTGCCAAATGATTCAGCGGGAAGAAAGAAAAGAAAAGAATATAATACACCACTCAAGACTTGCCGAATTCAACGCATTCCTAAACACGGGTCGCGGCTTATGAGCGGTTCATGAACTACTAGCAATGACTGGTGAGGTGATTAGCAATCTGCAAAAGTAATGCAACTATCCCACAAAAAAGTTCTGGAGGGGAAGATGTTCATCACCAGATAGTACTAGCCTAGGAACCAGTACTGTACTGGGGAAAAGACGGACCTGATCTCCAATGGTTCCTTGAAGAACAGAAACCTTCACCAAGCCCCGAGAGTCCAGAGCAAACTAAATCAAAGAACACGAGAACCGAGAGAGGGAGAGAGAGCTGAAAAACTCCTTGAAGGGTTCAACTGCTCATGCGCATCCTGAAGTAGAAAGATGGCCAGTCCCAAATGGAACGCCTACAAGGAACAAGAAAACAATTGGGACAGGAGAAGAGCAGAAACAGAAACATACAAACATCAAAGCCCGGGGGACCAAAGCAGCTCCCTCTGATCTTGACACCAACTCAGAGGATTTCTTTTTTTTAGCGTGTGCTCCCTCACAAGCTATCAGAAAATGAAGCGACCCTACTTATTTCAGGCATCATTGGCATGGTGTTAGCGCCCATACGTATCGGCATACATATACAGTAGTAAAGGAGAAGGACAAAGGCATGGCATGAGACCTGAGGCCTCTTCTGTATAGCTGAAGTGTGGACACTGGACAGGAGGGGCAAAGAAAGTTTCTCGACAGGATAAGGGCTTTTTTGGGATTTCTTGCCTCATGAAGTCATGATTGGAAAACATTACCTCTATAAACAAAAACAAATATAAAATAGGAGGCACTCGTTCTGATCATTAGATGATCTAGATGCATGCACACTGTTTTACACTAAAAAATTGTTTACAGAGTCAGTTACATTGTAAAAAAAATACTGTAATACTTTCTCCATTATGATTTTGTTGTTGAGCTAACTAGCGACAAAAAAAAAAAAGAACATAGCACGTGCTGATACATCATGCATGTGCCTAAATAGCCACTGCCTGTCAATCATCCACAGGAGTATGCAACAAAGGTTTTACTACAAGTACATGTTAAAAAACTTGCCTAATCCAAAAACAAGCTTCGGTATCATGAAGGAAACCAAGAAGCAGGACAAGAACAGTGAATCACTGCTCAAGTTAGTGCCACACCTGAATTCCCTCTTGCTGGAGCAGAAGATGATGCAGTTTGTGCCACACACTCGAAACCTGCGCTACTTTATGCTGCACGACTATTTGTAGCAGGGCGTGGGGGTGACAGCGGCAAATTATAATCACCCTCCTCTGCGTATCAAGCAGGGAGAGGGAGAGAGAGATGCAAGGGCAAATGCTTGCAACGAACACAAGACAACCGCAAATTAAAGGGAAGAGGCTGTGTCTGTGGGATCGTTTGAGCGCCTTACCAGTAACCACTGATCTTTGTGCAAGGCTTTTGAAGGACAATCTCCCTTCCTCCTGGCGTCGTCCTCTATGCACTTGCATCCCCTGGCCGTCCATTTGATCCTTGCAAATTCAAACATCTTTCTGCGCAGGGTTTGCAGCGGAAAGAGATCCGGAATCTCTCTCTGCGCAGGGCTGGCAGGGTCAGTATACGTACGTACTCACACCTACAAAAGCCAAACGGGTGGAGTTCTGTCTTACCTGCTTTAGCTTGGGTTGCACCTCGCTTAGCGCACAAAACATCTGAGAAAAAACATGCATGACAATATGGCTCATCGAGTTTTTGGAAGAAAACGGTATAACTCTCCTTGAGAACCTAGAGAAAACGATCCTGAAATCCACATCGATTCCTATGTGATGATATTGTTCGAGTTGAAACGCGGTGACGCGAATTGGAACTGGGAATGCAGGTGGGACGGACAGCAGCTTGTTGATTGCTGCATTTATGGGAGACTGTTGGGCAGAATAAAAATGGGCTACCTTCTCCGTCCGATACAGGAAAGGGAAATGCAGTGCAGGTGCAGCATTGGGAAGGCTTTAATAATTCAACCGCAGGCCTGGATCAATGATGTCAGCGAAATCTAATGGTGATCGCATGGGACCAGAGGAGCAACAGAGTTGTGCGTAGCGTAGGCTCACTGATCTCATGCATATGCACAGCGGCAAAGCCTACGCCCTGCACCTTGTGGTTACATGAGCACTTGGAAGGTTACAGGAGTGCTGATGCAAGAGACATTTTTTTTTTCTAAGGAGAATGCTAATAAGTGCATTGTGCTTTGTCAAAATAGTACTAGTGATGTTAGAAGCTTTTGTGAGAAGAATGCTCCGAGGGCTTTATGCTTTTGGCTGGCGATTAGACTAGACCATTAAGGAAGGTATGGTCTGGTATAATCACTGGTACACTACTGTAGCAGGACGGGGCAGAGTGAGTGAAAAGAGGCTTTGAAGAAGGAAAGGCTACTAGTACGTAGTACTAGACTATTGCTATGGATGGATGCATGTCTGTATGAACTGGTATAAAATCAAGGAAGCCAGTTTGTTTTTCCCTCTCCTTCCATTCCTTCTCACTCACTCTCATGTTTCTTAGAGATTAATGCCAAAGAAATTTGCCTTATCTCTCTCTATCTCAAATTTCTTAGAGACTAAATGACAAATAAACCTAGCCACATAAGCAAGATCGCTACTAGTACGGCATTTTGGAACTCATTTGTTTTAAACTGCGCATTTATGTTGTGGTGGTGCTGGTGTGTGCTCGGCATTTTGGACCTGCATGGAGGTAATCCACTGCAAGAAGGCGTATGACCTCAGTGGCAGTAGCCTATGGATCCTAGGCTGTCCTCATCCCGAGCAACCGTGCATAGCTTGCAGGTCTGTTAAGGTATAAAACTGACTCCAACAAAGAGAATCAGTAACAAATTAAATATCCATTTGTATACTTCAACAGAAAGAGTTAATTTTGAGAGGCAAATTTAGCATATGTTCCGTATCTATCGATCATTGTAATGGTCCACTCAAGTCGTTGTAATTGGTTCACTTAAGTTGTTGTAACAAGTAATTATAACCGGTTATTGTAATTGTTCACTTAAGTTATTGTAACCCGCTCAACCTGTGTGTCCTCAAGTTATTGTAACTGCGTCATCGTTCATCAAATACATTCGAGGAGAGAAGAAATCCATTTTTAGCTCACCTCTCTCATCACAATACATAATGGCTCTCCATTTGTCTCTTCTCCTCTATTGAAGATCTTTTTTGAGAGCCACAGTATAAATGAAGAGGTACATTTGCCTCCTCTCTTCTATTGAAGATCTTTTTTAAGAGAGACAGTATAAATAAAGAGGTAAAAATAGCTTTGTCTTTTATTATTAGAGTCAGTCTAAGCAGGATGCGTGCTGCCTAACATATTGCCGTTTCCTCCTTGCACCCTATTATCAGTAAATGATGCTTAGCACTAAACAGGTCTCAGAAACACCTGGATTGATATTTTCTTGATATTCAAATTATGAAAAACCTCAGCGTTGACAGCGTTGTGGAACGCGTTTGGAACAATTAAAATTTGGCAAAGGCAACGCTAGAGCCATTGTGCATACGAAATCTCAGTCATCACTCATCAGCAAGATGCAGTGTGAATTGTGATCATACAGTAAATTTTTTTTCAAGCACTGCTACAGCTACAGCCAACTCATACTCCACGCCAGGTTTTTAAGATATATATACTTCACCCAGTTAACCAATTCACAGGAAATGGACATATATCGGGTTCTTCAAGATAAACATCTCCAACAGAGGTCGTATGCAAATAATTCAGTTGAGATCATTATGCACAATTCACGAGCCTAAGACTCTGGCTTTCCGTGGAAACAAGGATTTACATCATTTTCCCTTTTCCACGGGAACAATGGTTTCATACCAAAGGAGTAACTAAAAATTCAAAATCGGGGCGACTTTAGAACCAGTACAGCCGAAGGCCACAGAGGCCTTGGAGGGAAGGAATATGAACATTGCAAGAATCTGACTCAACGTCAACACATGCCGTGTTGCAAGTTGCAACTCGCAAGAAACCAACAAGGTGCGGAAAGCAAGGTAATAGATCCTTCAACTTTCCTTTCAAAAAAAAAAAAAAAAAGATCCTTCAACTCCTAGGCGCTAAACAAGCCATAGAAAAAGTAGCTACCCTATGGGAACAGGAAATTCTAAGTCTTAACTCAAATCACTTCGATGGAATACCGTTGGAAAAAGACGAACATATTTGCTGGAAAAGACTTTGCATCCTGACCTCATTAAGAACTTTTAAGTTTCATACAGGCTACTTATCATTCGGTTATATACAGAATCTGTACAGGATGAAATTCTGCAAGAATCGGTACTTTGCAAGGAATTCTATCAGATGCCAAGATTTTTCTTGGCATCACGACTTGTTAAGACACGCCTATGGACTTATTGACCTTTGCCCATCGAATTATTATTTCCATTGTGTTGTGGTGATGCAGCTCCAAGAAAGAATGCTATACTACATGCCTACGAATGTTAAGAGAGTGGCACCACCAAAAGAGCAAAACTCAATTCTAACTGGAGTGAATAGGAGCCGTATTACTTCGTTCTTCTGTCAACACAGTAACAGCTTCCTCCCTTGATGGAACTTTAAGCCAAACCTTCATGGAGTCATACACAGTAAATCCTATAGCTACAGATGGCACAACCTGTGAAAGAAGAATTCATCAGATATGCGTTTTGAAGTTAACACTTGACACGGAAAGTATATTTGTGACTTAAAAATGGAGAACATTCTGCATGTAGTATCCCTAACTATACCAGTCAATACATTTCGCAAAACACATTTTTATTCCTACAACACAGAAATGGAAAGGAAACTGCCAGTGTCCAATAAAAATATTACTTATGCTGTTTAACATATTCACCTAAAAGAAGTTTACTAAAATATGTTCACATCAACAGTTCAGTCAAATTAATTAACATAACAGTGCAAGTGCTCAAATAAACCAAAGATTTTGGACGTTTCAAGTGACAATACGTATCACGAACTGCAGCCTGCTGAAAGTCAAGTTCTACAGTGAAGACAAATGGGCATTGCAGTATTTCAATAGCTGCTGCTTGCCTAGCATTTGTCGGCAGCTAATAATAATTTTTCAAGCTAAATATAGCCAGATAAACTACAGATGTGTAACAAAGGTAACTTCTCACCTTCAAATAGTTGATAGATAATCCTGCAAATAGTTGTCGCCAACCTTGCTGCTTTGCTATCATAACAAGGCTTCCAAATGTTCCTTTTCCTTTCGCAAGGCTGGACGATGAAAGAGCCTCAACCTGAATATGGTGCATCTCAACTTCACAATCCTTGCTTTTGAACATTAGAAATATCCTATAACCACAATCAGTAAAGAAAATTATACCTGCATTTGCCGCCTAACAACATCAAGCGGGTATGTTATTGTCTGTCCTAGCAAACCAGCCACTGATCCACAACCAAGTTTTGCAATGATATCTTTTCTGTGCTCTTCGGGAACATGTGTCTTCATCTTCTCATAAAAATAGAACTTAAGACCAGAATAAGGGAAAATTCCATATAGTGATGGAGCTGAAGACCAATAATAACAGTTAGTACAACGGGTATTTAGAAATCAGACTGAAGCAAAAAGTGTAGTACAAATATACATACCCATGCCACGGTATAGGCCTTTCAATCCATTTTGTCTACATATTGTTTTGACACAATGAAGGATCCCTTTGTAGACCTGTTCAGAGGGCTTGGATTCTCTGAAACTGACGTTAGCAGCAGCACCTTTTACCTGCAGTACATAGAAGATTTACTGATAAAAGGTATTAACAGTTGAAGAAAATGGGTTGCATACTAATATAAGAGTACATATGCTAGCAGATTCTCTCAAACATGCAGCAGCATGATAAGAAAGTCATCATTGTTTAGTGAAATATGTTGCTTTGTAAATTTTAATGCATCAGAAGATGACTTAAAAGTGAAATCAGGAATTTAATTTAATATCCCTCTTCATTAAAGGATATGAGAATGTTCAGGGGCTAACCTGATATGACAACTTTGTGCGAACTAGATCAAGAGGATATGTGCATATGACTGCTGTTCCTCCAGCTATTGATCCGGCCATGAGATCAAGAATAGGCCCTTGCTCAACATTAGGAAAACCAAGAATAATCCATCGGCGGTATTCTTCATAGGCCATATAATGCAAAGCTGCATAAGGAACAATTCGGGCAACATTGGCACCATTTCCCCTACAGAATGCCAATTCAAAAGTCAAGCTTTAAAGGTGCAATATGCATTCATAGGCTATAGTTGCAATGTAAACTACAAAGAGACCAACCTGTAAAACCCTAAAAGACCTTCTGTGCGAAATATTGTGCGGAAGGATCCCCTCAACCCAGTACCATGAAACTCTGCTCTTCTTGTCTGAAAGCCCCAACAACATTTCAAATATTACAAGATTACTTAAGTGACATGATGAGAGGAAGCAGATTCTGTACAAATAAGAATTTCAAATAGTGATAACAAACTAAGTACAGTGCTTTTGAAGCAGTAAGAAGAAACTAAGTTCCCTGTTAATAAGTCTATGGTTTACAATAACAAAAAAAAAAGCAAATAAAACAAGTTTGTCCTATTTTGTGTACTAGAGAATATGAAAAAGATATTACCATGAATGTAATATGCTTTAGCTACACATTTGACTGATAAGAAATCAACAGTATAAGGCAAAGTTATGCAGACAAAGCTAGTAGCTCATTAATTGGCACTGATTTCCTATTGTGCAAAAAACTGACAATACTCAGGTTATTACCTTATTCCAATTTGTAGCATTGGACATTGATGTAATACTGATTCCACTTTACATACTAATTGCCACTATGAATTCTGTCTACGCAAAAGGTACTTTCAGAAGTATAACTCCAATCATGGGCCACACTAGCAGTCTGTAAAACTCGCATTCCAAGTCGTGGAAATATTTGCAGATCTAATACATAAAGTAAGATGATGGGGGCCTCTTCTTTTTAAAATCACTAGATATAATCCCAAAGAAAATTAGTTTCTCAGCATTACCAAATGAGTTTTCAACTCCTACGCCAGAGCATCATCTAATACTACTATCCAAGCATTCATTACGACCCTGGTTTAAAAAGAAAACTGCCATATAAATGCAAGCTTGGGTATACCAACTACTTTTGAAATGTTAGTCCACCTAAGTGAGAATTCTATGTGATGATCCAGATCTTCCAAGCTTGTAACCTTGATCACAGCAAATCAATAAAGAAATGTAATTTTGCTCTTCCCAATTTCGCATTTTAGCAGCAGCACCCAATTAGTGACGTTGAGATTCAAAAGCAAAATAAACTCACAATTCAACTGAGTTGGCACCCAATTTTCCCAAAGAAGCAAGGATCTACTCCAGTGAGTAAATGAGCAACCGGCCTCAGACCTTTTTTATTTGCCACATATCCTTCACTTCATTTCATTAACCATAATTGGAGTAGTACCAACTCTAAACCCATGGACACAGAATGCACGCATTGGATTACCAAGGACCAATCATCATTAATAAACTAGGTACCACTACCACTAACAAATTCTAACTAACTTTTGTAATGACCAACGAAAACTTCCCCAATGGCCCGATCATAACATTAGACAAGCATTCTCAGATTCTTGACATGTTCACGGTGCCTTTGCATAGCAAAGAGGTCAAGAAAGATTACAATGCTACCCAAAAAAAAAAAAAAAGAGAAGGAATTTCAATCTTTAACAATCGATCACAGACTCCTTCGGCGCAAAATTAACACACCGACAATACTCGCGGCGAACCAGGACTCACGTAGCACCATCTTGTCTAGTACGCAATAATACTGATGAAAGGTGAAACATGCCACGCGAACATTCCCCAATAACCCAAGACAACCCCAACCCGTCAAAAATTATCACATCGCCATCATCGAGGAAGGAACAGTGGGACGGGAGTGAACCTACGTGCCTGGAAGAGGATCTTGACGCGCTCGAGTGGCGCGACGGCTGACTTGGCGACGCCGCCGGCGACCCCTCCGGCAACGAGCTCCCGCACGGCGAGCGGCAGCCCGGCTCCCCCGCCGCCGCCGCTGGTCTCAGCAGACTCCCGCGACCGCGAGTCCATGCCTCTCCCCCACCTGCCCCGCCCTCCTTCTCCTCTCGCGCGCGCCGCGGCGGGAGGAGAGCGCGAGGGCGGAAGCGAAGCGAGTTTGGTGGAAGGGGAGAACAGAAGAAGCCGCCACGCCACGGCGGAGAGAGAAGGGAAGAGGAATTGTGGTCGTTTGCTTCAGGGGGGGTACGGGGCCCACATGTAAGCGTGCGTGGTGGGGCCCAGGTGGAGGCGTTGATGGAAGAAAGGGAGAGGAAGCAGAACGGGCAGCACGGTCGCAGCAGTTGGCGGGCGCGACGCGGAGCTGCCGATGCAGCGCGTACCGGCCCGGCTTTGGATCGTCTGATTTTTCCTCACCAAGATTTTCTTTTTTCGAAAGACTCCTCACCAAGATTTTCAAAGAAATAGTTTCAGTATATGGCGTGGTCATGATTGTTCGACTTAAAAACAACAGTTTGACAATTGTGCGTGCATTGTCTAAGTCGATGCCAAAGTCAAATTGAATCGTCTGGAGCTTATATTACACACGAGGCGCATCCATACGTGGACAAGGAAGCACAGGCATGAACCGTGCGTGTACGTCTAGTACTACAGTAATACTTCGATTACCCAAAAGATATATGAATACATCATGCAGGATGGATACCACTGAATTGCTTTGTCGTAAAGGGCACTTTTATCGGTTGTGTAAAACCAAATTATGTTTGTAATCCTGTATATCTGTCCAATAATGTTTTGGCTTATATTATCCTCATTCAGAGAGATGTCTTCTTATACCTCTTCAGATGTTTTATCAACTTTGAGATACTCTAATGTATAGCAAGAATGAAACAAATAACGTAAAGATTAGCAAAACAATAGGATAGACATAGGATCTAGTAGGTCACTAGCTACAAGCTGATTTTTGGAATCATCTATTTTTCATCACCAAGTTGTTATAAGAAGACGATAAATTTTATCTCAGACATTTTTTTAATGACTTGGGTTTTTGTTCCGGTTAAAACCAAATTATATATATATTTTTTTAAAAAGCTCTTAGGTGAGATTGTTTTAAAATGATGTGATAATTATAAAAGTCACAATAAGATGGTCAAATAATTGAATCACTTGAAGATTATACTAAACATGGGGTACATACCTTATGCACATACATGTAATATGTATATGCAAGACTTTAATTATTTAATAATATGTGAATTATATAAAAACTCATTTTTAATAGGGGTCTTGTTGGCAGAGATGAAGCTAGAGATGGACCAGAGGGGCGTAAGGCCCCCTTCTAAAATTCTTCTTTAATCACTTTTTCAGTTGTCACCTTATTTTATATGAACTATACATACAAAGAATACTTATTTCTAAAGACGTCATGTGGAGATAAAGAAGAAGGTACTACGGTTTCATTAAACAACAGCAACAACGATATTGGCATTCAACGAGTATTATGTCCCTTCTGATTTCTGGGTAGGGGTTGTTTAGTTTTGAGAAACTTCATGAGACAACAAATGGATTGCCGTGGATGAAACGAAATTGTATTCGTAATTGTAAAACTTCATCTAATAGATTATGTATATAAAAATTCATATTAAAGAGCCATCTTGTTGGTAGGGGAAAAACTAGAGAGGAGATAAGAGGGTCTAGACCCTCCTAATGCTGTTGAAATCCTTCTTTAATCACCTTGTTTTTTTTATTGCTAGTCACAATGGATTGCCTTGTCCCCCCTCTTATGGTGCTCTTATGGCATCATGGTGTCCCATGCCAAAAACATAGCTTTGCCTCCCTGCCTCTTGGAACTTTCTTGGATTCAAACTTATTAGGTCAACTGGCATGAATTTTCATGGATAATAAAAATATAAAATGAAAATTTTCGTAGCTAATACAAGGCCGTCAAGAGCGAGTTGCTGCTCCCGCCCAAAAAAAAAAAAAGAGCGAGTTGCTGCTTAATTTGTGAGGCCCATGTATGTGCACCAATACTTTGGACCCCCACCCAGAAAATAGAACACCTGACTTCGTGTAAAAATAAAAAGCACACCTCACTTGAAACAGCTCACAATTGAAATGCGAGAAGAACACAGACAGTAGTTATCTCTGGTACACACTGAAAACACTGGTGGGTTTCCAGTTACAGGTGCGGCATTCTCAAGAAGGAAGAAAAAAAAGGGTTACAGGTGCAGCAGAGCTGAGGCGTCGCGGAGCTAAGCACACGCTCTTACAAATGGCACACGTATAGTAAGCCTATAATAACAGCACCACCAACCCGTCGTCAGTTGGGCACGCGGATCGCCTTGGGGCGGAGCAGCGCCTCCTGGTGCAGCGGCGGCATGGCGCCGCGGCACTCGGCCACGGCCACGGCGGCAACGACGTCTTCCGTCTCGGCCACGGCGCGGCGGGCGATCTCGCCGTCGACGATGCCTAGCAGCACCCGGCCCAGGTCCTCGAAGCCGGCCCAGCCGCGGACGGCGCCGCGCACGGGCGGCGAGCCCGCGTCGAGGAGCTCACAGACGGGGTACCCGATCCGCGGCATGACGTAGTCCCCCTGGCCCACCTTCAGCGACGGGCAGTAGTCGCCCCGGCCGTCGCCGAGGTACACCACCGCCCTGATGCGCCGCCGCTTATTTCCTCCTCCCATAGTAGCTTCCTCTTCTTCCTCTTTCAGTATCCGCTCCATCACCTTGCCCTGAATCGAAAAATCAAGTGGCCTCACGTCCTCATCAGTGTTCAATGATCAAGAACAAGCAATTGGTGAAATGGACATGGACTGATGATCGATCACCTTGCACATGTTGGGCGGGCACGTGGGGAGGTCGCAGCCGTGTCCCGGCGCGGCGGCGTGGAACTCGTGGTAGGGGCGGATCCTGAGGCGGCCGGCGGCGTCGACGTAGCCCGGGTTGGTGTCGATGCCGGAGAAGTAGCCGGCGAGGCCGTGGTGCTCTAAGATGGTCTCGATGAAGAAGGCGTTGGCGTCGCTCAGGATCCGCAGCTCGCACCCGAGCGCGAACGCGGATTTGATGGCCGCGACGACGTGAGGGGACAGCGGCGCCGTTCGCAGGGTGGCCTTGATGTCCTCGATCGTCTTGCCCTGCGCGTGCAGCTCCCCCATCATCGTGTCCTGTGTTCGTTCAGAAGTAGGAACAAGGTTGATTCAGATTTCAGAGTAGGATAATAAAACAACAATTGAACGCGCACTCGTACATAATGAGAAGCACTCATTCATTGGTGAGAACAGATAGAGAGCTAAAGAATGCGAGCACTGCACCGGCAGATACGATAAAAACAATTCTCGGAGAAAGGGCCAGGTGCATGCGTGACGCATCAAAAGGCATAATAACAACCCTGCATCGTTGGAGTTGGAGCGAGAGATGGGAAGAAGGTCGATGCAGAGATTAGTTGTGCTGCAACAGTACTACTTACGATTGCGTAGTTCCACGGGAGCTGGCGCAGGAGCTCGTCGAACCGCTCGGTGGCGCCGAGCGCGTCGACGACCCAGTTGTCGCTGTCGCAGTCCACGATGGTCTTGTCGAAGTCGAACACAATCAGGGGGGCGCCATTGCTCGCCGCCATTGTTGCAGTACTCACAATGCAAGAGCAGAGCGAGCTATGTGTCAGAGAGGAAGAGGAAGGCCAGGGATGGATGGACCTGCATTCGGTTGGACACGTATTTATAGAGGCGAGTGAGTCAAGGGCGACGACGACGTAGCCATGGCCTTCCTCTAGCATGACCACGGAATGGGCAGAGAGACCGCACGCAATGGAATATTACGCACGGAGACGGACGGCATTCTTTGTTAATGCGCGCTGATGGCCTCCGCATTATCGCGCCCATGACAAGGCCATCCTCCTTTTGCGTCCCCTTGGCGCACCACACATTGTTAACGGACTTGGTATTATTAAGGACTGATTAGTTCTTGGAGGAGGGAGGGATCGTTCTTGGGAATATTCCTGGACCAAAGGACCTTCTTCTACTTCGGTCCAGGGACGGTGTGTGCGCGCGCGCGCTCATGAGGCGTGAGCGTCTCTTTGAACTTCTTTTTGGATGATCTTGAGTGAATGGTGTCGTGTGCTAATGAGCGAGGCTTTGCTATTACGGAATTAAGCTTTCCCGCCAAAGCCGTTTGCAGGGCGACTGTAAACTGCCGGTGCGTCTCCATCTCTTTGCCTTCAAAGCAGAGATGAAACTTCATTTTTGCCTAGACTAAGAGGCTAGAGTAGTGCCGTGTCGTCCCCGCACGTTATCCAGCAGAGCATCTCGAGTGCATCAGCTCCGCACCAGATTACTGTTCAAGCTAGAGTACAGATCAATGGTGGAACCACACCATCAAGTTCAACTGTTCAAGCTACCACCGCATACAAAGAGACACAGATACGTCTAGTGCACGTAGACAGGTCGTATAGCCGGTTATCCGCCGAGACGAGGTCGCCTACACGTGTCCGACAGCGAGAGCTCTGGCCGTTGCTCCGGGCACCTGATGGGCCGCCACGCTGCCGTCGCTCCCCAATCTCTGCTGGCGCCGCTTCGTCACATCGCTGACGAGCCCGGCACGAGGCACAAGGAAGCACGCTCCTGCCTCTGCCGGCGTGGCAGAACCGGAACCGGGCGAGACTTGGATAACGTCGGACCACAGTACCGGTCCCTCCTCCGATCCGTCAGCGTACGTGTATGCGTGCGTAACGTATTGTATCTTTTATTTTAATTACATAGTACAACTCAGACACTCATAATGTACACACACTCATCCTCTATGAACACACGTACGTAAATCCTATTCTTATGAGTATCTTCGAAGACTGAGCCGACAAATCCTCTGGATTGATGAAGTCACCACTGACGCCTCACTGTCGATTGGAGCGTCGCACTGAAAACATAATACCATTAAATTCTAAGAAATCCGTTTCTATGAGAAGTCGAACCCAGTAACTAAGGTGCTACTGAATCTCTTATAACCACTAGGGTATAGGCTCTTTCGTGTAACTATTGTATCTTGTGCGACTTCACCAAGCCAATAAGGATCGAATACGGACATGTCGAGATTCTGTCCTGCTAGCTTGTTCAGTTCATGGCCTATAATAACCTTGCACTAGTACAACTGTAGTACAAGATTATTAAGGCACGGACATGAATCGATAACCCGTCTCTGTTTTCTTTTGCAGATCAGTACGAGCGTCTGGTCAGGTGATTCCTTTGGAACAGATTCTGGATCCCATTCGGCTCAGGTGGTTTCAGATCTTGCTTCGTTTACAACAGATAGTTCCTGTTGGCATGGAATTTGTGCTTCACTGGTTGGACGATGGACGATATACTAGAGCATTTGATTCATCAGCTCCAGCAAACATCAGAGATGAGCGGGACGGGAAATCTTGGGGTTCTTCATCTCAGTCTCATGCACATCTCCTCGACCGACCATTACTACGTGTTACTAACGCCTAATCAACATGTTGACACCGAGTTCCTTCTTGACTCTGCCATTCTCGTGATAACTGCCACCAATAGAATATTTCTCCTCGTTGCTTTAGCGAACTTCAGCTGCACTTAACAGTACGACAAACTCGAAACGCCCGCAAGGGCCACACAAAGGCCTTCCCGCGGCAATTCGGATGCAGAGATTGCTTGCGCCAAAATATGTGATCATGAGACCGTCCCTTTTCGCCTTTAGATACGATCCACAGCAGCAAGATCTAAAGGGAAAATGTGTGTAGGTGTTGATATGCTAATTTAACACGAAATGAAATGCCTTTTCAGTGATGTCGATCGGGCAGCAGGGCAATTAAAGCGAACATTATTTTGCTTTTACCTCCGATCGTTGTAGTGCATTTCAAAGCCGTCTAATTTGTTGCCTCTTCGCGTCAATCATTGGAGTGGCTGCTGCCATAATCAACACTTTGTAAATATTACTCCTACTAGTCATGGCCTCAACACGTACTAATGGAGAGTTAGTGACGTCCTTTCTGGAGACAGTGACCATACGTTGGGACGTTACACACACTTGGACATTTCAAATCTGATGACCCAACTACAGAAGATGATGTACTACCACTATGGTGTTGTTATGATGGCATTCTTATCACTGGTGGCACCTAGCAGCCTAGCACAAATTGCAGAGAAAAAAAGCAGAAAGCATTGACCCAAAAGTTAATTTTTAGCTATACCAAAAAGGAAACGATCCTTCGCACCATGCATTTGCAAGGGTAATTAAACGATTATTCTATCCAAACTCCCTTTGTGGAGGTTTTGTCATTCCAATATTACTTCCCGAAGGAAATCAGTTGGCAACTTGTCATGCAATCATTCAGCAGTTACGCATGCATCTTTCATATATAGCTTCCGGGCACCACAAATTTAGCTACGCTCTCGTCCATTTAAATAATTATCCACAGTAACTTATCCTGATATTTTGCACTCTCGTCTTTTTTTTTTTTTCTCTCCATCAAACAAAGAGCGAGCTAAAGATGAAGCACCATGCATATGCCCAGTCCATGTGTAGTGAAGCAATAACGTAGTAGTGGAATAAGATTTGGTGCTCCTCTTTTGTCCCTTAAAATAGATGCAACAAAATTATGGCTCTGCTTTACAACCTTTGGTTTAACAATGCCACACACCATATTTTTGCAAAGATGCGGAGAGCTGAGCTCACAACATTGACGAGTCATATACCTTCGAGGTTGTTCTCAAATTTGCTGTTGGTCCATACAGTGGTTTTTTGTTGGTGAGGAGGGTGACTGGGATTTTAGTGTTAGTCGAAGGAAAGGAGCGGCGGAGGGAGATCCTAACTTTATGAGGTTGCTTTTACTATTTAAAAGATTCACGTTCATGTAAACTTAAAATTAAAGAAATAAAAAATACGACTAAAATCTACGGAGTCAATAGAAGTCTGAGCAAAGATAGGATGGCCAAAGAAGACAACTCGTGATATTTTAAGAGAGCATACCAGTGAAAATGAGCTAAAAGTTGGAAACTTGAAAATTTCACCCAAAAATGTACTTAGAGGTCTTAAAAAATTCTAAAAACTTAACCATCAAAAGTTTCATCAATATATATTATAGAGGCACACAAAATTTCACCCTCAAACTCCATACCATTTTCGAGATACAAAGTGGTATTGGGGAATCGGAGCGAATAATGTATTAGAGGTATATAATATGGAAGGGCCAAGTAGAAGTGGTAATAGGAAGAGTAGAATATATAGGTTGTTATTAATACAATTTGGCCTGAATATTTATTCACGAAAAGCATTATTTTGGATGGAGGTACAATTTATTTAAAAATGATTGGCCAACAAACTTTTGTTGTTGTATGTGGTTACCTCTTTTTATGGGGAGGGGTGGTGGTTGTTGTAGATCTCCCAATTGCTTTCATCTATTCTTCTGCTAGAATCTCCTTATTATCTGTTATCTTCACACAAATTAAACTCTTTAGGTGAGGATCAAATGATGCCCATCAGAGATCAAACTCCAGCTTTGCCCTATATTCTCATTGTACTTATTTATATCTTGGTCTAAACAATAATGTGCCTGTCCACGATGAGACACCATTGGTGATTGTATGCTTCTGTGAGTATCCATGCCTTTGTAGTGTTTGTCAAAGAAGCTCCTACATGAATATTTGTATCAGCGTCAGGTTTAAGAATTCTTCAGCCGTCATTCTTTCACGAGGTATCACCAGCCAAGATTCTGACATGGCCGTCCGTTTGTTTTTTTTTTTTCATTTCAAGAAACGGAGACGTTGGGGCATGGGCGTTGCAAGTTTCATCAATATTATAGAGGCACACAAAATTTCACCCTGAACGCCAAGTTCTGACATGGCGTGCCTTTAAAAAAAAAAAAACAGCCAGCGGCGTGCCAAATTTATCTCATTCTCATCTGTACTAGTTTTCTTTCAAAAAGTTCTAAGCCCGGTCCAGTTATCCGCATGGATAGAAAGCCAGATATTTCAACTGGGCCATGAAGACCCGGCCCGAACACTTGACAGCGACGCGGGCTGGACGTGGACCTGATGTCTTGATTAAAAGCGACAACTACCTTCCGGCTGTCCTGTCAGAGAGCGTTAATTTTCCTGGCCCACGAGTTGGTGAGTGCTTCCTTCGACTGGCCGGCGAGGGACCACCGCGGCAGCCCATCCGCCGGCGCACGTTTCCGGAATCACTCAGCAGTCCGCACGCGATTCCCTCCTCTCGCCGACCCAAGCATCGCGCAATCCGCCCAAAAATATCAAGCAAGCGCACGAGCGGAGCCTGCGCAGTCCCCGGAGGTGTAGCCGTGTAGGTAGATCGAAACTTCGAAAGGGGAGCTCGGGCGGAGTCGGAGGACTGTCGCCATGGCAGCAGCGGGAGGAGGAGGGAGAGGTGGAGGAAGGAAGGGAGAAGAGTCGCTGGCCCGTATTGCGTGGAGGAATTACCTGCTCCAGCTCCAGCAACACCCGCTTCGCACCAAGGTCTCCTTCGCTCTGGTTCTTCATTTCCCCCCTTTTTTCCCTGCCATTTTTTTGGTACTATGGAGTTCTAGAACTGAGGTAGATTGGTTTGGTTGGCCGGCGCAGATGATCACGGCGGGTTGCCTCGCTGGCGTCAGTGACTCCGTGGCGCAGAAGCTCACCGGGTTCCAGAAGATTGACAAGCGCCGGCTCCTGCTCAAGATGGTAAGGAGTAAAGACGCTGTCTTGTGCGTTTTTTGTAACGTTGTACGGTCAGTAAGAATGGTTTCAGTAAAAGTGTATGTTTTCTTGTTCAATAGTTGGAGTAATGGAACATTCATTGAGTAGGGTGATGCAGATATTGTCTGTTTCTATTTGGTGTTTTTCTTTGGCGTGACTTATCATTGCCACACATTGAAATACAGCAGTAGATACATTTGTTGGATAATGACTAATTTATTGAATTTTTTATTGCTGAGTGCAAACATGAATGGTTAGTTGGTTACACGGGAGAATTGAGGTTTGTTAGTTGTTCAGGATTATCGGCCTGTTACCTGAAATAAGGGGATCCATATTAAAACTTCTTTTTATGGAATGTGCGATAATTTTCCTGTTTAATTGTCAAAGAAAAGTGTACACCCTGATCATGTAAGACAATCATTTTTAGAAAATTAGTTCATTGTATGACGCACTCACCCTGTCATCATTCCTGTGATAATTTTGTTAACGATTGGAGGTCGACCCTTGTTGTTGTTGGAAGGAGTTGCTTCTGTTTTGTTGTGACCTCAGTCTCAGTTATCGTTGGGCTTAGTTTTGATTTGACAATACTTTTCAGCTCAACTTCCCGGGGAGTTTATAAGGGCATTAATTGATTGAATAAAAAACTGCATTTTTGAAAGACATTTGACACTTAAGAAAATATGCTTCTGCGCTTATAACTTTGCTTTGCCTACTGCTGAGAAATAAAGGGCACTACACATACTTTAATCCCTTTGATTATGATGGTCTTCACTCAATGTTAATCATGTCACAGGTTGTCAGTCACTTGGTATGCCTCTTGTGTTGTATGTGAAGCTTTACTTTCATTATTACTTGTTAAACTTGTGAGATATTTTCTTATACCATACCACTTTTGGGCTGCAGCTCTTTGGGTTTGCCTATGGTGGTCCATTTGGACATTTCTGGCACAAAGTGTTGGATTATATCTTTAGAGGGAAGAAGGACACCAAAACGATAGCTAAGAAGGTATGCTGTTTATATTTGATAATTTGAACCACATCTTTTACTTCTTGTGAACAGGCTATGTGGTTATCCTGGAAATTATAACATCAAATGAACATACGAGCATAGTACATCAGATTAATGTGTAACTTACATCATCTACCAATGATTGTTCGATGACCAGCTAGAAAGGTGTTGAGCTAATAACCTTTGATCGAAGCGACATTCAGTTTACCAGTTTAAGTAAAAATTCTAGACTTTATCCTGGAAATTATAACATCGAATGAACAAATGCTTATATTTTGGAACGGAGGTAGTAGCAGATAGCTGAGTGGATTGTGGCATTGGCACTTTTGTTTTACTGTTCTATTCCATATCACAAATTTATTAAAATACTGCTGCACTGACTCTGACTGTAAGTCCTGCCTTTTGGTTACTGTTGGGACTGGGAACTCAATCAAAGTCTGCTAACACCCAACCGCTGATCAACAATCCATAGTAGATATTGTGTCAGTGGTGTTAGTTTGTATTATCTCATATTTCATACTGCATTGCAGGTTTTGCTGGAACAGCTGACATCATCTCCTTGGAACAACATTCTGTTCTTGTTCTATTATGGATACATTGTTGAGAGTAAGTGTACCTGTTGAATTAGTGTAGTTACATGGTAATAATGGTTCTGTCGGCATTGTTCTATGATTAAACCTTTTATCCTAATTCAGTCTCCCTAGGCATGATACTGTTTTGCAATATATGATCATTTCTCTCCGGTTTCACTGTTGTGTTGTGGTATGAAAAACAAAGGTATAGCATAAATTTTAAACCACAATAATTTATAGTGAATGATATGTTCATCTATGCAAATATAATGCCAGTATTAAATTCCAATATATTAGATGTCTTGTTAGTCCCAGGCAGGATACTTATCAGTTCTTGCAATGTAGGGAGGCCTTTGAATGAGGTGAAGAACAGGGTCAAGAAACAATATCCTTCAGTGCAGTTGAGTGCTTGGATGGTATGTACTTAGCTTTCAGCATCAATACCTGTTTCCATTTTCCCTCCGCTCATCCATAGATCGAATCACTGTGCAGTTTTGGCCAATAGTCGGTTGGATAAACTATCAGTACATGCCGCTGCAATTCCGGGTGATCTTCCACAGCTTTGTTGCATGCTGTTGGTAATGTTCTCTTGACCTGTACATTTTGATGACCAATTCCCAATACATCACTCGCCAAATCCTGATCCTTATCTGGTCATCCTTTTCTTTATCTCTTTTTTCAGGGGTATATTTCTCAACCTTCGTGCAAGGGCTATGCCTTTGAAGCAGGCATAGAGTCCGCCTTGTTATAACTGCTTAAAGAACAAGGAGCTGGGGGCTATTCGCTGTGCTTTCTTTTGTCAACAAATCGTTGTTCAAATACTAGCTATTTTGGAGTAGTAGGTTTATTTGATTGTCAACCACTCAAGACAGATAAAGATTTATGAGTTGTTACTTGTCAAGCCAGCTATGACGATTGTGCTTACTTTTGGGACCCACTTCATGCTGCTAGGTCCGACTTTGTATTGGGAGACACTGGAGTTGCTGCTAATGGAAAGCTGGTCATGTGATTGTTTTATCTTCGACTCTTTGTACTGGTAAACTATAGCGTAAACAGTATGCTAATCTCTTGACCAGACGTTTCGCAGTGCCATTCCGACATGGAATGACCCAGTTAAGTCCGATAACGTTTGTGGAATAAGGCATTGCTTTCATGCCTTCGCTATTCCCAGCTCTCTTGTTATTACAGTAACCGCCTGAAATCAAAACCGTGTCTGTCTTTCCCCCAAACACGCGAAGCTAAAAATCGTCGGGCGGATGTCTTGAATTGAATCAGCTCGTGGAACTATATTCAGCATCTTGAATGGACCTTTTCAGAGGAAGAGGAAATCTTGAATTGACCCTGCCGTCTCTGAACAATTCTCAGACAATGACAGGTCACAAGTTGATCATATTGGCAGCATAGTTGAACCTAAGCATTAAGGAGTAGGAGTGTAGGACCGATGCGAGCAAGCTACGTCTACGTGTACCAACCTTAACACACAACACGCAAGCTAGTCAAATTAACAGATGGAACATCAACTGTGATTTTTTTTTTGGAAAACACGATAATTAAAGAAAATTTAATTGTAAATACGAGCACCTTAAGCGACTGAGCCTGGATGAACATGATAACATAAGAAATTATCGGCTTATCATAGCTACCCCGTCTTTGGGGAGACAAAAGCTTCTGCATTTAGCAGAATCCATGAGTTGGGTAGGTCAGATATCAGGCCGCCTTGTTTTTTCTCGCATGAACAATAACAATATATGGGGAAAAAATTTGCTGATCTCAATTAGAAACACACAAAGAGACATTAAGGTCATGTGAAATATGGTTATCAGCTCTTAGGAAACGAACGAAGTAGCGCACGCTAAGTTGCATTACAAATTTACAAAACTGCTACGATGGCAAAGCTGGATGAGCGCTAGTATTCTCGTATTTTATTGTGCTATTGTACGGCCTAATCTCTCAGTCTCCAGCGCGCATCATGCATGTGCTGGCCCCTTGGGTTTTGCAAGGATTTCGCGTTTGGTAGGTGACGCACACCGTCGGCGGCATTGGACTGGTATGCAGAAGAGAGGTCCCTTCGGTATACGCGCGGCCAAGTTATGTTCGCGTGGACCCTGTTCTTGGCAGCTCAGCTGCTTACTGATTTCATCTCATGCGGTGTGTGAAACTTGGGACCGATATGATGGAAACAATGAATGAATGAATCAAAGAATTGTTATCTCAATGTGAAAAAATTGTTTACAAAAGAATCAATTGAATTCCTACGAACACAAAATTTGTTCGGACTAGCTAATTCGTATGCACATCCTGACGGATTCTCATCTGCCGGTTACCAGCAGTTTGAGACTCAAAAGTGAATCAGAAGAGTTTCCCGGCGAAGTCCTTGATGTCCTCATCCTTGAACGACGCGGAGGCCATCCTCCTGAACTGCCTGAGGTCCGAGTTGCTCCGGCCGAGCATCAGCGCCACCTTGGTCTGGAACACCTCCCCGTTCTCCCTCCGGTCGGCGTCGGCCTCGCCCAGGCACGCCTCGATCTCCTCCTGCGCCTTGCGGTAGAACCCGGCGCAGTTGCGGCACAGCTCGAACACCATGCCCACCTGCCCGCCGTGCTCCACCGTGTTCACCGCCGCTGCCAACGCGCCGCCCAGCACCGCCGCGCCGGAGGCCCAGTGGCCGACCTCGCCGCCGACTCCCATGAACGCCGCCGCCAGCGCCGCGCCGCCGGCGAGCGCGGGGCCCGCCACGGAGAGGCCGCGGTTCATGTTGAGCACGAGGTTGCCGAAGTTGAGGTACTGCTGCTCGTCCTTGGCCTTGAGCACGCGCAGGACCCCCCGCATCTCGTCCTCGAGATCCTTGCTCCACCCATTACTGTTGCCGCTGCTGCGGCTGCGGCCCAGGCTCCTGGACCTCTTGGGCTGCTGCTGCTGCTGCGCGCGGCGTTTGGGCCACCACCGCGTGGGCTCGACGGCCTTGGGGAATTTTTCCAGCATTCCGGGGAGCAATGGCAGCGGGTACGCCGCGTCGAGCGCGAGCACGCGGTCCATGGCGTCCTCCACGTCGGCGTTGCTCGGCACCCCGTGGTCGAGGAGTTTGGCGCGGACGTGGCGCTCGAGCTGGCGCCAGAGGCGCGTGGCGTTGCGCTGCTCCTCGGCGAGCTGAGAAGGCTGGATCTTGCTGGTGGCGGCCATGGTGACTGCCGCCGTGGCGAGGAGGACCCCGGCCGAGGCCTGCAGCGCCGCCGAGCTCGAAGCCGCCGCGGCGGGCGCCAGCGCGGCCATGGCGGAGGCGGCGAGCGCGAGGGAGTTGGACGAGTGAAGGAGCAGGTGGTTCCAGTTGTCGCGCTGCTTCCCGATGATGTCGTGCATCTCGGCGCGGTCCGCGCACGCCTCGGCCACCGCGCGGAGCTTCTCGACGGCCTTGTTGCTGCTGGTGTCAGATGAGGTCGTCGTCGGGAGGACGCGTGGGTCCACCCACTCCAGCTTCAAGCCCAGGCCTGCGGCGTCTGCTGATGATGCTGTGCTCAGGCCGGCGGGCACGCGCACGGCGGCGCGGCAGGGTGCGACGGCGGCGCTCCGGCGAGGCCGGGTGGGGAGTGACGGCGAGGAAGTGGACGCCGTCAAGAAGAGACGCTGTGCTTGGAGACCAGCCATGGTCAAGATTCAAGAAGAGACGCTGCGCAAGATCAAGAGAACTGCTTCCTGGCTTTGCGGATCACGAATGCTTCTTTCTTCAGTCGAGTCGATTGCCAAGGCGAAGAAGTGGCTTTTGCTTCCTGGAGCTGGAGTTCGTTGAAGATGAGAGACTCGATCGGTTGATGGAAGCAAATCGCGGCGGGGGTAGTATTTATAGGAGAAAGCGGCCACGGCAACTTGGCGGCACGCACAGGTGGGTGGCGAGCGATAGGTTTGACCGGGACCTTTTCAGGAGTGGGCCGGGTCAATTCTGCTGCTCGGAAACTCGGGTTTGAAGGGAGGGGGATGATCACGTCCAACCTGACCGTTTCTGGCAAGTGACCAACCCAGAGATGGCCTTGTTTATGGCAAAATGGTCGTCTCCCCCAGAGCTAGCCACTCTATTGTTTACTACTAGTTCGCCGTTAGTCGTTACCGTTACAGGGCAAGGGCAGCAGTGAACCACCGTCGTCGTTACCATTATCTTATTGTTATTATCGTCACGTAGCTAGCCCCCTGGCAGAAAAAAAAAGGGGTCTTTGTTTGCTTATACAAACCTTGTGTTGTGTTATGTTGAGCTCGACAAATCTGCATTAGGAACAAAAACAAGTTGCAGCAAAGTTCTCCCAGGTTTTCGCCCCTACCTACTTTTGCATTGCGGTGCCGACGAGGGTCCATCGACGCCTCGACGGGATTTCACATAGCCAACCACCCTGCATTTCCATTCGCGCTAACACACCGTCATCTTTTCACAGGTCTTTCGGCATGCATGCCTGACGCGAGTCGTCGGCAAAGAACAAAGATAGCAGATGTGTGAAGGGAGGAACGGCGGCGAGGATGCCATGCCGGAAGCCAACCCAGCGCTGCCTCCGGCTGTCTGGGTGGCCCGGCCAGATCTACACGGTTGGAGACCGACAGATGCCGCGTCTTTGCGTTTAGTGTGGCAGCGCTGGATCGATAGCTGGCCAAAGTACTACTACTAGAAAACTGAATCTGAATCCGTTCCCGACAACGCAGCCGTGTCCTCCTCTATACGCATGTGCAGCGCAGACGACGTGCCTCGACACGCGCAGCGGCGGCGTGGGTAGCTGCATCAGTCGCGTCGTGTGCCCTGCGCCCCGGCCTCGCTCGCTCGTCATCAGCTTCCCGAAGCTTTCTTCACTGTGCGACTCACATTCATGGATCGTAACTAAAGAGTTGATTAATGATACCTTTGTTGGTAAGGGAAGAGAGTTTGACATCGTGATATGACTGATACGATACATATTCTTATCCTTCCAAAATTTTCAAGTTTGTGTCGTTCAATCCGGTCTCGTTCTGGTTCAAAGACTATTCGAGTCTCCAGTGTATTTTGTTCAGCCTTTGACGAGTGTATTAGCAGCTACCTGTCCAAAATGGCAACATTTTTTTCCCGTCCAAAAAAAAAGAAAAGAAATGGCAAGATTTTTCAGAGCAAGTGGGTCGTGCCTGTGTTTATATATGACCGCGTTGTTTGATGTTTTGCCATGCATAATCTTGAACACGCCAACGCCCAACGCTGCGTGCATGACAGTATACCATGTGATGGTTCATTGACTTCTTGAGCACAGCCATCGTTGACCTGGCATGGAGCAAAGATTTTTCAGTTGGAAGATCAAGGTATACTATTAGACCGCATATATAAATGGTCACTCTACTCTACAAACCTTTCAACTGGCAAGAAGACGAAAGGGCGCCTATTTTTTTTTTTCAGTTTTACAGACTTCAATGTTTCAAACTAATGGATCCGCCATCGATCGATTCCATTTGCAGTGTCTTATTGTCAACCATCTTTTCCCCAGTTTGCACTACTTTGCGTATATATGAACGGATCCTTTTTGGGTCAACTAGTGCCTATTGGATGCCTCAACCACATTGGTAAAACCATTGGGGCCGAAAACCAATGGGTGTGCTTATTTGGACTGCTTCAATACTCAAATCATCAGTGTCAACTAGTACTAGCTTAAGCTGCACCTGCGTAGACCCACTACATAAAGTGACATATGTAGCAGTGGTCTCGTCAATGTCATGTGACGCGTCATGTGAAATTATTCTTCTTTTGTTTTTAACAAGTATGTAGAATTATTGTGGATTTTAGCTAAATATACATATACTATAGGTATAGATAAAATTAGGATGTGGGTTTGTAAAAAATTTTGTGATCGCATGTTTTTCATTAAGAAGAACTCATTTCAAATCTAGACTGGATACACTTAAAACGCAATTAGGAACACGTCATATTCAAGAAACAAAGATAGCCAACAAACTAATTAAGTGAACTCAGTTGGTTAGGTTTTTTATGGTAGAACATGTATATTTACGGTGACTTCATAAATCTCAAGATTAGTCGATGATTAATTGTATCAAAAATACTAACATGAGTAAAATGTATGTTTGCCTGCATTCATACGTAAGTGTTATATTTTATAAAAAATATATAATAATAATCCTCAGTTTGGCTAGCGGTCGGGAACTATAGGTGGGCATTCGGGTCCGAGAAAAAGACCCGCCATGAAGCTTTTAGAACAAAAGCACAACCCAAAAACGACCCGGCACGGTTTTAACCGAGCCTAGCCTAGCACGCAATACGGTGTGGGTCGTGCTATGGGCGGACCCCTAGTCTCGCAGCATGTCAGTAGCACGACCTGAATAAGGGGGCGGCCCGGTAGATCTGGTAACATATAATTTGGCTTTATTTTGGCCTTCCATGGTATCCCGGTCCATAAAAGTTCCGCATGTTTCGGCCTCCTGGCGGCTTGGCCCAGCAGCCTCCTGATCCTGAACCCTAGACGACTCCGCCCAAAGCCACACGTAGACGCGCACTCCGCCCCCCTCCCTCTCCTCCCGGCTGTGACAACGTGAGCACGACCCACCGACCCCGTCCGAGGCCATCGCGCTCTCCCTCGCCTCTGCCCCGGTGGTCGCCGCCCCTCCCTCTCCTCTACCTCGGTCGCCACCCCTCCCTCTCCTTTGTCCCGCCCACCGCCCCTCCCTCTCCTCTGCCAGGTGGCCGCGGCGCTCGCTCGATGCTCGCCCTCTCCTCAAATGTCACGGCCGCTGGCCAACCTATCCTCTGCCTCAGCCCTCAGGCGATCGCGCCTCGATCGCTCTCCCTCTCCCTCTCCTCTTGCTTGCTCTGCCTGAGGTCACCGCCGCGCCAAATCTCGACGTGCTCGTAGTCGCAGCCGCGCTGGCTCACCGCCTCCGGACTCCGACATCGGGCCGCCGTGCCGTTGGGCCATCATGCCTTCATGCCATTCGGGTCGGCCCGACACGACGAATTCCCTCCGGGTCATGCCGCTGGATCCTACCCCTGAGCCCAAGGCATGCCTCGACATGGCATGCACGGCCCAGCGTGCCCTAATGGGCCATGCTCTAACGGGCCGTGCATTGAGCCGGGAGGCCCGAGTGCCCAGCTATACCGGGAACTTGTAGTCTTTCCCCAGTGGCACCCCTAGCCACTGTTCCGAAACATTTCCCGAGAACTAGGACTTTTTATTTAGTCTATCCATCACAAAATTTAACTTCACCGATTGAGAACAGTTCATGGGGCTTTGATCCATCGTAAATTGTTCGCCGTGCGGAGACGGAATGATGTGCATTATAATAAAGCGATCGACGTACGAGCGAAGGCAGGTGAGGTGTTGGTTGAGCATGATCCACTTGCGACTATCGATGCATGTACTGCAGAGGTACATGAATCAACAACGTACATGTAGTGCAAGCATTTGACTCAGGACGGAAGGGCGAAAAGGTCCAATGAATAATTGTTGGAATATCCTTCGTGTCAGGGTGGGTTACAGTTAATTCATTGATAGTGGTACTGCAACTTGGACAGTGTCACTAGAGGCTGTGAGAGCAATTGCTTTTTCTTGTGACGAAATTATCTGGTTTGATTGTTGGCATTTCCTATTTCTGAATTTCTACGAAATTTAGCTTTTACTTGTAATCACTAACCCATAGCTTTATTTTGATTTACGTAGTAAGAAAGTGTTTCACTAAAATGATATACGTAGTAAGAAAGTGTTTCACTTAGATCAATTTCATTTTTGGAATAAGAAAATCAAATGTATACTCGAAGATAGAACCTTTTTTATGTGCTCAGTTATGTGGTTCATATTTCCTAAAACTTTTTCTCTTGCAGGCGTAAGGGTAAAATATTTTTAGTGAAGGTTGAACAAAAACTCTTTTTTTTTGTACTCAGGACATCTTCTTGTTTACTTAAAGATAGAACATTTTTGTTTATGCTAGAAATTGACATGTGTATACTTGAAACTAGTTTTTATTGGCTAATAAAAAAAAACCTCAGTCACCTAACCTTGAGAGACATTCTTAAAATAAAGAATAGAAACTATATGATATTGGTTCATTTAGTGACTATGTTTCTCTATCCCAAATAGTACTCATTCTACAAAATATGTGAATTTTCAAATACTTACATTTAGGGATGGCAGTGGGTCGGGTTCGGGTCGGGTGGAGCCAAAACCCACCCACCACAGAAAAGGGTTCGGGTGAAAAATGACACCCACACCCACACCCATGGTGGAAAATGGCATCCATGCCCACACCCACGGGTTTCGGATGGGTGTCGGTTGCCCATCGGGTTTAACATGCCTGGCCCGCCCCGCATGCCACGACAGAGGGTGGGGTGGATCTGCAGTAGACTGCTGGTGTGCAACGGCGCGAGTAGGTGGACTAGCCCGGCGGAGTCATGACTCGTGAGGCAGTGAGGAACTAAGGAGCGGCGCGGGCGGGTGGGTCCGCAACAGGCTGCTGTCGGCGCGCAACGATGCGAGATGGGGATGGCGCGATGGTGGCGTGAGCGGTGGGGACTGGGTGGCGGCATGAGCGGTGGGACTAGGAGGCCGAGTCAGAGTTGGCCGGTTAGGGTTAGCCCCAGAGTCTTTGTGGTTGTGGGGAAGGTGGGTTGGGCCGGCTATTTGGGTTAAATTTTTTTTGTGAGATAGTTTCTAGCGCCCATGGGGCACCTACGGGTGAAAATTAAAACCTGCCCCACACTCGAGTTTATTCAGGTCAGGTGCGGGTGACACCTATAGGTACAAATCACACGCCCGCCCGCGCTCATTAGGTGCAAAACCCATCGGACCCGTGCCCATGGGTGAAATTGCCATCTCTACTTATATTGACCCTCCTTGGTGACTGATCCAATGAGGAGCTTAGGGACATAAGCCCCCCCTCCTCCACAACAAAGGCATGCTAGTTTTAAAGATTGAATTATGATATCCAATAAGAAAATAGAGTTTCAATAATCATGATTACTAGTGAATGAGAAAGGATTGAGAGTATATTCAAACCATCATTTTACACGCTTCTAGTTACACTAGGAATAACTAACAAGGCAATAATTATAGCTACAGTAGCTGGCACTACAACCATCTCATCTGATCACACCCGACATCTTGAAATGCTTACACTCACATCTAACTGGAATTTTCCTATATTCCCTCATAAGTAGAATATTTTTGTATATTCTTACAAACATACAATTCTTTTCCTTCGTTTTTCCAATGCCCTTCAAAGTACAAGGCTGTTGATAAATTTCTTGCCATATCATAGTAGTGATTTTCTCATGCGAAATTTATGTTGCTCGTATTCTACAATACACATGGAATAGAAATGTGGTTGTGCTTACTTGCGTTCTTGGTCATGTATTTCACTTGAATAAATATTGAGTGAACAAGTTTCGCCATGTTTGATCACTTAAATAAAACTTGAGTGAACAATTTTCCGTGTCACGGACTCTGGGTAACAGCGTGGTACTACGGAACAGTCCTTGCAGCCAGGTCGTTGTCAATATTGGTTGATTCAATGTCCTTGACCGCTTCTTCCTGGAGCCGTTCAACACCACAGGCTCGACCGCCAGACCCAGCCTGTACGCTAAACCTGTGCGCCTGAATCTGGAGTCTGGTTTGAAAACGCATGCTGCTCGCAGGTTGCCTTGCCTCTTACGGACCGAGCCCAACCAATGAAGCCCTTGCCCTCGTCAACATGACTCTCTTTACTCCTCTCCTCGACGGTGCCTATATATACAATACGCACACAGACAAGACTAGCCACCTCACTCCTCAGCAAGAACCAAGAACAAAGAGCATCATAGTAGCAGCTTAATTTGAGACTAGTATATCAGACACGCTAGAAACTGTACTGCACAACTGGTAACTGCAAGCTCATCGTGGACAGAGAGACAACCATACATCATGGAGGGCCTTCTTATTCAGTCGCAAGGCTGCGGCGCCCTGCTCCCGACCACACAGCAGTCACGCCGCCGGCGTAGCCGGTTGTGCGTCCGGGCGAGCGCGCGGGGCGTCCAGCAGCTGGCCGTCAGCCTCGACCAGCTGAGGCTAACAAGAGAAGCCATCGTGGGCGGAGGCCCCGACGACCACGTCAACGGCAAGCGCGGCGGCGACGTCGAGGTCGAGAAGCTCCGCGCGGTGGCCGAGGCGTGCGCGGACCGCGCCGAGATGCACGACATCATCGGCCGGCAGCGCGACAACTGGAACCACCTGCTCCTCCACTCCACCAACTCCCTCGCGCTCACGGCGTCCCTCATGGCCGCGCTGGCGCCGGCGGCGCCGCCGACCCTGCTCGCGCTCAAGGCCTCGGCCGGGGTCCTTCTCGCCACGGCGGCGGTGACCATGGCCGCTACCAGCAAGATCCAGCCGTCGCAGCTCGCCGAGGAGCAGCGCAACGCCACGCGGCTCTGGCGCCAGCTCGAGCGCCACGTCCGCGCCAAACTCCTCGACCACGGGGTGCCGAGCAACGCCGACGTGGAGGACGCCATGGACCGGGTGCTGGCGCTGGACGCGGCGTACCCGCTGCCGCTGCTCCCCGAGATGCTCGAGAAGTTCCCCATGGCCGTCGAGCCCACGCGGTGGTGGCCCAAGAAGAACAAGAAGAAGCCGGCCCAGACGCGGCCTGCCATCAACGGCGGCGCCCGGCCGCGTGGCAACGGGTGGACTCGGGAGCTTGAGGACGAGATGCGCGGCATCGTGCGGGTGCTCAAGGCCCAGGACGAGGACAAGTACGTCTGGCACGGCAATCTGGCGGTGCGGCTCAACCGCGGCCTGGCCGTGGCGGGCCCCGCGCTCGCCGGCGCCGCCGCGCTGGCCGCGGCGTTCATCGGCTCCGGCGGCGAGGCCGGTAACTGGGCTTCCGGCGCAGCGGTGCTGGGCGGCGCGTTGGCGGCGGCGGTGAACACGGTGGAGCACGGCGGGCAGGTGGGCATGGTGTTCGAGCTGTTCCGCAACTGCGCGGGGTTCTACCGCAAGATCCAGGAGGACATCGAGGCCAACCTGGACGAGGCCGACGTTGATATGAGGGAGAACGGGGAGGTGTTCCAGACCAAGGTGGCGCTGCTGCTCGGCCGGAGCGCGGCGGAGCTTCACCAGTTCACGGAGGTGGCCTCGCCGTCCTTCAAGGACGAGGACATCAGCGATTGCGCCGGGAAACTCTTCTAGATTAATTAACTCTGACCAAATCTAGCGGTGTACTGTTCATATGTGACAAGTATGACCTTGTTTTTTTGTAGATGAGACAAATTTAAATAGGATGACAAATTTATTGGTTCTTTAACTATATATACAACAAAAGTTAGGCTCTCATTTTACTGATTTTCAGTCAATGCCACTGAATATCGTCTGTACAGTCCTTCATTGGTTCACAGCGAAGCTATCGTACCAAAATCACCGGATGATGCTAAGATTGTAGTCTCAATCAAACAAAAAATGTCAGCATTTAACTGAAAACCCACCGTAATAACAACAAAAGCCACAAAATGTCGTCAGCCACAAAGGTTACCCTCTCATTTCAGTGTGCAGTGTAAGTCATTTTATTTTTTTGTTGTTAACATATAAATTGGTACATTTAGATGAGTCAGGCCTTTGGTGGCATGTAAGGATCCCATCCTTTTGGACATGAGGTTATCAATCTGAGAGAACATGATTGCACATCTAATATTTTAGTTTTTTTTTCTATACGTATAAATTTAGTTCCTTGATTGGTTTCAGTATAGTGGCTTCAACTTGGACTTATGGACGGAACTTTACTAAACACCAAAATACAAAACGGCTTGAGCCTTGAAGCATTTATAAACTTAAACGTCACTCCAAAGTCGTAAGATAGTTCCAACTTCCAAGGAATCAACAACATGTTTTAGTAATTACTTAGGCAAATACCAACAAAAATGTACCATAGAGACGTTTTGCGTGTGTTTCTCCTTCATTCTCCATGCTTCCGCGCGCTCAAGGAAACGAAACGCCTACCTATGTTGAGCTACCAACATTATCTAAAAAAGAAAACGTCGGGCTAGCAAAACTGGTTGGATTTTTTTTTTGAGGGGGGGGGGGGGGGGGGGGGGAGGTTGTCCGCCGGCGCATACAAGCAACCATGATAAAAAAACGAAGTACCAGACTGCTATCTGGTGCTAAAGATATATGCAGCAGTACAGATGTAAGACAAACAAGGATTTCTGAGTAGTCTTCATGTACTCATTGTAGACAAAGACTAGATGTACTAGTTGCAGCCTGTAGCACAGCACCAAACGCGCATCGCATCGATTGTACCAAATTTCTCTTTTTCTGCCGGCTTACCGATCTAGGAGGGATTAGATTCCAAAATTAGTGAGAATCTGAATTTTTCCAACGTATAATTTCACCTTGAAGCGCATCACATTTGTCTTACTCAGGGTCTCTCATTATTGTGGCATGCAGTACATTGTTCTAACTAGCTAGCAACGGTTATTTATAACACATTTTGCTGCACTCCTCCATTGTAGATCGACAACCACCAGGTCGCCCAAAACAGCAAAAGCATGGCGTTCCTGGGAGCACTCCAAAACCGCATGCTATGAAGTTTGCAGGGTGGCATATACCCGTTTCTTCGCCTTTAAGTTTCACATTACTCAATTCATTCATGGGTCGACCTATCTTATCAGAGATTAAAAAAAATATCAATAAATATATGATGTATGTACGTGGTTACAAACATTTTAACTATTGAGAAAGGAGGGGTGACAACCTATTTCTACAATTTATTTGCAAAAAAAACTATTATACAGTTTATATCAGAATTATTAACTCCAAATATACAAGATAAAGAAACTTCTACCTATTCATTATTAGTATCCATATATGTACAATGCTCAAGCTTGACAAGAAACTAACAGGGGAAAGGTTAAGAGGAGGATTGAGGTAATCTAAAAGTTGGGGGGGGGGGGGGGGGTATGGCCCCTTTTGGTCATGAAGCTCCATAACTACATGTTTATATTTTAGAGGAGAGATACCAAAACATTTTCTAATTGAGTAGAACATATTTTTGTTTTGAAAATTCTGAGTGAGATGTAGTAAAATCAACTTACATTGTGCATGATTTGCGAATGATCCAAAAAGAAGGATAAAAAAGAGCAATAGTGCATCCATGCGCCCGATGTACTTCTCCCTGTACAATGACTTCTATAACTTGAGAGAGTTTTTTTATTGTTCTCAATTCTGATGGTTGTTAGATCTACACACAACATGCTCCATATATATAGAGGAAGACCAACATCGGAAATGGCAAGTAGGAACCACGATCAGGATGTGGTCATCTATATAATGTTTTTTTTTTCAAAGGTTTCATGTGACACTTTAATTACTAGTGATTACTTCCTATTGTTTCCTCTATTACATATCCCTTGGTACTAATTAGTTTCTATCTATATATATTCTTTACAATCTCCATCACATCTCTATTAAATTGTTGCTACTTATGATATTAAAATCTTCTAGATATTTTTTCTATAATTTTTATGAGCATTCTGGACCCACGCTCCTTGAGAATCTTCCGGTACAGTTTCGGATCCGCGATGCCACGTCGCAGGACCGGTGCCGACGTGACCAATGCCAGGGTAAATGGCGAGCACACGTGCACCCAGGCGCGGCCGCGTGACGGATGGTGAAGGTTGTTTCGCGCGTGAGAAGAAAACGAGCAAGGAAATCGAGTGGGCTGCTATAGGCCACTTGTGCGTCTAAAATTTCTGGTTGGACCATGGGCGGGCCCGGGGCCAGTTTGGTTCTTGTGTCGCCTGTAACGGGCCTGAAATTTTACTATTAGAAGGCCCAATTAGGATTAGCTTCCCGATGAAAACGGAAAGGAAAACCATCAGCAACAGTAGCACAAATCATTTCCCTGTGACCGTATTGCCTTGCCACCGACCACCTGAAAATCACCGACGGCTACAAGCGGCAGTAGGGCGTATAATAGCCTAGTCTAGGATAGGAATAACAAATCGCTGTACCAGATCTCGCAGCGTGCCACCAGCAACCAAACCAGGTCAGCAAACACTTTGGGAACATTAACGCATGGCGACAGAAACACGGCTGCACAAGCTACCAACCTTTCTGAGAGCACCCACAATGACCCGGTGCTTGAAAGAATTTTCTGCCTTTAGACACCGATGGAACCCAGTGAAACCACTGTATGAATCGGTGTTTCAATCCAGAAACAAAGCATCGGTAAATGAAGAGGCATCCGATGTCAAGTAATAAACTAATCATCCTCTCTCTTGATCTGCCTTAGCATTGCTCATATTTAATGGGATCCATTTTTTATCTAGCATCAATGCTCACATTGCAGAAAAAAAACACAAACAAAACATCCATCCTAGTGGCTCTGATTTGACACTCCAAACGACCACCGGATGGATGCTCTGAACGTACCAAAAACCATGAGGCTGCTGCACCCACGATTGAGTAAAGAACTCGAAAGCTTTGCAGAAAGAGGCCGGGGGCGACCCGATGTGACGCCACTAGGCAAGACCGATGAGGGAAAGGAACCAGCAACAGAAACCATTTATCACGCGTGTGTTCAGCGGTTACAATAGCGCTGTCACGTAAAGACCAGTAGGTTGTAGATCCCCTCTGCATTCAGTGAGCCATCGTCTCATGTGATCGTCCATGGCCCAGATCATGACTTCATGAGAAGAACAAATGCCATGATGCTATCTGGAGGCATGGTGGCAAATGGAACATAATCTGACAACATGCAGACTGCAAGATACGCAATGGCCACCTGGTTCCAACACAAAGGTTTGAAAAAAAAAGTATACTTAATGTACTGGCAGCACTGACAGAATATTGTTAAGCAATGGTATATTTTGTGTAATCTGACAGGTGACACAAGCTCCCAGCCACTCAATTCAATAATTGCGCATTATATGCCTAAAACAGGACACACCAGCATGACAGAATTACAAGCCAAGTGGCACCTGTCCATATCTTTTATTCCTAGTCCAAATCCTAAGTAAGGCAACGGAATCAGCACCAACCACACAAAACTGCATACACGTCACAGTCTGCGCATATATGCATCCTCTGAAGATTCTCTCGAAACCAGTATCTTAGCAGGCATCAAAAGATATTACAACAGTGCCAACGCAGGCAAGTTTCAGCCTGAATAATGGCATAGAACTTTGTACTCTGAATTGAGGATTTATTAGGAGTTGCAAGTCCAGCTCACAAGAACATACGTCTTCCCTTCAAGTCAGGCAAAGGAGTTGAGACAGCAACATGCACAACTAATTATTGGGAACACCTCACCTTCCGCTATTATTTGCTTTGCTTGCTCTCATAAACAATGTATACCAATTTACAGGTTTCAGGCTACAAATCAACGAATAGAACCACCCACCCAAGCTCACCAACCTAGAATTTCCTATATATACATGGAAGCAGTATAACAGGTATTTATCTCCAAAAACTAAGCAGTACAATGACCTGCGGGTTAGCCTAAACTCTCACCATGTCATCCTAAGCAACACCTCCACCACCCTTATTCATTTGTGCTACACTTCAAGCCTGACTCGCGTCTTGATTGGCTTTAGCTTCACTCCCATGCTCTCGGGCGACAGGAGCTCTGGCGATATACAGAATGGGCTCAGGGGGCTGCGCGGGCTGCAGTCAAGCTGGCTCGGTCTGTACATGCCGTATCCCATGAAGAAGTACTCCATTGGTATCAGCATTGCGTGCGGTTGCTCCTCGGTTACGAGTGACCCACATGCTTGAACCTGTGATGCACACCAATTGCGAAATTCAGTATTTAGAAAATTAATGATTCAATGTGAAAAGCTTGAGATACATGCAAGAGCGCAGGTAATTGTCACCTCAACTAGAGCACAATATCTCCTGTCGAGTTTTGACGTCATATGGACAGCCTCGGTATGGAACTGTGAGTTCTCACCGACAAAAATCAGAGTTCTACACTGAAGCTGCTTCAGCTGTTCTGTCAAGTCGTATCTCCTGGGAATCCATTTTAGAAGCACTAAGTACTGCGATTATGTCTCAATTGATATAACGTTAGTCATCACTGCAATTACCAAAATAAATAAGTGGAAAATGTGTACATACTCATTCATTGTTTGTACAAAGCGCCATACGTTCATGCTCTGCCGCTGATCCAGTAACTACAATATCACCGGGAAGTTAACACTTAATATATTCAAATAAAAATTGAATGATCGGTAAGGGAAGAAGTTCTTTGACACTTACACTTCTACAGGCCTGGACTATATCTGATTCAGGTAACTCAGAGCATCCTCGCACTTCCTAAGGATTAGAAAATAGATGAGTAAATTGTTAAAAGAAGAAGAAGAAGAAACATAAATGTTCAAGAACATTCAAGGAAAAGTCAAATGGATCAAATCAAACTATCTACCTTGCTGAAGTACCGCTGAAGTAGGCTCTCCTTCACCAAACCACACATCCCATAATAATAAAGCAAATTGGACATCACCTACAGTATAGATATATTAGTAAAGTTCTGCAGTTTTTGCAAATAACTGTATCTGAAAGACATCGAATCATTTGCACAAATTACCTTACTGTACAACCACTCAGTCCATGTGGGGGCTTTGCACAGGGGTGAAACAAGGATAAGACCTAGTACGCGGTCCCTGTACTTTGTCTGAAACAAAGAAAACACGATTTGATAAAAGGTTTTGATGGATAAGCAACCTGCAGATAGAACAATAATTTCAAAGAAATGCATACCGCGAATAGAGTTAGAATGTAAGCACCTGCAGTGACACCAAAGCACATGACAGAGCCTAATCTGAAAAGAGCAAATTAAACCAGGCACACAAGATTACTTGTACTGTATTTTGAGTTCTTTCAAAATGATGAGATGAACTGATAGAGGATTACCCAAAGAAATCGAGGACATCTGCAACCTGATCTGCTAAGTCATCAACAGATGGTATAGGAGCATTTGTTGAAATTGATGCAGCTCCTAACTGCATGATCATCATAATAGAAATGAAAAGGCATTAGTGAGGCAATATAGAGCAATGAACAGATGCATCTTGTTAAAGTCAAATGAAAGATTAGTTCTAACAGTACACTGCAAACTCCTGACCTCATGTCCTGGGGGGCTGATATGGTAAATGCAAAAATTGTGAAGCAGCAGCGAAGCAGCTTCAGGGCAGAATAATAATCCTTGGAAGCAAGACATATCTGAAAAGTACCAGGGAGGGAAGTCAACATGTATCAATCGCTAGAATAAACTACAGAGAGAACTATTAAACTGTAAAATTAGTGGCTTTTACTTACGATTTAGAGCAATATCTGGGTAAGTTACAAGAGCAGGCTTGTCATGGTCACCATACACCGCAACAGATACAGGTCCATGATTCGTTTGAATATGGTGTTCCTGAATATAAGAGAGAAGAAACAGTTACAACAAATAAAAATCTCATCCAGCATACATTTAAACACTTGTCAGTTTTCTTTCTAATCCTGGCAATAAGAGCATGAATAACACGGGATCCAAGTTTTCTCATCCACAAGTTCAATCAGATTAAACAATAAAATTGATTTGTTTTAGGGTGATCCAGAGTCAATGTCATGATGTGATCCTGTGCTAAAAGTCATAGCATGCTCTGCAAGAAAAAGAACTTAAATTTTTTTTCCTAGTACTTCTACCAGCAAGAAAGTGGGAAAGAACAAATAAACACTAAGCAAGGTAAAGAGGCCAATGGCCAGCTGGAAACCAATGGGCTGCTGAATGAGAATCAAGACTACACACGCCTATATCATGTCAACTATTGTTTGGGGGCGAGCGAACACACCATATGGCATTCAGGTAGAGGCACGGTTATAGATTATATCACAACTGTACCAATCAAAGTAAACCTATTTAAATCTACAGCATGCTTAATAGTTAGGCTGTCATGCACTTTGTGTGCCCATACGACCAAGCTGCAAACGGTCGTCGTAGTACAGCCCAGAAATACCCATACAAAGAGAAATGGTCCTTTAAACTCGGTCAAGAACAAACTAGGTGACTATCTGGAATGTTTCTTTCAGGTGAGAAAAGGTAGCAGTCCTCTCTTGACGCTTGAAGTAAAGGATTCCTCCTAAATGACGCAAAGGTGATGACTTCATGATTGAGGATCTTTGTTTTCTGAATATAATATTTAAAGCTGACAAGATCCTTAGCAAAAGAAAGGGGGATAATAGTTTCATTATGGTGAAGTGGTGCTAAAGGGATGATTCTACAAACATTGCTTCTCGGGCAAAGGCCAGTAATACAGAGCATAGAACGAACCACACATGGTTCCTCCACCATAACACAAGCAAGAGATGTAACTACACTTGTCAAGGAAAGAACAGGCCTAGACTAACACAAATTATGGCTCCTCCACAGGGAAGAACAGTTACCACATAAATATTGTATGAAGGAATGATTTGACTGCCAGTTCATAAGTGTACCATAGAAAAATTAAATAAATTCAAGTGAAAGGGACTCGTAAACTACTGAAATTTTCACCCGTTTACTCAAGACAGTAATCTATAGTCAAACAGGACATTTCTCCAAACTGCACGAAGCATATGCCAGGTTGGGTATCGGCCAATTAAGTTGTGGAAACATCTAAAATGCAACAGCAAGACAGAAGGACGCCCTTTTTAAGAGTTAGGTGTCGAGAGCTTCCAATTATCAAAATTTCGACCTATTCTGAACATTGAACTGCAACAGATAAATACTTCACGGAAACTTGGATTTATGAGGAGCAAACGAACCCAACCAAACAAATGAAGAACTAGACAATTCAAGAACCTCTGCTTAAACAAGCACTACAAGAAAAAGGCGGTAGTTAGGACACCAGAGCAGCACAGAAGAGCATCAACTCGGAATCTTTCAGGCTAAAATTGCGTGATTAAGGACTTAGACGCACACAACGACTACTGATGAGCTAGAATACACCAATTAGCTGATCAGCCAGGTTGGACAAGGACCATGTCTGGCAAGAACAGAGAGCTCCAGGGACAACAAGAAAATTTCAGTGACATGGTTGGACGTACGTTGGCAGACGATGCCGGTAGGAAACGCAGCTGCGGTAAATTCACCATCTCGCAGCTCAACGACGGCTACTAGCCGCAGCCGACGAAATGTATCTTTCAGAATCGCTTTGATTGCAAGAGCAACTGCTAGAAACAATATGCCTAAACCTGAACCCTGTTGTTTTATACGTGAAAAGCAAACATAGAACGAGACAAGGAGACGAACTCTATTCGGATTGGACTCGACAACCACGGAGGGAGCTCGCTTGTAACCGGACTTCGTAATCCGACGAGAAGGATTAGAGAAACAAATCATAACAGATGATCAAGAACACAACAAACCAACGACAAAACTGACCGAATGCAGCAACAGAAACGCAAACACAATGTAACAAACGAAATCCGACAAGGCCAGAAAAATTCCAAGAACCCAATCCCTCAATCCACCTCCACTCCTCCAGAAACCACCAAGGTTCGCATCTTTTCCACCAACCTCACCCAACATGAGCACGAAGAAGCAAAAGATCCCCCAAAAGAGCGCAGGAACAGCCAATAATAGAGAAGCTAGTTGGGCCAGCTTGACGGACCTTGCCGCCGAAGGAGATGCGCTCGACGTCGACCGATACGACGGAGCCGCCGGAGTCCCCCATCGCCGCCGCCGCCGCCCCCTCGAAGCCGCCGACGAGATGGGCTGCCCCGGTCCCTCCTCCCAAAAATTCCCTCGTGCGCGCCCCCTCTTTCTTTCTTTCTCTCTCTTCCCCGCCTTCGCCGCCAGCCCTGGCGTCGCTTATAAACGCAGGCGCAGGCTTTCTCTCTCCTCGGCGTCCCTTCCGTTTGGAGGAAGAGGACTTGCTCCTCCTATATTCGCTCCACCATTCCTGGATTTTCCTATTATTGCAAAACAGCCCTCTGTCATTATTGATACTCTCCTTTTGGCAAAGTATTACTGTGAGGTAAAACAGTCCACGTCATGACTAGCTTCGTCCTCGACTCCTCGTAACGTAATAGAGGCCTTTTTTTTTCTTATTTTGGCAGAAGAAATAAAAGAGCATGGATATTTTAGAAGTTAGAACTAGATATAATCTAGTAACCCAACTGAGTCAATTACATGTGACAAGAACAATGAGAACTCGAAATATCGTGGCTGAGAAGTGTATGTACCAGTGAAAAACACATCAAACACATCAGTACTAGATGTATGTGATCCAAACTAGTGCTTTAGCATTAGAATTACAATATTTCGCGAAAATCATCCATGTAATTAATTTAGCCCTAGGATGAAGCAATATTTTCTTTTGCAGCATCCTGATAACATATTTTGCTGAAATTACTAATTACCTCAAATTGATGACCCAAGATTGTCGGGGAAATTGAAGGCTGAAATAGCCCTAAGCGCCATCTCCGATTCTGAATGCTCCAAGGGGTCCATGTGTGAATTTACTATTCCGAGAAGAGGAAAAAGCCTGGTAGGCATCCCGACGGGTCGCTCGCCGTGATTGCCTGTGTCACAGACAGCACTGCACCTGAGCAACGGATTGTGACCTTCGCGATCTCTTTTCAACGAACCAGATTTCGCCACGTGTCGAGTTCGACTTGAAAGCAGAGCCGAGTCGGAGACCGGTGGGGTCCAAGATCCGAACCCCACATGTCACAGAGGAGTACGTGCGACAAGGCTCGAATTTCCTTGCGATGTCCACGACTGACGACTCCAGACGACCGTTGGCTTAGTTGGTCATTTATGCCACGTGGAATTCTGCTACTCGCTGACACACGTTTTCCTGGCCCACACTAAAGTGTCGGTTTTTTTTTTGAGACAAACACTGGCAGTATTACAATCAAGGTCTATCATATCCTGTAATGACGGTGGTACTCTAGTTTGCCACTCTACCACTACATAACTACAAGATACTAGTTTGACACATTCATATGCTAGCCAGTTACATGATCTATTAGCAAAGATAAGATTAAAAACATCAAAGTCCTCTTTCAACTGATGCATCCTCCTTATATGCGGGCTAACAAGGGACCTTTGAGTGTCACCACAGCCCCACAAAGACACTAGTTGTTGGCAATCCGTCTCTATCACCAATTTGCGCACCCCTTTCGACTTTGCCAATTCCATTCCATCAATGCAAGCGTTAGCCTCCATTGTTAGAGCATCCAGGCAGTGTACATACCGTTTAGCTCGTCCACCCAGATTTCTTCCATCATGGTCGCGGAGAACAGCCCCAGTAGAGCCCGTCCTTGAATCTTCATAGTAGTCTGCGTCTGTATTGCATTTTACCCATCCCTCCTCTGGTTTTGACCAAGTCATCTTCGACGCCAAAGGTCGTATGCTTTTCTCCGGATGTTTGATTCTCCATAAGTCATATGCGGTATCCTTGGCCCAATTCACTAATATATGCAGGGGTGGGGGTTTTTTTCCATGTCGACGTTCATTGCGGGCCATCCATAATGACCACATCCCGCACAGGATGGCGACAGCATTGTGTGGCGGGCATATATGTGGATCAAGCAGGTCCTTTCCCCAGGTGAGGTGATGGAGTCTGGGCATCTTGACACCAGTCAGCTTCCGCATCGCTTCCCAGAACCGTCGGGCCATGGTGCACTCCAAGAGGGCATGAGTAACCGATTCTTCATCAGCCCCGCAAGTTTCACAGTTTGCAAGACGTTCTATATGTCTCCGCTTCAGGATCTGTCGAGCTGGTAAGTACTCATGAATCACTCTCCACCAGAAAACTTGCACCTTGGGAGGCACTTCCATCTTCCATACCTTCTTCCACACCTCATCCTCTGATGTAGAGCTTCGATTACCATCCTGGTCTTGATATCGCCTAGATGACAGCAGTCTATAAGTAGAGCGGACTGAGTAGCAGCCATGTTTCTCAGGAGACCAGGCCCATATATCGTCATCGGATCCTACCGGTGTTCTCAGTATAGCATCAACGTCCATTTCAATGAATTTCTCACGAATCAAATCGACATTCCAAGTGCCACTTGCTGTCATTAGATCAGACACTATCTCCACTCCTATGCCCTCTGATGGGGTTAATGGAACTCCAGCAAAGTAACTTGGTAACCATTTATTCTCCCAGATTCTTGTAGATGTCCCAGAACCTATCCTCCGGATCAGCCTATGGTGCAGTATCTCCTTTCCCGCCAAGATAGCACGCCAAGTCTGGCTTGCATGACGTTTTCTGGTGGCTGACAAGAATCTGAATCATAATAGTATCTCCCCTTAAGAATTCTCGTACACAGCGAGTCCGGCTTAAGCATTAGCCGCCACCCTTGCTTTCCCAGCATCGCTAGATTAAATAGGTGCAAGTCACGGAACCCTATTCCACCTTGCAGTTTTGACCGAGTCACTTGATCCCAACTTTGCCAATGGATTCGCCTGTTGTCCGCAGCTCCCCCCCCCCCCCCCCACCAGTAATTTGCTATCACCGTCTTCATCTTCTTGCACGTTGCTTTCAGGATTAGGAAGCAACTCATTGGATATGTTGGAACCACCTGTGCAACCGACTTGATAAGCACTTCTCGACCGCCACCACTTGCTTCTCTACCACTCCATGTCCCCACTAGCGACTTTAGTCTCGTAGGCATATACTCAAAAGCCTCTTTCGTCGATCTACCAAGGGCTGTGGGGAGGCCAAGGTATTTCTCTGCCAATGCCTCCTTCTCAATTTGGAGAATCTCTTGTACTTCGGTCTTCATCTCATCATCACAGTTCCCAATGAAATAAAACTGCAGATTTATCTTTGTTAACCAACTGTCTAGAACCTTGATGATACCGTTCCAGAATATCTTGCAAACGATCGGCCCCCCTTTGCGATGCTTCTGTAAAAACTATACAATCATCCGCAAAGAGAAGGTGCGAAACCCACGGGGCATGGATGCCCACTCGAACCCCCCCTGGCAATTTGCACTGGACCAACTGATTTCAAGAGACAGGACAATCCCTCTGCACACAACAGGAATAGGTATGGAGAGATAGGATTGCCTTGCCGAATTCCTCTAGATGGTTTGAGACCGAGGTCATGCAACTCATGATAGTGTGCACAAAACCTTCATTAAAACCTAGCTTCAGCAGCATATTTTTAAGATACCTCCATTCCACACGATCATACGCTTTTGCCATATCTAGTTTAACTGCACATGCACCATTCTTTCCTTTCTTCCTCTTCAAATAATGAGTGCATTCATATGCCACTAGCACATTATCAGTAATCAGTCTTCCTGGCATGCACTTTGTTCCTCTGAAATGATCTCATTAAGGAAGCTCTTCATCCTATTTGCTAGCACTTTAGAGCAGATTTTATAAATCACATTACACAGAGAGATGGGTCTGAAGTCCTTCACTTCCTGCGGGTGCTTAATTTTTGGAATAAGCACAATTGTCGTCAAGTTCACCACTAAAGTGTCGGTAGGGAGCAGCTGCATAGACACGTGGAGGCACGGATGGAAGAAGTTACCCGTCGTGGAACCCATCTATGGGGCATAAATGTAAGTGTGGCAGGTTTAGTCCTGCGGACTCGGTAAAGTTGAGTGCATTTAGTATCTGAAAATACAGCTTTGAAGAGCAAAATTTTAATATACTTCAGTTAATAATATATGTTCACCTTAGTATCTATTGTTGTATAGCAAATGTGCTCAATCTATAAGGTTGTTGGTTCGATTCTCCATAACTATAATATTTTTTTTACTTTTCGAGAAGACGACTTGTTTTTATAAAATCTGTTATTAATCTAGAACAATTTCTTTTTAAAGTATGAAGGGAGTAGGTTATAAGGACCTTTGGTGAAAAAAATCATGTGCGTTCTTTGAACCGTTCCATTAAGTGGTTTTTTTAGGTAAAAGGGAGATCCATTAATCAGCTAGAAATATTAATTGTTACAATCAGCATCTATGAGGTCATGAACGCACACAGGCACATGCAGAATGAGTATTCCTTCTAGCTAATTTAGCTAATTCATGGGCTACTTTGTTTTGCTCCCTATTCACCTTAACCACTAAGGTTTGCAGCAATAGCTGCCGAATCTCCTTCCCCTCAACTATGGAGAAGGTAATTTCCGATCATTCTTTATTACAGTTGTTCATAGCCGCCACAACTTGTGCACAGTCCGACTCCAGTATGACTCCATTAAGTGATCCTTTGATGTGGAAATTGGTACGATTCCGTCTAGATAATGTCCAATGAATACTGAGATTACAGAAAAATGTATGGTGATAATTCTTTTACACGACACAACTATGCTTTAGTTTTTCTTCAAGTTAGACGATATCTCGTTGCAAAACAAAAGGTTGGACGAATTGAAACATCAAAGTTTTATATTCAACATCCAGTCTTTAGTCTCTAGATCTAGTATCTTATTAAATCACATGCTTATTCCAGTCCAGTCTTTGGCCTGTATTATTTGGGAAGAAAAAAACTATAGAAAATATGTTTATCCTTCATATGGAAATTTCATGGGCCATGATGTTAATCTCATGGTTTCTTTTCCTTTTGGATAAACTGTGAGTCGCAAATCATTGGGTGTGTACCGTGCGTGTACGTATAGGTGGCAAGATGATGCTAGGGATTTTTTTTTTGATAACTATGCTAGGGATTGGTTGGCAAGCAGAGAGGGAAGCAGCCTTTTGGTCTCTATCTTGGGCAGCCTCAATGTTTTTTTTTTCTCTTTAATCTTTTGTCTCTCTCATGCCACTTTATTTTCCCTTTAGGTGAGGCAATCTCTTTCGGTTGTTATTGTCACACTTTTCTTTTTAAAAGGAAAAATGGAGGGGAAACCAAGTATTGCTTTCTGCATTTGTTTTCTTAGCTTGTGTGTGTCAGGGTAGGATCATGCGAAATAGTTGGATTATATAAACAAATAAGTATGTATTATTATTGCAAATGCATTACATAGGAAAATGTATTGTTTATTTGCAAGTATATAAGATTTCCATATCAAATTCTGCTTAATAGCATTAGTTCTAGTTCTTGAAGAGACATTACCAATTCGCGTACTCTCCATCGAAGGTATAAAAGGCCGAACAAACAGATACTGATGAGCAGTTAGTGAGGTCCTGTTCAGTTTTGCTTGCCCCGTAAGATGACAGGAACTGCTCGTAAGCTTGTCTCCACAATCCAGCATTACCTACTGACTACTGTCCTACTGCATGTTGAAACATCCACTTTATGTCACGATCGAGTGATAACCAGGAAGGTGAGTAGACTAGATTTTAAACAATATGTCACTTAAATTGCTTTCAATATTTATGTTTTGATAGCCTATAGCTGAGATGCCAATGAAATATGATTTTGCCTCCTCACCCTAATAAAAGTAGTCGAATCTTAGTCCTTTCATGTCCTTGGAAAAAAATCTACTTGATGTCTTCACTTTACTTGTCAATACATACAACGAAAATCAAAACAAATTGATGTAAAATTATTCTCAACACGCTTTAAAAAAAAACCGTGATTTACAGTGAGAAATAGACTCTCCATTGGACTAAAACAAGTCTCTGTTAAAACTTAACTCTAGTTTCTGCTTGAAAAATGTACGTGTAATTAATGTGTTCTTGTGGTTGAGCCGTCAAAGGGGCGCTGGGACAGATGACTATTCTTGTAGTCGTCGGGGTCCCATGTTGAGAATTAGGACTTAGGAGATGTTTGGCAGATTTGTGGTAGTCGTTAGAGAAGGCACACGCTAAAATACAAACAAGATTCAACCAAGGAGACAGAGAATTGGGAAAGTTGTTCACTAGAGCCAAAATACAGTTGGAGAACCAAAAGGTACATGAATCCGGACCATTTTGTCCTCTGGTGTATCTTTCTTGATGTAGAGGCAGGTGTAAACAACCTTTCTTGATGTAGAGGCAGGTGTAAGCATTTGCAATTTTCAAGGATGATCTTTTAATATGTATTATGATTTTGAGCAAAGTAGTTAACATTAAGGTGAGAGAATCTCTATTAACCTATATGTACATCAGTTAAACACATTTCCTCCTACATCTGTCTTTGCATGAGTAATCTTTACTTGCCGAAACTGTGAAAGAAGTTCTTCGGTGTAAGAGAAATATAAAAATGTAAAGTTTCAAAGCATCGATGTTGACAACTTCACATTGATTTTGCAACAAATTTTGAAGGATCTTCAAAGAAAAAGGCAAGATTATAAAACCTCACCAAACCTGGCAGCCACAACAGAAGCGACCCTACCAATCAAGCAACCAATCTGCACTCCTGGCTGCTTTCAGCGAAGACCACATGTCTTGGAGTTGCAGAAAGAACAAGGAACTGTGCTGTGGACAGCAATACAAACCATACCGTTCTGTTCTGTCAACGCTTTTGCAGTTCAGTATCCATACTTCTACTTTAATATACTTGTTGCTGGCAACTGCCGAATATTTGGAAAATGGCCTGACTCTGAAGGAAGCAAAAAAACTGCAGTACGTGAGATGGCAGGCTAAAATGTTGACCAACTGTGGAATTTTCAGCGTGCAACTTGCTTATTTAGTTAAATTCAATCAAACAATGAAAATATAAGGGATTCAGTTTTGTTTGACAGAGAAGCCATCTTAATTTGACTATTGCATCTGTGCACGTGTTCAGGCTGCAGGTCCGTGAGGCAAAGAGCTGTTGATAAACCACATCTTCATATGCCACATTACCCGCTTGACTATACTTGAAGTGGATACGAATTTCAATGCACTTTTTGGCGACAGAGTTATTTGCTACACTAGTACAATGCCCGTGCTAATGCAACGGTAGCGTCTAGCAATGCAATTCAAATAACAAAAAAACATGATATATTTTCTAGGATTAAAGCTTACGATACACTTGGAAGCAAATACTACAGATTTGGTAAATGAACACGAAATATTATTCAGTCCAACAATAAAAACCACATTTGTGAGCTGATGGTGTATACTAATGTGAAGAAAAATAAAATAATCAAAACTCACATTTCAATCACCAAGGTCTAATTACAAAATAAAACTCATCAGAGGTACTTAGCAACATGCTGTGAGTACAAAATAAACTTATCAAAGGTGCAAACTTGTAATTACCAAATTTGTTATCTGCAGGATTACCTTCAAAGTTGTTGTATCAATTACATCGTCCACATGTCGGTCGGGCTCCAACTATGCTGCTAATTTTAGGGGCTAGTCGCGCGGAGGCGTGCGTGAGGAGGGAGATGGGAGAGGATTTAGGTTTTTGGGCCCACGTGTCGGCGCAAACTGGCTCGAGTTGTAGTGGGAGCGGTGCAGGTTGGACGATGTAGAGAAGCTAGACCGTCGGATATGATGAATGTGGACATTGGAAAGATCTAGACGCTTTATTTCGAGAAAGGGATGTTTTTGTGTGCATAAATTGGTGGTGCATTAAGTTATATGGATGTATAACCGACGCATTATATAGGGATATAGATATAGATGACAAAGTTACATAAACAAGCACAACTGTTTTCTATAGAGGGATATAATTCCTAAATATCCGTTTTTAAAGGACTCCTTGGCGCCTTAAGCTGAGGTACTACATGCGTAGACATGTCCTGACCGTGGTTAAGGTCTTTCTTGTCCAGGCAGTTCCTACCATGATCAGGGAATGCAAGAAAGATGAGCAACGAAGTACTCGCTTCGTTCTAAAATTGTTATTGTCATTGAATTTTTTCATCAACTTTGACCACTCGTCTTATTTAAAAAATTTCAAAAAATATCATATATTTTCTTATGATTTATTTTATTACTAGATAAAATTTAAATATAACTTATAACTTTTTATATTTAAATAAATATTTTAAATAAGATGAATGATCAAAGATAAAAAAAAATTAATAACGACAATAATTTTGAAATGAAGAGAGTACTAATCAGCAGAGCACGCTGAGCCTCCCCGGCGCTTTACCATTGGGCTAGCTACAGTTGTGTTAACTGACCACGCTATCGGGCCAGGCTTTCAGCTTTCAGGGCAGCGTGCACTGCTCTGCAGCCGGGTCGTGAAAGCAGCGGATTTGTAGACCAAGCACGACGGCAGTTTCTTTTTCCTGCTCCAGAGCATCTTGCGTTATACTCACCTTCCGTTTCGTTGTCAGCACCCGTGCATGGCCAGCCGCCAGCCTGGTTTGTGGCGTTGGGCGGGAGCGCGCAGCGGACATGGGACCTGTAAACGTGACTGAGTCAGGCACGACGCTTAGACGTCCGATTTTGAACGCCTGAGGTCACGATCGATGCCTGACGGAGCATGCTGAGACCAGAGCACTAACCAAACACGCCCATGACACGTATGGTTCGATGACGGCCGTCGAGCACTTCGGCGTCGCAACCGCGCATGGAAAGGGTGACTATTACGGCATGAAGAGCGGTGACGGCGAGCACTATTCTGGGGTGGACGGTATTTGAAATACCGACCACCCCTGGTCCCTGCAAGCCGTTCGATTAGCCACGTTCTATATGGGCTGGGTTGACTGACTCGGAGCTGGTCGTCGTGAAAAGTCTAGCAAGAAGAGCCGGCAGGACAAGTTGACGGCGAGAGCAGAGCCGTTCGATTAGCCACGTTCTATAGATTAGCATACTCTCTTACTACCACATATAATACCACATGAATGACAAGGTTAACAACTTAACATCACGATAGTTCAAAGTTCGACACAAATACATATAACATAGTGACATTTATCATAATAGTTCAAAGTTCGACACAAACACATATCGGGTTGTGGGCTTAGTGACCATGCAGTCTACTGGGTTGTGGGCTTAGTGTTTCCTGGATAAGAAAATCCGGGAAGAAAAACGGAAAAATACCGGCCCAAAACGGGATACCGTGAAAACGGTCGGGAAAACGCCTCTGCCATTTTTTATCCTGTTTTCGGATTTCATTTCCCGTTTCATACCGCTTCCGTTTTAGTCCTCAAAATCCGAAAACGAACGGGAAATAATAGCCTAATACGGTGATACGGTTGCGGTCAGAACGGGATTTTACCGTCCAATTTTCATCCCTACCTCCGGCTCACGGAGACAACAAGCTGTTTCTTTTTTTCTTTTTTCTTTTTTCTTTTTCCTTTTATACCAAAGACTCCACCATGCTGGTGGTTGTTACTCTGCTCTAACCCAGTCAGCGTGCCTCGCCAATAACACTCCACACATATCTTGCCATAGCACACTCAGAACATTGTGCAGTCAGTTTTATCAATTGAATTTATCCATATAACTCGCATTTCTCACTCCCCTCCCACCTCTTCAATTTTACTTGCTCCGTCGACTGAACTCTGTCTTTATGCACTAATCATAAGAAAGTCGTGTCTTTAGTGGGAGTTTACCCTCCCAAATCTATGTCATTCTCAGATCCTTCACCCCCGGGTTCAGCAAATTCTTGTACAAAGAGGATGTTGAAAACTGCCTTTATTCTCCAAAGCCCACACCGGTTTGTCCAAACTCCCATTCAGTTGAACCAAGCTCATTTCTTCATTCAGTGCTGCCATTCTTGCTCATCTACTTGATCAAAGGACCTTCTGAATGATAACTGTAAGTCCCCATCCCTAATTGCTTCAAGTCTGTAATGTCCCATGTCTGAGACAACAAGCTGTAAACAAACACTCTGTTGGTGGAGACGCTTCGTGAACAGCTTGCTCCGCTACCATAAGTGCTTCTAGGAACAGCTCCCTCGCCATGAACGTCGCCAGCGTCTGTGGTGGCGTCAAGAGTAAGTCCCTCTAGAAAGGAGGAGAAGAGAACCAGAACAAGAACAACCTCTAGAATGCGGTGGTGTTGCATCGATTGTAAACTCATCAACATTCTTTTATCCATCATTTCGTATTAACCTTCCTCATTGCCTTTTCCCTCCATGTTTCCATCCCTCATAAAGCACAAAACAAGTGCTTTTTTAAAAAGAAACTAACACCAAGTAGTTTTATCACTATTGAAACACATTAAACAAATTTATAAAAAAATAGCAAGTGGAAGAACTATCCCATAATATTTTATTCCTTATGGATTGATCCTTAGCTTGTGCTTTGGGGCTCTTGGCTTGAATGTGAGACCCCCCCCCCCACCCCTCTAGGTTGATCATTAACTCCTATATTTTGGGAACGGTGAATGATTTTATTTTTAACCAAGAAGGAATAAATGTTCTTGCTAAGAAGTCAACAGTAAGTCGTCCCTAGGGTCCAAAATGTAAATCAAATTAACTTTCCACCTTGAGAGGATCCCACACAAGAAATAATGCTAGCACTAGCAAATAGTACTTGACTAATCAGTTACTGAAGATTGCATGTTTGCCAAGAGAACGACGGTTCACATGAAAATGCTAGGGTATAGATATGCTACATCGTGTTCAATATTTACGTGAGCTATCTTTGTAGGCCCCGGCCCGGCCATAACAAGTAGGATGTAAATAATTGATGCATTTTCGTTCGTCATGCTCAACCATCTATGTACATTGCTTCTTTGTCACAGAGAAAATGGATCTTTTCAGCAATATATTTTAGGGGGGCAAGCTAGGGGCAGAGAAGAGATCCCTAACTCTTTATACAAAACGTAAGAAGCTGCACACATGAGGCATTAGCAAGGTAGGCAGAAACTAAAACTAGAGATGATGATACATCACAAATTAAGTAGATATAATGTGTGGAACCTCAGAGAGCAACATATATAAGCATGGACAGGAAGGCGCAGTGGCGCTTTATTGGTTCCCACTCGGTTGATGAAGACCTTGTGGTAGCGACCGTCCCGGACAAAGCCACAGTAGAATGAGGTGGCAACACGTACGGGCCACGGCACTGCCAAGGGAGGCCACTCTATGGTCGAGTACTAGAGACAGCTAGAGTAGCATATGCATGGACCGTCAAATAACAGAACAGGTACGTGGTGGCGTGGCATATCTCAGCATGAACTGTGAGCCTCGTCCTGCTGACTCCGTTTTGCAATATTACGCCCGTGTGCGTGGGTTTCGGCGTCTGAATCGGACAAGTGCGCGAACGCCTTGGCATGGCACCGCGCCCTCCGATCCACTGTGGTTGCGTCGGCAACGAGTTCGCGGAGCACCGGCGGACACCGGACACATATGTTCCTGGAGGCTGCCATGACTCGAACCATCCGGTGAGCAGAGCTTGACACAGCACCGACGGCGGGGCATGTGTCGTGGCGCAAGCAAGGGACATGTTCACAAGGGGCTGGCACCTGGCAGTGTTCAAAATACACTACCACAGAAAAGTTCTATTGTGACGGGCTAAAAGATACTGTAGTGGCGGGTCTGTCGAACCGCCGCTACGACTGTACAGCTAAAAAATCACGCACTGTAGTGACGGTTTACCAATCGACGGCATAAACCGCCGCTAGAACAGGATTTGTAGCAACAAAACCCAAAAATAAAAAAAGCCCACATCCTAGCCCGCCAGATCTAGGCCAATCCACCTAGGCCCGAGGCCCATGCTGCCAGATTTGGAGGGAGGATGCCGGCGACGACAGCCTCCCCTTCGCGCTCGTAGAGGAGGAGGGAGGGCGGTTCGACGTCCTCGCGCGTGGTGAGGCGGCTGCCGCTCGCGCCCTTGTGCCGCCCCCGTCGCTCGCGCTTGCGTCGCCGCCGCCGCTCGCACGCGAGGCAGATGGATCTGCCATCGTTCGCCCTTGCATTGCCGCTTCGGACCTTGTGCCACCATTGTTGTTTGCACGTGAAGCGGACGGATCCGCCGCTGCCCGCCCGAGAGGCGAACGGATCCGCCGCTGCCCGCCCGAGAGGCGAACGGATCCGCCGCCTCCCGGCCTCGAGGCTGACAGATCCGCCATAGCCCATGCACTGCCAGCCCGGCTAGGGGAGGGAGAGGAGGGAGAGGAGGGGGTGGCACGGGAAGAGAGGAGGGAGAGGGGTGGGGCGGCGCGGGGAGGAAGGGAGCGCCGGAGAGGGGTGGGGCGGAGAGAGGAGGGAGAGGGGGTGGGGCGGCGCGGGAGCCAGAGAGAGATGAGAGGATATGACGAGTTAGGGTTAGTACACGATTTTATACGTTTCAGTTGGGTCAAAGTGGACAAAGAAAAAAAATTGAACCTCTATTTTAACAGCGGCCCACATTGTAAACCGCCGCTAAAAATCATTTAAGTATTGTAGCGGCGGATTTCTTTATACCCGCCGCTACAATATTTTTAATACCGCTGCTATAGAGTCTTTTTGTGGTAGTGATACTAGATCTTGGCGCGTTAGATGCGTTATCAGTGTTCGAAACACCAGAAGACGCGGCAGCGCCATTCGACTGCCGGGGGACTACGACTCGCAATTTCTGGCAACGTCCAGAGGCACTGAGGCAGGACAAATCTTAAGCCTCACACTCTCTACAGAGCGGGGTATATATGACCATTGTAATTGGATAGCAACAACAGAGACTTCACGATTTGCACTCCCTTCTTTGCGGTAGGGCGGTGTTTTCTCTTTTCTTGTTGTCGGAGGAGCTGCGACGCCATTTCCTTAAAAGAAGAGTTAGCCTATGAAATTATTGCGTATTATCATCGTTAACTCTTTGTTGATATTTTATTTTTATAATAATAAACATATTAGTAAAACTTGAAGATCTGATATAACTACATTATTAAATATAGTAGTCATTGAATATATTTTTCTCCTACTGAATATTTTATGCTAGAAATTGAAAAAACATAAAGAAAAATGAAAGCGTAGCTAAAAGTATGAGGTTTAAAATGTTGTGGACAGTTTAAATGAAATACATAATATGTGAATATATAGCTGAAGAACAAAATTTATTTAAAATGTAAAAAATAAATATGCACAACTTACAACCCTCTACTCCTTTTATGCTTTATAATTTATTTTGTGTTACATTGGATTTTCTCATTCTAACTAAAAAGATGAAATCACTTTGATCATAACTTCATCCTTTTCTATGATGGTTCTAAAAGAATGCATAGTGAGGTTTTAGTTAAGGAACTATACCATTTTTTTAATTCTCTATTCAAATGGTTGATTTATGAGACAATTGATAAAACAATATGTCTATATTTATATTTATATTTATTTTTAACTTAATCTGCATGAGATCATAATGGTTCATATAGAGCTGAGCTAAAAAAATCAATTTCAAAGAGTTTTCATAAACAATTAATTCTTAAAAGAAATATCTAATACCCTAACAAAGCTTATTCAAGTATCCATATAATCTCTATTAACAAAGCTTATCCATGTTTTTATACTGATCTTTACTACTAGCGACTAACTAGTCTTATGTCAAGTGTAATCCTATAATACATAGGTACTTTCTCATGTGCACTTGAGTGTTATACAGTTTTTATAGGCTTCCTAGGCAAGTAATCTTGGCCGGTCCGTGACATAACATAATATAGATGGAAAGACATCTATGCCACACTTCCTTCCTTTCGCCAAGCCACCAAAGTAATGATAGGAAACGACCATATAACTGCGTTCTGGGTTGATTTATGGTGGGGTCATGTCCCTCTAATGCATGCCTATGTTGACAGGCGCTAGGTGATCCGATCCCGATGTTGAATCCAGGGACACAGAAACTCGTTTCTTCTTCTTTTTTTATTGTTTCAGAGCTCCACCTCGATCTATGGAATCATTGACGCCGCTGGAGGAGGCCTTTAAAGCCAACAAAAATTAATGTTATCTCAAGATTTTCGCTGGCCAGATCCATCAAAAGGAATCAGATTTATATATGGATCCTCCTTTTTTTTTTTCTTTGAGTACATACATTAATATGGTAGCGGTCAGTGAACTTGTACATACATTATATTTTAAAAGATGCAAAAATATGTCAAATCAGATGCAAAAGGACAACAAAAAAATACAACACTATACACTATTTTGTCCTTTTTCTTTCTTGTATCAAGATACACTGTTTTGTCCTTTTTCTTTCTTGTATCAAGATTTCTGTCAGTTTTTGTATCTTTAAAACTATGATGTGTTTGGACATTTTTGCTTGTGTATATCATTGTATCTCATTTACATGCATGACAAGTTTCATATTTTCTAAAACTTTTAAATAATTTTAAAAAAAAAGTTTGCATGATTGCATCTAGTATGTCATTTGCACTACATATTTTGCCCTAGTAATGTGAGCTGGTTGCTCGCAAGGCCATTTGTATTATATTCCTGCGCTAGTTGAACTAAGTCCCTAAACTCCCAAAAGAGATATTTATGCCACTGAAACTTGTATAAATGAGCCACTCTAGTTCATTAGCAGCACACAAACCAAAATTGTATCGAACGGCTTATATAATCTAACATATCACTCACACGTTTCGCCCTCCTTGAAGCTTTCATAAGGATGCAACTGGTTTATGCGGAAGGGCTAGCACTAGCAGCGTCCCTTGGAGCAGATGAAGCTTCTAGCTAGTATCTCCCGATTCCAGTGTGAATTATTGCCCATTGACTTTGCTCTTCCCAAGGACCATCAGATGTTCCTGGGGCATCTGCCATGCCCCTGCGAGAGTGGATCAATTATTCGCCAGCTAGCCAAGCATGAATTTTGTACTCCGAGGGACGCAGTTGCAACTGGTGCTAGGACTATTTAATTTATGATTCGTACTGTTCCAGTTTAGGCATCTATTAGAAAACGAGGATGATAAGTAATTTGAAAACGCTAGGATCACAAACAATAAGGACGGAGAGAGTCACTACACTAGTATATAAGAAGAAGCAACTGGGGGGGATATCGACGGAACCACACACCACGCAAGGCGAAGATCCAGAAAGCTAATAAGCCAGGTAGAGAATGGCAAGAGTTGCCGAGGTTGTGGCCGTGATCGTGATGGCACAACTTGTGACCGCGGCTGTCGCGACGTTGGAGCCCGTCGCCGGCACCAGCAGCCTGCCGATAAGAAGGCTTCTGTTTCTGGACAACTTCTGCATCGATCCATATTGGAGCTGCTGCACCAACTGCGGTCTTGATTGGATGGCAAGGTGTTGCGATCCAGATAACTACGTCTGCGGTCTTGATTTTATATCTGGTCCCGGCTCTGGAAATTTTGAAACTTGCATGCCTCGTTGCCACCAGTTTGGAGACCCGTCTTTTGGTAATTGTCCTTGAAGCTATTACTCTGTGGCACTAGTAGTAAGCCCCATACCAATTAGGATATGCATGCCTTTGTATTCCCTGTTTCTTTTATCTTGTTCCTCCCTTCCACCTTCAACAGGGAATTTGCTATATTTTGCTCGTGCATGGTCATGCATGGTTGCAGTGTTTCGGGGTGGATGCCCTAGGTTTAGCGTACATTGCGTCGTGTGTTTCTTCGATGTTGTAAGTTTTCGAATGTAATGTTTTCAGAAATTGAATAACAGGGGGATCCCGTGTTTTCCAAGATGAAAAGAAAGAGTTGTGTGTAACATTGGTAAATTGCAGCCTTATTACTACACGAACCATGTTGCTCCCTTTGGGGCCGCGAGGGCCGACGCAAGTAGATCGAACCACGGGGCCGCCGCTAGCCTCTTGCCTGTCCAATACCCCACCTCACCGCCATCCAAGCAAATGGCTAGAAATCCGTACCGGTGCAAGGACGGCAGCGGCATTCTTCTTCTTCTTTTTCCTTTTTTTTTTTCCCTCGTGGCAAAGCTCAATATGTCACCTAGCTTGTGTTGTTGATGTGGACGGTATTTGAAGTACCGACCGCCCCAGGTGTCCTCTACAACCGTATGATCGACCCTGTGTGGCGCGGATCGGGTGGGTTGTTGAGTTTGATTCCGATCGAGCTGGAAGGCAGGTGGATCACCACAAAGGCGCCCTTGGTCGCCTCGCCGGCCGGCAACCTCGTCGTGTTGTTTTCCTTGATATCTTCCTCGCGTCCGTTTGGTGTGCTTGCGATCGAAGAGATGACGATATATAGCACGGCGCAGCGTCGAGCTCGTTGTGGCGTATGGCACTGGGTATATATATATATATATATCTATCTGTTGCCGCAAACAGCATGCTACCTTCTTCCCCAACTAGCTAGTAGATGTCTACTACTCGTTCCGACGGATTCGTCCCTAGCCTGTCGTGTTGGACGTGGGCGTCGCGGCGGGATCTGACTGACTGACGACCGAACTCTACCGACGGCGCGGAGACAGCGTGACTCGCGAGAGAGCGAAAAAAAAAAAAAGAGCGTGATGCCGCAGAGGCCCTCGGACTGGTGTTCGGTGAAGCACTTCCTGACTGTGCAGAACACCAAGAAGAGCCAATCGGAGTCGCCAGGTCTCGGCGCCGGCCATGCCCATCCCGCATCGGCGACAATGCACACCATCGTTGGTTGGTGCTTTGACCTTGTGTGATGTGAGAGCAAGTATATAATGGTGAGCGAAATGTTTGCCATGTCATTCAAGCAGCCGAGCTAAGAGAGAGAAGAGAAATTTTCCCGATCCCGCCTTCCCCGTCCGCTACAAATGCCCCGAGCACACCCACCCACCCAATCCTCATTCCTCACCTCGCATTCGTATCCCGATCCTCCCAAATCCTCGTTCCGTCCCTCCTCGGCTCCGATGGCCCGCACGAAGCAGACGGCGCGCAAGTCCACCGGCGGCAAGGCGCCGCGGAAGCAGCTGGCGACCAAGGCGGCGCGCAAGTCGGCGCCGGCGACGGGCGGCGTCAAGAAGCCACACCGCTTCCGCCCGGGGACCGTCGCCCTCCGCGAGATCCGCAAGTACCAGAAGAGCACGGAGCTGCTCATACGGAAGCTCCCCTTCCAGCGGCTGGTGCGGGAGATCGCGCAGGACTTCAAGACCGACCTCCGGTTCCAGTCGTCGGCCGTCGCCGCGCTGCAGGAGGCCGCCGAGGCGTACCTCGTCGGCCTCTTCGAGGACACCAACCTCTGTGCCATCCACGCCAAGCGCGTCACCATCATGCCCAAGGACATCCAGCTCGCGCGCCGCATCAGGGGCGAGAGGGCTTGATGACCGTGTGTTGCGTCTTCCTAGTCCTAGTGTAGTGTTGAAACGCAGTGGCAGATGCGTATTCTAGTGCTGGGATCTTGTAATGCTCTCTACAATTGAGTGGAACAATTATCGATGCTATGCTAATGACTCGTCTTTCATGAATTAAATCTTGGTTTCACTCTGGCTTAATAAGAGATACAAGTAATTTAGCGCCAAAATTATACTATCATGAGGCTTGGGAAGAGAGCACGGCGCAACGCCGAGCTCAATGGCAGGCAGCCATAGCGTCCTGAAGGGGCCTGAATTCGCCGGTGCAGAGACGGCAACGGCTTGTTTGAAACAACCACCAAACGGACCCGTGGAGCAGGCGAATCAATTGTTGAAACTCAAGTCTCCGGCTAATCAATTGTTGAAAGCAAGTCTCCGGCAAAATGCAGCGAGTTCTCGTGGCAGCGCCGTTGTCTTGATAAAATTCTAGTACTAGATTTTCAAAGTTTGGTCTTAAATGTTGTGTACTACTCTCTTCAACACTTTGTGCCTTCAAAGTGACGGGATAACTGTTGACGCGCCTGAAAGGCGTACCAAATGGTGCTAGGTCAGCATTGTTTGAAAAAGAAATACACAAAGAAAGTGATGCGATACTGGTATGGTTTGCAGCTCGAGGAGGAAGTCCGGCTAATATTAATGTTTTATTTATACAGAATAGCCCACCAATTAGAGCTTGCCACCTGACATGGATTTTTTCAGACATCTGTCGATCATTTAACAAAGTTCCAGGCGCACTATTTATTGAATGTTACCATGTTCATAGTTTATTTTTTCGACAGCCATGAAAAATGAAGTTGCAATTTACTAAGCTTTGGACAGGCCATTCTGTGTTGCTGTGGAATTAGAAGCCGGCAAAGGCCATGGTGCGCCAGCCATAACTGCTTCGATTTCCCAGGTCTCGCGGGGGCAGTTCGTAAGGTTCTTGCATCCTTGTGCCGTCACGTACTGCAACAAAAGGAATGTATTATTAGTTGGATAAATATAATGTGGAATGTTGAATACAATATTGTAAAACTTTTAGCAAAACCTATTACAAATTCACAGGGATAAGTGCCCATTCTAATGACAATGTCTAATATCCTTATCAAGTCCCTTCATTTTCACATGAACAAGAAGGATGCCAAGCGTAAGGAAAGAAGTTTGGACCTCATATCAGCATCTATTCAGACTCTAGAAGAGAATGGTCAACATAATCTAAAATGCTTTAATTGAAATTTAGTCAGAATTATAACACATGGGCAAATTGATGGAACGTATCCACAGCTTATCCCGAACTGAAATGGAATATTTTATTGGCCATCAATTTCCAAGAAAACTTTAATCTTTAATCTACTTTACATATTTCTAAGCTTGTCAAATTTTGGTTTCGACCAAGGTTACATGTAAAACTTGAAACTGTAATAAATAGAAACTAGCAAAATGAAATTGTAAAATACATCAGAATCAAGTAATCTGAAGGGCAAATAGAACCCTTTGGATTCCTAGCAGCCAATAATAGTAGTGGCTGTTTGTTGGCCCTGTAGATGTTTGCTCTTCATCTATAACCATACCGTGAGATCCATGGCACCGCACAAAAGGCATGCAATATTCCTGCCTGAACAAGGACTATACTAACGTTGAAACACATTCTATCATAAATGTGATCCTATTCATGTTTTCACGCTAACAAAAACAACCTAATACATCGGAATTATTTTTTTGTTTAGTTATATAGAGATAGTGGTGCACCAGCAGTAAAGAGGGCATCCATATGCACAAGCGGTAGTGTGAAAAATAATTAGGAACACAAGGTAACCAAGACATACCACATCACTTTCAATGCGAACACCACCAAAGCTTTTGTACTTTTCAACTTCTTGCCAGTTGAAGAACTTTGAGGAAACGGGATCATCCCTTGCTTTTGACAGCAAAGCATCGATGAAATAACAGCCTGGCTCCACTGTGATAACCTACAATCCAGAGCACAAAAGCACAAACATTTCATATTAGTGTATTACTGTACTGCAAAATACTATTTTGATAAGACACATCATTTTCTTGTTCTAGATTTCCAGTGCCAGGGACTATTTCTCTATTCAATTCCAGTCTGCATTTTTTTATGTAGTATGATAAAGGGTTAGTGTACCAAGTATCTACTATGATGTCAAATATTTGCAGGCACATGTCTGAAACACTTCTCCATTAAGGTTTTTGAAATTTTGATTAGGGTTCATATTTCATGGAAACCAGACTGTTAGCAAGTATAATGGACCTCAGGGACCACATGTGAAGATTGCCTATCAAGAACTGAACATGAGAAAGGAATGACTTCCAGAATTGAGGAATCCTACAACCATCTGAGGGTATCTCTGTTATATTGCCGACAAATTATGCACATGAAAGTGACGTGTGCATGATGTTGCACGATTGATATAAGACTATAAGAGTACCTAGATAAATGTGTTGTGAGCAAAATAAGGTCTGCGCTCCCAAAATATGAGGGCAAGATGACAAAAGGACAGCCATATTACATCTATTGTTAATCATGATCCATGGTGCGAATAAATGAGCTGTTATGGCGAAGGATTATTAGGTCTTGTGCTCCCGCCCTCCCTCTCTCTCTGTGTTTGTTGTAACTTTTTTTTTTCTTTTGAAAGGAATACCCCAAGGGAGACCCCTGAGGTGCAGGTGCAGCCCCAGGGTTCGAACCCTGGGCGGGAGCACTCCAGCCAGTGGCCTTTGCCACTGCGCTGTGAGCCCCTTTGTGTGTTTATTGTAACTTAATAGGGCAAGTAAACTGACCATGCCTTCTTTGAGTTCTCTTGTGGTCCGCAAAGAACTCAGTCCTGGCTCCTTTGGCCTCTCTAGTCCCTAAGGTTAAAAAAGCATTACTCTCAGTTGAAACCAGAGAATAAATATGGAATAAAACAGAGCGCATAAACAATCTATGAAGAGTGGATTAACCTCAGGGTAGCCTCCTGGGTCATGGGTATCAATCCCAAGCAAGTGTCCAAGACCGTGAGGCATGAATACAGAACCTAACCTTTGAGCCATCATATCATCAACATCCCTGAAGAAAAATGGTGTCCAAGGAACTGATAAGTTGGGAAACTAGTTTACATGTTGAAGTTTGATAGGACCAGTGAGTTATACACACACCCCTGGAGAATTTGTTCTCTCTTTAGAGATTCAAGTACTGTCTGCTCTGCTAATCTGAAAAAAAAAAGCATGAAATATTGATAATGTGCAAAAAGAAATAGTTATGTGATTTGGTAAATTAGTATGATACATTAAGTCAAGGTTCAAAAGACACGCATCAAAATACATCGATGATAGTAAACATATTAACAGTAAGAAATCAGAATAAAGCAAAGATTGCAACTTGATCAAAGCAGCAGTACATGAATTGAAACCATAGGTATAAAATAATCTCCAGTAATAGGTTATAAATAGTGTGTTGTAAATTGCATGGCTGCTTTAAGCTTCAACAATGCATTCTTACTTGTGCATATCCAGCCAATTAACTCCAGGCTGCATGTGCGATATGACAGCATTATGAGCCTTAAGGACAGCCTGTAGAAAATGTAGATAGCCATGCATTAAGAAAGATGGGAGCTATGCTTTGCACTACTTCCAGAATTGATAGGATAAATTTGATTTTAATTGCAAGATACATACATTGTATATTACTATCTGATTGCTGTTGAATTTTCCATTTATCTGGAGACATAGAAGCTCATTAGATGACATTACTAAACAAAAGTTGTCGTAAGCTGTAATAAACAAAAGATACAGAGATTTACACCAAGAGACTGTTGAAAGAGTATAGTCAAGGTTCTAAAATAATTTTGGATCAGGCGGGTGGGATTAGAAAAATTGATTAGCCCTAACCCTAACCTGCTCTGTTACCATGTTACTAATCTCGGGATTAAAGTTCATAATCAGTCTTTACACTGGGAAGTATGTGTAACTAATTATGGCCCAATAAGGGCCTAGACAGTATGGGCCTTAACAATAACAAACGAAGGACTAAAGTGCTGTCTCTGTGTTTCTGCCAGCTACAGCTACAGCATATAGTCAGCTAACTAAATAGATTAAAGTAACCTTAGATTAAAGTAACCTAAAGTATCAAATGGCGAAAAGGCTCTTAGCTTAGAGGTTAAGACTTCCGAGTAGCACTCCAGTGACCTAGGTTCGACTCCCAGTGGAGCGAATTTACGTGGCCTGGTTAAAAAATTCCTCTCGTCTGACTCCGCACCAAAGCACGGCTCAAGGCCCAGTCCACACTCACATGGGCAACGTGGCCGCCGTGTAAGGGTGGAGGAAAAGAGGTTCAGGGGGTTTTCTTGATCTGCATGAGAGATCTTCTCTTATAGCAATGCCCGGGGGCCGTCATACCCCCGCAGGTCAAGTTTTTTTAAAAGTAGCAAATGTTTGAAGTTAAATAAAAGAATAAGTATCTCATAGAGCCCATATGAACTTAGACTAGATAGTTAAGCTTGATTCTACTCGGTACTATGATCTGATAGTGAAGAACCAAAAACAAAAACAACAGCTAATGTAGAGGGGGTAAAAGGGACACTACCAAGAAAATGGAATTACTCTGAAAACAACACACCAGCACAGAATGTGAAACATGAACATCTATCTACTATCCTGTAGTGATTAGTCTCAAGAAGCTATACTATAGGCAATGCTCTATAACATGATTACATTTAATTCAGATAACAAGGCGAGCACATGAGAAGGACCCTCTTAATAGAAAATAGGGTAGCCCTGTGGAAGGACCCTTCTTTTGTAAATTTGATGCTAGATCAGAAGGCATGTCAAAAAAAAAAAAAAGTAGAGACCCCCTTTAATGCCAATGATCTTGTAAGAAAAAAAAATTTGACATCCAGGACTCCCACACAAACCAGTTGATAGCACAACTTATGCAGTGCACAGGTGCCAGTTCTTTTCATTAAAAGAATTCAATTAAAGTCGAAATATTATATACTGAAATTTGGGATTCGATGGATATCAATATAGATGTCTGGAGTTTTCAAGTACTCACAGGGTATGAACATGTAATATCAGATGCATAGAAATGATATTCAGCTCCCATATCCATTAGTGCCATGTCTCCATCATTTAAAGTCTGAAAGTACAAGAGATAATCAAACAACTATGAGTGAAGAGCAAAAGTGAAACACATAAACCCCATCACAGTAAAGATAAATCTCTCCAAAAATGGGGAAAGCAAACACATGGCCACAATAATTAAATGAACAACTAAGAAATATATCATGACACCATGTAATAGTCCAAACAAATATCCTTCACGGCTTAGGATCTTGGGCTCATTGGATCATGCCATTGCAATTTGTCCAGTTAACAAGAATAATGCATGATATTGGAGTGATTAAAGGATTAAGGTTTGTTTGGTGAGCATTAACAAGCAAGTTAAGTCAACTGGAGGTAAAAAATATATTCATAAAGATGAGTATCCACCTACCCGGTCATTTGGAGCTGACGCATGCCCATAATGGAGAACAGCACTGAAAAATAAGTAGAACATTCATAATTTATAGATACCAAAACAATTTGAAATGCAACAAAATTTCATTTTTGAAGATTAATCTTCAATCTTGAAAGTAAATTTCAATTTTCTGATGTGACAGACTCAGGGCAGACCTAAAAGGTATCTAAGGTCTATTTTCGTAAGTCTAGTGCTGTAAAGCTGGACATTCTGAAATTGCAACATTTGTTTACTTGCGCCACGTTGTGCCACTATATGTTTGTAATCTTGGAAATTACTTCTGAACCTTAAATGAAAATAGCATGGAAACAGAAATGACCTAAAACAGGGTTAAGAAATTGCTTCTGAACTCCCAAAAGAAAAAAGAAGCATGCGATCAAAGTTTTGATGATTAACAGCTTCACATTATAACTAATAGTAATTCACTCCAAGTGGCCCCAAAATTTTCCATATATACATCAACATCAGTCATCTAGCATTCTCACCTGTTCTCTCCAGTAGCACATATACATGTGTATGAGCAATGTCTGCAAGCTCCATACATATAAGAATGATGAAGGAAGATGCTTTCTAACTGATATTCCTTCACCCCTGGTCTTGCTTGCCTCATAACCTAGTAAAGCATAAAGTAAGAAAGCAGTTCCATATAATGTCTCTGAAACAAACAACACTATAACAGTATTTGGCTGTTATAACTTATAAGGCTCAAAGGGCAGCCTATACAGGGAATTTCTGCAAATTGAATTGCATGCCTTTGATAGTGCTTTTTTGCTGGTGTCGGAGTTGTATTTTTAAGTGAAGAAGGAAGTTAGGACCTGTGGCACAAGGAGTATAAATGCATAGCTACTTCATTCTTCTCTTCTTTCGTTCAAACTTTGCAAAAGAACAGTGCTAGCAGTTGCTTACTTGCTAAAAATATCTAGTATAAGTCAAGGCTTTACGGTACTCAAAATGCTCAAGATAATAAGCAAAGGAATAGCAACTCTAGAGCTAGGACCTACCATGGCAGAACCAAACTAACGCTATAAGATGTTTCGTCAATAATAACTGCCAAGTAGGGTAGAATAGCAAGCCCAAAATTAACCATGAGTCTGTGACTGTCTAAACAGCAATTGAAGATAGAAACAAATGATTCACATGAGTTCCAATACTCGGGAAAACAGTTTATACCTCAATATGAGCTTCAGAGCTGACGTCATTAGCATACTGAATGAGGGCAAGCTCCAAGTCAGATTTGATAACACGACATTCAGTTAAAATTGGATGAAGCAGACTCAAATCAGTATCAAACTTCTCCATCCCCTAGCATAGAACAAAAAAAAAACTTTGGATCAAAGAGTAAGAGAACTAAACTGCTTTACAGTTAAGCACATTCAACGCATAGCACAATATGAACTTAATGTTATGAGATAATCTGGTACCATGGGGGTGGGGGGGGATATGAGGTGTAATGCAAGCATTATGCTCTCTAAAACATCAAAAGTTCAAAGTTTAATAGTATTCCTTGTTCGTGACACGATGCGCCTAGTGGCGGGCCATTTACCTCAAAACTAGCAGCCTTCGAGTAATTTCCAGAGTCTGTATTCTTTCCATGTAAGAGAAACAGAAGAGGCTTCCCATCACCGCTGAAACGATCTTGTAAAACCTGTGCAATCTCATCAACATAGAAGACCATGTCCACCTTGTATGTATCCTGTACATATTCATTGAAATCATTACTTTCATCCAGAATGTAGCACTGACTAAAGAATCTAAATTTGGGATATGAAATACCTTGAAATAGGACAAGGGTTTTATTTCACCCATCCAAACAGCATAATCGGAAGGCAACCTTGGAGCGAACAAAATTGACTGTCCAGAAGCAACGTCCTACAATAACAATTACAGGCCAAGTGAGCATATATCATATAATGATAAATAATAATTATTATCATGAGGCTACAATGACTTGTGTTAGTATTTAGTAGGTTTTATTGTCAGTTGTCACTACTAAAATGTTACAGAAAAAAACGCGGTAATATAGCCATACACAAGCTACATGTTAAGGATTTCAACATTCATTTACAAGAATAGCCTGTGTAAATCACCAGCTAAAAGGACAAAATAGTAATAACCATGTGGACAACTAAACATTTCACATTTGGACCTTGCATGCATCTATGCAAATGAGGCATCAGAAAGAAAATTTAATCCATTTTCCACGATATGCACATAGATGGAACTAATCAGATTTAAATAATTCCAACCCTAGTGAGATTCTCTAACGCATTAGCAAAAGCTGGATTCACTTCACGCTGGTAACAAGAGAGGAAGATAACTCACGACTGCGCCATAGAACCCTGGCTCCCGTACTCCAAAGAGGTAAGCGAAGTAGCTCTCCTGCCTGTGACATATATACTCAGCATCTCAATCCCACACCCTAAGGCGAAATTACAAGCATCGGTTCAGCGCAAGTACCTGAAGAGCTCGAGGTGATCAGTGCAGTAACGCGTCTGCTCTTCGCCTCCCTACATAAGGATTAAGGAGTGAGTTCACAAGTTAGTAGCGGCGATGATCAGATCAACTACCCACAAACAGAAAGCGAAAAAGAAGGATTTGGAGTGGAACCTGGAGGAGGACGAGTCCGCGGAGCGGCCGGGCGGAGTCGGAGAGGTGGCCGTGGAGCGCGGCGACTAGGCGATCTCGATTGCCGGCGTGCAGCTCCATGGGCACCGCCGGCGGGGCAAGGGAGGAGGAGGCCGCCATTGCGAGGAGCCCCCAAGTGGCGTGTGGCCTTCAGCTTGGACTGGACCGCACTCCAAAGCTCAGCGAAGTCTGGCTCGTGGTTTATTGGAGAAGAGAGAGTTTATGTGGGCCAAGTAACGCAACTCAGAAGCCTGGCAGGCGGTGACGAGGCCGAGCTCGCGATGAATTGGGCTGAACTATTCTAGGCTTGCCTTTTCAGCTCAAACGGCCTATGCAGCTGCAGTTCATTGGTCCGTCTAGTCTAGTGGACAAAAAAAACTCCCTATGAACACTAAGCTCTGTGGAAGAGTTTTAAAAAAAAGGAAGAAATCCGATTTTGGTCCCTTAACTATTACGGTATGTGGTTTTAGGCCCTTATTTATAAAACCGGTCACTCAGAGTCCCTGAACTCGTAAATCCATTCAGTTTTCATCCCTCGACGGTTTTGCGGTTTTGGCTGACGTGGCATATGGAGGCCTACCTGTCTGGATGACATGTCACCTTTTTTAATTCTTTTTTCTTATTTTCTTTCCCTTACTCTCTCCTTCCCCTCCGTACGCCGCTACCATCGCCTACCTGGCGCCGCCGCCCGTTCGCCTCATCGTCGCGACCCACCGACAGCGTCGCCCACAGCTCCTCTCCATCCCAGCGAGCCGGCTCCCTCCCTCTCACTGACATCGCCGCGAATTAGAGCTTCTCTCCCAAAGCCAGCGTCCTCGCCTTTCCTCCGATTTTTGCCGTTGCAGTGCGCACTACGTCAAATGCTCTCGCTAGCGTGCTCCCTAGCTCCAGGTGCATCCAAATGATCCGCCTCGTCCCCGATCCATGCAGCCGTCGCGCCGGAACATAGAGCTTCGCCGCCATGTCCGCCCCGACTCCGACTCGGCATGCCGCCGCGAGTCAACTCTACATTGCGTTGTATCTTAGACCGCGTGCCCGCTCTTCTCCGCACACCGCGCATCTGCCAGGGGACCCTTCCACCTCCTGCGCCGATAGGAGGCATCGTCGTCCCTGCTCTGCTCTGTCGTGGCCCGCCTCGACCGCCGCCGCCGTGACCCGCCTCCTCGACACGCTGCGCCTCCGCGCGACGTCCCCTTTCTTCTCCACGCGTCGCGCCTCCGCCGGACTCCTCTGCCTCCACCTGCGTCGGAGGAAGCCTCGTTGGCTCCGCCCTAGCCACGCCGCCTATGCAATAGCGCGCGCGTGCGCGTTCGCGCGCACGTGAGGAGAAGGAGAGAGGGGGAAAAAGAAAATAAGAATTTTTTTTTAAAAAAAAGGTGACATGTCACCCAAACAGATGGGCCCCACATGCCACATCAGCCAAAACCGTCTCCAAAACTATCGAGGGACAAAAACCGAACGAATTTACGAGTTCAGAAACTCAGAGTGACCGATTTTGTAAGGGACCAAAACCGCACAACCATAATAGCTGAGGGATCAAAATCGGACTTCTTCCTTTTAAAAAATCTCTGTGGAAGGAGACTTGTAAGAATATACTAGTATACTCAACTTCAAGTCTGAGGGTAAGTGAAAGTTACCTGGAGAGGGGGGGATGTATAGGCAAATCTAAAATTCTTGCGAAATTGGACTTAAATAAATTTATCAGTCTGACCGGCAGTGCCGGTGATGGGTATCGGCAGTGCCGATGATCACTGCTGATGGGTGAGCAGACAGTCAAGTGAAAACTAGGTTTAAGTGGTTTCGCAGTTACTAAGTGATATTTGATTATAATAATGATAGAAAAGAAGCCATATAACAATAAGAGACAACTAAACAAAGACTACACAAGTAGATCTAGTAAATTAAGTAAATACAAGAGCAAACCTTAGAGTATGAATAAGTAAACAACAAGTAAAATAAGAAACACACGGAGATACAAGATTTGTTACCGAAGTTCGGACTCACAAAGAACTCTACGTCTCCGTTGAGAAGTCCACAAAGGATCGGGTCTCTTTCAACCCTATTCTCACTCAAGCGAACATAAAGATCGAGCTCAAGTTCTCCACTATCAATTCCCTTACGGGAGGATGATACAAACTTTCCGAGGCATCACCACACAAGTTGGGAGCTCTACGGGCACCGGTAACCGTCTAGGAGCAAAACTCCAAGAGTAATAAGCACAAGTCACAAAGATGATTAAATCGAATGCTCAAGAGTGGAATGATGCTCTTTTCACTAAGAAACAATGGCTCACTCAAACCCTACCTCAAAGAATGAAGCTTTGACTTGAAGAGTGAGAGTGAGGAGAGTGAAGCTCAAAAGTGCCAAATGATTTTCGGGTTGGAGAGGGATGACACGAAGTTGGGTGAAAGCCTTTTATACAAAGGGCTCAAAAAGAGTCGTTGGCCTGACTGGACGCCCCGCACCGGCACTGCCGATCGAGCCATCGACACTGCCGATAGGGTTTCTGACACACTGTCATAGATTACAGACAAGAAATGGGCCTGCACCGGCACTGCCGGTGAGGCAGCCACAGAGAAGACAAGTGGTCTCTGGAGACCTTGACCGACACTGCCGATCGAGCAGACCGGCACTGCCGATCGCAGTCAGCCAGAGAGCCTGAGAAAGACCAGTCTGTGTGGGGAGAGACCGGCATTGCCGATCAGAAGACCGGCACTGTCGATGAGCTACAACCAGAGCCAGACAGAGTGACTTTCTAGGAGGACCGACCGGCACTGCCGATCAGGGTGATCGGCACTGCCGATGAACAACAGACAGAAAGCCACAGAGAACAGCCTTCTCTGGAAGGAGAGACCGACACTGCCGATGGAGCCATCGGCACTGCCGATGCTAGCAATACAGAAGCCAAAGAAGAGACTGGACCTAACAGCGGCTCTGGAAAGGAGGATCGACACTGCCGATGAAGGCAAAAACAGAGGGCGACAGAGGTGGTTTTTATGGAAAATTTGAGCATTTGACTTTACCATATTTGTGAATTGTACCCCTCTTGATAGTACGGTTGACCTATACTCAAGAAATAAAAATAATAACTCCATGATCTTCATTCCTGGTAAATTTTGGACTTTCAATTAGAGATAAATGACCATCTCCTTTTCCCTTTTTGTTTCAATATCTTTCATTCATCAATTTGAGATAGTCATCTACACACATGCTAAATAAAAACATTAGTTCATTCTTAATTGTATTGATGCCAATCACCAAAACAAAATTAGGGGCCTAGATGCACTTTCAATCTCCCCCTTTTTGGTGAATGATGACAATACAACTAAACTTTATAGAAAATTGCAATAAGATTCATTTTGTGATATAAAAGACATGTGGAGCTCCCCCTAAGTGTGTGCATGTGAGAAGTAATAATCAAAGAATAACGATGCACATATTTAAAGAAAAGTGTGAGAGCTCCCCCTAAAGGCATGCATAAGTGTCAATTTGCAACAATTAAGCAATAAAGCGAGAGACAATACAAATGACAAGAATTTCCATACAAATGCATCTAGAAATTGAAAACCAACAATACATCACCACACAAGACATGAATGGCACAAGAACTTATAAAGCTTAAATAGAGGTTTACAAGAACAAATGTAGCAAATTGTTTTATAAACCACACGAGCACAAACTTAACTTGTCCATCACTCTCACACCTCACAAAATAATAAAACTAAAAGATAAGTACTTCTTCCCCTTTGGCATCACAACATCAAAAAGGGAAAAGCAAAGACGGAGGTACACGAAGTCACTCATCCGCACTGTCAGCATCATCGTCCTCCTCCTCCTCATCATCTGCCGGCTGGACCATCTATGACGCCTGAGTGTAGAAGCCCCATGATCATCATAGGAGGTGATATCTGGTAGGGGAGTGAGCTCTATAGGGGGTGGCAGCTGAATACTAGCAGAGGTGGCAAGAGTAGTGATATCGGATCTCATCTGAGTAAGCATCTCTCGCTACTCGTGCACTGCAACTGTTGTGTCCCGGCACATGCAAAACATCGACTTGATAGCACGGGTGACCTTGGACGAGCGACGGTGTGGGACAGTACTGGGGCCTGCTGGTGCTACTGTTGTTGAAGTCTGAGGGACATCTGTGGCCTCTGGAGGTGGAGATCCATCCCTGGGAGGTGAGGCAATGAGAGGAAACCTCTTCGGCGTGACTGAGGTATGCTTGTGATCACAAATGAACTGACAGCGCACAACACGTAGAATCATCTTCATGAAGAAAGGAGCATAGATCAGAGAAGCCTTACTAGTGTAGGAGTTGTAGAGGATCTCTGTCCATATGAAGTCAAACACACTGAATGGCTCTGCTCCCTCTCTCATAGCAAACATCATGGTCTTGGTGGAGCTCAGAATATGAGTGTGATCCCCCACCTTAGGAGTCAAAGTCACTCTAAGCATGTTGTTGAGAACCCGAATGTAAGACGTCATGCCATGGTACGAACCGAACTCAACCCCATGATTAGGGTCTGCATAGCGGGCATCATACATGAAGGCCCACTCACTCTCCTCCTGAGGATTGAAGATGGTCGCCTTGGGCTTCGTTCTGTCAGTCTAATCAAAGCCAAGAATCTGAGAAAATTTGAAGTATGTGACAGTGAAGCGGTTACCCTCAATAGTCCAGTGTAGCTTGGAGTCCATGTGATTCTCCTCCTCAAGCTCAATCCATAAAGTGGAGTAAAACTGGGCAATGATCTCATCATTCCAGTGCTGATGCAGGCCCATGATAATTGTCAAGTTCCTCCTATCACACTCTGCCCGTATCAGCTGAAAGGTGGGATCATTAGCTGCTGCCATCCTGTCCTAGTCAATGCACTTCATGGGAGCAACTTTGTGAGTGGTCTTCTTCAGGATGTTCTTGTACCAGGCAAACTGAGTCATGTCCCAAAATCTGACATCTGTGATGCCTGGGTGCTTGGGCTGTGTCCAGGGGTTAGTGTAGCGGTACTCTCTCATCTCATCCCTAGACAGCGCCACTAGGATCTTGAACTGCTCAGACACCTGAGGTGCTAACATCTGATATGTGACTAAGGAGCGCATGGGTCCATGGACAGGCTCATGGATGACCTCATCCCCAGACTCATCACCCTCCTCACCACCAGTCTCATCCTCCCACTGAGCCTCCTCTTCCTCTTCCTCTGAGCCTTCCTCACTCTCCTCATCAGCACTGGGAGAGAGAGAGCGAGGTGGAAGGGCTTTGCCTTTGCCCTTCCCATGACCAAGGCCAAGACCACGTGAGGTGGCTAGGTCGGAGTCTCCACCTCTGCCCCGTTTGCCACCTCCACCTCGTCGAGCAAGGGGAGAGGCAGCGGGGTCGAAATCCTCGTCGAACTCACTAGAAGTGCCTGAATGCTTCTGCTTCTTGCCACCTGCCATCTGTCAAGGAGAGGAGAAGTGGTATGAGAAAATTACATCAACACAGTACTGAACTGTTGTCTCTGTGCCCTGACCGGCAGTACCGATGGGAGGCATCAGCAGTGCCGGTGGGTCAAACAGAGAGCAGCTCAAGTGAAAATGCTCTCTGGTTGGCCCAACCGGCAGTGCCGATGGCTGCCATCGGCAGTGCCGATCAGTCCAAACTGACTGTGTAACAGTCACTTAGGGTTTTGAAATCTCCCGATCGGTAGTGCCGATGGGGCCATCGACAGTGCCAACCGAGGGGAATTGAAACCCTAAAACCACTAAAAATTGAAATTTAGCCACTAAAACTTTATCAAATTGCAGGGGTGACTAAATTACTCCTAGATGAACATCTCTATCAAGTGAAATTATGCAAAAACATGAGGCATTGCGAGATTCAAAAGATGGAGATTTTCAAAAATACCTTCAAAAACTCCTTCAAATCCAGGAGGAGATGGAGGAGGAAAGATGTAGAAGTTGATTCGATCCACTTCCCCTTGATTCCATGAAGGTTTGCACGGTTTTGGAGTGGATTGGTTTATGTTAGGGTTGGAAGAGAGAGAGAGGCGGCGAGAAAGGTTCAACTGATAGAGCGGGCTCGGTCCCGTGAGGGGGCCGAGCCGATTTTGAACCTCTGGTCCCGCATCGGCAGTGTCGATGATGGACATCAGCAGTGCCGGTGCGGGTCAGTGCACAGGGATACATCCCTCATCAGCAGTGCCGATGGTGGGTATCGGCAGTGCCGGTGAGGGCAAACCGAGGGACAAAAGTCCCAGGCAGAGAGCCTCCTCTAATGGACTGATTATCGGCAGTGCCGATAGGATAACCGGTAGTGTCGATCCTCTGAAGATCAGACAGAATAGAGGATAGAAAAGGATAGGAGAAATTTTCAAAATAGGTTTTTGATGGACAAGAAGACATCTTGACGTCATATGATCAGCCAACAATCAACAATACATAACAATGACCATGTTTTGACAAGATTTGATCTAGTGATCAAGAAACAACCTCAATAGCAAAAATAATAGATATTTCACATAAAGCAATGATTTTTGCGATAATAAGACAATCACCATTTAGATGTGCGCATCCTCTACATTACATTACTAGAGTCAAGAATATTTAGTTCACTCCTAAGATAGCAAAATCTCATCTCATCTAGGGGCTTGGTGAATATATCGGCTAGTTGATCTTCGGTTCATACATGATTAACTTCTATACCCCCCTTGATAGAATGATCTCTCAAAAAGTGGTGGCAGATATCTATATGCTTTATGCACGAATGCTCAACAGGGTTGTAAGCAAGCTTTATGGCACTCTCATTGTCACATAGGAGAGGAACACGGTTCAACTTATAACCATAGTCACTTAGAGTTTGTCTCATCCAAAGTAGTTGTGCACAATAACTACCATCTGCAACATACTCCGCTTCGGCCGTGGAAAGTGCAACGGAATTTTATTTCTTGGATGACCATGAAACTAGGGACCTACCCAAGAATTGACATGTCCCGGAGGTGCTCTTTCTATCTACCTTATCCCCGGCATAATCCGCATCGGAATAGCCTAATAGGTTGAACTTTGAACCCTTGAGGTACCAAAGCCCTAGGTTGGGTGTGTGAACCAAATATCTCAAAATTCGTTTTACGGCTACCATGTGACACTCTATAGTAGCGGCTTGAAAACATGCACACATGCACATACTAAGCATAATATCAGGTTTAGATGCACAAAGATAAAGCAAAGAGCCTATCATGAAGCGGTATACCTTTTGATCAACGGGCTTGTCCTTTTTATTGAGGTCGAGGTGGCTATTTGTTGGCATGGGAGTTTTGATGGGCTTTGCCTTGTCCATGTCAAAGTTTTTCAATAGATCTTGTATGTACTTGGCTTGACATATGAAGGTGCCCTCCTTGAGTTGCTTCACTTGGAGGCCTAGAAAGAACGTCAATTCTTCCATCATGGACATCTCGAACCTCTTGGTCATTATCTTGCTAAACTCATCTCAAAAAGTTTGATTAGTAAAACCAAATATAATATCATCGACATATATTTGACACATAAATATATCATTGCCGAAACGCTTTGTGAAGAGAGTAGCATCGGCCTTGCCAATGACAAAACCCTTTTTAACAAGAAAATCCCTAAGGCATTTATACCATGTTCTTGGAGCTTGCTTAAGCCCATAGAGCATCTTATGGAGTTTATAAACATGATTAGGATACTTAGGATCTTCAAAGCCCGGTGGTTGCTCCATATACACCTCTTCCTTTATTGGCCCATTGAGGAATGCACTTTTCACGTCCATTTGGTACAACTTAAAATCATGGTGAGTAGCAAAAGCAAGTAATATTCTAATTGATTCAAGTTTTGCTACGGGGGCATAGGTTTCATTAAAATCCAAACCTTTCACTTGTGAATACCTCTTTGCCATGAGCCTTGCCTTGTTTCTTGTCACAACACCATTTTCATTTTGTTTGTTGCGAGAGACCCACTTGGTTCTCACAACATTCTTGTTCTTTGGTCTTTCCTCCAATGTCCATACTTCATTTCTTGTGAGGTTGTTCAATTCCTCTTGCATGGCCATCATCCAATCCGAATCCTCAAGTGCTTGTTCTACCCTAAATGGCTCTATAGAAGAGACAAAAGAGTAATGTTCATAAAAATTACTAACTCGAGATCTAGTGATTACCCCCTTATCAATGTCTCTAAGAATTTGCTCGACCGGGTGATCACGTTATACATTTTAATGCACTGTTGGGTGTGGTGGATATGAGCTTCCTTTACCACCATCTTTATCAACCTCTTGATCATGTCTTTGAGAGTCATCACTTGATGCTTGTTCATGATCCCCAACATCGTCATCTTGACCACTTGCATGATCAATTTCTTTATTTTCATGATGTTGGTCTTGTCTAGGGGGAGAGGGTTGATCTTCAACACTCGATGTTTCTTGTGGTCTCACATCACCAATGGTCATCCTTTTTATTGCATTTCTAGGAGCTTCATCATCTACATCATCATTAACAACTTTCTCCCCTTGAGAGCCATTAGATTCATCAAATGTCACGTCATGTGAAATTTCAATACAACTGGTGGTTTTGTTGAACACACGATAGGCGTGAACATTTGACTCATAACCAAGCAAGAAACCTTCATCAACTTTTAGAGCAAACTTTGAAGTCTTGGGTTTCTTGTTTAGCATAAAACATTTGCTCCCAAAAACATAAAAGTAGGAAATATTGAGCTTGTTACAGGTTAATAGCTCATATGGTGTTTTCTTCAATAGTCGGTGGAGATACAACCGGTTGGAGTCATGGCATGCGATGTTGACGCCTTTAGCCTAAAAATGGTCGGACGTCTTGTATTCATCAAGCATTGTTCTTGCCATCTCAATGAGTGCGCGGTTCTTTCTTTCGACCACCCCATTTTGTTAAGGGGAGTAGGGTGCCAAAAATTCATGCTTGATGCCTTCTTCATCAAGGTATTCCTCAACTTGGGTGTTCTTGAATTCAGTGCCATTGTCACTTCTTATTTTCTTGATCTTGACTTCATACTCATTTTGTGCTCTTTTCATGAATGTTTTGAGTACGTTTTTAACTTCACCTTTGTCATGCAAAAAGAATACACACGTGAAGCGAGAAAAATCATCAATAATTACAAGACCATATTTGTTACCACCAATGCTTACATAGGAGATGGAGCCGAAAAGATCCATGTGCATCATCTCCAATGGTCTTGTGGTTGTCATCACGTTTTTGGAGGGATGTGAGGCTCTAACTTGCTTTCCCGCTTAACATGCACTATAAATTCTATCTTTCTCGAAACACACATCGGTTAGTCCTATGATGTGGCCACCCTTTTGGAGTTTGTAAAGATTTCTCATACCAACATGGGCTAGTCTTCTATGTCACAACCACCCCATGTTGGAATTTGCTAATAAGCATGTACCAAGTCTAGCTTCATCCGTGGAGAAATCCACCACATAAAACTTTCCTTTAAGCACACCCTTAAAAGCAATCGAGCCATCACTCCTCTTATAGACGGTCACACCACATTCGTTGAACAAGCAATCATAGCCCATTTTACAAAATTGCAAAATGGACAATAGATTGAAGTCAACGTGATCAACAAGCATAACCTTAGAAGGTGAATACGAAGGAGTAAGAGAAACTTTACCATAACCTAGTACTTGTCCCATTCCATTGTCACCAAACATAATGTACTCATTTTTGTTTTGACTTGGCTCAAATGACTTGATTTTTTGTCTCTGGTCATATGATTGGTGCATCCACTATCAATCACCTAACTTGACCCTCCGGAGACATAGTCCTACAAAACAAGTTAAGCTTTGTTTTTAGGTACCCAAATTTGCTTGGGTCCTTTCACATTAGTCACAAGTGCTTTGGACACCCACACACAAGCCTTTGGCCTCTTGTTGCATGGCCCAACATATTTGGCAAACACACAACCATGTTTGTTTCTCATGAGCACATATGAACCATCAAAGTCATGAAAGAGTGCACAAGTAGCATTAGGCATATTAGCATGAGAATCATTCATAAAAGAGGAATGGTTAGTGTTCATGTTCTTGACTTCCTTCTTTTGGTAAGATCCTTCCTTGGTGAACTTAAGGAATTCCTTCCCATTCTTATTCTCCCTAGAATTGTGCTTGGCACCCTCAACATATCCAATGCCATCCATGACATTTGGGTGCCTAGAATATGAGTATGCACCTCTTGCATACTTTGCCTTTTCGTCATCAACAATATTTTTTCCATGTTGTATTTTGCTTTCAAGTGACTTCATTGCTTGTTCAAATCATAAATCAATTTGACATTAGTAGCACAAGCATCAATATCAATATTATAACACCTATCACATCCATTGCTAGTGGAGGCATGAGAGGAATTGTTGGTTGAGGATGTGAAGGTTGAAAGTATCTTATATTGTTCTTCAAGAGACTTATGAGTCTTTTCCAAATCCTCATATTTCTCTTAAAGTTCATCTTTTGTGCTTTAAATACTTTGACATAAGGTTTTAGTTTCATTGAGGGACTTGATTAAATTTTTATTTTTCTTCCTCTCATCTTTTAAGAGCTTCTCTAATTCAAGGTTTCTTTTCTTTTCAAGAATAAGCAATTCTTCTTGTTTTTTAAGAAGCTCTTCTTGCCTATCATTTTCTTCATTTTGTCTTTCAAGCAATTCCATAAATTCAAGCATTTTAGGAAGTAAAGCATTAACAACAACATCATCATCATCATCATCATCATCACTACTACTACCATAAGAGGAATGCGTATATTTAGATTTTGATACCTTGGATCCTCTTGTCATGAAGCACTTGTGAGTGTTGTCATCATCATCATCACTCAAGCTTCCAAATAGAGAGGTGTTAGTGGGAGTGACTCCAACGACAAGTGTAGCAATGTCTCTCTCATCCGAGTCGGATTCAGAGGAGGAAGATGATGAGTAAGATGATTCATCGGAATTCCATTCTTGGCCAATGTGAGCTTCACCTCTTCTATACTTTTTGTACTTCTTGTCTTTCTTGCTATGTTTGTCTTTCGTTCTTTCTTCCTTGTTCTTCTTCTTTAAATATTCCGCAATGAAATGTCCTTCTTCACCACATTCATAGCAAGTTCTCTTTGACTTTCTTGCTTTGCCTTTATCATAGCTTTTCTTCTTGTAGCCATCCTTTTTAAGGAATGACTTGAATCTTCTCACGAGCAAAGTCATCTCATCATCACTATCTTCATCACTAGAATCAACAATTTTCTTTTTCTTCTTCTTGTCCTTCTTTTCGTTAGTCTCATGAGAGGCCTTGAGAGCTATTTCTTTCTTCTCCTCTTCATCTTGTCCAAACAAGGTGTTCAGTCTTTTTGTTTCTTCATCTCTTTCCTTGTAAGTGAGCAATCTCCCTAGTACTTCATCCGTACTAATGTTCTTGAAGTTTTCTTTCTCTCTAACAAAGTCACAAGCATTTTGATTCCATGGTTACAAAGCAAGAAGCAACCTCTTGTTGACCTTAATGGTGTCAAGTTTGATTCCTAGAGCTCTTCTCTTGTTCACAATTTCTATAAGCCTATCATGAACTTCTTGTGGCCCTTCACCGGCATTCTTAATGAACAAGTTGTATTTCCCTCTTAGGATGTCTTCTCTTGCCTCTCTCACACCCTCTGTCCCTTCATAGATGACTTCTAGCTTCTTCCAAATGTCATGAGCTTTCTTGATCTCCATCACCTTTTCATACTCTTTTGGTGATAGGGCGGAAACAATGGCGGATGCGGCTTGATCATTGTGATTGAGCTTGATCTCGTCATTAGTGGTTGGGTTTTCTTCATCTTCCAACTCAAAACCATGCTTCACAATTTTCAAGATTGGTATTCCCATAGACCCCAAGTATAGTTCCATTCTATGTTTCCAATGATCATAGAACGTGCGATCAAAGTATGGTAGTTTTTCGGATCCACTACCAATATACTCATTTCTGAGTTCGCCATAGTTGAATTGGACATTGTTGTATCTAATGTCTGAGTCATCCTTGTTACCCTCGGTCCCGGAACCAGATGTTTTCGGTGTAGTTTCCTTTGGTTTTTTCATATGCTTCAGCATTTATCTTCAAGTGGTTAAGCCTTCAAGAATATTCCGCTCTGATACCAATTGAAAGTTACCTAGAGGGGGGTAAATAGGCAAATCTACAATTTTTATGAAATTAGACTTAAACAAATTTATTAGTATGACCGGCAGTGCCGGTGATGGGTATCGGCAGTGCCGACGGATGAGCAGACAGTCGAGTGAAAGCTAGGTTTAAGTGGTTTCGCAGTTACTATGTGATATTGACTACAACAATGATAGAAAGGAAGCCCTACAATAATAAGAGATAACTAAACAAAGGCTACACAAGTAGATCTAGTAAACTAAGTAAATACAAGAGCAAACCCTAGAGTATGAATAAGTAAATAACAAGTAAAATAAGAAGCACACAGAGACACAAGATTTGTTACCGAAGTTCGGACTCACAAAGAACCCTATGTCTTCATTGAGAAGTCCATAAAGGACCGGGTCTCTTTCAACCCTATTCTCACTCAAGCGACCACAAAGATCGAGCTCAACTTCTCCACTATCAATTCCCTTACGAGAGGGTGATACAAACTTTCCGAGGCATCACCACACAAGTTGGAAACTCTACGGGCACCGCTAGCCATCTAGGAGCAAAGATCCAAGAGTAATAAGCACAAGTCACAAAGATGATTAAATTGAATGCTAAAGAGTGGAATGGTGCTCTTTTCACTAAGAAACAATGACTCACTCAAACCCTACCTCAAAGAATGAAGCTTTGACTTGAAGAGTGAGAGTGAGGAAAGTGAAGCTAAAAAGTGCCAAATGATTTTCGGGTTGGAGAGGGAAGGCACGAAGTGGGGGTGAAAGCCTTTTATACATGGGGCTCAAAAAGAGTCGTTGGCCTGACTGAACGGCCCGCACCAGCACTACCGATCGAGCCATCGGCACTGCCGGTAGGGTTTCTGACACACTATCATAGATCGCAGACAAGGAGTGGGCCCGCACCGGCACTGCCGATCAAAACATCGGCACTGCCGGTGAGGCAGCCACAAAGAAGACAAGTGATCTCTGGAGACCTTGACTGGCACTGCCGATCGCAGTCAGCCAGAGAGCCCGAGGAAGACCAGTCTCTGTGGGGAGGGGACTGGCACTGCCGATCAGAAGACCGGCACTGCCGATGAGCTACAGAGCCAGACAGAGTGATTTTCTAGGAGGACTGACCGGCACTGCCAATCAGGGTGATCGGCACTGCCGATAAGCAACAGCCAAAAAGCCAGAGAGAACAGCCTTCTCTGGAAGAAGAGACCAGCACTACCGATGCTGGCAAGACAGAAGCCAGAGAAGAGACTGGATCTAACAGCGCCTTTGGAAAGGGGGATCGGCACTACCGGTGGAGGCCACCGGCACTGCCGATGAAGGCAAAAACAGAGGGCGACAGAGGTGATTTTTATGGGAAATTTGAGCATTTGACTTTACCATATTTATAAATTATACCTCTCTTGCTAGTACGGTTGACCTATACTCAAGAAATAAAAATAAAAACTCCATAATCTTCATTCTTGGTAGATTTTGGACTTTCAATTAGAGATAAATGACCATCTCCTTTTCTCTTTTTGTTTTAATACCTTTCATTCATCAATTTGAGATAGTCATCTACACACATGCTAAATAAAAATATTAGTTCATTCTTAATTGTATTGACGCCAACCACAAAAAAAAATTAGAGGCCTAGATGTACTTTCAGCAAGATCCTTAGTAAATCACATTTTCAAAAAAAAAACAGAGAGAAACAAATTCATGTCCAGTAAGGACACAACTTGATACGAGCAGGACAGGCATAGATTAGCCTAAAGACTAGGGCCATTATATGGTTGTTCGTGCTAATTGTGATGGTATATTACCTGCGAAAAAAAATGTGTGATAGCATACAGAAGAAACAAGCAACAAATTATGATGTTATGTCAGAAAAAAAAAAAGCAACAATACATGTAAACACATGGGTCAAGACTAGGGCCAAGGCTTATAGCGATTACAAGAGCCTCGGTAGCATCTCAGGTCCTGGGTTCGACTCCTTGTAAAAGCGATTTTTTTAGGATTTAACGACATTGTGGTTTTAGTTGTAGGCGACGCTCCCGTCGACAACGAGATACCAATGATGACTTTGTCAATCTAAAGGATTTATCGGTGCAGTCTTCGAAGATGCTCATATGGATAAGGTTTTATACGTGTGTTTATCGGGGTGAGTGTATGTGCGTTGTGAGTGTCTAAGTTGTACTGTGTAATCTTAAAAAAAGATATGAGTTGAGAAGAAAGAGAAGATACAAATTTGTGTTCTCCTCTTTAGAAAAGAGGATCTTTGGTTTTTAAATTAAAAAATTCATATTGTATTAGGTAATTTTTTTAGGCTGTAGTTTTTTTTAATTGGTACTGTTTTGCTCAAAATAATGTTTTAAAAGTTATTAATTTATTGTTCAGTGTTGAAATAATGAGTTACATAGCTCACCGTATGCAACGCACAAATAATTGGTTGCTAAAGCAATCAATATGTCCTTAGAGCATGAACAATGTTGCACCGAACCAAAGGAGCACAGTTCGATTCCGTTTTATGGTTCGATAACTTCAAACCAAAGAATGTGTGTGGGTCATAATCTCTACTATAAAGGCTAAACATCGAGTCCAAAAAAGTTACCTGAGTAAATACCCAGGTCTTAGCTAATAGTCTTCAATCTAGACCGAATTGCGGACCCAGAAATCACTACCCTCTTGCGCAAAAATGAATTTGACGTATGATGCATGGGCCCTGCTGACATGGAGCGTAACATCTTACGCCTACATACACTGGTTGTCGCCCTGCTTTGGGTCTTTTGTCACCGGCGATTTCCTACCATCCCGCAGACAAACAAATGATGGCTTTCCTGAATCGTCGCTCCATAGTATATGGTTACCCGCCCATAGAGTTTTTTTCCCCTATTTCTGTGCGCGTGATTGAAGTAGCCTTCCTTGCCCGCGCGCGTGATTGAAGGGTTCGCCTCAATGAGGAGGACAATGCAGAGGAGATAAGCGGGGAGCCAGTGCACGGAGCACGACGGCGATGGCGATGGCACGGTCAAGGCCGAGCACCTCCGGCTCCTCCTTATTCTCTTTCTCGATCACCTCCTCTTTCATCGCCTCCTAATCGGCTTCCACGACGGGCGCGATGACCGCCGCCTTCAGGCCCCGCGCGGACTTTGCCTTAGCCTTGCCGGTGGCGAGCGCGGCGCTGAAGTAGTCCGCAAACGAGGGCTTGGGCGGCGGAGCATGGCGCGCACGCGCGACGGCGCCAAAGCGCCCGCTCCTGAACCTGGCGACCCTGGCGGCCAGCGTGGGGGGTAGAACCCCTCGCGGTCAGATTTCCCCGTGCCGCGCACGCTGCGGAGGTTGGCCACCAGCTTCAGCGCCGTGAGCGCGTCGCGGGCCCACGCGGCCGCCACAAGGTCCACACATGGGTTGCCGGAGTGGGTGTAGGTCGCTGAGTCGTTCGCCTTGCGCGCACGCTTCAGCTTGGCGTTTGCGGTCTTGGCGGCATCGGGCGTGTTAAAGCCGGCGTCGAGCTGGACGGGGAAGGGGTGGGAGTCGGCGTCGTCGGTCTCGGCGGCGGGATGCGTTGGGCGCGCCCGGCGGATGATCGGAGGACCGACGAGGACGGTGGCCATGGCTGTGCAAGGCGTAGCCCGCATCCTCGACCCTCTCGGGAGTCCAGTCTCGATCTGATGAGGACGAGTGACACCGACGGCCGTGCCGTGGCTGCGGGGATGGCCATTGCTGCTGCTTGTCCGCCATCTGGACGGTGGCGACAGGGTTTGCTTTGTTCTTTGACACACGTCCTAATCTTTGATACACACACGTTTGATCTTTCCAATTGAGCATCTTTCCTTTCTATTTGTGCTTGCGCAGGATAGCACGGAGATGGAGGCCCCAGTTGATAGGTTGCCGGAGATCCCTAGGCTGCAGGGGATTGCGACCATGAACGGTTGTTAAAGATTCATATTCGCTGGTCCATTGGTGTTCTTGTTCTCGATCAAGACGTGTTTCTTTAGATTTAATCCTGACTGGTTTTTTAAGATCCTCAAATGTCCTTGTGGATCTAAAGCTCGATTGGAGCATAATGTCGGAAGAGCTTCACGATTGATGGATCAGGGCGAATACGTAAGTAATCTTCCCTGGCGAAGCCTGCTGTTGAAGCCAGTGGCATCAATTGGATCAAAAGAATTGCGAGCAATGAACGCTCTAGAATACATGACAACAAGGTAGATATCTGTAAATGTCTACTGTGTGCGTATATGCCCTCTACTAAGCTGTCTGAGCACAATGCCTGTGGAGTTGAAGCAGGTGGCTCTAGCGGCGGCCATGGGCTTCATCTCACTCGGAGTTCCTCCTTGCTGGTATTTTTTTTTTTTCACTTTTTTCTGACCAATTCAGCAAGGTGTACGGGTTTGGTCTCGAATATTTTTCGCAATTGAAATTGGTCAAGCATATAACAAGAATAGAGTGGGTGTACCGGCATTTTGACTTATTGTTTGTGAAAAACATAATTCTATATTTCTATATCTGCTAATCTTATTCAAACTTCGCCATTTTTTTACCAGGAAAGCATAGAAAATCTGGAGAAGTCTGCAACTCCGGGTAAAGCATGGATTCTTATGTTGTGTTCTGACATTAAGATGATTCTGTGTCACCGATTGTTTTTCAAGATGAGCATGTCTCTTCTCTTGTGACTACAATGTCCTCTTTTCTACAGAGTTTATCACTGATAAATAGTAAATCTATTACACTCATCCTAATAGTGCCCATGATTTGTCCGCTCAGTGGTTATCTGGTAAATTGATGCCAACTTAAACTTACTGGTTTGCTCCTTTCTCAAGTTGCAATAAAAACTGAATTAAATCTTCCGGTAATGGAGCAAGATCCTTCATCAGAAGATATCAATAGGTGTCTTGAGCGAATAAAAAATACAAATTTTTGAAAGTGCACCTGATCATTTGTAACCAAAAAACTACCTCACACTTGTCTTCATTTTCATGTGCATGGGATTAAAATTATGGAATAATGACATGTGTCAGGAGTAACACTTGTCTTCATTTTCATGTGCATGGGATTAAAATTATGGAATAATGACATGTGTCAGGAGTAACCTTAATGTTATCTGAAGTATAGATTAATCAATTCATATTGCAAATTTAATGATAACACGTACGTTTATGAAATATTCATTTGTGTGAAAATAGCATGTGGTGTCACACATGCAAAATACTAGTAATAAGTAAATAATTGTTCTCTTTCTTAACCTAACATGGATCATGGAAAATAATTACTCTTTCTAAACATGATCATGGAAAGAAGGCAATCACTGTTCAACGGAGGTGCGACAGCCATAGCTCGATGTCCACAATGTTCTCAGTTCGCCTTTTTCTTTGCATGGTTCGATTTTCCTCTACGTTGCATGGGCTCTTAGCAACGTCTTCCTGTGGAACTTGCAACACGGCATGCAAAGTGAAAAAAAAAAACAGATATTGTTGACATTTGCTCCATTGTTAGCTACTCTCTCCAGATTTAAATTGTTGATGCAGGTAACTTTCTTTTTCAATTACATTTGACCATTTATCTTATTTAAAATATTTATTCAAATATACAAAATTATATGATAGGTTTCAACTTTCTTTAGTGATAAAATAAATTATAATAAAATATTTGATAAATTCTAAAAAATTTTAAATAAGATAAATGACCAAACATAGCTATAAAAGTCAACTGTGTCAATAATTTAAATCCAAAGAGTACTTTAATCACACAGCTGACAAATCAACCATCTGACAGCATATTTGACCAAAATAACAATTAGCATCATGTGCAAGGAAAAAGAATGTAAACTTCAAAACCAAATTTAAATCACAATAATTTGGTCTACTAAACCACAAGTGCAGCACCCGCACATAATGGAAAATACAGTTATAGGTATCCAGTACCAGACCTGGGTTCCACATCCAGTACCAGACCTGGGTTCCGCACATAACGAGTACTCACTGGTCCTTCGCTATCCATATATGCCAGGTATCAGAATAACAAAGTATAGATGTACTAACGACGACAAAAAAAAAGGATTGACATTACAATAATAAAAGTTAAAAATAAAGCAACAGATAAAACAATGTAACTTGCAGATATGGAACCCTCTTCCCTAAACTAGAAGCAGCACAGTATTAAGCAACAGAACGGACAACATCAGAGCTCTGGCTGAGTGGTGGAAGCTTCAACTTTCTGCAGGAGCTTGGGCACCACCACTGTTAGCAGGAGCAGGAGCTGCTGTTGTTGCGGCAGCAGCAGGGGCGCCGGTGGCAGTGGCAGCTGATGGATCCTGTGATGCAGCAGCTATTGGTTCAGTAGAGTACGCTGGAGGCTGCCCATAGCTTCCACTGCCATAAGCATCGCCATAAGACTGCTGTCCATAGCCTGGATGACTCGCAGGGGGTGCACCAGGGTAAGGCGGGGGTGCACCATATCCTGGCTGGCTAGAGTAACCATACTGGCCATAAGCACCCTGAGCAGACCCAGGGGGAGCCTGGCCATAGGGTGAAGCTGCAGGAGGCTTCTGTCCCTGTGGTGAAGGCTGCCCATATGTGCTCTGACCATAACCACCTTGTGCTGCCGGTTGGGTGCCATAGCCAGACGGTGGTGGAGCACCGTAGCCAGATTGTGGAGCAGAACCTTGCGGTGGGTAGCTTGATGCAGCACTGGTAGGAGGTTGGCTGGCATAGCCCGCATGACTTCCAGCAGCTGGGGTTGAAGTTTGCTGCCCTGGAGATGACTGACCAGTCCCACCAGGACCACCATAGCTGGGTGCAGATCCATCTTGAGTTGAGTTTGCAGTTGATCCATATGCAGATGTGCCATAGCTCTGCTGCTGCTCATAACCTGTCTGCTGAGAGTAGCCCTGCTGACCTTGGTTCTGATAAGCAGAGTAACTGTCATGTCCATATGCTTGCTGTCCACCACCCTGCTGAGAATAGGTAGAATCCCCATAACCTTGTGAAGCATATGTAGGAGGCTGGCCATAATTATAGCTGGTAGTATCGGTAGATGCAGCAGTTCCAGGGGCAGACTGTTGCTGAGGCTGCTGCTGTTGACTATAATAGTCATACCCAGTACCAGGTGGAGTCGGCTGAGATTGTTGTTGAGATTGATCCCACCCAGTCTGATAGCCACCAGATGTTGGAGGATAGCTACCATAAGGTTGCTGGGGTGCCCCATACTGCGGAGGTGCCCCAGGATAAGCTCCAGGCTGCATATAACCATATCCAGGCTGTTGCGGGGGTGGCGCACCAGGTTGGCCCCAGTTTGCCTGAGGACGAGGGTGATAACCCTGCTGAGCATAGCCACCTGACATTTGATTTCTGGTACGATTCTGCAAAAATATATTTGGCACATTTGTATACATATGTATAAAGAAAATAGGAACAGTGCAGAATGCATAAAATAGCAGTAAACAAGACAAAAAATCATACAAACACAAGCACAATATTGCAGAGAAATTCCAGAACCACCAAGAAAACTGGAGAGAGCAACTCACCGATCAAGATTGTCAAGCAACATAGGTGATGCCCATCTACCGTCTCCCAAGTGCAAAACTATTGGGGCTAGTGAAGATTGGATAGCTAGACGAATATATATATACATATATATATATATATATATATATATATTCTCAATTGCAATAAAAGATTTACATAGGAATAGTTCCAATATATATTTAATATTCAAAGATCAAACTATCAAAGATAATGTTGTTGATATCTCTATTCCGAACAATTTAATTTATTATTAAATGACAGGATATAAAAAGGTTCCCTTCTTGGACACATCCTCCCAATGAAAATATTCAGAAGTTATAGATGAATATCAAAGGAGAAATTTATTGTATTTCTTTTAAGCATAAAGAATTAGTGACAGCAACCTGCAAAGTCACAAGATAGAACAGAAGCATGCATAACCAACACATAGATTCCTTCATGCGGGGTACTCTGCATCCTTGTGTTACAAGATAGTTTAACAGACAAATTTCAGGCATATTTTAAATGAAATACAAGTACAACGATTCACTGTATGCTATTCTAAAATGTTCTAATCAGTATGTTAGCATATAAAGGCCCAATAATTTCTTTAGTACCATAAAATAAGTAAGGGCACTGAAAAATCTAGCCACCCTAATTAACACAAACATGAGTTGCCAGCACTTGCTACGAAGGATTAAAATTTGTGAATATCCCTCCATGACATACTGAAACAAAAGTCATGAGTTCGTTTGGATGGGGAGAATCAACATCCAAACCCTAAATTGATTCGGTGCTTTTCAAACAGGAGTAAAGCAATATGCATCCAAAGTAATAAACAAGAGAGATGGCGACTTTAAAAGGTACAAATGCAATATAGCAGGTCAGATCATATAATTCGTAACAATTCAGCAAAAATGATGTGCTTCGTACTGTAACAAACCTGCTCTCCAGGATAGTTTGCAGCCCTCCTGGTTAGCCAAAGACACTAAATTGACTAGAACAATATTTTTTTAAAAAAAAATATGTATTCCCTTTGTGGGCAGTAATATGGACATGCTACATAAACAATGACACAAGGTTGCCCAAAAAATACCATAATACTATAGGAAAATAGTCATAATGTTATCAAGATAATTATAATACCAAGGAAATGGTTTTGGTTACATCTCTTAACATGATAAAAGGAGAAGATCGCAAATATTTCATCATGTGAAGTCAAACAATCCCCATACCCCAAAAGAAATTTGTATTCAGAAAATAGGTTGGCAGCATAGCAAAATCTCCTTGGGAAATGTGTGAGCCATATCCATGACCAATGTGTATCAGGGATTGGTAAACACACTGCTTAGAATAGTTACAATATCAATGTGGACATCAAAGAAGAAGCAAAGAGAAAATTTTCAAGGCAAACAAACTGGTAAAAGTTCTAAAGAACTTAGTAAAATGAAATAAGAATCATAAAACATAATGAACCCAGAAGCAGTGTTTAATCACATATAAATTACAAAATGATAAAGCAATCACGAAAACCGGGAAAACAACACAAACAAAAGAGAGAAAGCGTACCTCACTACTAATAACCTCATTCACCAGCTGCTTTGCAATTTCAATTTGCTCTTTTGTGCCATCAATATACACAGTTCTTTCAGTTGATAAATCACCAGGGGGCAAATGCAAAGGAACAACCTGCACAAGAATATACAAGGACATGAACAACTAAACAGCACAATCAAACTAGTAAATTTGTAAAATAGAAAAACTTATCATTTAAAATAGTCAGCAATCTTTTTGGCACTTCAAAAAATGCTGTGGTTGTATAATAAAATTCTCAAATAGTTTGAACATTACAGGTTACTTTCTACACTAGCATTTCCAAACAAGGCAGTGCAATTACGGACCTTAATTTGAGCTCCAGATTTGGCTTGCATGGATTTAATAGTTTCACCGCCTTTTCCAATAACCAAACCCACCTGAAAAGAAAACAGGAAGAAAAACAGAGATGACATGTGACAAAGTCCATGTATAAAATCTGGCAATAATAGTATACAGTGACTATCATATGGTGAGCAGGTGCACTATTCTTATCCGAAAAGAAAAAACAGTATACCTTGTTATTAGCAATTTTCATCTGGAACTGCTCAGCACCTGGTTGTGGTGCATTGTATCTCCGGCCACCAGATGCATTACCAGATGACCCAGCATCAGCCTAATGAATAGCGTGTCAAAATAACTGATAAAAATGATGCAGAGCTCGATAGGAAGCTGTGACCAGACAACTCATACCTCTGCTAGAACTTCATTGATCAACTGCTCAGCTTTGCTTATCTGCTCAGGAGTGCCTGAAAGCTCAACTGGCCTTGTCAACGACCCAGGCTCAGCTTCGTTGTCTCTGGTTACTTGAATCTTTGCCCCTGACTGAAGTTGCAAATACCTAATAGTTTCACCACCTTTGCCAATGATGACACCAACCTATGCCAAACCTAACAGTTAGTAAAACAAATTACCCCTTCAAATCCCACCCCCCCCCCCATATAATAATAACATTCGGTAGTTGAAACACAAATTGAATATATTTACCCTTCCACTTGGGATGTCAATCTTTTTGCTTGTACCCTGGTATCCGCCATATGATGAATATTGGGGTGCGCTGCTTTGAGAAGATGGTGGTGGGATAGATGTGCCATGCCCTGATACAGAAGCCAATATTATTCATGATGTAACAAAAGTAGGTATTGATGGCACATTAGTGAGACAAGTAAACTCCATAAAACACCAACTGCTCAAAATATGACTGAATGGACAAATGAGTTGGAATGTGACACCAGTTTAATATCGTATAGTCTGAAATGAGATAAGGTAGTCAGACAACGTGATGCAACAGCAAAATTCAAAAACAAACCACTAAAATATCTCTACTTTTATTAGCACAAAATTATGTGACATACCCATCAGAACGATCCAGAAAATGGTGCACAACTAAACTATTCCACACAACAATGATAACTACTGATAGCGGACACACTAACCCTCTCTTACCCAGACCAAACTTTCACTCAGGCAATGGATGTTTAAACAAGCCCATTTGGCATTCCGTAGGTCCCCACTTCTCCACTCTATCCGTCATGAAGCACAAGTAAGACTATGATGCTATTACTTGAGACTTGTTAGAAAAATGTCCTCGGCACTTGCATGAGGTGTATCCTTGAATTCTAACGGCCTGAGAGCTCTATGCATAATATTGAAACTTATGACAGGAGCTGCGTGCTTTCTAACTATGCATAGCTATATAAAATCCCCTAACAGCCACGAATCATGTCAAGACTACCAAGCTTGCAGGTCAACATGATAGATCTATCGACCCCGCCCTAAATTCGAGGGCAAATGGATCTAACTATCACGCATGGGCTAAACGAGAAATCCTATCCACTCACCGCCAACAGCAAAGACAAGACTCTAAATCTACTCCATGAAAGCAGCCAGGAGCCGGTATGCACAAGCAAACAGATCTCTCGATTACACATGGACTTAGCGAGAAATCTTATCCACTCACCACCACCAGCGGATGATGAGAAGCCGTGGCCGCCACCTGCAGAGGATGAGAAGCCGAGGCCGCCGCCGCCACTGCGGCCGCCACCGCCGAAGGATCCGCCTCCGATGCCTACGTCCTCGTCGCCGTTGTCGACGCGGGGCCGCTTCGCCTCGGCGGCGTTGAAGAGCCGCGCCGCAATCTCCTGCGCGCGCTGTTTCGCGAGCTGGATCTCATCGGGGGGCGGTGGCACGCTGTTGTACGACGGGGCGCCGCCAGCAGGCGGAGAGGCGGGCGGCGGGCCGGAGGAGAAACCCGTGCGCCGCGGCGGGGGGGAGGGGTCGTCGTACTTGCGCTTGGACGAGTAATGGTCATCGGCCATGGCGAAGGCGGCTAGGGTTTGAGAGGAGGCTGCGGAGAGCGAAGGGATAAGACAGCGGAAAACCCTAATGAAAGGGAAGGGTGTAGATATTTATACAGCTTGTCTTTCGGAGCCTGTATTTTCTTCGAGTTGCTCTGCCTCTGGATTCCTCGGGTTGCGGGGGTCGCAAAAGAGTTCGAGCCCAACTCCCATACTCAGGTCTCACGAGCGCGTTCGGTTATCTCCAACGGATGATCTATATGATTATCAAACTTAAAATAGGTGTTAAATTATATAAAAATGATTTTTAATGGACTACTCAAATCTAGAACCTATTCTACGTTTCACCTCCTTTCTCGCGTGAACCCATCGGCCGGCCAACGCCTCCTCCCGGTCCACACCCCCTGCCACCCACCCGTGCCGCTGGAACTCCTCCTCCTTCGCCGCCGGCCGCACGCGAGCTCCGCTTCCTCCGCCGCCACTGGCCGCGCGTGAGCTCCTCTGCCTCCGTCGTCATCGGCCGCGCGCGAGCTCCTCTGCCTCCGCCATCGTCAGCCACGCGCGAGCTCCTCCTCCGTCGACCGTCGCCGCCGGTCGTGCGCGAGCTCCGTCTCCTCCGCCGCTGCCACCGGTCGCGCGCGAGTTCCTCCTCCTCCTCCTCTGTTGGCCACGCGCGAGCTCCTCCTCCGCTGGCCACGCGCGAGCTCCTCCTTCGCCCATCGCGCGCGAGCTCCTTTTCCTCCGCCCGCCCGCGCGCGAGCTCCTTCTCCTCCTCGTCCGCCCGCCGCTGCCGCCCGCGAGCTCCTCCTCCACTCCACCGCCTCCGCATCAACCGACACGGCGCCAAGATCCATTTTTGGGTCTCCGTTGGAGATCGACATTTTTAGGTACCTCCTCCTCGGCTAATTTTGCACTGTTAGACATCTATTTTGGGTTTTAGGTCTCCTTCACCGTTAGAGATAGCCTTAGACTGACTCCAATAACATGATGCAAATGTAAAGATGACTCTTCCGGAATACTGTGCAACACCAAAAACAGCTCTAACAGAAAAGGCAATCGAGGATGCATTTTACATTGTGAGGAGAGAGGATAGGTAAAATTGGCTTCCCTCTCTCCTCCATTGCATTTGCCGAGCGGCACGCGAAGGGCGTGGGTAGAGATGGCAGTGGGTCGGGTTCGGGTCGGATGGAGCAAAAACCCACCCACCACGAGAAACATTTCGGGTGAAAATTGACACCCACACCCGCACCCACGGGTGGGAATTGAGACCCACACCCGCACCCACCGGGTTTCGGGTGGGTGTCGGGTGCCCATCGGGTTTCATATGTAATATAAAAAACATCTCAAAATAAGTATTTTAACGAGCTCAACATAAATGCACAATGTCTATATATGTTACAACAATCAACAAAAATAAGTCATAGATATGTACTTAGGTAATTGTACATAAAATCTTAATAATTTAGTCATTACTCTCATCACATTTATATTTATTTAGGGTTAGCTTATTATGAAATTATAATAAATTTTGTATTTGAGTATGTTTCGGGGCCCAACGGGTCACCCATAGGTGAGAAATAAAACCCGCACCCACACTCATGTTTGTCGGGTCGGGTGCGGGTGACACCCATGGGTGAAAAATTAGATCCACGTCCGCACCCGTCGGGTGCAAAACCCATCGGACCCCGCACCCATGGGTGAAATTGCCATCCCTGGGCGAGGGGGGAGGGGAGGGTGAGTGCGGTGCGGAGGAGCGGCTTCAGCGTGCGACGCGGATCGAGCAGGAGGTGGCCCACCAATGCACATGGGGAGGGAAGGGGAGCACGCACAACAGGCGAGCAGGAGGCGGCTTGCGACATGCAGAACGACCGGGGCGGGGGTGGCGGCACTCGCGTGGAGACGGGCGCTCGCGGGGCTGCCAGCGCGCACGGGGGCGACGGCTCGAGCTCCCGCGGGCAGGCGGCAGCAGCGCGTCGCGGGGGCAGCGGCTCGAGCTCGCGTGGAGGCTAGTGCGAGCTCGCGTGGAGGCGTAGGCTCGAGTAGGGTTGCGGGTGCGACGGCGGTGGGCACGCGCGGGGGCGACGGGTCGACAAGTGGAGGCGTGCGTGAGCTCGCGTGGAGGCGGCGTGAGCTCATGGGGAGGCAGGGCCGCCAGCGCGCACGGGAGCCTAGGAAGAAGGGAGCTGTCGTGATCCAGGCCGTCCGCGGGAGCTGGCGTCACAGAAGTCGGAGGGAGGGCGGTGTCGCGGAAGTCGTGGTCATGGCCGTCCACTTCGTCACCTCCATGCGATTTGCTCTTTTTGGTGGAGAACGCTAGATTTGCATCCTCTACCGAGCACTCTACACATGAGGCAATCGTTGTTTTGCCTCTCCAAAATGGCGTTCCTTGTTAGAGTCAGCCTTAGCACACTAAATTATAGTGTTTGTACTATAGACAGTTTAAATATTTAGCACACTAAAATTTTGAGGGGAGTATTCCATTCCAAGACACTAAAATGTACTTACAAGTAACAAATGACCATCTTGTCCCTCATATGACAATGAACACATCATTATTGTGAATCAGGAAAGTCATAGTTCATACAAACTGACTCAACCACAAATCAACAAAGCAAAGTATGATTACAACAGTAGAAGGTGCAAATAAATTTCTATTGTACAAAGCATGTGCTAATTCATCACGGAATATATTCATGTTGACATCACTTGGTTCTTCCTCGTCATTACCATCCAGCCCAACTGTGTAGTCATCAGTCACTTGTTCCTCTGAAACGTACCCATCATTCATCTCATATTGCATAAAGTCCTTATCAGCTTCATCATGTTCTCAAATGAAATTATGAAGTGTCATGCATGCTACTACAATTTCTCTTTGCTTTGGAATAGGAAAACTCAGCGCACCATACATAATTCTCTATTTCTGCTTCAGATTCCCAAAGGACCTATCCACTATATTTTTAAGTGAAGAATGAGCAAAGTTAAAGTTCTCTTTCATACCTCTAGACATTGTTTCTTGTTGAAACTCAGGTAGATGGTACTTTGTCCCCTTGTAAGGTGCAAAATACCCTGGTCAATTAGGGTAGCAAGAGTCCACTAGATAGTATTTTCCTACATGTATCAAAGTTCATTCTTCAGCAGAGCAAGGTCGTGAAGGAAGAACTGATATAGAAGGCAATGTAGTGTAGGAACAACATACCTAAATTTGTGAGCGTACTTGGTTGACGCATCATTGAATACTCTCATATTATGCACTGGTCCAGGTCAACCAACAAGCACAAAAGTGAATCTCATGCCAAAGTCACAAATGGGCATAATATTTTGTGATGTCTTGCCCTTACGGTTGAGATACTAAACCATATTGTCATTTGGAACAACAACCTTCACATGGGTGTTATCTATTGCACCAATACTATTGTTGAAGTCTGCACTGAACCTACATTGTTGGAGGCGAGGGTGTATTTTGCTGAAATCTAGGTTCGAAGCCTTCAGATCCGCCGCTTCCACCACTTCTGAAGCCTTCTCCGGATCCATCACTTCCAATTCCACCTTTGGATCCATTGCTTCCACCGCTTCCTAATTCTCCCCGAGTCCTGGGGGTCCCCCCACCTTGGAGGAAGCCTTTGTATTATGCGAGATGGGGGAAGCTGTCGGACTGAGAGTTGAGGTCGAGGCCATCAAACCCCAGCCGAGAAAAGTTGGATGCCGGACGACGACTGCCATCGTCGGAGAAGAAGGAATGGCTAGAGGAAAACGGATCGGGCTGGGAGAAGAAATCCAGGGTACTGTCTCCCTCGAAGCCGTCCATGTAGGCAGCGGAAACGCGACCTTCCTTTTCCGCCGACGGCGTGGGATGCTCCGCCGAGCGTGAGAGGAAGCGGTGGCGGCTTCGGATGCCTGACCGCGTCGCAGGATACGACGGCGGCAAGGGGGGAAGGTGCAGACGCAGCAGGAGCGGCGGCAAGGTGGAAAGGTGAACGCGCGCGTGGGGCACCGGCGGCGGCGCGTGGGAGCTAGAGCTGCGGATAGCTCGAGACTTTGTGGTGGGGGTACGAATGTCCAGCGGCTGGCAGAGGGTAGGGTTTACATCCGTTTTGTGTCTCTCCAGACTCAAAACATTACAGGCCTCAAAAGGCCTCTACCACTAAAATTTTGAGCCCCGTTCACGAGCCGGGCCACAAAAATAGCGCTAAAGGGCTTTACAGCCCGCAACCGAACGGACCCGAAGTCTGAGTTTGGGTTGAACAAAGCTTTTTTGCAGTACTGATTGCCCCGCCCGCAACAAGAGAAAAAGAAGATGACACAACACAACATAATTAACTAGTTGAAGATAATGCATAACAATACCAGTATAGAATGTGGTGCACTTCACGAAAGAAAGCTAGTAGTTGCCTGATATGTGAAGTATCGAGTATAGCTGAATGCTCGTAATTTGTAAGAAAAAAACGAACTAAAAAAGGTGCTGTAATAGATTCCCTACGTTTCAAGCGATTGAACGTTTAGTCGATAACGAATTGTTTTGTTTTGATTTTTCTCTATAGGATTATGTAATAGTCAACACACATCAAATTTTACATTGAATTGACTATAACAAAAATTGTTGTTTTGTAAGGTATATATAGACTGTAGCTGTAGTCGACCCATTTATGTTGACTGAAAGTAATTCTTAGTTTCAGCCAACTGAAAATTAGCAAGAGTCATCAAGTAAAATAAACCTGGACTGCACTAACATCTACCAGTTGGAACTTGATTTAATTTGGCTGGGTTAAATGTGCTCGTGATTGAGAATATTGATGTGCTCGTGTAGGAAGTTATTGTGCCACAATGACTGCATATAACTTCTCCGTGTGTTCTTGTTGTGCTCCTAAAAGTGTGGAGACCTTGGAAGCCAACAGAAATGGTGTTACACGGGTATAATTATATACTCTACCTAATAAGGGACCTCAAGATTACTCATAAGTCCCTTGCTCTATACATAGTTTTTTTTAGAATATACAAAAGAATTGTGTATCATTGTAAGAAGAAGATTGATAGATTTCCTTACACAATGTACATCGCTTTTTGCTGGCCCCCGATAACTTTAGAACATATGCAGTAATACAATTCAAAGTACTGAGACAGAAACATCATAAGCCTACTCTCGCGATATGAGACGACCTAAATGTTTGGCTCATGTTGTAGCCCAGAGCCTCATAGTCTTTTTTTTCATGTGTTGAGCGATTTGCTAAGCATTGACCGCTTTATCGTCCCTGAATACATGATTGTTCCAGCGATCCACAAATTCCAAGTGATCGACAAGAACAAGTTATCAATGCCCTTATTCAGTATTTTTTTTGCCATGCCTGTTCTCATTCTTGTCCATGGAACGAAGATGCATTGGATTGAGAGTTTCACACCAGACCTCTTTGGCGACGGGGCTAAATAATTTTTGGTCCAACTGAGCTCTATAATTCTACCAAATTTATCTACACATTCGGAGCTACCTCACTAGAAAAGTAAGCAGTAAAAGTCATTGTAGTTTTGATTACCAAGCATTCAAAATTCAATATAGGTACGTATGGCCTTGTAGTAGTAGGTTTTAACATCATGTCAACACACCAACCGGACATATGCAGTCCAGTTTCAAAACTACATTTCTAAGGCTGGGTAAACTTGACCACCAACACATGCGACAGATTTATATTCGATCTATCAAAGCCTCCAAGGACTCTTTGACCTTTTGGACCAGTGCTGAGACTGTGAGGGGACGCATATGGCTACCTTGCATCTCAAGTCTTTGCCTGGTTTCTACTACTAGTTTCCGGGTACATTCCGTTTGAGATTTGCTGATGGAAAAAATCCAGGTCCTGATGCCAATGGGGTTTCTTATGCCCTTTTTCTCCAGACCGTGTGCATAGGGAGAAAAGAACCAGAAGTGAGCGCCTTGGCCTTTCACATGCAAGCAGGGATGATTGGGCCCCAAGATCCTGTAAACAGTCCATGATCGAAAATTCATTTTGGGTTCCTTAGATGCTGCTTCGCTCTTTTTTAAATATAGTAAATACAGCACAGTATAAACTATACATTCTGAACGTATCGAAGTTTCTGGCTACATGATATGATATGACTATCTGCCTTGTAGCAAGGTTGTCAGTTGAATGATAAAACAGAGGAGATCGACAGCACATGAGCAAAGGTTACAGAGTACAGAGATACTGCGTGTGTACGAGACACGAAGGCTGTTTGATTTTCTTCTATGTGTTACAGCTGATGGTTAGCGTAACACGAATATAAGTAACGGCATGTGACGCGTGCTTACGACACATGTGGTGAGCACTTTGGCTTATATAAAGACAAGGTCCGCCGAGAAATGGTCCTGTTCTTGATGATATCGTAAGTTGTCATCTGAGGTAGGTTGGTATTGTTGCCGTGTTGGTTGGCATACGGAAAATAGTAGTGGTCAATACATAGAGGACGAAGAAACTTGTCGTGTAGGTGGGAGCCCGGGACGGGTTCACCTGGTGGCTTGTTTTCTTCTGCTCCACGGATCGTTTCGTCGGTCCCTACGTGCAGGATACGCGTGCATACGTACGTACGGGCGACGGTCCCGAGAATCTAGGAACGACCGGACCGTGGGAGCACGGCTGAAACAATTCTGCCCCGCGTGATGCTTCACGTGGACACACCGTCTCGCGCCTTGTCCGTGCCGCTCTTGTTGTTCCGAGCTTGAGGACGACGACGCTGACGCGACAACGAACCTGTGTATCGGTTGTCAAACGGTGCTTATATGTGTTTGGACACGGATGGAAGCTTCGTGTTTGTTGTTCATCGTCGGTGTGGCGATCCAGAACCAGAGCTCTGACTCCAAAGCGGTCTGCTTGGGAACGGTGGCATGCAGGGCCGGTCCTGTATATTTCGGGGCCCCGGACGAACCTAAAAGCCGGGGTCTTTTATATATACGTGTATATATGTATTTAAATTTTAGTAATGTAATAAAAATATTATTATTAATTAAAACAAAGTCAAATTTATAAAAAAAATTGATTGTATATTATCTTAAAAGATCCTGTGAATATTTCTAGTGGCAAAGTCCCTAATGATAATATCACTATCAACCTCGTCCAATAATTTCTTCTCCATGTATAAAGTGGTCAATCATTCAATCTTTTTTAAGATATTATGTACCTTAAATAGTTCTTCAACAATTTCAACTTTAAAAAGCTTGTTTCAGCTAATGTCATAGTTATGAACATAGTAAATAAGATTCGATATGCAATAGAAATATTGGGATATTTTTTAGTTGACATGATTTGTCCACGGTTCCATTATGAGATTCCAAGAACTCTCTTTTTTCTCTTCTTTCTCCTTTTCTCATGTCCAGATGGATATTTTCTAGTTGACATGACCTGAATAAAAATTATAAAAGTAATTAGTCAAACAACCTTCTCGTTTAGTCATAAATTTTAAACCAATTATGCAAGGAATCAATCCAACTCAAACCTAGTCCTGATGGCTGCTCCGCTTGAACTCAACATATGGGCCAAATTTGCTTATACATGTATATGCGTATGCTATGGGTCGGGGCCCCTCGGTTTTAGGGGCCCAGGGCGGCCGCCCCCTTTGCCCCCCTCCAAGACCGGCCCTGGTGGCATGGCGAGGAGAACAGTTTCCATCGGGTCCATGCATCTGTGTCTCGCGGACGGGCGCGAGCACAACCTGCCAACTGGTCTAAACTCAATTTTTGATGATCTCCTTGCCGCAAAACTTGGAAGTGCTTCGTTTAATGGACACAACCATGTTACATCACGACTTGAATTATGTTCTCGGTGGCTGTGCGTCTGCCCGGGTTCGATTCCTAGGATCGGTTCGCGGTGTCGCACCGCGGAAAAAAAAAATTCTCTTATCCTCTCTAGATCAAAGTATATGATAAAGACTCACGCCATAGCTCATACGGCTGCTGAGTCCTTATGTATGATTGGAGAGGAGGTTCAGAGATTTTCTCGACCTACGTGAGAAGATTTGTTCTTTTTAATAAAATGCTGTTGGGGTGACTTCTTTTCCGGTAGTTCGAGTTTTTTAATTACATTCTCGCGAGCGTACTTTGAGGTCGCGGAACCACGCCTCACAGACAGAGCAAAACGCAGAGGAACACCCGGTCCTGGTCGCGCAGGACAGGAGCGTTTGGTCACCGGAGGAACCTCGCCCCCGTGCTGAGCACGCGTGTATACGTAAGGCAGACGACGACCCCGAGAATTTAACAACGACTGGACCGCGCTCGCACGGCTGAATTCCGCCCGCGCGTGATGATGGTTTTCACCGTTCACGCATGCGGCGACACGGCGTTTTTAGCTTGTCCGTGCCGCGGTGACCACGGCCGGCGCTCCTATCATGTTCCGGGTCCGGTCGAGGCGTGGGGACGACGCTGACGCGACACCGAACCTATCTTTCGGTTGTCAACCGGTGCCTATCCGTATTGGACACGGATGGATCCTTCGTGTTTGTTGTGTTTTATCGTTCGGCGTGGCGATGCAGAAGGAGAAGTCGACAGCGGCGCGCTTGGGAACAGTCCGTGTAGCATGGACGAGGATGGGATCCGTCCGTGTCGCACCGCCGCTCTGCAGGCGCTGCACCGCGTGCGTGGTTCCAGAAGGTTTGGTGCGCCAGCGCTGGCTAATCTGTCGGCACCAACTCGCACACGGATTAGCCGGCACCCGAATTGGTGCGTAGGCGCGGCCTGTGCAAACACACAAGTTCCTTGCTGCAAAACATGAGGGCTTAATAATTACTTAACCGACACAACAACACCTGATTTACATCCTCGCGAGTCACGGACAGAGCAAAACGCAGAGGAGGAACAGAACACGAGGGTCGGTAACCCAGGCAGGAGCGAGCGACAGACTGAAAGAAGCTACTACTAGCGGTCCTGGTCGCGGAGGAACAGGCAGACGGCGGAGCAGTCGTCGACCCGGGAGGACGGGTACCTTGTCCTCCACCGCTGCGCGGCGGCCTCGGCGACGGCCTTGGACGCGTGCTGCTTCCGCGGGGTGGCGCACACGATGGACACCACCTCCTCGTTGCTCAGCACGTCCCACACCCCGTCCGTGGCCAGCACCATGAACAGGTCCCCCGGCCCCACCCGCCGGTGCGTCACCCGCGGCTCCGCCACCACGCCGTGACGCTTCAGCCGGTGGTCCCCCAGCGAACGGGACATGGCCAGACCCGGGGCGTCCTCGTCGGGGAGCCACACGCGGGCCACCGACGGCTCGTCCTTGAGCGCGAACACGCGACCGCCGCACCGCTTGATACGCTCCGCCTCCTCTGCAAAAAAAAAAAAAAAAAAAAAAACAATCCAATGTTAGTAAGCTCTCTCGATTTCGTTCGTCATTCCTCGCCTTCGTTCTTTTTTTTTTAAAAAAAAAGCAAAAAAAAAAAGTTTACTACCAGGCACGTTGGGCTTGTGGTCAGTGGTGAGCTGCACGGCCTTGAGGTACCCGGCCTCCGAGATGGTGGCCAGCACGGCTCTGGAATCGCCGAGGTTGGCGACGACCAGGTCTTTGCCCTGCTTGATGGCGCACACCGCGGTGGTCCCGCTGAACCCGCAGTCCAGGTTGGGCTGCACCTTGAGCTCCCTGTCCATGGCCTCGAACGCGCTGACGCACGCCTCGCGCCATTCCTCCAGCACCTGCGCGGGGGACGCGTTGATTCGGCCGCTGCCGTCCGACGAGGACGCCGACGTGGCGTCGCTCAAGGCCGCCGGGTCGTCGTACTCGTCGCCGGAGGAGGAGGAGGAGGAGGACGAGGGCAGGAGCAGCGCGTTGCGGTGGCTCAGGATCATGAAGGGGAGGTAGTCGCGCACCAGCTTGCTCACGTACTGCCCGCACCGCCCGTGACCGTCGAACACGCCGCACAACACGCCCTCCTCCATGCCGAACCCCTGCTGATTCATCACAACACACCAAAACGTCACGATTATTTTGTGAGATTATTAGAATCAAGCTCTGGGATCAGATTGGAGGATACCATGCAATGTCCTCCAGATTTTATTTTGAGGAGAAACGAGTCCAACAAACCCGAGAAATAAACATGGAATTATGCACCCCTGCCTAGACTTTTTTGAGGTCTCTATGTAATCCGAGAAAAACCATGGAATTATTTTTTGTACACCAGTTTACCAAACAAAAGTACGAAACTACGGGCAAATACAGTAGGCGTACTTCACGGGTTTCCGAATAAAACAGAAGGCGTCATTTTCTTTTACTGTACTGTGACGATAGTTGCGGTGTACAGTACCTATTTGATTTCTTCTGGAAAAACGATGCTACCTACTGCGAAATTCTTTGCGCAAGCAGTCTGTGTGTACCACTAGTACGTATGGAAAACTGCATCTTTTCTTCGTGAGTTGATGTTAATGACGGGACCGGACAACTGATTATTCATGATACATCATCAATCAAGGAGAAAAAAAAAAGTAGGTGGAGGAAGTTCGAACCCGTAAAACGAGTACTATCAGTATATCCCAACTGTTCATGAAAATATCTAGTCCTGTACCAGAATTCCAGAACTCTCTCTTTCTAGGGGGGAAAATGGGCTTTTGCCCTCAAATAAACACTGTTTTACACCACGCGTCAAGTTCATCCTCCCCAAAGATTCAATTTGATTGCACTCCAGAACCGCTCATGGAGCTTCTTGCAATTGTCCCGAAACGGCAAAAAAGTACACTAAAACACAAGTGAATCCCTCAAACAGTATCAGCAGAAGATTCTTGCATTGCAGCACTCTTCGTTGACACCACAGCCAGACTGAGACGAAAAGAAAGCAGAAGCCACACAAATCCGGCGAGAAATCGGCATAGCAGGCAGGAGCAAGGAACGGCACACAATTGGAATGGAAGCAGCAGGAGAGGATGACGAACAACAGACGAAGGGTACCTGGCAGAGGATGACGGCGTCCTGGTTGGGCCCCTTCTTGCCCTTCTGGGAGTAGAGCGACGCCACCTTCCTGCCGCCCGTGGCATCGCCGCCCTGGTCATCCATCACGTACACGACGTTCTCGTCGGAGTCCTGCTCCGGCTCCAGCCGCGTCGAGGAGGCACAGATCCCCATCCTCAGGAGTCAGGAGGTGGAAGAAGAACCTCTGCTTCGATCAGCAAGATTCCCACTTTAGCTCTTGTTTAACAAGGGGGTCGAGCTGTATTCTGGTGCTGGTTCAAAGATGGGTTGCTGCAAATTGCAGGCGGAGGCAGAGAATAAAGTTGCTGGCCAGCAACGAACGGCACCAGATGAGCCGCGCCTTTTAAAGGGCGGGTAAGAAACTGCGTACAACATATTGGGCCAGTAGCTGCTGTCACGGTGCTGTGATGCGCAAGTTCTTGGCGCGTTTTTGGTGGCCCTCGTGAACCCGTCCTATAGGCCGAGCGGCAACAAACCGTGGTCTGACTTTGCTTTTCTCCGCATAAAAAAATTCTGTCTTTTTTTTTCGCGTGACTCTTTCAGGCAGGGGGGAGAAGAGAAAAGAATTGTTCGATTTGGAAGGCCGGTGTCGTCGGCACAATCATGGAGTATTCTATTCTGACGCGAAATTGGTTGTTTATCCTGGAAGTCATGGGACGAAGGTAGTAATCAGCAACTAGGGCGCTAATGGCCACGTTGGATTGGTACCCTGGGCTGACTCGTTGATCGACCATGTCGACATGTGGAGCCGTGGAGAGCTCCTCCTGCGAATAGTATATGAGCATGTGAGGGACATCATATTCGTGAAGCCTGCCGTTCTACTCACACAGTCACGTAGGACCGTTTGTCTGCATGGGCGATCTTTTGGGACATCTAGGATCAAATAAAACTAGCTACAAAACCCTTGCAAGAATAAAGTTTTTTTCTTTTCCCTTGGAGCAAGAGTATGATTTGTGTGTAATAATATTATAAAATTTCCTTTGTGAACTGATTTTTGAGTTTCTCTCATTCGACAATAAAGTAGCGACGATTTAGGGCTCATGATTCAGGCTTGGGGCTTTTAGAAGGGGTCCATGCATTCTTGATCAACCTAGCTAGAAAGAGGCCTGAGGAAGTGAGGAGGCAGGCAGGACAAACACAAGCGACATAAAATTGAATTTGCATCCATTGGAAGCAAATATAACTTTATGGAGTGAATCATTCTCTGATTTTAGTCGATGGAAACTTAGCAAGGTCCATATGAGAGATGCTATTTTCAGTTACCTAAAAAAGGGATATTTTCATGTACATAAGCCATTGAGTCTTCAATGACCCTACCATTTCTTCTTTCTCCATCAGCAATAAAATAAAAACAAAGTTTCTCTCTCTCTCTCTCTCTTTCTCTCTCTCTCTTTGATGCAAGGCCAACGCCACGCTCTCACCTCCCCCTCTCCCGTCAGCCCTCGATGGGATCCTCTAGTCGGGTCTGTAACTTCTTCTCTTGCCATGCTAACCGATTGTCGTCGAGCTCCCCCACCCCAACCTAGCTCAACCATTGTTTTATGCCATCCAAGCCGCCCGCGAAGAGATGTCATCGTTGCCTTCGCCTCTACCATATCTTCTGCTACGATCGCTTGAGCAGCCCTGTCACCGTGGAAGCTTCCTTCTAAAGTCGGAGTTGATGGAGCTTATCGGAAGAAAAACCCCTTCCTTAAATGTCAATGAGAGATTTGAACATGGATTACTGAAAAGAACAATTTTCGTAATATTATTTTTCCAGAAAGAAAAGGAAATTATACTGCACACAACCCACATAACATGGACGCGACAACATTTTTGTAGGACAGCAAATGCATCGTGCACGCCCTGATCAATTCCAGTTTCGGAAACACCGATCGCAACACGCACCCAACGCCAGCCGCGAACTATCCGACGTGGCACTGAGCCCGTCGCCCTCTGAGCCTGGGCTCCACACTGCGAGAGCTAAGCTGCTCAGCTTATCACGTGTAAATGAATGATGAATCGTCGTACACGCTTGTGTACGAGTACGACGACGGCGGCGCACTTTTTCAACAGGACGTCCTGTTCAGCTCCCTTGAATTTCCTGGCTCCTGCCTCCTGAAAGCGGATGGGCGACGGACACGTCGGATACCACGGGTGCTTATCCATGGCGAGGCGAGCGCGGCTTGAATGCTGCTGCTTGACGGCGAGGACCTGCGAATAGATGGGGAGGCGCATGCGGGCAGGCACCGAGCATTCTTCCTCGCTCCTTCCGGGAGAGACGTTATCGGCATCGAGAGGTGGTAGACGATCGATGTGCACGTAATAACGACGGGATCCGTCCATGTCGCAGCGGGTTGAGCCGCCAAATGAGTACTACTGAGCACGTTCGGCGTGAAGAAGTCTTTGGTTGTTGAAGCGGCTCCCTCCCGCTGGCTGCTGGAATCTTAGAATTTGTTTTTCTGCCAGATATGGAAAGCAAGTAGCCAGCACATTCGTCTCCGTTGTGTGTATGCCCAGCGCATGCTAACACTCATGGTCATGGATTCTTTCTCTGTTCTCTCCCTCCTACGTGCTGGTGCTGGTTGACCCCTTTCCCACTATGGACGGTTCATATATTTTTTCTTTGGAAGCGCGAGATCAGAGCCGTCAGTTGTGCTCCTGGACGAGGCTTTGCTGTTGCTTCACATAACCGAATAGTGCGCACCTTATCTTATCCGCACTACAAACAGAGGCCATGGAAAAGCAGGTCAATTCGTCAAGCCGTAAATAACCCTCCATGATTAATTGTTCGAGCGTCGACGATATCGACGTCTGTTCTGCGATGTCAACGTTTTGCAAGTGTATACAGCGCAACTTGGAGCACGCCATATTGATTTGTATGTCTTATTCTTTTTCTCTTATCGGAATGATTGGACTGTTGGAGACAAACTCAATCACGAGTCCACGGGCGCTAACTCTGCACTATAGTACAGTACCTTTTATTATTTGTAAGGCTCTATGTGATGAAGCTCAAGATCCAAAAATCCGTGAATTCTTAGTCGATTGTGTATCTAGCTAGCTCCATAAATTCAAGAACCTAGAGCTGGCGCTGGATAAGAGTCATTTTGTTCTTATTTTGTACTTTAAATAAATTCTAAAACATCACCTAAAAACAAAATCCTTAAATATTTTATTTTGTCTTACAACTTAAAATTCAGCTTAAATCTTGAAACTAGACCGATGTCAAATAGAACATGCGTGGGGCTTAAGTTTCTGTAATCGGGACATCCGGTGCCAACGTGGACCTGGTATACGTAGGTTCCCAGTGTGTGAGTGTGACGGCCAGCGATAAGCTTATTAATGTCTGCCCATCCACTTACATGACCCCGGGTGGCGTTAACTCCTCATCTGATCACCTCACCGTTTTCTCAATTATCGCACAAAAACAAATGCTTTTGTGCGCCAGTGACCTGAACGGGTGCAAATTTAATCCCTCTCTCAAGTGTCTTCTCATCACGCGTCACGGAGCAACACAATTGATCACCACTTATTAACTAGTGGCTACTGGCTATTCGATACACATACCCACATGGTGTCAGAGAGGCTTCTTCGTCACTGAAAAACCTTTTGAATTTGGGTTTTGAGGCGTAGAACAAGCGTTGACAATTTAAGCAAAAAGATAAATTAAATCAAGTGTCGTTTCTTACAGCCCTCCGACTGTTAACTCCACATGCAGCATACGATAGCGATAATCGGTTAGTGATGAACAGTATTAGCAGCTAGTGCGTGTGTGTGATACGCATGTATTGGAACGTACTTCCGAATTGTTGCTGAAGCTGCAAGATATGGCAGCTTGCGTCGTTGGAATAGACAGCTGACGCTGCAGTGATTTGTGCAAGTGCAACAACCATGTAACTTCTTCTGTTTCATTCATGAGGGCTACGTCGAGCCATGGTAACCGGCTACGCCTCTGACATGCCCCACAGCTTCCATATATGTAGCTACTCGATTGTAATTGTACCCATATGTATAGCTTTCATGGGGCTACAACTCAATATAAGTGCTATTAATAACAAAAACATCCTTTGAGTTCATTTTGTATTACCAAGACATACTGTGTTCACTTGGCAAATTACATAGTACCACATAGTTGTTCTAATAGAGCATTGCATTCTACCTGATGATACACAGCCGGATTTTGTATCTATAAGTTTTCATTTTCCTGGTGATTCATTAAACTGTCCTAAAAAAACCTGCCTCACATTCATGCTGACGAAAATTTGATTTGCCTCCAAGGAGTAGGGGAAACTGACTGGTAGAAACAGCTATGCTGCATTTTTTTGCTACCTCAAGCTATTGGTTCCAGAACCATAAAACCATGATATTTGTTTTTATCAAAGTTGGCAAGTAGTACATTTCTGCATTAACTACGTTTACTCGTCGGTTTTCAGGCACAGTGCTAATGTCGGAAAATATCAGCTTAGGATTACCATATGAAGAGTACGGTCGCTAGCATTAATGCGTAGAAGCTCCTAGAAAACAAAGACATGACCTTGGTGCTAAGGGGGACCCCATGAACAAGAAAAGAAGTCGGTGGCTTGGAATTTAGCCGCTGGATGCCAAGTCAAGGCAACCTCCATTCATGAATCAAAATGAAATTTTCTGTTCTTCCCCATTCCTTGAAATCAAATAAACAGGGTTTTCATATCTGAATCAACTTAGAAATAAAAACTAGCCGTTACATATTACTTTTTTTTATTTTTTTTATAAAGAGGGTCTATTAACCCCGGTCTTCATAGGAGGCAAATAAGGTCCAGGCGTCCCATGCTCCATGCAGGGATGGAACCTGGGTGGCAGAGCTCCCATCCGGAGCTGCTGACCAAGCACCACACTCGGCCCCTACTAGTCGTTACACATTCATATGACCATGTTGAAAACTAGAGTGAAGTGTACATAGGTTCGGAGTATTTGTCAAATTTTCATGGCATTAACCAACTCATCAGGCCACGAGACTCGATCAGCTACCTACAAGTTCTTCATTTTGGAATTTTCAGTCCTTCAACATTGTCATAAAATTGGGCTAAAAATGTCAAGGGGGAAATTCATATGATGCGCATGCTTCTTTGATCCGCTTGACTGTTGAATTCGGCAGCCAGGATACTTTTCTTGACTCCTAAGCACACGGCAAAGAGGCTACTAGAGTAGAATTGTTCAAGCACGCCCCTATTTAATTCTCACGCTCGATCATGTGCTCATTCATCCTTCCTCTTGAGCCGACCAGAGAAATGGAAATCTGGTAGGTAACGCAGAGGCTTATTTAGCAACATATGTCAGGTTGTAGTTGTCAATGAGAAGTTTAGAATTGTACCAGAGAATGACATGTGGGATCGATGCCAAGAATTTCACATGAATTTATTTTCTTTATATTTGTTATTGAGCTCAATCTGATCGAAAATCATAGACAATTCACTTATACTTTATTATTTGCATAAAATTTGTCGTCACCTCTGTCTCTAGTTTGATATATGAAAATGAACTGAACTGAACTGCCGTATTACGAGGTAAATGAATCTATATTCTACACCCAGAAACCGGTTAGTTTTTGCTTGTGTCTTTGGTCCCCAATATTTGGATGTAGAACAGCACCGTGGAGTGCATACATGATACATCCAAGACAGTGTATGTGCACCGGCGAAAGGGTTCCCTGTTCCCCATATATTGGCCACTTCCTGTTAAATTAAATTTGGTTTTGGCATCGGTGGCCATCGTCTTGATTTCAAGTCGAAAGTGATGTGAAAATGCATGGATCATTTCTATTTTGTGTGCCTGACATTCTTTTGGCTATTTTATATGCTTCGCCTGACGAAATATATTATTAATCTATTTCCAGTGTTGAAAATTGGACACGTCGGAGTATGAAAGGCACCATTTTTATACTCGCCAAAGAAAAATGCTAACAACAGTTCCTGTGGTATCTTCTGATGCACAACAGCTGAGAAATTTTTTTTGCGGCCCTTTTCCTTATTCATCTCTACTTGTTCTTAAATACCATTTTTTTAGGTTCCAGCGGTATGCATAACTGGGGCCGCAGCAAGTTTGGATACATTATTCACAAAAAAAAAGCTATTTGAATGCATTAGGTGTTTTAATTTCTTTTTCTTACTCTCTGCAAAGTGTTGGGTTTCACTTTTCCAACTTTCTGTGGTTAACTAATTTAATTTGGAAGTGTGGCGTGATACATACAGTACCATTGAACCAACTAAATAGGTGTGCGTGTGCGTGAATTCTCAGTGGACTCCTCGACAAGTCACTGTGTGCTTGACAAGAATCAACCAACTGATGCTATTCATTTCATGCGTCCATGGTCGCATCGCTTTCGGTTGCCTTAATCAGCCTCTAACTCAGCTCCCCTAAACATGCATCATTTCACAGCTTTCGAAAAAACAGTGGCTTATTAGCTCTTGGCAGCTTGAATAGATCTGGTAGCGCCTGTTGCCCAGATATTTTTCGTGCCGTGAGCTACTCTTGGAAGCTTGAACAGATGTCCTGGATTGATTAAAAATGAGTTTAATTATTTCTTAATGAAGGACAGTGCTCTTGCCATTTTTTTAAAAAGAGCTTAATGAAACTTGTTTTCATTTTCGGGCATTTCCACCCTATTAAAATGTAGTCACAGAGCGCATGTTTTGTCAGAAACATTTACTTGACGTATCCTTCCAACAACCACGATTTTGAATATGAGGATGAAATTAAAATAGAAACTTCTAGGTTGTACTGCATATGAATGGAACTGAACAGAGTGGATAGCCAGGAAACGAGGACAAACTTGCTTGCTTTTAGCTGCGCTAGCACACACGTTTGAGAGCGTGTTATACATGAACTGCACATGTCCTGCTCATTTCATACTAATGTAATCATTTAGAAACCCCTCGATTTCAGTGCTCATGATATCCTCATCTAGTGTAGACGTTAATAACTTTTATTTGCTGACGGATTTGGAACTCAAGTGGCAATACAGAAGTGAAAATTGACTGACTTTTTAATCCTCTAGATGAAGCAATTTGCTTGACTCTTGAGCACACTGTAACAACATCATACTAGACTTGTTCAAGCACGCCCAATTCAGTAGTCGTGCTCGACCAGGTGCTCCTTCGTCCTCATCTTGAGTCGTGTGGTGACTGAAGAAATGGAAGGTGGGAGTTGGCATAGAGTTCTAGTATGTATAGCAGGAACACTTTGTCAATCACAAGATTTAAAAAATGAGATGTTTAGGAATCTACCCCCCCCCCCCCCCCTTGATTTTTTCCTCTCAGATTTGGTAACTGGAAGCAGACTCACGAACCATATTTCGTTAGAAAGAAACAAGTGGATTTTGATTTTGTTCACTTCTTAAGAGTTTTATTTTCCAACTTGATCTATAAGCCTACCCTTAGAGTATCCATGGCATACACATCAATCAAGAGAGGGTCCCCGCCACCCAATAAATTGGCCAACCTTCGAATTTCATTTTGGCACTGGCGGGCGACGTCCTTAATTTCTTGTTGAAAATGATGCAACATTGTACGGGCCGTTTCGATTGTGTATCTAACATTTTGTTCTCAACATATCTATATATGTGCCTAGCTGGCTCGACATATTCATTTATTCGTAACGTTGACAAACGGACACCCTCTTATAGAGGACGAGAACCACTCCTGGTCTCTTTTGGTGCACAACACTATGAGATTTTTTCTGGCGATCCTTTTCTTTGTTATTGTTTCATTAATTCAAATATGGTTTTCACGGGTACAATCTGAAGCGATTGTCAAACAAACTACCACAACGGAAAATAGAAATAACTAGACTACAAAAAGTATTATATAGAGTAAAATGTATCGTAGATCATTAAACTATTTAGGAATAATCATTTAGATTCATGAACTCTTAAAGTGATTATCTGGATCTCTAAAACATTATCGGATAGTCATCTAGATCCATAAACTTTATAGTGATCCTCTAGATCCATGATCTATTTATATTGTGTGAATTAGGTCCACAATGTCATCGCCCAGCCGTTCTCCACGCACAACGCTGTCGGACAACCGCTCTTTGCCACCGTCGCACAACCACTCTCCATGCAAGCACTGCCGAGGCTACACGATGACACCATATAGGTGCCCTCTGCCCGTCGCAGCCTCGCCTTCCCATCAGGTCTTGTTGTCTCCATAGTGGTCTGGGCTTCCCTCTCTTGTTACTCGTCACCCACAATGACGGCCTGTCCATTACCCATGACGACGGTTTGCCTTCTGTGCATGGTGCCCTTCACACATGACACATCGCTGTCGTCACTGCCTAATGGGCAGACAGGCATGCCTGCGGTCGGTGGGCACATGTCCCGATGAGGAGAGCGAAGCTGTGACGGGCTGAACTCACCTGCTGCTAGCCGACATCATCGCATAGGCTCGACGATGCTCATGTGGACAGCGGCTGTGCAGCGGCAGTGTCGCACATAGAAAGCGGCTGGACGGCGGAGTTGCACATGAAGAGCGGCTAGATGACGTCGGTGTAGATCTGGTTGACAAATAATAAATAGATCATAGACATACGAGGTCTCACTATAAATTTTGAGAGTTCGTAGAGCTAGATAAACATTAATAAATAGTTTAGCGAACTACTATTATATATATAGCCATGATGACTTTATAAAATGAAGAAGCGGATGCAGAAATGGAGTTAGTCCAGATCATTTTTTTTTTGCGATAACTTAGTCCAGATCAAGTTAACGGTTTAATCAAACCTAACTTGTGTTTCATTTCTGTATGAATAGTCGTGATTAGCATGTTATACCTCTGAAAAAAATGTATATCAAAACAAAGAAAATACGAATCAACTTATATGGATCATATAGGTCATCATATTCTAGAGTTTTGGCCCCAAAATTAAAGTAGATTAACCAAAAGTAATGCACAATGCACGCCACAGGTGCCGGATTTCACCGTTCCAATAAGTTTTATAAGTGGCTTATTTGGAACCACCCAACTAACCGGTGGCCACCAATTAGCAGCAGCTAGAGGCTTGAGGTGACAGCCGTCTGCTGATTGAAGCCAATCGTCCACCTGACGACTTGACAGGAATCAACCAACTGACTAGTTTCAAGCGATGTGTACATGTGCCAGTTTCGTAGCCTTGATCAGCCTGTGACTTTGCTCCCCGGAGCCGGAGGCATCAGGCATGCGTCATCTCTTGCAATACGCTTATTGAGTTTCTGTCAACAATTACTTGATTGGTAGTTATTGATGTACCGCTCCAACGCCCCCCCCCCCCCCGTTCTCCACGTGCGCGGCCGCAACGTAGTGGCTGGCTCACGCCCAGCTTTCCATGCATCATCGTGCCGCCGGCAACGTGGCTGGGTTTGGATTGGAACGCGTCGTACCTGGCAAGAGCACGGATACGGATACCGTCCCCTGAATTGTAGAGATTGATTTCCTGCGTGTGCGGTGGCGGTCCCCTTCATTCCGTCCGGTCCGCTGTTTGACCGCGCGCCGTCACGCGCCAGCGCCCAGGGCTTAAATTTGACATGCATGTCGCCCTAGTCCCACTAATGGCCCGTTGTTGTAGCTACTTGGACAATAATGATTCCGGCGTGAACGTCGAGTTTGTTCTCAAGTTTGACCTCTCTCATCTGTCATTCCGGTTCTCTTCTTCGCGAGGCTGCACACAATAAGTCGAAGAGGTTGGCAGTCGATACTACTAGCTATAGCTTGAAACGTACAATTAGTTTAGCACAACGCTTCAGACTCCTCTGGTTGTTACTGTTATTAGAAGCAGTGCAGTACTTAACATTTTTCTTTAACCTGTAACAGTGCAAGCAGAAACGGCGCTGCATCCAAAATGGAATCGGAGGACACCGCCGCCGCCGTTGCCAAGTTCGACCTGCCGGTGGACTCGGAGCACAAGGCCAAGTCCATGAAGATCCTGTCCTTTGCCAACCCGCACATGCGCACGTTCCACCTCTCGTGGCTATCCTTGTTCACGTGCGTGGTGTCCACGTTCGCCGCCGATCCCCGTCATCCGACAACCTCGGTCTCACGAAGGCCGACGACATCGGCAACGGCGCCGTCTTGTCGCGCCTCGCCATGGGCGCCGTCTGCGACCTTCTCGGCCCACGCTACGGCTGCGCGTTCGTCATCATGCTCCGGCAACCTCCGGAGCCTGCAGCAGAGTGGAGAAGCCAACACGGACGAGTTCTCTACGGTGCTCCGGTGTGCGGTGTACTGAATGGCCACCAACATCGTTAAAGCCGGACACTACTAAGCCTTCGGCGCCTGGACCTCCGTGTGGCCGGCGTCATCGCCGCCTGCTTCGGCATGGCCAACATCGTCACGCGGCTACTTTGGCATGCGCGCCCGGCTGTGGAACATCTGGATCCTCCAGACCGCCACGTTCGGGGTCGTCCCGTTCGTGTCGCGCCGGTCGCTTGGGGTCGTCGCCGGGCTGGTGACGGGGGCCGGAGGCAACCTGGGCGCGACCGTCGCGTAGATGCTCTTCTTCACGTCGTCATGGCGTGCGCGCTGCCGCTCGTGCTGGTGCACTTCCCGCAGTGGAGGTCATGCTTCTCCCAACCAGCTCCTCCGGCGCCCACGAGGAGCGCTACTATGCATCGGAATGGAGCGAGGAGGACAAGCGCACGGGTCGTCATGCCGTCAACTAGGAGAGGTTTTTGTAGTATAAATAACCCTTATACAACTGCTAAAAACCCTAACTATTGATTTAACTCAGAAAATAGAGAAAAGTCAAGTGTTGTTAACCTCAAGATTGTGCCATAGCCGTCCCTTTGAGGATTGAGAATCTTTCTATACCATTTATTTATTGTGTGTTTCTTGTGATTTGTAATAGTTTTGTCTCTTCTTTGCATGGTTCAGGTTAGACATCGACCAAAACGTATGGTTAGGCGAAATTATTTGTCATAGATGTCTATTCTAGTAGCTGTTCGTGTCATTGATTCATCAGGTTATACGGATCAAATTATCCTTCCATCCTATGACGAGAAGATCAAACGAGCCCCGCATCATTACCCCTGTCCGGTTCTGGTGGCATCACCACTGTCACACTAACCGCTACGCCATTTTGTGCACTCACCACTACGGTTGGTGGCGCATCGCCGCTTGTCCCGAATGGCGTTGGCCATCACCGGACGAGCTTTCCTCCTGTGGGGGAGGAAGAGTTTCAGGTAGAATTCCACGTACAATAAAAAATTCTATTGTGTATTCATCAACGTTCTTACTGGTGAGGTGGTAAACAGAGTCGTCGAGAAGGAAAGAGAAGGAGATTATCGACCAAGGTCGTTTTATCAACCTGACCGATATATATTATTCCCGGCCTTAGAGCATCTCCAAAAGCTTCTAAAAAACTCTCCCTAAATCAAATTAATAGGGTTTAGTCTAAAAAACTATCTCTAACAACTCCCCTAAACAAGTCACATATTTATTCTCTTTCTAAATTTTCCTCATTTGTAGCTAGAAATGAGAAGAAAATTAGGAACCCCAATACTTGTATTTAGAAGGAAATTAATGTTGTTATGGTCGCAGATGCTGACGTGGCCCAATCAAAAGTTTTTCTGATCTATTTTTTGAGAGAACTGTTGGAGGAGACAAGAAAACTTCTCGCTAATAATTTTTGAGCTATTCCCAAAAACACTCTTTTAAAATCAATTTTTTGAGGAGCTTTTTAAAGATGCTCTTAGGCATGTCACTGGAGCCGGTTCCGTGCCTCGCGGGCGCAGCTAGGAGGAGGGCAGATTTTTGTTTAGTTTTTTTTTAAAAAAAATGTCATTTTTGTTTAGTTTTGAGGGGAAGAGGACTGATTTCGTGACCATCATGGGGAGGAGCCCGTGATCAAACGGAGGCCCTCTGAATTGCTGAACCGAAGGATTAATGGGCTAGAAAGATCTCTCTTGCTGCTAGCCCCGCACAAAAGAAACTTCAGAGAAATTAAGACGAATTATGCTTCATCTCTCTATATCTAACTAATTTAGTCTTTTGTTTAGTGTTAGCCACTGCCCACTCCACTCGAACGGAATAAGCTGCGCTTGCTTGAGCCTTGAGCCACAAGCGGGCGTCACGTTGCAACAGCGACGACTGCTTGAGCCCCAACCCAACCCAACCCCGATGGGCATGGATGTCACGAATTGTGCCGTGTGTTTCAATGAGACGATCGCTGTCCCCATCTGCAGTGGTGGGCAAACCGAATTATCTCTTTCCCCCACCCAACCCAACCCCGATGGCCATGGATATATCTCTTGCACGTTGCACTAACCCGGCCTAATAAGCACGCTAGCTAGTCGGCATGATTTTTCATCTCGCTTCTGCAAGGCTGCACACAAGTTGAAGGTTGGTAGTTGGAACTATAGCTACAGCCTACAACTTGAAACAATGGTTCAGCACGACGCGTCGGACTCCTCTCGTGCGTACAAGTAATGCAGCACATATGCCTTTCCCATTAACCTGAAACAGTGCAAGCAGAAACGGCTGCGCCCAAAACCAGGGAGGCAGGGACAGTGTACACAAACCGTATGTAACCGTGGACTTCTTGATGGATCGCAAGGTTGACACCACCCATCCTGGTTGCAAGTCCACGGGAGGCGGCTCTCCTGTCACATTCAGAGGTTGGTCTTTGTCCCTGACGCCTGGGTGGAGCTGAAGAAGGTGCACACTGCTGTATCTCCGATCGAGCTGAGTTGACCATACCCGAACCCGACCAGGTGGTCGTCAGGTAGGCCTCGACTTCTTCAGAATTCAGAGAGCAATGATTCAGAGACCGACGAGAGACGGTGTACGCTTTAGACTTCAGCCATCAATCATCAGTCTACCCGGAGCATTATTACGCGCCAACTTGTCGTCAGTAACAGGGGCCAGGAAACGTAGCGTCGACTAGCTAATTGGAACCCTGATGATGCATGTCGCAACCAACAGTAACTCATCCCCTCGTCAAGATTTGGAGTTGCAACATAAACAGAGGTCCCATGAGAACAGAAAGCTGGCGGCAGCAATAGGATTATGTGACCAGAAATCGTGAAGAAACGCAACGGATTTTGATTTTTCAAGGGGCACGCTGATTGTGGTAATAGGATGGACGTGGACCCAATACCGTTCTTTCTTTTACTGGAAAAGTTGACCCATACCATTTTTAAGCTTCGGCCCCACAGATTAGTATGTGGTGTCGGTCAGAGCATACTTTGCTTTAATAATGTACTACTTCAACCCACCGGAGATCGACAAGGCACTAGCTGCATGAAAGTGTGGTCAACATCATGCAAAGTGCAAACACAATACTATAACAAGTGGCGAGCACAAGCAACAAGTCAAAGAGTATCTAATGGTTATACAATCGATAACTGGATTGGAGTTTAGTTTTCTTCACCCCTTTTCTGAGACGAATATTGACCCAAAACTGAAGAGAGAACAAGAGAACCACAGGGAAACGCAGTAAACAAGTGACATTCGATATGTGCCATTATGAGGTCCCTAACGGCCAGCTGGATATGTGCGCTAATAAGTACTTCCTCCGTTCCAAAATTATTGTGTCATTAACTTTTTTTGTGAATTTTAATTATTCATCTTATTTAAAAAATTATCTCAAATACACAAAATTATTGATTATATTTTAAATTTATCAAGTAATAAAACTAATCATGAAAAAATATATAAGAGAGTTTTTACTGTAGTCCCAAATAACTATGTACCGTCTATTTGAGTGGATCTCGATGAACTATTGCACCCTAGAGTGTAATAGATCATTAATTATTATTATATATTATAAATATGATTAGATTTTGTGGATTTGTTAGTTATATACTTATATTGATGAAAAAAAAATCTTGATTCACATGCATTTGGGTAAAACGTGACAAGTGCAACAAAAAAAAAACTAGTAACGTTGGAAGATTGTACTTATTTGGTATATGGCAACATGACAACATGACATGCAATTAGATCATCAAGCATGTAAGAAACGTCATTATTAGGCAAAATAAGAAATAAGAAAATGGCGTAGTAAAAAATGGGTTTTTCCGGAAAATACGGAGAGGCGGCGGCGGCGGCGGGAAGGCGATTAAGGTTTCCCTGTAACTTTTGATCTGTTCCACGGATCGATCCTGGATTAGAGTCTATCTCTGATCAATTCACGTTGGCAGGGAGTCGTTTCCGTGTCAGACGCTTGGTCTTGACCGTTTCATTTTTTGTCTTTGTCGTGATAAACCTGGACTTCAAGGTTGCTTGACTCCTGGTCACTAGGTTTCTGCCGTGTAGTCTTGCCTTGTTTTTTCGATCTAAGTCGCCTTACCGTCTCCTAGTTGGGGTGATTCAGGGGAGTCCGGTGAGGCCTCTTCCCACCCGACGCTGGGATCCAGTAAATCACGGCCTAGGTCTCGAACTAGGGAAGACTCGTCCATGGCGGCTGAGAACTCGGGCCGTAATCTGCAGATGATGCTGGGAGGGCAGCCGAAGGCGAGCGACGGTGGTGGTATGCCTGCGCCGGTGGGTGAAGGGGACCCGATGGAAAATATTGTTGGAACAAGGGGGGGGGGGGGCTGGAGGGGACGCACCGCCGCGAGATTGTGTTGCATGAGGGAGAAACAGCGGAGCCAGAGGAGGATGATATCATAGATGCTGATCTAGATGAACTGGGCTTTGATGCGCCAGAAAAGTGGCTGGCAGTAGCGTGGTATTACTCAGGCCAATCCTTTTCAGTGCATAAACTGTTTGAGGAGATGAGTAGAGCATGGGGTATATAGGATGCCTTCCCTGTGAGAGATTTGGGGGGAAACAAATATTTGATGGAATTACCTTCTAAGAAGTCGCATGAGTTTATTGTCAACGGTGGACCCTGAAGATTCAACGGGGATGCCATTATCGTCGTGCCATGTGATGGATTCACACGGCCCTTTGAGATCGCTATATACTCTATCAGGTTGTGGGTGCGAATCTACGACTTGCCGGATTCTATGATGAACACAGGGTTTGCAAGGTTTCTGGGTGAGCAGCTGGGGGAGAATGTTGAGGTTGGTGGTGTGGTTAATGATTTTCTGTGTGTTCGAGTGAATTACAAGCTGGAGAAACCCCTCAAGAAGCTTCTGAAAGTGAGACTGAAAGGCAAAATTTATGGATCCTTTTCGGTAAAGTAGAAAATGTCCCGTTCTTCTGTTTCCGGTGTGGGGTAATTGGACATTCTGAAAGAGACTGCCCTGAAGTAGACACAGGTTCACGCTTTGGTGTTGAGCTGCGTGCTTCACCCCTTAAGAGGAATAGAACAAGGGAAATTATGGTCCCAGTGGAAAAGCCGATGGCAGCGAGGGTGATAAACTTTAGTGGGGTACAGAAAGCCAAAGTGATGGCTGCTTGGAGTTCCTCCAGGGAACCACAAATAGATGCTAGTGTGATGAAGAGGGGAAGGGGCGACCAGAATGCAGGGGACTCTAGCTATGTTAAACCTGGGATGGGAGAGATCGCTGGCAATGAAAATGTAAAGGTTCCAAGGGAGATGAGTGAGGCTCTGGAGCAAGGCCTTAAAGAGATGCATGTCCAGAAGAAGGATGCACCTCAAAGCACTATGGCGGGCGAGCTGAAGGAACATGTATCTTTCAACAGAGATTACAACCTTTCAGAAAACTCTGCAATGGAGGAAGTGGACTCGACGCCACTGCTGCACCGTTTCAACCCAGAGAAACCCAAGAGAGATGGGGTGGGTAACCAGATCATGGTGGCTGCACCGATGAAGGCAACAGCGGGCATAGCAGGGCGCATAAATAAGCTAGCTGACAATGCGATGGAAGTGGACAACCTGGAGAACTTTATTAAGGTGGAAGAAGGGACGGAAAAAAGCCACAGAGGAGGGTACAACAGCAAAACGCAGCAAAGTTGACCCATCTCTGTTACTCGGTACATCGAACCTGGTGAGAGCTCAGATAGAGCCCCACCAAGAGCAATGAGTATCCTATGTTGGAACTATCGGGGGGTGGGGAATCCCCGGATAGTTTGCGACCTGTGCGCTCTTTTGAGAGTGCATAACCCCAAGGTGGTCTTCCTTTCGGAGACCTGGCAGAGGGAGGAAAGTATGAAGAAGCTGAGATGGAGACTTGGTTTGCGTAATTGCTGGGTAGTTGAATCAGGAAATAAAGGTGGTGGTATAACGTTATATTGGGATGACTCTATAGACATATCGGTCCAGTAAAGCTCCAGAAGACACATTGATGTGCTCATTAAAGAGGATCCACACGAGGAGGCATGGCGAGCCACGTTTGTTTATGGTGAACCTCGGGCTGAGAATCACAACGCATGTGGGATAGATTGAGGTCGATCCATTCCACGGTTGCAGAACCTTGGGCTGTGATGGGGGATTTTAATGAATGCCAATGGCAATTTGAACACTTCTCAGAGTCAAGAAGGAATGAGCGCCAAAAGGAGTTGTTTCGGGATATCTTGGGAACCTGTGGCCTGGAGGATCTGGGTTTTACGGGGCTACCATGGACATATGATAACCGGAAACCGGGTAATCGAAATGTGAAGGTGCGTTTGGACCGGGTTGTTGCTTCAGCAGGGTGGTCTTCAGCTTTCTCTGAGGCAGCGGTTTGACATTTGGTTTCGTCGAGGTCGGATCACTGCCCCATCCTGTTGCAGCTTCGGAATGGAGATATCAGTGAGCACAAGAGATGCATGAGATATGAAATTATGTGGAAAAGAGAAGACCCCCTAACGGATGAATGGACGAGATGCTCTATAGAGAAGAGATGATGTGGCTACAAAGATCCCGCATTATGTGGCTTAAAGAGGGAGACCGTAACTAAGTTTTTTCACCGTAAGGCTGTGTGACAGATCCACACATAAATGTAACATGGATATATAGAAAAGATTGCACATGTGAATTTGTTACCTTATAACCAGATCGTATTTTGTGAGAGGAAGGATATACTAGGATTTTGTACCAACGTGACCTCCACCAAAATTGTGACGCATGCGGCACATGTACCTGGATGGAATTCACGCTCAATAAATTAAAAAAGGGGCATCGGGGAGGTGTGGTTCCAGCGATCTGTTCTTTTCTTCCGCACACTACTTAACAGCCAACAAAAATCCTTCTAGTATTTCAGGAACAGAATCAAGTGCGATCCTTGCGGTGTAGGAGGAAATTGGAAAGCAGATAAATCTGATAATTTTATTTTTAATTAATTTCTTTCTTAAGAAATCAATGGCTGAGATTTATTCCTTATCTTACACCTTGGGATGCCATACAAGTGAGCTGGGACTACCGTAAAACTGCCCATATATAATAATTTTTAAAATCTTTTGAATAAGACGAATGATCAAAGTAGTGAAAAAAATCAATAGCGACAACAATTTTGGAACGGAGGGAGTAAAAGATAGAGACACCCACTCGGCCACTCCTTGTACGTATGCATGTGGGCAACCTAAACATATATACCGGATACCGGTTCGTAATACACGATCTCAACATCACTCTTCAGTTTCAGTCGCTGCAACGAGATACAAACCCATTGTTGTCACCCGAAGAAAATGTTGGCCACCCGCTGTTAAGGCGAAAGGGAAGGTCGATACGGGAAAACGATGCACAATAATGAAGAGATCGTGCTGTTGTTTAATGATCTGAATTCGCTGAATCGAACATCGAAAGGAACTCGTTTTGGTCTATTGGATGAACGATCAATTTGCTTGCAGTGTTGGGTGAGAGAGCGTAAGATAGAAGGGACACAAGAATTGGAATCAAATGACTTGAAATTATGTGTGCACCTGCGGTAAACTGAAGGCTCAGCTTATTGGTGGCGCTGAGACCACGGAACCTTGCCATTCTTGCAAGTAACACTCCGAGACGAAGGGGACACCTACTGAGTTACTGGCGAGCAATCGTCAGGGTACAAGTGTGCCGCTGGTTTCGTGTGGACTTCAATCTGACTTACTCGGACAACAGGAAACAGACGGGACGACGTGTTCAAATTTCTCCGAAAAGTGAAGTGTAGAATTAGGCCCCTAGTGGAGTATAATCTTTTGCTTCAGTCGGTATCAGCAATATGAAGCGAGAGAATAATACTTTTTTTTGCAATATGAAGAGAGGGAATAATACTCTGCTTCACCAGTACAGTAGTTGCTGAAAGAATTTGTCCTTTGAACAATGATCAACCTCTACTGGAGAGTTCAGTTCACCATAGCCCGCATCAAAGTGTTTATCTGATACGATACGCATCCAATTCTCGTCTGAACAAAAATGGGGAACTTTGAGAAATTCGGCACCATCAGCTACCAAGTCAGGTTACGTGGTTGCAATTGAAGGGGAGGCAAGAACAGAGACGTTGCCACTTGCCACAGGGAATTCGCCTGGGCGACCCCATCCCCCGTTGGCAGTGTCTGCCTTCACCATAACACAAGCAACAACCAAGGGAGGCGCTTCTATACCAGAAAAGAGGAGTACGAGTTCACACCCTGTTTTGCATTACACTAGCTGATGCCTTTGGCGCAATCGCATAATCCGAGACGAGGAAATGTTTACACTGGGACCTGGACATGGAGCCAGCTTTATTGGAATCAACAGAAAAAAAAAATACGAAGATGTTAATCTGACTAGTAAATTTACACCCCGCATAACACACAGTCTTATTCTATATATATCAGTACCTAAATTACATGACAAGATGGTAGAAAGTACACTGAAATCCCTCTAAAAAAAAAGTATACTCTGAAAATATCATAGTACTATGTACAAGGACTCTGCAGCCTTCTCTCGGATTTTGTCATCCCAACAACCCAGCCAGCAGCCACCCGTTCTCCCACAAAATACCAAAGAGAAGCCACTGTTCATGCTAACGTGCGACCGAATCTTCTAAGAAGAAGAACAGCAAAAAAAGAATCCTAAATCCAAGACCGTAAAGATCAAAGAGGCACCGAGAAATGAACACCTGAGAACGCATACGAGTAGCGAGGATTCTGATCGACGGAGCAGAGCACAGCAGAGAGAGCCAATGAGCGATCACCAGAGGCCGTACATGACGCGTGAGCACCTGCTCTTGATCCACCCGACGCCGCGTCGCACCGAGCTCCGCAGCTTCCCCTCCACGTCGTACACCTTGTACACCACCAGCCGCTTCCTCCGCCGCAGCTCCGCCGCGTCTTCGATCCCCGCCTGCGGCTTCTTCGCCGCCGGCGGCCGGACGGCGGCGGCGGCGGTGTCGTCAAGCGCGGCGAAGGACGGCGTGTACCCCCTGAGGTTCACGGACCGGCGGCCGGACGCGGACCAGCTGGTCACGCTGCCGGACCGCTTCAGCTGCCCTTCTCCTCCGGCGCCGGCGAGGGTAGGCCCGTACGACGCGCTGTAGGACCGCAGGTTCACGCCGGGCTTGAAGCTCCCGCTGCGCTGCACGGCGGCGGCGTGCTGCGGTGCCTGGCGCGACGACCAGGCGGTGGCGCCGGCGGTGCTCTTGGCGCGGCTCATCACCTTGGTCGGCGGCGGCAGCCGCGGCGCGTAGGACGCGCTGTAGCTGCGGAGGTCGGCGGCGGGGCCGTACGCCGTGCCCCTCTCCATCATCGACACCGACCTCTCCATCGACGGCATCTCTTTTTCTTTTCCCTCTCGGAGCTCTGCGAGAAGAAAGCAAGCAGGCAGAAGCAGGTTGTGCGGGCGGGGAGAGCTGTGGCGCGCTTCTTTATTGGCGGGTGATGAGAGTGGCGCGGGGTTGTTCGGATCATCTGCGGCCGTGCTACTGTGAGGGTGTTGAGCGACGTTGCAGCTTTGGAACCGTCGGATTCTAAAGTTGTTGGATGGTAGAATTGACAGCTGGGAGGAAGATATTGGTGGGAATAATTGTTGCTCAGTTTTTCTTGATACATTTATTTCTGTCACTAAGAGTGTTAATTTGCGATGAGACAACTTGATGTATATATTTCAAATCTTTAGATGTTTTATAAAGTAGTGTATCCTCCGACAATGGAAATCTTTGACAGAATAACTGGTTCCGAGTGGTATAATCCTAGGCACCCCCGCCTTGGCCCTATTCAAATACTACCTCCGATCTTTTTTTTTTTTCATGTCATTATGACAAAAATGTCTATTTCAAATTTAAACTACGTGTTCAGACGATGATAAAAAAATATAGAGGGAGAGCATATGCCAAGTACATATATGTCATATATTATATGTTCTCATGGTTCTATTCTGGCCTTAGATGTGCTAATCATGAAAAGAGCTTAGAATGGTGACTAGGATCTTGCTTGCCGGTGCTCTTTTAGCCTACTTCACGACATTGGAACGGGTCACAGGTACTTAAAAAATAGGACTAGAAGGGAGTTTTGCTTTCTCACATGAGTAACCTTGTTGTTTTCTGCAAAAGTGAAGGTAAAAAAAAAAAATCTTTTCGTGATACTTGTTGGGTTAGTGAAAATGGCCACATAGAAGGTCAAGTTCTCGTGATGTCACCTTAGGCTAAAATTCATGATAACAATTTGTCTCAGAATAGTGAAAGAAGCTTCGATTCCACAAGTCGAATGATATGGATAGTGGTCACAACCCTTCCTTATGGTTATAGCCTTCTGATATTTTCATTCTTGATTACTAGCTACCTATTAGCCACACCGTAGTAACATACCAATTACGAACTCAAGTGTTCGTTCTATTTTGAGCTGTGATCTGGCAATGTATAGAATTTGGTCCCATTGGTAGAGTGGTCAAATAGGACTTGCAAGCTTCCTTGTTTTTTTATAACTGCAAGCTTCCTTCTTGATGTTCTTTTGGCCAACAACACATGTTAGGGGATGACATTTACTTTTGTATTAAAAAGTCTAAAGAATTAATGTCTCCACTAGTGTTCGTGCTCTTTGATGACTACGATTAGTCATCCGGCAGTGGATGAAAAAAATTTGGCAGAATGAGAAGTTTGCACTCGACTCAGAGAGTCCTTGTTGTTTTTTTTTTCATAAAGTGCAAATCTCAGCCTCTCCTCCCCGTCTTCACTGATTGGCTGCGGCAAGGCAACCACGATCTCTCTTCCCCAGCTTCGGCCTTTGGCTACCAACGGTGACGAGGCGTTTTTGGACTGATCCGATATAAATTGCATGACACGATTGTCTGACCCATCAAGGTAATGACGTACCCAGCCTGTGATGAGTTTGTGTCGTGCCAGTCCAGCACGACCCGTTGGGTAGCTATAGATATGGTCCAATGCTGACTATACGCGCTGAGGAATTACTAAAGTTAGGGGCCATTGCCCCTACCCCCCCCCCCCCCCCCCTGCGCCCTCCAAGTTCCACCATTGCCCCTACCCTCTCAAAAATGAGGTGATGCCAAGGTTTGCGCCCTAAGGGTAATCATTTAATTGCACACTTACTCGATGTACGAGCTATGGATGGACGTGTCAGTAGAAACTAAGCGCACCTACCGCCAGGTCCAAGGCAACAACAAAGGAATAGTCAATCGGTCATATTTGTAACATAAAAACAAAGAACAGAATAGCAAACCAAGTACTTGTTATTTTTTTTTGGATAAAGTACTTGTTTCTTGAGGAACATCATCTCCATGGTCTGCACAGGCGTAGAGGTCTGCCATCTTTTTTTTTAGAGTTCATTTTGTTGTGCTTTGCTGCAACTATGATGAAGTATTGAGCCTAATCATAACAAAAGGCAAGAATGTCATCATGATCTGATTGATCTTATGCTTCACAAGTTTTATATTGTTCTCATGGGTACATTCTGGCCTTCGATGTGTTAGTCTTTAAAAGAGTTTTTAGAATGGTGACTAGGATCTTGCTTGCCTCCTTTTCTTGGTGCTCTTTTGGCCTACTCCACGACATTAGAATGGGTCAAAAGTCCTTCAAAAAAAGGATTGGAAGGGAATTTTGGTTTCTCACACAAGTAATCTTGTTGTTTTCTACAAAAGTGAAGGTAAAAAAATATCTTGTCATTATACTTTTGGGCTATAGTGAAAATGGCCACCCAGAAGGCCAAGTTTTTGTGGTGTAGCTATAGGCTTCGATTCCACAAGCATGGCGATATAGACAGTGGTCACGCATCCCTACCTCCTAACCTTGTTAACCTTGTGATATTTTCATCGTTGATTACGAGTACCTGTTAGCCTCCGTGATAACATATATATCGATTCTGAACTCAAGTGTTCGTGCTATTTTGAGCTGTGATCTGGCAATATATAGCTTTTGGTCCCACTGGTAGCGGGTCACGTCGAACTTGCAAGCTTATTTTTCGATGTTCTTTTAACCAACATCACCAGTTGGGGGAAGAGATTTACTTTTGTATTAAAAAAGTCTAAAGATTAATGTCTTCAACTAGAGTGTTTGTGTTCTCTGGTGACTGCGATCAGTCATTCCGCCGTGGACGAAAAAAAAGTGGGCGGAAAGAGAAATTTGCACACTCGACTCAAAGAACTCTGCTTGTTGGTTTTTGATAAAGTGCAAATCTCATGGCGATACTTGGACCAGTGAAAATGGCCTCGCCCAAGATAAAGTTAGCTTGCGATATGCTTTTCTGAAATCAAGAAATCTTTCATTATCCATTCTTTGAGAACTAGTATTTCAAGTTTGTGGAGAAAGATGTTGGTACTAGAAAACGGTTTGGTACCACACGTAGTATATACAAGCAACTTATTAAATTCGCTCGAAAGATGTCAATTTTAAGATATGGACATATATTATATTTATATAGATATACACATGAACGAGTACATGATACAACCGGCGACGCTGTTGCTTGGTTGCCGGGGCAGGAGAGGTCGCATCACATCGTAGTCGGCCCGGGTGGTCCAGCAGGAGGTATCACGCGCACGGGCACGCCTCCTCAACACGTCGAAAGCAGCAGCAGCAGAGAGATATCGTGGCGGAAAGTTACGGGAGCGCACGATCCATGGCGAGGCGCTGCAACGCGACGACACGTCCGTCCTCGCCCGTCACGATGCCAACGATATCTTCTCTTGATCCCTCTCGCCGCAGCACCAACATACGCGCGCGGCGACGGGCGTGATGAAACGAGCTGTTTCTTTTGGAGCCGTAAAACTGGGACAGAACTTGCCTACAGTTCGTGGGGAAAAAAAAAGTTTGTAACTGAGTTTAGCAATTACTACACGATTTCGATACTGCACCGGCCGATGAAACGAAAAGAACTACATATTATCCAAGGTGTCCATTATTTGCGAGTTCAGCATCTTCTCTTTCAGCTGGATCGTAGCAGTTCTTTCTGAAACCGACCGGCACATCAGTCATATTTGCCTTTTGCAGCGAAGGCAATAAATAATCTCTATGTGCTCATCAGTGCCACAACAGACAAGGGAAAAAGGAAAAAAAAGAAGAGAAGGAGATAATAACACTCAAGTTCACCAACCGACTTCTGCAAGAACAGTTGTAGGTGCACCCGCCTCGTTTTTTCTTGATTGTTGATGAACCGTCCGGTACAGAATTGAGTAGTCCGGACTTTTGCGTCTTCGAGATTTGAGACACGAAAAAGGATAAGATCTGCTACCTATAGCTTTCCGTTTAAGCCTCCCACACTCCCTCGTTCTGGAAGCAGGATAAATGCCGCCTGCTCATCGCTTTGATGCGCCCGAAAGCGATCTGAGGTGCCCGGCTCCCAAAATTCTCATGCCATCCTCCCTCAGCTGATGGCGACAGTGGCGCCAAAGCCATCAATCATTGATGCGTACGCTCTAGATACATAATGGAGCCGAGAGCGCGGTGATTTGGCAGTCGATCCACGGGTAGATCGCCGGCAAGTTTTGCCGCTTGTGGACAAGACCGATGAATTGGGATGATGGCCATGTGTCCTTCTCCGCTGCCGACTTGGCGCGGACAGAACCGGTCGGCCGCCGGCACAGTGTGAATGTGTGTTCGCTGATCACTAGTGTGCCCCGAATCTCAGAGCAAGGACTGTTTCACAGTTCATCCCACTTTCCCCTGTGCTCGGAAAATAATGAGCAGGTGCTGCTCGATCATACGATGGGAGCAGGAAAATATCTCGACATGGTAAACTGTCTCAGGCCTCCAGCGTTCATCCCTTCACATGCACGCATGTTTGTTTGCTCAAGGATGCACGTACGTGATCGAAACAGCAATCTTTGCCGTCAAGAGGACAAGAAGTGTTGGAAATAACTGTAGTTTAGTGATGATATATCTAATTCTAGTAATTATAAATAGATCATGAGACATGAACAAAGAGCAAACGCTCAACATAGCGACTAGCAACACCCTAGAAACAAGGCCTAGATCACTCGATGTAATTATTAAAAGAGATTAAAAGATGTCTTACAGGGAAGCGCTCCGGCGATGGTCGTAGTAGAGTCTGATCCGTCGAGGAAGAAGACGATGCAGATGTAGACGATCGGTAGGTAGAGAGGATGCAGATCACGAGTGAGCAGTCACGACGATGCTTTCCAAAAATCTAATACGTCCCCTACCCCGTGCAAGGACACGAGAAGACGTAGGTTTCGGAGACCTGCTCTCCCAGCAACGATGGCACGTCGGCGGCGGGATGGGGAAGACAATGTGACATCACAGTAGTGAATGGCGAGAGAGGCTAAAAACCGTGTTTTTGTAGAGGCAACGTCTCGCCATATATATACACACGGCAATAACACACTTATGGTAATTAATCAGTAATTAAGCAGACGCATTAATCACCATTAAGAGAGATTAATTACTTATCATATTTGGTCAGTGCAATTATCTCTTGCATAACAAAAAATCTGAGTAGCAAAAGAAAGCTGCGATCCCGCACACATAAGATTTGGATTTTGCCGGACCATTCACGTGCATGTCGTGCGCCCGCGCCCTTCGCCCTGCCTGGCCTAGCCCGGCGTGGCGAGATGAGGCGAGCGAGAGCGCGCGCGTGTTCTTTCTCTGCTCTCCTACTAGTTTAACTAGGTGGAAACAACTCAAGTATATAAGTTATTCTTCTCCTCTCTAGACTAGCAATATGGGACTAGAGTCCCCCACCATGTCATGCATGTGCACATGAGCCTTTGAGATTTATTGGAATTATTAATTTGAATCACTGCCCAAAACTTCTAACAATACCCCACCAGATCCCAGAGGCTCATGTCGTTTTCCCCATCATACCAAGGTATTGTTGATATACCAGCTTTTCGGTGAAGACCAGTGAAGGTTGAACATCCACCTAGAGCTATAAGCTACACTCATCCACAACTATGCAATGGACTATGCTTTGAATTGATAGTTTGGTGTGAATAAATTTCACTTATAGTCTTGACTGGTACTTGGCTGCCAAGAGTCTACCCCGCGGGTGGAGCATATAAGTCGTACTCCTGTCTCACTTCATGAGCTTGTTAAAGAATTGTTAATTCTTATAGACCGTGACTAATGATCAAGCTCACATAGGTGTGTTCTTGTAAGAATACTCTGTAGGACAGTATCTTGCTCATGAAAGAGCCTCAGAACACATTAAGACAAAGTCATCCTACCTTACCGATATGAGAGTACTGCATCTCCAACGGAGTGGGTTAAGTATATTGATTGTACTCTCCAGTTAACTAACAACTTGTTCTTCTCAGGTCCTAATTCATAAGATCTCCGATCACATAGGTTGGGTTGCTACTATAGTGTAACTCATGTGGGTCTCAATCCCATCTCCTTCAATGCATTATCTATCACAGTGCGTGATAATCCCTTAGTAAAGGGATCTGCCAGGTTTTTAGCTATTTCAATGTATTCCATAGCTATAACACCGGAGCTCTTTTGTTTCCTGACAGACTTCAATCTACGCTTCACTTGTTTGCTGGACTTCATATTATCCTGACTGCTAGTCACCTTTCTGTTAACTGTTTGATTATCACAGTTTATGAGAATAGCAGGGATTGGTTTTTCAACCATCCGCAAGTCCATTAAAAGTTCTCTCAACCACTCTGCCTTAGTGGCAGCTGTTTCCAAAGCAGTGAACTCTGCCTCCATGAGACAGCACCGCCATCAAGCGTGAATAGGTATCCACTAGTGGTCTTCAGCTCATCAGCATCTGTTATCCAGTTTGAATTACTATATCCTTCAAGCACACCCGGATGCCCTGAATAGTGAATTCCATAACTCATTGTGTCCTTAAGATAGTGCAAGACTCGATCAATACCACGCCAATGATCATCTCCCAGATTAGAGTTAAACCGGCTCAATTTGCTAATGACAAATGAGATGTCAGGACGGGTTGCACAAGCTAGGTACATCAGTGAGCCAACAATTTGAGAGTATCGTAGTTGATCCTTTCCCGGTCCCTTATTCTTTCAAAGTACTAGTCTAGGATCATACGGGGTTTGAGAAGGTTTTCTTTCTAAGTAGCTGAAACAACTCAGCACCTTCTCAACATAATGAGATTGCATAAGTGTAATCTCATCCTTACATTTCTTAAGTTTAATATTAAGATCACATCCGCTTCTTCCAAATCCTTTATGTCAAAATTTTGGGTTAAGAATGATTTTACATCATTTATCTCATCGATACTAGTCTCAAAAATTAGTATGTCATCGACATACAAACACAGTATAACTCCTTTACCCCAACCATATCGGTAGTACACGCAGGTGTCAGCCTCATTTACAGCAAACCCAACAGATGTTAAAGTTTTGTCAAACTTCTCATGTCATTGCTTGGGTGCTTGCTTTAGGTCATACAAGGACTTAATTAACCTACACATCTTTCCCTCTTTGTCCAGGTACTACAAATCCATCTAACTGATCCATGTAGATTTCCTCATCCAACTCTCCATTAAGAAAAGTTGTCTTCACATCTGATGGACTAGAAGACCATGTGAGGCAGCCAATGATAGTAACACTCGGATGGTGGTTAATCTGGCAACGGGTGAGTAAGTATCAAAATAATCCTCACCTTCTTTTTGCATATATCCCTTAGCTACAAGCCTTGCCTTGTACTTTTCAATGGTACCATCAGGCCTGAGCTTTTTCTTGAATACCCACTTACAACCAACTGGTTTGTAGCCAGTTGGTCGATCAGTTACTTCCCATGTTCCATTGGAGATGATGGAGTCCATCTCACTATGGACAACATCCTTCCTGTATTCTACATCAGGCGATGCATACGCCTCCGAGATGGATGTGGGAGTATCATCAACAAGGTACACAGTGAAGTAATCACCAAAGGATTTTGTAACCCTTTGTCTCTTGCTCCTTCGAGGAGCTACTTCACTATCATCTTTGTCACTCTCATGTGGATGTTCAAGTAGAGTTGAATGTTCTAGAGTTAAATCAGTAGAAGAACTAGGTACAGAGTATGTATCTTTCATAGGAAAAATATTCTCAAAGAAAATTACATCACGAGACTCTAAAAGTGAATCAACTAAGACATCAGGCGCTTCAGACCTTATCACCAAAAATTTATATGTTGTGTTGTGGTATGCGTATCCTAGAAAAACATAATCAACCGTCTTAGGTCCAAGTTTGTGTTTCTTATTTATTGGTATGCTAACCATGGCCAAACAGCCCCATGTACGCAAATATGATAGTGAGGGTTTTCTTACTTTCCATCCTTCATCCGGAGTGATATCACTATTCTTAGTGGGAACTCTATTCAGAACGTGACATGCTATCAAACCAGCGTCCCCCCACCATGCTTTAGGTAAACCAGATGTTCCTAACATGGCATTCACCAACTCCATCAATGTCCGGTTCTTCCTTTCAGTAACACCATTAGATTGTGGTGAATAGGGAGGTGTTCGTTCATTAATAATTCCATTCTCCATACAGAAAAGATCAAACTCATGGAAAAATACTCTCCTCCATGATCAGACCTAACATGTTTTATTTTTCTTTCTAGTTGATTTTCTACCTCAACCTTGTAGGTCTTAAAATATTCAAATGCCTCATCCTTAGTTCTTAATAGAAACACATAACAATACCTAGTTGCATCATTGATTAAAGTCATAAAGTATCTTTTTCCTCCTTTTGTCAACACACCATTCATCTCACAGAGATCAGAATGTATGAGTTCTAATAGTGTCGAGTTTCTCTCGTCTATAGCTTTGTGAGTCTTACGAGGTTGCTTTGCTTGCACACAAGCTTGACAATTAGAACCTTTGACAACAGAGAACTTAGGAATTAAACTCACACTGGATAGCCGATTCATACAACCAAAATTTATGTGACACAAACGGGAATGTCAAACATTAGTCTCAAAATTATTCGAATCACATGCATGGTTCACAACCTGGTTATAAAAATCAAAAAGGGAAAAGCGTAACAAGCCTCCGCTATCATAGCCTTTGCCAATGAATTGGCGAAACCTCAAAATGACTACTTTATTCGACTCAAAGACCAGCTTGAATCAATCTCGACAGAGGAGTGATCCACTAACGAGGTTCTTGTTTATTGAGGGGGCATGCTACACGTTCTTCAGTCGCACAATCTTTCCCGAAGTGAACTTCAGATCGACCGAACCAACACCAAGAATAGTAGCATTCGAGTCGTTCCCCATCATGACGGATAAACCTTGTGCGACCTGGTAAGAAGAAAACATGGAGATATCAACACAAACATGAATATTGGCTCCTGTATCTATCCACCAATCATTAGAGTGATATACAGAAAATACACTAGGTAGATTACCATACCCAGATGCTCCACCGGAGTCACCAATAGTCACGTTGGCAGCCTTCTGCTCTTGCTGGATTTTCTTGCCTTTGCGGTTACGACACTTCTTGGCAAAATGCCCATTTTTGCCACATACAAAGCAGACAATCTCATTCATATTCATCTTATTCTTCTTGAATTGAGTAATCTGAATAGCCTTTCCTTTTCCCTTTTGGTTCTTCTTTCCATCATGCTGCATCACATTGACGCTGGACTGACCTTCGGGTGCTCTCGGAGACGCATCTTTTGCCCTAGCCTTCTCTTCAACATCAAGACCAACAAATCCTCGACGGAGATGTTTTGTCTTTTATGTGTCAGAGATGTGGCATAGCTCCTCCAAGATGAAGGTAACTTGGCAATAATGCCCCTAGCCACAAACTTGTCACGCAATTTGCAACCAAGCTGATCGAGCTCCCTCACATTGAGTTGGAGTTCATGGGCCTGCTTGACTACAGAACAGTTGTCAACCATTCTGAAGTCATGGTATTGCTCCATGACATACAACTCGCGCCCAACATCCGAGGCGAAGAACTTATGTTCAAGTGCCTCCCAAAGTTCAGCAACACTCTTGCTGTGCATATACACATCGCATAACTAGTCAGACAGAACGCTAAGGACGCATCCGACGAAAATCATCGTAGCCACGGAGAACTCCTGCATCTCTTTCTCGGAACCGAGAGGTAACGCGGGAGGGTTCCCCACGACCCAAAACACGCCCATAGCCGAGAGTCACAACTGGACTCTCGTCTGCCATCTCTTGAAGTTCACTCCAGTGAACTTCTCAGGTTTCATCGCATCAGCAAAACCAGCCATCACTAAACGCGTATCAGGTTTTTGGATTGTTGGAAATAACAGCAGTTTAGTGATGATATATCTAATTCCAGTAATTACAAATAGATCATGAGACATGAACAAAGAGCAAACGCTCAACATAGCGACTAGCAACACCCTAGGGAACAAGGCCTAGATCACTCGATGTAATCATTGAAAGAGATTAAAAGATGTCTTACAGGGAAATGCTCCGACGATGTTCGTAGTAGAGTTTGATCCGTCGATGAAGAAGGCGATGCAGATCTAGACGATCGGTAGGTGGAGAGGATGCGGATCACGAGCTAGCAGTCGTGACGGCGCTTTCCAAAAACCTGATACGTCCGCTACCCCGTGCAAAGACACGAGGGGACGTAGGTTTCGGACACCTGCTCTCCCGGCATCGATGGCACATCGGCGGCGGGATGGGGAAGACAATGTGGCAGGATAGTAGTGAATGGCGAGAGAGGCTAAAAACCGTGTTTTTGTAGAGGCGACGTCTCGCCATATATATACACATGACGATAGCACACTTATGGTAATTAATCAGCAATTAAATAGGCGCGTTAATCACTATTAAGAGAGATCAATTGCTTACCATATTTAGTCAGCGTATTTATCTCTTGCATAACAAAAAATCTGAGTAGCAAAAGGAAGTTGCGACCCCGCACACATAAGGCTCGGATTTTGCCGAACCATTCACGCACATGTCGTGTGCCAGCGCACTTTGCCCCGCCCGGCCCGGCGTGGCGTGGCGAGGTGAGGTGAGCGAGCGCGCACGCGTGTTCTTCCTCTTCTCTCCTATTAGTTCAACTAGGTAGAAACAGCTCAAGTATATAAGTTGTTCTTTTGCTCCCTAGACTATCAATATGAGACTAAAGTCCTCCACCATATCATGCATGTGCACATGGGTCTTTAAGATTTATTAGAATTATTAATTTAAGCCACCGTCCAAAACTTCTAGCAAGAAGGAAACAACAAAGCTTCACATCTATGCATTGCTGGATCTAGTGAAGGCTTGACAGGAACGACTATTGTGATATCCGAGAAAGACACCGATCGTGCATGACGGCGACGCATAAACAAGCATGTTAGTCAGAACCAGACCATACCGTGGATTTGTATCGTTGTGGTTAGCGACGCTGAGGTGGATTAATTAGTTTTCGAAGCATGCGAGTCAGAATCCCCGGCGTGTCTCAAAAAACAAAAACAAGAATCTCGGCAATGTGCACATTTTTGAAGCTACGACCTGAACTGCCAACGTCCATGTCCAAACAGGGATCATGAAACGTCGACACGGACAAATAGTAACACGTACCAACGTACGGTACGGCCACCGTGCGCTCATCCCCGTACGAGCTGTACTTGTCCGTATTGATGTTTGGTTCCACGAATCCAAATAGAGATCAAGAAAATCAATGAGTGAAAGCTATATATCCACCCTACGCAAGCAGGATATTTGTCAGGGTTGGCGCCACCAAAATGAGAGCACAAGATCAACAACCGCCAGTTACTCAAGCACTGATTCCATTTTCCGCTCTTAATCGTCCTTGACTTCGCGGGCAGCAACATTGTCCAATAATTTCTCATAACAATGACATGCAGAGTAAAAGTGCCAAACCTAAATATTCAATTGTGAAAATGTATAAGAACAGAACATCCCACTGGATGCAGAGTTCATCATTCACCGTGTCCAGAACTCAGTCCGCGTTCCAGCAGTACCAAATGTTAGATAAATTAGTACTTTTAGTTTTATATTAATTCAGAAATAAATCATAAGCACAATTAACAGATTGCATGATGAACTAGACAAGTCTACGCAAGATCTAGACAGGTCTATAAGGCCAGAAAAAAGCATAGCATCTACCATACTAGCAACATCCATCATAGATAAACAGATCATGAAAGCTAGTATGGAAGACATGGTTTGAGATAAGAGTACATACGTTTTCATCTGTACTGGATAGAGGAGGCGGCGATGACGTGCAGCACCGTCACGTTATTAGCGACGGCGGATGAGACCGACTCGATGACGAGGAAGACTAGCCGTGGCGATGAGCTTGACGAAGACGAGGAAGCGATCGAGCAGTTGCGCAGAGCGCTTCCTAAAAAACTTATTTGCCCTCTCCCGGTGCAGGATCGTAGAGGACGACAGTTTCGAAGACCTGCTCTCCCATTCGCCGGTGCACGCTAATGATCGGGATGGAGAAGTCTTGGCGGCGCAACAGTAGCGAGAGGCAAAACCCTAGGCGATTGCGTGATATGATTTACCGTGATACATGTACGTATTTATAGGGAGGAACCGCTAGGGTTGGACGTCCCACAACCGAGTCGGTTACCATATTAATACGTCGGTTTCCATAACCAAATATATAGAAATATATGAAACACGCAGCAAAAAGAAAGTGCAAAAGGAAGTCGTGCCCCCGCAAGGCAAGGGACCGAATTTCGACGGACCATTCACGCAGGAGATACGCGACCGCACCCATCGCCCACGCCCCGCCCGGCCCGGCGAGGCAAGCGAGCGCGCACGTGTGTTGTTCCTTCTTATCATCCACACACTTGCAAGAGATGCTAGAACAGCCAACCTTATAACTTGGACTCCCTTCACCTCCACTAGCAATATGGAACTAAACCTTTGCACTCCCACCACTCATGAATGAGCCTTTGAGATTTTTCAGGAATTATTGTGAATATTAATGGACCAAGCCCATATAATTCCAGCATCGAATACAGAACTTTTTTTTTTAAAAAAGAGGCAGGAGAGTGTTCCTATGAAGAGGCAGAAAAGACCTACGGGGGGACATTGCCCAGTCGCTTGGCAAAGAGTTGCCCGGCCTCTACGCCTCGGTGGACTGTGCATTCATGACGTGCAGATCTTGGGTTGGTCTCTTCGCATGAGGTGGCTTTGGCTACTCAAAACCGATCCGGAAGGGCCTTGGAAAATGCTGGACATCCAGGTACCTGAAAACGTCAAGGCCATGTTTAGGATCAATGTCTTCATGAATGTGGGTAATGGAGCTTCCACGATGTTTTGGTTGGATCGATGGCTACAAGGGAGATCCATAGCAGACCTAGCCCCGACACTCATGTAGTTTATGCGCAAACATGGGTGGCGGTGCAGGACAGTACGAGATGCAATGCAAAACAATGCGTGGGTCAGCGACGTTGAAGGGGGTTTGCCAACGACAGCAATGGGGCAGCTGCTACTCCCCTCGAACATCCTAAGTCAAGTGGTTCTCTCCCCACTGCAAGAGGATCAACACATTTGGAAGCCAGCAGCTTCTGGTCATTTCTCTTCAAAATCTATATACCAACAATACTTCCTAGGGTCTACATTCTATGAGCCTTACAAGAGACTATGGAAATCATGGGCACCTCTTAAAGTAAAAATCTTTGTTTGGTTAGCTACCTGGAATAGGTGCTGGACAACTGATCGGTTGGCGCGACGTGGAAATGCAGCATCCTGATCATTGTCTCCTTTGTGACCAAGAATCAGAGGACATTGAGCACCTCTTCTTAACCTGCATCTTTTCGAGGGAGACATGGTTCAAGGTACTCCACTACGTGGGATTGCCGGAGTTAGCACCTTCAGCAACTCAGAGATCATTCACTCAATGGTGGAGGCGAGCGAGCCGTCTAGTGCAAAAGAAGAAGAGAAAGGCTTTTAACATGTTGGTCATGCTGGTGGTCTGGATGATCTGGAAGCATAGAAACGACTGCGTCTTCGACGACCAAAGCCCGGACATATCGCGCATCCTGTAGCAAATTAAAGCGGAAGCACGGATTTGGTCTCTGGCGGAGGCCAGAGCAAGGAGAACACTCCAGTAACCTGGAAGTTGTATTAGTTGTAGTTGATTAAATTTAGCTGGCGCGAATGTAAAACATAAAACTCATTTGACTATCTACTACCCTTGTAATTATTTTTTCCTTCTTAATACAATGACATGCAATTCTCCTGCGTATTCAAAAAAAAAGCATGTCCCATTAGTTAATAAGACTATAGATGATGCATGGAGCCGAGCACAAATTTGCTAGATGCAAAAACGGTACATGGAGTAAACTCAGTGAAACAACAGAAAAATTAGAGGAAGGGAAAGAGGGACATCTTACCATGTGTGATCGGAAGGAATGTAGGACGACCACCACACGATGCTGACGGCTTGAGTAGCCAACCATCGCACTCGTGTCGTGCTTCTGAACGCCAACAGCACCCCCGCCGTGGTGGCCGCAATCGACGCGGCTCTAAGAATTTGAATGCCTGTCGTCAGAGCATGAGGATGATGAGGTCGGTGAGGGCCTTTCGCGCTTGGCGGATCTGGGCTTCCCCAAGCACGGCGTCGGAGGCTAGGAGCCGAGGACCCTGGTGGTGATAGCGAGGTGGTTCTGCCAATGTCGGACGAGGTGGGGTATACACAGACATGGGTGAAAAAAGTTGTGAAAATTGGACAACACACGGTGTTGTAGAGCGTGGACAACAGTACTTCCTAGGGCCGGGCCCACAATTCAGATTACAAAGCAGCTAATCATGCGGTCAAAGAAGATATACAATTATATCAAGGACTGAGGTTTGCAGTTGGATATATAAGTCTGTTTGGATCCAGTTTAGATTTTTAAAATCTGGTTATATTAAGATTTTAGAATTTAGATTTTAAATAAAATCTGGTTGCTGATGTTTAGATACCGATCATATTTTTAAAATATGACTCTAACTGGTAGCCAGATTATGAGATTTTTAAAATCTGAGGATTAGATTTTAGAATCTGAAAAGAGAATCTATCATGTTTGAAGGTCTCGTGGATTCTAAAATCTGGATTATTGAAATTTCAGTGGATCCAAACAGGATCACATTCAAATCTATATTTGATACGAGGTTTAGTCTTTATAATAGAGAAAAAGATCACTGAAAAAGAATCTGAAAACCGGGAAACTAATGATGGCCTATCATAAAAATTAAAATAGTATAAAATTAACAACTACTCATTCAAGGGTATATCATAATATAGTATGAAATTAACAACTACTCATTTAAGGGATAAATACTAAAACAGGGCAATAAAGGAGAGGATTTTATGCCACCCAGCACCACCCTAAATCTAATCGCATCTTGTTATTTTTATATAACACTGGGTCTCTGCTATACATATGTGCCATAAAAAGGTCGCAAACACACTGCATTGCACAAAGACAAACTCTCTTCCCACGTGGAGAAGTACACCCACAATACGGGTGCATTAGTACTGCTTTCGCTGCTGCATCTAGGAATTTTTGCAAATCATGGGCTATGTTTAGACCCTGTTTGGATCCAATTCAGATTCTTAAAATCTAATTATTATGTTAAGATTTTGGAATCCGAATTCTAAATAAAATCTAGATGGTAGTGTTTAGATACCGATCAGATTATAAAATCTGGCTCTAGGTATAATCAGATTATGAGTTTCTTAAAATCTAGAGATTAGATTTTAGAATCCGAGAAGAAAATCTGTTCTGTTTGGAGGTCTCACAGATTCTAAAATCTGAATTCTTAAAATCTCAGTGGATCCAAACTGGGCCTAAGTGAGAAACTATTAAAATTTCGTATGTCCCACTCTGATTTGGTTACAATTATCTCTGAAATCGTGTTCTTCATGCACATACCCTTTGGTTTCTTTGAAATTATATTTGGATACCAAATATGTTGTCTTAGATCATATCTCGATCTTATATGTGGTCTATCACGTGTATCATATATAAATATATTTTTTTCAGGATATGTTCCATCATGTTCTTGTTTGTTTTGTTATTCCAACATAGTTGGTCTCATGTCCGTATAAAGCAGAGGTTGTGATAGACTTGGTGAGCCAACAACTATTTTTAAATTTTTAACCATTGTTATGGAGATGAAACGGCATATCCTATTGTTTTGGGGCTTGTGGGTTTCATCCCTATTTTACTATAACTTATTTGGGACTAAAAGGCTTTATTATTTTTATATTAAAATTTGGAGTGCTATGCGCATCACTGAGAATAGATATAGAAGAAGCAAAAATGAAAAAGAAAATAGAGAAGAATACACCCTCCGTGTATATATACATCTGTTGATGGTATTTTCTACATTGCACAGGCCGAAGCATGGATAAACCAGGTGAGAAGTATCTTGATGTTCCAGCCAAAACGTGCTACAATACCCGGGGCTTTTTTTTTTGTGGAAGCTGCCCGGTTAACCGGCCGGTTATTCTAGTTAACCGGCCGGTTATTCGGTTAACTAGGCGGTTAAGCCGGTTTTATTGATATATTTTAAACATATATTTTTAAATTCAAAATTACTTGTTTTTATACGGTTTCATCAGTTAACCGGCCGGTCATCACTTAACTAGGCGGTTAAGTCTAATATGATTTTTTTAAAATTTTAAATTTTTTTAAATCATAATCAGGGGTTAACCGGCTGGCCGGGGTAACCGGCTCAGACCGGTTTTCCGGTTAACCGGGTTAACCGGCCGGTTAACCCAGGTTATTTCAACCATGGTGGCATCACACAAGATGAGTGCAGGAGGATCTGCGGCCTGAAAGATGGGTTACATTAGTTGAAAAAAATGTAATAATAAAAGAGTGAACTTTGGCCACAAGAAGAAAATGGAACGCACCTCGTTAATATATTTCCTTAATAATTCATGTGCTCATCGTAATGTTAGGGCACTGTGCTATTTGAGGTTCACCATGGAACGTATACATGCACGACGGGAACAGCGTTCAATGAATAAAGCCTCCGCTGCACGGGCGCCGGAGCGCGATACGCGGTGCCCGTCTCCGCCATCGACATCGACCTGCTCTCCATCGACGGCATCTCTGTTTTGTTTCCCTCTCGGAATTGGAGCTCTGCGAGCGAGAAGCAACTGGCGTGTGCCGGACGGTGGGGCACGACTTACACGAGACGACGACGGCGTGCGGCTCGCGTCCTGGCTACGACGCAGCATCAACGTGTGCGCGCGGTGGACATCGCCGGCCGCGCCAGCGCCGTGTTATCAACTCTACACCTGACGTGAGCACAGGAGGCCACCAGGACCGAGAGGAGTGTCAATACCGGTGGCCCAGAGTGGGGGAAGTAGCGTGTTGGTTGTGTGAGTTCGCCAGTCGCCATTGTGATGATTAGCGTGAAGCCGACCGGTGAGTCCAGCCAGTAAATGGAGCACATAAGCATCTCTAGTGATACTTCTTAAATGTAGCTTTCTATTTTCTCTTTTGAAAGCTGAGTCCCATTATTCACCTTTAATTTTTTTTTCCTCATTTTTTTTTCTCGAGTCCTGCGGTACTGCTCATTGTTGAGCTCTCATTTTCCTCTCAACCGCTGGACCCACCTGTTAGTGAGTACTGGATCGAGAAATAGAGCTCTGCCCGCTTTGGCGGTGCTGCTCGCCGCCGGCCACGCGGCCACCTTGGCCCCGTCGTCCGCCAAGGAGGCGGAGCCCGAGGCGGCCCTGGCCGTGACCGAGACCAAGGAGGCGGAGCAGAGGCTGCCCCTGCTGAGGCCCGGACCAAGGAGGCAGAGCCAGCGGCTGACCCGGTTGCTCGCACCAGTCGAGACTCTGAGACCAAGGACGCAGCGGAGGCAGTTGCAGAATCCGCGCCGCACCTACTGAAATCGAGGTTGCCGAAGCTATGATAGAGACTGCTTGAGCTCAAGCCGCCGCCGCTCCAGTGAAGGAGGAAGCCGCCCCTGCCGCCGTGATCGAGGAGCCAGCGGCGCCGGCTGCTCCATTGTCAGTGATCGAGGCACCTGCCACTGCGGAATGCCGACAAGCTCGCACAACAAGTTGCGATCTCGCCGAGCTGGCGCTGTTGGAATTGGCCTCGGTGTGGTGTAATTGGCCCATCAGGCCCAATACTAATCATATTCTAATCCCTATTAGCAGCTTTTGATTGGGAGGCAAACTCAGTACACTTAAAGGTATAGCCCTACGTCTACAGCACTATTATATAACTAAAGCGATACCTCTAGGTTTTCATAATCATGTGTTAATCATAAGTTCAGCTGTCATGGGAGTTTTTAGCCCTGACGTAACCAATCCAGAAGGGTGCTGGAAGACGTGGAAGCTTGATGTCCCTTCTCCTACATCGACATCCAACGTTTCTACATCATGTACTACATCTACGATGGAAAATGACTTCATCCACGACATTAGCAACTGGTCAGGAAGGATGAACATGAATGGTAAGCCTAAGTATCATTAATTTAGTATTAATCTAATAATTCTAGGTGTGATCTTTGCTAGACTAGTGGTCCTGCTAAGTTTATGATCAATTTGATCTAACAGGCGCTCCTCGTCCTCGACGGCGGCGGTGTTGCTGAGCCGACGCAGCGCGAGCAGGTCTGCCCTTCTCTGCTCCTATGGATCTTGCCTGAGTGGCCCGCCAGCCACCGCCGGGCCTGAGCCCATCCTGTCCCGCCCGTACCCGGTACAGCCCCGCCCGCGGCCACCGATGATAACCCCCTACGCTGCTGCCCCGCCCGTGCCGGCACCCACCGACGCCCATGCCTCTGTCTTTGCTCGATGCGGGAGATGGAAAAGAAAGGAGAAAAAATTGAAAAAAATGGTGGGGCCCATGTTTGAGGGGGAGATAGGAGAGCTTCAAAACTTGAGGGGTTGGTGGGTGGATTTGAGAGGTCTACTAAATTGAGTGGTCAAGTAGCAGCTGTATTTTCGGCTCAGACTCTCAAAAAATAGAATAGGAGTCCTATTTAAGGGATGCTTTAAGAGTGGAGCGAGAGCAAGATGAGAACTTGAGAAGGGTGTGAAATGTGTGACATCTTGATATGGACTTTTCCTTCCTTTTCCTTCCTCTGTTCTTGCTACTTCCTTAAACCAGTTCATGCTTCCTGCCTAAATACCCTGCTACCCGTAGATTTTTCGGAGGGATGGATCTAGGGGGTATACCATATATGTCATTGCATACCTTAGATTTAAGTAAATATTAATACATACAGTATAGAGTGGGTATAAAATGAATATTTTGTTAAGTAAAATTATAGAAAGAAGCACAACTTAACTCGTTTATTTGCTATGGATAGTTCAAATAGTGCTAGGTCATGAGTTCAATTCCTAGCAATAGCACTTTTTTGAAAAAAAAAATTGACATGCTAAATGTGTGAATTATTTTGAGGAACGGTTGGGGGCTGTTTTTTGGATTAGGCCTCATTAATTTGATTTAGGGCGAATTTATAGTGCTCTCTTGGAGATGCTCTTATGCTTTACTAGTTTTAAACCTTCAATCTCTAGAGACCTCCTCATATTGTAGATGATCATTCAACACAATTTTTTTTTTAAAAAAAAGATACTGAAAGTGCCATCCGCGGTGCACAAAACAACACAGCAGAAAGAATGGATGGCAGGAGAGCCAATGCTAGGCAATGGATGCAGATCGATGAAACATACGCGGCAAAAGCAACTTGCTGTGTTGGATGGTCCTTCCCGGCTTGGGCTTAATATTGGATTTGGGCAATGCATGCAGACGCCGCACGCCGCTGCTGAAGTTGTAGGTCGTACCTTGTAGTTTAGGCCCTGTTTGATCCTTCTAATTTTTAAGGAACTGAAATTTAGAAATTGAATGTACTTCAAACAGATCAATTTTTATACTAGTTTTATAAATCAGATTATAGGTTTTTAATAAGAAATCTATAATCTGGCTCAATCCAGCTAATATCAGTTTTAGCCTCATTCTAATGTATACTATCAACTACTCAAAAGCTAGTTTATAGATTATAAAAACCAGGATCCAAACACCATCATCCATTTTTTTATTTAGAAACCAGTTTCTAAATATTAATAAAAAAACCAGATTTTAAGAAACTACTTTGGATCTAAACAGGACCTTAGTGGTGTGTATAGCAGTGTTGATAAAATATGTTATCTGCAGAGTCTTGTCATGCTTGAGACTACTAACGACATGAAATATTCCTTAAAATACCAGGAATTCAATAGGAAACGTGTAACAAAAATAGCTGGACAACTGTTTACGGAAAAAGATAATTGAGAAAGAATCTAAAAATCTTGAAACCAATGATGGTCTATCATAAAATAGCATGAAATTAACTACTCATTCAAGGGATAGCAGGGAATCAGAAAATACTAAAAAAGGGTAACTAATGAAGGAGTGTTTTAAAGCATCGCCCTGAATCTGATTGCATCTTGTCATTTATATTTTGGGTTTCTGCTATATATATGTGTGTGCCATAAAAATTTCGCAAATACACTGACTTGCACAAGTCTTCCCACATGGAGAAGTACACCAACAATATGGGTGCACTAGTGCTGCTCTCGCTGCTGCTTCTAGGAATGTTTGCAAATCAAGGACTATGTAAGTGAGAAACTATTAAAATTCATATGTCCCACTCTGAATTTGTTACAATATCTCTCAAATAGTGTTCTTCGAGTATACATATTTTGTTTTTTTTTTTGAAATTTTATTTGGATACCAAATATGTCGGCTTATGTTCTATTTTGGTTTATTTTGTTATACTAAGATTTGGTGCACCGCGTGTGCCTCACAAAGAATAGATATAGAAGCAAAATTAGAAAAACAGAAAATAATTATTCTGGGCCATATATGTATTTGTACGCATACATTCATGTTTATGGTAATTTTTACATTTCACAGGCCGCAGCCTGGATAAAACAGGTGGCGAGAAAATTAATATTCCAGACAAAATATGCTCCCATGAAGTGTTTTTTCCTTGCATAGGCCGCTGCTGGTGTTGTTTGAGGACAGGCCTTGATCCAGTTTGTAACATCACACATCAACAGTGCAGGGAGATCTGCGGCGTGAATGATTAATTACATTAGTTGGGGAAAATGTAATAATAACGAGGGAACCTTGGCCAGAACAAGTAAATGGAATGCACCTCGTTAATATATTTTCTTTATAGTTCATCTCTGCTCTCTGTAATAATAACGAGGGAACCTTGGCCAGAACAAGTAAATGGAATGCACCTCGTTAATATATTTTCTTTATAGTTCATCTCTGCTCTCTGTAATGTTAGGGCGCTGTGCTATTTGAGGTTCACCATTGAGCGCATAAATAAATGCATGACGGGAACAACTTAATCTTTACACTTAATTAAAAGAGGTGAATACGTCTATACGGTGTTATATGAGTGGAGTTGTACGTGAAAAAAAAAATACAAATTCAACTCGATATTACATTGCATAATCTGAATAGAGATACAAGCTATTTACTTCGATTTCAGTCTGGGAATGAGTCGTACACGGCCTGAGAACGAGTGTATTATTTCCTCAAAAAGTAATCAGCGTCGTTTACTATTTCGTCAGAAAACAAATCACCACGAGTGCATTATTTCCTAAAAAGCAAATCACCGTGTACTATTTCCTCAGAAAGTAAATCACGTGTACGTGTCCGAGAGCCAACAAGAAACAACAGCGACTGCCTCGTCGAGTCGTAGAATAATCCAGTAATTATACAATCCAAAACGACCACACTGTGAGACATCAAACTTGGCCGTGAGCACGACCATGAGCAAAAAATCATCGACTCACCGTGACCGTGCCATGACGCTCTCAGGTTACCCAAGAGATGGAAATAAACGGAAAGAAAGATGCTTGTGCTAACCGCGAATACGATGGATGCTGAAAACATGTGTGACGATAGGGAAACATATCTGTGACCGGAAAGAAGTTGTTGTGTAGCAGCCAATAACGAGGTCGGACCGAGGAAGAAGATTTCCGCCATGGCCGTCAGCTTGGGAAACATCGTAAAATTGTCGTAGAGGAGCCGCGTCTGCGTGTTACCTGCGACTATGCCAATCATGGTTCAAAATTATAAATCGACATGTCTAATGTGAACGACGGTCTGAAACTTGTGTTAAGAGGGTCGCTAACAGGTTCGGATTCAATGAACCTCTTCTAATGATTGAAACGATGAGCAATGGAAAATACTGATATGAAAAAAGTAAAAGCTCTATCACAGTAGAAATGCTGCTTCTAACAATCATGATGAAGAATATTTCAAACATTTGAGGATATGTCCAAGCTGAGATCGACAAGCAGATGAATATCAAAATTCATCGATCACAAGTTCCGAAAGATCAGCCACCGTCGGTGCTCTCCAAAGAATGAATGAAGCACTAAAGGTATGAGACATTGAAGATCGGATATGAACTGTGTAATTTTGTAAATGTTGAACATTAAATATTTTCTATTTTACTATATTGTAAAGTTATCAAATAAAAAAAATATTTTGTATAACATAATTATATACTAATTTATTGCTAACAAGTCTATCTATGACTAAGTTTGTTGTGTTTGGAAACCCGTAGCAACGCACGGGCACATTGCTAGTATAATAAATATAATAATAATAACAGGAATGCACCACGTCCTTGCAATTTATTTAGGTATTTTTTTTCAACGAAGAATAACCTTAGAGTTGAGAATTAGTGATTAAGATTTGAAGTCATATTAAAAATCAAATTTGAATTTGACTCTAAATTATTTTGTATAGGTCATAGATTACATAAATTAAATCATTTCAAAATTTGATTAATTTTAAAAGTTGTTTGATATTTTTAAGTTTTTTTGGAAGTTCATAGAAAAATTTATTTGTCTAGTGTCTAACTAAGCACTTGGCAAAGAAACTCTTTACCAAGTGTATTATTTTTTACACTCAAGAGCATTATTTTTTACACTCGACAAAAAAGATCTTTGTCTAGTATTTTTTTATAAAATACTCGGCAAAGAGATAAATATAAAAAGATTTAAAATAGAGTCTAAACTCAATTGATAGTATGGTGCAGTGGTAAGAGACTACTCGCGTGAAGAAGAGGTCGCAGGTTCGAATCCCACCGGGCGCATTTTTCGTGTTGCACGTGAAAAAAAACACCGTGACTGGGGAAAAAAACACCGCAATGGGCAGGCGGGGGTTTAGGCTCGGGCAAAGCAGAGATTTTCCGTAGTGTATATTCTTCTAATTGTTTGCTGCAGCAAGAGTTGTCATGGCCTCGGTGACTATGGATGCCTCACAATCAATTTACAGTGGAAGTCGTCCTTGTCTTTCTAGTTTTTGTTTGTTGATGTGACGAAGTTGGTACTTGTTTGAACCGTCACATTTCATTGCTTCCTTCAACACTAGATGTAGTGAGAATCAAATTCTATTTGCTTTCTTTGGACAATACTCATTGAATCTGAATTGTTAGAATGTGTATGAAACATTTTTGCATGAATCTGAATTGAAATATTTTTGTATGAATGAGTATGGAATATTTTACCTCCTCCATAACTAGAAGAAGTTGTTCCACTGTCTTTGCTGATTTCTTGTATTGGATGGCTTGAATTGCACGAAAATACTCAAATCTAAGATATTAAAATCTAGAGAATTTACAGGGTGGCAAATTAAATGAGTCTAATATCAAACCCTCCTTTTGCTCTAATAGCCCATCAAATGTAGATTGGTCTATAAATATCATCACGTGGTCACTTTGCTCTAATAGCCGGCCAGCAACACCTTTTGTATAGCATAAGAATATTACTAGTAGCAGTAGGTTGGTCTGATCCGACAGCTCAATGTTCTTGTTTCTGTTTCATGAGTTACCGCCCCCCGCTCTCCACTTTCCGATGCTCTAGTGGATTGTCCGGTAACTAGTTTTTTTGTTCGTCCCTCTTTGATCCTTCAGTTTGTTTCTTTTAAATTACTTTTGCTCTATTCGTACATAAATAAGTTGGTGTGTATAATCTTGATAATTTATTTGAAAAGCGTATTGAATTATATTTGAAACATAGGTCAATTTCTCTAGTAAAACTGTTCTTTAGTTAAATTTTAATTGACTTTTATTCACTCCCCCATAAAAGGATATTATAGAAGCGGGTCAAAACTGACAATAACGATGAGTATGGCGGCCCGCCCCTACATTATTGCACCTATAAAAATAAGAGACATCAACAGCGGGTCGGCAATCCCCGCCGTAAAAAATACAACAGTAGCTATGGGTGAAGAAATCACCCGCCAATACGTATAAACCGAGAAAACAAAAAGGAGCTCCTCCCAGCCGACGGCGCCACCGAGCTTCTCCAAGACATGCCTGCCGCCACGCCTCTCGGATCCGGGGTCAGGACCCCGCCCATCGCAGCCCCACATGTCGCCGCACTTCCTGGATCCAATCGCTGCCGCGCCTCCTGGAACCGGTCACCGCAGCCCTGCCCGTTGCCATCGCCGCGTCTCTTGGATCTGCTCGCCGTAGCGCCGCCCGTCGCCGCGCAGTCCGCTCTGCACCGCCTCCCGGATCCGGTCGCTGTAGCCCCCCACCATCGAAGGAGGAGCAGCCCGCACCGTGCTGCCCAAGGAGCAGGATCCCGCTCACCGCCGGAGGGGGAGCAGGAGTCTGCACTGCACCGCCGAAGGAGCACGAGCACGGCGCTGAGAGGAGGGAGGGGAGGAGCTCGTTGACCAAGAGCAACAAAGGAGCGCGAGCATCGTCGAAGGAGCACGAGCTCGACGCAGAGAGGAGGGAGGAGAGGAGCACGAGCGCCACCGAAGCGAAGGAGGCGCTAAGAGAGAGAGAGAGAGACGGTTTGGTGGCTGTACAGAGAGGAAGGCCCTTGGGTTTGCTATAGCTGCTGATATTTTATATACGAATGGTGGATTGGACCAACGGGCAAAGTAAAAGGAAATGGGTGTTACGTTTTTAGCGGTGGCTCATGTTGTAAGCTATCTTTGAAAACTGACTTTTTAGAGGCGGATCATATGTTAAACTGTCGCTAAAAACTAGAGTACCACTGTAGCGGTAGATTTTTTTAAAATCACTGTTACGAGCATTTTTATAATGCCGCTATAAATCCTTTTGTGGTAGTGCCCCCTGCCTTCCTTGGTCCTCTAGTTTATCAATTTTTTTGTCATACTATGAACAGAAAAAGAAAGAATTATATGAATGACGTCCACTCTAGACTGTGAGTGGCCACCCCAGCAACTAGTAGCAAATTAATTACTTTGGGAGCAGAAAAGGTCGGGATTTGAACCATACAGCATTGACAAGAAGCAAATAGTATAGCATAAGAATAACCGTAGTAGCAGTAAGCTGGTCCCATCCATCACCATCAGCACGCATAGAAGTATACACACTCTTCGGTCGATAAGCTAAGCTAAAATATTGGGCTACAATGGGAGTCAATAGGGAATAGCAGTTAATCAGAGACTACTAGGTCATGGCCGTCAAGCAAACAGTCCAAGAAATCAGGGAGCTCTAGGCTGCTTGTCGTGCTGGGCCTCTGCTGGCTGGTTTGCCGCGAACCCATTAAGGACGGCCGTGCCACAGCAGTCGCCCGTAAATCGCGTGAGTGATTTTCCCGTTGTCCCTCAAGAAAGAGTTGACGCCCAGGACGGACGCGTTGGAGCCAAAAGTAATAAGGGCAAAAACCTGCATGCAAGTGGGAGATATTGAAGTCATCAACACCCTGCCTGCTACAAACCGACATCGTACTCAGACTCACTTTACTGGGTCAGCAGTCATAATCGAAATCCGAAGCTGAAAGTCCTGCGGGATCGGGCGAACCCCCTGGAAGAAGCACTTCACCTGAAACACAATCTCTGCCAAGCACAGGAAGAGCTGTACGCAGAGCGCCGTGGAGGACCAGCTAGGCACAAAAAAATTACTGATGACAAGAAGAGGGATTTTTCTTTTCTCATTTTTCTGATAAATTAAAACTAGTTGATTGATGATGTAACTCAGAATCATTTTATTGCACGCTTACTCCTCGTTGGACGAGGCACCGTCGGCCCAGTAGCAACTGAGCGCGCCTGCCGCCAGGCCCAAGGCAACGGATCTGCTGAGCAGCAGCAGCAAAGCAAAAGTCAACCCGGCCATACCTGTAACAAAAAAAACTGAGAACAGAAAAGCATATCAGCTATTACATTGGTTCTTTTTATTTAACATAATCTACATGGTCAGCAATGAGGCGCACAGAGATCTGCCATTTTTTCTTTTTTAGAGTTTTAGGAGGTTTGCAGTGAGGAGCATCAATTGTATTATATTACCAATTGGACCAGGTTTAAGTGCAGTTTACAGCATTTCTGATCTGCGGGTACGTTAATCGTTTCAGATCCCCACACATTATGAGTAGGTCATGAGAAGTATCCTATAACAAAGAATGAAAGAAACGGGAAATTAATTTTTCGACGGACGCGCGCGTAGAGGTCCGTCAGATTCACATATTGCAAAGGACGATGGAGAGCTAATTGAGGAGATGCAGCAACGAAGTAATCTCGCAGTTCCTCTCCTTCCATGTCCCTCCCTCCCCTGCTCCCTTCCGTAAGCTCTCACGACTCACATCAAGCAGGCAGCGAGGCACACGGAGACACACCGAGATGAGTTCAACGGCCCGCACAGATTAAACAAGGTTAGTGCAAGAGATGAAACTTACAGTAAGTGGTGTTTCAGTAAGGTAACGTCACCAATTCACATCAAAGAAGCGTCAGGACACAAACAGAAATACTCTGATAACCGGAACAAAACCCAACCCAACTTTTGCGGAAAATCCTACGCACCTAGAAGTTGAACAAACAATTGAAAGGTCTCTCAAATCTCTTTGCGCAACGTCGTCGAATCCAATCCAAAACATAAAAACGCCGACTTCCACGAGCGGTGGTCGAAAACCAGCAGGCGAAGGGGGTTGGGGAATGGGGTGGGAGGTGAGGACGCCGGCGGAGGGGATCGCCTAGCTACGCGTCCGGAGCCGGAGCCGCCGCGGCGGAAGACTGCGTCGCGACTACGCGAGTGATAACCACGAGGATCACACTAATTAAACCCCAAGGATCCCATGACAACCACGCCGCGAAGCCCACCAACCACGGCCCGAGGACCACACTGAACGGCTCTCGCTCGGACGGGATCAGACTGAATTACTGAAAGGGAGTGAGTAGATCGAGTGGGGTGTAGCGTAGCAGGGGAGAAGGCGTTTTGGAGGAGCGGATGCACGGCTTGGAGGCAGCCTTCGCTCCCGCCCGGTGTAGCGTTGCACAGGAGAACTAGTAGGGGTGCCGTTTCTGTAGGCGCGATCCCCTGTACTGCTGTGTGGGCTCGGCTGGACGCCACCAACTGGCCAAGTCACCACCTTGTCTCCTTTCCGGAAACGGAAAATTCTATCTGCATCATATGACGTCCCACCGTCTCCTGCAATGTTTTTTTTGAATACAAAACAAATTTTACAACTGCCAATGGTTATAGCTACGATGCTTCGCGCGGCTTCAGATCTGTAGATCAAAGGTAGTAACGAGCGATTATTGTGGTCACGTAACAACTGAAGACGAGAGCGGATGCACTGAATCCACATACGTGCATGCGTCAAATGCATGTGTGTTCACATATGCCTGCATGCGTCAAATAGATTGACGTGATTGAGTCAACTCCGATCGTGATTCAGTCTGACGTGACGGTTCATCCCAACAAGGCATCCAATCACGTCATATGAATTGACGTGATTCACATACGTATCATGTCATTTCGAATGGCATGATTAAAACGTCTAGATCCTGAAAATTTAGTTTTAGATAATTTTTTATTATAAATTTAGATTTAAATTGATTATTTAAAACAATAAGTTGAAGTGGGCAGAGACATAAACAGAAGGCATGGTTTATATTATATACCAAAATAGTACTTTTTTTTTCTTACTCTCTCTTGTCTGCTATAAACAACTCCAAACAGCAGCAGACTCCTCCATTAGATATTCGAGAATTTTACTATCCAAAATACGAGGCAGTTGGTTTTGAGAACTTCTCTAGAGATTAGATCAGTCCAGTATTTTAAACCATATAACTTATTTAAAAATTAGATCGGTCCCTTCAAGACACAAGAGGAGTGTTTTGTTCCAAAAGTTAAATAAAAAAGTGCACTATTTAGATACGATCAACTTACTCGATCATCTGAAACCTCCGCGCGCCGCCCAGCACGCAACCAAATGGGTTCACCCACCACGACTCCACAATTAAGCCGGCACCTGCACTTGATATTTACGCTCGCAGCGGGTGGCACTACTACAAAACGTTTATCATCAATGGGTCGTAAGCGGCGAGGCGTCCGCCACAAGTAATTACACGTCCGCCACTACAAATGTAATAAAAAACTAAAAAATGCAGTAGTGACGGTCAAAGGTTCGTCACTATCGGAGATGAGGCCCGTTACTATCAACGGTAAACAAAATATATAAACAAAAAGAAAAATGAGCCCTCTCTGGCTCGTCGCCCACCGAGGCCACCAAGGTTGCGGTCAAAGGTTGCCTCCCCCTCCCGCCGAGGCCGCCGCCGCATCGAAGCTCCCCCGAATCTGGCGTCGAAGAGGCCGCCAATGCCCGGGCCGTACTCCCTCAGATCCGGTGTCGAGAAGGGGCACTGAGGAGCAAAAGGGGAGGTGGTGTCGGGCCGCCGGCATGCTGAGGAGCGACAGGAGGGCCGCCATGGGAGAGGACGGCGACAGTCGAAAGGAGGAGGGGCGACAATTGAGGGAAGGCCGGATCCACGCGCATGGGGAGGAAGGAGGGGGCGGCACTCGTGGCCGTCGGAGACGAGGGAGCCTTCCGTCTGCCGCTCGTGTCCGCCGCGCTCTGGGGAGGAGGGCGGATCCCGCAGCCACCGCGCTCGGGGGAGGAGGGAGGTCGTCCTCACCGGATCCGACAGGAGGGAGGGCCATTGGCGAGGTCCGCCGCCGGATTTTTGGGAGGGAGAGAGAGAGTGGGCGACGTGGGGATCTGGTGTGTGTGTGTGGCATGGTTTCAAAAACCAATAAAAACCGGTCGAAAATCACGGTTTTCGGTGAAATCGGTCCCGCCCGGTTTCACCGGATGATCGGTATTTTGTCCGGTAAAATTCAAATTTTTAAAAATTTGAAAAAATTTGTATAAAAATTTGAAAAAAAAACTAGAGGAAAAAGTATGAATTCTGGGCAAAGAATATAATGAAAACATTCAAGTTATACTGGTCAAAAAAAAAATCAAGAACGAATAATTGAAGGAATGTGCATTCAAGGGTAGTTAATCTACTTCCTAATCACGCACATGCAAGCGGGACAGGCGATGTGCATGCAGGCGCTAAGTTAGGAGAGAAATCAGCACTGAGATTAGGAGAAAAACTAATTAATCGAGTAATTAACATCATATTAGGAGAGCAATTATTTAAAGGGAGTAATTAGCAACAGATTAGGAGAAAATTATGGATGTCGATTTTTTCGCAGTTTGGTGCATGCCGATTTTTCGACAGGTGGCAGTTTGGTGCATGCCGATTTTTAGGAGTAATTACATCATAACGTGTGGCAGTTTGGTGCATGCCGATTTTTTCGCCTGCATGTAAATGAGAGTCCAATGCATGCATGTGGAGATTTAGGAATTAAAGCCGAGAGCGTTTCATCTCCTCGTTTTATTGAAAACCAATAAATCAGTCGGTTTCTGATAAAATCGATCAGTTTTGAAAAATCGTCAAAAAAGTTGTTTTCCAATTTTTTTTCGTCAGATTTTGTTTGAATGTGTTTTTTGAAATTTGACCGGTAAACCGAGCGGTTTTTCTGGTTTTCACGGTTTTCGTCAAACCGCCATGGACCGGTTTGGGCGGTTCAATCGGTTTTTCAACCCTTGGTGTGGTGTGTGTGTGTGTGTGAGAGAGAGAGAGAGCACTTGATAGCACTGGGGTGGGATAGATTAAGAGTTTCTTATATATCATGTATATAGTTGTAGGATGTAGTATAAAAAAGAGCACTTGATAGCAATGGGTTATTATAAGACCTGCTATTAAAAAACTTGTAGTATAAAAAAGAGCACTTGATAGCAACGGGCTATTATAAAGCCCATCACTAATAAAGTCTAAGCATATTTTGTGACGGACATCTTGTGTCTAAGCATAGCAACGGTCGGTTTAAATAAAATGTTCTTTACTAATTTATTAGTCTTTTGTTGCTGATAAATATTTTTGTAGTAGTGTGGTTCCATCCGCATCGGACGCGAGTGTCGCAAATCATATGGGACCACATTTCCTTCCACGGGGTGGACGGAGAAAGTTCTGGCGTCTGCAGTGCCTAGCTATATATAACTCTATGTTCATTTCGATCGGAAGTACAAAAATGTTTCCCCACATCCTTTTCCGTGCGGTTTCTGTTCTACTGATCAGATAAGAAGATGAGTCCAAAGGCCAGCCAAATGAATTATTGCAATCTCTTGCACTGGGTGGGGTGTGTGCTCCGGTGATGCGCCGGCCGGATGGAACCACCCTGCCTTCACCATGGATCCGTCCGTGCAGCGCGCGCGGGCACTTGCGAGGCGATGGCTTGGAGCTTCTCCCGCGCCTTCGAGATGCAAAGCCATTTTCCGCAACTTGGCCACACAACAATTGGCTCTAGCGACGGCCCTGTCCGTCTTTTGCACTTCTGCATTTGTCGGGCTGTATGTCGCTGTCAAACGTCCGAATGCACGGACAAGGACAAGAGCGCCACTCGGCTCGATGAGGCAAAAGCGGGATCCATGGCGTAGTGGTTGCTCGCCACCAGTCACCGCGGCAGCGTTCTGTCCAAAAGCAAGACTACCAGCCCGGCCACTTCCTGGTTCATGTGCGATCGAGTATCGAAGCTCCACCAGCCGCAGTGGCTAATAAGTTTTTTCCTTCACAAAATTTTTTTTTTGCGAGTATTTCCTTCATGAATTATTGAATTAGCGAGCAACATGCATGCTTATATTACCTAAATTTATTAGTCTGGTCCAAAACTTAATAGAATTAATAAAATACTTATACCAAAAAGTTACAACTTCTTTTTTGGAAGCTCATCTTTAAAAACTTCAAAGTTAAAAATGTTTGGCCTGGAGGATAGGTGACCAACCGAGAAGATATTTTCGGGTGCGCACGAGTAAGAATAAAGTACGCAAAAAAGACTCATGTTAGTCTATGAGGGTAGTCTTGAGGTGCTAAAAAGCTACCAGGTATAAGCGAAACTGGCCTCGGAGGGGCAGGACGTTACATGGACCCAGCTTTTATTTGTGTGCAACATGCTTAGAAGCAGGAGTACAACATGTCAGCCCTGTTGTAACACGCTTATAGACCAGACCCATCTTCTAAAAGAAGTACTCCTAACCAATGTGGATTTCTAATCTAATTCTAACCCAACATGAAGTAGAGTTTCCTCCTTATAAATAGTTGAGGAGACACCTCATGTAATTTTTACCAGAATTATTCAATAAAGAATTTCATCTCCTCTATTCTCGTTACTTTTAGTTTTTGTTTTCTACTTCGATCTACGTGTCTGCGATCATCAATAACTCAACACGTTATCAGCACGCTCTACAGAGCCGGCATCTACTCGGTAATTAAAGGTACGATTTTCGATTGAATTTATATCTTGACTCGTTACAGCTAAGATCTGTCCAGGAGATCACCACAAAAATCTTGACTTGTTGCAGTCAAGATCTACAACAACAAAAGCCCGCCATAGAAGGCGGCACAATAAAATAATAAAATCAAATTAAAGACACTTATGCACCCGTGATCTACCAACCTTAACCGGATCTGGAACCGGCAAGGAGAGGATCTAGGATATCTAGATTCAAAACAGTGTACGTTCAAAAGTTTGAAAGAACAAAAATCAGATTCGCGGTCACTTATGTGCCAGGATCTCTAACCCTACCGCATCCAATCAAGCGAGGTGAGCCATGTTGGCAACAAGTTCCAAGCAAGAAAAAAGAAGAAGGAAGCCACATGAGTGCCCCTCACTGGCGCTGCACCAAGAAAACGAAAACGATGTCGTGACCGGATCTACCCTAACCCTAGAGGTGAATGGACCGGATTCATCACAGAAAGATCAAAGAAAAACAAAACCCGGAGGCTCAGATCCGTCTCGTGACGGCTCAGATCTGGGCCCTGCCAGCCCAGATCCGGCCCCACCGGACCCTGTACCGGCCTCTATCCATCACAGCAAATTGAAAAAAAAAAGAAGGCTAAACCGATCCGGATCCAGCCGGACCAAACCCTAACCGGGTTGCCCTCACCGGATCCGGGCTCTTTCCCCGAGCCTGGGCCCTCTGGCCCGCCACGAAGGCCCCGGGGATTCGGCCAAGCCTCGCCGCCGCGCACGGCGCCTACCAGCTGGCCCACTGGGCCCGCACACACGCTAGCAGCTCCGCCTTGGCCCCGCACGCAGCAGGCGACCGATGCGCGCGCATCTGACCCCGCCAACTCCGCGGAGCGCACGCGCATGCCCCCCCCCCCCCCCCCCCCCCCCCGCCGCTTGACTCCAGCGCGCGAGCGCCTTCGGCCTCGGAGGCCACGGCTCTCACGCTCGAAGCGCCAGCGCGCGCGCGCCTCGGCCTCGAAGGCCACGGCGGAGCTCGAAGAAAGGGGAAGAAGGGAGAAGAGAGCCCGGTCGGTGGAGAAGAAAATCAGGAGTGGCGGCTGGGTGCGGGAGTGAGGAAAGAAGTGAGAAGACTGAAGGAAAATTAGGGTTTCAACCCTATTTATACCATCTACAAGAAAAACGGACCAGGCTTAATTTTTGGGCTGGATTTTGGTCCATTAGAAGCCTGATCAGCGAAAATATCTGAAAATTTGTAAAATAACCCGTGGAGTTGTTGGAATTTCTCATGAAACCCAGATTTTCATAAAAACGCCCCTAATATTTTCAGAAATAAATCTGGAGTCCATATTTTATAGCAAGACCCCTGGAAATTATGAATATTACCAGAAAATCACAGAATTATTGGAAATTCTACGGGAGTGTGTTATTTTGCATATAACATCCCAGATTTTTCTAGTTTTATATCAAGATGGACTATAGTCCTTATATTATTCCGTTTTTATGGTTTATTGGTTATTTTTATACAGAATTACCAATAAAATAACTTAAACATGCAGTTTTTGTTATACCACTTTACTTATGCCCCATATTACTTGGATATATTATTTGTATATATATATATATATATATATATATGAAGTAATTTTTGCACCATGATATCATGCAGATGTCTGACCTTGTAAAGAGAGAATTCGATGTGCTTATCCCCATAGAAGTAACTACCTGTCTTGGCCCTTGATGCTGAAATTCTCTTTAGTGATAAAAATCTCTTGAAGATAATTTTATCCAAAAATGAGAAACCTCCTGCAATAAAAGTGGAGCAAGCTCAGTCTCTGTATTTCCTAAGACATCATTTATGTACTATATTGAAAAATAAGTACATGACCGAAAGAAATCCGAAGGTCTTGTGGGACTCACTGCGTAATCGCTTTGAGCAAATAGAAGCAGTCTTACTTCGTAAAGTGGAGCGTGAATGGCAAAATCTATGCTTCCAAGACTACAAGACTGTTGAGGAATATAATACCAAGCTTTATGGTATTGTGTCACGCATAAAGCTATGTGGTAAAGATCTTAAAGATCCCGACCTCATATACAAGACTCTCTACCTTTCATCCTAAGCTCACCCATGTGAGCCGCCAGTACAAGAAAGACAAATACGACTCTTATGTCGCCCTGAGCAATACATTACAGCAAGATCAGGAGAGGACGAATTGATCAAGCAGAATCATTTGTCTCGTCCTACTGGCTCTATGGCACCGCAAGAAGCAAATATCACGTCATTCAAGAAGAATAACAACAAGGGTAAAGGAGCTCTAAAGGCACCACAGAAGGCGCAAAACAATACTAACAAGTTCAAGAAGAACTATAAAGAGAAGTCAAAGAAGACGCCTTCAGGGAGAGAATATGGGAAATAGGACTAGAAATATTACATATGTGGCATGAATAGACATTAGTCCAAAATTTATCGCACGTCTAAACACGTTATCGACATGTACCAAGAACTTAGGAAGAAGCTTGCGGAGCATGAAACCAACTATGTTGAAACTCCACAAGCCAAAAAAGACATCACAAAGATGAATTCTGGTACATTAGACAAGGCTCATGGAGAATCAAGCAAGACCTCTGATATTGAATTTGATGAAGATTTTATGGCAGAGGATGAGGAGAACCTGCATGAAGATTCCCACTAGTCTCATAGACTACTTAGAATCAAAAGTTCTTCATTAGAATTAAGCATTAGTAATATGCATTAAGTTTCTAGTGATAGTTTATTTATGTAATCTCATGAAGAGAAGACATTTTCTCATTAATATATCATATTAGTGTGGAAATACGTACAATACAAGTGACAGTAATATGTGTTCTTTTCTCTATTTTTCCCACTGGGTTTTTAAGAAGTTTTTATGAGACATATTTATCGTGATAAAGAGTCCAAGAGAGAGTGTTGTAAAACGCTTATGGGTCAGGCCCATGTTCTAGAAGAATGACTCCTGGCCCATGTGAACTCCTTATCTAATTCTGACCCAACACGAAGTAGGGTTTCCTCTTTATAAATAGTTAAGGAGACACCCCATGTAATTTTTGCTAGAATTATTTAATAAAGAGTTTTATCTTTTTTATTCTTGTTACTTTTAATTTTAATTTTCTACTTTTATCTACGTGTTCATCGTCCATAACTCAACAAGCCCAACCATATCGATCTCAGACCCCCCTAAGGCAGCAAACACCGGGTCCAGACAAACTTTCCGTTTTCGTCACACGGGCACAAACACGCACAGTAGTGCATGTGGACGGATGCATTTCTTGTCAATCACTAATTTTCACATCGCAACCTACACATGTTGCTGGTAGCTGGTGCAAAGCAGCAGATAGAGGAAAGGGCAGCATCCTCTCATATACGTGTGCGCGTTAAACCAAGATCTACTCTTTCTGTTTATTAACGGTATAGAAACAAAATGAGAGGACAATCATCATCAAGGACACTTTGGGTCCCGATTCTTCGTTCGTAATACTTGCAAGCTAGTACGCAGTGCAGTAAAACGAGGACCTAGTACAATAGTATAACGAGCGCGTAGTAAGAGTTAGATAATAAAGCAAGGACCGCGCCGGGGAAGGCTAATTCGCGCGCGCTAGCAGCCGAAGCTGCGGCCCAACCCGACAGCCCCGCGCTTTCCTTTTCAGGAAAGTTTTCCACCCCGCAAAGTTTTTAACAAAACTATTGACAGAAACTTTTGTTGGAAACTATTTACTGAAACTTCGGCATGACAAACTATTGAAGAAAGAACTTTTTGACCAAATTTTTTTGCGAAACTTTTTAACAGAGGCCCACCGCGGACCCCACCTCATGGACCCACTGCACAGGCCCATGACGGGTTCACCATAGATCGGGCCCATCCCATGTGGATCCCACCGCACGTGGGTCCCACCAGGATATAGACAAAGGTTTCACCAGAATAAAAAGTTTCCTCCTAAAAAAGTTTGTTTATAAACTTTGTTAAAAAGTTGTATCAAAAAGTTTCCTCCTGAAAAAGTTTTCAATAGAAAAGTTTCGTCAAAAAGGATTGTTCCAAAACTTTGGAGGCAAACGTGCCAAAAATAGAAAGTGATATAGATGGTGAGTTGATCCACATCTACCTAGACGCATACAGCTTTTTTGTTAACTAGATGATACCCCGCGCGTTGTTGCATGATTTATAAAAGTACTTCAAGAGATTGAAAGATAGATTAATTTGGAAACAACAATATAATATATGGATATATATCGACAACATGATCAAAAGTAGGGTCAAATAAATATACATGGAAAATTTCAAAAATGCTATGTTTTATTTATGATAGATTAAAGGCTCATTCTCGGACATCTATAATTATTCGAGAAAGTTGTTTTAGCTATATATGTAACACATGCACATTAATATTTTACTTGCTTTGCCTGAATGGAGGAGATAAAAATAGCGATTGGAAAATTAAGTGTGTTATTTGCAAATTGTATAGCATTTCAATATAGGACAATTGCAAACTCAGAGCTAATAATAAAAAGTTATACACTTATGCAATTTTCTCTTTTAAGAATGCTTACACTATTGTGGCTGTCCATGCTAAGCTTCACAATAATTAGGAGGAACATGCAGTTGAACCTCTAATACAAACGGCATAGAGATTCATTTTATTACTCGAATGACCTAGAAAATACTAAATTAAAGCTTTATCTTTTATCAGTTTAGATGAATATGTTCATTCTCCTATAACATGGATATAGTTGGAAGCTAAAATAGGGTCAGTCATATATAAAAAAAATATTATGAATTATAAAATCAACTTAGGAAAATAAAGCTATTCAACAAAGTATGCTGAGTCTTCTGATAAAATAATAAAAAGTCATACCTTGAAACGTAGAGATTTTTTTTTTACACAGATAAACTGATTTATCTCAAGTTTTTCACCATGTCCATTGCTACAGCAGTTTCCTGATATTGCGAGTAGTGTGTACCTTAAACATAAGCATGCGAATATGCGATGATATATTAGCTTTAGTAAATATTAGAATGAAGTAATGCAGTAACTACAGAGGAAAAGAATTGTTTTATAAATGGATAAATCGTTAGTGAACAAATTGTATTAAGAACATAACAATGGAGAGAGAGAGAGAGAGAGAGAGATCGCTTCATCTCAGAAAGTGTTTTGATGTTCAATTCGTTGAAATCCAAAGAGAAAATAATATCTCATTAGAAATGATCTCGTGGTGGGGTACTACAGGAAGAGTAGGTTTATGTGTAAGGTAGTGATGGTAGGATGAGGCAAGAAAATAAGGGAAGAGATTTAAGCCGGTGTAGAGAGTAACGTATTGGAATTTAGGGATATTCATGGTAAATAATGAGACATGGGAGAACATGATGACTGGAGGTGAGGAGGCCATAGGTCTCATCGGTTATGCAAGATAAAGAGGCAATAAATAAGAAAACAATTAGTCAGTGTTGAGCAATTAAGATAAAAGAAATAATGTTCGGGCTCTTAAATGCTTGACATTGTGCGCATGTTTGTGAAGAGAAGATTATTGCTCATCAGATACAATTGTATGGATGGACAGATGTGATGCGATGTAAACATCCAATGGTGAAAAATAATTGAGGTGACGTGGATCAATGTGGTTAGAGAGAAATAGAAGTTATGACTCTTAGTGGGTTGCATCTTTTATATATATGTAGATATCAAAACGTTTAATTGCTTCCAAAAAACTGTTAAGGTACTCTTGTGGATCATGACGGATGCCTGCATGAAGAATAAATTGAATCTTTGAGAGATGTAATTGCAGAAGGAGTAAATGTTATCATGGTTACTGAAAAGGTGGGTTTCAAATTTTCATGCTTGTAATTTTAATGCAGTGATCAGAAGTAAAGCCTAACTGCTAGCTTTACGAAAAATTTATTCTTTGTGCTATTATTAGTGTATGTGCTTTCCCATAACAGTAGTACTTATAAGACTCCGGAAGGTCCTGACAAAATCTGAGACTTGAAATAAGAGAATGTTTAGTGCTCTTTTTAATGAAGTTTCTTATCTTATTGTAGTTTTAGTATCTGATTATCTGTATTTATAGGCTAGTGCGAGCATCGTCATGACTGAGCTAAGTTATATGAAATAAGTACTTCAGAACTTCTGCTTGGATACAAAAAAGCGATTATGTTCAGTAGGTCATCCTGTGAGTCCACAAAAGAAAGTTCTATGATATACCATGATCAGTTAATTATACTATTTGTGAAAGTCAAATGACAACAAATACAATATCTTATTGCCTACGTCACACGGATACGTCACAGAGGCAGCATATCACGTATCTGATACGTATCGGATGTGGATACGTGTCCGATACTCTATGGATATGTATCCTTCGAGTATTCGATTTTTAGTTTTTTTTTGTGAATATTGGATACGTGAGCTGATACGTATCAGCCTTGTGGATACGGCCCAGCCCAATAACGTAGAGTTATCTGCCCCCGATGCCTAAGCCACCCTCAAGCCCCGACGCCCCCGACGCTCCTGACACCCTAATCCTCTCCGCCTGGCGACGCCGCCACCCTGCTCACTGGCCGCCATCCACCAGCGACGAGCCTCCGCTCGCCGGCGATGAGCTTCCATCCCTGCTCGCCGGCCGCCAATGATGAGTTTCCGCCCCTGCGACGCAGATCGAGGCTCCAATGAACTCCGTGAAGTAATCCCCTTCCCCATTCTCAATATCCTCTTCTTCTTCAGTTCGTGACCGCTTGTTGCTTGCTTTCTTTACTCCCCACTTCATCTTCCTGTTCCCATTCTCGATCTATTATATTTCTGCAGTGCAGAGGCGCAATTAGTGATTTCTTGTTGCTTGATTTGATTGCTTGAATGCAGTAGATGGCGTCTCCAAATATGAGTAGTGCTAGTGCTGCTAGCGTAGAATCTGCAACACACACACAACAGACATCAAGGCTCCACTTTGGCATCATGTCACTATTCTGGAGAGGCCTAAAACTGGTGGAGGAAATGCTTTATGGTGCTGAAAGTACTGTCCAATGCAAAAATTGAGTAGTTACACTAGAGTTGAAGCTCATTTGCTGCAGAAGGGAAGACAGGGAATAGGTAAATGTCCCAATGTTACATATGAAATGCGTAGTGACATGAGAAAGGAAGTTGAAAGGTGCAAGGATCTAGTGGAAAGATCGAAGACAAGAACTGTTTCTTTGCCTACTGCTCCTTCCTCAAGCAATACTGCTGACACCAACAAAAAGAACAAGAGGGGGCCTGCTTCTGCATTGAAAAAAGCTTAGGCATTAGAAGACCGTAAGCACTTGGATGCTTTAATTTGTAGAGCAATTTATTCAGGAGGGGTAGCTTTCAATTTTCTGAGAAATTCATACCTTCGAGAAGCCTTTGCCTTTGCTTGCAGCCGTAACATGCAAGGTTATGTGATTCCTGGTTATAATAGAGCTAGGGAGGGACTTCTGAAGCAAGAAAGGAGGCACATAGAGAATTTGTTGGACAGCACAAAGAGCACATGGGCTGAGAAGGGAGTTACAATCTGCTCTGATGGTTGGTCAGATCCTTAGAGGCCACCAATCATCAATTGTGTTGCTGTTTCTGACAAGGCACCTATGTTTTTGAGGGTTGATAATTGTGAAGGTCAGTACAAATCAAAAGAATACATTACTGAAAAGTTGAAGGGTATAATTGAAGAAGTAGGATGACATAATGTGGTACAAATCATTACTGACAATGCTGCAAATTGCAAAGGTGCTGGTCTCATAATAGAATCTGAGTATGATAACATATTTTGGACACCTTGTGTTGTGCATACTCTGAATCTTGCTTTGAAAGGTATATGTGAACCTAAAATAGGAAACAACCTTCTGATGAAGAAATGTTTGTTTGGGGGGAACTTCAATTTATCTTGTTAAAACTGAGACTGCTTTGATAAAGAATTTCATAATGTTCAATCAGTTCAGCCGTTTGAAGTTACTTTCAATTGCTGAAACAAGATTTGCTTCTGTTGTGTATATGACTTATTGCAACGAATTATAGCAGACCTTATCTCTGCCTTTCAAATTTTCAACTGAGCTCACTAAGAAGGACGCCGAGGAAACCAAAAGCAAAGAGTAAACTTCTACTTACTTGTCACTGATTATATTTTTCTAATGTGTTCTTGGGTTTTCTTGTTCTTGATTAGAGTCAAGTTTCCACTGTTAGAACTTTCAAGCTTCATAATCCCCAAGGAAAAGATGTTTTGATATCAGAGACTTCACCTGATGTATTTCTACAGGTTTCACATGTATAATAATTCAATGGAGAGGGGCATGGTTGTTCAAAGCCTAATAATCATCCAATGTTATCTCCTTTTTTTTTTCATGCGAGTCGTGCTGATGATGTTTGTAACTCCAACCATTTGCTTTCAATGAAATGTTAGGACCAAAAGCTTACACAGATCTCACTAGTCACTACTCTAATGCAGGGCTATGTGTGATTTGCTATTGTGGCATAGACATTTGCTGAACAATTAATTTTAAACACAGACTATTTGCGTGACATGATGCTTCTTCTATAAGAGGAATGGATTGGCTAGGAAACATAGCATATGTTTGCTTTTTTTTCCTGAAACCACCCTTGCCAAACTTTAGCTACACTCGATTATTCGACATTCATATGCATTTTGCTGCCAATCCATCTGAGTTATTTCTTGCAACAATGTAGTATGTACTACACCACCCTTTTACAATGAAAACTGGATTCATTTAAAAATTTTCAGCAAGGCCATATAAGGGTAACATAAAAGAAAGTTTATATCAACTGTGTTGTTGTGTTGTTGTCCTCTGAGTCATCAGTCGTCATTATCATTCATTGGCATTTGTGGAGCATTTAGTCGTATGCATCATTTTATATAATCTTTTCCTTTGTAGCTTTTGACCTTTAAACAGTTATGTTTCTGCTCTCTTTCTTTCAGAGTTCACTTATTTATGTGAGGCATGGTCAAGAAATATATAGAGCAGATTTGGATGCCAATATCTGCAAGGAGGTAGTGACCTAAAACTGTGTCAGCTCATTATTTTCAGTAGCAGGCATACTGTTATGTGTTTGTAGTACTTCTATATTATATTGCCGGAACTGCTCTTTTTCCCTTGAATTGGTTATGCTTCACCTACTATTTCTTTACTAGGAAGATCTACTGTGGAAAAATTTGAGACTGATTTATTTTGAATAACAGAAATGAAATATTCTTCATACCAATGTCTTCCTCCTCTGCTTAAATATTAACCATGGATAAGGACATCTTCAAAAGCTTCCCAAAAAATAGATCTCAAAAGAGTGTTTTTAGTAGCAGCCTAAAAATTATTGGCGATAATTTTTCTTGTCTTCTCCATCAGTTCTCCCTAAAGATGGATCAAGAAAACTTTTGATTGGACCACATCAGCATCTGGGGCCATAACGACATTAATTCTCTTAGAAATATAAGGATTGGGGTTCCCAACTTTCTCTTTGTTTCTAGCTACAAATGAGGTGAATTTAGAGAGAGAATAAATTTGTGAGTTATTTTGGAGAGCTGTTGGAGATCGTTTTTTTGGATTAAATCCTATTAATTTGATTTAAGAAAAGTTTATGGGGCTCTTTTGAAGATGCTCTAAGATCACCAAATATTCTACCTATAAGTTCCTTTTTTTTTTCTATATGCAGGCTTTTTGTACTCCTTGAAGCACAAAATTCCTCTTGTTGCATACTCGGGAGATCAATGTTTGACTTTGTTTGAACATCCATTTATTGACCTACTGCACTCTGTGCATCACGAGACCAAGGTGTGATCAATATATATTTGCTGGGTTGAACTTGTTGTCTTCCTAATATGGTTGCAACAGACAGTTAAGCTGATTCTGAAATTTCATTATAGTAAAAGTGATGCCTTCAATTGAGGATCTTTTGGAATATTCATCTATTCAGGTTTGTCTTTGTATAACTTTTGCAATCACAAGTTAATATATTGCTTACTAAAAAAATATTCCATCATCTAGCATTCAGGAATAATAAAAACGTATGTATCCGGGCCACTAAGATAGTTGTGCATTATGGGGTAGATTATTCATCTTCCCTTACTGTTTTAAACTAGGATATAAAAGATCCATAAAAGTAGATCTAACTCATTGATCGAAATGTTTGGATTGCTGAAAGAACACTGTTGTATGCCAAACACAAATCTTTAGTGAATGAGATTGATAAATATTGGATCAGTTTGACTTAATGTATTTACAAAATTTGTTCTACTTGCAGAAGTTGTTCTTCTTTGACAATGTTGAGGAGGATTCATCTGTCCTGGTGCATCATTGTTTTCAACTGACCAAAGGGAAAGCTCGTGTCATCCAAATACAGCCACATTCTATTGAGATTGTGCCTCATAATGCTTCGAAGGGTCATGGTTTAAGAATTCTACTTGATCATCTTGGAATAACAGAAGATGTACGGCTCCATTCCCATCAAATGAATTGCACTTACTATTCATTTTTTTGTACCCTTCATCCTTGTGTTTCTCTCTATATTAAAAGATTTTTGAAGTGCTGAATACATTTTCTTTGCAATTTTTTGTCTGCATGTACAGTTTCATCTTGATGCTGCGGGAGACTATATCAGATGGTTAAATAAGTGATTTGACTGACATCGTTACAGGACCATTCTTAAGAAAAAAAAAATGGTGATTCATATATTTATATGTAATAAAAAAATGGCATGCATATGTTTGACAACGAACTACATACGTTAGGAGTTTGATATAAAGAAACTTGAAACAACTCCAAGCATTACCCTTTACATGATATACGTGCCTTACTCAATAGAACTGCAAAGTGCCATTTTAATGCCTTTGCCCTATTCTCTTTACAGAGTTAAACTAGAGATGTTGAGTCATGGCCTCATAGCCACCTATCAGCTTCCAGTTCATTTTAGCACCCAGTCCTCTATCTATTTCTTCATCGTGGTATGGTCATTAACCATGTGTTAAGAAAACAGGTTGGTATGAGAGAGAAAAAACACATGAAAGCCATAGCCACTGAAGCCTTGAAAGCAGGACAATGGTTTCCTGAGCATATTATCTGATCTTCATCCATCAAGACGATAACTCCAGCAGCAGCGCATGAACCATAGAAAGTGATTTGTCCTGCGATCTGTCATCAAACAACTAGTCACTAAACCAGAATAAACACATCCGTGCTCGACGATTAATACCCAATGTTAGAACGGCCCTATATTTCTAAAAGGATGTTATAACAGTCCAGTTATATGGTTTCTTATCTATTATAGTACAAATGAAAGCATTGAGATTGACCTGACCACATCTCCAACTGCAAACAAACTAACAACCAAGCGGTTCCGTAATCCGCGCTTAACCATCAATGCATACAGTTCAACGATTCCAACCATAAAGCTCCACAGACCTTGTACTGTTACCGCCACAGCAAGTGCGCTGGTCAAAAAAGTAAGTGTCGGTTTGTTATTCATAAATTAAACAAATAACGAGCAGGAAAAACAGTTGGAGATGTCAAAGTGAAATGTAGAGTGGACTAATGGACCCATAAGAAATACTTGAGCATCTTCATGCAGATAACAAATTCTGGTACTCGCAAATATATCTCAAGTGATCAGCAAATAAGTAACAGCAGAAGAAAGGCGAGGAAGGGGAGAGCCAGGCCCGTGGTGCCTACCGGAATGCTTCTACTGAGGAAAAATCCTCTGTAGACACCATCACGGCGAGGGAGATGCCGTCTAAAATGATCTGCGCCATGCGCAGGCAGAATGCTATTGGCGTAAATGACCATATTTTAAACTATAACTCTTTCTAAGAGAAAAAAAATTTGTAAAATACATTACTCAAACCTTTGAACAAATGATGTTAGAAGGAATAATTTTTCAAAAGAGAGTTATTTGCACTTTTAATTCAAATTAAATTGGAATTCTACATTCCATTCCCCCATTGCCCCACCTGAATTTACACATTGAGCGGGTCAAAAGTGTTACAGTTGTTTTCGGTTTAGCCTACACCTGTTTGGGTCTGTTGCGTGTGTACCAAGGTATAGCAAGCGTATCACCCCGTGATCCTATTTCTATAAATCTCGGTGGTTTCGATACCCTTGTTCAGCCTTATATATTCTTGTACCCTGTACACGATCAATCTATCCCAATAGTTGTGAAACCATACCTTCCAACAAAAAGTTTTACAATCACACGTTCAGCTTAATGAGCGGATAATTAAGTAAGAAAATAGAGAACAACGTCTACTATCTTATTACTTCGACTAGGACCAGCCACCAGTCATCGAAAGTGTGAGTATGAGCCGATCGTTTTGCTCGAGCAATCCAGCCGAGGCAAGCAGGGACATTGTGACGTTGTCGAAGACCTTCCGATTTTGCCACTTTCAGTTCCAGAGGACCCAAAGCAGAGCTAGAAGCAGAATGTTCCGCAAGACCGAGCGTCAACCGCGAAAGCTTGAAGCGGAGGCGGTGCACGCTTCGTCGACCATGAGCAGTTGAGTTTGGCCATCATGAGTGTTACCTGACTCAAGATCCAGAAAGAGATCTGAACCTTCTTTGGTGGGTAATCATCCCAGTTGTGTTGTTGCCAACGAACATCCGGCCCAGGGGGCAAATCAGCCAAATCTTATGGTAGGCAGCACTGGCAGTGAAGCACGAAGATCATGCAGCATGCATGTTCGAAGGGAATGGCGTGGTTTGGAGTTTGGACCGAAAGTTGAGAACTGCGTAACATCCACCACTACACGTTCGCGAGAAAAGAAAACATCTATCACTACCGCATCAAAGGGATTGATTAACAAGTCACGTCATTAATTGCACTTTGTTTCTTCGTGACTTAAATCTATTTTTTGTTTCATAACGCGGTCCACTTGAAAAAAATGTTTTGCAGGTCAACACCTAGCCTAAGCTTGAAAATAAAGATACAATTACATCTCATAATCTTCCCATCTCAGGGGCTTGATCAGCCAACTGCAAGAGAGCCTACAAGTCCGAAAAAGGAAGTCGTTCTACATCTGTTATGTGTTTACACAAATGTTGTAGTTGTACCCTGCACAAGTGGAAAACTCTGCAAACTCTCTGCTATTTAAACAAGCTAGAAGAAAAGTCACGAAAAGGTAGTCAATGGTGTTTCAGGATTCCTCAAGCTAACATCCAAAGCGCCATGAACATTTCCGCTAGCTCGTACCACAATCATCAACACTTCCTCGTTTTCGCTCTTGCAATAACCTGTTATACCGGCAGAACAAACATGTTATGATTTTTTCGCTGATCACCGTCCAATTTACCAGCTCAGTGTACCAGCCACCGCTGTCTGTGAAGTAGATGTCGCTAGCTTGCTTGTGCGGCTTCCAGTCCGATCAACGCAGCGGACGGATTGATGCCGAGCACCGATGCCAACCCAAAGCGCTCTTCATGAATCTTGCGGACATACTAAATTTGTTTGTTTCGCTCCGATATCTCACGATGACCACCGTTTGCTAGTCGTGAAACAGCCCATTGCAGCCACCACCGAATTCTCAAGAAACAAATGGGTTGAACAAGACACGGCTGTAGCTTCACGAATCACCATTTATATTGAGAACTGTTGCGAGTTGGAACAACAACACAACATATACTAGCCAGGCAGTTCATACATTTTTGCTGTATCACTGCACTTTCACTGTTTCACACCTAGCGCAGTTCATACACTTTTTGCTCTTTCACACCTAGCGCGTGTTTTTCTTCTCTAAAATCACCTTCCGCATGCATGGAGGAGGCAGAACAGTGTGCCACTTCATGAGGATATAGAGAAGATATGATAGGGTAGATGTCGTACCACAAATGTAAGAAACATAGAAGACCATCCACATAGAAAAGAGGATATAGAGAAGATATTATAGTAACAATATTAATGATACTAGTTTTTTGCACATGCGACCCGCACATGTTATTCTCGTACTATAAATATTTAATTAAGATATATATTATTATTCCAAATTAAATAATTTAAGTTTCAGATATCATAATGAAACTCGCAACACAAGTAATTATTTCAGAATACTTAGTAACACATGAAAATTAAGTCAATAGATAGTGTCACCTAATCTGCATACAGATGATCAAGTATAGATTCAGAACTTTCTATTCTTTGTATTCCTGCATCCGAGAAAGAAAAGAAGACAAAAAAGACAATTCTAAACTGAAAACTAAATATAATCTTGTAGCTCCAGGAGTACAGTGGGGACCTCATATGTTCTTTTAGTTTTTAAAAATATCTCTTTGAGGAATAAATATGCAAGATCCAATTGAAAATATGGTACCAAAGTTCTTTAAAAGGTTAATTGGTATAAGCCATTGTACTTAAACTATGAACAAGCCATTGCCATGATAATGGTAATTATACTCTTCATATCATCTAGTGTCTTGCTAAAAATACATATATATATGCATCTAGTAAACCAGCTATGTTTCTGCTAGATAAGAAGCCGATATTTCACAGAGTGATGTCACAACCAGTTTAGATCAAAACATATATGCATTTCATAGTGAGGCAGCGAGAGGTGTATGATAGCTTGTGATTACTAAGGTGATTCTCCTTTGGCATGAATAAGCGATAAAGCAAGAACAAAAACATATGATTCTCAACAAAGATAACTGCATGGCATTTCCTAGCTGCCATGAAGCTTCCAGATCTACAAGGTACTGTATTATGACGAGGCAAAAGAATACAAGGGATGCAGGAAGATTTTCGGTGGGTGTGCTTTGATATTCTCAAGTCCTTGTGGACCACAGTATCTTTTTCTCCCTGTCAATATCTCAACTGAAATAATCAAGTCCTTATTAACGTTTCTCTTGGAACATTATTTGATAGCTCACTCAAATTTATTGTCATATTGAATATGAACAGGTGCGTCAATGATGATGGAAGCAACAAAATTGAGAACTGGGCAACGAAATGGAAGACTGTATATTTTAGATGCAGAAGTTTGAGAATTTTGGCTATGCAAGTTTGTAGGTGGTTGCAAGATTGTCTTGCTTGTGTATGTAACGGATATACAATTAAATCTGTGATATATGCCTATATCCCTCAACCTGTGTGATGTGATTTGTTTGTGCTGGAATAATTTTTCATGTGGAATAAAAATTTTGACGGCTGAGATTTGAAATCATTTTTTTCAATCTTGCTGGAATAAATTTTCTGTGGGTTGGTTGTCGGAAAAAAACCATCACGAAAAACATTTCTATCGGTACTCTAACAGAAAATTGACATTTTAGTGTCGCTCTATTGCTGTCGGCTTTTTCTGACGGGTTGCCAACAGCAAATATATTTCTGACGGGTTTTCCTATTTTTGTGAGGGTACTTGGCCGTCACTAAACATCCAGTTTCTGGTAGTGAGCAAATAAGTTTCAACCAATGTATATGAATAACAATCAATGAAGAGGATCAGAAAGGAGAGTGTTTGACTGGAAATCAAATACCGAGTAACTGAAATCTGGCACTGTACACCATGTAAACCTTCACAATCTTGCACAAGTGAAAGAATACACAAGCCTTTTCACTAATTACTAAATGCTCATTAAACTGGATAATAACTGAATCATACCAAACTGCGCACTACAGACACATGTCATCAGCAAAAGAAGCCATAATCAACTCTTTCATCCACATTTATAAGAAAAAAAAAACGAATAAAATGATTGATCAGTCAGCTTCTAGCGGATGTAGATAGATAGTTGATTAGTGGAGTGCATTGTACCACCCTTGACAGCCCTCATCAGTTGCCCTTCCATCAATTCAAGCTGCAAAGTATATCATGTTATGACAGTAGGAAAAGAAACAATGATGCTAACTACAACAACTCATTTTTGGTACACACGCATACTCTTCCATCATATATTTTGGAGAATACTTGCATGCAAATCTCCTCAAAATTTCATGAATGGAGAACATGTAAGTAGTTCATTTCAGAACAGAATGATAAACTTTGCTTTTCCAGTATCCAACAAAATTCTTTCAGTTCTACAATTAATCAAGTACTTCGATACGAGAAAAAAATACATAACCATTTCAATGTACTTTATCAGTTTTAAAAAAGAATAGTAAGCACAATAATTAATAGAGGTTATTATTACACGATACACGAATCTGAAATTAAAGCATCAGATAACAAACACGTTATAATGTGCTCGGTGTACCAGCCACCGCTGTCTGTGAAGTACACATCTCTAGGTTGCTTGTGCGGCTTCCAGTCCGATCAACGCAGAGGACGGATTGATGCCAAGCACCGACGCCAACCCAAAGCCCTCTTCATGAATCATGCGGACATACTAAATTTGTTTGTTTCTCTCCGATATCTCAAGATGACCACCCTTTGCTAGTCTTGAAACGGCCCATTGCAGCCACCACCGAATTCTCAAGAAACAAATGGGTTGAACAAGGCAGAGCTGTAGCATCACGAATCACCATTTATATTGAGACCTGTTGCAAGTTGGAACAACAACACAACATATACTAGCCAGACAGTTCATACATTTTTGCTGTACCACTGCACTTCCACTGTTTCACACCTAGCGCAGTTCATACATTTTTTTTGCTCTTTCACGCCTAGCGCGTGCTTTTCTTCTCTAAAATCACCTTCCACATGCATGGAAGAGGCAGAACAGTGTGCCACTTCATGAGGATATAGAGAAGATATGGTAGGGTAGATGTGGAACCACAAATGTAAGAAACATAGAAGACCATCCACATAGAAAAGAGGACATAGAGAAGATATTATAGTAGCAATATTAATGATATTAATAATTGTGGCAATGCATAGTTTTTTTGGGATCAGTACGATCTACAATGTGAGCAAGCAAACGCCACCCTATGTAATTTACAGCTATAAGATATTGATTTATGACAAGTTGACAGCAAGACCATGCTTCAAGAAAGATAGTCTGACTGGTTCCATGTAACTTAGTGACAAGCAGCGAGTCAGACTACATCACACAAACTATAATGGAAACACCATAGGCAGACACCACCTCAAGCAGAGTATTCAGAAAGCCATGTTCATCTCAACACACTCCTCTTTCACCTGGGCAAAGAGTTCCGAGTTCAGGTAATGCTCCCCACCACTGGAAAAGATCGTCACGATCATCTTGCCCTTGTTTTCCTCTCTTGCTGCAACCTATCAGGCAGAACATAAATCAGAGGACCACGCCAACAAGCAGGTAAACATAACAATCAGTTAATCAGAATAGTAAGTGTAGAATTTGCACTAAAAGCAGGGCTAAGAGCTTGCCTTTAAACAAGCAGCTACATTTGCCCCTGATGATATGCCAACGAGCAGTCCTTCCTTCCCTGCCAACCTTCTCGCCATGTCCATAGCTTCTTGAGTGGTCACTGTTATGATTTCATCTATCTGTGATGTGTCCAGTGTTTCTGGGATAAGACCTGGTCCTATTCCTTGAATGTTATGGAATGCTGGCTCACCACCTACAAGCAATAATACGCAATGAAAAACAATGCTTCTCTGTTTCTAAAATGATCAGCATCTGCAGCTTGCTTTGTTCTGTGCAAAAGGGTGAAATTAACGTAAACAACCACCGGATATCTCACCTGAAATAACCCTGAAATTAATGTAAACAGAAGGAACATTAGTCTTTCTCTACCTGTAACAAATATTCCATAGCTACAGCAAGTGCTCTGAAAGCCCCAAGATAAAATTATCACAATTTCATATAATCGGGTTGACATAAATAGTACAGATAACCAGCTCGATTGTTGAATTAAGCAACGAATCATAGTATCCAAGAACTTTACATGCTCTGAACATGAGGGAAAAGAAAAGAAAATCAAGCTTTGGAACAGGAACTTGCCCCCCAACTGCAATGAGTTGCGCTCTTGAAACAACAACGAAAGGCTAATCACTTTCTATCTGCACCTGAGTCCTAACCCCAAGCATGTTGAAAGCGTAAATGACTCTCAATAAGCAGAGGACGAGAGGTTGAATGCCAAGCCTGTCACGAAATCGATCCCGAGACGGCCCGAGGTACGGGGTGGTTGCCGGAGCCGAGAGCCAGCGGCAATGGCTCGCAACTGCGGTTCGCCGGCAGTTGGTGGTGTCTTCGCTGCTAGGATTTGCGGGGGCGCCCGCAGCCGCCGCCGGAGCTTGGGGGTGGGAACTGTGGAACACAGCTGGAGAATATTTGGCACTGACGAGTGGTCCCGTATGGAAGTGACTCATGAGTTTCCCCCTTTTTTGACTGTTTTACCTCTGTTTCCCTGCCCGACTCCACCGCCTCCCCGTCGCCGCCACGGTGATTTCCGCCGCTGGTGTCGCCTCATGGCAGGCGGCAGCAGCATCCTTGATTCGGGAGGGTGGAAGCAGAGCCTCTCCGCCTGCTACTGTATTTGCGCTACCCTCATTGCACTACAGTGCCGGACTGATTTTGTGAGTGCTTAGGTCTGAATCCTTCTGCCACCTCGGATTATTTGCTGCAATTCCAGCCTCTTGAATATAGAAAGCAAATTTCGCCGTGCATCATTCATGAAATTGGAAATTTTATTCGTACCGGGCAGCTTCTTTGTTGTAAGATTGGGGAGTTTTGGTTGCCGAATCTCATTTATTCTGTTTTATTACTTAAATCATTAACGTGTAAAAGGTAGTTTTTGATCAGTTTGTTCACCTGAAAAAGAAGCTGTGTGTATCACTACAATAACCAAAGTTAGAACTTGCGGTGGCTTCAGTGTAATTGCTTGAACTCGGGTCAAAAAAAAAATTGCTTGAATAATCATTCTCTACACCTTTCTCCACTTCTCTTGGTATGGATAAATGTTTTTTTTTTTAGGAAACTACGGTGGGGGAGCTCCCCACCTGAATTAACTCAATTACAAAACAGTTTTACAATTTGCCGCACGCGGTATAGATAAATGTAAACATATCGTGCTAATATGGAACATCGTACAGATACATCATGTTTTAGCCTACTAGCAACTTCATTGACGTTTAACTTTGGAATGCTTTATATAAACATGACTTTGATGATAAAGAGTACTGCATTTGCACATTGCTGGTTGTTACAACTTACAACCAGACAACAGTAGAATCATCGACGCCATCTGCCAATCTCTAACAAATAGCAGTTGTTTCTGGGCGCGGTTTGTTCATGGAATGGACATACTGAATCTCTCATCTTCCAGATATGTTCAGTAAACCTTGGCAGGTGCATAAGGAATTCCATAAGCAAGGAGAAAATCAGGTAAGAGTTGATGCTTGAATTCTATTAGGTATAATGTATGATGCTTGAATTCTATTATGTTCGACAGATTGTTTCTATTTCATATCCATCAGTCAAACGCGAATAGGAGACCCACTAATCATTGTAACCGAATCAAACATTTGAATCTGTGCAGAACTAGCATTCAGACACCCTTACATCATGATGAGGAGCTAGATCATTAGCTATTTGACCTAATGCATTGATACTTCTGTGACCTTTGTCTTCTTTTATGCCTGTCACTCACACCGTACGAACCAGAGAATAACTAGGCGAAGTTCAAACGCTGAAAAGGATCTTTGTAGCATAGGAAACCCCCTGTGCATGTGCACCTGCCATGTAAAGTATAAATAGAGCCAAGGAAAGTACTCTCGTCACATTCATACACAGCAATGGTGGGACAACTTTAGAGCACTCATTGGCTGTGATCCTATTACCTACTTGTCTGAAAGTCCAGAAAAAATTAGATTCATGTCCTATTTCATGTTTCCTGTTCAAAATGGGACATGGAGTACTAGCCTCCAGCAAGATCTGGGCTCCTAATAGAAGCCACTGGTGAAGATTTCAGGGACATCATTTTGCTGAAAGATAACTGTTTAGAATAGCTTTTCATATCTCAAACTTCAATTTCCCAGTTAGTGACCAAATAATCCATTGCCAAACAGTTCTGACCTCGATAGTGGCACCTTGGTACCGCCTTCTCAATTCAACAAACTCGTGTAGTAGACTAAGATTGAAGAATGTTCCATTTGATGTCCATGATAGTTCATCACATGATGTGACGAGAACATTTCACTTTCAGTTTTTGGTCCTCAAATCCATCGTATCCACTCGAAGTGTGCAAACCTGCCAAGCTAGCTTCCAACTGAGATGCACCCACTACCAAGGGTAAGCCTGTCCAGCGAATCATCTCCAAACACTGAGCCATCAAGTTGCACGTCCAGAATTTCTGGCTTTCTACACATCATTTTCAGAAAAAGGGAGAGGCAATTCAGGAGCAGAAAATGTGTACCACACATTGAACTCCATGCAAACATGAAACAGCAGCAGTTGCGATCCCCTGGCACAACCATTGGCTACCTAGAGTTTGTGCTGCTAACCCTTTTCCTCGTACAGTGGTCTTTTCTGGTTTTGGGAGGGGCCCTCTAAACTGATGAGCAAAAGTCACGGCGCTTTGGTGCTTTGTAGTAGGACACAATAGTAATCATCCAATAAAAAAAATGCCCTACAGATTGAGTGCCATAGCCTAAACTATTGGTACAAAATATATTATTGAAATTGTATTATACTGTAGTGCTTGACACCATGCTACAGCCTACCCCAACCTGCTTGGGATTGGGACTAAAAGGCTTTGTTGTTGTTGTTGCTGCTGCTTGAAGCCATGCTACTACTTGCAGCATCAGAAAAGGTTCCGGAAATAGTGAATTGCAATATAGCAACATGGATCTGTTTCAATAATTTCAAATTGACAACTCCACTCAGTTTAGCTCTGGAACAACCAGCATATTGTGGCATACTGGTGGTGCGCAAAACACAACAAGGAGTATGCAAATGATGCTATGACTTGGCTCCATAATCCAATCATGATCATCGTTATCATTGTAGTGCGTTTGCATGTTGGGCCGAAGAAAAAAGGTGACAGGCATTAAGCCACTTTTGGTGGTTCATGCACCATTTGCTCACATTTTTCCAATAGGATGAACCGTGTAGCTGGGGCACGTTTCTGTCTTTGGCTGGTGTCAAGAATATTTGAGGTTCTTGGTACAGCCTATCAGCCTACAAAATATCTCATGTTAACCCATCCACTAACTATTTGATTTGATATAATTATAAGTTGTGATTTTTGCATGCCATCTGTTCTTAGTGAAATTGCAATGCAGATACGGATTCTGCAATTTGATTGTCATTGGGTGTCTTATGAAGTTTCTGGGGCTGATAATTGCCTTCAAGAAATGCGAAGGGAAGGAAGGGCGGAGCAGGTTTGTCAAAGGTCATTTTCTTTCTATTCGTTTCCGTCTCTGTTTCCTTGACTGGAACTGCACTTAAATGTGTCTGGACTTCGTGTTATGTCAGACCTTATATTTTGAATGTTTCTTAAGGTAGTGAAACAATGACTTGATGGAAAGTAATCAAGCAGATGAATTGTAGAATACATAAACACACAATAAATGACTAATGTAGTTTAATTATACTGATACCTACATATGCCTAGCTCTATGTACCGTATTTTTAAGTAGCTCCCATATTTTTATGGCCATGAAGGTGAAGAAATTACAAAATATATTGATTTTATTCACTTTTTATTTTTTGAGGAATGATTTTATTCACTATTCATTAAGCTGAGCAAATATATGAGAAGAAGACGTAAGGATATTTAGTTAAACATGATCTACAAAAGAAAAACCATATAAACCAAATCAAAGGCTTGCATCTTGCACATAATATATACCAGCTCAAGCACAGCCCTCTTATGCTGGAAAGGATCTGTAGGAGGGCCATGCGGTGGCTTCAATCTCGCTAACAGTCTTGGAAAAAAGTTGCCTGACAGGAGAATCTTTCCTCAAGGGGATGGCAACAAGAGAAATAATATCAACCCTCCAACCAATATCTAGAGAATGTGGACCATCCTTTTTCGTTTTTTTTGAGGCCATGGTGGACAAGTATTTTATTTTAACAGTGATACTACTATTCTTCATTAATCATGCCTCACCATAATCATCAGGATGATTTTAAATCCTTATATGAACAGAATATATTGCTTTGTCAAAATTGACTATCATGCCGTCTAGTTTTGATATTATTCAAAGAAAACTTACCATGTCATGATTCATGAACAATTGCCACTTATTGTTGAGTTTTGAGATGATGGATTTGTATCTCCGTACTGTATAAATACACAGCATTGCAAAAAAGAGTGAAAGATTCTGACCACTATTGTACGTTGGTATCAAACCATTTTGTCACAATTATAGTGTCAATACTGTCCTACATGGAATCTAGAGATACTTGTAAAATTTATTCCATTCATGCAATGATTAGCTGGCAGCAAATCCGACTGTAATTGGCCAAGATTGAAGGCATAAAATATATGCTGAGAATCTTGACCACATTACAGTCCCAGAATTGCTGCATTGGTCTTGTCTATTCAACCCTTTTACTGTTGTGATTTGTCAGTGTTGGTATCGTGTCACCTTTGTCATTGTGACGTGCTTTGCAATTGTATGAAGGTGACCTAATATTAGTCTCTTACCAAACCCAGTTTTCATGAGAAAATCATATGAAAAGAATAGCTTCTTTTCTGATTTTTTTTCAGTTTGCCCTGTCATATTGACACCGGTTGAAGGCCGATATATTTGAGTACAATTCACTTGTATGGTTCACTTAGGTGATTTGACTATTGTATAAACCAAATCATGGAGTTATAGAAGCGACAAACCCATAAATTTTATACTTTTCTGATTTTTTTCATATACATGTTGTGTTATTACAGTATAATAGTAGTATATAAAATGGTGATAGTTTCTTCTCCTGGCCCAAATAGCTGTAATTTTCTGTGACCAATTCAGATCACACTGTGTTTAGAACATCCATCTCCTAATTAGCAGCAATGATTAGATCTTGCAAGGATGTAACCTGAATTAGATAATTGGCTTTGGACAATGTCAACGAAGCACCTTATTAATTTTGTTTGCACGAATAAAAATCCAGAACCATGTAAATGCATAGTCAGGATTACCTGATATTTTTGGCAAACCAAGGATTGGTAACTATCAGTGTGTCGCCACATGCTTCTGATTCATTGGTGACATATGGCACAGATCCACAGTCAAAGCATCATCTGACAACTACAAACATGGACAACAACACTGAAGGCTATTTGCCTCACACTTTATAACCTGACAGGGGCAGCACAAGTTGGTCGTCAGAGCACCAAGAAGCTAGGTAGCGCCTCTCTTCCACACTTGTATGCAAGCTTCTCTCATGGAGATAGCAACCAGTTACAGTGGTGCACTAGATGCTGGCCATGTTGCACACCAAAGTGTAACGGTTATGGTGTTCATATCCTTTTTGTCTCTTTTTAGTGCTCTTCTGATATACTTCTATGCACCGTTCTGGAATGTGAGGAAAGTCCCAGGGCCTCCAACCAGGTTTCCCTTGGGCCATCTTCATCTTCTTGCCAAGAATGGACCAGACGTCTTTCGTGCCATTGCGAAGGAGTATGGACCAATCTTCAGGTAATCCTTACAGTCATAGAAGAATATTCATGCAGTGTTGTGAGTAGTAAGTAGTTGGTGTTATATGCAGGTTTCATATGGGAAGGCAGCCACTGGTGATTGTTGCCAATGCCGAGCTGTGCAAGGAGGTTGGCATCAAGAAGTTCAAGCACATCCGCAACCGGAGCACGCCACCGCCAACAGTCGGCTCCCTGCACCAGGACGCCCTCTTCCTCACCAGGTGCCATTGGTTTCTGATATATCTGAATGATTTGCTGTTGTTTATCTGATCAACGCTGAAAGTACCTAAAACATGAACTGGACATAGACCGGAATAATGTTCCGAGAAGGCATATGGAAAAGTAATAGGGCCGTTTGGTCTGTTGTTTGAAACTTGCAAGGATTTTGCTTGATGAGACAGTGAGATCAGCGGGGTGTGCTCATGATGCCAGGGACTCGACGTGGTCGGCGATGAGGAACACGGTGGTCCCCCTATACCAGCCAGCGCGGCTCGCCGGGCTCATCCCAACGATGCAGTCGTACGTGGACGCGCTGGTGGACAACATCGCCGGCTGCCCGGACCAGGACTGCATCCCCTTCTGCCAGCTCTCGCTGCGGATGGCCATCGACATCATCGGCAAGACGGCCTTCGGCATCGAGTTCGGCCTGTCGAAGAACGCCGAGACTGATGGCGGCGATGACGACGACGTGAGGGAGTTCCTGAGGGAATACAAGCGGTCCATGGAGTTCATCAAGATGGACCTGTCGAGCTCGCTGTCCACCATCCTGGGGCTGTTCCTCCCCTGCATCCAGACGCCGTGCAAGCGGCTGCTCCGGCGCGTGCCCGGCACCGCGGACCACAAGGTGGACGAGAACGAGCGCCGGATGTGCCGCCGCATCGACGCCATCATCGCCGGCCGGCGGCGCGAGCGGGCCGCCGCGCTGCAACGCCGCCGCGACGACGACGCCCCGCTGGACTTCATCGCGGCGCTGCTGGACGCGATGGAGAGCGGTGGCGGCAAGCAGCTGGTGACGCTGGAGGACAGGCACGTCCGCGCGCTGGCGTACGAGCACCTCATCGCGGGGACCAAGACGACGGCGTTCACGCTGTCGTCGGTGCTGTACCTGGTGTCGTGCCACCCGCGCGTGGAGGAGACGCTGCTCCGGGAGGTGGACGGCTTTGCGCCGCAGCGCGCGCCGGACGCCGAGGAGCTCCAGACCAGGTTCCCTTACCTCGACCAGGTCATCAAGGAGGCCATGCGGTTCCACCTCGTCTCGCCGCTCATCGCCAGGCAGACCTCCGAACGAGTAGAGATCGGTGGCTACGTCCTCCCCAAGGTACGTGAATTGAAGCTTCACGTTCCCGGCTCGATCCGCGCCGAGCTGATTAATTATTTAAGTTCCATGGATGGATCAACCAACCAGCTCACTAGGCAACGGATGAACATGAATGGCAGGGCGCGTACGTGTGGCTGGCGCCGGGGGTGCTGGCCCGGGACGCGGCGCAGTTCCCGGACCCGGAGGAGTTCCGGCCGGAGCGGTTCGCGCCGGAGGCGGAGGAGGAGCGGGCGCGGCACCCGTACGCGCACATCCCCTTCGGCGTGGGACCGAGGGCCTGCATCGGCCACAAGTTCGCGCTGCAGCAGGTCAAGCTCGCCGTCGTCCAGCTCTACCGCCGCTACGTGTTCCGCCACTCGCCGGCCATGGAGTCGCCGGTCCAGTTCGACTTCGACCTCGTCCTTGCCTTCCGACACGGCGTCAAGCTCCGGGCCATCAGGCGGGAGTGACACGACGGACCCGCTGTCACTTCCCTCTCGGCCTACCTTTGAGTAAGCATGGCGTTTTCATGGTATACGTATACGATACTTACATATGCTTATATCAATATATGTTATATCAGTCAGCTAAAGACCATTCAGGGTATTTTAGCCGCACGTAAAGGTGTATCAAGTGCAGTGTGTATGTTTGTACAGGAACATACGGTAAACGTTATATTCATTCAGATGCGAGCATGAATCTGCCCAATTCTATGATAAAACAGGCACTTTGGCCTCTATGAGCTACAACGGTACAACAATGCTAGAAGCAACTCCATTTGTACATTTTTCACACTTATGTTTCCTCTCCCGCATGACTTCCCTGAGAGTCATTCGTTGTCTTCTTTTTCCTTCTCAAACCATGCAACTTGCATTCATTTTATGGTGATGCTTACCAGGAGAAACATACCTTAATTATGTTGAACGAAGTAAAGAACAGCTGAATATAAAGTCAATTGCACAAATGATGCGTCAAATGAGAAACAACCAGCTCATTGACGTCTAAACGCTACACATGCGGGACGATAGTTGGAATTGCTTCTGCACCACCTTTACAGACGGAAGGCCATGTCCTGAAATTACACCTTCCTGTTTTTCTGTAGTTTACAAATTGACAATCTTGAAGAAGTTGCTTTCTCAATCTACAAGTTTTGGTTCTCGAGAAAGCTGCTTTCGTATCAAAACAAATGAAAGAACGGACACTAACTCATATCCTTGCCGTACATATGAAGAAAACTAATCTAGAAAAAGGTAGAGGTGACGAGAACACTCTGCTTATACAAGGGATGCATGAAACATTCAGGATTGTGTTATACACAGAATTACCTGCCAAAACAGAAATTAGCAGAGTTATAGATATTTGTAGCTAGAAACTGACAATCAACACTCAAGTTGATATACCATAAAACGTGCTTGCATCCGGCGTGTGAAACCAACAGATCATCATGGAAACATTTGGTTTACAGCAGTGCCTGATAAAAAGTTCTGAATGTGGTGATTTGTCAAAAAATTGTGCTGCTACATACAAAATTGTGGACTTAAAATAAGTATAATAATATAATCACAATACAAGCTTATGTCCTTACATACCTTAAAGGAACTAACGGAGCTCATCATGAAATCCATAATCATCTTCTGTGAATAAAGAACTGTAAAACACATAGGGGTTCTCAATCATCTCTTTCATACTCAACTGTCCATCTTTATCCGTGTCAGCCTACAAATGATTAAGGAATTACTAGAAAGAAATGCCAACTATAGCTTACTGTAGATAAAAAGGTTATTGCAATAAATAGGTGGCAGGTTTTCTCAAGAACCAGACACTTCAAATCCAGGATACACATCATGTGCTTTTACCTGTGATATCACATAGTCGGCTTGCTGCTTGGCATAGAAGTTTTCTGATGGATGGAGATTTCCCATTATCGGTTTTAGCTCATCAGCAGACAAGAGCCTTCAAGATGGCAAATCATCTCATGTCAGTCTAGCAGGTACTTTCTTCAGATAATGCAAACAATTAGGTACTAAATGTTTTAATATTTACCCATCATTATCCAGATCAAGCTGTGAGAATGATTTTTTAGCTGGAGCATCAGAGTCGATGGAGTCATGTGTTGAACCTTCATCATCAGCATGTCGAATCGAGTAAAATAATCCACTGAAGAACTCTTGGAAATTGAGCTTTCCATCATTGTCTTTATCTCTTTCCCTGAGTAGTCAATAAAAACTGGATCTTAAGTGTTGATCTCATAAATTGTGAGATGCTAATCTCAAATAGATAGGCGATTCTGGCAGGGTTTCTAAACCATTTTAGTACCAGTGACTACTTTGAACAGCTAGTATGCTAGTTTATAACTTTGACAATCCACAACTCAGGCATGAACGTTTGATTGTATTTCAGAGTAGATCAGACTTCATGATTCTTCAAATAAGAACATTTACATGTACAGATGATGTGAAACTAGACAAACTTTTACGTAATACTGTGGGGGAGTTCTTCGCCGTGCACAATTTTTGACTAAAGGTTAAATTGTATAAGATATGCACATAGAACTAGACAGTTATCAGAATAAATCACATATAACAGACAAAATTACAGTAAACTGTCTTGATGGACTGTTGAAAATTTCGAGATAATGACCTGTGGCATTAAGCATGACACTGTTCAGAACAGTTGACATATGACAAATCAAATATAAAAATGTCAATAATAGCAAACAAAAGCCTCTCAGACATGGAGCCAAAATATACTCTAACTGCAATCAATTAATCATTTTGTAACGTCCATAAAAGTTAAAACATTTATTATGTGATTATATATGATGTGTCCATAATGTGATGTGATCTGAAGTTTGCCTTCCTTCAACAAACCTAAAATAGGATGTCAGCCAAAACAAGCAAATTCAATACTGATTTCGCATTTTTGCTAGCTTAAATTTTGTGTATGCTTATAAATATTAAGTTAGTGCCAACCCTCTTATAAACTATTCAGATGGACCAGCAGTAGTCTAGGCACTAGTGAGCTATTCAAGCCCTGCCCCAGATCTAATTTACAACCCTGGAACTCACTGCGTGTATCATGTAGCAGTAACCCTGGAACTGTAAGTAGCATCTAGCAGTAGAAGTACCGCAAAAAATTCTACTCTTTTACTTATGTACAGTTTACTGCTAATCTGACTGATAAGCGAATATCTTATTTTCACTTTGATTGAGGGAAATATTTTGCAATCTTCATCGTTCCGTGCAGAACTCAAAAAACAAACATGCACAGAAAAAATGGATTGGAGCAAAATTAGAACCTGACTTCTTCTTTGCACAACCAGTGTAATAGCTTCGGGTTTGTAGTGTCAGCTGGATGCAAGAAGCTGCACGCAATAAACCAAAGTAAACCCAAGTGCTGGGTAAAACAAGAAAGAACGAGATGTTTAAAGAACGGTGGACAGAGAGGAAGTAATACTCGTTGAACTCAGTCAGATTTAGGAAGCCATCGCCATCCATATCTGATGCATTGAAGTGTTCCTCCTTCCACCATCCCACTTCATCATTGGTTGAGTTATGATCTGGACATATCATGGACTTAGTGCTCAAATCGTTAAGGCAAACAGGTGATACTTCAGTTACAACAGATCATAGTCTATCGAAATATTTCCACCACCCCATCCTAGCATTGGTTCAGTTCAGATATGATATGGATGCACAGGGAACTATTTGCTCTGTGTATGGCAGGCAATACATCATTCTAAACATTCGTGTATCGTGATCAAAATATATACAATTTGATTAATCCAAGTATGAAGTTGAAGTTCAACGCATACCCAGGCAACACAGAATAGATGTTTCACTATGCGTCTGAACATTTTTTTTGGGAGCTCCCAGAAACAGCTCAGTTTCCAATACACTGCATTACTTAAGACAACAAGCAATATCCGAATTCCATTTTATTGCGAAAAGAAAACAAAGAAGCATTCAATTAGCAAGGTGGTGTGTAACCACTGGCAAACCTGAGTGAAATATATCCATAATGCCTTACAAAAACAACACTTTTAAGCAAAACGAAAATATGAGACTTCAATAATTCAGTGGCTTCGCTCCAAGCCTCCAACAAGAGGCTAAGCAAAGCAAGGAGGCTAAATAAAAATGTATGGTTATCACTAAAGCGAAATCCTACATTAGGATGTTAGATCGTATACATCTTCATTGTATAAATTACAAGACGTCACAATGTAGCTATGAATCTGCTCAGGGATACCATACGAGATCAAACATTCTAGCACCAAGATCCAGAGCTTACTCCAGTAGATTGCTATGATTGGAAGGTCAATTAACTTCTCAAGAAATGAAATCCTTCAGTAATAAGCTATAAGCATATACGTCTAAGATTCAGTACAAGGGTCTCGAATGCCATTATTGCATCTATCTATATATATATACTTACCATCGAATCGCCAGGCCCAGCTGGGCCGCTCATACTCGGAGAAGGCGACGCGGCCATCGTGGTTGCGGTCGTGCAGCTCGAGCTCCCTGGCGGTTCGGTGCAGCACCTCCCGCCGCGCGGTCGCGAGGTTCCACGCGGCCAGCTCGGCGCCCGTGATGAGGCCGTCGGCGGGGTCGACATCGATCTTAGGGAACAGCGCCTCCACGCGGCTCGTCACGTTGAACCGCAAGGAGTCGTTGATGTAGTCTTCGTCAGCGTCGCCGTCGGTGAAGTCCTCGGGAACGGGCGCCGCCTCCATGCCCGGCGCGTGCAGCCCCTCGGCGGCGAGGCGCTCCCACTCGCGGTCGTCAAGGCGGCGCTCGAGATCCGCGATGACGGGGTCGAACGGGATCTGGCGCGCCGCGCGGGCGCCCGAGCGGAGGCGGAGGCGGCGGTGCGGGTGCGGGGTGGGGGACGGAGAGGAGGGCGAGAGGTGGAGCAGGAGGAAGAGGAGGCCCGCAGATGCGAGCGCCAGGGCCAGTGTCAGTACGACGGTGGACCCCGCCCAGGGATTCCTCGCCGACGCCGGCTTCGCCATGGCCGACGACGAGTCACGGCGCGGGCGTACCTCTCCGGCGCTTTGCTTTGAGAAACGGCAAGAGCTCAAGTGATTTGGGCCCTAGTCCACTCTCCACTGTATTGTTTCGGATGGTCGTTGACATGTGGATCATTGTTACATGGGACCACGTGTCAGTAATGGAGTTAGATATGCGCGATTTTGTGCGGGTGGTGGGGTTGAAGGTGAGTGACAACGTGCTGTGATGAATTGGGGTCCGAGTAAATCGTGGCTGAGCATACTCCAAATCGGCAACGGCAAATCGTGTCCAATGGGACCAACGATCAACTGTGTTTCCATCAATTACGGTATCTAACGACTACTACACATTAATTAGATCCTGTTTGAATCAACTAGGAATAGTTTGCTGATATTTTGTTTCAGAGTGTAAATTAATAGGTAGTTAAACTAAAGCTAAACTATTATTTTGCTCACCAAAAATTAGTGGAGCTATTTGGATCCTGAGCTAAAAGTTAGTTTATGAGTAGTTCGAATTTTTTTAAATGTCTTCTTTTAGTTTGAATTAGCTTCCTCCGGGTGACTAACAAATATTTCCTCCGGATTTTAATTGTTGACATAGTTGACTTTTTTAGCTACGTTTGACCATTCGTGTTATTTAAAATATTTATTCAAATATACAAAATTATATGATAGGTTTTAACTTTTTTTAGTGATAAAACAAATTATAACAAAATATCTAATAGATTTTTAAATTTTTTTGAATAAGACGAATGATTAAACGTAACTAAAAAAGTCAACTACATCAACAATTTAATTCCGAAAAGAGTAGCTTTATTGTGGTTAGCTGACAATTAGTTCACCTATTAATCCTCATGTTTGATTAACTATGAACTAAAATAGTCGACTATCAATTACTACAGACGCAACAACAACAACTGTAGAAAAAAAATTGTTCGGAGCCTATTTACCTTTGAATTATCGTGAATTATGCCATAATCTCTACTAAACATCTTAATCTCAAAATATTTTAGGACAAAATCACCCATACAAAAGCATTGTATTTTTTATTTTAATAAACTATAAATTGAAAGTTATAACTTTTACAAGTCACATCCCAAACATAAAATGATCTTGAAATTACTTACATTATCATTAAGAAACTATTTTTTAGACAAACTAAAATAAAACAAAATACGGTCATATATGCTGATAACATTGTCTGAAATGGCAATTCTAATACGTTTGTAGAAAGGAAAAAAAAATACTATACGTGACCGTATTTGCTGATAACACAGGCCCGTTCGTCGAAAACCCAAACCCTTTGTAGCCCGCAGCGTGGCGAGCGACCCATATAAAGCCCCCGGGCCGGGAGCGCGTTGGACTCGAACCTCGCCGCCGCCTCCGTTTTCTCATCCCCCCTCTACTGTACCCTCCTCCTCTCTCTCTCTCTCTCTCTCTCTCTCTCGCCCGCCTCTCTAAACCCGCACCCGAAGCAGCGCTCCTAGGGTTTGCTTCGCCCGCGAGCCCACCCTTCGATCGCTCGTATTCCGAGGTAATCCATCCTTCCCGCGCACTCTCTCCCTTGGCCCGAGCTAGGGTTCCACCGGCTCCGCGTTTTTTCTCAGATTCCGTTGGTCTTGTTCGCAGGCGGCTGTTGCGAGCTTGCGGCATGGCGGGATACCCGGAGGACAACCAGCACGCCCTGAACGGGTACGGGGAGGAGGAGGTCGAGGAGGAGGAAGGCCACCACGGGAGGCGGGGAGGCCGGGACGGAGGCGCCGGCTACGGCGACACCGGCGGCGATGACGGGAGGGGGCCGGGCGGCGACTCGTCGGGGTAAGCGATCTGGGCTCTAGGGTTTAGATTGGTTCTCGATTTGTAAGGGCGCGGGCAGCGGGGAAGTTAATACGTGTGGTTGTGGCTTTTGCAGGAAGATTTTCGTCGGAGGTGTTGCTTGGGAAACCTCTGAAGGTGAAATACTCTAAACGCTCTCTGTTGTTAGGGCGTTTGCCAGTGTTTACTTCATCTAGCTTGATTTTGTATTAGTTCGAGCCTCAAATAACAGCGAATACATGCGACGTGTCAGGTGTTTCATGTTTTTTTACCAGGATAGTGCAATTTTATTCATATGAGTTGGTGACTTTTGCTTGTTAGTGTGATACTTGACACTTACTGCCATGGTGATTGAACTGTATGCATGTTTTGATGTTCTTTATTCACTTGTAGCAAAACAAGTTTGCTATTGATTTTTTAGTGGGAGCAGCACATGTTAATCGTGCTAATGTGAGTAAGGTCTGCATGGGATAGTGGGATACTGAAATATATGACACTACCTTTTTGTGAATACTGAATACTGGCTAATTTGTTGATGATTGACATGGTTGGCTATCTGCTACATCCAAATGAAACTATTTTATGTTATTTTTTCATTGTGGACCATAGTTGTAGTATGGGGATTTAGCATATCCAGTCTAGAATGTGCGACCATGGTGTTGTCTATCAGATTGTCTTGCTTTGGATTCTTCAAGTTTTGGCTTTTGTTTATTTGAAATAAGATACCCAAAAAATCCCAGATTGATGCTATTCAGTCTAGAATGTGCAACCATGGTGTTGTTTATCAGATTGCCTTGCTTTGGATTCTGCAAGTTTTGGCTCTTGTTTATTTGAAATAAGTTACACAAAAATCCCAGATTGATGCTTGCTAGTTTGCACTATGGTTAATGACTTCCTACATCCTAGTTAACTCATTTTGTTAACTGAGTTTGGCCTATATATTTGATCATGTCAATCATACAGAAATTAATAGCATTGATATTTATCCATACCTAGTGGACTGTCAGTTTTCAATATTTGTTTCCTGGGTAGGCAGTTGCACTGTGCTGGATTCTCTAAATGTAAAATCAAATTGACTAAAAATATAGTAACAAAATAGCTTAGACTTGATCGTTGACACCTTTGAATGCTGGATTAAATTCATTTAGAAGCAGTCAATGAGTATGCCTTTTTTTTGTATACTAGATTACTAAAGACTTGCATTTGTCTATCCATTGTTGATTCTCTTTGTTTCTGAATGGTGATTTCTATGTTGGTTCCACTTTGAATTTTTCTGCTTTGTGATTTCAGTGTGATTTCTTGTCAAATGATCTTTGTTTTGCTAGTACTATTTGTGATTCTGTTTTGTTTTCTTCCCAATTGACAAATCTGTATGGTTTATGTTTGTATGTAGAAACGTTCTCCAAGCATTTTGAGAAGTATGGGGCAATAGTTGATTCTGTAATTATGAAGGACAAGCATACTAAGATGCCTCGTGGATTTGGATTTGTTACATTTTCTGATCCATCTGTTATAGACAAGGTTTTGGAGGATGAGCACGTTATAGATGGCAGAACGGTAGGACATCTGAATTTAGATCGGCTGTAATGTGGGACCTCAGTTTGTAGTTCAACCCCTGCGAAGTTTCATAATTGAATTTTAAGTTAGTTTTCCCTACCCTCTCAATCTCCTGACCTATGCAGGTTGAAGTCAAGAGGACAGTTCCGAGGGAAGAAATGACAACCAAAGATGGCCCCAAGACAAGAAAGATCTTCGTTGGTGGTCTTCCACCCTCTCTAACAGAAGGTATGTATTTGCTCTCAGTTACAAGTGTTGGACACATTTTGTGTATGATACTGAGATGGTACAAAATTTCAGATGATTTGAAGGACCACTTTTCCCCGTATGGTAAGATAGTTGAACACCAGATAATGCTCGATCATAGCACTGGTCGTTCTAGAGGGTTTGGTTTTGTCACTTTTGAAAGCGAGGATTCTGTTGAAAGGGTCATATCAGAGGGAAGGATGCGTGATCTTGGTGGGAAGCAGGTTAGATTTTGTCCCCTAGTTTGAGAAATCTATAGTGGATGCATGTGCTTTGTTGGGCATACTAGCAGAATGTTTCTTGTAAAATCAAACATGCATATAAAAAAGGAACATGAATTGATGTTTGTGTCCTCAGACCTGTTCACTATGATATTCTGTAGTGTTAAATTTAGAGCCTGATCAACCAATTATAATATGTTGTTGCAAATTATCAGTGTTTTCCAGTTCTAAATGGTAGACAGAGGGTACTGGTGTTGGCCTAAACGGTCGTTTAGTCTGATTAAATGGCTGTTCAAACTGAAAATTGGCTAAATGATGGATCACCGACTCTAAATGGTTGTTTAGCCTCTTTGAGTTGCTTTGATTTTCTTTGGCCCTGATAAATGCTTTTTTTAAGCTCTATATTCATATTCACGTGTTGTCCCCCCTTTCGTTGAATACATACTGGAAGTAATTTGATATTTTTCTAAACCATTAATAGAAGGTTCGTTTTTGTTCTCTTTAGTTAGCTTGATAGTGTTAACTTTTGGATTTCCTTTCTTTTCAGGTTGAAATTAAGAAGGCTGAACCAAAGAAACATGGGTCTGATCATAGTAGCAATGGGAGATCAGGTCATGGTGGCGGCGGTGGTTACCGCAGTTCTTATCGCGGCGGTGCTGGTGCTGGTGGTGGCAGTGGTAGTAGCAGCAGTGGTGGCGGCAGTGGTGGTGGTTATGGTTATGGTGCTGGTTACCGATCCGCTGCCGCAGGTTATGGTTATGACAGTGGTGCTGCAGGAGCAGGATATGGCTATGGTAGAGGGTATGGCTATGGTGGCAATGCTGCGGGCTTTGGATCTGGTTTTGGTGGTGGTTATGGTGGCTCGATGTATGGAGGTGCTTATGGTGCATATGGGGCATATGGTGGTGGTGCCTATGGAGGGAGTGCTTATGGCGCTGGTGCATATGGCGGTGGTGGCATGGGTGGAGGCATGGGCGGTGGAGCCTATGGTGGTGCGCCAGGTGGTTATGGTGCTGGTGGATATGGTGCTTATGGAGGAGCTGGTGGTGCTGGTGGTGGGAGTGCAGGTGCTCGGGGTTCCAGCAGGTACCACCCGTATGGAAAATAAGTGACATGGAAAAAATCCTAGGATACAGGGGCATGAACACCAACATTTTGTGTCCTAGAAATTCAGTTTTCATGTTCTGTTACTGAATCAGCGGCATCTGAAAGAGGTCATAAGCGGGGCAACTGTGTAATAGTCGCTGAGCCTGTGAACCCAACCGATCTAGATTGCTGTAGAAGCTACACATGAAAGCTTTTGTTGTAATTTTTAGTTTTACTATATGCAAAGAGAACCCTGAGCAGAAGCCTTCAATGGTAGGAACTATGTTTGTTGCGGTAGAACTATATTCTGTGCTGTAACATTGGCTTTCCCTCTTGTGGTGATTATAAATAGGGACCATTTAAATGATTTGGTTCAAGCTTCTAACCGATTGTTGATTCACATTATGTATGGCTTGGAGGATAAGTTGTGTATGACCGTTTTTAAATTGAGAGATCTGCGTGTCTAAATGGTGCGTTGTTTGATGTTTTTTCCTGTCAAATTCTGTATGTATGGTTCAAAATTGGAATTACCAGGTTAAGCTCTCGCCTCGTGCGCTCTTCATTTGTAATGCTCCTGTCTAGAGGGCATAAAATTGGATGGAAAACGTGCATGCGATTGCTGAAGTTGCATCTGCGCAGCTATTAGAAGCTTGGCAAATTGGAATGGATCCATTTGCAACAAGGAAAGCAGCCCATGTTCCGAGCCCTTCATTATTTTGTTGCAGTTCGCTAAGCTTTCGTTACGCACCATCATGTCAATGTTAAACATTTTTCCGGGATTGTTCCATCAAATAAAAACATTTGCTGGGATTCTCTTTACATTTTGGGCAATTACTTGTCAAAAAATACATCATGGATTCTGTGTGGTAAATAGGTTGTGAACTTTTCTACACAAGGAAACATACAAAGACACGGTGTACTACACAGACAATCCCAGAAACCAAGAAACTGTTTTGTACTGTACACCCGCTCTACTCTACAGAAGTAGAAGTACTGTGTACATGGGTGTTCTTATCCAAACGCCCTGCTGCTTTGCATCGGAAATCCCGCTGGTGGCCGGCCATGCCACCGCACCGCCGCGACCACCACGGCGTGCAGCGCTTGTGACCGAGAAACCGCGCCACGTTTCCTCTCGGCGTCTTCCTCCGCTCCATGTGCGCCACATGCAAATTCTCCGTAACCGCCATTAAATACCCCACTTCCCCACGGCGGCCCTGCCCAATCCCACCATTAAACATTTCGCTTCCTCATTCCCACTCGCCCATTCCAAAACCTCCCAAAGCCAGAGAGAGGCTTTAAACCCACACGCATATCCGGATCGAACCAGAGGCGGCGGAGACCAGTCGAGAAGAGAGAGAGGGATGCTGGACGCGGTGTGGAGCGGCGCGCGCGGGTGGCTGACGCCGCCGGTGCTGTTCGTGCTCATCAACCTCGTCATCGGCACCATCGCCGTCATGTCGAAGCTGATGTCGTCGTCGGCGGCGGCCGGGGACGGCGACCAGCAGCAGCGGCAGCGGCAGAGCCTGATGCGCGCGCCGTCCGTCGCCTTCGACCGCCTCCGCTGCTTCAGCTTCTCCCGTCTCGGCCTGCCCCCCTCGCCTCTCCCGCATACGCCGCGGTACCCGGCGTTCGACGACGACGCAGCGGCCGCGGAGGCGTCGGCGCCGTCGCCTGCCTACCCGGCGCAGGACGGGGGAGGCGAGTGGTGGCAGACAAGCCTCCTGCGGCGCGCGCCGTCCGTCGCGCTCGACCGCCTCCGCGGGCTCAGCTTCTCCCGCCGCGGCGCGCCGGCCGCCGACGACCACGCGCCCGCCACGCCGCCGGCGGAACCGTCGTCGTTTCTCCGCCCGGCGCCGGCGGAGATGGAGCACGAGCAGACGCACATCGAGAGGAGCCAGTCGGAGACCGCGGCGGTGGCGCCCGCGAGGCGGCGTCCAAGGGCACGGAAGACGCGGATGGCGGCAAAGACGATGGAGGAGCCGGCAGCCGACGGAGCGGCCACCGGAGGGGCCGGGCGATTCGAGGTGCTTCCTCCGGCGGTGGAGGTGGACGAGCGGGCGGACGACTTCATCCGGCAGTTCCGGGAGCAGCTGCGGCTGCAGCGCATCGACTCCATCCTCCGCTACAAGGACACGCTCCGCCGCACCGGCACCGTCTAGACGCAGCCTGATGATTGTAACGGTGAAAGTTTCAAGAATGTGTTACAACTTTTATTGTGTTTTGTACTTTGATCATTAGACGCCACAAACCCATCATCATTAGTCTCATCACCGCTCATCTTGGTCCTGCTCGTTACTGTGCAGCGTTCTTTTTCTTTGCGACCGAGATTCATCACGTCGTCGTCGTCGTCATTAACTTACAGTTTAAACTGACACCGACCGGGTGCTTATTCTGAACTCCATCCTAGTCAGCACGCTGTCAACAATGTCGTATGCTAATGGTAGCTTTAGGCCCAGTTTCACAGAAAAGCTGTTGCTGCTCAGCTCACACGCGTCCTTGGGACGGCTTGCCGAGAAATTCTGCTCCTTCAGTACTATAGTTCACACCACATGAAAACGAGTTGACGACAAACACAACAGCTGATGCCTGATGGGCAGTGCCAAATCTGCAGCAAACCTGTGGGTTACGAAGTCGCTGGTGGATTTGCTAAGCTTGTTTCCCGCTGTACTCCGTCCGTAGCCTTCGCTACGTCCCAAGATTTGAACTGTAGAGGCATACGAGGTCGGGTTGAGCTGTTTCCTGCACTGTAGCGCGTTCCAAGCAAAGCAACACTCTGCCTTTGCCGACTAGCAGAAGCCCCAAGCATGGGCAGGTGCGCCTGGGAATCCGAGCACGTCGTTACCCGTTCTTCGCAGCGTTCACACGTGGTTAATTAGTTTCTTAATAGAGAAACCAATTTCTTAATCGAGATTCAGGTCCCCTGCTAGCATCTCGGCACGATAAAGCGAAAAGCGAAGCAGGGACCACCGTTGTTTCCTGTGCACCCTCTGTTTGCAGGGAGGCTGGGCCCGAGTTTTTGCCGGCCAGGTGGCGAGGTTGCAAGGTTCTTGCTAAGGCATTCTAATCTTTTTCAATAAAATAAAATGTTATTTTTTAGTGTATATTTTTATTTTATAGTTTTATAGGTTTGTTAGAATATTAAATTATTACTATTTGATTTTTAATTATTGGTTGAGGGTATTTAATATGAAAGGAAATACTTTCAGTACATTTTCATTTGGTTTTCATCTTTTTCGAAAGAGTATCAATATTCTTTTATGAGGATGAAAGACAACTTTCTCTTTCATATTAAATTCCTTGTCGTGTTATTATTTTTGCTTATATGACAGCTAATTAATGCCAAATAAAAGACCACTAAAAATAGCGATCCAGAGATTTTGCTCTGTGCAGCAGTCGCGAACGAGCGCGGGAATCGTTGCATACTTCTGTGTCACATAAGCTGCTGCACCTTGTTCATGCCATGCTCCCCGGAATCCCGGATCGACATCAGAATCTCGGTGAACACAAATGAGACGGACAGTCTAACCGTGCCCTGTCAAAATTCCAATGGAAACAGATGGTTCAGGGCAAAGCAAGCACATCGCCATCAAGTTACTCACGGCAAACAAATTGCGCACCCCCCATCCCTGCTCTTGTCATCCAATCGTTTGTGTGCGCGGCCCATCGTCAGAACAACAGTAGGTTGCTTCTCGTTTGCCCCAAGAGAAAATAAAGCTGCGCAGTTACAGTATGGAATATCAGAAACATCCTTGCAAGTATCAGTCAGTACAGTATGTGACTAGAAGGAGCAGATAATCAGTGTTTGTGTTACAGGCTTACAGTAGGATCTTCACTGGACAAATTGCACGAGCAGAAGATGTCAAGCCTGAGTCAAATGCAGAATTGAAGCCCTTGTGCGTTCTGGAAAGCCAGCGATTCAGTTCTTGCCCGAACAGGCTCATGACGGTGCAAGCAAATACAGTGCATATAGGTCCGAACGAGAACCCACAGCAAGGACAAGCAGTGCTCACTGCAGTATCAGCTGATTTAATTGGGATGATGGTGTCCCTCGCAGGACATGATAGGTTCAGATGAAAAGAAAATAGAAGACGACCCTGCCTCGGATGTCGTCATGCCCCATGCGCTTCGTCGCGACGAATGATAAAACGCTTGTCAGGTTCGCTCGCATAGTCGCATCAAATCTGAATTATGGCGAACGCCTCAGTCGCCACACCTGATTTCAAGTCTCATCAGCGGCGCTTGTCAGGTTCGATTGAAATCAGGTCTGAACCATGGCACCATGGCGGCGAGCTCGCATCAAACCTCACAAGCGCTTTATCATCGCCGTCCAGCTTGCGCGCTAGCCAGGCGAGTTCTAGGGCTTGGGAATAGAAGGTTTGGACGATGCCTTCCGGCTCCGGTGGAGAGCCGGGGAGGACGGCGGCGGGGGACGAGGGCGGCGGGAGGAAGAGGATTCGGCGGAGCGGAACAGGAGGGTTTATTGTAAAATTTTGGATCGTGATTATTAACCGCGATCTGAATATTTACATATGCACCTCTAATTTGGATCGCGATTAATAATTGCGATCCAAACCATGGGCTGCGTGCAAAATGTTTCGGCCGGCGATCTGGGACAACCGGCGAGTTCGCATCGCCCCGCCGCCACCGCGCACCCGGAGCTTGCGTCTTTGAGGTTCACGAGCTCGCCGCCAGCGTCTTTGAGGTCCTGCATGCCGATCAGCCACACCGCGCACTCCGCCACCACCACGTCGCGCCCTGGCCACTCTGCGGCGGACATGCTGCTCGCGTGTCGTCAGCTTGGGATGCCACTCGTGCAACTCCAAGTTCAAGCAAGGCACGCAGAGCAAAGGCAGAGCGATGGGCATCAGCTGTCGATTGCTCACTCCACTGTTCACTCCCAGGTACTAGCAGCTGTTGCTCCCCTCGATTGTTCACTCCCAGGCTGTGATGCTGCTTGCCATTCACTGGTTCGCCTGGGTTCTTCACACCACAGCAACCTCTCCAAGTCTCCATCTTTCCTTGCTTCCTCTCGATGCTTCGCGCGTCCTCACTGCAAATCCTGCTTCCTCAGCAGTGTCATCCATTTCTTCCACACCATCCTAATCCCCGTCCATACTTGTCCCTAAAAGCATAAAATAGCAGAAAAAATTATATTAGGGTGTGTTCGTTTCCTTCCTACTAATTTTTAGATTCGTCCTATCAAATATTAAGATACTAATTAAAACTCAGTCCATAACTCATTCTTTAAATAACGAGATGAATTTATTAAGACTAATTAGGTCATGATTAGATAATATAATACTACAGTAAACATCTTCTAATGATAACTTAATTAAGCTTAGATTTATCTCGTAAATTAGCATTTAACTATGTAATAAATTTATATTTAGTTTCTATTTAATCACTATATATTTAGCATTAAAAAGATTGATATGATAACACTAAAATTTAGACCCAAAAAATAAACACACCCTTAGTTACAGTATGCTTTTTGTTGGTGAGCAGACAGAGACATAGTCAGCGCCTATCTCTTTGCTCAGAATAGTAAAAATAATCTCCCGAACCTGTTTACTCACAACACATTTGAAAACAAAAATTCCGGTCGATACTCTCAGGTTCATTTCCTGTAGCTAGATTGTCTTTTTTTTTTCTTTTCCTGAGAAGAGGCGTTGTCATTCATTAAAATAGGAGAAAGATTTACAGTCGAGAGGAAACCAACGACATAACAACATAGAAATAAACATCAGCAATGACAGAAGTAAATGTATCTTGCCAGAAGTTTATTATTCTATAGGGAATTCTTATGTCTCACAGGCCACTTGTCCCATAGGGAATGTTGAGTGGCCGCAAGGAAAGCGATTTTGGCCTTCAACGTGCAATCAAGCAGGATGTTGCTTGGTGGATCAACGGTCGGGTGAAGTCGCAGTGCATGTAGCTGAGGCCTCCCGTGACGTTGATGGCAATGTTCAACATCGTCGGCCAGTCCAGCAGCGTAAGGCTCTCGTCCCGCCGGAACAACCACCTGTCCAGATTGTCATTCTCCATGTACTCCTACACGAGCAACTGCACACCTTTACTGAAGATGGAACATAGAAGCTTTATTATGTTTCCATGACGAAATTCGTCGAGGAACGTCACCTTCGCCTCAAACTCCATATCGTGGTTCGTGACCTGCTCCCTGCCATTGAGGATCCTCTTGACAACTATCGGGGAGTAGCTTTCTGTTGCCTTGTCGTCGTTGTGCTCTCTGTTCTGGCTATTAAGGTGGACACGACATACTTTTCTAGAATCACCTGTCATGATCATATTTTTTCAGTTATTTTACTTACAATGTCATGCTCTGTGAAGTTTATTGCGTGAAGTCGTATTATTTTTCACTTCTTGTTCTTGCTCAGGACTATCAAACATCCGAAATTAATGTCGTCCAACAACCCCGCCAGGTAGCAAGCATGAGGAAGAGAAGGGGGCTTAAGGCCCCCCCCCTCTCCACCGAATGTTGACCTCTAATGTAGGAATACGTTCGAAAAGGCTATCAAACACTTATTCTCTCTCTTATTCTAAAGAAAATTAAGAAACAACTAATTATGTTCCCTAGCATGAAACCATAATCAATTAATTATAATTAATTAATCATTAAAGACACTACAATTGATATTTTTTATCATTAGAAATACTATAGTCAATATTTGTTGGCTTACATACAAGCTAATGTAAATAAACTCATGAATTTATGTTAATCCGGCACCCACACTCAGTTTTTGTTGTGTGCCTTTATATCAATATTGTGGTAATAAAGATTAAGTAGTTGGAGGCCCTAACAAATATTGATTCCATTTTAAGAAAAATATTTGACTCTTCACAATTCTAGAAAACCTAAAAAATCATAAATATAGGTCTTGCATTCTCCGCCTCTATCTTACTGTTTACACAGATGATCTTACATGGCGCCTTGGACTCGTTGACCTCTTTCAATATGGCGGGGTGACATCTACTAACAAGAATCTTATGCATGAAGTTAGCGAGGCCACTAGCCCACTATCCAGTGTGCCTACGTGAGCTGACCTAGTCCGCTCATGGACTTTGCTCTGTAGGACAAGAGTTCAGTAATACATAGTATTTCCTAGGATTCAGTCTATGAAAATTAACAAACGTCTTAATAATATATGGGTTCAAAAGGTCTACAAGAATACTTTCACGAATTTCTAAAATCAGAGCCCAACTATAGACCACCTAATAATACATATTTTCTATACTTCAGTCGACTGAAAGCTTTCACTCATTGATAAGTTATGTTGTATTTTATATAAAATTATCTATATAATAATTATAAATTATTAAACTTAAATCCGATGACTCGGAGAGTTGATTGAAAGAAACATGGGTTTAAAAGGTCTACGAAAATATATTCACGAAATTCTAAAATCAGAGCCCAACTATAATCCACCTAACCTTTTAGATGAGAGCCCACATGGACTAGTGTGTTGACTCTGAAAGAAAAGATGATGTGGTGGATATTGACTCGATCAACTACCTATGTGGCACTCTATATCCTAAGCTTTTATTGTTTGAAGAGTGAAATACATCATAGATTTTTAAACTATTTAGGAATGATCATAATAATCTAGGTTCATAAACTATTCCGGATTAGTCATCCAGGTTCATGAACTTTATAATGATTCCATAGGTCCATGATCTATTTATTTTGTGTCAACTAGGTACTCACAGTCGTCGCCCATCTGCTCTCCAAGCGTAATGCTACCGCCCAACTGCTCTCTATGCGCGATGTCACCATTGTACAACCGCTCTACAGGGCCTACGTGATGATGCCAACTAATAGAAGGTACGCTATGCCCGTCGCGACCTTGCTCTCCCCATCAAGGCCTGTGCCTGCCGACCACGAGAATTCCCGTCTATCCGCTAGGCGGTGATGACGGTGATGTGTCACTTGTGAAGGGCAGCATGCACAGAAGGTAGGCTGTCGTCGCGGGTCTCAGGCAAGCCATTATCGTGGTTAACGAGTAATGAGCACGGGAAGACGAGATCGTGATGGGAAGAACAAGGCTAGATGGATGGGCAAGGCCGCAACAGGCAGAATGCAGTTGCTGCTAGCTAGTGTCGTCATGAAGGTTTGGCGGTGCTCACATGGATACCGGTTGTGCGGCGGCGATGATGCACGTGTAGAGCTAGTAGGTGACGATGATTGACACAATATAAATTGGTCATGGACTTGGGAGTCACTGTAAAATTCATGGACCTGGATAATCATCTAGAAATAATTTAGAGACTCAAATGATTATTTTAAGTGTTTATGAAACTATATGAATATTGTTAAATAGTTTAAGAACCTATGAGGGCGCCGCCATTGAGGAGGAGGAGGAGTCCCTTCTGGCTTTCGTGGACCTGCTGACCATGTACCACGAGGCTCCTACATGCTGGGCGCGCACCAGCACGTCGAGGCGGACTGCGGTCATGGAACAGCCGTCAGAGGATGCTCTTGCTTCCGAGCTGGACAATTTCTTCATGCTCGACTGCGACTGCGACATCATCCCAGACAACGACGAGGAAGATGATTTCACGGAGGAGATCGAGGCATCAACCTTGTACTACGACCACAACAACTAGGCGCGCTACGTCGAGGCCATGGAGAGGAGGCGGTGGCTCTTGCCGCGGTGGAACTGCTCGACCTCGATGACTTCTTTGACTTCCCGTACGGGCAGCACGACACAGCCGTCCCAGGCGGTTCGGGGACCCGGGCGTCCGCCGCCGGTGGCCATCAAGCGGAGGAGGTCGACACGACGCTGCATCGTGGACATGACACACCACGACGAGGACAAGTCCCTCGATGCATTCATTGTGCTGTTGGATGCCTCCTCTGAAGAAAACACCGTTGCGCCCGGTTCCGAGGAGGGGGACCATGACGTCGTGGAACCTCCGGACGCCGCGACTGCCGCGCTCCCTTGTACTACGCGATGCTAATGCCGGCACCGGAGGATCTTGCTGCCCTAGTGGAATTCTAGGCGTTTCACGGCGCTTATCATTTTGTTCCACCGCCACCTCTCCGGCTGCCCGCGATGAGCTTTATTGCACGATGATGGCTACATGTTCCAAATCGAGTGTGCCGCCGACGACGCCGTTGACATGCAGCGGTGGCCACATACGAAGGAGGGGTTTGCCCGGATCAGCAACTTCTTGTTGCGCTCTGATTGATTCCTAGCCACTGCCTCCGGCACGACACGCCCGTACATCTGTGGCGTCCTTGCCGCACGGCCGCTGTCGCCCAATCAGCCACTTGGCCGGTGACGTGTCATGCCGGCAGCAAGCAGCGGCTCACAGAGTCACAGTCCAGTGGCCTAATAAACACATGCCGCCCAGGGCCACAACAGAGGAGTTGCCCACCCAGTGGCCGACAGGTGGCAATCTCCCCTCCGACGGGAAAGAAGGAAAACACTAGTTACAAATTTTGAGGACCAAGTTAATAAAATAAATCAATATAAAATCCCTAATTCAACATTCAGATATTGGGGCACTGCATTGTTCAGAACCGCGAGCAATCCACAGATGGAATTGCATGTTAACATGCTGCATCAGTACGTGCCTTTTGGAATTGTAGTGCAGTATCAACCGGATTTGTTGATGTTTTTTAATCATTTTTCTGTGCGAAATCGCATAGGAGGAGAACCGAGAACCCCCGGAAGCAAAATTACGAGCTCGCCGTCGAGGTCCTCTGCATGATGTTCTGCTCTCCGTCTCTCTCAATGCCGTCGACCGCTTGAACTCAGGCGCCGCCTAACCAAATACGCTGATCTTTCTGCTTACGCCACGGCGTCTTCTCTTGTGGCCATCGAGTTCACGGCGCCTTCTCCTGTAGCCATCGAGTTGCAAGCCTGAGGATCATAGATGCCAGACCAAACGGACGCGGACATGCCCGGCGCGGCGCCAGTTGTTGTCGAAATCGAAGGAACCGACGACGAGGTAGCAGGTTACTTTCTCCGCTGCGGCTCCTTTCTTTTTTTTCGAAAAAATGAGCAGAGCACTGCTCTTTTATTTATTTAAAAAGAAGAGAAAAGTAGTAGATTTTACAGTGATTTATTTATATCAATAGAAATAAGAACAACAACACCGACTTTATGATGACTCTCTAAAGCTCATTTTGATTTGACACGCCGTCACCACCTTCCTCTTTTGAAAGCCGTCTCCCTCAACTTTCTCGCGATCCACCTGGCCTGTTAACGACGACGACCGCCAGCTCGGAGTCAAAGTCAGCCCACCCAATCCACACCGCACATGGTCGATCAGACGGTCTTCAGGGGAACCAGGGGTGGTCGGTACTTGAAATACCGTCCACCCCGGTCGGTATTCGAAACACCGTCCACAGCCCAAGAGCCTCTTCTTTGCGTCTTGCGCCGCGGCCCAGTAGCTCAACCCGAACGCCGGCGTGTTCCGAAATACATCTATCTCCATGCCCGTCTTCGCTGTCCAGCCGCCGCGCCGCGCGCTGTCACGTTCGTGCCAGAAAAGTGACCCTCGCCATGGACGGTTATCAAACACGCGGTCGCCGTGCACCTGCATGCACGCGTATCGTATCTCCTAGACGCCTCCGTACGTTCTGAGACGAACAAAAGGCCGCTGTGCAGTGCAGGGTAAGCTAGGCAAGGGACGAATCTGTCTGTTTTTTTTTCCCAACAGCTAGGTTGGGTTGGGATCTACTAGTAGCTACAGTAGTAGCTTGGGAAAGCCAGGTACTCGTTGTTGAGGGTCACGGCGACGCGTCCCTACCTACATCTCCGCATGCAGCAAAGCAAAGAATATATCCAATGTACATGGGCGAAGCAATTGTCTGCCCTGAAAGCAGAGTGAGTGACTAGCCGACTTGTTTCAGGCGCTGCTCACGAAAGGAAAGGCATCCATCCTCTGGCCTCCTCTGCTCACGTTTGATACGAACGCACACAAGTAACAGCAAAAGCTGCGTTTACTGTCCTAGTAGCAAGCTTTCCCAAACAGAAACTCCTCCAACTGCTGCCAAGTATATACGCTACAAAAAAAAAAAACTCTGACTGGATCAAGACGATACGTAACTACATTTGCCACGTTACGTGCAACCAGCTTGTAACGAAAGAGCTGGACAGGAGCGGTTAAAGTCAGACAGAATATAGCGGAGAAGAGAAGCCTTTGCACATATCACCACAGCGCCGCCGTACGTTAATTAGAACTAGCTAGGCACACTACATTGCAGCTGGATCAAGAAAGCGTTCGTGCTGAAAACTTTGTTTCATTGGGGAGCCGGTATCAGCAAAACAACTTGGACAAGAGACATCTTCTGATTTATAAAATCACAGGGATCCAGCGACTAGTAACATGCTGTGGATTCTTGTCGTCAAACAGTTTGTAACACTTTGACCTTCAAGTTTTTCTAGATGCACGGGATTAATACATACACTTCTACAGACTACATACAACAACTCATGTAGATGACATGATACGGACCTAGATAGTACAACAAGGAGATTCATCACTACTCGCTAGCCACCACCAACAGCAAGATTAAGCTAGCAACCAACAATAGACGTAGTAATTGTTATACGCCGTCCGAGCTACTCTATATATACGAAGCTCAAGTGATAAGAGACAGCATCAGTATCACCAGCTGGGCTACAAAGCTCGCACGATTCAGTCCCACCAGGACTGCGAGTCTCGTGATGTCTGCGTAGGCCACCTTGGAGGACATGCAGCGAGAGATGTTTTGTGCGGCCCCAATCAGTGTCGTTAAGTTCTGCAGAGAAGAATTTTTACGAAGTAAGGGAGCCTTAGCCTTGCATGCATATTAGTTAGTCGGTTTCATCGTCACTCGTCAGGGATTAATTGAAGAAAGAGGTTCCAATAATGTGATAACTGACCGCATCTCCAACGGTATGGAAAAGGCCAGCGGTGGGCCATCCAATGACACTTGGATATAACTGCTGCATGAGCTCGTTGAGGATGGCAAACGAGTTCCAGAGAAGTTGTAGAGCAGCAACGGGGTAAAGGGGGTTGCAGGCAACTCCATCGTGAGAAAATTAATAAACGAACCGAAACGTGTACTATGTATATATACTGAATGAACTAAATAATGAAGATGCTGGTAACGAAGAAAATGAATTAAATTAAAGAAGGAAAAGTTTCAGCCCGCTTCGCGATGAAAAGAGAAGGAACAAACGATGAAAAATCAAGAGCCAGCCCGCGCCGTGATGATGAGATTAGGAGAAGAGAAATATACCCGAACGCGGAGGCCTCGACGGGGTGAGCTCGGTGGTGCCGGTGAGCATGATGACGAGCGCGCCGGCGGCGAAGACGCACTGAGCGGCGCGGAGGCAGTGCTTCACGAGCTGGTACATCGTGAGCTTATTGGGCGTCATCTCTTCTCTCAGACCTTGGCGATTAATTGGCGGAGTAGCGCTACTGCTGGCTAATTAAGGCCTAGGCGGACTGACACGAACCGTGGCGGGAAGCAGCTGGCGTGGAGTAGTAGAGATCGCTGGGTCGCTCTATATATAGGCGTGGCGGCCACGCCATGGGCCAACCCGGTCAGAGAGAGAGAGAGAGAGATAGAGTAAGAGGCCGTACGGTTTATGCCAACAGTAGCGTGCAAGTTCACGAAAGCCAGATTCGTGAGGCCTAGCTAGCTAGAGCTAGTCGATAGAGCAGGAGCAGTAGCTTTGTTCAGGGTCACGCCAAGCGCCGCGTCACAACTTTGCTTGGGTAACTAGTGTGTGTCAGGTCGATCACTTGCAACGTGGGCGATCCTGTTCTGTTGTCTAAAAGCAGAGCGAGCAGTGTTCGTGCGATGCCATGGCGTGGCATCCTCTGTTTTCACGCACGCACTCTGGTAGCAATCGCGTTTACTAGTGGTTGACATCAGGGTTAACATAACCGATCGAACCGGTATAACCGGTCGGGGTCGGTTTGGCAGTTAACCGGTTAATCGGTAAAACCGGCCGGTTAGCTGGACAATTTTGTTTTTTGACTCGCGCGGTTGCTGTCTGGTTAACCAGCCGGTTTTATCGGTTAACCGACCGGTTTTAGCGGTTAACCGATCGGTTATACCGGTTTTTATCATAGAATTTTAAAAATAAATTTTTAAATTCATATTTAGCGGTTAACCCATGGTTACACCGATTAACCGACCGGTTTTCCGGTTAACCGCTCGGTTTCACGGTTTTAATATATATAAATTTTTTTGAATTTTAAAAATATTTAAATCAAAACCGGGTTAACCGGCCAATCAGGATAACCGGCCCGGACCGGTTTTCCGGTTAGCCGGGTTAATCGGCCGGTTAACCGCAGTTTTGTTAACCCTGGTTAACACTTGACATATGTTTACTGCTCAATTCTTTCCTTTATCCCTGTCGAATTGCTCGCGCCCGACGCTAGAATCAATCGATGCGTGGCTGGCTATGCATAGGCGCGGGCGCGCGGTGCCAATGCGTCCGCGCCAACACCATCGTCTATAGACAACCGAATTGCCAGTCATCAGAACTGAAAGTAAAGGGCATGTTTGTTTTAAGTACAAGATTGGATTGGATATGATTATTTATACTTTTCTATATAGTAAAGGGCATGTTTGTTTTAAGTACAAGATTGGATTGGATATGATTATTTATACTTTTCTATATGGGATGATTTAAGTTATGTGTTTGATTGAGTGGATGGGATAATCCAGTTTCGTGTTTGGTTGGATGGATAAGAATAGATATGACAAGTTAAAATAATAAAATTAAATATATTTTTATTAAATAATAGTTATTAATATATATTAATTAATATGATCTAACATTTATTATTCATAATCATATCTTAATAAATTTTAGTTAATAATAAAAATATTTATTATTATTAATTCTAGTATGATTGAGCTCTCATCATATACTAATCAATATCTTATTGCTAATCAATAATAATATCATAGTAAATCATACTAATAATATTTAATTATATTAGTAATAATCATCATTACATAAGTTGAATAGGCTCATCCGACCATTTTTACCGGACAGACTCATCCAACATCTTAAAAGAATATTCTCATTTCAATCCTTTGCTACCCAAACTGACGATGAATCAAACACTGAACTGAATGGTCCTGGTCAACTCTATCCAATCTAATCCAACGAAACAAACACACCCTAACCTACAGGGATCGGCCCTGGATACAGCCTACCAAGTTTTGAAATACTCATGGCAGTTATAAGAGGTGTAAGCAAATAATCAGCTCTTGGTTTTCTGGACAGCACGTGCTTCACCTCGCACCAGCCCACTCTTGAGGATCTGTCCACTACAGACATCAGCACGGTCGGGTGTGAAGCTGAAGATTTGCAGTGCTAAATTATAATTACTCCAAGATTGGGAAGAAAATGGCGTTCTTCTCTGAAAAAATAATCACTTCATTCCATGCCCGATAAGTTCATGACGACACAAGAAAACACTGTCCTAAATGGCAAGGTGACACAAGACTGGTTAAACAGGGGCCAAATCAGGAACAGAGCACTGAACGCTGATGCAGTCATGGCAAAGCAGAGTTCACTGTAGCAACCACCACCTGATTTTTTTAGATGGGTGCACAAAAGATGCCTCGACCTGGACATTGGATGATGCTGTGCTATGGTAGGACAGGTTCAGTTCAAACCGAGAGAGAAAAAACGACGAATTTGTCTCGGATGTTGTCACACATCCCGCTCTTGATAGATTCAGATGTGAATCTGTCGCATCTGTCTCGCGTGGCGATGGAATCTTAACCGAGCGGCAAGAGTCCCGCTGGTTTCAGGTCCTATCATTGTAGTAGGAACCCTAAGGGTGTGATTGGATTCTTGTGTCGTCTTGGGCCAGGCTGGGGGTCGGAAACAGGCCCAACTCAGCCAGTATACACAGGTGCAGCCCAACATGATTGGTTTCTTGAGTTGTAGTTTTCCTGAGCCTTGTGAGATTGTGTTTGGTTGGCAGCATGTAGACCTAAACTGCATCAGTATGTGCAGGAATCGGTGATTGGTTGCTTGCACTGGATTGAAGTCTGGTTACCTTGCATGCCAATGGTGAGGTTACCAGCTACTTCTGGCGCCAACTACCCCTTCTCGTCTTATATTTTGGCGTCAACAGATTAAGTTTTGGCGCCATTTTCACAGAGTTTGTATAAGATTAAGTACAATACACATGCATCAATAGGAAAAGTTTTCATAGATTAATAAGTAAAAGTCAACCAACATAGCAATGTCTAGATTAATTCCTTACTGACACATTTGATCATAGCATTAGTGACGCTAACTTATAAGCTAAACATATAATTACAATCAGCTGCATAACTATGGCTAAATCCTTCCAAGACAGAACAGTCAACTTGACAACTTTTACATCAGATTTTAGATCAACTTTGGCATGACTGAAAAAATCATCCAAAATAGCTTCTGCCTTCTGCCTTGTGGCATAACTCTGGTAGCATGAGTTCTTGAACCCAAGCACTTGCTCACTACAGATTGGCCATGAATTGTAAACTCCAGGTTGGCGGCCTCGAAAAACAGCAAACCAACACATGCTCTACCAACAGAAATGAAACAAGAAGTTCATTACAAATTTGAAAGAGGAAATAAAATGATAGAAATGTTAAATAAGTAACAGAAATCAACAAAGGAACAAGAAACAGAGGGAAGATTGAAGCAAATCAGATTTACCAACTTCACATAAGCAACCCATAGCTCAAAGCATCAATGGACCAAGTGTTCGAGTTTTCACCAGACTTACCCAACCCTTACCATCACCTCCTATGCTATACAAAAATCAGTGCCTTATCTAGAGCAAATAGTGTTCCAAGTTTATCACCATGTCCATGCATGGAAATGCCAAACAAAAGGCATAGCCATAGAAGGTGGCAGGAGGGGATTAACCATCTTCCACCTCTCTGCGGTTGTAGTTAGCAATGTAACTACACAAAAGATGATACAGTTAATGGGTTAGTGAAGACATCTACAGCTAGTAGTTCTTGCTTAGGTAGGTCCTAAGCCACAGAATACGGTGTGCTTCACTCCTTTGGACGAAGCAAAGGCCTTCAGCCTTATGCTGCAGCAGGTAGCACAGAGCAAACATGAGAGCTTCTTCAGAGTAGCCTAGGGTCTTCATCACACTTTCATCCAACTCATGGTGGAGCTCATTGTGCTGAGGTTTCTCCAGTGCAGTAGCCACCTTGGTAACAGCCTCTGTCATCCCTAATATCAACAAGTACTCATCCTAGCATGTCCTCTTCCTCTTGAGATTGTTCACTGTTGCCTTTCCCTTGTCATCACCCCCCTTGGATGCATCATCAGACTTAGAAGTGGCACCTATCTTGGAGCTTTCACCATCACCACCATCCAGGTTGATCGGCTGAGACTTTATCCCACCTTCTTCATCATCAGCAGTAGCCTGACCATGATTGCTAGGAATGCTAAATGCCTCATTTGATCCTATTGCAAACCTCCTGGTGGCATCATTTATGTACTACATTGAAAAATGAGTACATGACCAAAAGGAAACCAAAGGTCTTGTAGGACTCACTGTGTAATCGCTTTGAGCAAATTGAAACAGTCTTACTTCCTAAAGTAGAGCGTGAATGACAAAACCTACGCTTCCAAGACTACAAGACTGTTGAGAAATATAATACCAAGCTTTATGGTATTATGTCACACATGAAGCTATGTGGTAAAGATCTTAAAGATTCCGACCTCATCCACAAGACTCTCTAACTTGCACCCTAAGCTCACCCATATGAGCCGTCAGTACAAGAAGGACAAATATGAGTCTTATGTCGCCCTGAGCAATGCATTGTAGCAAGATCAGGGGGAGGACGAATTGATCAAGCAGAATCATTTGTCTCGTCCTACTGGCTCCATGACATCGCAAGAAGCAAATGCCACGTCATTCAAGAAGAATAACAACAAGGGTAAAGAAGATCCAAAGGCGCCATAGAAGGCACCACCGAAGGCGCAAAACAACCCTAGCAAGTTCAAGAAGAACTATAAAGGGAAGTCAAAGAAGACGCCTTCAGGGGAAGAGTATGAGAAACAGGACCAGAAATGTTACAGATGTGGCATGAATAAACATTGGTCCAAAGTTTGTCACACGCCTAAGCATGTTATCAACATGTATCAAGAACTTAGTAAGAAGCCTGCGGAGCATAAATCCAACTATGTTGAAGCTCTACAAGCCAAAAAAGACATCACGAAGATGAATTCTGGTACACTAGACAAGGCTTATGAAGAACCAAGCAAGACCTCAGATTTTGAGGTCGATGAACACCTCATGAAAGAAGAGGAGGAGGATCTGCATGGCAATTTTCAGTAGTCTCGCAGACTTTTTAGAATCAAAAGTTATCCATTAGAATTAAGCATTTGTAATAGGGGTGCATTAAGTTTTAGGTGGCTTATTTCTGTAATCTCATGAAGAGAAGACTTTTTCTCATTAATATATCATTTTGGTGTGGAAATTATTTGCATTATTATTTTTGTTGATTATACATTAATTATATTTATTATAGAATCGTGGAGTATAATGGCTATTCATGAAGAGCTCTGTCTTGTAGACAGTGGCACTACTGCTACTGTTCTTAGGGACACTAGCTATTTTCAAATACTTCAAAAGTATGATGGAGATATAACTACTATCATAGGCAATGACACTAGAATTGTTGGCATAAGCAGGACCATAATTATCCTACTGAATGGAACGCGGCTAGTAATCTATGAAGCATTACTTTATCCTGAGTCTACTCGGACATTGTTAAGCTTCAAGGACATCCGTGCAAATGGTTTTTACGTAGAAACCAACGATGATAAAGGCGAAGAATGTCTTATTATAACCAAGAAGAATGGGGATCATAAGACTATCGTCAAAAGTTTTCCAACCATCAAAGAAAGCATGTACTACACTTATGTTAAACCACACAAAGAATTTGCGCGTTCAAGACCATCTTTAGCAACCAAGAAGACTATCGAACATGCCAAGATAGACTTGGTCATCCTGGACTCAATATGATACAAAGAATCACGAAGAATTCAAATGGTCACAACTTGAAGACAAAAGATTTTCCAAATTAAAAAGATTTTTTGTGCGTTGCATGTGCAAAAGGGAAGCTAATCACTCGACCTTCCAAGCATAAGATTCAAGCAGAATCGATGGCATTCATTGAACAAATTCAAACAGATATATGTGGACCAATCAGCCCCATGTCAGGACCTTTCCGGTACTTCATGGTATTGATTGGTGCTTCCTCGAAGTGGAGTCATGTATGTTTATTATCTACTATAAATCATGCGTTTGCACAGTTGACAACTCAGATCATATAATTAAAAACCAATTTCCCGGATCACAGAATCCAATCCATGAGGATGGATAATGCCAAAGAATTTACCTTAAAGGTGTTTAATGACTATTGTATAAGCATGTGCATCAAAGTGGAACACTATGTACCACACGTGCATACACAAAATGGCCTTGCAGAATCATTAATTAAGAGGATCAAGTTGATAGCACGACCATTGTTTTTTTTTCTTATTGCCTACCTCTTATTGGGGGCATGCAGTGTTGCACGTAGCAGCATTAATTAAATTGAGGTCATCTGCTACACATGAAGAATCACCATTAGCAATGGTGTACAATACCAAATGTTTCCCACTTATGAAGATTCGGATGTGCTGTATATGTCCCAATTCCTCCGCCTCAGCGAACTGCAATGGGTGCACAACGGAAACTCGGAGTTTACGTTGGCTATGAAAGCGCATCCATAATCAAGTATTTAGACCCATTCACTGGAGATCTACACACGGCTCACTTTGCTGATTGTATCTTTAATGAAGATCATTTCCCGATATTAGGGGGAGGAAAGTATCTCTCTCGGGACAAATGTCATGAAATAGAATGGAAAACTAAAGGAATTCAAGGAATGGATACTCGCACTAAAGAAACTGAGCTCGAAGTTCAGAATATCCTCCATCTACAGAGGGTTGCTAATGAACTGCCAGAAGCTTTCACCAATATAAGAGATGTTGTAAAGTCTCATATACTGGTTGCAAATGCACCTGAAAGAATAGAAATCCCATTTGAAGATGATGACTATATGAAATTCAAGCCTACTTCCTCAAAAGAAACGAATGCTAGGAAGAAGGAGAGTGAGCCGGTTATACCGACACCAAAGAAGCCTAGAGTACAAGCTCAAGCTAAAGCTCCTAGGAGACGTCCTACGGAGAAGAAGTCTAAGCAAACTACTCATAAGAAGAATATAGAAGGTGAAAGTAAACCACACAAAGTGGTGAGACTTGAAGAAGAAATCTCAAGTGAGAATGTGCGCGCACTTGAAACTCACAACGGATTACCGGAAATTTCTAATCTAAACACACCCCTCAGTGATGTGGATCAAGAAAATGAAAGAATAGAAGAAGTCTCAACAAATTATGTTGAGACGGGAGTAGTATACAATAGAAAGACTATTAATGTTGACACATACTTTGCCAACACAATTGCAACACAAATTGATTTAGAATACGAACCAAAGTCAATAAAGAAATACAAGAAGCGTCTTGACTGGCCAAAGTGGAAAGAAGCAATCTGTGCAGAGTTAAACCCGCTAAAGAAAACAGAAGTGTTTGGCAATGTTAGCCTTACACCAAAAGGTATCTTTCCAGTGGGTCACAAATGGGTGTTTGTCAGGAAGAGAAATGCTCAAAATGAAGTGACTAGATACAAAACGAGACTCGTAGCTCAAGGTTTCACGCAGAGACCAGGAATTGACTATGAAGAAACCTACTCTCCCATAATGGATGAAATTACTTTCTGGTATTTGATATCATTCGCAGTGAATATGAATTTGCAAATGCGACTTATGGATGTCGTCATTGCATATCTGTATGGAACATTAGATACAGAAATCTATATGAAAGTTCCCGAAGGAATCAAATTCCCAAATGAAGAAGAACGTAAATTATATAGTGTCAAACTTCAGAAGTCACTATATGGTTTAAAGCAATCTAGAAGAATATGGTATAACGAACTCAGTAACTTTTTACTGGAGAAAGGATTCTTGAAGAATGATGATTGTCCTTGTGTATTCATTAAGAAATCAAAGAAACGATATTGCATAATCTCTGTTTATGTTGATGATTTGAATATCATTGGCACTACACAGGACGTTGAAGATGCATGTTCTTACTTAAAGTCTGATTTTGAAATGAAGGATTTAGGTAAGCCTGCATATTGTTTAGGCTTGCAGCTTGAACATACCCACGAGATATTATTGCATCAATCAAGCTATACCAAGAAGGTGTTAGAGAGATTTAACATGAAAGATGCATACCCACTCAGATCCCTTATGGTTGTGAGATCACTCAATATAGAGGAAGACTCATTTAGACCAAGGGAGGAAGGTGAGAAATTATTAGGACCCCAATATCCCTATCTCAGCGCTATTGGAGCATTGATGTATCTTGCAAATGGTACAAGACGCGATATAGCTTTTGCTGTTAATCTACTTGCTAGATATAGCTCGACTCCAACTATACGACATTGGAAAGACATTAAACAAGTACTAAGATATCTGAGAAGAACTGAAGATTTTGGATTATTTTTCAAGAAGAATGCAGAAATAACCTTGATTGGATATACTGATGCTGGCTAATTATCCGATCCACACAAGTCAATCTCACAGACTGCATATGTGTTTTTATTTGGTGGAACAGTAATTTCATGGAAGTCAATGAAGCAGATGATTATTGCTACATCAACAAATTACTCAGAGATTATCGTATTGTTTAAAGCCGCCAAGAAATGCACTTGGCTTAGAAGAATGTCAAGCCATATAATGGATAGTTGTGGAGTATCGTATAGTCTATCCCCTATAGTTATCCATGAAGATAATACAACTTGTATGCACAAATACAATCAGGACACATAAAGTTGAACAGGACAAAGCATATGTTACCTAAATTTTTTTATACGCATAAATTGCAAGAGAAGGAAGAGATTTTAGTAACTCATGTTCGATCTTGTGATAATTTTGCAGATATGTTCATAAAGGCACTACCAGCTTGCACTCTTGAAAAATATCAGCATGGTATTGGCATGAGAAGACTTAGAGAAGTGCTTGGAACAGGAGGAGAACTTGCCTAAGTACATCACGTTCCCGAATTAAAGAATCATCTCGAAGGTAATTCATGTCGTTCATGAAGATCGATAAGCATTAATCATGAAGATTAAAGCATTGTACTCTTTTTCTCTTATGAGTTTTTCATATGAAGTTTTCTCATAAAGGTTTTTGATGTGGCAATGCGTACAATACAAGTGACGGTAATATGTGCTCTTTTCTTTATTTTTCGCATTAGATTTTAAGGAGTTTTTATGAGACATATTTATCGTAATAAAGAGCCTAAAGTGAAGTGTTGTAAAATACTTATTGGGCCAGACCTACCTTATAAAAGAAGGACTTTTGGCCCATGTGGGCTCCTTATCTAATCCTGATACAACACGAAGTTCGGTTTCCCCCTTATAAATAGTTGAAAAGACACCCTTTGTAATATGCCAGGATTATTTAATAAAGAACCCTTATAAATAGTTGAGCAGACCCCCTTTGTAATGACGCCAGGATTATTCAATAAAGAATCTCGTCTCCTCTATTCTTGTTGTTTTTAGTTTTCATTTTCTACTTCGATCTACGTGCCTGCGATCGTCGATAATTCAACAAGATCGATTGATAAGGAAGGAAACCATAAAATTTTTTAGACCAAACCACCGACTGGATGAACAAATTCACCTGCTGCAATTTTCAGACCACAACCAACAAATTTCTTTGAACCGGCAGCTATGGGCTAGAACCTGTTACGTCCAATTCCAAAGCCCAATTACCCCGGCCTTTCTTCTTTGTTCATTTGCCTCCTCCTGCGCGGATCCACTCCACTGTCCGCGTCGTCTGCCGTCACCCGTCGTGAGATCAAGGGGAATGGAGAGAACAGAGACCTGACCTGAGTAAGCGGAGCAAAGATGAGACCAGATCAGATTCGGAATGGTAAGCTCCCTCCATGAATCAAATTCTCGGCTCTTCTCTTTACGACTGCTTTCTGCTCCCTGTCGCGTGGACTCTGACCCGACTTGAAAGTGTTGGATATTTGATAGAATACACAATGCAATTATCGTTGGGTGTTTGTGTACATATATATGCCAAGAGAGGAGTCATATCCAGGCCAGGCTTATGGAAATAATACCAGCAGGATCGAAACCATATTAGGCATGAGATATACAGTATCGGAACTGAATCAAAACTGTCTAACACTCCCCCACAGTCTCAGTGTCGCTAGCCACAAGGAAGAACGTTCAGACTGGATCGGAACTCAACAAAGACAGATGTCGATAGACCCTTTGTGAAGACGTCCGCATACTGTGAAGAAGTTGGGACATGCAACACACGAACTGCACCGGTGGCCACCCGTTCACGGAAAAAGTGAAGATCAATCTCGATGTGCTTGGTGCGTTGGTGTTGCACCGGGTTCGTCGAGAGATACACAACACTAATGTTGTCGCAGTAAACAATAGTAGCGCGCTGCACAGGCACAAACAATTCCAACAGTAGCTGACGAAGCCAGGTTGTTTCAGCAACTGCATTAGCAACAACACGATACTCTGCCTCGGTACTGGATCGAGAGACAGTAGGCTGGCATTTGGAAGACCATGACACGAGATTGTCACCGAGAAACACGTCGTAACAAGAGGTGGAGCGTCAAGTGTCAGGACAACCAGTCCAGTATGCATCAGAGTACGCAACCAGTGTAGAAAGATCAGTGCGGCGGAGATGGAGGCCAAAATCCAAAGTGCCATGAAGATAACGAAGAACACGCTTGATCAACGTGTACTGTGGCTCCTGCGGATCATGCATGTGAAGACATATCTGTTGCACAGCATACGCAATATCAAGCCGAGTGAAAGTGAGATACTGCAAACCACCAGCTAGACCTCGATAGTGTGTCGGATCAGAAACGGGAGCTCCCTCATGTGCAAAGAGCTTAGAACTCAAATCAACCGGCGTGGAGCATGGTTTGCAATCGATCATCCCAGCACGCTCAAGAATCTCAAGAATAAACTGGCGCTGAGACAGATGAAAACCATCATCCTAACGAGTGATAGAAAGCCCCAAAAAATGATGTAGAGGACCGAGGTCCTTCATAGAGAACTCCTGCTGAAGTGCAATGATGACTCGGCGAAGAAGCAGCTTAGAGGATGCTGTAAGAATAATGTCATCAACATAGAGGAGCAAATACGTTGTCTCATGGCCTTGGCGATAGATGAAGAGCGACGTGTCGGACTTAGCACCCATAAATCCAAGAGAGAGTATGTGAGTGGCAAAACGACTGTACCAGACACAAGGAGCTTGCTTCAGTCCATATAGAGATTTGTTGAGCCGACAGACAAAATCAGGACGAGCACTATCAACAAAACCATAAGGCTAAACACAGTAAACTATCTCATCGAGGGTGCGTGAAGAAAGGCATTCTTCACATCAAGTTGGTGAACAGGTCAAGCATGTGAGAGAGCAACTGTGAGGACTGTCCGGATAGTGGCGGGCTTAACAACCGGACTGAAGGTCTCATCGAAATCAACTCCAAGACGCTGTGTGAAACCCCGAAGAACTCAGTGAGCCTTATATCAATCCAAAGAACCGTCAGGACGAAACTTGTGACGATAGACCCACTTCTCGGTGACAATATTGGCACCAGACGGTCACGGAACGAGATCCCAGGTATGGTTGGATATCAAGGCCGAGTACTCTTCAGTCATGGCGTCCCTCCAATTGGGATCCGCAAGAGCACCACGAAATGTCTTCGGAATTGGAGACAGAGGAGCGGCATGCAGGTCGAGCAGAGTTTTGGGCTGATGAAAGCCGCGTTTGCCGCGCATGACCATACCGTGCGCGTTGTCCACAGGAGGCTTAGGCACTGCATTGGTCGGCAGAGCTGTAGACGTGCCGAAGTCAGCACCAAAAGTTGGCACACGACCGACCCGTGTGCGAGCGGAGTGAGGCGCACACGGAGGAGCCCACCAGGATGCTTGGGCCGCACTAGCAGCTGCCTAGGCTGCACTAGCCCCAAAAGGCTGGGTCGTGCGAGCGCCGAAGGCCGGGGCTGCAGCAGGGGGCGAGGTAGCGTCGAGAGGTAGAGCAGCACCCAGAGCTGGAGTCCCACTGGCAACAGCCTGCTACGAGACAGCAGGGGCAGCGGGAACAAGAGCGTCAATCGAATCTGTACCTGAAACAGGAGAGCTAACAGGGGAAACTTGTATAACATCAAACTCCAAAAGAAAATCAAAGTCGGATGAAGGAGGTGAGACAACCTTAGAGAAGGGAAAGGAGGTCTCATCAAATATGACATGGCGTGAAATAATGAGGCGGTTTGTGGAGAGATCCAAACAACGGTAGCACTTGTGTTCATTGGGATAACCAAGAAAAACACAGGAGGTGGAGCGAGGTGCAAGTTTGTGAGTGGCAACGGCGGATAAGTTCGGGTAGCACAAACAGCCGAAAACACGAAGATGATCATAGGAGGGCTGGACCCCATAAAGAGCGAGGTAAGGCGTAGCGAAACCGAGCGTCTTAGTGGGGTGACGGTTGAGAAGGTAAGTGGCGGCATGAAGTGCCTCGACCCAATAAGAGGGTGGAATACTAGCCTGAAACAAGAGAGAGCGCATAATATTGTTGGTACTACGAATGATGCGCTCGGTCTTGCCGTTCTGAGGAGACGTGTGGGGACAAGACATGCGGAGGGTGACACCGTGAGTAAGAAAAAATGTGCGTGAGGAGGAGTTGTCAAACTCATGACCATTGTCGCACTGAACGCTCTTAATCGTGGTGTGAAATTGGCTGGAGACAAAGGCAAAAAAATGAGCAAGAGTGGAAAAGGTGTCCGACTTAAAGCGAAGGGGTAAAGTCCACAAGTAGTGAGAGCAATCATCAAGAATAACCAAGTAGTACTTGTAACCGGACACACTAATGACAGGAGATGTCCAAAGATCATAATGTATTAAATCAAAATTGTTGCTAGCACGTGAACTAGAAGGACTAAAAGGTAGTCTAACATGACGACCGAGCTGACAAGCATGACACAAGGTTTCTAGATCACTTTTATTACATGAAATAGCGGAAGAGGAAACTAAGCGTGAGAGAGCATCACGACCCAGGTGACCGAGACGCCGATGCCAAAGTGTAGAGGAGGGGGCGCCAGCGGCAAGAGCAAGGGGCTGGAATGCTGATGATAGTAGAGGGTATAGCGGCCCAGAACTATTGCACTTGATGATCGTGTTCTTGGTTCGGAGATCCTTCATAGAAAAAGCATAAGGGTCAAATTTGACAGAACATTTATTTTCTATGGTGAATTGACACACAGATATGAGATTTCTAAGAAGGTTAGGGGAAACAAGAATATTATTAAGGTGAAAGGAACCATTAGAGTGAGGAAAAGAAACGAAGCCAGTACCGGCGACGGGCAAAATTGAGCCGTCACCGACGACAATGCTAGAAGGAGTGGAAGAGATGGGTGCAGAAACAAAGGAAAGGGTACCGGAGTTTGAAGTCATGTGAGTTTCCGCACCTGTGTCGAAGAGCCAATCCTGAGTCGTTGGCGGGGGCTGGAGCGTCATGGTGTTGAAGGAGGACGCCAAGGCTTGAGAGTCCGAGGACTTCCCGCCAGGGATTGAACCCATCCTGACGGGGACTGCTGCAGTGCTGGTCCATAGAGGCCTAGGGAGGCCAACGTCGTTGTTGGGCCGGAAGCAGCACGCGGCGGAGGCAGCCCAGGGAGAGGCACGAGAGGAGGCGGCCCAGGAAGAGGCGTGAATGGTGGCGGCCTGGGTAGTGGTGGGAATCCGGGCAGGCCAGCATAAAAGGCCTGCGGGGGACGCGGAGTCATGGGCCGTCCAAGCGGCGTAGCCTGTCGAGGATTCGGGCCGGCCCACATCTGAAAAGTCCCCGTGAAGGGGTTGTAGCTTGTGGGCCAGGTCGGGGCAGGTCGAGGAGAGGGCCCAGGCCAGGAGGAGGTGCCCTAGAGGGAGCCGCCGCCACCAGTGGATCGCTTGGCACCACCGCGGCGCGTCTTGTTGCGACCGCTGTTGTTATTGCCGGACGGCGAGGGCTGCGGCGGGGGACTCAAGGCAGGAGGCCGGAACGTGCCTGCGGTGAAGGCCTGCGCAGAAGCGTGCTTGGTCTTGGACGTCATCTCGAAGAGCTGGAGGTCGGCGAGCACGTCGGCATACGGTGGCAGAGGGCGCTGGCGTTGAATAAGATCGGCGAGGTGAGAAAACTGAGGGTTTAGGCCTCGGAGGACGTTGAGCACCAAAGTCCGATCGCGCACAGACTCGCCGAGGTCTGCCAACCGGTCGGCGATGGACTTGAGGCGCCGGCAATACTCGGTGACCGGCAGGTCACCTTGAACGATGGTACGGAACTCGACGTCCAGGAGCATCGCCCGTGTCTCACGGTTCCCGATGAATTGCTGCTCGAGTCCTTGCTAGACGAGGCGAGCAGTTGGAGGGCCATCATCGCGGTTCAGGACGACTTCCAGGAGCTCCGGGGTAATGGTGCCGTAAATCCAGGAAAGCACCGTGCAGTCGAGACGCTTCCAGGTGACATCGTCGGAGAGGTCGTCGTCTTCAAGAACATGATCGGCAAGAGCATAGCGCTCTAGGGTATTCAGGAATAGGCCGCGCCATTTGTTGTAGTGTGGCGAGACGAGATCAAGAACAAGTGGCACGAGGGGCTTGATGTTGAGGATCCCTATGGCCTGAGTATGGAGAGTGGCCGTGGCGGCAGCGATTTGGACGGCGTACGCTGCGGCTTGGGCCTCTTCAGAGCGGCGAGCAATCTCACAATGAGCAGCATCAGCGCGCTCAGCCTCGAGACGCTCAGATTCCAGGCTCCCAGCCTCTTGGCGAGCTGCCTCACAGCGCTCCTCGGGAGAGAGGGCAGCAACGCGTTGGCGAAGGGCTTCGTCAGCGTCGGGCTTAGACATGGTGCGACGGCGAAGAAGGAGAAGGGAGCAGCGGCGGCACGTCGGGATGTGGCGGCAGCGCACGCAGCTAGAGGCGGAAGCGATGGATCGAATCAATCCCTACTGATACCATGAAAGCGTTGGATATTTGATAGAATATACAATGCAATTATCGTTGGGTGTTTGTGTACATATATATGCGAAGAGAGGAGTCGTATCCAGGCCAGGCTTATGAAAATAATGCCGGCAGGATCGAAACCATATTAGGCATGAGATATACAATATCGGAACCGAATCAAAACTGTCTAACACGGCTGGATCCGTGTGTGTGTGGGGCACGATGCAGGCGTCGACCTCAATCTCAAGTCCGGTTCCGGTGGCCTGGCATCCCACGCTCGTCGTCGCCGTGGTGGCCGTTGGACTCATGCTCACCGCCTCCTTCATGTACGTACATCCCGTGCAATCCTCTCTGCCTCTGAGATTTTTGTCATCCCGACCATTGCAAATTTGCTGAACCATGACATTATACTGACCCTGAAGTCCTGAATAAATTGAACAGAGGCGTCACATTGGCGTGCCTTCAATCAAAACATATCCCGCATGATTCGATTACATGGTTATTCGGACGCAGTGCTGATGCAAAGGAGGGAGTAATCGGACCTTTCTTTTTCTACATATATAATGCAAAGGTTCCGGCTTTTACTTCAAATGAAGCTACAGCGGTTCTTTTGCTCTTGAGGTAATATGGAAATTTCTACAATCCCACACTTTTTTTTTCCAATACGCAGGAGAACTGCGTATCATTATATTAATGAGAAAGAAAAAACCAGATCGATACAGTGCCATACTCTGGCGGAGGTTAGTTTTAGTGTACAATCACGCCGATACTTTTAGAAAGCATCCGTCTCTCTAAACTACTAATGGAAGGACCTAAAGGAACTGTCGTAGTCCTTTGGCCCCGGCCATGCCCTAAAGGTTGGCCTCATCTCTAATCTCCTGCAACAGGATCTGTGTATGTGGCGTCGCATTATTGAAGATGCACCGGTTACGGTGTTTCCACAGTGCCCAAGCGACGAGCATCACTAGGGAGTTAAACGCCTTTCGTCGCTCTTTCCCCGCTCTTCTGCTAGCCCTGCGTCACCAATTGCTAAAATTCCGCTCTTGCGCTGACGACGTCAAGTGTTCGAGGTGAAGCCAGAGAAGCGAGCGGAACCATACCTCCCTTGTGAACACACATGTGGTGAGCAAATGTCGAATATCCTCCTGTTCTTGGTCGCACAAGGGACATCGGTCAGGGTGTTGCAGACCCCGTCGAGCTAGCCTGTCACTCGTTTAACACCTATTTTTGATGGCTAACCAAATAAAGATCTTAACCTTCAGGGGCGCCCAAGATTTCCATAGCCTGTTAGCAGGTTCGAACGCGATTGAGCCAACGAAAAATCTTTCATATGCCGATTTGCAGGAGAAAGATCCATTGGCTGAAGACAGCCAAATATGCTGGTCTCGTGTGTCTGGGTCCAGCGTGATGCCTTCGAGGGCATCAGCTAGCTGCACTAGCTGCCAGACGACAAGAACCGGTAGACTTCCAATGATGTCGTGTGTCCATGCTTGATCTTGGAGCCCCTGGCTGACAGTTCGCTGACGTCAGCCCCATCGCCGAACGAATGGCATGAGAGCCGGCGCAAGGTCCTGGATGGATTGGCCATGCAACCATCGGTCAGTCCAGAAGCTCGAATTGCATCTATCTCCCACTGCTTACTTGGTAAAGTGTAACCCTTCCTATGAAGCTAAATTTGTGCATACTTGCCACTCAAAAGAACCCATCTGACCATATGATTTGTACTCCACAAGTTTGATAGCCAGTTTGGAATTCTATCCACATTCCAATATTTATACCGACAAAAAGAAGTGCTAACTAGGCAGGGCAAGATCATCAGTACACATTTACTTGAAGAAAACGAGAGGTAAAATCAGATACTATGCAGGCGCAGGTTTGAAGTCTGATGATTTCCATATTCCCTCCTTGATTGAAAATCTTTACTCTTCTTTCTAGGACTCAAGTAGTGCCATCTCTTCAGAGGCAGCATGTTGCAGGCTTCCTCCCCCAGATCTATGGTCAAATCGGAGAAGCGCTTGAAGAACATCCTTCATCGATGGTCGCATTGACGGTTGTCCCCCAGTACAAATCACGGCAAGTGTGAACACTGCCAATATATCTTCATTGTGCTCTGGGTCTTGAATCTCCTGGTCAAGTAGATCAACCGACAAACAATTTTCTTGATATTCTCTCCACGCCCACTGTGCCAAGCTGCAATCTTCACCTCCACCATTTGCCACCCGCCCAGTTGTGAGCTCCAACATGACCACTCCGAAACTGTAGACATCGACTTTCTCATTCACCTTGCGCCAATATCCGTATTCTGTAAACAAATAAGTCTCGCATTAACAGATGCTAGTAAAATATTATGTTATGCTAAAATTTTCAGTTTCTCATTTGTATTTTGACCTGGAGGCATGTAACCAAAAGTTCCACCTATGGCAGAAACTGACTCTGGGTCTCCAGCTTTGAGAAGAATCCGTGCAAGCCCAAAGTCAGCTATCTTCGCTCTGAACTCAGAGTCTAGAAGGATGTTAGCGGACTTCACATCTCGGTGCGCTATGGCGGGTGAGCAACCGTGGTGCATATAGCAGAGACCTCTTGCCGAGTCGATGGCAATTTGCAACCTTGTGGGCCAATCCAAGGGTACTGGTGCACCAATTCTACCCCTTTGGTGCAACCACCTGTCTAAGCTTCCATTTTCCATGTACTCATAGACAAGAAGTTTGGCCTCTGAGCTTGAGATGCAGCAGAGCAGCTTCACAATGTTCGTATGTCGGATTTCACCCAATATCTGAACCTCCGCAAGGAAGTCCTTCTCCAGATTCTCATCGAGATTCTGCATGTTCCATATCTTTTTGACAGCCACCATCCTGCCAATACCTGCTTCATCTTCAACAAAAACGCGGTACACCTTGCCGGACCTGCCACTTCCGATTGAATTCTGCTCATAAAGCCTGGAAAGAATATCATGCTCTGTGAAATGCAATGCATGAAATGGATTCAGCTTCCATTGCAAGGGATCTCGCTTATGCTTTTGCTTCACGAAGAGCAAGAAACCACCAACTGTGGAACCCAAAAGAATGATGCTGGCAAGAACAAGGAGGGCTATGAGCCTTCTGGAGAGATCCTTGCTGAAGTGTGCTCTTTCTCCACAACTTGGGAAACTATGGATGGAACTATTACGTGAGACACAGAGACCTGGATTGAAGCGGAGATCATATGCTTCAATTTGCAAGAATGTTGGAATCTCCCCCGTCAGCTGATTCATGGAGATGTTCAGAAAGTTCAAGCTCAATTTATTAAAGTCCTGTGGGATGTCTCCGGATAGTGCATTTGATGAAAGGTCAAGGATGGTTAGCACTGACATAAACCCAAAGGCTGCAGGTATATTACCTGATATTCGATTTCCACTTAGATTAAGTGCATTGAGCTTGTTGAGAATTCCAATTGTCATTGGTATAGATCCAGTTATTTGATTACTAGAAAGGTCCAAATCTGTTATCTGTGAAATGCCTGTCATATCCCAGGGAATTTCACCAGAAAGCAAGTTGTTTGCTGCTTTAAATATTTTCATTTTGCCTGCCAATGTTGGAATGGGGCCAGAGAATCTGTTGTTGCTGATGTCAAGACGTGTGAAGTTCCATGGCAACTGGGTAGGGAATGTTCCCGAGAAATTGTTATTTTGGATCATAACAACACTTAGCTGATTTGTCACCACTGACCAGATGCTCTTGGGGAATTCCCCAGTGAAATGATTGTTATACAACATTAAATTGTTCAACAGATAGCAGCCACCTAACGATTCTGGAAGTTTTCCAGAAAAGCTGTTATTAAACACAACTATGTCATATAGCTTCTTGTTGGAACAAAGGCCCTCTGGCAGCTCACCTGAGAGGTTATTGTTGGAGACCTCAATGTTACCTAATGCAGAGTGCTTACCTAGCTCTGATGGTAATGGACCTGAGAGCTTGTTAGTGAACAGCCGGATGTCAGCAAGATTTGGCAGAAACCCAATGCTCGGAGGAATCAATCCATGGAGTTGGTTACTGTAGAGAAACAGAAGGGTAAGGTTGATAAGATTACCAAAGTCGTCTGGTATTGTTCCTGTAAGTTGGTTTGAAGACACGTCGATCTGTACTAAATCCAGTGCCGTGACATTGGTTGCAATAGCACCTGTGAAATCATTATCATACATATACAATATTTGGAGCTTCTTGTGCTGCCAGATCCACATTGGAATTGTGCCTTGTAGATTGTTTGAGGACATGGCCAACAAATTGAGACTCGAAAGGTTTGACAAGCACTCTGGGATCTCACCAGTGATGTTCATTGCTGACAACCACAAGTAGGTGAGATGTGTCAACTTGCAGAACTCCTCTGGTAGTGGAGCTGGATCAAACGGATTTTCTGCTAATGTGAGCTCCTCAAGGCTGGAAAGATTGCTGATCTCCTTTGCGGGGTAACTTCCATCAAACCTATTGGTGTCAAGGAGCAATGACTTGAGTCTTGAGAGCCATCCAATTGATGGTGGAATTCTGCCAGTGAAGCGATTAGTTGATAGGTTGAGATGCTCAAGCTGTGCCGATAAATTACTTAAGTCATATGGGAGTTGGCCAACAAAGAAATTATTGGAAATATCTAGGTAATGCAGATTGGAACAGTTGTAAAGCGTGTTAGGGAATGATGTGGAGATGTTGTTGTAGGAAAGATCCAGGCTTGTAAGGTTCTTCAGGAGGCAAAGGAAAGGAGGGATTGGTTCAAACAGAGATTGGTTTGGTAAGGAGATGGCAGTCACCATACCGCTTGTGCATGTTACTCCTCTCCAACTGCAGTGAGCCGTAGAGGTGGAGTTCCATCTGCTGAGCGCCGACGAATTTCTCCCCCAGTGTTGCTTGAACCCCAGGAGGATTTGATGTTCATCCTTAGACTGATTTGTAGACTGGCTGTAGGATACAGGATGGATAGAAAGCAATAGCGCAGTGAACAGAAAGAAGCTAACACAGAAGCTGCTAGGCATGTCTGCTGAATCTTTTTGGTCGAGGGAGGGTTTCTTGTGATGAGATGAATGGCAGATCCCTGGGGATAGGGGTGTTTAGTTGCCAACTCCAGTAGAACTAATATGCACGGGTCGACAAATTCAAGGTGTGCTTCTCTGACCATGAAGTCTCCTCTGCTCTCAGCTAGTCAACAAGTCTTCTCTAGTTTACAAACAAGTGGTGGAGAGAACATGAGATACAGTAGTGTAGTGTTGTATCTTTTATGTGCCCCCCACCGCCACCAGAGCGTGATTATTAGAATGGTCAGGTTCAGATGTTAATTGTCCGGTTCAGATGTTCATCGTCGCTCGCAACCATTCCTTCAGGTTCAGATGTTAATCGTCAGTTTCAGAGCGTGATTTATCTCGAGCATATCAACGTATGAACCCAGAGCGTGATTTATTAGAACGGTCAGGTTCAGATGCTCAGTTCAACACGATGAAATGCTTGTGCAGCTACAGATGTTAATTGTCGCAAGCGGCGAGCCTCCCGTCGATCTCAGATCCTATCAAGCTACAAGCATTGGAATTCTGAAGCTGATGTACTACTACTTACCAGCAAACTTGTGCTCTCGACCGTACCGTCCGGCTGCCTCGCCGCAGAGCTCTCCCTGGCCTCCGGTGCAAAGGCTCTTGCTATTTTTGAGCCCCCTCTGCTCCGTCCGGGATGCATGCGTTCATGGCGAGCAAGCTCTGGTCCATTCCATGGTACTGTTGGTCCAGCAGTGTACGTCTTCGTCGTGCAGACTCTGCGCATCCTGCTCGTCGCGGACGACGTCGTCCGCCATGCCCGAGGTGCGGTCGTCCCTGAGCTGAGCTTGTTATTGTTAAAAACCCGGTCGATAAAACAAAAAAAAACGAACACGGATCATTTTGGCTACAGTCATCAAGTTAGGTTTTTAGAATAAACCGGTCATTAATAGTACTCCTTCCGTATTTTATTTGATGATGTCTATTAGTTCAAAATTGAACTACCAAATGTCAATAATAAAAATACGGAGAAAGTATTTTTTATAGTTTTTATGATAATCTGAAAACCAAAAAACTGAAACGGTTTTTCAATCCATGATGACCGATGACCTGTCGAGGTCATCATCGTGCCGTGGCTCCGTGGAACGCTGCCGCCGCGTTCTATAGTATTTTCTCTGTATTTTCTGCTATATTCGTCGCTCTCTCCGATATCCATCCCGTCCTGCTTTGCTCACATTTTTAATTTCAGATTATCATCTGACTCGCTTTCATATGGCTGTATGAATACTGTTAATTCTGAACTCTCCACTTCAAATCAAATGTTCAAATGTACTATAGCTGGTCTCCATAATCATTCTGGAGCCAAGCAGGCAGGAAGACCAGGTAAAATACGAGACTACGCAAAGATGAAAGATTAACTGACAAGGGAAACCGCGAGAGATTTAAGACCCAAACCCACGGCTGAAAAAGTATGAGTAAATTCCTGTGCTATAATTTTCAAACCAAAACTGAAAGAGTAAAATCTTATTTGCCTCCCTCAACTATAACGAATAGTGCACTTTGACTTTCTAATTTATAAAATCGGGTATCTATTCCCTTAAACTGTTAAATCTGATTCAGCTTTCCTCACTTAGCGGTTTTTGTTAGTAGTTTTGTCCATATAGGGTCTTGGATCCAATTTGTAAGATGCCACGTCAATTTTTTTTTCTCTTTTTCTTTCTTCTTCTTCTTCTCCAAACTCCCTACACCCAACGGCTTCGTCGGCACGAGCACCAGCAGCATATGGTCTCTCCCACTTGCGGGCTCCTCCCGCGTCCTCATCGCCACCGACGTCGCGCGCGAGGCCCGCCTCGCGTCCTCCATCTATGCCGCACTGGACCGTCACGATGTCCCCGGCAGCGACACGGCCCTCCACCTCGCTGTCTGGCTCCCCTCCCTGGCGTCAATGCTCGCCGTCGCTGGTGTGGACCCCGCTCCAGGAGGCGCTCTGCCTGGGCTGTAGGAAAAATCACAGCCTGCCTCCTCCGACGCCGATCCCTGGCCCTCTCCGTCACGTCCTGCAGGGTTCAGGACATGCGCACGGACACCACACTCGCCGGATTCGACGGACTTCGAATCTGCCGCGCTAACCACTCGTTCCTCTTTTTTGGCGAGGAGGCGATAGCCGGCGGGCACCGCCTGCCTCCTAGCTCGTTGCTCGTCCTCCACCGCGGCAAGCACGAGGTGCACAACGCGTTCACCGCGGTGGCAACCGTCGGCGACGAGGATGCCGCCACCTCCGACACGGGCGCTGGAAGAAGGCGAAGGAGTTTAGGCAGCGGTGCGTGCGGGCGTTGGAGGAGTCTGGGAAGAAAGGGAGAGGCGAAGGAGAGGAGAGGAAAAACAAGAAAGAAAAAACAAGAAAAATATGGATCCCACATATCTGCTGACTCAACATGGGACGCATGCTAGATGTTGACTCGGACAGCTCACTCGATCAATACCACTATCAAAATCAGGCAAATAGATAAAGTGAGCCGAATATAAGAGTTAAAAATATCACATACCGGTATTATAAATGAGGGAGGCAGATGGCTCTACTCTGACCCGTAGTTGAGGGACGTAACTATAAGCAGGACTTTTTGCCAAATTTCTTGAACCGGCGACTATGGGCCAGAGCCTGTCACGTCCACGGCCCAATTAGTCCGGCCTCTCTCTTCGTCGTTCTGCCTCCTGCTCGCGTCCGCGTCGCCTGCCCTGCCCTGCCGTCGCGAGATCGAGAGGAAGGGACAGAGAGAAGAGAGACTTGAGGAAAGCAGAGCAGAGACGAGACCAGATCAGATCCGGAATGGTAAGCTCCCACCATGAATCAACTCCTCCTCGCTTCTTATCCTACTAGGAGTAGTTTGCGCTCTCTGTCGCCTGAACTCTGACCCAGCGGGATGCGCGCCTTTGTTGCACGATGCAGGCGACGGCCTCGATCTCAAGCCCTGTGCCGGTGGTCTGGTACCCCACGCTCGCCGTCGCCATGGTCGCCGTCGGGCTCATGCTCACCGCCTCCTTCTTCATGTCCGTAAGCAAGGCTCCAATTAACCTCTCTCTGCCTCTCAGATTTTTAGTGATGCGGCCGATGCTTTGATCTTGTTTAACTGTAAGGGAGTAGAGTCGTTCACTGGGGGCTTCAGATCGGTTGGGACTTGTAGTGGACAGATGTAGTGATTAGTGTTGCCACGGAAGTGTTGGCCGGGTCATGCGGCCACCGTTGCTGAGTTTGCGCGTGAGTGGTGAGTGCCGGTCACGGCAGTGCGTGGCTATTTAATCTTGTAATCATTCTCTGTTCGGAGCCTGTGGTGATTAGTGAAAATAACAAGTGCTTGTGTTGTGGCGCTGGTGTGCAGTGCCGAAAAATCCTTGTGCGCTTGCTACTGTTTTCCTCCAAGTGAGCTGAGTGCCTAGTGTGTTCGTGTGTGTTTCCTGTACGTGAGTGGCTGGGCCAACATGTAGCGTTGCAGCTGGCGTTCGTAGGGCTGGAGTTCATTGTTTGTACTGTACCCGGACACATTGTTGTAGGGCCTCTATGCGAATAGTGTAGAAATTGGTAAACCAATTTGCTTGCGGTATGCATTCTGGTTCTGGAATTTCTTGTTAATAGACTTCTACAAATCAACGTATGCTGCGCAGACTTTGATTTCTTAATGAGCTTTTAGTCAGCTAACGGCTTAAGGACTGCGCCGTGTTAGCTCCACGGTTAGGCCTGCACACGAAACAGTTCAATTATTTGAATTATCATATGAGAAGGGAAAATACGTCCTGTCATCCTTTGGTCCAAAGAGGGGCCAGTTAGAAGCGAACTTTTTGTAATTGGTAGATTTGTCTGTGCATTAGAATGTCTCTGGTTGATGTTTCTGACTCGGTATATGGATAATTCACTGCTCATCATCAGTAACTGACCTCACCTTCATTTTTGGTTGTTGGGTGGTGGAATGGCTTCTTTCTCCGTTCATGTTAACCTGTAGAAATCCACATATTTTTTAGCCAGTATTATTTGATAATGGTCTGAATTTTTCACCCACTCTTCATTGCTAACAATTCGGCCCACCTTACCAGCTACGAAGCGACTTCATCTAGGCACAGCCGCAGCTTTGCCAAGGAGATCACCACTGCAGCTGTTGCATCTGTTTTTCTGGTGAGTTCCATTGAAAGGCTGCCCCTTAAAACTCCTGGAAAAAGGTTGTTTGATGTACGACTGAGCTTGCTGTACTTGTCCACAGGGCTTTGGATCTCTGTTTGTCCTCCTTGCAAGTGGTGTTTATGTTTGACTACAACAGTCTGCATATGCATGATTTCGGCTTGTGAGCTCTTATGATTGCCATAGAATATAAAAAATGCTTGACATGGAAAGGGTATCCAAGATTTGAGTTTAGTATTCTTTTTTCTTGAGCTGAACTAGTATCAGTTAATGATGTTTTAGCATATGTTATGATGATATGCTTCAATAAAGAAAAATGAGATTTTCATCAGTTTTGAACTAGATCTACTATTAAGTTATTGCACCACGTGCTCACATTATATACAAACAGAGTAAAGCACAACAATTCAGCTCATCAGAGATATTTGCAGAGTACAAAAGACAGTGTGTCCTCATTAACGTAGGGATGTCATGCATACAAAACAAAGTACAAAATCTTCTTCCATCAACATGGCATAGGTATGTGTTTTGAAGCGCACCATGTGCTGTGGTTAGAACTTAGAAGATTATTTTGCCCACCAGCGACACATTAAGCAATTATCAACACGCTGTATCTTTGTATCATCATTTATCAATTTTATTAGTACCATGACCAGAAAGCTAAACCCTAGTCAGAAATAGAAAACATTTCATGCAACTGCTTGATCTGAAACACATCCATTAAAAAGACCTGCTATCATGTATTGATATAATGATATCTGTTATATAATGCTAGCAACAAGGTTCAGAATTCATGGAAGCAAATTCCATGGTTTTTAACTCGCATGAATATCACAAGACAACGAAGCTGTTGCATAGTTTAGGATCCTTAGGCAAAGAGTAAAAAGTCTAATTGACCACATGTCCACATTACAAGGCATTTGAGAACCAGTCTAGCCCATGATAACTAGACTAGATCACCTTAGGCTTTAGCCCTTAGGTTCAGTTCTTCTTCTGCACTCCATAGCCTATCGGCAGGTCAGCAATGTTGGAGGGTAGCTCACCTATCTGACTATTGCAAAATCTCTGGATGACAGAGAGCTTCCGTTCATCAGCACAAGTAACGAAATTGATGGCCACACCCTTCCTTTCAGGCAGTCCATTTTGCAGAATACGGCGTCTGTAGTGCACGGGGTGTGTTGGCAGATCATAGTTGATCACAACTGGGGCGTGCACTGCATCTGTTTGACGAAGGTCAGTAGCTATTAGAATACGGCATGATCCAGATCGGAACTCCTGTATTGCAGTGTCCCTGGCATGCTGATTCATGCCCCCATGGCTTGTCGCGACAGTTATGCCCTTGCCTCTAATCTCTTCTTTAAGTGACTTGATCCTATGCCTTGTGGTCACAAAGATGATGCTTTGTGTGACCACCATCTTGTCAAAAATATCACACAATTGGCCAAGCTTCAGTTCTTCCATGTCAACTTTGACATGGAACTGCTCCATGTTGATACCCTTTAGTTCTTCATCTCTTGGCACAATAATTGTTACAGGTTTATCCATGAACTTGTGGCTAAACTCGAGAGCTTTATTGGAAAAGGTGGCAGAGAAAACTCCAACCTGGAGTTTTTTAGGGAGAAACTGCATAATATTATAGATCTGCAAGAAATATGGGTACCCATAAGTTAATGAAACAGGGACACTATATTATAGCATGATAATTGAGATTGACAATAGATGCTACATAAGTAACATGTTCAGTCGTTCACATTGTTGACCACATTGCGCAAGTAGGAGGGTAAAGAAAAAGATCTGACCTGACCCTTGGAACCTCCTGTTAGTAGTTCATCTGCTTCATCCAAAACAACCATTCCAATGTGGTCCGGACGTAGAGCTCGCCTTTGCAGCACATCAAGAACACGTCCAGGTGTGCCAATGAGGACCTGAACTCCATTTGATAGAATCTGTTTCTCAGCATGGACACTATATCCTCCAGCACAAGCATGAGCTTTAACACCGAGGCACTGACCAATTGATTGAATAATTTTTTCAGTCTCTTGGGCAATGTCACGTGTTGGTACAACAACCAATGCCTGGCATTCTGCAGATCCATAATCAAGACGCTGCAAAACTCCACAGCAAATTGTCACAGTTGTTCCAGACAAAGACTGCTGGATTACATCAAAACCCTTGCATAATGAGACTATTCCTCTTTGGTGGACTGCAGAAGGCTTCTCCAGACCTTAAAACAAAATTTCATAGTAATAACTTATCAATAATTCATAGTAATAGAGGATAAGCACGACAGGAGATTCTGAAAATGTTGTCCAGTCCAAAATAATTGGCATCCCAAGGGAACATGTAAAATACAAATTACCATATTGATATATCCCCTTGAGTAGATTTTCAAGAAGACCCATCTTACTGAAACTGTCATGGATATCACTGTCTGTTGTGACTTCCTTGGAGTATTGGGCTAGCCTGTATCATGCCAAGTAAGAGAATCAATATTTTCTTATATGATGATAAATTGAAATATGAATGTGGCATCTACTGTGTAGACTGTAGACATATATACTGAAATAGGGAGTCCAACCATACCTTATGGCCACTTTAGAGGCATATTGCTCTTCATGAAATTCAACTCCTGGTGCCATTCCATCCATTCCAAAACCTTCATAATTAGTACCTAGCCCTAGCGTTAATGAAATTACCTAGTAACAAAATATTTTCTAACCTGAAGCTGTTAAGAATGTAAAAGTTTACCATGTCTTTTAACAAATACTGTCATTTTCTTGCAGCAAAAGGATAAGAACGGTACCCTATTTGATTATGTGGAACCCACCATATGAAAATCAATATTTTAGAAGGCATCGTGCAAGGGTTAAAAGACATACCAGATATAAACGTTGCTTTTGGATTTAGTGCAGCAAGATACAGATGCCGCAGGCTCTTGGAGGTGCAGCTTGAAACATTTTGATATTGTAGCTTCTATAGTTTTAAATTGAGTCTGTTGTCTCACTCTCACAAGTCGTGCTATCCACTAGTTACAATAACATAACATTTTTTTTTAATCTCCAGCACTATTTTCCAAAGTGCAGTTCTCATTTCACGATTCAACATTCTTTTTTTTTTTTTTTGTTATATTTGTGGGGGTGTGGAGTTAATTAACTGTAGCCGTTTCTCCCATATGCTATTTAAATATCTGCTGCTACATTTCTCAGTTAAGCCTCTCAAAGATTGAGAATCATTCTTTTCTTTTTTTTATAACTCCAATGCCACTTAGTCATTTTCCTTTTAAACGAAAATAACAAAATTGTAGACACGATTGTGGTCATATAGGACAGCAATTGATTGCATATAGAATTATTACTTCTACAAAATAAATGCATATTCAATTCATACTCACCTTTTATGCATCCACCTATGAATTGTGCGCTCTCGGTTTTTGAAGAGTCTTCTGATGTTTGCTTCTTCTTGGAGTCGATTTTAGCAGCAGCTGGAGCTCTATTCTTGTCTTTGTTCTCCCGATAAGCTCCAATCTCTTCAGACTTTGGACTTTCCCCTTCTGGAGCTGTTTTTTCCAGATTCAGCCCCTTGTGTTCCTTTTGAGGACAACTGTTATAATTCAAACTGTTGCACCCTGTTGAAGCTCCAGTCCTTTTGGCATGATTTCTGTTCCCTAGATCTAATCCTTTATCCTGTTTGTTTGATGGGCTCTTGTTGGAAGCTTCATTAACTTGCTGCTTCTTAGGTCTTCTTGTGAATACATGTATGATAGGAGGCTTTGGAATACCTTCAGGGCAGTGTCAAGAAAAATGAAGTCAACAACAAAACATCATCCAACTTTTCTACTGTTCTGTTCAAAATGAAATAAAAAACTTACTGTTCTACTGTATCCACAACATTCACCTGTCGATGTTTATCATGGCAAATGTAGAAACAAACCAACATAAATCACCAGTCATTCTATTTGCTGTAGTTACTTGAAGGAACCGTGTTATCGTGCAACCAACAGTTGTACTTTTCATGATATTGTCCTAATCATTAGGTTTCTTTCCCGATCTATGACATGCCATCTGTGACTAGTTAATTAGTGCCACTTTGGCTCTCCATAACTGGTTCCCTATGACAAACCATAAGAAATAGCTGAAAATGCATCGTGAAAGGTTGCCTATCATGAAACATAGTATTTGGATCTATTCTCCTTCGGGCTTTGGACAATTATTTCTTTATGGCAGATTTATATGATGAATATTAGAGAACAAGTTTTACGAATTATAGAGTTCTCACTCACCTCTGAAGTGCTCTTGTCCAATCAAACTTGTTGAACTTCGACGTATGGATTGCACTCCTTCGGTTTTTAGACTATCTACTTCTGTTTTGTTGGAGTTTATTGTATTGGTGGCCGGAGCACTTATTTTGCTTTCTTTGATCTCTCCATCAAATCTGGACTCTTCATTACACTTCGGCCCTTCCAGCAGTATGCCTTTTTGCGAAGTAATTAATTCCTTTCTATGCTTCTTGTCTGAGCAATCTCCAAAGTCTAAAACATGGTTACTTGTTGAAGCGACAGTCCCTGTGCTACTGCTGTTCGTTTTACTTGTTTCTTTATTCAGTGTTTCTGTTGGCATCTCAATAACTTTATTTCTTTTTTCTTCAGATTCCTTATTGAGGGCATCAAGATGAGCTGTAGCATTCTGCTCTCCTAATTCCTTCTTTTGCTGATTTATATCTTTTCCTTTGTCTTCTACTGTGAACGTGACCATTCTACAAGACCAGCCAAACACAAAATGATGAGAGAAAGGAGCGCCATCAAGTTTTATTGATGCTATCTTGAGCCTAATAGGCTTTGTATCCCCAGCTTCCAAACTTTCCTCATCCACACCAATCAACACTCCAAATGCAGAAGCAACTTGATATAACTCCTTCCAGTTCCTGTATATTCTTGGGACCCCACACACCGAAAACCATTGCCTATTTAAGTCGATACTTTCCGCATTGCCTTCTGTCCACCTTGTTACAGTGAATTTCACCTCCTTGTCATCCAGATATGTTTCCATCATGGAATGCTTTAAGCAACTTATTAGGTCATCCTCCGAGTTGAAGGATGCTATAAAATTCTTCTTGCATTCTCTTCTAAACTCCCAGCTACTAGACAGCTTCCAGGACTTATGTAGTTCATCCTTCACTTTAGCTGGGTCCAGGTTACTGATAGTAGACGTAATCAGCAGACAGTGATGGTAAAATTTCTCCTTTTCAACTGTATCCTCTGAAGGTTGAATTGTGTAGAATGGAAATCTTGTAGCATGGCCAAATAGTTGAGCCACAGAAACCAAGTTGTATTTTATCCTGCATTGATCCAAGCTATGTGATGTCTCATTACAAGCAAAGCATTTCTTTTCATCTGATAAAGTAATTGATTGTTCTTGTTCCACTGCAATCTTCTTTTTCAGACTCCTGTTTTCCACCGCCTGTGATGAAATTTGTCCTCCTTCAGTTCTTCCGCAAACCATGTGCATGCTCTCTTGTTGTCTCATGTTATACCAGCCTATGGAAGCAGCTGATATTCAAACAAATAAGAGAAATCAATACAACATCTATCGAAACAGAAAATAAGGTTAATTTGTATTTACTCTAGTTAAAAACTACTATAAACTTTTTTTTTCTTGATACTGCCACCATCGATAGTATCAATGAGTATAATTTTTTTTTATCGGCCCTCAACATAATATTGTTTTGGGTTGATTATGACAAAATGGCTTGATTATGGAATGATGTGAGCTTTTGCCCAGATGTACTCGGAGAGAAAAAAAATGCACACTAAAAAATGGATGTGAACTAGGAGCCTATTTCACAGTTCTAGTGTATAATGTCTTTGGGGTTGACATCCCAAAAGTACTTTGAACACCCACCCTTGTGTGAGGATCTAGTCTCTGAAAATATATGGAAACTTATTTTTTGTGGTTAGATCTCATAACGGCATAAAAAAAATGTTGGGCAGGCAAGTAATCACAAACTAAAATGTGTTTTGATCAATAGGAAGTGCTTCAATATTAGAAAATGGGAGTTCTAGTTTTCCTGAAGACTAATATAGTTATGTACCTGAAGAAAAATATTATCTGCACACGATTTTTCTGCTGCAATATTAGATGAATAATTTATGGTGTGCTCTTAGAAATACCAAACAAGAATTTCTACAGCAGCATTTCAAAGAATTCAGATCACATAAATATTTAAGTAGCACATGCAGTGTTGCAGTAGGGGAAAGTATTGAAGCACTTCCTAACGTCTTACTCCCTACGGTTTTATTTCAAACAAGAATTGGCTAGTGCAAATTTGCACTAGCCAACATTAACAAATAAAATCCAGAGGTAGTACATCCAAGAAAACTATGTAGATGTTAGTTATCGAATACCAATACGAAACTTAAAATAACTAGCAAATGCGCACTAAATGCAAGACAACTTTATCATATTAAGAACATGAGACATCATAACCTAAGAATAGTAAAGATATGCTAAGCAATAGAATCAATGATTGCGCTATATCCAAAAATAACATCATCGACATTGACATTCCGAAAGTATTTAAACTACAGAATAATTACTCGAGGAGACCACCCGGGCATGATGACCAATCCCGAGCCATCCGATCGGGTACCGCTAATCTGCGCCGTCCAATTCCAACGGTCGGCCAGGTCAATTTGTCATGTGAAGATGGTCCATAGAGAGTACGAGGTAACTACTATAAAAACCCCACCATCTCCTTCAACCCAACAAACAAATAGGGACATGAATCCAGAGCCGATGGTTCCCCTAGATCTAGTTCGATTCTACCTGATTCGTTTCCACGTATCGATCTCACAGTTTTGCTATCAAAGTTTGGACTTAGCTCTCTGTCGACAAATCCCCAAAATTCTAGGTTAGGATAGACTGATATTAATCTCGTATGCGTCGAAGATGAGACCACCTAGAGCGGCAATTAACACGTACGTCCACAACAAACCGTGAGGATAGAAACAAAGAATCAGGACTCCTAGAGCAATCCGAGCTAGATCGGTCTCTTCCTTACCAGCGAAATGATGTCATCCAAGTGCAGACAGTTCTCCTCGCCACTCGAGTATGAAGCCTTGTTGTGAAGGACGAAGATGAATACTACGAAAAGAGGAAGAGTTTGAGGTGGAGTGCTTCGGTGGTAGGAGTTGCCGGCGATGAGAGGGATCGCCGCCGGCGGGGGTGGGTCGCTGTCTCCTCGAGAACACCGAGATGAGTCAGTCGTTGTCGTTTGGACGACGCTTTCATCGGACAGACATATTTGGCATACGGGGGCAGTTCGGTCACTTCTCACTTCCCAAGTGGGAAAACGAGGAAACCCAGGCGAATGCGAGAAAATGGCAACTTTGCACTACTGGAAAGTTGCTGGGTGGCATACTGGCTATGTCTCGAAGATCATTCAATTCTTTCGCGACGGAGTTCAAAAAAAAAAAAAATCTTTCGCAACGAAAGTGTGAGCGCGATAGAGGCGTATTTTTTTGCAACGGAATAATTTCTTAGCTCTGAAAAACAAACGGCGACATGGATTTGAAGGGCTTTCAAATTTCTAACGTTACATGAGTCTGCAAGCCCGCAACCCGCAAGACATGAACAGAGTAAAACATTTGCGATCTTCTTCCCTTACGTACACGGTTCCTCCTTTCTTGGTTCTCTGACTCGCTATTCGTAACGATGTCACGAGTGTCGTATTTTACAAAAAAAAAAAAAAAAAAAAACCGGTGCTGCGTTTAACCCCCACATTTTCTTTTCTTTCCACATGAAGCAGTGTGTTCAGGGAAAACATTAATCTGCATCATTCTCCAGGGGTGTTTATTAGTTAACCCCCAATCAAATTATATATGATATAATCTAATGAACACCAGATGCATCACTACTAGTCTACTACATACTCTTTACACTAGGAAAAAATATATGAAAACATTATTTGATTTATTCACAAAGGGTAGAGTTAATAGACGATACATCTGAGCATTTCAGCCAATTCCGACAAATGGAACCAAACGAGTTCCAGCATGAGGTCTTAAGTATACTCTACACAAGTATTATTACAAAAGCCACCGGTGCACAAGGGATTCGGATATAACTTGTGCTCAGAGACTAAAGAATAAGATCCCTATATATATATTGCAGCGGAAAAATACAAGTTTGAGCTCTTCTCTTATTCAAGCTGGTACTCGGAAAAACATTTGTAATTTGTTTAATCTGGACAAATTTATCAATGGGCGGTGGCATCCCTGCTGTAAAATTGATCCAAGGTCTTCGCAGGAATACGATGGAGAAGTTCACGAGGGAAGATGCGCAGCAATGTCCATGCCAAATCAAGTGACTGGAAAATGTTTCGAGTGTCGTATGCTCCTTGCGTTACAAACTTCCTCTCGAATTTGTCAAGGAATTCAAGATAGAGCTGCACAACAACAAATACCCATCATATCAGATGTGCACCTTGAAAGGTCTGTGCACAAATCATTTCTCTAGTAACATACCAGATCCTCGGATGAAAGAGCCTCCTCTCCAACAACAGCTTTCATAGCTTGAACATCCTTCCCGATTGCATAGTTGGCATAAAGCTGAACAGTAAGTCATGTTAGCAACAACATACATCAGAGGCTGAAACTTAATCAGTGCCCCAGCGCTCAAACAGGTACCTGGTTGGACACATCAGAATGATCTCGGCGTGTCATACCCTCACCAATAGCACTCTGCAAATGCAAAGTTATGGCATGATCCCTCATGAATCTGAATTAAGAGAAATAAAATATTATGCCATGAGTGGTAGTACCTTCATCAGCCTAGAGAGAGATGGCAGGACATTGATAGGTGGGTAAATCTGAAAAAAAAAGAGCAGCACAAAATCATTTATACCATCAAGGCAAAGAAAGAGAACACGGGCAACACAATTGTTTCTTTATTAGAGCTCGTTTTCTTTTAGCGACATATATCGAAAGAACAACCAATGAGCTTGTCTATAGCAGAAGAAACAATAACAAGACACGGAAAAGAACCTGTCTATTATGGAGCTGTCTGTCAATGTAGATCTGTCCCTCAGTAATGTATCCTGTAAGATCTGGTGTTGGATGTGTAATATCTGCAGAGGAATTAAAGAAAGAACATAAGACAAAGCTCCAATTTGTAGGCCCAGAAACTAAGTGTCCAAGGGGAAAGAAAACTTTAGTGAGATGAACATTTTAAGTCCCGCCAGAGAGGGCGGCTGATGAGCTAATACAGGCAGGATTTCTAACTCCAAAGACACAATGCCCATGCACTTCAGTAGATTTCAAGTTAGTCTACAAGCTTACCATCATTAGGCATAGTTAGAATAGGAATCTGAGTAATGGAGCCTTTTCTTCCTTCAATACGCCCGGCACGCTCATATATGGTTGCCAGATCAGTATACATGTAACCAGGATAACCACGCCTACCAGGCACCTCTTCTCGCGCTGCTGATACCTGAGTATTATTAAAATAAAATTCACTTGTAATTAAAATGCAATATCCAAATTGTATCATCAATAAAAAGACACAACATGATATCAAGTCTAATTAACACTGGCGCTCATATAATTTATAATATGAGAAAATATGATGGTAGTGATACTACAGAGCAAACTAATACCTCTCGGAGAGCATCCGCATATGAGCTCATGTCTGTCAGAATGACAAGGACATGCTTCCCACATTCATATGCCAAATATTCTGCTGTTGTTAGAGCAATTCGAGGAGTGATAATACGTTCAATAGTGGGATCATTTGCCTGCAAGACATAAAGAGAAGGGAACAAGATACTTGGCTCAGCTTCCATACTAACACCTCGTACATTTGATAGACAATGCAAACATAATTTATCAGATACCAGATTCAGAAAAAGAGTGACGCGCTCCATTGAACCATTTTCTTCAAAGTCACGTTTGAAAAACTGGGCTGTTTCCATATTTACTCCCATAGCAGCAAACACAATGGCAAAGTTGTCATCTTCACCACTCTGAGGGAACACAAAAACAGAAACAATTGGTGCAATGAATAACCTATTATGAAGAACAAGAAACCAAAACTTCCAGTAGTGCCACATAGTACAAGAATAGAAAAACATCAATGTTAGTCAATACATTTTTCATTGGTTCTCAAAAAGTCAATAAGTTTTTCATAATTTCTAACAATATATTTTCTAAACTAAAAATGCATAACAAATAGACTTTCCATTCATAAAATAGAAAAGAACGATGAAAGACAGAAAATTAAGGATAGCAGAATGTTGGATCAAGAACCTAACACTGATTGCATATGTACGAGTTACGAGATAGTCAATAACCACATATCAGTGAACCAAAATTTCAAGGGCACCATCAACAGTACCATTACCAAAGCACATGAACATTCAATATTTGTCATTACCTCTCCGTGCTTGCCAGAGTTCTCCAGTCTTTTAACAAGACCAGCCTGACGACATATCTGAGCAGCAATTTCGTTATGAGGAAGCCCAGCAGCAGAAAAGAGGGGAATTTTTTGCCCACGTGCAATTGAGTTCATCACATCTATGGTGGATATTCCTGTTTGAATCATCTCTTCTGGGTAGGTCCTCTCACTGGGATTAATAGAACTTCCTGGAGTAGCATAAAATCTTTAAGCTCATGATAATTGAAAAACAGTGATCTTTCTCAAGAATGGATGACCTAGCACTTCTCAAAACCTTCTAGTGGGTGCCTAAACCATTTGTGTCCCCTTAAACATGCAATTGCATATTCTTAAAATATGCACTTTCCATGTAATGCAAAATGACTCACCTGAAATGTCCAAGTAAGCCTCAGGCAATATCGGAGGGCCATTATCAATAGGTTTTCCAGAACCATTAAAAATGCGCCCAAGCATATCAAGTGAGACAGGAGTTTTCAGGACCTGTAAGAGAAAAGGAATGTGATGTGCCTCTTAGCATATACAGAGAACAGGAAAGTATGTGAGATTTTGAATGTCTAGAATCAATATGCACCCCCTTCACACTGCAGTTACAATGTCACACAAGTATCATACCCTTGACTAAGATGTGCTAACAAAGCCTAAGATCAACATTAGTCTTATCCAGTACGAATATTCAAATTGTTTGTTGCCTAAGTTCTACAACATCAGTTTCAATATACTCTCATCATGCCAAAAAGAAGAGAGCAGTTTCTAGATCTGCACATTGAGATGCATATGTCAAGGTCAACAAATCAGGTGATTGGACAACCTATTCAAACTTGCACAAGAAACAAGATCGGTAAAGCAATCAAGTAACCAAAAATCAAGTTTAGAGATGAAAAGAAGAGGATACCTCGCCTGTAAACTGCACGGTGGTATACTTGTTGTCTATCCCTGAGGTACCTTCAAAGACCTTCAGAGACACAGTTCAATATCAGATAGTGTGAATCAGCGTGCAGTGGTATTTCAAGAAAAAAGATGCGAGTGGGTTATAATTAATCATATTATATGGCATGAATCAGATTAGTAGTCATCATCATTAAGAAAAGGGTCCACACTCCACAGGAAAGAACTAACCTGCACAACAGCCTTTTCACCATCGACTTCCAGTACTTGGCCACGGCGAGTGCTGCCATCTCCCAATCGAATGTTCACAATTTCCTGGAACTTTGGGCCCTAATATAGTTGCAGAAAGGAAGTAATATTGAGTAGAAGAATGCAAACAGTTTCCTTCAAAATTTGAGCAGGCATTAGCGACTGTAGGCTGTGCTGTTAACAACTAAAACTAACCATACCTTTACTTTGTCCAAGATGACCAGTGGTCCTGCCACACCAGAGACAGTTCTATACTCTGCAAAGCAGGAACTACATTTGTATAATATAGAAAAAAAAAAGTGTCTGTATTGTAAGTGAAAAGGATGTTCTTAAGTAACTCAACAAGTCACCATATTGGTAAGAAGACAAAACGTAATGACAACAGGTAAGCAGTTAAACAGGCTATATTCCCCGCAATAGAATCGTTGTAAATGCTCTTGTGCCAGTACTTTCTCCTTATATGTTGATCCTCAGTCTCATCAAAGGGGTTACGCTAGATCACCTCTGTTTACACAAATTGTAAAACTGGGTACCATGTAATCCAAAAATCTAACATTGCAAGACACTGACAAAACCATACCACGGTACAGGTTGCCTATGTAATTATGTAAATCCGGAATCCCAGATTAAGCATATCGACCACGTTATACAAGTAATAACTTTTCAGCATTGAGGCTGTGTACGACGTGAGTGACAAATTTTACAATTACATGATTGATCAAGGCTACTGTAACCAACGTAGCAAATGGAGAGAACTAACAGAATAGCTAGACAAGCTTGATTGTCATCTTCTAGAGCAATGAAGAATCCACTGAAACAGTTATCTCCTCGAAAAAAAAAAAGATTACAACAGTTGAAAGGCGACACATACCCATGCCGATCTCCAAGGTCCCCTCCTCCATGTCGGCGACATCCTTCGCCAGACCCATATTGGCGGCCTACGCGCCTAGAAAGCAAGAAGCAACACTCCGCAGGCAATGGCAGCAACAAGATCAATCCAGGCCCCGATGGATCTCCACTCCGCGGCAGACCAGGGAGGGTGACGACGAGGGCGGGCGAGAGAGGTCAAGCTGCGGTGGAAACGTGGAGTCGTGGAAGGATGCCTGGATCTTTGAAGATTTTTTTTCTATTATTTTTTCTTGAGACGAGATGTGGATCTGAGAGAAAGAACAGATCATGATCATTGATGTGGATCTGGAACTTGGGGTCGGGCTCGGGTTCGTCTGTGGCCCGCGGACACGGTTGGGTCGAACCGAGTGTCTGTCTTGACCGTTCAGGAACCAAACGGTTGCCGGTTGCGTATAAGGCATAAGCTCTTTCCGCTTCATAAATAGCATGATTTTTTTTAGCTTTAAATTTCATATATGTTTTTCGAATATTGATTCGAATTTCGCAATGTAGTTTGGATTGTGAATTGTAGGATCCAAGATTATGAAAATCTTAGAGTCTAAAAGTTGAGGGTTATTTCTTTGTCTGATTTTTTAAAAGGGTTGTTTGTCTAAATTTTAAGCTTATTTTACATAGGCATCTTATACTAGGATAAGGGGCACGCTAACGCCGCGCCCGTTTCTAATTAGCTGACAAACTAATAGGCAGTAGTTTACACGATATTTGTTGAAACCCAAGGGAATATATAGGGAAGAGATAAGTTGATTAACAGATTTTGCTTGGAAAAGGTCAAAACCCCGTCACTGCACGACACTTTGCCGCAACCTTGAACCTGCAAGTCATCTGCTTCAGGTGCGCATCATTTATTCAGCAGCAGCACGCAGAGTCTTCAATCTTCAGTAAAATTGATCGATGATAGAAATGCAAATGGCAATAATAATATACCTGAGACATGTAAATAATTCCATAATATTTTTCATATATAGCTTCAAATCAAATAACTTTAGAATATAAACCTTAGACACTATAACCACCACAACTCTGATTCCTCCGCAATAAATATGTTGCATAACTAATAAAAAACTTAGGAAAATCGTAAAAATCAACACACCTAAATTATCATATTCAACTTCTCCAATTTTAGAGTGAAATAGAGCCAAGGGATAAAGTCAATGCGACGATTCAAATGATTTATAAGCAGGGTGTATTTGAGAGAAGAATCCTTGTGAAGCAAAGACAATAATATAAATCAATGAAGAATTCACATAAGCAATACAATTAGATTGTCTCAAAGCAAGTTATTTTCTTCAATGAGCAATAACTTAATGTTTTGTTGATAGCAGGTATGATCTAGCCACCATAATATGGTAAAGAAGGATAGAGCAATAATGTAGATGTCGTTCCAACACAAACAATTGAACTACGACCAGTTAAAGTGGATGTCCGAAACGACATCAATTATGAAATGGAGGGCCATACGATAATAGTAGATAACCAATTAACTATGCTGAATGGAACACACGATATTCTAATAAAAATTAGCACAGGTGATCATGTTCCTGGTTATAAAATCTTTCTAAGAAAAGATATACCTATATCTTCTACTACATGACTAATATCAAATTATGCACATAGATATGTTTTATGTTCATGGACATATACAATTGGTTAACCCAGGCTGCTGCTGAAAAGGAACACTAACTAAAGACCAAATTAAACCCAAATTTAAGAGAGGTCCACTATGAAAATAGTTAGCAATTGCCAAAGGAGTACCTAATTTGTTTCAATTTTTATTGTCTCATGGTAATATTTCCTAAATCTAAAAGTAATGTGACATTCCTGATTTTAAAAAAAATTACTTACCTTTACTGTTGGTGGGGCCCGCCAGCCCCGCCTATCAGCCTCTGGCTCTCACCACTGCGCACCGCCCGCGCCGGGGCAGCGCTGGCGCGCGTGCGAGCGGCGGAGGCGCCACGCAGTCCTGCGATTGGGACCCGCCACCACCGCTGTCACTCGAGGAAGGTTTTTTACCGGCTCTTCTCCTCTCCTTCTCTTTTCTCTCGCTCCATTTCTCTCTCGTGCTCAACTTTTCCTCGCCTCCTCTGCTTTTCTTCCGCCGCCGCCGTCCGAGCTCGCTCTCGCCGCCGACGACCTCTCCACCCAATTCCGTCACCCAAATCATTGCACAACCCCCTCCAGCAACCGCCATGGCCACCAATTGATTTCTTCTGCCGTAGCCGCGAAGTGAAGCCGGATTCTTCCTCGTCGCCGCCGTCGCTGCACTCTGCTTCCGCCGCTCATCGTCGACTGCTGTAGGTGAGCGTCCATCGTCGCCAGCCCCTCCTCGGTCTTCTCCACATGTTGCCGCCACCAGTCTTGGACTTAGCCGGTCGAGCCGCGCCCTGGGGGCGTACATGGCCATCACGGCCGCGCGGCCGTGCCGCCATGCGCGCGCGCGGGCGAGCCGAAAGCTCCCTGGCTACTGGGCCGTGCTCGCGGGAATGGGTCGGGAGGCCGAGCCGCTGGCGCGCGCGTGCCCGAGTCGCTGGGCCGTGCCCCGCCCCGGCTGGGCTACCGCGTGGCTGGGCCGTGCCCGCGCCCAGCGCCGCTGTGCTGCTGGACCAGGTCCAGTAGCAACTGGGCTGCCCCGAGGCCCATGAGGTCGAAATCCAGTTTGTTTTTATTTTCCTTTTCCAGGCTTTTCGTTTAAAAATAATTCCAGAGTTAAAATAAAACCTAGCAAATGATTTAGGATTTCTAAAATCTTGGAATTAATTTTGTTGGGTTCCAAATAATTTTCTCTACCACTTTATGAAATAAAATTTAATATTTATTTTATATGATTTTCAAGCATTTAATTAAGTTTATAAAATATCTTTTAATTGCTAATTCATATATTTCTAAGTTTAATATTTATTTTGTTAATGATTTTATTTTATATTTAAATTGGATAATTAAGGATTATTAATTTGAATTAAAACATGTTAAACCCTTTTTATTAATAGACTTAATTACTCTTATTTTGAACGAAATACTTCAGACAAGAGTAATTAAATTCTTAGTCTAATATTTTATCGAACTATCATTCTCAATGCATTACATGTCATATTTCATGCATCGTTGATACTAACTTGCGACGTGTCGATAAATCGTATAGGACCCGAGATTGTCGAGCCATCTACTGACATTGGACCCGAGGTGGTAATTGTTGAGACCGACCCCATGCCTGCGTCATCGTATCCGGACGAAACCCAAGACAAGTCCCGGTGCATCCCACCTATGTTTTTAAATTTTTTCTTTATCACAGTCAGTCGAGTCATGATTGTGCATTAGGTTCCAGGAATTGATTGACACCTACTTGCATCACTACTATATCCTATGATATCTTTACCCTATACAGGTACAGGTAGCACGATATACGCTATGCTTACGTCATAGGATTATCGGTAGCACTGCATAGGATGATCTTAAAGCATGAAGGCTTTAAGTTGTTTGGGACCTTTGAGAATTTTAAATGAAAGTTGTTGATGATGATGAGACCGGACGGGCCCCGTAGAGGAAAGGGCAAATACTGGGTCTTGCAAGGTGGTAGCCCCGTCCGTGTCACTATAGGACCACGTTGTGGCCTAGAGAGCAAGTATTGAACAGTACCGTCTACATGCTGGTATATGGGACCCAGTAAGTTGATGTACCCTAACTACCTCAGTGGTAGGACGTAGCCAACTTTCTTTTTCTGGCTGTTAGTGAGATTGAAGTCTCATGGGAGGGAAATGGTGGTCGCCCATGAATAACATCTGGGACGGGTATCTAGTGGGGTCTCCATATTCCCGGGGCAGTTGAAAACGGATCGAACTCTGGTTAGGGTTAGTGGGAAAAGTTGTCATATACGGTCAATGCTGTGCGTATGTGTCGTGTAGTCGGGTTTTTACCCAACTGGTTGAAATTGGTTCGAATCGCTGTCGCTCGCAGCAATGAGTATTGCTTGATCGCTCGTCACAACAGAGCTAATTGAGAGTAATGAGAAAGAGAAGGATTATTTAAAATTATTTAGTTTGGCTTGATAAATTTTGATTGTAATAGTTGCAGGACGCAAACCTTATTAATAATGAACATAATCTTGAGTTAAAATTTGAAATAGATATCCACTAATAAGTACTATTTTTCGTAAGTCTGAGTTAACCCACCAGCCAAAGGTCTAAGCATTATAGGTGTCGGCCTTAGCGAGCTACATTGACGGGTCAGTCTTACGGAGTATATTTGATACTCAAGGTTTGTTCGTATTATTTTATTTTTTTAGGTGGGGAGCCATATTCTTTTAGATGGTCCGAAGGCATGCCAGACGAAAGACAACTGTCGAAGGGAGGTTCCCTTCAGTGGGAACATATCCTGTCTCCGGAAGAGTAGAAGACAAGGCGTGCCTTTGAGAGTGAGTTAGATAGACGTGTTTAGAACTTGGTTTTTGAACAGAGATCAAACTTTTGTTGAGTTTTAAAACTCGTGTTGTAATAAATATTTTTCTACTGCAAGACTTTCGTTTGTTTCTAAAAACCTGATATAATATACCATGATGTAATATATTTGGGTTTGTATAAATATATGTGCTGTTGTAACTCGCTTCGTCGAATATTTTCCTGTACTCGATCCTGGTTATTCTGGAGGGGATGTCACAAGTTATATCTTGACCGTCCTCTCAATTAATATAACTACCCATTGGAACTGAAGCTAAAAAAAAAAAAAAACTGAATGTATGCATCAAGTGTTAATAAACAACACATTTATATTGAATGGCACAACATAAGCTTCAAAGAGCATATGTCATTATTAGAATTAAGAATGTTTTTTCTGGTAGAACGTATCTTTGATATAACATAACACACTAGTTTAGCTATGTGAAACAGGCAGAAATTATAGGATCTGAAAAATGCATATGGCCTTCTCAGTCAACATATGTAGGCCAATCCCGGTAAGTGCTGGAGATAGTCTGCACGTGAAGAAAGACATAGTTAGCGCTGCATAACCAAGTGATGGAGAAAACAAATTATTCTAAGCAAAAGCACTACAACTACTTCCAATACATGATGAATTTCCTATGTTCCATGTAGCGCAATAGAAAGACCAAAAAATTCTGGACAAACACAAAATTCAAATAAAGTAGCTTTCACTTTTATGACTTCTAACAGCAACAAATAGAGTTTTTATATTTAAGTTTGAACATCTAAAGGTGGCATTACAAACATAGATAGGTAAAAAAAAATAGTGTTTCGAATTCACCTGCATAAAATTTGCACGGTACAAAGAAGGCAAATTAAATAGTTCAGAAAAATGGTTAATGTATTCTTTGCTAACTGGAAGTCGAGATAGGATATTCTAGACTGCATTGAATCAAGAACTCAAGAAAAAACATCTCTATTTCTTGAATCAATAACTCATGAAAACATTTCTAATTTGTCTCCAAACAATCAAAGAAGGTATGAAAGCATGCCTTCGTGTTACCTCACAATGTGCAATCCTTTTCGGAGCTCGTTGGTCAAGGCTCACTACAGTTCACTGATCTTGTATAGTCAGTACTTTTGGCTCAAAACTCCTATTTGGAATCCAATGGAGATATGAGAAGAAATCTCCTCAGTCAACACCAATGGCGCACATCATCATGTCCACTACAGTAGGATAGCCTGGTATATTTCCTCCTTAGATATAACTTTCTCAAACTGGTCCACATACTCAACTGACATCCTCGCCTAAAGGCTGAAATTGCATCACACATTTTCAGTTCAAAAACATAAGAAACTCCTTTTTACATTTGCAATGTAACCCATAATCACTAAGAAGAAGTGATGTTATGACACCGGAGTTGATAAGAAGTACCTACATTTGTTTCAGTGTATCTTTGAAAATCAAACATCCAGATTCCAGAGTTGAAACATTATCGTCGTCATTCATCAACCATGGAAATCACTTCATCCAACTAATTTTTAAACCAGTTGAAACACTAAATTTGCTTTGTTTCCTAAACCTACCATTCATTTTTGACACCTAGAAACATATGATCGTGCCGTTGTTGTTGATAATAAGGGGCTAAGTGTTTAAAAATCAAATTGGTCTGGTTGTTCGTTGCACAGATTTAATATCTGAATAATGGTACATTGGTAAGCTCGTGGAGGGCAATATTTTGCTGGATCAGAATCTAAGCAGTTAGCAGGACACACAACATATTATATCCAAGATGTTGTGATAAAAGGCGTTACCTCAAAAACTTAAATGAAGTAATGTAACTGAATGTTAGAATCAGTGAGGCAACTTAATCTTCATATTGTTTCTTTGCATTGGAATGAAGTGCAGGTCTGTATGCATCAATGAAGAAAATCCATGTCAACTTCTGAACTGAAGTAAGAACCACATGATACAACTGCATCTTAATCCTTTAGTAGAATAAACTGCATCCTGATCCTGCATCCATAGGATGCGTGACAGAGAAAAGATAAGAAACGCAACAATAGTAGTAGCTATGCAACAAAAGGAAAAGAATAATACTGTATGGTATAAACATTAGGAATATAAAGACTGAAAGGAAGCGAAGATAGAATTCCAATGCAATATTTTATAGGAAGGGGCGAATGGCTATAGAAAAAAAAACATAACAGGAAATGAATAGCATAGAGAATTATATAGCAGAAAGAGAGCCATCATTAGAAAATGGCAATACATGACAAACAAGTAACACGAAAGATGGTAAAATAGCAGTAAACCAAGTAAGTGCAGTGACCCTTATTAATCCCAATGCAACTAAACAAAACAAATAATCAAATTAATAGCAAGGGTCTTAGCTACGACTTTTCACCCCAATAATCACATGGAATCATCAACTGCTGTGGCAAGAAATGTAAATTTGTTTTAAAAACATGAACGGACCTCTTGGAAAAAAAGCGTTAGTACATTGCATCTATAAAAATGTATTTGTTTAGAGATGGGCTAGATAAGGGATGTCCATTCAATTTCTCTTGAAACAAAGAAACTTAATTTATGCTATTGTGATATAGATTGTAAAGAAAACTTTTGCTATGATAAACAGGAGTAACCAAAATCTTCAACCTACTTTTATAACTGTTTCAGCTGGACGATGCAAGGTAGCATTTAAAGTGCAAGAACGCACCTGCAATTCATCGACAGTCACCGTGGTAGCACCTATGCTGGATGCTCTCCGTTGTGCAACGGCCGATGACTGGTGTTGTTGAGGGCGACCGCAGGCAGCGTGTTGTTGGTGGTCGTTCGCGGTAGCCGAGCCTAGTCGTGGTTGGGGGCCACTCCTGGGGGCGGTGGAGGAGCAGGCAGGCGGCGTTGCCGATGAGGACGGCGGCTGTGGCTGGTTCTTGTCACAAGCAAGGGCGGCCCCTTGGTAGATTTTACAGGACGCCGGCTGCAGATGAGATGCGACGGAGCACGCGGGAGGAGGAGGAGGAGGTGTCGGTGAGGGAACGACGCCGCACGAGAGGAGGAGGAAGCGCAGGCAAGGCGCAATGCTCACGAGAGAGTCGTCGGTGGAGCGGAGGAAACAATGACTGGTCGGATAGTGACGGCGAATACAGAGGCAGGGATTTGTTCCAGAGCTGAGGACAGCCCTTCACCTACGCGAAACGGCGGAAGCCAGCGTTTGCCTCACGCGACCCATCCACTAGCGGGTCCCACAAGACGCACACATGAGCGCTCTGACTGAAATGTACGGCAGTTAGGGCCTGTTTGTTTTCTCATCAGATTAATTGATCTAGATTATAGCACTAGATTATTTAATCTGAATTATTTAAGCTGGATTAATTAATCTAACTGTGGTGTTTGTTTTCTAGATTATTTAAGCCAGATCAAGTAGTTGTAGGGAAAGGAATAGCCCATGACATGAGTTATAAGAGTCTTTTACTAAAATAATCCAAAATAAGCACCTATTGAGGAGATTATTGGATTATAATAATCTACTCTCTAGATTAATTAATCTGACCTTTTAATCTATCCTGTTTGTTTGCCTACTAGATTAATTAAGCTAGATTAATTAATAGTGAATTATAAGCTGAAACAAACAGAGCCTTAATCGCTCCGTTAACCAAATCAATCCAACGGCTAACACTCTCAAATCACCGACGAGGCTAAAATTCCTTCCGCAAGAGGGATCTACATATTTACAATGACGTGGTTGTTAATATGTGTGTATGATAATGGTTGATGGAAACTTGTTAGAATTCACAATTTTAAGCTGAAATAAAAAGGATCTTAGGTAAACTTGTGACACTTAATGGATTTGAAAATAGTTGGCGGAGTAGTAATCGTATAATTCCAACAACAAAAAAAACATATAGTCATATGATCTGTTCAAATAACACTATGCATTGAATTGCAAGACACACGATAAAATTTAACACTAAAGAAAGCAGGATAAAATTTAGCATCGAAGAATATAGATATCCTACCATTCAAAAGGGAGAAAAAATTAAATGCTTCCATTTTATTCCATCAACTTTTCAATGGAAGCAAGGATGATATGCACTACATCCACGATGTGAATTTTTGATCGTGTTACCTGGAATGTTGGACTCTTGGGTCACGAGATCAAATTTTCTTTTGTTTGCAATTTTCATCATAGTGACATTTAAATACATATATAAAAATCTACAGTGCATACAAAACTGAATTTGCGTCTGGTGTATATCGCATCCAACTATAGTGGACTGAGGCTTCGTTTGAAATAAGGGATTTTCAAAGGAATTTTGGAGGAAACCATTCCTCTGAAAAGGATGTTTATCAGAGTGTTTGGAACGGAGGAAACCAGCCATCCTTTCCTTCGGAAAGGAATCGAACTTGGCCTATTTCACAGGAACAAATCCTCCACTCTGAGTCAAGGGAACACTGCGCGCTCTGTCTCTCTTCCCTGCTCCTGTCTCCCTCCTGTCATGACTGTAGAAATAGTTTTTTTTCTTTGGATTAGGGATTGCCCATTTTCCATTACTGAAAGCAACATAAGGAGCACATTGAAAGGTAGAAGACGCATCCTCAGCTAAAGCCTAGTTGTAGCAATGGACAGTGAAACAATTATTTGCATATAAAATTTCTTTTATAAATACACATCATTTGCTTTATATTATTCTAAAACAAAAATTATATTTCTGATTAGATATGAAAAAGAACGTTGCAAGAGTTTAAAACAGAAATTATATTTCTGATTATATATGAAAAAGAATGCTGCAAGAGCTAATATTTTCCTGTATTCCAAACACCAAGAGTTCTCATTTCCTCTGTTTTTTATTCCTGCGGTTTTCTCACTATCTTCATTTCTGTATTTTACTCATTTCTATATTTTTTCTTATTCCTTTGTTTTTTATTCCTGTATTCCAAACGAAGCCTGAATGCACTGAATTATATCAGGAGAACTGAGAATGGGAGGACCGTTGTTGACGGTTGGGGTTGTGAGCAAGATGGGACGAAGCTGCAGCCTGCAGCTGCGGCATCAGGATCAAGTACCATCTAGCCACTGACGCACTATGATAAACGAAAATCAGTAGTAAATCACTATGGCACAGTATTGTTGATTGCAACGAAAACTGTAGCGTACTGGGCTTCAGGCGGGCGAGTACGCGGCGACTTGCTGGTTTGTTAGCCTGAGAAAACAGTGTCGATATGCTTTGCTGGCTTCCACTACACCTAAGCTCCGTCGAGATTCGAGAACGCGGAGCTGTCGCAGACATGCCTTGTTGCATGAGAGCATGTCCAGCTGGAAGAAGGCCGCGCTCTCGTATTATTGGAGCAGAAAACGCGCCCAGCTCGTCTCGTATTGGAGCTCTCGATATCCTGCCAAAAATTAATTGCCGAGCGACCTTCAATCCGGTTGAAAACAGAGTTGTCAGCAGTCGAAAACTATCAATGAACGGTGACCATGGTTTGGGCCTGAGGATCAACGAACTCGTTTTCAACAAACCGCACCTCTCACCTCTCTAAAGCCTGATATTTTATTTTATTTTTTTTGGCGAAATGTCACCACCTTTGTGATGCTACGCAGCAAATATGAGCTCCACATAAAACACAGCCAGAAATTGGACTGTGATGGTATTGCAGAATCTCAGAGCTGGCTCCAGTCTCCGTCTCTGGTCAAAATCGATGTCCGATGACTTGCTACGAGTCATCCGACGACAGCGTTGTCGCTGAATCCTCGGCAGCCTTCATCACAGCTTCCTTCAAGGACACCTCATCGAAATCACCCGCCTGTTGCATCATAAAGTTGATTAAATGACCACATCTTTATGTTTGTCCGTGGGAATAAAAACGAAAATTCGGAATATGACCAAGTTTTTCTTTTACAAAAATGGGAATTTGACCAACTTTGTCTAGAAAATTAAAATTGTTCTAAATGCATGTCTGCTCTAAAGAAAATTTCCTTGCGAGTTTTTTTTTTGTTTGATGTGTTCTGATGCTGTAGAGTACATTATGGAGACTTCAATGTTAAATCAAGAAAATTTAAAAAAAAAAACTAAGATTTTCAGACAAGAACTAGAACGAATATCATATTAATATAAGGTGGGCTGTTGGAAAATACCCCAAGAAAAGAAAAAAAGAGGAGTCATTTCTTCGCGGAGTTACTTGATCGAAAGGTAAGTGATTATTACTGGTCAAGCGAAGACGATTAAAACGGCTGGATCTCTTCACTTCTTGTGGTGTTAGGACAAATCAGTACGACCATCAACTAGTCGGAGTTGCCGCATGAAGAAGCTTTCCTGAAAGAAACATGGGTGGAGAGAGATCGCCACATTTTGGTGGTGAATAGACGCTGGCTGGAATTTTGTTGGAAAAAACGGGGCGGTTTGGACTTGTCCCGTGTGACGTCGCACATGACCGGGAGCCGGACCGACCGGTCAGGTTTCCAAGGAGGGAGTAGTTGAGTTTTCGCCAGTGGTGTGGGTAGTGGGTCCCGCAGCGTCGCTGTTCGCGAAAGCGGCAACGAGAGGCTGAATGGCTGATCCGTTTGACTTTGACCGACTTTTGGCTCCAACCTTTTTTTTTTAGTGACAATTTTTGGCTCCAACCTTCCAAATACATTCGGCTAGCTAGATACGGACGGGACCGAGAGAGAGATCAGCAATGCATTTTTTTGTTGTCTTGGAAAAAAATGGGGATTATTTTTGATAAAAAATGGAGCATTTTGTACCTAAGCCGTATGCAATGCATAAGTAACAATATAACATACCGTCGTCGCTCGCAGTGCGAACGTGGCCTGAGCAACGCCGTCGCTGGGCCTCCTAGCGTCGACGGACGCCACCGTGAACCGGCCCATCTCTCTGATCGCGGCGAGCACGCGGGTCACCAGCTCCGCCACGTCGCCCTCCGCCTGCACCGCCACCCGCACGGCCACCTCCTGCGGCCTCGACGACGACGACGACGTCGAGGCGCCGCCGCTTACGTGGACCTGCACCCTCTCCGATGTGCTGCTGCCGCTTATTAGTCCCTGCTGGAGCACGGCTTGTGGCTCCGATGATGAGTGCAGGAGTTCCTTGTAGCCGCCATTGGCGCGCTGGTGATGAGCTCGGCTCTCGAGGGTTCGGTTCCGTGCTTCGAGGTCGGAGATTTGGGAGACCAGGATGTTCATGTACTCCAGCGTCTTGGCAAGAACGGTGGCCTTGTCTTTCTGTATTATTGCAAGAAATGCGAGGATTAGATCAAATGCGCGCGACAAGGTTGGAGCTAAATTTAAAAGCGCGGAATCCAGAATAATGCAGTCACAAAGCTAACATTAATCTAAGCACATGTAGCATTTCATGCAAAAAATATAATAAGAGCTTATTAATGAACCAGCAGGATATCGTGTACCTTTGATCCCGGTGGAAGCAACCCTCTAAGCGCCTCGAAGCTCTCGTTGAGCCGCTCCCGCCGCCTCCGCTCCGATATCATATGGTTGAGCTGGCTGCTCGACGGCGCCGCCGCCTCATCGTCCTGCTGCTGCGCCACTACGTCGTCGCGCTCCCGGGTGAACCTGAGCATCTGCATCCTCCTCAGGATCGAGATGCCCATCTTGATCATCCGCTGCCCCGGCGCGCCGGGCTGCCGCCGCAGCGGCGCCCTCGGCGCCAGCGCCGCGTTGTACGCCCGAAACGCCGTCGTCCTCGTCGTCGTCGTCCCTGCGCGCCGCGATGAGGACGAGGACGAGGTGGTGGCGGCGGATATGACGGCGAGCATCGCCTGCGCCATCACGGCGTCGTCGGCCTCGGGGCTCGGGAAGTGCGCGTAGCCGCCGTGCCGCCGGCCGAAGGGTACCGCCGCCGGGAACGGTGTGCGCGGCGGCACCTGCCGCTCACCAGAGCATGGCGTGGTGACCGACGACGTCACGGCCATCGTCGTCGTTGTGCGGAGGAGCGAGGTCGAGCCCTCGGCGGCGGGGCTGTCCACGGAGACCGACGGCAGGGAGGAAGACGGCGAGGATGGCCGCGTTGGCGTCAGGTGGAGGAATTCCTCGAGAAGAGATTGTTGGAAGAATTCCTCGGAGAACACTTGCTGCAAGTTCGTCTCCAGGCTCACTGGCGACGCGCTTGTTACCGTTGACATGCCGACTTCGATTTCTCCACTTTCGCATCCCATGAAGGCCGCCATCTGTCAATTGCCATGCATCAGATTACTTGACGATCATCAACGGAGACCCCATACAATTTACTGCAGCTTTGCATGATGCATGGAGGATCATACACTCATTTCAGATAGGAAACACAAACCTCAATGCCAGCTTCCTGAAACATCAATAAGACAAGCAGATTATTAACCACGCTGATGAGGATTGAATTCGCGGAGACCAAGAAGAATTAGAGCAGTATAGATACATATGGAAGAAGTGGAACACGGAAGCGTGCAGTAACCTGGTAGAACTGATGCTGCTGCGGCAGCGACGCCGAGGCCGTCAGGTCGCGCTCCCGCAGCTCCATGTACGCGCGGCCGTCGACGTACGCCCACCCCGGCACGCACCTGCACGCAGAACAATCGATCACGCCATGGATATATATATATACCAAAGAAATCACAAGACGAGCCATGGAATGCGAGCTGCTGATAGATCTCGGTCGAATAATTATCGTGTACTATGATCTATGTATAAGCAATTACGCACCCGCTGACGGCGGGGCAGAACGATCCCCGGTACGCGTCGAACAGCGCCCGCACGCGGCTGCAGCCGTCACCACGAGGAGCTCCGGCGTCGCAGAACCATGCGTCCACGCAGCGCAACAGTAGGGAGCTGCAACCATGGCGAGGCCGGGCGCGCCGCATTGCACAAAACGCGGTGAGTCCAATGACTAAATTAAAGGGGGGCGGAATGGCAGTAATAAAGGAGATAGATGGATACCTGGTGGCAGCAGCCGAGGAGGAGGACGAAGAAGAAGCAGGCCCTGCAGCGACGGGCGCCCAGGCACAGAGGTAGGCGCAGCCGGGGACGCGCGACGCCGCTTGCTGAAGGATGCGCAGCCGGGACTCCTGGCCGAGCAAGAAGAACCCGTCCATCAGTCGAGGAGACAAGGAGCGTCCATGGCAGCTGGGCGTGGCTAGCTAACATGTACAGCTTCTCGAACGATGTATGATGGTTAGCTGGTCGTCGCTGCCGTTGATTACCGGAGGTATATATATGCGCTGGGCGGGCATGACGGGAGCGCAAATTTGTATGCGTGGGCGGGCATGCATGCACCTGCGCCCAGTGTGGACGTGAGTGGAGAGGAAAAGTAGTCGGACTAGTATGCAGCTCGGAGGCGATGGATGGGGATATGCGGTGGCGTGGCTCGCGTTCGACTCCAGCATGAGGGAGTTGAAAAGTACTACGCGAGCGCGCCACAAAGACGACACCAAACAGGAAGTCGTTCAAAGGTCCGCGGCGGGCTGGCGGTGAGATGTGCTTGAAAAAGGGTCAAACAAGGTGGCAGGGATGGGGGCTCTTGTACCCTTGCGATGCTACTTGCATCAGCATGATCTGCGATTGAATGCCTAGCAGCCTCTCCCTCTCGGTGAGAGTGTTTTCCCCATATACGGTGCGTATACGTCCGGAAGTACCCCAGAGGACGTCATGAGGCTAGAACCATACTATACATCCTTTCTAATTGAAAAAGCTGACGGATAAAAATTACAACATTTGCACTTAATGGACAGAAACATTAATTAGAGAAAAAAAGTATTGCTATTGTCATTCTGAGAAAATTAGCCCAAACTGTCCTTCTAAATTAAGTGCTCGAAAATTATATATAGGGGTTTTTGTCTATAGGACACTCAATATACATGGTTTTGTTTGATGGACATCAAACTCTATATTTTGCCTCTCGAACACTAAGAAATTGTGATTTTTGTACATGTGTTTTTTTGACAGGTTTATTGTTGATGTTTGCATGACTTTTCAACAAAGAAAATATTTATTTTTAAAATAAATTTGTGCAAATAACCGACAAAAAATTAAGAATAAATCACATGGATAAGAAATGTAGCAATCTATCTTTGTGTCAAATTTCAACTCGCAATGTCTTTCGCTTATAAAGATAAAAATATTGCAAATACTTACTTCTCCTGCTAAAGTGTTCTATAGACAAAAGCCATAATTTTCCAATGTCCAGAAGACAAAATATACCGTTACAGTGTTTCACAGACAAAACCATGTTTATTGAGTGTCCTATAGATAAAAAAACCCTTATATATTTGTAAGTGCTTATAAAGAAATGAAACCTAGCTCAGGTGGTTAGGTTTTCTCACAAATTGGAAAAATTTCAATCAATCCGGACTCAAATCCCAAATTTAATATCGGTGTTGCATTTAAACGAATTATTTTTTCAGTGGGAGGCGACGTTTTAGTCGACAATGAGACGCATGTGGTGACTTCGTGAATCTCAAGATGAAGCTGACCTAGTCTTTCGGAGGCACTAATACGAGCAGCGTGTGCGTGTGTTCATAGATGTGAGTACTCGTGTGTGTGCGTGCGCATATATTGTGTTTAATTCATAAAAAAGGTATTTATAAAATAATATTCTAGAATACTCATGCTATTGTTTGTAAATTACCAATCATATTATGACTATGATGATTGTGGCCTCAGATGAAAACATCAGGCACATGCAAGACAATGTTAAGAAAAAAAAAGGATAGTGCAAAAATTAATGAGAATATTGACAACATGACATAACATTATTAGATGTAGTTTAGATTCTTGTTTCTAGTTATTTTTCTTTCATATAAACATTTTTCAATAAAAGGGGCAAATGCAAAGCAAATTTAGAATGCACAAACACAACAAACGGAGCACAAACTATAGCAATGTGTCAATTTAGTATGCTGGCCAATTTAGTAGTATGTGTCAAATTTTCTTTCATATAGAAGTGCTTCTAAAAGATACCAGCAAATAAACTAGAATCATAAACCATCCTTGAGCTACTTAAAACAAACCTATTTTTCTGCAAAATAAACTCCCAAATGCGATTTCAGTTTTTTTTTTCAAATTGAATGGCACCCCCAATTAACATTTACATTCGGGTGAAGTAATTTCCATTCACAATTTTTCTTAAAATGTTTCTTTAGAATTTCGTGGGTTCCGAAATTAGTGAGAGCTGCCAAACCGCCCCTTTTCGACCCGCTGATGGCCTGCCGGAGAATACAACATGCGGTCAAATCATCTGATCGATCTGAATGACAATTTGAGTGAAGTACTCAGCGATTCCCCAACCAAACTGGTAGGCTTAGTTCCATGGGGTCCACGGGTCCTATCGTGCACTTGGTCCACTGCTTTTCCTCTCTTCCGCTGCTAAAATGGGATTTGGTCTACGCCCGTGGACCTTTCTTTCCTCCGGGCCAGGTCGCCTGGTAGCTGTGGCTGGTGCACCGCACAGGCGGACATGCGACGGATCGAGGAAGGAATCCTTCGTACGCACAGCTATACGTACGTAAGTGCTCATCCGAAGACTGCTAGTCAAAAAATGTAATGCTTATTTATGGTTAATGGTAGCACACCAAAAAATGTGTCACGTGTGGTGACAGTATTAAGTTCATTTGCTACAAATCTTAAAGCAAATGTTCGTGGTTTTCGTGCTGCAACTAGACGAGCAAGTCGACTTCGAAACGACTTGGTCGCACTTAAGCCTATTAAAGTTTTAATGTACTCTTATCCAAAGATATGTTCTAGCAACTGACGTCGTACATTTTGTTCTACTTCGAAATGACTTCGTACACGACATTATTACTGTGCAATTCAATTCAATCTATGACGAGATTTTAAATGATGTCTTGGCTAAGGAGATTCAGTGGTGAAATGAAATGCCATCTTCATTTTACACACATGTTGTTCTCTCATTACATTGCTGCACATATTATGATTAAGTAGGCAAAGCATGATTAATATGAATATGTAGTTCATTATATCTGTTGTGGGTAGTAAAGAAGGAACTGAAAATTATTATTCAAAGTTTGAATCCTGCCAAACTGCGAGTCTGCCGAGTCCACTGGGACTGGCTTAAATGTTCACAAGGATCTTTATCTTGACAGAATATGTATAGGTGAAGAATAGGGATCCATTTCGAGAAATCAACGAGTTGACATGTCTTCATTAAAAGGAGCTGTTGATATCTTTTGGCTGCCCCCTAGCAAACAAGTACTGGTTGATTCGAATAGACGATCAATTGAGTGATTGGTTGACTAAGATTCACTTGGAGTTGCTCCATAGTGGAGTTTTCCGGGTTCCAATATAACATTGTCTATGTTTCAGTGGCCGAGTGATGAGTGTTTATTTATTTATTTGGCTAGGCGCTTAGCTTAGGAAAAGTTTACCTCTGGAAGCCTGTTTTTGTGATGGTTGACGAGGTTCATTACTACCATGAATTGACCAATCCTTCCCTAATATCTCATAAGAATACTCCGTTCATTATTGCAGTTCATTTCCAAATAAACCCTCGCTACGTACTCTACTCATCTTAATACACGACATGAAATGCGCAATAATGTAGTGGCGGATCAAACCCCACTGTAGCGGTGAATATAACTATTGCCGCTACATTTTTATAGCTAAAAATACGGTTTTATAGCGATGAGTGGCATAACTACAAAATCGTATTTTTAGCTATGAAAGCGGTTGCCCATCACCAAATAGGATCTAGTGGCCGAGGTCAGCGGCAGCGGTCGCCCATCACCGCCAGCCGGATCTGGCCGCGCCCCGCTAGATCCGTTGCGCGTGAGGCCATCACCTGTCGGATCCGGATATGGCGGCCAAAGTTGTCGCCACCGGAGAGCCTGTGATGCCGCTTCCGCCTGGATCTGGCCGAGATTGTCGTCGCCCACGTGGTCGCACTAGAGGCCCCGCATGGCTGCCGCCGTCCGCATGGTCGCCGTCATGTCAGGGGAAAGAAGGGAGGAGGCGGCGACAGCTGGGTATATTGAGAGAGAGAGAGAAGGAAGGAGAAGAATAAGCTTAGGGCTTTATGAGGACGAGTTTTTATAGGTATCATGTCAGCTAGGTCAAATGAGCTAAAGAAAAAAAAAAGAACTAGCCTAAGATTTTTTAGCAACGACCCATGTTACGATCCACCTCTAAAAATTAATTTTTAGAAATAGACTACAACATGGACCGCCTCTATAAATAAAGTCTATTTATAGAGACGGATCATATTATGACTCGCATGTAAAAATCAACTTTTAAAGACGATTGATAACATGAACCGCTGGTAATAGTTATTTAACTATTATAGAGATAGGTTGCTTTATACCCGCCTCTACGTCTTTTAGGTGCCACCACTACTGCAGCACTGCTGTAGTGATAATTCACTTGTCCGAACAAAATTACGGCTCCATGTGTTCCCTCAAACCATTTAAACCGGTGGAAACACCCTTTACTGAAATTTGTCTTTTTGTGATCCTTAATGTAAAAGTGATTTTTTTAATTACTTCTAGGGGTGCAATGTACCCCTTATGACAACATGGGTTAATTTTAAATTTGGCATTGCCCTTAGCTAGCAAAAGCATGGTTCAGAACTAAATCTCCGTACCTTAAACCAGTTTGACAGAAATCAATCGTAAATTTTGTTGGCATTTGGCAATCTTATGTTAACAACGAATACGTGATGCCAATTGCCTGTAGGAAAAAACGAATGCAAGAAAATGCTATCTACTGTTAGACAATTACCCCCTTTTGAAGAGTCATTTTCATGCAGTCACACCACTGTCAACAGCGGTCTAATCTCTACATTTCTTTATTATTGTTAGCCCTAGACGTTCTCTCTAGACTTTTCTCATCAAAATCACAAAAACATGCACGGAACATCGTGCACACGCGTTTGTATCATTGTTAATCAAATCAGCAGATCTGAAAGTGACGATTTATTAGGCTGTAGGCTCTCCATCAAGCTTAACACTTCAATGACGAATTATTTTTTATAAACTGATTCAAATATTTCAAATTCATGCAGAAAGATTGTCTCAACAAAATAGTTTTATAATAGTCAAATTACTATGTTCTACAAATATATTGCAACAAATTAGAAAATGTAACAAGACCGTATTTGTCCAGACCGAGGGACATGCTTCTTAACAAGGAGGGATGCTTTTTTTTTCATATTCCTTAGCCTTCAATCGATTGAAAGCTTTCAATCAATGGTTTGATATTTTATGTTTTGATTTTTCTTTGATAGGATTTTTTGTGTAATAATTATAAACCGTTGGATCTAGATCCAATGGCTTAAAACGGTAATTAAAAGTTGCTCAAATTTTTAATCAACTGAAAATTAACATGTCTTCTTTTTTTTAGGCGGACAAGGAGGAATACTTGTGAGTTGTGCATGTGCGTTCATACGTGAAATATGCGCTGTCATTTCGGTCTCCTTGCCACCAAGAGCTGGACTCTGGACCCCGTCCAACTACAAACCCAAAGGTCAAAATCGTACTAGCTTAGTCAACAGGGAAGGGAGGGAAGATAACTGTATGCTTTGAGCTTCCTAAACTCTGCTACCTTGCATATTGTTCTCTCTGATTGCTACTAAACTGCTCGTGGCCTTTTCCGTCGCAGGTCACTTTTGTTGTTCACAATAAAATCTGACGAGTCCAGTCTGTACGTTTTCATTAATTTTGATTAGTGCCAGTTGGCACATATGAATATGTCAACGAAAACACAGAGTAAGATGGAAAATGGTGCCTACGGCATTGCTGACAGGCACATATTCTGACATACATCAACCCCCGTTCATCATCGTTGCCGCATATTGTATCCAGGCAATGGTGCATTTCTCTAACAATTACCGAAAATATGAAATACAAAAAAAAAGGGGGGAGGGGGGGGGGGGGGGGGGTTAACGCACCTTATGTGCCATCTAGGTTGCCTTTGCCTGGTTAGGCATCCAGCGTTTCATCTGCATCACCATGCTTCAAGTGGCATATCGTGAATTTTCCTGCAAAATTAGGGATGTAGATTTTTGATGGGAAACCACCAAGGATGGGAAGATAATAATGCAGTGACGACTGCAAAGGAAGCGCCAAGCACTGAGAAAGGACCATGGGAAACCGCCAAGGATGTTTCTGGCGATGAGCCGAACAATAGATAATACAGGATCTTCCCCCATCGTATGAATATGATGTTTCAACATTAAGTCCTGCAACTTTTTTTTTTTTTTTAGATCAACATTAAGTCCTGCAACTTGATTGGAAAAAGTAACCATAGGAAAGAAAGTACTGCATTAGGAACGTGACGGGCACTCCTGTTCAATTCAAGTGAAATGACTGAATGCGACAACCCAGTCGCAAGGAGCTGCTCCCTGCTAAGCAGCATATCAGCCGTGATGATTGGACTACTGACCTTGCTATTTTACCAAAAACTCAAAGGAAAAGAACACAAGGCTTGGAAAAACCGATCCGTCAAGGCATCATATTTTCAATGAGATTTGGAAATGGTATGAGAATTATAAAAAAAAATTCAAAACTCTAGATGAAATCGACATGTTAGTTGATACGACTTTGCATGAGGAATACCTGCATATAGACTGCATATTTCATTTCCAATTCATACAGGAGAGACAAGCATTGACCTCATGTTAAGAAGTGAGACTTCAATGGATCAGCCGTCAAACAGTGAAGATTTACACGTCACAAATGATGCTCATGTATCATAAGCAAGATAAAAAGGCGAAAAATATGTGAAGGAACCAGTAGGCAACAAGTTAAAGGAACATATGTGTAGTGCCTTTCTTCCCACATCAAGTGCCGGCGAAATGAGGGCAAAGCTACATGACAAAGACCAGAGCCAGATAGCTCTCAGCCACAAGTTTCGGTTTCCGGGGGCCTTTGACAAGGGATAACTTCAAGGTAAATGGATCCGTTAGATAGAACAGTACAGATACAAACATAGAAGGTTGACAGAGACTGCAGAAGATAATTTCCCGTGAAGAAATGTTATACTCCCTCCGTCCCAAATAAATGTCGTTATGATTTTCGTGCCGGTCAAACTTTCTTAACTTTGACTATATTTAGAAAAAATATTAATAACATTTATGTATCTAAATTCTAAATAAATTTATTATAAAAATAAATTTAATAATCTATCTAATGATACTAATTATATATTATAAATATTAACATTATTTTATATAATTGATCAAAGTTAAAAACGTTTGATTCCTCCTCGAGAAATGAGAACGACACTTATTTTGGGACGGAGGGAGTAGTTTCAAACTTCCAAATGAACAGGGTTGTTGACAACACGGGGAAGATGAACACCGCGGTTGATAATGCAGCAAGACTTCATGTTGATACATCAGTACACATGAACTACAAAATTTCTTGTGCACTTATTTATTAGGGATAGAGTCAGGCATACATACTTATTCCCATCACTCAGTCAGGCATACATACTTATCCCCATCACTCAATTTCTAGACTGCGCCTACCTAACTCTATCAAGTTTTTCCTTGATAGGTTAATAACCGAATCTGCTATCACTCGAGCACTTGACTGCATATATCCTCCTGAGGGGATGAAGATTTATAGAGAAGAAATGCATCGTTAGTAGGTCCTAAATGAGGAAATAACTCAAGGCAGATGAACTTCAAGAATCAAGAGAAGACAGCCCACCTGATGTGAGCATGAGGAGAGGAACATTCTGATCTTTTGCAAATTTAAAAACCTTCTCATCTCTTATAACCACACCCTCTGGACTAACCTGGAAAGTGCAGAAATATAATATGATCAGAAATTAGTGCTGTGGTAAGAACTACAACCTACTGGTCGCTAACATGACTAGGTGCTGTGAGAAAATCTTAGTACACACATTACCTTCAGTTTGCCTAAAGGATCACCAAATAGGATATCCGTACCAGCATTGTACAGAATCAACTGGGGCTGAAATCTAGCTTCCGCTACCTGCAAACAACTAGGGCTGTTCAGCAATATATTTGAGTGGGGTTTGTCAGTATGAATCTGAGTAATACTATTTGCATGAGTGCATTCTTTTTGGCAATTGTGAGTCTGATTCGATCAGGCCAACAAACAACCTTTCTAAGTTAAATGCAGGGAATGACTTTAACAAATGAGTATGGAATCATAAGGGAGTTTAACCCTTTGTTTTCCTCTCTTTTTCCATGTACTCCAACGCCCAACCCACTCTTAGTAGGATTAGACGGTATTCATGGCTCGTATCCAAGGCGCTTCATGATGAGAAGCCACCGTGGATGAGAAGTGGATATGAGATATTACTGGTCCCCTATCCGTCTTGGCCCTCTGTCAGTATGTGCTCCTTTACAATAAGATGTTGGACGTCCAGCTTCAACCAAGTATGGAGAACAATTTTATCTGGATGTGGTCTGCAAGCCAATACTCGGCATCATTGGCCTATCGCGCCTTCTTCACTAGTCAGTGCAGAATTTCTGGCACCAAAGAACTCAGTAAGACTCGAGGACCTCCGTGCTGTGAATTATTCTTCTGGTTAGCTATGTTGGGCCACTGCTGGGCCTCATGCAACGCCACAATCTGCAGAACAGTGGGACATGTGCACTTTACTCATAGCCTCATAGGCAACATAGATAACTGAACACCTGCTCTTATCTTGTGTGTTTAGCAGAGATGTTTGGTTCAGGCTATTTTGTAGAGCCGGCATCCAGAACCTGACACCAGTGGATGAAGTGTCGTTAGTAGGACTGGTGGCTGCCGAGCAGGAAAAAAGTTCCAAAAGAAAGGAGAAAGGATTTCGACGCTCTAGTACTGATAAATTCCTGGATCATTTGGAAGGAGAGGAAACCCACGTCTTCAACAATACCATGAAGCAAGTAGCAGAGTTATCTAGCTGGATCGGGGAAGGACAATACTGGATTCAGGCAGTGTATTCATTATTGTCGGATTTGCTTCAGTAGTGGGACATTCTTTTAGATCTGCTAGAGTCAAAAAATTATGTCGTAAGCATGAGCTAAGTTCCTCCTTGGCTCCACCGGGTCACTTGTAATATTGTTTTATTGCTTCTCCTCTTAATGAAATATGTCGTAAGCATGAGCTAAGTTCCTCCTTCATGGCCATTTCCTTGGTGTGCATCTTGATCAATGATCATCACTCTGCACATGTCCTGCTAGATAAGTGACTGATCGAACTAAAACAGATCTCATATCAATCACTCAGCATTCCTTGTAGCATTTAGAGTCACATACAGTTCAACTTATGCAAAGAAAACATGCTATAAATGTCAAGAATAGTTGAAGCACATGGTAATTATCCCACCTTGAGATATTTAAACGGACGAGAGCAAAATAGATGCACAAAGAAATATCAGTATATGCACAAAACCCACCCCCTTCCTCTGCCGAACAGTGGTGAAATCCTCCACCAACATTGATAGCCCATCCCTTTCAAGTGCAAGTTTGACTGATAAAACAGAACCACCCACCTGAAGGCTAAACTAATTTCAGTATGCTTTTTGAACCTCCACAATGCACAGACAGGGGAGAAAAAATGACCTGCTTTCGAAATGGGTAAAGAAGTTTTTGCTGAACCAGCGAGATAGGAAGTAGAGCCACAGCTGGAACCTGGGATAATTCAAAAAATACTAATTACATTCTACAACCAATAACTCCTTATGATGTCAGGGAACTAAAATAAGACATCCAAGTAAACGGTTTGATGGTTGAAAATATGCTGGTGGTTAAGTCTTCAGAAACCACGCTGTTTACATGACGCAGTAGGCAACTTCGTGAGCACTCATAGGCTTATAGCAAGCAAACGAAGGCAACTACTGATTATGTAATACTCCCTTCGTTCTAAAATTGTTGTCATCATTGACTTTTTTTTGTTATCTTTGACCATTCGTCTTATTCAAAATATTTGTTTAAATATGAAAAGTTATAAGTTATATTTAAATTTTATCTAGTGATAAAATAAATCATGAGAAAATATATGATATTTTTTAAATTTTTTTTAATAAGACGAGTAGTCAAATTGATAAAAAGGTCAATGACGATAATAATTTTGGAACGGAGTAAGTACTTAATATAACAGTACCTCTACGATGCGTGCAACCTTCTCACTGCTTTTAAGGCTATTCAAGTATGACTCCGAGTGCACCTGATTATGTAAGCCATTACAACAATGGATAGACTGCATCGAATGACACTAAACTCTACGAAACAAGGGGCAGCAACTCTTTACGCACCACAAGCAAGTCCTCCTCCGAAGCTTCCAGCGGCTCGACCATCCGGTCCTTCTGGAGGAGCCCCGTCTCCACCAGAAAGTTGCAGACGCGGCCCCATTTCGATGAATCGAACGGGTGCCTGCACGACACGGCAAGGCGCATGACACTGGCGCGATCGATAGGGGCAGCAATTGCGATTTTAGAGAGGAATTAAGCGAGAGGTCAACGATAGATTAGCTCACTGCTTCTCGAAGCCGTGGAACGTGATGTCGTAGTCCGGCGAGTAGACCACCGGCGCCTGCGCGAACAGCGCGGTTATTGCGGATGAGCAAGTCGAAGTTACAGAGGATTTGGACGCGAGGGGTTGGGCAGTGGGTGGCCGACCTTTGAACAGGGGACGTCAAAGTAGAGGCGGCTGGAGAGGATGCGGCCGAGGCGGAGCGTATTGCCCGCCGGTGGAGCCTCCCACCCTGCCGCCATCCGCCGCCGTGTGGGGAATGCTCCGCCGACAGCCGCTGTCCGCTGTAGTGGTGGGACTGGAAGTCGCGAGAGCTGCCGCGTAAGAAAGGGAAACCCAATTTAATTTGGAATTTTTTTTTCTTTTGCGATTTTGCGCTTCCTGTTTTTTTCCGGATCCGGAAAGAAAGAGGCCAGAGAAGTTTGGGTAGGAAGCCCACGAGAAAGAAAGGCCTTCCATTTCCAGTTTGTAAATACGGCCTGCTTTAATCATTTGACTTGGACCCTCGTCTCAAAATCTCTCAAACAAACAAAGAGTTTATGCACGTCCAAATTTGGCTTCAATTTGGTTAAAAAAAATTAAGCCACCAAGTTTAAATATGGATTCTTGAAGGATAAAACTAATACATTTTTTGGGGGGCAAAGCAATCTCCAGCTTACAAAATGGCAAATCCCCAGCTTCAAACAGGCTGACTGACGAGTCTCTTCGGCTCACCATTTTCATCATCTGATCGCTCGCAACCTGCTTTTGCCAGCACGGTATCACTAAATAAACACATCGTCGAATCGTTTCGTGGTTCAGCAAGACGCAAGACATAAGACTTTCGGATATGTTGGTCAACGGGTGAAAGTCCTCTTTTCATCGCGAAAGAAAAAGAAAAAGGTGAAGTTCCTCTTCTCTTGCCTCGCCGTTTATAGTGACACTCTCCTGTGTTCTTTAAAGACCAAGTGGAACGGGTGCACATGCGGACGCCTAAAATCCGTGTACCCACTTGCCGCTGCATGTGCGCTTTTTAGAGCCGAGCAGTATAGCAGGAAACCCATCGTATCGTATGTTGGAGCCAACTGGATGGAGCACTGGTTTCCATGTAGATTCTGCTGCCTTGACATGGATCGAAATCACCGTGAAATTCTCGTAGCAAACCCGCGCGGCAGATGCCTCCGCGAATGGGCGCGCCGCGTTGAACCCCAACGACCGACGCAAACACCGGTGGTTGGAGTTGGAGTCCAGGCGCAGCGCCGCCAGCAGTTCACCTCACCAGTCACCAGCCGGAAGCCGCGCGAGCACTGCAGCTGCTTTACTTGTCTTGCTCATTTCTAACGCAGTACAGTACAGCACGCAACCTACGGATCCCGTGCAGCCTAAACCATGTCCAAGCGATACAGGTACAGTGAATGCGTTCCCGTCGACAAAAGTCAAGCATCCTTGTCTACTGGAGAGTACACACTGCGTTTTGCCGTCGTCAAATGCCGCAGCCTGCGGCTGCGGGGCGGGCAGCTCATCGCTGGTCGAGAAAGTACGCGAACATCGGGCCACGTACGCTTGCACGAAAAGAAAAAAAAAACAGAAATTACAACACCTCCAGGGTAGCGGTAACAACAAAAGTCAAACAGAAAAGCTTGGAGTTTACTTCAGCAGGAGAAGGACGTGCATTCCATTCATACATAAGTACAAGCAAGCTATATATATATATTGCTAATTCCTGCAAATTTTCTCGATCACCAAACTTCTATCAAGAAGACGACGTGACCCAATGGCGAGGGAGGAGCACAGAGATAGCCTTACAAATATGCAACGCACGTGTCCGCGCGACGCGACATGCGAGTCATCATCGACTCCGTTTCTTGTCTCTTGGCGAGACGAGCGAGTCATCGTCAGGTCTACGAATTGTTCTTGGGCGTCGAATCGATAGTCGCGGAAGGATTTATTCGGCTCTCGGGGCGTCCACGTCGAGCTGCGAAGACCGGTACAAGTGATCGGACGTGCCATCTCACACGTATATGCCAAGTTCGTGACGTCGACGTAGATGTTTTCATTTGCCGGTACAGACGCTCGATCGATGTGACGACGATGTCGTTCGTCTCTGAGCGCGTGATCTTAGCGGGAAACAATTAAGCGGCGAGAGTTGAGGACGACGCTAAGCCTGCCAAATGGACGAACGGCTGATACAATTCCTAACCCTAAAATGGTGATATCCGAGCTTGGTGCTCGGCGCAAATGGCAACTTTGATCATAATTGTTTTTTTTTCTAATAACAAATAGTTAGAGCATGGTGGTCGGTATGAAATTATTAGAAAAATAAATGTCATCAAACAGTTGCTACACCTATTGCAAAGAGTGAGCAACATATTTGAACAAGTTCTGAAGCTTTAAACAAACTTCTCTGACATGTGTATTCGCTCTGTTCTCCAACCAATAAGCCGCTTTACGTCATCAATTTGACAAGGAAAAAAAATATCTTAAACCACTATTACACTATTACAAAAAAGATCTGTAGCGGCGGTCTAAAACACACTGTAACAACGGACATGTACCACCGCCGCTACGGTTTCACAGCTAAAAATAAAACATCTTTAGCGGTAAATGACCCGCAGCTATAGAATGATTAGTAGCGACGGATGACATCTTCACCCACCGCTACCGTTGAATCCGAAAAATAAAAAAAAGCCCGCAGGCCCGCTCTCAAAGTCCGTGCTAGACCCGCTGCCGAGGTCCGTCGGTCGTCACAGATCTTCGTGCTCGCCGCTCCGCTGCCTAATCTGCCGTCTCCTCACGCGCCGGGCCACCCCGCGCCGCTCGACCCGCCGAATTTATCTGCATCCCGGCAAGGAGGAGTAGCCGGCTGGGGTTAGGTTTGTCCTTCATTTTATATGGACCGCGTATTATTGGGTTGTATGAAATGTTTTTAGCGGCAGGTGACATTTTGGGCCGCCGCTAATGTGGGCTTTAGCGGCGGGTGACATTTTAGACCGCCGCTTACGTGGTCTTTAGCGGCAGGTGATATTTTGGGCCGTCGCTATAAATATTTTTTAATTGTAGCGACGGGTTTTTATTGGGCCGCCGCTATATTTAATTGGGTTGCGCCGTTATAAATCGTTTTTGTAGTAGTGTTAATAAATGTACATTGTGTGAAATATTTTTAAATTGATGGTATTCAAAATGTCAAAAGTCTAACCAAGTCCTGTACAAAACTTAATTATTCATGTCGCAGCTCATTTCTTGGTCATAACATTTTTTTCCAGTATTTCTTGGTCATCACGTCGTCGCTGCGCAGAGAGGGTCGGTTTATGAAAGTTTATCGCGAAATCTCAAGACGTAAATTTTCTTCTACAAAAAAAAGAACTACTGTTGACTGACTTGGGCAGGCGATCCCAGCCCCACGATCAGAACGCCACGTCGGTGGCACCCATCTCATCGCATCAGCTCCGTTGGCGTCCAACTCATTTTTCCTTTATCTTTTTACCACTTGCAGCAGTACGCCACCACGGAGGAAAAACAAATGGAAAAGAAAATCACGGAAAAGGCAAGGTATTTGTACTCCCTGTCCGGGCTTCCTCCAGCGACGAGGCGAAGCATCCGCGCACGACGCTCGAGTAGAGTACACACAGATCAGAAATGGATAGATAGATCGGCGAAGCTGATCGGCGCACGCGCGCAAACGCGGCGAGAGAGCCAGCTAGTAGTCCCTCGGGCGATCGGGCGGCCGGATCGGATCGGCGCCGGAGACGGAGGCGCGGCGGGCGGCTTGGGGGGCTGTGGCTTCGCACCGCATGCCGCCGTCCAGCTAATCCCATGTCCCGCATGAAGCACCTGCTGCGCAAGCTCCACCTTGCCGGAGCCGGCGGGGGCGGGGGCACGGGCACGGCGCCCGACCACCACCGGCCCCGACACCGGCGGTCGGGGCACCCGCCGCCGGTCGTCGCGACTGTGGGGGCGCCCGAGCCGCCGCAGCCGGCGCCTGCTCCCGTCGCGGCGGCGGTAGCGGTGGAGGTCGCGGTGCCTGTCGCCGTGGCGGCGGAGGAACCGAAGGGGCTCGGGGCGGAGGCGGCGACGACACGGTTGGAGGAGGACTACCAGGTGCGGCTCGCGCTCGCGATCTCGGCGTCCGACCACGCGGGACTCGTCGACGCCGACTCCGTCCAGATCCGCGCAGCCGAGCGCATCAGCCTTGGCGCGGCGGCGGGCGGGGACCGGGGCCATGTCGAGTCCCTTGCCGCGCGGTACTGGAACCATAGCGTCGTCAACTACGAGGAGACGCTCGCGGACGGGTTCTACGACCTGTACGGAGCACAGGTGCATCCCGGCTTCCAGACCAGGTTCCCCTCCTTGGATTACCTCAAGGCGGTTCCAGCTGGAGCTGATGTTGCCTTTCTGGCGATTTTGGTGAATCGGGAGCGTGATCCTGCCCTAAGACGACTAGAAGACAGGGCTGTGGCGGTTGCTGCGCAGAGTAGGGCACATCATGGTGGTGCTGTTTCCGCAGAGCTTGTGCAGAAAATTGCCGGTCTTGTGGTTGATGCGATGGGTGGTCCGGTGGAGGATGCTGATTGTATGAACAACGAATGGAGCCTGAGGAGTCGCCAGCTCTCTCTTCAGATAAACAGTGTTGTTCTTCCTCTTGGTTTGCTTCGGATTGGGCTGTCGCGCCACAGGTCCCTGCTCTTTAAGGTTGGGTCCTTACATTGTGTTTAATTTAATCATTAACCGATATCATATTAGGTAGTAAGGGATTACTGGAAAGGATTTTCATGGTCTGAATCATTACAATGTGATGTGGAATACCTCTGTTACATGAATACTGCTAGCTTTCAATCTGGTGGATGGTTTCCTAATATGGAGTCATCTGATCACCCACATATCCTTGCTGAAAAGGAAGGGGGGGGGGGGGGGGGGGGAATAGTTTGATTGTAAGATCAGTCATTCCAAGAACTGAAAAGAGGACATGGACTAAGTTTATGGTAGTCCAATCTGGTAGTCAGTTTCTTCTATCAATGGCACTCATTATGCATCATTAATCATATATTTGCTGCAGCAGATACATAATTAAATGGGTTGCTCTTAAAGAGATGCCTTTGATTTGCTTATAGAATTAGGAACTTCAGTGTGGCTATTGAGCAGAGACCAACTAACCGAATTATTTTCAGGTATTAGCTGACCGTGTTAATCTACCATGTAAGCTTGTAAAGGGAATATATTATACTGGAACAGACGAAGGAGCTGTTAACTTGGTTAAAGTTGATTTTGACAGGTATTGGCATATACTCTGCTATCTTTCAATTACTATATTTTAAACATTGACTGTGGTGATTGATTTTATGGATTGCAACTTTTTCAGCACCGAATATATAGTTGATCTGATGGGAGCTCCAGGCACCTTAATCCCTTCAGATATATCTGGCAGTCAGTTTCAGGACTCCAATGATACTCAACTGAACAGCGATGCCATTGAAGAGAGTGTTGCAGAATTATGCTTAGCTCTTGACCAGATTAATAGAGATGACATTGAAGGAACCTCATCTGATCATTGTTCTGATTTAACGCTCGCGTCTTCACAGCTGGAAGATTTATCTCAGGCAGAGAACTCATTTAAACAGAATGTTATCTCTAAAAATGGCCAATTCAATGTGCTCAATATTGAAGGGGATATTTCTAATCATGAGAATGTCAAGGATGTTTCCAAGTATATTGTGCCTGAAGTAGTGGACTCTCAGTTTGCACAAAATTTGCAAGAGTTACTTTTGAAGGGTGGTGCGTTGCTACCAACCAATTTATTATCTGGTCAAGATAACTTCCATGGGGATAAAGTAGGAATAACCACTTCTGAAGGTAAAGAGAATGCAGGATGGTTACTAGTTGCTCAAAAAAGTTCAAATTTGTCCAATGATTTTGTTGCTAAGGATTCATCACAACTAGAGAGTAAGAGGGCACTAACAGCTTTGAGCTATTACCAGAATATTCCCTTCACACCTTATGAAAATGTGCAACACTCTGCGGAAGATACAAAAGAAAAGATAAGCGATTTGGACTTGCATGATAATGTAACTGGTGCCATTTCTAATGTGGATCAAAGAATCGCTAAAGATTCATTGGCAGACATGTCAGGAAGTAGCAATGGAAATTTGGATAAGTTGAGCCTGTCTAGTACAAAATCAATCAGCTCCGTTATGGATGATGTTGCTGAATATGAAATACCATGGGATGATCTTGATATTGGAGAGCGCATTGGTCTAGGTATATTATTTGTAGCCTTTCAGTAAGAAGTTTACTTGTTATAAGAGATAAGTTCTGTGGCATTTTAATAGGAAATAAACTCACAGCAAAGTATACACATGTAGCAATCTAATTTGATCTCTGCTAGTGCCAAGAGAAGTAGATTTATTTCAAAGTTGAGCTTTGTAAATTATATAGTATTATGTTTTCCTATCTAGTTTAGTCAAAACTGTCTGTTCCTTTTTTTTCTCTTTCTTTATACAGTATTTTTTTTAAACTACAAATGGGTGCTACTGTTTCTTATGCAATCACATTCTGTTTGCTTTCATACATGACTCAGCCTTTCTGCACATATTCTCCTGAAGCCTTAGTTTAGTTTTACTATGACCTTCGCCACATTTAAGTTCTTGTTCCTCTTATTACTCAAGAACAGTAAAGCTAAGCTTATTTTTGCAATTAGTTCCACTGTTTCTTTCATTGTACTATTCCTATTTTTGCTATGGTTATTCACTGCCAGGAATTTACTAGTTATATCTTTAACAGGGTCATATGGGGAAGTCTATCGTGCAGATTGGAATGGCACTGTAAGTGAAATATTCTAGGAATTTACCATATTGCGCAATAGCACTATGTGTTTAACCAGGAATTGTAGTTCTAAAGTCTAAGTACCATTTGAACAGAACCACCATCATGTAGGATTATAGTACACATGGAAAAACTTTGATCAATAGCAAACAACCATTATGTGCTGATTTTTTTTTTTTGTTGATATTCCTTAAAGAGGCAAGAAAAGCGGAAGTTTGCCTGCTGTGATTTAGGACACAGGTGAATAATTATGAACCTGCTCCACAAGTATGAAATGTTACTTTCATCGCTGGTAGTCCATAAAAACTGATATAATTATGAAGCATCAAAGCTCCATATACTTTTGTTACTAGTAGTTAAACATAAACATGTGTTACATTTTTAGTAGTTCTGTTGAGAAAAACATGCAATCTACCTTTAGCTGCTAAATCTGTCTTGGATAATTTTCTGTTCTCTTGACGTTTTGTCCTTTTACATTCCAGGAAGTTGCAGTGAAGAAATTCCTTGACCAGGATTTATCAGGTGTTTCGCTTGAGCAATTTAAATGTGAAGTAAGTTCAGTACTCTGTGTGTAATGATTATTGTTTACTTCTCTGCTTCAACCAAGTATGTAATAGCTTTTTACCTTTTAGGTGAGGATAATGTCAAGATTAAGGCATCCCAATGTAGTTCTTTTCTTGGGATATGTGACACAGCCACCAAATCTCTCTATATTAACTGAGTACCTTCCAAGGTTTGTTTTTCCTCCTCTATTTCTTTGTACTCAAATTATCAAATGATAATTTCAACCTTTGTGGCCATTGTATTATGAGGTGCAAGTTATACAAGTAATTACAGAAGATATAACAAACAATAATTTTTCAGGGGGAGCCTTTATCGTCTGTTGCACCGGCCAAATAGTCAAATAGATGAAATACGGAGGCTCAAAATGGCACTAGATGTGGTAAGCTTGGGCACTTTATTTTAGTTTCTTACATATGTGGTGGCTTGTTTTTTGTAGTAGTTAATACTGTTCTTTCAGGCAAAAGGGATGAACTACCTGCACGCTAGCCATCCTACCATTGTTCATCGTGACCTGAAATCCCCAAACCTTCTAGTGGACAAAAATTGGGTTGTTAAGGTGAGTCTCTATGCTCACTACCATATCATTCAATTTGGAAAAACAATAATACACCTGTTTTCTTGTTAGTGAGCTTCACATTAAAGGGATCTATTATTGTTCACTGCCTTATCATACTAAGACAGAAATATTGTGGTGATTCAATCATTGCTCTAAAGAGAGCACTTAGCTTGCATTTGATACTGTGCTTATACCTGGAAGCCACTAGATTGCATACATTCTTTTATTGTTGAATACACACATTAGCTTGAGCAATGCAGTCACTCCGTCATTATGAGACACTGAAACACTGAACCTGCAAATTATTTTTGGTTAGACTTACGAGGAGAAAAGTATGGATAGATTATTGTAGGGTTTTCTGACTAGCGACTACATTGTCCTAGTATTAAAATCTAAGTTATAACTACGTCAGTGTTGTTTTAGAGCTAAATGATTAGACATTTATGTTTTAGATGATTTTAAAAATGTTTAGAAAGGTGTAGACCTGGATTCCAAATTTCTAATAATATGATCAGGCTGCGGAAATGTTGGGTATTGTGTTCAGCTGGGTAGTAATCGTCTAGACTCGTTGACCAGTTTTGCTATTTATTTACCTTTTGTAATTCCTAAGTCACAAGTACTAGCGCCATACTCCCCATGATGTTTTTTGGAGGAGTCCATGTTCATTGTCTTCATTTCACACGCATATCAGTGGACGTTCATATTGAGCAGAATAATAACACAACTATACATATCCTACCTCTTCTATGCAGGTGTCTGATTTTGGCATGTCAAGATTGAAACACCATACTTTTCTTTCCTCCAAGTCAACTGCTGGAACAGTAATGCCTCTCATCTTTTCATGCCTTTCTTTGTTCTCATTTGATTATACTATTTGAGATGATATAAGCCTAGAATATATCAAGACAACTTACTTAGAATAAAAGGTGATGATAAAAACCCACAAACGAAGACCTGTGAGCTGCATTCTTAATATAGTGAAGTAATTATGACTTAATAACATCTTTGCTCTGTTTCAAATTAAAAACTGAAACGTGACAAATGTGAAATACATCATCCTTTGTAGAGCATCAGACTACTCTTTGTAAGAGTACCACTAGGATGGCTTTCGGATAACTTTGGTTAGGAAAGGAGATAAACTGCTGGCATGTAATCCATAATTATGTTTTATGGGCCAGTTGTTATATGGCATGCACAAATGCCTGTGCTATAATGATCACATTAGGTTTTTCCTCTGATAACCAAGCAAGCGTTCTGATGGCATAAGAATTCAAAGAAATAAATAAAGCTTATGCGTTCTGATGGCGTAAGGATTCTATCATGCACAAGTCAATATAATCATGTATGTTAAAGAAGCTGCATCATGCATTCCTAGATCCTAAGCACAGTTTAGTATTTGCTCCCTTGTTAAAGTAAGTGGTTTGGTATAGTGGAGAAACAAAACAGATTTTTGGGCACGGATGCATGGTACATGTGCTTATGTTCCCCAAGAACTTGCCATCCTATGATTTTTTGTTCAGCTTGTACATGCTTGCTGTAAACAAACTATGATCCCATTTTTATGACTCTATTTCATGTTGTCCTGCAGCCGGAGTGGATGGCACCTGAGGTACTACGGAACGAACCATCTAATGAAAAGTGAGGTTCTTACCTCCATGAAGTTGGTCTTTCTCTATTGCTTCTGCCATCTTCTGCGAGTTAAGCAATTTTTTTGTTGGCTTCAGGTGTGACGTCTACAGTTTTGGAGTGATCCTGTGGGAGCTAGCAACCATGCGGGTACCATGGAGTGGGTTGAACCCAATGCAAGTTGTAGGAGCAGTTGGGTTCCAGAATAAACGACTAGAAATCCCCAGAGAAGTGGATCCGCAGGTGGCTAACATAATATCTTCATGTTGGGAAAAGTAAGACTAGAAATTATTCTTTTCAACTCTAGTTCTCTTCTCTTTCATCTTCCACTTACCCTGCTGCTGATGGATCAAATATTTTTCTTGTGCAGTGATCCAAGCAAAAGACCATCGTTTTCCCAGCTCCTTTCACCTTTAAAGCAACTACAGCGTTTAGTTGCTACAGAAAGCTGCTGACATACTGTTCCTGATACAATCGGAACACATATTCAAATATTTAAGCTCTACTATAGGGGCTAAAATTTTCACGTTTAAACTCGTGGAGATGTATTCAGAATCTCTGCAGTATGGATGTGTATGGACGAAGGTTCTGCATATCACCTTGTGAAAATGTGAGAGCTCTCTAAGCTGCGCAAAGGCGTTGCTGGAGAAAGTGTAGTGTGTAGTCTCAAGTGAAGAAAATGTGGTGCAACACGAAGTGCTCTGTGCCATGGTAAATAATTGTTCAGCTCTGTATTTGGACTGGTGGTTCTGAGAATCAGAACTCACCGAAATGATAGGTTCTTGAAGTTTTTGTCCTTCCTTAGAAAAGAAAGGGAAAAAGGAAAGGAAGTCAAAATTTTATGGCGCCTGCAAAAAGTTGCGGCCCCATGTTTACCACATGCAATGTTGTATATCCTGTATACAGATGCTACTTTGCGTCTCTATAATATGCATTTTATATGCCTTTTGGTTCTCCCGCTGCTTTTATCGTCGTTTCTAATTGAGATCATTTGGCACCTATTCTCCTTTCAGCTATTAGCATTTTTACGATCTTGGCATTGGCAGGAACCATGCGCTGATTTGTTTATCCCGTTCGCCTTACTTGAAAGTTTGTTCACAGCGTGTGTCGCATGGACCAAGGTGGTGATCTTCGGGCTGTGTTTGGATCTCCAGTCTGTTTGACACGACTCCATTATTTATTTAGTATACTCTAAATCATTGGCTTATTCCGGACTGGGATGGATTACATTTTGAATTCGCTGCCGCTATCTGAGTTGATTCATTTTCCACGCTCAGGCCACATGCTTACGTGCTCGCCGTAACAATCATATAGAGTACTAACAAAAGATTGAAGCTCCGTAATTGGAGTTGGGAGTTCTAATAAAAAAGCTGAGGTCCGATAGATATTTCAACGTGCTCCGACGATCGCTACAAGCTAAGGAAAATCCACTGGTTCCGTCAGCACTCAGCAGAGCAAGAAACGATGGCGCCTGCATCTAACGTCCTCGCCGCGGCCGGCGTGCTCATCGTGGTCTTCTTCTACGTCATCCGCCGGAACCGTCGTCGGAGCGGCAAGCTCCCGCCGTCCCCTCCTTACTCGCTGCCGCTGCTCGGCCACCTCCACCTCATCGGCCAGCTCCCGCACCGCTCCCTGCGCGCCCTACACCTCCGCCACGGCTCGACCGGCGGCCTCCTCCTCCTCCAGCTCGGCCGCCGCCGCACCCTGGTCGCGTCCACTGCCGCAGCCGCCGCCGACCTGTTCAGGAGCCACGACCTCGCCTTCGCCTCCCGCCCGCGCAGCGTGGCGGGGGACAAGCTGATGTACGGCTGCCGCAACGTCTCCTTCGCGCCGTACGGCGAGCGCTGGCGCCGCGCCAGGAAGCTGGCCGTGGTCCACCTCCTCTCGCCGCGCCGCGCGGAGGCGTTCGGGCCCGTGCGGGCCGCCGAGGCGGAGGCCCTCGTGGGCCGTGTGGGCCGCGCGGCGCGGGCCGGCGAGGAGGTGCCGGTGCGGGAGGTCGTGTGCTGCTACGCCAACGCGGCGGTCACCCGCGCCGTGGCCGGCGCCGCCGGGGCCGCGGCGGAGAGGGTGCGGGAGATGGTGGGGAATTCCGGGGCGCTCGTGGCGGGATTGCAGCCCGACGACGTGTTGCCGGACGCGGCGGCGAAGGTGGTGAGGTGGGCGACGGGGATGGAGAAGAGGCTTGATGACATGGCCGCGGTGTGGGACAGGCTCCTGTCGGAGATAGTGGCTGCTCGCGAGGAGAAGCGCGCCGCTGCCGGTGCAGGGAAGGAGAAGGAGGAGGAGGACTTTTTGGATGTCATGCTGCGGTTGAGGGAAGAGGGAGGCGACAACGGGTTCGAGCTGACCGATGATCACATCAAAGCCATGCTCGAGGTGAGTAGTGATCCTTTTATTTCCTCGGAGAAATTTATTTTTTAATTTTTTAATAACTCTGATCCTGTGCTCTGTTCTTGCGTGTGAATTACAGGACATGATCGCCGCAGGGATGGTGACAACATCCGTGACGCTGGAATGGGTGATGGCCGAGCTCGTGGCCAACCCGCGGGTGATGGGCAAGGTGCAAGACGAGATCGCGCGAGTCGTCCACGACGCCGACGAGCCGGGCATCTCGCAGGCGCAGCTGAACAGGATGGAGTACCTCAGGGCGACGGTGAAGGAGGTGCTCCGGCTGCACCCGCCGGCGCCGCTGCTCGTGCCGCACGAGTCGACGGCGCCCGCGGTGGTGCAAGGGTACGAGGTCCCGCCGGGGACCGCGCTGTTCGTCAACGCGTGGGCGGTAGGGCGGGACCCCGCGGCATGGGACGCACCGGAGGAGTTCCGGCCGGAGCGGTTCGTCGCCGGCGGCGCCGCCGCCGCGGTGGATTTCAGGGGAACGGATTACCACTTCATCCCGTTCGGCGCCGGCCGGAGGATCTGCCCTGGCATCAACTTCGCGCTGCCAGTAGTGGAACTCGCTCTGGCCAGCCTCCTGCGCCACTTCGATTGGTCCCTTCCCGCTGGCGTGCGTCCCGAGGACCTCGACTTGGGCGAGGCGCCGGGGCTGACGACGCCGCTGCGGGTGCCGCTTGTCCTAATCCCTCGCTGCAAGACACTAGCTTAGTTGAGTATTTGACTGCATACAGATAAGTTGAATAGAATATGGATGGATTCAAATATGATTTTATCTTGGATGAGGTCGTACGACGTCCATGACGTATCAAACCATATACTGTATGAATTTGTTTGGTCACTTGAATGTATATAGTTACTTCAACTCTAATCCCAGTTTTTACTTTTACGATTGTACTTCTCGCTAACTTGTGGATGATGCCGGACCTTCTAAGAATATGAGTTGCTTACGTCCTCCATTATTCCATGAAGTTTGTTTTTCCTTTTTGAGAAGAAGGTGGAGAATTTATTTTTTGATAGAATATTGATATCCAGGAATACATGGTGGTTAGTTTTGAAGAATACAAGCACATTTTGCTAGAACATGAGCCTCCTTATTAAATTCTCTACCTTCCTTTACAAACTGTATGTACACATTCTCTACCTTCCTTTACAAACTGTATGTACACATTCAAAAGATTTTGACCTCTCCAAGTGTCTATCAGTCGATTGACTGAAGTTAGTTGGAAACTTTGGAATCGGACACGACGGCCATCAGCCCGTGCCGTGTGGGCTGGGCCATAATCAGCCCATTAAGCACGGCCTATCTGGGATCTCGTCCATCAAATAGGTGAATTTGCTGCTCTTCCAAAAGTCTCTCCCAACAGGCCTCTCCGGTCCACCGTCCTTCTCTAGAGCTTTCTGCAACTGCAACTGCAAGCATGGCGGCAGCAGCGGCGGCGGCCCCAGCGAGGTCGGAGGTGCTGTCCCTATTCCGTTCCTTCCTCCGCACAGCGAGGCAGTTCTCCGACTACAACATCCGTGAGTACACGCGCCGCCGCGCCGCGGACGCTTTCCGCGAGAACCGCGCCCTCGCCGACGAGCCGGCCGCGGCGGCGGCGTTCGCGGAGGGGAAGAAGCAGCTGGAGGTGGCCAAGAGGCAGGCGGTGGTGTACTCCCTCTACGCCCCCAAATCCAAGAGCATCATGGAGATGAAGCTGCAGTAATGGCCGAGGGAGAAAGCGAGAGGTGTCACCTACTTGCCCTCGTCCCTCTCCTTCCCCGTTTAGAATTCACGGCTTTTGTGTGATGCTGCAACCAGAACTGATCGGTTACTGCATTCGCTAGATAAAATTTCATGAGATCGATGCTATTGTGTGCAATAAATTGTCGAATTCTACTTGCGTATAGTATTATTCGTTTAACATTACCTGCAAAACAATCTGCCTGCGATTACGTAGTTATTTCGCAGCCTTCACCTTGGCCAGGTGCTTTGCTGCCGGCTTTGGATCTTTGTGTGATTTCTAACCTGCGTGCTGCACTTCAACGGATTGATAAAATTCTAGCCTTACCTGGTTTCAAGCGGAAGAGCTGAATTGATAAGGTATCATTGGGGTGGGTCGTAATGCTCATCAACTGTTTGATGAAATTCATCAGTGACGCGTCATTAACAATTAGAAATCCAAAATGAGAGTAGATCATCTATGGCTAATGGTTTGCAATCCTCCCATCAACTGTTTGATGAAATTCATCAGTGACGTGTCATTAACAATTAGAAATCCAAAATGAGAGTAGATGTTCTATGGCTAATGGTTCCAAGCAGAAGAGCTGACTTGGTAAGGTTTCATTGGGGTCGGTTGTAACGCTCATCAACTGTTTGATGAAATTCAGCAGAAGAGCTTTGTATTTATCGAGTGGTTGACTGAACGACATACCACCACCTGGCACTTGTTTCTGTATCAATCTTTTGCTTCTCTAAGGTTTCAGGTTCGCTGTGCAATCTTTTGCTTCTTTAATTCTTTGCCACAAAACTAACTAGGAGTATAGGATAGCGGATTTAGCCTTTGACATAGAGGTCCCATGTTATTCTTCCAAAATTGCGCATTTGCACTTTAGGTCTTGGCGTTCCTTATGTATGTCAGCCTTTACAGAGCTGATCACAGGTTGATGTGAAAAACAAGCGTTCCCTACTGCTCTGTTTCCTAAAATGTGGTATTCTATCTGTTTCTTCCTTGTCATTTTTTTTTGTCTATATTTGTCTGAGAGTTTTTTGTAACTTGATTAATCTTATCAGATAAATCTATCATAGTTTACATGTTCATAAGACTTCGGTGACTTTCTCAGAACATAAGTATCTCAAGCCTCATAACATTCTTCAGTCAGTCCATTAGATGAATTATGAACAGTACCTCACAAGAACTTGAAGTGAAAGAGATCTTTCACATATCATCAAGGGTTCCATCAGCTATATAAGGTAGAGCAGAGTGGATTATGAAGGATGACAGAGTGGTCGTGGTCAGACTTCATGTGCAACATTGTAGCTCTAGATCTACATCTAAACACATGGATAGTTAGCTTGGTAATCTACTAATCTTGGACATTACACGTGGCACTCCCCCGTTCCAGTTTTTTGCATTTTGGGTAGATGTACTACTGGAAGATCATTTTCTTGTGCGTGTGGAAGCTTTTGCTTTGTGATTTTGGCTGCCCGCTATTCAATTAGAGTTTGAATGGTTGCACAAATTCTCTTCTCGTTTACTGGTTCCAAAGCATGACTCTAAACTCGTGATGATGAGGAACAGCTGACCTGCGTAACTACTTCTAGAAACTCTGCAGACATGTTCTTCTCAGTGGCAATCTCTTTCATCACTTGCTTCAGCTCTATGTTTGTTTTGTCAGCATACATCTTCCATACCAACTGGAAGGGCAACGCAAAACGACCAACCATGTAAAGTCCAGTTATTTCTCCTGTCAAAAATGGTCAGAACTTTAAGCACAGAAGATAACCAGTAAATTATGAGTTCATAACGTAACTCTTCTCACAGTTCCATTCCCAAGGACTCACTCAACATGGCTAACTCAAGCATTTGGCATCCAATTGACCAATTATAGAGCTTCTCATGTCGTAGACCACATCCATATCCATGAATGAACATTACAAATTTGGTGATCACCCGACTATCTAATCTAGTGTCTTAACACGGGGGATTAGGACAAGTGGTAGTGTGGTACCCGTCAGCCCCGGTGCCTCGCCAAGTCGAGGCGGGGAGGAACCAGTCGAAGTGACGCAGGAGGTTTGCGAGAGCTTGCTGCACCGCCGGCGCCGGGTGGGTGAAGCCGGAGCACCTCCTTCAGCGTCGCCCTGACATATTCCATCCTGTTCAGCCGAAGGCAACCAGAAGAGTGGCTGTTCGAATCCTATAGAATTCATGGGAATATAAACGCTAAAAATGGAGTCACCGTAGCTAGAAACATTGTTCACAAACGACATTCATCCCAGTGGTTCTTTCATTTCTTACCGTTGCAGCATACAGCATGACAGATCACTGGAAAGAAACTGATCCAAACTACTCAACCTGGAACTAAATTATCGTTCCTTCAAAAAAAATGTAGCCAAAAAAATATTCAAATGCTAGGCAGATCTTTTTTTTTAATGGTCAATCGGGGGGGGGGGGGGGGGGGGGGGGAGGGGCGAGTCCCCACCTGAATTATTCCCATTTATTAAACGCGGCGAAAGGCGTGAGAAATTGGATGGCGCCTAGCGCCAAGTTCAGGATTACAACTGCAAGGGAAGAGGGCGTCTGTTACGTTGAGAACAAATTACCGGCATATGGATAGGTTTTTTTTTTTTGAAACTGCATATGGAATATGGATAGTTTCATTTGTTGTTCTTGTTTGTGAACAATGTTCCAAGGTTTACATTTACGACGCGCACGCGGGAGCTACGGGTCCCCCCGAGTTAGGCCGTCAGTGCCTATTCGGCCTTAATGCAACTTTTACGGCCTCAATTCCAATTTTACGTGAGCAAGGAGTGTTTTTTTTTTTTTTTTTGAAACGAGCAAGGAGTGTGTTGGGTCACTACTTGGAGTGTGTTGGGCCTCAATTCCTCCTTTCGAATGACCCAGTACATAGCCCACCAGCATGGAGTGTGTTGGGTCTTATTTGGCCCGGGCTGAGTAATGGATTGGACTTTGAAAAGCATAAGCTTTACTCCCTCCGTTTTTGAAATCTTATCGTTCCCGACAAGCAAAACGAACTAAAAAGAAACTACGGAGTTGTGTCTGAACAACATCAATTAAAACGAGCTAAAAAGGAACTACAGAGTTGTGTCTGAATAACATCAATTACAGGAAGGAGGGAGTACACTGGAGACAATTGCGTTCGTTATTCAATATCGTTGTCTCCCGCGGTGCCGGGCGGGGCGCGCACTGGGCGCCTACCGCGCCGCCTCGGCGGCGCCGGAGGCACATGTCTAGATGGATGCCGGACGCCGGTGGAGTGAGGCGAGTTTTCCCCCACGACTTCAACTTATGACTGCTGCGAGAATTGTTGTGAGTCGTCAGTGTGGCTGAATCAAGCCGGAGTTCTGTCCGTTCACTACCTGTTCGACGAAATGTTCCCTTTGAAGTTATGAGATTTAGAAGCTAGCATAGTACCTGATTTTCGCATGGTTTTATTTTGATCACACGTATGACATATCTGAATTCTGAGGGCATTGATGGGAAATTGGCATCTTCTGCAAGTTTATTTTGTAAACCTGCTCTAAGTAACCCCTTTATTTATGTCTTAATTCATTTGTGAAGGTGTCACATAGGGTGGCCAAATAGCAGTTGCTTATAATAGCACTTTATATGCTTACATCTTGGTAGAGCAAATTCTGGCGTGTTGAGTAATTTACCAACAAAGCAAGTAGTGGCTGAATGCTGATCAACCTTATCTCAGACATCTTGAACTAGCGGCATCTGATATGTACCAAGTATGTTCACAGCATCTTATGATAACTGAAGTTATTCGGATTCAATTGTAATTATTATTTCTATATGTTAGGAATTTAGAACTCTGACGACTCTCCTCATCCTATCCATCAGCCTTGTCTTCACTTGTCAATGTCATGCTTCTTTTCAGCAAACTGCCCCCTTCTTGGTTTAACATTCAGCGCAAATGCTTACCTGTCTTTATCGTGAATGCCTTTCAGACTTCTTGGGTAAATTCAAATACTCCATTTCTTCAAATCCTTTGCAATGCTTTTTGTACAATTTTATTCAAAATTATAATCTATGTGTAGGGTATAATAGCTTCATATTTTTATTCTTTCTCATACAATTGAAAATGTTCTGATCCTAAATTAAAAAGACATGGTATAAGACACATGAAGAATGTTCCCCAGACAAGTCTGAACGGCATCACTGACTACAGACAAGTCTGAGCGGCATCACCACTAGTTTATTTTCATGCGTCTTACTTCCTAAATTTTAAAGTTCTAGATGAAATTTTCGTATAAGTTTTAATGCTGAGCAGTAACATTTGCTCGGAAATGAGCGATAGCTATAGTTTGGGAAACTTGCAGAGAAGCAAATATTGTTGATGTCTTGTACTTGCTTTTCTGCATCACGAAGTACTGGAAGGCTGGGAGAAAGAGAGAAGTAAGACAACTTTTGTGGCTATTAGTTGCTAAGATCACTTTATGCTTGTTTTGGTAAGCCATCACCAATGTTTCCCATGCGGCTATTAGTTGCTAAGATCACTTTATCTATAATTTATGCTTAACATAATCCCAAAATCTTGTGGCATGGCATTTAGCCCCAAATAAGTGGCCCTGGCTCAACTCTTCATCCTATCCCTAGGTTACCTTATCTACTAGCTTACAGTTAGTGTATTCTCTGTTTTCTTCTTCTGTCCTTTTGTTGTTTCTCTAATAGCATCTTGTGGACGTGTGCTACTCATGACCACTTATTGTGCAAGTTTTTGGGATCGCATCCTCATCTAATGATATTACCAAGTAAAACATTTTTAACTATGAAAAATGTACTTTTGTGTATTTTTTAAGTATACTAGTGTTGTTGTAAGACTCCTCTCACTTGACTATGAATTTCTTGTTGTGTGCCGATCATTCTTGAATTTATAACTCTTTTTTGACAATTAACACTCTACATTGGCTGTTTCTCAAATATCTTGTCCTATCATTTTCCTAATCAAGAGAAAGGTGCAAGAATGGAAAAGGAAGTGGAAATTTGGACTGTCTTATTAATTTCTTTAATCCGTGTGCTTTTGACCTGCTCAATTCACTATACACTTACTGTTCAACAAAGTTTCTGATTTGATTACCTCAAAAATGATTACCAAACTTCACCCTGCACTTGATTTTCATTTTTCATAGATATTTAGATTTAACTGACCTCAGCCATACATAGCTTGTTGTTTGACATCAGAGTATGATTATGCTATATTTGCTATTTATATACTCTCAAGATTATGAGTTTTTACCATTATAAATTTTTAGTCTTCAACTATCAAGTTGTGGACTCGGTAGTTGTATTATACATATATGCAAATCACATGTTTGTACACATGATCCCACGCACACATACATGAGGGTCCACGTAGGCATGGGGCATAGTGTCTTTTTGCACAAAACCATGATCCCGTTGGATTTGCAGCGCCTTCTGAAAGCCACATTTTTGTTGGGATCAGGTCTATCATTGAGCTAGGCACCTTACATCTTGTGACAGTGAGTGAATTACTCTCACACGCGCTCTCTCTCTCCAGGAGTGATTCAAAAACACTATACGTATGCACCTTAACCATCATACAAGCAGAATCTGTCTTTCTATTGGAGCAAACATTATCCATCTGTACGAATGGTAGTTTGACAGTGTCGTCTGAAATTGTTATCTACTAATGGGTGATCGTGCAGAACTCCCTACCCCAAACGAGATATTAGGAAAAAGCTGCTGTTTGGTGTACATACTATATCTAGCTCTTATCCTGTGGTGCAATTTTCTAGCATTTCTGATGGACATCTCAAGTGAGACCAAAATTTATGGACTCGGTGAGATTTCATGGATAAGTAGTCATTTTCTAGCACATTTGTCGTATAGCTGTCAGTTCCATTAAATTGTGAGGGTTTAGCTAGCATGTGTTGTACAATAACTTGCAAAAGTACTACACTTAGTGTGCGCGATCTTAACATGTCTGAAGTTTTTGAAATACTCCCTCCATGCTGTTTTCTGTTGATGTCAGGACACACTAGTTAGTGTAAATTTGCACTAACTAGCTTGTCCTAATGTCAACAAAAGGAAAATTGAGGCAGTACACCGATACCACAGTCAGGATTTCATTGAGTAACCTAACGTGTTGTAAGATGAAACTTTTTGCTTTAGGATCGTTGTCATCCGTTCTACAAGTCCTTTGAGTGAATTGCTCATGCTTGCCTAAGTTGCTTAGCAATGAATGAAGAAGCAGGAAACATACTAAAACTCCTCCATTTTAGCGTCAATTTGGTCACCTTTTCAGCTAGCATCATGATAATAGCCCATTAAGATGCTTGATTAAATCAATGTACTGCACTTATTCGAATTTCCGCATAACCCATACTTATCCGCGCTCTTCTTGCAGTAGTAGCTTATTCATGCATTCTCTGCAAAGATGGACTTATGGATGGCCACGGATCTAGTGTCCCTGAAACAAACTCTGCATTCACGCTGAAATTCTGATGATGATTCAGTACTCCAGAATCATGCCAGACAAAATCTAGCTCAGAGCAAGGTAGAATACTGGAATGGTCAGTGGGAGATATGTGATCATCAACAAGTTGAACATTATGCTCCTCCCCAAAAGAACTGCATGCAGTCCAGCTGAAATTTGGCGCCAACCATTTATTCCCTCTGCACCTACTTCTTCCGTGCCTCTCAGGTACATCATTCTCCAAGTATGGATGCACCTGTATATGCCTATTCCACCTGCCTGTGAAGATCTCTGATTGTCTACATTGCGTCGCGTTACAAGCATCGATTGATCGAGTGGACTTGTCAACTTCTGCCTCCTTTTGTACGTATCCATGTATCCCTGTGATGATCTATACAGACCATCTGACCACGAAAGGATGGTGTACGTACATACAGAGGTGGTCAGTGGGCGCAACAGCCTCGCTGCCTGCCTGCCCCTTTTGCTCAAATCTGCGCCATTAGTCACTTGTTTGGGAGCGCTCCCCCGCTGCGGCTTGTCCCCAATGGGGATCACGAGAGGAGGGAGGAACAAGTTGCCCAAATTTTGGCTGCACCCTGTTGGAATGGTGTGGGCTGGATGTGGGCTTGTCATGTGGGAGAGCTATCGCTTTCAGGGTTTAAGCAGTTTCTGCTTCTCTCCTGCCCAGTCCAATAAGGGAGAGGCTAGATCATGTGTGAAGGATTAATAAGCAGCACCTGTTGGAAGCTTTTTGAATATTAGAGAGATGTTGCTATGTCGTTATAGCTAACATTTGCCCTGTTTGATTGATGAAAAGGCAAGCTGCCGGTTGAATGGTCCGAAAGATGTAGATTGCCTGGCAAATGTGTACTGTACTGTTCTTGCTACATGGAGAAATTTCGTCACCTATGTGTGTACTGTGTAGACATAAGTATCATGATCTATACCCACTAACAAATATTTCACCTTCTTAAATGTCTTCCATGCGTTCCGTTAATTGCCCTTCAAATATTTTGCCCGTTAACACCTGGTTGCTGCTTTTGCAGGTTCAGAAAGATGCGTTTTGATAATATCCCATCGCATCTTCTTGCTTGGTGTGTGTTATGGTAATTGGTCAGTATTAATTAGCTGGGTACTATGGTTAAGAGGCAAAAATTGTATTCTGTTTGGCTGTTTACTGCTGTCACTAAATCCAAAACCATGCTTGCATGGGCCCGAAGGCGCAGTAAGTGTCTCATTGCCTGCTCATGACTTTAATGTTTCTTTGTCTCTAGTGAGAGTGTATTTTAGAGAGCGAGAGAGAGGTGCATTGGCCTCAATGAGACCTATCCATGACACAGCTGCTGAATTCACCTAGATCCTCCCTCTGAAACGCTCCAGCTTTTGTCTAACCAATCTGTCGTTTATACTACAGTGCTGGGAAACGTGCATGTACTGCTTGTACTGATAGCAAGAGAGATCTAGCAGAATTTTTATGGCATATGAGAGTTTATCTAGCCCTAGATGTGACCATGTTATCAATCATGGTAACTGCCGTGACCTACGACATGTACAATGATTGCCGATAGAGAATAGCTTTCTCTGAATTCTAAAAATATGACTTGTAAGTGTTTTAGTTAAAAACGTATTACAATTAACTTGAAGGTCGTGGCAATAGTTTAGGTTATTCAGCTAGCACCTAAGAAAAGCATGAGTGCTTGGATGTATGCTGTTTATTATACTACTTAGCATACAAATAGTTCATACAGGAATGCATCTATATATTTATGTTCCCCCAAATAGAATGCTACACTCACTAGAACCTATATAAGTACATGATGAGACATCCTTCCATATCATGTAAGTACCGTTTCAAACTTAAAATGTGAATGTTGTAGGTATGTTGTTGTTTTGTAGCTTAGCCAAACATTGCAAAATTAGTCCAATTTTCTTGTCCAACTTCCAAGGAATCTGAGATTTTACTGTCAAAGTTAGCCATTTCATATGACCCAAAAGATCAGTTTTGGCAAATAAGTTATACAAGGACAAATATCTGTACAGTTAAAAAAAGAACAAAAATCTGTAAACTGTACCAATTGTAGCTGCTAAAATCCGAATATTTATTTTTCTACTGGTGGTTATCCCTATTATAGAATGCACGTTTTGCTATAGAGAAGTTCTCATTGTGATGTGAAAGAGATTATCGCCAGTTCCATTGGTAAGATCAGAACATATTTACATGCAGAATGCAAGGGCTCAAATCTCATCTTTGGCCACATCGTTCCTCATTCCATTCTTTTTTATCTCCCGCAAATCGTGGGAAGGTTACCATTTTTCTGTTGTTTTCCTTAAGGGGCTATCTAATTAGTCGGTTACTTACCCAAGGGGAAATTTCTGGTGCAAATCCGAATTATGCTTGTGTGTTTATTTTTGCTACTACTCACTTGAGCCTTTGGATCATACATTTTTATATTTTTGTTGAACACAAAACTCGTGGTGCAACAACACTCTCAATTATGCAAAACCATGTTTCTGTGGAATAAGAATAAATAATAAAGGCTCCAATAATAAATGTGTAACATTTGAACTAGTCAGGTGGGGGCATATGCTGGAGTTGCATGAGATCTTGGTTGCGCTGGGAACAAATATTTTGCACGTACAGTGTGCAATGTGTTCATTCCACTGTATCCATATGGTTCTCCATCCCTTTGCTGTGCTGGTGTGTGCCTGTGGCTACCTTGTTCTCTCTCTAGGAAAGGGATCACACATAACATCTCTCTAAATCCCCATAGGCCCTAGCTGGAGAGAGACTGATAGCAGCTCTTGCTGGCTCTTGCCTCTCTTTATATAAAAAAAAGACATGCCCGCTCCCCACTGTCCATGATCGCTCCGGGCCCTTGTAAAATTGCCCCTTCAACTGCAGATCTCCCTCCCCCTACACTTCTTTGCATCTCTTATGCGCATCCTGACCTCTCTTATAATTTTATTTTCCTAAGTTCTTGTGTTATCTCTCTAGATCTCTCTCCCTCTAGCTCATAGTCCATCTCTTGTCTGATGTCTACCATCTACATGAGCCAACTATCTACTCTTTCTCTTATGGAGGGAGATCAGGATCGAGGACTATTTCCAGCCTTCCATATAGCAAAGGACCCTCCTATCCTGTTCCCTTTTATGATCAACGGCCCTGTGGATCAACTCCATGGGCAAAGCTATGGAGACCAGCACTTGAGGCAACAAGTATTGGCTGAATCTAACCAACAGGTGAGGGGAGATCACAATTTTTTATATGTATATATAGCACCCAAAGGATAGTTGCATATCATAAGCATGTGTATATGTTCGTTTAATTTTGCCCCCTACTACCATGTTTTGTTTTCCTTCTTGTAGTTCAATGATCACATGATGATGGGCGGATCAGATGTAGTCTTCCCTACGCCATCACCATTCCGGCCAACCATTCAAAGCATCAGCAGCGACATGATCCAACGATCTATGTATGATCCATATGATATAGGGAACAAGCTCGCTGATGGATCGACAAGTAGGTGGGCAGTGGCACCACCAGCAAAGATGAAGATCATGAGGAAGGGGACGAGCGAGTATCTGGAGGGCGGGGCAGTGAGAAAGCCAAGGAGAAGAGCCCAAGCACACCAAGATGAGAGCCAGCAACAGCAACAGGGTATCGTTAGAGTGTGCTCCGACTGCAACACCACCAAGACCCCTTTGTGGAGGAGTGGTCCTTGTGGCCCAAAGGTGAATTGCTAGCCCTTGATCTATGTGTGCTTTTTGAGCCTCACAGCACAAAGAAGTTAAAGTTACAATAGCTACCTAGTACCATAACAGTATACACATATTTAAGAGTGTGTTTTCTCTTATGTCTGGTCTGAGTGTGTGTTGCATGGATGGTGCAGTCTCTTTGCAACGCATGCGGCATAAGGCAAAGGAAAGCGCGGCGAGCCATGGCTGCTGCTGCCAGCAACGGTGGGGCGGCAGTCGCAGTGAGCGTGTCCCAGCAGACAAAGCAGGCCAAGAAGGAGAAGAAGGCAGAGGTGGACCGATCACTTCCGTTCAAGAAGCGGTGCAAGATGGTTGCCGTCGATTTAGCTGCCACAGCTGGCAAGGTGTCGCCGCCGGCCGCCACTGCTCCGACTAACAGTCAGGATCACGTCGTTATGGAAGACAGCATCACCGCATCGCCGAGTCTGCAGAAGGACACTCCTCCTCCCGCGATGGTCCATGCGTTCCCGGCCGACGAGATCACCGACGCCGCCATGCTGCTCATGACCCTGTCTTGTGGACTCGTCCGCAGCTAGCTAGCTCCCTTCTGCTGGCCGAGAGATCACTAGCCATTGATGAGTGCAACTTTAACTTGCAGCTAAGTACGTGCTACCCTCCAATCATATTGTGTGTGCCTTTTCTTGTTTAATTTTGCATTGAGGAAGAGATCACTACCAGGAAGGAGAACGAGAGAGTGATCACGTGCATGTGAAGAAATAAGCAAAAACCCTAGCGCTATTAATAATTAATATCAAGATTTTCCACAAGAGTGAGCTTTTTTCAACTCTTTTTGGGGTGTATTACTTTGTTCGATTTGTATTAGTTATGTTTCGGATCAGAGCTTATAATAATTAGTGTTGAGAAGACAATGCAATGGCCAATGGATCAAGAAAACACTACTAGTAGTAGTATTGTTGGCTTGTTGTTGCTGCTTTCGTTGGATGTTGTCATTAATGACATTTGTCTCCCCGTTATGGAATCCGTGTATGATATATATGTCTGCTACTCGGCTTATAGAAATATATATGTGCTCTATCTGCTTCAGGGTATATATCCCACGCACTTTCACTTTTAAATTTTGAGACAAACATTCTCTTGATCATGGCAGCCCTAGCTATTATGTGGGAGCGGGACAACATACAACACTGATGCCTTATTTCTGGAAGCGATAATCGGGTGATCTTGTAAGCTAGCAAAATAATACCACAGCGCTACTGTCCAGCATTCTCACATAGTTAGTCCATTCAATGTATTAAAACTTTTTCCACAAATTTCATCAAGGCCAGTAAAAAGGTTAAATTAACTCCAAATGTTAACATGCATGGAGGATATCCCTATAGCTAGTGAGGTGTAGTAATGCAACAAAACTATACTCCCTCCATTCTCCAAATGCTGTCGTTAGGACAGCAAAGTTAGTTCAATTTTGAACTAACTTTGCTGTCCTAACGACAGCATTTGGAGAACGGAGGGAGTATTCGATTTTCTGTCTGGTGAGAGAGAATGCAAAGTCTTAAGAAGCAGGAACCAATTACACGGTGGGATTCCAACACAAAATGCTGTCTGGAGAAGAAAACTAAACATCAATCTCCGATTTATTTTAATTTCTGCCACTTCCTTTGAGGAATTACTGTTTTGCAGGGACAACTTTCATGATCCTTCCCTTTCACAGGTTCCACACAATTATAGAGATTCTCTACGACATTTGTTTGACGTTAAAACTAGAATATGCAGGATCAACGCCTACATATTCATCAGTTATAGTTACATCACAACTTGTCACGATGCGTATGAATCTAATAAGTTATTGGCTGTCTCACCAAACTGCTCATTTTCTTCTCTCATAATTTCTCAGAACTTGAATCCACATTTGTCAGACGTGTATGATTGCTTGCCGTATGCACGCCCTATTTTCCAAATTTTCTTTGGTTCTTCTCAATACTTTCTGGTGTTCAAAAACCATGATCTGGGAGGCCTAATATATAGACAGCATCTTTTTGCCTTCCTCTTGATTATATATTTACAGCAAAAGTATAACGTATTATATATTACATTACTATTGTATCCATGGTTAGATCTTCTTCATTCCAAATTCCATGCTGCGAATCTCATCAAAACACAGCCACACTATGTTCCAAGAGATTGCATCTGCAGAATCGCAGCTGTATGTTTCCTATCTTGACATATGAAAGCTAGACTGGACTGGTGACCTCTCATGAGTACGAGGGCCACAACAACGAGTAAAAGTTTAGTCCGCCAGAAAGCCAGACGTACAAAGCTGCTGGTCCTATGCAGCAGCGCGGCTGTATCGACGGCCGGTTGCTATTCTGAGAGGCACAGTGTCAGGAGGCACGATCACGGCTCGTCTGGCTGCTTCTGCAGTCATACATATGCATGCATGCACTGATTGTTTTGTAACACAACCACAGTGATTAACTGGACCCATACAACATGCCTAAAGAGAGTAGTACCCACGTAAGATACGCAATAAAATGAATCTGTGACAACTCTTTTTCAGTATCCTGTGAGCACAAATCAAGTGGCCTGGACCCAGGAATATACTGTTAGTTTGTCTCATAACTTAGCTTAATGTCTTCTATCGTTCCACAAGATCTGAACTTAAGATACAACAATGTACGTACCGCCAGAAAAAAGAAAAAGAAAGAGGATGAATCGTTACTTTGACCAAGTATGAATTGCTAGGGGTAGTGAATTGAGTCAACATTCCAACTGATGAGGATCAAATGGACGAGTGTAGTATAATAGTAGGTGAGATACCTAAATATTAATTCTAAAACAGTAGCCCTAAGCGTTCTGAAAGATAATGCTCCATAGAAAAAACAAATATTGTTTACATTCATTTATATCATGCTTTCAAGCGGGGAAATCTTCTTTACTGTGTTTTAGAGTGATAAGTAGTGCGCGGTGAATTGCACTGGCATAGATGAGTCGTTGTTAGGTATAGAGTACTGATGAATGCTACATTTTGGAGAGAAGTAACCGGCGGCGTCTGCTGGACCAAGGAACACGAAGGATAAAGGTGGACGAGGCGCCGCGAAAAAGTGAGTTGACAGATTGGCACTTCTTGATTGGCAGCGAGCTGGGTTCTCAGCGGTTGTATATGTAACGAATCATACACACCGAGCACACCTTGAGAGCATATGTAATGTAACACCACGATATATCTTCGTACATTATAACGAATAATAATGGTCCATGTCTACGAGAGTTAGACACGTTATTAGGCTGTTAGGGTATAGCATAGGAAGTACTAGTAGTACAGGATAGCGATGATCTGATCAAGTGGTAGCATTTTGGCAGTCTTTGTGCCCGTGGCGCAGCCTGATCCATGCGGATAGAACAGAATTTTTGTGTCATTGTGTGGAGGGCCTCAGATGACTGTGTGTTCATGTATGGATACAAGGACAATACAAGGACAGAGTGTTGGATTGGTTAGCGATGGTGTGCTGTATCTACTTTGTTCATGCGTGCTTTCCTCACATCACATGGCAGCATCGGCTCCAGCCTACCTACGTAGCTATATAGGCAGTAGATACACACTTCGTACGGTACTAGCAGCAGTGGCACACTAGCTGTTCGTTGGCTTATTGCTATTCAGAATTTTCTGTTGGCTTTTGGGGTGACGTGGACGCTGTCGGAAGCATATATAGCTGGTGTGACTCCACTTCAGTTTTCAGGGTTCTGGCTCCGCCTCCGGACGTGTAGTGAGCTGTGAGCGGCAGGCAGATGCCCGTTGGACCAAGGACGATAACATGGCAGACGTGTTCGCCCATGGGCCATGGCAAACCGCGCGGAGATGGGCAAATGTCGGCTCCACATGGGCCTTGACTAAGGCCTTATATGGGCCGAAAAGAACGAGCCATTGAGCGTAGGTAATATCCGGTCCACTCGGTACCATTTCATAAGAACTAGTATAATGCTACACATCTCACCTTGGCTCAAAAAAAAAAAAAAATCTCACCATCTTCTTGTCCTGTGGGAAAACAGAATATTTTGAATTTGTCTTCTCTTCTTGTATTCTCGCAGCACACTAGCATCCTGAAAAGGAGGTTGGAGCACCAGAAGTTTCGTTGGAGATATACGGCCTAGCAACATACCGTATATCAAAAACAATACTTGACAAACAATAATTTTTAAAATAATAAAAAATACCAAAAAAGTTTTTTTACTAAGGCTCGATAAAATGCACTTGATAAAGTGTTGTTTATGTTTATCAAGTGCTAGATAAAATACATTCGACAATCCACCGTACACTCGGCAAACAACCCATTTTCGGTAGTGATCAAAGGATGTGGCACTTTTCATCTTTTTTTTCATATAACTTCGTTTGTCCCAAAGAACGTGCATGTCTAATGGACTATCGAACCAAATAGTACATACAAAATTCCAACCATGCAGAACTTCATTTTAAACCTAAATTTGTGTTAGGGAAAAAAGAAAAAGAATTCAGCCGTGAATAGTAGGAGGGTACTATTCACCTCGTCACCTACACAGCTTGACTTGAGAGACTTGGCTACTTTGGCGATTAATTAGAAATTAGAAAAAGGGAAAAAGATTCTCCATGTGTTCCTGACGTCAAGAGCTCACAAAGTGTTTATCGGGCGCCATTTGGCCTTTACAAACATTGACAGATGGAGACATTGCGGTGCATACTGCATTGTGTTGTTTTTGTTTTTCCGAATATTTTGAAGGTCGTTGACTTCGGGTCCGAAGAAAAAAGAAGGATTGTGCCTTTCCAATAACGCAATAAGATAATCCAGCACGAAGCATGACAAGGGGACACCTCTGGATGAGTACCGGGTTCCCTGTCCTGATTTTGAGTTTCTGATCTGCGTAAGTGCGGAGAATAGCTAATGTTTGATTTTATACGATTCATGTCCTAGTTTTGACTTAAGGATATTTTGGTGAGAACCATGTCCCGTTCGATAACCCCTTTTTTCTTTTCAGTAAGACGAACGTGCAAGGTCAGATGCTCGGACCAATATTTCTTCTACCTTGCAGGCTGAGGCATGTATAAATAAGAGAAAAGGTTAGTAGCAATAGTATAAGTTTTCTGTTAATAAAGTAAACTTGCACTTTTAAAAATTTCCATTTCATTATTTTTTTTGTTACCATAAGCAGTGTCGAGTTCTGTTAAGTCGCACTCGGCAACCTGCGTTTCAGCATTCTAGCAAAAGCTAGTCTTTTGCCTTTCACCTTCTAATAACAACTCAAACGAAAATATGTGCAAAGAAGAACTAAGCTACCGAAAAAAAACCCTATCATTTACATTCCAAAACCATTCTCTTCTGCTTCAGGACTCCGAAGAAAAAAAAAAGGCCAACTAAGAAGACGCAATGCCAGCCTTCTCTGCACGCGATGCGAAAATCCTCTGCCCGGGCGACAGAATCGCATGAGGATCGTACTTGGCCTTGAGCTCGACGAGCCTCTCCCATTTCGCGCCAAAATGGCCCCGCCACCCATCCTGAGACGTGAAGTGCGGCAGGTACTGCTTGCACCCGATGCCCGCCTCGTCGCAGAACCCCAGCACCGCCTCGTTCTGCCTCTCCAGCCGCTCCACGTCGCCAGCCGACAGCGCCGACCAGAGCATCCCCACGGCGTAGAACACGCCGTCGTCGTCGTCCTCGCCGCCGGCGGTCACCGCCGTCATCCGGTCGTCCCACCTGTCCTTGTTCATGGGGTACATGAGGATGATCCCCGCCGGGTTGGCGTCCCTGAGGAGGCCCTTGAACACGCCGGCGTCGAAGTCGAGGATGCGGGACCGCGGGACGAAGAGGTTCAGCCATGGGTGCGGCACCTCCCACATGCCGGCTGACCGGAGCACCTGCTCCTCCTGCCGGACCCGGTCCAGGAACTGCACGTAGGTGACGTCCTTGGTGAACACGAACCCCGGCTCGAAGCTCAGGCGCTCCAGCAATACATCCATTTTCTGCAAAGCAAAGTGGAACCAAATTAAGTTTTCGTTCACTCAAAGCGTCAAGTAATCGTAGCGGTGGAGTTGCATTGGGCTCTAAAAGTAAAATGAAATTCTTACCTTATCCAGTGACGTAGCAGTGTCGTCGTTGTAGTACATAGCGGCTTCGATGTAGTAGATCGCGCCGGCACCGGTTCGCGAAGCGAGGCCGGCAAGCCTGGTCATGTCGCCGCCGGAGAAGAACGGCGTTGACTTGGGACCTTCGGCGAAGGACCGGTTGAGCTGGACTTGGCCTTCCACGTAGTCGAACCCGGCTTCACTAGCCCGGTTTGAGATGAGCAGTTCCTGGTCCTTGGTGAAGGAGACCACATCGGAGTAGGCGAGGCGGACCCAACGTACCCGCTTTGGAGCCCGCTCGAGCCTGATCCGAGCCCGGGTTATGACCCCGAACTGACCCAACCCACCCAGCGCCGCGAAGAACAGGTCCGCGTTCTTGTCCCGGGAGCAAGTCACCATCTCACCCGTTCCTGCATTGTTGACATATAATTAGCTCTTCAGTTGTGTTTAGTTATCATCAGTAGATCATTGCACTAATTACTAGTATGATCTGTAATAGGATATATAAGGGAAAGTGGAGTGCTGTGATGAATGGTACCTGTGACGACGTCGAGCTCGTGCACGTTGGCGATCTGCGGGCCGTACCGGAACGCCTGGCCGCCGATGCCGGCGTTGGAGAGCGTGCCGCCGACGGTGAGCCGGAGATAATCCGTCCACGCGCGCGGCGCGAGCCCATGCTTCAGAGCCGCGCGGAGGACGTCGATCCACAGCTGCTCGCCGCCGGCGTCGACGTACGGCTCCTCGCCGGCGGCCGCCGACACGTTGATGCGCGCGCGGCGGCCCAGCGCGCGCATGTCCACGACCACGCCGCCGGCGGCCAGCGCCTGCCCGCGCCACGAGTGGCCCTGCCCGCGCGGCGCCACGGGGAACGGCGCCGGTGAGGCGGCGGAGGACCGGATCAGCGCGGCGATGTCGGCGGGCGTGGACGGGTGGAGGACGGCCGCCGGCGCGGCCTTCACCATCTGGCCGAAGTCCGTCGACGCCTTCGCCGTCTTGTTGTGGTCCGTGCGGAGCTTTGACGCGATGCTCAAACTGAAGAGATCAACAGGGAGACCACCATGGGCCGCTGCTGCCGGCAGTGGCCGGAGTTGACCAGCGGCGACGGAGAAGAAGCTGCTGAGGATGGCGAGTGCCAGGGCACGAATTACTGCCATGCTTCTCTTTCTTGCTCTAGTGATACACTCTTGATCTCTTGAAGATGATGAACTGATGATGAGTTAGACTTGAGAGATGCTGCTCAGGTGAGCTAGAGACTAGGGAGATGCTAGAGAGAAAACTGATTGTGTGTTGTTGAGGTCAAGAACTGCCAAGGTATTTATAGGGTACTATTAACCATTTGGCCTTTGCGAGGCGCAAACGTTGACAAATGGAGGTGTTGCAGGGCTCTATGTGGTTGTTCCTGCTCTGAATATTCTGAAGCTGCTTGACTTTTGGGAGAATTAAAAGGAATTTACCTGAAACGCGACTAGGGAACGAGAGTTAAACTACTTGATTCCCATCTCCTGGTTTTATGTCCTTGACTTGTGGAGAGTATCTTAAATGATTATTGGTCAGCGCAATATTTGTTTCGACCTATCCCGTCCCTTTCTTTTTTTGGTGATCGTGTGCAAAGTCAGAGCAATCATTGTCCTGCCTTGCTGGCTGAAAAAAGTATGTACAAACTCTAAACATGGTGGCTAAAATGTTAGTGTTCTGCTGGTCTAGTTAACCCTGATACATGTTAAATTCATTTATTTAAAATAACCATTAAATTCAGTGGTTAACCTATAAGAGTATACTATAATAAACACTAATATAAGCTCTGAACATATTGGCAAAAATGTGTCTGTTCTGCTGGCCTAACCCTGACACATGTAAAACTTCTGTCAATTTGTTCACTTCATTTCTTTTAACTTTAAATAACTGTTAAATTCAGAAGCTAACCGTCTTGCAATAAATGCAAACAAGATCAAGTTAGGTCCAGTCAAAACCTGCGAATACCACGGTAGGCTTTCAAGAAGCATGTGACTGTGGATTACCGATCAACTGACTGAAGGAGATTTTTTCAACATGACAACACCCGCTTACTAACAAATGATGATGTCGGTAGGTAAACTGTAAATTAATTGACTCTTGTGATTCCTAACACAGCATGGTTTTGCACCACTTGCGACGCTATTGACATTTCGGTTCGTTGATGTCCGGCAGGAATAGTTAATGGAGTGGCACGAATGTAAGCACATTTCTTTTTGAACACAACAGTACTATAATCTTGAGTTCATATGCAGTCAGAGCGTAAGAAATTTAAACTAGGCGTAAAGAAAAATATCCCTCGGACGGCAGCAAGATAAATGTTTAATAATTAAACAAGCTGTAACAATATAAGATTAGCACGGACTGCGAGGGTGCATGAATGCTGGGGGGGTTATATTTCAGACTAAATCAAACCTGAAGATATGTCAACTGCTTGAATAATAATTAATCTCCTTTGGTTAGTGCCGGACACCTCACCCCTCTGTGCCCTTTAAAGAAGCCCCAAGGCCACAAAAACAAGGGCCAAGTTACCTGATGGTTCATGCATGAGACCACGCTCTCCGCTCTCCGGTGCGTTGATGTCTTAACAAGTGCAAGTTTGGGGGGTCAACGGCTGCGATGAAGCTTTGTTTGCAAAGAGAAAAACCGATATGCTTAGCGAAGCAAAATTCCGCTACCGATCCCAAGTTTCTTTAGGGTTTCTGAAAGCTCTGTTACACTGCATTATTGGGCGCTGGATCAAATGAGCGTACGCAAATCTTGTGTTTCGACAGAAGACATTGTGCTTTTATTTGTTTATGGAAATCTTGAATGTAACGCAACTCGTAGGTTCTCCTGTACCATCATAAACACATGGAATTTCTCCTTGCCGTCAGATACTCGTAGGTTCTCCTGTACCATCATAAACACATGGAGTATTAAACAACATGAGGAAACAAAGAGAAGCAAAGCATCCTACGATGGAAGACAATTATGTATCGCTGGTGCCAGGAGTCCAGGAAGCACAGGGTCTATATTCATGCCATGTGGCAAGTGTGATGTATCACAGGTAGGTTAGCTGCATTTTCCACTTCCAGAAATTCCGAATGTTTGTTGTTCTTGTTTTGATTTTTTTTTCGTTTTTCAGTCTGCTAAGAGTAAGCTAAATGCTGATTCGACCAGTTCGAAAAAAGAGAAAGGAACCCATAATCGAGAAGTCGAGGTTTGCACTGAACTCGATTGCTATGCATGGATCAAGGTCCAGGTGTTTTGTACAAGGAAACTAGAGTTTTTATGTTGTTAATAAATTTGAGTATATTGAAATTTCAAATTGTTTAGCAAACATTATGTGTGTGCTTATGAACTAGTAACTCGCTAGCTTGTACTCTCTCTGAATTTAATTTGTTGACACAGTTGATTTTTTTAGTTATGTTTGACCATTCATCTTATTCAAAAAAGTTAAAAACTTCTCAGATATTTTATATGATTTATTTTATCATTAAAAAATTAAAATCTAGCTTATAATTTTGAATATTTGAATTAATTTTTTAAATAAGATTAATGATCAAATGTAGCTAAAAAGTTAACGGGATCAACAATTCAAATCCAAAAGGAATAATTGGGACCGAGATCAGTCCTAACATTTTGGAATGATCCCCTCCCTGGTTTTGTAATGGATTGGGTGGCCCGCGATCTTGCTGAGACACTTATCCGACTAAATGTGTGCTTGAATTAAAACAAGAAGAAAAAACATATTTGATCGACATGGTTAACATCCATAGTTTCTAAGCCTTTTGGGTTCACATTTCAGGTTAAGGTGCACGAAACCTAATTCAATGGTTCACAAGAGCACGATTGACAATTTTTTGTGTAAATTTGAAAAACATCAGACTGAATTATTGGAATTAAAATTATTAAATTTTAAATAAAATAAATATTAAAATTATATTGCTCTTTTTTTTAACGTGGTATTCACACGGAATTTGAAACAGGGATCCAGTTTCAGAAAGCAGAAACAGTCTTGTATGGGCTGAACCTCCTCACGGGAACAAAAAGAAACAATCGAGGCCCAACTCACATGCCTGCATCTGCATGTTTTAGCCCGCGGCCTTACAAAACAAGGCCATCCGGTCCAGGAGACGAAAAGTTTGGGCTCAATATATGTTCCTCGAGGCGAATGAAAGAAAGCGATTCCCCTCAAACAAAAAAAAAAAAGAAAAAAAAAGCGATGCTGACGCCACGGTGAGCGGGTGCCGACGCCAGCCTGGCGCCTGCGCACCTGTAGCACAACCTGAAGCAGGTGGTGTCGCTCTACTTGTGCCCCCTGCCTGTCACGGAATGGTAATTTTTTCCGTAACTTCATCGTTCCGCCGCGTGCTGCGCGCCGTTCCGGTGTTCGTGTTTTCACACCCGGCAGAGGGGAGTTGGTAGGGCGCTTCGCAGCTGAAGCTGCTGCCGCGTGTAATTCCTAGTGGGGACGATGGACCTTTCATGCTTGGTGCCTCCCACAAAAGGCCGTGCTCCATTACAGGACTGCATCAATGCATAATTGCTTGCTAGAGCAAAAGCAACCTTTCCTTGCCCACTGATGGAAATGTACCCTCCCGAAACCTGATATGATAAGTTTATCCTCGCCAACTACTACGAGCACTGCTTTAGCAGGTCCATTTTCTATCTTCTCGGAGTGCCATCCAAAACTCCCATGAAAAAGAAGATCAAACATCCTCCCTAACAAATCGACCAAAATTTTGACTGATTATAACTCCGTAGGTACTAGTCACAGTGCACCACCAGCGACAACAAACTCGGCTAATGAGTTTAAGGGGTTAGTTAAATGTTCTACGATGTGAATCCCGTTGAAACGGTTCTAAAAGTTCACCTTCATTCTGTCATCTGAACAACAACTTTTCTCAGTTCACATGTACATTTTGTGGGCCACTCGTAATCGAATCCACCGCATCCCGTTACACACGTCTCTTCCCGGACACGCGGGCGTGCCCCTAGCCCCCAATATGGCTCCACGCTTTGGACACTAGTGCTCACTGCGCAGGAAAGTCCGCGTCTTCTTCTTCCACTCACAGACTCACTCCACGCAAACATTCAGGCTGAGAAAAAGGACCAGGCAAGGTAATCGAGCTATAGGAGGAACAGTGGGAGAAGCAGGGAAGAAGAAGAACAAGGCCATGGCGGGATTCAAGCTCCCGGAGATGGCGCTCCGGCTGTGCGTGGTGCCCCTCGCCGTGGCATCCCTCTGGGAGATGGCCACCAACAGGCAGGTAGACGACACCTACGGGGAGGTCAAGTTCTCCGATCTCTCTGGCTTCAAGTAAGCATCCACCTCATCTTAATCTGTACCTGGGAATTTGTTGCTCGGTTTGCTGCTTCACTGTAATTCGGATAGACCTTGAACAGACATGAAAACTAGCAAGAAGATCAATTATCATCATTAATTTGGATAGGCTCTGCACAACCGTGATTTAGATCAATTATCGCTGAGTTTATTGCTTTTGGAAAGTTAAAAGACGCAATCAATAAGCATATCAGATGATACACTAATCAGGAGCTGTTCCAAACTACTAGAGATAACTTTTAACGAGCTAAGAAATAGTTAATAGATAATTACTAGCTAGCTAAAAATTGTTCCAAAGCACTAGGAAAAATAGTTCCCAAAACACAATTTTCTACCATTAGCTACAATTCACTGGGTTGGATAAACTTGTGAAATAATTGTTTGTGGAGACTAGATAATTATTATTTGAGCAATTAGTTGGACATGTTCCAAACTCCTGGAGATAATTCTAGCAGATAATAATTCTCTAGTGGTTTGAAACACCGCATCCGCAGTATTGCCATGCTAAAAGAGTTCAAATGTTTCTCAGGTATTTGGTTGGGATTAACGGCATCGCAGCTGCCTACTCGGTGGTCTCCATCTTGTTGTCGTCCTTCAAGTCTTTCCCTCAGTATGACTGGGTGATTTTCATTATGGATCAGGTCAGGACCAAACTCTTATTTTCCTTCAGATTATCCACTTCATGTCAGCCCAACTTCGGTGGTACATGATGACTACTTTAGTTGGACCATTCGACAGACTGAAGTAGATAATTGGTCATAAAAAATCACACTGTACAAGAATTAATACTGTAGGATTTTACGATTTGGAAAGAAAAAAACACTGGTACAATTGAGAAAAATCATCATGGAGCAGAGCCTCAACTGTTTGTGAAACTGCTAAATCTGTAATTTTAGCAGAGTACGTACATGAGCATTTCAGTGTCCCACAGATATATTTCTCAACAAGCCGACCCATATTTGCATGCATTTGTTACATTTTATCAACATGATTAAACTATGGGCAAACAGAACAAAGAAACTGTAGCGCAAGCAAGCCATCCAACACTGGGCTGACAGCATTGCGAACCCGGCTGGCACATAAACATGACGATGTTGCATTCATGACATGTAATTTTCATTCGCTTTTGCATCTTAGTCAGATCATACATCTGCATTTGTAATCGACACATGCAAAACATTTGCGGAGATTGGTTAGCACCTAGACATGCGTGTTCTATTTTTTTCTCTGTTTCCCTGAAAAGCTTTTATTTTCTTAATTTTAAATTTCTCAAAAACGAAAATCAGATGATGATGTTGCAGTGAAACTTAGGGTGCATTTGGTACAGCTTTAGATTCATCTTAAATCAGAAACATTTCAAATTCTCTCTTGGAATGTTTTTCTAGTGAATTACTCTAATTTTTTGAAAACGTTTGGTAAAAATCCCGGATTCGGATTCTTGAAGCAAAATGAACTAAGTGATTCATGAATCAGGTGAAACAACATTTTGGCTGATTCAGGTTGGTAGAGTAAAAAACTTAAAACGTTTCAAGTGATTCACAATCACTTCTAAAATATTTCACCTTTTTATTGTTTAGAAGTGATTCAGGTGATTCAGCCTTGAACGTAAAAGGTTTCACTCAGCCAAACAAACGCCTTATACTTTGACGCCGGTTGACGCATGCAGGCGGTGGCGTACCTGCTGGTGACGTCGGCGTCGGCTGCGGCGGAGTTGCTGCAGCTGGCGCGTCACGGCGACCGTGAGGTGTCGTGGGGCGAGGTGTGCTCCTACTTCGGCCTGTTCTGCGGAAAGGCCACGCTGTCCCTGGCGCTGCACGCCGCCGCGCTGGCCTGCTTCGTCGCGCTCGCACTCATCTCCGGCTTCCGGGTGTTCAGCAAGTGCCCTCCCCCCGGCGTCGCTGACTCTTCTGATTGCTCCGACGACCCCAAGCACGCAGAGGAGCAAGGGAAGTAGTGATCAAATCAGCAGGTGGTTGCAGTGTATGCTTAGCAAGGGAACTGCTAGCTGTAGTTGTTGTTGATGCTTGTCAGAGGCAATGGATGCAATAGAGAACATTTGTGCCTGACCAGTCTTCCTTTGTTTTTCCTCGCAAAACGATTCAGGCCGCGTCTTCAATTTTTAGTTCATATGCAACCAGGAGGGACGCGTCCTGGCTGGAAGGGACGAGCTGATCTCCATGTCCGAACACTGAAGTGCGTCTGAGACATGTGATTATGTAACGTGCAGTGTTGGAATGCTGCTACTGCTATATAGGACGGCATCCGATGATGCAAGAGACAAAGAAAACAGAAAATGTGCAGACAAATCCAACTACAGCTATCCGTCAGCAGCTGCCAGTGAGCAAATCTGAACCTATCAGCAACGCTTCGTACACTTAACTTGGCCACATCTCCTTCTTCAGTCATTGGCAACAAATTAACAAAAGCATGAAGAGATCTCAACCACAAACCGGACCACGAATCTTACACATCTCCCCCTACAATACCCATCTACCACTAGCACAAGCAAAGTCTGGAAGCACATCGATTACTAGCTAACCGAACATAGTAATAATTCACATGGCATTATCACTCCAAGCCCTGACCAGCCAGCCGGTCATTAGACTCATTACCACTTGTAGTGGCGGAAGAGTGAGGCGGCCTGCGCGTTCTTGTAGGCGCTGCAGCCGACGAGGTAGAGGAAGACGAGCGAGACGGTGGCGACGATGAGCGCGATGTTGACCTTGTGCCACTGGTCGCGGAGCGCCTCCAGGAGGCCGGCCTTGCAGGACTCGCACTCGTAGCAGAGCCGCGCCGGGTCGTTGCTCCACAGCCCGCAGTCCGGGTCCGCCGCCGGGTGCGACGGGTTCGTCCACACCGTCGGGCTCACGTAGCCGAAACCGCACACCGACGGAGGCTTGCAGCAACCCGACTGCATCCACATATCGTCAGAGTTTAGTTAATTCAGAGTGCATGAACATCTATCTCAGCTTAACTGAATCTGCTCACTTGGCTAGTACATCGTTGTAGAAAAAAAAAATGTACTGTACAGCTTTTTTTACGGACAGATTTGAAACATTAGTCTAGAGATCGTGCCAAATAGATCATCATCGTTCCTCCTAGAGATGGATGCCGCCGGAATACGCGGCCACAAACACAAAGAGACAGACAAACTCTGGGCACATGAGGAGAGGATTATCATTGTACCACACTGGTTACCCCGAACCAAGAACAAGACCCCATAAACTACAAGGTGATAGAAATTGAAATTACTATTAGGCGCACGATTAACAAGAGCAATCTCACGCCCCAACGCACCGTCCCATGCGACCCCTGTCTGTTGTCTCCACTCTGTTCTGTTCCTAGACAGCAGTGTGTATCTATCCACCAATAGCAGTTTTACACTTTGAACGTGGTGAAAGAAAAACTGTAGTACCCCCAAAATGTTCGAAACAGGGTTCCAAGATGTGTTGTTAATAACCTCTTTTTGTTATTATTTCGTGACATAAAAATAGAGAGGCAATTCTTTATCTAGCCTAAAAAAAGATGATGCTTACTTTCTTGGCCCTTTTGAAATCGAACTTTCCTATTAGGACCAAAACAATTTTTCATTTTCCTTCATGGTCTTTCCGTCAATTTTGACACTATTAAGTGTTAAGTGGAGGGTAAAAAGACCTTTTTACCCCTGGTATGAAGTGAACTTTATTTTTTTTAAAAAAATTGTTTTAAAAAATATATAATTTACACGAAATGTATAATTTATATTTTTATGTTTATTTAAAACAAACTGAGATAAATATTTTAAAATAAAAACATTTCATATCGGGCATATTATAAATTTCAATGGAATTATTTATTTTCCATAAAAGTAAAAAAAATGCAAGTTCATTTAATATCAGGGGTAAAAGGTTTTTTTACTCTCCACTTAACACTATTTAGTGTCAAAATTGACGGAAGAGCTATGGAGGGAAACAAAAAATAGTTTTAGTCCTAATAGGAAACTTTGATTTAAAAAGGGTCAAAAAAGGAAGCACCATCTTTTTTGAGGCCAAATAGGGAATCGTCTCTAAAATAGAAGTGCGTATCAGATCAAGGAAATCGCCCACCACGCAACGTCTATGTCAGTGTTCGGAAAAAGCTTAACTATACGGGACCTACGCATGGATGCGCCTTTGGATTATTTGGCATTCGCGTGGTGGCGAGAGGTGAGTAGGCCCATATGGCCATATGCCACGGTGACTGTTACTAGGAAAGATGCTGATGATTCTTTTTATTTTCCTAAGCCCCGTCAGAAAGTTTGTCACCTGATTCCTCCTTTTCCCCTTCTTCTAGTAGCATCGTCAGAAATAGTCTGGAGGTGTCGAGATTGACTGATCATCGTAAAGCAACCAGGAGGGATTCCAATGGTTTGCTCAAAGTGGCGTTCAGTCGCTTTTAAATGTTGACATGGAAAAAAAATTGAATTTTGGACAGTCCTTTCACTCCTAGCTAGCGTTGTACAGATTAACTGAAGCAATCGGAAAATGCCTTAATAATGAGCTTGTGGTATGAACTAGCTAGCTAGGGAGCTGTGAGCTTAAGTGGTGATTCAATTCGGTAATTAATGGTGGGAGTACCTGGAGCGGGGAGAGGTGCGACTGGAAGAACTGGTCGGCGTTGGTGAATGCGCGCTCCTGCGCGAGCTTCTTGCAGGTGTTGGACCCGGCGAGGCACGCCTTGATCTTCTCCCACCGGTCAGGGTCGTCGGAGACGTATCCGCGGAGCCACATGGAGAACCCGTCGAGGCGGTAGTCGTCGTAGTTGCGGCCGACGACGGCGTACCCTCCGGACCCGCGCGTGACGGCGAAGGCCCAGACGAGCAGCACGATGAGGAGCACGATGAGGACGGCCATGGCGCAGAGGTAGAAGGCCAGCAGGCGCCTGCGGTTCCAGTAGGCGCCAACGAACCCGGCCAGCGCCGCGAGGAGGAGGAGACCGCCCAGGATGGCCACGGGCCACCGTGCCAGCCGCGCGCACTCCTCCCCTTGCGCCGACGCGAACCAGATCCCCGACGCGATGACGGGGACGGCGCAGATGAGCGCCAGGAGGGTGATGCACGCCGTGATGTTGTTGCTCACGGCCATGGCTGGAGGCTTCTGGTGGTGGTGGACGGTGAGTGGCCGTCCGGGTAGCTGCGGCGGCGTGGGTGGTGTGGCTGTGTCCTGTGCGGCGCGGGGAGTGTTCTGCGAGTGGGGGTGATGGCATAAATGAGGATGGGCTCTGTTCGGAGTTTGGGGGGAAAGGTGGCGGGGAGTTGAGGGGATGACAAGTGGGACCGTGGAAAGTTTTCTGATACGGCGGTGGCCCACTGCCGACGTTCCGGAGCTTGTACCGTGGCAAGCGTGTGTGTCCCTCCGTGTGGGGGATTCGATGACCATGAGCGTTGGACAGCGCGATGTGCTGGCGCGGTCGGTTTGCTTCTCGCGCGCGTGACATCCGCTGCACGTGTCTAGCGAGTTCACAGGCAGCAGTAACAAGCTGAATGACAGGCAGCAGCTTTGATGCAACTGATGCTTTGTACTCTGTCCTCATGCGCGAAATTTTGAAGTTTTGGTTCCGTTTCAGTCTTTCAGAGCCGTGGCAAGCACTCTACTACAAAACCGTTACCTGATACACTGGTAATCAATCAGGACTCGACACAACACAGCACATGCTGCCCTGGTATAGCTGCCAAATGGGGCTTCTTCTTTTCTCTGGACAATCAAGTCGGCGTGTCCTTTTGCCATCTTTTTCCTGGCAGTAAAAGAAGGTTCCATGTAAACAACGGAAAAAGAAAGGAGGACAGGCAGGAGTTTGTCGTCGTCGAGCGTTTCGCACCTTCGCCGCGCCGACGAAGCGTCCGGGCGCACCACCCTGCGAAGGCGCGCGCACATGGCGAACTCGACACGCGCGAGTGGGATCCCCCGACCACCTGTCCGCTCTGCCTTCTCCTCCGTCGGAAGCAAAAAGCGCCAGCGCCGCGTCACGCCGGCGTTTCGTGGCAACCTCGTGATGCCGTCGTGTGGGCCACAAGCCCAGCTCCCGGTCCACAGCGCTCCACTTCGTCCTTCTTCTCGGCCCGTTCGTTTATACGGCCCAATACAATCGGCCCATCTCCTAAGCCTTCTAAGGCCCACCTCCCACCTGGCCCGCCGTCCAGTTCCGCCTCGCGTCGACTGCGCCGGTGCTCGCCGCGGCGAGCTTCTCCTCGTGAACTTTGATTCCCAACCGGCAGCCGCGCTCGCCCTTCGCCGGCGCCGGCCATGGCGTCCAGCAGCCGGAGACCTTCGCGGCCCGCACTCTCCCTCTACCTCCCAAAGCTGCTCGTGCTCGTGCTCCTCGCCTTCTCCTCCGCCGCCGTGGCGTCGGCGTCGCCCGCCGCCGCGATGCACAACAACAACTGGGCCGTGCTCGTCTGCACCTCGCGCTTCTGGTGAGCTCCTCCTCCTTCCTCGCCGGCTACTGGAAGCCCTTCGCAGCTCGTTTGTCTGCCTGGCTTCCTGGAGATCCGGTCGAGTAGCAGGCTAGTGTGGATTAGTGGAAGCGTGCTTCGGTGGGTTTTGCGTGCTGAGCCAGATATTGCGGGATTTATCGGAATCTAGGGTTTCGCCTGGTGGACTTCTGCATTGATGCAAAGTTTCAACCGGGTGGATCGCCCCTATGGAATTTACCTGTCTGGGTATGTGGATCGTTGTGTCGTAGGCTCGTAGCTAGGCCGCTCCTAAAGCAACAACAGGTGGGTTGCTTGGATCATTTGGATGGTTTGATTCAAGTGGTGAACTGGAGCTAATCGTGCCAACATGTATTGATTTGTAGTTCAAATACCTGTGCTTATTATACCAAAATGATGTGCGATTTGTTGTTCAAGTTTCAATGGCTGTTAGTTGACTAGAATCTGTAATACACTTCCTTGTGTTCTGGTGATAAGAATGGTGACTGTAAACTTCAAATACTTTAAGGGAGATGGCATGATTTCATTTTGTGATGTGTGTAGATAAACTTAATAAGTTCATCCTTCACTGAAGTTTGGTTAGATAGTTCCATTTGAGTTGCATTCGAGGTTCTGATGATCTAGCTCTAGCATTAGGCTCGTTGGTGATACTTTTGTATTATCATGCCATAATGCTTACTTTCTTACCAACTATCATTGATGCTCCAGGTTTAATTATCGGCATATGGCGAACACTTTGTCTTTGTACAGGTATGATATTCATGATGCGGAGTTGCTAATGCCTGCCCTGTCTGCTGCATATTTCTTATTCTCTGCTTTTTCCTCATTTCAGGACTGTCAAGAGATTAGGAATACCTGATGAGAGGATTATACTTATGTTGGCAGATGATATGGCTTGTAATCCAAGGAACAGTTATCCTGCCCAAGTTTTTAACAACGAGAACCATCAGCTGAATCTTTATGGTGACAATGTCGAGGTGAATCACTTTGCTTCACCCCGAAAATTTGCTGCCGGGTTCTGAATTATAACATCATAGGACCTAATCGCATTAAGAAGTGAACAAAGCTTGCTTCGATTTTCTAGTGACCATAACAACATTCAACACTTCAAAAATATCCAGTACTAGTGTAAATAATGCATTGAATGAATGTTAAAAGGAAAATCATATCTTAATGCTTTATTTTTGCTCCTGGCTTAATAACAGGTTGATTACCGAGGGTATGAGGTGACAGTTGAAAACTTCTTAAGAGTTCTGACTGGTAGACACGACAGTGCTGTACCAAGATCAAAGCGTCTCCTCAGTGATGAAGGAAGCCATATTCTTTTATACATGACCGGGCATGGTGGCGACGAATTTTTGAAATTCCAGGATTCTGAAGAGCTTCAGAGCCATGACCTAGCAGATGCAGTAAAGCAGATGAAGGAAAAGCACAGGTGGGTTATTGTGTCACTTTTTCCCTTTGAATAGGAATTCTAATTGGCAAAAAGTGAAGGGTCTTTTTACAATCAATGATTGTTCTATTGTCTTCAGTTTGCAATAATTGATTCTCACCTCTTCTCTCCGGTCTATCTTTCAGATTTAAAGAGTTGCTGATAATGGTAGATACATGCCAAGCTGCTACTCTCTTTTCTCAGGTTTATTCCACTGTTTGACTTGCTAGAAATATTTGTTAGCTAATTATGATAGATTTATCGATGTGTACAAAATGGTTCAATCATATGACCTATCAAACCTAACTTAGATTGATTAACATCTGCAGCTTCAATCACCCGGTGTTTTGGCGATCGGAAGTAGCATGAAGGGTGAAAACTCTTACTCACATCATCTTGATTCAGATGTAAGAACATATCTTCAATTCAGAGTTGCGCTGGGCATTGTTCATAGAAATATTGTTTTCCCTTTTTTTCGATGAAGCTGATCAGTATGATCTATTTTTGAGGCAGATTGGTGTCTCTGTTGTCGATAGGTTCACTTTCTATACACTTGCCTTCTTTGAGAAACTGAACATGTATAGCAATGCCTCACTGAGCAGGTAGACAAACTTTACGTTATATGTTTTTTGGTTTTTTTGATAAGATGATAAGTCTTCCTCGCTAAACTTTATTTTATGCCTGTTCATTTTGTTACTGGGATGTGCATGATATCCAAAGAACTTGGTCCATCGTTTCAGTTCTTACATATGCTTGATTTTCTGGTTCCATTTGATGTATGTTATGGACAATAAGAATAGTATCTGACTTATTTGAAAAAGTAGAACTGAAATGGAGATGGGCATTTGAGGAGAAAGTAGGGCCTATGTGAAATAGTTCTACTACAGATCTGATAGGAGCCATGATAATAAACAAATATTGTTGTTACTGACATGTCAAACATTTTTTTTTCAGTTGATGGCTTGATGTTAATGATCTTTCGCTATTTTTATGTCTTGTATTCTGTTTCTAAACTATGTGGGATATCACTCAACTCTTGTCCATATTTTATTTCTAAAAACTGCTACATAACCTTTTCTCTTTTTCATGTCCCAGTCTTTTCAACTCATACAATCCTTCAATGTTATTGTCTACTGCATATTATCGAATGGATCTTTATGAGCGGCCCTTAACTGAGGTAATTATGAGATAATAATTTTTTATTTGTAAACTATAATTCATCACTCTGTTGTTCACACATTCATCTTTTCTCCTTATCTTCTGTCTTTGTCAGGTCCCTGTGACAAATTTCTTTGGATCAGTCATGAAGACTATCCACACAGATTCTGCTTACACAGGATTCTTAGCTGCACGTGACAATGAACTGTCTCTGTCCATCGAACATAATCCACATGATCATGTTGTGTTAAAGAGTGAGGCTAGTACAAGAAGATCAAACATAGAAAAGGTGAAAGTAGTTTTTTTGTAAGTTTTGAGACATTTATATTTTGATGAAAAGCTAATGATTTGCAAATTGTGATATGCAGGAGGCACAACTGAGATCTCATGGATGGACAGGAATTCTGCTGGAAAAACTGGAGGACAAGAATTCTGACACTGTTGTAATGTATGGTCTGGGAGCTATGGGAGTATTGTTGGCAATTTCTACATGGTTATCAGTATAGGCAGTTTGAAGGGTGCTTTTACTACACCATATTTTCCAGAGACAACTGAATTGTACTAACCCCCAAGAGATGGTATTGAAAACAAAAAACAATGCATATATATTTGAGGTTCTTTATGTAACATTTCTTCTCAGTTTAAATTCACCAGTGCTCATTAAATTTGGAATATCATTTTTGTATGTAGTTTGGTGTATGGGTTTGTATGACGTGTGAGTTTGTACTTCAGCAGCTCACCATTTATTGTGCCTTTTTCCAATCCCTTTTTATGCATTGGCTTACAACTTGTGGGTCACACTCACATATCTCCGTTAGATTGTTTGACATTTGTTTTATCTATCCATATCCAGGTCAAAAACAAATTAGCTTATCATAATCTTGATTTTTTTTCTGTGGTTGGATGATGAGATTTTGAATGTACACATGTTACATTTTTGTACATAAAAGTAAAATTAATTATGAACTTGTGATAACTTGGAGAACACAAAATTAGTGTTTCCATTAAAGGCATGAGACAACTTTTCCTCTGTTTTATGGCATAATATAGTTTTAGGTTGGCGGTCAAATAAAGCATGTATTCTGAGGATGCGACATGTTACAAGCAAAGCATACACATCATTCCTTCCCTTGATATTTATTGTTTTAGCATTTTGTCTTCATTTTGACTGCTTTACATCAAGACACCATTAAGTTTTGCAATTTTCATACCAATTAGTCAGCTTGTGGTGGCCTAGTGGTAACTACTAACTAGCAGGGTAGTGAGCCTTATGAGGTAGCCCCTACCTTCCATCCTTTTTAAAAAAAATCATGCTTTTTGGGGCGAATGTTTATATGAGGCTACTTGAAGGCGTGTTATGTATGCTCAAAGGCCGAGTCAGAATACCTGGCAGTGGGCCTCATGTTCTGTACTTAAGCAGTTAAGCTAACAGCAAATAAAAGGTCTGGCATGTTGCAAAACCTGCAATGAGTTAACAACGCTTTCACTTTGGGAACATTGCCTACTTGCATCTGCTCTGACATATATTCCTTTAATGTCAGGCCGTAAGTCGTTTTGTGTCCTTTGTGAAAGTTCTGGTAGCCATTCTATTAGTACAACCATAAGATTTAGTGAAATGGTGCTTGTCTATACTATCCAACACTATGTTCATTTCTGTTGGAGAACATATTCTGTGGAAATCACATATCTAACAAAGAAACAATGACATCTGAAATGAAACTTTGTTTGCAGTTCAGTTTCTTGCATGTCATTTTGCCCTTAGAGTTGCAGTAAAAAGTGTAACATGCAGTACTATGCTATGCATTAAAATGTTCACTCTTGTGGTTCTCTATTGTTTCTTAAGTGTTCTTTTTATGTCCATTGCTTTCTAACATAATTGTATCCTTCTAGTAATCTCCTGAATCAACTTTTGTATTCTCCTGTCTGAGCTAACAGTCGCTTACTTGTGGAACTTAGTTTTTATGTAACTTGTGAAGTGTTTGAACTAGATTCATATGCAGCATTTATATGATTGAAGATCATGCAAACTTACCCTATGCTTGAAATACTTTTATTTTCCCATGCTACTCGGCAAGTTGAGCTGACAGTTATATCCCTTGTATTGTCTGTAAGAGTGAGGTCACTGAACGGGAAAGTCTCTAAGATGTCACAGATGGGTTGTGTTGTGCGTTGTGCCCTCTATATTGTGCTCTTCTGAGGGAAAGAAATTCATGAGTTATCAAAGGTGAAGAGCATGTTTTCATGCAGTTCAATTATCTCCCTGTTCCTGGGCCTGACTGAATGAAATTGATTTGTTACCACTGACCTTGTTCTGGTCGTGGTATATGGGCATGTGGCCCTATTATCCTTTATTAATTGTGACAAAGTTGGGATGGTGGTCTATTTTGGTAGCTATAGTGCTCGTCTCATCCATCAATGTTATCTTACTTTTTTTCTGGGAGTTTCATGCATGTATCTATTGTCATGGGAAGCAGGGTGCAGATTGCAATTGCCATGTTTATTATAGTGGGTGATCAGAGTTTAGGACAGCTTTGATGTTTATTGTGCACAATGGCCAGTGGATGCTTGGGATTTCAGTAGGAACACACTGTTGTTTGATGCCTTTTGCGAACCGGATCAGTAGATGGCAAGTCACTGTAAGAGAAGAAAGCCTCTGTGCTGTTCTGTCGCTCTCCATTAAGGTATAATCTGAGGCACCTCAGGCAAACATTTACATGCTATTACATTGATATCTTTTTTTGTTGGATATCCCCGGTAATAACTGGTACTGATTAAATGAAGGAAATTTGCAGCTCTTTGCTGCAGCACCATGTTATAGGAGTGTCATCTTTTGTGGACCTTAGAATGGCATGATTTTAGAGATATGGTCAAATATTTTTTTTGTAAAGAAGATACTGGCAAATATGCAATGGTAATGTCGAAATAAAATCTTTATATGGAAGTCATGGATTAAGTACCTGGGTTTGAATGCCAGGATATGCCCTATGTGGATTTTCTAGATTCAGATGCTGACTTGATGGCTATTTGTGCTAGGTATGAAAGTCTCGCTCCCCAGCTTCTTTGAAACCATTGTTTGAACCGAAGCTCAATGGTTTGCATGCATTGAGTGGATGGCCTTGGGCAAATGAACCACCATGGTACCAACCGTTGGCTATTGCAACCATGTTTAACATATCCTAGGTATCTGAGCTGGATGCTTCGAATAATATGGTGACAATTGACGTATTTGAATTGTGTGGCACCTGCTCCCTCCCTGTACAGATGAAGGTGTATATCTATTGTCTAAATACAACTTTTGTCAATAATTTGATATATAAAATATGTGTCATGTGATTTTGTAAATTTTTATGAAGTGTCGTAAGAAATCTCTGGCACTTTTAGATACTCCTATACGATTTACTTTTTACTTTTTTGTAATGAGGGGGCACCATCCTGTTCTGGATTCACGGACATAAATTGGAGTCAAATTGCTACATGTTTCAGGTACGTGAGAATTGGTGGTTAAGATTCAGGTTCTTGTTTGGCTATCCCAGTTTTTTGTATCAAGGGACTGAGGTCATGCTGAACATCACATTGTGGAACATGAGATTTTTTGGAACTTTAAAGGATGCCTGCTTACCTGTGGATGTGGATAAGGATTCACCAAAAGGAATTGAATGCAATTAGTTCATTGTTTTATGATGAAAAAAGGAAATTATGTAAGGCAATTTGCTAACAAATGGTGTGCAGCAACATGAGATCTTTATCAAAACCCATGCTGGTATGTATTCTTTTGCCTGTCTCTCGCTACATCTGTCTGTAGAGATGAGGTTGTATTGAGTTCTGAATAGAGTACGCTAGGTTATTTAAATAGACTAATAGGATAAAAGAGGTGCATAGCGCTCCGTGCAAGACGTTTAGCAAAGAGGACTCAGAGAGGAATAAAGGTATACGAGGCCAGATGCTTTTGGTTGCTCAAACCCGTAGTCTAGAGTAGCGTTCCATTTGGCTGTCCTACACTGATTGTTTGAAACAGTTGAGCAATCGAGAATGATTTTCCTAGCCAGGGGTCCTATAAGTTCATCGAATGTCATGTGATTAGGCTTACATTATTATCTTTTGTGACAAACATTTGTGAATTTAGGCTCTATAGAACCTACAATCCGTAGTTGTAGTTGATGATTAAGATTATTCAAATTTTTGTTTTTCTTCCTTGCGAGGACACTGGCGACTCAAAAAGAATGGGTTCAAAGTCGGTTTATTGTTGCTACCATAAGATTGAAGTCTGTCGTGAGTTATTCAGAGCTCCATATTGCTCTATCCAAACAGACACCCCAGAATTCAGAGAGGGCTTCCAAGTTATTCTGAACTAAATGAATACTTCAGCAAGATTGGGAGTTCACACAGTAGTTCTTTTGTTAGTTGTGGGAGCGGGCTTGTTATTTTATCACTGTTAGGTGGTGTTCCCGAGGATATGTTAAAGTACAGAAAGTGCATTTGCCACGAGTGCTCACTTTGTAGTGGAGTGGGAGTAACATGGGGGGAGTAATTTGAGTATACATTTTTATTTGCAAGGTCTCTATAAGCTGCACACATTCTAATTGAAGGCGTTGATTTCTTTTGATGATTTATCCCCTGGATATAGAATCGTCTAGGGTTACTATAGTTAGGACAATTCAATTTTGTGTGAAGTGTTCCCATTTTCCTATCGATCGAAGGACGTAGTTTAGTGTTCTGCCAAGATTTTCTGCCAGTTTGATGCGTTCTCATGTTGCCGAGTAGTCTTGTGCATTTGTCCGTGTGTTCTTGTTGGTTTACCAAAGAACAGCACGACTGTGATATCATTCATTGACAGAAGCACCCATTCTCAGTGCCTTTTTTTGTGTGGTCCCTGGCTGGCTTGTGTGTCAAGCATTTTCTTTAGCAACACTTTGCTTTTGTTTTAACGGGAGTGCTTTGGACTAGATGGTTGCAATCTAGTGCTTTTTCTTTAACATGTGTACTCAACCCATCTTATTAGGGGCATAATTAAGGGTTATTATTTGGGGCTACACTTAAGTGCTGAAGCAATTTAAAGCTTGTTTGAGATGTGGTAATTCTTCCACACATCGTTTACTACAGAAATGTCATTCTTTTTCCAATATTCTAAACGAAACGAATACGGGTGATGACAGAAGGGTAATTTTACATGCAAGAACATGCACGTTGTATCTCCTTAAACATATTACATAGGACCTTAAATTGTTTCGCTCTACGACGGGCACAGATTTGATGTTGATATCCTATGAGCCTTGCTTGACGTAGAAGCCGCCCCCCGTGTGCCATACGGCAAGTACGTCGTCCGGATGTCGTCTTCACGTTTTTTACTTATTGCTGTGCTGGTCTTCGCTGTACTGCAGCCATTTTTGGCTATACCCGCAACAAGAGGTCACTAGGGATGCCCCCGAAACAAGCAATGCGTAGTATTGTACTAAGTACGAAACAAGCTGCACGTGAATGCACTGAATATTTCTCCCTACTATATATAGGATTTAACTGCCACGAAGGATGCAAACCTTTTACATGCCTATGTGAAAGTTAATTAAGGACTTGATTATTAATGTCCGCTCCCTAATTTTCTTCTTTTTGTAAAAACGAAGTCTTTCAGTGTGTTTTATCTGATCTTCCCCTTTCTGATGGAATACATTAAAGCATTATCTTCTTGCTTTGTCTTAACATCTCTCCCTCATCTGTCCTTGGTTTTCCAGGACTACACAATGATGACCTCTTTTTCTAGAGGAAGGACATCAAAATGATGATGGAACCAAAGCTTCCATGAGGAGATATGAATCCTCGCATAAACAGGAAGGCGCCCAAATTCTTAAATCAAGGTAAATACACTCACTCACACCGCCCACCAAACTACCATACATTGGCAGGGGCCGAGCAATTGAGAAGTCCTCCAATGATTTTGGAACCTTACACCGCGGTTCTATGAATTTAGGCTTCTGTCACACTAATCGTTGTTATAACAACACCGACTGAAAATTAAATTCGTGATATTATATACACTCTAAAGAGAGTCGAGGTCAACTTGAAGTATCATCTTTGCCGGTGCTTGCGTTATATGTTCGGTGAAACACCCCTGGTCCTCGTGATCTGTATCGTTGGCAACGATAAGGAACAGCAATCTCTGCAACGGCCGGCGATGTACAATGTACTCGGTGAATCCCATTAAACGCCGTCGTAGTGAAACAGCAAGTGACTGCTCTGATTAATAAGCAAACAAAAAGATTTGGCGCCGTACCACACTTGCCGTATTGATACCTTTGCCAGTACATCGTGTACGTGATTGTACATCGGTGCATGCATATGAAACAATCAAGAGTGTTCTTTCTTGGTGGTGATTTCACGGGCTTCTTTTTTCTTCTTCCCAGCTGTGGCGGCAGCACACGGTGGATGCATGTCCTTGCAGATCTGTAGCTCCATCATGGACAGGCCCGTGAAACGAATTGTGCATGCTATGCACGCAGAGCCAGCTGACGGATAATCGCGGCACGTGACGCAAGTAAATTACATTATCGCCTCTATGGTCTATGAGATTGATCTGGCCTGGGTGCACGCGGCTCCCATGATCCAGGTTAGCTTCCAGCACTTGATTTTTTGTTAACTTTATGTTTTGTTTGCGGGGTAGGCTTCTTTTTGGCATGAACAGAGGAACACGTCACCCTGGTGCACATATGAACGAATGAACGATTCATACGAATCAAATCTCGAAGAAATATTCTTTCGACCTTCCAAATGACGTTATCTCTTAGCTCCATGTAGGAAAAAATATCTCCAATAATGTCTCCTGCAACCATTTACAGATTTCTAGCACCATATGTGTGACAGTGTGAGAGCGGGGAGTGTCATGTGAGGATCCTGCTCACATGTTTGATGCTCCCACGCTACACCCTAGCATCTGATGGGTTCAACGATTAGGATGTGCCAAAAAGCCAGATCTAAGTGCACATGTGCTGCTAATTACGTCGTTTATCGTTTTAATAACGTCGAATGGAATTACGAAATAATGCGTAGTGTTGTCCTGACGCAAATGATTTCATTTGTACAGAAATGGAGTAATACAAGGTGCAACTTTTCGGAATGATCGTTAGTGTACTTTATAAAATGTCATGATAGATTTGAAACCTGCTTGACTATGCAGAGCCCTCAAAAAGCAACATCACTAATAGTATCTGTGAATCTGTCTATCTTTTTTTGTTTGGAACATCTGCTTGTCTTCGAGCAAACATACCATCAAGGGTGGGCACGCGCTTCGTACCTCCGAAAGTGCACCCGCGTCAGAGTTCGTTCGGTGTCCTTTTCTTCAAAGATTTAAGTTCCATTCCTATTTCACGTCGAAGGGTTTACGAGTTACTACGCGTACCTTCAAGGCTTCGAAACAGAGCATACAAATATGCTCGCTGGAGGTAAAACGGAATCCTATGCAGCTCACCCTTCTTTGCTTACACTAGTGTGAAGACGCTCGGACCCCTTCACCAGATTAGATGACCCAAAAAGGAAAAACGGAACGCGACTACACGAGCAGGTGCTCCGTTAACGCGGTGGACCCCTCCGTTTCACCACTCGCTCGCCTTTTTTCCCCTCCCTCCACTTGTGTCACTCACCTCCGCCTTCACTCCCCTCAGCTCAGCTCAATGGCAGGTTTGGCAGCATCCATAAAGGCCAGCCTCGCACTCACACGGCCTCAACCACTCCACTCCCGTCCGTCCGTCTCCCTCGCCAAGTGTGCCGTGCTGCTGTGCGCCACCACTGCGAGCTCGGCAGCTCACCCGCTGTACAAAACCATCCAAAAGCGGCGGCAAAAAGAAAGATCAAACCAGGCAAGCAAACGGGGTTAAAGAAAGAAAATAAAAGCGGCCAAAAGCTGGCGCACTCCCGTCGCCATTGCCGCCCCCTGCCGATAAAAATCGCGCGCTGCCTCACGCTCTTCCCGCTGCCACTCTGCTAGCTCGGCCAAGAAGCTGTAGCAAGCAGGTCACTGCTCGCGTAGCGTGTTTAGCTGAGAGGAGGAAATCTTGCGTCTTGGGAGAGAGGTGAGGACAGGTGAAGGTGTGCGGCGAGCCCTACACCATGACCGCGGCGCCGCCGTCTCTCGTCGTCGGCGGCGGGAGGGGACGCGTCCTGCTCGCCGCGTTCCTACTAGCGGCGTCCCTCTTGGCCTCCGTGGGCAATGCGGCCGTCTCGTACGACCACCGCTCGCTCGTCATCAATGGCCGCCGCCGCATCCTCATCTCCGGCTCCATCCACTACCCCAGGAGCACGCCCGAGGTACCCGTCGCTGGCTCTCTTCGCCGCCCTGCCCAAATGCAGCTTGCCTGCCTCTCATGGCGCTCTGCTTCAGACCAGAGGCCGCAGCCTTTTGAGTAACTGACAGGTTCTTCTCCGTTCCGAATCGAATGCAGATGTGGCCGGGGCTGATCCAGAAGGCCAAGGACGGCGGCCTCGACGTCATCCAGACCTACGTCTTCTGGAACGGCCACGAGCCGGTGCAGGGGCAGTACTACTTCCAGGACCGCTACGACCTCGTCCGCTTCGTCAAGCTCGTCAAGCAGGCCGGCCTCTACGTCCACCTCCGCATCGGGCCCTACGTCTGCGCCGAGTGGAACTTCGGGTAATGCTCGCAGATTGCAGTCACTTTAGCTCAATTCAACAGCACCTATGTGAATTACTGCTGCTGTAACATTGTAATTACTGTTGTTTTTCAGTGGGTTTCCTGTTTGGCTCAAGTATGTGCCCGGCATCAGCTTCAGGACGGACAATGGGCCGTTCAAGGTAATGCCACCACCACTCAAAAGCTTTTCATGTGGACCAAAAGAAACTTCTAATTTTTCATCGAATCCGGACGTATCTGATCCCTGCTGTCTTTGTGGTGGCGATGCAGGCGGAAATGCAGAAATTCGTGGAGAAAATCGTGTCGATGATGAAGTCAGAGGGGCTGTTCGAGTGGCAGGGCGGTCCAATTATCATGGCTCAGGTGAATTATCCCTTCTATTGCAGTGACTTTGCATTGCAGTTTGGTTTCTGAGCTGAATTGAGGATCCCTTGCTGATTGTGCAGGTGGAGAATGAGTTTGGCCCTATGGAATCTGTCGTGGGCAGTGGCGCCAAGCCGTATGCAAACTGGGCAGCGAAGATGGCTGTCGCGACCAACACCGGCGTGCCGTGGGTCATGTGCAAGCAAGATGATGCCCCAGACCCCGTAGTACGTTGCACACTACTGCTGCGTCTTCCATGCTGATATGGCTCTGCTGCCAATTATCAAATAACTGAGGTGTCCTTGTTTGAATTGATCATGGCAGATTAATACTTGCAATGGCTTCTACTGCGACTACTTCTCCCCAAACAAGAACTACAAGCCGACAATGTGGACCGAGGCCTGGACTACATGGTAATTCTCTTGACTCATTTCGGGCCCAGTTCACACTGATCCTGTGAAAGCGTTGCAAATGTTGTGAGTTGCCTAATTTTACATTCTCATCCTGTTTCAAAGGTTCACTTCCTTCGGGGGTGCAGTGCCTCATAGGCCTGTGGAGGACCTGGCTTTCGCCGTGGCACGGTTCATTCAGAAGGGTGGCTCCTTTGTGAACTACTACATGGTAAGGAGAATACCATGCTAATATCACCAGCACGGCCATTGCAGTGAATGGAGTTTCTTTTTCATTGTTGTGACCACATTTGCATGTTAATGCAGTACCATGGTGGAACAAACTTTGGCCGCACGGCCGGTGGCCCCTTCATCGCAACTAGCTATGATTATGATGCACCCATTGACGAATATGGTATGCAGTGATTGCCATCTTTGAAAAACCTGAGTTCCTGTTTGGAGTGTTGAATATTTTTGGGCATTTTACAGTGTAGTTTTATCTGTTCCTATGCATCTTCACATGAATTGCGTTGAGCCCACCTGAACATATCATGGCTTGTACATTTCAGGACTGCTTAGGCAACCAAAATGGGGTCATCTGAGGGATCTGCACAGGGCCATCAAGCAGGTTGAGCCTGTGTTGGTTTCTGGTGATCTAACGATCCAGAAACTGGGAAACTATGAGAAGGTTAATGTTGCTCCAGCCAAATATAATATGACAATAGCTTCCAACTTCAAATCATTTGTAGATATTCATGGCTTGATCGTTTCTTCAGGCATATGTCTTCATGTCAAAGAATGGAGCTTGTGCCGCATTCCTGTCAAACTACCACATGAACGGACGCGCTGTGAAAGTCAGATTTAACAGGCGTCACTATGACCTCCCTGCTTGGTCCATCAGCATTCTTCCAGACTGCAAAACTGCAGTCTTCAACACCGCTACGGTGAGGGAGCACTGAAGCGTGAATCTTATTTTAGACTGGTAAGAAGTGAATGATCTAATGAGAAATATAACAATCATGTAGGTAAAGGAGCCAACTCTGGTACCAAAGATGAATCCGGTGCTGCGGTTCGCTTGGCAATCCTTCAGTGAGAACACAAATTCTCTGGACGACAGCGCGTTCACAAAGGATGGCCTGGTTGAACAGCTCAGCATGACCTGGGACAAATCGGACTATTTGTGGTACACAACCCAGTGAGTGATCCCACTGACCTTAATAAGCCATTCGAATCATTTTTTCTCAGACTTCGTGGATTCTCTTTAACTTTGAATTATGTTTGTTGCAGAGTTAATATTGGTGCCAATGAGCAATTTTTGAAGTCTGGCCAGTGGCCTCTGCTCACAATCTACTCTGCTGGGCACTCGATGCAAGTCTTTGTCAATGGAAGATCATATGGTAATAATATCTATCTGGGCTGCATTTCATGATCGATCAGATGAGTACTGAGCATTGTATTGATGAAATGTTTATGGTGTAGGACCTGTGTATGGTGGTTATGACAACCCGAAGCTAACATTCAACGAACGTGTGAAGATGTGGCAGGGCAGCAACAAGATTTCCATCCTAAGTTCAGCAGTTGGGCTTCCGGTAAGTTTGACCATATAGCTAAATTCCATGCCCTGAAATCATTTTGCTATAAATGTTTAACATTTTCCATTGTTGTAGAACCAAGGAAACCATTTCGAGTCATGGAACGTTGGTATCCTTGGTCCCGTGACCCTCTCTGGCTTGAATGAGGGGAAGAGGGACCTCAGCCATCAGAAATGGACATATCAGGTCCTTGCATCGTCAAAAATTTGTCTTATATTTGCTTAGTTTATTTTTGTTGAAAGTTGAAAGAAATGTTTGCTTAGTTCATCACGGAATCACACTGACCTTTGAATCTTCCGGACGCAGGTTGGCCTGAAAGGTGAGTCGCTCGGCCTTCACACCGTCACTGGAAGTTCCGTCGTGGAATGGGCTAATCCGGGCGGCAAGCAGCCACTGACTTGGCACAAGGTTAGTACTATTCCTCTGAAGAAGTACACAAGGCAATGCAATAACTGTTGCACTGAAATGTGCCAACAAGAACCAAAATGCTGTTTCGTAACAGTCCATCCGCTGCATAACTGCATGTCTATCCGTCTGCATAAATCTTCCATTTATTACGAGCCTGCATGATTCTTGTGATGTCTTACTAAATTTCCCGGCGGCGGCGCGCAGGCCTTCTTCAACGCGCCGGCGGGGAGCGACCCGGTGGCGCTGGACATGGGCAGCATGGGTAAGGGCCAGATCTGGGTGAACGGGCACCACGCCGGCCGGTACTGGTCCTACCGGGCCTACTCCGGCAGCTGCGGCCAGTGCAGCTACACCGGGACGTACCGCCAGAACAAGTGCATGTCCAACTGCGGCGACCTGTCACAGAAATGGTACTAAGCTACTAATCCCCGACCAACCCACGAGCACGATACGCATATAAATACAAACAAAATTTTCATCCATGCTGTAGTCAGGCTTCGCTGTGACGCGTACGGAAACTAAAAACGTTGTATTTTTCCAGGTACCATGTCCCGCGGTCGTGGCTGAAGCCGAGCGGTAACCTTCTCGTGGTGCTGGAGGAGTACGGCGGCGACCTCGCCGGCGTCGCGCTGGCGACAAGGACGACTTGACCACGAACACGTTTTTACCAATTTACACGTACATACTCCATCGTGTGAGTATAGTTTCATCAGAGCCCAAGGCGAAGAGAGAGTCAGCCAGTATTCGTCGACGGTATTTATACACATATCATACCGTACACCACACAAAGCGTACACACTGTACAAGTGGGAGCGTGGCATTTACTGTGGAGCGGAGAGAGTGGTTGGTTGCCGGGCCATCAGTGCGGCCGGCTGCTGGAACGGCTGGCGAGCTGCACCACCGGCACACACCTCGAGCTCAATTCAATTGGATTACTCTGGATGTCAGTTACAGTTAGTCGACGCAGGCATAACTGTTGGTTGCGACAGACTATACTGCTGTATTGTTTGGTTTTAGGAGAAGTGAACATTGATCCATCTATCTTGATTTATTTATGCAAGGGTAATACCTTATTGCTCCATGCTTTGTACACTGTTGTGTGATTCCCGGTGATTATTCACATGTGGCGTGAGCATGTGTAAGGCTGTCCGCAGTGGCGAAGCTAGACTTAACCAAAAGGTGGTGCACTACGGTAATTAAGAGTGGTGCTTCATGTTAATTTGTATGGTATTTAGTGCTAAAATTTCGATTTTTCCTAGTGTCAGTGCATCAAGATAAATACACCTAGTGTCGCCACTGATTGTCCGCACTGCTGTGCGGTAAACCTCCCTGTAGGACCGCTTTGACGGGGGCACTGCACTGCTGTGCGGTAAACGCTACGCAAGCGTAGTGTTCCAGCACCCATCCGCTGAATTTGGAGGAGTAGCAGAGGAACGCCATAACTACGGGTCCCAGAAAAATAGAGAAAAGAATAGAGGAATAACGGAAAGAATAAAGAAAAGTTGATATAGGAAAAAGTTTATTATATAATATATGTTAGTTGTAATAGATGATGAATATAAAGTATGAATGAGTACGAAAAAACTAGATATAGAGAAGAGAATCTTACTGATTAAGATAAAATATTTTTTTTAAATAATAAATTTAAAAAATGACGAATACGATCAGTCTAATGCATGCACAACACTTGATCGTCTTTGTCAAAACTCTAGACAACAACGTGACACTGTCAGGCTGAGGCACACCAATGGCTGCAGCGACCAACTTCGTAATGAGACGCGAAAGGCATTTATAAATGTTGCCAGACACTGTTTGGTGCGTCAAACTGAAAAGTTGGTGTTGGAATCCATGAAAGCGGGTCAGAGACAGCATGAGACAGGATATGCTGCATCTGCAGGCACTGTGCAGCCCATGTTTCTCGGTTCGGATTCAGAAATGGAACTGGCGGGAAGAGAGGAAATCAAATGTTGGCGCTGAAATTGGTTTGGAAAAGAACACTGGACTTGTCAACTGAAAGATCTGATCAAGGAGCGAGCACCAGATTTCGCAGAAAATGTAACAGAAACCTGATCAGGTGCCGCAAGGTTTGAGAAAACGCCTCGTTTCCTGGATAGAAATTCGAGGATTGTTTTCCCTTGTCCATGCACAGCTGAGCGGAAATTGTCTATCCGGAATTACATTTTTCTTACGTTACCTTTTTCATTGAGGGTATGAAGGTACTTAAGTTTTATTCGGAAATGCTATGCATACTTCCCGAACTTCCGACCAGGACTTCCAACTAGTACTAATAGCTATCCTGTGATTGCATGCTAATGATGAATTAGTGCTAGTCGTACGGCATAGTCGGACAGCTGGGTCGTACGTATAGCAGTACTCATTTTTATTAACAAAGAAAGTTACTTTAATTTGAATATTAGCAATTTTTGTTGATTTGTGAAGGAATGCTTTAATCACAATCCACAATACCTTTTTGAGCCACAAGAGTGGGCCACAAATTTATTTTTTGTTTTATCAGCCCACCACAGAACCCGGACTAGTCTTTTGGCCCATAGAACAGAAGCCATGGTCTGGACGAGCCTGGTGCAGCCCATGGCCGTGAAACGTATCGCCCAATCTACGCTGGACGCGACCTTTCCGACTCCGAACTCGAAACGGCCTAGGCCCAGCCGACTCTGACGACGCGCCACGCAAGAAACCACCGTCCCCGCACTCCGGCACGAGTCTCCGACTCGGACTCCGACACCGTCTCCCTCCTCCCATCGCTGCCCTATAAATCCTTTGCAGCCACCACGCAGCACCCCATCTCTTCATCACCTCTCCGACGCGCGCCATCGTGCACAGCCGCACGCGCTTGCCAATCGAGCCACCAGATCCCTTCCCGGCCAACCGTGCGTTCTTTGTCGCCAAGGGCAATGGGTCACAAGGGAAAGGAAGGCCCCAAGGACAGCGGCAGCAACGAGAAGGCGTCTGCGGGGCTTCCGGCGCTGCAGCTGACGACGACGACGACGACGCCCTTCAACCCCAAGGAGGTTGCAGACCCGTTCGAGCTCCTGGACATGTGCGTGGCGGCGCTGCAGCACAAGCGCGGGCCCACGCGGGAGCATGCCATGGCGGCTCTCTGCGGCGCGCTGGAGGCGCTCCCGCCGCTTGACGAGCTGGACAGCCGGTGCCTCACCATCTTCGCGCTCTGCGGCGTCTCCATCAAGAAGGCGGCGATCAACCCCAAGGAGGCCCGCCTCGCGTACCGCGCCGTGGGCCTGCTCGCGCTCACGCTCCGCGCCGGCGCGCCGGGCCTGCTGGCCCACGCGTTCCCGCTGCTCTCCAAGACGGTCCAGGCCCACGAAGACGCGCCCACGCTCGTCGCCGCGCTCGACTGCCTCGCCGCCGTCACCTTCGCGGGCGCGCTCGACGCCGAGGAGGCCGAGCGGTCGCTCAAGGCCGTGTGGGCCGTCGTCTTCCCGCCGGTCTCGAGGTCCAGTAACTCCAACTCCAAGGCGTCGTCGCGGCCCACGAACACGACGAGCTCCTCGTCCTCCTCCCAGTCCCAGTCCCAGTCCCAGGCCCAGGCGGTGGTGGTGGCCGCCGCCGTGTCCGCGTGGACGTTCCTCCTCACCACCGTCACCCTCACTGACGCGCAGCGCAAGGCCGCGGACCGGGCCGCGTGGGCCGCCACCATCGCCTCCCTCGCCAGGCTCCTCGACGCCGACGACCGCGCCGTGCGGATGGCCGCCGGCGAGGCCCTCGCCGTGTGCGCCGAGCTCAACCTCACACAACACACCCCACGGAAAGACATGGATGCGCTGCGTGCCAGAGCGTCCGACCTGGTCGCGGAGGCCGGCGGGAAGGGCGTCGCGGAGAAGAAGCTTCTACCCGAGCAGAGGGACCTGTTCAAGCAGGTCGCCGCGTTCCTGGACCGCGGCGAGCGGCCGGCGGCGAGGACGGTGCGGGTGGCGAAAGACGGCCGCGGCGCGGTACGGGTGGCCACGTGGAGCAAGCTGGCGCAGCTCAACTTTTTGAGGAGGTTCCTCGCCGGCGGGTTCCTGAAGCACGTGCAGGGCAACGCGCTGTTCAAGGAGGCGTTCTGCGTCGGGGCTGACGAGGGGAAGATGCTGTCCGTCGCCAAGAGGAAGCAGAACGCCAAGGCCAAGCAGAAGGAGTTGACGGTGAACCGGGACATGGTGTGGGAGAGGAAGAATGTCTTGTGCCTCCCGCAGGACGCGGCGCCGGTCGAGAACCGCAAGCCGGCGGAGAAGCTGCTGCAGATTGGATGGCATTAGCATTGGTTATTTTTTTTTTCTTTACCATTTGGTTACGTACAACTGTGTAATCACTATCTTGAGAATGTTGAAATTGGATGGATCCTCTAGCACAATTTTGCATGTATTCTTTGTGCGTTTGTGTGTACCTGATGCTCAACTTAGCTGAACGCGGCACGTGTACGAATGGTAATAGCTCTACGTATTGACGAGTAGAAAATGAGTATGCCCTGCTTATTAGACTAAGAACATGATTACACACGCCGTGTGCCTTGATTACGTTCCTTTTCTGCAGCGTTGTCCAATGTCCATGTAGTGCCGTTTTGGTTGTTCGAACCTCAAAGCCTTTCTACCCCTTTGAAAACGACCTCGTGATGAAGCGTATCTGGATTTTGGCATTTGACAACTTGTAGACGACCAGTTTTTTTCAAAAAGGAAGAAAAAAAACAAGACTTAGAGAGCCGCTCAATGATATCTTCTGGTACATGTTTTTTTCCTGTTTTGCAAGTCAATTTCAGGTCCAGGTTTTCTGTTTTTCAAAACAAATTCAGGCCCTCGAGAGTAATTCCATTATCTAAAAAAAAAAACAAATTCAGGTCCAGCTCAACGTTTGGAGGAGATTCCTCTGCAGGGGCTTCCCAGGTCAACGAGCTCTTCAAGGACCATGCGAAACATCAACAATTTAGCTAATTACGCCAACAAGGGGATTGTGAAACACGACTACCGACTGGAGAGCAGCAAAATGAAGAAGAACGGCTATACTGAAGAGTGGTTTGGCACAAGTTTTTCTGAAAGGAAAGAAGTCGGAATAAACCTCCCTATAAAATTTGATCCCTGTTTCCTCTGAGTTTCTGAACTCACACGAGATTATCGTGTGAGTCTCAAAAACATACTCATGAAAACAGCCAAGTATTACTGGACACATACCGTAGAACTTGATTCAACAGCTTGTGTTCTGAGGCCATATATATCAAAACTTTGCTCCTGCCACCCATTGAGGCCATCTTCAATTCATTGTCCTTTTCTGAAACAACGTTCATTATCATACACGTGATATTTCACTCTTCTTAGATTGGAAGTAGAATTCATCTTGCAAGATGTCACCATCAGTGACACATGATCGAAAATCTGCAGGCGGAGGAGGGAGGGATGTGTCCACTGTTGGCCCATCCTCTACAATGATCAATGCCGTCATTCCCATCGATAAATGGAACTCATAGTGGCAATGCATATACCATACTCCTGGAAAACATTCAAGACAAAGCATCAGGTGCTGCGTTACTATGATGGCACCACAAAAATGCCAAACAATAACTATGAACGCATATCTAAACAAAAAAGTTAAAAAGACCAACTAATATACCCAGTGGTTCTTCAACTTGATGTTGTCATTTAGATCCCTATACTCTTAAATGTGCCATTTGCAGTTTATAAATCACTCTAACCCGTAGACTTGTCAAATGTGTCATTTACAGTCTAAATCATTCTAATCAGTATTAATATGCAGTCCAGCACTAACTATATGTATTCATATTCTGGTTAGGAAGATTTGATAAATACGGAGTGATGGAAAAAGCGCTCACCTGGATTATTCGCGACAAAACGTACGGCGACCCATCCAAGACTTGGGACCAGCACAGTGTTCTTCACCGGCGGATTCAGTAAGTTATACCTCGCCACGTCCCTTGCCGCGTCGTAGTTACCGAGTCCCCGCGCGAGCACGAACATGTCGTGCCCGTGTAGGTGCATGGGATTGGATTCGCTCTGCAACACTGCCGTGCTCTGAAACACCATCTCCACAACTGCGCCATGTCGAAAACATCGAACCAATGTGGCCTTTGACGTCGACTCTAGCCTTGCCGCCTCGGGTCCCTCGGGAATCAAGGCCCTGTCCGTGAAGTCGAACATCCTCGGCAGCCTCTCCGGAATTTCTATCAACTTGTTCGCCATGCCGCTAGTGTTGTAGTAGTGAGCTTCTAGCAGTGGCGTCGTGACCACTGGGAGCTCCAAGGAGACGTTGTTCATGGTTGCCACGGATGAACAGATGGAGCCGAGGCCAAGCGTGATGAATAGGTGCTCATCAACTTGCGTCGGCACCGGTGGGAGCCGTGGGTGGCATAGGCTGGTCTGATTGTTCCGGAAGTAGAACGATGTGAAGTAGAACGATGTGGCCATATCATTCTGGTCCGCCATCTCAGGCACCATCATAGGAACACCAGAGAAAATACACCGTCTTGTACATCACTCGCGGGCATGTGCATGTTTCTGTATTGCGCCATCCCTCTGGTGACGTACTCCGGGCTCTGGAAGCTGGGCTTCGGGGGCTGGTTAGGGAGGGCGACCATGTAATACCTGCCGGGGCGTGCGTCAGCGACCACCAGGGCGTCCACCGTTTCGCCGGGCGCGATTGCATTGACATCTGTCTCGTAGGGGTTGATGTAATTAGCGTCGGAGGCCACCACCGTAAACTTATGCCCGGCGATCTTGAAGTAGTACTCGATGAACAGTGCAGCGTTGATTATTCTCAGAAGATAGGCCTTGCCCAGCTCGACTTCCATCACGAAGCCATCTTCCACGGCACCTTTTTTTTTTAATATTTTATTACAGTTTGTAATCACTAGTAGAACATCAAAATGTTGCTGTTTAATTTCAACATGACATATATGCGTACTATAATGGATTACCGGAGCAATTGTAGAGATCTCCAAGCTTGCCATTGATTGTGGATGCACTGTTAAAGTCATCAAAATAATTGTGCGATAAGTCCCAACCCACCTGTGCAAGGTCCTTCTCCCACCATTCCCCTGCCAAGATCATTGTCAACAGTAGTTCATCTCTAAACTTAGTGTCATTGCACATATATCTGAGTTATAATTTTAATACAACTTGATATAACTTGCGCAAGCAACCATGACAGAGTCAGAAAATAGTTGGATGCCCATCAAACAAGACATTTTTTTCCATATTCTGAAATGTATCTAATTAAGATTTCCTATGTATCAATGTATATACCCCTATCTTATACTACAATGCTGAACGATAGACAAACCTATTATGATGGGAACCTCTCTATATGGTCCGGGAAATAGATACTCTGCCCCATGCCTTGGTCGGATGATGAGGGCGCCGTGCAGGGTTGCCCGGAGGCCAGGGACATGAGCATGCCACCACAGGGTGCCTTCTTGTTCAGTGATATTGAAGCTATAGGTGAAGTTGTGGTTTGGTAGGATAGGGCGTTGTGTGATCATTGGCACGCCATCAGCCCAACAGTTCAGCCGCTGCTTCACTCCATGCCTGCAATGAAAAACACAAAAGAAAAGGTTCAGAAATAAAAGCTAAGTAGGCTTTGCTCTATTCTGAGTGACGGGGAGACAAATATTTTCTACCACTAATCCATATACCATGGTCAAATTACCATTGGAAGACGCGTACCGAAAAATGTCTTGAAGGATTAGTCGAACCAGGCCGGTTGCCTAACTCACGATATGTCACCATTTGGGCCCATGGGACTTACCACCATGCGATGAAAAAGCATTTTTTTTTCTTTAGAACACAGGAAAGGAATCAACGGAATAACTGAAAGGATACTTAAATGACATTGGTAATGGATCGTTATGTTGTACGGTGACTTGTTGACGACATGAACGGACACCGAGTCACCCTCTGTGACCTCTATCGTCGGCCCGGGGAGCTGCCCGTTCATCACTGTGACCAGCGTCTCCTTGTAGAGGCGCGTCATATCCACCTGGCTCACCTACGTAGGTACATGCATTTTTCCAATAAATCAAGCTTGCATACATATTCACTGCCACCGTTGTCTTGTTCAAAGTATGGATGCTCATGCTCAACAAGTCAACAGTATGCAGAAGTGAACAGAGATGGAGATACAAGTCATAGAAGAGAGGATCATGCTTACAACAAAGGTTTGCTCGACAACCATGGCCGCGAGGAAGAAGATTACCGCGGCAGGGGGGGAGGGGCCGCCTCCGGGAGGCTCCATCTCTTCATAGCTAGTTTGCAACTTTTGTGCGATTATCCTAGAAATGTGCTCCTATATGTAGTTGTATATATATACTAGGATCTTTGCTTGGAAGATGAGTGACTGCTGTTTTTATTTTCCTTTGGGGGCATGAGGTGGCTATTGTTTACATTAACGGCGATCGATCACACATCTCGAATTAATTGTTTGTCGTTCTAGACCAGCAATGTATTCCTTGTTTTTTATACTGGCTCCCTTGGTAAATGTATAATCTATTTCGCTACGTGATCTGATCATCAGCGCCACTTGATGTTTATCTGGCTAGCATGCGCATGTGCATCAATAAGCAAAGAGCTACACGGCCACACGCGACACGGGTATGTTTTATACTTTCTTTATACTATGTGATCTGTTCTGGATGACTGTGCAATAGTCGTCAAGTTGTTGCGGCAGCTTGTTGCCAAATTCACGTGAGAATATTCTTTCTATCCTGAAATGTGCATTTATTAATGTGTACTACTTGCTTATTAATTTATAGGGCAACAGCAACAGGTAAACACGTTCCTGGCACAAATAGATAATATGCAAGGGATTACGAATCAATTGCAGAATTTCAATTTTTTGTACGCACAAGATATTCTATATATATATAAAAGATGTAACTCACTAAAAATCATTTATTACTCATAACTTTCTCAACTCTCATATAGCCATATCATCTTATAAATTTTCACAGTTAGATTACGAGGTCTGCTCATTTATCTGTCAATTTATCGTCACATATACCAGCATTTTGATGAAAGTCTGGCCGCTCAACTTGGTGACGAACAGGGCACCGGATAACCTCATGCTCACTAGAGAAGGCATGGTCACAGTGGAGGCTGCTGTGTGATGGTGAGACAACTTTAACAACTTAAAATCTATCTTGTTTAGAGATTTCGCGGATTCTAAAATTTGAATTCTTAAAATCTCAGTGGATTCAAACAGAACCTAAAACATACATATTGTCAAACCAATCTTAGAAAATCTTCAAAATATATCTAACCTAGTCATGCAGATGCATTAATAAGGTGTTAGCCATTCGTGCATAAGCAAAACAAGCACCGCTGACCAGGGAGGCAGCTTGCACGGTACACTTGACTGCTAAAACACACCGAAATTTGGAGTGGCTCGAAGCAGAACTGCTGGACACAGGATACCTGCCACACCTCTTTGCTTCTTTCTGTCAGAGAGAGAGAGAGAGAGAGAGAGAATTTAGCCAAAAGATCAATGTAACAGATCTCTACAGTATGTGGTGCAGCGGTGCACGTGCCATGGAACATGATTTTGGACATGTTATCTAGCCATACAATTTTAATACTACTGATGGACATGACATTCCACTCAAAATTCATTTATGGACCGCCTTTACTCCATCCCGCTCAGGCTTGCTCATGCACCACACTGTCTGGGATGAAATTTTCGTTCAAAAACTTTGCCTGAATATTCGGGCTGTACGTTGAACACATTCCTCTACGCATTGTACTTTGTGTCCCAAGACCAGACCGGACAAAACACAGCAACAGGGGCATGGTCATGCTAAATCACAAACAACCAAGACCCACACAGAGAGAGAGAGAGAGAGGAAGAAGACGAAGAGAGAAATGGCGGCAATGAGCTAGATGGCGCGGGCGAGGGTTTAGTCGCGACATGCGGGAGGGGGGGGGGTATCGAAGGAGCACGCGGCGCGCGATGCTTATGTGGTGGAGTGCTTGCAATGGAAGAAGACGGTGGAAGGCGTGACGGTGAGCAGCCCCCCCTCCCCCCTCCCCAGCCACGGCGAAGGATGGTTGCGTCGTCGCCGAGCCAAGCGCAACAGGAAGAAGCCAAATGGCGACGCGACTAGTGAAAGCTAACCTGCCAAGCTGCATGGAAACCGCGACACTGAGAGTGACACGACCGACGTGACGGAGGCCACGCGTTACAGGCTGCATACCGCGCGCCGGCAAGCAATCGGTTGGCGCGCCGGCGAGCAATCGGTTGGCGGAGGTCGTCGGGGAGAGCTCAACAGCAAGGCCGACCAAGAAAGTCTTCGCCTTTTTGGTCCCGAAGTAGGGCGCAACGACGACATTGAGGAGGAAAGCCCCGGCCTTGGCCGCGTTCAGCCACTACAGCACGACGAGCAGCAAGGCGCACTGGCTGGAGGACACGATGGAGCCGCGGCCGGCAATCCACATGCAATGCTTGGAGAAAAGGATGAAGATGGAGTGGCTAGCAGGGATGCCAGCGACGGAGGAGGCTTGGCTAGGCACAAAAGGCTCAGCATTGGAGGCCTGGGCGATGAGCAAGTTGAGCATGGCGACCAGTAGGCGACCGACAGCTGACCACCATTTGGTGTCGGAGAGAAAGACACCCTTTTTCCTTCGGATGGAGATGGGGTCGTAGCTGAGCAAGATGATCATGATAATGAGTAGAAAAACAACAACATTGGAGGTGGCCTGAGCAATGGCACAATGATGAGCGGTGTGACATCCCATGTCACAAAAAGACAATTAACTCTAATCATAATGCTAATTGCTATGCTAATTAAAAATGTGAATAATTAATATGCCAAAGGAAGGGAATTTAATTAATTTCTAAATCCCTCAAATGCTAGCTTTTCACAAACTTCACAAAACTCAATGGAAGTGTGCCAATGTTTTTACAAATTCCAGTGGGTCATGTCAAGGGAGAATTTTAGGGAATTTTTCAGAATTTGTGGTAAAGGATTAATACTCTTAAAAATTCCCTAAAAATAGAAAAAGGTTTCTCTGTTCCAGGATTTTTCATAATTTTTCTAGCAGAAATCTCCACATGACCCCAAAAGCAAACTTGGAGGAAATATTTTGCTGACCATGTAGAAAATATTTTGTGACCATGCAGAAAGATTTTGGTGATGCACAGTGACACTGTTTCAGTGAAGGGGAGTCAACAAAACCTTTTTCTCTGGGCCACTGGCCGATCGACACCGCCATCCTCTCCCTTTGGCCGGCGATCGGCTTCACCTGCTCCCTCCCCACTCCATCCACTGCTCCTCCTAACCTTCCCTGTGCCACCGGCGCTGCATTGAAGCCGTCGAGCCACCCTCTCCAGTCCTCTCACCCCCCCCCCCCCTCGGTCTCTCCCTCTCTCTCGCTCCGGCTACAAGAGCAGCAACGGCAGGAACGACCCTCACCCTCTCTCTCGACGTCTACACTTTCCCGCACCCCTCCTCTGCTCTCTCTCGACGCCCCAAGCCCCCAAGCGCCACCCTTTCCTTCCCGACGAGCGCAGGAGCAAGTTTCAGCCGCGCCCCTGTTTTCGAGCCGCCATGGCCGCTGCCGCATCGATCTCAGTCAAGGAAACCCCCTCTTTCCATCTTCCTTCCTCAAATCGCTGCACCCCGACCCTCTCCAGCTTCCCCTGACGTTGCCCCTTCCTCGTGCAGTGACGTCGTCGGAATTTGGGAAGGAAAGGCCACCACCGCACCCGAACCCGCCGCCTCCACGACGAGAACCACCCTCCGGCCACCGCCCTCGACGTCTTCCTCAACGCCGGTGATCCCCTCACCACGATGAAGCTTCTCGACCCCCTCTCGCCCTCTGCGCGATGCGCGAAGCCGCCGAAGCAACCCCCTGCCTCCGCCGCCGCCGCCGACACCGCTCCGGTCGCCGCTGTCGGCCGGCGACCCCTTGGGGTTGCTCGCCGTCGCATGCACGGCCAGATGGTGTCGGTCCCGAGCCATCTTCTCCACCCTAGAGCCCTATGGAAAGAGCGCCGACGAGAGTTATTGCATAATCATAATTTCTAATAATAAATTTTTTATAAATTATCTGTTAGGAATTAATTATGAGACTTTACATGTTTACTAAGTATGCCTTAACATACCCATGTAAAATACCTTGTTAATTCTCTAGCACCAGAGATATGCTTATTAATTGTCATGTCTTATATTTTTTTTCCTAATTAGAAGTTTTTCCCCTTAAGTTAAATAATTGCTCAGAATGTTTATGAAAGCATATCATCTCATGCATAAGCATCATCTCGTCAATTCTATTTGTTGAGGAAGTGCCATAAATCATCATGCAAATCCTTACTTTGCATTGCACTATATTGACTAGGAAGCGAGATCAGAAGCAAGGCCGCGGCAAGCAACCCCGAGGAGCCTGAAGTTGAACTAAACATCGTTGAAGCTGCTAACTTCGAACAGTCCCAAGAGAAGCCCCGGTGCACACCTATTATTTAAGAGTCCTTTTTGGTTTACTCACAACATAGAAATATTGTATTGTGCATTAGGTATAGGGCTTGGATGAAAACCCACTTGCATAAATAATTAATGACCTATGATTAGTCTAGGTTAGTAAGCCTTTTCGTTAGTGAATGCTATGCTTAATCTAGTGGAGTCAACGATAGATGGTGGAATCACTTGATACACTTATGCGTCACATGAAACGATGGAATTGGTTAAAATTTGAGAACCTGTCGTTGCAACTCCGCGAACAAGTATTGAACAGTACCAAGTGCATACCTTTATATAGGAATTGGTAAACCTAGTAACTTGGATGCCGTATTATTGGACGGATACACTCATCGATCCAGAGGTGATGTGAATGGCACGATGGTTGCACGGGTTGGAGGACCGCTGGAGAGTGCATGGGTTAAGCCTCGGATACGAAGTACTGTATCATGGGAAAGGACGTGTACTCGGAATCGATGGCCCCGGACCGACTTTATAGCAACTTTGTGAATGGTGGTCATACGTGTTCTTAAATGATGCGTATGTCGTGTACTTGGGTTTTCTCCTGCATGATGTAAATCAATTCGAATTGTCGTCCGTCACGGTTATGAGTACCTCTTGTTTCGAGCAGTTGGCAATGATAATTAAGTCAAGAGGATTGATTATGATTCTAAATTTTATGTACTCTATGGCTACATATTGCTATGATGTATTGTTCTTTATATTTGTATAGCCTTAGTAGCTAGCCAGGTTCAACTAAAGTTACTTTCTTGCAACAACAATTAAATATCGGCTAGAGGATCAACTTGCAAGCATAGAGCTAATAGGTGCCTTTTATGCAAAATACCAAATAAGCCCGGTCAGCCCCCCTGCATATTAGGAGTCAGTTTTAGAAACCCTTTTGTCGGGTAAGTCTTGCGGAGTATATTAGATACTCAGGCTTTGCGATTTATGATACTTTCAGGTATCCCTCAGGCTACCTATTGTGAGTGTTGTAACAAGATTGTATGGGAAGGCGAGGAACCACAAGAGTGGACCATTGAGTGGGTTCCTAGTTCGCCTACCCAAGATGAGTGAGCCAATGCCATAGGGCCGGCATTGTTCACTTAGGCTGTCTATCGTCGAGTGTACCGTGTTTTCACTTCCACTTATTTATGTACCGAACCAAGAACATATGTATTATAACGCAACTTAATTTGCTTCCGATGTAACTCTTGAACTTGTAATATGTAATATTATGCACTTAATGATATATCGTTGTAAATGATGGATGTTCATATGTGTATGCTATGTATGGTTATCTTGGTAATCATCTCCCGAGGCGATCCTGTACGGCACACTCTCTATTTCAGTATAGGGATGTGACAAGCGGGGAGCTGAGGGCTGAACCAAAAGGAAGAAAAGGAAGGACTTGGACGACGAGGAGGAAATGGAGGACCAAGATGACCACTGCAGCAACCACTACACCACTGCCTCGAAGCAACTTCCTATCTGATGCTTTGCTCTGCTGGTCTACCAAGGAGTCTTGGATGACCACATATATGAGAAAATGGTATTTATTACATGGACTACACTCCTATCTATATCTAGTTTCACCTCATTCTTATGGCTCAGTATCCTACAATATTTTGACCCAACTGTTGTTGTGTTAACATGTGAAAAAAAATTCCTCAAAAGTATATATGATTCAGTTGCTCAACTCATTAATGTGCATCAGGGGCTGTTGTTAGAAGAAATAAGAGCGACTATGTGTTCAGCAGTAAGCAACAAAGAAGAACTACAGTACTGTCCAGTACTCTCGGTTGAGCCATGTGAGTCACCCTCATTATTCTTTGTAGATATAAATCTTGAGATGGCTGGTTCAGAAAGTTATCCATGTTGTCATATAGCTCAGGACTATGATGTTTGTCTCCTTAGTTCTCGGTCTCTCGTAGACTCCAGCTTGAATTATATGCCTTGCTCATTTCCTATAGTTGTCGGAGTTGGACGGGTTATTTTTTATCAGAAGAGTTTCAGAGTGATTGTGAGTCTAGATTACTTTCAGCCAGAAAAAATGAAGTACATCAGCTTCTTTCCTAACATAAGGCTTAGAATGTCAATAACTGATATACTTTGTGAGGAGAAGGATCATGCGACCGTTGAGGCCTTCTTCAGCTTTATAAAAAGGGTGGATGAACCTGCTTTTGATTTCTACCTTCAATTCTAAGTTTCTATTTTGATTATCAATTTATTTATGCTAATTCTTGTATTCAATGCAGATTGGAAAGGAGTCCGACAGCTATACTAAACTTGGCAAAGGTGGTATGCAGCCAGTAGAGATCCAAAACTACATAATGAGTCTTAGCTGTTTGCACAAAAATGAGACCAAAATTGTATGGGCACCCCCTAGAAGTCTAAAGGGGAGTGTTGCTGCTATGGTAGGGGAATATCTTTCACAGAAACCAAAGTCGTTGGTCTATGTTCCAAGCATAACTACTGTTGCTAACATAGTTGTCGACCTCAAAGAACTGTCTACTTCACCTGGTGATGTAGTTGTATTCAACAGTATTACAAGGCAAAAAAAATTGGAACATGTATGAAAACTTTAGAATTGACATCAGTCCCAAGAACTATATTGTTTCTTGACTCAATGTGAGGGTTCATTAAGAGGGATGAATACACTGTTGAGCCTAAAAAGATACTATCATAAGAGCTGTAGTAATGCTAGTTTGTCATGTGCATGGTGCAAAAATAGCAAGACCAAACTCTTGAAGTTCACTTTGGAATTTATTACTATAAAGTTTGATTCAATCATTTGGTTAGTGGAACAGTCCTTGATTTATTTGAAAAGACATGTAGAATCATATTCTTTGTTTGATCAAGACACAACCCAATTAGAGGAGCTGGAGGATAACTTAAAAGAAATTGGAATGTTGTTGCATAATAAGAATCTGAAGTTTGATTTTGTGGAAGGAGATTCACTTGACCCTGTTTTAGATGGTGCTTCAGGGAGAAGGGCTTGCACTCTTGCAAAGTCTCTGAATGAGAGAATGATTACAAGTATGAAATTGTTGGATAGTGTTCTTGATTCACTACACTTGTCTGAAGCCGGAAATAGGGATATGCTCGATAGGTTATTCATGAAGAACTCGAGGATCATCGTAACTACTCTCGATTGTACCTAAAAGTTTGATGTTGTAGAGATGGATACATTTGACTTAATGGTTGTGCATGGTGCTGGAGACATAAGGGAAGATGAATTGCTTATTTCATTTCTTCTTCTAGTTGAACATACTTTACTGATTGGAGATCACCTTCATTTGGAGCTAGTGGTCAAAAGTAAGGTTAACATTCTTAATTCTACTCTATTTTCTAAATTGTTTTAAATGGAAACTAAATCTGATAGGTTAGTATATATCTATTGAAGTTAAAGCGAAGAAAAGTGGACTGAACAAAACCAACTGCATTTGAATATAATTTTTAACATATCTCAAAGGCCATATAAATCTTGTACAAGACTATTACTATTGTTTCTTTTAGATAATAATTTATGAAGACATATATAATATGCACTAGATATTTGTATTTGGAATAAGAATATTTTTTTGCTACCCTAACCATCTGGTTTGTCAATATATGTCCATAAACACTATGCTTTGTTATTTACATCTTAATCATGACATTTAAAATAATTTAGCTAAGAGATAAAGCATCCTCTGCCACGTTATCTCAATGAACTCCATTTTGTAAAATGTTAAATTGGCAAGGAATCTGGTTAATATTGTTTCTTTGAATAATAACATATGGAGGTATATATAACATTCAGTAGATATTTGTATTTGGAATAGATACTTGTATTTGGAATAGATAAAACTAGCAATGTGTCTATGCGTTGCTATGAGGTTTTTAATACAATAAACTGCAGTCATCAATTTTCTATAGTTATAATACATATTATCAACCTTAATTAAAGCGTATTTTTTGGGAAACTAATTAAAGCGTGTTGTGCCGGTGCAAAATTGATGAAAATGTTGATCCCACTGATTAGATCCAAGGGACCCGAGCTCCAACCAAATTAGACCCATGTTCATGCATCTCAATAAAGTTCTTTGAGAGTATATTGGTAAGACACAACCATTCAGGGATAAATTCCCTCTGCTACGTAACAAGAACTAAAAAAATATTATAAGACATGACAATGGTTGTACGTATGCTAATTAATGTAAAATTATACGGCTGATCAAATAAGAATTCCACCGAGTCCTTCATTCAAGCTTTCAAGCCTAATACTGATCAATGTACTACCCATGATGTTTTGTTTCACCACAAAGTAGCCGTTGCAATTGCCACCAGCAGCTTCTTCACAAAACAGTAGATATACAACGCAATTCTGCAGGATTTGAGTACTTCCTCTAGCGTGTCAGCAAAACAGATAGATAAAGTATACCATTAACAATTTATCATGATTTGTAATGATAGACAAATAAACATAACTCATTACCTTAATTTGCAATGAAACTATTAGGTAAAACAGTCTAGTGTATATGTAGCGGAAATTACACACATGAGGAACACACTGCCACTTCATTCCCTAAGAGACCTAGTCCAATTTTAGAAAAATACAACTCAGTTCAGAAACAAAATAGGAATTGCCGCACAGCTCAATGAAAGTACCTTGATCACTCAGAGGCATCGAGGATGCAAAACATCAACCTCTCATTTGGTCAATTATAAAAACAACATGCTCACTTGACGGTAGCATCTTTGACGACATAAGGCCAACTTATGAAGTTTCTGTTTGAAGCACTTTCAAAATCTTTAACACAAGTTGAGACAAATTATTTGGCAACATTAACAAAACGTCACAAATAAACATTTTTGTGCGAATTCATTTTGACCTGAACTGAGAGCATGTCAGTTTTGAGTCCTCCACAATCCACACTTCAAGCTCAACAACAACACAGACGGGAAAACAAGTTCAAAACTTGCTAGGTGAAGAATGAATAACTTGAAATAAATCAACCAAAATACATAATCTTCAAACTCATCAGAACCTTCTTGAGTCTCATGCTATGCCTCAATACCCACACAAATGAGACTTGACACTGAAAGTGGATAAAGAACATAACTTTGTATCTGAAAGTTAATTCCTTTTCATCCAAGTACCATTGAGAGCGGTATCCAAATTTTTAGTGAAAGCTCAGGATGACTAATACCTGGAATCGACCTCCTCATTTCGAATGGATTAGAGATGGGAATTGCTACCGATCGAACATATTAATAATTAGCACTAAAGTTAAATTAACGATATTCATTATTCTTTTCTTTTGATCCTGTCATGAGTTCATGACAGAGCATAACTTGAAGGCATATACGCAAACAGATACTAACCTACCTGACATGTAATGGCGATTCGCCCTTGGCCGAGCAGATGCCGGTCAGTTCTGCCTCCGCCGCGGCATTGACTTTCCGCAGCTGGCCGTACTGATTTGCATGATCCGGTACTGGATCGCGTTCTCGCCGCCATCCCCCGCGTGCCTTTGCATTGGCTCAAAATCTTACGAGGAATAAACTCGCCGCCATCTTGTCAGACCCATGAGAAAAAACAATCCTCTTCAGGCCAAATAATACAAATGATCTGAATAAGACATACAGTAAGGCATGAAGGGCTTTGTATGTTCATGTACAAACATGTGGACGAAGCTTCGAGTTTGCAGCATCGAGAGATCACCCAGAGGTTGAACATGTTGATGCAATCCTTGTCTCCTTGAAGGTGTTCCTTGTTTCCGTCCTCCATGATCAATGACACACAGGAGATCAATTGACGTATATGTGTAGGCGATCAGGCAATGTCCCAGCCAGTTGACGTGAAGCCCAGCTAATTATCGAAGCCAAGGTCCATGCGTCCGACGTCTCGAACTGACCACTTCCTCGACTTCCACAGGCAGGTGGCCAGCGATGTGAAGGAAAGTTGCATATTCGCAGGGTTCGCCTCTCCCAGCAATGGCGTTCGCGACGCTACTTTTTCCGTGGTGGAAAGCTAGGTGGAAACCGGACGACACACGACCCAGACTGGGACGCGCAGAAGCAACATGTATTTGCATAGCAGCCGTTTCAGATCATAATTGATGTACTCTACGCGACAGCCTTTTTTTGTGAACTCCGGCAGTAATTCAGATTGTAATTGTTAACACTAAAACCAACACCAAAATATGCATGGACGGACTCAGCTAAATTAATAAGGAGTAGAGATAATCATAATAGATATATGTACATGATCAAAATTTAACATAATTTGTGGGGCCCATCCAACACATTTAAGAAGTAATTAACTTATATGAATAATAATCACAATCACATTTAAGAAGCAATTAAGTTATATAAATAATATTTAAATTTTAACATATTTCAAAATTGAGGACCCACGGAGCATCCGTAGGTGAGAACGAAAACCCACACCCACCCTGCCATTTTGCGGGGCGGATGCAGGTGTGGGCATGTTCCATGGGTGGGAAGGTGTCCCTGCATCCGCACCAAATCTGACGGAGCTCGACGTCCAGGACCTGAATTACCATTCCTAGATGATATGACATTTAACATGTGGACTCCCTAATCCCCTATCCATGTCACATGTTCCCCTGATGAAACTGTTGTTCAAAAGTGTGGTAAGGCGAAAATCAAACTATTTTATCAATTCAAATAGTACGTGCACGGTGTATCTGAATATCTAACTTGAGTAAATAAAGCTGATTTTTTTCAAGTAAAAAGTCGATGGAGATTGAAAACACTTCTCTCTGCCGGAGGCCGTCCTAATGGGCTGGACATGGGCGGAGTGGAGAGATACTGGACAAGGTACCGGCCCAGTTCGTCCTTATCCGAAGTAACTGACGCGCCGCGCACGGCACCATTTCCGTGGCCGCCACGCTTTTTCCGTGCTCGGAGTTGCGTTGCATAAAAACAACCCTAGTCGCCTTACTTCGCCAACGTGGTCGTCCACCGCCACAAGCGGCGCTGCGCCCCAGTCAATCCAGCAAACGAATTCTCGCCGCAGGCCGGCCGGGCGTTCTTGATCTCCCCTCGTGCTCCTACTCCCTTTGCCGCCATGGGTCACAAGGGAAACAAGGAGATGGCGGCGGCGAAGCTTCTGGATTGGAGGGCGCGGCCCTTCAACCCCAGGGACGCGCGGAACACCGCCGAGCTCCTCGACATGTGCGTCGAGGCGCTGCAGGACAAGCGCGCCTCCACGCGCGAGGCGGCCCTGATGGCCCTCGCCGGCGAGCTGGAGAAGCTCCCGCTCCTCGACGACGTCGACAAGGCCTGCTTCAACGTCTTCGCGCTCTGCGGCGTCTGCATCAAGGAGGGACGCTCCCTCAAGGAGGCCCGTCTCGCCTACCACGCCGTCGGCCTCCTCGCGCTGACCCACCGCGCCGCGTCGCCGTCGATCCTGGACGAGGCGTTCCCGCTGCTCGCCACGACGATCCGGGACCAGGACAACGCGCCGACGCTCGCCGCCGCGATCGACTGCCTCGCCGCTGTCACCTTCGCCGGCGCGCGGAACAAGGAGCACGTGGAGCGGTCGTTGAAGGTGATCTGGGACGCGATCTTCTCCCCTGCCTCGAGATCGTCCTCCAATCTCGAGACGAAGGCGAGCGGCCAGGTGCTGGTCGCGGCCTTGTCGGCGTGGGCGTTCTTGCTCACCACCATCGTCTCTGTCACCGACGTGCTTCGGAAGGTGGACAGCGCCGTCTGGAACGCGACGGTCGCGTACCTCGCCGGCCTCCTCGACCACGACGACCGCGCCGTCCGCATGGTCGCCGGCGAGGCTCTGGTCGTGTGCGTCGAGCTCAACCTCACGCAGCGCATCCCGCGCAAGGACATGGACGCGCTGGCGGCCAAGACTTCCGATCTCGCCTTCGAGACACCCAGCAAGGGTTCGAACAACACCATCCTCCCGGAGCAGAGGGACCTGTTCCGGCAGATCGCGGCCTTCCTGACCCTCGGCGAGCGGCCCGAGAAGTCGTTGCCGACGTCGATGGATGGATGCGTCGCGCTCCAGGTCTCTACGTGGGCGAAGCTGGTGCAGCTCAACTTCCTGAGGAGGTTCCTCGGAAAGGGCTTCGAGAAACACGTCGAGGACAACGAGCTGTTCAAGGAGGCCTTTAGCTACGGCGCCGATGAGGGGACGCTGTTGTCGGTAGCCAAGAAGAAGCAGAGCAGCAAGATGAAGATGAAGGATTTCGTGAAGCGCGAGCGCTACTTGAACTGGGATTGCACCATTTTCGCCACCCATCCACATTACACAGCTCGCTACAAGCCAAAAACGCTTCTGAAGATTGGTTGGCACTAAATTACCAATTTATTTTCTTAGTTTGAGGGTGATTCATTCATCCATGCATAAAGCTGTTGTTAGATTCTGCAGCATGAGTTTGTATTGATCTCTGATGTTACACATTATTAGCCATGATTTGTGTTGTGGACCTGAAAGAATGACAATCAAAATAAAACCTTGTTGGATTAATCCATGTTGATTGTTGACTGTAGCTTAAATTTGTTATTTTATATACACTCTTGTATCTCTCTGCTCAAGAAAACAGGGGCGATCACCCATTCAGTTTGTAGATTTGTACTAGTTTCAGCATCCTCTTTCGTCTGCCCAAATTATATTAAAGAATATAGGAATGCTTCTTTTCAATCGATTAAAAAAAGAGCATCCTTTCAATCGACAACATTTTATAATACATGTTGATCCATAAAAATCTTTTTGTTTAATTCTTTTGTTATTTTTTATTTGTAGAATTATATGTATTAATTAGTATTATATATAGATTATGAATTTTTTTTATCTTTTTATATTCATTGGATCTAGATCCAAGGACTAAAAGCATTGATTGAAAGTAACTTTTATTTTTAATTGATTGAAAATTAGACACTCGCATAATCTTGAATCCGGACGTTATATGATTGGATCTGATGTCAAGACTTTGTTTAAACGATCGACGATGTCAGCAGAAGTACACGTCAAGTTGTGGCAGCAGCTTGTTTAAACTCAAATGTGAAATCTGCACAGTATGTAGTAGCTAGGCTAGGTTCATCATAGGGTCCAAAAAGAAAACGTAATTAAACCTATAAAATATTTTTCTGTCTCTGAACTTCAGTCCTATTGTATAATTGCTTAGTTTATTTGGTAAGAAAACCTTTTTTTTTTCAAAGCACTATAGAAATGCACACATTTGCATATACGCGTGAGAATTGACCTCTAAGAACACACGCACGAGTGTCAAATTGAGATTGATATGTCATCACACTCTGATCTGGGTGGGCTAGCTCCAACACAAGAACCGGTGAAACATATGTCTACGACGGTGAATTGCAACCACATTCTAGTTGTTTCTTGTGTATTACGAACATGCTTGTTCAATCGTCTAAGTCACTCCCGGTTCATTAGACGATCCATGCACCCGTACGTGCCAGATGCTTGTGGAGAGCCAGGGCCAGAGCATTGTGATGGTGAAAGTTGGTCGAGAGCAAAATAAGGTTGCGCATATTTTTTTTAAAAAAAAAAACAGTAGAAGCGCTACATTCAATAAGATAGAAGAGTAAGAGTTAGAGCCTAAAGTTACATGATCTAACAAAAGTAGAGCAACAACAGACCTCCGACAGCTAACATGATGAAAACAAAAACACTACGCTCTGTTAAGGGCTCAACACTCTATTAAGGTTAGGGTGACAGCAGACGAAACTAAGGTTAGGGTGACAGCAGCCGAAACTAAGACTCTTGTATGCAAGAAACCACTTTGCTATTTACTCCGTTCCAAAATATTTGATATTTTAGCTAATTTTATTTGTTCTAAAATAATTGTCATTCTTACTTCCCGATATAACTTTCTCTCTTTACAATACATCCCTATCTCTATCTCTCTCCTTCTCGTTTTCTGTGTACCTACTTTTTATACTTCTCCTTAATTTTCATGCCTGAAGCCAAAACGTTAATTATTTTAGAACGGAGGGAGTATTATTTTTCTTCTGCTTGACAATTTTAGCAATCGGGGATGACATCTTCTTCTTACATTCACGCATTGTCCACTCTTTGGCGGCTTGGAGCCATTTCGCTCTCCGAGATACACCGTGCCATAGCTAAAATCTCATGAGCCATAAATTGACGTAATTATTAGCGTGTTATCGAGGATAGTCGTGTGACGTGTGTAATGTGTTTATTTTTCTTGAGTGTCGCCCTCCATCGCGGACTTGCTGGTAGGGGCATTGCCCCTCCACACCCCCACCCCTCTCTATGCTTTGTCTACATCTTGTATGTACACAAAATATTACCATGTAATTAGCTCAAAAATTTATTTTGGCCCCCTTATAAACTCCATTTTATGGATGACTTGGCCTTATAAAGGGGGACAGCGCTGCCTGGAACGCGACCGTAGCGTCCCTCGTCTGCCTCCTTGACCACGACGACCGCGCCATTCGCATGGCCGCCGGCGAGGCGCTCGCCCTGTGCGTCGAGCTCAACCTCACGCAGCACATCCCATGCAAGGACATGGAGGCGCTGCAAGGCAAGGTGTCCGAGCTGGCCTCCGATTCCCAAGACAGGGGCGTGGACAACGCTGCGCTCCCCCAGCAGAAGGACCTATTCCAGCAGACCACTGCCTTCCTCAACCACGGCGAGCGGCCCGAGAGGTCGTTGCCGACGTCGATGGAGGGATGCATCGCTCTCCAGGTGTCTATACATAGACGAAGCTGGTTCAGCTCCACTTCCTGACGAGGTTCCTCGGCAATGGCTTCGTGAAACATGTCCAGGACAACGAGCTGTTCAAGGAGGCCTTCAGCTACGGCGCCGACGAGGGGAAGGTGCTGTCTGTGGGCAGGAAGAAACACAGCGGCAAGATGGATAGGGATTTGAAGGTGAAACCCGAACATTTTTGCCGTTATCCTTATACAGCTCATAACAAGCCAGAAACGCTGCTGCAGATTGGTTGGAAGAAACTAAACTAAGTTATATTTCTGGAAACTTTACTCCGTATATATATGTCTGGATTGATACCATGCTTATTTCTCTTAGTTTTGAGTTTGATTCGTCTGCAAAGGTGGACTTTAATTTTTGGCATACGTTATCGGGTTTAATTTTTGGCATATATTATCGGGTTTGATTTTTGACATACATTCTCAAAAGATATTTAAGCATGATCTATCGTATACTAAACAAATCACAATAAAACCTTGTTAAAGCAAATTGAAAATCAATTACATGTTAATGTATACGCACATATCAATTACTTTCGCTCACAAAGACTCTCGTTGTTATCTGTTAGTAGTTTCTTGTGTTGTTTCCACTAATTATGTGTATTTTTTATGACATGCATGTCATTGCTATTATACTCTAACAAGATCTATCCACTCCTTCAAGTACTTTGAGATGTTATTATAAAGTTAAGTTAGTATTTTATTATATTTAATTGGTATTAATTTTGTGTTGCATGTAAAAGTCAATCTCATTGGTTTTATTATGAGGTATAAAGGAACATATCTTATGAATTAGTAATATTTGGTTCGTCAACGTCATAACTCTTTCTTTCCTTCTTCCTCAATAGAGTTATTGTACAAGCTTTCATATAATTTTTGGGTGCTCATGACCAGTTGATGTTTTTTCCCCATATGTAATAGTCTGCTACCTGGCACACAATAGTCGCCATGCTTGAGGTTTGCATATATCTAGAGGACCCAATCAGACCAGTAGCAAGACGTAGACCTCTTTTGACAATCCTACACTAGAGTATGTTATACGAAACTATAACTACCAGGTTCATTTGACTTTACTATTTGTTAAAAATTAGAATTGCAACTAATGATATAATAATAACTATAATAACAATAAGACTAGACTACATGATTTTTTAAAAACATGCATTATTCTTATAAGCACTTTTACATAGGATAAGTGTTTTTCTATTATGTTAAGCATGCTTGTCAAGTTGAACGAACATATGGTTTATTTTTCTTTCACCCCACAAAAATAACATTTATTGTTGCCAATCTAGCCGCTCGATATTCATAATTCAAATTAATTGCTCAAGATATACCCAAGAAATAACCGAAACTTATTTTTATAATAATATGTCATGTGTATGTATCTAGTATAACAACCATCAAAATGAAATTTATTGTTTGGTCGCAGCCCCTGGCAAATAAGTTTCCTTTTGCAGATGCACTAGGAATTGGCACGTGTTGCCAATCTAGCCAGTCCTTCAAAGTCACTTCTTACTTTTCCAACTTAAATTCAAAGTTCCTTTTTGGGACTTAATATTGTGCCAAGTCGTTCTATTGTACACTGTTTGCGTTAGGCTGAATTAATATGAGCCGAGTTCGTCCTTAGCGGAACAAAAAACAACGGAGCACACGCGAGCCCCTCCTATCAAACCACAGGATCAAATAGAGCCCCTCATATGAAATCGGACTAGCTGCGTGGCGGCGACGCCCGTGGATTGGAGCTTCCGCCTGGATGCAGCGAGTGGACACGGTTCGAGCTGCATCTGCATTGTAAAGAAGAACTCACTGAAACCATGGGTTTAATATGGTCTTCGCCAAGAACAAAAAACAAAAGAGTTATTACAGTAATATATTGCTCTTGCTCCTGGACCTAGACTCAAAATCGACGAGGGTCCGGACGCCGCACCCACACGCATCAAGAAGCCTTCATCAACGAATTAAAGGCTCGAAACTCCAATCTGGACACCGCCTTGCTCCACAAACTCACGAGCGCACAGGCAAACCGGCCATGTCCAGCAAACGCCAACACGCCTGCACGGGATCGATCATCCCCGCCACGTCGTCGTCATCGAAGCGCCGCATCCGGCACGGCGCATGTGACGGGCCAACAACGGCGCCGGCTCCGTGGCGACACTTTCCCGTCGACCTTCTGCTTGAGATCGCCGCGCGCGCGGACGTCAAGACACTCATCCGCATCGCGGCAACCTTTAAACCGCTCCGCCGCGACATCCTCGACCCGACCTTCTACCACCGCCGCATAGCTGTCCGAGCACCTGCCGCCAGCGGCTTTGACTACTTTGACCCAGATCTTCTCGTTGGCTTGTCCTACCAATTCGGGGACTTCAAAACAGGTCATATCGTTGATATACCGTCGTCGTCATCAGCACGGTCCTGTGTCATCAGTACCTGCAAGCTGAACAACCTCCCCAATTTGATCCATCGTCCCATAACTTCGCGCGACGGTTTCCTAGCGTTCCAACCCGTTTTCCAATTCCACTCTTCCATCGGCCCAGTACATCGCTTGGAGGCGCTCGTCTGCTACAACACCTTAACCGGTGTCGTCACCAAACCTCCATCCATAGCGATGGACGTGAGAAGAGGTTACATCGCTGCCTTCCTCTCCGTCGACGGTTCCTCCTTCGAGCTGCTCGTCGCCCAAGTGGACCTGGGAAGGATGCAGATCTATCTTCTCATCCAAGGACGGGTGGAGCACGGAAGGATGCAGATCTATCTTCACACTGGATCGGCTGGAACGCCTCAAACTCACGGTGGTATATCATCGCGCTTGACGTGGACGCGGCAGTGGCGACGAGTATCAGGATGATACCCGCCGCTGTCCCACTGCGCGAAAAGAACGCGCTCCTGGCCGCGGTGGGAGGTCGGCTCGGCGTGTTCCTCGCGGATGACTTGCGATATCGATGTGGATGTTGTTTACGTCGACGCCGGCGCCGGAGTGGAGGCGGCAGCTAGTGATCAGTGCTCATGAGATCTTTGGGATGGCTGCTGGAGGGCAGCATGAGAACATGTCGTCGGTCCGCTTGCAGGCGTTCGGGGAGAGGAGCGGCGCCGTGATACTGGAGATGAGCAGGGGCGAGTTGGTTGGGCTCGACCTGGGAACCAAGGAGGTGACCGTGTTGGGCAACTACGGCGGCGACCAAAGGAAATGGATCGCGCACGTGTGCTTGCACGAGATAAGTTTGGCGTCGTTGCTTCAAGCTATGAAATCTTTCTGAACATATGCACATGTGCTTGCTTGGACGAGGTTCATCTGCCATCACTGCTCCGACCTAGGAAATCTTTCTGATTATGTTTCTTTAATTAGTACCTGCAGCTGGTTAATCACGCGTGATGTATATGCGTGGTTATTAAGTATGCATGCCACTTTGATTCCTCGAGGTTAGTTTCCCTGTGGGCGAAGCTGGTGCAGCTCAATTTCCTGATAAGGTTCCTTGGCAACGGCTTCGTGAAACACGTCCAGGACAACAAGCTGTTCAAAGAGGCCTTCAGCTGAGGCGCCGACGAGGGGAAGGTGCTGTCGGTGGCGAGGAAGAAACACAACAGCAGGATGGATAGAGATTCGAAGGTGAAACCTGACATGTCATGGCTTCACTGGAACATTTTTTGCCGTTTTCCTTACACAGCTCATCACGAGCGAGAAACGCTGCTGCAGATTAGTTGGAAGAAACTTAATTAAAAACTGTTCCTGGAAAACTCTGTAAACATCAGTTGCTTATAATGTTTTTAGTATATGTTGAAGTGAGTTGAAAACTAATTACATGCTAATGTATTAGTAAATATCAAACCTTGTTATGTTGAATGTAAACGTCAATCTATTGGGATTGACTACGAGGTATAAAATAACATGTTTTATGAATTAGTAAAATTTTGGTTTGTCACCGTTACGGCTTTATCTTTTCTTCTTCCTCGACAAAGTCGTTGTACGCTTTCATATCTATATCGTCCGTATTCACTTCAATGTTTTTCCCCTATACGTAGTAATATGTTTCACAATATAGACTAGTAGCAAAAGCTAAACCTCATTTGACAATCTTCCATTAAAATATGTTATATGAAACTATAACTACCAAGTTCATTTGACTTCGTTATTTGTAAAGGACTAGAATTATAACCAACGACATAATAACTATAATAATAATAAGACTAGACTATATGATATTTTAAAAACATGCATTGTTCTAAGCTCTTTTACACTCGATGCGACAACATATGAAGTGCTTCTTCTGTTATGTTAATCACTCAATCATGCTTGTCAAGTTTATAAACGACCGTCTACTAGTGCCCCCATAAAAATAACAGTTATGTTTGTTAAAGCCACCCCGCTGGACATTCACACTTGAAATTAATAGCTCAAGATATATCCACGAAACAACACAAATTTATTTGTTACTTATTATAATACTATGAGTGTGTTTGTTTCTTGGAGTCTAAATTTTAGTGTTGTCATACAAATTATTCGAACACTAAATATAATAATTAAATATAAATTAAATATAAAACTAATTACATAGTTGGATGTTAATTTATGAGATAAATCTATTAAGTTTAATTAAATCATCAATAGGAGATGTTTATTGTAGCATTATATTATCTAATCATGATCTAATTAGGTTTAATAGATTCCTCTCGTCATTTAGAGGGGGTTTATAGATTGGGTTTTGTTATTAATCTATATTTAGTATTTCAAATTAGTATATCAATATTCGATGGAACGGATTTAAAAATTAGTGGGTAGTAAAGGAACACACTAATAATAACCATCCAAAGGAAATTGACTGTCTGTTGGCAGCCATCTGGCAAATAAGTATCCTTTTGCCCACGACACCATCTCCGTGACCGTCACGCTTTCATCTCCGTCTCCCAATCTCCCAATAGTCGTGTTTGTTACGTATAGAACAGAACCCTCGCCGACTCGGTCGTCCACCCGGCGCGCGACGTGTGCTAATCCAGGGATCAAATTCTCGCCGCCGGCGAAGACGTTCTTGGGTCGTCGTTCTCCAGCCGCTCCGGTCATGCGTCGTTGTTACATGAGCACGGAACTCCTGAGAGTATGAAGACGTCCTTCAACCCGACAGACGAGCGCGGGACTGGGACGTCGTCTACACGACCTCCTCAAGCTGTGCGTCGAGTCGCTCCAGGATACTTCCGCTCCACGCGCGAGAAGGCCTGGCGGCGCTCGCCCGCGTGCTGGAGATCGACGCTCCTGCCCCTCGGCGATCGCGATGCAAGGGGGGCGGGATGGCCGCTTGCTCTTGGTGGGCGCCGTTTGCAGGCCCGCGGCCAAAGTCGCTGCTGAGCATGCAGATGAAGGACAGGTCGGACTTCTGAAACTCTACCTTGTGTGGCGTGCCTAACAGTAGAGATGACGCGTTCAGACTACAGTTATTTGAGATACTAAATTTGTTTGGGTAAATAAATTGCTAGGCCTAGAAGAAGGTGATTTGTGTGGGACTTTGGGTGGTGGGATGTTGTTGACCACTCGGCATCACGTTACGCGGGACGAAAAAGGACGTCACGCGGGCAGCCGTGGTAGACAAGAAGGGCAGCGGCCCATGATGAGCGGAGGTTCGATTGGGAGCCCATAGGCGGGGCACCGAAGCTGCTCCGAAGCGCCTCACAGCCGACTGGTGGGGAAAGAATAGAAGATAGAACTAATTTTTAGCTGACTGAAATTTTAGATAACTTTAGTTATTATTTTAACTTATTAAATTTAAATTTAATAGTTTATAATTATTATATAAATAATTTTATAATAAAAATTAAAACTCAAAGTAACAAACTGAAAGTTAGAAAACATGTAGAAATAGAGGCTCATTGACGTGGCGTCGTGGCCTCCAGTCGTGCTGGTACACAACGGGGACGACACTCGCGGCCGTGGACCGAACCAGAGCATGCACGCTGCGCTGCGGGCTTGTGTTCGATGTACCTGGATTCCTGGCACACAAAAGAATAAAACCTACATGAATACTTCAACCAAGATAATCTTTTTTAAACACGGTGCAGGCAGTCATATAAGTACATATAGAATCTCTCATCCATATGACGTACCGCCTACTTACTCCAATGAACGTGAGAATGGACACTGGTTAATCTTAATAAACTTCAATGTAGTCACACCGAGACACACGCTACTGCTGAAACCATCACCTACCAGTCAAAAAATAATTAGCCGACAATGAACACGAACGCGGTAGTGGATAGAAAGCCCCCATAGTCTCTTCTATATTTATTTATTTCAATCAAGACTTAAAGCCACTCCTTCACAGTTTAGGTTATGTTTGGATTGCTAAATTTTAATCATTTTTGCTTCAAATATGATTTTCTAAAATCTTTTAAACTTTAGTCAATTCATCTTCACTTTATATCCTTAGTCACCCCAACCCTCCTAAAAACTTCTAAACTTGGAAAAAAGATAACTAAAGTTAAAACTACACCTCTCCAATATGTGATATTTTTCTTCAACTCTCACATATATCGACTTTTTGATTATTTAATAAAAGATAGACATGTCTACTTTTTTTAGCCAAAGACTTTAATCATAGATTCAAACATGCACTTCCTAAAATTTAGTTGACTAAACTTAAAATTTAGCCAACTACAGAATCCAAACAGGATCTTACACACATAGGACACGATTGGTTGTGTGTATATGGCCTGGCCAGGTTCTTAGATGCAGGGTAGACATATTTGGTTACCTGGACAGCGACTTGGGTCTGGCACATGGCGTGCAGAAGGCCGACGAAAATAAAATCCGTTTTCACGCAGCCTGGCTCGCGCGAGATGCTCCGGTGCATGGCATAGGCAGTATGATGCAATTTTCTATCTGTTGTGTGGTCAAATGATGTCATCCTGCATGACCTAATGTAGACAAGTAAGGTATGTTTGTTTTTCTAAGGCTAAATTTTAGTGTTGTCATATCAATCATTCGAACGTTAAATACAGTAATGAAATATAAAACTAATTATACAGTTGGATACTAATTTACGAGATAAATCTATTAAGCTTAAGTCATTATTAGGAGATATCACATTATCTAATCATAGGCTAATTAGGTTTAATAGATTTATCGTTATTTAGTGGGTGGGTTATAGACCAGATTTTGTCATTAATCTATATTTAATATTTTTAATTAGTATTCTAATATTTAATAAGAATGAATCTAAAATTAGTGGAGAGAAAAGGAACACACCCTAAACAAAGCATGCTACATCTCTATAGCCTATTCCAGCTAGGCCTGCATGACAGATGCCAGCCATGCTCTACTGGCCAACAGATTGTTTAAGAACCCAAAGATGGCATCGAGCTGCTAGTGGAAAGAAATCCCTTAAAGCCACTCTTTCACAGTTTACACACACATGGTTGGCTTAAGAACCCAAGATGACAGCGAGCAGCTAGTGGAAAGAAATCCCAAGTGGCAGGGGGTGGTGGCATCAGAGATGGCGCATCGGTGGTGGATGACCACCACAGGGTGCACGCCGCCGTCAGGCAACTCCCTCGACTTTCTGGCGTTCTTATTCCTCTCTCCATGCCCCCAGCGCGCGCTCCTCGGTTCCGTGAACCTCGTCTCCCTCGTTATCACAGTCACAGCCCGGCGGCGCCTCCGTATTAGAGGCTACTCCTCGGGGCCTGCTGCTCCTGAAAACGAGGCGCTCCTCCTGCCAAAGGTCTCCCTGACCCTGACGGCGGCGGCGCACTTCCGGTACGCAGTCTCCCTCGGGGCGTCCGCCATTTTCACCGCGTCAGTAGTCTTCCTCACGCTCGCGCTCTTGCTCCAGAGCAGCGTGCCATGGCGCGCTGCAGAGTCCGCCTTCCTCGCCGTCCACGCGGCCGCTCACGGAACGGCCGCGTGGACTGTGGCCTCTTCGGGAAGAGGAGGAGCTGTCCCGGCGCACCTCTGTGTGTTCTGGATCGTCACGACCCTTGGCGGCGCGCTCCTCGCCGCTTCGGCGGCAGTCCGCGGCGGCAAGGGCTTGCCGCTGCTTTACCCTGACGACGTCCTTGCGTTCGGCTACCTTCTCCTGTCGCTGCCTCTGGCATACGTCGCAGCCACTGGTTTCTTCGAGGGAGAAGATAATCATAATGGAACACGGCGCGCCGGTGCGGAGGCGCCGCCCCTGACGCCGTATGAAGCTGCGTCGCTCCTCTCGCTCGCGACATTCAGCTGGGTCAACGCGCTCATCTCCAAGGGCTACGCGGCTGGTGCTCTCACAGCCGAAGACGTCCCTCCGGTCTCCGCCGGTTACCGTGCCGAGGCGGCGTACGATGTGTTCGTGACCCACTGGCCGGCGGCGACGCAGTGGTCACGACACGCGGTGGGCGTTGCGCTGTGCCTGTCCTTTTGGCGGCAGCTCCTACTCACTGCGTTTCTTGGTCTCGCGACACATTCGTGCAGTTGATCGACAGCGGCGGCACGGCGTGGGAGGCCCTCCGGCTAATCCTCATCCTGATCGCAGGCAAGACGGTCCAGACTCTGGCATCGCACCACTACAGCTTCCAGTGTCAGCTGCTGGAGATGCGCGTCCGTGGCGCGCTGCAGGCTGCGTTGTACCGCAAGTCTGTCTTACTATCCACCGGGGGACGCCGGGCGCATGGCGCTGGCGCCATCGTGAACTACATGCAGGCGGATGCCACCAAGGTGTCTTCCGCCGTTCAGGGCATCCACGGACTGTGGATGACGCCGCTGCAGATCGTGGTGGCTCTGCTCCTCCCCTACGACCGCTTTGGCCCCGCCCTGTTCATGGCGTTCGCCGTCATAGTGGCGGTCACCGTCATCACTCGCTTCTCCAACAACCTCATCCTCACCTACCAGACCAAGTTCCTCCGCTTCCGTGACGACCGCATCAAGGCCACTACGGAGATGCTCAACCACATGCGCCTTGTCAAGCTGCAGGCGTGGGAGGAAATGTTCGGCAAAAAGGTCAGAGAGCTCCGGCATAATGAGCTGGGATGGCTGAGGAAGATCATGATCTTAAGGTGCGCCAACAACGTGATGTTCTCATGCGCACCCGCCGCCATGGGGGTGCTCGTCTTCGGGACGTACCTTGCCTGCAGGGGCCAGCTCGACCCTGGCAAGGTGTTCACGGCCACGGCGTTCTTCAATACGCTCGCCGAACCCATGACGGACTACCCGCAGATAATTCTCTCGTCCGTGCAGGCGTTAGTGTCACTCGGCTCAACGAGTTCCTCACGGACGCCGAGATCAGCCGTATGGAGGTAGAGCGCGGCGACAGCGCTGCCGCAGGCGCGCTGGCCGTCAAGGTGGAAGGCGGAGTGTTCGCATGGGACCTGCCGGCTGGCGAGGCAATGGTCAAGGATACTAGTTCGGAGCCACAGATGGAGGCGGTGTTGAAGGGGATCGATCTAGAGCTCAGGAAGGGTGAGCTCGCGGCTGTGGTAGGGACGGCGGGCTCCGGCAAGTCGTCGCTGCTTTCCTGCATCATGGGCGACATGCACAAGGTCTCCGGCAAGGTGCGGGTGAATCAAACTGCTTCTCTCACCTTCCATCCTTCGACGGCGATGCTTGAACGAGCAGTCCAAGGAGAGGAAAGAACAAACCACTATTAACCACTGCCATGGTGGATAATTTTGGCGTCACAATCTTACGCAACTCCTATTTAACAACCTGAATTTTGAAATTGTAAAAAGTGTCCGTTTGTTTGAGCTTTTTTTACTGTAGTCTCATAATCTTTTTCTAAAGTTACATTTTTAGGAATACATCATAAAACCTATTCCTCCAATGGTTTTCACACTCTAAAAAAAGACTCATCTGGATTGTCACATTTAACTCATGTTTAGTAACGTTCAATCCTGAAATCTTTTTATACATCGACATTAATACCCATAGTTTTTTAAAAACTCCATAAACTATTTTTTGAGTCATTTTTAACATAATTATTGAAGATGTTCTTAACTCTCGTAAGAGATAAGATAAAAAAAAAGGAGAAAAATACAATACACACTTGCATCTTAGAGGTTTTTATTTAACCACCTACAAGTTACACATAATTTTTATATATCTATCTAACAATTTTGACTAGCCACCGTGACTATTAACAAGCATCCCATATAACTTCAAACAATCAAATATAATTGGTTAACTTATGATATTATTTAAATATTTGTATATCAGTATCTTTAAGTTTTGCCCCTCTATATTACTCATAATGTACGTTATAACTAGATTTTCGTGTTTTTATGACAATTAAACGAACTTTGGTGTTTCTGATATTTATAATTTTTTAAAATATAATCTAAGTTATTGTGTTTAAAAATTAGGATTTAAAATAAAAAATTATTAATTAAATTTGAAGGCTACTCTAAAATAACGTTGCATGTGGCCATGCATATAGGAGTTATATGGTCTCAGAACAAATGAGATTGAGGACCAAATCAAATCTCTACATACAAGTATTAGTCATTTTTTAACATATTTGTTAGTTTTTAGTTAACTGAAATTTTATATTTTATTCAGTCACAATTTTGTAACAATGAAAATATACTACTTAAAAATGTACTGCTAGAACAATGAAACAGTTAGAACAATTAGTTACTAGGTGGAACATTTTTTTTTTTCACAGAACATTTTTTGACACAAGTGAATAAAAATCTGAGTTATTGGATCAATATCCAATAATGACTAAAAAAGTGATTGACAGATTAGCAAAATTTGAATCACTTGATATGAAGATGTCTTCTTTTTGGAACATTTTAGTTTTTTTACTTTGACGAACCAAGAATTAGACGTTAGTCATACTTTCCCTCAAAATCATTTTCTTTTCTATATATATTTGAACAAGTTAGAATCACAATTCACAAAACCAGGTCAAAACAGTGTTGCCCGATTAAACCAAAGAGGTCATGCATTGCGTCGATTTTGCAGAGAGACAATAGCATGTTTTGCGTCTCTTTAGTCCATCTTGTAATTTCTCTCTCCTCAATCATGAGTTGAGTGCTTGAATAAGTAGGATAGGAACGTTATTTAAAACTATCTATATAAGATGAATGTTATAAATCTTGAAACAAATAAGGACTAGACTTTTGAACAGGTCCCTTCTTCTATTCTCGTTTTAGTGAAATACATCTTGATTTTTTAACTATTTGAGAATTGCCATCGAAATACATCAACTCTTGAAATATTCATCTAAATTCATAATCTAATTATATAACTAAATTTAAATCCATATCTCTTTATTTTAAGGTTTTTCCATACGTGTCTACATGGCGACGGTTGTCATTGATTACCATCCTTTAACTACGGACGAGCGCCTCCACTCTCGTGCAACACTCGCTGCTAAGCTACTGTCCGTGGCTGTTTCGTCCTTTGCCCTCACCAAGGTTAATAAAACCGATGGTCGGTCTGCCGTAGAAAACTGGTCGATTAATTGTTTTGATATAGTAAATAGTTTTGAGTTTTATTAAAAACCAGTTAATTACTAAAAACGGCCCGGATCGGTTTCCAGTTAACCAAATTCTGGTTTACTATGGTAGACGGTTAACCCATTGGGTTTCCACCTGTTCAAAATCAGTCCGGTTCTCGCCCGCGGCCCGCCCAGCCGCCCTGGCTCGTCGCCCGCTGCCACGTCAAATCGACATTAGTTTCTGAAATCGAGCTCCAGGATCCTGCTGAGCGTCCGCACGCTGCTCCACTCCGTGCCAGAGTTCGCACCGCCCCGCGCGGCCACGCCATGCCGGATCCGCGCGTTCCGCCGAGCTCCGCCCTCCTCCACGCAGGCTGCCTGCCACGAGTCCTCATCTTTGCCCTGTTACTCTAGCTAGGAGCTCGGGCCCTGCCGCTGTCAGAACGAGCTCGCTGCAGCTCTGAGCTCGGCGCTTGTCATAGACCGCCTCCGTGCGTTGTCGCTGGCCGCGATCCCCGAGCTTAGGATGGGACGTCGCAGAGGCGAAGGAGGAGGTTCAGGCGTGGAACGCGATGGCAACAGAGGACGCACACAACTTGTTCGACTTAATGCTCCCAAGAAAATACTACCCAAATCGTAAGTGGTTTCAAATGGGAAAAAAACGCACCAGTGATTTCTTGCTAATTTACCTTCCTTGGAGCAGTACTTTATTTCTAGCTCAGACTCTAAATAAACATATTAGTTCAGTAGCAGATCTGTTACAAGATCAATTGGGACTGGCTCTTTGCCGTTAACACTTGACATGTGACTATATTATAGGTTCAGTTCCAGACCCCAATAAATGTAGTAGCTGCATCAGATCTGGTCAACTCCTAAAAATGCAGGAATGAACATAAATTCATCATTTTACATACTAAACAAGAGACTATAATTTTGATTTGCTTGTATCTGATCTAGTAACAGTTTAATGAGAAGTGCATATGCTTCATCACAGTGAATTAGCACTAGCTACATGATGGAAGATTGGAACACTAATAAGCATCACTTCATAGCTTCTTTGCGGACAATGGTTACTACTTGATGTTGAACTTGAACATAGACATGGTTCCAGTAAATCCTTTTATCGTGCATACCATGATTAACTTATGAGGGTACAAGACATAATCTAATTCAGATGATGTAACCAGTACCCGAATCCCGAACGGCGGCTACTGACTTTTAAGTTTCCATTGAGCGATGAGTCGTACTATGCAACTAGATCGTATAAGTCAGAAAAAAACTATGGTGGTTGGTAGTGATACAGATTCATGTTTTCTGTATGTCTTCCTAGTTACTCCACTCTTCCCTGTGGCGTCCATAGATATACTACCAAACTAAGGTCAATTTCTGATGAACCTAAGATACTCGATTCGAATAGAAGTAGTCACAACCAGGTACCAGGGTGTAGATCTGATCAGCTGTCAATTACTCCCTCCATTCTTAAATATATGATGTTTACGACAACAATGTAGTGCAATTTGAACTAGATTAGCTGTCCCAAACTTCACATATTTAAGAAATGGAGGTATTATAATTCCTGCAGCCCAGCCTATGCATCATCGCACAATGTTGAACTATCCCATGTATCTATTTCCACTCTTGAGTGAAAAAGTGTTCCAACATGTCTAGTATTTGTCCAAGTTATTCATGTTCAACTTTGTTTGAGGGAGAGATTCATCATATGGATCTGTATAGGGATTAATATCACTTGTACGAGTAACTTATCACATGAGTGTTGTAAGAAAGTTAAATAATTTGTCCCAACTTGAGAAAGTTTGTTCAACTAGACTACAAGTGATAATCATATGGAATCCTCGTCTAGTCCATCCCATCTTTTAATTTCTTCATAAGTGGTGATTTGTAGAAGATCATATTAAGATAAGCGCATCACAAACTTCAAAAGATAATATTCTAGATCTCATTTCAGTTTTTAGATTAAGATACCAAAATATCTTGAGCATCTTTTTTTCTCCTTTTTGCAAATAAAGGAGATTGTATTAAAATATGAAGAAGTACAAAGACGAATAAATTACAAAGAAAATATCTAAGCCTTTTACTCATCTTCAACATCACATCTTCGAGTGATGGTGCAAAAAAAAGAGAAAAAAACAGGAACCAAATTGAAGCCATTTTTCTCAATCGCCGATAAGACACGAAACTTTGTTGAAGCCGCAAGATCCAACGCCTTATTTGCAGCCAAATAACATAAACATATCCAAAGTATTATGTCAATATGTTTTTGCGTAACATTTATCTCTAGTCTCATCTGATGCTCTTTGATATAGATTAGCATATGTGGAAGCATAGCATTTGTTGCTCAGACCGCTTGGATCCAAAATAGAACCATTCAGGAAAGCATTTTATTTGGGAAGCCGCTACATCGACAGCGGTATTCAGAAGCTATACGTGCTTGTTGTTTGGAAAAGGATTTAGAAATGATGGAGTTGGGTGACAGTACTGAAATAGGAGAGAATGGGATAAATCTCAGTGCCGGACAGAAACAACGGATCCAACTTGCAAGAGCAGTTTATCAAGACTGTGATATATATCTCCTTGATGACATCTTTAGTGCAGTTGACACTCATGTTGGATCAACTATTTTCATGGTAAATCGTAATTTTTTCCTGCTTTTATTTTCACTTATGTTTTCAATTTTATCAAATTTGGAGCAAATGTATGTGAGGCAAGAGCGTGAGAAAGTGAGATGTGTCTATGCTAGGTAAGTATACTCAAGAAAACTATTTGATATATATTTTTTAGTCTCATTTGGTTGCTTTAAGGTAATGCCCAGGAATGTCTTGCAAAATCAGCTAGCTAGACCTATCATACCAGATAATATTTTATGAGACGAATTGACATAAGATTGGTTAGAATTTTTGAAGTTCACAAGATAAGAATGTGCAATTTGCAGAATCGCAATGATATGGAATCAGTTCGCAACAAGCTGGCCCCATATGTATTATTTGCCAATATATTTATTCTTTGTTGTTACTTTTAGAGTTTTATTAAAAATAAAGTTCTTGCAAATAAGTTTAGAGTTGTGGCTGATACTTTATCCTTAGTCTTAAATTTTGATCCCAGATCTTAAGCTTTACATTAACAATTAGATATTTGTACAGCGATGTCTGAAGGGCATACTGAAGAATAAGACCGTTCTTCTTGCCACTCACCAAGTGGACTTCTTGAAAAGCGTGTATACCATATATGTAAGTTTCAAGTTTGAACCTCCCATATCACAATTTGAGGAAGTAAATCAGTAATACATTCATCCTTGCAGAAAATAAGATTGAACTAGATCATAATGTACAATTTTCTAGTGGATAGTAGCATATATATATATATATATATATATATATATATATATAGGAAGCTTTTTTTCTACCCCCAAGAGTAGCTACTCCCACGTGTATATCTCACAATCTAGAGAGTATCACTACATACTTAAGGTTTGTAAATTAAGTATGTAGTCATACTAGAGGGTATGTGGATATACTCACTTTTTTTTGTTGGGATACATGAAGTATGAGAACATACTCACTTTTCTATAGTAATAAATACGATATATGTTCATATGCTTATAATTAGAACATTGTTCAAATATTTTTATGGTTATCACTCTCAAAAATCTTGTTTTAGGTATGTATACATACTGAAAATGATAAATGGGTATAAACACACATCCAATGTGATTTTTTGAACGTGGGAGTAACTACACTTGAGAGTAGAATGGAATTATATATATATATATATATATATATATATATATATATAGGAAAAATCCATTCTACTCCTAGGTGTAGTTACTCCCACGATAAAAAGTTCATCTTGGGTATGTGTTCATACTCATTTATCATTTGGAGTATGTATACATACTTTAAACAAGATTTTTGAGAGTGATAACCATAAAAATTTTTAAATGATCTTCTAGTTATAAGCATATGAACATATATCACATTTGGGTATGTGGATATACTCACTTTTTTTTTGTTGGGATACATGAAGTATGAGAACATACTCACTTTTCTATAGTAATAAATGCGATATATGTTCATATGCTTATAACTAGAACATTGTTCAAATATTTTTATAGTTATCACTCTCAAAAATCTTGTTTTAGATATGTATACATACTCAAAATGATAAACGGGTATAAACACACACCCAATGTGATTTTTTGAACGTGGGAGTAACTACACCCAATCCATTCTACTCCCAGGTGTAGTTACTCCCACGATGAAAAATCCATCTTGGGTATATGTTCATACTCATTTATCATTTGGAGTATGTACATATACTTTAAACAAGATTTTTGAGAATGATAATCATAAAAATTTTTAAATGATCTTCTAATTATAAGCATATGAACATATATCACATTTACTGCTATATAAAAGTAAGTATGTACTCATACTTCATGTATCCCAAAAAAAAAATATCCACATACCCTCTAGTATGACTACATACTTAATTTATAATCTCAAGTATGTAGTGATACTTCCTAGATTGTGAGATATACACGTGGGAGTAGCTACTCCTGGGAGTAGATAATAGGGGCACAAATAGCAATTTTCAATTCTTTTGATTCAAGGAAAATTATGCATATACTTTCTCATCCACATTTGGTTATTTATGTCAGATTGCTTCTGCTATGAACATATGAAACAGTATATTTGTTACACCAATGATGTGCCATTGTTGTGGCGTGGAAACCACAATATAATAAGATAAGAACGAGCTCATTAGTCATTAGATAAGTATCAGTTATTAGTTTGTTAGTTTGTTAAGGTTAGTTGTTCAGCGCCTATGGCTATAAAGGCAGTTATGAGCATGTAGAGGAAAGGTAGGCAAGAAAGAAGAACATACTAGGTCTTCTTCTTTTTGCCATGGGCTTCCCCTCTTGGCGGGACCCACAAACCCCTTGTTGGGAGCAGAATAGGTCTGTTGAGACTTATTCTCGACAATAAATATAGGATAGTTCACCTATGATGATTTGTAGATGATGATAGGGGCATGCGCGAGATCGAGAGACGATGACAACACTAGACGCTGACTTATATGGGTTCACAAGAAAAACTGAGTGGCAAGTGCACTCAACTCAGAACATCATGTCTAAGCGGCAGCAACGCTCAACTCCCAACGATGAGGTCGAGTGAAGAAACAATTGATGTTGATGAAGCCGATCAACAATGATGTGAAGAACACTTGCATCTTTTGGCCGATCAATGGAGATGGTTGGAAGTTATGTTGCCGGCCGCTGAAGAAGTAGAAACTACTCAAAGCCTTCATGGCCGAGTGAAGGTGATGGCCAAATCTGATGTGGGCGACCGAGATGGTGGCAGTCGGATCTAGCATGGCCGGTCTAAGAAGGCGGGGAAATCACTCAGCATCGAGTGGTATATCCATGTACTCGTCATAAATGATCTTGACAATAATTGGGATTAAACTAATTAGTTATAATTAACATTGTTGAAACAATAAACAACTTAAGTCGAGGCAAGTTTTATGTTTGTCAACTTATAGAAACAAGTCAAACAAAATCAAACGATCAAGGGTTAAGCTCATTCACTCTCTTCCTTTAGTGTTTTGGTCGGCGCATTAGCAGCCTCAGCCGGTGCATTAGCAGCCTAACCCCGCGCATTAGCAGCCTGAGCCGACTTATTAGCTGCCTGAGCCAACGCATTAGCAGCTAGAGTGATTCACCGTAGGGTACTCAGAATTTGTAACACTTAAAGAAATTGGTCTGTCATAACATGCTTGATCATAATAGTTTTCTCGCGTAGTAGTCAGAATCGACCAATCGTCACATGACCTCTGGCAACTTTGGCTCTGGGTTTAGTGAAGCGGTGGTCTTATGCGTATTGAGAATCATCATGCCATTGTTGTTTGTCGGTGTAAAATCAAATCGCAAAATAAGATGCAATTTATCGGTCAACCGAAGCCAAAAAGCTAGATTTAGAACGAACAACATGGCCATGTGGTGTCAAGGCCGAGGCATTACTGAGAGGTCACTGATCGATATGTGTACTGCTAGGTTCACTTTGAGTATCTTTAAAAAAATTGGGACGCGTGTGTAGATACATAAATAGCCCCCTTGCTTGATTGTTTAATGTAATAATTAAAGAACAGAGGCAACATGAAGATTAATAAAGCAATAAACAAAGTACTTATAAAAAGCGCAACTTTATTCATTAAAAAATCTATGATCTTCTGCTTAGAAAACAGAAATAGGCCACCATGGGAGAAAAGGATGAAGGGTGAGCCCGAAACCTCGAGAAAGTGTAAGGATATTTAGCATTGATATTCGACGAGTTGAAGAAGAGTCCCCGAGCGTGACTTCATTGTGGCCTCGCCGAATGATTTGTTGAGTCGTCGGGTCATCAAGTTGTCGACGGTGTCGTCAAGGTGCTAGTCATCATAGCGCCGAGTCAGGAGCTTGACGAATTGCCACCTCATCGAGTCAATGGACATATTCGGCATGACAAACCCCCAAGCGTGTCCATGTGGTCGCCGAGTGGTCTATCGTCGAAGCCGAGTCATCGTGTCACCAAGTAGCCGGATCATCGAGCTGATGGTCCAGTGATTGGCCAATTTGCTAGTCATAAAGTTATCGAGGGACCAAGTATTTGACCGAGTTACTGGATGGCCGAGATGTTGAGTCCCTGAACCAAGCAGCTCGACACCGAGTCATGTGCAGTGGTGTCATGGGAAAATCATTGGCTTAAACAAACTTCCATGCATGCATGCGAATAACAGATGCATCAGCAACACCGATCCATATTGACCGAGTCTTGGTGGAAGATATGTGCCCAGTACACAACGGAGTGGTAGGGTGTCGGTGATACATGACGTGAATTGGTGCAGCAGGCCGTGTGCAGCACTCGGAGTCGTTGTTCGCAGTCGTTGTAGGCGGAATCTATCTTGTTAATTGCGAGGCCAAGTTGTCAACGGGTTGCAAGTCATTGGTCGAGTCGATGTAACAACAACAATCGACATGAGGAGGCATCCTTGCAAGTTGTGGCTTCCTGATTTCCAGTGCATGGAAAAAGAATAAAAATAAATAAAGAATCTTCCCTGATTTCCAGCTCATGCACGACTCAGATTAGACTTACCCTTCAAGTTCTTGACATCCTGAACTCGGCGAGTTAGTCTCCTTCGCTTGCTTCGATGATTGACTCACCAACTTCTTGTGCGTCGACTGCAGCAGGACAACACAACGCACAATCGCGCATGTGACATCGCCACCATGCGCATGTGCATGTCCCCTCACCGGATGGGGTTGTTGTAGTATCACAACCGATGAAGCTTGGCCATCAAATTCTACAAACCGATCTTCGTGCTTCCCCTTCCTGGTGCGCCTACTATCAAGACTTATTCTTGTTACTAACCGTGGATTAGTGGTTAGCCATCGGGAGGCTGGTCTGGCTATATAGCCATAAGAATAAGAATGGGCCAATGGGCCTAGACAATATGAGCCTTAACACCCCCCCTCAAACTCAAGGCGGATCCGAAGCATTGAGTTTGAGCAAATGAAACCGATGCTGCTCTTGAGTTTGTGCCTTGGTGAAGAAATCTGCAACTTGCAATTCTGATGGCACATACCGAAGGGCAATAGTTTTCTGATGACAATGAGATCGAGTGAATGAGACATCAACACCAATATGTTTAGCTTGACTGTGCTTGACAGGTTTAGTTGCAATTTGTATGGCTCCAGTATTATCACATAGAAGGGGTGTTGGGGAGTCGCTAGCAATACCAAATTCAGCTAATAACCATCGAAGCCATATAATCTCAGCTGTGGTAGAAGCAAGTGCACGGATTTCAGCTTCTGTACTAGATCAAGATATAGCAGTTTGCTTCTTGGTTTTCCATGTTAGGGGAGAGGAACCAAGAAGAATACAGTAACCAGTGACAGAACGTCGTTCTGTCGGATCACTTGCCCAAGTGGCATCTGAATATGCATGAAGCTGAAAGGAACTTTGTCGAGCATAAAACAAACCTCGAGAAGGTGTCCGCCTTAAGTACCTCAACACACGAAGGAGGTGACCGTAATGAATGGAAGTAGGAGCACTCACAAACTGACTTAAAATATGTACTGCATGAGCAAGATCAGGTCTTGTGATAGTGAGATAGACAAGACTGCCCACAATATGTTGATATCGAGAGGGATCCTTAAGAGGCTCACCATCATCATGTCGGAGCTGCAAATGAAGGTCCATAGGCGTTGTAGCTGTACGATTATCAGTGAGACCAGAACGATCAATGAGGTCTTGAATATACTTGGACTGAGAAAGATGATAGCCTTTTTCTGAATGTGTAACCTCAATGCCCAAGAAATAGCTAATAGGGCCTAAGTCAGACATTTGAAATTGTTCACCAAGTTGTTTCTTCACAAGAGAAGTATGCTCTGCATCATCACCCGTAATCAGCATATCATCAACATATAAGAGGAGCAAAGTACGACCACGTGGAGAAAGATGAATAAATAAGGCAGGATCATGGTCACTAGGTGAAAAGCCAGCAGCCTTGATGACAGACACGAAACGCTCAAACCATGCACATGGAGCTTGTTTAAGGCTATACAAAGCACGACGTAACCGGCAAACATGACCGGAAGGTGCATCCACACCCGGAGGAGGGTGCATATAAACTTTTTCATGCAAAGCACCATGAAGGAAGGCGTTCTTGACATCCATCTGAGAGATAGTCCAAGAACGAATGACAGCTACTGCAATCATAGTACGAACAGTTGTCATATGAGCAACTGGAGCAAAAGTCTCCTCATAATCTAGTTCTTGAATTTGCTGAAAGCCTCGAGCAACAAGACGAGCTTTATATCGTTCAATAGAACCATCAGACCTAGTCTTGATTTTGAATACCCATTTGCTTGAGATGGGAACAACATGTGAAGGTAATGGTACAATATCCCAAGTACCTGTACGATCAAGGGCAGCAAGCTCCGCGGACATAGCAAGCTGTCATTCCACAATGTTGGAAGCTTCCTGATATGTTTTTGGCTCATTAATAACAGCACCAATACGGTGTTTTGTTGTACGCGGATAACCCAACCTATCAGGAGGTTCAATTCTGGTGCGATCACGAAGATGATATCCATCATTAACCTGTGTTGCATCAGAAATAACATGTGACTCATTACTGTTATCAGTAGCATCAGAATTGGGAGCAACGGGACTGGCCGGGGATGGAGAATTAGGCAGAGGCTCTATGTGTGGGCGAGCACGACGTGTGTAAGTGTGAATGACAGGTGGTTTTGATGAATAGGTTGATGGTGATGGTTCTGGAGGAGAGATGGGAATAACATGAAGTGTGGAGGATGGTGGTGATATAGAAGGGTTATTAGCCAAAGTAGGAGGACACAAAAAAAAAAATATGGATTCTAATGGCGAATAGGTGGAATGTGTGGAGGAGTTGTAGAAGAAAGGACTATTCTCAACAAACGTGACATCTCGAGAAATGCGAAGACGACGAGCGGAAGGATCATAATAGCGGTAACACTTATGTTCAGAACTGTAGCCCAGAAAAACACACTCAACCGATTGGGCTGTCAACTTAGTTCGCTCACGAGGTGGAAGCAAAACATAGCATGTACAGCCAAAGACCCGAAGGTGAACATATTTAGGAGGAGTACCAAAAAGGACCTCATCCGGACATTTTCCAGATAATTTGGATGAGGGTTGTCGATTGATGAGATAGACAGCTGTAGAAACTGCCTTCCCCAAAAAATGAGAGGGAACAAAGGAAGCAATTAACAATGTGCGACCAGTCTCTATAAGATGTCGATGCTTTCGCTCAGCAACACCATTCTGAGCGTGAGCACCAGAACATGAGAGTTGAGCAAGCGTGCCCTCAGATGTCAAAAAGTGACGAAACTTGTGTGACAAATACTCACCACCAGAGTCAGATCGGAAAATTTTAATGGGGGTGAAAAACTGAGTATGAATCATGCGAACAAAAGACTGATAAATGGAGTATAACTTAGAGCGGTGTTTCATGAAATAGATCCAAGTATACCGAGAATAATCATCAATAAAAATGACATAGTATTTATGACCAGATTTGGTAGCAAAGGGTGCAGGACCCCATACATCAGAATGAATAAGATCAAAAGGTCTAGTCGAATGAGAATCACTAGAATAATATGGAAGTTGTATTTGTTTGCCAAGTTTGCAGCCCTTACAATGGAAACTAGACTCGATAGACATAGGACCTAAACAATCACTATTTATTAATATGGACAAGCGAGATCCACAAAGATGACCCAGGCGGTGATGCCACTTGGAGAAGGATGAGGTGGTTGTCGAGGCAATGGAAGACACACGAGCGGTCGAAGGTAGGTGCAAGGTGTCCAAGACATAGAGACTAGAGGAATCTCTATGGCGATGGCCAGTCCCAACCACAGTCCCTGTTTGACGATCCTGAACAAAACAAGATGTGTCATTAAATCCAACAAAGCAATTCTGGTGAGTGATTTGACCAACTGAGAGAAGATTCATTGATAGTTGAGGTACATATGAGATATCACAAACTGAAAAATGAGGAGTAGTAAGATCACCAATGTGTGATATGGAACAAGTAGTACCATCAGCTGTCCGAATAGAGGATCCATCAGTGATCGGCTTGCAATCAACTAAGTGGGACTGATCTGATGTGACATGAAAGGAAGCTCCGGAATCAAGAGCCCATGAGGATGTACATGCTCTAATAGGAGCAGCAGCAGAAACAGAGGCCTGAGAAGATGTACCACGACCTTGAGTAGCGCGGCGGGCACGAAATTCAGCAAGCTTCTCGGGATACTTAACAAAACACTGATCAGAGCGATGAGTATGCTTGCCACAATGCTTGCAGGACTGAGGAGAACTACCTCTGGCGCCACCACCTCCGCCACCTCTATGAGAAACAGCTAGCACACTATGAGGATCAAATTGAGTAGCTTGAGACTGAAGACGAGTCTCCTCAGAAATCAAATCAGACAAAGCCTGTGCCATGGTGAGAGAAGAGGAGTCATGCAGCAAGCGTGTACGAACAGACTCAAAAATAGGTTTCGCTCCCATAACAAAGCGATATGTGAGGAACTTCTCAATAAATGTATGTGCTGAACAGTTATCCGCTGTACACTCGGGCACCATAGAAAGTAAAGGACCCATCAGTTGCTCAAAGGCTGAGTGATAATCATCAATGGTCATGTCATTCTGCTCAATTGCTTGAAGTTTCTGCATCAGAGTATGAAGAAGTGCCCCACTGTCCTGAACATAGCGCTCCTGTAAATAGGACCACATGGCTTTGGCTGTCTTCTTTTTGGAAAGACTCATAATCAGCGAGTGCTTAATACTATTGACAATGGCAGCCATGACTTTCCCATCATTTATCTTCCATGTTTTGATTTCAGCAGCATTGGAAGGACTGGTTGTGGGTGCAGGTGGATCATCAGTTAAATGAAAAGCTAGACCATAACCTCTCAATGCAGTTTCAACAGAAAAGGCCCACTCTCTATAGTTCTGACCATCGAGAGTGATGTTGATAACAATGGCAGTGATCTGAAACATGTCGAAATCTACTGATATGGGCCTATAAGAGTAGAGAAGTGAACAGAAAGGAGCAGTAGCAGCAAAGAGTTACCACCGTGATATGAACAGCAGCAATTGAAGAGGATCTCTGTTCTGAAAAGGACCAATAGCAGCAATCTCCAAATCGCAGCAGCAGCACCAGGACGAGGAGCAGCAATAGGAGAAGATGTGGGCGAGCAGCCGAATTGGAGTAGCAGGACGGTCGCGACGGTGACCAATTTGAGCCGCGACGACGGCCTGAAGGGGAGCCGCGACGGCGGCCGGAGATGGGCAGCGGTGGTGGCCTGAAGATCCTGGCTGCGATGGCGGCCAAAAATTTTAAGGAATAGGGGGCGGAATTAGAAATTTTGATTAATCCTAACCCTAACCCTAACCTGCTCTGATTCCATGTTACTAACCGTGGATTAGTGGTTAGCCATCGGGAGGCTGGTCTGGCTATATAGCCATAAGAGTAAGAATGAGCCAATGGGCCTAGACAATATGGGCCTTAACAATTCTCGGCAATAAATATAGGATAGTTCAGCTATGATGATTTGTAGATGGTGATAGGGATATGCGTGAGATCAAGAGACGATGATAATACAAGACGCTAATTTATACAGATTCGGGACTCCCGAAGGATAATAACCCTACGTCATGTGTTATATGGTATTGTATTACTGAGCTGTTGGATCTCTTTGGTCATAGATCTACATGTTGAGGGATTCTAAGTTGTCTATGAGAGGCCCCTGCCCGTCTTATGTATACGGAGGACAGGGTTACATGATAGAGTCCTAGTCGGTCTGCTATACATATCCAAGTATGAGTCTATCTTTACATTCCTTGTTCGATAGGTACCTGGGTACATACTATCGACTCAGAAACCTCGCACGAGGCAGGTCGGAACCTTGCACCTTGGACAGGCATAGAGGGCAGGAGCGGGCCCATGATTCAAAGTATGGGTATTCAAAATTTGAAATGACAAAAAGTTTTATATATAGTCTAAATTATGAATTCGTCAAACGTAATTAAATATTAGATGATCTTGAACCACAGTTGTGTGAACTAAATAGTGGATAAAACAATAATAAGATATGAAAGTTTACTTATTTTTTTTTCTATACATATACATCTAATATACTACATATAAAAAATCTTTTGTCAAAAATAATGGATATTCATTTGAATACCCTTAACTAAAGGCAGGCCCACCTCTGATAGAGGGCAGTTCAGGCTCTGGGACTTGCTTCACTCTGGTCGGCAATGGTAGGAGCGCTTCGGCTTTGAAAGCCAAAGTTTAGTTGCCCCACTTTATTGGGGTCCAATTGTGTGAGACCGCCCTCTGGTTGGGTGTGTTGGCTTGTCTCAGGGATCGAGCCTTGATGGTGCCTTTATTTATTTATTTATTTTGGGGGGTGGGGTGGGGGGGGGGGTACTTCAAATGTTTTTCCCCGGGAATTCATGTTCCAACCTTTAGGATTGCACAAGGTCGGAACAAGATATCTTGTGCTAGTTGGCGGCACAAAGTAGAGAAAGGAAGAAGGAAAGGACTAAACGCGTTGATTATCATGGGAGCATGGATGATCTGGAAACACCGAGTGTTTTTGAGGGACCTATACCAAGCATCACATCACTACTTAGCACCTTCCAGGATGTACATTACTTGTGTTGCCTTGATGGTGCTGGGGGATTATGCTCGTTTGTACGGTCCATGTTGGACTTTACTTCTTCTTAATATAATGATGTGCAGTTCTCCTGCGTATTCGAGAAAAAAAAAGTTATATTTTGTTTCTACAGCGACTCATGGCTCAGTCTAGAGTGAGGTGGCAATGTTTGTAAGGGACCTATAACTCTTCTTCTTAATACAAAGATACACAACTCTCTTGTGTAGTCTAGAAAAAAAAGTATAGTAAGAGTATTAATATAAAACGTCTCTACTGGTATATACTGGAAATTAAATAATGTTGTCTTGTTTGTGAACACGCAGGTAATGTAAGATGGGCAAGTCATCCAATCTGGGGGATACCTGGTGTTACTAGCATCATGCCCATATTTTTCAGCTCTTGCTGCTGCTCATCATACTTCAATGGAAAAGGCAGGGGAACAATACTGCCAAGTTCGGACTACTGGAAGTTGTCAGGTTACAAAATCCAATAAATATACCAAAACCACTGCTGTTGTGCTAAGCAAAGAAGCAGGTTCCTCTGAGCTGATCCAAAAAGAGGAAAAGGAGAGTGGCCGAGTAAGCTGGCGTCTGTACAAACTATATATGACAGAGGCCTATGGTTGGTTGGGAGTTCTGGCCTTTTTAGCCTTGTCAGCGCTGCCAAAAGGCTTTAGTATGTCAAGTAACTATTGGCTGTCATATAACACATCCGGAGATGTCATATTTAATAATTTCATATTTATGGTTGTTTCTGTTTCAATGCTTGCTGCCCAAATTGTATTTGAAGGAATCCGCACTTTTGTTATGATATTCTCGGGGCTGCTATCGGCGCAGGCCTTTTTCAACAAGATGTTTGACAGCATTCTACGAGCTCCAATGTCTTTCTTTGACCTCACTCCTTCAGGAAGGATCCTGAGCCGTGTATGTACTTTGTAGCCAACTATCCATAGATTTACTTCTTTGTAAATTATATGCATAATCACTTACTGGAGTGGCGCTAATCTTTCATCCTTTTCAGGCATCATCAGACCAAGAAAAAATTGATTTTTCACTTGTGTTTAATGCGCTGCTGTATCACTTTGCATTTCAGTGCTTACCATCATTGTTGCTACTTGCCAAGCTGCATGGCCTTCATTCATACTAGTACTTCCCCTATTGCTTTTGAACATTAGGTACCAGGTATGCATGATTTAAAAAGCTGCCATTATGCTCTCACATGACTAAAATCATTGTTGTTTACACTAACATCAGTACAACACTCCTAGTTTGAACCATAATAAATTGAATTTGTTAATTTTCATCATGTTTTTCAGAATCTCTACATGGCAACATCTCGAGAGCTAACTCGTCTTCAAGGAGTAACAGAGGCACCGGTCATTGATCACTTTAAGGAAACTTTTTTAGGCACTCAAACTGTAAGATGCTTTGAGAAGGAAAAAGAGTTCTATCAGACGAACTTGGACAAAATCAAGACTAATTTGACATGTCTTTTCATAATTATGCGATAAGTGAGTGGCTTGGATTTTGCATGGATCTTATTGGCACAGTTATTTTGTCTGCAACTGCTTTTCTCATGGTAATATTGCCAAGTAATTTCATCAGCAAAGGTAATATTAGAATCTCCTTTAGTTTATGTAAAGTGTTTAAGGCACAATATGCTAGGAATGAATGGACTGCTACGTAGTAGAATTGAATTGATCTTCCTTGAGTGAATCTCATAGCATGACCAATTATCCTGATTTTCTGAATATCCATACTTAAATATACTCATTTGTAGCTGGTTCGATCAATTTAAATAAGAGCAACACTGAAGCATTAATTGTTTGTTTTCATGGTTAAGAGCTTTCTGTTGTTTTGGTTTATGATTGATGAAGCTTAGTACTAAAAAATATGGCGAATGAATACCGTTGAAAGATATTATGTTGCTATATTTCTATGTTTAACTGATTATTTGTTACCTTGAAACACATGATTTTCCAATACAGAACTTGTTGGTATGTCCCTTTCCGGTGGTCTTTCCCTCAACTCCATGTTGCTCAGTACAATTTCCATTATTTGTATGATAGAAAATGATATGGTAGCCTCAGAGAGGGTTAGTCGATATTGTAATCTCACTTCCGAGGCACGATGGGAAGTTCCTGATTCTATTCCCTCACCAGATTGGCCCAGAAGAGGAGATATTACTGTTGAAAATCTGAAGGTCAATATTTTAGTTATTTGAATACTGTTCTAGTACCCTAGGTGAATAGGAGAGAAGCAATATTAATACTGCTCTTTTTCAGATTAGGTATCGACAAAATGCACCTCTGATCTTGAAAGGTATTGCAATAAGTATTAAGAACGGAGAAAAGATTGGAGTTGTCGGAAGGACTGGCAGTGGCAAGACCACTTTAATCCAGGCCCTGTTCAGGCTTGTGGAGCCTACAGAAGGCAGTATCGTCATCGATGGTGTAGACATTTGTACTTTGGGGCTTCATGATCTGAGATCTCGCTTTGGAATGATTCCCCAGGAGCCTGCTCTCTTTGAAGGAACTCTAAGGAATAACATTGATCCAGCTGGGTTGTATTCTGACGCTAAGATATGGCAGGTAAAACTAAGACTCCTTACATCTCTCGGCGGCATTAAGCAAATCAAATGCACCTTATAACCTTTTTTTTTTAAGATTGAACTTTATCTCATAGCTGTCCCATTTACATTTGTTCACATTGGCAGAACAATGCAAATATCATTTTTTTAATGGAACATTTCTTTTTTATAGCTGGAATTTCTTTACATTAAAGTTGGAACAATCAAAAGTTACATTAAAGCTGTAACTTTTTTTTTGAAGATGGAACTTTATCTCATAGCTGTCTCATTCACATTTGTGCACATTAGCAGAAAAATGCAAATATGATTTGTTTTTATTTTAAAAATGGAATGTTGTTTTTTAAAGCTGGAACTTTTGTAAATTAAAGTTGGAACAATCAAATGCATGTATGTAACTTTTGTTCTATAGAGTCTTCCTTTTTCAATAGATGGATCTTTCTTACATCTTGAACTTTTTTCTTGAAGTGAACTTTCTTTATTGACAGATAAATAAAATCTCAGTATGATTGGAAGACATACTCTTGTTCAATAAATGAACTCACATGCCAATTGTTTTCTTTTGTCTATATATTTAGCCTGATATACTTATTATTTTGCTTTGCAGGCCCTCAATTCTTGCCAGCTGAAGGATCTAGTGGCTTCAAAACCAGAGAAACTTGATACCCGAGGTTTGCTATTTTGTGAACAAATACCATACACACATAACAGAGAAGTAGAATATATATATGTACACAGACTTACAAGTGCTAATAAACACCCTAGGTTTGGGTACACCAGACTGATTTTTTGAATAAATTAAAGTACTCTATTCGGTTCATAATATAAGTTCATATAACCTTTCCCAATGCACTGGATATGAGTCTATTCAAATGCTATTGTACTTTTATTGATTCGCTTTTCGTATCTACCTCAGTTTAAACATACCTTAATCAATAGGGCGTACCCAGTGCTGAAAGCTTCCACACATTGTTTGTTGGTTAATGGTTGTTGTTTGCAGTTGCCGACATGGGGAACGATTGGAGTTTAGGCCAAAAGCAGCTCCTATGCTTTTGCCGTGTTCTACTGAAAGGTAGCCAAATCCTCTTCATGGACGAGGCAACGTCTTCTGTTGATCCTCAAACGGATGCTATCATACACAGTATTATCCGAAAGAAGTTTGCCAACTATACCGTCATCAGTATTGCGCATCGTATACCAAATAGTGATAGAGTTCTGGTCTTAGATGCAGGTATGGCCTCTCTGCTCTATTCAGTGAATCCCGCACTGCACCCACCATATTTATCTTGAGAACAAATTACACTCGTGATGCAAACACTGGAACAAGAGACTTCCTTGTAATGAGATTTGTGCTTCTGTTCAATCTTTGTAATTGTGCTAATCTGTTCCAGGGCTAGTGAAAGAGTTTGACGCACCCTCGAATTTGATGGGGAGGCCATCAGCATTTGCCGCCATGGTTCGTGAATATGAAATTCGCTCTTTAAGCGCGCAGCCATCGACTGGGTGAAGGAAGCCATAATTTTGTAGCCAACCCGGTAGATCTGGAATTCAGATCCTGATCGTGTGATACGAATAATAAATTTGTAAAGCTTTTTTAAGCTTAGAGCATCTCTAAAAGCTTCCCAAAAAACTTTCTCTAAATCAAATTAATGGGGTTTAGTCTAAAAAACCATCTTCAACAGCTCTCCTAAACAAGTCACAGATTTATTCTCTTTCTAAATTCTCCTCATTTGTAGCTAGAAATGAGGAAAAAATTAGGGACCTCAATACTTGTATTTAGAAGGAAATTAATGTTGTTATGGTCCCAGATGCTGACGTGGTCCAATCAAAAGTTTTCCTGATCTATTTTTAGGGAGAATTATTGGAGGAGATAAGAAAATTTTTCCATAATAATTTTTGGACTGTTCCTAAAAATACTCTTTTGGGATCAATTTTTAGGGAAGCTTTTGGAGATGCTTTTACAGACACCGCATGTTGTATTTCCCTTTCTTTTATCTCTACTACCTATTATTTACGGTGGTGTCGTCCGCCTGGAGCTTATTCTGCCTACCTATTATTTACGGTGGTGTAGTCTGCCTGGAGCTTATTCTGCCTACCTATTATTTACGGTGGTGTCGTCTGCCTGGAGCTTATTCTGCCTCGTATTTCGTATTGCAAGGAGACTTCCATCCGGTCTGGCAAGAAGACTTGCCTTTCTGCGAGTCCACAATCGCCAGAACGAGTTAAAGCGATGGTGCACGGACATCATGAATTCCTGATCTCGTGGGTTAAAAAAAACTCTTATTCTCTCTCCGATCACGACAGATCCCCTCCTCAAACCACGCGTGCAGAAGCCGCTGGTTCCCATCGCCATAGTTCTTCTTCTGACCAACGTTTTTGTGGCGTTGTGGTGTTGTGGCGTTTTATGCCCCCCCCTCACAGCGCCTAGTCGTTTGTGGCGGACGCTAGGCGACGTCACAAACACATCCTGGGCGCGATGAGAGGCTTCAGTGTGGCTAGAGCTGCAGGAGAAGGGATTGAGCAGAGGATTGAGAAAGATGACGCTGTGAACTGCTGGGGATTGGGGAAGATGGCAAGCAAGAGAGGAGAAGACGCTGGGACACTTACGAGCTGGCTAGGGAAGAGGCAAGGGACGGAGAAGAGAAGGCAGCAGCAGCGCAGAGGAAGGTGCCGGAGCAGGGACTGCAGTGCCGGAGGACGAAGGCAGCAACCCGCCTAGCTCAGCCAAGGAGGAGCCGCACCGCCGTCCAGATCTTGGTCCGTTGCCTTCCTCTTTCCCTCTCTTCTCTTCTCTCTTCTCTTTTCCTCTCTCTCTCTCTCTCTCTCTCTCCGAGCTGATTCGGTGGATATCACTGCTGCTCCCACTTGATTTCCCTCTCTATCCACGCTCTGCCCTCATTTTCCCGCTCAGCCCATCAATATTGCGCGCAGTGCCCCAAATTTTCCCGCCCTTCCCCTCGACGCGCTGCTGCTGCTGTGGCGTCCGCCTCAGGCTCCGCGGCGTCCGATGGACGTCAAACTACGCCTAGGCGACGCCATTTTGCTTGTGGCGGACGTCATACCACAACTATTGTGGCGACCCCGACGCCTCACCATGGTAGAGCGCCACGACGCCTAGGCGACGACTAGACGACGCCTAGGCGATGTCACAGAAACCAGGCTCCTGACCAGTCTCGCCCCCTTTGCCATCTAACGTCGTTTCCTCGGACGTTGATCTCATGCTGCTGAAAAATAGGGTCATTGGGAAGGACGGGTACAGCTCGCACTTCAGACCATGTGACCCTTTTCTCTAATCGTTCTTTCTATTGCGCATTGTTCTGTTTCATGCGTGTTCTTCTGATAGCCAATTGCAGTGCATATTGGATTAATTCCTCTCGATTGACAGGTCTTCTCAACTTCTAGGTGTTGGACGAATTGCCTTGTCCATGGCACGTCCAGTTCAACGAGAACTGCACAAGTCAATGCTAGATTTGAAAACCAGTTAACATATGCGGCCATCATGGTAGTGTCCTATGATGCATAATTTGTATAAATTTGTTTGCTTCAAATTCTATCTTTAAATCCTTGCATGAGCCAGGAAACCAGCAACAGCGACAAGACGCACCTCAACAAGCAAGGTGTCTTGCAGCGGTGGGCAATGTGATTGGAGTGGAACAGAGTCTAGCGTGGTTGTGCACCTCAGTGCAGAGGCCCAACAAAGTAGAACAATCTGCACTAGCTTATGCTACAAGGAGTGTAGCTTTTTTGATACTTGACTCTCTTACGACCTGTATTGCTCACCATATATTTGCTAAAATGTCTTGGAAGCCATGCACTGCAATGGTTGGCATCGACAACAGCAGGCTTGTGGTGCCTATGAATATCCTGGATTTGGATCGATTATCCTACATGTTCCATGGACATGTGCCAAAATTCTGACATGGATGGTGCTGCTATTTTTTATTTTCCAATTGCAAAAATAGACATAGAGCACCCTGCTTATTCTCAAGCCATTAATTATTGTATGAAAAGATAAGACTGGCAGATATAGAAGTAACTCATACATTTTCACCAACTACAAATGCAACAGGTTAGTAAAACCGAAGCGTGGTAGCTCTCGGAAATAAGGAGTCACCAATTTAGTTAATGTAGCTTTGCTTCTTTCTTGTTGTAGCTCAAAGATCTCTATTAAATCGGTAGATTCATATGCTAAATCCAGTTGTGGCTTTATACAAATATAGTTGATTTGTATTCTGTTTGTACTCTTTCTTTGCAGGGTTTGCTTCCGCATCTAAGCCAAAAGGTGTGAAAACAACTGCTTGGTTGTAAGGTCAAGAAAAAGGTTGGTTTGCTCAAAGTTACAGTAGTTGGACTATTTAGGATAACCAATTTTAGGTGTTAAGTCTGACAATGTTACAATAGTTGTTTTAGCTTGTCACGAAATGGCTACTGTACTGATTAGACACTGAGTACTATAGAGCAGGTCTGATTATTCTGACATAATTTCCTTTCTGATAACATCCCTCTTTGATGTTGAGCATTGAGAAGATTTATTTCCTACTTTTGGAGGGAATGATTGATTTTTCTATACTTGAGCTAATTTTGATTTTATTAGCATATTTTATTATGTCGCCATCCTAGGCTATTAGCGGAGTAGGGATAACAAAGTTGCAAGCTATGCCACTTATTCTTTCTGTTTTAGATGTTGTTCACTTGAAGGTTTCATGAGACTACATTCTGGAGTTAGTTGTGTTATAGGACAGTGTTGTTGGAATCTTCGCATTCACAAGTGATATAATACAACAAAATTTGTTTTTTTTTCTGCTATGGCAATTTCTATGATTAGACAATTATTCTGGCATCTCTACCTAGGTAGCACTAAATCTGACTTACACTAAAATTCATCATCTTCAGTTTAACTTCCTATATCATTGAAGTTGTTGGGACACTAGGAGCAGATGGGACATCGAGATGTGTTTTCTTTTGGGAATTGACACTAAAAGTCAAAGGATGTGTGTTTTATTTTAGAAAACACTAAAAGTCATGGAATTGACATTAAAGGTTACCCTTTTTGTACCATGTGACTTTTAGCATCCACAAATGTGGTGATCGGCATAAGTAGAGTGACTCTGCTTAGCTCATGTTACTATATTTTTTCTCGTGATCTTTTCTGCATCATGTAACAAATATACTATTAATTCTGTTATTACCTTATTCCAACATTTCTGCTGCTGGTAACTAGGTGAGATCAAGCATTACTTCAGGACATTTGGATAGTTGATAGTGATCATTTCCTATAGAGCATTAGTTTTTAGGACAAATGGATAGTAGGCTGCTTAATTCTGATGTTGGACGAGTAGCATCATGACAGCTGATATTCGTTCATATATGATGTTTTCTAGTCTTTCCAATCAATAGAAAGATGTACTTTTCCATCAATATATTCTATATTCCCCTTAGCATTTACTATTGAGCTACTATGCACCAACCAGTTCATCCAAAAGCTTAAGTTGGTGGAGAATTGTGGACAATTCACTTATACTTCAACACTCCCCCTCACGTGCAGCTCTCTTGGGCGCAAACGTGAAATAGGTGTCAGGATTCGAACTCGAGACCTCTGGCTAATACCATGTTAAGCTACTATGTACCAACAAGTTGGACCCAAAAGCCTAAACTGATGGAAAATAGTGAACATTCACTTATGGTTTAACATTCCCCTTCACGTGCAGCTCCCTCAGAGCGCAAACATGAAAATAGGAGTGACGCAACGGAATATGCGGTCATCAGGACTTGAACTCAGGAACTATGTCCTGATACCATGTTAAGTTACTATGCATTAACCTAAGCTGATAGAAAAGGATGAACAATTCACTTATGGTTCAACATTTATATTTTTGTGCTCTACCAGATAGTTTCTGTTATACAACCAAGAGGAGCATCAACGCCTTCCCACGACGCGGGCAAAGTCCGGATCCATCAGCTAGAGCTCAAGCGTCATCACAGAGTTCAAAGGGCAAATGGGCACATCGCACATATTGAATACACATCAACGAGATCAGACCACCTTTGTTGTTATGTTACATAACCATGACAGTTTTTGCCGATTTATGACCAATTGATTGATGAAGTTGTCATCTGATTTATGACCAATTAATTGATGAAACTATTAGGTGATTACAATTTCTTATCATATTATATAGCTAATGATGCGGTTATCTTAAATTTTTGTTATACTTTTTTTTATATCCGTAGCAACGTACGGGCATTTACTAGTTTTGGATGAAACGGCATCAGTTGTTCTGGTTTTGTACTTTGCACTTTGAAAGTCACTCCTTACTTTTCCAACTGAATTTCGAAGTTATTTTTTGGGACTTCAATTGCGCCAAGGAGCTTTACAATGTTTGCAGTGGGCTTAATTAGTCCGGATCGAGTTCGACCTTACCGGAACTACGAACAACGGACCGCCGTAAGTTCAGTAACGCGCCGCGCACGACACCTTCTCCGTGGCCGCCACGCTTTCATCTCCGTCTCCCCATCTCCCATAGTTGCTTTACATATAAAACAGAACCCGAGCTGCCGCACTTCGTCGACGCGGTCGTCCACCGCGACAAGCAGGGCGCCCCGGCCAATCCAGAGAATCAGAGATCAAATTCTCGCCGACAGCAGCGAAGAATTTCTTGGATCTTCCGCGCGCATCAGCCGTTCCTCCGCCCATGGGTCGTAATTACAGGAGCTCGGAACTCCTGGAGAGGAGGACGACGCCCTTCAACCCCAAGGACGCGAAGGACGCCTCTGACCTCCTCGACATGTGTGTCAAAGCAATGCAGGACACGCACCGCTCCACGCGCGAGCAGGCCCTAGCGGCGCTCGCCGGCGCGCTGGAGGCGCTCCCGCTCCTCGGCGGCGAGCTCGACAACCGGTGCTTCTGCATCTTCGCGCTCTGCGGGGTCCGCATCAAAGAAGGGTCCTACAAGGAGGAGCGCCTCGCCTTCCGCGCCGCCGGCCTCCTCGCGCTCACCCTCCGCGCCGCCGCGCCGGGGTTCCTGGCCCACTCGTTCCTGCTGATCGCCAGGATGATCGAGGACCGGTACTACGCGCCGACGCTGGTCGCCGCGCTCGACTGCCTCGCCGCCGTCACGTTCGCCGGCGCGCGGGGGAAGGAGGACGTGGAGCGGTCGATGAAGGCGGTCTGGGACCTGGTCTTCTTCCCCTCGGTCTCGGGCGGCGCGAGCAAGACGAAACCGAGCCCCCAGGTGCTGGTTGCCGCAGTCTCCACATGGACGTTCTTGCTCACCACCATCGTCTCCGTCACCGACGCGCACCGGAAGTGGGACAGCGCGGCCTGGAACGCGACCGTAGCGTCCCTCGCCGGCCTCCTCGACCACGACGACCGCGCCGTTCGCATGGTCGCCGGGGAGGCGCTCGCGGTGTGCGTCGAGCTCAACCTGACGCAACATGCCCCACGGAAAGACATGGACGCGCTGGCAGCCAAGGTGTCCGAGCTGGCTTCTGAGCACCCGGGCAGGGGCGTGAACAACGCTGCGCTGCCCCAGCAGAAGGACCTGTTTCGGGAGATCGCCGCCTTCCTCGACCACGGCGAGCGGCCCGAGAAGTCGTTGCCGACGTCGATGGAGGGATGCGTCGCGCTCCAGGTGTCTACGTGGGCGAAGCTGGTCCAGCTCAATTTCCTGACAAGGTTCCTCGGCAACGGCTTCGTGAAACATGTCCAGGACAACGAACTGTTCAAGGAGGCCTTCAGCTACGGCACCGACGAGGGGAAGGTGCTGTCGGTGGCCAGGAAGAAACACGGCGGCAAGAAGGATAGGGATTTCAAGGTGAAACCTAACATGTCATGGCTTCACTGGAACATTTTTTGCCGTTATCCTTGCACAGCTCATCACAAGCCAGAAACGCTATTGCAGATTGGTTGGCACAAACTAAATAATTAAAAGTTGATTCTGGAAAACTTTGTCTCAAGATACTGTATTTTTTTGTCTTAGTTTTAGTTTGATTTGTCTGCAAAGTTGGGGTTTGAACAAATCACAATAAAACCTTGTTGGAGTGAGTATAGAACAATTACATGGTGATAGATCCACAAATATCAAATATTTCAGCTCACAAATACTCTTGTTATGTTTTCTATGAGTAACTTCTAAATCTTCCACTAGATTTATGTGTAATTCTCGTGACATGCATGTCACTGCTATTGTACTCTAATGAGATCTATTCACTTCTTCATTTACTTTAATATGTTATTCTTAAGTTAAGTTAGTATTGTATTATGTTTAATTGATATTCACTACTCTTGATATAAGAGTAAATCTTTTGGGATTTATTAAGAGGTGCAAAAGAACATATCTTTTATTCAGTAGAGTCGTTATACAACCTTTTATATCTACATCAATTTCATTTAGAGTTAAGAGTTAATAACTTGTTTGATGTTTTTCCAGTACGTACCCTCAAACCTGTTTGATGTTTTTCCGGTATGTATTCTTAATCATAATTGAGGTTTGTTAGCTCTAAAAAAACATTCAGACCAGTAGAACATGTACACTTCCTGTGATGATTTTCTATTAAAATATGTTATATGAAACTATAACTACCAAGTTCATTTGAGTTTGCTTTTTATAAAAGACTAGAATTGCAATCAATGACATAGTAACTATAATAACAATAAGATTAGACTACATAATATTCTAAAAATATGCATTATCATAATCACTTTTACTCACGACGCAATCACGTATAAGTGCTTCTTCTATTATGTTAAGCATTGTTTGTCAAACTAAACGACTATTCTACATTGCTCCACATAAATTGCTCCACATAAATCTAGCAAGAGGGTAAGTAAAGAACAACTGTTTTTCTTCTTTCCGCACAAAATAAACATTTATGGTTGTTAGTTGCCAATCCATCTGCTCGACAGTCACGCTTGAAATTAAACTAATTGGTAAAGATATGTCCGAGAAACAACCCAAGCTTATTTGTGTAAATACTATGTCATGTGTATTTGGCAATAATATAGCCATTAAAAGGAAATTCATTGTGTAGTGACAGCCCAGTATTCTGGCAAATAAGTTTCGACTCCAACGCACTAGGAATTGGCACTTGTTGCCAATTCAGCCCTTCAAAGTCACTTCTTAGTTCTTACTTTTTTGACTCATCAAATATCCAAAGTACCTTTTTGGTGACTTTGCACCAAGTCGTTGTGCATTAGTCTGGGGCTCTGAGCCGAGTTCGTCCTTAGAGCATCTCCAGCAGGGCATAAAAAATAAAACTCTTATTTTACATATAAAAGAGAATACCAGCCGCCGCACCTCGCCGACTTGATCGTCCACCGCGACAAGCAGCGGGCGTGTGTCGATCCAGGGATCAAGACATTCTTGGGTCTTCTTCCAGCCACATCACTTGCTCCGGCCGTGGTCATGCGTCATTGTTACATGAGCACGAAACTCGTGGAGAGGATGGAGACTTACTTCAACCTCGAGAACGCATGGGATGCCTTCGACCTCCTCAAAAATGTGCATCGACTCGCTCTAGGACACGTGCAGCTCCACGCACGAGAGGGCCCGGGCGGCGCTCGTCGACACGCTAGAGGCGCTCCCACCCCTCGGTGACGACCTCGAGACCAAGTGTTTCAACATCTTCACACTTTGCAGCGTTTGCATCAAGGAGGGCTTGTCACTCAAGGAGGCCCACCTCGCATTCCGTGTGACCCGCCTCCTTGCCCTCACATTCCGTGTCGGCGCACAAGGGTAAACAACGGACCATTATGAGTCCGGTGACACTTCACGCATCATGAGCGTCATTGTCTTCCCTGCTATATTTTGCTCTTACCCAATTTTGGACACAAATTAAAGGTCTCTGGTAGTCACTCATAACTCTTTCTCCGGTAGAAAAGGCTGATTCCAACGCTAGTGTTTATGCAAGAATAGCTAGGATTGGATATTTTGTAGTCTCATGCCATCCAAGCAAGGATTGGATATTTTGTAGAGTAAACATTTTAGTGCTCGAGTATATTGAAAGAGCCTCCAACAGACACATTTTCTTCACTCAAATACTCTTCAAGCTCAGATATTGTCTTTGTTTGCTGCACAGTCCGAACCTCTTTCCAATCAGCTCATGGATCACCGTTATCAATAGTTACCACATCCTTAACGGTTGATTCTGTATTATTGGATAGAGAACCAACAACTTGCAAGGAGTATCCATGGAATATCTTGTAGAAGCTCTGCTCTATTTTGGAGAGAGATGTTGCTGCCATATTTCTGAAAGCTTTTTTAAAACAAAAGTAAGAAAGTCCAACTTAATCTTGGATCCAAAATAACTGGAATGCATATATTCATAAAAGACAGATCATAATACTTTTTGAACTTATTTTTTATTTCATTCACCGCGGACACAATGAGAGGCTCTGAGTTTCATGCCTCCTTTTTCAGCATTTTCTTGACTTCACAAATTTAATGGAAGTATAATTATGGTGGGATATTGAAAATCTGACACCACTTTGATTGCATCACTCAAGACCTTCAACATGTTGCACAACTTTTTGAACAAATTCTATTCTTTAACAGATGTTTTATGTATATGATGAGGGTCCTCTTTCATCAATTACGTAAATGCTCTCATATAATCATCTATGGATATGAGCATCTCATATGTTAAGTTCTAAGTATTTTACTATGAGCTCTAATCATGCCAATACACTTTGCTCACGATGATGGAATGTGTACAAATAAAACATAAATTGCTTAACTAGTTCTACTGATGCTAACAAGGCAAAAGCATAGAGTGGTGATCATTGATATTCTCTCTGTGTATTCTCTCACTTTTAGGGCTTAATTTATTAATGCTTATAACTTGTTTGATTTTTTGCCATGTGCGTAATAGTTTGCTCCGTGGTATGCAGTCATAATGCTTGAGGTTGAGCTCTAGAGGAGTCAGTATTTAGACAAGTAGCAATATGTAAACTTCCTATTTTACATCAAAATATTTTATATGAAACTATAACTACCAAGTTCATTTGTCTTTCCCTTTTTATAAGAGACTAGAATTTTACCTAATAACATAATAACTGGAATAACAATGAGATTTCACAACATTATATTTTAAAACATGTATTGTTTGCTATCACAACTATCACTAATGTTGTGTTCCTATTTTTCAAATGATACAACCAACTTACAAGTGCTTCTTCCATGATGTTAAGCATGCTTGTCAAGTTAAACATCCATACATAAATCTAGCATTAGGGCAAGTAACGAACAACTGTTTTATTTTTGCTTTCACCACACAAAAATAACACGTATGGTCTCCATTTAACCCCCGGTATTTACACATGAAACTAATTGCTCAAGATGTTTTTTTAGACAATAGAAAGATTGTATTAATCCCGGCCTTGGCTCTCAAAAAGAGAGTTACAACCACTTACAATCACCAAGTAACTCGGTCATCATCAGACGATTACAAATGTCTAAATGATTAAAAGAAAAGCATAACATCTCTACACTTTATTTTATTCTAATGCAAACCGTCTCGAGGATCTTCAAGGCGACTCCGTAGAGTATCCAAAATAGTTGACACCGAAAAAAAATCTTTCACCACCAACGCGACGACAAAATTCCACATGAGGAGCGATGTCGAGTCAGCGAGGAGAAATAGTCGACAAGTAAACGTGCTATAACATGTGTAGGAGGCCACAGATCAGATCACGTACAATGATGAGGAGAAGTCACCCTTGAACAAATCAGATCCATTGTCGACTGGTTCAAAGAATTCCAGCCATAGTAGTACGCACAGTAGAACACATTGGTCATCGTTGTCGAACAAGCATTGTCATATGCTTATCACCGATTTTGCATATAAAAAAGGCATAGATTGCCCCTGCAGGAGTAGAGATGAATGGATCTCCAAGACGAACGAGGATCGAGGATCCACATCCGATCTGGATAGACTTGGTCTGAGGAAGCCCGCCTGGTCGGACCAGATCATCTTTGGGTAGGGAGGAACTGCCCCAGCTCGCCCGTTGGTGGCTCGCAGGACCGTGAGGCCAGCGACTCCCCACCACGCCTTTGGTTGCCGCAGAATGCCGTCATTGCGCACGAATTCGGCCGCCATGGTTCGTCGCTGCCGCGCGCCTCTCGCCGCCATGCCGCTCAGCTCCAGGTGCCGCATATGCCCACGTGGGCGAAGGCCCCGCCGCCACCATCCTTGCTGGCCTCACGGCTTTTGCCGGCGGCCAGCTCCGACAGCGACACGGCGATGTGGGGTGAATAGGAGGTGGCGGCAGCTAGGGCTAGGAGGTGGCGCCTCTCGTCTGCAGGTGGCTGCAGTTGCTCAAGATGTACCCAAGAAACAACCCAAAAGCAATAATAGCCAAGGATTCAAAAATCACTATAGTAGCGAACTTTTTTTTCTCGCTGAAAACCGAGCGGTAAACTGGAAAAACTGACCGAAAACCGTTTTTACTACCGTGCCTAGGTTCGGTTTTTCGATAAACCGAACATCCGGTGAAACCGAACCGGACCGTTTTGCCGAAAACCGCGAAAACCGACCGGTTTTCAACGGTTTTTCAATCCCTGATAAAAGCCATCAAAAGATATTTCATTGTCTATGGCAGCAGCTCCGTGTCTGGCAATAGTTTACTCACCACAACTTGGCAAATTCAATGGCTTGGCAGTATGCTGTTTTGATGCCCACACTGCAATGTACTAGGAAAATGAATTATAGGACAGGCTCGTTTGGCTCTGCTTTTACTTTGCGAAATTATCTACAATGTGCGAGGTCCCAACGTTCGAAGAACCTCCTGTTTAGTTACTTGTGAGTTTTACAAGATTTTTTTTTCATGGAGCAGTTCTACAAGAATCGATAAAAAATTCTATTGTTCTAGATACCCGTAGGAGTTTTCTTTTTCCTATATACAAGAGATATTATTATGGTTTTATACTTTGCACTTTGAAAGTTCCGACTCAAATTCGAAGTTCCTTTTTGGGGACTGAAATTGCGCCAAGCCGTTTTACGCTGTTTTGCAGACTTGCAGTGGGCTTAATTAGTCCGGATCGAGTTCAACCTTACCGGAACTACAAACAACGGGGCACTGTGAGTCTGGTGACAAGCCGCGCACGACACCTTGCCGATTCGATCGTCCACCGCGACAAGCGGCGGGCGCGTGTGCCGATCCAGTGATCAGGACGTTCATGGGTTGTTCTCCCACCGCTCCGAATATGCGTCGCCGCCGTTACATGAGCACGGAGCTCCTCGAGATATGATGGAGACGTACGTGAACCCCGAGGACGCGCGGGACGCTTACGACCTCCTCGAAATGTGCGTCGAGTCGCTCCAGGACACAAACCGCGCCACGCGCGAGAGGGCCCTGGCGGCGCTCGTCGGCACGCTAGAGGCGCTCCCACCCCTCGTTGACGACCTCGAGACCAGGTGCTTCAACATCAAGGAGGGGTCGTCGTGGTCCACGACGCGCCGGGGTATCTGGCCAAGTCGTTCCAGGCGCTCTGTAGGACGCTCAAGGACGAGGATCCACGACGCGCACGGACGGTGGTCGCCGCGCTCGACTGCCTCGCCGCCGTCACGGTCACCGGAGCGCGTGGCAGGGACAACGTGGAGCAGTCGATGAAGGCGGTCTGGGACCTGGTCTCGAGGTGTTCCAAAAGCAGACCTCGGGCGCGTCGAAGAGGCGCACCAACAGGGCGCTCGTCGCGGCCGTGTCCACGTGGGCGTTCCTCGTCACCACCGCCGTCTCCGTCACTGACGCGCTTCGGAAGGCAGACGGCATCGTCTGGAACGCGACCGTTGCGTCCCTCGCCGGGATACTCGACCACGACACGACCGCGCTGTTCGCATGGCCGCCGGAGAGGCGCTCGCGGTGTGCGTCGAGGTCAACCGGACCCAGCACGCCCGGCCCATGGAAAGACATGGACACGCTGCAAGCCAAGGTCTCCGAACTCGCCTGACAATGGGATGCTCTCCGAGCAGAAGGGCCTGTTCTGGAAGATCGTCGCCTTCTTGGACCACGGCGAACGCCCCGAGAAATCGCGCTCAAGGTGTCTACAAAGTTTCTTGACAATGGCTTCGTGAAACACGTCCAGGGCAAGGAGCTGTTCAAGGACGCCTTCAGCTATTGCACCGACGACAGGAAGGTGCTGTCGATCATCAAGAAGAAACAGTGCAGTGTCGCCAAGGAGAAACAGAGCGGCAGGATGGAGAAGGGCTTGAAGGTGATAACCGACATGAAGGGGTCCCCCAAGGAGCAACGCCTTGCCTTCTGCGCTGTCGGCCTCCTCACGCTCACGCTCGGGTCCGGCGCGTCCTAGATCCTGGAGGAGGCGTTCCTGCTTATATTTACATTGCATATAAGCTGCTAGAGTTTGGTTGGCACTAATTACATATGTTTTTTATGTTATACAGATATCATATCTTAAGGTTGAGAATGATTTTGTAAACCCGATGTTTCAACCTGAATAAGAGAGGTTCACTTTTTTTTTTTTTGTTAAACATCATACATGCTTCCTCATGGACAAATGAGAAAAAAAAAACATCAAGAAATCACATTATAGCATTGTACATGCTCCTTTTTTCTATGTTGTTTTCGGTGATGTTGATTTCGATGTGTTTCAACTAGACAAAGCTATGATTTGTCACCATCAAAGTTTATTGTTCAATACTTCTATCTTCTTCATGTTATGGATGAAAAAACAGAATGCTAAAATCTGTTTTTCTTCTTCTTAGTCAACATGAAATGTTACTCACCGTAGATGGGATGCACACTGGACAAACCAAGCTTCTGGTTCTCGCCAAGATGTTAGCGTTTAATCATTGTCCTCTAGTATGTAATCATCATGCTTGAGGTTTTGGTTATCTAGAGGATCTAACATTTAAACAAATAGCAACATGTATACCTCATATTTTGATCTTCCATCAAAATATTTTATATGAAGCTATAACTACCAAATTTATTTGTCTTCCACTTTTCTAAGAGAGCGAAATTGCAACTAATGGCATAATTACAATAATAATGAAACTAGCCGACTTGATACTACAAAATATATGCATTTTTCCTTATTTTTGAAACACACTAATGATTTTGGTTGCTATTACAACTATCAAAGGTTTTGTTTCTCTTTTACACATGATGTAGCCACATATCATGCTTCTCCCATGATGTTAAGCATGCTTGTCAAGCCAACCGTTGTATCCATACAACAGATTTTTTTTTTCTTTCACACCACAAAAATAATAACATTTATAATCATCGTCTCAACAACAAGTGCTCAAGATGTACCCAAGAAACAACCTAAACTTATTTATTAATACTATGCCATTTGTATCTAGCAATAATAGCCATCAAAAGTAATTTTTTTCTAGTGGCAGCCGTGCATATGGCAATAGTTTACTCACCATAATTTGGGTAATTGAAACATAGGGAATTGTTGCGATGCAGTGTGCACCTTTTCCGCCCAATGCAATATACTGGAAAAATGGAATGGACCGTTTATTGCATTTGAGCCTCAAGTCAATATTTATTAGTACTTTGCATAATTCACCCAGGCTTGTTTAGTTAGGTGTTAATTTTACAAGATTTTTTCATGGAGCAGAAAAATAAAAAAAAACCTCTTATTCTGTATAGATAGAAGCCCCATAGTTGGTTTCTTTTATATATATATATATATATATATATATATATATATATATATATATATATATATATATATATATATATATAAGAGATATTATTGAAGTTTTATACTCCCTTCATTTTTTAAATCGTTATTGATTTTTTTATTTAACTTTGATCATTCGTCTTATTAATATTATTTTAAATATAATAAATTGTAAATTATGTTTCAATTTCTTTTAATAATAAAATAAACTATCATAATATATATGATATTTTCAAAAAAAAACGAATGATCAAAGTTAACTAAAAAGATCAACAATGATAATAATTTAAGAACAAAAGGAGTACTTTGCATTTCAAAGTCACTCACTTCTTACTTTTCCGACTTCAATTCAAAGTTTTTTTTTCTTTACTTAAAGTTGCGCCAACAATGTACACAGTTTGTATCGGAACATGAACTACAAACAACAGACCACCGTGAGTTTAGTGACGCGGCGCGTCACGACACCGTCTCCGTGGCCGGCACGCTTTCATCTCCGTCTCCCAATCAATCTCCCATAGTAATTATCAAAAAAAAAAAAATCTCCCATAGTCGCTCGCGTTACATATATAAAAGAGGGAGAATCCTGGCCGCCGCAGCTCGCGGACTCGATCATCCACCGCGACAAGCGAGCGGCGCACACCAGCCAATCCCGAGATCCAATTCTCGTCGCCGGCAGAGAAAGACCATTCTTGGGTCTTCCAGCCGCATCAGCAGCAGCTCCGGCCATGGGTCGTTCTTACATGAGCACGGAGCTACTGGAGAGGAAGGCGAGGCCGTTCAACCCCAAGGACGCCAAGGACGCCTTCGACCTCCTCGACATGTGCGTCAAGGCGCTCCAGGACGCGCGCCGCGCCACGCGCGAGAAGGCCCTGGCGACGCTCGCCGGCGCGCTGGAGGAGCTCCCAACTCTCGATGATCTCGACACCAGGTCCTTCAACATCTTTGCGCTCTGCGGCATCTGCATCAAGGAGGGGTCCTACAAGGAGGAACGCCTCGCGTACCGCGCCGCCGGCCTCCTCGCGCTCACCCTCCGCGGCGGCGCGCCGTGGCTCCTGGCGCAGTCGTTCCCGGCGCTCGCCAAGACGATCCAGGGCCAGGACAACGACGCGACGTCGCTGGTCCCCGCGATCGACTGCCTCGCCGCCGTCACGTTCGCCGGCGCGCGAGGCAAGGAGGACGTGGAGCGGTCGATGAAGACGGTCTGGGACCTGATCTTCCCCTCGGTTGTGAGATCTTCCAAGGTCGCGGGCGCGACGAAGACGAGCACGCAGGTGCTCGTCGCGGCCGTGTCCACGTGGGCGTTCCTGCTCACGACCATCGTCTCCGTCACGGACGCGCACCGGAAGGCGGACGGCGCTGCCTGTAACACGACAGTCGCTTCCCTCGCCGGCCTCTTCGACCACGACGACCGCTCCGTTCGCATGGCCGCCGGACGAGCAGAAGAACCTGTTACGGCAGATCGCTGCCTTCCTGGACCACGGTGAGCGGCCCGAGAAATCGTTGCCAACCTCGATGGAGGGATGCGTCGCGCTCAAGGTGTCCACATGGGCAAAACTGGTCCAGCTCAACTTCTTGAGGTGGTTCCTCGGCAATGGCTTCGAGAAACACGTCGAGGGCAACGAGCTGTTCAAGGAGGCGTTCAGCTACGGTGCCCACGAAGGGAAGGTGCTGTCGATCGCCAAGAAGAAGCAGAGTAGCATGACGAAGGAGACGGATTTTAAGGTTACATGCGGCAGACCATGGGACTGGAGCATTTTCTGCGATTATCCATACACAGCTCGTCGCAAACCAGAAACGCTTCTACAGATTGGTTGGCAGACACTAAATTAGAATCTTTTTTCGTCAAGAAAAAAAAATGTCGTTGTGTGGATACCGTATACTCTATTATAGTTTGAGGATGAATACACCCTTGTTGTACTGAGCTGAAAAACCAATACATGTTGATAGGCATGCAGATATCCATTAGTTCTTCTGATGTTGTTAGCACCATCTTCTTGTATCTCTGACCAAGAAAACAGGACAATCACCGTAATCATGGTAATCATGGATCCAAACAAAGCCAAAGTCTTTTTCTCCACTATATTCATCGTAATCATGGTCGCTCCTATATAGCTCACAACCCTCTGTAGAAATGCTTGAGAAAACGTGGAAGGGGTCGTGGCCAAGCACGACCTTGATATCAGATGGTATGAGGAACACCACTGGCAATGGAGATCAGAGGGCAGGAGCACAGTGATTTCAAATAAACGTTACCATCAACTTGATCCTTGCAGACGAAAACACCACACATAAAACGTGTATGGCACCCTAGTGGAGAAACTTTATATCAGGAGGACGGGAGCGCCCTCGTGGACGGAGAAATTGAAGACGAGAATTCATTTGGCACAATGACATAATTAAGTTTCCAGATTTACTAAACTTTCCTTTGTATACTGTACTCCAAAACAGACCCGTGTGGTGTGCGTGACGCGCCCGCGCACGACACCAACTCCAAGTGCGTCTTTTCCTCCTTGTGCTACATATAAACCGTTGGACGGCGGGGTAGGTAGATTCTTATAGAGGGGCGCCGCTAGGGTTCGCAGGTCAATCGCTCGGTGCAGAGGTGACCACGTCGCCTCGGCGTGCGATCTAACAATGAGCTTCCAATCAACGGCATCCTGCGCGTGGGCGTTCTTCTTGGCAGAGGGGAAACTAATGAGGTCAGGGCACGTAGCAGCTTCTGAATACTTCCTCTGCTCACTCGTACAAGGTTTGGTTCGGCAGGTCACGCGCACACGAGCGGCGCAGCTGGCTCGGTGTCTTGGTGCCACGGCGACTTCATCGTACGGGCAAGGAAGAAGAAACGGGAACAACTCCCGGTTGACCAAGCTACTGCTATTTGTCACAATCAAATTTCATTGCCTAAGCTAGAAATTCTGCCTTCTTGATTTTTGGATGGAAAAACAGAATGTTGAAGTCTTTTTTTTTCTTTTTTAGTTAACATGAAATTTTACTCTCCGTGCATAGGACACACACTTGACAATGTCACTAAGATGTTATGTGCTTAATCACCATTCCCTAGTACATTGTTGCCATGCTTGAGGTTTTGGTTGTCTTTAAGCTCTAGAGAATATGACATTTAGGCAAGTAGTAACATTTAGACCTCCTATTTTGATCTTCCAGCAAAATATGTTATATATGAAACTATAACAAGCAATTTTATTTGAAAACTATAACTATCAATTTTATTTTTCTTTCACTTTTTAAGAAAGCGGAATTGCAACTAATGACATAATAATTATAATAATAATAAGATTAGAAGACATGACACTACAAAAATAAGCTACAATAATTTTTTGCTATCACAACTATTATATAATGTTTTGTTTCTCTTTTACACACGTTGTAGCCATATATAAGTGCTTCTTCCATAATGTTAAGCGTGCTTGTCAAGCTAAACATCGTACCTATACAACAACTGATTTCTTTTCTTTGATTTAACACCATAAAAATAACATTTGTGACAACCATTCTACCCGGTTTTCATACTTGAAACTAATTGCTCAAGATGGACGAAGAAACAACCCAAACTTATTTGTTAATACTATGCCATTTGTATCTATGTGTAATAGCCATGAAAAGGATTTTTTTCATGTGTATATGGCAATATCTTACTCACCATAATTTGGGTAACTGAAACATAGGGGATTGTCGCTTGGTACTTCTGCCGCCGACTGTAATGTAGTAGGAAAACGAATTGAACAGTTTATTGCATTACAGCCTCAAGTCAATTTTTGTTACTACTTTGCAAAATTCACTAAGCTTGTTTATTTAGTTGTGAATTTTACAGTATTTGTTCATGGAGCATAACTGAAAAAAAAAAGTTCTCTTAGTCTAGATAGATAGAAGCCCCATAGTTGCTTTGTTTTGTACTTTGCACTTTCATTCAAAGTCATTAACTTCTTACTTTTCCGACTCAAATGCAAAGATCTATTTTTAGGACATAAAAGTTGTGTCAACTATGTACACTCTTGCCAACATTTCATGCTAATTTTCAGTTGACTAAAAGTTTTGACAACTTTCAATCGCTTTGAGTCATCAGATCTAAATTCAATAGTTTATAATTATTATATAGATAATCCTACAAAAGAAATATCAAAACATAAAGTAATAACAAACCATCAACTGAAAACTTTTAATCGATTGAAGGCTAGAAAATATAAAAGAAATTTTTCTGGTGGCAGCTGTATATATGGCAATAGCTTGGACCCTCCTAATTTTCAGTCAGATGAAAGTTTCCATCGATCACCACTTTGAGCCTTTGGATTTGAATCTAGATCCAACGTTTTTTTTAAATTAAATCTATAGTTTATATATCAATAGATTTTTTTCCTTCTCTTACTAATCATATATTCTTATAAAAAATACTAGTTCAAATCTAATATAACTTTTACTATTTTCTAAAGGTAACATATTCTATGAGAACTGACTTACTATGAGATCTATGAGAATCAACATTGTAGGATCCTATAAAAATAAATTGTTGCTTGGTAGTGTGCGCTTTCAAAGTCCCTCACTTCTTACTTTTCCGACTGAAATTCAAAGTTCTTTGTTTTTTAGTTAAAGTTGTGCCAACGATGTAGTACAATGTTTGTATTGGGCAACGAGCTGTTCAAGGAGGCGTTCAGCTACGGCGCCGACGAGGGGAAGGTGCTGTCGATCGCCAATAAAAAGCAGAGCAGCATGACGAAGGAGAGGGAATTTAAGGTTAGACGCGGCTGGCCGTGGGACTGGAGCATTTTCTGCGATTATCCATACACAGTTCGTCGCAAACCAGAAACGCTGCTGCAGATTGGTTGGCACGCACTAAATTAGAATATTTTTCGTGAAGAAAAAAAGTCATTGTCTTTGTTTGGATATACCATATACTCTATTATATTATTATAGTTTGAGGATGAATACAACCTTGTTGTACTGAACTGAAAAAACAATACATGTTGATACGCATGCAGAAAAGATATCGATTAGTTCTTCTGATGTTGTGCTCCATGCCTCGTGAGTCGTGACTGTAGCCAATTTGTTTGTAAGCACTAATGTTGTTGTATGAAATTCAAGACGAGAGTGAGAGTTCATTTGGCACAATGGCAACTAAGTTTTCCCGATGGTAAATCCTGAAAGTTCCCTACTTCAAAACGGACCTGTACGTGACGCGCCGCGCACGACACCAACTCCCAGTGCGTCTTCCTCTCCGATACGAATTTCGTTACATATAAACCGTTGCCGCCGCGCCTCGCCGACGTCGTTGTCCACCGCAACCAGCGGCACGCGCCAGGCAATCCCAGCGCCCGAATTCTCGACGCCTTTTCCTACTTGCGGCGTCTCCTCTTCGTCTCCTTCTCCCGGTCCGGCCATCATGGGTCGCAAGAAGGGCCGCGGCGACACGGAGCCAGAGCTTCTACAATCCTTGGCAGTCGACTTCAACCCTCAGCGCGCGAGTGACCCTCTCGAGCTCCTCGACGCGTGCGTCATTGCGCTCCAGGACTGGCGCGCCGCCACGCGCGAGGCGGCCCTGACAGCCATCGCCGGCGCGCTGGAGGGGCTCCCGACCCTGCACAAGGTCGACACCCGCTGCTTCATCCTCTTCGCCTTCTGCGGCATCTCCATCAAGAAGGGGTCCATCAGGGAGCAACGCCTTGCCTTCCGCGCCGTCGGCCTTCTCGCGCTCACGCTCCGGTCGGGCGCGTCGTGGGTCCTGGACGAGGCGTTCCCGCTTACCTTGAAGAAGATCCAGGCCCCCGCGGCGTCGCACGACGATGCGCCCACGCACGTCGCCGCGATCGACTGCCTCGCCGCCGCCACGTTCGCCGGCGCGCGGGACGCGGAGGACGTCGAGAGGTCGGTCAAGGCCGTCTGGGCCGTGATCGTCCGGCCCGTCACGTCCGGGCCCACGAAAAAGAAGACGAGCTCTCGATCTCAGTCGCAGGTAGTGGCCGCGGCCGTGTCGGCGTGGACGTTCCTCATCACCACCACCACCACGGACGTGCCGCGCAAGGCCGCCGCGACGGTCGCAACGCTCGCGGGCCTCCTCGACCACGACGACCGCGCCGTCCGGATGGCCGCCGGCGAGGCGCTCGCGGTCTGCGTGGAGCTCAATCTCACACAGCACAACCCGCGCAAGGACATGGAAGCGCTGCAGGCCAAGGTGTCGGAGCTAGCCGGCGAGGCCGCCGGTAAGGGCGCGAACAACACGCTGCTCCCGGAGCAGAAGTACCTGTTCCGGCAGGTGGCGGCCTTCCTGGACCACGACGAGCGGCCGAGGGAGTCGGTGACGATGCGGACGGCGGGGGACGGGCGCGTCACGCTCAAGGTGTCCACGTGGGCCAAGCTGGTGCAGCTCAACTTCCTCAGGAGGTTCCTCGGCGGCGGCTTCCTGAAACACACCCACGGCAACGATCTGTTCAGGGAGGCGTTCAGCTACGGCGCCGACGAGGGGAAGGTGCTGTCAGTCTCCAGGAGGAAAGGACGCGGCAATGGGGACCACAAGGCTAGTCACAACGACTGGCATTGGTTGTGTGATAACGTTTACATCGCAAGTGCGCACCGAGGCTACGACCATTCAGAGAAGCTGCTGGAGCTTGGTTGGCACTAATTACTTAATTAGACGTTTTTTTATATGCTAGTTCAGAATCTCATAGCTTGAGGATGTTCTATATGTAAAGCAGCTGGTATTTCATTCTGTGTGTCAGAAGAAGGTCAATTTCACTGGTTTTTCTCTCTCAAACATTTTTGAATGCTCTCTATCGTTGCCCTGAACTAAGGAGAAGGAAGCGTGTAACCAGCCCATACCCTACCTTTTTAAAGTGTTCCTAGTTTTGTTGAATCAGCAAGCCAACATCAGTTGGTTAGTGCCTAAATTGTCAAAACTCCCGCCAGGTTCAAATCTTGGTGTGGTGTGTCACATTGGATTATACACATGACAGATGACACACCGCACTATGGTGAAGCGCTATGCTTCCATTTTTTTTCTCTCCAAATTATATAGATGGCCTCAATGGCCAAGGTGAAATTTTGTCTACATAGTTCGTTCATTTTAAATCATAAAACTTCCTCAGTAAACTACTTCAAATGAATTGTGGGGTTTCGAAATGTTCCAAGTTGTGACAAGTTTGAATCCAAGCTGTAAACTACTTCGAATGAATTATATAGACGTGGATAGTTTGTTGGTCGATTAATCATGATGCAACGACTCAGATCTAAAAATATTCAATTTCACAAGAAATGTTTAAGTCCAACAAATCCATACATCAAATCACGATTAATAAGTTAACTGATATATTGACTATTTCATTGTAGCGATTTCAATTCTAAAATCATGAAATAGGCTAATGGATTTGCCATAATCATGATAACTACAGTTTTTTTTAAGAAAAGAGTTTTACTAATTCTCACTTGACTGATCCTCTCGCTCATAGTTTTAAAACAAATAAACTATAAAAATGGGACATTTCTTTTGTGAAGCTAGAACGAATTATTATTGAAACTGAAACATTTTGTCCCAAGGTGACTATACCCTTTTTTTTGTTAGATACTATGGAACGAAAAAAATCACATGTGGAACTTTTTTATTACTCCGATGCATATTTTTATTGAAATTAAAACATTTTATTATTCAGCAGAGCATTCTTGTGAATGACAAGATTTGTAGAGAATGGTAAAGATATAGATGCCTGTATTTTGTTAAAAGAGTGGCTGACAGATTTTGTCTTAGTAATTTGAGAAGGAGATAAGCTTTTAGAAAGAAAAAATATGTTGCACAGTCAGCGCCTTATCGACGGCGTTGTCTTGTGAAACTCAGAGCCCAAAATATCACTGCGTTGTCGTCCCGTATGTCGCCGGCTCGACCTCCCCCTCCTCCATTCGCGTCCCCTACTCCCGCTCTGACCAGAATTGCTTCCGGAAACGTTGGTAGTCTCCTTCAACCCTTATTGTGTGCATGACTGGCGCTGCGCCATGCGTGAGAAGACTCTTACTCTGATGGTCTCACTGAAAAACCAATCCATGTCGATGGGCATGAAACTATCAAATATTGTTCTCCATGCCTGATTATAGTGAATTTCATACACAAAGAAAAAATCAATCTAGGTTGATGGGCTATATGATCGAACTCACACTTACATACTACACGGTCCACATAAGATGATTTCATACATAGAAAAATAAAGAATAACACATGATTTTGTGATAAAGTCCATTAATATTCATGAGAAAAAATCTACATATACAAAAATATACTAGTGATAATAACATGTCATTCTTTTTTTATTCGTTGAGAAAAAGAAAATGATTTCATCAAGTCGTTTAGCCATTTATCTCATCAAATTTTGTAGATCAGATATTTATTTATAATATTCTTTTGCATGATCTAAAAAAGCATTAGTAATGTGAACTCATGAGTTATTTATTGGTTAGTGTACGGAAAAAGATGAACTACATATAATTCAAATCGACTAAAAAATATCATCTAGATATTAAATTTGAGCCCAGTTTGCATATTAGACTCAATTTGTTATCTTCTTCAATATTCACCACCTATAAAACTATCTTCCTCCACATCAAAAATTTAGGAGGCGGTGGATAGTAGGGGGGCATGTGCCCTCTCCCTACTGTCTTGTTGGATCCTGGTGAAAATTTAGGAGACGGTGGATACATGGGTGTTCAGTTAGGTTTGGTACAGAACCAAAACATGCACAAAACTGACTTTTCCCTCACTCCACGATCCGAATTCTGGTCCCATCCAAAATCCTCTGGAACAAGTTCATCTCGAGCGACTCACGAAGGTGACTTGGCGGCGGTGACGATGACGCGACCATCTCCCTCCACGGCTACAACATTGCAGAGGTCGTGGCGACCGTGATATCCACCCGTCGGTGCCCATCCCCTCCACTTTCATGCTTTCCCCTCTCCCCCCCCCCCCCCCCCCCTCTCTGATGGGATACCTAGGGTTCTATTTTTTTTTATCTTCCAATTTGGTTATCATGGTGGCGGATAGACCGATAGATTTTGTAGATCAAGGTGTGGCGACTGCTAAGGTTGTGTTTCCTGCTCTTGAATCAATATTTTTTCTCTTGCTTGGGGAGGTGGTGATGCAGTGTGGTAAGGGGGATGATGGCGATGTGGAGATGGAGAACCCCTTGGACACCATGGACACGCTCCAGGAGACCAGGACGCACTGTCCAGCGAAAGGTGAATCATCTTCGTTGGGTAATCGAGCTGGATTCTCGGTCTAGTGAGGTTTTGAGGGATTGATTAGGCTTGTGTATTGCATACCATACTCTCAACCACAAGTTCTGAATAGAATGGTAATGTAATTGGTCTCGATTGATGATGGATACTAAAGTTAATAGAATTATTGGTAGTTTTTATATTGGTATTTAACCATTAGCTGGTCCTGAATGAGTTAAACAGTAACCAGCAAATCTGTAGAGCAGGCTTTTGATCTTTTAACTAGTAGTAGGTAATCTTTTCCAAACATGGCATGTTCTTATTCATCATGTCGTTCTGAATTTCTAATTTAGAAAATGTTCCTTATATGGGCACCTCTTTGGTTCTCCTTATTAGTTCAGAAAGTTAAATATATGATTTGGTTTCTGTCAGCAGTGTGTCCCTGAATATTTTTTCTAGATCATATTTCTCCTATAAATTCTATGCTTTCACGTGGTGCAGCTCTATTTTGCTTCTTCAGTATTGCCTCTTACAACCTAGCATTTATCTCTAGTGGTAGTATTGTTTTGTTGCTCCAATAAACTGCACATTTATCTTCAGTAGTAGAATTGAATACCTGTTCCTATTTTCTAGCTTGTCATTTCTAATAGGATTCAAATTTCAAGTATATTCTTCTTTGTTGAAACTTGTAATTGAGTTTTATTTCTTCCCTTTTTTTCATGTGCAAAAACTGGAGTTGGTGCACCTTCTTTATGTTTACATGGAAGAAACGTTCCAGATTTGTCACTGTTAGACAAAGGCAGGAACTTTGTCACTATTAGACAAAGAGCAGTTTTATAGTAGACTCAAATAAATGTGCACTGTTAAATTTTTTGATCTAATGGTTTAGATATATCGGTGTCTAAATCATGATACTTTTTTAATCCACTGATATCATAAGTATCATAAAAATAAATTATATGTATGATATGGGTAATATAGTTATTTCAACTGAGTTCAAAAAAAAATCACATGATGGTAGACTTGTGATTTTTCATGTTTTTTTTAAAATCTAAGACATACTTATCATCTTATTTTCATTTCACGTTTAGGGTTCTATTGGCGGCGGTGCACATGGCGCAGGAGGCGCGGATGGGGAGCTCGGCGATGATTTGGCGGACGGGGAGAGCGGATGGAGAGAAGGATGCGTGGCGCGACGTGTGCAGGCGGACGCGGTGGTGGTGCAGCGGCTCTTCGCTGGCGCCGTGGCTCGCCATCCCTGGTGGCCTCACGCGTGCGCGCCACCTTTCCCGCGTGCTGCTTTCCATTCCCGCGCGTCGCCGTGCTTTCCCAGCGAGCGCTGCTCGCCTTTCCCGCGTGCCCTCCCGTGTTGAGTCGTCGATTCGCATCGTACAGCAATCACCGCAAGGCACATGGAGCCAAACACCTACACCTCCGCTCTGTCCATGCAGCAAACCAAAATGCCTTGTGCACCCAGCTTTTGATCACGGATAGAGGGACGAAGAAACAGGCGGCGGCGGAAACCTACGGCACAGGCATGATAGCTTCGAAAAAAAAACACGCTAACATGATGGATCTAAAAAATAGATAATAATAGAGATTTGGCTAGTCTATTGGCTTACCACATATATTTAAGATGTTTTCTATTTTTACAAAGGAGTAAAAATTTTAAATTTAGCTAATATTATAGCTAGTCTGTTGGCAATGTTTACGATAGAATAAGATAGAAAGTTAATTAATTTGTTGCTTAATTAACCCTAAAGTATACAGTAATTACTATTGATATCATCTTAAATGAATGGTTAGATTTAATCCATGATACTTCAATTTTACATGTATAATAGTCTACCGTAAAACTGCTCAAGATAAAAACTTTGTTGGAACAGTGCCAAATTGTGAAGAAATGTCATAATAAAAAATATTGTTGAATTTTTTGTCTACCGCGTTAACAGATTTTTACTAAAAGAAACGTCATATAGTTTGGATGTTATTTTTAATTTAAAAGTTGTTTATGGATGACTGGAGCTTTTTGATCATACATGATTAGTCCTCACTCCTCGCATGTTCGGTGGATTTCATTTTTCGGGATGACAAGAGCTTTTTGGAGCTCTCGTGTATTTCATGTTTGATGGCTCTTTTGATTTAGCTGTTTAGGATTTGTTTCCTGTCTGCCGGGCAGAGTTTTTGTGTAGGTGAATTGGTCCCTGAGAAGATCCATTGATACAACCGGATTGAGTGACACTGCCGGATCCAGTTGTTCCCGTTCCGGAACGAATCTTGTACGGGAACCAAACCGGCGTTGCTGAACGAGCCCTAAGGAGCAACATTTTAAAATAGCTCTTTTACTATATTTCAAGTAGATATGTATCATTTGGTCTACTTTTCAGGCTGTCATGCTCTAACTTCTATTACGTATAAACAAAAATGAAGAAGCACATTTAGACCTTGAGAGATTTCAAATTTATTACCAATTAACATGAACTTCACCCATGATAAGACATGGAATGTTTACCAATAGTGATCTGCTATTGAAAAGTGTAATATCGGCGGCTGGAGGTGGCGGAAACTCGCGACAGCAGGAAGAGAGGTGAACAATTGCAGATTGCACGGCCAGTTACTTGGCGTCCCGTTTGCCGTCGTTAGCTCGGGTTGCATCATAGTTGGGGATTAACCACCTTACTGTCGCCCACTTGACCAAATGTTGACAGCTTTATAAACTATGGCAAATTAGAAGTATGTGTTGGCTAAGAGAGTATAGCTTACAGTAATGAGCAGTGTCGGGCACTACTTAGCAACTGTTGGGAAGAAATATACCATACTATATATTTGTTGTAGTGATCCGTGCTTTTACAAAAAAATTCGAACTTACTTTTTCTCACGCGGTTAAAGCCCAAAGTTTACTAGGGCCGAACCGTGGTATTTATAATACTACTCTTTTCGTGTTGGGCTTTGTCTGTCCCGGTCCAACTCACGAAATCGCAGGGACGCACGCCCTGTGCCTCGATTTTTTTTTATATTTTAGTCTTTATGAAACTAAATTTTTACAAATAGTCTTCCAGACCTAAATTTTCATCCATGACTCTTTTTGTCGAGCCATATGGTTTGGCGTGTCAAATGAGTACAGTGGCGCCAATCCTCATGGCGCGACAAGGTGCCACGTTGTCAAGTGGGCCACGTTGGGAGAGGGTCAGCTCGCGTTGACTTGCTGAGATGGGTCGCGCCATCTTGTTGGGCGTGACGAGTCACGCCTATCTATTTGGCGCGACTCAGTCAGGTCAAATCCCCGCGCGCGGCCCACCCTGCTTCCTTCTTCCTTTCTTCCTCCTCTGAACAACTCCTCCACTCCGTCCAGTAGAGCAAGGGCGACTCGCCATTTCTTCTCCTAATCCGGCCTTGTTTCGGTGGGGGAAGGCTCTAAACTTTGGGGGCTTCATCCGTAGAGGTATGGCTACCCTTTTAACCGAGTAGATTTGTTGTATTTGTTTCGTTGTTGTTTGGTTTGAGAAGCTAGGGTTTGCGTTTCGTGGAAGTTATTTTTTTCTTCTATTATAGACGAATAAAGTAGGATTGAATGGCATGTATCGACTATGTAACATAAGTTTGAATTACGGTTACGTGTAGTTGTGGTTGCATGTTAATTTTTCTAGGATTTAGGATAAGAGTGTCTTGCTAATGGTTGGTCCAAATTAGTTTTTTGTTAGGTGGCAATGTATTGTAAGGCCTTGTGTCGCCTTGGGTTTCAGTGGGAGGAGTACAACGATGCACGTGCCGTGGATGGCCCAGTGCCTCCTCCGCTTCCTGTGCCAAAGTGTGAGTGTGGAGAACCGGCACAAGTCCAGCAGTCCAGGCACTTCTTGACAACGGGTCGTGCATATTACATGTGTAAAGAGAAGCCTGCTTCTGATGTGTCTGGGGTAAGTAATGTTTGTCACCTGTCATTTTTGGTCTCAATATTGCCATATTTTGCTCTTAATGTTGAATTCATTTTGTTGTTGTATCATTTCTTTCAATGGATTGACGGCCCTGACAAGTATTACCCACGCATCATGTTGTTCCCATACGACAACAAAGCGTCATCGCCGTACGCAGAGTTTGAGCATTGGGTACCCCCGCCGCCGGATCCCGAACCAATAGAAGAAGATGAGATGTTAGCGGTATCTATAAGGCGTATGAATAGTCCACCCCTATGCAAGTGTGGGTACTGTCGGAGCTAGAAATTCCCCCGGAGAAGCTGAGCTATATTCCTTTCTTTCGTTGTACAATGATAGGAGAAGTAAGTCATATGTCTTTACAATGATATGAAATGGTTCTTTCCCTTATGAATACTTATGGCTTTTATTTCTTTCCAAGATGGGTGGCATTTGTGTGACTTTTAAGAGTATGTTTACGGTCCGAAGCCTTTTTGGGTTGAGGTCGGTGACATTGAAGATTACATATCCGGGAAGAAATCTGCGCTCCTTATCAAAGATATACCAACTTTATGTCAGTGTGGTGCTGTTGCTAGGGTTGGTGTGGTACCTTCTGAACTTGGCTATGGGTACTTTTGCGGTAACACAGTTTACAAATATGAATGTGTATGGTTTTTCTATTTACCTCATTTTTTTCATAAAAAATTATTGGACGGTTCCTTCCTTGACGTGATGCATGTGCAATGACATTTTTAAACTAGGACACAAGAAGGTATGATTGGGAGTCATTTCATGGTGACATCACGGTTATGAAGGACACAATGAGGAAGCTACCGGTGGCCAAAGCAAAATATCTATAGAACAAAAGAGATGAAATTCGTCAGGAATATGATGTTCCATGCCCACCCAGCTGGATTCTTACAACCATCAAGCACGAGATGAGCACTGACTCCGAGGGAGCTTTGATGTATTGGAGGAGGAACAAGGACAAGTTTCCTGACATAGCGCACTAGAAAACTTTGACAGAATACATGAGAGAGGAGGGCATTAGTATTTACGGCGTGTGGAAGCATAGTGCGGACTTAATGCGGTGAGCCAGAAGTACTTTGGATGATCTTGATGATCCCGTGGTATAGGAGCGACGGAGGATGGACCACCAGTTAAGCAGCACGGAAGAGCAAAGGCAGGAGAAAGCAGCACAACAACACTTCATAGCTCTTATTTCCGAGCGAGAGAACTCAGATGACCAATTAACATCGACCGCCGATCCGGGTTCATAGTCATGATGAACAACACCTCGTCGGTCTGTATCTCCCTCCTCAACACCAACCTCCTCGTTATTATCTTCGACACCATCTTCACTAACCTCTTCACCGTCTGTTCCCCAATTATGACCACCAACATCTTCATTCTTATTTCCATCACTTTCTTCTCCATCACCGACGTCACCGACATCACCATCACCATCTTTAGTAGATATTTCCTCCTCGCCCTCGTCACTATTTTTAGTTTCTTCAAAAGCATCATCACTAATTCATCATTCATCACTGCTAGTGCAAATCCTTCACTATTTAACTCCGCAAATGTCTTAGCAGTGCTACCTTTCCCGACCATTACCGTTGTTACAGCACCGACATCAACAACATGGTTCCCGGTCGACCCATCATTCCAAGCACTTGCCGACAAACCATGACTACAGTGGAATTCACATGGAGAACAAGGTCTTTCCTGAGACATGTTACAAGGGACTACAACTACATCACTTCCCACTACCTCTGTTATAACCTCCGCAACTTTTACTGGACTTTCTATCAAACAATCCTGATACAACTTGCACTCATCATTTGATGCCAAGTCAATAATAACATAACGAAGCCTACCACCACCACCAGCATCAAACCTCCCACGCAACCTAACATCACCATCAACCCCAACTGTAGATTTAACTCTTTCAACAAGCTCGTCAAATTCCGTCGGTTTACTAAATATCAAGACTTGCTCTTTCATCTTATCAAATTCATTCCTCTCATTGAAAGTCCTATTGCTAAACAGTTATATCATATGATTCATCTACACAGCACAATACCATATTAAAAAGTAAAAACAAGTAAATTTAGGTACACATACAACTACACATAATTAAATGGTCTACATTATGCATGCAACTTAAATTATACGTAATAGAATGGTAAAACAACCTCATACTATCGATACATGCACTCCGACTTAAATCGATTTGACCTAAATTTTTATTACTAATCACTAACCTAACACAAACCCTAATCAACCGAAACAATCAAAGTAGGGCATCATTTTCAAATCTACTCGGACAAAGTGAAGGAGATACCTTCAGGGATGATGTCGGCCGAGTTTGGGGGCCTTCCCCCAAGAAACCAAGCCGTACCAAAGGAGGGAGTGGGGGGGGGGGGGGGGGCGAGCGGAGAGAGAGAAGGCTCGGGCGGAGGAAGAAGAAAGGAGGAAGGAAGAAGGATGGACCGCGCGCGCCGATTTAACCCAGACCGAGTCGCGCCAAATAGATGGGCGCGACCCAACTCAGCATGTCTACGGTTGCCGACCCGCTCCCGGTGTAGCCCACCTGCCACCGTGGCACCTGGTTGCGTCATAGGCATGGACGTGGCCATGCTTATTTGTCACGCTAATTATCTCGGCGTGACTAAAAGGGTCATAGGATGAAAATTTAGATCTGGGGGGCTGTTTGTAAAAATTTAGTTTTGTAAGGGCTAAAATATAAAAAAAAATCCTGTGCCCCTGTCCGAACTCTCAATTCCATTGACGCGCCGCGCACGACAGTGCGTCCGGAGTCCAGACGCACGCGTCTCCAACTCTCCTGCTCCTCCGCTTGCATATATTATACCACTGCCGCCGCTGCGACACCCTGTGCGCGCCGCAACTCGATCGCCGACGCCGTCCTCCACCGCACCAACCAGCCGGCCGGCGCCATGGGTCGGAAGGGCAAGGAAGCTGCCGCCAAGGCAGGCGTCGTTGACACGATGACGGCGGCGCAACTGGGAGAACTAAGCTTGACGACGACCACCACCTTCAAGCCCAACGACGCGGCCGACCCCTTCGACCTCCTCGACATGTGCGTGGCCGCGCTTCAGGACAAGCGCGGGCCCACGCGGGAGCATGCCATGGCTGCGCTCTGCGGCGCGCTGGAGGCGCTCCCTCCCCTAGACGAGCTCGACAGCCGCTGCCTGACCGTCTTCGCCCTCTGCGGCGTCTCCATCAAGAAGGCCGCCACCAACCCCAAGGAGGCCCGCCTCGCGTACCGCGCCGTGGGCCTGCTCGCGCTCACGCTCCGGGCCGGCGCGCCGGACCTGCTGGCCCACGCGTTCCCGCTGCTCTCCAAGACGCTCCGTGTCCAGGCGGCCCACGCTCGTCGCCGCGCTCGACTGCCTCGCCGCCGTCACCTTCGCGGGCGCGCTGGACGCGGAGGACGTGGACCGGTCGATGAAGGCGGTGTGGGCCGTGATCTTCCCTTCGGCCTCGTCGAGGCCCACCGTGAAGGCCACGGCGTGGAGGGCCACGGCCCAGGTGGCGGTCGCCGCCGTGTCCGCGTGGACCTTCCTCGTCACCACCGTCCCCATGACGGCGTCGGAGGTGAAGACGAGCCGCGCGTCGTGGAACGCGGCCGTCGCCTCCCTCGCCGGCCTCCTCGAGCACGGCGACCGCGCCGTCCGGATGGCCGCCGGCGAGGCGCTGGCCGTGTGCATCGGGCTCAACCTGGCGCAGTACGTGCCCAAGAAGGACATGGAAATCGTGGTGGCCACGGTGCGCGACCTCGCCATCGAGGCCGGTGGGCAGGGCGTGAGCAAGCCGATGCTGCCGGAGCAGAGGCACATGTTCCGGCAGGTCGTGGCCTTCCTGGACCACGACGAGCAGCCCACGGTGACGGTGACGGTGAGGGCCTCCACGGGCAGGCGGAACCACGTGCTCAAGGTGTCCACGTGGGCGAAGGTGGTGCAGCTCAACTTCCTCAGGAGCTTCCTCGGCGGCGGCTTCCTCAAGCACGTCCAGGACAACGTACTCTTCAAGGAGGCCTTCAGCTTCGACGTGCAAGTAGGGAAGAGGCTGTCGATCGCCAAGAGGAAGGAGATGGACAAGAACAGGGATAAGAGTATGAACGTCAGGCGTGATCTGCGGTGGGAGTGCAAGCATGTTTTGTGCCTCGAGAGCCGCAGTCCAGATAAGGTGCTGCAGCTTGGTTGGCACTAAAGTCAGTATTTCTTATGTTATTTACAGTTATTACTATGTTATTAGGCTATTTTTAATGGGAGTTTCATTTTCAATAAATGACATACCATGTCAGCATTTTTGATGATGTGACAAGATAAAACTGGATATACACTGTTTTCAAGACTCTGCATTATTTCCAATGCTATGAAACTAGCATTGAAAGCAATTATTTCATTTCATTTGCACTTTGATCAATCACTATGTAACAATTAAATACTATGATTAAACTAGGAAACAATAAAAATGAAACTATGCATTGGAGAGAAGTGTTTCATTTGTGTTCTATATGACATGACAGTCTTGAAAACGATGGAATGAAACTCTCTACTAGGAATAGCCTTAGTTGTCTTATTAAATCAGCTTAGTTCCAAAACCAATATCATTTTTTTTTTGTTGGAAATTTTTTGGATTCATAATGTGCTGTGCATGGTACATTCGTCAGTTCACATATTCTTTTTTTTTTAGCAAAATTCGTCAGTTCACCTGGAAAGTGTGATTTAGCAGATGAAACAAAAAAAAAACAAAATGCAACAAAAACTTGTTGGATTGGGCCGCAAACTCGGTCCATCACCAAACGATTTCAGATGACCTCCTTGTCAACGTGCGATCAGGTACAACTAGAACTAGAGAAGGGAGAATATTGAGAAAGAATGACATGCAGATTCTCACTAGCAGTCTCACCAATCATCATTCGAACGAAAACAAATTGATCTCACTACTCGCTGTTAGATTAACAAGGAGTTAATTACTTCCTCTAGTTTTCTATTGATGTCTCTTTTCTACTGAGATAGCGTTAGGATAACACTTTTAATTCATTCTTGAATGAACTAATAAATATAGCTTATTATTCTAGTGGCACCAATTCGAAACCAAGGGAGTAAAAGAAAGGGAGATGATAACTACAACCAGGTCTGAAAATAACCTTTCCTCGATACATTAATCGCCCTTGTATTAAAATCTGATGGCCGCCAGCCCTGCTTTCGTCTACCTATTTGTTAATGCAGTCATCTTCCTCTCGCCTAGTACCATCAGAGTCACAACGGAGAGGAAATTCTTTGACTGTGTGATACAATTATGTATATCGCCCAATGACGAACGAAGAGGAAATTCTTTGAATGAGTGGCAGCTGTTATCATCAGCAAAACCTATACATATAGCACCGCATGAATATTGTGGATCAAAGAACACCTGTCAGAAAACTCAAATAACACGCATACTGTCAATTACAAGGAGATTACGTAAACTGATACTAAAGATCAACTGGTGTCTCCATTGTTACTCAATAGTCTGTATATATATACTTGGTCAACTACTTGGATCCGTAGGTGATCTCCTGACTCTCGATCCTGGAAACATGGGCAAGGCCGGCAAGCTGATTTCATCATGTGTTCTTTATCTGTCCAATGTCCATGCGCCGTTATCAGCAAAAACTATACAACCCCCACGACTGTTGAATGGTTTTCTTTGGATGCATGGTAGCGCCGTTATCAGCAAAAACTATACATATAGTATATCTATAGCACTGCATTACTATTACAGACAAACGAAGTGCTGTCAGGAAATCTTAAGTAACACACATGATCATGAACAGACATCACCGTATCATCGATCAAGCCACAAGGGATTATATAACTATCTTCTTCAATTTGACCTATGATATTTCTCGGTCATTGCGAGCTGTGAGCTACCAGCATGTATTTTCATTACCGTGTCAATGGACTTCTAAGGCCACCATTCATTAACGATTTAGCTTATTATTGTATCACCAGAGTCTGGTTTGGAACTGGCTGCCACAATTTGAGACCCCGGTATCTCAAGAAAATAATCTAGCATCTAAAGATGTAATAATCAGACCTTTGGTATAAAATTAGAGCTGTTTTACAGGACATTTTACTATCCTTTCTGGGTAGTCGATGGCTATTCACAGCTACTACTTTAACACCAAAGAAAAGCTAGACCCAATATTTTATTTCTGTCTAGTGAATCCTGATTTGACATTAAAAGTATATTGATTCTTTCCCAATAAACAAAGACTTTTTTCTGTAAATACTGTGTATTTGATTCCATCCATAAATCGACTTTCCCTAGCTTCGCCAGACCTCAAACGCACGGCGAGCCCATGCGAAGGGTTTGGTTAAGATATGTCAAATTCTACCAAGTACACAAATGGAACCTAACAATACGTGTCCCCCAATTATATCTTTAAATCATCCACACTAACAATCCATCCTTCTCCCCAAAAAGGAGATTTTAGTAAATAAAAACAGAGACATTTTCAAAAAAAAAGTGAATGAATTTAGTAGAAAAGTACTTTATCGGATTCGAACCGATGACTTCGGTCTTTTCGTGGCATTACTCCACCACTTGTATAAAAAAAAGACTCTTTGGTGCAAACATAGAGATTCAACTCAATTTTAACAGTTCTGCAAAGAGATGATTCTACTAATTAAAATTGTTTTGGCACGGATGGAGGAAGCAACTGAGTTGGAATCCTCCGGTGGCTGTGCTTCTCCCTTGGGCCACACCACTAGCCGACAACCGATTCCTTGCACAATCTGGTTGGTGAACCCAATCAAGCCCTTAATTAGGTACATACACCATGTACTAGTACGTTGCGTGAAGCCGTGAACAGCAGTTGAAGCTAGTAGCCACAGGCAAAGGAACATGTATGCAGATGCACAATAGGCCGGGTGCCTTTGGTGCAGCTTATCAACGCTTATGGCTCAGCTTGAAAACAAAAAAAAAAAACGCTTATGGCTTAGTTCACGACACTGTAGGCACAGTAGTTACAGTTACAGTGCATGTACTGTAGCTACAGTTCGACAATCGGCTGCTGCCCAAGCGGTACCAAAGGCACCCTATATCTCGCAGCGCAACTGATACGACAATTGATGGTGGCTCCATTGTTACTCAACAGTAGGTCTATACTTTGGTCAGCTGCTTTTGTATCGATGCGTTCGAATCCTCGACAGATGGGTAGGGCCGGCAAGCAGATTCCATCATGCATTGCTTATTTTCTGTCCATGCAAATTAAACCTTGTGTGACTGTGATCCGACGGTGGTTTGCCTTTCATGGTTACTGTTAGAACTAGTTGTGATTAGTATTGCATTAGAACATGGGATCGGAAGTTGTAACCGTGAGGAGGTATTTACTCTCTCTTCTCTCTCTCTCAATAACTAAACTTGTCTACATAGATGGTCCATCTTTCAATAAGTCTAGTTTGTACACAGATATTTACTGAGTTGATTTACTGTTCAAAATACTGGTAAGTGATGTTTAGTTTTAATGTTCAATCCGATCTTTTATTTGCTTAAAGGCATAGGTTTAGTTGTAAAAAAAAACTTGATCCAATCTATTGGCATGTGTGTGATGATGCAACACCTGTGGTAGTAGATCTCAATGCCGATGAAATACGCAAACATCTTGATCAAACTATAAATGATCACAAGAGGCTACAAAGAGCGGACACACAACTTACCAACCCACATCGTGACACACACACATAACCCACCCCGATAAATTTTGGACCCGCGTTTTCCCAAGCGAGCTCTCGTGCATGTGCTGATGTGCAGTGATACAATTGGTGGAGACCACTTCGTACTACCTCGGTCGGTCACATGGCCGTGCCTGAATCACAAGCTATAGCACGCCTACCCAGGACAGTGTGCCAGGTCAGGCGGCAGACATGCGATCCGACGCCATGCGGTCCGTGCAGCTCGCCCACACGGACCACACATTAGTGGCCAACAACACAAGAAACAAGACAGAACACAGGACGGTTCGTACCGCAAGGCGTCCACACACAGTGATGGCCTGATGAGCAGCTACCTTTACGGTGCCATGCATGGAGACGAGGCACGCGGTTCACACGAACAGAACAGTACCGCCACCTCGTCGTGTTGGTGGCTCACGATCTACGGTTTCTTGGTGGTGGCCTTTGTCATCGACGTGAACGTGACGACCGGCTCGAGCGGCATCTCGACGACCGTGGCCTCGAACGTGTCGTAGCGGCGGAACAGCTCGGCCACCATGAGCCTCGCCACGGCCACGACCATGTCCTTCCCGGGACACTGCTTGTTCCCCTCCTTCGCCTCCGCCGTCTCCGCCCCGTTCGACCACACCACGTGCTCCAGCATCCGCCTCCGCTCATCCTCGCCGGCGACGACGAACCGGTCGGGCACGAACTCGCCGGCGCGGCGGAACACGCGGTCGTCGCGCGTGGCGAAAGGCTGGTACCCGAACAGCATCTCCCCCTTGTTGACCTCGTAGGCCGCGTCGTGGCTCTCGACGACCAGGTCCTCCCGCGCGCGCCCGTACTGGAACTCCACGGGCGGGTTGAGCCGCAGCGCCTCCCACACCACCGACTTCACCAGCGGCATGTTCCTGTCGATGGCGGCGAGCGTGACCACGTCATCGTCCTCGCCGCCGTTGCGCGCCTCGGCGGCGAGCCTGGCGTGGAGGCCCGGCCCGGCGCGGGCGAGCCACTTCACCAGATGGGGTAACATGATCTTGAACCCGCCGTACGCGTTGAATATCGCCAGGAACACGAGGTTGTGCAGCAGCTCCTCACGCGAGACCGGGTTGGGGCCGCCGGACTGCTGCTTCTTGGCGTGGTCGTCGAGGAAGGCGGCGGCGACGGCGGCGAAGTAGGCGGTGAGGTCGGCGTAGTCGCGGGCGACGAGGAACGGCGGGAGGCGGACCGTGTGGAGGAGCAGGTGTTCCAGCGGCCACGGCTTCACGACCCCGCTCGCCAGCGGGTGGAGCTGCCACGCCAGCCACTTGACCGCCTTCCTCGACGCGTCGGCGCCGATGGCCTTGCTGGGCGGCGCGCCGCCGAACAGCGCGGCGCACGTGAAGTCCAGCATGTGGACCGCGTTGTGCGCGTTGAACTCCACCTTCCCGGACGCCGCGAAGGAGTCGTCCACGGCGTCGAACATGGTTCCGAACGCGGCGCGGAAGGCCGGCGCGACGGCGTGCATGCGCGACACGGCGAGGCTGATCATCACGCGCTTCAGCTGCGCGTGGCGCGGGTCGGCGGCGTCGAGGAACGCGAGCGGGAAGCGGCCGCCGAAGAGGGACGGGGAGGGGACGAAGGTGCCGTCGAGGGTGCCGGACTTGTCGACCTTGGCGTCGTCGAGGAGGACGCGGAAGCTGCGGGCGTCCAGGAGCGCCACCACGCGCGGGTCGCGGGCCAGGAACGGGCCCGGAGGCATGTTCACGCGGAGCACGGTGGCGCCGCCGTGCCGGGCGATGCGGGTGCGGAAGAACGCCTCAGGGCCCTGGAGGTAGTAGTAGTCCAGGCGGTCGCGCAGCGGGGAGAGGAACGGGACGCCGTACCCGCCCGGGATCGCGCGGATCGGAAGGCCCGACGGGGACAGCTTCTGCGACTTGTGCTCGTCGCCGGGGGTTGCTCCGTTGCTGGACGACGTCGTCATCGCCGGGAAAACCGTGCAAGGACAATGATCACACAGTGGATCCAAGTGTGTAACACGATGCTGATCTCAGTGTGCCGTGCGACAGTAATGCTTCACACTGCCACTGTGTTATATAGCCATAATATGGGGAGAACGGGCTGCCACTGGTCCACACTATCTGATAATTTTCTGTTTCACTGATGTCTCTCTCAAATAAATAGTATTCCGCAGACAAGTTACCACATTTTACGCACGGTCTGTTGCAGGCATGAAACACTACATGGATATCCACGAACTGTCAAACTTTCTGATGACGTATAATACGGTATCGTCATATCTTGTCTATCGCGTTACAAACGAACAGCCGACTTCGATCAAATTCAGGCACATAACTTGTACTACTGTGCCAAGGTATTCCATCATTACAGGCACTTTCCCGTGCTTGAAATGTGGTAAAGGAAAGCTAGTCGATCCACCCTATCCAGATCAGCCGGCCTGGCCCAAGCGGCAAGCACACGTGAAACACGCGAGCGCTGGACTCGCGCGCGCGAATCCCTTTGATGCATGATGATTTTTATCGGGTCGTGGATCACATATCCTTGACAGGCTAGTGGTGATGTGATATCTTCGTTTCACATCCGTCCTTGCATGGGACCTTGTAACATTGCTTTTAAAAATTAGAAATGGCGCCATTGTGGACTGAAAGGAACAAGTAGCGCAACAACAAGAAAAACAGGTAGAGTAGTCGATCTTATCCCGTAAGGCAGAATATACGCTTAGAGACATGAAGGAAAGATAACAAACGTAAATAACGGGTCTGATGTCTGATGAAGTTGAAGCAGCAAAAAGCTATACATTTTTCCCTTCCGCGGCGTGTGCATCGCGTGGCTCTCCGTGCTGGCCCCGCGGCGCCTACTGTCCTCTTCGTGGTCCCTGACGACAGGCTCGCCGGGACAGTCTTGTTACCGCTGAACCGCACGTTCCACCTCGGCACCTCGCCAGCCAGAAACCAGCCGGGCTACCTTCATATCGTTCATGCGGTACCACACGTCCCCTCGGCCCTGGCTACCTTCATACTATTGAAGTTCAAGAGGAATAGAGACTACTGATGTTCAAGTTAATTCATCCTAAGGCAGATTGAATCCCCAGGAACCGAACAAGACCTTAATCTGTGGTTCCCCTGGATCTGGAAGCGGTTGCAGCTTCCAAGGTGTCTGAGAACGAGGTCTTCGTGTGGAGGTACGCCCCCGGGCGCCGGCCGTGCTGGGAGGGGCACGCCAGTGGCGGACGTAGGATTTTTATTTTGAGTGTACATATTTCAGAGCAACCTAAACAATTATCTTATAATAAAATTTTAGGGTCTAACAAGTTGCTCTTTGGATTAATCATAATCAACAAGATTCTTAAAATTGATACATTTGTCTAAAATTTTGAGCTAAAACTTGATTTTAATCCAGTTTTTTACTATGTAACATATTATACATATAATATATTAAGACTTCTTCAAAAATATTGAGTGTACATTGATACACCCTTGACCATATACTGAGTCCGCCACTGGGGCACGCGGTGTTCGTCGGGCATGTGCCCCGTTGGGCGTTGTGGAGCTCACGTCCATGGTCCATGGAGTTGTCGATATGCGGACCAGGAAAGCCACGCCGTGCGTCGAGTGGCAGACGCACGCTGTGTGCTGGTGCCATTTGGGAGACATGGCGGACTGCAGCAAAAAGAATAATGAAGAGTGTCTCCAGCGTCCACAAAAACGCATGGAGTTTTGGGACTGTAGTCGAGTAACATTGACAATCCTAGCTCTACCTCTGTTGATGTATAATTATGGATTATTACTTTTAATTTTGTTGTTCATACTTTAGAGATCTTCTAATCACTGCCGTTTTGTTCTCGTCTTCATTGACACGGATCTTCTTTCGTCTAAGTTCGTTCTTCTGGGAAAAAAAAATTGAAGTATAATTCATGTTGCGGGTTGGGTTCTTGGGTTTCATTTTCAACTATATAAGAAACGGTACTACCGAGCATAAGCAACGTAAAGAAACAGGGAGGGGGTATCTTGCAAACTAATCGCACAGATATTGCCGCACGATAATCTCGAGGAAAATGTGATTCTTGTGAGCTAGAGACTTGTTCTGGGTCGTACAATCGTGTTACTAAGAAATTGGATGGCACGGGAAAGTTGATGTTGGCGTGCTCACCTTGTCAACTCAACATACAAAGCTCTGCTCTGCATGCGTCTGAAAATTGGCTTAGTTCGTTGTAAATACATTTGTTCAAAATCTGCAGGGCTTCAAACTATTTCCTACTCTGTTTAGGAGATTTCTACTATTCCAGTGCAGCGCGCGTCTCAAGAACTCTTGATCAGGCAAGCAATACAATTTTTTGTAAATAATAAGATAGACAAATAATGAAATATCGGTAATGCTACTTTTCAGTCGATTAAAAAGTAGCTTCCCTTTTAATTGATGGTTGTGTGTATATTCTTTTGTTATTTATCTATTTATAGGATTATTTGTATTAATTAGTATTATGTATAGACTATGAAATTTTTTTGTTTTTTTATATCTATTAGATCTAGATTCAAGGACTAAAAGTATTGATTTAAAAGAACCATCATTTTCAATCGACTAAAAATTAGACACTTCCATAAAATATATGTGGGGAAGGAAATAAAAGAGAAAGAAAAGTAAAAATCAAAGCAGCACCTATGATGTGTTGGGCTCTGCGTGCAGTTCTCTTGATGGGCCTCATGGGATATGGCGGTAACACGAGTTGGGTCCGGCCCACCGGTGACCGATCGCCTGTGCCCTCGGCCGAGAAGGCGCAATGCGCGTTTAGTCCCACCTCGCCCAGGCAGACAGCGCGGAGCCATCGATTTCCTATATAAGTTGACCCGGGTCACCGTTCCAAAGCATACCTTTCTCGGCCTTTTGGCTAAGATCAAGTGTAGTATCTGTTCTTATCAGTTTAATATCTGATATGTGGGCCATGTGCCTACTTTGATATTAAATTTATTTTTTGTGGGGGAGGGTCCACCACAGTGGCTTGCCACTGGGTCCTCGAGCGTCGCCAAGCCGTTGCACTACTGGCAGGGCCTGTCGCACCTCAACCAAAATAAATTGTAAATTTTATTACTAGATACTAGATTTATTTATATATATTTGTTGAAGCTTTTGTTGTCGGTCTGGAGATTGGTTTTGACGCTGTGTCAAATTCCGTCGTTGTGCTTTGAACAATGCGAGTGAAGGAAAACTGTGATTCCGTATAGTTGTACCGTCGTACATCATTGGTGGCACCTCGTACAGGCTGAACCAGCTTGAGATGTATACACGTACCAAATACAACAACACTATAATAATCCGCTCCTGACCGACAACTCTCCTTAATTCTATATATATACTTATACATGACGCATCTAACCTTTTCATATTCATAGCTTGAAGAACGAACAAAATATCAACAATTAGTTAAATCAGAGAGGAATATGCCTGTTTCATGCCAGTGTCTGATCTGACAACTGTGACTTCCACTGCTGTATCGCCGCGCGCAACGAGTGGTTCGGTATTATCGTCGAACTCGAAAGCTTGCGCCTCGTGACAGGCGACGTCTTGTGCCTCTTGAGCCAAGCCTTGATCGCGTAGTGCTCGTAAGTGTGGCCATCAGCAGCGACATGAGGATCCTCCATCAACTCCTGCATGTATTAAATTTTTCTTCGTGTAAAGCAAAAATAGAAATAGAACTGAAATGAATGGAGTCAAACCCAGGTCGGATTGAACTTACCTGTGTTATAGGACAGACGAAGTGACCGGGTGGTACGCTCAATTTGGGATCCCTCAGATTCACGGTAAAAGTAATCTTACTCAGAATCTCGTCGAGCTTCGGCAGCACCTCCGACTCGAGGTCAGGCCTGTCCCTGCATCTCAGAGCCGTGCACCTCAACCCGAGCTTGGCAAACACCTCTGCCTCAGCAACCGGCCAATCGGTCTGAGACTCGTCGAGAACATCTCGAATCCTCCCGTTCCTGATCGCCTTTTCCACGCCCATGATGAGCCCGTTTGGGCGTCTCCCCGTCAGGAGCTGGAGAATGATGACGCCCAGGGCGAACACGTCGGACTTGGGCCGGACAGTGCCGGTCTGCTGGTACTCAGGGTCCATGTAGTACAGCGTGCCGGCGACCACCGTGTCCTTGTACTCCGTCTGCCAGTCCGGCGCGAGATCGGATACGAGCTTGGCGAAGCCGACGTCGCCGATCTTGGCAACGTAGTTCTTGTCCAGTAAGATGTTGCCCGGTTTCAGGTCCCGGTGAACTACGGGCTCTGGCTCCCTTGCGTGCAGGAAAGCAAGGCCGCAGGACACCTCGAAGATTATCTGGAAGCGTAGGAACCAGTGCAGTGGCTGGTGCCCGTTGTTGTTGAAGAGCTGATCTTCCAGGCTCCCGTTCTTGAGGTATTCGTACACGAGACAGCACAGTTCTGGACAGAACCCAAGCAACAGTACCAGGTTGGGATGCTGAAGTTGGCTGAGTATCTCAATCTGCAAAAATCGCACAGCTGGATTGTTTTATTACAGAACTTTTCGCACACTGCATATGAATGAATCATGCCATAGACAAGAATTACCTCCTTCAGGAACTCATCAGTTTTGTCAGTAGAATCTTGCTGGATGACCTTGACAGCTACTTCAGTGCGGTCAAGGATGCCCCTATACACATTCCCATAGCCTCCCTCACCAATCTTCCTTGCTTCAGAAAAGTTAACAGTGGCAAGCTCTATTTCTCGTCTCGAATACCATCTACACCTGCTGCCTGTTGACAAAATAGCGTCCACGATCCTTTCCTTATCCAGAGAGACGGTGGGAGCAGTTTCTGCATTGTGCCTTGAATAAGTTTCTTGGGTGAACGAGCTTCTTCTCTGCTCAAATTCGTTAATGGCATCGAGCTGTTTTCCCTTATCATTCCTTGCTACGCGCTTCAAAGCTTCCTCCCACCCTAATGCATCCTCCACCTTCCTTGCATCTTCAGTACATTCAGTAGAAAGTACCTGTATCTGCTTGACATCAATGATAACATGAACGTTAACCACATAGACATATACTGAATTGCAGCAAGGAATAGCCAGTTGAAAATACAGCTTAAGTTATTTCAGGAGAGATTAGATGCTGATAATAAAATGGAAAACTATAGGAAGACGAAGAACATAACCACATAGACATGGATGAGATATACCAAAAAGCTGCACCTTTTGCTTAGCATGGACAAGATCTCCACAAGCTTTATCATACGTCACTAATGTGTCCCGCAATTCCTTCCGTAGTTTTTCAACTTCACCAATTGATTGACACTGCAGATATGTTCAGAAAGACAGAACACTTGTTTAACCATGTCCTGGAAGCAAATACATCTGAAATTGCACAGAACTTCAACAATCACAATGTACCTCTTCACTTGAGTTCGAGGCAGAATAAGGAGCCTCTCCCACGGAGCTAAGAGCATCATAACTTTTATTTCCTTCTGTTCCTGTTGTATTTGAACTTGAGTATCCTTGGGCGACTTGTACGCAGCTTTCTGCACTTGAAACAACGTTAGAAGTACTATGAGAACTGCAGGCCTGGGAGCATGAATCTGAATATGTCTCATCATCAGCAAAGTCGTCAAACAATAAATTCTTATATGTTTGAGAAAATGCTTCATGACTGATCGAATTGATCCTCAAGTTTATGTTAGACTCTGCAAAATGAATATCAAAGGAAAAACGAGCATATTAAAACAAGCATAAAAAACATGGCATTAATGTAGTAAGAACAGGAAAACTATCTGCAAGGACACGGAACATACCTCTAGTTTGAGGATATCCTGCTAATTTTATAATTACTCTTCGTTTGGACACAAGAAATACATTGCATGAAATTTGTGTAGCTTGAAGAATACTAGTTGGCACATTTGGGCTGCTCAACACTCTGCAAAATAGTTGACAGTCAACTAACAGAGGTGTTCACTGAAAAAATCATTGTGCCTGTAGAAAATTTCTCAATGAAAACAGCAAGGTAAGATTGTGTGGCCCTGAATCAGTATAGTAAATTAGTAATGTATCCAGTTATGATGGATAGCCAGGGAAACATTCCTAAATCGAGAGGATAATCAGTGGCAATTACTCGAGGTTTTATGGAAGGCAGCTTCAGAAAGTTAGCAGCCAAAAGTATGTACCTAAAAGTGAACTGACGGCAAAAGAGTACATGAAGCAATAAAGACAAAGTCCCCTCTGTATTTCCAGTTCCACCATGGTTCAGAGTTCAGACAATAGTCAAAGTGTACAAACTCAAGCCAAACACCTACTAATTCTAACCAATACTGCTAATTCTATAACCAATATCTGGGGAAAAAAATCCACCCTATTATCTATTACACCTACAACACATCAAGCACCAGCCAACACCTACTAATTCTCTTTGAGACAAATCGTGTGGAAATCAGTAGTCCACAAATTCAGGGGTGAAACCAAGTTTGATAATAGTGTCTGACAATTGGCTGAGTAGCATCTGATGATTGTCCTAGGTCTTCCTTTTGATAAACAGTAGCATTTGTTTCCCTTGCTGTTCATTTGAAAAATAATCCACAATTTTTTTTGTTTTCTTTTATTCTTTCGGCACGAGCTTCACCCGAACAACTCAGTGCGACAGGTGAAACAGTACCCATCTGCCCGTCGATGCGTCTTCTTATCCATAAAGACAAACAATAAACCAGAACTTCCCCACACGGTCTTATTTTCTGTTGGATTAAAGGGGAACGTTTTATTTTTGAACGAACTGATTAAAGAGAAAATTAAGTAGTACATGTAGTAGACACACAGGACGATCATACCAGAAACTAAGTGACACGCTAATAAGTACTAAGCTCACCTAAAGCGCACTTTAGTTGTGGTTGAAGGCATTGCTTCGTGCACCACCGAAATCAAACCTCAACAGAAAAGCTAAAACTTATAGCACCAAACGAAACAGACCTTTAATTGAACCAAACTAAATCAAGTCAGCACAGTCGTCACAAAGTGTCCTTAACCCAGCAATTAGTCCACCAATTCATCATTGTTCTAAGGACAAGATCCCAGAAAGGCAAAACCTTCATATCTTTATTCTTGTTCGCCTTTTCAGTCTGAGTATCAAAAAAAAAAAAAAAAGGAAAAAAGAAACTCACCTTCGGAACCAGTTGCAGGACGCCGAGCCGAGCACCAGGCTCCGTACACCGGACCTGTGCGCGTACCGCAGCAGCGCCTCCGCCACGTCGTCGCCTTCCACCACCACCGTCTCCACCTGCGTGAAGCAATGCCGCTCCAATCAATCGGATCAAAAGAATGCGAGCGTTTTGTGTTCCAGGCCGCGCACTCACTGTCGCGTTGCCGGCGCGGCCGCAGAGGCGGCGGAACGGGAGCAGCTCCTCCTCCGCGCGCGCGCGCCGGTCACGCGCGAACGCCTTCGCCGCCTCCCTCCCCACCCGCGCCACCGGCACCCGCTCCCCCGCTGCCAACGCCACACGCAGTAGAGCAATGGGACCACGTCATCATCATCATCAGCTCTTGCGGCCGGAAAACGCTAGCGACCGAGGCGGAAATGGAAGAGGGGAGTGAACGAACTTACTGGGCGAGGGGACGAAGGTGAGCGGCGGGATGACGTGGACGACGGCGACGGAGACAGCGCAGCCGTCGCACGGGACGGCCGCGGCGACCCACCGCGCGGCGAGGCGGCTCCCGCTGCCGCCCGGGCGCACGGCGACGGCGACGGCCGGCAGCGTCTGGGTGCCGGAGGCCATCAGCTTCGGTCGCGGGCTCGAGAGGCGTGCGTGGCGACGAGACGGAGAACGGCGAGACGGCGAGCAGGCGGGAATCCGTTGTTCGATTTGATGATGGTTCGGTCAGCACCACGCCACGCACACTCCCAAGCTTGTTGTCAAGCAGTGAGGAGGTTGTGGGCCCACCAGAGTCAGTGGAAGAGGGAAAGCGGCGTGCCTAGATGGTCGGATCTCGCGTTTCGAAATTCTTTTTTTAGTTGAGCATGCCTGCATGTTTCGAGAATTCGTATTCGAAAAAACACCTAATTCGGAAATGCCCGTTGGTTAGCCAAGGGATACACCGCGATGGACGGGACCTCCTATCCGTCGTGGCGCAATGTAAATCGGCCCAGGTGGCCCAACAAAGTGCGATGGACTGATGGACGGCAGTCCAAGTCTTCGCCTGTCCGCCTCCATCCTGACGAACCATCTCCCTCGTCGCACCTCCGACGTCATGATCGGCACTATCGCCCCCCCTCCCCCTCCCCTCCCCTGCCCCTTCCCGATTTCCCCCCGCACACGATCACATCCGACAGTCAGCAGCGCCATGTCGCCCGCACCCGCCATCGCTATCATCGTTGGGTCGTCGCCACACTAACTGATCGAGCCATGACACCCCCGCCGCCGACCCCACCCACCGCGTGTGTCTACGGTGGCGCCATCACCGCCTCACCACCACCCACCGTCAGGTCGTAACCGCTGCCCCCTTCTATGTCTGACGAGAGAGAGGAGGTTCAATAACACCGAAACCCTGATTCAGGTACGCTTATCGCTCCTCCAGCTTCGACGGCCGATGGCGACCTCGCCGTGCCGCCCGCTCCAATCACAGTGCAACACATGCCGGTGATCTATCTGGCGCCTCCCGTCGATCGTTGTAGATATAGGAAAAACTGTGATGGACTCCATCTATGGATAAGCCTCTCGTGGAGAAGGTGAAAGCCTACTTGAAAGTTTGCTTGATTTTGACACAGAGGTCTGAATCTGACCGGAAAACCTGTTTAACCCATAAGAACAATGTTCGTCCCAAATATGTTGTTGAAGGCACGACAAAACAAAACATGTGATTGAGCATATATTTGAACATTTAACATGCAATCTGAAATATTTTCTCACGAGATTTCGGGAGGTTTTGACACGAATATATCAGATAAATGAACTTTATATAATTTTACATAAGATTCGAAAAAAAAACTAATTAACAAGCTTAAATTATTTTCGAATGATAATAAGAAGCAATGCGCTATGGTTTGACAAACAACTCTGGCAGAAACAAACTGTTTGACTAACGAGTCAACAGGAGTTTCGTTCTATATCTAAGCCATCAGATGGAAGACCTTAGATGAAATCCATAACGACTCCACTGGCAATTTGATCGGCACATCCAAGCTGCAAATATACTAAAATTGACGATTGGACATAAGAAACAGGACGTAAAAAGAATCCACCTTGCCTCTTTCTTTAGGCGCCAATGACAGGTGGATAAATAATTTATCTTCAAGTAGGCAAATATTAGCCACCCAAAATTATGAAACGCCCACTAAATTTGGCAAACAGCGCAACTCCCTGAAAACCCATTTCAGTTTTCGGCAGCTCGATCACAACAGGTGAAAAAGCAGGAGAAACAAGGCAAAGGGAGGCGAGGAGAGACAAATCCTCTCTCTCTCTCTCTCTCTCTCTCTCTCTTTCTCTCTTCTCCGTTTTGCCTCCTGTTCTTGCATTGCTATTTGCCGGGGCTAGTTAGTTGGGTTGGAAGCAGATCGAGGTGCTCAACATTTAAGATGTACCTCTCTCCCTTTTCCATGTCATCTTCGCACAGCGGCGAGACTGAGTCTGCGAAGGATAGCTCCATCATTGTAGCAGTCGATCGGGACAAGAACAGCCAGCAAGCAGCGAAATGGGCGGTGGATCGGCTCCTGACAAGGGGCAGCACTCTCCAGCTCGTCCATGTCAGGGCGCAGCAAAATAACCAAAATGGTAGGCACCTGTTCAACCTCTCCATCTTCAGAAATTTTCATGGACCTGCGCAAGATACATAAGTGAAATTAGATGAGGTCTTAATGCATCTCAGCACCTCAGAATTAGGTAAATTACGATGATAAATGGTTTCCGATTACAAGACAATGGGAATCCAGTTGGACCATTCACAATTATAGTACATTAATTTCTATGATTATGTACCTATTGTTGACAATATGATGTCAATTATTATCTTGATGTGGTGAATTCAGTGGTAATCAAAATAAATTGTGGGTGATGTTTATCTGAAAATGCAGGATATACAGATGCACATTGCTTTTTAAGATGATGCGTGTTACATTGTTCTAAAATTTATGTTAATTGACTATAATATCAACAGTTGTTAACAGTCATTATTCGCTAACCTCTATTTTTATATCCAAATACTATATGAACGAAAAGATCTGCACGAACTGTCATTCAATATCGAGGCAAATCACACTTATTCTCTTAAAACAGATTTTTTTAACTTAGTTTGATTTATCAACACTTTCTTGTTTCATATGGCTATGCTACAGGTGAAGCAGGCAAAGATGAAGGGGACGCTGAGATGCAACAGTTGTTTATCTCATATAGAGGTTACTGTGCTCGCAAAGGAGTAAGTGCCAAACCTTTTTCAAATAATACTGATAAACGTTACCATATAAAAGAAAATCTCTGCAGAGTAGTTTATGCATATGTATTTTAAAAAATTTCACTGGCTTATATGGGGCCAAATGATGCATACCTAAAAGTTACACTGGCTTATATGCCATTTGATAATCGCAGATGCATCTCAAAGAGGTGATTTTGGATGGCAGTGACATCTCCAAAGCCATCACTGACTATGCCACTAGCAATGCCATCATAGACATCGTCGTCGGGGCGTCAACCAGGAGCACATTCATCAGGTACATCTACATACTCATCGTCTTCCATGGTTGTGCGTCTTCACATCACCTTGATGCCTATACTGAAAACAGTCATGAACCTTATACCATGCAGAAGATTCAGAAATCCTGACGTCCCAACATGCTTGATGAAGATGGCACCTGATTATTGCACCATACATGTCATACACAAGGGCAAGGCCATTCAGGTGAAGGCAGCTAAAGGTCCAGCACCGTTTAGTACTCTTCCTCCAAAGCAACACACCAATTCAATCATGGAATCCGATGGATTCTCAAGGTAAGTCTATGAAAATAGCCTTGACAGTAACATTGGGCACATGTGAAACTAATTGATTAGCGGTAGTCTAAATCCTTCCATTCTAATAACTGAGAAATAGCATAGATTGTCTTCAACAGATCGCACTTTATCTTCACAACTTGTTAACATCCATATTTCAAGAAAGGTCAACTAAGAAATCATTCCAATTTTCAAGCAGATCTGCAAGAGGGGACTGGAAAAAGGTTCCTTCTCATCAATCGTCTCCACAGGCAAATCGAACATCAGTGGACCGCATATCTGGCTACGCAAAGGCCCCATCCAGGGATAGGCCTCTATCTGGAGCTAGGACAGTGCCTCAGAAAGAGTTTGATGACTACATAGATTTTATAGCACCACCAAGGCCCTCAGTCACCCGTAGCTCCTTTTCAGATGACATTGATTTTCACATGAGCATGGATCTACCATCCGTGGACTTTGCTGAATCCATGGAGCTCTCCTCGGCTGTATCCATGGAAAGCTTAAGTTATGCTGGGGTAAGCAGCTTGAAAACATCAGGTTATCTTTTTAATTCTTTTGTTTTTGGTCAACATCAAGTTATTACAGTCGGCCAAACATTAAATCCTCAAGTATATCACAGACAGATGACACAAACTCTTATTTGTTTCCAATCAAAACCAGGCCGATGTTGAAGGCGAAATGAGACGGTTGAGACAAGAACTGAAACAAACAATGGAGATGTATAACTCCGCATGTAAGGAAGCTATTGATGCTAAACAAAAGGTGCGTTTGCCTCTGTATTGCTACCCTAAGCATAAATATCAAATAACTCCTGAACTAACCAGAAGGTCTTTCATATATTTAACTGCAGGCAGCACAGATGCACCAGATGAAAGTGGAAGAGTCCAAAAAGTTCCAAGAGCTAAGGCATGCAGAAGAGGAAGCTCTTGCACTCGTTCAAATGGAGAAAGCAAAGTGCAGAGCTGCGCTGGAGGCAGCAGAAGCTGCACAAAAGATTGCAGAGATAGAAGCGCAGAAGAGATTGAGAGCTGAATGGAAGGCAAAGAGGGAGTCTGAGGACAGAAAAAAGGCGACTGATGCACTGAACAAAAATGACAATCGGTACAGGAGATACTCCATTGACGACATAGAATCTGCCACTCACAAATTTGACAAGGCGCTAAAGATTGGAGAGGGTGGATATGGACCAGTATATAAAGCCGTACTCGATCATACTAATGTTGCTATAAAAATTCTAAGACCGGATGCATCACAGGGAAGGAAACAATTTCAGCAAGAGGTAAATCTGATTACGAGAACTCAATCACACCACCAAAAATATTCCTTTTCTTTACGTGGAGCATTTTATTCAGCATGGGGAAATTTTTTCTTTTGAGGACATCTTCCTATTAGTACTCATTCACCATAACAACTATTAGTATCTTGTGACATGTACATGATTTTGTTATCAACATTTAAATATCTATAACAACAATAGACTATATCAGAATTACCTCCTAAATTGCATGTTTGTGTCAAATGTGCAGATTGAAGTTCTTAGCTGTATGCGGCATCCAAACATGGTGCTGCTGCTTGGAGCTTGCCCAGAGTATGGCTGCCTAGTGTATGAGTACATGGACTATGGAAGTCTAGAGGACCGGCTCTGCAGACGAGGTAAAACATTGCCAATACCATGGAGCATCCGCTTCAAGATTGCCGCCGACATTGCAACTGGACTTCTCTTCCTCCACCAGGCAAAGCCAGAACCACTTGTCCACCGAGACCTAAAGCCTGGTAACATCCTCCTCGACCACAACTTTGTCAGCAAGATCAGCGACGTAGGCCTTGCCAGGCTTGTGCCACAATCCGCAGCCGATGTCACACAGTACAGGATGACATCCACAGCGGGCACATTCTGTTACATTGACCCTGAGTATCAGCAGACAGGCATGCTCACCACAAAGTCTGACATATACTCATTTGGTATCCTACTGCTCCAGATTATCACAGCAAGATCACCCATGGGACTCACGCACCATGTGGAACATGCCATAGAGAAAGGATCGTTCCAAGAGATACTTGATCCGACGGTGACAGACTGGCCGGTGGAAGAGGCATTGGAATTCGCAAAGCTGGCATTGCAATGCGCAGAGCTACGGAAGAAAGATAGGCCGGATCTCGCGAAAGAAATCTTGCCAGAGCTCAACCGGCTTCGCAATCTTGGGCATGATTATGAAACTTCCCAAGTCAGCAGCTCAAGCACAACCTGTTCGAGCTCTGCGCCATATAGTTTCAACAATGATGATGCCTCGATATCATAAGAATCTTCCAAGCAGTAAGCAAATCAAGCTTCCTTAACTGTACAGACAGATAGGAGAGTTGCCTTCTAGGCCAACCAGTTGAACTTAATGAGAAGATCATGGGCTGCAGCATCTGATGATGGGGCCTGACATGGTTTCGGTCAACCAGAAGGAACTGTTAGTGTGTAGATATAAGGGGGGAGAATACAAAACAAAACTTAAGCTGTGCATGTATGTAAAATAGTAAAATGCAACTTGTTTATTTACTGTAACAGCAGCCTCAAGTTTTCAACCATGGTCTTTTTTTTGGGGGGGGGGGGGGGGGGGAGGACGGCAGAAGCGCTTCCACTTTTTCATTAGAAAAAAGAAAAGAAGTTATCATTTTAGCAGTAGACAAAATCACCCAACAAAGGCTTATTGGTCCTCAACAAATGGAACTTGATTCCCATTTTCTTCAAGGCCAGGAAGTACACAATGTTACCAACAACATGATAAAAGCTTGGGACATTTTTTTTTCACAAGCTTTAAGTAGCCAAACTAGCAGCTCTTGCATAATGTTTGACAAGTATAATTGTAAAAATAGGTTTGAAGCTCATCTCAACAACTCAACAAGAATATACTGGAACAAATGTGAGATATCAGTAAATGATTCCAGCATACACAAATGACTGAATCAACTAGTAGGAGGACTGGAAGATCAAGCAGATGTACAATTAAATCTACCTAGTGGCTGATGTCTGATGAGAAGATGTCGCAATTGGTTCTTAATTGCACTGCAGCAAAGCAATTGAGACGCCTCCCTGACACCACATTTCCGATTCCCCCTTGACACCCCACCCAATCGACCAGCAATCTCTTCTTGCGTCGAGGTTTCTGCTTTCAGGAGGCGCGGCGTGAGCAATCGAATGGGAGGGGATGGCTTACACATTTAGGACGGGCGCGAGGCGGCGGTGGCGGAGGGAATTGATGGTGTTGCGATACAGATCTGATAGCTCCCAACATGGTAAGTCACAAAGCGGAGACGTGCGAGGCGGCGCGCGTGGGGGATGCACCTGGTGATCGCCGCCGGCTTCTGTAACGAACATTGTGGCCGATTACGCCGCAGCCGGCTGTCGCCGCTTGCACCCATCCACATAACTCATTTTACTTCCGCCGCAAAGATTCAGGGTTTAGTGCATCAGTAAATTTATAGTGGCTTTCTTGTATGTATTCAACCTTTTCTCATACATCCTCTACCTTTGTATTTGTATTCAATTAACCAGTTCTTAAAAAAAAAGTTAAGTATAAAAAAAAAGTTAAAAAAAAGTTCTTAAAAAAAAGTAGTGACATGTTATTGGTTCCAATCCGAAGATCCGTACATAATTGCAGGTCGTAGAAAACGTCAGTGACCAAAAGATACAGATCTGATAGCTCCCAACATGACAAGACAGCGTAACAGTTTTGTGACTATCAACGCTACAGCCTACAGGCGCCAGAGAATGAGCATCAAGTCACGAGTCCTCTAAAAAGCCGCACGAGTACCCTTTTATACCACTTGTTTCCTAGGGCGCACAAGTTACATTTCCCTGTGGGCACCGTGCACTACGACAACTGAAAAGAAATTGCCAGTGTCGTCTCAATGCTTGACAGAACGCTCCTTGAGAACATTGCCGAGCTCAGCCTCGCTCTTAATGCTACTGGCCCATTTGGCATTAATCCTCACTCTCTCGATGCTCTGCTTCACGGTCCGTGCAATGTTTGCCTTTGTTCTGCTCTTGAAAAACTCTTCCGCATCATCACCCTTTTCATCAGTGGCGAGCTGCAACATTGTTTCACAATGTGTTAGAAAACTTCACGTAGGGGCTTATCAGTGGTGAAAGGTTTGCGTGACAAAAAAGAGCTATGAGAAGGGAAAGGGTGGGTCATGCTGAGTACCGGTGAGACAGTTGTGGAGACAAAATAAGTGAGAAGCGTTCCAGAGATGGTCGCTGATATGTGATCCCAGTTTTCCTGAATCACAGCCAGCATAGAATTAGCAAGCAGAAAGGGTAAAGGAAGTTACAACAAAAAATAACCAAGGAAAAGAATATCAATAAGTACCTTCAACCATTCCCATGCAACGTCGTGCCCTGCAGCACCCACGCCTCTAAGCACCCAAATAGAATCCTGATTCCTAACCTGTGTTCGCAAATATATCACTAATTGTTCACATAAGCTGAAATGAAGCCGTATCAACATTTTAGCATTATATTACATATTGCAGGGCCATATGACCTAAGCGATAGTCCACCAATACCACTATATGATTATGATTAACATGATAAACAGAAAAGTAGTAGAATTTTTATACCTCAGGTGATAATATGAAGTCTAAAGCTTCACGAACAACATCAGGGTCAGGGCATGCTCCCAAAGAACCTAGAAGGAGAAGGGTCAGATTTTTTATGAGGTCCCAAACATGACAAGATAACCTATTATATATAACCGTATTAGACACTTGCCTAACACACGAACTTTCTCCTGGCTAAGATCAGATTCTCTGTAAATCTTCAAGAGTGATTCATAACCAGCTTTGTTTGATTTGTTCACTGTTTGCATTAAAGCAACATATGCAGCCTACAGAATGAAACAAAATTAACAAGTGAGTCAAACATACTTTTTAACTACAGAACTCAATTTTTATGAATATGCTAACCTTTCGAACATCTGGAGGGAGGAGCGGTGTTTCTCTGTCTTCCAGAAAGACGTTGAATCGACGAACGGCTTCATTTATGGTAGACTCATGGCCAAGTTCCGCGAGAGCAGTAAAGAGTGTGCCTCTTAACAAAGCATTCAGGTGGCCCTCACCATCCTTAGCATCCCAACCAAGTTTCCTGAAAGTTAGGTAAAATCTCAATACAAATGTTCTTCCACTACAGAGCAATATAGCTATATATACTTTCAATGATAGATCTACAATATACTTACTGTGCAAATGGCTCAAGAAAGACAATTAGGAACTTCTTCAGATTAACCAACTCCTCAGGAGCAGCAACAGCCATCATCTCAACAATGTTTAGACTTGTCTGTAGAGAAAAATAGTTGAAACTTCTCAGAAGAGGATCAAGCTTAAGAAAAGGACTTTGCAAGTAGAAAGAACATTACATCGATTACGCGCGCGAGCACAGTATACTCAGTCTCATCCTTATACGCAGCAATCAAATGTAGCAAGGAGACTAGCTTTTCTTTGCCAGCCATACAGAGGGCATAAGTGTCATCAAGTACACCTGTATCGAACAATAACAATGTAAGAACAGTTGGGAAGGGTCAGACCAATACCTTTATAAGAAGACAATGAGAGGACTTACCGTATCTGTCTGCTGCACTCAATTTGTTGGTCTCAATTGCATAACGAAGACGAGATGCAAGTTCCTCATCGTAACTCACTCTATAGAAGCTGGTCTGGTTAACATTAAGTTTAATCCAGAAGTCGTCTTTCTTTTGGCATTCCATCAGCCCTGACAAATTGAATTCTTCTTCTTCGCCTTGGAAAAGAAACTTCTCTTGTCGTGAGTATGAACAGCAACATAGTGTGATAGGAACCACCCATTGCCCAACTCCTGTGGACCCACTTGATAGAAACTGTGTCTGCAAGACCAATAGGAAGGCCGCTAAGCCAGCTACCAAATTTGATTTTGCAAACTGATATATAAACTTACAAATTTTACAGGATCTCGTCAGCATACCTGCTCCAGAAGTAGTTTTCCATCCTTTAGTTTCACATTGACGACAGGGTAACCTTGCTGTTTCGTCCATGAATGCATTAACGTTCTAACAGGTTCACCAGATCCCTCTTCAAGGGCAGCCCACAGGTCTTCTGTCTTTGCATTTGAATATGCAAATTTTTTGATGTATGCAGCCAGAGATTTCTAGTAAAAAGACAAAATGTAAAACTTCTCATTACCACAGAAAATATAATCTTCAATGGCAAGTGAGATCCTATATGAATTCATGTGCATTATGCAATATTGTGTTATTGCAGCACGTTCCTGATTCTCTAAGCATATTAAGAAAGAAGAAAAAGAGAAGGCCCTAACAAAAGTTAATGTAAGCTAGAGAGGGTAAGCAAAGCAAACCTGAAAGATCTCCGCCCCAAGATAGCTTTGCAGCATCCGGATAACAGAAGCACCTTTCCTGTAGCTTATAGCATCAAATATCTCATCAATTTCATCAACATGATTTATATCCACCTGAAAATAATAGATGTTAATTTAGATTCTATTCAGTTAACATTTTCCTAAAACCCATATGAAAATCTATCGGAAACTGGAGTCTGGATTGAATAAGGTGGTCAATTAGCAAATTAGGTCACATTAGTTGGATGTGGGAGCACAATCAGGAGGGGCTAAACTTGTCAGGAGTGGAAAGGATTAGCGCTTCCTTGTTCTATGTGCCAGGCACACCACCTGTCTCTAAAGGAGTACATTGGGAGTAACAATGAAAATGAAAAATCCAGTTATATGTTGGAATTACAAGATAATAGTACATTTTCCACAACATCGATATAATAACAAAAGAACCTTTTAGTCCCAAGCTAAGTTGGGAAGAAAAGAGAGAAATATAAAGGAAAGTAAAAGGAAACAGTAACAAGACACGAGTAATAGACAGCATAGAAAGTCGATGTGAATTTGGAAATCCTCTACACATGATGCATATCGAGTTCAGTGCCAACAGAGTCATCAGCCAACATTTGACTAGCAAACATAAAGTCATAGCATACAAAATCAATCACATAAATTTCTGAATTGTTCAATTAAGCAAACACTCGGTACTCACACTATAGAGGACCATCAAAATTGGCATAGAAGTACATCTAAGTAAACTCTCACAAATACAATCATACTGTAGCACACGGGCAGCAACAATTATTATTACCTCAATTGGATGTGACCCTGCAAGAGCATCCAACTTGAAACCTGTTGTTGATTCCTCTAAGAATTGAGTCCAAATATTCCATTCAGGAAAGAATTGATCTGCGGCTAAGTAGGATACCTGCAGTGAAAAACAAAATATTATGAGTGATAAACAATTATGTGGAGATGTTTAATGACCTTTTGTTCCCTTAGTTTATTACCCATGTCGCAAAACCCTCATTAAGCCAGAGATGCGTCCACCACTCCATTGTCACAAGGTTTCCAAACCATTGGTGAGCTAATTCATGTGCCACAACAACTGCAACCTGTTGAGAGCATAGGCCAAAAATGGAATATGGTAAGTATCAAAAGGTTGGTATGACAGCACATAATAATCAAACAGCAAGTGAACATTCACATCAAACCTATACAAGATGGCCAATAGCATCCATTTGTGTTAAATAAGATTATTAAAGTTGCTAGTTGACAATCTCCTGCATTATCAAGTTGAACATTGTAAACTCTAGTTGATTCCATAAAATTGGATTGGTGTCTATGGTAAAATACCTAATGATGATAGCGAATAATATTCTTGCTTTACTACAAATAATTGAAACCATAAATTCAATAGTGCCGAACCCGTTGCTTATTGGCAGCCGCAGAGTGTTTCTCATCAAATAGCAAGGCTGTTTCACGGTATGTAACCAAGCCGTAGTTCTCCATAGCTCCAGACGCAAAATCTGGAATAGCAATCATGTCCATTTTGGGGAGGGGGTATGGCACGGCAAAGTATCTGCCAATACAAAGAAATCACCATAAGCTAAAATCATGAACAGAGCTTCACTTGTGTGATTGTAAGCTAAACAGAGGAAAAAATCGGATGCCCTGAAAGATCATTAAAATTTACATCAGGCTGACATAGTTTGGTTTGTTTTGGGCTTTTGGCAAGGGCACAATTTCAATACTAATGAATCATGAATATCATTACAGACCTTTTTGCAAATTCAAAAGGCTTTAGTCATGAGGGGCATTTCAGGGAAAGCAATCATTGCATGGTTTTTGTGGCGTTGTGGCGTCCTATGGCGACCAACCCCCTTCACAGTGCCTAGGCGACGCCTAGGCATTGTGGCGTAACTAAAACTGTGTGGCGTCCTATGGTGACCCATCACCCTCACAACGCCTAGGCGATGCCACAAAAACCATGAACCATTGTATCATCAGGACTCAAAATTGCATTCATCAATAATAAAACATGTAAATGTCCACTTTAAAAACTCATTGCAACAGGAGATGAGCTCGTAATTTAATAACAGTGATAAATTTATACCCGGACAAAATCTTTTACAACATGCCCAGACCCCAGAATGCAATCCTATCAATCAGTCTATATAACCTAATTCTTCACATATGTACATTTTATCTATAATACTGCAAGGGTATATCTTGCCAAGGATTAGGATCACAACTTCCAAATAGCATTGTCTGGTTAAATAACTAATGCATATGAGGACTACAAACAATAGGTGCAACATTCCAATAAATAATAACAAGGAGGATAAGAAAGTTACTCCTTAAAGAGGACCAATGTCTTCACAGCAACCTCTAGAGCAAACTTTCCCTGGGCACTCTTACCAACTTGTGTGTAAACACGTACCCTAGTACCTGCCAGGAATGGGGGATGAGTTGACTAGTTCAAGGCATGAACCACCATATGGTGAAAGACAAAGATATGAATGGTAAGACAATGTGATACATAAGTTATAGTACCATCTGTGGTGAAAGCTTCCACATAGTCAAACATGCCAACAATAACTGCCACTAAGTATGTTGACATTATCGGAGATTCTTGGAAACACACTACTTTGGTAACCCCATTCACCTTCTCTTCAATGACTGGCATATTTGACAATGCAACAATCTCAGAAGGAACTTCGAGAGTGATTTTGAATACAGCCTGCAGGGAAGGAATAATTAGACGCTAGCTTACTTCAGTGCCAATTATGACTTTGTGAACAGAGGTGAAGCTGGTGGATGTCAAATGCAAGCCATCAAACAAAAAGGGTTAGCTACAAGGAATCTCATACAATCTGATTTTTATTTTAAGATTTTAGAATCCGGATTCTAAATAAAATCTGGGTGGTGGCGTTTGGATACTGATCAGATTCTTAAATTCCCAAGGACAGTGAGCCTTTTTACATATATAAAATCTGGCTCTAGCTGGGTATAACCAGATTATGAGATTCTTAAAATCTGGGGTTTTAGATTTTACAATCCAGAAAAAAATCTGTCCGTTTGGAGGCCTCACGGATTCTAAAATCTGTCTGGATTGATTCTTAAAATATAAGTGGATCCAAACAGGTCCTAAGTCTATGTCAAGAAACAGTGAAACACGTGTTGTTCTACACTGAGGTTGCTGGGCCCATTCACCTTCTTAAAATATCAGTGGATCCAAACAGGGCCTAAGTCTATGTTGAGAAACAGTGAAACATGTGTTGCTTTTGTAAAATCAGCTATAGAGCCAGAACTACGTTGTTCTATGTCGAGAAACAGTGAAACACGTTAGCTTCCATTCCAAGATGTCTTTAATAAGGACAGAGAGGGAAAATACCTTCTAATTAGTGAGTCATTGGTATGCTAAATCATGTCCTAAACGACATTCTTTTAATGTATGGAGGGTGTACTTCACACTAGGGTGTACTTCACACTAGGATGTGTTAAGCTTGAACAAAAGCTCCATGTAAGGGTCAATACACATCTTCCCTCATGCAACGGAAGCTAATGCAGACATAAGATAACACTTCAAAATTATATAAAACAAGTAGAGCTGTAAAGAGGCTCTCCGTAAGCAACATGAAGGGTTTATGGTAGCGAAAAAAAAAAGCCCTATGAAGGGTTCCACACATATATTGTGGCATGTAATGCAAGTCAAAACAAACATATGCCAATATGGTAATACAGAAAATAATTGAAGGGGTCAAGAAAAAAACAATGCAGAACACCTTGAAAGAGGGCTCATCCCAACACGGGAAGCAGCGCCTTGCATCAGCAGGTTCAAACTGTGTTACAGCCATATTCTTCTTCTCCCCATTGAGCTCATACACACTACACCATAACACACCAAAAGTTTCATTACACATATGTTGCTTATCTATACTGTAAATAAACATTTAAACAAAACATAAAATCATTATACCTTCTATAAAATCCGTGCATCTTATCATTCAATGTTCCCTTGAATGCAATTGCCAAAGTCCCTTCCCCAAGAGGAAGCACGTCATCAAAGCGAATAATCAGGATCTCATCTTCTGGCACATTGGTAACCTCTGCAGGTTGCAGCGCCTGATACAAAAGGCAGCACACCACAGAATAAGAACAGGCATAGTGGTGGAACTTTGTTGGCAATATGATCCCGAAACCACGATGGTGACTACAACTACAACCACCTTCCAATCCTGTCAATTCTGCAAATTCTAAAACCACGTATAAATTTCTATCTTCCACTCCAAACATTCAAACATAGAGATATTCGCCACTACAAACATTTCAACCACGTGTAAATTACTATTTTCCACTCCAAACATTCAGACATTTGAATAAAACAATAAAAACACAAACCTTAACTCCAAGGCAAGTACAAATTACAACTAAAGACTGTTGATACAGATTATGAAACAAATAAACCTTGCACTAAATCTAAATATAACACCCACAAACATAAACATCTTACAATGACCCTTTCTCCAAATCTGGAAACTCGAGCACCAGACAATGAAGCTTCATAAATCAATTAAGTGACTCTGAGCTAGCCGTGAACCTTGCAAACTAACAACATGCAGCCCTAATAAGCTGGGATGGCCCAGGCATACTGGGATTCGAATTAACATTTTACGTTCCAAGACATACATCTCATTCCCTTCACGGGCGATCCAACACTAGAGTCCAAGTTCACCTTAGTAGATCAAAACATTCAGCTCCGGGCCACAACGCCATCTCACTACCTCGGCACCCTACCTGTCACCTCCGGAAAGGTCACCACATCTAAACCTCCAAACCCCCCGACTCACAGAAACAGATCAAACCACACCCCGAGCAAATAACGTTATTACCTTGTCCGATCCCTGGGGCGCGAAGCTGACGGCTCCGGGCGCCACTTCCAGCTCCGCGGCGTTGAGCACGAGGAACCGGGTGGGCGCGGTGACGTCGAGGGACACCTCCACGGAACCGGAGAAGACGCAGGCGTCGAGGTCAGGCGTCAGGCGCAGGTTGTACCGCCGCGGCGTCGCGAACTTGGGCAGCCGCGGCTGGCCCCTGAACTGCTCCGCGGTCTGGTCCGCCGCCGCCGCCATCGCTGGTGGATTCGGAAGCAGTGGAAGGAGGAAGAGGCAGCAGAAGAGGTTCAGAAACGGAGAAACCTCGGAGACTTCGGATACAAGGGGAGGGAGCACCGATGATTAAGCCGAGACGAGGGGTGAGATTCGTTAAGCGCTTTACGATTCGCGATTTGGTGGGGTTATTATTAACGCGGAGGTGGGCTCAATAGCGGCACGCGTCGTGACGAGCTACGAAAGCCTGGGGACGCGCGGCCCAACCGCAGAGCACACGATTCTTGTGACAGCTGTGTTCGGATTTTCTTTTGGAATTTGGTTTGCTCCGGATAAGGTATCTCCATATAGGAAAACCAATTTACTCTTCCACATCATCCATCTATCTTTAATGAATGAGAGCTAAACTATAGGTTACTCAGAAAACACGAAGAGTTGAACCTTTTTTTTTAAAAAAAAAAGAAATGGATAGATATAACGATGGATTATGAAAAAAAAAGTCTTCAATGCGATATTTTTTTCAGTTAGGCATCACTATACATTTTTTGTAAACCAGTGGCAAAACAACTCTTCTGCGACAGGACGACTCTCTAGCTTCCATGTGAAGTGTTTCCAAAGGTCGTTTGGCAACGTGTTATTATATGATGGCATACATTTGTTTGCTCAGTGATTATATTCTTTTCATATCTTGATGATGCACAGCATGTACCTGGATTGTTTTTATAATCTTAAATTATTAAACTAGTTGTAAAGAAGACTAGAAGAGATGCTTTGCGTGCATGCTTGTTAATGCGTTTCTCGATCGTACCCTAGCTGCCAAATTATTTACCTTGGGCAAGCTTAGGATGTTCCGCTGAATTAGGTCCGGTACCTATGGGATGTGTATCACTTGTGGCCCACTTCGACTTTGTGGGCTTCTTTGCGAGCATCAAATCTTTTTGGTCTTTTACATGTTGGGCTTCCAGATAAGTGAGACGTCGAGATAAGCGGCGAAGGTCCGAGAGGGAGCACCTGAAATAATGAGTGTGTTTGATAGGGCTTAAGTGGCTTATGAAATGACTTATATTATGACAAGCTACTAGTATTTTGTATGTGTGACACGCACATGTTATTCTTTTATTAAAAATATTTAATAAAGATACATGTTTACTCACAAAATATGTAATTATTTCATAATACATAATTAAACACATGAAAATTAAAACAATAGAGTACACATGGTTACAAATGATAAGTGTAGATTTAATTTTTTTTATTCTTAATTTGCTAAGGCTCAAGACACCCTATGATATCTGTCTATAAAAAAAACTAATTTAACTCTGTTACATGGGGAATAAACAAATATACACAAAATAATATAAAGAATACGTAGATTGACACTGCTAGTACTTGTACACAATAACACACAGATATATAGTACACTGATAAAGCATCGAAACATAAAGCATAGTTGGTTGAAAAAAATAGGCTTCAACAGGCAACCAATGATACAAGCACCATGACTCAAACTGCTTATCCAAAATTTGAATACAAATCCTGATCGAAACCACTATAACTGAGAACACAAATCCTGGCCAGCTCAAGTGCTCCACTCAGCCATGAACAACTGATCTGATGAAGCGAACACCCTCCTTGTCGGTATCTGGACAAATATCAACCACGACACGAATTGGAAAGGATGGTCGTCAGCATCCAGATTGATAATCCGGGCCAGAAACAAAACCAAGAGAAAACTCGCCTGCAAAACGCCAGCAATAGGTTGTCAAATCAGCAATTATAGCCAAAGGAATAAAAACCTTAGTTTAGTTCACTTGGTTATAAAAACTCAGCCCCTATCCAAGTTTCACTTTACCAACCCTTTGTAAGTACAAAAACTGTTCTCCCTTGCTGAAAAAAAAAACCTGCAAGACCACAAATTAAATCCATCTTGGTATGACAATCCGCACAAAACGATTATATTATCTAGTTATCAGTTCACAGTTCATACTACATACACGTTTTTTACTTTCCAGTGCAAAATCATGTCATCAAGTAGCGTACAACAATACAAAGCAGTAATAAAAAAATTGAACAGGCCAAAACCTTATATCTACATCACACACACAGAGAACCTTTGTTTTTTTTTAAAAAAACAAGTTGTAAAGTTCTCACTGATCACTACCTTCCTAAAACAAGTAGGCAACTAAATCACAAAACAAGAAACATCTAAAAAAATGCACCAGAACAAGCAAGAATCCAATGCAAGAAACACTTTTTGGCCTAGGTGATGTAAGAATCACACACATTCACTGGTTTCATATAGTAAATCAACATCACTGGACATTGACAATTCAAGTATGGTTCCTGTCTTTTCATTTGGCTAGTGGATACCCTTGTACCCATGAGATTAAAAAATACTACTCCAGTATCAGGTTAAGAAATGCGGAAGTTGAACAACGAAATTAAACTCAGAACTTGTGTTCCACCCACGGAAATCACATCGCATGTGCTATATATCACGATATGGTAATATGAATAACCTTTTGACTGATATATCATGTTATTGTTGTACATGTCCTGTGACATTGGCTAGCATAACCATCATAGATGAAATCAAATGCTATGGTATTGTCAGTGAGGCAAGAACAAAATAATTGGGCAAGGTCAACATTGAAAATTTTTAAAAAAATCCAAAATATGATCATCAATTTTAAGGTGACGGAAAAGTATATTAAAACTATTCAAAATTGATCATCAATACACTATAGACACACTGGCTACAAGGTTGCCCAGACACCCTGGCAACAAGCTAATTATATTCAGTAATGAGATGCACTTATCAGCATTCTATCAACCTCTAAATCCACACAATCAGTGTCATAGATAAGAGAATAGCAGCAGACTTACCAAATTTGAATGTCACCACCCGTAGTGACAGAGATTTATCGGTTGCACATGTACTTGTATGGATTTCGCATGTCATATGAACACTGAACTCATCCATGGGTATAACTTGAGTGTAACCACCTCCAGCTGCACCTCCTTTGATTCCATAAGTATGCCGTTGAGATGGTTGATAGAGGCAAGTGACAACCTACAATACATCAATCCTTGAGATGATTTCTCTATCTGTACACTCTTAAATTGATAGCTTAAAATATTACATTCTATCTCACCACAACATTTTTTTATTGAACTTTTCTCCACAAACAAGATATTGATAAATCCTAACTGTATCGGGTGGTGGCTTTAGTAGTTCAGTAGCCATACTGCATTTGTTAGGGATTACTCAGGCTGCAGCTTCGTGCGGGTTGTTTAGCAGTGTCAAGAATTGTCGATTTTCCTTGGAACCTGAATGAACGGACAATCAGAATCAGGGCATGGAAAAAATAAGGACCCACAATAGTTATGGAGAATTTGAATTTCTTAAATTTCTCACTCATATTCAGGCTGTCTAGATTTCTAATTGAATGATCAAAGAGCATAAAAAGTTGTTTTAACTACGACCCGGACATTGAAAATTCAGCAACCTAGCACAGATCAAATGGAAACCATTGATGATTCTAGGTGAGCAACCAGAACCACCAAGTCAAACAAATTTTGACCAGATCAAGGCCAACTCCTTTTGCTTCTAGATCAATTCACCAAAACAATCCAAAGTCCAAGCTTCTGATGTCCACGACCATCCTCATCTTGCAATTTTGATCACATCACTCCCAACCTACCATTACTCTAAGCAAACATGGGAACCACATGCAGATCAAGACACGCGCGGCCCCGATCCCGCATCAAAGCACCGGCAGGCAGACGCATAAGACGAGTGTGAGAAGGAGAAGGGAGGGCGGGCTGGGCCTGGACTCACCATGTGACGAAGAACTTGATGGATTGCGCGATGGCGAAGCTGACGAGATCTGCATCGAGGGGATAGTTGTGGAAGACGACGAGGTAGGAGAACCCCGAGCCCGCTGCCGGCGGCGCGGAGGCGGCGCCGCCATCAGCACCCTCCCCCACGGCTTAGTGGTGGCCCTCGTCAGGGATCATGACGAGGAGGGCAGCCGCTCTGCCGGTGAGATTCGCAGGATCTAAGGATCGAACAGCCGTTTCAGCATCGACCTCGCCGACGGCGTCGCCGTGGACGGATCGGTCTCAGCGACAGTCCTCATGTTGAATCGAACAATGGGGCAGGGGCGGGATCACCGAGGGGGCGATTTTTGGGGGGGGGCGGTAGTCGCCGGGGACATGGCCATGGGCGACGGCGCCCCTTGATGATTCGATCGGGGCGGCTAGTGCTGCTCTACGGAGAGGAGAGGAAGAGGAGGCGGCTGCTGCTGCTCTGCGGCGAGAAGAGGAAGAGGTGGCGGCTGCTACTGCTCTGCGGCGAGGAGAGGAAGAGGAGGCGGCGGGGCGTAGTGGAGCGAGATCTGGGGACCAGGCAGAAAAACGATGGAAAGGAAGGCGGAGGGCGCGGAGCGTGCGTGTGATTGATGGGTGGGTACGCGCGGGCGGGTAGTAATCGTTGGGTGAGAAAAAAACGACTGACGGAGGACGAGATGAACCATCTTACGTAGTCTTACGCATAACATTTATAACGCTGGTTCATTAAGAAAGTAGGATCGAGACAATCTAATGGTAAGGAGGAATTTTTATAATTCAGATAAACGATAGATGTGATGGTGGGTAGGTTAGCTCAGGATAAACTTATTAAGGAGGATGTTTAGTCTTTATAGAATAGATAAATTCTGTTAAATAATTATTTTATATAAATATTTATTATAATAAGTTTCTATAAATCATTTATTTTTTTATACTAGAATAGCAAAGCTAACAAATACCATCTTTTTAGGTTTATAAACCATCTCTCTTTAGGATAAACCATTTTAAAAAAATAATAAGCTGTTTTGTCAAACAGCTTGACAGGTTATACTACAATAAATTAAATAAGCTAAATAAACATCTTTTATTAATAAATCAAAACATAAATCATTTTTAACATAAACATAAACACTGACAAACACACCCTGAATCTTCTTCATCTCCCTACTCCCGCCAGCTCACCTCCTCCCCACCCAACTGCCCGAAAGCCCCGAACGACTCACGCTTCCATCACTCTCCACACTCTTCCGGTTCCGGTCTGCCCTATCAATTCCCAATTCCTATATAAAACCTCAACCCCTCACTCTAATCGCTGAAGCGCAACAACGATACAACACAACGATCACACGAGCTCGATCAGATCCCAAGCCAGCAATTCGTTGATCCGCAAAGCTCATCTGGCAGCAGAGCAATGGAGTTCTCGTTCGGCGACCCGCTGTTCTCGGCGGTGCAGCAGCTGATGGACCTCCCCGACGAGCTGGAGCGGCAGCTGAACGCGCCGACGCGCGCGTACGTGCGCGACCGCCGCGCCATGGCCAACACGCCCATAGACGTCAAGGAGCTGCCCTCCGGCGCCATCGTCCTCGCCGTCGACATGCCCGGGGTCAGCCCCACCGACGTCAAGGTCCAGGTCGAGGAGGGCAACGTGCTCACCATCAGCGGCGAGCGCAAGCGCCCCGACGACGAGGACGGCAAGCAGCAGCAGGCGGACGCCGGTGGCGAGAAGCAGGGGGTCAAGTACCTGAGGATGGAGCGACGGATGGGCAAGTTCATGCGCAAGTTCCCGCTGCCGGAGAGCGCTGACCTGGACATTGTCAAGGCGGAGTATAAGGATGGCGTGCTCACCGTCACCGTCGACAAGAAGCCACCGCCGGAGCCCAAGAAGCCGCGCGTCGTCCAGGTCACCGTCGGCGGCAGCGGCGATCAGCAGGGCAAGTAAAAACCTTTCTTCTGCGTGATGCGCTCGAGACGATGGGCGAATAATAAGGTTGTCAAACCGCGATGTCTCTGTTCTGCTACGTCCTCGGTGAATCAGTTATGATCGTGTGTAGTAAGGGCGTGTAATAGTAAGCCATGTGCATCATGTATGTACTTGAGCATTTCTGCTTGCATCTCTGCGACTGAAATTAATACAATGGATGTTGTTTGCTACTATATGATCTGAGCAACAATATTCTTCATAAACCCAAATCGAACATCTGTACTTGTCAACTCTAGGACTGAATCACTGAATAGAATGGCTGTTGTTTGCTGAATACACAATGACAACATTCTTCAAAACAAAAGACCTATCTCTACTTGTTTGAGATAACATGAAAGCTAGCTGCCATCGCTTTTGCTACCCAAAAAGCAAGGATACATCAAAAAAGAAGTCCTGAACATTATTACCAGAGCATCATTCTGGACAATCTCAAGGTGCTAAACGCTCCTAGCCCGTATCGCCTCTTGCGACCTACGTTTCTTCGTACCTCTAATGACCCATCAGCACAAGGTTCTACACCACTGTCTGCTGCTTTTCTGACGAACAATGCAATGAAGAAACCCTCCAGGCCGTCCTCAGGGTCGGTCCGGAGCAAATGTTCAGCTGCAAAAGAGGGAATTAATTGAGAGTTTGTGAAGAGATTCTTCACTAGGAGTTTCATATGGTGTTTTAGTAATAGAATACGTACATCCTTCGAATACAGGAAGGCCGCGACGTTGCCATTGAGGGAATGGGGTAGCAAGCTCGAATCCGAGTGATGTGGCTAGGGGCAAGACGGCATTCACGACGTCCTCATTCTCTGCTTGGTGGACTGAACATGTGCTGTAGACTACCCTCTCCACAGAGGGAACTGCAAAGGTTGAGGGACGCCTCAGTTTATGTAAAGGGACAAAGTTGGCCACTAATCTGAAGCTCTTTGGACAGATTAATACTGAGTACCAGACTCACATGATATAGCATGTGTGAGAGCTTTTTTCTGAAAAGCAGAAAGTTTCTTTATCCTCAAACTTGTACTAGCATCATCCTGGTCACCTGCAGAACAAGGCTTCATTCAGTGCTAAATAATCCAATGAAACCTTGATAATGGATGTTCCCTCCTACCCCATGAATGCCCATAATACAAATCATTCCAGACTCTCTTGTTCCAGTTTCAGATCAAACCTAACGAGGGAATAAGCATCTTCTGCTGAATACAGAAAGCAAATCTAGCCCAGCAACGGGCAACACAATGTTTTTTGAACCCCATGGGCAACACAATGTTGCTAACACAATATTGGGCAATCATAATTTGTCTAGTACTCTAGTGTGATTTTAACTTTTTACCAATCAACTAGAGAGCAATGGATAATACAACTTCTCAGACTCAGTTATGATCAAGAGGCCTAGGAAGTTATGACTTCCCCATGCTATAGTACATTTACATGGTTTGAGGAGAAAATTTGGGGTAAAATATTGTCCTACACATGCAATGCGCTCGATAAATACTATGTAGATTTCAAGTTTTTAAACTGATCCACATAAGTAACATGCATGTTTCAGGACTTGCTGACATACAAACCATATGCATATTTGCTGCAATTGATGCCATAATATCTTTAGTTACCTCTAGCATGTGAAGGAAGCAAGTGGTCAAGTCTCTCTGTAGAGATTCCAGAACCAGAGCACGATGGATCCAATAGAATAGCACGGACCTGCAGCAATCGCCATGCATCAAAGTGCATGATCAAAATTAGGGGTAACTGTTAAGACAAAGGAAAGCTGCCAAATGCATATCCAGCGAGGTTTAAAAGTGTAGGTTACAAACCCCAGCATATGACGGATCATTGCTATCAATATCCAAAAAGTCACCATTAACTGTTTGAATATCTGTCAAAATAAGTTAAGAAACTTGACTGCTGCATCATATGCCATGAATTTCGTAAGACAGGTGATAATGTATGACAGCACAGTATACAGTTCAAATAGTTATACACTAGGAAATGGGAGGAAAGAACACATATCACTATTGATGAGAGCTAGTCAATACATATGGAGGTTTAGGTCCATGGATGATAGGGTATGATCTCATGTGTTCACGAAGAAATTAAAGTCCTAATCTAAGGGAGACAAAAACTGTGCACAAAACTCGGCACTGGAGAAAAGACCACCCTGGGTATTGCATTAAGAGAAGAAGCTTCTCACTGCAGGACTGAGAAAACACCCTCAAGACCCCACCCAACCAGGCATCTGCCCAGGTGCAGCCAGGACACGCCTGCATGTCACATATATCTCTGTAACTGCAGCTCTGGAGCAGCAGGGGGCAAAATATGTTTTTTTGCCCAGGCCAGATTAAATTCGATCCCACGGGGAGTTGAACCCAGGACCTGAGATGCTACTAAGGCCAATGCAACCACTAGGCTGCAATCACTAAGGATAAAAACTGTAGATGATAAGTTTAGTAGCATGCCTAGAATAAGTTGCATCAAAATTTAAAGGTCCAGTTCTAGATAGTTTATGTTATAGCAGAAATTATGTGAACCTTAAATGATAGATTTGTGCTTTTGTAAAAGTCCAAGTGGTTTACAGATATATAGTACATGATCATAACAATTAAAACTATGCAGCAGAAAATATAATTGATTTGTCAATTCAAAAGATATAAAAAGGATACTGTTTGCTCCAGATCTTCTGACAGTATGCTGCAATGTTTTGGCCCTCTCTTTGTTAAGTTCACAAGCTATAATATTCCCCTCTCCATTCATGAGTGCAGCAAGGTGGACTGTTTTGTTCCCTGGTGCCGCACATGCATCAATAACCTAAGTTTAATGTCCAATTGGAAATCAATAATTTGATATAAAGCTAAAAGTTGATACAATTAAATTAATACTTTTCATCTGGTAGATTCTTTAAGAAGCTACACAGACATCAAAGAAGCAAGCTCAAAATATGCATAGATATTTTCATTTGTAAAATAAAAATGATATAAAATAGCACAAAAAATATTAGTGCTATCGTAGCTTATCATGGATCAGACAGGGATCAGCCACATTTTTTTCCAATCCAAATATATAAGCACATATTGGAATTTAGGAAGAATCTTACCAGCCTATGTTATATAACAGAATAACAAGTGAACCTCATGCAAAACCTTTAATAACAAATACGGAGTACAAAGTGTATCATCTAGACAATATTCTTCTGTAAAGTTCTAAACCATCAACTCAAATAGTGTTATTAATAAAAGAAATATTTTCTGGGGCAAAAGTGAATGCAAAAGAATAATGAATACCAGTAAAAATTTAGTACAGCAGATTACACTAACCTTCCAACCTGGCTTAGGGCACAATGCGACCGCTACCATACAACTAGCTTTACCCTGTGAAAACAGGTCTGAATGAGGAAAAAAAACAGCATGCAATAGTTATAATCATATACCCTTTTAACTCCAAATAATCGCAGGGTCACCTGCAGAAACACTTTCCCATCTGTGACCAATGGATGATTATGCAGATCAGTTCCGGGTGGGAGCACCAACATGTCTGGAACCATAACGTCTTTATCAACCTATTCAAATATTGAGTGACTTAATCAAGGGGCAATTTCGTATATGCCATTGCAAATTTCATCAATCCCGAATTAATCAAACTGCTAACTTTTTTTAGAAATGACTAATTTGCCCTTGCACTCTAATTATAGTCACTAAATTAATTAACCTCGGCAGCAGCAATGGGCGAGCGCGCGCGGCGGCGGCCGGGGAGGCGAGCTCGCGGCGGCAGTCGGGCGAGCGCGCGCGGCGGCGGCCAGGGCGGCGAGCGCGCAGCTGCGGCCGGGTCCGCGCGGTGGCGGCGGGGGAGGCGAGCTCACAGCGGCAGTCGGGCGAGCGCGCGGCAGCGGCCGGATCTGCGCGGCGGCGGTCGGGGAGGCGAGCGCGCGGCAGTGGCAGGTCTACGAGCATGGCGGCAGACCAGGGCGGAAGGGGCGGCGACAGAACAGCTCGGGGCGCGGCGGTCGGGGCGGCGACCTTGGGGTGAGGCGGCTTGAGCTCGGAGCACGGTGGCCAGAGCTCGGGCGCGGCTGTCGGGGCAGCGAGCTCGGGGTGCAGCGGTCAGGGCGAGGCAGCCGGTCGGGGCGGCGACCTCGGACCGGAGCAAGAGATAGGCAGCCATGGCAGAGAGAAGAGAGGAGGAGGAAGGAAGAAGATGGCATAGGCATTTTTGTCTTTTAACATGATTGACCAGTCAACAATGGCATATATGGGATAAAAATTGCATTTGAATGGTATATATGGGATAAGTCATTTTGCGATGATATATTTGGGATTAGTTCAATTTGCAATGGCACTGAAGGGATTATCTCCTTAATCAAGTATCACTAAGAATAGTAAAGTTCAAAAGTGAGGCTGCAGTTGCAAAAATTGCTTCATGAAACAAACAACAACCAAGAGCAATGCTAATTAGATCAATATAAGCACGCTAAAAAATAATGATCAATGAATTACCATGTGTTTTTTGTTTAGTTCTTCAATGACAGACTCTGTTGTGGTCTTGAGTGTGTTAACACGAAGAAACCGGGGCTTAGCTTTGACTGAAGAATAAAGAGAATAATTAACAGCATGGCACATAAATAAACACATTTAGTAGCACATAGCTTATGTTTACTGAAGATCGCATATCGTCAATATGTAGGTAGAAAAAAAGGCACAGAAACAGCCATGATGCATACACCCTTTCATCAACCAGCTTGCATTCCTAATCTCGGGAGACACATAGGTTAGCCAAGTCTGAACACAATTGGTGTGTATTTTAATTATTTTGGGAGGATATTTCTTAAGATAGAATCTATAATTTGCCACGAGGTAACCAGAATTTGACAATATTGCATGCATGTGACCTTAGAAGCTACTCAACTTAACAATTCATGACAAATGGTATTGAATACCGACACTGATAATAAATGGATTAAATGGTCAAGATTATGCAGACATACATGTACATATATTAAAGGAATAGTATATGATAAGCTTCAAAATGAGTAGATACGAGGGAAGGGTACCTGCTGTTTTCTTGCTTAACAAATCTTCAATGCTGCTGACTTTCTTTCTAGCACAAATTTTTTCAAGAGCACTCCTAAGAGTGTCTTTGTGTAGCATAATTACCTGCTCGGGTGACCCAGAAACTCCAATTCCCTAGAATGTTATTTCTTGTCAGACTTTCTTAACAGGAGAAAAGGAGAAGTAACAACCAATAAAGTTGAGTGACATGTTAAGATGAGAGCGAAGCAATGAGAAGAATGGTAAGATGAGTACTTCATCAAATCTACAGCTCAAAGCATACACGTTTTACAGGATAAGAGTTGAATTATAAGAAATTTAAACGTTAGATAGAGTAAAATGCACACAAACTGTTCAACTAATCCATTAAATTCAAAGATGCAAGTAACTCACAAACCTGACCAAAAAGGATGTCGTAGGCAGTCACATAGACCAATTCCTCCTGCTTCTGCACGTAAAAGTAGAAAACATAGTTAATATGTGCCTTGCTGCCAGGTGTCACAAATTTGTTAATAAGAGACATGTCTAAATTCTAAAGCCACCATATCAAGTTGTCAAAAAAAAAAAAAAGAGCAAGAAGAAATTTAATTTCATCACAACACTTGATGCAGTCAGCTGACCTTCAACTTGCTGTTTAGTACTCCAGTTGATGCTAAAACCTCTCTGAGAACTGGAAGATCTGACAAAAGTAAACAAAGAAACATGGGTACACAAATTAAGAGTCAGGCAAAACAGAAGTAAGTTATCATTTGCTTCATTCAAGACTTTCAAAGACAACAGTTGAGCAAAGAAAAAGAATTGTCAAGCAGTGAAAATGCATTCAAGGTGAACACAAATCATCAAGTATCAATGTCTGCATTGCATGATTTGCTTGCTACCATTCTGTGGCTACAAATCATTGAAGCCAACCATCCGAACACGAAGAACCAACACTGACAGCCGCATCCTTTTGGGCACCACAAAGGACTAGGGCAACAGGAATGTAAAGCGGCATTCCGTCAAACACCTTGTATGCAAGCGGTGAAGAGTTTGAAATGTCGCTTACACTTGAGAGTCTCACAGACGAGCGCGAAGGTGGCGCGCTTGTTCCGGATGGTGGGGGAGTAGACGAGGGACTTGATTGAGCCCCCGGAGCGCCTGGCGGCGTCGCCGCGAAGCACCCGCCGGAGCACCCCAGCTGCCTCTCGCCGCGCGAAGAACGCGGCGCGCTCTGCCGCGTTCCTGCTAGCCATCTGGCGCGGTGGCGCCCGGTTCTCTCCGGTCGCCGCGGAACCGCGGCTGCGATGCTTAGGCTGCGGCGGCGGCATGGCTGACGGGCGGCCTTCGAGCTGCAAGGGTTTTTGTGCGCGCGGCCACGCTTGTTGCAGTTTTAGGACATAGCCCCCTGTACAGATTTTTTTTAAAAAAAAATCCGGAATTAAAGTTTTTATATCAATATACCTACCAGCAAATGGAAAAGTCATGTCAATTAAGAGGTGATTATGTGAACTCAAAATTTTCAGCATTAATGTAACAAAACTATCCTCAAGTATGCACCGTGGTTTCAATAAACATTTATCTCATACAATGTACTTTTGTAACTACCTTAGGTATTTTTATAGTTTTAAAATAGTCAATATGCATTTTTGTACTTTCCTCAAGTTACATCATCAATATTACGGGAGTTTTTTTATTTTTAGTAAGATCACATGAACTCATGATTACATTATTTTTTTAAATCATATTTTCTAGCTTTTAATCAATTGAATGCTATAGAATTATCTATATAATAATTATAAATTATTGAATCTAGATATAATAACTTAAAAAGATGATTAAAAGTTAGTCAGCTGAAAATTAATAAATCTTTTTTTAATTAAATAGCTATAAATATCACAAGACAAAATGAAATAGAGAACCGTATGAATTGACCCACAATTGTCTTGTTCAAACGCTGGCATGACACAGCCACATACACACGTCTACCTTGACCAGCCCACTTTGCCTCTGCAATTTACACGTCAACCCTTCAAAAAGCACCAAACCACACATCAAGCTATGTATATGTACACCTGAAACGAGTTGTTCCCGAGAGCGGCGAAGAAAAATCTCGATTCGCATAAAACAAAGCCGCGGCGAAAGAAATGGAATGAACTGCTCCTCCGCCCCTACCCCCGCGGCCCCGCCGATCCCCCGCAAACCCTAGCCTCGACCTGACCGCCGGCGAGCTCGCCGGAGAAGGAGCCCCCCACCCACCCTCTGCCGCTGGTGGGAGCAGGCGGCGGGCGGAGATGCCGTCCCACGGGGATCTGGACCGGCAGATCGCGCAGCTGCGCGAGTGCAAGCACCTCCCGGAGGCGGAGGTGAAGGCGCTCTGCGAGCAGGCCAAGGCCATCCTCATGGAGGAGTGGAACGTGCAGCCGGTGCGGTGCCCCGTCACCGTCTGCGGCGACATCCACGGCCAGTTCTACGACCTCATCGAGCTCTTTCGCATCGGCGGCGACACGCCCGACACCAACTACCTCTTCATGGGCGACTACGTTGGTACGCACACGTTCCTCCCTTTCCTTTCGCGGGGCTCCATGTACGCCGCTCCTCTTACTCGCCGCCCGCGTTGATGCAGTCCTCCGATGCCTGATTTTAAGACCGATCTATGGGGATTGGTGAGGGAGAAGTTTGGCCCTTTGGCGGATTTTAGCGGCTGTATGTTTCTGTTATGGCAGGGTTGTTTGTAGAAATTCGTTGTTACTAGGTTCGGACGTCTGTGCTGTCTACGTAGGATTTTGTGATTCTATACATTCTCGTGTGAGTTGCGGAGGCCAATGCCCCTCGGCCAGTTATGTGTGGGGTTTGGGACAAGCTTGCGAGGGTCTCACCGGTGTCTTTTGTCTTTTCGCTACCGTGATGACCTTTCACCTTTGTAAGTAAGAAGACAAGAATTCTCATTTATTGACATGTGGGTTTTGGTAACATCAGTTTTATTAGAAATGTGAGCATGCTTCAGGAGTGGGTACGCTTGATTTGTTTTGTCACAGATGTGCTGCCTCTTTATAAGACAAAAGACGTTGCGTGAGTCTCTTGGCAATCAGACATCAGTTAGTCTGATATAATAGGAAACGTCACTTATTACAACAGTAGAAGGGAAATCCTACCTTTTCTTTCTTGAGCCAGGGGTGGATAATTTGGCAGCTGTTTTCGTTTCCATCTATAATGTTGGAAGCATCACTGTATATTTATTATTATATGTCTCTTATTACTGCAGATCGTGGGTACTATTCAGTGGAAACTGTTTCGCTATTAGTGGCTTTGAAAGTTCGGTACAGAGATAGAATTACAATACTTAGAGGAAATCATGAGAGCAGACAAATCACTCAAGTGTGAGTTTACTTCCTATTTCATTATCAAGAACTTATACAGTAGCTACAAGCATCAGAGATGGATTTTAATAGCATGCTTGTTCCTGTATTATGTCTATCATGCTCATTTAATCTGTCCAAAATGTTAATCCTGGAAATAGATTATTCTCCCATCAACATATTTCCCCGTCTACCCTACATTTTTGTCAGAACTCTAGTTCAAGCATGTTATGGAAGCTTAAATGTTCTGGCGAATTTACTTTGGTTAGAGCTTATTTGCTTTCTTATTTATTCTGAACTAAAGTGCCTAAATGTGCTGATTGTGTATGTCCTAAACTTTAGTGGGTTTTCGTGCCTGCACTATTGGCATCGTTAACTAGTTGTTTAGAGCAGAAGTTTCAACCAGATATGTTGTCACCTTAATGTCGTGAATTTTATTTGCCGGTAACATATCATAGTACTTGATGGACTCGTTTGTAACTTTCTGTGTCTTTTACTGATTTAATATTTTGCTACACAGTATCCTATATTATTCACTTCACATGCACATGGCAAAAGACCTTAAAAAATCACAATTGCCAATACATTCTAGATTTGTACACTACTCTGCGAGCATGAGCTATTCTAAACTTGCACCTGTAGTGCAATAACATGGTTTCTTGATGTTCATTGTTTTTATTACAGGTATGGCTTCTATGATGAATGCTTAAGAAAATACGGAAATGCAAATGTGTGGAAATACTTTACAGACCTATTTGATTATTTGCCTCTCACTGCTCTTATTGAAAATCAGGTTACTAATTCAAATAAATATGGTTTGCTTATTTAGATTTATTATTGACTGAGTAGCTGACAGATGTAAATCACCTATTGTAGGTCTTCTGCCTTCATGGGGGTCTATCTCCATCATTGGATACTTTAGATAACATCCGTTCTCTTGATCGCATACAAGAGGTAGGCAGAAGCATTCCACTATTGTTACAAAGCTAGTATTTTCTTGCCCATCTCTGTCATTGGATTTTGACTCATGTCCTGTTTTCTGGAGATGCATGTTTTGGTATTTGGTGGATTACATATATTCTGCATGTTGTTTGCACAGAAATTGTAGTATCAGTTACGTATTGGAGTAATACTGTTGAGTTGCTTATTTATAGATTAATAATGACCCTAAAATTATTTAGTTACATGAGCAGTGTGACAAGATCTAGTTATTCATTTATTTATGCATTCATAGGCCCAAAAAATTGTTACTACGTGATATGGATTTGTCTATAATTTGGTCTAAATTTATGGAAAGCCTGTGTCACATCCTATGATCTTTTGTGGATACGAAAACTAAAGCTTCACATGGAGCACCAAAGTCTTTCCAACTTGTTATAGGAGGAAACCTTGAGTTTGTTCCACTTTACATTAGTACCTTTCCACTATCTTGTGATACACGTAACTGATTTATCTATTCCAGTCGCTGAGATTCAGTTGTTATCCTACTTGAGGCATGCTTTAGATGCCCTCTGACACAGATGAAGCATTAACCAATTAGTTACTGGCTAGTGATAAATGAGATGCTGTGAATATATAAATGACCAAAGTACAATCTGGCTTTTGCATTCCTGTCCGTTGAACTATTTTTTCTGATACACCATATTATTGTGGAGGGTAGTTATTTTATGTTGCTTAGGCTAGTATTAGTTCAAGCTCTCAGTTGAACATTTCTGTTTTGATTTGATTCTACTTTCTTTGTTTAATATTATCGTTTCTAGTTCAGCATGATGCATTGCTTTGTGTGGAATGCTTTCTTGTTTCTGTTCTTTCAATGATGCTCATCCACAGTTGACACATTTTTAAGTTAGATGATCAAAGCATTCTACTGTTTGTTCTCCTTTATTTTCAAATTTGTGAAGTGGTCATTGTGCTAATGCACCTTGTGAACGAAATTGTTATTTAATCTTTATTCAGCTAGTTTAGCTTGTTAATAATCATTGTGCATGCATGTACTTTATTGAAATGTTTGGATGTGCCCTTCAAAGTTTTAATTTGATGCTTGACCTTTTATTTGCAAATTCTGTATACTTTAGTTACTTTGAGGGCACACTGTTTCTTGGTAGACATTATTGTGAGGTCTGGAACATTATGGTGTTGTGTTCATCATTGTGCTGGAAACTATTTAGAACTGAGCACTATAGCTCTTCTGCCTGAAATGAAGGTTGTGTTCATGAAGGCCGGGTAATAGTTCCTGTTGGATACTAAATCATATCAACCTAATTTAGTAGTTTAGATGTGCTGAAAAAAATGGAATGTGCTACCCTTTTATGTCTTGGCTAAGATGGCAGTTGTGAATTGTGTGTAGGTTCCTCATGAAGGGCCCATGTGTGATCTTTTGTGGTCTGACCCTGATGATCGATGTGGGTGGGGAATTTCACCAAGAGGAGCGGGTTACACATTTGGGCAAGATATTGCACAGCAGTTCAATCATACAAATGGTCTTTCTCTCATTTCAAGAGCCCATCAACTTGTAATGGAAGGATTCAATTGGTGCCAGGTGGGTCTTCAGAATGCAGCTTTGCATTTTTCACGTAAAATGATCTTTACTGTGCTAGTTATTGGGGCTTCTAGTTAACAACTTCTTTTACAGTCAGTAGCTCATGGTGAGCAAGGGGTGAAATGATAATGTATTGGCATGTGTTTTCTGATTACTCTCTTTGAACCTATCCCTTTTGAAGATTTTAGAATGCATTCAACTTAATACGTGACTAAGGTTTTGTTATAAACACGGCCTTGGGATCAACTGATGAATGAAGGTTCACATTTTTTTTTCTACATAACTATTTTGTTACAAACATGTCCCTCGGACCGTTTAAGTGTCTCGACCTTTCACCTTTTTTTCCCAGATGTTATGCCATTGGAAGCTTAAATAATTATTGAAATCATTCTCACATGCAGGACAAGAATGTTGTCACAGTCTTCAGTGCACCAAACTACTGTTATCGCTGTGGTAACATGGCTGCGATTCTTGAAATTGGGGAAAATATGGACCAGAACTTCCTCCAGTTCGACCCAGCACCTCGGCAAATTGAGCCGGACACAACTCGCAAAACTCCAGACTACTTTTTGTAATTGTGGTGGTGACCTTTTTAACTTTCTGGTGTTGATGCTCCTCTCCTCAGCAGTGTCGGGGTCTGTAGATCCTCTGTCCCTGTCCTTAGAAATGGGTCCTGCAAGCCCGGTCTGTATGTCTCCCAATTCTTTTGTTTGGAGATTTTGTTGCTGCTTCTCTTCTTTTATACAAGATGTTGAAAGTTAAATGTCACTGGATACTCTTTCCTGTTGTACTTTATATTATTTGTAGACAGTGAAGAAGTTGCAGTAGGATCGTGCCTATTTATGTTATCTTTGGCAAAAAAAATGTTCTTGTGATATCTACATGGCCGAATAAGTTCTGTCAGCTTGTGCCTCAGGATTGCAATAGCCCCCGATGTTCTCTCGTTCTCTCCTGTCTATGCGATTCAATATTTTGTAAAACCTGTTACAATATGTGAGATGCAAATATGATTTCCTGGCCATTTTTCTCAAAGTTACTGCTGAATTTCGTTGAGATTTAGTATCTACATATAAGTGCAAATTCAATTTGAAATTCTTGTGTAAATTCATATCGGCGTGAGAGCTGCTGACGAATTTACACAAGGAAAATGGTACCATAAGCTTAATCTGCATAATCTGCCATCACATTTTTCGTTGTCCAGACATGAAAAAAGAAAGAAACGAGTCAACAGGAAGTTTGCTAGTATTACATCATTTCTGTTAGCAGTACATCTAAAAGCAGCAGCTAATGTTAGCAGTGCGATACAGAGCCCAGTTTCAGCGTTACATGTCCTGGCTTTACAACATGACTCGACCAGTCTAGATTGCCCATCTAAACTGCAGCTTTCAACCTTGAATTGATCAAGCTTCGTACCATGTCGACCAGTCTAGATTGCCCATCTAAACTGCAGCTTTCAACCTTGAATTGATCAAGCTTCGTACCATGTTAGTGAGCTCGCAATTAACAATCTGCTCGGCAAGTCCCCAGGGCAAGGGGCAATATACGTCAGTTTCTTCCTGAAATTAAGAATATTAGTTGTTCCTGTGACTTCCAGGTGAACACAGAATATAAACAAGAGAGACCGCTGGTTTATAGTTGCAGTACCTTTGGATGTCAACATCTGTTACATGAATAAAACCAGCAACATTGCTACAAAGAATTGTAGGGTAGGCGTTATCAAACTTGTATCCAGTATAAAAAATGCAACTTGTGACAGGGAAAAGGGATCTCTATATTAAGCGGTTCTTGCTTAACAGAAAAGGAGGACTTCAAAGAAAGTGTATAATCAAAACAGTCTGGCAGCAAGGGACACACAACCACATAATAAGGAAATGTTCCCAATACGTGTACAATATCGAAAAACTTGAACCATATTTGTCTAAAGTGTGACAATTAAAACCATTCCTACTGAACTATTTATTGGCAGTAAGCGATCCACTAGAAAAATGAAAGTGTGTTGCAAAATAAATCAAAACAAAAGAATTTGACCTATGTCCTCTATATCTAAGTACCTTACTGCTGACAGAACTCAAAACTATAGCAGTTTGGTCTTGAAACATGAGCAAGATAGAACAGCCGCTGGAATTTTTATGTTATGGCTAGAAAACTGTAACGCATAACTAGATGCAAAAGATGTGCCAAGTGCAAACAAGAAATGGCTCAAGAAAGCAACAGGTACATATGTGGTGATTGGTGAATAATAGATCAGTTTGAAGAGGAGAATTTAAAAAATCAACTAAAAAAACATGTGGTTGAATAACACCATGCATTTACGTGTTTCTGCATATAAGAAGGAGCCTATACGGTCTACTTGGACCTCAATCATTGAGCCTAATTTACTGGCCATAGCCTGTAATTTACACAATATGGGATTGTTACCTAGAAATTATTTCATCTGGTTCCTTAGCATAAGAAACAGCAAGCACTGTATGAACCATATCCGTGCTGATGTTAACAGCGACAAGCCTGGTGGGATCTGCCACGGGCTCTGCACCGATAGGCAAGGCTGAACGGGGAGCTTGATGACCACCACCGATTCTGTAAACCGAGAGATCACTGAAATTGACAATGTTTGAGTGTGGTGCCAGATCATTTGCAATCCCATAAAAATATTCCTGCAAGAGTGCATTTGAACTTAGCTTTACTAATTAAGAGGATAACACATGGACAAAATTAACACTTGTTTTATTGATTTAGAGTAAAACATGGACAGAATGAACACTTGCCCAATAAACAATTAAGGATAACATTAGAAAATTATGAATAAAAGGAGAGGGGGGAGGGGTATAAGCTGAGTACAGTAAACAATAGTGAAGGTATAAATAAATTTTCACATTGAAGATCAAACAAAGCCTTGTAGTTTGTAAACCAAAGTTTGATAGCATAGTTGCACTCATTATATTTCAAGAAAAATAAAGCTTACCTTGATTCGGAAGCTTCTAGTCTTTTGGCGATATTTTGAGTTTCTAAGGACAACACCCTCTGATTTATGAAGTTTTACAACATCAATGTTTGGCTTGCTTTGTACGGCATCTTTTAACATTTTACAGAGTTTCTCCTGAAAGCCATGAGATAAAATTAGACAATTAGTAACACTAAAATATTACATCGAACTAAGTGCATTCCAACAAAATTACTGGAAATAAAGCAACACTACAAGCTTACGATATCGTCTATTAGTGACATATGCTATTCTGCACACTTGTGTTTTGTGTTTTCATGCACCGATGTCACACTCTTTTTGAAAGTCAGTAGATATAAATAGATAAATGCTACTAGAAATCTTTATTTTCACTTACTCAGCACAGCTGAGTTTATATGGCCTAGTTTTCCTACTTTTTTGTGTGTGTATGTGCAGCTGATGCATCAATGCCACATAACAATCGGTTTATAAGAAAAAAAAAAGGGTCTTGTTAATTTTCAGTCAGCTGAAAGCTTGGGTAACTTTCAATCACCATTTTGAGCCTTCGGATGTAGACTACATCCAACGGTTTACAGAAAAACAATTTTTCTATAGTTTATAAATTGACAGATTTTTCCTCCTCTTACTAATACATATAATCCTATAAAAATAAATACTAGTACAAATCTAGTACAACTTCAACTATTTTTTAAGTGACTGAAAGTTTCGACAACTTTCAGTCACCTGAAAGTAAGGAAATATGGGAAAAAAAAACTAATACTACAAACTGCCCCTTACTTCAGCAGCACATTTCTAGTCCATTATTCAAGGTGTACCTATTTGCTGTCAAAATAAATATCCATCATTTCATAAATAATTTTATATGAGATGATATTTTCTGTTATATAGGATAACATAATGCATTGACATAGCGAGCATGATACTATAACGAAACATTTGGCTGTCTAGAACTTTTAGCTATGTTTTACTCAGCAATAAATTGAACCGCTAACATTATCCTTTTTTCTCAAACACGCAGGAGAGCTGCGTATCATTTCGTTAGTAGAAGAAGAGAGAGTACAACTCACACCCACACACCACAGTTTCTTAAGTTACATTCGCGCCTTATAACAGATAAGCTACCCGACCATGGTTGGTGACTTTCAATCACCCACATCATGACCATGACCATGGCTAGTTAGGTCTGTCAGAGCCTTTGTGTTTGGTTGCTTGGCCTAATCTAGGTCTGGCTAGGATTAAGCCATGGCCAGCTGAAACCAGGCTGCATAGGGCCATAGCACCTGATTTTGGTTGCCTGGCTAAGGATGGCCTGTTTAACGAAGTACGTGTTTGGTTGGTTGGCCAGAGGCCTTGGCTACCTCACAATCCACTGCATCACACGGTGGGCCCTAGCTAGCTGGAGCCTAGCCAGAGATAAACGGTCAATTCTCTCGTCTCCAGCTGGCGTAGCTATGTGGGCTGTGCAGACAACCAAAAACGTGATTCTTGTACTATGCTGACCTGGCTAGAAGATAACCAGGCAACCAAATACACCCATAGAGTACATTTGTGGCTTTGCGTGGTTGTTGGTGAGAGTGAAACAAAACAATGAGTTATCTACCGCACAGCCCTTATAACAACAACATAGCCCTTCTGCAAAAAGAAAAGAAACTGCATTAAACTAGTAATGTTCACAAGAACAAAGTAATGCAGAACTTGCCTGTCCCAAAACCAGCACTACATTGGCCTTGAAAGTTTCAATTGCATTGAGAAGTAACTGCAGATCACGGATAAGGAATTACAACTTATTGCATATAATATGAGCCAACAGTGTCCATATCAAAAAAAAATGCTAGTAGTTTTCTTTCTTTCTCAAAACAAGTTCTTACCTCATACCCAAGGCCTTCAACCCACCCCATGGTATTGATAACCATTCCGGCTGCCCTAGATTCAGCATTGCCAGAAAACTGTTTCTCCAATGTTTTATCTAGCTCCTTCATCAGAACTTTGTAAACATCCGGATTAATACTGTTGGAAACACAAGTGACAGTTGAGATGCAAAGCCATAGAGGAAAGAGCAGTATCTCGTACAGAAAGAAAGCACCCAGTAGTGAGAAAGAACCAAAAAATGATATGTAACAAAAAGAACTGTCAAAGACTATACTGGATAGTTACCTTGGGTTTGGGTGGCCGTAGAAGTATACCAGTGGCATCTCCAAGGGAATCCCATCAACTATATCGATGGGTTTCTCGATTGGTGTAGCCGAAATACATCCAGGGATTGTTATAGACCCCTGTCCTATATCTAAATCCACATATGTCGGTTTCCAGCCTAGTTTGGCAGCCCAGCTAAGGAGCATTTTGCAGAGAGTACTTTTTCCAGAATCTGTTGGTCCCACAACAATAACTCTAGGTCCCTAAACCAAGTAGAACAAGAAAGTTTCAGTTATTTAGTTGAGGAAAATGAAGATAAATATAAATCCAATGGTCCTGTACCAAGAATGACATTTCATTTTGTTTCTGCAAACTATGTTACGTTCAGTCCATGTTCAACATAGATAATTCTTGGGCACCCATCACACTGTTAAAATTTGTCCTCAATTTGTAGTTGTAATATTAAACAAGAGCATGCTGCAATTTATGTTTGCTTGTTGACACAGAATTACATATAAATACATTGCAACCTATTTTCGAGAATATTGACAGAATCACAGGAGAATATGCACAAGAAAAGTTTTGAAGTTTTACTAGTTCCATCTCCACAGTGTGCAACCAAAATTGCAAAACTAGCAAACCGTTTAACTAGCTGCTTTACATGACAATTTTGCATCTTTAGCCGATCTTCAGTATGCAGCAATCCTACATTTTGCATAGCCATCAGACACCTGGTGAACTAAAACGGGGGCATTCACCTGTGAGGTCTCCAGGTCCGCTCCTTGCGCTGCTGCAGCCCTCGCCCTCGCCCTCCGTGCATCAAGAATGGCGTGCGTGTTGACGTAAATCACCATCGGCGTCTACATACCACAGCAAAAGAGTCATCTCAACATCACACAAGGAATTTGCGAACCTCCGTTGCTTCAAAAATCAAAATTTACACAGCAGAAGAGAAATCAGGCCCTGCAGCTCACCTCGTCGGACGTGTACTCGCTCTCGCTGACCCCGTCCAGTTCCACCGTCGCACCGTGCCAAGTGAAAATCTAATGCGGAGTACAGGAAGTGCGAGTCAGCACCGAGCAATGGTGAAATAAGCAGGAGCCAGGTGGGATTTTTTTTTTCTAAGGAGAGGAGGGATGCGGGCGGCGTGCTTACGGAAATCTTGGAGCGCGGAGGAATAGGAACCCAGCCCTCTGGGGGCAGCTCGGTGCCGAAGATCTCCGCCGTGCCGGTGACGAGGCGCACGCGGAGGGGAGCGTCGGGGAGCACCTCCACGCGCAGCTCGCTCTGCGGCGCAAGCTTGTACTGCCGCGGTGGCGGCGCGGCCGCCGCCCCGGCGCCCGCGGTTGCCGCGGCGGCCATCGGAGGAGGGGGTTTGGCGAGGGCGCTACGGCGAGGGTTTGAGCGCCGCTGAGTAGCCCACCAGGCAGGACCAGTATCAGGAGGTGGGGGAGAAGGATGACACGGTGTTCACTCCGGACTCTGGTTCTGGTTTGTGATCCAAAGCGACGCCAAATAGTTTCCAAAAAGAAAAGCGACGCCAAATTTCAATATTTGATTTTGTTTCATTCAATGTTTGATAACCATAGTCTCTGATATTTTCAACACAGCACCTGCTTGGCCTAAAGCACAATAGTCAATTGTCCAAATGTTATTCGGTCACGTTGATCATGATAACAGAGCTGCAATAACCTCCAAAAAAAAAAAAACAGAGCTGCAAGAGCCATACTTGCAGTCATATGATTTCAAGTGCCGAAATGAACAGTCACCCGCATTGCAACTTGCTGCATTGTTTTTTCGATGAAATAAAAGAGCAGACATATATAGTTTTGATATGCAGTAAATAACTTGCACGATGTCCCGTATCAAGCAAGGGATATCAAAACGTATACTATATGCTTCAATCTCTTTGAAAACAACTCGGGACAGAATTAGAGAGCCCATCCCTACAGACCACGTCGGACGCAATACGTCGTCCCCCCCCCTCCCCCTCCCCCTCCTTCTTCACCGAACACAGCCGACGCCACCGCCCTCGCGGACTTCGGCATCGTCCCCGACGCCGTCGCCACCCGCCACACGCCTCGGCACCACCGCCCGCCACCACCACCGGCGGCCGACGGCGCTACGCCGCCTCACCATGCCGCCCGCACCCGCCGCCACTGTCCACCACGCCGCCGCCATGCTAACCACTCGACCTCGATGTCCCCGCCGTCGACCCCCTCCCACCGCCCGCGGTCACGGTGGCGCCATCGCTGGAGAGCACATAGCCCTCCCTCCCGGCAACCCGAACCCCCTAACAGAAGGGCCGGCGACATCGGTATTGTGCCGCCGGCGAGGAGATGACGCGAATGCAAGAAAGGAGAGGGGGTGGGCGGACGGTTGCGTTCGACTAGGCGGCAACCATGGATCGCGGCGGAATTATGGCAATTGCTGAAACAATCGACAGTGTATTCAAGGATCCGTCAAGCAAACCAAGCTGAACTAAAATTGAACTATACTATACTCGTGGGTTTTCGTTACACCGATTTCTGATCCAACCATCAGATCCCGTTGACGATGGAATGTACAGCCCGCAGCCCGCGTGTGATGGTCGCATCGCTGTTGGTAGTGTTCTTGCTCAAAACTGACGGAGTCCTTCGTTCGACCACGGTCCAGTGTAAAAACTTACAGGGCCTGTATGGGCTGGTCAGGCTGAAAACAAAGTCCAGCCGAAATCCCTATATCCAGCAGCGTGAGCTCGGGGAATTCGGGTCGCGTGCTTTAAGATTCGTTCGTGTGTCAGTGATGTCCGTTTGATTTGTAGTCCTCTTTCTCTCTCACACTAAGCTCGGTTGCCACTATCTCTATTCGTGGCCGTCTTTTGTCTGTGTCGAGCCCCTTCTCTCTCCGCACGGGACTCGACTCCTCTACCTTACAGCATCTTCAGCAGGGCTTTTAATTAGACTCTTATTTTCAGAGGACTCTTAAATCCTTTATCTGGGCTCTCATGTTTTAGAGTCCTCTCAAAAATAGAACCCACCAATTTTTTATTTTTCTTTTTTTCTTCTCCTTTTCTCTCTCTTCTCCCACGACGTCTCGCTCCTCTCTCTATTTCCTCTCACTCCCCTCTCTCTCCTGCTCCAAGACCCGCCGCCACTTCGCCGAGGACGGGCGTCGGTGTGGGCTCGGCGGCGGCGACGGGCATAGCCGCAGCGTGAGAGGGAGCTCCGTCCTCCCATCCCACTGTGTCCTCTCTTCCTCCCCGACTAGGGGTGGCAATAAAACTCGTAACTCGATAGTTTGCTCGACTCGAAGACAAATTCGGCTCGTTCTAATTTCAAACGAGCTGAGCTAATTTATTAGCTCGTTATATTAACGAGTTAGCTCGAGCGGGCTCGTGAGCTGGCTCACGAGCCTAACGAGCCGCGTAATGTTTAAAACTAAAGCCTATCTATGGTTATGAATCATGATCTAGCCTATCACAAGTCAACTTAACGGTATAAGTACAAACCCTAAACATACAAAGATAGTAATAACCTATTCTTGATGAGCTAGAGTGGCCAACTTAAAGTTGGAGCACTATTATTTTTCTCTTATATAGCTTATAATAAATACTTAGTTATAAAATTTATGTGAATGTATATTCTTCCTATAAAAACATATATTTTAGTGACCAAGATCGATGAACATATGAATAAGTAATGTTTAATTTATATCTTAAATATATTTAATGATTTAAAATATATGATATTTTTATATGATGTATGTTATTTTTTTGTTTTTTATTGATGACTAAAATAATATATTTTTTAAGTAAAGCTCGATGAGCCATAATGAGCTAGCTCGTGAGCATAATAAGCCGAGCCGAGCTACAATATTAACTCATTAGTATAATGAGCCGAGCTGAGCTAGCTCGCTATACTAATAAGCTATAACGAACTGGTGGCGAGCTGAGCCGAGCCGGCTCGACAGCTAGCGCTATCCCCGACGAGCTCTAATCACGGTGGCAGCGGGAGGGGTTGTGACGCGCCGCCGCACCGGCGGGAGCGAGAGGCCGCGGCAGCGAAGGGCTCATCGGCAACGGTAGCTCCGGGGGAGGGCACGGCGGTTCCTCGTGCGCGGCAGCTTTGGAGTGCGACGAGGCGGGCGGCGGCCGCGACAGCTCTACGAGCGGTCGTGGCAGTGAAGGGCTCGTCGGCGGCGGCAGCTTTGGGCTTGGGCACGGCCGCTCCGGAACACGGGCTCGGGCATGACAGCTTTGGGGTGCGACGAGGCGGGCGATGGCTGTGACAGCTCTAGGCTCTGCGGCGGCGGTGGCGATGGCGGCAGCTCGGTGGGAGGGCGCAACTGCTCCAGATTGGCGGGCGGCGGTGGCGACCTCCAGATCTACGGCGGGCCCGCCTCGTTGGGTGGGTCAGGTCACTTATAGATGGATCCCACTTGTTAGGAGAAAAAAAAATAAGAGTTCTTCTTTGAGGAGTGCTGTTGGAGTTGATGAAAGATTTTAGGCTACTAAATCTGGGACCCACTTCTCAAATTCTAAAGTAGGAGCTCTGATTTAGTAAGTACTGTTGGAGATGTTCTTAGGGGGTATAAAGGCACCACAGAAAAGTAATTTGTGTCTAGGTAAACAGTACCGGAACCGTTACTGTTCACGAAACACTGTAGCTTGTTCGCTTTCTTGGTTTTTATTGTTTGCCGGATCTGTAGCACGTGTTCTATACCAATAAATCTGAACCTTTGTTTCACGAATCAATGACGGAGAAGAGGGGTAAAGTTACAAACGTGACGTTACCCCTCAAGGTAGAGCATCTGAGTCCCTCCGCACGTCTGATCCTTGTTCTTTTGTGGTACTACACACTGAACCATTTTCTGTCACATTGAGATTTTTCTCTCCGCAGTGAGCCCTCCGCCATGTCTTTCACCTCGAACTTTTTTCCTCTAACATGGCTAGAACAATTCGTTTTCGCTTCTGGAACAACGGATTCAATAACTAGAGTAATGTGTTTGAAACAACGAAGCAGTGTTGGCCGAGCAGGATGAGAATTGCGACGGGTGAGGTGGACAAATTTTGCGGATCCGATGATGAGAGTGGTGGAACGGGACAAAGACGACGAGTGGCGTAAGGTTGAAGATAATGACGAGCAACACAGGCTGATTTTGGCCTATTGTGAATGGGCAGTGGGTCAGGCTATGCTGAAGCTCAATTTAGGGTCCCTTTGATAAGGATTATATAGCAACTTCATAAGTTGTTTTGAGGTAAAGCTGTACCAAAGAGAGAATTCAGAAAACTGCTTATCCAAATAAGCTGCAATAAGCGGTGGTCATTTTATACTGGCGAGGTGACGTTGTGAAAACCAGCTTTTTGTCGTTCATTCCTTCTTTGACATGTACAATCCATTTTTGAAAATATAGCATAAGCTATTTTGCCAAACGGTTTGATTGTATAAACCATATAAGTTAGAATAAGTCAAAAATTACTTTTGACTGATAATTCAAACTTAAAACTGTTTTTTATATGAGCTGAAGCTCTACCAAACAGAGATAGATATAGGAGGTCCCAAGTCCAGCTGATCTGGAAGAAAAACGTTGCTTGCACGGAAGTACAAGCATTCTTACATGTTGATTCGAGTTGGAAATTCTCTAAAACCCCTTGCAATCACAATTAGTGTGACTTTTCTTCTACAAAGTTAAAAAGAAATTCTGTGTTCGTGCAACTTCCCAAGTTGCGGCAGCTTTCACACAACACATTGGACAAGCAGCGGTCGTAGTCTGGAGCAGCCGACCGCTGCGACTGTTTTCACCAAGCCGCCATCCCCACCACGATCAGACTCGCGCAATCGCGCCTCCCTCCATGCAGTCCAGCGTTACTAATTTTCTCCTCCCTTCTCTCCCTCTTTTTCGTCAAAATTTTGAAAAAAGTTTTGAATAAAGATTTCATCAAAAGTTGTGAAAAAGTTTGAAAACAAAGTTCAAACAAAATTTCTGAAACAAAGTTCCATAAAAAGTTGAAAACAAAAGTTCGAACAAAAAATTTGAAAACAAAGTTCAAACAAAAGCTTAAAAACAAAGTTTGCATAAAAATTTGAAAACAAAAGTTCGAATAAAAAAATTGAAAACAAAGTTTGAACAAAAAGATATGATAGAACTTTCAAGAAAAATCACAAGCAATAAAATAAATCAAACATAAAAGTTTTAAAATGGTATTTCAGATCATTAGAGAGAGAGAGAGAAGGGGCCTCATCTCTAGGTCCAGCCCCTAGATGAGCGTGAAAGGAAGGGAATCCATGAGAGAGGGAGACGATTCATGAAGATTTTGGTGCATGAGATCTAGGAAGGGAATCTCATGGAAGGAGAGAAAGGAACAAAGAAATCAGATGTTTCTCGGTTTCCACTACCTTCGGATATTGATGGTGTTAGGGGTGCGAAGGCTATGTGACTGGGAAAGGAAGCGGGGACCACAAGGCTGGAAAGGCGTTGCATATGGTTCAGCGTGGTCTGTGGGATGTAACAACTTGCTTGATTGCTTATACTAACTCTAACGAGCGCAGTCAAATGCATTTTTGCATCTTCAGAAGTTATTGTGCATGTCTAAAACGTTTCCAACAAGAAGAGTCAAACGAGTAGCTATTTTGCATCGGAGGAGAGAGGGAAGTCAAATACAATCCCTCTCCCATCGAATGCATTTGGCGAGCAATAAAGTAGTTACAACAACTTGAGGACGCACGGATTGAGCGGTGGCGTGATTATAACAATTTTAATAAACAGTTACAACAACCGGTTATAACGACAAGTTGTAATAACTTAAGTGAGCCAGTTACAATGATTTGAATAAATCAGTTATAATGACCAATAGGCACGAGACACATGCTCGATTTACCTCTTGAAACTAGCTATTCTTATTAGAGTACACATAAAATAGATATCTTTTTTTTATTATTGTATAAGTAAGGTATCCCTGTATTTGCCTATCAAAACTGACTCTTCTTTCTAGAGTTACTCTTATTTGGATGTTTGGGGCCATTAGATGCAAAAATAACACCATTCAGCCTGGTTTCGCAGAAACGAAATCAAATTCCATTTCTAGTGAGTCTGGCTCACAGGCTACAGTTGATGCGGGTGTAAGCATTTGTTGGGGCTAGCTGCATGCAGTCCAAAGCAACCAATCTGAATCTTTCAACGAAACGGAAAACCAATGAAACCTACCTCTACCTACATGCATAGAACCTGGCTGTGCTTGGCCTGGTTCCTGTGTGCAGCCTGGCTAGTGCACGGACGAGAACCAATCACGCCTTAAGCCAAGCGCGCTCTCGTAGTCGTAGGAAGGCGCCGCATGGAACAGAAATTCCATGTTTGATTTGACCCTTTCAACTTTTTTTTTTGAACTTTTTTAAACTGAATAGCATAGCTATAGAATCTATACATGTACATAAAGACGCACACGCAACACGTACATATTCTCACAAACACTCTACACTTAACCTAGAAGAACGCGTTCATTGAGAAATCATCAGACTCCATCGAATCTAGTGTGTGACGGGGACGTCGCGCTGTCATTGTGACTCCACGCGCAAGAGGGTAACTGACCGAAAAAAGAGAAACTCCAAAAGAGAGCATCTCGTTGACGACCGACGAAACCGTGAAAGATCCGCTGACGAGCTCTCCTGTTCAAAGGCCCCCGAAGGCCCCCTTCTCCACATGCACAAGCTCCGGCGCCAGAGAGAAGATGCCGTCGAAGACAGGAAAGCCCGGGAGTCTTTATTCCCTGGACATGTTGGTGCCGCCGCTCACCACCACATCCCGGACAAAGGGCCCGTCATCGGCCACGAAGCCGCAGTCGGTGCAGTCATGTCTTCGCCGCCCACCGAGTCGGGAAAGCCGTCGAGGATGTGGAAAAAGTTGCAAGGAACCACATCTCTACAACTTCATCCAAACATCCAAAACGTAGCTCGCCGACGACGAAAGAGAGCAAAAAGCTCATTAGCAAAACACCGAGAGCAAAACTACCTAAACCTAACTAAATCTAAGCTAGAAAACACTAACGGAGCTAAGGGTATTCCTGGGTATTCTTATATATAACAGTAATTTCTTATACGTTAAGGGCAAAGACATCATTGATCACTTTCATATAATAAGAAAACATAGAAATAAACTATAATTTCTTCATTATTTTGTAATTTCAGTTAGTTTATTTAATATGTGAACAATTTATATTTTACGTGTATACCTATTATGATGAGTTGAACAAAATTTTTATGCTCCTTCTCACTAGGGAATACCTAAGTTTTGGAATTGGCTCCATCACTGCTAGAAAAGAGATATATACAAGTCAGACGTCGAATCCGCGGATTACCATCTCCTCCGGTGCCGGCAAGGCAACCGGAGGCGAGGGAAATCCAACAAAATCGACGCTCCTGCTATAGTAGAGAGAAAGGAGGAAGACTCGAGAGAAGTCTCTTTTCCGTGACCCTTTCAACTACTGATTGAACAAAAGGTCACTGCTTGGATTAGCTGATTTTGCATACCTTTGTGCGCGCAAACGCGAGAGCAAGCAAAGAAAGATGGTTGAGCCTCTTCAAATTTCAATCCCACATGACAATGACATAGAGCCGTGCTTGCCTAACATTCCGTGTGTAAACAGGCAACGGTGTTTGTGTCCCGGAAGATTCAACCAAGAACCCTGCAGACGCACCAGTTCCATTACATAGTTGCGTGGTAAGCACACGCAGTTAATTTACTGTACATCCTTCGGATTATATGATGAGGTGGTACGCAGCTCACTCGGCAACGCGTGCTCCTCGAGACAGCAAAGACTGACCGGATCAAATGTTTGTGCAGACTGCAGAGCGCGCCCGTGTTTGGGCGAATAGGACAATCACCAAGTTGGCAATTGGGAGCTGATCGTAACTTGTTTAATTTCATTTGTTGCTACCTGCACCATCGAACCCGCCGTTTCTCGTTTTCTAGTTGAATTGGTCAGCGAAGTTCCGTTGTACAGGGTCGCTACCGTGTACGTGTGTACATGTTGAGAGTTGAGGCTGCGTAACGGGTGCGAGCGGAACCACTTGACTTGGCTCTGGAGTCTTTGGTAGTAACGTTCCTTCGAGAGTAACGAGGAATCTGCCCGTGAAGCGGTGGAAAAGAAGCGATGTCCCGACGAGTGACAACGACTCTCCTTTTTTTTTTTTAAACACAACGACTCTCCTTGGGATAGTGGTAGGGGCGGCTTATAACTTTTTTTTAAAAGAAGTTGTTAATTTTGAGTTACAACTTTCAGTCAATTCTTTAAATCATTAAATCTAGATTCAACGATTTATAATTATTATATAAAATTTTTATATAAAAAGATAAAACATAAAATAACAACTCATCAACTAAAAGCTTTCAATCGATTAAAAACTACAAAACATGTTTTTTTAAAGTCGCCATCAGCATCATGTCGACTAAGAGGTCGGTCTCCGGATTGTAACAAAAGAAATTTCCGGGAAACTTCCTTGCAAGTGCGAGGTGTCCACTTCCACCGCTTGCCAAGGCGCTCCAATGAACCTTTAAAATGCGGTGGTGATCCAAGCATACCACATATCGTCGCGCGAGGCGCCCTACACTAGCTTTGCTCAAGAGTGGACGGGCAGTGTTGTTGATGCTCCACTGCAGCCGAGATCCATGAAGCCCGGCGACGCCAGGCGGGACGCCGACGAGCCCCTGCTGCCGAGGCAGCAGCAGCAGCAGGGGATGCCAGTTGCTGCCGGTCATCACCATGGCGCAGCCGCCGGCCGATCCTTTCCATGGCTCACCGCTGCGGGCTTCGGTTTCCTCACTTTTAATTCAGGGATGGCCGTGTACCGCTCGCATGGTGACCGAGAGACCGTGGCCTTCGTCGCCTTCTCGTACCTGGACCTCCTGGCACTTTTCTATTGCCTCCGGCGATACGAGAACGCGGAGGCTGGGTCGTCGCTCAGGGACCGTCTCAAAATCGCCGTCTGGCTGCTCACAACCGCGCTCACTTTTTTGTTCTCGTTCAAGGTCGCTGCTGTCATGCCCCCTGCCGTCGCAGTCGTTGTGTGGCTCATGGCCTTTGGAACAGTCGCCGGAGGCTTCTACGCCTTCTTTTGCTACAACGATAAGCAATAGGGGTGTATGCGCTGTCCAAAAAAAAAATAATGATAAAAAAATATAGGGGCGTACTATGCGACTCGGTGTACCCAGTACCAGCGTGTGTTTATTTTTATCTCTACTTTCGTCTTATTTTTTTGGAATTTCTCTCTCCTTTTTTCTGTCACAGTGTCCATGTGTATGTCTCATGTGATTGTGACAATAAAAGCATGGCTAATAATGTAGCTGCCATATACCGTGTCATTTACTCAACTAACAACTCATCCTATTACACTTTCCCTAAGCCATAAGGAACTATTTGGATATAAATTATTTTTAAAGTTTTTACTATCATTTTTATTTTAAAGAATCGAGGTACGAAAAACTTTATGATATTTGTATTAAAAATTCTTCATTCTCAAAAGTATATCCAATATCATGTTATTTATAAAGTATTTTCAAAGTCTCCATTTTCAAAAGTAAATTGTTTTTTCCAAAATTAGAACTGTTGAATGATCAATCACACCATAGATCTGTTACCATTGCCGCTCTAACTGAGTCCAACCTACTTTGTTCGTTTTATGTGAGCGATAGTATTGGCAAAATACAATTATGTGATCGATGGTATTGGCAATTTATTAAAATGATTGGGGAAAATAAAATATATGTATAAAGAAATGGTGCCGCGGATAATCATGGAGACACAACGGCACTGAGCATGGATGATGATTGATGAACAAAGTACTATGTGAACGAGTGATGATGTTTTGGGAAGAAAAAATTATACTTCTGATGCTATAGAATGGAAATTGACTTGAGAACCGGGTTGAGCCTGGGTGGCTAGCGGCGATTGGAGAACAGGCTTAGTTTTTCAATAAATTTTCCGAAAGTACCTCTCACACAACAAAAGGAGGACGACCTCTCCGTTGCACATCAAGTGTCTGATGATATGTTTTTTTTTATGGGAACTACGGCAAGCCTTGCAGCCTGCCTGAACACTTTATTCCAAAAGAAGAGGAGTTCCAATGTACAAGATAATTACAGGGGCTAAAAGAAAACAACAACAATTGTACATCAAAATTACAATGAGCTGAGGTTTTGAAAATATATTTCCCATTGATGAAGCACCAGCTTTGTCTGCTCTTTATTGGCTCTATGTGTCCATAGATTCATGTCATCGACACAACGACGAAAGATGTCCCTATTGGGTTCAATGTCTAGCCTGAAGACTTTTGCATTCCGGCATTTTCATACATTCCAAAGGATTGTTGTCAGGACTGTCGATTTTGTTCTTGGCGAGTTGATAGGTGGACCTGGCAGGTTGGTCTGCCAAAGATCTTCCAATATCTTCTACCTCATCTGGCAGGTCATGTAAACCCAGCGACATCCACAGCGAGACCAACCTGTTGCAGTGGAGGAAAAGACGCGGCACCGGGCAGAAGGACAGATACCTTGGTTGTTTGCACGACGTTGATGTAATCTAGCATTTGTGTTCAGTTTGTCGTGGTGTAGAAGCCAAAGGAAGAAGCGGCAACACGGCAGCACATTGTTGTCCCAAATACGATCAGCGAACGGATCAGACGGTAGGTGAGCAAAGTTGTTGGAATCGGCCAGTGCGGAGAAGGGTTTTGATGCTGTTCCACGTAGATAGCGGGTGTCCCGAGTATCAGGGTCCAGGTGTGCAGTTGTCATCAAAGACTGCAAATGTTGTACCTTGTGGTTAGCAACACTTGTTAAACGAGGCTGAAGGTGCAGTTGTAGTTGCGGCTATTGAAGGACATGCTGAACTGAAGCATGTGGTCTGGTTGTGTGAGAGAACAGGGCAGGGTAAATAGATGCCAAGGGAGAGTCGCCAAGCCAAAGGTCGAACCAGAACGAGGTTGAACGACCATCTCCAATTTGAACTTTGGTTGCTTCCCGGAAGGAGGATAACGTGCTTAGGATACCGGACCAGATGACTGAGTCCAATTGGTGTTCCTCCCCAAGGTCGTGGTCGTCATTCCAGCCATACCTGACACGAAACCATTTAATCCAAGGTTCCTGTCCTTGGCCATGGATCTTAACAAGGAATTTTTTGAGGAGGCATGAGTTTTGGATTTCGAGGTCTTTTACTACGAGGCCACCTTTTTCCTTAGGAAGAAGAACTAACTCCCACGGTGCCTTGCACTGCCCACCTGAGCAAGTTGCTTCGCCAGCCCAGAAGAAGGCACGTCTGTATTTTTCTATAGTATCAAAAAACCCCGACGGATCGTTCAAAAGAAAAAAAAAAAGAACCCCCTACGGAAAAAGGATTGAGCACATCATAGGTTGGTAAATTGGAGAGGACTGAGTTTACAAGGAGAGTACTGATGATATGTTCAATTGAAGAGAGGCAACAAGCTACTGAACCCAGCACGGCAGCACCGCGGACGGCAACGAAACGGCCGCTTCCAGGCGGGACGTCACCCTTCCGATCGAGTTCAACACTGCCATGCCGCGGAGTTGAATCATTCAATGTGAGGGAGCCCTGAAACTGAAAGCCAGTGTGGTACGTGACGTGAGCCATAGAATACAGGCAGCGCCGGCTCGGGGAGCACTGCTCCCATGTACAGGGACCAACGAACGGACCAGGAACCATGCATTCTTTCGCCGACAGGAGATGCAAATAAAAAGCAGTCTTTTTCTTTGGCTGCCTTCACAATCACATTGACGGTGAACGTGATGTCACGTCACGTTGCATCTATTTTGGTGGACCATGCATTTGGCTGGCGCTGGCGTGCACTGCAGCGCATGTAAATATTGACATAAGAGCATCTAAAGCTCTTAAAAAATTGATCCTAAAAAAGTGTTTTTAATATCAGCTCAAAAATTATTAGCGAGAAGTTTTTTAATCTTTTCTAACAATTCTTTTTAAAAATAGATTACGAAAACTTTTGATTGGACTACGTCAGCATCTCGGACCACAACAATATTAATTTTCTTATAAATACAAGTATTATGACCTCTAATTTTTTCCTCATTTCTAGCTACAAATGAGTAGAATTTAAAAAGAGAATAAATATGTGAGTTGTTTTGAAGAGCTATAAGAGATGGTTTTTAGAATAAATCTCATTAATTTGATTTAGGGAGAGTTTATGAGACTCTCTTGGAGATGCTCTAAGTCCGTCAGGAAACTCGGAGCACTGCAATCCTATAAGTGTTCAGCAATCCCGTTTGCGCAGGTGACGTTCGAAGAAATTCCTCTATCCTTTTCCCCCTCAAAAATGGAAGGGGGGTCATTTCGGCTATAAGTAATTCCTCTGGTCTCCAGCAAGGAAGCAACCAACGGTGGCCTGAGTACAATTGTCGGGAAAAAAAAAAAACGGTGGCCTGAGTACTACTTAACCGACCGGTCGTGTGTTTTGCCTTCTTCAGGAAGGCGTGAGGCGTCTACGGTTCTCAACTGGTAAGGTACCCTTTTCCGCTTTCACATGGATCTTGCTCAGCCAAAACCGCTTGCCACCCCCCCCCCCCCCCCCCCCCCGCGACGCCTGTCCACTTCTCCAGCGTCGCCGCGCGCCACACCCTTCCTGCCTCCGCCCGCGCGCCCACGCCGCCCCCTCGCCGCATCGCCGCCTCGCTGCCGCGCCGCCACTTCGCCGCGACGCCCGCCAGCACCGCCACCTCCCTGCCGTGCCGCCACCACGCGGCGATGCCCGCCAGGACCGCCACCTCGTCGCGACGCGCCCGCAGCCTCCCCGGTGCCGCGCCGTCATCTCGCCGCCTTCTTGCTGACTCCCTGCTCCGCCTTTTCGCTGCTTCGCCGCGATGGCCGCTCGCTTCGTGCCGCGCCGCGTCGACAGCTTCGCCCGCTCGCGCCGCCTCTGGGGCAGCTCTGCCAGCCCACACCGCCCCCACGCTGTGCGTGAGGATGATTCATTTTTTTTTCTTGATCCAATGGTTCCACGAAATTCCTGAACTTCGACACTTTTCATTCCAGTTCCATACTAACCCAAAGTGTATTTCTGTGTCGCCTTTCAGATCGTGTCCAAGAATCTCTTGTCCTGTGACAGCTTCGACGCACACGGGCGCATGAGTTCAGAGCAGCAGAAGCCGCTCATGAACGAATCAGCCTCGATCAGGGCAGCGGTGGAGGGCAACGATCGAGCAGCGGCCTCGTGGCTGACGCTCGTCGGCTTTGCATTCCTCACATTCAACTCCGCCATGGCCGTGTACCAGTCGAACGGAGGCATGGGAGCCGCCGCCTTCGTGGCCTTCTCTCTCCTGGATCTCGTCCTGCTCTTCTACTGCCTGCGCCTGTACAATCAAGCGGCGCCGAGGTCGCTCCGGCGAGAGCACCTCAAGATGGCGATGTGGCTTCTCATCGCGATGCTCACGATCTCGGCCTTCATGTTAATGGAATTCTGGTTCTCAAACACAGAAGTTAGTGGCGCCAAAAGGGGAATCGCGCCTCAGCAGCAGCAGCAGATTCCATGACCATGATCCTGTCACTCAGATCCACAATCCTTGCACATGTGATTCCTGAATACTATGCATTACTAGTTCCTCCTGGTTTAGATGCGTCAGATCATGATTTCACGTGTCAGATGTGTTACATCTAAGTTTCTTGGATTATATTAGATTAATATTCAGCATCGAGCAGTTGACCTTTAGAGCGTACACGTCATTTTATTGTAATGACACTCGTATCTACCTATCAGCATATAATAAGACGCATACTTTTCTGAACAATTACATATCATAGTTATCAGAGCCTTTTATAAGAGAAAAATATGTCTAAAATGACGTATTTTGGAATCATGCTGAGCATGCAAAACAGGGAAGAATGTTGGGATCTTTGTGGCAGAATGTTATTATTTGAGACATGCTCCACTCCAATTGGACCTTAAGGCCTGTTTTGAGACATAGGAACGTTCCATGCTGAGTATGCAAAACAGGGGACAAAGATTGTTCCTATGAATTCGATCTCTTGAAATTCCATGAAGGTTCCTCCAGTCCAATGGGACCTTAAGGCCTTTTTTTGAGACATAGGAACAATCTTTGCTGGAATTCCATAGAGAATAAGCATGTAATACTTCGTAAGAAATAGGATTCCCAAAAATGATCTGATCATCTCAATTAAGGCCGTCTTCCAGAAGAGAAGTTAACTTTCCCAACTTATAAACTGGCTTTCTCAACAACTGGTTTATTTTCCAGATTTGCTAGCTTTTAATTAACTGAAATTTTATATTGGTTCAGTCAGATTTTCGAAATAATGAAAATATACCACTGAAACAATAAAACTATACTGTTAGTACAATGAAATTGTACTGTTAGAATAATTAGTTCTTAGGTGGAACATTTTCGTTTTTTTAGGAAACATTTTTTTTGTCGCAAGTGGGAAAATTTTGAGCAGTTCGATCAATATCCAATGACTGAAAAAATCAACAAAATTTCAGTCACCAAAAATCTAGATGGATCTATTTTACTTACTCCAGTTTTCGTTTGTGTATCCATCTTTTTCACCTCTTATTAATATTCATAATCTCTACTACATATTATATTTGGTACGGTCGTCTCTTCCACGTAAATCCTGCCCCCTGCCCCGTCTCCTGTCCCGTTCTCCTCAAATACGGTTCGGTGGTGTCGCCAGTGCACAATTGAATTTGCATGCGCTGCCTAACCCTAGCTAATTCGACACCAAGCCATAGCGCCCTGCACTCGCAAACGAACCGAGAACGCGCCTTCGCCGCCATCCTCCAATCCTACAAGGATTCTGGGGAGGGAGCACCTTCCGTGGGATCTAAGTTGTCGCCGCGATCTCAACGTAGGTCTCAGTTTACAAGTTCATACTTGTCTTCGTTAATCCAGATGGTTTGGCTAGGCGATCAAAGAGTGAGAGACAGATCAATATCGTAGGGTATGGCAGTTCCGATTACTTTTTGCAGCGATTAATCCCTACCTTTAATTTCTTCCTCTCTCCTATCCCTGCAGTCTGCAGAGATCGGTTTTACAAGCCATGGATTTTTGGTAATGAAGCTCTCTGTCGGCTGCCAAAAGGAGGAAGAAAAGAAACCAATCCGCCCTCACCGGCACTCGAAAGATCGCACGCTGTCTACCTCAACTCGCAGGTTGGAATCACTCACCCTTTGAGTTACTCATGCGATGGTTCATGGTTGATGCCTCATCACTCAGCCTGTTGCCGCAAGTTTGGTTTGTAAAATTCAGCTACAGTTTTTTTTGTTCTTAGTTGTAGTCTTAGCACAGGCTCAAAGCTTTAAGATGTGTTCATCATCACACAGCAGCATGCGGTGTCCATCTTCACAGCTACAGGTAATCCGTGCCTTGGTTAATTAGAATTGATGGCCAATGGCATGACGTGCTTTCATGCAGCGCAGCACATTAGCCGATTAAAGAAAAGTATTGTTGCATGAAGTGAAGGTATGATCACATCAGGATGAGAACACATTCACATCGTAGTTGTATCTTTATTACAACTTATTAAGAGAGGTGTGATCGTCTAGATGAATTTTTCGTATCCGCTCTGTTCAAAGTTCACCATATAGTCGGACTCGAATTTAGTTTCCCTGTAATCAAATGTGTTTCCACACGGCTGAGGCTCTACCACGGACTCCATTTTTTGCATGTCTGATGGCGGGATCCTCCTATCCAGACGCCGGATCGAGCGATTGTATACGAGACCGAGGAGCAGCAGAGAGAAAAAAATAAAAGGTCTCGAGGAGGAAGATGATAGATGAGTGCGTTCACATTAGATGGGCCGATCTGGATTGAGCTATTCGGAGCTGGGCCCAGGTTTAAAAGCATGCAGTCCGTGCCTCCTTACTACGTAGGCAGGTATGCATCTCCTTTATGTTGTTTTTTTAATTTTCGAAATTCATTCTTTTTTCACAAGCGAGAACCAATTTTTAGAGTTGGAATAATTTTAGTCCTTTATAGAACTTTTAGAGAGGTTTTTAATTGTTTATGGATATTAATTATGGGTTGTGTTTAAACGTTGTTTACGAAAGAGATTGCATGTTCAACTACCGCTGCCATCATTCCCTCCCATCAAATTCTTCTTGTAGGCCGATGTTTAGGGATCTCAGGTGAAAGACACCAAACCTTTTTCCTTATCTCTAATGATCTGTTTCTCGCTCCTCGTATGTCGTTGTTGTATATCGATGGAACGCGTGCCGCACCAACAGCTCACTGTGACTTTCGCCAGCATCCAAGAGTTCCACAAATGGTCATGTCACATTCCTCTAATATTTGTGGGCTTTGTTTTAGATTATTGTATGGTCGACAACACAATTGTTGGACATCTACACTTGGAAGCCATGGCACGCCGTGGTGTTTACCCATGGTCGTCATTTCCGGCGGAAACGAGGAGCTAGGAAGACGATTGGCTTCATGCACTCACACTCTTTTGTGGGCCTTTTTTTTCTTCGTAGGCTAATGTATGGCTTGTTTTTTTTTCTTCATGGAGGCGTTTGGGCTGATTCTCTTTTATGTCTAGGTTTCTACCATTCAATTGCCTTAACTTGCGGCCTTAAACGTTCCAATTTACATTTTTCTTTTTGGTCTTATTAGTGGTGGGGATTTTAATAGTAATAAAAGAACATGTAATAGTTGCATAAAAAAAAGAACATGTAATAAAAATGCACCAGTGCAAAGGGATGATGGGTTGGAATGCAATGGTAGCTTTTGCTCAAAATGAAAATTAGACCTTCATAATAGAAGAGTTCATATATGGTAAAAAAAATAAACAAGTTATTGGCCAAATACATTGTAAAGATTAGTGACTCTAGCATTTCATTCTGTTTTAATTATCAGATCTAGCCAAAGGTAAACAAACATCAATCAACTATAGATAATTAGATCCGGCCGCATCAACTACTGTACCTTTGAGTATCCATCCACCACGTTGACTTAATTCCTCGGGGAACTTGGGACTCTGTCATTCGCATTCCCAACGGAAGGCTGGTAGAAAGTGCACATGCACAAAAAAAATATGCAAAAGTCCCACGATGTTAACATATTCAAAAGGAATTTAAGCATGTCTATCTCCCAAGGAAAATGTTGATTATATTTGCAGATCAAACATCTGCTCTAATTCATCGATCACACAAGTAGTGAGCAAACAGAGATTGTCAATGCTCTATACAGTTTGGATGAAGGTTTAAAGAAACAACTAAATAGAGTAGAAAAGATTGAACACCTTTTATGAAAGAACTGGTGTTAGAATATGTAATTACGTAGTTTTGAATTAAAAAGATACATATTAATATCTGTCTAAAGTTACCGATGTTTTAAAAAAACCAAACATTATACTTCTCATGTATAAACTTAACATCCGTTTGTATTAGCCGACCAAATATTTTAAAAATATAAAAATGTTTATTAAACTCATAACAAATAAGTATTTTCTTTTTTCTCTTGACTCGTAACAACGCACGGACACTTTGCTAGTCAATTATATAAACCAATAAGTAACATAGACAAAAGGAGTCTTCTTTGGGGAGTCTTCTTAAGAACGAGCAGTCTTCTTTGGGGAGCTGCTTCACCCAGCAACGAGCAGCGACCAAATAATCGCCCATCACATTTTCTCTTACCTTTCTCCATACATAAGTTGGTCTTAAAGCAAAACAGAGCTCATTGCTATTCACATGTCGAGATTCATGTGCACCGGCAGGAGGGAACAGATGGTAATAGATCGGGCTGGGACCGGGTGGAGAAATCCCGCCCGTGACTGAGAGGCTACGGGTGACAATTGGGACCTGCACCTGCACTTATAAGAGAAGTATAATAATGTTGTCTCATAGATTATCTCATATATAATAAGTAATCTTAAGACGGGTTATGAGATCACTTATATAATGAATGGTCTGTTCAGTTAATATTTTATTAATTATATGACTCTTTAATTTATAGATATAAAATAGAATATTTATGAGTTAAAAGACCACTAAAACTCATATAATAGTATGAGAGCCATTTCATACTTTTAAATTTTAACGTATGAGATAGTTACTTCACGAAACAACCATATTTTTCTCTTACCATGTTCTCTCTCACACACATTATCAAAAATACTACGTGACACTACATAACATGGGTTATAAAACCGTCTACATATAACAATGTACCTGTGCTAAGTGAAAGTTAGCAATTACTAGGTTCGTGCCCGTTGGGTCTCGCCGAAGACCACGGCGCTGCAGCCGTGTTTGTCCGCGTCTAGTGTGAGTGAAGTCATCTATCGGAGACGGTGGTAACCGGTAAGCAGTGATGCCATGCATGACGTAAGGCTATGCTCTATAAGCGCGTTTATAGAGATGATGCATTGTTGAGACGGACAGACCGCCTTTTATAGATACATTATTTATTTAGGGTTGGAACAACATAGATTGTAGTCTAAATCATATATAAACTAGCAAGTTGGTCCACACATTTGCGCGGCTAGATTTATTCTACTAGGTATCTTTAATATTATTTTATTTATTGATAATATATGTGATAGATTATTTACTCCCTCTAGTCAAAATAAATGTTGTTTACACATTGAAATGTTATAAAAAATCTTTTTTAATATTATTATATAAAACTCTAAAAATAATACTTGCTCTGTTCAATAATATAAGTAATTCCAGGTTTGATTAAATTCAAATGATTGTAATTTTGACTATCTATAAAAAATGATATTTGATCAAGCATAAGTAATTTTATTAGACTCATCGTAACAGAAATTTTCATAATATATAACTATTTATATGTATAATAATTTATTTTTATAGTCAAAATTAAAAAAAAATTTGGTTTTAATTAAATCAAGAAATTCTTAAATTCTTGAAAAGAGAGAGTATCTTTTTTGAAAGAGTACTGGTTGGTTAGGTAGTATCGTTTTCAAAACTTTGTGATGCTTTTTACAACATAGAAAGATGGTTCATGCTAATAGTGTTGTTACGAAATAATCGATGGACAAATATAGCTAGGGTATGTTTTAATGCCGTACTGGCTCAGGCAGCAACACAATTCCTTGCAATCCAAGTTGGACGCCTAGGATTTAGGATTTTTTTTATGCCTTAGGTGTGATATCACATAGCTCCGGCCAAAATGTAACCAAGAAGCCCTCTAGTCTTCTTCAAATGTTGTAATTCAAATATTTTTTTTATAAGCACAACCGATCAAAATCTATTGTTGGCTTCATAAATTTTACTACATTATATACTCTACTGTTATTTTTAATAGCCCCTTCCCAACTTCACCATGAGTAGATTGTTTCATGCCAACCAAAGGGTTCTTGGATTCTTTCTTGAGACTTGGACTCCGAGGGCTATTTCTGTTACGTAGTCCACTAATTTTGAATCCACGTGCTATTTATGTTACGTAGTCCACTAATTTTGAATAGATCCTTCTCGCCTTCTTCCTTGACAGATTGTTGCATGCCAACCAAAGGGTCTTGCTTGAGGCACACATATGTATGTATGCTTGCAGTTGTCAAAATTGCGTCATGGCAACTGTTCTCTATTCTCATTCCTCTATTCATATTACTGCAAGTTAACACTATGGGCAATGGTTCTTTCAGGATCGACTGACTGATGCATTACCCACCATGGATCTCATCGTCGCTTTCCTTTTATAATCCGATGGTGATCAGATCTTGTTGAAACGGATCGGGGTCATCTACAGTTGAGGTCTAAATTCAGAGAGGACAGTGTAATCAACATTAGCTTCAGTCTCAACCGTCTGATTTGGAGCCAATAAACCAAATTAGATGCTACAGTACTTGGCCAACATAAAAATTTTGGCACAATAAACTTATAGAATTTTTTCCCCTATAGTACTACTGCAGGATACTGTATTTAGTCTCACAAAACCCTACTTCAACTGCAAAAAATATCTTAATTTACACCTTAACTACAGAGGACCACAATGCTGCTGAAACATATTTGGCCCTTCCAGATCCTACTTCTCTCAAGCAATTTACACGCGCTCCTGTAGCACTCTTTTGCTATCGTAATATTCCTTTTCTCAAGTTTGTTTCTTTTCAATCTTATTTGATGCATCTTTGCCTCTATTTGACTTTGTCATGTTTCAAGTGTCAGTTTCAGCAATGAAATTTGGCTTAACTATCCTCCTTCAGCATCACAATTTTGGGTGCAATTATTGTTGGCACAGGGCACTTGCCAACCCGATTGTAGCAGCAACAACATGTTGGCACAGCCAGAAAACTCGAGCTCGGGTGCTGAATGCGTCCATACTTAGGTATCTCTCGTTCCAATGATTCTGGTCCTGGCAGCTGTTGGCAGCATGATGTGCATGCTACTTTCGAGAGATTGAATCGTCATGGATACTACCACATCATCAGCATGAAGAGGAAAGGTTGAGGGTAATAGTGCAGACACATAGTTCATCAGTCATCACTTATCGGTCGAGCTAGGACGTTGGTTGGCTCCTGATCATGCCGTGAAATTCACAAAACTTTGCGAGAGATTTTATCAGTTTAATTATATTACTATAATGAAAGACCAACAATCTTCAATGTATTCTAGTCATTCACCTGTGGGTTAGATACGCGCCCAACACATATATACATATACTAGCAAAATACCCGTGCGTTGTCACGGGTCTTTGTTAAAAAAATTTATGGTTAGAATTTTTTTATAATTATAAAAGGTTTTTAATTAATTATTTTTTTTGACTTGAGCATTTGCTCTATTTTTATTTTGCTTTATCTTTTTTAGTTTTAAAAAGAATATTCATTATAATAATTTTGGAGTGAGTTATTATTGAAATTCTTGTTATTAGTTTCCATCCAAAATATGATGTTAAAGCAACAGATGATTAATTGTTGTTAGTATGAAATATTAAATTGAAATCGGAGTCCAATTCAATAAAGGATTAGAAAATGGTTGAAAAATGACTCAAACTGATTGGTGAATCATTGTAGAATACAAACTGAATACGACAACGTTACGAACATATCTGAACACGAAAAAAGTGGTCTAGACGACCTCACCTCAATTGATAAGTTATAGAGATTAGCTTGGCATATGCTTTACTTTAGCACCGATAGATTTTTTGAAATTATTAAGCATGGACAAACAATACCAAGCATGAGTCTCCTCACGTATACATCTGTTGACTGGTGGCTAGAGTCCTAGGACAACACGTGTGCTTAATTAGAGAGAAGATATTTTATTTCAAATTTATAAAATTTTTATAATATATTGAATATGGGCTCTTTTATTTAATCTAGACCGTTAGATCTTTATAAAATCTGACGGGTTATATTCTCTCTTTTTTTTCTAATTAACGTGATAATTTTGTGGCCTTGAGAGCGAACGTGATGGCTTTTTTTTCTCTTCAAATAGTAAGATAATAGATTGATTAGATGTGACTTAAAATTTAGTTTGGTATATATTTAGCGTTTGTTTCGATCTAGTATGGTATGAAACTCAGTTCATATCGATTTTTTTTATGGCTTTAACGCATGAAACAAAACTCACTCTTTTAAGTCTGAAAATAGAATCATAATATGAATTTGTTATTTTACACGGATTGAGTGACACATGTGATTTCGTTTAATTCATATGTTATAACTAATATGTCTGCCATGACCCGATGGACGGAGCAGCTGACACATAACACGGCAGGAAATATCTCGCCTTCAAAAAGGGTGATCCCGCGCGAATCTTGCTCGCTGCCACATCCACCTTGACAACCTGAACACCCTAATAAGCCGTCACTGATAATCGCTGACCGGCGGCACCCTCGACGTGATGCTCTGGCTTTCTCTCATGCTGACTCACCATCGGCGATAAACGCCGACGATAACCATCAACCAATATCGTAGTGGGGCGTCGCAATGGCGTCCTCGCTGCTACGACTCACCGCCTGTCCTACCGCCGTGCTCCACCACCACTCTGCAGTTGTTGCTCCTTCTTTGTGGGCCAGCCCAAGGCTAGAGCTTGCCAGCCCACGCGCACTAGCGCTCGAGCGCGACCCGCCGCATATGGTAGAGTTTTCGTAAAAGAAAAGGCGACAAATCGAGAGCCGATCTGCTTGGCCTGCTTTTGCATCGACAGTGACCGGCACGTCATGTCGCCGAGGTTTTTAATTTTGCACCGACGAGCGGGCAAAAATGGATCTCGAGACAAGATATCATCGTCACATCGATGTTGAGTGACAGTGAAAATGACGAAAGATCAGCCATCAAGGCAAGTGAATCAAGCTCCATGTGCCAGTGAGCGCCTCCTAGTTCTGCTGCTTAGACAAATGCAGAAGGCTCTTCATTTAAATTTCTACGCCTGCTAATTCCCATATAGGCCTAAAATTTATGAAAATATCAGTCGATTGGTGTAAGAGCAAGGCTAATGGCGCGTCCGTTTACCGGCGAATTGTGGGTCCAGCTCGGCTAGGCACTGGTGATGGGCCCCAAAATTTTTAATGCACTACCCAACCGAGTTGTGATTTGGGTGAATCGGAGTGGGGAGAACGGTGGTCTGTTGCAAATCGCCCGCTTCTTGCTAGCATTTCATCAATCACTCGCTTTTATTTCTCTCCTACTTTCTCTCTCCCCCACATCAGAATGTGCTGAGGTGTCACACCATTTCGTCAGCTGAGCTGGCTCAATAATACTTGCTCTAACGTGTGAGGATGACACGACGGTCTAGTTATCGGCCTGAAGTTAGACATCAGGGTATTATTTTAAGGGTTCTCTATGGCCCGTGGCAGCCACCAGCTAGCCTTAGAAAAGGTCTAAGGAGGTGGATCGGAGCCAAATAGACTGGAACTCGCTCACCATCACCTCATTCTTCAACCTTGATAGGAGACTCCTAATATCGTTTCATCTGCCGCCTTTTAAGACTGACCGCACTTGTCATACTCTAAATCCATCCTCTAAAAGAAATATTTCGTTCTGGTCATCGATATTCTCTCCTCTATATATAGTTTTCCCGCACCCGTTTATACTCTATATTCATCCTCTATATCAACTAACTCTCTATGGGATCCACATATCACCCTCTTCCCTATCTTTTTCTCTCCCCTCTCTCTTTCTTCCCTCCCCAATCTCTCTCTCTTCTCTCTTCTTCCTCTGTCATCTCCCAAAGCTTCCCTGCACGCCGCCACCTCCCCCGCGCCCCGCCCCGCCGCTGCCGGGCCTCTTCTCCACACCCACGCAGGTCCCTCGCCTCCGCCACACGCGCCGCCGCCGCCGCCGGACCCCTCCTCCCCCACGCGCGTCCGCCGCCGCCGGGCCCCTCCTTCTCCCCCGCGCACGTTCGCCATCGTCGGGCCCCTCCTCCCCGCGCCCCGCCCTGCCGGGCCCGTCCTCCACCCCCGTGCAGGTCCCCCGCCTCCGACACGTGCGACGGCACCGCCATTGGGCCCCTCCTCCTCCCCCGCGCCGCCGCCACCGGGACTCTCCTCCGCCCTCGAGCTCCCCTGCTTCTCTCCCCGGCACCAGATCTCGCCCCGACCGCTCACATGCTCTGGTGGAGGGGGACGGCAGGCTCGGATGGAGGGGGAGGACGACGGCGAGCTCAAGTGGAGGGGGAAGACAACAGTGGATGAATCTCTTCCCCGGCCGCTCACGTGCTCAGCGCGCCCATCGTTGATGCCGCACTCGGCACGCTCCTCCTCGCGCTCGATCCGGCCACCCCGAGCTCTCCTCGCTTCTTCTCTAGCAGGAGAGTGGAGATAGCGGACGGCCATACGTCCCCTAGAAATAGCGGACGCGGGCTCGTCCTTGAGCGTAGAGAGGCGATAGCGGACGGCGGTGCAGCGTTTTCATACGCTAAAGCGCTCCTGCAGGAGCTTTACCCCACAATGGTGCGGACAGTCTAACCACCCACCACAGCACCACTGACCCGTCACCTTTGATGCCCCACAAGCGCCACCATAGCGGCTGGCGGGTGACTTTGCCGTCTTGCCATAACCAACCACCATTGCGCTAACTTGTCTGATCCAACGCCTCCGTCTTACACCTCACACCGCCGGTGATCACCATTGTGGTCGGCGGTGCCCTCGCCGCTCCTCCCACATATTGTCATCCACCATCGACCGACCTTTTTCAAATTTCTATGTCCGGCTCCACCTCACTTACGGTGAAAGCTGAACAGAAATCATCGTGATCTCATTGGTTTTTTTTTTTTAGATGGTGATCTTGGTCGTTGGATTCGAATTGGACGGTTCCTCGCAAATCATATAACCCGTAGTCAACGGTCAAAAAGAGACAGTGACAGATGGACCAATTCCTAATACGCTGTCAAGATGACACCTTTTCTACTTGCACTAAAATTATCCAGCAGAGACCCTCATATTTGTAACTATCACACAATTTCTGAACAAGATCATTTGCACTCCAGAGCAGGCACTCACCGCCTGTACTCGCCCAATAGAGTTTGTGCCTTCCAGATTTTCGTCCAAAAATCTCTCATGGTCGGGTAGACAACTGCGCACGGCTCTATATGGAGCGAGAGAAATGGAAGTTGTGCGTGGAGGATTACCTGCTCGATCAGGCAGGCTCCGATCTGGCCTGCAGCACCAGAAGTTTTCCATCTTTAATTTGATCAAGTCTCTTGGTTCTTCCCTTGTGAGAACAAAGATAGAGGCGCTGGCAACACGCCACTGTAACATTTGTGTGAGTGGATCAATAAAAAGCAATCTCTCTTTGATCTAACAAGCATTCTGCTCAACCATATACCTATTAGGCTAGTTTAGGTGAGAACGGTCGAAACGGTACATTGAGCTAAAATGTGTTCCCAAATTACCCTAACTTTTTTTTTGTCATTGTTCATCTCTTCTGTCACCACAGAGAACGCGTGAATAGTATTTCCAATCATGTGCACATAATTAATATTCTAAGTATAATTAACATTGCATTAGTTTGGAGCGTCTAGTAAACTTATTACTGTGTTATCATCATCACTTATCATTATTAGTCTATATAGTTGTGATAATGACAAAATCGTAGGTATTTTTATGAATAATATTGATATATTTTGATTTAATATTATGATTAATAATTATTTTCTATCAATATAACAACTAGGTGTCCCTTGATCTTGACGATGCCTGCTAGAGAAGGCCTCCATTGATCTTTACTTCGTCGTGACGTGGAAGGCAACTAGTTCTAGTACCATTCATTGATTAGGCCGCGTGGACCTTCTCAGAAGGCGGAAGTTTCACGCGTTGTCGCAACTTCGTCCTCCGGAATTACGCGGTGTCTGTGTATAAGAATGACCATGGCTCTTGCTGGACGAAACGCACACGAGCCAGAGCAAAGCTTCAGCCTTCAGGTTAGATAGATGGGATTGCTGTATCGCTTGAGCAATGACCACGCATCATCAGGCCCGTGACGATGCTGCCAAGCAGCTGCTGCCACAACAACTGCGGCGTAATGGCTCTCCCGACGCTGACGAGAATCCAGGTCAGCAACGCCGTGGCGGGAACTTCGCGTGGATCACGTTTCTTGGCTTCGTGTTTTGACACTAGGAGCTTTGTACGGTGACAACTTCAGTTGAAAGCTTCAAGTATGGACAAATTCAACTATAATGGTTGGGAGGTGAACGGATGGAGAAAATGTTTACCGGCTCCCTGCTGACCATCTCATCGTCTCCATCAATAATTTAAGAGGGGCAAAAAGGGATAGAAGCAAGAGCGAGCTCTTCTGCTCATTGTAGCCTTGATTTGCCTAGGAGTAGGACGACTAGATGAGAAATGGTGTCTCATCTATGGTACAATGTCATCTGAGACCTTGTGTAAGATAGTGTTTGAGGATTGGGTGAACCCTTTTAAGCCTATACTATGACTTATCTAGGAGTATGATGACTAGATGGTGCCAATGTAACAAATCTTTCTAAGTGGCAAAGGAGACTATCGGATTCTCCTTATGTCGGTCATGGTTATAGGAGAGGTAGAAACTCTAGTTGTTGGGTGTTTTAGTTTAGCTGCAGGAGAGGGTGTTTTTTTTTTTGCTCTTTTTTTTTCTATCTACATGCAATCTAGAATGGAGCATTTTTTTTATAATCTTTATGATCATATGTATCTTTTCGATGCAGATGCTAGAATATTGATATATTCCCCTTAGGCTATGCCACAAATAGGCGTGAATGACCTTGAAGACCACAGCGTTGCTGCAGTAGCATACATGCCAGCCACCTGGTGCGGGGCTGCAGGCTAATTCATTTAACGACGGTGAGCCACACCGTGGAGCTCGCATCAAACTTTGTTTCGCTCGAATGATGTGTGTGCAAAGGTCCTTTTATTAGCACCTGGCACGACATTGGGGTGGTGGGGGGGGGGGGGGGCACTAGTAGTCCGTTCTATTGCGAGGCATGAAGCTTCATTGAAGTCAAAGATGTTACTTTTCACCGTAGGAGTTACGGTCCAGTCGTCCAAGTCAAGCCAAACCATTTTATTTTTAGGCAATTACGTTTCTACCATCAATCTGTTGTCCGGTTATGATTTTCTCCTGAATCTGTATTTTTGTGATTTTATCATAACGTTTTTGAGCTAAATGATGCTTCTACCATGATTCTATTACCAACAGCTTGAGACGGTGGTAACAAAATAAAGGAAAAGACCAAGTTACCCCTTCCCTTTGTGATTTAACCATAACTTATGACATTAACCCATGTACAACAGATGTTGAAAGTTTTGACTATCTTTAAAAGGAAAACTATGACAGATTTGAAAAGATTTGCAAGAATTTTAAATTATGATAAAATTTGCTGAATTTGAGTATGATTTGACAGAATTTTGCTCTTGTATTGCCCATGATGAGTCATGGCCGTGACCGCAGCACGGGAATTTTGCTCTCTTGTTAAGAGTTACAATTGGCCTTCAAAACATAGTAGAAACGCAATTTTCCTTTCCATTAGAGACTGGGGCTCGGAGGCAGGCACAATCGCAGCTCTAAACGACTCGATCTCCGAAGCTGACATTTTCTAGTAATGGGAGTCTTTTTCTAAGCTATAGTATATTTGGTTCTGCTTTTTTCCCTTCTTTTGCTATGAAAAAAAGTAGAAAGCCAACCAAAGGGTTGAAGCATACTAGCTGCTTTCACTGGAAGGCACCTGCTTTTTTTGCTGTGTAACTTCACAGCCGGTATGGGACAGACTGGGAGTGCTTTACCTGGACTCCTGCAAGTTATCAAAATTACTACTCGTTTATGACACTGGTACATCTTTCCTCCCGTCTTCCTCGACGGCCCTCCCGTCTTCACATCCGTGTCGTTCGTTCTTTCCTCCCGTCAACTTCTCCTCTCTCTCGGTACATCTTGCGCAGGCGCTAGGTTCACCGGTGGCGGCTGTAGGTGGGGTTGGCGATAGCGGTGGCGGCTCTCTCCGTCTTCCTCGACGGCCCTCCTCCCCACTCATTCCACCGGTGCTCTTGCTCCGGCCTTGTCTTCTCCCACGGAGCGCGCAGAAGGGGGTGTCGCCCCTCCCCATCTGGCGGCGGCGCAAGCGGTGGCCACCAACGCTCCCTCACCGGCGCCAGGCGAGAGTACCCAGCGGTCTTCCAACGTACTTTCCGTTCTTCCTCTTCCGCCCAACATCCCTTCACCTGTCTGTAGATTGGAGTATCGAAAAAATTGGTTTGCAGGGGCAACAACTATTGGGAAGCAGAAATTGGGACAGCAAAGCGGGTGAGAAGCAGGGGAGATGGCGAATCTGGGTTCCAATTGGGGCTAGGAGCCAGCTTGAGTTATTGATTTAGTGATCTAGACCACCGCCGGTAGAGGATTGGTGACATTTAGTCGCGCCTACGCCTGGCACAGTGGTGCGATGAGGACGAACGGTGTTGTCTCATTTGATGCATTTGTCCTAATCATAGCAGCTTGCGTCAATATATTTGTACTCATTCGGTCTAGAAATGTTGTGGTTTCAGATATAGAGAAAGAAATAGAAATGAACTAGTGTTGCTTGTCTTAACGATATTATTATAAAAACAGAGGAGTATTTACGTTTCTATATTTTACATCAATATCCTATTTAGTAGTAATTAATAATCCATTAATTTTCTAAATAGAATGGTTAAAAGTAAACTTTGGTATTTTTGGGAAAAAAACAAAATAAAAGTTTAGTAAGTAGCAAAACATGGGTAGATGGACTAATTAATATATGAAGACAATATTTTACCATCAATTTCTACTTAAATTATTACTCAGATCTTTACAGATATTTTTTACAGTTCACAGCTAATTTTATCAAATAATTTTCAATCTTTTTATAACTTATAGTTCACAAACAACTTTTTCTTTCGCAATCACAGTCCATAACAGTTTTTTCTCACAAACCAAACACACGTAAGCCTTTATGGAATCTCGCTCCTATAATGCAAACAAGGAATTAAACGACTCTGACGTCCGTGCTCCTCTCTCATGTCCTCAGATGATAAGTCTGACAGTCTGAGGTACATTCCATTTCGACAGCTACGAACTTCTTCTGGAAGTTCAAAGGCGATCAAATTGTAAACTTCAGCTATGAGGGCTTTTCCTAGCTCCGGCCGGGACGTGACGCCTAATGATGTGCGTGTTTTGCTTACTTTTAGGGTGTGTTTGTTTCTTTGGTTGTAAATTTTAATGCTGTCATATCAATTCTTTGAATGTTAAATATATGAATTAAAAATAAATTAAATATAAAATTAATTACACAGTTGGATGTTAATTTGCGAGACAAATCTATTGAGGTTAACTAGTAGTGATGCACGTGCAGCACACATGTCCGAATTTCGAAGCGAAAATCAACATCAAGGACGACCACAATTCTCTGGTTAATCAAATGAAATATAAAATGTCAGCATCTCTCATTTGCTATTTAACATCACACATATATTGTCATCACATTCATTTCTTTTAAGAATCAGAGATGAACATGTTTTCAATAATATTATTATACAAAATCGTTTCTACATGATACTATCACCAGTCCATATGCAAGCCTAAAGCTTTCATACGAACAACAATTATTTTAAAGTTGTGCTCAAGATTGTCGAGGGAAATATCAATCATGGTTTCGTGTTTTACCATAAGTCAAAGGTCATTTAGAAATATGTAGGTTTCAATCAGGAACTACCAACTCAAACTCTATTGTGAGATGAAAGTTCGCACTTATTACTAGAAGAGATGTTTGCTAAAGTCAATATCTCTCTCCTCTGTCGTACAATGAAAATTGCATGTTCTATCTTAAAAAAATTGTCAACATTGTGAACTCTCTAAGCATAAAAATTAAAAAGTAATAATTTATAATAAGTAATAAGTATTTTTTCCTAGATGCTGATAAGTAATCATCATATGCGTTTTAGTGTCATGTCATTTACAGCTAAATATTAATAATTCAACTAAAGTGGATCAACACTAATTAACAATCCTACACATATCGTGATTTAATGCAAGAATGTTATAACATTGAAAATTCATGCAATGTTTCCTTACTACTGACTCAAAAAAAATTAGCTAAAATATATTGAAAATAAGATAAAACATGATTGTATTACACTTACAAGTACTTTATATTTTAAAATAATACAAGAATATATTATGACAAATAACTCCAATAAAACACAAAATAACATAATACAAAAAGATTATAACTACCACCTTCATTAGACCTCATTTAACCAACAGTAAATTGTGGGATATGAAAACTCAAAACCGTAAATGATTTGTCAACAATCTATAATTCATTAAACAAACCTCAAAAAATCTGAAAACAATACCAACTTGTTTTACACAACTTGTTCGTTCGCTCACACTGGCACAACACACAACAAGGTACACAGTGGCGGAGCCAGACGGTACAACACCGGAGGGGCCAATTAGCCAAAGAAGCAAAATGATGAGAATTTTGATTCAATCTTGAAACCAAAATCAAGTAAATATAGTTGTCGCTTCTGCTCAGATGCAAGGCTCTTTGAGAATTTTTGTAGGAGAAGGGGGGGCCCCGGCCCCGGCCGGTCGAGCTTTGGCTCCGCCAGTGAAGGTACAGTACACAACAGTACACAATAGACTACTTCTACCGACAAACCAAGCTCGCATGGTCAGTACTCGATAGTTAAGTTGAACAAAACTGGATGGAGTTCCCAAAGCAGTTGTTGAGGATACAAAGAAACATAACATGTGTCCGTACCTTCATAGAATGACCTTGTTGTAGAATTCAGTTTGCCATCAGATTGCAAATGTCAATAGGATGCTAGAAACTTTGACGTATTTCATCATATAAGTATCAGTCCAACAGAAGGTGAAACTTGACTGAGCATTAAATATCACTTGTTACTTTAGAAGAAATAAAACTTAATTTAGAAGAGTTCTTAGACTCATTGACATTGACTTCGGTTTGAGTTAGTATTGGCTAACAAGTCATTGTCATTGACAAACAAATTAACCATTCTAACTAATGGTAATAATGTTTTTTCTTCTAGAAGTATGGACATGGAGCGCTGTCTCTTGTCCAAGAACCTGACTGGTAGTGTTTTTTTTAAACAAATATCCCAAGGGAGACCCCTGAGGTGCAGGTGCAGCACCAAAAGTTCAATCCTAGACAATAGCACTCCAGCCGGTGGCCTTTGCCACTGTACTATGAGCCCCTTTGCCAGTCTGGTAGTGTTGTTAACAGAACCTGGTGGAAAGAGTTCTTTGATAAGACCTGATGTGATCTTCTCTACCCATGAGTTTACTTGACCAGCAGCTTTAGCAGCCTGATTATTAATAGAAAATATGTTAATGCTTAGTCCTAATGTCAATCATATAGCAAACCAACCTGATAGGTGCAAAATGAATAAAATGGTGCATTGAATAAGATCATGTCACATCGTATAATTAAAATGCCACCAATGGAAAGAGAACATTTCTTATCAAGCACACTTCAGACAATAAAAGTGGCTTACTAAATTACATTATGACTTAAAACATACATATTGTAAATTACATCAGAGAACAAAGTCTCTTGGCTTAGTTCTATTTTTGATTTTTGGTTTGTCTAACACAAACATAGGTAAATTCAATAACTAAAATGTAAAAACAAATCTCACTTCAAAATCTAACAGGTAAGAAAAACTATGTATCTAAACTAATCATCTCATGGACTTGAACATCTTCACGTAAGCTCATCCAATTGAGGTCTAACCAATCAAGGTCTGCAAAGAATACCAATCGTCAGTATTGAAATACATTGTTCCTAAATTACAAAGTTAGACATCTCAGCGCGGCCCACAAAGTAATGCACATAAATATTTTTTATGGCAAAATCCCAATCCATACCAACAATTAGTGGCTACCTAATTTGATATATGAACACCACATTGCCTACTTCACATCGTGTCTCTTACAACCTAGCACAAAAGTAGAAATCTAATTGCATTCAGATCAGAGGAAAAAAAAACTGAATAATACATCGACATCAGCCCAAGAATGTCAAATGAGAAGAGTCAATGCATCATCTCCCACCCACACAAGGTGACATGCCTGATGTGCAGGTCCACAACAATCTCTAATATTCCCCGCCTGCAGCACCCACCAGCCCACCACCGGCCCATCAAATTATCATTCTTTTCTCCTCCCCATCATATACTATTGAAAAAAAATATTAACAATACGTTAGGCTAAAGCTCAGTGAGGTACCCTATTTGTTTCAAATATTACAGTACCTTGATATTTTTAGGTGCACTATTTTATGATTAAATCGCTACATGTTTTGCTTCTGAATAATCCACACCTGCAGAAAAAAAACTATCACATGATATAACAACATAGATTTAAAGAAAAAAAAAGCTCCTTGTTCAATTTATTTACATCCTACCTAATATATGTTTGGAGGAAGTTCTCAAAAACTGTATCAAAATCAAGTAATTTTCCTCTGAGACTTTGAAAATGCAATGTTGTGCTGAGTAAAGACTCTCTCTCTCTCTCTCTCTCTCTCTCTCTCATGTCAACCACTGAAGTGTTTTGTGAAGATAAAGAATATTCGTTCACTCCTCTAAGGAGTTATTGGTGAATGTCTATAAGATGTTAAATTGTAGGGTCTAATATATTAAAGTAATCTCACATGTAAAATGTAAGTCAGAAAGGTAAAAAATAATCAATCATCATGAAGATTTCTTTAGTATTTTTGGAGTACACAAATCAAGTATTTTAATACAAATAGTTGAAGTTAATTTTATTAAAGAAATGTGTGTGTGACTTTCTTGAAATCTTTGTTTGGTTTTCAAACATTTTTTCTAAAGAAATGATGAAAAGGATGACAATGGTTACCATAACTACATTTCTGTAACAGTGTGTGGAGAAATAAAGAATAAGAAGAAAAAAGTTAAATCTGAATAGATCTATCTAGCTAAAACGTTTGGGTGAATGCAAAGTAATTTAAGAAAGAAACAATTCAAAGAAGATAGATATTTCATAAGTTAAATGTCAACACAAACTACAAAATTTACAAAAGGAAAGAGAACCATCTAATAAAAGGTCTCATAGAAACTGTATTTGAAACTGCCGTTAAAGAAATCTTGTAGTATAATAGCAGTTATTTGTATTATATCAACTGTATAATCTTGCAATTGTAAACAAGTTAGTATGGAAGCAATAACTATAGTGCAAAGTGCTTCCTCTAATCTACCACCAACCAGCATGTGAATGAAATATGCAGTCAATGGATATTAAAAATAAGAAAAGAGGGTAAACAATCTACTGATTTTGTGATGACAAGTAGGTTACCTGCAGGTTGAGTTCCCCCAATGGTAATCAAACAAATCTGAATTTCATACAAATAGAATGCTTTGATCTGCAAGATCAGAACATCTCATTGTACATATATGCTCCCACGGAATTATGCATCTCATTGTAAAAGAAAAATTAGGAAATAGAGGCCAGATCACTTCATTACAATGTCAAAAAACTGAAACAACATTACCAGTATATGAGTGGCATGCATGGACGGCTCCAAACGCTAAGGCTATCTCCAACGGCTGCCTCATTTGATGACCCAAACCCAAATTGGGTTGTAAAACATATAAAATTGCTCTCCAACCGGTTCTCCATTCTAGAGACCCATTTTAGGATTGGTGTATCCCGTGACCTAGAAATAGAGCTCCTCTCCGCTACCCAAATGTCCTGGACCGATGCGGAGCCGTCCATAGCAGCAAATAAGGACTACCATTGGAGACACACGTTTCTAGGTCGGGCCCCTTTAGGCCCAGGAGCACCTATTTAGGCTTTTGGGTTTCCAAAATCGATCTCCACTGTTGGAGACAGCCTAACTTCAGAATTGCTATTTATAAGTGAAAAACCAGAAGTTGCAATGCTCAAATCCAATCCAGATTACATGTCATAGCACTACCAGAGGATATACACACAAGCCTCGCTCGCCTGACTTGGCTACTCGGTTCAGCAAACTCTCATCGCCACCTGTGGACACGTGCCAGCTCCTCCACTTGCTGGAGCTTTTTCTTCGTTTTCTTCTAGTGCTCTGCCTCCACCTTTATAGCACCAGGTCTTCACCTTCAACTGGTAGCTTCCAGAAATCTCTGACATGTTGTCGCATGGTTAGTGACAGTCTTCACACAATCACACCAGTTTTCCAACAATATTTCTCTGTTTGTTTACTCTGAAAACAGTAGGCCAAATATAATATTCGAGTAACCATGCCATTCTGAACACAATTTCTTGATATAACTACATTGCATAATTAATGGAAAGAACAGGTTCCACTAATCACTATGCCTAATATTTCTTGATATAACAACATTGCATAATTAATATGCGTTCTAGTAGTGATGCACGTATGCACGAACGTACAAATTGTCGAACAAGAATTTAAACCAAAGAAAGACAACAAAAATTCTCTAGTTAATGAAATGAATTAAAAGTATTGGCCTCACTCACTTCAAACATATCGATATAGTAAATTTAAACAAAAAAAACCACAATCACATTCTAACAAGTCATGTTTAAAAGTTGTTTTTTACTCTGTTTCAAAAACAGTGAACGACAAATGTCAAGTTCGATTGTATGTTTCCCCGCCCATTTGACGTTTTTGTTGAATCTCAAATATCCGGGCAAAATATGACATTCTATTGTGCTCATATGTACTAAATACTAAAAGTGAGGAAAAAAAAAAACTGTCATCCACATGTCAGGCTTCACAGGGACAAATTCATGAAAAGGTTACACCCTAACTGATAAGGTATGTGTCAGAGCATGAAAATTATTCATGGAAACTTAGGCGATAAGTCTAGCAGAGCATGTAGACACTTTAAACAAAATAATTGCATCGTGTAGCAATGAAATGCACTTAATGTACTAACATGCAACCACTCCAAAGTACTGGAGCGCTACATCCCAAATCAAGGAGTAGATAAACCAGATATAAAGCATGCAATGTATCGTTAGAATGTAATATAGTGTCTGCAGATAAACAGAGAATACACAAAACATTCATTAAAAAGCATCTTGGGAGCAAATGCGGACCATCATCCTCATCTTATTCTCTCTGTTCACCCTCAGCAAACTGCAATTCCTAAGAAAAATAAAATAAAATTCAGTTAACTGTCTACAACTATTATTGAGTAAAGACCTGCATTCATATGGAACATAATTGAGCAGCAGATATAAGAGGCATCAGCTGCATCGCATATTCGTAACTGCTTCTCAGTGCCCAAAACCAGAACACATTAGGATCAAGCAACAGAAAGAAAAAGGCAAAAGTAGTGAACACATAGGCATGCATCATATAATTAGCTCCACGGCTAATGGCCTTATTTGCATCATCCTTTTGTGTGTCACAGCTTGTGAAGCGAGACTGCATTAATATATATAAACAGATGCCTGGAAGTAATATAGAAAGACAATGTTACAATTCTCTCTACTAAAAAAGAAAATAAACCCACAACAGTTATCCAAGAAAATGGTTGGTGAAAATTACAGGAGCAAGCACCAGTACGTTGTGCTTTAATCAGAATGGGAAAAAATGTGAAGGGGGAAGCAACAGAATAATGTGAAACTGAATTTAGATATGAAAAATCAGAGTCACAAGTGAATGAAGGGAAAGCCACTGAACTGGACAGAAAAAATAAAAAAGATTACCATCCATAGTGAGGAGGAACTCCAAGTGAGACCAAGTCCACGTCCGCCGCCGGCACCACCTACTTCAACTCCCCATGGACCCTTGCCATGTTGCAATGCACTTCTCCTCCCTGCACTCATCCAAACATCATCCTTGCCCCTTGGCCCTTCATTGCAGCTCTAAACCCCATCAAAGGTGAACAACTGAACCAGGGACAGTCGCAGTCCTCATAGATAATATGATATCCTTTAACATTCTCAACTATTTCCACTCTTCCATCTTTCACCAGGAATGGCAGTGCAAAGATATTCTCAACTGTTTGAGCAATAGACATCCTGTAAAACACAAGGTGTTTTAGCCTTGCATTTTTCTTCCTCCTCATCAGAAGATAAAATATTGCAGACACAGTCATATCAGTACCATTCTTTGTTTTTTCTGTGGGTTCACCAAGCTGGAAATTAAGGGCCGTCATATTTACAAACTGTCAAAGGTTGATAGATTCATGATTGGCATATGTAAGAAAAAGAAATTGAAACCCAGGACTTTCCACTTGGGATTGGAGACTGTAAGATTTTTACAACCAAAAAGTAAACTACATTGTTTAGCATAACGCACATATGAATTCTCCGAATTCAAGTTTAGTTAGATATGATATAGAAAAAAATACATGTGATACATGAGACATCGCCATCACGATCTGTCCACACAGGTCACACCAGTTGCAAATGAAAAAGTTAATTCTTTAACTTAACCTACCAGTGCTAACTTCTGCCACTTCACATATATACATATATAGTCTCAAAAGACATGAAAACATAAAATTATACCAGTGCGACACACACATGTTGTGATTATATAATCAGCATTGCTAAAATGCAACTTACAACATATATATTAAGATAGGATTATGTCCGTGCATTTCTACTGCTGGGACTTACAATTATATTTTTTGATAGACTTCTAATATCATCATTATTTTGCCCTTAACTTTAATTTAAAAGAAGTGCGAAAGGAGAATAGAATTCTTTTTGCAAAGTACAAAAATGTTGAGCGAACAAGACTAATATTTTGCTTATAGTTCCATACTCATGATAAAACCACCATCACTGGATTGGAATTGTGCAGGTGAATTCAATTGCATGCTACCTCTGCCCACAACTATGATACCACAAGGTACACTTATTAATGTCCATTACGACATTTAGACTTTAGCATTTTATGACAATTTCAAAAGGATTTAGGTGATTTATTAAATAAAATAAGTGTTTCCAAATTTGACTTTATACCATCTCAGAGACCACTTTATTATAAATTAATTCATTAACAGACTATTTTATTACTGCATACATATATGTAGTTACAAAATAGTCAACTTTTACATGCTCTGTACTGATATTCTCGAAATAAAATCTAAGTGAGTGCCCGTACGTTATGTCTCTGAATGCAAGGACCTGCAATAACAAGCAATTGAACATTTAGACGGAGCATTATAAAGCTGAAATCATGTACTATACACTAATAGGTTCTGGCAATAAACATGTCGCTCTTAGAACTGCTTATGCTGTAGCATTTTCCTGTATGTAGAAAATGGGCGAAAGTACTACATGATCAGTTTTACTAATGTTCTACAGTAGCCTGTCATAATTAGAACAAAAGCCATAAAAGCTGACAATGATGTGTTTGCCAAAAACACTAAAACACTGGGCGACACCCTAACAACCCATGATACCAAAGTCAAATTAATCCCTGCAAGTTCCACGGGCATACTCTGCTTCAAACTCAACAACTCCTATAGAAAACAGAGGAATGAACTTTCCTTAGTAATCTAACTTTATAATTAATTAAACAACATTGGAAGTTGTAATAACGATTTGAAATATTATGCAACATTCAGGCATGAGAATTTACTAATTTCATAGATGTAATAATGTCGTAACAATAGTAATGAGATGATCATATGAATGACCATATGAGATGATCATGTGGCTGAATAATACTCACCTAAGTAAGCAGCAGTAAAGGTGAACAGCTCAGGAAGCCCATATGGATGAAGGAATTATGCTTGTTCCAAATATAAACCTGCCATACAAAACCAAAACTTCAAGACGTATTAAATTCTACTTTAGATGTCCAGGCAAGATTTTTAATTGGGAACCAAACTTGTTACTGGTAATTACAGAAGTTAATCATGTACCATCGTAAACGTCAACGAATTACTCAAGAATAGTATTCTAACAAATGTCTCAGAAATGCACACTTGTCTTACAAAAATTATGCTACAAAATTTATCAATGGCAGATCATGAATCACTTGATGAATCTTTCCAAAATTAGTGCACTTCAAAACAACCAGTCACTACAGAGGTGTAAAGAATTTGTGAGCCACCAAACAAAATGTGGTTTGCAGTGCCTGTGCTTATTGTATGTAGGCATGGATATGCTAAAAATCACTGAAAAGATTATTTAGCTCATTACCTTCTAGATCAATTTCCTCTGGCCCTCTAGTTCTTCTCTCCATTCCCTTCTGCCTCCCTCTCCTCCCTGATCACACGAGTAGAAAAAAGAACAGCAAAATCAGACCATGGAATATACACCGTATACCAAGGAGTCGCATGATCCAAACAAAAACATAATCCTACAACTTAAATAACCTGACATCAATTGAGGAAAGAAACCACTCACTCGGACAGAAAGTCAACAAGACATGGAGGATATACCAGACCACTCACTCGGATGAATGGCGTGGGAGGCAGTGGCCCGAATCTACATGACATCAATTTGAAATAATATAAAAAGGATATGGAAGCACAACAGAGAAGCAAAGAACAAACCTGAAAATTTGAATGGAAACTGCATAGCTCTGCACGACATCGATTCATCCCCTTCTTGCTCAAACAAATCATTGACGTTTGCATAGACGCAACACCCACCTCGACGACGTTCACTGCAAAAATCTGGATCAAATCCCCCAAAAATCACTGTTCAATCGTCAGGATTTGAAACGAACATGAGAGAGAGAGAGAGAGAGAGCAGACCCGAAAATTTGTTTCAAAATTGGTTGCGCGAGCGACTCCTCACAGTCACTCATCTGCAGATTCCCCCTCGACGCCTAGATTCCTGCGAAAACACAGAAAAGATCCTCCAAGCTCCACTCGGTATCGAAGGCAAGTTGAAATAGAGAGAAAATAAACAGAGAGAGAGGGGAACAAGTACCTCCGCGAGCTCCCTGTAGTTTACAGGAGGGATCTAGCTCTCCTCGGGGGCGGCTGCACTACTCCGGACCCGGCTCATCGGCGGTGGCGGCGCAACTCGGGCCCGGGTTCCTCAGCGGCGACGTTGGTGCTCCTCCGGGCTCGCTCCCTCGACGGTGGTGGCGCCCCTCCAAAGGCCCCGAGTGGTGTCGCTCCACCAATCCAAATCCTCTCACCGTCATAGGTCACCGAAGGACGTCGTGGATCTTGTCGTACTGGGTCGCCATGGCTCCCCTGGTGACGGCCACGCCGAGGAGGAAGGGACATGGGGACAGGGTAAGGGACGCAGGGCCATGGGCGGCGGTGCTTGGGGGGCGCAAAAATGGCGCTGGTCAGGTGGAGGCAACAGCGCCTCGGCGGGCGGCGGCTTGCTGCCACGTGCCGTCGTGCCGTGGAGGCGGCGATGGCGGCACGGCTCTTCCGCTCTGGTCGCGTCGGGAGTCACAGGAGGAAGGCGTGGAGAGAGGGGAGCTAGGGTTCGATGAGAGGGTTAAGGAAATTTTGGAAGGAGAAAATCAAGGAAGGGTACCGTATTTTGGAAAGATGAGATTGTTACGGGATTTTGGAAGGAGAAAATTAAGTAAGATTACAAACGGTGTGGGTACGTGGGTACAGGCGGGTATGAATGTGAGAAAAAACAAGGTGAGATTGAGGGATGAATGAATTTTTGTGAATGAATGTGTAAAAAGTTTTACATCTAGTGGGGTCATGTTGATCATGTGGTTAGATGGAGATGTCCCATGTTAAACGGAGGCTCCGGATCATTAGATGGGTAGCTGTCTGTGGTGACAAAATTGATTCTGTCATTCATTTTTTATTAGTTTAGATTAAGTCATCATTAAGAGATGTTTACTGTAGCATCATATTATTTAATTATAATTTAATTAGTCTCAATAGATTCGTCTCATCATTTAAAAGGTGAGTTATAAACTAGATTTTATCAGTAATCTATATTTAATATTTAATTAATATCATAATATTTAATAAGATAGGTCTAAAAATTAGTGTCTAGAAAACGAACATACCCTTAGACGGAAACGAGATCAGCTACTCAAGCCTTAAACTTTATCCTCAAGCAAGCGCGCATAAAGGTGCATCAATTCTATGACACGCGGCGTTTCTCGACCAAAATTCCATGATTCGTTGCGCGCGTCCTCTGTTTTCCTGGTCGTGCTACTAGTAGGTCAGTTTCTTTGACTACCAAAATTGTCGCCGACGGAAAAAGATCTACAAATACAAGTTCAATCATTACAAACTGGTAAAAGAAGCCACCGGAGGTCCGTCGTCTCATAAGGAAGATAGTGAAAAATCTAGGACTCTTAAGCGCGTTGCTCTTCGTTTTTCTCTCCACACGAGGACGAGCAGAGATATCTGAACCTGATCCGAAAAGAATACGTGTGTATGCAACCCAAAAGCACGTGCTCTCCCTTCCGCTACAAGGAAACGTCAATTTCAAGACTTATGTTCTTAATGAATGGGTCAAAACATCTGCTTACCCGTCACTAATAGGGTTTTTACCCATTAGGTATCAGGTACCAATTGCCGTATCTACTCTCATGGTGCCAATGAAATTTCCTGGAACCAGGGCCGGTCTGAAGATTTCGGAGGCCCGATGCAAAACTATAAATCGAGGTTCCTCTCTATATAAAAATAGTATATATATATATATATAATATAAGTCTAACTTTCACATCAATAACAAGCATATCATATATAAAAACAGCTAACTTTATTAATTAATTTCATATTACCTTAAAATTGTCTTCGAACACTTCTTGATGCAAAATCATCAATGATGGTATTGATATCAATCTCATCGAGTAACTTCTTCTCAATGCATAAAGTGCCCAATCCATTCAGTCGCTCTTGAGACATAGTCGACCTCAAATAGTTCTTCAATAATTTCAATTTTGAAAAGCTTCGTTCAGCAGATGCCATAGTCACAGACACAGTAAATAAAATCCGATAAGCAATACAATAATTAGGATATGAATCCATTTCCCTGACATAGTCAAAAATCTGCATCACAGTCATTGATTGTTCTGGCAAACAAAATTGCAAAACCCTTAATTTAGAGAGTAGATCTTTCACATCAATATCAGATGAATCATTTGAAGAGAATGTATTTGCAAATTTTGTGCAACAATCATCTAGTTTTGTTACATCCAATGACTTCAAGGTAGTTGAGCTAAGCAAGAATCCAAATATTCCTTTGAATTGTTGGAGTTCTTCAAATCTACTCCTCAATAAAGTGGTTGCCATATCAATCACAACCAAAAAGTAATAAACTTCAAAAGCCTTCTCACCTTGTAGAATCTCTTCATTGCAATCAATTTTATCAAAATGTTTCTTTCTGTGAGATTGGCGCTTAATTGCAAATGATGGTTGTACACCCATTTCAGTTGCAATACCTTTGGCAATAATCATACTAGAAGTAAAACCGTCGCTTCTATATTTGTCAAAGTACTTTATTATGCCATCTATTTGCTTCAAGGCAGAGTCAATGCACATGGATGGTGATTGTAACTTCTTGCTCACATTATTTACAATAAATAAAATGTCATGCCAAATAACCATGCCAAGTATAAACTCAAAGCTGCCAAGAACCTCATATAAATTCTTTGCATCACTCCTATCCTTCGGTTCTGTATCAGTAGCATAGCGCAACTCATTCAATGCTGACCTTATCTGGGGAGCTTGATATCTAATTGCTTTAACACTTTTAATCCGACTCTCCCAACGAGTATTGGACAATGATTTCACAGTTACACTAGGAACATGGTCAAGTAAAACCTTCCAACGTTTAGTAGAGAGAGAGAATAATACATACACCCGTTGCACAATTCCAAAAAAGGTACCAGCTTTAGCACAAGATTTATTAGCCATATCACAAAGAGTAAGAGTAAGACTATGACAGGCACATGGCATATATAAAGCTCTTGGATTGATATCAAGCAACCTTCTTTAAACCCCTTGATTTTTTCCTTTCATGTTGGATCCATTGTCATAACCTTGACTCCTAATATCATCAATATTAAGACCAAAAGACTTCATGACATCAATCAGCACTTTGAAAAGCCCCAAACCAGATGTGTCATCCACTTTTAAAAACCCATAAAATACTCCTCAATCTTAATGTTGCTATCAGACATATTAACACAACGTACCAATAAAGTCATTTGTTCCTGATGACTCACATCAGGGGTACAATCAAGAATGATGGAGAAATACTTGGCCTTTTTAACAACATTAAGGATTTTCTCCGTAATTTCAGAAGCCATAAGAGTGATCAATTCATTCTGAATTTTATGACTGAGATAATGATAATGTGTATCATTGTTTTGAATACGCCTCAAATGGTCTTGCATTACCACATCAAATTCTGCGACCATCTTAATACAACCTAAGAAATTTCCATTATGATCATTGAATAATCTCTCGTTATATCCTCTAAAAGCCAAGTTGCGTTTACCAAGAAATTTCACAATGACAACTATTCTAAATAAAACTTGTCTAATACGTTCCTTCTCCTTTGCAATTTTCTGTTGTACCCCCTTGTCAATTGTTTTATTTTTGCCCAGTCTAGCTCTTAACTCATTTCAAGTGTTCATGTTAGTAATATGCTCAGCACTAGTTTCATGTTCATGTAGCCTGACACTGATATGCCTCCAATCTCCAAAACCATCATGCCCCAATGAACTTTTGTATTTGCTAGATTTAAAAGTCTTACAACAAAAGCAAAAGACTTTATCAACATGCTTAGAATAAACTAGCCATTTCCTATCATACACCTCTCCATTGTTCATTTTCCTAGAGTAATACGTAGGTGAAAAACGCCTTGAGTTTTCATCCAAGGGAAATTCGATGTTTTCCTCTCTTATAGGCCCTTGTCTACTAATATGTCCCTTGTTTTATTATCTAGGTTGTCCTAATTTCTTGGATCATAGATATCCGTAGTAAAAATAGGTTCTTTCTCAAGATTATCATGATCACTTACATTGTTATCATCGACATTGATGTCAACATTATCTTCCTTCATGGGGCCATGGCCATCACCTTCTGAATTAATGTGTTCATCCACAACAACAATCGCCAAGGCATCAAGATCTGGATCAGAGTGCCTTGTAGTGGCTGTATTACTCTTAAAATATTTGTTGATGGAGCCTCTTTGTGATTCGATCAACTCATCTATTCTCTTTTTTTTCCTTCTTTTTGCACTTCCGGAATCATAATGTCTGGATGACATGGCCAAACTAGATGACATGGCCAAACTAAAAAGGTACGTAATAAGAAAACAAATCAAATTCATACCCTGATAATTGATGCATTTTATAAAGTGGTCATTAAATTAGGGCCACACCGTACCTAACCTCTTGGCACCTTGCGCCTTGGATCAGCAGACAACAACAGCAGGGCGATCTGATCTGGCGATGGTTGCCTGGCGTGCGGCGGCTAACTCCTCGACTCCTCCGTCTAATGGTCTAATCGTCAACTTCCTAATACCGTAATATATTGCCACTTGCCAGGCCAAGACCAGGTTTGTACGTGTCTTTTTATTAGGCCAATATGGGCTATATATACTTGTACACCTATACATATATTAGTTGGGGAGGGGCCCCCTGGTTGTGGAGGCCTGGAGCGGCTGCTCCACATGCCCGCCCTCAAGCCGGCCCTGCCTGGAACACAGGCTGTGTGGCTATATATTTAAATACATGAATTCAAAGCAAAAATAATTATCTTTCCGAAGGAAGCCTCCTCTTCTATCAACAAAAGCCGGTCATGGACCAAAAGTCCTTGCTCGAGGATGGGGTGATCATGCCATCGTCGGGGGGTAACGGAGGAGGAGGGCCCTCCCTGCTGACGCTCGTCGGCTTTGCATTTCTCACATTCAACTCCGCCATGGTCGTGTACCAGTCGAAAGGAGGCATGGGAGGCGCGCCTTCGTGGCCTTCTCTCTCCTGGATCTCGTCCTGCTCTTCTACTGCTTGCGCCTGTACAATCAAGCGGCGTCGAGGTCGCTCCGGCGAGAGCACCTCAAGATGGCGATGTGGCTTCTCGCCACGACGCTTAACTACTCGGCCTTAACTACTCGTGCGAGCTGCGCCAAAAGTGGAGCCGCACCTCAGCTGCAGCACCGGTAACCTGTCATCGATTCAACTGCCATGATCCTCTTCCCCTGGGACAGTGGAACGACTACTTCTGTGTGCAATTACATACAGAGTAAGGGTGCGTTAGGCACGGCTTATTCTCAAAATGCTTATTTTCTCAAAATTGCTTATAGTGTTTATAGTATATAAGCAGTCTATTTGTTTGATAAAACTGCTTATCATATTTCTGTGAAACTGCTTATACTGAAAGAAAGTATCATCATAAGCACTATAAGCTATTTTTTGTTGTTTTGTCCAAAGTGCTTATGGGTAGTACAAAATAATAAAGTGCTTATACCTCATAAGCACTTCTCTATTTTGTTGTTTGGCTGTCTAAACTGCTCATTGAGCATAAGCACTTTCAATAAGCAGTTTAATAAATAGTACCAAACGCACCCTAAGTATAACATATTGGAGTAGTAGTATCCTTGCTTGTTAGGTAGAGAATTCCTCCCATACCAGCAAAAAAAATTCCATTAAAAACATTGGCAATTTCTCACCGTCACAAGATGCATCACCACTCATCTCTCAGTGTTTTTACATGTGTGTTCATGATGAGACCGGGACTCTTGTTCCATTATCTAAAAAAAATATATGTTCTTGATTAAAATGTGAAAGCATCAGTGGCTGTAATATTTTCTAGTAACATATAAGTAATTCTTTTAAAAAAGGGCTCGAACGAATTCTATTTTGGAAGGGCTTTACATCCGACCAGGTTGTCCCACCTGGCCTTCCGACTGATTGCCGATCCGTTGGATGATCTTCGCTGATTGCTGATTGTCCCTTTGTGCTGGTGGGACCGAGTTGTATGTACAGCAGCGTTCATTCTATTTTAATTTTTTTTTCCCTTTTACATGTATTCACTTTGAGAACCAATCAATGGTGTATGATTTTGTAAAGGACGGGTCGTTTCCCCCTCTAAAGGAGCTCTAAAGTTTAGTGCTGAAGTGCTTTAGAGGCCTCAAAACTTTAGAGCTCAAGAGGCTCTAAAAGCCTCTAAACTTACCTCTCAACTAATAAAAAAAAATTCATGGATTAATATATCTTATTTAAGGATGTAAATATTTTATCTAAGAAATAAAAATATCTATTTTCTCAAAAAAAAAATTAAATAATTTCATGTCTGTGCTAATTTTTACTGTGTGGAAATAAACACCCCTCTAAAAATTAGAGATCTCATATTTTTTAGACCCCTAAATCTTTAGTGGTCTAATTTTAGAGGCTATGAGTCCGTTCGTTTCTTTTAGAGGGCAGCAAATACAATGGTACAAAAATTATGGGCTAAACAATGAACCCTCTTAAATTTTATAGGGGCGTTCGGTCGGGCAGTTGAGGTCGAGGCGGTCCAAGTTGATGCGGGATGCACTACCGGTGGAGAGACCGCCACGGCTCGGGTCGTCGAGGAACAAGGAAGTGGCAGGGGAATACCCATCGGGGTTGGACCACATGTCCTGGGAACCGCTGCCATACCCGCCGCCCGCAAAGCCACCGCTCACGTAGCCTTCCATGGTGGAGGACTCGTTGCTTTCGACCTCCTCCCGCGGTTGCGCAGGTGGCCCCAAGATCCGATAGGGAGGCCCACCGTTGCTTGACCGGTCGGAATGGCGCACCTATGGCCAGGCGAGGCGGCGGAGCAGCACATCTCGGGGGAGAAATAGAGGAGCGCGCGGGATACGGCGGCGGTGATGCCTGGATGCCAGATCTGTGGCAGCGACGGAGACCTAGCTCGCGCGAGTGCGGCGGAAGAGCAGATAAGGTCGCAAGGGGGCAGCGGCGTCTAACGCTCGAATTACAGGCCTTTAGAGCCTCGGCCCCCTCTTTTGAATAGATGGCTCTAAAGGCCTCGCGATGCTGAAATTTAGAGGCCCGTTCGGGAGCCGGGCCTCTAATTTTTAGCACTTCGGCCTTTAGAGGCCTTGTAGACCCCGAAACGAATGGACCCCAGTGAAACGAATAATCTACTTTTTTAATTCTAATCCATAAAATTAATTAATTGGACCTATACGTCAATTGACTAGATCCTCAATTAATTAATTAGGTCAATCTCAGTGGTGGTTTCATCAGAGTTTTATTATCAATAAATGACATGTCACATAGATAAAACTGATGATGTGACATATAATTTATGAGGAGAGAATAGATTTGAGTATCATTGGGATGAAACTCCATGTACACGACAACCAAAACTTTGAAACTAGAATGAAACTCCATTGAGAGTGTTTTAGTTTCATCTCTACTCATTTAACAACTCTCATTGGTAATTTACCAATTTAGATGAAATATTTAAATACTATATTAACATATGAAATAGTAAAATGAAATTTTGCATTGAGAAATCTTAGTTTTATTCATCCATTTCAAAACTATGAGATGACATGACACTCTTGAAAATAACGAAATGAAACCATGCATTGAGAATGTTCTTAGAGTTACGGGTGTTTATTGAACTATAGAGATATGCGAGTGGATGATACTTAGAGCCGTTTCATCTTGATGAGATCTGGATAACAGTGGGTGTTTCTTTTTTTTTTTGAAAGCCACATGAACAGGTGATTTTGTGCATCTCTGGTAAAAACTCTAACGGTTTTGAACGCACGAGTAAAAGATTAAGAGTGATATGCAGATACAAATTGCCTAACACAAATTGATCAGAACTCCGAATACAAAAGACCGTCGGGAAATGTCGCCACGCACGATACGAGAGTAATCCAGTTTTGTGAGGAGAAGCCTGCTAACCGGCTGTTGCGGGGGCTGGAAATTCCACAGGCGTGTGCAAAGCGGTGTAGTATAATGGTCTACACCACACATTCCAGTACAGAGTCCGCTGGAGACAACGACTTCACGAGTCGTTTTTGCAAAAAGGACACGCTCAGTCATGGGTGGGTGTATGTCCACATATATTGACGTTTGACAGGCTGGCGAACCTGCCAAGCTAGACAAGTGTGTGAACCAGGCCGAAATTTCCCACGATAGCGTGAGGCAGCTTCGTTCTGCTTCTGCCAAGGTAGTTGTCGACTGTCGTCATTTGACTTTGCCGAATCCCAAAAATGGATCAGGCCGGAGGGAGGGAGCAGCGGGATCTTGGTCGCCGCCGGCGGCGGCAGGGGAAGGAGCTCAGGCGAGCATCGTATCCAGTGAACGTGTAGCGGAGGACGAGCTCGAGCGCGCAACGGAGGACGAGTTCGGCCGGCGGCGGGAGCTGGCTGCGGCCGGGGGCGACAGATGCGGCGGTCGCGGGCTAAGCAGAGGAGCAGCTCGAGCGCGGGTAGAGGAGGAGCTCGTGTGGTCGGCGGCGGGGACGGGCTCGAGCACGGCGGGCGGCGGACGAGCTCGCGCGGTGAGCGGCGGAGGAGGAAAAGCTCGCGCGGGTGGGTGGCAGGGGGGCGCTGGAGCGGAAGAAGGCGGCGGAGGGCCGATGGATCGCACGGTCGCGTGCCCCATTTGTGGGTCGCGACCTCACCCAACCCCACAATGGATCTTCCGTTTAGTTCATCGGTTGAAGACTGTAAATCGGGCTTTCACGACCTATTTTAGAGTTGGGATGTCGGATAGGGTGTCCGTTGGAGACAGCCTTACGCTCCCAGTCAAAGATAGAATGACCGGCAAACACCTTGCAGCGACGGCCATCGTTCACATGGGCGGTGTCATCTCTCCTGAAAGCCGCCATGGCCAACAATACCGGCCGGGCCTCATCGAATTCACGACTCTTCAATTAATCAAGATAACCGACAAAATCACACTCGCAAGCGCCTCCCGGATGTGACAACCACGCCGCACAGACCAGTTTCCTTCTTAGATTGCCTCGCACTTTCCACCTAGTAATACATTCAGAACTTTTAGATTCCTGCAGTTTCATTTGGATGCTCTTTTGTTTCACGGAAAATAGCACTTTCTTTGTTATGATCATTTTTTTTAACCTGAAAATGAACCATTTTAGTAAGAGTATTTTTTTTCTCGAATACGCTAGTTGCATATCTTTGTATTAAGGAGAAATCACATTTGTTACAACACCGGCAAACTCACACCGCCTACGCAAGTGGAAAAAAACAACCAAAATGCCTATCCGGACTACTCGCTAAGAGCATCTCCAAGAGTTTCCCTAAAAATAGACCACAAAAAACAGTTTTTGGAAGTAGCCCAAAAACTATTGGTGACAAAATATGTCCCCTCCTCCAACAATTCACCTAAAAGTATATGTATCTATCGGTGCGTGCAACCACCTTCAAATGGAGGCCTGCTGAATCGCCCTTGAGAAAGGTTACGGGGAGATCGAATCGAGTGCTCGTTGAAGGCAAGCTAGATGCAGAATAAAACTCACACAGTTTTACCCAGGTTCGGGCCGTTTGGAGCCTAAAACCCTACATCCTGCTTGTATGCGTGTTACTGATGTGTCCCTTTCTACAATGAACAGGCCTCCCCCTTTTATAGGCCAAGGGAGAGGCCATTACACAACCCGGACTCCCTTAAACTAACGACTCGGGGGCCGGCTCTAAGGGAACATGATCTCCCTAAATCTTCCTCCGCCGCCCTTGTTCTTCGCGCTTCGGGGAGCCCGGACTGGCTGCCTCGCCATTAATGGCGGTGCTCCTCATGTTTCCTCCGGTTCACGCGTTCCCCAGGCAACAGCACCGGGTGACGGCGACCAGGCGGGGTAAGGCCCTGGACGCACCCCGTCCCATCCGCCGCCCATCAGCGCGGGCACTCGAGTGCCCGCATTAACTCGGGTGGTTGGCGGATGGCCGTGGGTGCTGCGTCAGGCGCCTCCCCGTCTTCGGCCCAGCCCCAGGCGGGCCGTCGCCTCGGTAGCGCTGTGCTTCATGGGCCGGCGAATCGGTCCATGGACGGTTAGGAGAACCCCGGATTCCCCTACACTGATAAGAGCCCCCGGCCTCAGTGTCTGGCGCATGGGTCGCACCTGGGACTAGGGCCACCCGTCATTGCGTTGGGGCTTCTTAGCGCGCGATGATCGGGAGACGAGGGGTCGTGCCTCGGGCATTTCGGGAACCGCGCCCGTCTCTTCCACTTCTTTTGAATCCCCAAGTAGGGGAGAGGAATCGACGCCACTCCTGCTCCTGCGCACTTCGCTTCATCCCTTCTTCCTTCAGCATTGGGTGTCGCCTTCCGCTCTTGCCTTCGCCATCGCGCATAGTCTTCTGCTTCTGCTCCGCTTGCTGTGCATTTGCAAAAGGCAATCCTCCATGGCCAGTGGACCCTGGGGCCGCGGTTCAAGCCTCCCCTCGGGAAGGGATTCCACCGCCATGCCCCGTGGTGGGGCTTCCCGTGCCTCATCCGCGACGGGGGGAGACAGAGCCACCAAACTGCTGCTGGCTTCGGTCTTCCGCTCTGACGCCTCCCTCGACCGGGTGCGGCCGTTCTTGGTGGTCGACCCGCGGAACCCCAACTTCCATGCCTTCCGTCCCGTGACTGCGACCATGTCGCCAAACGAGGATGCGGGCGAGATCGTGACCCTCGCCCTCTTCGTGCTCGTCGGGCTGGTGTCGTTGTTCTCCGATATCTTTATGGAGTTCTTGGTGTCGTACGACCTCCTGATGACGCACCTCGGGCCCAACGTCGTAATCACCCTGGCGGGGTTCACCCATCTCTGCGAGGTCGCTTCTTCAAGCTGTCAAAGAAGACTGGGGGGAGCGATCCGGTGGGGAGTGTCCGACTCTCCATCCGATCCCGAGCCAGATACATCGACTATGGCCCCCAATTGAAGATCGAGAAATGGAGGCGCCTGTGGTTCCTTATGGACCTAAAGGCGTCACCATCATCTCCAGCTACGCCCCGCCGTCTCCGGTTTGCACGCTATCAACCCGACTCGGTCACTGAATTCTGGGAACATGTGCCACCGCGCAACGCGCGTTTGGATTCGATCACGGATCGGATCGTGGCTCTCGGTCAACGAGGTCATCTTCGACTTCCTGACCACGGGCTTGGCGCCTCTTCACGCGTGCTTGTGGCCGGCCTGGTTGTACCATGATTTTAACGACACGGGTCGCACTCGAAGGGGGCCCGGGTCAGACGTCCCCGAGTCGGTGCTAAGGGCGGCGTACAAGCTTTTGACCGGCGCTGAACTGCCATCCGACTTTAATTATCCCGAGGGTGCCGGCCCTTTATGGCTCACTGCTGGCAAATACGATATCATCAATTCGACGCCGAAGCTGGACGCGCAGGGCGTGAAGTCCGACCGCGCGCCTCCCAGGGGAGGGCTGCCAGTTGGACCCGGCGGTCCCTGACCCGGTGGTGGCGGCAGTTCGCCCCCTAGAAAGGGCAGGAAGGCCCAGTCTCCTTCGCCTCCCTCGTCCGACTCCGAGGGCGGGGCCTCACCTCCTGTCGGTGGCACCTTTCGAGTCGCTGCCTCGACTGGGGAGTCAAGCCGGAAGAGGCGCCGCAGCCCGTCCCCGCGCGCGTAGGACTCGGGCGCTCCCACAGCGGCCACCACCCGGGAGGCCCCATCCTCGGAGCCCGCAGTAACAGCGGGTGAGGGCGTTAGCGTGAAGGTGCCCGACGTGCCCATGCGGAAGTGGAAACAACTCCGCAAGTAAGTCCACATCGACCGTTATGCTTTGCCTTGGAATTCTTCGCTAACCCTAGTCAGTGACTACCTCTGGCAACAGGGGCCCCCGCGTGGAGACGGCGCCGAAGGCTGCTGCTGCTACGCCAACCCCGTCGGCCGCTCTGATGCCCATCCCGGCTATGCCTCCTAAGGCAAGCATCCGAGACCCGACCACACATTGCTAATCGCGTCGACTTTCTAGTGATGTTGTTGTGGTTGACTTCGCAGGCAAGATCGGCTTCGCCTTCTCCACCGCCGTCCGAGTCCTCCCAGCCGACCGGGCTGATGTGAGCCCGCCCGCGCGGCCCGCTCCGCCCCCTTGCTTGTTTTGGCGTGTACGCCGAGGGTTCAGTACGGGCCGTCTTCTTCGCCTCGAGCCTCTGGAGGTGATCGACGCCAGCACCGCCCCCGCGCCTCCGAGTCTACGGCTGGCGCTCGGGCTGACGACCTAATTGATGTGGATGCCATGTCGGCTGCCGACGGGACTCTGTCACGTTCCCGGTCGGAGCTGGATCAGGTGCTGCCGAGTGGGACAAGTTCCGCTCGTGCTGTGCCTATGGAAGATGACCGTCGCGGCGGATCGCCACGACCGCTACCCATCTTGATCGATGAGGCACGGAGGCTCCTGCCCGAACCGGCCTCGTCGGTTCTGGCGGCGTCGTCGGACCTGGAGCGCCGGGAAGCCGCCGCTGCGGCCGAGTGGGCCAAGCTTGAGGCCGCCATGATGGTGCCGAGATGGAGCGCGCCTGCCAGCTGACAGAGGTGGCTACCGGACTCCGTGAGGCGGCTGCTGAGATGATGGAGGAAGCAGACCGGCGGGTCGACGCAGTCGCCAAGCGTGAGACAAAAGTCGGGCGCCCGGAGCGGAATGTGGCCACCCAGTGGACGCGCGCGAAGGCCACGGAGCTGGAACTGCACGAGCGGGCTGAACGATTTAGGTCCATGAAAAACGTGCTGCGCCTGTAGGAGAAGTCGCTTGAAGAACAAAGGGATGCCCTGTTGGCGCGTGAGGGCGACCTGGATACCCGCGCACAGGGGCTAGACGACCGGAAGGCGTCCCTCGATGCGCGGGAGGGCGCGCTGAGGGTGAGGGAAGCGGAGGTGGAGGAGCAGCACCTCGTTCTATTCGGCAGGGAGTTTGCCACGGATCTCCTTGGGTCCCTGTTGGACGCCCGCTTGACCTCTCTCCAAGCGCAAATCCAGGAGGCAGAAAATGCGTACTCTATTCGCCAGCTTTCCATTCACGAGGAGCAGGTGGCCTTCTGAGAGACTGAAGCAGCGGCGGAGAGTATGGAGGCCCGAGCCACCGCCGAGCTGGAGACCGCTCGCAGTTTGGTGGCCGCTGCCATCCTCCGAGTCTGCCAAGAGACCCTGGAGGAGAGCTCCAAGGAGCGCGGGGATCTGGAGGCACGGGTCCGTGACCTCGAGGAGCATGCCTCAAACTAGGCTACAATGAAGGCCAAGTACCTGGACCGCATCCGGGCGCTTGAGAAGAATTTGGACGAGAAGGAGCCAAAACCCGTCGCCAGTGCATCATCCCCAGGTCGTCGCCGTGCCCGTGGCGCTCCGCCCGAAGGCAGGACCGTCGAGGAGCTGGAGGACCTTCTAAATGCGTCGGAGTTGTAGCGGGTCGTCCTGGCGCAGCAGGTGGAGGACTCGCGTCCGGCGGGCGCGAGCTTCACCGACATGGAACGCGACTTGTTTGAGCGCGTAAACCAGGTGCAGAGTCATGGACGACTCGGGCCCCTCCCTCACCCGACGCAGTGGACGGCACAACACTATGTATATGCGATGTCACCAGTTGCGGAGCTGTTGGAGGAAGTCGCCGTGCGCACTCGGTCCGTGATGGAAGCGGAAGGGCGGCAGCTTCTCAAGGACGCGCTCACCTAGCCGCTAGGCCCAGCGATCGCCCATGTCCTGAAATTCCCCACCGAATTCGTGGTCTCCGCCGAGTTGCCCCCAGGTCATGGCGACGTTTTGAAGGAGCCGCCGGCTGGCCAAGGAGTTCACCGCCTCTTTTGTCCGCGAAGAGTATTGTCTCGCCTGCGTGCGAGTTATTGTAAAGGGCACCTGCGCTTGCCATGTAAGACATGAAAGCAATTTGTTATGGTTGTCTGTTTTCTGTGACTCATTTCCGCTTGTCATTGAGTTTTTCTTAGCCTAGGACCTTGACTCAGACTACTCGCGCGCGGACACTTAGTTAGACTGGGTTCCTTAATCAACTAGCGCGAGGCACTCGTCTTTCTGTAATTCCATGTCCTCCTTGTGTCGTTATTTGCGGTAATCATTTGTTGTGTCATGGGAGAAAAGGACTCGATTGCAAGCTGGTTTAGTCACTATTTAGTTGGTGGAAATCTAGAAATTCATTAAATAGCAAATGAAGTATGGGGTCGGAGCCTGAAAGGATACAAGTAGTGCAGCGGCGACTGAGGCCATGCGGTGCAATGAGGACCCGACACGCTTTGGGTATGAGTGTACAAGTTTTACAGGTAGAACCTCCGCAAATGTTCTATGTTCCATGCGCCGCGCTCAGGGATGCCATCTTCTGACTCGAGTCTCACCGATCCGGTCGCCGGATGCATGTTACGATGAAAGGGCCTTCCCACATTGGTGTAAGTTTGTCTTTGCCCTCCCGAGTCCGGGCTCAACGCAGCACTAAGTCTCCAGCTTGCAACTCTCGTGGACTGACCCTCTTCTGGTGGTAGCGGCGGAGGCTCTGCAAATATCTTGCATTTCGGATTAAGAACCGCCGCCTCGACTCCTCCAACGAGTCCGCATCGTCCATTCGCTTTTGCTCTTGAGATGCTTCGTCGAACAGTGCAACACGCATGAAGTCGTGCGTGATTTCTGTCGGTAGTACCGCCTATGCGCCGTAGGCTAGGAAAAAGGCGTTTCCCCGGTTGCCCGGCTGGGGGTGGTTCTTAAGGACCATAGCACCGACTGTACCTCCGTGATCCATTGCGCGCCCTTTTTCTTCAGTGGGTTGAATGATCTTGTCTTCAGCCCATGTAGGATTTCCGTGCTAGCCCGCTCGGCTTGGCCATTACTCTGAGGATGGGCGGCCGATGCATAGCATACCCGGGTGTCGATATGTCGCAGTACGCTATGATGGCATGACTGGTGAACTAGGTCCCATTGTCTGTGATGATTTGGTTAGGCACGCCGAATCTGCAAACTATGGTTTTTATGAATTTCTGCGCGGAGTGCTTGTTGATGGTGGTAACCGGCTCCGCCTCCGGCCACTTGGTGAACTTGTCGATGGCGACGTACAACCATCTGTATCCTCCAGCTGCAGTCGGGAAGGGGCCGAGTATGTCGAGGCCCCAAACCGCGAAAGGCCATAAGAGTGGTATTGTCGCAGTACGCTATGCAGTCTGTAGCACTTGAGCTAGAAGGTGAGTTTGCTTGGAGTGGAACTGGCATGCTTGACTAACTTCACGGCGTCCATGAGGGCTGTGGGCCAGTAATATCCTTGTCAAAATGCTTTCCCGACTAGGATTCGGGAGGCCATGTGGCTTCCGCATTCCCCCTCATGGATCTCTGTTAGGATGTCATTCCCTTGCGTGTGAGTTATGCACTTCATCAGGATACCGTTTGCGCCTTGCCTGTATAGGTGGCAGTCGACCACCCGGTATCGCCAGGCTTGTCAAGCCAGCTTCTCCGCCTCCGCGTCGTATTCCGGTAGTACATTGTCGCGTAAGTACCCTAGGATTTCGTCGATCCAGCAGGTCTCCGACGTCGATGCCAGTACTTGTCGATTGCCGAGCGGTGGCGGGGCTGTGGCTGGTTCCTCGTGAGATTCTGGATCCAGGATGCGGGCCGAAGGGGAGTTGATGATCTCGACGAAGGTTCCTGTTGGGACCGGTGCCCGAGTGGAGGCCAATCGAGCTAGCTCGTCGGCTACATAATTTTCGGCTCGCGGGATGTGGCGTACTTCTAAGCCATGGAAGTGACGCTCCAAGCGCCTGAGCTCGACGAGATATGCTGCCATTTGCGGATTGGCGCACTGGTACTCCTTAGAAGCTTGATTCACAACCAGTTGTGAGTCCCCTTTAGCAAAGAGGCGTGAAACACCTAAGTTGGCCGCGATGTGGAGGCCGACCCAGAAGGCCCTCGTACTCCACCAGGTTGTTTGTGGCCTTGAAATGCAACTAGATCATGTAACGAAGCTCGTGCCCCGTGGGAGAGGTTAGGAGTACCCCTGCTCCAGCTCCGCTCAGCATCAACGACCCGTCAAAATGTAGCGTCTAATGGGAGCTGTCTGAGGCTTGTGTCTGCTGCACCCGAGTACTTATTTTCTCTCGCTCGAGCTCCGGGGTTGGGGTCCAATCGGCCACGAATTCAGCCAGGGCCCAACTCTTGATGATGTGAGTGCTGATGAATGAGATGTCAAACTCGGCCAGTTCTGCGGCCCACTTCGCGATACGTCTCGTGGCTTCTCGATGGTGCAACACCGTTTCCAGGGACAGCTAGGTGACGACTTTGATCTGGTGGGCTTGGAAGTAGTGTCTCAGCTTCCTGGAGGCAACTACCAAGGCGTAAAGCATCTTCTGGTCCACAGGGTTGGGCTTGGGCGCAGCTCCTGAGTTGGACTCGGGCGCCGACCTTGAGCAGGACTCGAGCGTAGCCCCCGAGCGTGGCTCGGGCGCCAACTCAGAGTTTGGCTTGGGCGGAGTCCCCGAGTCAGACTCGGGTGCCGACCCTGAGTGGGACTCGAGCGTAGCCCCCGAGCATGGCTCGGGTGCCAACTCGGAGTTGGGCTTGGGCGCAGCCCCCGAGTCGGACTCGGGTGCCAACCCCGAGCGGGATTCGAGCGTAGCTCCCGAGCGTGGCTCGGGCGCCAACTCGGAGTTGGGATTGGGCGCAGCCCCCGAGTCGGACTCGGGTGTCGACCCTGAGCAGAATTCGAGCGTAGCCCCCGAGTGTGGCTCAGGCGCCAAGTTGAAGTTGGGCTTGGGTGCATCCCCCGAGTCAGACTCGGGTGCCGACCCTGAGCGGGACTCGACCGTAGCCCCCGAGCGTGGCTCGGGTGCTAACTCAGATTTGGGATTGAGTACAGCCCCCAAGTCGGACTCGGGTGCCAACCCTGAGCAGGACTCAAGCATAGCCCCAGAGCATGGCTCGGACGCCAACTCAGAGTTGGAATTGGGCGCAGCCTCCGAGTTGGACTCGGGCGTAGCCCTTGGGTCTTGCTCTACGTTCCTCCTCCATCTTTTTGCCGATTTCCTTGGTGCAAGAGCGGCATCTTCCAACCGCTCGGCCACCAGGACCATGCTGATCACTTGCGGGGTTGCAGCGATGTAGAGGAGCGGTCAGAGTTAGACCTGATGAAAGATATTGTTTTAGCTCCTGCAGTGCGTCGTCGGCTTGCTTGGTCCACTCGAACTTGCCCACTTGCTTTAGTATCTTGAAGAAGGGTAGCGTGTGCTCTCCGAGCCGGGATGTGAAACGATGTAGGGACACCATGCTACCGATGAGGTGCTGCACGTCCTTAAGGCGGGTGTGCGCTTTTATTGCCTCGATGCTCTGATTTTCTCCGGGTTGACCTCGATTCCCCGGTGCAACACCGAAAAACCGAGTAACTTTCCCGCAGGGACCCCAAAGACGCATTTTTTCGGGTTGAGCCTCATCTTGTTTTTTTGCAGATTCACGAACTTCTCCTCGAGGTCGTCCAGTAAGGAAGAGCTCTCTCGGAACTTTACGACTATGTCGTCTATGTATGCTTGGGCATTCCTCCCAATTTAGGTGTCCAACGTTAGGCACAAGGCTCGTTGGAAGGTTGGGCCCACGTTCTTGAGGCCAAAAGGCATGCTTACGTAGCAGAAGCTCCCTGTGGGAGTCATAAATGTTGTTTTTTCTTCATCTTCGCGCACCATACAAATTTGGTGATACCCTGAGTACGCGTCCAACATATAGAGCAGGTCGCAGCATGCAGTGGAGTCTACTACCGAATCTATCCTTGGAAGAGGGAAGGGGTCCTTGGAACAAGCCTTGTTCAAGTTGGTATAGTCCACACACATTCAGAGCTTGTCATTGTTTTTGGTTACGACCACGGGGTTGGCAAGCCATGTGGGGTGGAGGACTTCCCATATGAAACCGGCTTCTAGGAGCCTTCGGACCTTTGCCCTTATGAAATCCTCTCGTTCAGGTGCTTGTCATCACGCCTTCTGCCTTACGGGGCGGACGGTCGGGTCCACCCTTAGCTTGTGCTCGATCACCTCCCTTGGAATCCCTGGCATGTCGAACGGGTGCCAGGCGAAGATATCCACATTTTTGCGCAGGAAGGTGACGAGCATGAGTTCCTATTTGGGGGCCAGGCCGCCGCCGATGGTAGTAGTCTTCGACCCCTCAACGTCCAGAGCAATCTTCTTGGTGTCAGCCGCCACGGGTATGGACATCCGAGTGCGTGGTGCACTCGGACTTATCTCGGACGGCTCCTCGGCCCTTTCGTTCGCTGCGAGCTCGGAGGCCAAGATGTCCTCGAGGCAGGCCACTGCCTTGACTGCGTCCACACACTCCACGATGACACCCTTAGGGCCCGGGATCTTGAGCGTGAGGTAGGCGTAATATGGCACCGCCATGAACTTGTTAATGCCGGGTCGGCCGATGATGGCGTTGTAGGGGAGGTCGATGTCCGCTATGTCGAAAGTGATCTTCTTCGTGCGGAAGTTGTCCCTCGAGCCAAAGGTTGCTCGGAGCGCTACCCTGCCCAGTGGGCGGGCAGTTCCGGGCAACATTCCGTGAAAGGGGCACGACGGCTGGATGTCGGCCTTGGAGCCTTGGAGCATCTCGTACACCTTAGGGTGATGAGGTTGATACTTGCCCCACCGTCGATGAGCGTTTGGGCTACCTTCTTGTTTGAAATGGTCGGATTGACCACGAGCGGGATCTTGCCGTCCGAGTTGTCAGGACCCACGAGATCGTTCCGGTCGAAGGTGATGGGCATGTCCGCATATTTAGCCTGCCGTGCCGATGCCTTGTCGGACAATAGGGCGCAGATTTCTCGGCGCAGGAGCCTGATTTCCCTCTTGGAGGAATGGCTGGACGATCCTCCGCTGATGACGGCGATGGCATCGTTTGACCCTGCCTCTTGAAAGCTGTTCGCCTCTTCTTTGTCTTTCTCCTCCTCCTATTTCTCCTTTGTTGCAGCCGTGCGCCTCTCCTGTCGGCGCTTGATGGTTGCCTGGATGTAACGACACTCAGTTTGGTCGTGGTCGGTTGTCTCGTGGAGGGCGCAGAACTTGCCGGTTGACGGCTTGGCGCCCGACTTCGCCGTCCCGGGACTCGGTCCAGGGGGCGCCGCCCGACTGGTCTGGCCTGCTGTCGCGACCTCCTCAGCCTTCTTCTTCTTCTGCAGCTTCTTCTTCTAGTTTTTGAAAAGGCTTCCACTAGAGTCGGGTTCTACCTTGGCTGGGGTGTCGTGCCACGCCTGGGCCTCCTGGCGCAGGGCGCACTCGTTAGCAAGCTTAAACAGCTCGGTGACGGATTCGAGAGCGTTGACCCCGAGTTCCCCCAACATGTCTTTATCTCGGACATTGTGTCCGAACGCGGCGATGATTCGCACCGACTCGATGCGTGGGATGGTGTTGCGGACCTGGCTGAAGTGATGCATGAACTGCCTCAGTGTTTTGCCCGGGCGCTGGACAACCCGGTCCAAGTCAGTCTGACTTTTGGGGCGTTTCGACGTGCCCTGGAAATTGGCTAAAAAATCCCGGCACAGTTGTTCCCATGAACGGATGGATCTCGGGGCAAGATTCATGAACCAAGACCGAGCCGAGTCCTTCAGCGAGATGTGGAAGTAGTTGGCCATGACGTCTTTAGAACCCCCGGTGGCTCTGACGGCAGTTGAGTAGATCTGAAGAAACTCGCCCGAGGGTGCCGTGCCATCATAACGCTCCGGGAGATCCGGTGGGAACTTGTGGGGCCACGCCACTCGCCGGAGTCGTGTGGACAGAGCCGTGCATCCCCCGAAGAAGGAGGTGTTGACTGGCTCCCGTCTTCGCTTGTGGAGGCGCTCTGGGGAGGACTCGGAGTCCAACTTCGAGGCAATCCCGCGACGGCTACCACGGGTCTTCTTCGAGCTGTATTTCCTACGAGTGTGCTTATCGGAGCGCTCGGGGCTGCGCCCTCGACCCTCATTGGTGCGCTCGCGGGAACGCTCAATGGAGACACGGGCATCTTCGTTCCCTCGCCTGTGTTGTTTGAGGTCGTCTCTCAGGTCTCGGCTGCAAGGGGCGGTAACCGAGTGTGAGGCATCTGCCGTGGGGGCCGCCGCCTTCCCCTTGCCTCCCCGGTCTCTCCTACGCCCCCCTTCCTGCCAGTGCGAGGCACAGAATCAAGAGCCCGCTCTAGGTCGTCAAGCCACAACTCGACGCGGGGGATGAGGGATATCCCGAGAGGCGGTTGGCGCAGCATGTTTTTCACAACGGTAATGGGATCCGCCGGTTCCTCTTCTTCAAACAACCATCACGCGGTTGGCCGGGCCGTGGAGGGGTTGCTTCGGGAGTGCCCTTTTGACGGCGCCTGACCGGTCTTGCCGGCCGCACGCCCTCGGGAGTGGTTCTCCTCGCCCCCTCCTTCCTTAGGAGTTGGGCGAAGGTCGCCCATCTCCTTCAGGCTGCGTGCTAGCGGGGCCGGTTTTTCCCCTCGCCAGTGGCGGGGGCCCCGAGAGTTGGAGCCAAACCCTGACCCGGAACGACTGCCTCGTGATGGGGCTTCGCTGGTGATCTTCACCATCGCCGGTTGAGGGTTCGGCGCAAGATCTACGACGCTCCCCCTTCCTGACGCGCCAAATGTCGGTGCGTGCAAGCACCTTCAAATAGGGGCCTGCCGGGCCGCCCTTGAGAAAGGTTGCGGGGAGATCGGATCGAGCGCTCATTGAAGGCAAGTTGGATGTAGAATAAAACTCACACAGTTTTACCCAGGTTCGGACCGCTCAGAGCGTAAAACTCTACGTCCTGCTTATATGCGTGTTACTGATGTGTCCCTTTCTAGAATGAATGGGGCTCCCCCTTTTATAGGCCAAGGGAGAGACCATTACACAACCCGGACCCCCCCCCCCCTTAAACTAATGACTCGGGGGCCGGCACTAACGGGACAGGATCTCCCCAAATCTTCCTCCGCCGCCCTCATTCTTCGCGATTTTGGCAGCCCGGACCGACTGCCTCGCCATTAATGGCGGTGCTCCTCGTGTTTCCCCCAGTTCGCGCGTTCCCCACGCGACAGCACCGGGCGGTGGCGACCAGGCGGGGGAGGGCCCTGGACGCACCCCGTCCCATCCGCCGCCCGTCAGCGCGGGCACTCGAGTGCCCGCATCTCAGGTGGTTGGCGGATGGCCGTGGGTGCGCGCGTCAGGCGCCTCCCCGACGTCGGCCCAACCCCAGGTGGGTCGTCGCCTCGGCACCGCTGTGCTTCATGGGCCGGCGAATCGGCCCATGGGTGGTTAGGGGAACCCCGGATTCCCCTACACCGACAGTATCCTAATTTGAATTGGGCTATATGAGTCTTAAGCCTATTAAAATTAACAGTCAAATTTCTGTGGGTGATCAATGGATCGTACTCAAATTTCTCATGTATTTTTTTATTAATACATACTCAACTAGGAGTTTGTTTTGATTTGTACGAAATTGCAAGTTGGTGGTTGCTCTGTGCCATAGCCCAAGGAGAAACTGAATCACTATGCTGATAACCTGTGAGATCAATCAAAGTATACGAACACCCTACTTGACAATCGATTACTTGGCAAAGATCTCCTCCATGCCTTCGAGGGTCCTGCCTTTGGTCTCCGGCAGCCTGATGTACACGAACACCCACGCGGCCACCGCCATGCTGGCATACAGGAAGAAGCACCCTGACATGGAGATGGCATTCGCGAGCGAGATGAACGTCATGCTGAGGACCCCACACGTCGACCTATTCGCCGCGATGCCGAGGCTGGTGTCCTGCACTCTTAGCCTCAGCGGCAGGATCTCCGCGCCGTATGTCGGCGCCAGCGGTCCTAGCCCGACCAAGAACGCCGTCACGAACGTCATCACTGATGCGACGCACACTGCCGTGCTCACGGTCGTTGTCGGGGTGATGAAGAACGCGACGCCCAACACAGCCAGCGATGCGGCAATGCCCGCCGTGCTGGCGAGGAGCAGTGGGCGGCGGCCGAGTCGGTCGGAGGAGGAGTGGAGGCGATGCAGTGGACGAGCGACTCCATGTTTTGCCGGGCGGAGAGTGATGTCGATTTGCCGCCGAGGCGGAACACGTGGGATTGGAAATCCCAATTCCTTCCTTAGTTTTACCTACAATTGAGAATGGTTTAGAGAGGGAATAAAAATAAGAAGATATTTAAGAGAGCTGTTAGAGAATGATTTTTACAATAAATCTTAATAATTTAATTTAAGAATAGTTATTAGGGAGCTGTTGAAAATGCTAAAGAGCCTACCGAGTTGCTTTGCTTCGGTCATGTACCAAAGCGATGCCTCCTGCTGATCTTCTCGGCCACTTGCACGGCCGTTCTCCGCTCACGCTGAAACACCCTCGCGTTCCGCTCTTTTTAGATCTCCCATACAATCAGGACAAATAAGACGCGTCTGGATGCCTTTAGGTGTACCCACCAATCCATCATGGAGCTTTGTTCAGCGGAAAAAGTGCAATTGCATCGTGCCCCGGATAGGCAAGACCACCAAACCTCTTTTGCATGGGGGCAGCTGACCCGAAGATGTGGTTCGCCAATTCCGGTTCTTAGTCACACAATGAACATGTCGCTTGCGCGTCCAAATCCTTTCGCATGTCGCGAGCCACAAGAAGAGCTTGATTTTGAGTGGCGCCCATGTTTCCCATATCAGGTTTGCGCCATGGAAGGGGATGCAGCCATGGTGTAGCGCTTTGTATGCGGACCTCCAGGTGTACTTCCCGTTGGCTGTCCAGCGCCATACGAAGCGATCTGGTTCGGCTGATAGTTGTACCCCGGCTAGTCGGTGCCACAGTCGGACCTATTCCATCATCGCGAGGACCGACATAGCAGCAGAGACCTGACGGGTCCAACTTCGTCCCTGTAGACTCTGGGCCACCGTCGTCGAAGATTTGGTGCGCTTGCCGATTAGTTGTATCGGCGTTGGTGCTAAATCCGCCACACTCCTCCCATCAATCCAACGGTCAGCCCAGAATAATGTACGGTTTCCATCCCCGATGTGCACTGTGACCGATGCATTGAAGAGCTCCTGCACCATCGGTTGTACCCTATATATAGTTGCATGTCCGCCTAGGCCCGGTCCGGACCTTAAGGGGATGTGCCATGCTGCATGTATCCGTTGGATGCAGTATGTTGAGATTCGTATCCTGGCCCCGCTCAAAACATTATCATCCATTTCCCCGATGGAATACTTGTCTGGCGTATCTATACATCCTATTTGTGGGGCCCACGTATCTGTAGAAATCCCTCACTTGTCCGAATGTGTTGTACACAGCCAAGTCCTTTTCGTTTTCATCCGGAAGCTGCCCCCCTCCCGTCGGACATGAGAGGATTGATTGAATGTTCTCCAAGGCTTCCTCTCCTCCATATATTGGGGTGATTGAGCACTTGCTTAGGTTCGTGTGTAGGCCGGAGGCCGTACCGAAGGCGTGGTGAGACATTCCTTGATAACACTGGCCTCCGTCTCGGTCAGCGCGGTGAAGATGATAACATCGTCGGCGTAGATGCTGCATTGATGCCGTACTGCTGCGTGACCCATCGGCATTAGGATGCCTTCCTGGCCTGCCTTGCTAATCAAACGGTTTAGTACATCCATCACCAGAATGAAAATCATTGCGACAATGGGTCTCCTTGTGCATCCCCGTTTGTGCATGATAGCTCTCCCGGTGCGCCATTTAAAAGAATCTTAGTTGACGCTGTCGCTGGAAGAATAAAAAGTCATTGCCATTTAAAGAATCTTAGTAACAGTAGAACTATATTTCTCATTGAACCTATGATTTAATAAAAAGTCATTGCAGATTGATTTGTAGAGTACATGTTATTTGAATAAAAAGATTTGTTTGGTTCATAGCCAAACTTTGACACGTCATAACTTAATAGATTTTTAGGTGACTATTTGGTTCAATACTACAACTATGGTTTGTCATACTTTCTTAATTTCTACTCCCTCCGTTCTGAAAATATTGTTGTTAGTACATCAGGATTATTTCAAATTGAACTAATCTTGTTATCATAACGACAACATCTTTGAAATGGAAGGAGTATTCCACATAGCATAGACATAGGGTCTGTCTGGTATCCTTGCTGCACCTTGCTTTGTCTAGCTCGACATGAAACCAGACATTTGGTTGATTTGCTGATTACCTCGGTGCATGTGTCATCAAGGATTTTACTTGCTAGTCCGAGCTAGCTGGATCGGCTATCCGTCGCTGACGTCCTGACGAGGCTAATAGCTTTGACGAACGAGTGAAGCGAGCTTGTCGTGCAAACGAACCAAACACATCCTTAATTTCTTGCCAAATCTTGATCCATGTGTGACGCCATATTTCTTTGTTGATCTTTTTGCGACAGTCACTATTTGACAAAACTTAGGAGAGAAAAAGTGTGACTAGCCCCTTGCAAAAAAAGAAAAGAAAAGAAAAAGTGTGACTAGCAACCAAATATACCCCTAAAATGATGTACACTATCTTTTCTTATTGATGCTTCTATGACAACATGCTATAGTCCATTTTAAGCTAAAAAAAATTGTTTCAACGTCGTCAATAAAATCTCGGATGCTGACTAGCAACTTTTGATGATTTTGTCTCTATACAAGATTATTTATTATTTGGAGGCTGATTAATTTTCAAGCGATTGAAACTTTGATTTGTTTAGTTGGCACTTCTTGTCCAGTAGATCGGGATCAGATAGTTCATCACTTGTTCTTTCTCTCTCTCACTGATCTCTCTCTCTCTCTCTGTGATTCATTTTTGAAGTCTCTAATTCATCCCCACTATAGGGTGTCTGTAAATATATGTGCTCATGGGGATTTGCAACAGGGAACCACTGCCAATAATGGTGGATCTGGATCCCACATGTTGTCAGAGACACACCAATAACATGTTAGATATTTGAAACTTTTCTAATACTAGAATAGAAGGGAAGTTTCCTTCGCAACATGTGATGAGAGTGCCTTATTTGTTTATGCGTGGCTAGCCACCAAATCGGCACTCTTTTGGTCTTGTGGACAGGAAATTGGCCACAAGTGAGGAGAGCTAAAAGTGATTGGCCTACTGATCTGCCACATCACGTGGCGTGGTGTGACTTGTGAGAGCAACGTAGTGGGTAGAGGAGCAATGTGGATAATTTTCTAAATTGATCTAATTTAAATTCGATTTTTAAGGATATCAGAGAATATTTTAGGTCTTTTAGCAGATATGGATAATCTGAATCCGATAACATGAGGATGTAGGATATGTTATGGTATTCATAAAATCTGACAAATACAGATTATCTGATAATTACAAGCGAATTATCTGAAACTCGTAATAAGATTATCCGATAATATTGTGAGCACAAAATATACAACTATGAAGGTTGTAGCATACTGTCTACTGAAGTGACCATATGACAAAGAAAAACGATAAGATGTTTTATTTTTGTTTTGGTTGTCCCTTCTCGGTGGCTGTTACAATCATATATTTCTCTATGTAAAAGATATATCATTTGATAATTTAAAATCCGCTTCCGATCCAACTTAGATTTGAATTCGTATCATCTCAGACATTCAAAAAAATCCGTATTCGCATCCGCGTGTATTATCCGTTTCGTCTTGAATCTGCTAAAAAATTTAGATTAGGATATAAAGAAGGCATTATCTGAGACGATCTGATCCGCTTTCTATCCCTAGTAGTGCGGTATAATACAAAAAAAATATATCATAAATAGACGCTGATAATACTTTCACCATCCCATGTTACATATAACAGAGTGACTGTCAAAAGCGACCCTTAACACGCATTCCCGCCCTCTATTCTGTCCTCGCGGACCAGCGTTTTTGCCGCCCTCTATTGTTTTAAATCGTACCCGTGACCGACGCCTAGCTCTTACCCACACCGGTAGGGATGGCAGTGGGTCGGGTTCGGGTCGGGTGGAGCAAAAATCCACCCACTATGAAAAACGTTTCAGGTGGAAATTGACACCCACATCCGCACCCACGGGTAGGAATTGAGACCCACACCCGCACCCACCAGGTTTCGGGTGGGTGTCGGGTGCCCATCGGGTTTCATATGTAATATGAAAAAATTTCAAAATAAGTATTTTAACGAGGTCAACACAAATATACAATGTCTAAATATGTCACAACAATCAATAAAAATGAGTCATGGATATGTATTTAGGTAATTGTACATAAAATCTTAATAATTTAGTCATTACTCTTATCACATTTATATTTATTTAGGGTTAGCTTATTGTGAAATGATAATAAATTTTGTATTTGAGTGTTTTCAGGGTCCAACGGATCACCCATGGGTAAGAAATAAAACCCGTACCCACACCCGTGTTTATCGGGTCAGGTGCGGATGACACCCATAGATAAAAAATTAGACCCATGCCCGCACCCGTCGGGTGTAAAACCCATCAAAACCCGCACACATGGATGAAATTGTCATCCCTACACACCGGCACACCCACCCACCATCCGGTTTCTTCTTCTTCCCATCCTCGGCTCTTCCGTGAAGCTTCATCCCCGGCGCGTCGCGGAGAAAAAGCCTATAAAAGGACGGGTCGGCCTGCTGCTACCACGCTGCTCACGCTGGTTAAGCTGCAGGATTCTCCTCACAGTACGGAACTGCGTGCGGAGGACCGGACCCTGTACACCCTGCGCGCTTTTCTGGTCCCTCTTTTCCCTATTTCAGATTTTGCTTTCCGTTTTTCTTTTTCTTTCGTCAGAGAACTATGCATTTGGTTTTCGTACGACATCACGGATTAAGTGCACTACCACGTAAAACAAAGGCATAGGTTCATCTGGTTTCAAGCCTTTTCTCCTCAATAAGAAGGGTTGAATTTGTGTTGGTGATTTACTTTTTATTGTTATTTTCAAGATCGTGCTTGGAGGGTCTGTTTTGTTGGTTTAGATCAAATCCTTAGAGAATGGGTATGTTCTAGTTCGATGAAATTCTCAATTCTTTTTTTTCTAAAACCAAGAGACAAAATTCTCAAATATGTAGAGCAGAGCCCTGTAGTTTTTCTATTGCGGGTGACAAACAATTGACTTATCCCTTTTTTGCTGAACAGTTTTTAGACGCCATCTTTTGCAACAGATTTAAAGGCCATCAAGAGACTATCAGAATTTGAGTTTCATAAAAAGAAAATCTATCTTAAAATGCTATTATTGTTACTTGTTCAGAACTCAAAAGTGTATAACCGAATGTTTGATCAGCTACATCAACACAACGACAAATAACAAACCATGATCTCGTACAATACACATGAAACAAATATCACGAAAATAAGCAATCTCCCCCGTACTTATATACAACAACACTTATATTATCTAAGGTTCCTAAAAAACAGAAAAGAAAAGCAATCAATAATCCGTTCTGGAATGAGGAAATTCCTTAATCTCTTGAATTCAAAACAGCCATGAGCAATTAATTACATGTTACCATCGATCTCCTAAAGAATTTGATGAGCGACTTCACTGAACGTCTTGAAGTTTATTTGTAACAACTCCTAAATATTACAAAAATGTAATCATAATTCTTAGCATAATCACATAGTATTTATAGGCATGCATTTAAACCAGCTTGTTCAGGCATAACTTGTGTAAGTGTTTTAAGATCTGATTTCTATATTGTGCAAGGGAAACATAGTAATTGTAGCACATATTGCTTGCTCAAATCAAACGGTCTGATAATTTATTTCTGGCTGTGTATAGCTTTTAGAATTGCAGGTCAGGTGGCAGATTATTTGAACTTGGCTTATCAAGTTAAGAATTATTGTTTTTATATGCAGAGGTCATCATAACTTGCTGCTTTCCTCTACGCGTACAGTGCAACAGGCAATCAAGGATGACTCTCGTTTTCATGGACAGTGGAATAATTCTAGTCTTGTTCACATCCAATGCATGAAACCAACAAAAATCGCTCTCATGAATCATTCAAACCCATTACCGATTAGTTATCCACCTGTTTGGCCTTGAAAGTATTTTTTATAACTGGTCAAGTAGGAAGATTTTGAATTTTTTTTTAAAGTAGGAAGATGTCTTGGTCACTTGTTTCAAATATTTTATTTTTAATACTCTTGTTGTTGTTGTTATTGTTGTTGTTGTTGTTATTGCTGTTGTTGTTGCGCTCTTCGTTTTTTTCTCTTGCTTCTTTGGTGTGTGCTGAGTCTCGTGTTGGCAGTTGGCTCTTGGCTCCTCGTGGCCATGGCGGGTAGAACAAGAACTATATAGGGGTCAAGCCCTGCGCACACCAGTTACAGAATATTAGGAAGTACAATACTCTATGATTTCAGCATCAACTAAGAGGGTGTTCGTTTGTAGGGGAGGCTAATAGGCGAAAGCTAAAGTTTAACCTAAATTTTAGGCCAAATGGAAACAAACAATCCTGCTAAACTTTAGACCTAAGAGCTAAAAGGAGGTCTAAAGTTTGGCAACTGAGCCATAACCCTGCTAAACTTTAGATCTAAGAGCTATAAGAGGTCTAAAGTTTAGCACCGATTTTGATGCTAAACTAGGCTAATACATTGAAATCAGAGCCTGAACATCCCATACCCCTCTCTCTCTCTCTCTCTCCCACCCGCCTTTGCCCGTCGTCACATTGCCTGCTTCCACCTCCGCCTTCGCTCGTCGTTGCCCGCACGCCTCCGCCTTCGCACCGCCTACCTCCGCCTCCGCTTGTTGTCGCACCACTGGCCTCTGCCTCCGCTTGTCGCCGCTCCACCCGTCTTCGTCGCCTCTGCTCACAGCCGCTCCGCCCGCCTCCGCCTCTGCTCATTGCCGCATCGCCCACCTCCTCTTTGTTGGTTTCACCTCTGTCGCTCAGCCCACCGCCACAGTCAAGGTCGATCTACGTGGGCGAGGAGGAGTGGCACCCGACGCGGGCGATGCGATTGGGGGCAGTGTTGGGGCAGCAGGTGGCGGCAGGGTGCTACTTCTTGTGGGCGCGCGGTCGAAGCAGGTGTTGTCGGCCTGGTCGACGATCTGCCCGAGCTACGGCAGGGTGTGGTGCTCAACGGTGCACGGGGAGAGGGTGGACGCCAGGAGCTCGATCCAGGCTGTCAAGGGCCTGCGTGCATATGCCGGTGTGTAAGATAGGAGTCGAGGGGTAAATTAGAGCCTGTTTGGTATGGATCCTAAAATGGATTCTACTTTCGCTCCTTCAAAAATCAGTGTTATATAGTCTGTTCAAAAGCGTTTATGCGTTTCGGACCTCAGAAGTGATTCTCCGAAAACACTTGAGAGCAGAAAGCGGTAAAACGATGTTTTTTTCAGCTTTTCTTTTTCAAAAATGAGTAGAAGTTGTTTTATCAAAGATCTCGAGAAGCTGTTTTGGTAGAGAATCTGTTTTTTTTTTCATAAAAACTTTTTTAAAGAAAGTTAAAATAAAACCAGAATCTGTTTTTTTCTAAAAAACCATACCAAATAGGTCCTTAATCATGTTCAACTGTAGAACTAAACTTTAGTCTATAAAAACGAACATCCCTAGGACTAAATTTTAGGAACTAAAGTTAACTTTAGAGCTAAACTTTATTAGTTTCTAAAAGAAACTGACACCCCCTTAGAAGTTCATAAGAGTTGAATCAGGCGCATCCTTGAATAGAACTTCTCGACCGGGAGCGTGATCAAATTAGCTTGTTTTCACCAATGTGCTACGGGTTTGGGTCCACTTTGGATGCGACTTTATGCCTTTGCTTGGAATAAGAGACATCACGAACAACGATTAGCTGGCCGATCAACTTACTTCTAAGACGGGTCGTATGCTTTGACCCTGCAACACGCACAATGTTTTATGCCAAATTTCGTGCTGGTGCCGTCGTTGTTTGCGCTACTTGTTCCTGGTCTTGATATCGTGTGGGCTACTGGAATGGTTGCGACGGAGATGCTCCCGAGAAAAAAGCACGACAAGTCGTGTGAACCACTGATGCGGGGACGCGGATCCCCTGCAGTGAACTGCACGCGTGCATCCTGGTGCCCGGTGCGGGGGTTCGAGAACTTGAATTTTATGGCGGCAGCTGGCAGGAAAGACTGACCTAAGAGTAGGGATGGAAGTGGATCGGATCGAATCGGATATTGTTTTTTTTTAATTTTAATCCTTAATTATTTATTGGATCCGGGGGCGGAACGGATAATAGACAGATGCAGATACGAATACTGATTTTTTCAGATGTCGGAAATGGTATGAATTCGGACTGGAGCCGGATCGGAAGTAGAATTTTATCGGATAATACGTCTTATATGTCTAACCATAGAAAAGTATGCCTTCATGGATAATTTATATAATAAACTTATGCCGCTATAATATAATATAGTATACAAAGTTGATTGAACCAACTAAACAAATAACAAAACATATTATACAACTCAATCATGTTTAGTCAGTAGCATAAACATTACATGTTTTTCTTATCATTAGCAGATCATTCTATTATGAGTTTTGGATAATTCACTTATACTTGTCGGATAATCCGTATCCGTCGGATTTTATCAATACCATAATCTATTCTACATCCGCATGTTATCGGATTCGAAAATTATCCATATCCGCCAAAAAACCTCAAACACTATCCCATATCCTCAATTATCATATTCGAATCAGATCGAAGTCAGAAATTATCCACACCGCTTTCATCCGTACCTAAGAGACGCAACTGACTAAAAAAGTTTTGGAGGCATGCTAAGTCATGCGTAAACAGCGATACAGTATGATGATCCGGTCACATCATGAGTTGATTGAGTTCACCATGGGGCAGGCCTTAAGGGCGTCCACAATGGTTATTGTACATCATCTTTACGGTACAATGTGGCATTTCATAAGTGATCAACAACTCAATCCTGTTTTGACAGGGTAGAGATTGACGCTAGCAAATCACTTTGCGAGCGATTACCAATAGCTAGCCAACTGGGTCACCACCCGAACGCGGGCTTCTCTCTCTGTCGCCAACATCGGTTATGGGCCTCCCGGGCCATTGCCGCTGCGCGTGCCATCCTAAGCCACGGTTGCCGCCCTGGGCGTCCCGCTAAACCCAGCCGCGCCGCCATGGCCAAGGCTCTGTCGCCGTCCCCCATGCAACCATGCTCGCTCCAAGCATGGCGGGCCCGTGTCCGTGTTCATCCATCAATGGACAGAAGGAGACGCAAACTATGCAACGAGCAGGCGTGACGACACGCTTTGCTGCAAGCTCGCGAGTCTTGTCGAGCCTCCGCCGCCGCTCGAACAGTGCTGGTTGGCGCTAAACGCGTTGAGTGCTACAGACGAGACCATTTCCGTGCGCGCCTTCCGGCTCCGGAGCCGCTGCCTCCGCGGGCGCCCAGCCGAGCCACCCGAGCGGTACTGGATGCCGCTCGACGCGTCGCGTGCTGCAGGCGAGGCCTGACGGCATGCGCAGGTTGTCCATGGCTGAGCTCTCGGACGGAGATAAGGTTGGGGAAGAAATGAAATTAAAAAAAATATATAATATGTGGGGCCCGTAGGGACTTTGGACAGTGTATCAAAAGATATGAGACCTTCTTTGAAACAAAGGAAACAAAGAAATTGAATGCAAAGGAAAAAATCCTATGAGGATCCTTTGGATCGTAGGATTACTCCATAGAAATTGGAGGATAGAAACGCTTCCTTCATACTCTATCTATCCTATTTTATTTGGCACTTTAGAGTTTGATATGTGTATAAAAGTTAGATACACAGAAAACAAGAAAAAAAGAGATAAAGATAGATATAGAGATATATTGGAAAAATAGAAAGTTGCATTTAAAAAGTAAGAATGTTAATTATTTTGAAAAAACTGAAAAGAGCTAAAATGCTAATTATTTTGGAACAGAAGGAGTATTTTGGAGAAATTCTAATATGAGGTCTAACCTCATTAAAAAATTCCTTTAAAAGTTTTAAGGCATAGTGTCTCTTTCTCTCTCTTTGGCTCTTGCCTCTTCTTGCTAATGAACATATAACCATAAAATTCCTATATTTTTTCTGTGAAACTTTCAAATACCTGGTAAGAATAATTCTTATATTTTTTATTACATAAGATTCAACAAAACATGCATCTTCAATCCTACATTTTCATAATTCTGTATTCTAAAGGAGTCCTAACTTTACATAGAGTTAGACCTGAGTGGATATCGTCATATCGATACTTGAAAATCATTGCGGCTGCTCTAACAGAGCTGAGACAACTTATATTAGTCGTATAAATATGTCACGGTACCAAAATAACCGAGTATAGATGTTTTCGTCGGCCGAAAGGAATTGGATAGAGGAGACTCTAGATGGCGACGGTGTTATTTTGGTAATCAGTGACACCTCATGTTCGTACGAAAGCCAACGGCTCGACGGCCCTCCGCGGGGACACGGTTGCTTGCTTTCGCCCAACTCGACTGTAACTGTAATAATGGCGATGTCAGCCTCACGACGAGGGGTGGGGACATTTTCGGAATAGGTGAGGGGATCGAGTCAAGTCTTCGGCTCTTTGCGCGTGGCCCCGGCATCGATCGAGACTTTCGGTGTAGTGCGGAACTGCGGACCCGGCAAAAGAAAATATGTGGAGATAACATACTTGTCATATTTTAAATTTATTTTCTAAAAAAAATATTTTATTTTAATTAATAATATTTTTAATTTTATATTTAGTTTCTTCGTACTCATTCATACTCTATATCCATCCTCTATATCAACTACCTAATATTTTATTCAATCATCTTCAACTAACATCTTCTTTCATCTCTCCTTCTCTTTTCTTTTTACTTCTTTCTCTTTTATAATAGTTTATCAATCTAATTTTTAATTAAATAATAATATTTTTCTTTTTTCCTTTTCTTTTCTCTCCCTTTTTCTCTTTTTTCTTTCTTTTTCTTTCCCTTTTCTCCCTTTCCCTTCTCTTCTATTTTTCCTTCTCTCCTCGCCTCGCGCCTCCGCCCTCCGCCTCGCGCCGCCGGCCTCCGCCTCCCCCGCCCGCCGCCTCCTCCACGCCGCCGCTCCTCCTCCCCAATCTCTCTCTCGCGCGCCACCGATCCTCCTCCCCCACATGCGCTGCCACCCTCTGCCTTCTCTCCTGCGCGCTATCACCGTCGTCCTTCCATGCGCGCGCCAACGCCGGGCTTCCTCCTCCACCACGCGCGCCGTCGCCACCGCCGCCCGCCTCCTCCTCCCCCGCGCGCGCCGCGCCGAGCTCCTCCACCCTCCAGCCCGCCGCCGCCCTCGCCTCCTTCGAGCTCCACCGCCGAGCCCCACCTCCACCGTTGAGCTCCACACCGCCACCCTCGCCCTCCTCCCTCCCCAATCTCTCTTAGATCTCACCGGCACCCTCCCCAATCTCCTTCAGATCTCGCCACCGCGATGGGCTACGTGCACCTCCTCCGCCTTGCGAGCAGAGCACCTCCTCCTCGCGGAAGGTGATCGACGGCGGATCTGGCGGGCGTGACGGCGGATTTGCCCATGCCGCAGTTGCCTCCGGTGCGCGCGCCGCTCTCTCCTCCTTGGCCCCAACACCCTCCTTCTTCCTCGGTGGCACCTCTCTCTCTCCCGCTCTCTCTTCGGCCGTTTTTGGCCCCTGGTGTGAGGAGCGGGGCCAGCATCGGGTCCACGCCACGTCGGCGCTTCCTGGATGTCCGGGACAGCGCCAGATTTGGCGTGTCTGGCGGCCATCCGGGAGGATAGCGGACGGTTTCCAGGACCCGGTGCAGAGGCTTTTCCGCTATCGGGGTACTAGAGGACGGTTTCCAGTACCCCGGTGCGGTCAGTCTAAGAGAGTTGAAAAAACTTATTTTCTTTTCCAAAACAATTGAATAATCTCTACAATCTATTAATTGAAGTGCGGTCGTCCACTTCGTGTCCACAAAGTTAGAGATTGAATCCAAATCGGTTTCCTACATTCTATATCAAGTATTAAATTTTAAAAATTATAACTCTCTTGTCCAGAGCTCAAATGAGTCAAACTTGTACTCTATCTCGTAGCTCTCGAAAAGTTCTACAACTTTGGTATTCAATGGAAATCCAGATCCCATCGTTTTGGTTTCTAAATATGCGATACAAAAATATTTGTTCTGATTAAAACTCCTCTGCATAAGTCTCTAATAATATGATCCACATATGTTCGAAAAGGTCTCGATGAGATCTACAACTTTCACGTTTTAACTTTTCCCATTAGAGCACGTCTTCAAGTTTAAAATCGCGTTACAATATAGTACTATTTTTAGATTGCGTGAATTACATGTTAGACTTTATGGAGATCCAGAGGTGTCTTGTAGACGTTATAGTCTTGTGGAAAGTCCTTTTTATATGTCGACTTGAATTTCATATTGGTACTTCTTATATTCACTTAATTTTGCAACATAGCACTCAAACAACACTACTTGTGGAAATGTTTAATATTAGAGGTTAAAAAACATATTTATGATGAGAATATGATAAACAATGATGAAAAAATTGTTACTTTTGACATATAAAATGATATACTAAGAAACATCAACGGTAATACAAATATAATCTTTTATGTAAAAAAAGTCAATAATATTGTATATATCTAATAATTATATTATATAAATAATTTATATTTACATCATAAAGAGTGTTTTATTTCTTTAAACCTGTAACAACGCACAGATACTTTGCTAGTAAATCATAAAACCTGAACGATCAGTACTCAAGTTCAGTTTTATGAAAAAATCAATCATCCTCTTAAAGCGGATCAGAACGGTTTTGTTGAAAATAGCGAAGTTTTGTGAACCATGCCGGGAATAACTTGAAGATCACCTAATCTTTCAGTGCTGACCCTTAACTAAATGCACCTGCCACAATAGACCAATTGGGGTGATGTCCAGCTGCAACTACAATAGCCGGTACGCGGATCTCATGTGCTACTTTTAAAAATCGATCGGTGGTGCCCAACGAAATCAAAACAGCTGCGTTGCACATTCCACAACGGCACTCAAAACCTGTAGGGTGTAATGTGGATGCATTGCCGACGGCGACGGGATAGAAACGGAGGGAGTACTTTGTAGCCCTAAGGCTATCTTTAATGGATTATCCATATGGTGACTCATATCTATTTTGAGTTGTAAAACATGAAAAACATCTCTTCAACGGATGATTCAACGAGAGATTTATTTCCGACGATTTCGCACCTACGACCCACAAGGGGTCAGTTTCCCCGCGATCCATCATGCGTCGGTGCACGTCGACTTGTCCGAACTCACCCCCCTCCCCCGTGCCTGAGCACGCCGCCGCATCGCGCGTCCGCCTGCCCAAGTGTGCCGACCGCTGCCGTATCCGCCCGTCCGCCCGAGATCTACGACAGGCGCCACCGCATCCGCCCACCAGCTCGAGCTGCTCCGCCTCCCCCACCGACCGATCTTTGAGCTCCAGGAGCCACCGGCCGAGCTCCGCTTTTCCCGCCGGCCGTTATGAGCTCCGCCGCATCCTCGTTTCCCCGCTTGCAGGCTCCGCCCGAGCTCCCTAGCGGTTTTCATTTTTAGCTTATCGTTAGAGACATTTAGTTTTGGATGGTGATTCTTCGATCACACGCTGACCCATTCAGCTCATTGGGTCTCTGAAATTAGTCTCCACTATTAGATACAGCCTAACGCGCAAGTGGACAAGAGTCACCTCCCACGATGGCGTGCCTGTGTTGCTTAGAAATTTCCGCCGATTGATTTTTTTTCTTACATCGGGAAAAAAGGTAGCCCTATCTCGCCTACTTAAAGCAACCGGATGTCCTGATAAGTTCATCGTCCCCCATCCCCCTCCTTCTCCAACCCCCCGATCCCGATTCCCCAAGAGCCGTGTCTGATTTGCCTTCCTCAGACGACCGGAGGGACGACCGACGCTTTTGCTTCGCCGGTTCTTAAAGCTCCCCGACGGCCAGCTTTTCCCGGGTGACTACTTCCTTCTTACGATATGTAAACCTATCGTTTTTTTAACTACATGTCTCCGTATGATATCTTCACCTACCTCAAAAATTGATGTGATTAACCGCATGGTGCCCGTAAGTGTGATCCCCCGAGGACCCCCGCCACACACCTACAGATGAACGGATCGGTAGTCCCTTTGCCTTGCCGGCTCGGACGATGTGGTGTTCCCCTAAAACGGAACAACCCTGAAACGAACTGCGGAATTGGGCTCTCAGAGAGTCAGCATGAACGCTATTCTGGGCAGATCTAGCGCGATGCATTGCTCGTCGTTCTAGATTGGCCAATGAAAACTTACCTGGATGTCTGGAGGCGCTCCCGAGTCCTGAACCTCAGCTTCACTTCTACACGGAAATCTTAACAGAATGCTCGTAGGAACCGAGTATCTGGCGTTTCATTTCGTCATTTACCCGTACAGAACACTTAATTTTTCCATCTACTGCCACCAATGAAATGTTATCTGAAAGCTGCTCATGCTGCATTGCACTCATAAGTTTCCGTGGCTGGTTGTTGTGTGTGGCAGGGTGTCTAGGCCCTTTTTGTAATGAATCGGCACGAGACAATTCCCATTACATTGATAAAGCAGAACAATTTCTTGTTCTTTCAGATTAGAACTTTTGTAAGATGGTTGGCGTGTGTATTAGTTCAACAAACCAGCTTTAAAGCTCCAACGGTGCAGAATGCAGCAAGGATGCTAATGGCTATGCAAACTGAATATATCTTAGGAATGCATGGAACTCCTCACTGAACATTGCTCTCATGATAGGTCTTTCAGCTAACAAAGCTATGTTGCCGGTTGGGCTGCATATGTAGGCATAGAAAATACTGCTCAATCGCTCTTCTTGCAAGAAATTGGTCTCAAGACTGTCATGCAGAAAATTAACGAAAACTGACCTCCCTTACTGACCAAGTACCACCAAAACTTTTTTTTTTCATCAAAGCAACTCATGCTTTTCTCTTTCACTGAGTCATCCTAAAAGGATAAGCACCCATGGTTACACTCTTTTAAAGCAAGTTAATCACATACATCAGGAAAAATTTAATTTAAACAATACTTTGGCTTTGCCAAAGTTTTAGCAAGATTGCTAACATATAATAGTGAAAGAGATGTTTGTAAGTTGCAGTTTGTAAGTTGCTTAATGGACAGTTTGTTGCTCAGTGGACATTTTTTATCCTAAAGACAAGTAACAAAAATGGATATCACATTATCAAAGCTTACTATCCACTTTTCTTATCTCCTGCTTACATTTGAGTTGTGTTATCACTTTCAGTGCAATCTGAATTTGCTTAAACTGATATTTAAAAATTGTGGAGATGATGTAAACGTTATTTGAAGTGTCAGTGAAGCAAATATTCTCTCATTTATTGCTAGTTTTAGGGAAGGAAAATCCTCATTAGAATCTTATTTGTTCTTTAGTAGTGTAGTACTGTAGTGGGTATCTAAAGGAATAAATGTTATACATCAATGTCGTGGACTTGTGAATAATGTCCAGCATCCAGAAATTTCCACCATCGTGACTGGACTGTGTAAGAATTGTCAACAGATAATTTTGCACTCCAGATCATGACAAATCATACTAACCCGAACCTGTGTGTTTTACAGAGTTTGCTTAGCTCTTGCCAGTGGTCAGAGTCTTTGCTTGATCATCACCACCACCAATATTTATTCAGACAAGCGATTGCTATGGGTTCAACACAGCAGAAGCACATAGACGAAGCCCTGCTTCAACATCCCACGACACGTTCAACACCACAATGCGAAGGCCGTGGTCCCTCATTGCTTACACTGATTGGCTTCCTGTTCCTAACTTTCAACTCGGGCATGGCGGTGTACAGGTCGAATGGAGACTTGTCCGCCATCACTTTCGTGGGATTCTCCTACCTGGATCTCGTCGTTCTTTTCTTTTGTCTGCGCATGTATGAGAGGACACCCCCGGAGTCACCTCAGAGGGAGCACCTGAAGATGGCAGTGTGGCTACTCACCACGATGCTCACTGCCGCTTTCTCATACAAAGTGGCAGCAATCATGCCGTTTCCGGTGCAGGTTCTAGTGTGGACCATGGCCGGTGCGACTGTGCTAGGTGGCTTCTATGCTTTCTTCCTGCTTGGGGACGGGACTAAGGATTAACAATCATTTGGAGTAAGCTTCATGACAAGGTATATAATTCTAACTGATCTTTCTCTTGATTACTCTACTAAGAAAGAAGAATTAACTGCTATGCATAGCAATAGCAATTGTATCAAATCCCCTGGGACAATATATAGGGTTACATTACTAGAAAAGGAATGTCTCAATACAACATACTCCTATACCCTGAACACCCTTCTCAAATTCAAGGCATGTGCAACAGTATTCCATTTGAAAGAGTGAACACTAAGCACTAAACATAGACTTATTACACCCAAAATTTAACTATTCAAAGTCATTGTAGAATTGAGCTTTTGTAATTCATCAAATTGAGCTGAAGAAATGCATAATGAAGCATATGTGTGGCAGCGACATCAAAAGAATGTTGTTGATAAAAACAGCATAAAAACGGCAAAGAGTAACAGGAGAAAACAAAACCAAGTTGTCACTAAAGCTACGAAAAAACAAGATGACAAACAAAATGCTATAGATTAAAAATGAAGACCTAGATGGCTGTGTGACACCAAAAACGACAAAGTGGTTACCCAAACAAAGATTGAATTTGGCTAGCTGTAGAAATAACGACTAATTGATGATGAATATGTGGACACACACGACATTGACAGACACGGGAACATAGACTTGGATGTTGATGCAGTGGAAATAATAGCTATGAGAGCCATACTAGAAGAAATGGCAACTCTCTTGCAATAGCTAATGGACCTAAAACCTCATGACAGTGACAAAGAAGCAGCAGCAATATGTGGTTTTTTAAAATCCCTGTGTCTCATAAAGCCACACCAACATCAGAATTCTCAAAAGATACAATTCGTGTTGCAGCAAAGAAGGAACAGATGTCTGGCTTTTTTTTTTAAATAATTGATGAAAGCCTTATCTGACCAAAACCGCATTGTGGGGGGGGGGGGGGGGGGGGGTGTTGTAACGCTCAATAAAAAAGACCCCTATACCCTTAACATTAACAATGCCCTTTGTTTGAAACTAGAACCTTAAGTTTTCTTACTGTCTCCAAATAAAATTTGCTCCACCAAAAGTAGGATAATGAACTGAAACTTGAGCCTGACTGGCATGATGTCTTTGTCTGCACGGATAGGATTAATGTGTTTAATCCATACCAATATTAGGTGACAGTTACAGCGAACATACATTCAAATCTGTATTGGAAATAAAAGTTCAAGTTGGGTATGATCATTGCAGTGCATGAGCTCGTTTTCATCACAATTTGGTTCTGCTAGCTTCAATGGAAGTACGCTTTCTTGATTTAGCAAATGAACTATTAAGCCGCTTGATAAAATGAGTCACCACTGCAGCTCTTGGCAGTGGCGGACGCAGAATTTCAAAATTGGGTGTACAAAGTGAAGGAAAAGACTATCCCGCACATAATATTAAAGGACCATAAAAGCAATAGAAAAAAATATATGTTGAAAAATCGATACGGTAAGGTAAAATTCAGTAGTTTTAGGCTCAAATATGCTTATTTTCATCCAATTATCAATATATATATAACACTCATGCTAATATATTATACCATTGCAAGAATTATTGGGTGTGCATTTGCATACCCTTGACCCACGCTGGGGCCGCCCCTGGCTCTTGGGCACGGTGGACTTGGTGGGTGGTCTGGCTTGAATGCAACTAAATTCTGGTTTATTGTTGAGTAAAATTAGCTTCAAATTCTTACCTTCTAGGGCTGATGAAAAATACAAAGGGTTGTATTCAAAAGGAAAAAAAGAAAAGGAGTGACAATAAATCTGGCAGCAAGCCAACAGTCATTTTTTTTTAAAAAAAATTCATGATAGTTTTTCAAGAAGTCATGTGTCAGATGTGGTCTTATTGGCCCTCCAGACCTAAGAATCACCGATACCGGGACACCGGTACGGCCATACCATACGGCGATACGCAAGTTTCAAACCAAAACAGTGGTTTCATAGAGAGAGTATCAGAGTATCGCCGTATCGTATCAGGCCGTATCGGATACGGTTATGGCAGCCTCCTGCGCGTATCGGTGATTCATAGCTCCAAACACTTCCCATGCAACCTGGTTGCTCTAATTTGTGCTTCTCTTGGGCTAAGCTCTCAGGTTGAGGCTTTGGAGTTTGGACTAGCTGATCTAAGAATGCCGGAGCTGTTGTACTTGTCCAGCAAACAAGTTTAGGCATGGGAGATGGGACCTTGGATATCAGGCATGGGAGATGGGACCTTGGATTTTTCCACATGATAAAACAGTTTTCCCATGCAAAAAATTTCTACAAGTATTGCTGCACACAATGTATAAACGCTCTACATTTGAGTTTGCCACAAGCATGGGTTTTAGCATGTAAGAAATGTTGAGGCCTTGAACCAAAGGTCAAACGAATCAATCTAAGACAATGACAGAAATAGATTTGTGACCAATAGAAGGGTCATTAGGTTGCGGCCCTGTTTGGAGCACGTGAACTTTACGAGATTTCTACTGGAAGATATCACATCCATGGTGAATTTGTACTGAAATTCCGGCACTCCAAACATATGGCCTCACGCTGCATCCGTTCACGGTTTATCTTTATTTGCTTTGCAGTTCATAAATTTGCCACTTGTAGCATGCTTGAGGATCAGCAGTGCTAGACCTAACTCTTAGTTCACATGTACAGGGTGGCGTGGTGAGACAGATTTGGTGGTCACATGTTCTTTTGTCCATTTGTGTGGGTTTATAGGGGTGAGTGCTCCTGAGACGACGGCTTGCTTCTCTATTGTATTGTGTTTCAGGAACTGGGCTTGTCCCAGTTGACTAGGGGCGGAGGTGTGGGAATGTACCCCTAGCCATCTAGGTTCGAACCCCCACAATCTTGAATTTGGGTGCTTATTTTCTGTTTGTTTTTTTCTTCTTAATAAAAAACCATCTAGTCCTCCTAGGTTGGGTCTTTTTTTTTGTTGTATTGTGTTTCACAAAGACAATGCGTATGAAATCGTGAGCTTCTCACCTTTGTTAATTAATTACTGTTTGGACGCTATTGAGTACTAGTCCTTTATGTTTCCTGCTCCTGACGGGTAGTGTGCCGGTCTGAGAGGGATGTGTGCTGGATATTCTCTCTTTCTCAAAAGTAGCTGTTTGGACGTGTTAACTGGTCGACCTTTTCAACAAGAGGTCATCTTTGCTGCATATTTGCAATGGTTATATGCAGTTGTAGTTGGCCCTGTTTCTCTTGTCCCCTTTCTTGAAAGCTCAATTCAACCACTTAATATTTTATTGAAGACCCGAGGTAGTTTTTTTTCAGCGTTGAATACAAAACACCATTATGTGATTGTGTCCAATCCTGGCGTTCAGGCAATGACAAATGGCTTGGAAAAGCAAATTGTAAAGTTTGGATCAAGTTGTATGATATGGTCATGGGCTCATGGCATCTCTTTCGCACCTAGTGGCCTTTGCTCGGCGAGAAGTCTCCGGTCCTGGTTCTTACATAATTGGCAAAAAAGAACTCGAGAAGAGAATGATTTGTCGTATTTTTTTCCGTACTGTTGTGTGAAACTAACTTCGCAAGTCTAGCCACGGTTTTATACTGTGTTATCATTGGAGGAGTTTACTGATGACGTGCTCTTCAATTTTCCTCAGGAGCCAAGGGGTCACCAAGACAACAACGAACGCGGGACATGGGGGCGCCACAATCCCTGCTTTTGCGTCCCTGGTTATAGGTGGCCAAATGGCCGGCACAAGACTCTTACGGGCTGGGCCGTTTCCTTAACAGGTTGGCACGGTCTAAGACGGCTAACGAGTTGTGCTGTGTTGGCACAAGGGGCCTAAGGCCAAGCCCAAGCATGACACAGTCACTCTTACACGGACCATGTCGTTGGTCCGTCGGTCCCTTCATGCCGGGTCGGCTTGAAAGCACAGTCCTCACCATGGAGTGAGAGGCATCGCGGGCGGCCACAACCAGAGTGAGAGCGGTGGCGATGCAAAGGAAGGGGGCGAGAGCTTTGACGATGCGAAGAAAGGGGGGTGAGAGCGGTAGCGATGCGGAGGAAGTGGGCGAGGGTGGCGGCGGCGATTGGGGAAGAGGGAAAGGAGGGCGGCGATCAATAAAGGAGGGAGGGCGAGGCTACGAGGGAGGCATGCGGTGCGCTTGTGTGGGCGGTAGGTGGTGTGCTGCGTGGACGTGAGCGTGCGGGAGATGCCTGCGAGCAAGGTTTTAATAACCGGTGAAAACCGGCCGGTTATCTCGGTTAACCGGAAAACCAGTCCCAGTCGGTCGTGGTAACCGGCCGGCTAACCTAGGAAAACCGGACCTGGTTACTGTAGCAGACGGTTAACCGGTCGGTTCTTTGGTTAATTGGCTGGTTTTTCACCGAGCCGAGCCGGTCGGTTATATCGATTTTTCAATCCTAGCCTACGAGGAGGGAGGGAGCAGGGTATGTGGATGATGTGCCTGCGGTGTGCAGGAGACGACGACTCGGTACAGGACGACGATAGGGTGAAAAGCAGGCCGATCGAGTGCTGGGTCGTGCCTGTGCTGGCCGGCACGACGCGCTTGTCTCTGAGCCTAAGCACGGCCCGTGCGAGGCTTTGGGCCAACACAATCCTTTGACCCTCCTTGCTGAGCCGTGTTTGTGCCGGGCCAAAACAGACCAGCCTCAGGCCGTCCCATTTAATCCGGCCCGGATGGGTTCTTCACTGACCTCTTCGGCACGATGGGTTCTTTGCCCTGACGAGTGACAAATGAGACTTCGCAAAAACGGAACGGTAAAAAAGGAATACGTGCTGAACTTCGCATTAGAGATGCGTGTGAGGTGACACTTGCCCTGCTTGACAAGTCGCCCAAGGGTCATCATCATCGAGAAAATACAAAATTGTACAGATCTTCATGAAAGTGAGCGACGCCTGCGCATCCTCCGGTGTAGACGATCCTGTTCCCAGCCGTCCACCGCCAGGGCCACGCCATCTCCTCCCCTACTTCAAACTTCAATTCAAAGGGTCTGTACAAAGTGCCCAAAAATGCATACTGTTCTGCACATGGTGTTAAAAAGAGAAGTTTTACAGTAGACCAAAATAAATGTACACCGTTTATTTTTCTCATCCAACGGTATTTTGACCTACAGGTATCATAAGTATCATGAGTTAAAAATTATAAACTGGTTAAATAAATATTTTCATTTCATTTGAAATTTCTTCTTGTCCATGGCGAACTTCTGGTCCACATCGGCGACCAGCCTCTCTCTCCTTGGAGCTTCTTCTAGCCAAGTCCTCAGCGAGCCTTAGATAATCAACATAGATCGTATATGATACGAATTGATCGTGAAGTGTTGTATTTAGAGACAATTACCTATTTGGCCTAAAAAAAGATGATGTTTTCTTTCTTGGCCCTTTTAGAATCGAAGTTTCTATTAGGACCAAAACCATTTTTTGTTTTCCTCCATGGCCCTTCCGTCCGTCAATTTTGGCACTTAACAGTGTTAAGTAGTAAGTAAAAAGACATTTTTACTCCTGATATTAAATGAACTTGCATTTTTTTTACTTTTTTAGAAAATAAATAACTCACATAAAATTTTACAAAATATTTATCTCAACTTGTTTTAAATTTAAGTTAGAAAATAAAAATTATGCATTTTGTGTGAGTTATACATTTTCCAAAATAATTTTAAAAAATAAAATTCATTTCATACCAGGGGTAAAAAGGTCTTTTTATCCTTCATTTAACACTTAATAGTGTCAAAATTGATGGAAGGGCCATGAAGGGAAATGAAAAACTGTTTTGGTCCTAATAGAGAAGTTTGATTTAAAAAGGGCCAAGAAAGGAAGCACCATCTTTTTTTAGGCCAAATGAAGAATTGTCTCTTGTATTTATACCAGCGTATGATCTGTCCCTCGTGTCAATAAGGTGATGGATAGTCCTGTCCAAAGAGGCCGAGCCGAGTGGGCCGACACGAAGCACGTAAAAAAGCACGGCCCCTGCACGGCACGGCCCACTCAATTTAGAGCCCATCCCGGCACGGCCCTATGTTGTGTGTCATGCTTGGGCCGACGGTCAGGCTCGAGGGCCAACACGGCATGGTCCGATAAACTTTATTTAACTAATAACTATATTTATGTTATAGTTAAAAAGAAGTTTTCTAGTGTGTTGGTAGGTTATCTCATTACTATAGTAGAGGTTTTGAGTTTGAATCTCATCACCCAACCTATTTCTCTTCATTTTTTATCACTTTTAGTGTTAATAGGCTGTAATTGAAATATTGGGTCGTGTGGGCTCACGTGCTTAGTGGGCTGGCTCAGCATGATTTCATATTTTAGGGTCGTGTCATGGGTCGGCAGCTGAGCTCGAAGGTTGCCTCGACACGGCCCGAAAAGGCCCGTGTGTCATGCCAGCCCGGTAATAAACGTGTCGGACCTTTACGTGCTTGGGTTGGGCCGCCCGTTTGGACAGCTCTAGTGATGGATCAACGCCTAATTTCGGCACACACGGCGGAGGAACAAGATTTTTCTGGGCCAAGAGAGGTCGCAAGCATTTGGGCTCTGAATTAGTTTAGAAGCCTTGAGCCGATCCGCAACCGGTTGCATATATCATGTGTGATGCTAAAAAAAAAAAATATCATGTGTCTAGTGAATCATATGAAACAATGTAGAGGAGTTAGCAGTTGGAGAATGCTGCCGTGCTATGACAGTCAACCTTGCTCAAGAGTCTTAATAGAGTTTATAAAACAATGATTGATGAGGTCCCTCTTTATTTTTTAAGTTCATACTTGCAGCAAACTAACAACCTAAAATCATGGTCAAGATAAGTTGAACATTCATCGGCCTCGCACCAATTTCATTTCCCACTGAATAGACTTCTTCAGAAATAGCATTAGCAAGCATTGCAAAACTAAAGTACAGTGCTTCAATTACTGAAATTTCATATTTAATCTGTGAGTAAATTACATGAGAGCTCCAAATGGAAATAGCATGCACTTGCTAGGGCACAATCACTTACTAGGGACTGAACTGAAAAGTTTTTGTTCCAAAACGGACTATCTAAATGATGAATTTATACGTTGTTTCCTTGCTGCAGATTTGCATTGACTGCATTTCCGTTGCATTACGAGTTCAGAGCAGAAACAGTGCATGGACGAAGCATTGCTCAAGCAGCCAGCAAATCAGCCGGTGACATGAAGAGCAGTTTTGCGATACATATTACCACTTACTATTATTTGAACTGTCATCCTGACTTTGTATGGCATGTAAGCGATGATTCACTTGTCGTACAAATACAACCGCCAACGAGTCATATGTTGTAGCCGCTGTTGTGAGCTATATATGTCGATCACTAGTCAGAGCTTCTCCAACGGTAGAGTTAGCTAAGAGATAGCAGCTAATTCTTACAGAAAATTAAAGAAGAGTGGGATTCATGTTTAAGTTTCATATTTTTTTTAGAGGCTACCTCTTGAGAAAGAGTTAGCTGTCTTCTCTCTCTTCTTTTCCTTCAATAAACAATTCTAAAAGACAGCTTAGAAGCAACCATTAGAGACGCTCTCAAGGCTGGACGGACACGATTCCCAGATTCCTGCGAGAGGCCTCCTCGAAAAAGCAAAGGGACAATTGGCCCGGCGCACCTACCGTATTAGTAATGCAAATTAGCATGAAAGTATTTATTGTCTTTCAGAAAGTCAGCGTCAGGCATTTCAATTTTGTTGCAACTAGAATATGTTGTACAATTTTTTTTTGGAGACAGATATGTTGTACAGCTCGAGCAACAGGGAACTCACAAGTTCTCAAGGTCTCATGTGAACACTAAGGCTACTCTCAATGGGAGTTTTATTTTTATTAAATATGGTGCCACATAAGCAACTTTGATGACATGACAAGAGATTTATAAAGAGAGAGAAAAGTGGTTTCATCTATATTAAACTGGCTATACATAGTTTTCTAAATTTGAAACATGAAAAAACTAGTATTGAAGGAGAGTTTTCATTTCATCCTATCAACAACCAATAAAACTGCATAGAATTAAATGTCATAAAATTTTAAATAAAACTATGCATTATATAACTTGTTTCATTTATGGTTTCAAATCATTTTGTATGACATGACACTCTTAAAAACATCAAAATGAAACCTTCCATTGAGACTAGCTTAAGAAAGTTAAATACATGTCAAATACTTCTTTTTCCATAATTTTTGATTGAATGGCGAGAAATTATACACTATGGATCAGGGAGGTAGTAAGACCCTCCAGCGACTGTGCCCAACGCCATCAAGCAGGCAACCACGGCGACGGCGGGGTGCATTGCGGTGGCGACGTTGTAAGCAAAGAAAAGGGCAAGCGCCGTCATAAGCAACCAGATAGCCACTTTGAGCCGGTCCCTGAGCTGCGAGCCGGGCTCAGCCTTGTCGTAGTACTTGAGGCAGATGACGAGGCCGAGGAGGCAGTCGCTCACGAAGACGGAGACGCGCTGGCCTTGGTACACGGCCACGCCGCAGTTGAACGTGAAGAGGAGGAAGGCAAGGGCAAGGATGGACCACGTGATGCGCCGGCAGCTGCGGGGGCGGTTCGCTCTGCTGCTGTTGCGGCAGCAGCGGCTCGTCGGCGTGCTCCGGCATCGATCAAACGACCGTGCACGCCGTCGCGTGGGAGTCTTGTGCGTGCCGCTGTCTTATAGCGAGACAGAAGTTGCGGTCGAAGGAAATTGCATGGATGTTTTGGATATCACTTTCAAAATGGTTGGCTCTTCCAAGGCATCAGTGTGTGCATCAAATTTCTGCGCTGATGGTGACGCTTCTGGCACGCGAGACGAATTGAATGGTCAAGGCTACTAGAGCTCTCCACGAAAGCAGGTAGCGGGGGCCACCACAGTCCACAAAGTTGACAAGTAGATCGTGATCCAGCGCAATCCGTTTTTTAGACAGATCCAGCCCAATCTGATAACTGATTCAATGGTGGTTGGCCCGGCCCGACTCGTGCTGTCCACATCCCGTCTCGTCTCCCTCGAATCGCCAACAACGAGCCCATGTCGCTTGCCGCCGTCGACCTCGCCATCGCCATGATTCTGGTCTTGTCCCGCCTCGGTCGGCGAAGACTCTCTCTCCCCGCACGGCGCACGCACCGCGCTGTACCCTTTTCCCGAAAGGCAGGCGATATGGCGATGCTTTGCCCCACCCGGCCACGCCCCCCCCCCCCCCCCCCCCCCCCTCTCGCTCATGTTTGTGCCAAACCACAAATGCTAATTAAGCTCTGTTTCGTACGCAATGCATCCGCATTTTTTCTGTGGAATGATTGACGAGCCCGCTGAGTGATAACAGTTCGGAACTGCCTTCCTTATCCTCTCTTGGGTTAGTGAGACGCTACTGAACCATGGAATTCTTCAGGTCAGGAATTGTTTTATTTTCTGCTTGTTCAAATATTGACCCGTAATGTAGTTCTATGCTTCTCTTGGAAGCGCAATTGTCAATAGTTTAAGTTATAATTGGTAAAACAAACTGTATCTTGGTCGGTATCCTAACTGGTTTGTGAATATGGGGAATCGATATTGTTAAGCAGTGGCTGTTTATGTTGGGTCCAGATGATTTCAGCATTTTTCTTTCATATAAAAGCACACTGTTTTGTAGTACTGTTTAGATTTCCACAATGATAAACTACCTCCGTTCCAAAATTGTTATCGCCATTGAATTTACCATTCGTCTTATTCAAAAAATTATCTCAAATACACAAAATTATTGATTATATTTTTAAGTTTATCTAGTAATGAATCTAATCATAAAAAAAATATGATAATTTTTAAAATATTTTAAATAAGACGAATGGTCAAAGGTAACGAAAAAAGTTAATGACAATAATAATTTTGGAACGGAGGGAGTATTCTTGTACTGATTATTACTCCAAAAAGGGAAAAGAGGACAGAGTATGACTTAAATTACAGACAAATGACACAATTGTAGCCAACATGATTGTTCATGACGTTGTACAAACTAATGCTAAAAATGTATTCCTTGATCTTGAACATTGAACAAGCCACCAGCTCAGAAACATAGTAAGATATAACCTTAATCGTACTTCAGGATCGTGCAAAATAGGTAAGGAGTTGCAGAGACAATAACATGCAACATGCATGATCTTTCACTTCCTTGGATTTAGATTATAGAATAGACCCAACATTAGATGCACCACGACCCTGAAATACATCAATTATTTTTAAAATTCATTATGCAACTTGTCTCTTATTGCCTGCAAACCTCTTATTGCATCTCTAATTTGCATGCGATTGGCTGGAATTTCATTGGAACATGAAATTCCAATCTGCAGAGCTGAAGTGATGCATGCAATCCTCCTCTCTCTTATTTTGCCTGAGTTTGATGTTCTTTTTTCTCTATCCTCCTCCTCTGACACTAAGTTTTGGTCCATAACATTTACCACTTTGTCTGGCAGTGCCATCTGAACATATTTGTGAAGGCTGAGCCCTTCTCCAAATTCTGTGTCCGTTGGTCTTTTCCCAGTAAACATCTCTAGCAACAATATGCCATAGCTATAGACATCACCCAGGATTGAAAGTTCATTGCCCAAACCATACTCTGTAAGTATCAAAATGTTAATGTGTGCCACAGTTTAATCATTTGGATTTTGAAGTCCTGTTACTAGGAATTCAAAGTCATATAATGGGTGCCCTTTTGACAGGTAGGAGAAATCGAGTTGTCTTCATAAATAGGTTCTTGTCTAAAGAAAAAGTATAAAATCTACTTAAACTCCTATGGACTGAATTGCATTTTGTGGAGTGCATTGGATTGTACTATTAACGTTACCATTCCTCAAGTAAGTATTTTAATGTGCTAGGTTAGACTAACGATACAAATTCTTCTTAATGAAATGATATAAAGTTTTTTTTAACAGGAGGGGAGACCCCTAGACCCTAGTGATTGAAATTTATTGTAAACACAAAGAGTCTGTATATTAAGAAAGGAAACTAGAAAAAAGCCAAAAAAAGAAAGAAATGATACCAAGCTCTCCTTCGTATTCAATAGAGAACAATAATGACATAGATTGTTGTAGATAAAGGCTAAAGCATACCTGGGGCGGCATAGCCGATTGTTCCTCTCATTGTAGCCCAGCCACTTGATTTTTCTGACATTTCACTATGGTCTTGGTGCAGGATCCTTGCAAGCCCAAAGTCACCAACATGACCGACCAAGTCGCTGTCAAGGAGAATATTGTTCGGCTTGAGATCACAATGAATAATTGGCGATGACCTGTGTTGGTGAAGATAATCAAGTGCAGAAGCCACATCAATGGCAATGCTGAGCCTTTTGAAGATATTTAACACCTTTTCTTCAACATTCTCTTCAGGTTGTTGGTGTAGCCATTGGTCTAAATTTCCATTTGGTAGAAACTCATACACAAGAGCCTTGAAGTCTTGGCCCTGAAAATCAATACTTGAGCAAACTGTCAAGATCTTCACAAGGTTCCGATGCCGAGCGCATCTTAGGATCTCACATTCAGCAACAAAACTTTGAAAAGCCCCACGCTGATGAAGGTTAAGCACTTTCACAGCAATAACAACTTGTTGGCCATCAATCATGATGTTTCCTTTGTACACTGAGCCGAAGCTTCCTACTCCAATGAGGTTTTCAGAAGCAAAGTCATTTGTTGCATGGACTAGTTCAACATATGCTACTCTTAAATGTAAATTGTTTATGAGTGGCAAGTCTGTCTTTGCTCTTTGTGACTTGTTCCTATTGTGCCAGAAAGCATATAGTGCTAAAAGGATGGTAAGAAATAAGACTGCACAACTTATGGTGATTGTGATAAGCTTCCAAGAACCACTCTTGGTCGTGTGTTTGGAGCAGAGAGGCAACTTCAGTTCAGAGATACCCCCACACAGGCCATGATTCCCCTGAATTGCGACTGCACTCACATTGAGAAATATTCCATCTTTGGGAACTTCGCCCTCGAAGTAGTTGAATGATAGGTTCAATCTAGAAAGCCCTTTCATGTTGCCAAGAAACTGAGGAATGTCTCTGGAGAAGTTATTGTGTGAAAAATCAAGTACCTCGAGGCCTTTCAGCTGCTCAATTGATGCCGGGATCATCCCTTGAAGGAAGTTTCCCTCCAACTTCAAATATTGCAGGCTTTGACAATTGCCAATAGAGGCAGGAATCTCACCAGAAATTTTGTTACCAGAGAAGTCAATATCTGCAATGTTTTTCAAGTTACCTATTTGTGATGGTAGTGACCCACTAAACAAGTTGTTTTGGAAGTACATGAAATTGGATAGGGAAGATATGAGGAAAAGCTCCTTGGTAATTAGACCATCGAGCATATTGTGTTGAGCTTCAAATAGTTCTAAAGGACAGCTCCTAAGCGTGGATGGCACAGGTCCACTAAGTGCATTTTTCCAAGATATAGTTACTCAATGATGTAAGATTGCCGAGCGTTGCTGGAATTTGTCCCGAGAAATTATTCATTCCAAGGTCTAAAAGACTCAACCTCTGGAGTCTACCAAGAGAGGCAGGAATACTACCCTCAAAAGAATTGATCCTCATGAGAAGAAATGATAAGCTAACAAGATTTCCAATGCCTTCAGGAACTCTTCCACTTATCATGTTGTTACCCATATGGAAAGCTTCCATGTTCCTAGAAAGATTGGCTACTGCATTTGGTAGTGGGCCTTCAAATTTGTTATTACTGAAATCTAGAATTCTTAATTGACTGCTGTTAGTTAAACTAACCAGAAAGTCCCAGCCATCACTCTCATTTGCCCGGAGTTGATTCACTCCAATTGTAAGGATTGACAAGGTTTTTAGGTGATCTCCAAGACAAGGAGGAACTATTCCTGAAATCATGTTCGCTTCTACTGCAATGGAGCTAAGCATAGAAGAGTTGCAAATACATGGTGGAATAACTCCTTGAAACTGATTGTTAGCTACATTAAATATTTTAAGCAATGGAAAATTTATTCTCTTGTCAATCGATAATGACCCTGTTAGCTGGTTGAACTGTACATTAAATATGCTGAGAGAGGACAGATTGAAAATGGAAGAAGGAATGGATCCTGTGAGTTGATTCGTTTCTAGATAGAACTCAGAAAGTGTGTTAAGGTTGCCAAGTGAGGAAGGGATACCACCTGTAAGATTGTTTTGAGCAAGAACAAGACCAGATAACATTGCAAGATTTCCTACTGATTCAGGAATAGCCCCTGTGAAGCTATTCGCTCCCAAGCTTAGGTATATCAGGGAAGAGAGATTTCCTAGCCAAGAAGGGATGCCACCATGAAGGTTATTTTCTTGCAATATGAGAACAGCCAGGGATGAGAGTGCTTGTTATGGTACAATCTCACCTTCAAATCTGTTGGTGCCAAGATTAAGAATAGTTAATGAGGAGAGGTTCCCAAGGAATGAGGGTATTGACCCGGTGAGTTGATTTCCCCTCATCTGCAAATTCTTAATCTTCTGAAGGTTACCAAGAGAAGAAGGAATTGAACCTGTTAAATGATTTTAGCTCATGTAAAGGATCACTAGATTGGTCAGATTCCCAATCTCTGTGGGAATGCTTCATGTAAGGCTGTTGTTGTATAGATCAAGAATCTGGAGGCTTTTTAACAAACCTAGCGTGTGAGGTATTGGTCCATCAAGCTTGTTGTAGGGCAGTTGGAGTATGCGCAGACCGGACAGAGCACCCATGGCGGCAGGTATTGCTCCTGAGAGGTTGTTGATTGCCAAGCTGATGTTCTCTAGTTGCTTGCAGTCTGACAGTGATGCCGGGATGCCACCTTTGAGAGCATTGTAGCTCAGGTTCACATGCCTGAGTTGAAGGAGACGGCCAAGCTCTGAAGGTATGGTGCCGCCAAGGCGATTCATGGGGAGCTGGAGCCTTCTCAGGTAAGTGACGTTGCCTATAGAGGGCGACGTGGTGCCAAGAAGATCCAGGTTGCTGAGGTCCAGCGCCACCACACGGCCGCGCCGCCGCCCCCACGCACCGCATGTCATGCCATGCCACTGACACGGAGAGACTGACTGGTTGCCACCCCATGAAGCCAGTGCCGATGATGGGTCTCTCCTTATGAGTGACTTGAAGGACATCAGTGCAAGGCGGTCAGTGTGAGTGTCAGCATCAGCCGTGGAGGTTGGCTGATCGATCGACACAGTGGTCACAAGGAAAAGCAGCATGAGCAAGAAAGAGTTACCCTTGTCTGCCATGGCTCACTATGACTAATTCAGAAGAAGGTTTGCTTCCACGCTTCGCTGATAACATAACATGGAAGCGTTGTTTCTTCCCTACACATTGAGGTTGCTAAGTGCTGAACTTATGGAGTCTGTCAATCTCCCGGTCAATTTGCCCGCGAGTAATCTATATGAATATGATCACCCGCCCAATCTTCAATTGACTGGCATGTTCAGGTGGCCTATCATATTCTGTTTTCTAAGCAAACTTCTTTGACCAATTTGCCACCTGGTCTGTGAACAGCAGTATTTTGCTCTTATGACATTTTTGGAGGATGAAAAAAAAATTACAGGGCCGGCAATTCTGTCCATTATGAATCACGACCGGCCAGAACATTTTATTGCATCATATTAGAAACCACGTATGAAGAGTCCCGTTGTTTTCTTTAACATATCCTCCCCTTTCCATTGTTACCAATCAAGCAAACTGAGTTGGCTTCCCTCCAGGGTTTAAAATTCTGATGTGCATAAATTTATGGAAAAAAAAACTTGTTGACAGCTTGAAATATAGTGATAACTATGCCGACTTAGGTGCCACGTATCCTGACCATGGGCTGATAAAATAGAAGTGATGTTTCTTCCCTACACATTGAGGTGGCTAAGTGCTGAACTTATGGAGTCTGTCAATACCTCTGGTCAATTTGCCCTTGAGTAATCATCTATATATATGAATCTGATCTCCCGCCCGATCTTCAATTGACTGGCACGTTCTGTTTTTTCCTTGTGTACTTATCAATCAGGTGGTCTATCATATTCTGTTTTCTAAGCAAACATCCTTGACCAATGTTTAAGCACGGTCAGCTAGCTTTGGTGCTTGTTATCTTTTGTGGACAGCAGGATTTTGCTCTTATGACATTTTTGGAGGATAGAAAAAAAAATACAGGGCCGACAATTTTGTCCATTATGAATCGCGACCGGCCTGAACATTTCATTGCATCATATTAGAAACCTAATATCAAGAGTCCCTTTCCATTGTTGCCAGTCAAGCAAGGCAACCACGGCGAAGGCAGGCGGCATGGCGGTGGCGATCAAGTGAGAAAATGAAAGGACGAACACCATCGTGGAAAGCCAGACGGCCACCTTGAGCCAGGCTCAGCCTCCTCGTAGTGCATGAGGCAGAAGAGGAGGGCAATGAGGTTCATCTGTGAGTAAAAGACGGTGAAGCGGTACCATTGGGGGCAGTACACGTGCAAGCCACAGTTGAGTGTGAAGAGAACGAAGCCAAGGTTCGCAAGCCATATGGCGCCCCGGCCATGGAGGCCCAGCGGCGGGCCGCCATTCTTCTAGCATCAGCGGCTCAGCCTCGGCTGCAGCTGGACAGCCGGCCTGATGCGAGCTCATCGGTATCGATGGTCAAGCGGCAATGAGGATCAATAATGCACAGTGCTCTGTTTCACGTGGGAGTCTGGCGCGGATCGTTGTTTATGAAGGCCGCACTGGACCGCGATTCATCGCTGCTGTCCAGTCTGACGGAAACGTTCGTCCGCCCACCCCCTCCCTTCTTTCACATCGCGTCACCTCCTCGCCGGCGGCACAGCGCCGATGCCATCGACCCGTCCCTTAGGGGGTTCGGGTTGCCGGAAGGGGAGGGGGGCTCTGTGCTCCCTGACGATAGATGAGAGGGTTTGTTTCGGGGGTGACGACCGCGACCCGGTGGTGCGGCGGCAGTGCCACCATAACCGTGGACGGCAGGAGGACGGTGGACGGGGTGAGCGGCGGGGGCGTCACATTGCCAACAAGTTAATGTGGTGGCGGCGGCATGACGACGACAGCAGCGAGTACGGGCGGCGCGGCGAGGTGGCATGGCGCCGCCGGCCGCCAGTGGTGGCCACATGCAGGGGAGGAGCCAGTGTGACGGGTGGCAACGGTGCCGGAGTCCGTGAGGATGGTGAGTCGCCGGGGCGGGAACACTTCCAAGAAAATTGTCATGGAAGTTTTGTTTGACACCTTCATGATGGTTTCGTCTTTGATGAAGGCATCGTCATCAAACATTATATGAATTGTCAAGCCGTGATTATTTATTTTTGTTTTTGAAACCGTCAAGGCGTGTTGCTATAACGGCGACTAGTTACATCTCCACGCGAGCAGGCAGCAACAACTTTTATCAGTCTTGAGTCTTAGACGCCTACCCAGAGTCACTATTTTTATCATGTTTATTATTCCCAGAATTGCTCCTCGTTAACTGCTTCAAATTTTGCATATCGCTTCATCAAATTGCAGTAGTTCTTTTTCTGTGTGTTACATCAATCAATTCTTTATGTTGTATAATTTTTTTTATCTTTCTGTATAATAGTCTATATGCTATAATATGCACCACTCTATGTTGCATCCATTATTTTCTCCTTGTTGCAATCAATATTGTCATAATGTTACAATAGTCATTCTTGTAGTTGCAATAGTTATATTTAGCTGTTGCACATTCTTCAACTCCTTTTTTTGGCATGAAATATTTGCATGGCCCCTGCCCAAAACAGTGGGTGCTTTTGAATTAAAAAATCCATTTTTTTAGACAATCTTGATGATTAATTTTATTTTGTGAGCCCGAACGCAATCGTGGTAGTGATCCGGCCCAACATGATAACTAGTTCACTGGTGGTTGCCTGGTTGGTCCGGCCTGACTTTTGCAGCCCATAATATTTCGTCTCCCTCCGCTTCTGTTAGGCCCGGTACGCTCTAGCTCTAGGCCAACATGGCACGACGGGCTGTTTGGGCTGTACTGAGGTCGTGGCCGCGCTCGGAGGTCAGCCCATGGCACGACACGGAAGTGACTTCGCCGTGCGAGGCCGGCCTGAATAGCACGAAAGCCCGGCAGCCCAATGCATGGTGCCGGAGCCCGGTGGCGGCAACGAGGTGGCCGAGGAAGGGAGGGAGAGGGCGGCATGGTGGCTGAGCGGCAGTGCGGCACGGCTGAGCGGTGGTGCGGCGGGGTGGGTGAGGGGGGTGAGGCTATGAGGGGAGGAGGGAAGAAGGCGGCACGACGGGCTGAGTGACAACCGGCAGGGCGGGCGAGGGAGGGGACGAGGGAAGACGACGATGCGGGCGGCCGGCGGTGTGGGCGAGGGAGGGAGGCCGAGTGGGAGAGGAAGAGAGCCAGGGAGGGAAGGAGGCGGCGGGGTGGGCGAGTGAGGCCGGGAGCCAGGAGGTATAGCACTGGGCCGTTGAAGGAGTATGAAGGAACTATAATGCTGGACCTCATCTTTTCGGGTCATAATCAGGCCACTCCTCTTTCGGGTCGTGCCCGTGCCGTGCCCCATGCCTAGGGTCGGCCCAAGCACGACACATTGGACGGGGTTGTGCCAGCACGGGCCCACTGGTGATCGGGCCGTGCCAGGCTCGTGCCGGGCCAAAACGTGTGGACCTCAGGCTGGCCCATTTGGCACGGCCCAGATGCCTAGGTATAGCCTCCGCCTTCTTCCCGGCGCCAATGGTATGTGCCAAGTGCCAACCGAAATGCTCATTTTGCTATTGGAATGATTCATATGAAGCCGCATTCTTCTTTTTCCTACCATGATCCGTGCATTTCCTTCAAAGCATCAATTATCTACATTCTCTCTGTTGGTTCCTCCTTTGATCATTGGATGCCCACCATATGAGAACTATAGATGAATATTCGGTCCGCCTGGCATGGCCCGACACGGGCCTAGCTAGGCACGACCCAATTATAGTTGGGCCGACACGGCAGGAAGTAGAATTCAGGCCGTGTCGTGCTAGCCCACGGGCTTGGCTGGCAGCTTGTGGCACGACACGACATAAGGTAGTCATGCCAGGCCGGACCGATTAGCATGTTAAGCCTGTCAGCACGCCAAGCCCTGTACACCATCACCGTTCAATGTGCTAGATCTAGTGGGGAGGAGAGGATTGTGGCGCGGGTGCCTGAGACGAGTGGCGGCAGGGCACACGGGTGGCCAAAAGCTCCGTGCTTCGAGCCAGCCCAAAAAGCACGGTCCAAATGTTCATCTTCTATAATGAGAACTTAAGTGATACACATAGTATGTATCTCTGACGTGTTGTTTTTGTCTAGTTATATGCTCCATTATGCATGTTATGAACAACCTTGCTTTGTATGCTCCATTATACATGTTATGAACAAGCAGGGCCGATCCTGAGGGGGGGGGGGCTGCCAGGGCAACGGCCCAGGGCCTCTGGATTTGGGGGGCCTCACTCCATAGCGTGTTTACATATTATCACAAAGCCCATTGATTATTTGCCTTTCTCTAGTCCAGCGACCAGCAGGCAATAAACATGTTTTTTTTCCCAAATGTGAAGGCCCAGTCCAGCAGCCTGGAGATCGCTCTTTTGTCTTCGGCCCTTTGCCATCGCACGCAACGCATGGAACACCAAACACCGAGTACACCAGGAGCCCATGAGTCAAGAGATTGGCAGATCATTTGCAGCGCACGACATCACGGTGACGGCGCCGTGCAGGAGACCCTGATCCTGATGGAGTAGACTGTAGAAACGAGTACACCAAGCGGGAGGAAGTAGGAGATTGCAGTCGCAGCGGCAGCGCATGCTACGACCTAGGAGCATGGATTGAAAAACCGATGAAAACCGGTTGGTTTTCATCGTTTTCGACCAAACCGGTCCGGTCCGGTTTCAGCGGACGAGCGGTTTTCGGTCGAATTATTTTTCAAAATTTATAAATTTAAAAAATTTTGTAATTTCAAAAATCGGTAAAACCGAGTGATAAACTGGAGAAACCGAGTGATAAATCAGAGAAACCGAGCGGTTTTTCAAAAAAAGAAATTTGCTTAATAAACCAAGCGGTAAACTAAGAAAACCGAGTGATAAACCAGAGAAACCGGTAAACCAGAGAAACCGACCGGTTAGCTTCAAAATTTCGTCCAAATTTGGTTTTTGATATTTGAGCGGTTTATCGAGCGATTTTTTCGGTTTTCGTGAAAACCATAAAACCGGTGTGGTCTGGTTTCTTTGGTTCAAATGGTTTTTTAAACCCTGCCTAGGAGATCTGCTCCTGATCGTGTGGGCATCCAGCATAACGCACGACATCACGGCCGGCATGGCAATTTGGTTCAGCGAATCACCCCGATGGTGCTCGATGTAACATCGACTAATCCCTACCTTTATGCTAATTCAAATTGTTTTATTTTGTCACATCATAATTTATAGGTAGATTAATTTTCTTTATTATGTTTTTACAAATTTCAGCAACATCACTCATCATGCGTAGAAAGTTTATTTCCGACAGCCAAAATTTTGAATGTTACAAGAAACTTCTAAGGTAATATGTAAAATAATTTTGAATTTGTTTTAATATACTATTAATTTTACTAATAATAGTAGTCTCTAATATATTTTATTTTTATATAATATTTTATGTGTATAAAAAAATTATATAGAGGAAGCCTCAGTTTTTAGGCTCGTCTTGGGTCTTCCAAATGACAGGGACAGCCCTATGAACAAGCTTTGAGCAAGGGGGATGTACTGCAGCGGACCCCGGTCGGAGAGCGACGTGGGGGTGGTGGTGCTAGGGTTACAGTTTTTATTTACTAGTAGTATACTAGTGCCAATTTTTGTTTACCTTATTTGTAAGATTTTGGTTTCGAAAAATTAATTGGCGGATTCCACACGTTTCCGCCAATTATTTAGTGCACGCTTCTTGACTCTTTCCGCGCGAGCTTCCACACAAACGACCGAAAGATTGTTCTATTCGGGTGACCTAAATATAGCAAGTCGTCGCTGGGAGTCGATCCGAACCCCGGACGTGGTAAGAGACCACCAAGCATGGAGACCACGAGAGCTCAGCCTGGCGCGGATGGGAGTTGAGTCCACTAGTAAGCAATAATTGGAATCTGGCCGTATCATAGACCACAAGCTTAGACTTTCAAAGATTCGAACGTCAAGAAGCTTACCGGAAATACACATCACGGCATATTTTAATCAGAATAGTTCGAAGTGCACGTGTCTCCGCATATAAAACCCACCAATGGTGAAATTGAGCTCACTGCGCTTGCTCAGTTCACCCCTCCTCTCCTCTCTTCTTCTGTTCTAGAGCTTCTCCTTGTCCTCTCAGCTGTTGTTCGCCCTCGAACAGTCAGGACGACAACGAATTATTCCATCGACTTGAGTCTTTAGAGAATCCGCGCCGCAGCGAAACTCAGTCGTCTATCGCTCTCTCCGCCCTTCTACAATCATGTCGATGAGCCTCAGGTGACTTCTCCGTGCCTCTCTTCCCTCTCTTCGGAGCACATCACGTGTGCTTCCTAGTGCCGCACGCACCTCCGCGCACATCCTGGGGGCCCAAATATGTCTATCCGATAGAGGAAATTAATGCTAATAATTTCGATGAAATGGATAGTGGTCAAGAAATTATTCCACCGTTCTGTTAAGCTTAACTTTGTTAACCTCATGTAATTATTGGCAGGAGAACCAAGATGGCAGCAAAGAAGTTGAAGGAGGAATGCAAGCAGTTGAAGGAGGAGTGCAAGCAGGAATGCAAGCAGTTGAAGGAGGAATGCAAGCAGTGGGGGGAGGAGATCATAGCCGATCGCAGGGAAATAGCCAAAGTTGTTGGTAAAGTGGTTCCTCTAGCGACAGCTGGTGGGAAGATTGGTTTAATGGTGGGTCCTGAAGCGGCCGTAATAGGTGCATGCGCCGGGTGTTTGTTGGCGCTTTACATTTTGCATGGGGATGTCGAGGATCGGGTGGCCGTAAACGCAGTCCCACCAATAGCTGATGTTGGGGATTTGTTAAAAAACATCAACTCGGAGGCTAGTAAGAAAATATTAGAGGGTGCTGCTGGGTCGTTGTAGCCGACCACAACTCCCTTCGTTGGCTTTTTGCTGGCTCCAATGTACTTTGCTTATGCAAACTAAGCGCATAAGCTTTGAGGTGTGTTATAAGAGTTCACTCTTTCCAATATATCTTGTACTATAACATGTACTCCGTATAACAGTAATAAAGCTTCCAGTTCTTTATTTCCTGTGTGCTCTATGTTCTCTTGTGTTTTTTTTTCTCAAAAACGTATGAAAGCTACGTATCATTTCATTAAAAAGAAGAGTTATATAGAACAACACACACGCCACACACTTTCCCCTTTTGTTTATATTTGTGTTTTTTAAGTTTGGACATGAGTACATGATCCGACCCAAGCTATAACTATGCTCCTGCTGCTCCTGCCACAGGGAGTCTTGCAACCTCCCTTGCTCCAGCGAGGCTCCACAGGTGCATCTCCTCCTCGATTAGGGTACACATGATTTGAGCACACATATATGAACACTTGGACGAACAAATAGACAAATTCATTCTCTACACATGATTTGAGCATACACACATACAGAAAAAAATGGATATTTGACCACACGCTGACACGCATATATAATAAGTGTTGCTATTGGATCGCAATTTCGAATCATCTGGAGGAGGAGCAGCAGAAGGCCAGGACATATTTTATTTAGCCTAATAATTAGTTTGCATGGTCATAATTATTGTAAATGTGGATTCCAATACCCTGTTATTGATATTTTTATAAGAGGAAAATTTGTCTGAGAGACACTGAGAAATGACGGTTTCGTCTACAACACACTCACAATCACGTTTTTGTCTCAGACATACTACGATTTTAGATGCTCTCGTCTGTGACACATTATTACTATTTAACAATTGTTTTCAACTTTTTTTATCTCAACACACAAAACATATTAAAATTTGAATCTTTGGACAAACATACATTATTGCATTCTCTATCATAAAAAAATAGAGCTAGATTTTTCCGATTGTTTATATGATTTGCTTATTATTTTAATATTTAATTTATGGAGCAATTCATGCCAACAATAACAAAAAATATGTCTATATTTTTTAGGTAGAGAATACAACAATGTATGTTTGTGCGAAAATTCAAATATCAATGCATTTTTTGCATTGAGATAAAAAAAAAAGTTAAAAACAATTGTTACACGGTAATAGTATACCACAGACGAGAGTACTCAAAATCATAGTGTGTCTTAGACAAAAACGCGATTATGAGTATGTTGTGGACGAAACCGGCATTTTTTAGTGTCTCTTAGACAATTTTCCGTTTTTATAAGCAGCACAGATGGAATAAGAGGATCATTTGCAGAAGAAATGTTGCGCCTGAGTAATGACTGGACTCATCTATATATCTTTAAAAGATGCAACCCACTAAGAATCTTTAATTGCTATTTCTCTCAACTCTCATACAGCCACATCATCTCTTAAATTTCCACCATCAGATCATGACCTAGAGTCCCATCTAGCCATCCATTCTCCCTTGCTATATCCCCCACCCCTAGCAGCATTTTCCCAGCTATCGAATTAACGTGTGTTACTCTTCATTAGCACCAGCCATGCACTACTCTCCATCAACACCGACCATGCATGTTGCAGTCATTTATTAGCATTTTTCTATTTTGCATGTTATTAACCGACAGCCGTTACAAACTGCTCACTCACTAAATTTGTATCATTTTACTAATCGTCACAAAAGTGAATTTCCCGTTTCCATGCCTTTTGCCTCCTGGTCTACCAATAAGGTGACCATTTATAGCTGTCACCGACTGCCTCCTCATGAGTATTGGATCCTTAAGAAACCGACTGCTCTCTGCTTCTCCAAAGTGTCCTTTTTTCAATAGCTTCAATTTTTCTATAACAATCTTAGTACTATCTGTGTCATATTGCGGAGGCAGGTTCATCGTTATCTGATTATGATGCTTACTGTTGACCTTCTTTAGCCTCCTCAAATATGTATAGCACCCTCCAACTTTTTTCAGGTTAGATCAAACACTCACTTATATTTTATAGTACGGATTATTTTCATGTTCAGATTTTGTATTCCAATTATTGGTTTCCTATTTATAATAACTTTAGACAATAAAAATTGTTTCCTGTATATACGTGCAAGTCTGGATTCCATAGTTGCAAACTACCCCGAGTCTTGCTTTCTTTGTTCCTTTTTTCTTGCCTATATATCCATTGAAAAAGTGAGTCCGAAGACAGATGTCCTAACCAAATAAAAACATATGCTCTAACATAAGTACGGCCACCCATTCTAATTGTTTTTTTCTCTCACATTGTCGCACTCGCATCGCAAGCACAACTACTACTCTGTCTGACAGTGCTGCGATGATCTGTAGGAGCTGCCCGCCACCAAGCTGATTTATAGGCCTCCTTCTAATAATAAAAAGTTCATCATTTTATCTCATCGTCTTAAATCCTTCACAAGTATTTCTAAATTTATTGGATTTCAGATACCGATGTCTTCCTGTTTGTGCCTGTAGCCGTGTAATCATTATTATTTTGCGGGGCTAGCCCGATAATCATTTAGGAATTGAATGTCGGTGTATATGTATTGCATTTTCTCATGGATGATTAATTACCCTGTTATATATTTGTTGTGGTCGCTGACGTATTATATTCTTCTCTTTCATCATTTGTACCCTAATTGTTTTCTCTCTTAAACACTAATACCTTTGGTTACTCAGTTTCTTATTTCTTCATTTGACCTTATGACTAAAATGCATGTGGCTAACGTATCTAATTATTTTTCACTTAAACTCAAATCATCTCTTCTTTCTCTACCCGCGGCAACGTGCGGGAAACCCACCCATCGATTGGTAAGTTGTTCTGGATGACTCTGTGGAGTTCAGCTCCCAGTGCCGGCAGCTTGACCGGCGTCTGGATCACGTCGTTCACCCCGCCCGTCAGCACATGTCACGGACGCCAGTGTTATTTCTCATGTACTTTCTACATACTGTTTTGAGATGATATTTTTGGACATGATTTAGCATATCAAGATGTTATTAATTATAAAATAGTTTTCTCTGTATACCCTTATTAAATAGCCGACCGTGTGCTACTCTTTCAACTATCTTTTCATATCCGACTGGTTACCAACACTTGCCCCTATACCTGAGGTCGAGGTTTCGACCCTAGGATGGACTTTTTTTTTTTCTGTTTTGTGCAATTTTGCATGGCTACGTGCCAGCCTGCCAGGACTTGGCGCGCAAGTTTTGTTTTCATTCGCGCGGCAGCTGCTTTTTTCGTTTTCGTTCGCGCGGCAGCTGCAGTTTTCGTTAACGTGGCAACGGCAGTTTCGTTTCGTTGGGTTTCGTTTTCGTTCGCGTGGCAGCTGCTTTTTTCGTTTTCATTCACGCGGCAGCTGCAGTTTTCATTAACGCGGCAGCGGCAGTTTTGTTTGGTTTTCGGCCTACCTATAAATACCGAACACTGGCAGCCTCCAGTGCACAAAAGTTTTGTTGCTGCCGCTGCCTCCAGTGAACAAAATGGGCTGGAACAACTCAACAACTTCTTTCCCTTCGTAAAGTTCTTTGCTTTGATCAAACCTGGACACCGGTATCGATGCGAATTCTTCAAGCGCGAGAGCAGCGGCAGTAAGAGCGGTGGCTTCATCGTCCTCCTCCACTGCAGCCTCGTCGTCCTCCTCCACGATGTCGTCCTCCGCTGCAGCCTCGTCGTCCTCCTTCGTGGCGGCCACGACGTCGTCCTCCGATGCAGCCTCATCGTCTTCCTTCACGGCGGCCACAACGTCGTCCTCCAAGGGAGTCAGCAAGGGGTTGCGGCGTGCAACGACACACCTATTTTCATTGCCTCGGGGCTGAGTGCAGTTGAGAATCGAGGAGTCCGAGCGCCATCAATGGACGACCTCGGGACTGCGCGGAAGGAAGCAAAAACGAGGGGGCGTGGGGTAGATCTGTCTCAAACCGTAATATGGAGCCAGAAGGATATCCTTTCGCACCTGTCCCTAACAACCCCAAAACGTCATCTAAAAATAGTATGGAGGGAGTATTCATCACTATGTTGAGCCTTCATAGCGTGTTGCTTCCAGCAAGTCAACAGAAGACGCATTATAATGACTTATAAGGCCAGTCTCAGTGCTGCATTTCATTTCACATTTACCAAGACCATCATATCAGATTTTTGCTCTTTGAAATAAGAATGAAATTGCCTCTTTTAATACATACTTTTATTTCATAGTTTCATATGTTTGATAGAACATTAATTATTGCATAGTTTAATGATCAAATATGACATATAAATTGTGAGAGATACAAGAAAGGAGTCTCAATCCACTTTTATTTGTCTTTCATTTTCTAGTAAAACAATGTAAATAGTCTTTCATCTAGATGAAAGGCGATTCCTCTCTCTCTTCTTAAATTTCATATCATATCATCTAAAAATCTAATGTGACAACTAATTAATTGTAAATAAAAGACCCATTAAAACTAACCTAAAAAGAGAACTTTTAGAGGTAGCAACAGGAACGATTAATGATGAAATTGGTCGGATCCACCCTAAGTTCACGACAGTGTTATCATTCACAATTATTTTTCTTTTACGAACTCCTGCGGGATGAGTTGTAGGCTATTGTTGTCGGTACGCAGTCCGACGAATTCCTGCGGGCAGTTGTAGGCTCCTCCGTTCGACGCGTCACCACCCATCATGCACATAGCCGCTCTTCCATTTCCGTTTAGCTTTAGCCTGACCACAACCACAAGTAGAGAAGTATAATCAGGATTTTTTATTAATAACAAAATTTAATATATTTTTAATATTAATAACATGTTAATTTCGAAATTGATAATAGTAGCAGCCCATCGCCTGACTGGATGGGGCAGCCGATGCCCTCAGTCGCCCGACAGGTGAGTGACTTATCGGTCGTCGCCGTTGTGGTGGGCCCAGTCACCCGACGGTCGAGCAACAAATGCTGTCGACGGACCTGTTGCCCAACGGTCGGGCGACAGGGAGCGTGCCGTGTAGGTTGTGGGACCTATCGCCCAACGGTTGGGTGACAGGCTCCGCCATTATAAACCACGTCACGGTTCCTCATCCGTCGTAGGGATGTTGTATCTAAGCATAGAAGACATTAGAAATTTCATCTATTATATCTGTCGGTGTATTGGGAACTGGGGTTCCCTATACCGCCCATTACACCAAGAGCTCTACAAAAGATCATAGCTAATAGGGGACAACGATAAGATAAGATCATAAAATAAATGGGAATCACTCCCTCCCGTGCATGCAAAAGGGTGGCCCGGCCACCAAGTCCAAGTTGACGCCAGCTAGTAGCAGCAGCTACGCACGCGGTCCAAAGCAGCAGCAGCAGCGCACGTAGACCAAAGGAACCGGACCTCCACCACGCAATGCGCTGCAGCCCTTTCACCTCCAACTGTGCATATTTATTCCACCATTTACGGCCCACTTGTGAGCTGCCCCTGGGGATATAAAAGGGAGCACCCGGGGGCTAGTAGAAGGGGGTGGGGGCTTCCATAGATGACTCTCTTCTTCCCCCTCCCAACTCTCCATGGCTCAAGAACGAGCTCTTGTACTCAGATATGTACACTTCACAAATAATACAAGAAGTACTCAGACAAGCAATACGTAGGGCAGTTAGCCTTCGAACGGCCCGAACCTGGGTAAAATCACCTCGTGTTTTATTCATCATTTTATTTCTCTATTTCTTTGGACATTACAACGTGTTCATACCCTAACCGAACCATCAAGGGGCGGTTCTGCTACCCCCCCCCCCCCATATGTGGGATTTCTCTATTTCTTTGCCATCGACGCGCTTTTTTTCCCTCAAAGCAAGCATGCGGGTGTGGCTTTGACCGCCACACACGGCGCGGGCTGGCAGCAGGCACGCTCGCACGCCTCCACTCGTGCGCGTGCTAGGCCTCACCTGAAGGAATCCGGGCCAGCTCGACCCTGGACAAGCGTAAAGTGACAACAACAAAGCAGTTCTCGTCTTCTCCCTCGGACCTCACCTCTGGCTCAAGGCGTGCACAAAGCGGCGCTCAGCCTACGACGACAGAACCCAGGGGCTCCATGTCGGTCGACAACGACGCCAAGAATGACGATGACTGGGGCTCTGCGGCTAGTGCACCGAGCTGCGTCAGAGCACCCCGCACGACGAGCTAGCGCCTCCGGATCCAGGGGATGAGCCTGCTCGTGGCTCCCACTCTGACCCGGGAGGCTGACTCCGCATCCTTCACGATGACCTGGTGTGTTGTCTCCAACTCGGGGTGCTACCTCCGACTCGAGGCCGAGTCCGAGCTCGCGACTCCCTCGATGTTAACCCGCGGCGACACGCGAGTCGTCGCGACTCCCTCGACTCCTACCTAGAGTAGCGCACGAGTCGAAGCTCGCGACTCCCTCAACGACGACCCGCGGCGATGCTCGGTACCTCCGCCTCGACTCACAACAAGTCGGAACGATGCCCGACTCGCTACACCTCGACCTATAGCGAATTCGAACGATGACTGGGTCCTCCGCCTCAACCCGAAGCAACTCAGGACAGCGCCCGGGTCCTCCGTCGTGACCCGCAGCAACTCGAGCAACTCGGGACGACGCCCGAGTCCTTCTCCTTGACCCACAGCGACTCAGAAAACATGGAACGGCTTCCGGATCCACCTCCTCAGTGTGTAGCCGTGCAGGACGGCCTCCGGGTCCTCTTCCTCGGCATGCAGCTGGCTTGGCCGGCTGCTGGGCCCTACGCCTCGACGTGCAGCCACAACGAACATCTCGCGGGTACACTTCCTTGACCCGCAACCCCGGCGATGACGTGCTGACCTGGCGGCTCCAACGATGACGACCCGGAGTGAACACCGAGTCCCTAACCACGACGCCAGGCAACCCGAGACCGCTACAGGCCACTCTCCCCCGACACGCGCCTTGGCGCATAGTGGCTCGGGCCAGCTCCCGGGTCCACGCCCCTGGCACGCAGGCAGTCGGGAAGGCCTCCGGGTCCACGCTCTCAACCCGCAGTGGCTCGGGACTGCATCCCCAACACACAGCCAACCAGGAAAATCTCCGGGTCCATGCCATCGACGCATAGTGTCTTGGTACGATATGCGGGCCCGTGCCACCGATGTACTGTGGGTCCGCGCTGTTTGCGTTATTCGCCACAAGTCGACAAAGAGGCGGGGCCATGACTCGGGGGCTCGCCTGCCCACCAATGGAACGAGCGCATCAAGCACCCATTTAGCTCACACCACCACTCACAGTTGCGCCTAGCCGCGCGTTCGCCTCCTGTCAACGTGAGTTCGGGGGCTGGCACATCTCGGTAGGCGACCATGCTGCTTGCTCACGTCAAGGCTAAGTCTTTTTCTTTTTTAATTAATTACACTAATCACTAATTTTATTTTTCCTTGTGGAATGTTTGGGCTCTGTCCGACGCCCCGGGCAAGCGCACCCCGGCGACTCGGACGGACTCGGTCAGACTTGACGACCTGGAGCAGTTTTCGAGTCCGCGACCGTGATATGCGAACGGACACTGACGACCCCGGTGACTCGGACGGACTCGGTCGGACTTGACGACCTGGAGCGGCTTCCGAGTTTGCGGCTCCGATAAAGTGGACGACCCCGGCAACTTGGACAGACTCGGTCGGACTTGATGACCTGGAGCAGCTCCCGAGTACGCGGTCCCGATACGCAGACGACTCCGGCGCCCCGGGCAAGCGCACCTCGCGACCCGAATGGACGCGGACAACTCCGACGACCTGGGCAGGCAGAAGCTCACAGATCATACGACCGGGGTCCACAACGCCCCATGGCGACGCCCGGGGGCTCCGCATGGAAGCAACAAAGCCGTCGTTTCGCCATGGCACAACCAAGCCGTCGTTTTCCCATGACACACCAGCATCACCTGTCCCGTCACAGGCCACCAAAGCCGACTGTCCTGCGCAGTCGCACCTAAGCTGACCGTCCCGCTATGGTCGCAACCAAGCCGTCATTTTTCTACGGTGCAATGAAGCCGCCATTTTGACACAAAGCACCAACATCACCCGTCTCGTCACGGGCCGCACACACAAGCTCGTTTCAGTGGGTCGAGGTCATTTGATGTACAAGATCTGTCTGATCATAAATATGGAAAACACCGTTATACAGTTACAAGGGTTTTTGCCAAAGTTAGGGTGGACACCTAAGCCCTGGTCGTCTAGTTTGGCCCTGCGCCCGTGACACCGGTCTAGCTCATGGTCGCCTCGATTCCGAAACTCTTGTGATTATGCTCGGTGGTTTCCATGCAGATGAACGGCTGAAGCTTCAGGTCAAATGGTCATTCGACTCGCAAATTAGTTTTGTGTACTCCTCCCAACAAAGTGTAAACCTACGAAGGCATCACAACAATGACAAGAATGGTTAGGCCTCATCACCGGCCTCCTCCTCGCCCGGCAACGAGCCCGGGGGCTCCTGTCGGTGTATTGGGAACTGGGGTTCCCCACACCGCTCATTACACCAAGAGCTCCACAGAAGATCACAGCTAAGGGGGGACAATGACAAGACAAGACCATAAAGTAAATGGAAATCACTCCCTCCCGTGCATGCAAAAGGGTGGCCCGACCACCAAGTCCAAGTTGACGCCAGCTAGTAGCAGCAGCTACGCATGCGCTCCAAGGAGCAGCAGCAGCAGCGCATGCGGACCAAAGGAGCCGGACCCCCACCACGCGATGCGCTGCAGCCCTTTCACCTCCAACTGTGCATATTTATTCCACCATTTACGGCCCACTTGTGAGCTACCCCTGGAGATATAAAAGGGATCACCCGGGGGCTGGTAGAAGGGGGCGGGGGCTTCCCCAAACGACTCTCTTCTTCCTCCTCCCAACTCTCCATGGCTCAAGAACGAGCTCTTGTACTTAGATATGTACACTGCACAAATAATACAAGAAGTACTCAGACAAGCAGGACGTAGGGCTGTTAGCCTCCAGGCGGTCCGAACCTGGGTAAAATTGCCTCGTGTTTTATTCGCCCTTTTATTTTTCTATTTCTTTAGAGATTATAGCGTGTTCATCCCTAACTAAACCATCAAAGTGCGGTTCTACTAACCCCCTATATGTGATGTTCACACATCTACAGTATCTATTTGCATGAATTTATCAGTTATTGTCATCTAACCTTTACTATTATTTTTCTAAATAACACGTAACTTTTATTTTCTATTACTTTATTTTTATTTCTATGTAAATATCTTTGAGTAGAAAACATTCAAAAATAAATTATATGTGTAGCTAGAGTCAAAAAAAAAAAAAGGAAAACTAATAAGTCGCCCAACCATCAGGTAACTTTTGTGTAGTCGCCCTCGAGACATTCTGTTGCCCATTGGTTGGGCAATAAAAATAGATCGCCCATTAGGTGGGCGATAAGACCTAATCGTTCATTTAATGGGCGACAGGTGTATAAATCGCTCGACAGACAGGTGATTGGCCCTAGTCGTCTGATGAACGGGCGACAGAGCTGCTATTTTTGTTAATTTTAAAATTGATATGTTATTAATATTAAAACATATAAAATTATGTTATTATAAAAAAATCCCTTGTATTTTGTGGGCTATTGTCCTTGTCATGGGCCTATGCCGTAGAAAAGAAAATCCGTGGAAATTCCGCCCATCGGGTAAGGCTCAGTAGGCCCAGTAAGTCTTGTTGGACAGTTCGAGGCTTGCTTCTGCGGGGAGAGCTTCTTCCCGTAGCGCGGCGGCGCCGGCACCGACGCCGGCGATCTTATCCGACGCCGATGAGTGCCTCTATCAGCTGCCCCCCCCGCCCCACTAGGTTGCGAGTGAAGCCGCATCTGCCGCCATTAATGGGGTCCAGCCCCTTGGAGCGCGCCCATGATATTTCATCTCCCTCAGTCCCTCCGCTGCCCGGGTGACGGACCGACGGCTGGAGTCCGCTTGGTCCCGCCGCCGTCCACGTCACCGGAATCCGGTCAAGGCCGCCTCTTTCCGCAAGTACTTTCTTCCGCACGCTGCAGCAGCATCTCTCTTCCCAGTGGGTGTCCTGGTGGCTGTTATCTTGCCCCAGGCCTCCGCCTCCGCCTCCGCCTTCTTCCCCACGCCTAGGGTACGTGCCAACAGAAATGCTCATTTTTCTATTGGAATGATTCATATACAATGCACCCGCACCTTCTCTTTGGAACGAGTCAAGAGCGCTCTCTTTATATGTGACAATTCAATTCATAAATGATTGATGAGCATTAGGCTATGGAATGTTTCAGGGCAGGGACAGTTTTGCTGATGGTTCAAATGTTGCAGCGTAAGTAGTTCCCTAGGAAGCGTAGTCGGTGAAATGAGGATTTGTAAAACCGACTATGCTTTGATCAGTTTGTTGTAATGGGGAATTGAGGATTCAGGTTTTCAGAGTGATGGATGATGCGTATATGATATAAAATACATATGGGTTTAGTTTTCTTAGAAACATAAACTCCCGCAAGCGATATATGACTTAGTTCTACACTTCTACTGCTTACTCAATCATCGAAAACAGTGCTTGAATTAATGAAAAAAGGAAGTCTTCGGTCCCAGAAAAATGATACGGCTGTGGTAAAGATGCTGCTTTACGATATTGTATACAACAATACTAAAAATCCACTTCCTAATGTTGAGCAAACCTCCAGCTCGGAATCACAAGACCCTAAATCAATTTCAACTTTATCATAAGACGGCTAGGGTACATGCCTTCACCTTTCCTCCACCATGTTACTACTTTTGGAGTGTCTTCTAGCATTTTACTGAAATATTTTGATATGTAGCTGCATTCTTTTTCTTTTCCCTACCATGATCTGTGCATCTTTTCTCTTATCGTGTGCATTTCCCTCAAAGCATCAGTTATTTGCATCCTCTCTGTTGTTTCCTCCTTTGAACATTGGATGCCCACTGTGAGAACTGAATTGATACATGCAATATCTATCTCTGACTTGCTGTTTTCGTCTGGTTTGTATGCTCCACTATGCTCTGCTAGGAACAACCTTTGATCAATCATCTCGGTTGTATTATGTGGCAGTGCCATCTTGACGTACTGATGAAGGCTAAAACCTTCCTTAAATGCACTATCGGTCGGTCTTTTTGCGGTAAATAGTTCTAACAGAAATATACCGTAGCTAAAGATATCCCCAAGAGTAGAAACTTCATTGCCAGTTCCATACTCTGAAATGGGAAGTTGTAGCAAGGTGAATGAAAATCAGTTTATTTTTGACCATGTATCGGGTTTGTTTCAAAACAAAGTTTTGGCATATTAATGGATGTTGCAAATTTGTGCAGCCTAGTATTCTTTTTGCTCCGAAACAATTATGAATTGTGCTAAGAACATCACAGTATTATATGAAAATGAGATCCTTTAGATAGTGAATTACCATGTGATTCTGTTTTTATGCCACTTTTGCAGAAATGTAAGTGAAATGGAAAATCAAATTGGCCAATTCTCTTACCTGGAGGGATGTATCCAATAGTTCCTTTGAGTGCTCCAGTGCTATTTGATGGATTGGTATCTTCATACAGAAACGTTGCCAATCCAAAATCGGCGACATAAGCAACAAGATCATGATCTAGTAAAATATTACTTGGCTTTAGATCACAATGGACTATGGGTGTTGGTTTATTATTATGGAGGTAGTCAAGTGCCGAGGCCACATCAATGGCAATGCTTATTCTCTGGTTGATATCTAACATGGTCTCTTTACCATCTCTTCTGCTTGGTTCATGCAACCATTCATCCAGATTTCCATTAGGTATGAACTCATATACTAGAGCTTTGAAATCATTACCTGCTGAATCAAAACCTGAGCAAACAGTGTAGATCTTCACCAAATTTCGGTGTCGAACATGTCTCAGGGCTTGACATTCTGCAAGAAAGCTCCGTGATGAGCCGTGCTGTTGAAGGTTAATTACCTTTATTGCAACAGAGTTAGCTTTGCCATCATAGGGTATGATACCCTTATAAACTGATCCAAAGCTCCCATTTCCAATAAGATTTGTATGAGAAAACCCCTCTGTTGCTCTTGCTAAGTCATTGTAAGAAACCCTTGGGTGTTCATTCATCAAGGTCTCCGAAGTCTGGGAGTTCCTTAATGATCTGCACTTGGAAAACCATACGGCAAGCAAGGAAAACAAAATGGCGCAACACAAAATTGCTGCAATGGGCGCTATTATAAGCTTCAATTTTTGAGAGCGGTGCTTCTGAGAGACCTTATTTGGGCATGGGGGCAATCTGAGTTCTGGAATACCCCCACATAACCTTCTATTTTCTGTGATTGAGAATGCACTGTGATTTTGAAAGATACCTTGTCTTGGGATTGCACCATAAAAATCATTGAAGGACAGATTTAGGTAAGTTCCCGTGAGGCTTCCGAGGAACTCGGGGATGTGCCCCGACAAGTTGTTGTATGAAAGGTCAATCATCTGTAGGCCTCTTAGGTTGCTTACTGAGGATGGAATGGATCCCTCAAACAAATTTTTACTCAGGTTGAGATATCCCAAGAGCAAACAGTCTCCGAGTGATTTTGGAATCTCACCTGAAATTCTGTTGTTGGATATGTCTAGCCGCTGCAGATTTCTCAAACTACCCACTTCTGTAGGCAATGGCCCTGACAGCATGTTGTCTTGCAACTCCAGGAAGACAGAAAGGGATGGCATTTGAAGAATCTCTTTTGGTACAAGACCGATTAACTTGTTCCCTTGAAGATCAAGCCAGTTAAGTGGGCAGTTAGCGAGATTGGATGGTATGTTTCCAGTGAGTAGATTCTCTGCTAAACGAAGTTGGGTCAATAGTGTGAGGTTTCCAAGTGAAGTTGGGATCATCCCTCCTAGTTGGTTTTGTTCTAATTCTATGTCCTGCAACATGTTTAGTCTGCCAAATGAAACTGGAATTGTGCCGTGTAGGAGGTTTCCACCCATAGCAATTTGTGTTAGGCCAACAAGACTCATGATTCCTTCAGGTATGACTCCCTCTATCATGTTATAGTCTATATAGAGAATCTGCAGAGTTATAGAAAGATTAGCTATGGAGCTTGGCAGGATTCCACCCAAGTTATTTGCTGATAAACCCAAATGACTTAAAATGCTACAATTTGTTAGAGCATTGAGAAAAATCCAGTCTGTAGGACCTCTTGCTTCTAGCTGGTTGACACCTAGCTCCAACCTAAATAGGCCATCTAACTGTCCTAAACATGGGGGAATCGGTCCTGAGAACTGGTTATATTCTAGTACTAGGTCCCTAAGATTTGTTGAGTTACACAGAGATGATGGGATGGGCCCATGAAATTCATTAATGCCGAGGTATAGATATTCTAGTTGAGGAAATCTGTCACCCATATCCTCAGGCAGTGACCCTTGTAGGTTATTTGACTGAAGTGACAAGAGTAGGAGTGAGGTGAGGTTGAATACTGAATCAGGAATCTGACCGGTGAGATTGTTAAACTCTAGACCCAGATAAGTGAGGTTTGAGAGACCCCCAAGCTGGGGTGGTATTGAGCCTGTAAGTTGGTTTTCACTTATTTCGAGCACTGTAAGAGAGTACAAGTTCCCTAACGATATTGGTATGGTACCAGTGAGGTAATTGTACCCAATATCAAGCCATAAGAGGTTAGAAAGGTTTCCAAGTGCTGGGGGTATAACTCCAGTAAGGTTGTTCCCCACCAAGCCAAGCTTTGTTAGGGAGGATAATTTGCTTAACGATGGTGGGATCACACCAGTAAAGCTATTGTTATTCAGGAGAAGGTAAGTCAGTGAAGTGAGGTTCCCTAAGGAATGTGGAATCTCCCCTGAAAGCTTGTTTCCGGCCAACGATAGAAGCTCTAACTTCTGAAGGTTCTGAAAGGAATTTGCAGGGATGGTGCCTGTTAAATTATTATGCAGTAGACTGAGTGACTGTAGATCCACAAGGCTTCCAAATTCTTCAGGAATTTCCCCTGCACGAAAATTTTTGATATTATAAACTGCACTAACATCTAAAGTAGCTTTTTTAGTGAGACGAGAAGGAATTTTCAGCTTCACATAGATTCAGACAAGGAAACAACGCGGGAATAAGTAGGTTAATTTTCCTTTCCTTCTATTTTAGATTCCCCATTTCCCCTCTGTTTTCTTTCTAACTAAACAAGGAAGGTATTTTTAGGAGGAACAGTCGGGGAGAGCAACTTATACTATTTTTTGTTTGAGAAAATAGTACATCAGAAGGAACAAAATAATTGTGCGATTCTACTACAAGCAACCTTCTTAATTTTGTTAACAGAATTCACTAGAAAATAATCCGATATCCATGCATCCTAAATTTTAAGAGAATCAGTCTAACATGAAGTTCATTGAAGACACTAAAGCATTGTTATCAAATGGAATATCCTTACGTGTTACCTGATGTCCATGCATAACAAAACTGTAAAATAAAGGGGATCACTCTAACATGTGAATTTCTTACCTTGAAGGCTGTTGAAGCCAAGGCTGATGTTGCGTAGATTAGAGCAATGGGAAAGGGATGGCGGAATCTTGCCATTAAGAGTGTTGAAGCTCAGATCAAGATGGTTGAGATTAAGGAGAAGACTGAGCTCATGGGGGGCAGTACCATGCAGCTGATTCTTCGAAAGGTCAAGCCTCATAAGGAAGGTGAGATTTGCTATCTTGGGAGAGATGATACCAGAGATGTTGAGCCCGGGTAGCTGTAGTGCTGTAACACGACCACGCCGCTGCCCGCGTGCGCCACATGTCACGCCATGCCATTGGCAGTAACCGACTGTTGATGTGTTTCTCCATGATTTCAGCACTCCTGATGGGTCAGCTGTTATGAGACTCTTGAACGAAAGGAGTGCAAGATGGTCGCTGCTATTGGTTGCTGCTTGGGAACCAGAAACTAAGTTGCACAGTGGAATTGTAGTGATGAACAACAGAAAGTTAAGAAAAAGCTCCATTGACAAGGTATGCGATGTATCATACTGACCTTCCTGGATTTTATACTGGATGAAAGCTTGAAGTAGAAGAGGAGCCGGGCCTGGACAGAGTATCAACGTCATGTATTACAACCGCGTTGAGGAGGACCCATAGCTACTTAGAAAAATCATAGTCAACCAATCAATCACTATCGATCTATCATTATGGAGACGGAGGAGCCAGCTGGCTGCTGAAGGCTGGCCGTTTTTTAACCTTGAACATTTGATTTGTTTCCTTTTTCTTTGGTGTACTTACAGTGTCTACGAACTTTCATTCTGCATTGCTGTTCAAACAAAACAGGCATTTTGATTTTCTTGGTTGTTTTCAGTGTTTAGAAATGATTAAAACCTGGTGACGGCCTTAGCTTGAAGCCAGTGGAATGCGAATAATAAGTTAAAGGGTTGGCAGTACAACATTGCTATCTCAGTTGTCTCCTGTTTCCATCTTGCAATGTACCTCTCTCTCTCTCTCTCTCTCTCTCTCTTTTTTTTTTTTTTTTTTTTTTTTTTTTTTTTACTTTGCAAGGATATAGGCGTTGCGAGGCATTGGGCCACTTCAATAATTATGGTCTTTTAGAGGGAAAATAGGACTATCATATGGGCTGTGTTTCCTTTTCAAGTTTTAGTCAAACTGTGCCATCCGTTGTCACCTCCAAGGATGCAAGTGCCATCAGCAAGCTCTACTTGACTTTAGACACATCAAGGGAAAACTGCGGATCTTTTGCACAGTTTGGTGTCCAAGGTTTTATGAGCCATCAGTTTCAGCTTTTCCATGCATACTCTATGGACATGTTACGCGTCGTTCGTCGGTTGGAAATCGGTGGGCTCCTTGTCAAGATATCTACCCAACTGCACTCTTTAATTTTGTCCCGTGGACTGCTTGTAATGGCCCATCATGCTCTTTATTTTATTTTATTTTTTGCAGAATCTTATTTGAAAACTTTTAATTGGTCCAAACTGCCTTCACTGGAAGGAGTCTGCTGTGGATGACTGTGTTACTATTGGATCGCAATTTTTGAATCATCTGGAGGGTCAGCAGAAGGCCTGAGCAGATTTTATTCAGCCTAATAATGAGTTTGCTTGGTCATGATTATTGGAGATATATGGATTCCAAGACCTTTTTGATGACATTTTTATAAGCAGCACTGATGGAATAGAAGGATCATTTGCAGAAGAAATGTTGCGCCTGAGCATTGATTGGAATATTGGAGTCATTATGATCAACAGTAGCCTCTTCCATGTTCCTTCCCAAAGACTTCATAGTTCATACTGAACCATCAAAACTTGAAACCCATCCATCATGAGCATAACACGAACGCACGCACAACAGGATCATTTTGTTTCAGGAAGGCCGAGGACTGTGCATGCAAATGGCAACCAATCCATCGATTGGTAAGTTGTTCTGGAGGACTCTCTGGAGTTCAGCTCCCAGCGCCAGCAGCGTGATCGGCTTCTGGATCACGCCGTTCACCCCCGCCCACCGGCACATGTCACGGACGCCAGTCTTCGGCGACGCCGCTCCCTGCCAGAGCGACGAGGACCAGCAGCCAGCATGAGTTGCTGAGCTCCCGGATCCTGATGGCCACCTCGAACCCGTTCGCCGCGGCGGCGGCCGTGCCCGCACCGTGAGCGTCGAGGTCAAGAACCACCAGCTGGAACGACGACGGCTCGCCGTCAGTCGCTAGCAAGCTCAGGCAGTTAAGGCCCGACGACACCGCCACCACCTGGCAGCCGAGCCGTTCAAGGAGCTTCCGGGTCACCTCCAGGCTCATGGCGTCGCTGTCCGCGAGCAGGATCCTCAGGCCGTCGAAGTTGTGCTGAGGAACGGTCGAACACGAGGCTCCGATGAGGAACGTGCCTGATCCGGGCGCGTGTGGAGTGAGGGACTGCTGCAGCTGGAACCTCAGGACAAGGGTCATGGTTTCTCCAAGGCTTTCAGAGTCTGGGGCCGACCACATGTTGCCATTCATCATCTGGAAAAAAATATAGATAAAATTACTTCGTCATCGATCTGTTACATGTATGTAGAAAGTTTAGGAGCATGCTAGTGCAGAGAAATTAATTTTTGTTCTGGTGGTATTAAAATGGATTTATACACCATATAGTGATTGCTTCATTTCTACAGTGAAACGGGAATAATGGTATATAACATGTCCAAGATGAGGTTCAGTGCGAGAGTGAACAAGTCAGCGTCTCATGAATCTGAATAAAGTACTACTTCACATGTATGTAGTCATGCAGATGAAATTTTTTTTTTAAAAAAAATGCATATACATACCTGCACTATCTTATTGCACATAGTGATGCTGAGCTGCGCGTTGGTGCGGCCAGAACCAGGGCTACGTGGTGGCCGCCCTCGGCGTGATGGAGGAGGCAAGTTCGCCTCAGCAGGATCATTCCCCGGCGGCGCTCTTCTGATCCCAACCTGGAACTTGACAAACACCTGGTTACCACCACCGGCACCAGAGAAGTTGTGTCGCGCCGGCACGGGGATCCAGCTCTGGTCATCTCCAACGCCAGCATCGTTGCAGCTGCAGGCCGAAAACCAGAGCACACGGCCCGCGACATATGGGTTGTGGTGGCACCGGCTCAACAGCGCGTCCACCATCTGAAGCAGGACGTGGAAGGCTCTCCTGTCGTCGCCGACCACCCATTCCGGCAGAGACCCGGCGTCCAGCTGGTGGGAGAACCCGATTCCCCGGCAGCCGGAGAGGCACCCGGCGACGCTGGCCACGTCGGTGACCAGCGCTCGGAGCTCGAACGGCCGCCTCGCCACCAGCCGCGGGCTGGTCAGCGGCGGCGGGTCCGTCGCCGATGATGACGCCAGCCTCTCGACGACGACGTCGTCGATCAGCGTGGCCGACAGGGCGGTCGTCCGGGCCAGCGCGCCGACGACGAGCCTCTGCTCGGGCCGCATGGTGGCCTCCTCCTGGTGCTGCTGCATGATGGAGAGCATGCCGACGATGGGGTGGGCCGGGCGGCGCATGGCGTCGCGCATCGCGCCGTGGGCCGCGTTCCTGGCCTTGGTGGCCGCCGCGAGCTCGTGCCGGGCCTTCAGCAGCGCCGCCTTCTGCTCCGCCAGCCTGTGCCGGACCAGCTGCGACTCCTCCAGCGCCGCCGCGTGGGACAGCGCGATGGCCACCTGGTCGGATACGGCCTGCACGATCTCCAGGTCCTGGCTGCTCCAGCTTGGTCCTGGCTGTGATCCGTGCCGATCGTTATCATTATTATTACTGGGTGGAAGGACGAGGACCAAGATTGCGTGCTGCTCTGGTTGTGTTTTCTGATCGTCGGAACTGGCCACCCTTAGAGCCGGCAGCCGTATGGCCGCCGCCGCTCCGGTTTGTTGGCCGCCACCGCCGCTGGCAGCGCCGAGCGCGGAGCCTGGCCGGAGCACCTTAGCCTCCTCGCACGCCAACACGTCGGCCACGTCAGGGTTCGCGACGGAGAGGGTGGCCCGCGTGCCGCCGCCGCGGTCGAACACCTGCTGCGCGTCGGGGACGAGCTGGTGGGCCAGCTCCAGCACGGCGCTGCCGTCGCGATTGGTGGTCGGCATCCAGACGGCGCAGTTGTGGAGGTCGAGGGCGACGGCGAGCTGGAGCACGGCGGCGCGGCGGACGGCGCAGGCGTCGGCGGCGTCGCGCACGCGCTGTCCCAGAGCGCGCGCGACGCGCCACGCGGTGCCCTGGCGGCGCCGGACGACGGCGAGGTCGCGGTCGAGACGGCGCGCCTTGGCGCGGAGCATGTCCTCGCGGAGCTTGAGGCGGATGACGCGCGGGAAGAAGATGGGGAGGGAGGCGGCGGCGGCGGAGGACGCCGCCGCGCCGAGGAGCTTGACGGCGGTGAGCGCGGCGAGGACGCGGCGGTTGCCCGGGTGGTCGTAGGCGAACGCGTTGAGGAGGTGGGTCACGCCGCAGAACACCACGAAGGAGCCCAGCTGCAGGAGCGGGCGCCGCAGCGGGGCCAGCGCCTCCCGGGTGGCGAAGTAGAGCAGCTCCAGAGGGATGGACAGGATGGAGGCGGCGATGAGCATGTCGCTTACCTTCTGCCACTGCAGCATCGCCTCCACCGCGCCGTCCTCGCGACCGTCGCACCCGCCGCACCGACGGACCATCCTCGCCAGGGTCGAGCCTGCCGTCTCAGCCGCCATTGCATCACGGGACATTCTCTCTCTCTCTCTCTCCCTCTTGCTGAAGAGTGAAGAGAGAAGAGGAGGCCTGGCACGAGCTGTGGGAGATGGACAAGTGTCGTTGCTCGCCATTGCATGCAGCTTGACACCGCAGCGTTGCGGCAGGCAGGTCTTTTAGATATTGCTGCAGTCGTCTTGCTTCGGCGCTGCTATCGTTGCAAATTTCAGCAATTCCGGCCATACTGGCCTTGCTACTCTGCTCCAAAATCTTTGGATTGGTGCTTGACCCATGTTCGTGGATTTATTCTATTGTTTTTTTTTTCAAAATTATACTATCTCTATGTGACCAGAGAATGCATGCCTATACGTGTTGTATTTCTCCTTGTGAAAGAAAAAAAAGAATGTACGTACCTGCGATGTAAATCATACTCTATTCAAGCATAAATAATGAAATTGAAGGCTTCAATACCTGTTGTTTCTCATGCATTCATCGCTGCGTTGAGAGCATGTGAGAGCATGTTGCTTCCAGCAAGTCAACAACTGAAAACGAGTCTAAAAAAAAACAACAACTGAAAACGCACTATTATAGGCGTATAATGACATGTCAAAAGAGAATATCTTGATAGTTGGAGATCGTAGCAGGAACGATTCATGATGAAATTCATCGGAGCCGCCGTAAGTTCATCAGGACAGTGTTACCTTTTCATAATTAATCACTACCATGAAAATGCATTTCTCAAATATAGTAGTACTATGATTGGAGGTTTTCATTTCCGAGGAAAAAGGTAGGCTATTACGTTAGAGGTCTATAGGTACATCCACCGGTGCCTATTCTGTCTGCTTCCCGCTGAGCCGGAAGGCTATTGTTGTCGGTACGCAATCCGGCGAAATCCTGCGGCCAGTTGCCGGCTCCTCCCTGCGACGCGTCACTGCTCACCATGCATATGAGCATATGGCTGCCTGGCTGCTCGCCGTGCACCGCTCTTTGATTTCCGTACAGCCTTTTTCTAGATAATTTCCGTACAGCTTCAGCCTGAGTGCCTGACCATGACATCAAGTCCGTCGCTTTGTTTTTGTAGGCTATTGTGTATTGTCATTGTTGTGGGCCTATTTACTACAATAAAAAAAGAAAAAAGTTTTATTTATAAAATCGGATATGTAACACTCTTAATTTTTATATTAGATTCAATTATATTGTAAGCGGTTTTATTTAACATGCACTGGTGAGTTTTATCTATCACATGCCACGTCATTATTTTTATTTTTGTTTCTCTTCTTCTTCCTCAACCTCACCAACCATTTGGGCACAAGCGTCTGCCTGTCGCCGCCCAGCTTGTGCCGCCAACCGCCTGCCGGCATCGACGCCCTCGCCCTGCCTGAGGGCCCCCAGCCGCTGCCAGGGCCCGCTCGCGCCCACTGCCGCGCCCTGCTTGCTCCTGTCGTGGCCGACGCGGATCTTCCTCCGATTCCCAACGCCGCCTCCTTCCGCGCGCTCCTCGCATCCTCCGATTCCCTCCGTCTCTGGCACGCCCCCGGGCCCTGCGCTGGCCCACCACGGCGCTGCAGATCTGAGCCCACGCAGCCCGGCCGCCGACGCCCGCACGCAGCTGACTCCGCGCGTGAGCTCGGCCGCGCGCCTGGATGCCCACGCGCGAGCCATCGCCGCCCAGCCACTGGCCCCCACGCGCCATGAAGGCCCGCCCAGTGCCGCCGCGCTGTGGATGAAGCGCCGCCGCGGCCACGCGTGAGCCCGCTCCAGCTCCGGCCTTGCACGTAGCCCGGTGGCCAGCCTGGACCGCGAGCGGCTCCCGCCGCAGCCGCGTGGCCTGGCCCTCACGCGCGCGAGAAGCGCGCCCTCCCGCCTGCCGAAAGCAAGCAGCTCACTGATGGATCTTGTCATTTGGAGGTGCTGGGTGAGAGGAGAGAAGAAAGGCCGAGCCATCGATGGCGGAGACAGAGAGAGAGAGAATGCGTTGGAGAGATTGAGGAAAAAGAAAAGAAAAAAAGAAAAAGAGAAAAATAAAATAAAATAATGATGTGGCATGTGACAGATAGAAACCACCAGTTCATATTAGATAAAATCACATGTAATACCGTCGAAGGAGTATAATTAAATTCGATATAAAAATTGAGCGTGTCAGATATCCGATTTTTTAGATAAGTGAGGCAAATTGCTCTATTTATATAGTTAAGAGAGATAAATAGAAATTAGGTAAATAGGAGGAATTTTCTCTGAAAAGAAAGCTCGTGGAAACTCCGTCCATCGTGTAAGCCCAGTCAGTCTCCTTGGACAGTTCGAGCCTTGGAGGCTCGCTTCTTTTGGGGAAAGCTTGTTCCCGTCGCGCGGCGGCGCCGGCACCCACGCCGGCGGCGATCTTATCCGATTTCGGTGAGTGCCTCTATCAGCCGCCTCCCGTCCCACTCCCGTGACTTATATTTCGTATTCCTCCGCTGCTAGAGACCGCACCACGGGGATGACTATAGGCTGCGAGTGAAGCCGCATCCGCCGCCATTGATGAGGTCCATCCCCTTAGAGCGCGCATTCGCTGAGCAAAACTAGGAAAGGATGGAATGACTCCAGCTCTCGAAGAGAGCCTGCACCTTTCAAGCTGGACAATTTATTTTGGGCTTGCCTTTATCCTGTGAAAGCTGCAACCGAAATTACTTAACAGAGCTACAATTGTTTGTAAATACTTCTGAATGGCAAGGGTCCTTAGAAGATCACGTATTACGACTACAATTGTTTATTTTAAGCTCTTCAGCAGCTTGATGATGATGCTCCATCGCTCCTTCACTGGAGAGGTGCTTCAGAATTTCCCCCCTAATCCCTTGCAACTCTTTCAGAGCATCTCCGACTGGCAGCCGATCCATTGGCGTTTCTTCACAACAACAGATCCCCACTTGCAGAATAGAAGTGATGCAGGCAATTTTTACATCTCTACTAATGCTGCCGGAGTTCGAGGTACCTGTTTCGCCTTCTTCTTTCTCTGCCAGTAGCTGTTGGTCTGCGATAACATCCACCCTATCTGGCAGTGCCATTTGAACATACTCACGTAGTCCAATTATTTCCCCAAATTCACTGCCCGTTGGTCGTTTTCCAGTAAACATCTCCAGCAACAGAATGCCGTAGCTATAGACATCACCATGGATGGAGACTTCATTGCCCAGTCCATACTCTAAAATATAGACGGAAATAAGATAGTCAATGACAAAGGACCACTTCAGTTTAGATGTCTTCGTAGAATAGCTTTTGTACAATATCCATTTCCAGTGTTAGAAATGTCTTTAATAAATAAAGTGTGAGTTTGAGATTTTGCTAAATTCACTTCTTTACTATTTGTGAGGACATTTTTTTTAAGAGATTTGTTATGGTGTTTGAAACTAATATGAACCGTTCATTTAACGAGATCCAACGGTTAATAATAGAAAGGTACCTACTAAGAGGCACTTTAAGTTATTGACCAGTACTAAAAAAGGTAGGTCCGGTACCAAATATTTTATTATTATTTTAATTTTTAAAAGGATAATTTCGTATTATACGTATATTACATCTGTCTACGGTGTAGAACAACTTCTCCCTCCCGTCGGCGAGCCCTCCGCCTCTCCTGCTTCTGCCCTTCCGGCGGCATGCGTGCACTCCGAGGGCCGTGGTGGTCTCGGCGACTGGCGACGCTGCGGTTGCTGCATCGAGGCCTAGCAACAGGAAGAAAGGCAAGTCAGCGGCCGCCACATCAGTGTTGTGGGTGCCGGCAAGATCGCCGTGAAGACAAGCCTCAAAGCGGAGGGAGGTTGGTGTATGCCGAGCATAGGAGGCTGTGCGGGAGTACGAGCTCATCCCGACGCCGCATGGCTAGAAGCTCGATCTTCACACAGTGCTGGACGGCTTGACCAGATAGGTGTTTGTGACAATTAAAATTGAATCGTGGGGAAGTGTGCAAGAGATCAATGAGATCAATTTGGCCTAATTCGTTGTCTGGTCCATGAATTTTGTAGATTTCGGGCTACCACTTGGAAAGAGGAAACAAGTGACTTAAACGAGTGTTCTGTTCAGCTAGCTTGTGGAGAGGCATGCGTTCTTCGGCACAGCATGTGGATTCCAGCAGGCGGGCAAACACGCGATCTGTGGCTGGAAGCGACGCCCACACCCTTTCTGGCAAGGCCCGCGGCCGGGAGCGATCGAGGGAACGACTCGATGGCAGTTAGGAAAACAGGCGAAGGCAACATTGGCTTCAATGTCGGCGGCCGAGGCAACACTCATCGTAACCTCCATGAGCCGCTCCTCAGCAGCCGCGTGGAACTACGTATCGGCGGCGAGGACGGACGGAGGGCGGCCCGTCCGGACGGGGATCGATGACGACAAACAGTCAACGAGGAGCGGTCGGTTATCGATCTGGCTAGGAGGTGTATTTAGTGAAACCCATTTATCCAAATACCTCTTACTGTAATTAATTAAAATCATAATAAGCAAATTAAGTGTCAATGGCTGAGATTAGATTGAGTAGGAGGTACCTCAAGTACCGCCCAAACACCATAACAAGTCTCTTTTTTTAATGTGCTTATCTACACAAGAGAAGTACAATTGAAGACACGTGACTTGTGAAGAAAATAATACAAGAGAATAAACAACTATAGGAAATAGAACCACACCTGGAGCTGCATAACCAATTGATCCTCTCATTGCTGCCCAGCCACTTGATTTATCTGTGTCTTGATGTAGAAATCTCGCGAGCCCAAAATCACCAACATGAGCAACCATGTCACTGTCCAGGAGAACATTGTTTGGCTTAAGATCACAGTGGATTATCGGCACTGGCTTATATTGGTGAAGATAATCAAGGGCGGATGCAACGTCAATAGCAACACATAACCTTGCCATCAGGTGTAGTGCCTTCTGTTCACCATCTTCTATGATATATTGGTGCAGCCATTGGTCCAAATTTCCATTTGGTAGGAACTCGTATACAAGGGCCTTGAAATCATGGCCCTGAAAATCAATGCTTGAACAGACTGTCAATATCTTCACGAGGTTTCGATGCCGAGCACATCTTAGAGTTTCGCATTCCGCGACAAAACTTTGTGATGCACCACGTTGCATGAGGTTGAGAACCTTAACGGCAATGACTACGTGCTGACTATTTACTCTCATTCTTCCTTTGTAGACTGAACCGAAGCTCCCTGTTCCAATGAGGTTCTCAAAAGCGAATCCATTTGTTGCACTGGCTAATTCAGCATAAGAAACCCTTACATACTGCTCGCTGATGTCCAACCTTTGTACATTTGATATTGCCTTCCATCTCTTTTTGTAGAATGTGGACAGTGCAAATAGTAATGCAAGAAATAGAAGTCCACTGCATATGGAGACTGCTAGTACTATGGTGAGTTTTCGAGATGTCTTCTTGGTGGTGCGGTTGGAGCAGGGTGGCAATTTCAGTTGAGGAATACCACCACATAGGCCATCATTCCCAGTGATTGAGATTGCCGTTACATTAAGAAATATCCCCTCTTCTGGAACTCCACCTTGGAGTTTGTTGAATGAGAGATTAAGTGAAGAAAGGCCTCTCAGGCTTCCAAGGATTTCAGGAATGTTGCCAGAAATAATATTATGGGAAAGATCGAGCACCAAGAGGCCCCTTAGATTTCCTAGCGACAGTGGTATTGTCCCTTGAAGGAGGTTTCCAGAGGTATTGAGATATTCCAAGCTTTGACATTCTCCGATTGAAGTTGGAATCTCACCAGAAATCTTATTACTAGAGAAATCAAATTCAGCGACATTTTTTAGACTTCCTACTTCTGATGGCAAAGTCCCAGATAAGGAATTATGTGCCAGATGCAGGAAACGTGATAAGGTTGATATAAAAAATAGTTCTTTAGGTATCACACCAGAAAGATTGTTATGAGAAAGATCCAACAATTCTAAAGGACAGTTTTGGAGACTAACTGGTATAGCTCCTGTAATCCTATTATTATTTATGACAAGGATAGTAAGCTTTGTGAGGTTTCCTAGACCTACTGGTAGGGGTCCTGAGAAAGCATTATTTGATAAAGTTAATTTCTCCATATTTGTAAGTTTGCTTAGAGATGCCGGAATAGCGTCTGAGAGCATATTGTTATCCATGTGAAGTAAACTCAAGTTGATGAGGTTCCCTATTCCTTCTGTTATTTTTCCGGTTATATTGTTGTCTCCTATGCTGAACCATTCCAATAGTGTTGAGAGATTACCGATGGAACTTGGTAGTACACCTTCGAATTTGTTTGCATGAAGAAGTAGCATCCTCAAATTACTACTATTGGTTAGACTAGTCATGAAGCCCCAGTCAGCATCATTTGTTGCTTCGAACAGATTTCCCCAAAGCAACACATTGGATAAGTTCTTTTGATGACTTCCCAAGCACCGGGGAATAGTTCCTGATAAAAAGTTTGATTCTGCCTCTAATGTCTGGAGCGTGGATGCATTGCAGATGGATGACGGGAGTACGCCATGGAACTGATTTTCTGATACTGCAAAATAATTTAGTTTCGAAAACTTGCTGCCCGTATCAGATGGAAGAGCCCCGGCTAAGTTGTTAAATTGTAGGTCTAGATATCCTAGGGAAGAGAGATTTCCAAGCATGTGCGACACGGGACCTGTAAGATTGTTGGACGAGAGGTCAAGGTCGGTAAGCTGTTCAAGATTTCCTAATGATTCTGGGATTCGACCTACCAGAGTATTCTGTCCAAGATTTATGTATGATAGTGAAGAGCGATTTCCTAACCAAGAAGGGATTGGTCCTTCGAGCTTGTTTGCTCCCAACTCAAGTACACTGAGAGAGGAGAGGCTTTGCAGTGGTGGGATGCTTCCTTCTAGTTCATTTAGTGGAATAGTAAGAATAGTCAGTGCTGAGAGGTTTCTAAGTGAAGTGGGAATAGTTCCTGAGAACTGATTGACACCGAGAGCTAGAGCGTTGAGGTTGGCAAGGCTACCTATCTCTGTGGGTATTTCTCCTGTCATGTTGTTTCGTTCTAGAACGAGCTTCTTTAGGTTCACAAGTCTTCCAATGTTGGAAGAGATGCTTCCTGTAAGAAAATTTTCGCCAAGGATGAGGGACTCAAGATATTGCAGTGAGAACAACCCTGACGGTATCCCCCCATGTATTTTGTTTCCGTAGACTGATATTTCAATGAGGTGGCTGCAGTTCGAGAGCGACGGGGGAATCACCCCAACGATGGAGTTGTAGTTCATTTGTAGTGTCTCAAGGTCATGGAGATTACCTAGCTCCGGCGGCAGGATGCCATGGAAACGATTCCCTGAAAGGTGGAGTTGCCTCAAGTAGGTGAGGTTGCCCAGCGCTGGGGTGATGGTGCCAAGTAGGTTGAGTTCAGCGAGATCCAACACCACCACACGACCACGACGACGTCCACTCAAGCCACACCCCACGCCGTGCCATTGGCAGATTGGAAGGGAAAGATTGCCCCACGTCGCAAGGGCTCGTGACGGATCACTCCGTATCCGTGACTTAAACGACAAGAGCGTGAGCTGGTCAGCAATGTTTGGGGCTGAGAATGACGCCTGGGCTGTGTTTATTGCAGAGCATGACAGGGAGATAAAAGCCAGCAAGAGAAACCTAAGGATCAGCATCATTGCTGCCAATGGGTATCGCTTGCTTTGTGTCTTTGTGAGTCTAACTATCCGGATCGACCATATGCCCTTATTTCAGTGAAAAGAAACCCGGGTTATGCTGCTTATATAGCTGAAGGTTGCACTTGCTAAGATTATTCCAATTCACAGTTAATCATTAATCATAAAAGGACGAGGAGTCTTTAATCATCTGTTGCTAGTCCTGGTTCAGGTCTCCCTTTCCACTTCTATTTTGGTTTTGGTGCAAGACTGCCAAACAAGGTCTCCTCTCCTCTCAGAACTTTCTGAAGGGGTTCAATATGTAACTTTGAATGTATCATACAATGGGCTCGTGGAATATTAGATTTATCGAAGAAAGCTACCTTTCCGTCTTCTTGAATCCTGATGCATGGAACCCTATTAAACTTCCACGATCAAGTTGCAGAATGGCGTAGGGACCATGCTTTGGGATAGGTTCGAAATACTGTCCAGTTTTCAGCAAAACCCATCTCCCTGTTGGCAAATACGACTGCTCTAAATCTAAAAAAACAACTGCTGCTCTTATTCTTGAGATTTTATTCAAATTTCTAGATTTTTAGCTATATGATGTTTAACTTTTCCTTGTATGAAAGTGAAATTCCGTCTCACGCCGTCAGTCGGTTTAGCTTCCTGCGATCTTCGATTCTTAAGGCACTGGAGCACTACACTTGAAACTTCACTCTTCTTTTAACACCATTTTGCTCCCTTTTTCATTAAATTCTCACATGGATTTGGCAGTCAGTTCAACTCCCGTAATAAAGAAAAAATACAGTAGAATAAGGAAACCTTGAAAGGAACTCTGGACGCCGAAGGAACCAAATTACACATGACAACTAAAAGCGCAGCATCTTCAAAGGACGAGTTTGATTTGGTCTCGACTGATTCCTTTCGGCCAGCATCCTCTTCACAACCAGGGAAGTAGCACATGGATTTCGCAAGCATCATTCTGCCATACATGGAAACAAGTTTGATAGGCTGTTGCATGGCTACATAAGATCCAGTTGAAAAACCATAGAAAACACACATAGAAATTTACCCTGAAGTTCCTTGTATTGACTAATAGTGTACAAATTAACTCACGTTTTCATTGTATACATGATTTCAGACTATCGACTAAACCTCAGGCAATTCTAGAAGACTCACAGAACTTCGTTGCTGCCATTGAGTCCCATGGAATTAATAGATACAGGTGGATACAACACCAGTCACATTTTACATCACAGTATTAGTCAATACAATGGTAGGATTGCCTTTTTGTTATTAACTGTCAATAGCGTGCATGAAACTGTACCCCAAAAAACAGGCAATCCTGGAAGTCGCACTTTATGGCTTATGTTACATAGGCGGTTGGTCCGGCGTCTTAGTTGAGCCGTCCATGCTTGATGTTATGTGGATCATCGATCACCATTGCGTGGGCATCAGCCTGCTGCAGTTGACAGCGCCATGAAAAGATCAAAGACAACTTCGGTCAGTTAATATTCAATATGTAGATTACCATGCACCATTTCATCTTCTTTCAAGGCGTCATTTATATATCAAGTACAAGAAAAAGATAATGATAGGAGCTTGCTTGGAAGAACCTGTTAGTAGCTGAACTGAAACTCTCATTGAGAGGATGACATTAGGAGATGGGACAGTTTTCTGGTTTATTTCTCACACAATTCACATAATATCATGCCAATCTAAGGGTTGTGGATAAATATTTATAGCTGGCCAAGGCAGCCAACATATGCTAAGATGCTAGTCTAAAAGCATAAAGCAAGTGCAATCCTAGATGATCTAATACAGTTCTAGATGTTGTCCTAGATACTATCCTATGTTGTCCTATACAAGGACTAAGATGTTATCCTAGACAGGGACCAGCAGTCAAACAAAGACCAAGACCAAACAGTAGAAGACTTATTCCATCATTCTCCCCCTAAGTCTTATGCGTCGTCTTGTGAGGAGGCTGAACCATCCCAATCCTGGAGCAAAACTCAAGAAACTTGATCCTTCCAAGGGGCTTGGTGAGTAGATCCACAAGCTGGTCATTGGTGTTGATGTAACTTGCCTTGATGCTCCCTTCCTCCAGGCAGCCACGGACGAAGGGGTACCTCACCCGGATGTGCTTATTTCGTTCATGAAAAACGAGGTTCTTCGCTAGAACCAAAGCTAACGTGCTATCCACTCGGAGTTCTGCTGCTTGAGTGTCTCTACCAAGAAGATCACCAAGCAGCCGAGCAAGCCAGAGCGCCTGAGTCGAGGTGATGGAGGCCGCTATGTACTCTGCCTCGTAGCTGGATAGAGCAACCATCAGCTGCTTGACTGACTGCCAACTAACAAGACACTTGTCGAGGAAGAAGAGAATCCCGCTCGTGCTCTTGCTAGTGTCGATGTCGCCGGCGTGGTCGCTATCGCTGTACCCGATAAAGTGTGCCTCTCCAGGACACCTCGGGTAATAGAGACCGTGATCAGTCCCCGCAACATAGCGGATGATCCTCTTCACAACCTGCTGGTGCTCCGTTGTCGGTCGCTGCATGAACAGACTAACGTAACTGACGGAGAATGCCAAGTCCGGTCGTGTGTGGGCGAGGTAGCGGAGGCTCCCCACAAGACACCGGTACTGTGTAGCCTCCATCTTCTTTGCCGTGCTGTGGCGACTCAGCTTCAGCCTTTCCTCCATTGGAGTGAGAGCTGGGTTACAGTCGTTGAGCCTAGCTAACTCAATGATGCGCTTGGCGTAGGCGGTCTGTCGAAGCGTGATCACGAAGTCATCCTGGTGCACCTCGATCCCCAGGTGGCGTAGGCGGTCTGTCGAAGCATGATCACGAAGTCATCCTGGTGCACCTCGATCCCCAGGTAGAAGGAGAGAGGCCCCAGGTCACTCATCTAGAAGGTGGCCTTCATATCTTCCTTGAACGCCACCACCTCTGTATCCTTGGTGCCGGTGATCACCAAGTCATCAACGTAGACACCCACCAGCAGGGCATTGCCTCCATTGCCCCACCAGTAGATGGCCGCCTCGTGCAGGCTTTGCTCGAAGCCCATCCTCTTGAATGTGGAGTCCAGCTTGGCGTTCCACGCCCTCGGTGCCTGCTGCAAGCCGTAGAAGGCCTTGCGTAGGCGTAGTACCTTGCCCTCCTTGTCAGATTTGTCGGAGTAGTGGGCATCGAAGTCGGTGGAGGCTCGAGGACGCTTGGTGAGGGGGAGCCGCCTGATCCCCCAGCTCCCTCGAAGTGAACGTACTCGACAGTGAAGTTGTACGTTGGAGTCGAGCCATCGTCCACCGCCTTGTCCCATGTCCATCCTCGCCCTTCGTCCAACACTACGTCACGCGTCGTGCGCACACACTGTGTCTCCGGGTCAAAAATGCGGTAGGCCTTCGAGCCCTCCGCGTAGCCGATGAACACTCCCGGAGTGCTCCTGTCATTGAGCTTGCCGATGTGGCTGAGCTCCTTGGTGAACGTGAGGCAGCCGAAGGTCCATAGGTTGGAGACCGTCGGCTTGCGCTCGTGCCAGGCCTCGTACAGCGTCTTGCCGTCAAGAGCCTTGGTCGGCGTGCGGTTGAGGATGTAGATAACGGTCACCATCGCCTCTTCCCAGAAGATAGCCGACATCCCTCTCTGCTTGAGGAGGGTCCGGGCCATCCCCACAACCGTCTGGTTACTAATACCACTTGATAGGTGTAGAGTGCCCGATCTTTCGGCGAGTGGAGATAACTTTGATTTGGTGGATGTTGACCCTCATGATCCGACTACGACGAGCAAGTCGAAGCGCCAATGCAATCGCTGAACCAACTTCCGGAGGATATTAACCTTGCGGTAAACAAGATCAACCTGATCACGAGGATCAATTCTTACGCGCAATCGAAGAATGAGCAAGAATTAGAGGCGAGCAATCTGATGTATTGCACGAAGGTGGAGTTTTGTTTTAAGTTTAACTTAGCTATACATCCGTCTCTCGACGTGAATTCAGAACATGTATCGAGTTGAGCCCACTTAGGGCTACGTCCAAGGGGTGGTGCACGACCCAAGGGTCATCATATAAAACCGCCGCCTGTTTATTAGGGTTTGAATTTTTCTTAGATTATTCTGTTAAGAACAATTTTACTGTTTGATCAGTTTGTGAGACCCCAACTTGTGAGATCCATCATATACTTGTAAATTTGGTTGCATTCTTCTTTGTTCCTGCTTGTGTTCTTGATTTGCAGGCAAAGATAAGCCTTCTCGACGAGGTGAACCATGCAACACTGGTTGATAACCATAGTAGACGTTGTGCTGTGATTCCGAGATTCAGAACATGTCATTCGAAAGCCGCATCGATTTGGATATCATCTCCGTCTTAATCAAGATTATCAGAACCTATCGAAAGATCGGGAACTCTTGTCCATATTAAGTGGTAATCAGAGCTTCAGGTATACCGTTAGGTTTACCCTTATCCCTGTTATTTTGTTCAATCCTAAACTCCAGAAAATTGTCCCATAAGAATAATTGTTCGTCATGTTTCTGCTGCCCTATATCCCCTTTGTGCTATGCAATTTTAGATTTTGGTTTGCTTTGTTGAGTTCTTGTCCCCTGTCATGTCTTAGTGTTGCTGGTTTGGCCTTACATTAGGTTGAAGATCTTGTATGGTTTACCGCCCTAGAATAACAAAGAAAAGAAATAGTATTGAGGTTTCCGCATGTTGCTCTAGAACAAAAAACAGAAGAAGTTTTTCTTCCATTGAAGCTGTGCAAGTTCCTCCCAATATTTTTTGTCCTTGGCCTGTTTCAAGTGACTAAATCATTTGTGTTATAGTGCTGCTGTCCACGTTTGGCAAAACCATAAATTGTTGTTACTTGCATTGCCATATTTTGTAGTGTTGCACTGTGCTATAAAAAAAATGGATGTATTGTGTTTGAGTTATATCAATATTTGTTGCACTGCTGAAGCATAAAGAAAATGAAGAAGAAGAGAGAAAAAGGCACAAGGTGCAGAAAAAGAAATTGAAGAAAAAGCCACACCAGCAAAGAAAAACCATAATTAAAAAAAAATTAGAGTGCTTGCATCTTTTGAGTCTGAGATAGTGTGGTATATTTCCATTACTAGCTTCATCTTGTCCGATGACAGGTTTAAGCCAACAACATAGACTTGTACTTTGGACTATTATTCAACTTTACATATCTGATTTCTATTAGTGCTAATCCTTGCTATTATAAATTGCCTATCTAGCTCCATATATATCCTTCTGAACAGGCACCGATTTTTGGACTCTCGCAATTGTTGGATCACGCTCTCCCTGGTTTTCTTCGTCTTGCTGTTATTAAGAATTTTGTAAGAGTTTGGTAAGATACTTCCATTTGCTTGTTGAGAGTTTTTACTGTGATCACATAGTGGTGATAGAAAAATATATACTCCTGTGTGTTTTCTTGTTTGCTACTCCCTCCATTCCGTAATATTCGATGTTGTAGCCTCAGCTCAAAATCCTAATTTATTTGACGTTCTCGATTCCTAAAATCTGTCTGCGCGTTCTTCTGTCACCTATCGCTTTCTGTCCTCTACTATTATCTCTATTCTCTCATCTCGAATGAATAATAAAAGGAGCAAAAACCTCCTGGTCAGAGGGCACACGGGAGCCGATTCGCTCTGCAGCGAATGAAAAATGGAGAGAGAAAGTAGCACAACAGTGGAACTGCATGCGGTCAAGAGGACAGTACGGTTGAAACGGTGCGTTTGTTTTGATGAAACTTGCTACAACATCAAATATTACAGGACGGAGGGAGTACTACAATGACAGGATACGATACTCATGGTGATGAGTCTATGGCGTGTAATGAGGATGATACGAGTGTTGTAACACAATAAGTTCTCAGTTCTCAAATGAAGAAGTAGAGCAAAATCAATTGAACAACTTGTTTCAAACTCACTTTGTTACGAAGGATCAGCGTTGTTGTGTTATTATTGATGGAGAGAGTAGTCGCAATATTGCAAGTCTTGAGTTGGTCCAGAAGGTTGGTTTGACCACACAACCACACCCATGGCCATACTACATCCAATGGGTTAATTATTATGGTAAGATAAAAGTTGATAGAATTACACGCATTGAATTTTTTATTGGTTCTTACAAGGATAGTGTAGAATTTGATATAGTATTTATTCAAGTATATCATTTGTTATTGGGTAAACCTTAGATTTCTACAAATAATGTTTTGCACAATACCATTGATAATAGTTACTCATTTAACTATAATGGTTGAAGGGATACTTTTAAACCTATGACTGCTGCTGAAATTTTAGAAGAGGACCAACAAATATTTGAGAGAAGAAAGAATGAGTTATTTAGGATAGAATGGGCTATTTCAAATGTTGCAACACTTCCATCAAAATCTGAATTACTAGAGAATGAACATATTTCTTTGCCTCTTATTGCAATTAATACTTTTCAGCATATACATAAAGAAGATGATAGTGGGAAAGATAAAGAATATATTGTTGCTTCAGATAAGACCTTTTCTTGATATGATGGATTGTTCTAATAGTCTTGCTGTATTGAAACCTTATGATCATGTTCTTTTGTCACAAGTTGATTTACCTAGTGGTACTTGTGATAAAGAGGAGTTATGTGTCAATGCTTTACTTATACCTTTACCATAACAAATGAATGAGCTGGATGCTTTTGCTTATGATTCACCCACTAGTGCTGAAATTAAATATTTGATTTTAGTTACATATCAAAAGTATGAATAGAAATTGTTATCTTCTCTAAATACTTTGGGTTATATTGAATTTGAAATTCTTTGTAATCTAAGTACTTTGGAGAAGCAAATCTTTTCTCAAACTAAATTGTCTTTATTGACAATAAAAAATTTCCATGTTATAGGAAACTATGATCATAGAGGTGTGTTTATGGTGCATAAAGTTTATATTTGCTCAAACATGAATCCTCCTTGTGTTGTACAATCAAATGACGAACTAGAAAACTGCAATCACAAGTACCATATCATGCCATGTTTTTTCTAGTGTTTTTAAGATCACATATTTTCTATCTTGTCTAGATCTCATCATAGACCAAGAGTAACAACCTAGATCACACCCTCAAGGACACCCTAACCTTAGATGTGTATCAATGCTTAAGTTACTCTCACTAGCACTCTCAATATATGCAATATCTCCTCCTAGTGTTCTTTTTTTTTTCTCTTGACTCTCACCAAATGCTCCAAGCAATTCCACTTGTCAAGAGAGGTCTTCAAGACCTCAGCAATAAAGCTATATATGCTTCTAACCTTCAACTAGCCGTTGCTCCATGAAATCATCTTTCTGGACACAATTGAGCGGACTGTCCGATTATTGCCAGACCGGACCGTCCGGTCTCTTCTCGCTCGTTGATTCCAGAGAGCACCGTTTCTGCGTCCTCTTTGTCCTGCGCCTCCTTGATACAGACCGGACCGTCCGGTCTCTGCTTATCTTTACGCACACAGATTCCTTGCAGACTCCTCTCTAATCTTCTAGTAACCGTACAGTCCGGTCTCCACTGAACCTTCTGACCGGTCACTATGTCCAGAAGCTGAAACTTCTCATCCTCGCTTGACTTTATTTTCCGGCTTCTTTAAATAGCTCCTTGGCTTCTCCACTGTCACCTAGTGCATGTGATTTCACTGAACATCCATGCACATCAGTGACTAGTATGACCTAAGAAACACGACCTAGACCTCCTTGATAGTCCGGTTTTTCCTATGGACTCAAAGTCCTAATAACTAGACAAGTGTTCCCAATACTTGCTCTATAGCTTATCCTTAACTTGATCCATCTCCATCAACCCTTGGACTCCATCAAGCTTACAAGCCTTCATGCTTGTGGTCATTGTCATCCATCGCTAAGGCCGCCATCAACAAACATCATAGAGTAGAAAAAGTTTTCTACACGAACAACACTCGTATAGACATTAGTCACATATTTCATGTTTGTCATTCATCATCAAAACATTCATACCTCGGGGTGATCTTAATGGTCATGATCCTTACAATCTCCCTCTTTTTGGTGATGGATGATAACCACTACTTATGATGATCCAAAACGGATGAGCAACAAGGAACCAAAAGAAAAGATAGGAATGAAAGGATTACCTTAGTCCTTACCTTGGAAGTAGTCTCCCCCTTAGAATGTGCTAGGTGTTGAGGAAAAACTACCCAATCACGTAGCACACTTGGTATCTATCTTGAGTTAATTTTTGTGCCCGTCTTGGTGTCGTGGTTGATGATCTTATCGAAGTAGACGCGCACCAAGGACGTAGATGTTCATGTCGGTGTAGATGTTCATTGTTGTTATAGACATGCACCATTGTCTTGATCATCTTTATTTGATTGTCATGTTCTCCTCTTTGTCACTTCATAGCTTCCTTGTATCTTCTTGTTCTTCTCCATCTTTCTTTCTCCTCTTAACTTGGCTTTTTGATCTTCCCTTCATGTTCCTCTCCCCTTTTGTGTTATCGATCTAGACTTGACTTTTGGATCTTCATGTTCCTTCTCCCTCTTTGTCACCTATCACCAAAAACCAAACACAAAACACAAGAGAACCAATGAGCAAGTGATAAATGGCAAGAGTTAGGAAACTCTTCCTTTCATGGTACTCCTCCTTGGTCATAATAGTGTTCCACATGACTCAACAAAATATTTCCTCAAGGATGCAATGGTTAGTCATTAGGTTGTTGGGAATGTATGAGTCACTTGTCTTTGAGCCACGTGAGTAGATTTAACCTCGAAGCTCATTTGAACATGACTCAATAGGCATGAAGCACAAAGATCACTATGTGATAATATAGAGGGTCATATACTTACATTATAAATAAGCAACTCCTCCTAAAAACATGCTTGAAAGCATGTAAGGTATCACAATGCAAAATGCATGAATGCAAAGAATGCAAATGCAAATACAACAAGTATACAAATGCATGATGCGATGCTAAAAGAAAGAGGGAGAAAGACTACAAACCAAAGTGCCAACGACGAGTTGTTCTCTTCTCAAGCTTACTCAGAATGGACCGTTCATCAAAGCCTTGAGCACACCATGAACCACCTTCCCAAGCTTAACCCATGTCCATTACTATCTCAAGGAGGTCTGAAGTCGACCTACAAGCAAAGAGAAACAAACACAAAACAAAGGCGCAAACAATAATCAAAACAAACAAGGCTATACATATTTATAAGAGACAAGCTTTAGGATTACTCATGTGAAGTTTGAAAGGTCAAGAACATTGAGTTCTCCCCTTAGCTTGTTGAAGTTCTTCTCGTCAAGTGGCTTGGTGAAGATATCTCTCAATTGTTCATGAGTCCGCACGCTTCGTGTAGATATTAGTCACACATTTCATGTTTGTCATTCATCACCAAAACATTCATATCTCGGGGTGATCTCAATGGTCATGATCCTTACAGAATCCTTGTCCACATCACTCGTGCCACCTCCACGCGTCATCGTCCCGCCGTGCTGCAAGACAGAGTGGTTGTGCCACCTCCACATGAAGGATGTAGAGGCAGTTGCTCCCCTTGTTCACCTTGGCGAGAACAGGCCGCGGGTGTCCCAGACACGCAGGAGGCCGCTCTCGATCTCCACGCGCGAGCCGTTCTCATCCAGCTATCCAGCTGATGATGGAGTTTCTCAGCGTAGGGAAGTAGTAGACTCCGGTGAGCAACCTATGCTCACCAGACTTGGCGGTGAAGAGAACGGAGCCAACGCCCTTGATCTTAACGTTGCAGGCGTCCCCAAACTTGATGGAGCCTCGGACACTCGAGTCAAGCTCGGTGAAGTACTCCCGTCGTCCGGTCATGTAATGGTGGCTTCGGTGTCAAGGCACCACCCGTGAGCCATCGCCGAGGAAGGCGCGTGCCTTCGACTCGTCAAGGTGGAGGAGTGCTGCTGCGGGCGATGTCGCTGGAGGTAGCTCGATGCTTGCGTGTGCCAGGAGCAGAGCTGGCTCCTCCTCCTCCTCCACGTGTGCGACGTGGGGCCTGGGCCTGGCCGCGTCATGGCTGCCGATAGTCCCTAGCCTAGTGGCTAGTCTTGCCATAGTTGTGACATGTGTCATCTCGTACCAACAGTCCCTGGGTGTTTCCACCCTGAGTGCCTCCGCGGGCCTTGCGCGGCTTGCCGCACTTGTGGCTGCCCGTCGAGGTGGAAGACTTCCCCTTCTTTTTATCACCCAGGTCAGCCTCCCACTGCTCCCGAGTGAGATGGAGCTTCCCGTCGATGGTGATAGGCCCCGAGTGAGGTTGTGGCTCGTCGTTGTCGACGACCTTGAGGCGACCTATTGCCTCCTCGATCGACATCGTGGAGAGGTCCAACATTGACTCGATCGATCGAGCGAGCGATCTTCTTGTACCTCTCGGGGACGCAGCGGAGGAGCTTCTCGATAGGTCTCTCCTTGTTGTAGGTGTCGTCGCGGAACTGCACCATCTTTTGCAGCAGAGTGTTGGGACGAAGAGCAAAATCATCCACGTCCTCACCTGGTTTGAAGGTCAGGTTCTCCCACTCCTTGCGAAGTGCCTGCAGTGTGGACCTGCGGACGTGGTCGCTGCGGCTGCGTGCCGCAGTGATGGCGTCCCAGACCTCCTGGGCAGTCCGCTTCTTGGAAAGCATGAACTGCATCTCAGGCAGGATTGTGGCGATGACGACATCCAACACCCGTCGGTCGTCGTCGTAGTCGACATCGCTGTACCGGATTGCATCCCACATGTGCCGCACCTGGAGCCTCACCCTCATCACCGCAGCCCACTCGACGTAGTTGGTCTTGGTGAGGGTAGGCCACCCGCCACCGGGACCGACCTCCTTGATGAGAGCCTGGATCCCGTGGTGACTAGGGATGGCAATAGATCGAGTTCGATTTGGTCTCAACTGATTCCTTTCAACCAGCAGCCTCTTCACGACCAGGGAAATGACACATGGATTTCGAAAGCATCATTCTGCGATACATGAAAACAAGTTTGATAGGCTATTATATCTATCCTATAAAGACTAAACATCCTCCTGTATATTTCTATCCTGAGCTAATCAACCCACCCATCATCTAGCGTTGATTTGGATCATAAAATCTGTTCCTAAATGTTTGATTAGCACGGGTCCACGTTCAGAACGCACGAAGCATTAGAATTGTTATGCTTGTTACGCGTAAGTCAGTTCATTTGGTCCTCTGTCAACCTTACTTTTTTTACAGAGCGATTCCTACCCGCCCGCACGTACCCAACCATCAATCGTGCTTGCCCCGCGCCCTCCGCCTTCTTTCTTTCCGTCCTTCTTCTTCTGCTCGGACCCGGAATCTCGATCCACTCCGCGCCGCCGCCTCTTCCTCTCGTCGATGCCAACTCAAGCTCAGGCCACGCCACTACCCTCTTCTCTCCTCTTCCCTATCACCGAATCTGAGGGTGGCGAATGGCTCTTCGGCGACGGGGTCTATTTGCCTCGCGTGAATCTGCTGCTTATGCTTATCTATTGCCCGAGGCCGGGGTAGTTTGTGGGGAGGAGGCGGGCCTGACCACGGCGTGTTGGTAGGTGTGGGAGAGGAGGTCGATGCAAAGGAGCTGTGTCAGGTATCTTTTCTCCACTGCCCCTCTTCAAACCCTATATATTTGGATCTTTTCAGTGATGGACGCCCAACTGAATGGAACTCGAGCTCGGTGTCCGGATCCATGGCGGCGTCTGGCTCGAAGAGGCTGCGGAACGGGTGGCTGAAGAAGAGAGCGGCAAGCGGGGCGACGAGAAGAGCCGCGCAGAGCACCCAGTGCTACAGTTTGAACATCTTCTGCAGGTCTCTTCCCTTCCGGTACCGGCTGTTGGTAGTGATTTGGGTCAAAACATCTTCTGCAGTTCTCTTCCACTACGTATGAGTTGCAATTTCGCATCTGATAGGTCTTGTGATGTTGTTGCCCTCGTGTTTCTGTGATTAAAATGTAGGAGGTTTACTTAAGCCTTATTTGGTGAGTATTAATGCCCGTGGTAACCTGGTTTGAATAATGGCTTGTGTAATTGCTTAGCAGTTGGGATATATGACCTTTACATATTTGATATACTGTGGAATACATTGGATACGCTGCAGAACTGGTGTAGGCAAGAAACATTATCTCTTCTAGTGGCAATGTTCAATTTTGGAGTGAGTGCTAATTTTATTAATGACTTGTCTACTCATCAGGGCATTCCAACGAATTATGTAGGTGATTTTTCGCATTTTGATCTGATATGCATAGTTATTCCCAAGCGTAGTCATTTATAGTTCTTTTTTGCATTTAAGCAATATCATGCTGTCACTCATATAAAAGTAGATTCTTCTTTTTGAATGAGTGAGAAAGTAATGAGCTGCCAAAAGTTTGACATAGTACTGACAACTACTTTTATTTCACTTTTCGCCTATAGGAAAACGAAAATAATAGTGTCCTGTATATTTCTTCTGAGCATCCAGATGGAGAGGGGAAAAAGTGCTAAATCATGAATTATTTACCATTATGGTTCATTTTATCCATGTTCGATGGCTTGTCTATACCTCCACCATTTGGAGTGACCATGTTGTGCCTTCATAATTCACCAATAACAATGATTTTGTTTATCCCGATTAGGTGAGCATAGTACATAGCCAAGGGACTACAGTTTTGTGAATCTGTTGATAAGGTTATCGATTCTATTTTTTTAATAAACAATATCTCCTCTGTCCTTGAATCGAGACTCACGCCCATTCAAAATAAGTAATGTTTTGGTCATGTTTATGCACTAGCCTGTTGCAATAATTGAATATTGCTTCTCAGAATGTGAGTTTCAGGATAAAAGCAGAACAAGTTTGTTAGACTAAAATCATGATATAGGTACACATTATTTATCAGAGCATATACATGCACTTTTTCCTTGGTCATTTTGAAATCCCACTGTGACGTGGATGCTCAGTTATAGTATTGCCTAAGACTGCTCCTGACAAGTGTAATTAGTGTGGTTCAACCACTCTCTTCCCTGTTTTAGTGAAAGTTCAGTGTAGGATATAAATTACAAAAACCAGTTTGTTACCTTGCATAAATATGGGAGGTATTTTTTGTGTGAGGAATGGTGGCTTCAATTTTCTTTCATTCAGATATGTAGGTGGGCTCCGTCCACGGACCGTCGATGGAGAGTTGGTTATGTCGAGAACCACTTTTGTGTCCATAGCAGTTATCATTTTTTTAATTTTCCTTAGGTATTTATTTAGAAATGTAATCACTTCTGATTATGAATCTTGTAGAATATGTCAAACCTCTAATTTTATTTTTTTTTCTTTTAAAATAATGCATCTCATAGAATATATCGTATGAATAAAATTCTTCACACGTGCGTGCCGCACGTGTATTACTACTATCACTTGAGATGTCAATTGAACACAATATGCAGAGAACAATACGAGTCCAAGCAGAACGGTCATGGATCTTCTATCGGTGATGGACCAAATAACACAGGAATTGGACATATAGGTATCTACTGTGCTTGATATAGTATGCTTTGTGGGCAAATTTAATTTGACCAGCCTATTGTTCTTTGCAGTTGTAGATAAAGCACAAAACAAAGATAGCAGGCCGAGCTTCGTTAGTTGACCTGACCAATACATCGGTTTCGGTTTTGACAGGTTTTTATTATCATCTCGTGTTTATTCTGGTGATGATCATGATCGATGCTCTTGTATTTGACTGATATAACCAATTAAGGGCAAATATTTTACTGATATAACCAATTCTGGCGATGTTCATGCTAGCTACTATGGATTATGTATTTATGTGTTTAGCTACTTTCAACATGAATAAAAGTACTTTCTACATGTACATCTTCTATTCCAGAGCATATATACACACCTAATTGTCCGAGATTAATTTGCAGGACAAACGACTAAACTGAGGAAATCACTCAGGGTGGCTGTCGTTCATGTAGATCGCACGTCATAATTTTGGTTTGGTGGATCTTCTCTGTGCATATATTTCCATCATTGGGTTCTATTTGTATATATATATTCCATGTAAATCCTTCTAGGGTGAATGCATGCTTGTTCTGAACATTTAAGCATTTAGATAGCAAGAAAAAAAAGCGATAAAACAGTAGTTTTGCGTTTGAAGCATTGAGTTATTGGGTCTCTAAGAATAATACTTCAAAGTGACAAAAGTTTGGATTGATTCACAAATTTGTTTTAAATATTTTTTGTGCAAAAATCATGGCTTGTTTCGGATGACGTTATGGAATTCCGTCTTTGCCAGCTACAGACATGATGGGTATCAGCTTCTGTGACCAACTATGGCTCAACACCTACCTACAAGGAAGCGGCTAGCGACTGCACCTTTGTTGAAGTACCATTGAAAGAAATCATATTGTGTTCCTTTGATCCTCCCATGGTTTATTTATTATAAATTCCAAATTTATTGTCTCTTGAGTGCAAATCAAAGAAAAGTTACACTGATTTATTCTCTTGCGTGCAAATCAGAACAATGTATGGTTAGGCTGCCTTCTTTTAGTAATGTGTCCATGATCATGCAATAGAGTAGAAAGTATTTCATGAAATCGTGAGCATCTCTAATGAAACTATTTGCGGAAATAAGCATTTATTGATAGCGTAGAAAGTACTTCGTCTTTCCATGTGCACCGGTCCATATATTGGAAATAAGCATGTGTGTTATAAACAATCTAGATGTTATCTGAAATTTAATTAATTAATTTAACATCAGATTGTTTTAGTAAATATATTTATAGTGGTAGGATATATAGCACGTACGTGCCGCACGTGTAGAAAACTAGTGGCTATAAAAGATCCAGTTGAAAAACCATATAAAACACACATAGAAATTTACCCTGAAGTTCCTTGTATTGACTAATACTGTACAAATCAACTCACGTTTTCATTGTATAAATGAATTAGACTATCGTCTAAACCTCAGGCAATCCTAGAAGAGTCACAGAACTTCGTTGCTGCCACTACAGGAAACTATTTAATCTGTGACAGATTTCCCGTGACAATTTTAGAGCGTTTTTTCAATATCATCACAGTCTAGCCCAAAAACTATGACGATTAAGTAATTCGTCATGAACAGAAAACCAAAAGCCCGAAATAGTGTGACGTTTAAACAAATTCATCACGAACTATAAATTAAAAATCATGATGTTATATGAAAAATAAATTAAACATTTTTTTTAAAAAATCATGAACTATAAAAATTAAAATTCATGGTGCTATAAAATATTAAATTAAACAAATTTTAAAAAATCATGAACTATAAATTAAAATTCATGGTGTTATAGAAAAATAAATTGGCTCAAGGGATAGCATGGTGTAAAAAGGGAAAGAGAATATTTTTTACTAGAAGTTTATTATTATTATTTTGGTTTTTATTATAGGCTACTTTGAATTGGCTCACCTTTGTTCTTGTTAAAAAAAAATCTCAATTGCTGCTTGGACTAAGGGCGTGTTTGGGAGAGCTCCGCTCCAACTTTTTCAACTCCGCTCCACAAACTCGTTGTCAAACACGTCTGGCTTCAGAAACTCCAGATTTGAAAAGTCCACAAAAAAACATGAAGTCCCATGGAATTAACAGATACAGATGGACACAACACCAGTCACATTTTACATCACAGTATTAGTCAATACAATGGTAGGATTGACTTTTTGTTATTAACTGTCAATAGCGTGCGTGAAACTGTACCCCAAAAAACAGGCAATCCTGGAAGTCGCACTTATGGCTTATGTTACAGAGGCGGTTGGTCCTGGAAGTTGAGACGTCCATGCTTGATGTTGTGTGGATCATCGATCACCATTACGTGGGCATCAGCCTGCTGCAGTTGACAGTGCCATGAAAAGAACAAAGACAACTTCGGTCAGTTAATCAATGTAATTCAATATGTAGATTACCATCCACCATTTGATCTTCTTTCGAGGCGTCATTTATATATCAAGAAGTACAAGAAAAAGATAGTAACAGCAGGAGCTTGCTTGGAAGAACCAACGTCTTCTACCATGGGTTCCACTCGACCACTCCTATATGTTCACATGTACCTCTGCTACCATCCTGCACAATGGAAATCAGTATGAAGTTACGAACATCTATGTCAAAGGTAATCGTGTCATTCTGCAAAAGAAAGTGCAAAATACCTGAGCTTTGCTCTCATTTTCAGCAATTTCCCTTTTAACCCTGATGCCTAGACACACACATGGCCATCAGGACACAAATGAGACAGAGCACACACTGGGATGCTTCTCCTGCAGCAATTCAAGCCATACTGGGCTAGCTACTCTGCTCCAAAATCTTCTTTCGAGGTTGTAAACTATAGTATTTTAAAGCATGACAATAAAATTGAAGGCTTCAGAGCTTGCTATTTCTTACGTATTGATCACTGTGTTGAGAACGTGCTGAAGATGTAAAAAAAAAAAAAAAAGAGAGAACGTCTAAATAGTGTTGGAGGTCGCAAGAGGGACAATTTATGATGAAACTGGCCACAAGCACTGAAGATGTGAAAAGAGAACGTCTAAGAGGGTGTTATATTTTACCACCGTTCGTTTCTCTGTGTCAACTTCAGCTCAGGAAATGAACATCCCAAAATAGTGTTGGATATTTCTGAACTACCGTAAAAATTGCAATTCTCAATTAGAGAAGGTTTTGATTTTCGAGGCCACAGGTAGCCCTGCCTGTTACATCCACGGATCCACCGGTGCCTATTGCCACAAAGCTCTGGTCACCGGTGACACGGAGTCGGGAGTCCGGCCAAATTCTGCGGCCAGTTGCCAGCATCTCCGTGCGACATGTCACTGGTCACTGGTCACTGGTCAGCATGCATGGCCGCCGGCCCACTGTGCACCACTTTTTCGTGGGCTACAGAGAAAGCCTTAGGAAATTCCGCCCATCGTGTAACGCCCAACAGGCCCAGTAAGCTCTGTTCGACAGTTTCGAGGTGCCAGGGGCCTATAGCTTCTGCTGCTACACAATGGTTGCCACCGCGCGGTGGCCGGCGCCCCGCTCCCCCGTCGGCGATCTCATCCGACGCCAGTGAGCGCCTCTACCGGCCGTCTCCTTTCCCACTCCAGTGAGTACTTTGTTGTATGCCTCCGCTGCTACAAAGACCATCACGGGGATGACTCTAGGGCTCTAGGCTGCCAGTGCAGCCGCCGCCGCCGTGGAGGTCCATCCCCTTCTTGGCTCGCGCCTTCTTCGTCCCCCACGGATACCTTCGCCACAGCGTTGAACTCGTCATAGAATCCATGCTGGAGGTAACATCCTTTCCTCCTCCCGTCCTACCAGTATGTGTCAACTGCGGAAGTACGAAGTGAAGTAGAAAACGAAGAAAGGAAGAACTGCAATTGCTTTCCTAGGAACAAGAGAGCTGCAGGAAATCGCGATAGACTAGATCCTCTGCATTCGCGGGGCAATTGTAGAGAGTAAAGAAATAAAACTAACCCAGGAACATATACATCGGACTGTAGAAGCTATTGTCTTATTTGAAACAAGTGAAAGCCTGATGAAAAGGCTGTTCTTTTTTGTAAATGCCTATGTAGCATCAAAATGTCACGCATTTGAAAGATCTGCAATGCTTCAGTGTCTTGGGCCTTCTTCTTGGATTGAATCCCTGTGAAACCTATCCCTTATCGCTTGCAACTCTTTCAGAGCATCTCCAATTTTCGGGCGCTCTGTTGGTGTCTGTGTTGAACATGAAAGTCCAACACGCAGAACTGAAGTTATGCAAGCGATTCTAGTGTCTCTAATTTCGTCGCAGTCTGAGAGTTTTAGTTCACTATCCTCTGTTACTTGTAGCAAATGTTGGTCAACAATATTATCCACTTGATCTGGCACTGCCATTCGTACATAGTTATGAAGGTTGAAATCTTCACTAAATTCACTGTCTGTTGGCCTTTTTCTTGTAAATATCTCCAGTAAGAGTATACCATAGCTGTAGATGTCACCGTTGGTTGAAACCTCATTTCCCAAGCCGTACTCTAAACAATGAAGGTAAAGAAGAAATAATCATTTTAAGCATGTCTATCTTGTTGTATCTGTACATAGCTTCATTTGAACAAATGTGCACTTTCTTACAGTACAGAATTTTGTTTTTATTGTCATTTGGGGGCAACACATGCCTTTTTCCTTACCTCTTCTGTTATAAACTTAAAACGAACAAATGTAATAATAAAAAAACATATTTACTTGGATACTGATATAAGAAGAGTGACAAACTAGAGCAAACGCACCTGGGGCAGCATAGCCAGTTGTTCCTCTCATTTCAGCCCAAGCACTTGATTTCTCAAAACTGTCATTGGAGTCCTCATGGTAGAACCTTGCTAGCCCGAAATCTCCAACATGAGCAACCATGTCATGGTCAAGAAGAATATTGCTAGGCTTGAGGTCGCAATGAATAATTGGCAGTGGCTTGGTTTCATGTAGATATTCAAGCGCAAAAGCCACATCAATTGAAATGTCTAGACTTCTGACAAGATCCATGACGTTGTATTGTGCATCTCCCTCAATTGGCTGGTGTAGCCACTGCTCCAGGTTTCCATTTGGCAAGAAATCAAATATGAGGGCTTTGAAATCAGTGCCTGTATTGTCCACACTTGAGCATGCTGTTATGATCTTCACAAGATTACGATGCCTTGCACATCTTAAAGTCTCACACTCTGCAGCAAAACTTTGGGATGCTCCACGTCGTAGGAGGTTGAGCACCTTGACAGCAACAGTCACCTGCCTTTCGTTGATCATTATGTTTCCCTTAAATACAGAGCCAAAGTTTCCTACTCCAATGAGCTTCTCCGAAGAGAAGTTATTTGTTGCCCAGGCCAGTTCAGCATATGAAACTCTGGTATGTTGCTGCTCGCTAATTGGTGGTGTTTGGAATTTTGAGTTTGCCTTCTTTTTCCACTTGAGGAATAGAAGCATTGTGAACATGATAAATAGAGATGCACTTCCTACAGAAATTGCTATGGCAATCCTCAAAGGTAACTTCTTGGTGTCATGACCAGAGCATGCTGGTAACTTCAACTTAGGGATACCACCACATAGGCCACCATTTCCTATTAGTGTTACAGAAGATGCATTACCGTAAATTCCATCTTTTGGAACTTCTCCTTTAAAGTTATTGAATGAGAGATTCAAAGTAGAAAGACCTTTCATGTTTTCAAGGAACTCAGGGATGCCCCCAGACAAATTGTTATAGGAAAGATCAATCACTAAAAGGCCTTTCATCTGCTCTACTGCTAATGGAATTGTTCCATAAAAATTGTTGTGAGATGCATTAAGATACTGCATTATCTGACACTCTCCAAAGGAACCTGGTATCTCTCCAGATATTTGATTATTGGAGAAGTCAAGTACCCCAAGATTCTTGAGATTACCAACTTCTATTGGCAAATTTCCAGTCAAAACATTATTTTGGATATATAGGTAACTGGAAAATGTGTTGATAAGGAAAAGTTCTTTAGGTATTGGACAAATAAGGCTGTTGTCTGAAAGTGATAATCTTTGTAAAGGGCATCATATAAGAGTAGAAGGTATGATTCCCTGGAGTCTGTTACCCTGAAGATGAAGTATGCTTAGTTTTGTAAGATTGCCTATGGTTGGAGGGATTGGTCCTGATAGATCATTCATTTCTAGGTATAAGACATTTAGTTCCTTCAGTTCACCAAGAGTGCGTGGAATAGCACCCTCTATATGATTGTTGTCTAAAACAAGCCCTTTCAGATTGACCAATTTCGCTATTTCTTCTGGAATCTTTCCAGTTATGTTGTTGAACTTCATGTCAATGTACTTCAAGTTCACGGAGAGATTGCCTATTGAACTCGGTATCTCACCTCCAAGCATGTTGTGTTCCAAAAGCAACCATTGCAAATGACTGCAATTGGTCAGACTAGCCAAGAATTCCCAGCCATTATCTTGTGTTGCTTGAATCTGATTTCTGGCGAGGTTTAATATTTTCAAGCTCTGCAGGTGATTTCCTAGGCAACTGGGAATTTTTCCCGTAAATAAGTTACATCCTGCTTCAATCCATTGAAGCATGGAGGCATTGCACAAGGAGGGGGGTATGGGACCATGGAAATTATTATAATCTATCACCAAAAGCTGAAGATTTGGAAAGCTGTTGCCCATGTCAAGGGGTAAAGAGCCATTGAGGTAATAGTTATATTGAACATCTAAAATTACCAGATTAGAAAGATTGAACAGCAAAGGAGGTAATGGACCATCCAAATTATTATTGTCCAGGTCAAGTTCTGAGAGAAAGTGTAGGTTTCCGATGGAATTAGGTATAGAACCTGTAAGATTGTTGTTTGACAAATCAAGGAGCTCGAGTACATTTAGGTTTCCTATTGATTCTGGAATGCCTCCAGTCAGACGGTTCATCTGAAGATCTAGGAACACTAGTGATGTCAGGTTCCCTAACTGAGAAGGGATGTAACCTGTGAAGTCATTTCCTCCTAATTCAAGGAGTTTGAGAGATGAGAGACTTTGTAATGGCGGAATGAACCCTGTCAGATTATTTGTATGTAGAATAAGTTCGGTCAAAGATGAGAGGTTTCCCAGTGAATTTGGGATGGAACCAATCAGCTGATTCGAACTTAGTGACAACATACTTAACTTAGCAAGGTTACTTATTTCACTTGGTATCTCTCCTGTTACCATGTTATATGAAATGTTCAGATTCTCGAGATTCAAAAGCTTGCTGATTTCTAGAGGGATAGTTCCTGTAAGCCTATTGTGGCCAAGATTAAGTACCTTGAGATTGTGCAAGGAACCAAGTTCATGTGGTATCTCCCCTTGCAGTCTGTTCGATTGAAGGCTGATGTTCTCAAGATGCCGACACAGTGAAAGCGACGGGGGAATCACACCATCCAGAGAGTTTACAGACAGGTCGAGAAGCTTCAAGTACAGTAAGTGGCCAAGCTCCGACGGTACCGCACCACTGAAGTTGTTTTTAGGAAGGTGAAGCCTCCCCAAGAACGTAAGGTTGGCTACTGAAGAAGGCATAACGCCAGCGAGGCCCAAATTTTCGAGATCCACAGCCGTGACACGGCCATGGCGGCGTCCTCGCCTGCCGCACGTCACGCCGCGCCACTGGCACATAGGGATGGATCGATTGCCCCATGACTCCAGAGCTTGCGACGTGTCAGTGCTAATGTGTGACTTGAAGGATAGGAGGGCAAGGTAATCGGAGGCATTATCTGTGGCAATTCCAGCACTAGATATCAAGGCTGAGCGGGTGCTAGCAACTAGTGCAAGGAGAGGGAGAACAAACACGAAGGCGTTCCCTCCTACCATTGCTGGAGAGCTGGTGCTGCTCTGTCTCTTCCGGTTAGTGGAGTTATTTTCCTTGCATATGATGCGTGCTGCTGAATATATAAGCCTTTAGAAGTCCCGTGGTTCACAGAACCGATAGAAATCGGTCGGTTTTCTGAAAAACAGATACAACACGGTTAGTAAAACCAAGTGCTTTTTTGATAAAAACAGAACCTATGTACTGTAGAAAAACGGTTTGCTCATTTTAACTGATTTATCGTTCGGTTGAAAAAATGTTATGGTAAGAGCATCTCCAGCAGGGGCGTGCATCTAGATCATCATTCCAAATTTTACATGTCAAACAAAAGAACTTCCTCTAATAGGGTCCTATTTGAGCATGCAAAATACATGACCTTTCAAAATACCCCTCTCAGCCGCAAGTTTTAGTCTCCTATTCCTCAGTGTGGGCCCCACCTATTTTTTTCATTTTTTTCTTTTTACTTTCTCCTCCCTTTCTCTGATTCTCTCTTCTCCCTCTCTCTTACGCCCGACGCCGTCACTGCCTCCTTCCCTCGCCGTCGGCCAGGGCGCCGCCTCCCTCCTCCTTGCCCCTTCGCGTCGCTCTCTTCCACCGACGGTGAAGTCTCCATCGACCGTGATCACCTCCCCCTCCCTGGATTCAGCCCAAAATCTGGCGCCTGCTCCCGGCAAAACCCGGCCCTCGCTAGACGTCGAGTCGTGTCCGAATTGTCGCTCATCCGAGCTCGTTGGGAGCCTCGCCCCAACGTGATTTGACCTCGCCGCCTCGATTTGCACCCCGGATCGAGGAGCTCCGCGATGAGCTGCTCCCCAAGGCGTCGTCGCCCGAGCTACATCGAGCTCGCGCTTTGGCCTCGCCATCGAGCCCCGACCTTGTTTGCACGCGCCCAGGCCGAGCTCGGCCTCGTCCTCCTCGTCGGCTAGCTAGGAGGAGGTCGGCGCCTTAGGGTGGACGACGTAGGGCTTGGGCTTGTCGGCGCCAACAGGTAACGCGAGCTGCAGCATGACGGTGGGCGAGACGGCGGCAGTGGACGTGGACGGATGCGGGAGAAGGAGCGGCCAGGGCGGCGGACGTCGAAGCAGCTGGCGTCAGAGCAACGGGCGGGCAGGGCATGGGCCGGTGTGTGGTCAGGGCGGAGTTGTTTTTTTATTGCTGACAGACGGGTCCCACTGAAATTGGGGTTTTGTTTACCTGTTCCACTGGAGTTAGAACTCAATTTTTGACCCCTATATTTTTTTTAGTCTGGCCTACAAATAAGATTTGCGGGCTCAATTTTGCAGGTCAGGTTGGAGATGCTCTAACATTTTCGTGAATCCTGTTTAGAACATCTCTATAAGATGAACAAGAACATTCCCTAAAATAAATTATTGAGGTTTAGTGAGGAATATATAAATTCAACAAACACGTCGTTAAATGACTATTATTTTAATGCCCCCTAAAGTCACGCTCACGTCATTGAAGAATTTGGCTTCCCCAATCTTCTAAATAAACTATATTAATTTAAGTGGTATCGTCCGCCCCGTTATTCTGTCTTTTTTCTACGACTCTGATTGTAAGTCTATCCCTACTTCAATTAAACAACTCTATCGGATTCTTTTTTCCTGAGCTGGACTCACCTTTTTTTTTTCCTAAGTGGTGTTGTCCGCCCGCCCCGTTATTCTGCCGTTTTTCTACGACTCTGATATGTAAGTCTATCCCTACTCTAATTAAACAACTCTATATCGGATTTTTTTGTCCTGAGCTGGACTCACTTTTTTTTTCCTATGCTGACGTACGTTCTGTTATTAATCAAAATAAAAGGACAAGGACAAAGGTTGTTGGGCCGCGTATATAAAAAAAAATGAAGTCATTACAACATAGAGGTTGAGATAAATTAAAATCTGGCTATTCATTTACATTATAAGGTAATATTCATTTATATTATAAGGTAATTTCCGCCATCCTGTCCCTTCTGAACGTGGCGCCGCGCTCCCCCCGTCGTGTCCCCCACCATGTCCACGAGCTCCTCCACCAACCGTGTCCGCGTGCTCCCCCGCCGCGAGCCCCGCCTACTGTCGCCCACCGCCGAGCCGGCCATCCCCTTCCTCCCCCCCCCCCCCACCCCCATAATCCTTCTATCTCCGTCGGCGACGCCGCGCCGCACCGCCTGCCCGTCCCCCCGCTCCGCCCCACCTCGCCGCGCCCCCGTGTCCGTTATCGCTAAAATCGCCACCCCCCTCCCGCGTTAAACCGCCACTAGCGATGTTCGCAACCGCCTGCGCTCTGCCGCCAGGGCTCGTCCGTCGTCGTCACCACCGCACGCAGTAAACCACCGCGTTGCGCCACCCGCCCTCGCTCGCACTCCGCCACTAGGACTCAACGGCGCTACCGCGCCTTGCCACCTTCTTCTTGGGCTGGGCCTTATGCACTGGCGCTCGAGCGTGATGCCTCACACGTTAGAATTTTTGTTTTTTAAAACTCATAACAACATATAGGCACTTTGCTAGTCCTACTAGAAGTAATATTGTTGTGGCGGCCTCATACTCACATGACCAGTTTTAAAGTGTTTTTAAATCCATGATAATGGGAACTGTTGGATGGAGAAAAAATTTCTGTTGGACATGTTTTTTTTAAATGCTAATATTTTTGTCCAGGAGAAGTTTTTGAGTGTCTTTTGGGTATGCTCTAACAGTTTTTGAGATGGTCATAAAACATATTATTTTTTATGATCCAAAATAGATTTTTTGTCTTTGATTCAGTTTTATAGGTCTTACTCTTATAAATTTTTTTGTAGAACTTTGATGTGAAGTGAATGAAGTCATCGCTGCCAAGGGTCCTTTTAAATTGACAAGTGCATGTTGTCTCAAAATTCAAGTATATGCCCGGTCAACAAGATAGCTTTTTCGACACAGACGGGTCACTAAAATTTAATCCTGGCGTGTATGTTACAGTGAGAAGAACTTATCTTTTTAGATAGCAGGAAGGTTTATTTTATATCAAGCAAGAGAAAACATTATTGAAACCTCTACTAATCTACATCAAGAGATGTATTGCTGCTTTATATTGTATAAAAAGTTTTCACTATAGCATAGAAGAGAAGTCCTGAACAAACCAAAGACAAAGATGTAAAAGTATATCTGAAAATTTTCAATCTGTTTCTAAACACTCAACTTTGTCTGGCGAAAATATCAGAGATCAGTCTATTATTGTTAATGCTTATTGTAATGCCCATCCATGATAAGTCTTTTTTATTATAGCCATTACGTATCCGTGGTCACCTTTATTGGCATTGCCGATTCATCGGACTGTCCAAGACATTTCAGTTCCAATATAGCGACAGTTGCGTGTTGAACAGGTTCAATTACGATAGAGACGGTCCTCGAGGAGCATTTTTTCTTTTTTGTTGGATACGGGTCCATTTCTATTGATAACGAACATAGAAGACTTTTTTTTGGATACGGGTCCATTTCTATTGATGACGGGAAGACGAGCCTCTCTATCTATTTTTTAATAGTCTTATTATGATTTTTTAAAAACATCGGATTAGCCAATTAAACAGACTGTAGATCCGGGCTGCGGCTTCCCTGTCCCTCCTCGTATGCCCATCTGTGCCCATCCGCGTGGACGCCATCCATCCGTCAACAGTCAGGACCCAGGGGCTGCCGCTTCCCTGTGCCCTCCTTCTTGATTGTTCATCCGGTCCGCATACTCGGACGGAAAGCAACGTCCAGACACCCTCGGTTCCGCTCCTGCCTCTCGCGCGGGCATCGCGTTGCCCACTCCATCAGTCGCCCGCGCACATGTTTCTCCTAATTCCCTTTTCTTTTGTTATTTTTTTTTGTTTTCCTACAAGGCGCCGCTTTTTTTCCATTTGACCCTGCGTCTTTTTTTTTTCTCAGTTTTCATCCCATGTCCGATTGAACTGGAACTTTTACATGTTTTGGTATTAAATAAATATGAAACTTCTATCTCTAATGAATGAAACTTTTATTCGTTGTACATAAAATTTTTGTAATTGTAGATGAAACTTTATAAAATGTGGACTTTTCTTTGTAACTTATGAATCATTTCTTTATTAAACATGGAAGGAACTTTTCAATTAAAAATTGAATTTGAATCATTCCCTTTTAATAAATTCAATGTTCTAGTTATGAAAATAAAATGTTCCAGTAGTGCAAATCAAATGTTCGAGTAGAGAAAATAAATTGTTTTAGTATGAATATCAAATGTTCTACTAGTGAAAATCAATTGGTTCAATAATGAATATCAAATGTTCTAGTAGTGAAAATTAATTGTTCCTATAGTGAAAATCAATTGTTCCTGTAGTGAATATCAATTGTTCTAGTAGTGAAAATCAATTGTTCCAATAGCGAATATTAAGATGTAGAAAATAAAATTGGAAACTCTAGTCAGAGTCTCAACTTATCAAAAATACTGATTTGATTTTCTTGTTAATAATAAAAAATGTCGATTTGCTCTCATTTGTTTTGATACTCTGATAAAATCAGAAATTACTTGCTTGTGCTCAAGCTAGAACGAGCATTCGCTGGAAGTCTGGCCCCGTCGGCCTGGTCATCAAAGGCTTTCCTACCGTGAGTGAGTGCGAGTGTCGTGGCTGGCCTGCTCGCACATGGGCGTGGCGCGCGCGTACGTGGGGTCCTGGGGGGTATCCGGACGTTGCTTTCCGTCCGGTTATTCGGACGGGATGGATGTTCATCCGGTTCGGATACTCGGACGGAAGGCAACGTTTGGGCACCCTCGGTCCCGCTCCTGCCTCTCACGCGGGCTTCGTGTTGCCCACTCCATCAGTCGCCCGCGCGCACGTTTCTCCTAATTCCCTTTTCTTTTGTTATTTTTTTTGTTTTCCTAGAAGGCGCCGCTTTTTTTCCATTTGACCCCGCGTCTTTTTTTTCCTCAGTTTTCATCCCATGTCCGATTGAACTGGAACTTTTACATGTTTTGGTATTAAATAAATATGAAACTTTTATCTCTAATAAATAAAACTTTTATTCGTTGTACATAAAATTTTTGTAATTGTAGATGAAACTTTATAAAATGTGGACTTTTCTTTGTAACTTATAAATCATTTCTTTATTGAACATGGAATGAACTTTTCAATTAAAAACTGAATTTGAATCATTCCGTTTTAATAAATTCAATGTTCTAGTTATGAATATAAAATATTCCAGTAGTGCAAATCAAATATTCGAGTAGAGAAAATAAATTGTTTTTGTATGAATATCAAATGTTCTACTAGTGAAAATCAATTGTTTGAATAATGAATATCAAATGTTCTAGTAGTGAAAATTAATTGTTCCTGTAGTGAAAATCAATTGTTCCTGTAGTGAATATCAATTGTTCTAGTAGTGAAAATCAATTGTTCCAATAGCGAATATTAAGATGTAGAAAATAAAATTGGAAACTCTAGTCAGAGTCTCAACTTATCGAAAATACTGATTTGATTTTCTTTTTAATAATAAAAATGTCGATTTGCTCTTATTTGTTTTGATACTCTGATAAAATCAGAAATTACTTGCTTGTGCTCAAGCTAGAACGAGCGTCCGCTGGAAGTCTGGCCTCATTGGCCTGGTCATCAAAGGCTTTCCTACCGTGAGTGCGTGCGAGTGTCGTGGGCTGGCCTGCTCGCACATGGGCGTGGCGCGCGCGTACGTGGGGCCTGGGGGTATCCGGACGTTGCTTTCCGTCCGGTACCGACGCACACCCGTGCTACACGGCATCATCGGCATTGGACACCCGTGCTGCCGTGCACGGTGCACCACGCTTTTATTTCCCCCTTCGGTTCCAGCCCAGCCTGTGCACATGCCACATTGGTTCGTGGGCTTTTCTTCTTACAGTGGGCCAAGAAGTGCGAGGCGGCGATATCATCCGACACCGATGAGCTCCTCTGCCAAGCGCCTCCCCGCCCCCACTCCAGTGACTGCTCTCTCGTAGCTAGTGAAACTGCCGTCGGAGTCCAGGTCCTGCTTGGCGTAGTTCCTACCATGGTTGAAATAACTAGGGTTAACCGCCCGGTTAACCGGAAAACTGGTCCGGGCCGGTTACCCCGACCGGACGGTTAACCCCCATGATTTAAAAATTTAAAATTTTAAAAAATTTGTATTAGACTTAACCGGAATAACCGGCCGGTTAACCGAAATAACCGGTCAGTTAACTGGTAAAACCGTACAAAAACCGGTAATTTTAAAATTAAAAATATATGTTCAAAATATATCTATAAAACCGACCTAACCACCCGGTTAACCGGAATAACCGGTCGGTTAACCGGTATAACCGACCGGTTAATCGATCCTCGGCCGCGTGCTTCTCAAATCGATTTTTGTCTGATTAACCGGCCGGTTATTCCGGTTATCTAGTTAACCGGTGAACCGGGCCCGACCGGTTTCACCGGTTCATCTGGTTATGTAAACTTGCTTCCTACCCGCGCCCCGCGGCAACCTTCACCGCTGCGTTTCCTGCTTCCTCAAATCTATGCGGAAGGTAACCTCCCCTCCTCCGGATGCCCTGTCATTTATTCTGTGGTCATTAATGATCAACAGCCAAGTGCAAAAGTAGGTCAATGAACGGACAACTTAATTCCATTTGATAGGCTGTAATAAGCAAGCCAATAGTTTATATTGGGCGCGCCTATAATTCTGCAACCAAAATTACTTGACAGAACTAGATCTGTTTTTTTAGGAATAAGGTACATCCTTTCTGAATGGCAAGGAGATACAGAAAATCGCGTGCTAGGACAGATTGTGATCGTCTGCATTTGAGTGAACATGTATTACAGAGTATAGGCATCAGGAATTCAGCATGGCTAACACCAGAAAGTCCTCTGAGCTCTTCAATGGCTTGGTGATGTTGCTCCCTCATTGAAAACGTGCTCTGGAAATTTGTCCTCAATCGCTTCTAACTCTTTCAGAGCATCCTGCATTAGCACTCGATCCATTGGTGCCTCCTCTGAACAGCAAATCCCCACTTGCAGGATAGAAGCGATGCAGGCAATTTTCACCTCTCTAAAACTACTGGAGTTTGAGATACTTGGTCTGCCATCTTCTTTCTCTGTTAGTAGCTCTTGGTCCACGATAGTGTCCACCCTGTCTGGCAGTGCCATTTGAACATACTCACGGAGTCCAATTGTTTCTCCAAATTCACAGTCCGTTGGTCGTTTTCCAGTGAACATCTCCAGCAACAATATGCCATAGCTGTAGACATCTCCATTGGTAGAAACCTCATTACCCAATCCATATTCTGCCACAGGCAGAAATAAGTTGGTCAATGACAAAGGAGTAAAGTACCTCTCGAGTTTAGATATGTTTATAGAACAACATTTGTACAATATCCAACTCAATGTAAGAAATATTTCCTTTTTTTTACTACAAACTGAAGCGTAAGTGTGACATTTTGCTAATTTCAGTTCTTTATCATTTGTGAATATCTAATTTTGTTGACCTGTAAGTTATTCAGGAAAGAGAAGTACTATTACTCGCAAAGAAAAAGGAAAGAGAAGTATTAACAAAGCATTTTTTAATTACTGAAGCCACACATGGTCCGTGTAGAATATATTACCAGAAGAGAAGAAACAACTACAGGAATAGAAGCACACCTGGAGCTGCATAACCAATAGATCCTCTCATTGCTGCCCATCCACTTGATTTGTCAGTGTCTTGATGTAGAAATCTCGCGAGTCCAAAATCACCAACATGAGCAACCATGTCACTTCCTAGGAGAACATTGCTGGGCTTAAGATCACAGTGTATAATTGGTACTGGCTTGTATTGGTGAAGATAATCAAGGGAGGATGCCACGTCGATTGCAATGCGTAGCCTTGTGATCAGATCTAGGGACTGTGGTTCACCATTTTCCATGATATGTTTGTGCAGCCATTGGTCTAAATTTCCATTCGGTAAAAACTCATATACAAGGGCCTTGAAGTCACGGCCCTGAAAATCAATGCTTGAGCAGACCGTTAATATCTTCACAAGGTTTCGATGCCGAACACATCGTAAAGTCTCGCATTCCGCAATAAAGCTTTGAGATGCACCGCGTTGCATGAGGTTGAGAACTTTAACAGCTGTGACAACATTCTGATCATTGTATCTCATTCTTCCTTTGTAGACTGAGCCAAAGCTCCCAGCTCCGATGAGGTGCTCAGAAGCAAATCCATTTGTGGCACTAGCTAATTCAGCATAAGAGACCCTCACATACTGCTCACTAATGATTGGCCTTTGTACGCTTGTTTTTGCTTTCCATCTCTTATGGTAGAATGTGGACAATGCAAATACTAATGCAACAAATAGAATTGCACTGCATATAGAGACTGCTATGGTGACTTTCGGAGTTGTATTCTTGATGGTGTGGTGGGAGCATGGTGGCAATTTCAGTTGAGGAACACCACCACACAGGCCATCATTCCCATTGATCAGGACCGCAGTTGCATTGAGAAATATCCCCTCTTTTGGAACTCCACCTTGTAATTTATTGAACGAGAGATTAAGCGAAGAAAGACCTTTCAGGCTTCCAAGGATTTCAGGAATTATCCCTGATAAATTGTTGTAGGAAAGATCAAGCAATAAGAGGGCCCTTAAATCTGCTAGTGACAGTGGAATTGTTCCTTGAAGGAGATTTCCAGACATATTGAGATATTCCAAGCTTTTACACTTACTAATAGATGCTGGAACCTCACCAGAAATCTTATTATTAGAGAAATCAAGTTTAGCAAGGTTTTTGAGATTTCCCACTTCTGGTGACAAAGTCCCAGATAAAGAATTATGGTTAAGATACATGAATCCTGACAAGGTTGATATAAAAAATAGTTCTTTGGGTACATGACTAGAAAGGTTGTTGTAAGAAAGATCCAATAATTCTAAAGGACAATTACTGAGGCTAGAAGGTATAGCTCCACTGATCATATTAGTACCTAGGTCAAGGTTAGAAAGTTTTGTAAGGTTGCCGAGAACCTCTGGGATGGGTCCTGACAGAGCATTATTTGATAAAGATATCCAATTCAAATTCTCGAGGTTGCTGAGAGATGCTGGAATAGCGCCTTTGAAAATATTGGTGTCCATATAAAGTGTTTGTAAGTTGATGAGGTTCCCTATTCCTTCTGGTATTGTTCCGGATATACTGTTCTCTTGTATGCTAAGAATCTCCAATGTTGTAGAGAGGTTACCTATTGAATTTGGTAGCACACCTTCGAGTTTGTTGGAACTAATATCTATATACTCCATATTGCTACAGTTGGTTAGACTCGCCATGAAATTCCAGTCAGCATCATTTGTTGCTTTAAATTGATTTCCAGCAAGCGTGACTGAGGCCAGGTCTTTTTGGCGAGTTCCCAAGCACTGGGGAATTGTTCCATATAGAAAATTGTCTGTTGCTTGAATGTACTGAAGCATGGAGGCATTGCACAGGGAGGACGGGAGCATACCATGAAATTCATTATAAGATACAAGAAAATATTGTAGTTTTGAAAGCTTGCTGCCTATGTTAGCAGGAAATACCCCTGTCAAGTTATTCGATTGTATGTCCAGTATTTCAAGAGAAGACAGATTGAACAACGAAGGTGGAAAAGAGTCTTCAAGTTTGTTATAATCCAAATAAAGTTTTGTGAGTGTGTGGAGGTTTCCAAGCGCATGAGGTATGGTACCTGTAAGATTGTTGTCTGAGAGAGAAAGGACTGTAAGGTTCTCAAGGTTTCCTAACGACTCGGGGATTTGACCCACCAGAACATTCCGTTGAAGATCTATGGTTGAGAGTGAAGAGAGATTTCCTAACCAAAAAGGGATTGGTCCGTCAAGCTTGTTTACCCCCAACTCAAATACGTTGAGAGATGAGAGGGTTTGTAGTGGCGGGATGCTTCCTTCTAGTTCATTTTTTGGAATACTAAGAAAGGTCAATGCTGAGAGGTTCCCGAGTGAACTAGGGATTGTTCCGGAAAACTGATTCAAACCGAGAGCTAGAACGTTGAGGTTGGCAAGGCTACCTATCTCTGTGGGTATTTCTCCTGTCATGTTGTTTAGTTCTAGATTGAGCTTCTTCAGGTGCACAAGTCTTCCAATGTGTGAAGAGATGCTTCCTGTAAGAAAATTTCCTCCGAGGCTGAGGAAAAGGAGATTATGAAGTGAGAACAACTCAGTTGGTATCCCCCCCTGTAGTTTATTATGGTAGACCGAAAATCCAATGAGGTTGCTACAGTTCGAGAGTGACGGGGGAATCTGTCCATCGATGGAGTTGTAGTAAAGATATAGTATCTCGAGGTCATGGAGATTACCGAGCTCTGGCGGCAGGATACCGTGGAAGCGGTTCGATGAAAGGTCGAGCTGTCTCAAGTGAGTGAGGTTGCCCAGCGCAGGGGTGATGGTGCCAAGTAGGTTGAGCTCGGCGAGGTCCAGCGCCACCACACGGCCACGGCTCCGTCCCCTCAAGCCGCACGCCACTCCGCGCCACCGGCAGATCGGAAGGGACAGATTGCCCCATGTCGCCAGGGCTCGTGACGGGTCACTTCTTATGCGTGACTTGAACGACATGAGCGCGAGCTGGTCGACAATGTTTGGGGTGGATGGTCCACGAGATGCGAGTGACGCATGTGTCATGTATGTGGCAGGACATGAAAGAAAGATAAAAGCGAGCAGGAGATACTCGAGGAGGAGGAGCACCATTGCGGCCAATGGACCAGAATTCTGACGCTAGTTTCGGATGGATCATATGCCGCCGGGGTTATGCTGCTCATATAGACGCAGGAAGCACTGGCTGAGTGCATTCTGATTCACCATCAATCATTCAGCAGCATTGGAGCATCGAAAAAAAGGAAGCACTACTAGTGGTCTTGTTTGTTTGAAAGAGCCAGATGGTCTCGGTAAGCACCCGCCGAGATACTAACGGAGAGTCTTAAGTTTCCCATTGGTCTTTCGGTGCAAAACTTCCAAATCAGGTCTCCTCTCCTTTTCCTGTCAAAAGAAAAAAGATAAAAATGGTCTCCTCTCCTTTCATAACTGTCGGAAGAGGTTTAGTATGGAACTTTGAATGGTCTCGTGGAATATTGGGTTTTGTCAAAGACTTTCCGTTTTCCTGATACAAGTTGCAGAATGGCATGCTACCAGTACCAACCCTATTAAAATTCCACAATCATGTTGCAGAATGGCGTGCTACCAACCCTGTTTTCAGCGAAACCATTGGTTTTATCTACAGGTTTCGGATCTTCCTGTTTAAAAGGACGAACTGTTCTAACAGTTCTTGGGTTTTTTATCTTATGAACTCCCATCTCACACAATTTAGCTCCCCCCACCCCCCCCCCTAAAACCTCACTCTTCTTTCAACGCCATTTTGCTCCCTTTTTCTTGTTTATAGGCATCCTTTGGAATGCATTCTCCCATAAATTTCGCACAACTCAATTCAATTCCCGTGGCATTCAGAGAAAAAAAAATCAGCAGAATAAGGACTACCATCCGTTCAAAGTGATCAATTAAGAAACTTTGAAATGAAATCTGGACGCCGACGGTACAAGATTGTTACTACAAGGAATCAACTGACCTCACATGACATGCAATCAACTGGGAGCCTGGGACCTTTCAGCCAGTCTCAAACAGGCAATTACCGCCATATGGATTTGCATCATTCTTATACAAACCGTGTGAACATGTACTAGCCTAACCCTGGTCTCATTCTGCACGATTGCCTGTAAAAGATTCAGTTGGATAAAAAAACATAAAAAAGAACCACAGAGAAGTCTACCCTGAAAGCTGAAGCTCATTCAATTGACTATTAATAACTGTACAAATTAACTCAAGTTTCCATTGTTATACATGGGTCAGACTATCGTCTATCTCGCCTCAGGCATCGTTGCAGCCATGGAGTCCCATGGAATTGAAACATACACATGTGGGTACAACTCAAATCCAGTATTACATGACAAGATGTATCATGATTTCACCTTTTGGTTTTTATCGCCAATAGCATGCATGAAATTGTGCACCAAGAACAGGCAAATCTGGCTGTTATGGCTTATGGTACGTAGGTGGCTGATCCGGCATCTTAGTTGAGCCCTCTGGTTCATGCTTGATGCTGCTTGGATCGTCAATCGTCATTGCATTGGCATCAGCCTGCTGCAGTTGACAGCACCATGAAGAGAACAAAGATATTTTTTGGTCAGTTATCAGTGTAATTCAATATCAATATTACCATGCACCATTTGATCTGATGTGATTCAACAAGTACAAAAAAAAGGTACTAACAGGAGCTTGCTTGGAAGAACCAATGTCTTCAACCATGGGTTCCACTCCTCTATGTTCAGATGTACCTCTGGTACCATCCTGCACAATGGAAATCAATATGAAGTTATAAGCATCTATGTCAACAGGTAATCGTATCATTCTACAAAAGAAAATGCAAAATACCTGAGCTTTGCTCTCATTTTCAGCAAGTTCTCTCTTAACTCTGATGCCTAGAATGCTTCTCCTGAAATAATGAGTGACATATGAGCATACACATGACCATCAGGACGAAACAACCCAAATATAACTGATTAACATCAGACAGCCAGAGAGAGAGAGAGACCTCGTCAACTCTTCCGCAGGCTTGTCAATTTCCATATCGGAATCAGGATCATGCCTTTCATCAGGATCCTGCTTATCTTCATCTGGCTATATATCAAATACATGTACCCAAAATATAATCAGCCTTTTCACTTGTCACTTCCATGGCAAGATGCCAAAGATAAGAGTATAAGACACATTCAAACAATAAGTAGAGAAAATTTTCATTTATGGTAGCGGGTAGCCAAACCACATAGCTTAACTTTTGATACCAGTCACTTCAGAAAGCTAATAATTACCTCAACTTTTGTTCAAAAACTTAAAAAGGATCGATCTTCAGTTCAGAACATAGTTTTTATCGAGTTTAATATCTCAAGCAAAGATCAAGGAGCATAGCACTAAGCTTGAGATGATTGGATTGAAATGAACTTTGGCTTCAGTATCTTACAATAACAGTTCGTGACAAAACTACACTCTTAACCATAACATAGTCCCTGATGTATACATAAATTAGATAAACCATATATGGAACAAAATACGCATGTCAACCAATGTGCTTGAGAAATCCAATAAAAAGCTAAAAAAATACCATGCACCTTTGAACAAAAACATACGGGATAAAGACAAAGCATGACATGCAGATCAGCATTGGAATACATAGCATGCCCATCACATCTATAAAGATGTTATGAAACAGCACGCGTTAGCTAATTTGCATTAAAAAAATGCACCATGCACCACATCTCAGCTTTGTTCAATCTGGAAGTACACAAGTGCCTTCCGAGTTTCGATATAATTCAATTTCACATTTGCATAAGCACTACTATGCAGGGTGAAAGATTTTCTTTGAGTCAGTGACATCTCAAGCATGACAAAATCTATGTATTACTGAATCCAGATTTTGTTTCCTAGCCATTTAGGTAAGCCACTTAGTACAAATTTGAAGTTGTACTAAGCAGCTTGTCCAAATGACAAGAAAATGAGATGAATCGAGTACTTAATTTCCTTCAGGAAAAATCTGCATATGCTACAGATCAAGCTTCCAGAATGTTTACAAAATCCAAATAAACAAAGTACCATGCATATAATGAGGATAGCCATGCAAAAAAAATATCCAGAAACTATACCATACTGCGTCGTCCTCTCATTTTTATTTTTCACATCAAACAGTACAGATACATAATTCATTTCTTCTTACACTATGATGCTCAGTTGCTCACCTCAGGTAACTCCGTGTCAGGTGGTCGCTCGTGAAACTGGACGCTAGGAGCATGTCGAAGTTTTGAAAGATTATCCAGAAGTTTACTTCTTATATCATCCAGCTGTTGTCGTGTATTTTTGTTCTCCATGTTACTTGGAGCAACATGAAGAGTGTAATCTGGACCAAAATATTCATAGTACTCGTTAACAGGCATCTTGTCTTCAAGCTCGTGACCAAGAGCGACTCCTGTCTGCACATTTTATTATTTTGTTAAAAACAATTCTAAATGAAACAAACTGCAGGTAGTATCAAAATATTCAAAACAAGAACAAATCTGTGCCATTCTAATATGTCCAATCTAAAAATCGAATTCACTGATATAAGGCCTTGGCCCAAGAGGAAAGACCTTTGGGACTACTATAATTTTGTATCTACTGATCTATTCTAAGCTCGAAAATAAGATAAGCTTAACTAATAAGCCACTCTTCTCTTTCAAACCTTAAAAATATGAGAATTACAGCTATTGAAAAAGCTCACAAACCTATATCCTCTTAACAGATATACACATTTTAGCAACAGAAAAGCAAATATTCAAAACGTGCACTGCATATTTTGCACAAAAACATAAGAATTGTCACAGTAAACTGTTGAATGCTCAGCAAAGGAACCACCAATATCTAGAGTGCTGACTGAGCAGGAGCATAAAACAATAACATTAGGTTCTAGCACATTCTACCTTGCCTTTGCCTATTAGCTATAACACATTTTTACCACAACTAAGTTTCAGCAGCCATTACAGTGCACAGAATAAAGATTCAGTGTCAGATTTTACTTGGATCATCATACCTCATAGCACCAACACCGTGCAACATTTCTGATGGTATATCCACCACCTCCAAGAAGCAGCAGTGGAACATTGAAAGACCTCATGTACTTCACACATTCTGCATGACCCCTGATAGAGAGATTGAAGCAGCCCAACCTATCCCCGGACAATGAATCAGCACCACACTGAAGCACAACTGCACCAGGGCGGAACATTTCCATAACTTTGCCCATGATTGGCTTGAACAGGGACTGGTAGCTTTCATCATCTATCCCATCATCCAGCGGAACATTCAGCGAGTAATACTTCCCCTTTGAATACCCGACATCACGGATATCCCCTGTTCCTGGGAAATAATCCCCAAACTTGTGAAACGAGACTGTCATAACCCTGTCTGTGGTGTAGAATGCTTCCTCAACTCCGTCTCCGTGATGGATATCGATATCAACATATAGAACTCTCTGTACATATTAAAAATATAACATATGAGCAAGGAATTCAAGAGATATATGACAGAAATTTTTATGTTAAAAGGGATGGAAATGGGGGTAAATTTCCAATCGTTACTTCTTGACCTAAATTTTCCCCAAAACAACAAATCCATCACCAAGTAACTTCACAGAATTACCCGTTTCCCGACCAACTGAAAGACCTAATAACTATAACTAATCAAACCCATCTAAGTGGAGTAAATCAAAAGCAGGGGAAGCGGCATGGAGAATTGGAGATACCTCGTGATGTTTGAGGAGCTCGAGTATGGCGAGCACGATGTCATTGACATAGCAGAATCCCGACGCCTCGCACTTTTTCGCGTGGTGCAGACCTCCCGACCAGTTGATCGCGATGTCGTGGCCGTGGTTGAGCTTGACGGCCCCGCCAACCGACGCGCCGGCGTAGGTCTGGCAGAAGCTGTAGAGGCCGTCGAACACGGGGCAGTCCTCGCCGACGTTGAAGCGCTTGAGGGCGCGGATCTGGTCCTGCTGCGTCTCGGGCGTGACGGAGCGGAGGAAGTGGATGTAGTCGTCGGAGTGGAAGCGGCAGAGGTCGCGGTCGCGGGCGGGGTGCGGCCGGAGCACCTGCATCTGGTCGAGGAGGCCGTACCGCGCCAGCAGCGAGTGCGTCATGCGGATGCGGTGCGGCTTCATCGGGTGCCCTTGCCCGTAGTAGTAGTTCCCCACCTCCGGGTCGTAGAAGTAGCACACGCGCCGCTTCTGCCCGTCGCCGCCGACCGACGGCAGCGAGTTGCCACCAGAGCTCGCCGACGAGGGGTCCATCGCCGCCGCCGATGAGGATTTGGGGTTTTGAGGGGCGGGATTCCTTTTTTCTTTTCTTTTCCTTTTTGGCTGACGCCGAATTGCCGATATACTTGTTTGAGGAGATGAAGGAGGTGAGGGACAGGGAGAGGAGGATTTTATACGAGGGGGATGAAAACGGGAGAAGGGGCTAGAACGGAAGTGATGTAAGGCGCCGACGAATATGAAACGAGGGGCTGACTAAATTCTGTTTTTTCGAAAATACTTTTTTAGTTTTTAAATTATCATTGTGACATTGTCATTAGATTTTTTTAATTTATATTTTATTTAAAGTATTAGTTTGAATGTATAATATTATAAGTTATATTTTTATTTTTAGTGATAAAATACATTATAAAATATATAATGTTTTTAAAAATATAATAAAATAAATAGTCAAATATAACTTAAAATTGTAGTGGTTTTATTTAATGTAAAAATGAAAAACAAAGAGGAGGAAATCACTAACTTTGACACATGACTACAAGTGTCAAATGATGGCTGTTTGGATGAAAGATAGGAAAACACAACGTAGCTGAAAAAGGGGGTAAAACATGAACGATTATTTGACCTTGTATTAGAAATCTAAAAGAATTCTATGAAACAAGAAATGCCATCAAAATTCCAAAGGAATTCTTTTTTGCGAGTAAAAAACTTTCAAAGGTGACTTGAAAGGTCAAATCTTTTTTACTTTGCCTCCATAAGATTCAACTCATTAGGCCTCCATGGGCTTTTTTTTTCGGCCTTATTACAGTTGCCTTGGTTTCGGGCTCGAGCTGGGCCGTTCTATTCTGCTCTAGTCCTCTTCTGTGAAGCTCTTCGTTCTTCGAGGGGTTGAGACGCAAAACAACCAAAACCGGCGTGGCGATGAATCACGAGGCGCCTTTGGCCGTCTTCCTCCTCCCTGTAGCGGCGCGCCGCTCTGCCCTTTCGGCCCAGAAAGCTTCTCGAACCTTCTGGAAGCTCCATTCATCCGCCTCGTCCCTTCCGTCCCCCCTAAAACCCTAGATCGCGGAGCACTGCCCCGACCAGCTTCGTCTCCGCATGGACCATCCGTGGCGCTTCTCCGCCGGCGGCGACCTCTGCCCCGGCTGCTCCGCGCGCCACTTCCCCTTCTGCCCGCCTCCGCCTCTCCCACCGCATCCCTTCCCGTACGATCTCCAACCTCCGCCGCCTCCTGCACCGCCGCAGTACCAGCCTCCGTTCCACCCGCCGCCTCCGCCCCCTTCCCCGCCGCCGTACCAGCCCCCCTTCCACCCGCCGCCGTCGATGTGGGGATCTCCGGCTCCGGGGCCTCATCCCTACGAGATCCCCGGCAGGGAGGGCCCTCACAAACGGATGCGGGTGGGCGAGGTGTCACCGTTCAATCCGTACGACGCCTCGCCTCCACCTCCTCCGCCACAGTCGGGAAGGGCTTCTGAGCGCCTGCTAGGCCTGGTCCGGGAGCATGGCCACTCTCGTCTGCCTGCGTCGCCGCCGACGCAGTGGCATGGCCAGGCATGCCCGCCTGATGGCTTCAGTTATGGAGGGGGCAGAGTTTATCATTCTCCATATGGACAAGGAGCTGATCTTGCAAACTTCGACCACGCTGGAAGATTGCCACCTCCATTGCCGATGCACGATAGGCACAATGCCTTAGGTCCCGGTTTTCTGCCTGGAAGGGGGCCTCAGGAGAGTTATTTCAATGGTGATCACCATTACCATCAGTTTCACCAAGATGCATTGCCTGGTGCGCCGCCACTCCCTCAAATGCCACGGTATGCTGACACAAGCAAACCATATGACCGTCGTGCTTGGCATCCTGAGGCAGGTGCTACACCACCACCACCAGAGCCTCCATTTCCTTCCCACCCAGATTACCGTGCCATGCCACCTAGGCCGACTGCAAATTTGTCGTTGTTTCCTGTCCTTTCCGGTTCTCCAGCCACAACCACAACCCCTCTTCCATCTAGTGTGCAAACCTTGCATCAAGCTCACCCGATGGCAAATGCAAACTCTTACGACGGGCACACCAATATTGAGGTGTCTTCTGTGCCCTCAATATATCTATTGCAGATAATTTTAGATGGCTTATTCTTCCATAGTTCCATCAAAAGCATTAACCATTTATGCTTCACTCACAGGGGTCAGGGTTGATTTATCGACCACAATCAGAGCTGAACTTGGTAGATGGAGGGGCAACCAGTGCACACCATTCTCTGAACCCTCCCAAAGTCACAATCATCAATGCTTGTGATTTGTTCAAGCAGCCCCTTCGTGCCTCACGCCCTGACCATATTGTTATCATCCTTCGGGGACTTCCAGGTATTCTTCAAAAGATATTCAATGTTCAATAATTCTTATTATTTATTAAGTATGTTCTATTATCAGAAGTATATGTATACTGTCTTTAAATTTCCTTATTGATAAAATAGTACTGGTTCCTGCTTTGTAGTGTGGAAGTGATGGGCCAAACAAAGTGATACTTGCCTTTTTACATATTTCTTAAATTCAAGGCATCTTGTTTGCTGTGTTAGTGGGCTAACAATCTACATAGTGAAATTCCTAATTGCATATTTGGTATATAATAACATAATGATCATGGCTTTACACTAGTCCAAATTATCATTTTTTATCTTGTAAATTCATTTCACTTGTATGCAGTTAGGGCATCCTTCATTATTGGCCTGAAGTATAATTCTTACCAAACATTAACCTGTAGGTAGTGGAAAGAGCTATCTGGCAAAAGCATTGCGCGATCTTGAAGTTGAGAATGGTGCAAGTGTGCCAAGAATTCACTCGATGGATGATTATTTTATGATTGAAGTTGAGAAGGTTAGTAGAGATCAACATTGATTTGTTTGTGGTATAATTGATCGTTTAACTGAAAACATGGATAAATATGGCCAATATTCTCCCAGAAAATCGAAGATAGTGAAGGATCTAAATCTTCAAGTGCATCAAAAGGGAGGCGGCAGTTGACCAAAAAAGTTATTGAGTACTGTTATGAGCCAGAAATGGAGGAGGTGAACTTTCTCTAGTTTCTTTATACATGTTATTTGCTCCTACAAAAAAAAAAAAAGACTGCTTCAACTGCAAACTATAATTCTGAAATGTTATCATTCATAAAAAGATTCAAACTCATTACATCATCTAATATCATAATAATTCAAAATTTTTACTGAAGATGCACACTTAATGTTACTAGAAGCATAATGATTTTAAGGTTTGTTGCGTTAGATGTGTAATGTACAGTGGCGCCCTTAAACTAGAATCAATCATACAGTGGCACTTGGCAAGATCCACATTTTTTTGTGAATATGAAACCCCTGTTTAGGCTATATGTGGACTGGAATTTGAATAAATACTGAGATGTCACTTAACTTTTACTTCCAGCGAAGATTTGATTCCGTTTCTGTTTTTTTTTTCTGGTTATTTATTAACTGTTATCTGAGGGCTTGCTGTCAGTTCTAACTTTTCATATCTATTTAATAGACCTACAGGTCAAGCATGTTGAACGCATTTAAGAAGACCCTTGATGAAGGAAATTTTACATTTGTGATCGGTATGAATTTACTTGGAATATAACAACTCATATCTCAATCATTTAGGTCCCACAGGTGGTATTTGCTTTGGTTGGTGGTTGTATCCAATCATTCAATTATGTTTAGTGAAACTCTGCTATGGTTTGTTTCTTTGACACCATATGTGCTATATGTCAACACTGAGCACTGCCAAATGACTACAGAATGGTCTCATGGTCTTTTTGGGCCAATAATCAGATTTTTTTTATGCTTTTTTTTGTTGAATTTTCTATAGTGTGTGTTTTATTTAAAAAAGTAACGGAATTGATTCTTTGGATGTTTGGATAGTGCTATCTTCTGTTGGTACCTCATGATACTCTGTAGTGTTTAATAAAACATTAAATTTAGTAACACTTTAGCTGTCCTAGCAAAATACAGTGGTTATGCGCCAAGAGATACCTTCAATTTCACCAACGGCTGATGCTGTATTTTTGGTAACTGACTTGTTTACTGCTGATATCCCTGGCCGTTTTAGTGGATGACCGCAATCTGCGGGTAGCCGATTTTGCTCAATTTTGGGCAACTGCGAAGGTAAATCCTCAGTCTCTAATGTGTCAACTGCAAGGTTAATTTGCTTCTGGATTTCTTCTTCTTTATTGGGTTTTAAACCCTTATAAAGAGGTGTCTGCTGCTTGAAATATAATCAGTGTGAAGGAAGTTTTAGGTTTACAGTTTCCCTAAAGGGTATTAGAAATATGTAGAATAGGTAGCTACCCTTCATCTCTTCATGTCCTTTTCCTTAAAAAAATTCCCATCCTGTTAAGCTAATTCGGGTTTGCAACATAACCTTCACATGCGGGTTTATAGCATGTATCAATAGTTGTTGTAACGTATGGAAGATTTACTATGAATTAGGAGAAGCAATTATCCGTATGAGTTTGTCTCTCTATCTCCCTCCTGTTTTATCTCTACATTCTGAATGATTATTGTGTATTCTTGCTGTATTATTGTGTATGCACCAGCCTGTAATCCATTGGCATTTCAACTTAACAGGCAGGAGAATACCTGTTTTCATTGTGGACTTATTGTGGCTTTTTCACTTGCTTTTCATTGTTTCGTACTGGTACATAGCCAGAATCAATTTTTGAGTTGCTACTTGCTACGAAAGCTGTAATCCCTGTTGCTGGTATCTATCTGACTCGCGTTCTCTGCTGCTGTAGTTGCTCCCAAATGTTTTTGTTTTTTGCACTATAACTTATTGAATGCTAATTTTGGGAAAGCTCTTCAGTTTTAAGTTCCAGTAGACTAATCTGTGCTTTTGTCAGACAATATTTTGGGATTTTAGGAGCTCTCTAGCTTAGTTAAATTTCATTTCTCAAAAACTGTACTCATCTAATTTCATTGTGAATTCATCCTGATAGGGTTCTTATTTGTTTTTTCTTCTCTTTGCAGAGATCGGGCTATGAAGTTTACTTGCTGGAGGCACCGTACAAGGATCCAACGGTAATTGTTGATCATAAGTTTTCTCACTGCAAAATATGTATTTGAACTGTTTGGGACCTACTTTATCTTTCTTGAACCTTGCGACTCTTTATTTTCTTTCTTGACATAGTTCCATTATATTATTGACCAATCAGCTAGTGCCAAGTGGTCCTAATTTACAATGCACATGAACACTGGAAATTAGATTGACATGCCACGTCCAGGAAAATTGCGAGCACTTATGATCTAAATATATTTAGTTTCTCACTGTTTCTCAGTGAAATTGTGTAGCTTTTCTGACTTGTGCTCAAATTTCAATCAAATCTTTAACACATAACCCTTAAGAGTATTTTATTGTTTTCCAGTAGCACTAGCTAGAAATTTGCACATGGCCATCATTGAGAACCATTGTGGCATTGAGTTTCACTTCTGTTATAAGAACCATTCTGTTTTTTATTCGCTTGATGCTGTAATGAAGGGTTGAGAGATGCATCTTGCACATCAATCTTCACATGACAGTTGTGTTGCCTTCAGGATATTACTTCCTGCGTTCTGTATCGCAATGTCTTAGTTTATATACAGCATTGATTTAAGAGTAGAAGACTACTATTGGCCATTGTATTATTTCATTATTAGTTATATCATAGCAAACCTTTGATATTCTAAAATAACAGGGTTGCGCCGCGAGGAATGTGCATGGATTTACATTGGACGATATAAAAAAGATGGCAGCAGACTGGGAAGAGGCCCCCCCATTATATTTGCGGCTAGATATACATGTATATTTCTTGCCATTATCAATCCATTTTGTTGTTAAGACAAGCTATTAAGCATATGATTAACCATGTTCCTTGTAATTGTAATCTCTTGTATGTTTCAGTCTTTGTTCCATGATGACAATCTCCACGGTCATTCTATACAAGAGGTAATGGTATTCCTGCTGTTACTTTTAAATGATTCAATTCAGTGAGCTCATGTTCGTTCCATCAAACAGGTAGACATGGATACAGAAGATGTTGATGATGCTAATGACACAGCAACAAACACCACTGTAGAAGACTCAAAGAAGGCCATACAGGAGCCCCCACCTGAAGGTATAGACCTCTTGACCAAGAATATATCACTGGTCATAATATGCCTTGCATTAAGTCCTTAATAATTAGAAGGAATCCTGTACTATAAATTTATACAGCTCTATACTACTTTGTTGTACCACAGGTGGTGATGTAGGTGAAGGATTTTAAGGGACCAACCTAGTATTGGTACCTTTTCCTTATGCTAAGGATCTTATTCTGTCAATTTGGTTATAGTGGGGATAATTAAATGTGACATAAGACTGTATGTATGTAAGGTAGAACATTTGACTGCTTAAAAACAAAAAAATGCTTTGCAGTTTCATCTAGTGTATTCTAGTGTCCAGTTAGTATATATTCTGCACACTTAAGCATTTACATCACATCGAAGTCTTGCAATTACTAATTACTTGCCTGTGCAGGTTTGTCAAAACCAGGGGAGAAGTGGAATGACGAAGAAGAAAATTTGGATGGCTTCAAAGAGTTAGGACAGAGTAAATGGTCAAAATATTTTGAGGAAGACACAGAGAAGTCAGAAAATGCAGAGGAAAATAAACATGCTCTTTCTGGTCTAGCCCGGACATATGGCACTCATCGCAAAAGTGTCAGTTGGGGTGATAGGGTATGCTTTATGTTTCAGTATTTACTTTACATAGTGCCTATATCAATACCATATCTATGCTGATTAATAAAAAATTTATTTACTTTACATAGTGCCTATAGCAATACCATATCTATGCCGATTAATAAAAATTAAAGGCTTTGTTCTATTCATACGTACTCAATCTTAGTTGTATTTACTTTTGCAGCTTGAAAAGGGTGGATTTTCTATTGCTGCAACTAAAAGGAAACTCACTTCATCATTAATCATAGGGCCTGGATCGGGGTACAATTTGGTAAGTATAAAGCTCATTGCTGACATTTTATCAGTAGTGCATCAATTTTTTCTGCTCCTATATGTCATTTGCTATTTGCACATTTTGTCATATCTATTTCTGAAATCACTTGGGTGTGGTCATGTTTCTTTAGCACGTATCTGAGTAATAACAAGAAAAAGGTATATTCTGCTATCCTGGGAATTGCAAATGATGGAAGCAGTGTTTTCCTAGACAGTAAACGGTATCTAGGCGGTCAACCATCGTTTCGCGTTTGATCACGTTTTAATCCGTCTAAATGGCCATTTATCAGGCTAAACATCCGTTTTGGGCCAAGAGATGGTGCCTATGTAGCGTCTAAAGCGTTTAAATGGCCGTTTAAACCCATTTAGAAAAACACTGGATGGAAGTGAAATCCTGCAAAGGTAGCAGCGTAGTCTAGGTAGAATAATTTATATGTTATGTTCCCCCTATCAAGAAATAATTTACTCTCTCCATTTAGTGTCAATTTTGCACAAAAAAAAAAAGATTGTCATCATTGCGTCCAATCACCAGTTTGCATCCAGTTACCAGTTCCTCGAACCTTTTAGCATCTTTGTAAGCATAGGATTGTATCTTGCAGGTATCCAACCCCTTGGCTGAAGATTTCACAGGGACAAAAGGGAGGACAAGTAGTGAGACCAAGAAAAGGTTCAGTGAGCAACTTCGCAATGAAGGTGAATCCTTCAGGGCTGTTTTTGACAAGAGAAAGCAGTGTATGGGAGTTTTTGAGAATGGAGATAAGGCCTAATCCTTGACAGAGAAGGCTCTCGTGACTGCCCCTCTGTTATTCGGGATGACCAAGTTTACTTGGAGGAAACAGGTGCAAACAGCTCGGAGCCACCATCTTGTTGCATCTCTTACTCGAGCACAATGTGCACCATTAAGTGATTTATGGAATCCAGATTCAAGCCTGCTTCCGGTTTGCTTGTTGGAGGGGAATGTGTTAGTTCTCTGTGCCATTTGATATGAACTTTTGGGAGCACAGGAAGCTAAAGGCAATCTGGCGTTGTTTCTTCTCTTCCTTTTATCTGTATATGCTGTCAGATAGCACAAACCTTTTTTTCCCCATTATTCAAGGGGCTGTGTTTTTTTCAAGGGAAGCCCAACCCTTATACTCCATAGGATCTGGTACCACATTATCAGTCACACTGAATAGTGGCCTATAATTTTGATTGAATGTAGTAGTATTGCATGTATTTGTGCTGTTGCCATGAAGAAAAATTGACGTTGTAGTTTCTCCATGTATAGGCTCAATTTTGAGGGAAGCCTCCATGTAATACTGGAGTTTTGAACTTTGGATGTATGAATTGCGTGCTTTCTGTATTCCAAACATCTGAAGTCGAAATTATATTATGGTTGAAACAGCGACATACAGCTGAACTGTTGCTATGTATCCATAATATTTTGTCCGGCATGTACAGATAAAGGTTTGTGCTAGCTGGTTCATTGTATCTGTATCTGTTGCGACATACAACATACATCAGAGGCTGGTTCATTTTGTTTGTTATCCAGTTAATCTACATAGCCTGTGCTCCTACAACATGTCATTGTTGCCATGGAACCGAGATGAGTTCTGGATTAATGAGAGTCCTGCAATGTTTTTACGTTTTCGTTGTATTCTCCATTTAGTCGCAGGCAACATCTCTGCTCAGCAGGCCAGCACCTCTAACAATGTGCAGCATGTTGCAATCACCAGTCAGCCCACATCTGGTCGTATGCATAGTTACTACTTTTTTCGGATTTAAATTATGTTTAATTATTCGTCTTATTTAAAAATTTTGAAAAATTATCAATGTATTATTATGATTTGTTTTATCATTAAAGAAAGTTTTAATCTATCTTATAATTTTTTATATTTAAATAAATATTTTAAATAAGATGAATGGTCAAACGTAGCTAAAAGAGTCAATGCCGTCAACAGTTAAAATCCGGAGAGTTTAGAACCCTATTATTGCCCTTATTAGTGTTGCCAGGTCTTTGAACTAGCTTCAGACGAATAAGTTGGAGATGTACTAGTAACAAGAAGATCTTTCACAGATCAAGCATTACAAAAACGGGGGAAGATGAAGATATGACTTTCGAAATGTCATTCAGTGACACCCTTAGTGCTCGAATAAGGGCTTTATTTAGTAATAGGACGAGCTGTTGAACCAACCATGTGTCGAGTGTTTGGAATAAGATCAGAGACAAAGTCGCTTGTACGGTTTTATATCTGCCTAATAATGACATGAAAACAACTTAATTAAGCGACCTAATGAATTGATAAGACTGAATAGTACTATCTGATAAGCAATATCATCATATACTAGCAAAGTGTCCGTACGTTGCTACGGGTTTGAAAAAATAAAACACTATTTATAATTTAAATATAAATTATTTATATAATATAATTATTAGATATATAAAATATTATTAATATTTTTACATAAAAGATCATATTTGTATTACCGTTAGTGCTTCTTAGTATACCATTTTATATATCAAAAGTAACAATTTTTTCACTATTTTTTACCATATTCTCATCATAAATATGTTTTTTAACCTCTAATGTTAATGATTTCCACATATAGTGTCGTTTGAGTGCTATGTTATAAAATTAAGTGACATGATATTAAAAAAAGCTCAAATATAAGAAGTACCGATATAAAGTCTAACTCGTCATGTAAAGAGGGTTTTTCATAAGACTATGACGCTTACGAGACATCCCTGGATCTCCATGAAGCCCAACACAAGGCCAAGGTCGTGGTCCAATGCCTAAAGATTTCTAGAAGCTTTATCTGGAAGGAAAAAAATCAATTCACGCACTCCAGAAATAACACTACATTGCAACACAATTTTGAACTTGAAACTTGCTCTAATAAGAAAAGTTAAAACACAAAAATTGTAGATCTCGTCGAGGCCTTTTCGAAATATATGTGGATCATATTATTTGTACTTCAGAGCTATGAGATATGGATCTCGCACAGAGACCTGTGTAGAGGAGTCCGAATCAGAACAAATATTTTTATATCGCATATTTAGAAGCCAAAACGGCGGGATCTAGACTTCTATTGAATACCAAAGTTATAGAATTTTTCGCAGGCTACGCGATAGAGTCCGAGTTTGGCTCATTTGAGCTCCGGACGAGGGAGTTAGATTTTTTTTTAATTCGGTACTTGATATGAAAGTTACGAAACCGATTTGGATTCAATCTCTAACTTTGTGAACACGAAGTTAATGACTGTATATCAATTAATAGATTGTTAGAGATATTAAAAGAAAGGAGGGTGTACATAGTGTATCTAACATACTTTTTCATATATAAAAGAAAAGGAGTAGGATGGAAAATTTGGCAAAAGGCACCACAGTGACTTAGTCAAGGTCAAGACGGAGTCTGAAATCAAAGAAATACCTTAGAGCTGGTCAATGTGTTAAATAACCCCAATCAATCTCTGTGCTAAGGCTAATTGGAAAGAGATGAAATGGCATTTCAAAGAGGATGAGAGAGAAAGGAAACCTAACCCTCGTTCGTTCTTCTACCTCGTTATTATTACCTAATCCATAGGTAACAATACAGTAAGTAGCCATTAGTATTCAAGTGTCACTCTGTGAGGGACTCTGATTTGTTCCTTGAGCAATATCCGCGAAGCCAATCTTAACGCCACGCCTGCTGCTGGCGGCACTCTTGTAGTTTCCAGCGCGTCTCCTGATGATGAGAGACCCGCCGGCTGCCCGGAGAGCTGCGGTGGCATGGCCATCGATCAATACCCATTCGGCATCGGCGCCGGCTGCTTCCGCAAGGGCTTCGAGATCACCTGCGATGACCGTGGCACGCCGGCGCCACGCGGCCCGTTCCGGTCAACCACCTCTCCATCCGGCGAACCGCTGAGGCCCGCGTGATGCTGCCCGTCGCGTGCTTCAACGCCTCCGACGAGGTGTACGCCTAGAGCGACGGCGACGTGCAGTTCAACCGGGACGACGCGACGTGTATCGCATCTCCAGCACGCACAACCAGGTCGTCGTCGTCGGCCGGCTGCAACTCCCTGGGCTTCACCCAGAGCCAGCGGAGCCAGGGCAGCGACTACCCCTACGCGTACTACACGGGCTGCATATGTCCTTCTGCAACAACTCTGGGAGCCCCGTCACCGTGGACGGGAGTTCACATCCTCTGCAGTTGTGTATTAACATTAACCGTGGCTGACATGTTGCCACGTCGACATCCCGCCGGGGGCCTCACTGACAGCACCATGAACTTCAGGGAGTACAGCCACGTGCGCATGCTGGACGACTACGCCTTCCTGGTGGATAGGGAAAACTAAACCTTCCACACCACGCCGCGGACCTCAAGATGGATTGTGGCTGGAGTACTGGGCTATCCGTCACAACTTGACGTGCAGCGAGGACAAGAGAAATGTGCAGGGCTATGCCTGCGTCAGTGCCAACAGTGAGTGCCATGACACTTCCAATGAACCAGGGTATCTCTGCAACTGCACCAAGGGATACGAGGGGAACTGGTTTCTTAACTAGTTGCTAGTTAAGTCAGCCATGAAGGCATGAACCACATGCTTTTGTTTTGTTCGTTTCGTTATCATTCTTAGTTAAAGTTAGAGAAATTTTACTATCTAAAATATTGGTAGTAGCTAGTTTGATTCAACGATATAAATTTTATAATTTTAAACCATAACTACTGACTAATATTTTATCAGTTTGAGGATAATATTAAAAAAGATAGATTTATAATAATTAATATATAATATGATTAATAATGAATATTTTATATTTTTTAAGATGAACTGATGTTTTAATGATTTGATAGGGTTATTATTCTATCATAAAAATATACTTCTCCAGAAAGCCAACCCAACTTTACACAGAAGCGTATTGGGCTGCAGCCGTCCCAAACAGGGCCTACATCAATAAGGAAAATTTTGATTTCATTGCTACCTATAGCTAAACCTTATAACAATTTTTTTTTTATTTTGAACCATACATTCATACATGTGGTCCTTTTGAGCCTAAGAGCTCCTATTGTATCGAACGGCTTTGTGCATCCTCACGTGTTGCAGTGGGAACCTTGTTACATTATATATATACTAGCAAAGTACTCATGTGTTGCTACAGGTTTGAACATTTTAATTACAACTCTTTATTATTGATTTTTAAATTTACTATGTGATGACATATATCTGTTTACGTATATTTCCTTGCCAGTGTCATGCAAGGATGACTTAATGTAAAATTTGTTCACTGAGAGCTATTTGACTGAAATTTTTGATAGAGTTCTGAGTGATTTTTGTTGAATAGCTGGTAGATACTTGGAGTTCAACAGGTCAGTTTCAAAGTATAATTTTCTAGGTGATCCAATCATTTATACTTAGATTGGGGAAAAGGATAGATAGCCAGGGAAGAGCATTGTATTCTGAGCAAGATGAATTAGCGTGATTCAGGTTTGCAAATCCTGATCTGATGCCCCCTAACCAATTCAGCTAGATTCCTTTGGCAACATCGGCAATCTGATAAATGACAGGGCTCCTCTTGCAAACTGCAAGAAGCAAGTGTTGTAAGCTGGTGATAAAAATAGGGTCATCGCTCACAACAATAGCCAGCCTACTGTTGCTGACCAATAGAAGGCAATGCTGTTGTAGCTGGCAAGGAAGGGAAAGAAATCAAACTGAAGCAGAACAACCCACCATAGCTTGAAATGATCATGATAAGATCAGATTGTGACAAGGAGAAGGTCAAGGGGTCAGAGAGCGTCCAAGAGGGCATCAATCAAAACTCTCTAACATCCATTCAGACATAATACGACAGAATATCACAGTGTGCCATGATCATCCGTTACTAAGATACGATGAATTGTGTTATACTGTGACAGATTTACTTAGTTTTGCATTGCCATTTTATGAATGTATCAATTTGTTGAAAGAATATAAAATCAGTCTGATTTACGTGGACGGACAGGCCTTTGGCCAGGTGGTAAGGCGCCCGAGTGGCTGCCCCAGGTTGTGCTGCGGTACTGTAGAGTGCACAGTGCTGGGCACTGTTGCGACGTTGTGTAATGTAGCTGCGCACTGTGTAAAAAATCTCCTCGCTCTCTCCAGTCTAAAGCATAGGTAAAGACTCGTGCCATAGCTCACACGGTCAGCTGAGTCTCTATATATGATTGGGAAGGGAGTTCAGAGGTTTTTTCGACCTGTGTGAGGGGCTCTTCTTCTTAATGTAATGCTGTCGGGAGGCTTCTTCCTCCGACAGGTCGAGTTTTTTTGTTTTTTTGTTATACGTGGGTTGTGGGGTACATTATAGCACACACTAAGTATTAAGCAGTGACGGCAAGCCCTCACATATGTCTTAGGCTCCTGGCGTTTGGAGCAGAGTACCAAACTTCAAGGTTTCCTCCACCCAGCAGTGACAGCGTTGCCCAATAGGCAAATGAAGAGAAAATTGTGGAGCCGCTTGAATACAATGAAGAGTAGTAATGCAGCTGATGGTGGGGGTATGAAACGGAAAGGTGAGGCGAACAAGTTTCTAACATCATGCATGCTCTTCAGTATTTTGTTTTGTCATTGGACTTCTGCTGAGATCGAGTGTAATCGCCACAATCTGCTAGTAAAACAATTGGGGCACTATCAGCCTGATCTCTCTGCAGTGATTGCCGCCAGAACTATTTCAGTGTGTGGTAAAGGTGAACATTACTCGGAGTTGCAGTCAATCGAGTCTGCTTACTTTGCTTTGTAACCAAACTGAACTGTCGTTAAAGCGGTGCAGCTCTGTACTCATAGGTGCAGTGTACTGCATTGTTGTCATGATTGCATCCTTGTCTCCGATTGGATGGGAGCACTTTCAGTCTTCCCCTGCCATTCAGCGTTCATTTGCATCTAACAAACCAAAGCTTGCATTGCAGACGTTTGCAAACAAAAATCACTTTGTTTGTCTCAAATGTTGAAAGTCAACATTGACACCAAGCGCGTGCGTGAGGCAGAGTGCATGCCAATCCTTCTCTATCTCTATATTACGTCCTCACTCACCTTTCTAGTTGTAGGGCGCTCGTAGATTGCATTAGCTACGATTGAGCAGAATCCGATGTGTCCCATCTCGGTTGAAACGGCGTGATAGATGGCTTTCTCGAAATGGAAAAAGCTCGCCACAGGCCGAGAACACAGTTTACACAACACCTCCTAGCGAAGGCAGGGGACCAGCGACCTTGAGCAGTTGAGCGCGATAGCGCAGTGGAGCAGGGAGACCGCTCGGCGAGCCGGCGGTCTGGCGTGGGTCATGGGGCGAACGGAAAGAAGTGTTATCTGGGCCAAAAAGCCTGATTACCAGAGAGAGTGGAAGCCCATGAAAGAAAAAACAAGGCCGACAATTTAACTGGCAGCCCACAAAGAGGGAAAAGTCCTATGAATAAACACGAATAGGTATCGGAGACGTTCTTCTTCCTCGCGTGTACGCCGACATCCGCCATTGCTGGAATTTCGAGCTCCAGCAATGAGTAAAGATGGTTATCAAAACGGAACTTTGCGGGTATAGATAACTGATATTGACTGTTTTAGAGCTTAAACAGGAATGCCTCCAATAGCGGTGTTGAGACGAACAAGAACGCCTCCAATGGCGGTAACAGTGCTCGATGCTGAGGCAAGGCGAAGCAATACGACCCAAGGAGAGGAGAGTTGAGACATTTTAATGACATAGTATCTCTTTACTCCCTCAAAACTACAAGCTATCAAATCGGACTCTAAATTTCCAGGAAACCAATCACGCCCTTTAGTTCCCACTCCTGTGTGCCGCATATGCATAGCTATAATGTATGCTACATCAAGAATATACACGATTTCGACCATGTTGACCATTTGTTTGTCCCTACATAATTCCCCTGGCTCCTGACCAGAATAGAAAAAAATGACTGTCCTTCCCTTCACGGCTTTGCACATTTACACGTGTGTCAAAAGCTGCTCGAACAATTGGACACCTGCACAATTTTGTAGCCGCGGACTGTGGCTCGCCTCATCCTCTTCTTCCTAATAATACCTCAATTCCCTCCAAATATTACCATCGCCTTCCTCCATCCCCGGTAGCAACAATCGAGTTCTTCCACAAGCTAACACATTAATTTCCTACTAATAAACAAGAACATTGTTATTGTTGCTCTTGCCCATGCACAACAAGTACAAAAAAGAAGGAAGAGAACCGAGGCACGTAGGTACAGGCACAGGAATGGAGCGGCTTCGGTGCAGCCGGCGCCCCGGCTCCTTGCTCCTCCTCGCCGCGGCGTTCCTAGCCGCGGCCGCCGTGTCGAGCGCCAACGAGTTGGACGACCACTGGCAGAAGCGCAAGGAGGAGGCCGAGGCATCGGCGAAGAAAGCCTACAAGCCCGACCCCTTCAACGTCACCAACAGCTTCAACGTAGACGTCCACAGGTCGGAGAGCGAGGCCCTCCGCCGCGGGCTTTCCGGGAAGAAGAAGCGCAACAAGGGCGGCGGGCCGTGCGTGGCGACGAACCCGATCGACCGGTGCTGGCGCTGCCGGGCCGACTGGGCCACGGACCGGATGCGTCTGGCCCGCTGCGCCAAGGGCTTCGGCCACGGCACCACGGGCGGGCTGGGCGGCAAGATCTACGTGGTGACGGACCCCACCGACGCCGACGCGGCGAACCCGCGGCCCGGGACGCTGCGCTGGGGCGCCGTTCAGGACGGCAAGCTGTGGATCACCTTCGCCCGGTCCATGATCATCAAGCTCTCGCAGGAGCTCCTCGTCAGCAGCGACAAGACCATCGACGGCCGCGGCGCGCAGGTGCACATCGCCGGCGGCGGCGGGATCACCGTGCAGTTCGCGCGCAACGTCATCGTGCACGGCCTCCACGTGCACGACGTCGTGCACACCGACGGCGGCATCGTGCGGAGCTCGCCGTCGCACGTCGGGCCCAGGACGAGGGCCGACGGCGACGCCATCTCGCTCTTCGGCGCCACCAACGTGTGGATCGACCACATCTCCATGTCCAACTGCGAGGACGGGCTCATCGACGCCGTGCAGAGCTCCACCGCCATCACCATCTCCAACTGCCACATGACCAACCACAACGACGTCATGCTCTTCGGCGCCAGCGACTCGTACCCGGACGACAAGATCATGCAGATCACCGTCGCCTTCAACCATTTCGGCAGGGGACTCGTGCAGAGGATGCCAAGGTTAGGCTCTTTAATGTCATTAATCTGAAGCTGCGTTCTCTTGATTTAGTTTTTTTTTAAGAAAAAAACCAATTTTTAATCTGAATAAATGTGAAATTTCAGGTGCCGGTGGGGCTTCTTCCATGTTGTGAACAACGACTACACCCACTGGCTAATGTACGCAATCGGCGGCGGCGACAACCCGACGATCATCAGCCAGGGCAACCGATATATCGCCCCACCCAGCGCCTCCGCCAAAATGGTAATAATACATCCTATCTTTAATACTAATTAATTAGGTCCAAGACCATCGACTTCTTTTGAGTAATTATTCAAGGAGAAAAAAAAAGAACTTTTGAGTAATCTGGTAATCCTCCATGTGCAGATTACCAAACATTATGCGGAGGAAGGCGTGTGGAAGAACTGGGTGTGGCACTCTGAGAACGACCTGCTCATGAACGACGCCATCTTCCAGGTGTCCGGCGGCGCTGTACAAAAGAAGATAAAGAAAGGGGACTGGATCAAGCCCAAGCCAGGCTCCTACGTCAAGAGGCTCACACGCAACGCCGGCGCATTGTCATGCCGCCTAGGCAAGCCGTGCTGACCGCCGGCACTAGAGTACTCGGAGGCTCAGCGTCCGCCAGGTCCGAGGAACAGAAGGTAAAGCATGTTTTGCTCTGTTTTTCCTGCGACGAGGTTAGGATTCTCACAGAAGAAAGCAGAGGACATGCTCATAGGAATGGGGAGTAACCAGGTCATTCTGCTAACCATTTGTTACATTTCTTTTGTGGTGTCGCTACAGTACTGTTTGATTATTTTCAGATGAAAGTAGGGATTGTTTCTATTCCAGGTGTACCTATATGTATACAGTTTGTTTGCACAACACTTACCACTGTTGTTGGTCAGATATCACATAGTGTTCACGTAATGTTAATGCTGACAATGAGAGTAAACTTGTTTAACATTTCTAATGATCTAATCTCATGTGATTGATACAGGTATTTAAAGTACTAACAAAACAAAATTTCTCTCATCCATTGCAGATGAGCAGCACAGTAACTTCAGAGAGCATAGAGCAAACAGACTCGTAGCAAAACTATCTAAAACATCCCATCCAGAAAAATTGGTTTTTGTGATTTTCCAGTTCATGACCTTTTTAGAAGCCTGCCTTCAATGCATAAACTCTGCTTCGAAGCAACGGTGGCAATCTGTTTATCGCTGCATCGATTTCCTGAAAAAACAGAGCAATTAAATTTACGGTTTTAGTACAGGTATTTTTAGCACTAACACAAGGGTGGCCATGAAATGCTTAGAGATGGGCAAGAAAGGCAACTTCCTTAGTCATAAAGAATGCTGAAATATAGGCAACAATTATTCAACAGAATGTTGGAATGTGAATGCAGCAAGACAATTGACATACTCTGCTTCATTTCCATTGCAGGACAGATAAGCAAATGGTTTAAGTTGTTTCATACAAAAACTAGGATAACCATAAGTTGTTTCGTACAAAAACTAGGATAATCATAAGTTGTTTCGTACAAAAACTAGGATAACCAAGTGGAAACAAAGCATCCAAACTGTTTGTGGAAATTCATATAAAATGGCAAAGTAAAATAATTCTAATTGCAGGAATAAAAATTCTGCTGACATCCAGCTCTGAGGCAATGGTAAGATATGCCCACCTCTACAGTATATCGAGCTGAGAAGTGAATAAGTAGTATAGCCTTGTTTTCAAGTTTGTCAGACTGGCTCACGATCTGCAACAGTTATCAAACATAAACCATAAGCTCAAATACTGAGGAAAAATATCACAAATTGAATAACCAAAGTTTGGAATAACCTCAAGTAAATGAGTGTGCCCATATTCTTTTGCATGCTCAATCGAAATGGAATCGTCAAGAAATGTACTCTGAAATTTGTAGAGCACATGTCACAAATGAAAAGCATAGAGAAATCAATGCAGGAAGATTGCTCTTACGAACTGCGAGCTAAGGTTTTCCCGTGTCCTTTCTTACAACCTAGCAAATTCAGAGCAAAGTTTTATAACAGATAAAAAGCTGGTACCTCCACAACAAGAATTTTCGCCTTCAGCACATCCGCGTTATCAGGATCAAGGATAAAATCTGACATCGTATCTCCTGTAAAAGCAATCTCAGGTGTGGTCACTGTATTCGTAATCTGCAGATTGACCAAAGTGTTCATACACGTCAACAATGTTCATAATCTGTCATTCAATTTTATCTGACTTCCGCCAATGCAGACACACCTCGACACCTGACAACTTGAGCTTCTTGATCTCACTCCCCGGGAGACCAAGATACTCCTGCTTGAGCTTTTGCTTCACCGCGTATATCACATAGCCCTACACACATCGCATGACTTACATTCCCTCCAAACATTGCAAATAATTCTGACGAATGGAGCAAGAATACACTCAATTGCAGGATAAAGTGAACTTCACCTGACTGGGAATGGCGTGATAGGTCCTGAACGCCCTCACCTTGAGGTCCTTCCTGAGGTGGTACTCCTGCCCCACCTCGAGCGGCACGAGCTTGTGCGCGAGCTCAGACTGGTCCATGGCGCGGTGCACCTCGAACAGCCGCGCGACGAGGTCCGCGACGCAGGCGGGGACGAAGATGGTGGGCGGGCGCATCCGGAACAGCCCGCGCGTGGCCACGTACATGGGGAGGCCCCCGATGTGGTCGAGGTGCGCGTGGGAGATGAAGAGGAACTCCTGCGCGACGGCGCGCTGCGGGCACCGGCCGATGTCGAAGGCGACGCTGAGGGTGGGGAAGATGACGCACGTCTCCTGACCGCCGATGGAGATGCCCTCCACGGGGTAGCCCTCCACCTCCATCTGTGACTTCTTCTTCGGCCGCGATGGCGGCGCAGGGGTGGGAGCGGGAGGGGAGCTGGTGGACGCCGGCTCGCCGCTCGTCGCCTCCATGCCGCCGCCGGTGAAGGAGGCGAAGCGCCTCGAGGGAGTCGATTGGGATGGCAGCGGCGGCCGATAGGCGCGATTGGAGGGGAAATCTCGCGGGGAAGGAGTACCGGAGATATTAGGGAGGGGGGAACTCCTCTGGCGGCGGCGAGGCGGCCGTCTCCGACGGGCGACGGGGAGAGGTTCAGCGCTGAGCCAGGCGACCAAGAGGGGCTATTTTGTGAAACATGTTCTAGAATTAGGGGTCTTTATGTAAATATTTAACCACGATTCAAAGTAGGGGGTTATTGTAAATATTTGGATCGCGACTATTATCCGCGATCCGAATCAGGGGGGTTATTGTAAATATTTGGATCGCAATTATTCTCCACGATCCGAAATAGGGGGGTTATTGTAAATATTTGGATCGCGACTATTCTCCGCGATCCAAATTAGGAGGATTTTTGTAAAAGTTTGGTATACAGTTAAGGAGCTTTGTGCAAAAGGATCCATCGCCGCCGGCAACCGCCGCCGCCGCCATCCTCGTCGCGGCGGCTCCGTGCGCCCCGGACCCGCCGGTCTCGGTGGCCAGATTCTGCGTCCCCAACCGCCGTCCGCACTGGAAGAAGGGAGGAGACAGGGAATATGGACGAGGCGGCGGCCATGGATGACGCCGCGAGCTCTCTGTCAGGCGATTCGCGGCGGAAATGCAACCGTGCCGACATTACTAATGACGCTATGGCTGAGTAACAGTCCTTGGAGATCAATGCATTCATCGATTTGGATCGGGATTGAATCCGGAAGCCTTATCTCACCGGGAGAGCCCATGGCTTCTCCCGTTCTCCCCCATGCGCATGCTCGCAGCACCCGCCAATCGAGTGCCAAGGAGAAGACTGCAACAGCAAGGGAAGGCAGTGAAGCCTTATCTCGCCGGGAGAGACCGCGGCGGCTTCTCCGCCACAACCCTTCCGTTTATTCTGCATCAGGCCCATGCTGCTTCAGTTCAGAGATTAGAGGCTGACATAAGCTTTACACGAAGAAGGAGGCTGCAAAATGTTAGATGCCCTATTGGTGTATTCGGGCAGCGAACTGGTCCATGGCAGTCATGATTTCCTGGTCAAATTTGCTGGTTTCGGTATCCTCTATAGACTCTGAAATTCTGTTACCCGGACGTCCAAACCTTATACGGTGAACTTACTGGACTTCAGCATCAGACTCAGTGGTGGACTGAACATGACAGTTAACAATTCGCAGACAAGCGGCACAAAGTTCAGGTGAATTTTACAGAAAAATCGTTGATGTTCTGACCTCTTTATTTCGAATTGGAGCCGCACTGTGACACTACTGAAACAGAGACGAGGCAAGAGGGCATCTCCAAGGCTATCATATATTGCCTCTCCTATAGTTCCTTTTAAGAGAGTCTCCTATAACTTTTTCAGCATACAGGAGAGCACAGATTTAGCAGATCTTCTAAAACACAACTTTTATATTTCTTTTCTTCTATTTCTTTGTTTCCTGCTGCAGGGAACCGATTTTGTTTGTTCACTTGTGAAGAAGCGTCAGGAGAAGGCGTTTTTGTGGCCAATTGCCAAGGTGTACGATGTGACCTGCTATGGACTACATGAACAAGTTGTGAGACCTAAACGAGTAATTGTCAAGTTCTCTGACAACTTATTCAAGTGGTGCATTGCATATCAAAATTGAAATAATATGGTACAGTTCAGAGGTCCAGATCAGAGTGTATGTAATTTCTGAAAGGGTAACAATTATTATCGGTGGATTTATTCAGACATTCGGCTCCCTGTAAGAGGTAAATAAAGGTACGGGTTGGAGTCAGATTTCTAAAAGGAGAAAAGACAGGAATAGAAATTCGGAGAAGCAATCGGGGGGAAAGCTAGCACGATGATGACAGATCGGAAATAAATTAAATGGCGATGCATGAAAAGCTAATTTCACAGTCTTGCTTGGGGCACTGGTGACGATGCCTGGTGGGCGATAGGCGACGGTGTGGTGGTCAGCAGCATGTTGACCTCCGACGCGAACCGGTCCATGGCCGGCGGTGGCAGCACGATCGTCATGGCCACGACATTCTTCCCACAACAGCTATCCTTGACCGTGAAGAGAAAGCTCACCACATGCCGCGCGTCGGCACGGCCGCCGTACACGGGCTCGCCCCACCCGTAAAGTCGGCACGGCCGCCGTACACGGGCGCGCCACAGAGCCGCCGTGAGCGCCTCGAAGGTCGTGGCCGCGTTGCGGAGGCGCGGAGGGAGACGCGTTCTTATTGCGGCGACCTCATGTGGGTGGAACTGTGGAAGGTGAACGTCCGGAGCACCATCATGTCTCGAGATGATGGCGGCGGCGCCCGCGTAATCGTCGTGGGGTCGTGATGGGTTGCTGCTGGTTTCAGTGGCGGGTAATTCTGCACGCGTAGGAGCTCACGGGACCAGGCGGGTGAGATGGTCGGAGACGGGAGGCCGCGGGCGAGCTCGGCAACCGCGGACATGAACTGGGCTTGCCCGTTGGCGTCCAAGATGGTGTGGTTGAAGCGGAGCGCCAACACGAAGCCGCCACAGAGCAGCCGGGTAACCTGGAGTTCATGATACCATTGTGTGCCTACTTAGCGTAACTATCATTAAGCATAACTACATGTGTGTATGTATAGAATAAAAGTATGAACAAATTGCAATAACGCTATGTCTAAGTACCTGGATAAAGGAGCAAGGGGCAGTTGGTCATGCCGCTGGAGCTTTCGACGTCGGCCAAGAGCTGATCAATGTACGAAAACGGCGGCCTCAGCCCGGCCGCCTCGAGGTCAGCCAGCCGCACGTCGGCGTCGGCCTCCGTGAACCACACCCCCTCGCCGGTGCAATCCACCACCAGCCTGCCGCCCTCCATCTCCCGCAGCCGTCCGGCGAGGGGGTAGTAAGGCACCGGCGCATCGCCGAGGGCGCGGCGGATCACGGCCACCGGGTCGCGATTGTCGCCGGCATCTCGCCCGCCGCCGCGGTAGAAGAAGACGGATGGCACGTGCCTGCGCAGGAACGCCTGGTCGTCGATGTCGGACAGGAGCTTCGTCTCCCGGGGCGTCGCTGTCGCCGGGCGGAGGAGCACCGGTTCCATCCGGCGCACGGCGAAGGCGAGCATCGTCGTCATGGTCGACGCTTTGAGAGATCTCGTTTGCTCCTGTGCCAGCGTGAATGTAGGATGCTCGGCTGCTTTAACGTCTGGAGGCTCGAAGTGGCTGCCGTTGGAGATGTATCGCAGGCCTCGTCGTTTTAAGTTGGACAAATACAGTCCCACTTGAGTTTTTTTTTTTCTCTCTCTATTTGAATGTGTGCGCGTGTGCAGAGGTGCGTGTTTGCCCGGTTTTGAAACAGATGTCGCATTTTCAATCATCTTGCATCTGTTGGATTCCAAGCCACCGACAGCTGTGGCAGTGACTAACGCCTCAAGGTACTACTACTCAAGGTATATCTTACACACGATTTGTCATCTTCACGACGCTAGAGGGCGGCGATGATATTTCAGCATTGAGATTACAACCGTGTCTTGCTCCTCGACCACAAACAAAAAATAATAGAAAAACTGCGCCTGTCTTTTTTGCACATAGTATCTGTTATCTTCGAGATGCGAGCTGGGATAATAATATGCTTAATTATTAACCTGTTCAGCGCTTATCTTGCTCCTTGAAAAGAGAAACACACAAGACGACAGCTCCTGTCATGTTGCGTTATGGTACAGATCTAAATATATAAGGCTTAAGAGTAAAAACTTGCAATGCCTTTTGTATTTATTGAAAGTGGAAAACTCATTTTTGCCTCTCAATAAAGCATGCAGCATGATTCTTATTATATATTAATCTTGTTGTTACATGAGTCACATAACAAGGAACAAAAATCAAGTTAAAATTGTGAAGAACAAAGCTTATTATTATGCTTTCATCCATTCATGTAAAAAGCTATGTTCCAATAATTAATCTCTAAGGACTTGCTCGCCAATCAGATTCGCTTCTATGTCTCCTGTTGTTTGGGCAAACAGTATTTAGAACCATAAGTAGTATATATTCCACTAAAAATAGTCTGCAAAAAAGATGAGTGCAAGACAACAGCAGTTTGCCCAAAATAAGATATCTGTCCTACCTAAGTTTTTGACTGTTCTTAAGCAAATCTCACTTATATCCAACAAATATTTACCATGTCTCCAGCCCTATGGAGCCAAAACAATGCACCCCGGGCCCATTTCACCCATGAAAGCACTAAGGCCCTATTTGAAATGAAGGAATGAAAAATATAGGAATAAGAAAAAGCGCAGGAGTTGAGAACAGCGTGACCTCCTCACGAGCAGGTGAGCTTAGCTGCTTGAGGCAGCGACGACAACTGGGGCCAGCTTGTGCTGCTGCGGTGAACAAGTACGAGAGGAGCCACAATGCTATCATGGAGGTGCGATTAGCAAGGCGAATTTGCTCCTCCACATGCATGAAAATTTTCCATGAACTCGGAGTGGATGTTTCATTTCCTCTATTTTGTGGAGGAAAGGAAGCCTTTCCATAGGAAAAAACTTCATTCCTCCGTCCCAAACACCAGGTGACATCAACAAAATAGAGGAATTGATTTCCTTTGAAATTTCTCTATCTCAAACATAGCCTAAAAGTTTAGCAGCTCATCAAAAGTCCTTCAAAAGCATGAAGTAAGTTCATCTTACCGTGATATCAATTAGGAAGATGAGATCAAATATGATTCCAGGATTGAGTAATTAATAGATGGTTACTATCCTAATAAGAGAGAGAAAGAGAGAGAGAGAGAGAGAGAGAGAGAGAGAGAGAGACTTATAATGATGAGCCATCAGGGTAGGAAAGCATATATCCAATAACATATAGTAACAAATAGTGGGGCTTGCTATTTTTTTTTAAAATATATAGAATAGCAACGAAACAACCATTCTTTTGAGACATTTAATTTGATCGTGTCACTTTATGATCTAGAAGAGGGAGAAGAGTTATGTGCACAGGGTGTGTGTATTAACAAAATAGTGCTCCCCTAAATTAGGGTTTTTTTCTCCTCTGGCGGCGTCGACACCGACAGAGTCCACCACGGGATTATACCAAAGTTCCACGAACTCATGTGATCTCTAGGCTCAAGGGTGCTTGTGCCCTTAACCCTAGATCATCTCCCAACCTTGTGCACACGTTGCATGGCGGGTACTCAGGGAGATCGGATGGCAACAGATGGAGGCAAATCTGGAGGCGATGAGGTCAGCTCGGAGATTTCCTTGGAAGAGAGGTTGACAAACTTAGATCTGGTAGGCGAGGAGGAGGAAGGACTGGATTTTTCGGAGGAAATTGATGGCCTGGTTAAAGAGGTTCGCTGGTTGGCCCTTTTTAGGGTTCATACCACAAAGGCGTTTAGCCATGCGACGTTGCTGAATGCTATGCGAATTGCTTGGTCCGCAGCAAAGGAGGCCACCTTCAAGGTCAAGGGAGAAAACTTGTTCCTGGTCCAGTTTCAGTGCTTCGGCGATTGGAACAAGGTGATGGATGGGGGGGGGGGGGGCTTGGTTGTTCCGGGGTGCTCCAGTTGTGCTGGAAGAATATGATGGCTTTAGCAACATCCATGAGTACAAGCTGAATATGATTCCGGTTTGGGCTCGTATCCAGGGGATACCGGAGGGGTTGATGAAGAAGAAGGATCTACCTGGACTAGTTGCAAAGAAGGTGGGCAAACGGCCGATCACGGTAATCGTGGATGATGGGCGGATAAATCCTACATCATATTTGAGAGCTAGGGTGTTTCTAGATCTGGAGAAGCCACTGGTCCAGGTGATCACGATAACTTTGAAGGATACGAGGAAATACTTGGTCCAGTATGAGAAGCTGTCGTTGTTCTACTTTGTATGTGGAATAATGGGGCATGAACTTATGGAGTGTGGAGACGAGGTGCATGATGTGACGAAGTGTGGATGGGGAGACTGGTTGGTTGTTAAATTCTCCCCCTCCGGTGGTGCTCGTAGACCAAATAGTGGGGGGGGGGGGGGGGAGGTAGAGGTGAAATGCGAGGTCGGGGATGTGGTGAGTGGAATCACGACTCTGAGATGTAGGATGCTTATGATAGGGAGGAAGAGGAACAAAAGGGTGCACGCCACAACAAGGCTAATCAGGACCTAGGCTTTAAGCGGGACCTGAGGAGCAAAGGGGGGCAAGTACCATCAACGGTCTCCCTCCTGGAGAATGGCAGTGCAGAAATCAGCCCCATGAAGTTGCAGGAAAAGAAGAGACTGAGAAAGGAGACGGGTGAAACAAGCGCAACAAAACAACTTGATCTATCAGCGACCTCCCTCTAGGTGGATCTGCTGGGAGCAATGAAAATTTTAGCTTGGAACTGCCGGGGGCTTGCGAGCTCCCATGTAGTTCGAGCACTTCTAGATCTCCAAAGGCGAGTAAAACTGGATGTGGTTTTTCTGTCTGAATCACACCTGGATAAGGCTAAGGCAGAAAAGGTGAAACGAAGAGCGGGTTTCAATCACTTTCTCATTCATGAGAGTGATGGTCATAGTGGCGGTCTCCTTCTGTTGTGGACAAAGGAGATCAAAGTTCAGGAGAAGGAAATAACAAAATACTTCATTGATGTCACAATTGATGATGGGCAAGAGTGGAGGTTAACAGGGATGTATGGTGACCCGAGCTGGAATCAAAAGGATCAAACCTGGGAGGCTCTACGTTCACTGCACAACTACATGAACCTCCCATGGATAGCACTCGGAGATTTTAATGAGATTTTGTATAATTCTGAGAAGGAGGGGGCACGCCCTAGGTCTCAAAATCAGCTACAAGCTTTTCATGACTCTCTGATGGCTTGTGGTTTGTCAGATATGGACTATGAGGGTGATATGTTCACTTGGCAGAGAGGGAAGATACGAGAGCGACTGGACTGTGGAGTGGTGAATAATCAATGGCGAGCTTTGTTCTCGGAGGCTAGGTTGATAAATGAAAGCATGATGAAATCGTATCACCGGCCCTTGCTAGTGGATACAAACCCGGAGGCACAAGCAAGGGGAGACCAAGCAACAAAAAGGTTCGAGGCACGTTGGCTAAAAGAGGAAACAGTGGATGATATTATGAGGTTGGCTTGGGAACGCGCAACAGCACAGGGCGAGGGGCCCCGACTCATGCAAAAGGTAGCGAAAGTTCATGCTTCCCTACATATTTGGGACCGGGATGTCCTGAAGTCACCCAAGAAACGGCTCCAGAAATTACAGAAGGAGCTAGAGGCTATTCGACGCGGGCCAATGTCAGATGATAGTGTAGCACATGAAAAGGAGATTTCATTGTGGATAGAGCTGCTACTGGAACAGGAAGAGATCATATGGGTACAAAGAGCGTGTGCAAACTGGCTTAAGCATGGTGATCGGAATACAAACTTTTTCCACAATTTTGCCACGCACAGTCAGAGAGTGAATACAATTAGATACTTAGAGGATGATAATAGAGTGAAGAAGGAGGATAGAGAGGGCATGTGTGAGCTGGTTCAAAACTACTTCATGACTTTATTTGCCTCGGAGGTCCATAAGGTAGACCCGGAGGTCTTGGTCGACGTTAAAACCAAGATCACGGAGGAGATGAACAGGGATTTATTGGCGCCCTATACGCAAGAGGAGGTAAAACATGCATTGTTTAGTATTGGGGATCTCAAAGCCCCGGGTCCAGATGGACTTCATGTAGTCTTCTACAAGAGATTGTGGCCAATGTTGGGGGATGAATTAGTAAAGGAAGTACTACAAGCTGTGGACTCGAAGACAATTCCAAAGGATGGAACAAAACAACTATAGTTTTAATTCCTAAAGTGGAACTTCCGGAGAAGGTATCTCAATTCTAGCCTATCGGTCTCAGTAATGTGGTTTACAAAGTTATTTCGAAAATGCTAGCTAATCGGTTAAAAAATATTCTGCTAGAAGTTATTAGCAACCACCAGAGTGCATTTGTACCAGGTAGACTAATTTCATATAATATATTGCTGGCATATGAGTGCATCCATGCTATTAAGAGGAAGCAGGGGAAGAAGGGCCTGTGTGCAATTAAGCTGGATATGCATAAAGCTTATGATAGAGTGGAATGGTGCTACCTGGAACAAATTATGCTGAAAATGGGTTTTGATAGAGTTTGGGTGCAAACAGTTATGGCATGTGTCTCGTCTGTTAACTACAATGTCAGATTTAACTCAATGGAGACAGATGTGTTCACGCCGACAAGAGGGCTAAGGCAAGGCGATCCTCTATCCCCTTACTTATTTCTTTTGGTGGTAGAAGGTCTTTTCAGTATGTTGCAGGGTATAGAGGAGAGAGGAGAAATTAAGGGTATTAAGGTCTGCATGGGTGCTCCAGTTGTGTCACACCTTTTGTTTGCTGATGATTCCTTAATACTTATGCAAGATGATAAAAGTAATACGGAGAAGCTAAGATCAATCCTGGATCGGTATTGTGCTAACTCAGGCCAGAAGATAAGTGAAGCAAAATCAAGCTTATTTTTTAGTAATAACACTTCGGTTGATGACAAGGGAGAGGTATGTCAAGTGCTCAATATTATGACTGAAGCTCTAAGTGATAAGTATCTAGGCCTTCCAGCTCTAGTGGGTGTAGATAGAAGCGATTATTTTAGACATTTGGTGGATCGTGTTCGGAAGAGGATCAATGGATGTAAGGAGAAGATGCTTAGCTCAAGGGGGAAGGAAGTATTGATTAAATCCATTGCTCAAGCCATGCCGGTATTTGCAATGATGGTGTTCAAAATTCCTCAAAACATTTGAGAAGGAATATCAGATGCCATATCACAGTTCTGGTGGGGTGATGACGGGGATAAAAAAAAAGATGCATTGGAAGGCTTGGTGGAAGATGTGCATTCCCAAGAGTCAAGGAGGAATGGGATTTAGGGACCTGCAAAGATTCAACATTGCGATGTTGGCAAAGCAGGTGTGGAGGCTCCTTAGTGAACCCGAGTCCCTCTGTGCTACGGTCCTGCGCGCAAAGTATTTCCCAGATGGAAAACTGCTCGAAGCGAAGCCAAAGAAGGGGAGTTCATTCACATGGCAAAGTATACTCACGGGACTCGAGTGTTTCAAAAGAGGTTACATTTGGAGAGTGGGGGATGGGAGCCAAATCAACATTTGGAAACATAGTTGGGTCCCATCAAGCCACAACATGAAGATCCAAACACCAAGGGGAAGGACTCTTGTTACCACAGTAAATGAATTGATCAACCCGGTGGACGGTAGGTGGGACGAAGAGCTTATTCGGTCTATATTCTGGCCCATCGACGTTCACAGGATACTGCAAAGTTTGATTACGTCGGGAAGGGATGACCTGGTGGCGTGGCACTTCAATAAGACCGGGCTTTTTCGGTCAGATCAGCCTACCACAAGCAATGGGAGTACAGATTTGAGGAGAGGGAAAATACGATGGACCAGGGGACAGACGAGGAAAATGGACGGATTTGGATGTCGCTATGGAAACTAAACATTCCGGCGAAGATAAAGATATTCGGGTGGCGAGCTCTCAAGGGCTTGATCCCATGTCGAGGTATCCTGGCCAAAAGACATATCGGCAACATGGGAGGTTGTCCAATCTGTTCAGCGGGTTGCGAGGATATAAAACATTTGTTGTTCTCATGTGAACGAGCAAAGCAAGTATGGACAACGATGAGTATATGGCAGATGATAGAAGGGATATTGCATGAAGATCACTCGGGCTAGATAATCCTGGCAGAGGTGATCAGAAGGGGAGGGACAATCCCTGTCTTGGATCTTGGTTTGGCTGAGCTAATACTGATGGGAGGATGGTATATGTGGTGGGAAAGGAGACAATTAGTTCATGGGGAGAGTGTGCAACGACCCTCCAGATCAAGTATCTCTATCATCGCCATGGCGAATAATTATAAGCACAGCATGAGGAGAATGGTTAACCTGAGACAAGGGTGGAAGAAGCCTCCAGAGGGTAAATTGATGTTGAATGTGGATGCGAGCTTTAATATCGACCAAGGCCTCGGAGGCACAGGGGCGGTCATCCGAGATGCCTGCGGGGGTTTTGTGGCAGCAACATACAAGTTCCTCCCACATGTAGTGGACGCAGCCATGGCAGAAGCATATGCTCTTCAGGAAGGCTTAGCACTAGCCAAGCATATAGGAGTGATCCGGCTCATTGTCCAGACTGATTGCCTGGCGGTGGTGGAGACAATGAAGGAATACGGGTTCTCGGCCTCAGCAGCAGCTGCCATTTATGATGAGTGCCGGAGAGAATGGAGAAACTTAGACGAAGGAACAATAGAACACTGTCATCGAGAAGCAAATGAGGTAGCCCATGTCCTAGCAAGAGTAGCTGTTAGTTCAAGAGATTACTATGTCTGGATTGATGATCCCCAAATTTTATTGTACCCAATCTGGCAAATGATGTAACTGTCTTATCGAATGAATAAAGAGCGCCAGATGGCTTAACCTAAAAAAAAAGGAGTTATTTGTTTTAGAAAATGTATCTATCATCGGTAAATTACTGAATTGATCAGATTCAGACCTTGCATACCACATCATCTCAAATAATGTTATAAAATTGCGCTCAACTTTCATTTCAACAACCAGGAAGACAGACAAACAGACTGACCTCAACATCTGACTCCTTTACCCTCTTGATCTCGCTCCCAGGGAGGCTGATGTACTCCTGCTTGAGCTTTGTCTAAATCTCGTATATCACAAAACCTACATAGAATCCAATTAGTCCCTTGTGAAATTCCCATGGTTTGATCAACAACACTTATAATTGTAGGTAGTGAATGAACCAATTCGCCTCATCTGGAACTGGAAGGGCACGAAGCCCTTTGCTGCCGAACTCCCGCTCCTCCCTGACGTCCAGTGGCACGAGTTTGTGGGGGAGGTCGGACTGGTCCTAGGCGAGGTGCAGGTCAAACAGTATAAAATTTATGGAAAAAAGTCTAATTTTTTTGTTCCATCTATTTTTTCTCGTTGTTGAAATATAAGGTCGATTCTCCTTTAAACTGTACTTCTCTGTAGCAACTACATCCGCTTACCTCAATAGTCTCCTTCCTTCTTCATTCGATGGGTAGAAATAAAAGGAAAACTTTAAAATTCGAGTCCAAAATTTTTATATCATTGACGAAAAACGTTTCAAGTTGTAAATTAGGTCCAAACCATATATTTCAACTCTTAATTAAATTATTACTAGGAAAGCATTTATGTGTTGCTGCAGGTTATTAAAAAATAAAATTATTTCTATATGCGAAATGTTTGTTAACTTTCCCAATGTCATGTCTCGCTCACTCTCAAAAACTCTTTACTTTTTATTTACCTTCTCAAAAAAAATTTTAATTGGAAACTTAAATATATATCCCTCCTCTTCTTTTATACCATTGCTACAAGCATCATAATAATCAAATCGTACTAACAAAAAGTTTATTACATCTTAGCGGTCATATGTGTTCAAGAATCATCAGGATCCAATAGGGGTTATTTTTTTAGAAAAAATACCCAAAGCTGAATCCCTTGTGCAAAGAATAAATATCCCTGCGTATTTTAGAGTTGGACCCAGCAGTAGATGACCACCGGCCCGACCGGGTATTGGATCAGCACATCGGAGTCGGATCGATCGCTGTCTTGCTGTATTGAATTGCTTTGTCACTGGGTCGTGCGGCAGTTGCATTTTTTTTAGGTCCATGCGGCAGCTGCAAATGAGGCCTCGTCTTTGAGCTGGGCTGCCAACGCCATGGCTCAAGGCCCACTATTGCTCAGCGCCTCAGCGAGGAACCCGGGCAGGTGACCAGCTCGTCGGGCTTTGAGTCGATAAAATAACCATAAAACCAGTTGTCACTTTGATAAAATAACCATAAGTCATTTTCTGGATAAAAATGTTCTCGCCTTTCTTCTTCCTGCCTCACTCTCTCTCCTCTCTTCCTCTCTCTCTCACGAACCATCAGCATTGCCCCGTGCCAGAACTCATGTTGCCCGCCGCATCGCCGCCTGACGCCGAGGAGAAAGAGGACACCCGACAGCCGTGCCAGAACTCGACCTTCCCCTTCCCCTTCGCCTTAGCCTCTGGCAGCTCCGAATCCGTGGGTGCCACCGCCTTTTGCGCCAGCCTCCGGGGAGCCGGCGGTGGGAGGGCGTGAGCTCCGGCTCTGATTGGCCGCGGGTGAAGGAGGCTGGCGAGGAGGAGAGGGAGGAGGCGCAGGCCGGTGAGCGGCGGACACGGCGGGCTGCGGCGCCGCCCCGGCCGGCTAAGGCGAGGGCGCGGGCTCCGGGTGGCCGCGGGCGAAGGAGGCAGAGGCTGGCGAGGAGGACAGGGAGGAGGCGCAGGTCGGCTGCCCGACAGACACGGCGGCGCGGCGAAGGACGGCGCGGTGGTGAGATTTCGGGAGAGAGAGAAGAGAGAGGAGAGAGGAGAGGAAGAGAGAGGGAGAGAGAATGGTAAGTGCATTCTTGTCCAGAAAATGACTCATGGTCATTTTATCGAAGTGACAATTGATTTCGTGATCATTTTAGCAAAGTTTATGTGTTGTGGTTATTTTATCGAAACCTATCGGTTTCGTGATAAAAAAAACAAAAATCTTGAGGTCCGCCACTGGTCATGAGGACCACGTCGTGTATGACATGTACCCAAGCCACATTCTCATACCGGAACCGAACTATGTATTGTGTATTGCTTAAGGTTATTTCTGTTTTGTGATACCAAAAAACAACACCAAAATCTAAGGGGCAGACAAACTCATCTAAATTATTAAAGAGTAGAGATACAACATGTCATAGGTTTGGGCAAGACTCTAAGACTTTTGATGATTGCACACTAAGGTTTCATGGTATTTTACTATATTTAGCTGACGTCAAATATAAAAAGAAAACAGAGGTAGTACTTTCTTTGAACTAGAAAGATAATTCCATTAACTTGAGGCTGCTTGAAGGTCAGCAGCCACCAAAGAGTTTACACATTCCGGGTTACTGTCTGGCCAGACAGAAACAGCACCCTACTGTAAATCACTTCCTAGCTTAGCTAGCTTATCAGCTACTGTGTTACATGAACATGAATACTCTGCCACCATCACACTTTGAAATTGCGAGCACATGAGAGATTTAATATCCCTGACTAGCACAAGATCATAAGCCGGAATCTTCCTATTCTCCCGGTTTGACCACGGCCCGGGAACGTACATCACGGGCTGAGCCCTGAGCAGGAACAATTATATGAAAAGGACATGCGTGGCATGAAAGGGGCGCAATCGATTCTTCAACACGCCAAGATGAAGACTAGACTTTTAGTCACCGGTCGTCTCTAGCTCAAGTCTCTGTTTTCCACCAGCGCATGCATCTTCCAGTAGCCGATGGAGTGTCATCCACTTTCAGCTAACCTCGTTCAAGAATTTGGCTTTAGCAAACAATCTGCAGACACTCGCACGATTCGAGCATGCCATCAATCAGAAGTGCTTAAACGCAGGCTAACCAGCATGAAGTAGGAACACGCTTTTTTTTTTAACAGTTATAAACGAAAAGCTGAGATGGAGGCACAAATCAGAATAGACGTACACACAACGAGGCTTTGAACGCTGCTGCATGACGAACGCCCAAGACAATGACTTCAGCTGGCAGTACGTTTTTGTAGAATAACTACGGTAGGCGCGAGGCCGACGTAAACAGAAGTTGTGAGTACAACGCAACAAAAAGACAAAACATGAACATACGACGAAACAGAGGACACACTAAGAATTACAAGTCCCGAAGAACACATACATAACTCCCACAATTTTGACTTGAGCTGATGGTACGTTGAACCGCTGAAGCAAAAAGCAAAGGGCAGCTTGTTTTGCTGGGCTTAATCATCCTCCATATCGAGGAACAACCCAACAGAATAATGTACCTACAACCTTATCTGAAAAATGTGCGCTTACAAGTTTTAATGAAAAATAAACACGCACTTGAATGGTTATTATTGATTTCCTAAGAAACATTCAGTGGTCATATATATGTCTTCTTCGTCCTAACCGGCAAATCAGGTGGGCCTGGAACGTTTACGCCAAGCCAGATAACAGTGAGTCATCGGCGACGACCTCGCTAGAGCCGTCCCATGGCAGAGAAGCCTAACATGGTTAATGTCCTATAAATAACACGACATGACGCAGGAACCATGGAGCCATAGCGAGCGGCAAGTTATTGATCAGTTAGATCGAGTACGTTTTGCTGCTGCGTGATGGCCGTGCTAGTAGCGCCGCGTCCCCGGCTCCTGGCGCTCGTGTGGCTCGCTGCGGCGCTATGGCTGGCGGCAACGAGCGGCTGCCTCTGCCGGCGGCACCACGTCCATCACGTGCCGCCGTCCCCCTTCGCCAACCAACCGTGGAACCCCGTCGTCCCGACTCCTTGTGAGTCCAGTTTCTTCTTCCCTCTGCTAGCTGCATGCATATGTTATTATTATATCTACCAGTGGTAGCGTTTCTCAGATAGCCAACTCGTCAACTAAGCTTTTGATTCCTGTTTTTGCAGCTCCTCGTACCCCGCCATCCCCACGGCCTGGTCCGATCTGTCTTCATCCGTCGTGTCGTCATCCACCACCGATCTTCTGCCCGCTTGAAGGCTGCTCCGGCAGCGGTTCGCCCTGACTGAGCTGCTGAATCTCACTTCTCATCGTCGTCTCGCTGAGAGTCTGAGACTCGACGACACTAAGCTAATAAAATGGATGCAATGAGGCAGCTACATGTCCCACCAATCACATATGCATGCTGTTGAAAATAAGCAGAAAAGAAACCTTTGCTCTCCACTGGCCATGCATACCAGAGGACTATTTTGAGTTAATTAATATATGTATTTGAACGAGTGTGGTTAATATATGTATTTGAATGACTGGTTAATATGTATCATGCGACCAATAGTCTGAATAAAGATAATTAATTAAGTAACTGTAGCCCTACAGCTGACACTAGCTACTACATTGGACACTCCTGACTTTCTAAGTGAATATTAGGACAGACACGACAATAGATGAGTGTTTCTGTCTTCTGCTAACAGTTGTGTCACCCAAACGCCCGAAACTTTATGCAGTGTGCTTGTTGCGCTACAGCATCGCGGTGCATTGTTCGTACCCTCGAAACCACCTTCCAAACAAAAGTACAAAATTCGGGTGAATTTTACATAATCATCTTTGATTTATCGAACTCTGAAATTTGAAGCAGAGTCTCATGGTGACACTACTTAGAGAAGAGCCTTGAATTGTGAACTCTGAAACCTAAATATGCCAGTGACGCGACGTGGCGTTAGCTTGTCATCTTCTACCCTCCCGGCCCGCTTGGCTTCATCTGGTCCATGGCCCTGTGCGGTCAAAATTGTGCTGGCCAAATGGACGGCCAGGACACGATAAAGCCCAGTATCATTAATTTCGGGCCAACACGACACACATCTAATACCGTGTTGTGCCGGCCCACATGCCCGGTCGTCGGTCTATGGCCCGACACGCAATTGCCTAGCCTTGTTGGGTCAGCCTGTTAGGCCCGCGAGCAAGTCGGAGACCATGAGGCATGCGAGCCTGATGACAGGAGCGACATCGAGGCGATGCGAAGGCGGCTCGTCGTCCTCGAAGCTGACGGCAGCAGCGCGGGTAAGTTATGGCGCTGACACGATGAGCTCACGACGGTGTAGTGGGCGAGGAATGGTGCGGAGGACCGGGGGGGGTGGGGGGTTGGAGGAGGATGAGTCGGTAACGCAAGGCCCTGTTATGGCGACGGCGTCATGGAGCCAACGACGTAGGACCCCAGTGTGGCGGTAGTGGGGTCAAGACACGGCAGCATGCAGCGCGACGGGGCAGGTGAGGTGGTGAAGCACAGGGCGTGGATGTGGTTGGTAGACGGGCTATGACACGAGCAAGGGGCGGAGGCGGTCGCAGCGCAAGGAGAAGAGCTACTACGGTGAGTGCTCTGACGGGGAGGGGATCAGACGGGCGCCGATTCGATGGGAGGCTGGCTTGATGAGGGACTGCCTGTGACGGGCGTCGGGTGAGTCGAGAGGACGGGTAGACAAGGAGGGTATTTTAATGAGTACTGTTGTGCTGTTTTGTTAACGGCTGTACCTTATGACAGGTACAATGCTATACATCAGCGGTCTTATAGTCTGTCTCATGTATTGTCATATAGAATTTTTGATGATGTGGAAGAGAGAGGAGGTGGTGATAGAAAGAGGTGGTTGTTTCGCGAAGCAACCACCTCATGAGCTAAAATTTAGGAGTATGAGACGGCTCTCACACCATTGTATGAATTCTAGTGGTCTTTTAGCCTATAAATATTCCTTTTTGCATCTACAAATTAAGGAGTCATATAATAAATATGAACAGTTGAACAAACCAGCCATTATATAAATCGTCTCATAACTCGTCTTAAAATTACGTGTCATGTATAAAATGATCTATAAAACGATACCATTGTACTTACTCTTAATGGGTTGTTAGCGGACTTTTACGTGGCACAATTTAAATCTAAATGTGTTGTGTCCGTGCCGCCCATTGTGCCGCAGCCTCGGCCCAAACACAACATGCAGCAACGGCCATGCCGGCACGAGTCATGCTCGGACTGGCTAAATTTTACGTGCTTCCGGCCGACTCATTTAACACGGCCGTTTAGTCAGCAGTAAGTCAAAACAAAATAGAGGAGTTGTCGTGGTCCAACGCACGCCATACTTGAAGACAAGGCAAGGCGGCGCCCATCTGCAATTACTTTTCCCTGTCGGCAGTGTCATATTATCAAATCTATTATATGATGGGGTACGGACTTGAGCTGAGCTATTTTAAAAGTTCATTCGTGGAATCCGTAGTGTTTCACTCTTTTTTTTTTTTGTCTCAATGTTGTTCCACACAAGGACCAAACCCTTCAACACTATGGTTCCCTTTTTTCATACAATTGCTGGAATAAAAAATGAAAATTCTAAATTTTGAGGTACGAGAGAAAATGTTTGATGTTATAAGTTAGGTCCAAACCAAACATTTCAACTTTAAAGTTGTTATGAATCAGTCATACTCATGTCATAGCCCGGGGGACAACATCATCAAACTAATCCTAAGCATCAAGTATTCTTCTGGTTACTACTTAAAGAAAGAATTAACACAAAGGACATACTCAGAAGGAGAAACATGATTTTAGACTCATATGTCTGTGAGCTCTGCATTTGGCAAAGGCAAGAAACCATTTTGCACCTTTTCATAAGGTGTAACTTTGCTAAGGTATGTTGGACATCCATAAGGATAAATCTGCCAATTCATCTGTCAATGCTAGTACTGGTGAAGTTGCTCAAGCAAAAATTGAATGTCCCTTTCTACATGGACATCATAAATATTAATGTGCTGGGGTATTAGGAAGACAAGGAATGAATGGATTTTTTTAAAATATAATCCAACAGTCTCTAATTGCAAAAATAAGTTTATCAGGGAGCTCAAGATGATGCTACATCGAGCAAAGCAAAACAAAGTGGAAAGCCTTCAACAATGGATAGACTCTCACTCCTAAAGTTTTTTCCTTTTCTTCTGTCTTTGTTTTGCTTTTGTCTCCCTGTATCTGTAAATACTTTTACTCAATCAATAAATAATCTGTAGGGACAGTTGTCCCTCCAGTTCTTAAAAAAAACATTCTAAAACTAATTACTCCCTCCCTTACAAAATATTTGATACTTTAGCACCCTCCAGCTTTTTCAAAATAATTGACATTCTCATTTTTTGATATAACATTTTTTTATAATATATTCCTATCTTTATCTCTATACTCCTCCTTTTTTATGCATTCATCTTTTTTACTTCTTCTTAATTCCTATACTTGAAGCTCAAGTATCAAATATTTTGAGATGAAGAGAGTACTTGATTTGCTAGAACTAGAAGGCCAGGCCTAGCCGACTCTTCAACAGTTTGTGATGGTGGTCGTATCAGACAGTTGCTGTGTAGATTAAGTGAGCCCTCTCCGTGTTAGAGAGAAGCAACAAGATGAGCTATTGGACGCGGGGCCTTCGGAGGATGCAGGGCGCCGATACTATTGCTGAGCTGATACAATGCCAACGTTCATACAACCGGTTCAATGCTGATGCATTGTGGCAAACAAGGGCTGAAGTGAAACATTTCCATGCTTGGCTCGCCCTTCACATCAAGGTGCTTACGGCGGACACACTGATAATGAGGAATTGGCCTTGTAGCATGCACTGTCAATTATATGATCAAGAGAATGAAATAGTGGAGCATACCATATGATTAAATTGCTGCTACGCAAGATAGGTTTTGTATGAAATCAACACATGGGAGCAAACGGACATTCTCAGAATGGGCGATCACGGAAAATGGTTTGAGAACATGGTGGAACGAGAAGCTGCTGGGAAGAACGGCAAAGCAACAAAATGAACTGGAGAATTATCTTACGGGTAATTATCTTGGCGCGGGGGTGCTGTCGAGCGAGAGAGGTGCTTTTACGGGTAATTATCTCCAACTCTACGTTTTTGTGGTCTTCAGAGCTGGATTTGAGGTGCTCTGAAAAAATAAACTGGAGCTCCTCAAACTCCTTAGAGTTGACTGCTCCGAAAATTTCTAGAACTGAGGTGTTTGACTGGCTCCGCTCCGCTCTCAGCTAAAGCTCGGCTCCGGAGCCATGCCAAACACCCCCTAAGTGTTCCTGTTCCAGACTATAAAATAGGAAATGAGATTACGGGAGATAGCAGGTGGCCAGCATGTACACCATGACGAGGTCCAGCGTAGAGAGTGCTATTTCTTCGGTACCTAGGAGTTTTCAGTGTTGTTCTTTGGTGATTTGCTGTGTTAATTTTGTAATCTAGTAGTATCTGTACCACATAACTATTTTCTTTACTCTCAAATAATTTTCTGAAAATGGACACGCGTGGCACATGTGGAAGGGAAGCAACCACATGAGCGCCATTGATTTTTGTGCACAAGAAGACGAAGACTAGACCTTAGTCACCGGCCGGTCGTCGCTCGTGCTAGTCCTTTTCCACCACCGCATTGTTTTCTTTTTTAATTTTGTTTGTGCACACTTTGACTGATTGTTCTTGACTGTCCCGTTGTAGGAGTTGTTAGACTATCCGGAGGAAGATGAGCTCGTCTGGTCCAATTCGATAGACGATTTCTTGGACCTTTTCCTTTAGAGCGTCTGTACACACAGCATGACATTTAAGGAGTGTATATCCTTATATAGTATAAGTTTATATTTCCTTCATTTCAAATTAAATATCATTCTACCATTTAGATTTTGTTCCACAACACATGTCATTCTCATTTTAATGCATAATTTTTTTCTATATATCTTTATATCTATATCCTCCTTATTTTATATACATCTTATCTTTTAACTTCTCCATAATTCTTATTTTTAAATATAGAATCATATCTATTATATAATTTCTGAACGGAGGGATTGCTATGTCATGGATAACTATGAGTTTTCAGCGTTGCTCTTTGATGATTTTTTAATGTTAATTCTATAATCTAATTGTTTTCTTACCGCCTGCAAATTTGCCGTCAGGGCGAGTCCTCGCCATGTGCGGTTGGTACGGCTAGCTGGCCTAATCGCCAAGGGAGAAATGGTTTTCTATAAATAGCACGATGGGGATGTAAGCCCCAACGGAGCCACAGCGCAAGGTAAGCTGATCAACTCTATTAGTAGAGATAGTGCGTCTTGCTTCACGATGGCTGCTCTACCGCCGCGTCCCCGGCTCCTGGCGCTCGTGTGGCTCGCCGTTGCGCTCTGGCTGGTGGCCTCTAGCGGCCGTTGCGCTCTGGCTCAGCAGACCTACCCCTCCAACCCGGACCCGCCGCAGTACCCCAGCAATCCTCTCCGTGAGTAGAATTTCTTCCTGCCTTTGCATTCTCTCATCAGCTACTAGAGGTAGCGTTTAATTTTTCAAGTACAACACATGTCGGCTAACTAACAGACTTGGATTCCTTTCCATTTTGCAGCTCCTACCCGCCGAGTGCGCAACCCTTTAATTTGTCGGCGTTACCCTCAGTTATGTCGTGCGCCGATCTCCGGCCATGGTTCGCCCTGACTTCCCGATCTCATCGCTATCGTCGTCAAGCTGATATAGGATGAGGCAATCATCTGCTATGGGGCATATAATAAGAGCTAGATGATGGATAAGATGAGGCAGCTATATGTCCTAATCATAGATGCATTGCTCTTCTAAATAAACAGAAAAGAAGTATTTATGTGGCCACACTGCTCTGCTCTACGGGTCGGGCACACCCGAGGCTATGTATATGTATGCGTTTGAACAAGTGTGATTGCTTTCAGAACTTAATATGTATCACGTGATTCATGGTCTTAAGATAAGCTACTATATATGCTCTGCTATCAGAATATGCGTGTTGGTAGATATTTCCTCGGTCCTAAAATTATTGTTGTTAGGACAAAAATTTTAATTTTAATAATGATAACAATTTTAGAACAGAGGAAGATAGAAATAACAAAACCCAATGTATCATTTGTGCTGCCGACGATGATACATACCAAAATAAGAAAAAAAAACATAAATGATTCTGAAGAGAAAGGGAAAAGACACATGTGGGATGAATACAACACATGCCTATCAGATGACCAGGACATTTGGTTTTTAACAGCCCAAGCCCAATGACTTTGATTTCAATGTACATGATTGTATATGCATAAAACACCCTATTTGTCACTTCACGTTCAAGATTCTCAACCATGTCATTTTGTTATGACATAACCGTCCATCTACTATAGTTGTAAAAATCATCCTAATTAATTAGCACAGGCCTAGATAATTGATTTGATCCATTTTCATTCATTTGAAGTAACTGATGGTGTTCCTTTTTCAAACTTATGAAATTTTAGGATTATAATCTTCAGACTTTTAGAGAATACAAAAAGCAAAAATGCCGATAGAGTTTGAACGGTCTTCAACAAAGTTTGATACTATTTGGAAACAGAAATAGAAAAGAACAAGCATGGGATGAATATATCATGTACCTATCAGATGACCAAGACATATTTATATTTTAGAGAGCCCAAGCTCAATGACTTCGATTTCCTTGTACATGATAGTATGGACAAGAGCCACCCTATCTGTCATTTGAAATTTGAGATTCTCACTCATAAGCCATTTTCTGGCAAAGTAACCGTCCACCTACTAAACCCAAATTTGCATATATGTCTAATTGATTCGACATGTTTTCATTATTTTGAAGTAGCCAATGATGTTGTTATTGAACTTACAAAAATTAAGGAGTCTAATCTTACAGAATTTTTAGAGAATACAAAAACCAAAAATATGGAGTAGAGTTTGCATGGTCTTCACCAGAGTTTGATACCATTTGGATACATTTTTCAAGAAAATTGAATGAATTAGACTCATATAAACTCTTTAATAATGTTAACTGAGTGACATAGTCTTGTTGAGATTTGATGGGCGTGCACCGCAGGTTGTGCCTGTCCAAGCCTATGGTGCATACTCTGTTCATTAGCAGATATTGGCCACTGCCGACTGATAATACTATCAAGCATGACAAAGTAAAATAAAAAAAGGTCAAACATCTTCTCTCAGTAGGAATAAAATCATAAATAACCTTAAAAATTGCACCAAACATTTTTTCTTTTTAAGCTCCACCAAACACATTGGTGAAATTCGATTGAAATTCGGTAGAATGATTGATACTGTAATAAATAGCACACTCTAGAATTACCTTTCTTTAATCTTTAATAAAAAAAGTTTTCAATTAACAATTATTTTCATATATAGAAATACTGGCTAGGAACCCAGGAGCACTGGATATTTTTTTTGTGTATCTGCGGTTAGCCGGTAGTTCGACATTCATTCATGCTGCCAAGTATGTGCTGACCAGTGGTATATGTTTTGGGTTGAAACTTGTGTCGTACAAGTTGTATTGGCTGTACAGTCCACTAGACGACGCTAGGTCCTCCAGACCACCAATGACAATGGCGAGCGCGAACTATGACCTTCTCGCCGAGGTCAAGACCTTCGATGACACCAAGGCCGGTGTGAAGGGTCTCCTCGACTTCGGCGTCACCACCGTCCCACGTAGACAACACGTCCGATTCCGTGATGCGCCACACAGGGCCTGCTCATAGATTTTGGTGGTTCGGTGCGGGACGGAAAATGGAGGTCCCATTGACGATAAACATACGATATAATATATGATTTTGAACTATATTACCTTACGTCATCAATAAAATTTATTATCATTAATAGTGACACATTAAGAAGTACAAAATACAGCATTTAACTATTGAAATAAATTATAATATAGATATCACTTGAAGCAATTTCTTCTAACACTCCTGGATGCTGATAGAGTCCATATCAATCCCATCGAGCAGGTTCTTCTCAATGCACAAGGTTGCCAAACCATTTAATCTTTCTTGAGACATCACCGACCTCAAATTGTTCTTTAACAACTTCAACTTTGAAAAGTTTCTTTCAACTGATGCAACGGTCAGAAACATATTAAACAAGATTCTATAAGCAATGGAAACATTAGGATAACTGTCCACTTCTCTAACATACTCAAAAATCTTCATAGCAGAGATTTGTCTATCTGGCAAAGTCACTTGCAAGTCCTTCAACTCAGATATTAGATCATTTAAGTCCGCATCAGATGACTCACCAAAAGAGAAGGTTTATCAAATTTAGTGCAATAGTCTGTTAGTTCAATATCATCCAATGACTTCAAGGTGCTTGAGCTTAGTAAAAATCCAAATATATTTTTAAACACTTAGAGTTCTTCAAATCTGTTTTTTTTTCAATGAGGTTATCGCCATATCAATCATGATAAAAAAAATAGTTGACTTCAAAATCCTTCTCAGCCTCAAATATTTCTTCACTACAATCTGATTCATCAAACTATTTCTTTCTTGTACCTTGGCGCTTCACTAGAAAGGATGTTTTTACTTCCATTTCAGTTGTAAGTCCTTTTGCAATTTTCAAGCTAGATTGATACTCTCACTTCTGTAGTTTTCAAACTATAACATTATACCTTCAATTTGCTACAAGGCAGAGTCAATGCACATGGATGATGATTGAAGCTTCTTGCTCATATTATCTACAACAAATAATATGTCATGCCAAATAACCATTCCAAGTATGAACTCAAAATTACCAAGCAGATCAAATAAACTTTTTGCATCACTCTTTGTACTAGGTTCAGAATCACTGGTTTGACATAACTGTGACAAAGCTGACCTCAACTGTGGTTGTTCATCAGCACGGGCAAATTCCTCTTCCTCATGACCACTTACATTGATGTTGATGTCAATATTTTCTTGTGAAATCCCTCCATCTTGTTGCTCCACAACAACTATCGCCAACTCGTCAATGTTACATGAACGCTCTGTAGCTATAGTGTGAAAAAATTATGAATAGCACCTCTTTGCGATTCATTCAACTCCTCTATACATTTCTTTCTTTCTCCTTTTCTTACTGCCAGATGCATGCGTTCTAGTGGAGGACATGTTCACATGTCACATGTGATGCTACTCCTACAAATTGAAAAGAAAATCATCACCGATTGTATAGTCAGAAGTTCAAAACACACACAAAAACATTTAATCAGAATTTAGGGATTGCTTCACTATTTCGGATTTCTGACCTTGACAAACTGAAGGGCGACAACTGAAGTCTAGAATCTTTGATTGGTGCCCAACAGTGATGATACCGATTCACCGATGGCGTCGAGCATCCGACGATGGTGATTTGCGGAACGGGCGAACCAGCGAAGCCGAGCGAGTATGCGAACAGAGAGAAACCACGTGAGAGAGGACGAGCTGAGAGGAGGCGTCGAGGAGAAGGAAACACACGCATTCTGTACATTAGGAGTTCTGGTTGCAATAGGCCCAGGCCTGATCGATATTGGTAAATTCAGACCTCTTTGTAATGGTTTGCTGGTGGAGTGATGGGGTGTGGGCTACTGGCTTCGATCTGCTTTTTATTTCTGGACTTTCGGCTTCGTTCCTGGACCAGTCTATAGTATAGCATATAGACATGTATGTTGAACGCCCCCCCCCCCCAGTTTGCAGTTTGGAGGTTCGGTGCGGCTGCACCACTCGCACCTGCCCAGGGCTTGGCCCTGGTGCCACGGCCATCTTCTTATCATGATCACGCAAAAGGGCTCTTAGCTTAATATCTAAGGTTTTCGAGTAGCACTGTAATGACCTGGTTCAAATTCTAGTGAGAACAAAATTTACGTGACCTGGTTAAAAAAATCTCCTCATCTAACTCCGCACCAAAGCACGGCTTAAGGCCCGACCCACGCTCACATGGATAATGTAGCCGCCGTGTATGGATGGAGGAAAGGAGGTTTCGAGGATTTTGTTGAACTGCATGACAGATCTTCTCTTATAGCAATATGCTCGTGAGCCGCCATACCCTGTAGGTCAAGTTTTTTTTCTCTCTCATCCTGAGCCTGACCACCATGACGTTGTCACAAACAGCAGCATCCTGGTGATCGACATGGGCCTGGGCGTGACAAGAACTGAGCTGGCCGAGCTAGTCACGAAATTTCTCATTTTGCACATCATACTGCTGGCGAGTTGCAAAGTTTATGCAAGTGTTCATTGGCATGCAATGTGCACTATCACTAGAATGGTTCATATTATTAGCAAGGCATGCAGCTGGTGGTCAGTTAGTAAACTTTGTGTACAACAAGATCTATTTTTTAGATCCGTGTATTACGAGAGCTTAGATTGTAGTTACTGCCTTATCTGAGTTGGACCTGTCCCCGTGTCGCCCTTCATGGGCAACACAGGCGGAACCCTAGCGTCGCACCGCCGCAGCCTCCCCCAACCCCTTTCCTGCATCGCCGTCGTCCAACGCCGTGTAGCCAATGCGTGTGGGCATGAGGATGACGGCAGCATGGCGTTTCCCTCCCTGAGGTGCTTCTCCCCCACCGTAAGGCGCTTGAAGGAGTCCATGGAGCGGGCGAAGTTCTCACTGGCGTTTGGCGGCGGAGCCGTGGTCATTGTGGTTGGAATTTGGTCATGAAAAGGCAAATCTGATGACGGTTGTAGTGGAGGGGTGGCACGTGGCTTGCGTTAGTGGCCTCCTCAGTGGACACAAGAGCTCATTGGTCACTATGGACCTAATCTCAATAGGCTGGAATGTTACTATTCACTGTTTATAACAAGGTGTTATGACAGACAAACGGATAATAAGGAATTGACCTTGTAGCATGCATTATCCGTTATGTGATCAAGAGAGTGAAATGGTCAAGTATATCAGTAACTAGGAATTTTTAATGTTGTTCTTTGGTGATTTTCTATGTTAATTTTGTAATCTAATAATATTTGTACCATAGAATATATATTTTCTTTCCTCTCTTCTAGGGGTGGATACAAGACTAAAAAGTTTACTCCTGGTTCAGGCATCGGCCTTATGCTGGGCAATATGACTTAGTAGGAATGATATATTATTTGATAAGGCTTCAAATAAAATTTATTTGCAGATATTATACAGGAGGACACACTAGCTTCGGTTCTGAGGGCACCTGCATCGGCGTGAGGTGGATCAACAAGCTTTGAAGAATGCATGTCAAGCTTTGGATGTGTTGGCGATGTATTTTTTTTTCTCACCATGGATGGAGGTTTAGTAATAAAATTGCTCAATAATGTCTCTCATCAAACTTGACGTGGTGTTTAATTTCATTTAATATGTGTGTGGCAGACGAGACGGGTGTGCTGCTTGCTGTAATAGTTCGCTCAATTGAGATAAAGGCTGGGCATGTTTTCCATTATCTAACAAAAAATAATTTTTTGAAAAGAACACTGGTGGCGCATGTGGAAGTGAGGCAACCACATGAGCGTCACTGATTTTTCTGCACACCGAGACAAAGACTAGACCTTAATCACCGGCCGGTCATCGCTCGTGCCAGTTCTTTTCCACCATCGCATCGTTCTTGATTTTATTTGTGCATACTTTGACTGATTGTTCTTGCCTGCCCGTTATAAAAGTTGTTTGACAATCCGGAGAAAGATGAGCTCGCCTTTCGATTCACCATTTCTTAGACCTTTTCCTTCGGAGCGTCTGTACACACAGTATGACATTTAAGGGGTGGTGTATATCCTCTGTAGCAAAAGTTTTAACTTCATTCATTCTAAATTAAATGTTATTCTATCATTCAGATTTTCTTTCACAATATATGTTATTCTAATTTTTAATGTATATTTTTTTCTTTCCAATTCATGTCTCTATCTCTCTCATATTGGTTTTATGTAGATTTTATCTTTTCACTTCTCTGTAATTTTTATGTTCAAATCTAGAGTCACATCTATTACTGAACGGAACAGATGGAGAGCTACGTAATGGGTAACTATGAGTTTTCAGAGTTGCTCTTTGGTGATTTTTCATGTTAATTCTATAATCTTATATTTTACCACGAAATTATTTTCTTACCTCCTGCAAAGGGTCTCATATTTCTTCTTCGCAACCAATAAATATGGTGCATTCCGTGCGAGTCCTCGCTACTGCCAGCTGGCCTAATCGGTAAAGCTATCTCACGGCTGAAAGGAAGAAATGGTTCTCTTTGTATAAATAGCACGATGCGGATGCAGCGCCCCAACGGAGCCACAACGCGAGGCAAGCTGATCTATTGGCGCGATGGCTGGTCTACCGCCGCGTCCCCGGCTCCTGGCGCTCGTGTGGCTCGCCGTTGCGCTCTGGCTGGTGGCCTCTAGCGGCCGTTGCGCTCTGGCTCAGCAGACCTACCCCTCCAACCCGCCGATCACGACCTACCCCACCAATCCTCTGCGTGAGTCGAATTTCTTCCCGCCTTTGCATTCTATCTCGTCAGCTACTAGAGGTAGCGTTTAATTTCTCAGCTAACAACACATGTCGGTTAACTTACAGACTCTTGGATTTGCTTTCCATTTTTGCAGCTCCTACCCGCCCTTTCGCTCCAATTTGTCGGCGTTACCCTCGGTTATGTCCGCGGGTGTCCGGCCATGGTTCGCCCTGACTCCCCTACTAGTCTCATCGCCATCGTAGTCAATTTGGGATAGGATGAGGCAACCATCTGCTACAGGGCATATAACAAGAGCTAGACCATGGATAAGATGAGACAGCTATATGTCCCAATCATATATAGATGCATTTCTCTTCTAAATAAACAGAAAATAAATATTTTGTGGCCTCTGCTCTAATGGTTGATCGGGCATATATATGTATGCGTTTGAATAATTATGATTGCTTTCAGAACTTAATATGTATCACGTGACTCATGGTCTTATGAACTAGTTAAGCTAGTATTATATATATTTCACTATCGGGATATATTCTCTGTGTTCTAAAATTATTGTGGTTAGCCCCCCCTCCCCCAGTGGCGGACCCAGAGTTCATCAGCTGGGCATTCAAACATGCAAGTGACAAACAAAATTTAGTGACAAAATTCAATAGTTCAGAATTTTTTTTAAAAACAGAAGATGAAATATGTATTTTTGTCTTAATTTTCTAGTTTTATCCAAATTACTTCACATATATATGTATACCAAGTATGCATTCACAGTTTTTATGCTTTTGCTAAATTTTTGGGCATTCAGTTAAATGCCCTTAAATAATGGGAGGTCCGCCCCTGCCCCCCCCCCCCCCCCCCCCCCCACAATGAATATGGTTTCGTTGTACATGATTGTACATTGTACATGCACAAAACACCCCATTTGTTACTTGATATTTGGGATTCTGACACATCAGGCATTCTGTTACTTAACGGTCCACCTGCCAAATACCATTGTAAAAATCATCATAATTAATCTGCACACTGCCGACTGCACGCAGCTTGTGCCTATCCAAGCCTGTGGTTCATACTCTGTTCATTACTTAGTAGATATTGGCCACTGCCGACTGACAATACTCTCAAGCATGAGAAAGTAATGAGAAAAGGTCAAACATCTTCTCTCAGTCGGAAAAAGAATCATAAATAATCTTGAAAATTCCACCAAACATTTTTTTGGGTTAAAATCCCACCAAACACACGCTGGTGAAATTTGGTTGAAATTCGGTAGAATGCTTGATAATAAATAGCACACTCCAGAATTACCTTTCTTTAATAAATATGTTTAATTAATTACTGTCTGCATATATAGAAATAGTACTAGAAACTCAGGAGCACTGATATTTTTTGTGTATGTGTGGTTAGCCGGTAGTAGTTCAATACATCCATTCATCCTGGCAAGTAGTTTGTGCTGACCAGTAGTACATGTTTTGGGTTGAAACGTGTGTGTCGTCGACGGACCGGCAATAAAACAAGTGGATTCGGGACTTGCGCTTGCAGCACTGTACAGTTGTATTGCCTGTACAGTCCACTAGACGCTCGGTCCTCCAGAGACCTCCAATGGCAATGGCGAGCGCCGGCTACGACCGCCTCGCGGAACTCAAGGCCTTCGACGACACCAAGGCCGGCGTGAAGGGCCTCGTCGACGCCGGCGTCACCGCCGTCCCGCGCATCTTCCACCACCCGCCCGAACCCGCCGCGCCACCACGGCCATCGTCGTCTCGTCCGGACCACCACGACGTCGTGACAAACAGCAACATCCCGGTGATCGACCTGGCGAGCTTGGGCGTGACAAGAGCCGAGCTGGTCGCGCAGGTGAAAGCGGCCGCGGAGACCGTCGGGTTCTTCCAGGTGGTGAACCACGGCGTCCCGGAGGCGGCCATGTCGGAGATGCTCGCGTCGGTGCGGAGGTTCAACGAGGCGCCGGCGGATGCCAGGAGGCCCTTCTACACGAGGGACGCGGCGAGGCGCGTCAAGTACTCGAGCAACTACGACCTGTTCTGGGCCCCGGCCGCCAGCTGGCGCGACACGCTCTTCCTCGACATGGCGCCCACCCCGCCCTCGCCCGAGGAGATCCCACCGGCGTGCAGAGAAATCGTGTTCGAGTACACGAGGCAGGTGCAGAGCCTGTGCAGCGCGCTGCTTGGGCTGCTCTCGGAGGCCATGGGCCTCCACAGCGGGTACCTGGACCGCGACGCGGGCTGCCTGGACGGGCTGAGCGTGGCGGCCCACTACTACCCGCCCTGCCCGGAGCCGCACCTCACGCTCGGCGCCGTCAAGCACACCGACGCCACGTTCCTGACGGTGCTGCTCCAGGACGGCGTGGGCGGCCTGCAGGCGCGCGTCGAAGACAGCTGGGTGGACGTGCCTCCCGTGCCGGGCGCGCTCATCGTCAACGTCGGCGACTTCCTGCAGGTCATGTCCAACGACGGGTTCAGGAGCGTGGAGCACCGCGTGGTGGCTGCGAGTGATGGGCCGAGGGTCTCCGTGGCCTGCTTCTTCCGGCCCGGCGGCCCGGCGGCGTCCACGAGGGTATACGGGCCCATCGTCGTCAAGGACGCGGCTCCGCGGTACAGGAGCTTCACGGCGGCGGAGTTCATCGGCTCCTACAGGGACAAGGGATTTGGTGGCCGGCCGGCGCAAGACCGATTCAGGCTCTGATGATCTCGCCGTCGTTTACTTGTACCGCCCATGCCACCTCTGTGTTCACGTAAATAATTTCGGGTTATTCGAAAAATAAAATCATTCCATATTCTGGCTTTCTAATTTTAATGTGACTGAGAAAAACAATATTTGATTATAGTTTCTGCATTATGTTAGATAATTTAGAGATATTATAATAATCTCACATTGAAAAATTGTCATCATACACGTAGGCTATATTTAGAGGAACATACTGGATACGATTTTGTTGGACGCTGTTGCACAACATGATTATGAGACAAAGAATTTATTCCGACGGGTCAGTACGATGCTAGAGACCACGGCAGTGGAGCTCTTCGCTTCATCACATGGATGAAAATCTAATTATAGGTTTATTCCGTTTAATTTTTTCTATGTTCTCTTAGAGAAATTAGTTGATGTTGAACTTTGTAATAAGTTTAACGCCGTGTGGACTCATAGAGACAGGAAGTTTCTTCCATCTTCTAAAAAACAATTGCATATATCAAGGATCCTGCCAAACTCGATTTTTGCTTTCAGTTAGGTGTTGTTTAGCTACTGGCAAATGGAGACTGGGTCAGGGAAACATGAGGTTGGATATCTGTAACCCATTGTTTGGCAGTTTGGCTATTGGGTTGGAAAAATAGCATTACAACAAAAATGTCATGTAGCGGCGGGTTACCGTAGCTAAAAATAAAGCACAATAGCGACGGATTTTCTGTACTCGGGAACAAACCGCAACTAATAAAAGATTAGTACCGGCAGGTGAAGAAATCACCCACTGCTACCCACAGACCCAAGAAACAAAAAAAAGCCTGTCGGCCCGCAAGAGCCCACACGGCCTTCCTCGGGGCCGGATCCGAGGATGCCCATCTCATGTCGCCCTCCTCGGGAGGCGGATCTGCCTCCGTCGTCCGTGCCGGAGGTCGGGGGGAGGCGAGAGGAACCGGAGGAGCTCGTTGCCGTCACCGTCTTCCCGCACCCTGCCACCACCACCCACACCATGCCATCGCCGCGCCGGAGGTCAGGGGAGGTGGATTTGCCGCCGCCACCCACACCTGAGGTTAGGGGAGGCGGATCTGCCGCCACCGCCCGCGCCGGAGGTCAGGGGAGGTGGATCTGCCACCGCCGCCCACACCCGAGATCAGGGGAGGCAGATCTGCCGCCGTCGCCCACGACGGAGGTCAAGGGAGGCGGATCTGCCGCCGCTGCCCATGCGCTGCCGTCTTCCCACGCCCATGCGCCGTCGTCTTCCCACGCGCCGGAGGTCAGGAGAGAAGGCGCCGCCGCGCGATGGAGAGAGGGCGCCGCCGCGCCTCCCGGATGCACAACCCCTCGCTTGGGCAGTCGGCGGCGTGGTGGTAGAGGAGGGAGTCGGCGTGGCCAGAGAGGAAGGAGGGAGGCGACTCGGATGGGAGAAGAGGGAGGCGGCCAAAAGACGATGGAGGGAGGCAGCTCGGGTGGGAGAGGAGTGACGCGACCAGTAGAGGAAGGAGGGAGACGGCTCGGGTGGGGGGAGAGGAGGGAGGCGGCCAGCGGCTAGGGTTTGTTCTTTGTTTTTATAGTGCTGGAGAGTAAAGTGGGCCGAAAATAATTTACAGGACCAAAGTAGCGGTGGATAAAAAATTGGCCCGCCACTACAAATTACGATTTCTTTTTAGCGGCGGCCCAAAACGCGAACCGCCGCTAAAAACTAGTTTTTAGCTACGGTTCAGGTCTTAAACCGCCGTTAAAATGTCTAAAACACTATAGTGACGGGGGATAATATTACCGCCGCTAGACTCGTTTTGTTGGACGCTGTTGCACAATATGATTATGAGACAAAGAATTTATTCTGGCGGATCAGTACGATGCTAGAGACCACAGCAGTGGAGCTCTTCGCTTCATCACATGGATGAAAATCTAATTATAGGTTTTATTCTGCTTAATTTTTTCTATGTTCTCTTAGAGAAATTAGTTGATGTTGAACTTTGTAATAAGTTTAACGCTGTGTGGACTCATAGAGACAGGAAGTTTCTTCCATCTTCTAAAAAACAATTCCATATATCAAGGATCCTGCCAAACTCGATTTTTGCTTTCAGTTAGGTGTTGTTTAGCTACTGGCAAATGGAGACTGGGTCAGGGAAACATAAGGTTGGATATCTGTAATCCATTGTTTGGCAGTTTGGCTATTGGGTTGGGAAAATAGGGAGGGTTGGGGGATATATGGGGAAATGAACCCCCTCATTTCCAGCTTCTGCATACCCGCCGGAGGAGTGGGTTGTGCCTGGGTCCGTAAAATGGAGGTGCTGTTTTGATTAAAGACAGTGCCGGCGTGAAGGGCCTCGTCGACATTATGTACGCAGACGCGCATATCCGTCATGGGCGTGGACTGCATCTATTGCAGAAATAGTGTCTAAATAGATAGATTGTGTGAGTCCACACAGAAAATTATCTGAAAAGGTCATTATCGGGAAGGAAGCAACCCCTTGATTGCCGCCATTGACCTTTCTCCACGCCAATTAGGATGAAGACACTAGACCATACTCACGGTAGCAACAGGTCGCTGCTTGCTCGAGACATTTTGCAAACTTTGATTTGCTTTGTGCTCACCCGCCGTTGTAGCAGTTGCTTGACTATTCGGAGAATGATCACCTCGTCAGGTACTGTTTGATAGATACATGAAAATGATTCCCATAGATTTTTTTGTTCTTCAAGAGTGTTCTGTACACGCAACATGTTTTCTTTGTACCTTCATTTTCAACTAACCTCGTTTGTGAGAATTTGTATAATAGGCAAAACTTGATGGTCCATACTGTTCCAGAAAGGAAAAGAAAATATGCAAAAATTTGAACGCCCGGCCCCTTTGCATGAGGAATTTCGGATTATAATTGCACTTTAGCAATAATAACTTTATAGAACCAGAAACAATCGTGTTAACAACGCCAAAACAGGAGCACGTCGTGGAAACAAAATAGCGTTCTCATTTCTGAAAACTTTGTGCAATCTATTATCGATTCCCAGGTATCGTTATTTGGAGTACGTAACTTCTGATTGGACCGAGCCTTGCTCTAAGTGTTGAAATATTAAGTGAATTATTCACACTTCTCTATCAGTTTAATTTTTTTTGTGTGTGTAAATGGTCAATTATGTGGCCTGCTTCTTCAGGCCCATCGGCGTCGACGAGGGTGTACATCCTTGTCATTAAAGATGACGTCGCGACTCCACGGTACAAGAGCTTCATGGCGGCGGAGTTCATCGATAGACGATTTGGTGGCCGACCACCGCTAGATTGCTTCAGGCATTGGTGATCTTGTCGTTACCATCTGGCGATGGTCAGAGGCGGTCAGGGGCGAGCAGGGGACCGACCCCCATGCTTTATCTACTCTTTCATTGCACATACAAATTTACCATGAAATTTAAGTACAATATTAGTTTTGACCTCACTCATCACACAAATTTCATACTCTGACCCCTCAATGTTGAATCCTGGCTCCGCTACTAAAGGCTGTGGATTCCAGAGACATCAGACTGCACAGTGGCATGGGACAATGCTATTTTTTTCCCGTTTTTCTTTTGAGTTAGGGGTCTATGTGCAGTGTGGTTGGAACAGCTTTCCTCTCTATATACTTTACGTATGTACCTATTTGTATGTAAGTCTTTGTACTGTTTTCTTATTTAGTAATAGAAGAGATACATATTATTAAAAAAAGGGTTATAAACTCATGATGGAATCTCAATTCTTATGTCCCAGAAATACTGGCTGGATAGATTGTCTGAACCTACCCAGGATTTTATTTGAAAAGGACATGCGCGCATCGAAGGAAGGAACTACTTGACCGCCATCGACTTTTCTCCACGCCTGCTCCGAGTCTTTAACTTTTCCTCACCGGTAGGTAGAGCTGTTGTCCCATGGCTGAAAGATCCTATCCATCATGGTTACCAGAAGATTTTTCACCGAGACAAAACGCAGCTAACGCTGTAGACTGTAGTACTGGAATATTGGGACTACTGCGAGCTGGAAAAAAAGAAAAATCAAGAAACACTTTTCTATAAATAGCACGATGCAGCACATACGTAGCCAAAGCCCAAGACAATACAAGCTGATCAGTTATAGAGTAGTAGAGGTACGTACGTGCTACTGCGCCATGATGGCTGTGCTTCCTCCTCGCCCCCGGCTTCTGGCGCTCGTGTGGCTCTCCGTTGCGCTTTGGCTGGTAGCGGCGAGCGGCTGCCACTGCCAGCAGTCCTATGGCGCTGGTGAGTTTGTACTTCCTCTATCCTAAAACAAGTCTATTAATATGAGTAGTTTCCTCCCTCTGCATGACGAACCTGCATGTACATAATGTCTATATTAGTGGTGGTGTTTCTCAGCTACTAGCTGCAACTCGTCGGCTAACTAACAAGCTTTGTTTTGATTTTTGCAGTACCCCTGATTTGTTTGCGTTACCCGCAGTTATGTAAAAGTCGTCAGCCAGCGTTCTCCGGCCGCAGATCGCCATGAGATTCACATCAGTCATCTGCTAGAACAAATACATACATATACGTCTCCCAATCACACACATGCATGTTCTGTTCAACATGAACAGAAAAGAAATATTACGTTGTCTCTGCTCTGCTTAGTACTAGAGGGTAGAGGCTATATATGTATTTAAATAACTGTGGTTACTTCAGAACATAATATGTATGTCGTAAAAAGCAAATTCAGCATTTATCGACAAGTAATATAGGACGGTACATGATTGCATATTGGCTCACTGAATTTGATCAGTGCGTGTGCGTGCGTGTACCGTACCGCAGGCTGTGCAAGCCGGTGGAGTATATACTATTCACTAGCTGACTCGCATTGAGCACTGGCAATAGTTGTTTTCTGAATAAATTTGAGGGGAGAGCCCCCCACTGATTATATATATTATATATATATAAAGTACAGAAGAAAGAAAAAAGTTCCATAAATATGTACGTAATTAATTTGAGTAAGAACGAATAGATGTTAACACACTGAAATTAAATCTTCACGGATTTAGCCAGACGCTCATCTTCTTCTTCTTTGTCGTCCTTACTCCAACCTGACCGTTCATAACCCGACGTAGTCTGGTAAAAGAGCCTGAGGTTTCTTCGTAAACACTAGTATCATTGACAGCTACTGCAATTGTCGGACAAGACTAGCCACTTGAGTTGCTAAAACTCAAAGCCTAGGCCCACACGCCCACCCCTACTGCCCAAGTGTCGTGACATGCAAACTGTTCGACTCTTCGTGATCACTGACATTGTTGACTTTCTCGATCAATACAATGTCCAGAATCCCTCCCGGCTTGATCGCAGATTGGGAGTGTACATCACCGGCTGTGCAGTGGATATAGATTGATTCCACCGTGCCTGGATTGATTGTGTGAGCGCCCACCAAAAGAAATTTTTCTGAAAAAGACACGTTTGGCATGGATGCCGACAAGGACAGACGTGCACGATCGCTTCTCCCCAGACGAAGACTAGACCTTGGTCGCCCGCCGGTCGTCGCATGTGACTTTTCCACAAGATCACATCGTTGTTTTTTTTTTTTTGGAAAAGAGAATTTTACTCGGCTATTAGAAAGCCAAAATAGGAGTAACCGGTTACTGGGGTTACCAGCTTACATTGAGCAGGAAAGAGATAAGGGCCCAAATGGTAAGTACTAAGTAGACAAGCTCCAAGCTCACTTTGCCATCGCTCACCATTCAACAATGTCCGACACCGCCGTGGTCTTCGCATTGTGAATCTTCACCACTTCAGCCATCCTGGCAGTCACACTGTATCCACCACTTTTTTGTCCTTATCACGCAACAACATCTTCCATTTTATTTAGAAGTGCCAATCCAACTGTTAGCGCAACAACATTATACCAAGGCCTCCAAAGTCCTTGGGTCTAGTCACGGCCACCCATTTTAGCATATGATATTTGAATTTATCCTCAGCTCCCTGCCAGAAGAAATTGGATCTTATATTATCCATTTTCTGATGTGTGTTCTCATGTAAGTTATAGAAGTCCATTGTATAGATAGGTAAACTACTCAAGCACGTGTTGTAAGGATCAATCCCCCCCCCCCCCCCCCACACACACACACAGAGGAATTGAATCTACCCCTCCATTGGTCTAATCTCTTACTCATTTTACTTACCTTATCGAAAGCGGAAATACCCAAGGAATGACCCCCCAAAGGAATACCCAGATACGTCATGGGCATCACATCGTTGTTATCACTAATGTTGTTATATGACTATCCGCAGAAAGATGTGCTCGTCAGGTCCATTTCGATAGAATCATGTCAACGATTTCTTGGATTTTTCTTTTACATTATTATCTTGTACGTGCTCCATCAGATTTGAGGAGTGTGTGCTCCTCCAAGCTGATGTATCAAATCTATCTTACAACTACATCCATCCCAGCGTACCGTGCTTTGCCAAATAGCGTAATAAGCTAAGACAGGCGTGAAAGCATGTAAGCAGAAATAGTGCATCCATTTGGTAATGGAAATGTAAGCTTAATTACATGAGAAAATATGATGACTGAACTCGCACTCTGATATATATAAATACAATCAATGGTTTCTGTAGCAACAAAAAACTACTAGCTGGTTCCCGATAGGAAAAAAAGGGAAGAAACAATTATTGCTCATTTTTTTCCGCAGCAGGTAAATTTGGTGAACCTGAAAAATTTGCGCCTAAGCCAAAACAAGAGTCATCATGAGCATCCCGGTGATTAGGGATGCAAGTTTATGACGTATTGGGTAGTTATGGATCAACCTCTAGTTTATTTGTTGTACTAGTTTTATAAGATGAAAAAAAATATTAATTCACTTTTAAGAGTTTTGAACCGACCGACCAATCTAATAAATCAAAACTTACATCCCTACCGGTGATCGATCTGGGCCACTGGGCGTGAGCGTGATAAGAGCCGAGCTGGTCGCGCAGGTGAAGGCGGCCGCGGAGACCGTCTTATTTGTTCGATCGGAATACCAGAACACATTGTGCTTTATTTGGCTGAAAAGGACATTCGCATGTGTGTATGGAAGGAAGCAACTACTTGATCGCCGCCACTGACTTTTCTCCACGCCATATAGGACGAAGAGTCTTAGACCGTCTCACGCCATACCATCAGGTCGTTTGCTGCGCGCTCGAGTTTTTTTAAACTTTGATTTGTTTTGTGCTTACCCGCCGTTGTAGTAGTTGTTTGACCATTCGGAGAATGACGAGCTCGCTCGTCAGGTACAGTCCGATAGATATACGTGAAAAATGATTCCCACAGATATTTTTTTTCGAGTGTCCGTACACGTGACATGTTATCTTTGTACCTTAATTTTCAGCTAACCTCGCTTCTGAGAATTTGCATAATAAGCAAAACTTCCGCATAGACCGCGTGGTATGGGAGCAATATATATATATATATATATATATATATATATATATATATATATATATATATATATATATATATATATATGCATTTCCATGATTGTTCAATTATGAGTTCCATGATTGTTCAATTATGAGCTCTCAACTAAGAATTCTGCATAAACCTATTGGGAGAAACAAACGCGCGTTCACAACTGAAATAAAAATATGGTGGACGTGGCGCCAAGACAAAACCTTGAGTCATCGGAGACCATGTGCGGCTGATACCGGTAGCGGATGGGCAGTGCCGTGCCATAACTGCGAGAGTCAAGCGCTTCCTATAATATAGCACAATGACGCAGGCACGCCAACGGAGCCAAGGCGCGAGCCAAGCTTGATCCACCATATCAGTACGTCTCGCTGCGCCATGGCTGTGCGTCCCCGCCTTCTGGCGCTCGTGTGGCTCGCCGTTGCGCTCTGGATGGTGGCGGCGAGCGGCTGCCACTGCCAGGAGTCCTATGGCACCGGTGAGTTTGTACTTCCTCCATCCTAAAACAAGTCTATTTCGAAGATAAAATGAGTGTGTTTTCTTCCTATTTTTATCAAAAGTTGATCGATGTGAGTAGTTTCTTCCCTCCTTTGCATGACGAACCTGCATGTACATAATGTCTATACCATGGATCCAAAAATCGTCGAAAACCGCTCGGTTTTCGCGGTTTTCGACCAAATGGTCCGGTCCGGTTTGAACGGATGACCGGTTTTTGGTATAATACAATTTAAAATTTTGTTAATTTAAAAAAATTTAAAATCACAAAAATCAGAAAAACCGAACGATAAACCAAAAAAACTAAGCGGTTTGTTTTTAAACTAAGAAAACCCATGAAAAACAGAGAAAACCGAGCGATAAACCGAAAAATTGAACGATAAACCGAGAAAACCGACCGACTTTCTTTTAAATCATATTCAAATTCATGTTTTGTTATTTAAACGGTTTATTATTTTTTCTGGTTTTTACGGTTTTTATCAAACCGGTTGGTTCCGGTTTCCACGATACGAATGGTTTTTTAATCCTTGGTCTATACTAGTGGGGGCGTTTATTTCTCAGCTACTAGCTAGCAACTCGTCGGCTAACAAACAAGCTTTTGTTTTGATTTTTGCAGTACCCCCGATTTGTTGGCGTTACCCGCAGTTATGTAAAAGTCGTCAGCCAGCATTCTCCGGCCGCGGATCGCCATGAGATTCACATCAGTCACTAGAACAAATACATACATATATGTGTCCCAATCACACACATGCATGATCTGTTCTACATGAACAGAAAAGAAATATTACGTCGTCTCTGCTCTGCTTAGTACTAGAGTGTAGAGGCTATGTATGCATTTAAATAAGTGTGGTTGCTTCAGAACATAATATGTATATCGTAAGAAGCAAATTCAGCATTTAACCATAAATAATATGGGAGGGTACATGATTATTGTAAATAGGCTCACTCAATTTGATCGGTGCGTGTACCATACCGCAAGCTGTGCAAGCCGGGGGAGTATATACTATTCACTAGCTGACTCGCATTGACCACTGGCAATATTTGTTTTCTGAAGAATTTTGAAGGGAGAGCCCCCACTGATTATATATTATAAATATAAAAGTACAGAACAAAGAAAAGTTCCAAATTCACACTGAAATCAGTCCATACATATGTAATTAATTTGTTTAAAAGCGAACAGATGTTACTCACACTGAAATCTACACTGTTTCAGCCAGAAGCCCATCTTTTTTTTTTTTTGTCGTCCTTACTCCAACCTGACTGTTCATAACCCGACACAGTTTGGTTAAAGAGCCTGAGGTTTCTTCGTAAATACTAGTATCATTGATAGCTACTGCAAATTTCGGACAAGACTAAGCAAACTGTTCAACTCTTCGTGGTCACTGACATTGTTGACTTTTCTGATCAATACGCTATCCAGAATCCCTCCCGGCTTGATCGCAGATCACGGCCGTATATCACCGGCTGATCAGTGGATATAGATTGATGCCACCATGCCTGGATTGATTGTGTGAGTGCCCACCCAAAGAAAAATTTCTGAAGAAGACTAGAGTCACTAGACCTTGGTCGCCGGACGTCGCTTGTGACTTTTCCACACGATCACATCGTTGCTATCACTAATGTTGTTATATGACTATCCGGAGAAAGATGTGCTTGTCAGTCCATTTCGATAGAATCATGCCAACGATTCCTTGGATTTTTCTTTTATATTATTATCTTGTGCGTGCTCCATCAGATTTGAGATTTGAGGAGTGTGTGCTCCTCCAAAAGCTGATGTATCAAATATATCTTACAACTACATCCATCCCGACGATCCAGCGTACCGTGCTTTGCCAAATAACATAATAAGCTAAGATAGGCGTGAAAGCGTATAAGCAAAAATAGTGCATCCATTTGTTACTGGAAATGTAAGCTTAATTATATGAGAAAATAGGGACTTGCTAATTTTCAGCTGACTAAAAGTTTAAGTAACTTTCAATCACGATTTTTAATCAGCTGAAAGCTAGAAAACATGGAGAAAATATGATGACTGAACTCGCACTGTCATATACAATCAATGGTTTCTGAAGCAACAAAAAACTACTGGTTCCCAATAGGAAAAAAGGGAAGAAACAATTATTATTCATATTTTTTTCCGCAACAGGAAAATTTGGTGAACCTGAAAATTTTGCGCCAAGCCAAAACAAAAGAGCCACCATCAGCATCCCGGTAATCGATCTGGGCCGCTGGGCGTGAGCGTGATAAAGAGCCGAGGTGGTCGCGCAGGTGAAGGCGGGCGCGGAGACCGTCTTATTTGTTGCAACGGAATATGAGAACCACGCTGATTTGTTCTATCGGAATATCAGAACCCAATGTGCTTTATTTGGCCTGCCAATGCAAATAGGGTTAGAAGTCAGAAACTTTTCTGGAAAAATGCTGAAAAGGACATTCACATGCGTGTATGGAAGGAAGCAACCACTTGATCGCCGCCACCGACTTTTCTCCACGCCAAATAGGACGAAGAGACTACACCATACTCACCATACCATCAGGTCGTTTGCGGCTCACTCGAGTCTTTTGCGAACTTCGATTTGCTTTGTGCTTACCCGCCGTTGTAGTACTTGCGTTGTTTGACTATTCGAAGAATGACGAGCTCGCTCGTCAGGTACAGTTCGATAGAGATACGTGGAAAATAATTCCCACAAATATTTGTTTTCAAGTGTCCGTACACGCGACATGTTATCTTTGTAGTTAATTTTCAGCTAACATCGCTTCTGAGAATTCGCATAATAAGCAAAACTTCCGCATAAACCACGTGGTATGGGAGCAATTATATATGCATTGGCATGATTGTTCAATTATGAGCTCTCAATTAAGGGTATATTTAGCAGGACTTATGCTTAAAGTGTTTATAGTGTTAAAAGTGTTTATTTTATTAAAATTATTTATAATATTTATCATACTTATTGTAACATAAGCAGTTAACCTGTTTGATAAAACTGTTTATACTTATCTTCAAACTACTTTTGCTGAGAGAAGACCATCATAAACACTAAAAGTTACGTTTTACTGTTTTGATCAAAGTGTTTATGATAATATAAAATAAAAAAAATATTTATGGGTAATTATACTCTATAAACACTTTTACTATTTTGATATTTGACAGTTCAAACTACTTATTAAGCATAAGCATTTCAAACAGCAGCATACACCTATCAAACGCACCCTAAGTATTCACCATAAACCTATTGGGAGAAATAAACGAGCGCCTCGGATATCATTGTTTATTTGCTATAATAGATATTTTGTGACCTAGGCCGCGTTCACAACTGAAAAATACGATGGGCGTGGCGCCAAGACAAAACTTAGCGGAGACCATGTGCGGCTGATACAGGTAGCGGATGGGCAGTGCCGCCGTGGCATAATTGCGAGACAGCGAGAGTCAAAGAAGAGGAAAGCGTTTCCTATAAAATTGCACAACAACGCAGGCACGCCAACGGAGCCAAGGCGCAAGCCAAGCTTGATCCACCATATCAGTACGTCTCGCTGCGCCATGGCTGCTCGTCCCCGGCTCCTGGCGCTCGTGTGGCTCGCCATGGCGCTCTGGCTTCTGGCCATGAGCGGCTGCAACAGCCAGCCGACATACGGCAACCCGCCGGCGACCTACGGCAATCCCTCGCCAAGGATGCCGACCTACGCCAACACTCCTCGCGGTGAGTCCCCGTTTATTTCTTCCCGCCTTTGCGAGACCAGGCTCTACAGGCTTTAATTTGCTTCCCTTTTTGTTTTTGTTTTTTGCAGCACCTGCGATTTGTAGGCGTTACCCTAAGCTATGTCGTCGTCAGCCATAGAGGTCCGGCCGCGGTTCGCCCTGACTCTCAAGTCTCATGTTGCCATCATCGTGAAGCTGAGTTTCAACGACACCAATCGTCTGCTACAGCTTACATAGACGATGGATGCGACGAGGCAGCTATATATTAACATATATCCCAATCACACATGCATGTTGTTCTAAATATATATATTTGTACGAAAGACCATGTTGTTCTAAATTATCAGAAAATAAATACTACCTCGCTTCTGCTCTGATTGTCAGGCGTGCTCGAGGTCAGATATATGTTTTGCACAAGTGTGGGCGTGCTTCAGAACTTAATATGTATCATATTGTGACTCATGGACTTAAGACGCCAATTATTTAATAAGCTACTATGTATTACACTGTCAGGACATGTACTTGTTTGCGGATTACTGAACTACTACAACGCTTCGAAATTATTGGGAACGTTCATGCAATAGAACCCCTACGATATGATATATATATTGGATTGGACTAAAAAGACTCAATGTTTATTTTACCTGCCAATGCAATAGGAACATACTTACCGCAAATGATCCTGACTGAGAGAAATGGACGCGCGCGCGATTAATACAACATACACATCTATGAGATGAAAAGGGCTTTTTTCTATGAGCCCAAGATTTCTCTTTGATCGTTTGGGGAGGAAAAATGTTGTACAGACAAACAGAGATCCCATCAGATAGACGAACACCACAACAAAAAAAAAACACTATAGTAGCATGGTAAATAAAAACCGTAGCGGCAATTTTATTATGAACCATCACTATAAATAGAAAATATATTTTAAGGGGCAGTCAAAGTAGCCAACTGCAACAGAAAATCAATTTTTAAAGGCTAACAATAGATTCAACATTTAGCAGAAGACAATAATATAAGTTGTCGAAAAAATTTGATCTTTAGCGGCGGATAATAACTTGAACCGTCTCTAAAAATGGCACACCACATCATCAATCTGTGTCTTGTTCTCTCAACCAATTAGACAGTTGCACACGAATTGTGTGTTTTCTTCCTCTTTTATTACTTTCTCTCTCTCCCAGGCAACATTGTTGCTCTCTCTCTCTCTCTCTACGAGGGCAGAGGTGGCGTCGGCATGGGGCGGGCGATGGAGGCCGATGATGAGGGTGTAGGCGACCTCTCCCCTCCTTTCGTTCCGTCCCTCACGACCCCCTCTCTAACACGAATCCGGCCATGGTGGCGGTAGCGTGGCGGGTCCAGCAAGTGGGGCTCATGTGACGCGCGTGATGTTTTTATTTTATCAGTAAATTTGTAGCAACAGCTGACATGACCATCCGCTGCTATAGTAGAGGTTCCAGCAGCAGGTTCTCTTGCCAACCAAAGAGCCACCACAACGAGTGAGTATTTTTAGTTACGGAAATATAGCGGCATGTTGGTTGGCCCGTCACTATAGTATATTTTTGTCTGTGGCTACAGTGCTCTATATATTATTCTAGTGGAAAGATGATTTTTCTTCTGGTTGTTTGACACTCATGGAGAAAGATGTTTGTACAGCCAAAGAGGTCTCATTCTATAGGCAAACAATGACTTCGATTTTCTTCTACCTGATTGCACATAGGATCATTGAGATGGAACTGAAGCGTGCACGGCATGCAGCCAGTCAAGCCAATGGAGTACTGTACATTAGCATAGGACCTTGGCAAAAGTACATTTTTGTGTAGAGGGAATTGCTGAAATACTCTCAAGCATGACATCAATCCGCACATTTAATAACTAGGCATGCATGAGTGAATCAATGTTACTACTAGCGCACATAGAAATCATCTTCACTACTTTAGCAAGATCGGCCGCTGCCTAGAGGGAATACGTACTCTCGATGCAAGAATGAGATCAGTCCACAAGTGTGTAATTAAGAGCGAGTGAAGGTTTCTTACCCTCTGAAATCTTCATGATTTTAGTCAGACGCTCTCCATCCTTACCGTTCATAACGGGATACAGTTTAGTAAAGAGCCCTGAGATATCTTATTAGAAACGAAAATATTATTAGAAAATGGTGCCGACGACTTAATAAAAAGGAAAGAATATAGAATAAAATTAAAGGTGCATACTGTTCCAGAAAAGAAAGGAAATATGCAGAAATTTGAGCGCCCGGCTCCTTTGCATGAGAAATTTCGGATTATAATTACACTTTGGCAATAATGACATTTTATAGAACGTGAAATACTCGTGTTAACAACGCAACCAAAACAGGAGCATGCGTGAAAATAATATAGCGTTCTCATTTCTGAAAACTATATACTCCTTCTGTTCTAAAATTATTGTCGCCATTGACTTTTTTCGTTACCTTTGACCATCCATCTTATTCAAAATATTTGTTCAAATATAAAAAGTTACAAATTATATTTAAATTTTATCTCATGATAAAATAAATTATAAGAAAATATATGATATTTTTTGAATAAGACGAATGGTCAAAGATAGTTAAAATCAATAGCGATAATAATTTTGAAACGAAGGGAGTACAATCTATGATGGATTTGGCAGGCATCGTTATTTTGATCGTATGTAACTTCTGATTTGATCAAGCTAGGCCTGCTGTGAGAAGGACATGCGTGCATGCATGGGGAAGGATGGACATAAATTTTTCTGAGAACATGCGTGCATGCATGGAAGGAAGCAACCTGATCGCCATCGACATTTCTCCACGGCGACTAGGACGAAGACTACACCGTACTCACCTAATCGTATACCGGCTGCTCGCTCGGGTCTTTTATTTTTTCCGTACTTCGATTTATTTTGTTTTGTGCTCACCCGTTGTGCAGTTTGACTATCCGGAGAACGATGGTCTCGTCAGGTGCAGTTCGATAGACACGTGCATGAAAATGGTTCCTTAGATTGTTTTTTCTTTTGGAATAATGTCTGTACACGTGACATGAGAGTGTTCTTTATGTATGTATCTTCTAGTCCACGGGGTGTCACATCATTGTGCCTTTCTTTTCAGCAAACTTCGCTTGAGGAGGATCACGCCATCATATTTGTAATTTTCAGTACTGGACACATTTTTTTTTATCCCTACAACACAAGGAAGACCACTCCAAGATGAAGACGGGCTTGAAACTGCAGGATGCAGTGGATGACAGTTCACCAATAGAATAACCTTCTAGTCTTTCGATACAGATCAACAGTTTGTCCTTTAATTTTAACATCTTGGCTTTCGACTATAAGTAAGTTTGTAATAACAAACGACTGTGTATCCATGGAAGCAGGGACCAGGATATTAAGCAATATATTCTCTTTTTTTTTCTAAACAAAAGTAAGAAAAAAAATTGTGTAGGCCACCTTTGGGAGGAGCATGTGCATTGGCAATGGCTAGACTATTCAAGTACAGTTCTCAAAACTTCCACGCTACATATAGACCTACAGGGAGGAATAAAAGAATTATTGATTTGCTAAGAGATACTTTAGTGACTTCTTCGCAACCCACAAATATGCTGGATCTTGAAAATTTGTGCCAGGACAAAAACTATGTATGAGTCATGAGTAGCGTCGCCACGTGTGCAGCGCGGTACCGTTAGAGCTGTACCATGTCTGAAAGATATAAACACTTCTCTATAAATAGCACCCCGCAGGGACCAACAAAACCAAAGCGGCGCGCGAACCAAGCAAGCTGATCAGCTATAGTGCGTGCATCCGACCCGATGGCTGCTCTTCCTTCGCGTCCCCGCATGATGGCCCTCGTGTGGCTTGCCATGGCGCTGTGGCTGCTGGCCACCAGCGGCTGCCACTGCCAGGAAACCTATGGCGACCCGCAGCCCGGGACCTACGGCAATCCTTCTCCGCCAGCGCCGACCTACGGGAACAGTGCTACCGGTGAGTACCATTTCTTCACCCTCGTTTTCGTTTACAAGAGAAGAACGAGCATGGGCTGCATGGCTATGCCAATGGTAGCGTTTCTGAGTTACTGTAGCTAGCAACTCATCGTCCTCATCGGCTCACCCACAGGCGTTTCCTTTCCCATTTTTGCAGTATCTGCTATCTGTGTGAGCTTCCCTCGGTTATGTGGTCGTCAGACGCAGGCCTCCGGCGGCGGTTCACCCTGACTCTCAGCTCTCATTATTGCCATCGTCTTCAAGCTGAGTTTCAACAACGACAGTCCTCTGCTATAGCTTATATAGACGATGGCTGCAGACGACTACACGAGGCAGCTATATATATACGGAGCACACATGCATGCTGTTCTAGATATTCAGAGAATAAATATTCCCTCGCCTGTGTTCTGCTTGTGAGGCATACTCGAGGCTATATATATGTATTTGAATAAGCGTGGTTGTTTCATAGCTTATTATGTATCATTGCCCCGTGATCTAAAAAATCTAATTAATTACTCCATTCTGAAATTGTTGTAGTTAGGACAACAACTCTAGTTCATTTTTTAACTAAAATTCTTTATCCTACTGAGGGAGTAATAATCTACTTATATATTATATTGTCAGAACATGCGCGTGTTTGCAGATTACTGAAAAACGCTTCAGAATCATTGGGAACGGTCATGCAATAGAGATCCGCCCTGATTTGTTGATCGGAATAAACAAAGAACTCAATGCAATGTACAATTTGGCCTGCCAATGCAAATAAAAACATACCGCAAATGATCCTGACTAGAAAGAGAAAAGGACACGCATGGGATGTACACAGCACATGCATATATAAGACTATCAGGTCCGTTTTTTGGAAGAACCAAGGATTTTTTTTTTCCAACCGTTTGACAATCACGGAGACAGATGTACGTACGTACAAACAGCTCCGATTAGATGCCCGAACTTTTTTTTTGGAAAGGCGGCTTTTGCCGCTGCCTTCAGGAGGCAAATGCAGGACCGGAGCCCCCGCCGGTTCAGTGCTACCATGCGCCTTTGCCACCAGGCCATTGACCTGTTCGCAACCCAGCCCAAACTTGACCCGTCTAGTTCTGTGAAGCCCAGCCGTAAATATCGGGTCGAGACAAGCACGTGACTCATCGTCCTCGTTCCATTGCCTGTCATCGTTCTGCCATGATTATGTGTCTTGAACTCAATATCTCGTTCTCGTCTTTTGATATTTGAGAAGCATGCTCTTAAGCTAAACGTATAGAAGAATACATGAGTCTAGGGAAAAGAAGTCTTTATTGAGTTCGTGACCGTAAGTTTCTCGTGGTAGTCATAGTCATGCATGCTATAGTAGGTATCCTTACCATCAGCTGCGAGACCATGACACCAGCAGGCGATGTTTAAGAAAACGAGAACTGTGTCGATTGAGAGGAATGACTTTGATTTGCTAAGATATATTTTTATTGACTTCTTCGCAACCGACAAATATGCTGGACCTCGAAAACTTGTGCCAGGACAAAACTGTGAGTCATCATCAGCGACGTCGCCACGTGCGGCGCGGTACCGTTAGAGCGTCCTCAAAAGATAGAGCTAGCTAAGGGCTAGCAACAAGCTTTTGCAAAAGATTAATTAGGATTGAGATCCATGTTTAAGTCTCTTATTTTATTTAAAGACTGACTCTTCATAAAAAGTTAGCTTACTTATCTCATTTTTTTTCTAATAAATAATTTTAAGAGTCAGTTTAGAGTCAGCCTTTAAGTACACTCCTGGTGGCCCTAGTCGCTAGAGCTGTACCATTACTGAAAGATATAAGCAATTCTCTATAAATAGCACCCCGCAGGCACCAACGAAACCAAAGCGGCGAGCCAAGCGAGCTGGTCAGCTATAGTGTGCGTCCTGCTTGCGACCCGATGGATGCTCTTCCTTCGCGTCCCCGCCTGTTGGCCCTCGTGTGGCTTGCCATGGCGCTCTGGCTGCTGGCGACCAGCGGCTGCCACTGCCAGGAAACCTACGGCAATCCTTCGCCGATACCGACATACGGCACTCCCCCCCGTGAGTACCATTTCTTCTCCCACGTTTTCGTTTACATGAAGAACGGGTATGCCTCTCTCCTATATAAGTGTGGTAGCGTTTCTGAGCTAGCAACTCGTCCTCGTCGGCTTCATCCACAGGCTTTTCCTTCCCATTTTTGCAGCACCTCCTGCGACTGCGACGATCTGTATGCGCTACCCTCAGTTATGTCGTCGTCAGACGCAGGTCTCCGGCGGCGGTTCGCCCTGACTTTCAGCTCCGATTGGCTGATTGCCATCGTCTTCAAGCTGAGTTTCAACAGCACCAGTCGTTTGCTGCAGCTTATATATACAGACGATGAATGCAAACGACTAGACGAGGCAGCTATATATCCGAAGCACACATGCATGCTGTTCTAAATATTCAGAAAATAAAATATTCCCTCGCATGTGCTCTGCTTGTCAGGCATACACGAGGCTATATATATGTATTTGAATAAACGTGTGGTTGCTTCAGAACTTAATATGTATCATTGACCCATGGTCTAAATACACTTTCAGTGCATGTACGTGTTTGCAGATTACTGAAAAACGCTTCAGAATTGTTGAGAACGGTCATGCAATAGAGAACCGCCCTGATTTGTTGATCGGAATAAATAAAGAACTCAATGTAGGTATTATTTGGCCTGCCAACGCAAATAGGAACATACCGCAAATGTACACAACACGTGTCAATCAACTCGGTACTTTTGAGTTTGGCCATGTATATGTTATCTTTTTTTGAGGTGCCTAAGGGTGTTCTTCAAAAATAGATTACTATAGATCACGTTTCTTTTGGCAATGTGATGAACATAAGAAGAAGTATAGGCTCACGAGGTGGAGTGTAGTATGTAGACCTAAGGACCATGGGGGACTAGGTATACAAAATTTGAATATCCAAAACAAATGCCTTTTGAGCAAATTGCTTTTTAAATTCATAAACGAGGATGGGGTGTGACAAGATCTTCTTAAGAAGAAATACTTATCCACTAAAACCTTAACCCAAGTTCAAAAACAGCCGAGGGACTCGCACTTTTGGTCCGGTCTAATGAAAGTGAAAGAGCAATTTCTTTCGGGAGGCTCGTTTCTAATCCAAAGTGGAACCCAAATTAGATTTTGGGATGACACTTGGCTAGGGGATAAACCCTTAGGACTCAAATTTCCATCCTTGTATAATCTCCTTAGGAAAAAAATGTGACTGTGGCTCATGTGTTAAGCACAAGACCACTTAATATTTCTTTTAGACATGCTTTAATTGGAGAGAATCTCATTTATTGGCATAAACTTGTGACTTCCGTTGCTTTTCTTGAGCTTAATGAGAACAAGGACATTTTTTGATGGGACCTTAATAAGAATGGCACCTTCTCGGTGAAATCCATGTATCTTTCTTTGATTCAAGATGGTGTGGTCCCCCAAAAGAGCCCCATATGAAAACTAAAGGTACCGCTGAAAATAAAAATTTTCTTATGGTATCTTCAAAAAGGAGTGACTCTAACTAAAAATAATCTTGCGAAGAGGAATTGGCAAGGGAACACTAAGTGTTGTTTTTGTAGTTCCTTAGAAACTATTCAACACTTGTTCTTTGATTGTCACTTTGCTAGATTTATTTAGAACACTATGCATATCACTTTTGGTCTTCAACCACCAAGTAGTATCTCTCACATGTTTGACTCTTGGCTTTGAGGTGTACTACCAAAAATCAAAAATCAAATCTTATTAGGTGCTGCGGCCATATGTTGGGCTATGTGGTTGAATAGAAATGATATGGTGTTTAATAAAACTAAATGAAATTCTTCTTTGCAGGTGATCTTCAGGACAACCCATTGGATCAGATGGTGGTCATTGCTTCTTAAGAAGAAGGAAAGAACCAAGATAAAAGAGGGGTGCCGATTTTTGGAGACAGTAATCATGCAAGTCTTTGCGAAGTTCAGTTGGAATTTTAGACAGAGAATTCAGGGCTAGTTTTCTTCTATTCTCAGTCTATGTGATGTTTGAACTTGAGCTTTGTTAGTAGCTTTTATTGCTGAACCTTAGAGTTCAGTTTGTGTGGTGAGCCTAAGTGCTCAAGTTGTTGGTTGTAATCAGGCTTTGTATACCTCTTTGGAGGTATAGAGGCTGGAACAAGTTTCCATTTCTAAAAAATGAGATCACCTGGTCCGTTTTTTGGAAGAGCCCAAGATTTTTCTTCCGATCGTTTGACAAGCATGGGGACAGATGTATGTACATACAAACAGGCTCGATTAGATAGGTGAACAATGAGATTAATTTTTCTTCCAATTGTTCCAGTCGTCAAGGATGATTGAGTCAGTCGAGTAAACCAAGGAATTTTTTTTTTAGAAGGACAAGCTTGGCATGGATGCCAACAAGGACGAAGCATATGCAGACACATGCGCGCTACAGATTTTCTCCATACAAAGACGAAGACTAAACATGATCGCCGGTCGTCGTTTATTGTGTCTTTTCTCCACCAAACACCGTTGTTGTTCTAGTGTGCATTTCTTTTTTTTATTTTATTAGTGCTTTGCCGTGTCCCGTCAGGACGCCTATCACCACTGCTGTTATTTGACTATCCTGAGAAAGATGTGCTGGTCAGGTTCAATTCCAGGGGCGGAGCTATGGTCAAGGTTGTGGGTGCGACTGCACCCACGAAATTGAGAATTTTGCTTGTCTTGGTTTGTTTTCACCATGTTAGCACCCTCTAATGTTTATATTAAGCATCCAAAGACTACTTAGTGATCTAATTTTGCACCCCTACCACTTCATCTCTAGCTCCGCCACTGTTCAATTCGATATATATATAGAAACATGGCAACGGTTCATTCGATTTTTTTTTTATCTTTTACATTGTCTTAGCTCATGCTCTCCATGATATTTGAGTGCGCTGTACGTAGCATCCTCCAAGCTGATGATGTGTCTTATATATCTTAGGGAAAATTGGATTCTAAAAACCGAAAGATTTCGGTTTTAGAAATTTACCATCAAATTATTTTAGTACACTTTAATACCACCGAATGTCACTCCGTTTAGAAATCTACCACACTCCGTCACGTTTTTCATCTATCCCAGTTTCATCTCCGTCGTGTTGTCGTTGGTCTGTCGTCAACCTCTCCGAACAATCCTCATGGACCAGGAGTGGATCTCGTCGAATTCTGGTACACTAATAGAGGACCGGGATTATTGGATCTCATGACGTCGCAAGGTCAGCAGCCGTCCTGAGGCAAGCGGAATTAGGTTAAAAGCACATGCTAGACTGCCTTAGGACGTACGTCCAGCGATGAAACCAAGGGCTAGCAGCTCACGATTTGTTCAATTCTTTCCAGGTAATGTGCTTTGTGCGCGACAGCTTTAGCTAAGATATATGTGAGACTGTGAGAATGTGTAAGCAGAAATATTGTCATTCATCTGGTAACTTGTATGTACCAAGAAAATAATTATCAGAAATGACTTATGTCATGAAAATATGAATATTGAACTCACACTCTAATATATGAGCATTGCATTGGTTTCTACGGTCACTATCACAAATGGGCCCTATAGCGGCGGGTCAAAAACCACTATAGTGGAGGTTTGACTATCTCACTGCTATCATCCCGTAGTTAAAAATCACAGGCTATTACCACGGAGGACCAGTGGATCGCAAGAGCCACCGCTAAATAACGATTAGGAGTGACGGGAGACATCTTCACCTGTCGTTACCTATCGATCTGAAAAACAAAAGAAAAGGGAGGAGGCCAATGGATTCGTGCGCCTCCGTCGATCGCAGTTGCGGCTCTAGCCTTGCGCACCTCTATCGACCCGTGCCACCATGGCTCTGGGCCCACACACCTCCATCTATCCACATCACTATGGCCCTAGGCTTGCGCGCCTCCATTGATCTGCACCACAACGACCCATGGGCCCACGCACCTCCATCAATCCACACTGCCAGTGTTGGTCCATGCCACTGTGGCCCTAGGCCCACACGCCTCTGTCGATCCGTGACACCGTAGCCTGGGCCCATGCACCTCCATCGATCCACGACACCGTAGCCTGGGCCCATGCGCCTCCATCGACCCGCATTGCCGTGGCCCTAGGCCTTGTGGCACCTCCGTCACGCACCGCCATCGATCCATGCCACCTTGGCCCCGGCCCTCGCATGCCGCCTTGGCCCCGGGCCCACGTGCCTCCATCGATCTGTGTGCCTCCTGCGCATAGAGGAAGAGAGGTAGGGGTGGCACTCGGGGGAGGTGGTGGCGCTCGGAGGAGGGGCGTCACTCGTGGAGGGAGGTTGTCACCACGCGAGGAGGGCGAGGGAGCTCACCGAGGTCGCCGTGCAAGGAGAGCGAGGTTGCTCGGGGACAGCGACGCAGATGCAGGGGCTCGACAGAGAGAAGAAAATATATGTAAGCATAAATCTTGCACTATGATTTAGGGCCTAAATTTAGCATTGGCACAGGACCTCACAAATGCTCGAGATTGCCCTGGCAGTAAATGTGTCACCTAGGCTGCTGCAATCCAAGCTGAGCCATGGCCATGATACGACTCCCATTTGAAACGTGTAACAGCTGACTTTTTGGAACCCTCAGTCTCAAGACGATAAATCAATCACAATAATTTTGTTCCATGTTTTGTTTGTTGTAAAGTCATTAAATAGTGGTTCTACTCTATTTCAGAATATAAGCATTTCTAGCTATATATGTTTAGGAGGGTTCAAATTTATAGCATTTCCTATGCACCACGTTATATGACCAGAAATGCTTAAATTCTGGAATAGAAGTAATACTACTCTGTTTTGGGATGCAATGATGCAAATCAATTAAAAACAATAAATGTATATAAAAAACTACCCACGAATAATATACCTGGAGGCAGCTGCGTCGTTAACACCTTATGGTAGGTACTAGTTAGTTCACGTGTCTGAGCACGAAATAATTTTTGCTTTCTGCCGGATCTATATAAATTGGTTGAGGGTCCGTGATATCTGCGGTATTCATCGGAACATCGGTCTAGATTCGAAATGGCAGCTAAGGTTGTAGGTTGACCAGTGCCCCCCTGAGATGGACGCCAATAAGTCTACGCTAATTCTGCTCTCCATGATCTTGGCATGCCTCGCGATCTGCGTGAAATGTGAGTGCATAATTCTATCTTCAAACATTCTATAACTTTCTTTTATTCCTTTGGCATGTAACGTGATGCAGCGGCACAACACGCGTAAGCGTAACCATGCAGGCAGAGAAGGTGACTACGGGCAAACACCTGCAGCTGCAGGTGGTCTCTGGCCGCAGTCAGATGACGGCGAGGCGACTGTGAAAAGCAGCAAGTTTTTCTTTGTCTTATGCTTTAGACGCACGTGTAGACATAAACTCGGGCGTTGCTACTGCTGCGGATTGCTACCCGGTACACCTTGTCACGAAGACCAGAAAAAATGCTGGGACACTTGCCCCCACCGTCTGACTGATGCATCGGTGTCGAATTCCCAGTTGGTTCGCCAGGGAGTCACCACCGCCCTTCGCCGCCTCGGCGACTTAAATTTTTGTGACATATGTTGAGGAACTGAGTGAGACAACATTCCGTCATTTCAGCTCCGGATGCCGAATAATAATTTCGAGTTGGATTATGATTTTGAAATTTGACTAGCATTTGATTGTAATTCAAAGGTTTATCAAAATACCCAACATGAAAAATATGAATAATTGGAAGCGTGAGTGGTGTTCCATATTAAAGCTGATATATATATTCTGCAAACTGCAATGGAACAGTACTTTTTAGACGTTCGCATGCATTTCAAGCCTCCTTTGAATTTGGTCTTTCACTAGCAATTCAAGTTTTTTATTCGTAGGGAAATATAAGTGATCAGGCCCTACCCTGTCTTGCCTTTTAGAAATAATCTTCATAATGGATTCACCAAATTCATCCCCATAGCTGATTCCAAAAAAGAGATGCAAGAAGATGATAAAAAACCTGTTTCCCTTTCCCAAATCTCAACAACAAGCACATGAGACACAGAGAGATAGGTGGGAAGTTTTCTTTTCATTCATTCTCTAGATCCATTCACAAGGATTGTATATAGAGACAGATCTTCACTTATACAGAAGATTCAATGAACACATGCACACATACCTATCCCTATGAGCATGTCTAAAAGACTCGATTGGCTCGGTCTTAAGATTCAGGAAATCATTACAAACGTGTCGCTGACGATATACATTTCTTTCTACTAAAAGAATAATTAACCATATGATTGCCTCCAGCTTATGAAACAAGTCTCCTTTATAAACGAGTTTTCAACAGTACATAAAAATATGGGTCAAAATTTGAAAAGGTTGTGTTGGCTCCAACTTGACTACTAGTACTTGTCATTTTAAATAAAGAAAAAAGAAATAATTGTACATGTAATGAGTATTTTAAGGACTAACCAACAAATTTTAAATCGTAGACATAGAAACACACCTAATAAAAAGAAAAAGAAAGAAAAGAAACATACTGCAAACGATCCTAATCGACACATGCCCTCCTCCGGCCACGACCCCTCATCGTTGCTGTCTTCATCCTCTTCTTCCCCTCCATCGTCCTGTGCAGCCATGAGACATCTGGAGATCCCACTGGCATGGTACTGGCGCATGAATACTCGCTTGTTATCAAGCACTTGCAGTCCATCCAATGTCTTCTTCCTCGCATCAACAGCGATCACCGATTCAATGTTTCCCCTGATGATGCTCTTGGACAAGAAGTAAAGTACATTATTGTCATGGACGGTCAATGTGGGGTAAGCCATGCTCAGGCATCCCAGGGGCAAGGTGGCCTCCTGGTCTTTGTTGGAGTCACTAGTGCTCAACAGCCTGTTCAATGTCCTGCCAACCCTTGAGTCCAATGGCGAAGCTAGACAAAAAATTAAGGGAGGGCCAGCCATGCATACAGCAAGGGAAAAAAAAATTGTTACTTTAAACTAGGGATCATATGAGAAATTTGGAAAGTTAGGAGGGGCCAAGGCCCCTGCCAGCCCCCCTCAGCTATGCCACTGCTTGAGTCGCCATCAGGGAGGGTGAGGTCGTCTAGACTGACGGAGCGGCCACGACGCCATTCGGTCCGTGAAGCGACCGGGATCGGCATCGTCCATGTGGTGGCTGTCCAACTACTGGGCTCAATGGAGTGTGGCTTCTCTTCTTGGTCATGGAGGCGCTCCCAATAATCTAGAGAAGATACTGGTGACTGGTCGTGGCGGTACACTACTTCTAGCGGAGTGATTTCCATCTCGACGTACTTGATAGTATCTTTGCGCAGGTTGACGGTGATGTCACGGAAGTAGGTTGGGAAAGAGTCACGGAAGTAACTCAAATTGTCCACGGCCGGCAATGGCAGCGGCAGAAATCCCGGAGCGTGGGGTTCTCCGAGAGCACGTCGCAGAGAATGACGCCTCGCCACAGATCGACCCGGCCTACCGTACCTTTGTCGCCTCCCAGCACGATCACCTTGGTGGTGTTATGGAATATCACCCTGTTTGACGAGTCAGGGATCGGGAACACCTTGTCACGCAGCGGATCCTCCACAGACAACTTCCGGGACGTCCACGCCCCTTGCTGCTTTCCGTCGGTTGCCGATCTGTACATGTGAAGCGTGAATGTGGGATTGAGGAGGTTGGACACGACCTGTAGAGCGGCCACGACGTACCCGCCATCGCTGCAGCTCAGTACGGCGATCTCATTGTCGTGCAAGAACTACGGGAACGGGTTCGGGAGCAGGTCCAGTCTGTGGCGTTGAGGGTTCACCCGGTACACGAAGTAATCCTTGTAGAAGCGTTCTGATCTGGATCGGGAGTCACGGGGGACGCGGAGGACGGCGAGGTCGGCGTCGTCGCTGACGAATAAGGGCCACGTGTAGTAGTGTTGTTGTTGAGGACTGCGTTTGATACCGGGGCAGTAGACGGCGAAGTGGGAGAGGGCTGGCGGCGGGACGGCCCAGAAGGTCACCATGATGGGCAGGCCGGTGCTCGTCTTGGACCGGGCGGTGGTGGCGTTGGCTGGGGCGGAGCTGCCGGTCTGCTGGTGGACCAGGACGCAGCTTGGGATGTCGACGTGCTGCGGGCGCCAGCCACGCCATTGATTTGGGTTTGCAGTTTGCTCGGGCAGCGGGGGAGTATTTGTAGTAGCATTATTTCCCTTGTAAATACAAGGATTGAGACCCCGAATTTTTCCCTTGTTTCTAGCTACAAATGAGAAAAATTAAGTGAGAGAATAAATCTGTGAGTGGTTTTGGCAAGCTGTTAGAGATGATTTTTTAAAATTAAACCCTATTAATTTAGTTTAGGGATAGTTTATGAGACTCTTTTGGAGATGCTCTTAAATTATGATACAAAAGATCAATCTGCACTCAACATGAAATCTAGAAAATTTCAAAAATATTATTTATGAAACTATGGATGAATTTTCATATGGATATAATAAAATTTTGATTTTTTATTATAATGCTGGTATTAAAAATGTATCAAAAGTCAAAATAATCACATATTTTTTATTGCGATACAACTAACAAAAGTTTCAGATAATTAGCTAGATTTAATCTTTTTTTTTCGAATGTGCAGGAGAGTTGCACACCATATCATTAAGAAGAGCTAGATTTAGTCTTAATAGTATACTGGTCTTTTCTATTATTATTTAACAATAATCTAATGTGACGCATATGAGATGTAAAATTTAAAATGATGGCATAGAAGGAAAGTTGTAATTTTGAATGGTTTATAAGAAAACGGTATAATTTTCGATGGTGTATAAGAAATTTGCTCTTGTTGTAGTTGTCTCGTTCATTATAGCCGGCACAGTTATTTCCGACGGTGGACTCGCCATCTATGTATATTAAATAAATTTGCAGTCTATGCAATGGATATTAGGTCGAGGGTTCGAGGTGTATCCGCGTGCGTGTTCTGTGAGTTTGGCTGCATTTTTTTTTTTTTTTTTTTTTTTTTTTTTTTGCCTGGGGAAACAATAATTTGGCTGCAATCGGAAGACGATTCAAACAGCCAATAGTACAAGTGGGCTCAAAGTGAGATATAGTTTCTCCCGCACCGAGTAAGGAATCTTGCTATATATGAAGACGTGTCGTGGCTAGCAGGACGCCATGACAGCAATATGACTACTGAATAAGTTATTGTATAAACCAACCAGTGTAACGAGAAAACCTGCAAGTTTATAGAAAATCGCATACATATAGCTAGGCTCATATGAATAACACAGGCATTAGATACGTCGTGCTTCGTCTTCCTAACGTCTGCTGACCAGCAAACGTGGTGGACCTGGAAAACTCGGGTCAAGCACTCAAGCCGTGTTCCACCATGGGTGACCACGGCCATCCTAGCATCGTGCAGCGTATCTAGCATAAGATGCCATCTATGACTACACGGGAACAATGGCCTCGTCCTATTATAAATACCGCGACATGGGCACGTCAGAGCCCAAGCAAGCTGACCAGCTCAGAACGCCGGTGAGCACGCTGATGAACGTGCTGCCACGTTGCCTCCCCGCCACATGGCGATCGTGTGGCTCGCAGTGCTGCTCCTGCTAGCGTCCACGAACGGCTATTACTGCCGGCACATCCCCGCGTCGTGCGCGCCGGAGCCGTCTCCGACACCTCCGCCACCAACGATCACACCTCCTCCCCGTGAGTCCAGCTTCTTATATATTATTCTTTTCTTATTGACATTGCATGTTGATATTATGCGTGTCATATAGGCTAACAAATACTCCCCTATTCTTAAATTATTATATCATCATTGATTCTTTAAGTCAAATTTAATCATTCATTTTTTTTTCAAAATGTTATATATATTGTGTTATGGTATGTTTTGTCATCAAAGAAAATTAAAATATTTTTTATATTTTAAATAAAACAAATGATCAAACTTAACTAAAAAATGACAATGACAGTAACAATTTGAAACGAAAGAAGTATAACTTTATGTAGCATTTCATCATTAGTTCCCAGCTAATCATCATGTTTTCAGCTCCTAGTCCACATCCACCAAGTCCTCGGATTCCTCCATATTGCCGTTTCCCTCCATGTCCTAGGCCACGGCCTAGCCCGCACCCGCACCCGCACCCGGGGCCATACCCACCATCAACAATCGCTCCGCCACCGGCGATCACACCTCCTCCTCCTCGTGAGTACTAACTAATACTACTATAGCTATATGTAGCATTTGTTCATCAGGTCCCGGCTGATTAGCACATTTGTCTTCCTGTTTTCAGCTCCTAGTCCACGTCCACCAAGTCCTCGGATCCCTCCGTATTGCCATTTCGGTTGGTGTCCTTGGCCATCGCCAAAACCGCACCCACACCCGCACCCGTGCCCAGGGCCATACCCACCGTCGCCAATAATCCCTCCACCACCGGCAATAACACCTCCTACTCCTCGTAAGTACTAACTAGTATAGCTATATGTAGCATTTCTTCATCAGATTTCAGTTGATCAACACGTTTGTCTCTTCCTGTTTTCAGCTCCTAGTCCACGTCCACCAAGTCCTTGGATCCCTCCATATTGCCGTTTCGGTTTGTGTCCTTGGCCACGGCCAAACCCGCACCCCTACCCACGCCCGCACCCAGGGCCAAGGCCGTACCCGCCGACGCCAGCCTGCATGCGTCCTGAAGGCTGCTCCAGCCATGGTCTGCCTTAACTTCATTTGACCATGATCGTTATCAGGCATCATCGTGCACCACAGTCCATCATATGCTATTGTTATACGTATATATATGGATGGATGCGATGATGACCCATGAGGAAGCCTAATACTCACTCACCAGAGGCTCAAGTATTATGTATTTGAATAATAATAATATGTATCACGTAATAATACGAACAAAACAATAATTTCCACATGGCAAGAATCAGTAATCTAACTATTTTAGACATAAACAAGTGGTATCAAATATGAAGAGACAATATTTGAGAGATGTGAGTACTGAGTAACATGCGGTTGTGTAAGTTGTTGTGTTGGTGCACGTCATAATCTTTAGCTGGAATCCACAATTATTGATCATCATTGGCTGAGCGAGTGGCACGATATGGAATTTTCAAGTGACTTTGACCAGGAAAAACAGAAAATAAGGACATTTGTTGTACGCTGCTTGCAAAAGACGGGAGCAGACGCATGAACATGCGGTTCTGTTTTCTTTTGGAAGCGAGTGGACCAAGAGCCAATCTTCTCCAGGCCAGGACGTACGAAGACCATCAAACATCAAACCTCGAGTCTTTTTCTTTCACATATATATACGGTTTGATTATATTAGTGCCGGTCACAATCTTGACTAGCTGCCCGAGAAAAATATATGCATGCCTACAAGGCTACAAGCTAGTACGAGACACTGGTGGACCAATATTTCTTCGACTCATTCTCACTTTAAGCCGGCAATAAACAGGGTGCTAGCTCCTAGAAAAAAATTGGCGCCAGTCCAAACAACGACGGCCACCACCGGTGTCCAGTGCCACGTACTGCCAGCACACTACTAAACGGTGGCAGTGTACATGGCTCAAAGGGAGCAACGGCCCGCTATAAGTAACACGATGCAGGGAAAACGAAGGGAGCATGAGTGCTCTCTGATCTGCTACCCGAGCTGATCAGCAACAGTTAGAGCATCCGTGCTTGTTGAGCGTGATGATGGCCTTGCTGCCGCGTCGCCACCGCCTCCTGAGGTTCATGTTCGTCGCGGTAGCGCTCTGGCTGGCTGCCACGAGCGGCTGCCACTGCCGGAACATCCCCTCCACGTCATACTGCTCCCTCAATTTTTTCTCTCCAGAAGAAACGTCGTTTCCCTCCATAGACCATAAGAAACCGCGTCGCGCGCGCGCGGCGGGCGCTGCTGGGCTGGTGTTAGCCGGTGGGCCAAACACGGCTACGGCTCTTCTTTCATTGGCCCAATAGGTGTGAGAAAAAGAAACGACGAATGGCCGGTGGCTGTTGATCGGCAGATCAACGGGAGCACTGCCCTCTGCTGAGCTGCAGAGGATCTCGTTCCCCCGTACGTGCCTGCACTGTTTCCCGCTCACGCACTCGTCGAAATAATCTCTGTCGCCGGAGCCAATCTTATCGCCAACAGAGCCGCCATGTACAGGCCAGGCCATCAGCGGCAGGAGCAAATCACATCGCCAACGTCGAGCGGCAGTACCGTGCACATGAATAGCTTGACCCGCGGCGGCGCCTAAGTTTGCCACAGCAGATCTGCACCTGGAAGCCGCGTCGATCCACAGAGGAACATGTTCTATTTTTATGAAAGAGGTAAAAAACTCTATTTTACAAAATAGAATACATAGCCGTTGAAGATGCTCTTAGGGGATTGCAACACTATGTAGATCATTGATCTTGCCACACAGTGACAAACTTATTGACGGGGGCGCTAAGGACCAATTCCCTTCCCATATATACTCTAGGTGATATAGGATCATGGTGGTGATGTCCATGGTAACTGGTGGTCTGGTGCTCATTGTCTAGCGATATTGATGAAATCGTGCTGTGATTTGAGATATTGCGGATTCTTGAATCTTCATTCATAATAGCATTACATGGTGGGTTCAACAATAAAGTTGTTGAACTGAGAAGATTTTGTTTGTTTGTTTATATTCTTTCATCAGTGCGGGCATTCTGCTCGCCTCATGTGGACATTATTCTCACTGATTGTATTTAGCTGTAACTTTCTTTTCACAGCTAAATTTAGATTTAATATATAGAAGTTTTATAATACATATTATCACCAGTAAATTATTAGTGGTAATCAACATGTTGTTTTGGTAATCGATACTAAGTATCTAATTATGACCATCTATATAATTAGTAAATATTGTTTGTACAACTAGTAATTACTCATAATATAATCATCTCATTATCTAAAATTAAATTTGTAAAATGGGTTAATTGTAAAAACCACCCCATAATTCATTTGGAGTTTGAGATTCCCACCCATAAGTCATTTTATTGTAAAACCCCACCCACCCAATGCATTTTGTTACAAAAACCACCCTAATATATACATGTTTAATTTATTCAACATATTTTTATTTATTTGGAGTAGCCAATCATGTTCTTATCAAATATACAAAATTTTAAAAGTATAATCTTCATCTTTTATAGGGAATATATAGCAAAAATATCAATTAAAGTTCAAACTGTGTTTCATAAAGTTTAAAATTTGAAAACATTTTTTATGAAAATAATAGGAATTACACACTAAAAATCTTTAACAATGTTAAATTTATTTAACTTAGTTTATTTTTAAATTTATATCAATAAAGTGTCAACTGAGGTGATTTTTGTAACTAAACTTATTAGAGCATCTCTAAAAGCTCTCCAAAAAATTAATCCCAAAAGAGTGTTATTGGAGTAGCCAAAAAATGATTAGGGAGAAGTTTTCTTGTCTCCTTCAACAGTTCTTCCTAAAAATAGACCAGAATAACTTTTGATTGGGCCACGCCAGCATCTGGGACCATAACAATATTAATTTCCTTCTAAATACAAGTATTGGGGTCTCCAATTTTTCCTTCATTTCTAGCTACAAATGAGGAGAATTTAGTGAGAGAATAAATCTATGACTTGTTTAGAGGAGCTGTTGGAGATGGTTTTTTAGACTAAACCCCATTAATTTGATTTAGGGAGAGTTTTTGAGGAGCTTTTGGAGATGCTCTTAGGTGGGTGGGAATTTGCAACAAAAACATTTATGGGTGAGAATCTCAAACTTGAAGTAACTTATGGGGTGGTTTATGTAATTATCCCTTGTAAAATTAATCAGTAATGTTCTGTGAGATATTTTGGATGTATTGATTGGAACGAATTAATAATAACAATAATTGTCTACTAAAACTTATCCACGATATGGAAGCAGCTGCGTTGCACCTGGTTTATGAGTAGCTCGATAACATATATTAGCAGGAAATAAATTTCCCTTGCCGTTTCTTAAAAATATATTTCCTCCCGGATCTATTAAAAATTGCTTGAGGGTCCAAGAATACTTTTGGTATTCTCAACTATTTATCCGAACATTCCTCTAGATTTCGAAACGACAGTTCGGGCTGCAGGTTGATCAGTGACTGCCTGATGGACGGCAATAAGGCTACACTAATTTTGCTCGGCATGGTCTTATTGGCATGCTTCATGATCTCTGTGAAATGTGAGTGCATAAATCTATCCTTACATTGTATATCCCATCAGTTTTTTCATTCCTTTAAAATATATGATGTGATGCGGCGGCACAACAATGTAGGCGATGAAGGTGACAGTGACTGGCAAACACCTGCAGCTGCAGGTGGTCTCTCGCAGCAGCCAGACGATGGTGAGGCAATGACAAATAGCAGCAAGATTGTCATTGAACTATGTTTTAGACGTACCTGCAGCCAAAATCGCACCAATAGCTGTTATTGCTGCGGACTGCTGCCAGATCAACCTTGCTACCTAGATCAGAAACAGTGCTGGAGAATTTGCCCCCAACGGCAGGCCGGTGCACTAACGCCAAATTCCCAGCTGGTTCCTCGGGGAGTCAACTATCCCCGCAAAGATTATTTTGATACTTGTAATAACATATGTTGAGGAAACTGAATGAGAGAACATTCAGCCATTTCAAACTCCGGCTGCCGAATAATAATTTTAAGTTGGATAATGATTTTGACATTTTGCTTGGGTTTAAATGTAATTACAACGTTTAGTCAAAATTTGTCAAACAGGAAAAATATGAACAATTGGAAGTGTTCTTATTTAAATGGAATTGTATGAACGTATGACAAAATTTTAAAGACCTTCCACCTCCAACCGTGTCACAACTTCTCACACTAGGGCCTAGGCGTTGACAGAGCGATGCGATGCGGACGAGGATGATATCGAGGATAAGTGTGACATGGACAAGCGGAGACAGCGGCGAAGCTAGACTGAGACATAGGGTGGTGCCTATATGGTATTTGTGCCTATTTTTTTTAAGAAATTGCCCTGTTCTAATGAGCTTTTTAGTGTAAAACCTTATGCTTAGTCTGGTGCCAGTGTACCAGAGTAGCATAACCTGGCGTCGCCAGTGGCGGAGAGATTGAGTATGCACGAGAAAGACGAACATAACATACGAGAACCATGGATGCACGCAAGGTAGAGTTTTTTTATTGAGCAGGACTCCACAAACATACACTAAGTGGCAGACATGTTTTTTAAGAAGGGGACAACATCAGACTTCCCAGATTGCTTTGTATGGCCCTGGAGCAGCTCGGGCACCTACTCGACAAGCTCGGCATACAAGGCCTTCTTCCTCTCTCAAACCTCGGTGTCGGGCACCAGACAACTTTGAAAGACTCAGGTGCCGAACAAATGCAGGCTTTTCCTCTGGCTGGTGCTCCACGGTCGCTGCTGGAACTTAAGAACGTCTCCAACGACATGGGCTGCAGAATAACGGTCCATGTGCCCTCTGCTCTCAGCTGCCTGAGCACACCGATCATTTACTGCTTGGCTGTGTCGTTAGTCGTGAGGTGTGGTTCAAGGTCCTGCGCCAGATGGGATGGCAACCCAGGACACCCTAGTGTGCTGGTGACTCGACGCAAGGAATCGGGTCCCGTTGGCGCGCCGCCGCGCGTTTGACTCCCTCCCTGTCAATGCTGATAGTCTGGTCTTTATGGTTAGACAACGAAGCCACGGCCGCCCGTGGCGAGCCCCAGGAGTGGACGTGGACCCAGGCAAACGCGGCGGCAGCAGCCGGCAGGACGTTGGCCACATTTTGTACGCCGAGACAACAAGGCATGGAACGCGAGTTCAACTCCAGGGGTCCTCGTGGCCGGCCTCGTCGTCGTTGCACGCCTGCTTCTGCGGCAGAGGGGTCTTTCTTGCGCAACGGCATTGGGCACGGACGGTGCCGTGGACTCGATCGTCGCTGCTTCTGCTTGCTCGATCGGCATGGATGTGGCTTCGTGCAACAGCATTTTATAAGCAGGAACGAGCGAGGCCTCAGTGATTTGTTCGATCGGCGAAAGTCAAAATCTCAACGAACGACTTTGGCAGCATCGAAATTTCTATTACCTATACTCTACTATTATCACCGTTTCACGCCCCCCCCCCTCCCCCCAAAAAAAACAATAAAAATAAATCGACTACTATTATCACTGTCGTCGAAGAGCATGCCGCCACCGCTCTCGGTGCAGCGCTTTCCACCCGTCGATGTGTGTGCCGTCTGCCGGTGACGCGACGTGCGGGTCGTTCACCCTCGTTCCGTCCGGTGGTGCACGGGAAGCTGGATATGTTTGTTGAATGTTGATCGTGGCAGCAGGGATCCTTGTCGTAGCGGCTTTGCTAGCTGGATCACTAGTAGTGCCAAATTTCAATCATTTTCATGGTATTTGTTTTATGGGTAATTTGTATCAGTGTATCATTCTTACTCTTTTTCTCGTTCGCAGTCCGAAATGTAGAGCTTTGACCATAGATATATTGCTCAAAATAACTTTCTAAATCTTAGTTGAGCATTTTTACAATACCCTAGTATATCCATGGAAATTGAAATGTTTCCCTGGTGCTCCCTCTGTTTCCCTATTTAGAAATTGAAATGTCAATTACGTAATTTTACGGTCCAAAATCACGCTGCAAACAGGGAAACAGAGGGAGCACCATAAAACTGATGAATGATGCCCAACACGCTTCGGAGGATCTTGAAGAAATTGATACCACGAGGGTCTCGAGGATTTTTATTAGTTGAAAAAAGTTTGTATTTCAAAACTGATTTAGCAGACTAGTGTTGGCTTTCGTCCTATAAATTGACCTTATTTGAGATGGCTAGATTATTTTTGGAAATTCTTTATTTTGTTAGGAGTATATATACATGATTATTCCTTGTGGAATTATTCCTGCACAAGATTCTTACTTGCTAGGTCCCATTTGGACTGCAGAACTTTCATGGAATTTCAAGAGTTGCGTTCCTCTGGTGGTTTGCTAGTCTTCTAGTAGCTGTTTTAAACGAACAAATTTGGAGGAAACATCTTTGCTATCCAGATTTCATCAAGATATACACGGTAATTTGAAATTTTCTGCAGCGGCAATAAATAATGGTATACTGCTACAAACACACACAGACATTGAAATTCTCCCCTTTTTGTTGCATACTCGCGCGCCTTGCATTGATTTCAAATAAAAACCTATGTTTTATAATTCCTGTCAAATCTGATTTTTACTGTTCACATTTTGACTAGAAACAAGTCATACGTTGTCATCATCGGCGCTGGCGGACCAGCAACGAGAGGAAATGCTATGGTGAAGAACAAGACGCATGCATGCATGGATGAAGAATTTATTTTATCGATCATCATGTTCAAAATTTTGTTGCAGTGATCATGAATAGAACCTATCTCATCGTCCACCGGGAATTCCCTCCAGCTACGCTAATCGACATGATTTTTGGAATCTGATCACATGATGCCTTTGATTTTTGTCCCTAAACGTGATTTTTGCATGCCTCTAGGATACTGTCTGTAGCCTGAATGCTAATTTCTCGCATGACATGGCATTATCGATTTGTCCCCGCGCATGATTTCTGCATGCCAGCGAGATATTATACTTCGATATAACCTGGCCATTTTGAATCCTGGCAAATCAAAGGCGTGATTTGCAGATTCCAAAAATGTTGTGATTCGCAAAACAAAGGAAGGAAGTAGTTTCATTCCAAAAGATACATCGATGTTATGGCCTATAAATTGCCAAACCATGGAGCATGTTGCCGTCCATCTACACAAAGCTACTGTTTCGTCACTCTCAGTCAACAACAATAAAGAAAGAAGAAGAAGGTTGTGTGGTGGCTCAGGTTATCGACGGCGGCCGGATGGAGACCAAGACGCTGCCCACAATTCTCTTCGCCGTGATCGTGGCATGCCTCCTGTTCACCGCAAGCTGTAAGTACACACACCACCACTCTGTGTTTCGAATTTCCGCCTAAATTTGAAATGACGCAGAACTTTCGTGATCCAAACGCAGCTGCGAGATCTTCGTTTGCAATAGAAGGTGAAGATGATGGGGAGAGATACACAGGTGCCCTCCGGTGGAAGCCCAAGGGCGAGGAGCAGACGACGGCGAACACCAAACTGCGCATCGAGATGTGCGAGAGGGACTACTGCGGCCATAAGTGGACGAAATGTTACTGCTGCACCCTGCTGCCCGGTGAGCCTTGCTACTTTGATCAGCAAAAGTGCTGGAACATCTGCCCTAACAAGCCCGCCGCGCTGGAGATCGCACCGTCTTCGGCGCCGGCGGACAAGCAGCAACAGCTTCCCTCGTGAGTCGGTCCACAAGCCTAGCTAGCTAGGTGCTAGGTCTCTCCAAGATATGGGATGTCGAACACTGAATGTCCAAATAATTTCTTTCGCTTTCTTGTTGACACGAAATGCCTGGCATGATCATTAGCAAAAAGAGCAGGAAATATTGTACCAAAAACTGCCTATTGGCTCGAGCATCATGTTGTGTTGTGTTGTGTTGTGTTGTGAGCACGTTTATTAAATGGACTGCATTTTCTCAGTCCAGCCCACCTTCCTAGTCAGCCCAACAAGGAAAAGCCCAGATCATATGGTCTTATCGATCATTATCGCCAGAAGTAAACTGCTTACTGTTCTGCGGGTGCGACGGCGCTAGCGCCGCACACGAGCGGCATGGAGATCTTCTTGTCCGGCTATTACGGGAGGGCATTGCAGCACACACTACTTCATTTTTCCTGAATTGTCTCGCCTGCCGATATGGACCATGGACGGACTAATGTGTCACATGCGAAGATGTTGAGTTGATCGATCACACATTAGTTTTCGTTCTTGTCAAGTTACCGGTTTAATTTCTAGCGGCGATCGACCTTCTTTGATTTGATTTCTTTCCAGTCCTCCCTCCTTTCCTTTATTTCGTCCTTAATGAAGAGACGACGACGACATTGCACAGCGCGTTGCGCGCACGTACGCAGGGGGGAGGACAGCTCGATCAGCACTAGCTGGCGCACTGCAGCAGCGGAGAATGTGCGGTGTCCATGTGGGCAGACCGGCAGACTTCGAGAAGGAAAATCTGCAGCCCACAGGAGGTACGTAAAGGAAGTCATCAAACATCAGCTCCATCTTCAGTAGAAACTACTAAATCAGGCCTACTTCTACAATTGAGAGCTGAGTTCCATTTTTAGAACCTGTTTGACATGCCTCCACTTCACACCAGAGCAGCTTTACTCTAAAACTTTACTATAGAGCAACTCTGCTGTAAAGTTGGAGCTGTTTGTAAACGTGCTTGGCCAGAAGTTTGCTCCAACTCCAAAAAGAAAAAAAGATTTTTCAAGATGAATTATCATTGCTACCCCTAACTCATAATCCCACATGTCATCCTCTATCTTTTTTTTCTTTTTCTTTCAGCGTTATCTTCTTCCCTGGCACGATGGGGGGCCAGCGTCAGACCACAAATGGGCGCTCGGTGTCCTCGGTGGAGCACGAAGGCACTCTGTGGCAGAGCCCGAGCCCGTACTGGCCCCGGTACCGGCTGCCTCTCGCCCAGCTCTCGACGTTATGGCCGTCGTACTTGCCGTCCATTCAGTCGCCCTCGTACCTGCCCTTGCTGAAGAAGCTGTACATGCCGCTGCCGCTGCAGTCCTCCTCGATGAAGCAGTGCACGGAGGCCAACGCGGCGCCCGCCAGAAGGGTGAGGTGGTATCCACCGCCGACCAGGTGTAGGAGGAGGACAGCGAGCATGAGGAGAAGGAGCAGCGCGAGGTGGGCTGGGCCTGGGCTGAGCCAGCGGTGGGCCCCATGGAGGAGCAGGGGCGCTTGGGCCTTTTTTGTCATCGGGCTCCGGGTCGTCGAGCGTGTCGAACAATGACGCCGACACGGGCCACACGGTCGGGGAGCAGAGCAGCGACGAGAGTATCCGCGTCAGTTTCCACGTCCCTCCTCTGTTGTTGTTGCTGCCTCAGATGAGATCGAAGCAGATGGGGTGGTTGAGACACGGAGGAGGAAGAAGGGGAGAAGAAGAGGGGAAGTGGGGCGCGGGGCGGGCAAGAAGAAAATGATTCACTTGTTTTCTTGTGTAACTAGTGGATAAGGTGGGTAATTTTATCCCAATTTCATGAGAATATACAACTCCACCGTTTCTAAAGATGGAAAAGAGGTACTCCAGCAAAATGAACTGGAGCTCTCTCAACTCCAGGCGGAGCTGCTGCTCCACAGAGTTTTGGAGCTGAAGTGTTTGCCTGGCACCAGACAACTCTACCTTCGAGTTTCACAGTGGAACTAGGCCAAACAGGTCCTTAGGAGCCCAAATTTTTTCAAAAATTCCAGTAGCACTAATCAAAGAAAGACTATCATTTTTATAATGACAAGTAGGACCCACCCCTCAACGACCCGACCCACTGATGGGCGAGGTCCTGATGCGCCGTTGTCGAGCTCAGCTGCACCGTCGTGCCCGCCATGTCGTCGCTCGCACCGCCTCCGAGTTTGGCCGGGACAGTCATTCCCGCGCCCGCCTTGCCGCCGTCGAGCATGAACGCCCCGCCACTTCCTCTTCTCGTGCCTCATGCCGACCTCCTCACCCCCCCTACCGCTTTGGAAGGCTCGCCCCGGCCGTCATCCTACTAGGCCCACATGAGCCCGCACCGCACCCGTGTGGCCCCAATCAAGCCCCCGATGCTGACCGCGCCCATCGTATGGCACCAATTGAGCCTCCGATGCTGATCGCGCCGACCGCCACCCCCGACTGCACGCTCGCCATCGATGACCGGGCGTGTAGTGCCTCCTTGCACAACCGGCACTCGCCCCTGATCGTGCGCCCGCTACCGACCACGCCCACCACGGAGTAGGAAGAGTGGAAGAAGCCGTTGACCGCTCGTCACGGAGTTTGATCTGGGCCGCCACCACCGAAGCTCCTCGATCTGGTTCGGCCGCGCCCGCCCCCGTGCGGTTGCTTGGAGGAAAGGAAAAAAAGAGAAGGAGAGGAGAGGAGAGGAGATGAAAGGAAAACGAAAAAGAGAGGAAAAAAATGAAATTAAAAAATGGCGGGAGCCATGTTTGAGAGAGTGGGTAGAACGTAGGAGACTCTCAAAGATGAGAGCTTGGAAGGGAGATTTGAGAGCCGTACTAAAATAAGAAAGAGGTTGAGTATGTAGGAGGCCTGCTAGAGTTGAGTATTTGGACCAAACTCATAAAAATTAGAGTAGGAATTGTGTTTAAGGGACACATGCTGAATATGCTCTAATCAATTCGAGTACTCGATCGACACTAGGGAAAGGACATTGAAAGAACGCGACGAGAGAGAAAGACACACAACAGCTTGTCCTAGGGGTAGCTAACAACGGGGCTTTCAGAGAAACAAATATGATAACTATCCTACGCCCATGAAATAAAGAGTAGTTTTACGGTATATATTACAACCAGTTATTACTGATAGTAATTAGAATCCAACGGTTCAGATCAATTGTCCTTCTACCATTAGTACAACCAGTAATTTTAGGTAGTAATAAATTTATTGGGGTAGTTTTAGAAAAGATCAAAATAACAGAGCACTAATTATTTTTATTAATTTAGGCTGACATGTTTCAATCATAGTTGCATGGTGAGTTTTTTTTAAGCCTTTTGCATAGTGAGTTCATATCATTAGTTTTGGCCCATTCATCTTCTCGGCTAGGTTTCCTCCCGGGTGGCGGTAGTCCGTGTAGGTGTCATGTCCCTGGAAAGTGTGCGTGGAATTCGGCGAGAATGTTAGTTGGTGTTTTCACAAATCTTTTCTGAATCATCATTCCATTTCTCTTCCCCAGAGAGGACCCACGCCACTCCTGCAAAACTTAACAAGCCCGTGTCATGGTTACTACCCTCTAATGTAAGCCAGTTTTCTAGTAAGTCATTCATGTTTTTGGGTACTTTATCGCAACCTAAGGCTTCTTGTACACTTGCCCAGATAAATTTAGCTTGTTTGCTATGGAATATAATAAGTCAGTAGTCTCAGGACAATTACACAGTATACAGTTTGTGTCCTCTTTTGCCGTCTATATATACCTTGTATGCCAGCGACAGAAACACCTTTAGTTTCAGTTGTAATCTGGCCTTCCACATATTTGTCGTCCTTTTGTGGATCATACCTTAGCTTGTGGAGTAGGTTTCGTCCTTGCTTAACGCCCACTGTACACTGTATCTGAATTTTGATTTAGCTGAATCCTATTCTTAACTAGTTCCCTGAGTAAGCCTATTTAAAAACATTCCGCAGTTCTCGTTCGTTCGAGCCACAGATGTGTACAGAACTACAGTATCACGCTAGCTTTCCTCTCTCCTTTCTTCTCGCTCTGGCCAGCAGCGGTGTAGGACCGGGTGGCGATGGCTCCAAAGGTTGTTGCTCTTCTCGTCGCAAGGTGTGCCTCGCTCTGTCTGTGCGCGGCGGCCTTCGCCTTCTCTGTCCGAGCACCTGACGTCTCCTTTACGCCCTTTGTGTGAGTGTGAGCAGCCAAATAACAGCTAGATTAATTCAGCTTAGGTAGCGACGCAACGCGCCGTTTTGCTTGTTCATAAGATCATCTTGTATGGTTAACTTGATCTTGCGTGATTGTGTCGCAGTTTCCTGGAGTCAGTGTTGTTCATGGAACTCCTCTGGAACGGGCCCAGGATCCTCTACGACGCTGCTCAGGTCCTCTTCCAGGTCCCTCTGCCCCCTCAACACATGGCATTGTCCGCGCTCGTCGCCGCGGAATGGGTAAGCAGAAGGTTATACTTAATTTATCACAGGCAGTGAACTGATCCAGACTCAGTGATTCTTCGTCACTGCGTTACAGTATATCTGTAGCAATGAAATTCATCTATATGCCGTACAGGTAGCCATGCTCGTGCTTTTTGCCGCGGCGTGGAGCTCTGGAGCGGTTGTTGTGTTCCTCGAGATCGACATCAGAGCGTGCGAGGGGGTACCTGCGGGCGCGTGCAGCCACTGGCACAGGGCTTCAGCCGCACTCGCAATGGTGGCCTGGTTCTTCAGTGGCATCATCTCCATCCTGATGTTCTGGATCCGAGCCTGTGTCGCTCACCAAGACTAGCGAATAGCGATGATGTATAGAATTCAAGCTTGTTTATTTGCTAGCTCGATCTCTACTTGTCTACTGCACGCAGGGTGGTTTGCATTGTTAGATCAAACTACCGGCCAGTAGTTATGGTCTTTTATCTTGCTATTACCTTCAATTAATTGTACAGGATCTAAATCAAGAAACCAGTCAACACTCAGAGATTAAAGATCGAGTATGATGACCTTACGTAAGAATGCGAGCACAATATCAATTAGTTTGAGAGATTTTCTATAAAAAAATCAATCAAGTGGAGAGATTTTATTTGGTGACAGCTAGCAGGCTCCCTCCATTATGCTGCAGAACAAAGACCGACACGTACTCTCTTTGCTTTGGCAGGAAGCTTTTGAAAGCTGCCGATCGATTTGGACGGCCCAGGAGCACAAACATGAGATATACACGGCTGATGAAGAGAGTTTATCAACCACACTAAGCACGAGCTACATGGTCACTTTCCTGATCAACGCAGGCATACGCCTTATGCTTTCTTTCTGTGTCTTTTCCACGTACGGCCTAACGGCCCCTGAGAAGGAAAACTACCCACACGGACTCACACGAACAAAGAAAAGCTAACGACCTAACTACTTTGCTAGTTGCAGCACGCACGAATAATAAGAGAGAGATTAATCCGGCTGCAGCTGCTGGTGGTTGATCTCTGCTAGTGCTAGAGAGATAGATTACCATTGCTTTATTTGGGCGTAGGCAGCTCAATTAGCAGTTGCAGTTTAACATATACTACACATGTACTGTACTACAATATATATTCCTTAATTTCCTTGGTAACTCTGGCCTGTTTAACTATACTACACATGTACTATTTCAGTTATATTTAAGCTTAGTTAGCAGTTGCATGCAGTCAGCCCGTGCCATGCCGCCGTCATGTTCTTGCCTTCTTGGAGCACAGCATATGCGGCGGGATTGTGGCAATAGCCTGAGCCTGGACACCGATCGTCGAACGGCGCCATCAGCCACGTAAGATTGTCATTTGCAGCTTTTACCAAACGCAAATGAAACAAGAAGTCCAAGCGAGATTTTCTAATTAAGAAAATTAAACTCAAAAAGAAAGTAAAGCTAAACTCAATGCCACAAAAGGTACGTAGAAGCGATCGAACAAAGAAATGAAACCGTGGGCCCACTGTAGCCGTCCATGCACATGTGATCCCATGGAAGTGGAAATTCGTATGGGTCGAAGAATCGTAACCACATGTATCTACACCCAAAGCATATGAAGTAATACAATGGGTGACATGAAAGGCATCTAAGGCCCCTCTTTGGATCACAGGAAAAATGTAGGAAAACCATAGGAATCAGAATCCTATAGGAAATGTTATTGTTCATGTGTTTGGTTCAGGAATGGAGCAAAGGAACGGGCAGGAAACTTTTCTTTGAGATCGATTCACGGGAACAAGTACAGGAAAATCAATCCACTCTGACCTCTTGTTTTTCACTAGCAATTCTACAGATTTCTTATGATTCTACTATCCTGCGTTCCAAAGGAAACCTATATGTGGCTTTCAAGTTGTTTTGTCGAGACGAAAAATAATAAAAACAACACATTGTGATGCTGTTGCGTAAGGTGAAGGAAGTAGAATTATACTATTATTGACATTTCCTTTCCTAAAAATTTCCTGTGTGTCCATCAAATTCCAAAGGGCTACTCCAATTCCATTCCTGTGTTTTTCAATCATATGTTTTTCACTTGCAATCCTACAGATTTTCTATGTTTTTACAATCATGTGTTGCAATGGTTGCAATGATCACTACGGGAAAACCGTCGTTTGTCGAGAGCCCACACCTTCGCCGAGTATCATTTCACGGACACTCGACAAAAAGGCCATTTGTCGAGTGTCATTTTACGGGCACTCGGCAAAAAAAATACCCGGCATATATCATGTTTGCCGAGTGCCCGACCACGTAGCACTCGGAAAATATCAACACTCGGCATAAACACTCCTTTATTTGTCGAGTGTTAGTCCACCTGACACTCTGGCAAACAGCCTCGCCGTAAAAAACTAAGCCCGTCATTATGGAATACTTACCTTCCGGGTATCCATAGCTAAGCTTAAGTCGATAACCGACCGGGTACATCACCAATAAGAGAATCGACCGAGTCGGCTTGGAGCACAAGGCAATTAGAGATAGATTTTCTATGTAAATCCTTGTAGACTACGGGTAGGACTCTTCATGTACCCCCTACCGACCGGATATATAAGGTGGTAGGGAACCCCCCATCGAGGGCACCAGATTATAAAGCAATACAAACCACAGAACACAGGACGTAGGGTTTTTACTCTCATCGAGAGGGCCCGAACCTATATAACTCGGCGTCTTGTGTCTCAACCATCGTAGTTCTTAGTCCCGACGTAGCCCTATAAGTATATTGCCGAGATTAAGTCTTGACAGCCATCATCTCTTTGCCGAGTGCCACTAACGAATCCACAAACACTCCAGAATGTCACTAAAACCATACTGCCAAATAGCCGAACAAATAAATAGAAAATTCGATAATATCTCCTTTGTATTTATAAGCAACACGGAATCAAAATATATAAAAATGATCAAAGAATTATAACATCACACTAGCATTGATAGAACATCCTAATAAAGTTAAAAATCACTCCAAAAAAATAAGTTTAACATCCACACTCCTTTAAGCATAAAGCACAATGGTCCAATAACTAAATCTTAATTATTAAGAGATTAAACGAAGTGCAAGATGTGCACCTCATCCCTCTTTCCCTCCTAGCAAGCATCAAGCACATGGAGAAAGTAAAACAAGTGTGAGATAAAAATCTCAGTAAGCAAACTTGTTTTGATAAGCTATATTTAAATCATAAGTTAGGATTAAGCAATGATTTGACATTGAACTTTACTTTTGGGATAATCAAGGTATGGCATTGATATAAATAACTAACTTCTAAATAGAACATAATCAGACGATAGAGCTTCAATAATAATAACATATCGCTTCAAAATACTTCATTAGTGCATATAAATGCAAATGCATATGTCTCCTGCCTGCATACCCAACAAGGTATGGAGCTGCATCCCATGATGTTGTATCGGTACGGTCGCGACCATCGATCAACGACATAACATCCAATGCAAATTGAATAATACAATACACATGGCATGCTGTAATAATGATAAGATAAACTTCAACTTCCTCCAAGAATGTGGATTAACCACATAAACCATGCTTCAATAATAAAATATCATATATAGAGAATTAAGCATCAATTAATTATAATTGAGTAAATATATAAGGCAAGAATCTATTATTAGTGATAATACACGGTTCTTAATGTTAAAGTGTAGGTGATAAAAATAATATGTCAAAACGGTAGCAAAACCACCGCTACATTCACTTGGCTCAACCGAAGATCAAAGTACTACAGATGACCCAGATCACTATCATCTGTTGTGAAGCAAATAGTTTAGTACAAACACTCCATTAATAATTTACAATCAATATTCATATCGTTTCTACGCCCCAACCGATAATCGACAAAACAACAAACTTCCTTTAGATAAACAATAACAGTATTGTTTGTCTTTTTTATAACATTAAAATTATAACAGCAATAAAGACAAATAAATACTCCACGAGCATCTACATTTAACGATCTACAACTTTGATATTCGTTACTAATTTTAATTTTAAAGATTACTAATTCTAATCTCCTATACAAAGTGAATGACAGAATCTGCTAAACAGCAGAAAGCGCTGATTTTGAAGAGCCATAACCCCAAGTTTAGTGAGCCAAATCAAGTATGTAAGAACTCTATGGAAAGAGGATACATACTACTACAAAACACTCCACATAACCATGCACAAATTCGGCATCTAAGGTATTTTAAAATACCACTCAAAACTGAATGTCAAAACTGAAAATCTGTCAATAAACAACTGACTAGATTTTGACAGTCACATTCAAATAGTGATAACTCCAGTTTTACTCAACGAAAAACTACGTATAAATATGAATTGGAAAGTTCTTGCAATCTTCTACAACTTTTCTTATATGGACCTAGTCAGAATCGCTCTCTAAAACACTTAAAATCGATCGCAAACAGGTACTGTCCAAATTGACAGTTAACACATCGACAGTCAACTTCAGAAGGCCATAACTCCTAGAATACTCAATGAAAAAATGCGTATGAGCACTCATTGGATTTTTTAATCTATACTTTAAGCTGTCAAAATATAGTTTTTTGAATCTTTGAAATTTTTGAATACCCACAATCAAAATCTTCTGTGAGTCTCTTGACAACCGTACTTTCATTTCAACTAGCTGGTTAACTTAGAGAACTTAGAAACTTACAGAATTTAGAGAAACTTAGAAACCTAGAGAAACTTACTTTTATTTCAACTAGTTGGTTAACTTAGATAATTTAGAAACTTAGAAAATTTAAAGAAATTTAGAAACTTATATTACTTAGTGAAACTTAGAAACCTAGACAAACATAGAAACCTAGAGAAATGTAATATGCTCTTCTTTGTGCAGAATTCTCCTCCATCGGTGGCATCGAATGAAGTGCCTTCAGAAGACCAAGATCCGTTGCTCCCTCACGCTCTGTTCCCGCCACCTCCTCCTTAGTGACCTTGCTTGTCATTTGTGTTTATGAACAAACTTTTTTATGTAGATTTAAATATTATTGAACTATATATGATGTTTATTTGTGGATTTGGATACTATGGAACAACTTGTGATGCTTTTTATGGATTTATGTATTGTTGAGTAATTGTTAATGTGTATTATTCATTATGGTTGTGAATTTATACATATTGATTGATGTGTATTATTTATTATAGTTGTGAATTTATACATATTAATTGTCTGGGATGTATATTCTTATTACTATGAAATGCTTCTGATAATCTATGTTGGTTTATGTTGCGGAAACAAAAAAAATAGTTCTAGAGATCACATTGCCGAGTGTCAGTAATGGCACCTGGCAAAGTGACCAACCTTTGCCGAGTGCAATGGCCATGGCACTCGGCAAAGTGACCATTCTTTGCCGAGTGCAATGGCACTGGCACTGAATTCTTTGCCAAGTGTCTTTGACTTTGACACTTAACAAAGATTTTTTTTTTGCGCCATCACCAACTCACTTTTACCACGACCTTTTTTTTTTGCCGTGTGCCCATCCGGCACTCAGTAAAGCCTTTGCCGAGTGGCCGATAGAAAACACTCGGCAAAGAGCATTTTGCCGGCACTTTGGTCACCGTGTTCTATTTGCCGAGTGTTGCACTCGACAAAACCTTTATTGAGTGCTTTCTGGGCTTTGCTGAGTGCTTCGAGCAATGGGCACATAGGGGATTTCCCGTAGTGGGCGCCCTAAAATATTAAGATATTTCTATCCTTTGAGAGCTAAAACATATATCATGTCTTCTTTGTATGATGAAATATTAAGATAATCAATAAAAATTATTTTGATAGCACTAAAACTGGAGTTTGAATGAAATTCGGAAACTGATTCTCTTATTCCTTAATTAGAGCCCGATGGGCTTTATATTTGTTTTGTTTTTTTGCATGTTCAAAGCCCGATGCTCTTGTATATGGTCATCAAGTATCAACGGGTGATGAAGAGACCGGACTCAATTCCTTGCGAACTCGCAGGTGGCCCAGTGGTAACGCTGGCAGCAGTGTAGCAGGGGGCTTGCTGCAGTGCGGGTCGCAGTGAGGGCAATTCTTCCTGCAATCATCCATTGTTTGGTAGCAAGGCGGGCCAGGTTTCCCTTCGCAACAGTAGCAATCCCCAGAATCGCATGTATTCTGCGTACATAATATCACATGAATCTTATGGCTCCTCAGGTCATAGACTGGCTGCAGAGAACCCCCTAATCTTTCGCCATCGCCATTGCCTACAAGTGATACAATACATGAGACTCGGACGACTACCTCTGGACGTAAATTGTTGACGTTCAGACATCTTAGATAGATGAACTAAAGTTGAAGTACGAAAGTTGTCTGAACGACAAGAGGGAGTAATTTTGTTCAACGTAACTATTCAACATTTTTTTAGAAAATGGATAATCATCTGGCCTCTATACAAACATACACAGCCTTTATGGTTATTACAATAAGATCAGATTGACTTGATGCAGAGGAGAAATAAAAGAAAATAAATTTAAGCTAATTTATTATTGTGTTTTCATCCATGATTGGCAAGTTCTAGAACAATTTGAAACTACAATTTCATAGTTGCCAAATTTTAGAACATATGTGGCCTCATTTTTCGTATTGATCAAGTTATTGTTGACGAGATGGTACGGCTTGGTACCCTACAAGGATGGAAAAAGTTCTAGAAATATTCAATATTATGAACAGGGACGCTTTGCCCTCGGAGTTATCATCAATGGGGCCTTATGACTTTGTAAGAGAAATATAAATATATATGATAATCCATATCGTCTGTCCTGTCCATTGAGTTAAACGGTACTTACAATGTTTCACGAATGTGAGGCATCCAAGGAGCACAACGGACAGAATGCTCACCGCCTTGATTTTCATATTCCAGACCAAACCTGCACAAATTCAAAACCTAGGTTTGATGTGCTAGCAGATCATTGGGCACAGTAAGATATAATAGATAATATGGTCGAGCTTTGGTCACTGTTACGTGATTTTATAGATCAAATGAATACAAGATGGACAATATATGTAACTGCTTACATGGAAGTAAGTTAATATAGGCCTGAATACAGCTCTCTAAGTTATATAACCTAATTACTAGTAGCTCCTAGAATGCGCCAGCCGGATCAAGGCATGCAATGAATGAATTTTACACATGCAATTATTTCAAGCCATTTAAATGTGCTCGGTAACAGAACCGTCTTATCACGGAGACGATTCCGTTCCAGGATCTTTCTCGGATGGCGACACGCGCTGTGATGCCCAATAATACAACATATGACAGAATAATATAGTTGCAATAAGAACATAGATAGAGTACAGAGTTTTACATAAATCTGAATTTAAGTTACAAATCAGAGTTTAAATGTGCGGAAGCAAAATAGTTCAATAGTGAATAAAATGGTTTGACGAGATATTTAAGATACAGTCGTTCTCTCACGGCGATACATAGAACTAGATCCGGTCTTGATAAGTGTCATGTCCACGACACTGTACCGGCAAACAACAAAGTACTCCTCCTATGGACTGTAGGATTCCCACTTGACATTCTAAAAGTCGGGAAACTGGCCACCCTGATCATCTGAAAAACCACAAAGAGCTACGCTCTGAGCAACTAATACTCAGCAAGACTGACCTGTCAAAATGGCCATCTATAGCCGACTCCTAGTAATGCACAGGCTAAGGGTAGGGTTTATGTTGCCAAAAGACAGCCTAAGAGTGGATCCTATTTTTTAAGTTTTAGCAGCAAGTTAAGTTGACATGCGAAATAATAAATTTAGTTTGCACTATGACTACAACAATCATGATTGCAATACAATTAATAATAATTCCATACAACAATATTGAACCTATTCATCATATTAATGGCTTCCAATACTGTTCTGTAGCAGCGATCAAGTGGTACTCGTTATTGTGAGGGGCAGCGACTCGAATCAATTTACATCCTGCAGGAGAAACCTGCTTGCACGACTCATACGTGCTTCATGCAAGCCGCATGAAGCAACCTTTCGCTATGGTACCGCAAGGTCTTCTGGGTCTAGACTCCCCCGAGAAGGGTTCCCCAACACGATACGCCCCGTGCCGCCATCCGTGGGTGGATTGCTCCCTCCTCTCAGTCCCAGTTCCACCAAAGAAGGGAGAAGGCTATCTTCCGATCAGACAGTAATCGTAGCTACGTCAGTTTACTGGGCCTATAACTCCAGCATGCAAACAGTACATTCAAACTTGATCCTATAGGCTGGACACGAGACGTAGCCTTAGGTGACTCAGACGGGGCTACCTCCTTGAAGACAAGTTGTCCTTCCCTTTCCACCTAGTTGCCCGTCCGGTCTTCATTTGTTATCCCATTCTAACTTTTCTTCATCTGACATTATTTCCAAGTGATAATATTTCCTGATCTATGAGTGATCTCCATACCACTCGATGAATGATCGTCCTAAATTAAGCAGAGCGACTACCGTCCTAAGGCTATTATTGGATAAAGAGAACCTACTGCAATACTAGTTTTTCAATCAACTCCTATAAACTTAATGCATAGACAAACCTACATCCCTAACTAGTGATAAAGAAAAAGGTAAAACTGGTGGGATGCACCGGGACTTGCCTTGAGCCTATTCCTGGTTAGCGGGGTCAATTCTTCCTTCTGGCTCCTGCGCGGCGTCGGCCTCCACGTGATTCGCCTCGTGATCTACATGATGCAAATGACGTTGTGTATAAGAGATGATTTGTGGCAGTCAATTAGAAATGATTTATGCTATAAGATGTACATGGGGTTAATGTATTAGGAGATGATTTAATGACATAGGGTTGACATATTGGTGAATTTCCTTCATAGACTCCAGTACATTAATGCGATAACTTTGTATTGAAAATATAGTGTGTGTGTGTCGATCACGACCAGCATAACGGACATGGACAATGGTACTAATCAAATTAGATATGCCAAACGTGAAGGTGACGTGGTTAAGCTAGAATTAGGTGCATAAGATATAGGGGTAAGGATACGGCCGTAGCATAACTAGGAAATATTAAACCTATAAGACAAATAAATGATTTAGCATGGTTCTGAAAGTCATAAGTGTATAAACAATTTAATATAAGTAGACTATACTATGAGTGATTTATGTGCCAAGTTTTATTTACATGCTGATGGCCAATTATTTTAAATAATTAAATTAGTGTAAGAGCTAGATAATTAACTATGACAAAAATAATGGGAGCTACATTGTGTTATTTTATATGGTAACCAGGGTGGTGAGAGGGCCCACACACCCAGCTTCATGGATTAGGGTATTAGATTATAGTTAATTAAACATTAATTAAGTTTTAGCATAATTAGGAAAACAATTAATTTTAGAGATGATTTCTGTTAGAGAGTGTTTTTATTATATACTCTATCAGTGGATTGATCTAGTGCAATTGGTTTCATCTTGATTAGGGCTGTAATTATTTTTGACTGAAATTCTAAAGGTTAGAGATGAACTAGTACTACTTAACAAGACTAGGTAACTAGCTTTTCTCTGCCCTCCTACTGCACGCATGGAGATGCAACTTGAAACAAAGCTCACCAGAGAAAAGCCTCGGTGCAAGCCAGCAATTGATCAGGTAGGGATCTCACAGCTTTACTCCATCGCTAGACCACAGCTAGCTCACCACCGTGCAGCAGCCGTAGCACCACGTCGACAAGCATGGCGTCGGGGTCACCGGGGAGCAACTTCGTGGAAAAGAAAAAGCAAGGAACTGCTACACCATTATCCTTCAAACAGAGCACACAGTTGGTTCCGATATTAAGTTGTCGTAGCTCAAACAATGACATGCAATGGGAGGAGACGAAGGATTGCTCACGGAGATACAGGAATCCAATCACTGCAGTTGTGTTCGAACAGTGGCCGGCGGCTCAGATGGAAATCATGGCAACGCTGGACAGGGGCACATACAGGGAAGAGGTCAAATGACTGAGAACACAGGTTGGCTATCTGAAAATACGAAACAATTGGCAGAAACGAACCGAGGAATGAATTTTTGGGGGCGATGAGGAGGTGCACGACGGCGGGCGGTGTCGGCGTTCATCAGCGTTCTGGGGACGCAGCTCCGCGGAGTGGAAGAACTGGGCGGGCAGGCACAAGGCTTCGATGGGTTGCACTGCTTGGGGAGGCTATGACCGAGCTCGGTGCAGTCTTCTTGGGCGGGTTCGTCTGATGGTGACGGACGGCACAGCGCTGCTGGCTGAGCTTAAGTGCAGAAACACGAGGCGGCGTAGGCACGGCGGCTCGGTGGGCTCCAGAGAAGCTTCGGTCCACCACTGGCGGAGATAGGAAACCAGGTCGGACGCGCGGCGCGCAGGTAGAGGCGGGGGAGCAGGCCGGCAATGCGATGTGACGTGGAGTGGCGGACGACGGGCGGAGCCGGGGCGCACGACGACGGCGGCGGTCGCGTTCCGACGCGAGTGCTGCACACATGCGAGCCGACGCTGGTCAGGAGAATGGGCGAGGGAGAAGAGATATCTCCGGCGAGCGGAATCGAACAGGGACTCACCGGAGTTGCGAGCACGGGGCAGAGAAGCTGTGGTCGGCGCCGGGGAAGAAGGACCAAATCCTGGCAGTTTGCTGCGGAAGAGACGGGGTGGCTTCGCAAGGGGCCCGAGGACGATTCTACGCAGCTGCTGGGAGGCTTCTCCAGGTGGCGGGAGTGCTGTAGCGGTGGGACGACGCGGAGCTCCAATGGCGGGAGTGCTGTTGATGCCTGGAAGGGTGCATGAGTTTGAACTGAATTTGGATGGATTAAAACAAAATTTTCACTTGGGTGTACACTAGACATCAGTTTATTTGGTTTCCAAAAACAGAAAATTATTTATTGAAAATCTCACATGGAAACCTACATAAAGAATTTATAAAAAGAAATCTGAAACTATAACATCCCAGCCCGTTAGCAACATATAGTAGTAGTTTCAGCCCAAGAGACCTAGAAGTGAAGTAAGTTGTGGGTTTACTCCCACATCAGAAGTTTCTTAGGTGGGTAAGAGTCAGCATATAACCCTAGTTATTCCAATCATAAAACCTTTGGATTAATTCTCTTATATGAGCAAAGACGAAAGTTTAAGAGGGGTGTTATATGTGAATGCGTGTGTCTGCCCCACAGGTGAGCTAAAACGGTAAACTGACTTTAGACGTGTGGTGTTATAGTGATATCAGAGTAATCAACTCTTTGCATGTGTGTGTGTGCGCGCACGCACGTACATCAAGAGAAGGTCTTGGATATTCACTTGTCATGTTTACGGTATGCTGTCGAGGACATCAACCCTTAAAGGGAGTGCCTATAACACACCAACTCGTTAGCAGCTTTTAGTAGTTGTAGTTTCGGTACAAAAAGGTTAGAGGTGAAGTGAAGTTGTGGTGAATGCACAAGCCCATCCCACAGGTACAATAGGACGGTAAGCAGACTTTGGATGCGCAACGTTATAGAAACTTGGCATACATGTGGTTGACATGGTGAGAAACTTGCGCACAAATTTCAGCTCCAAACTTAATTATTTAAAATACGAAAAAAAATCATGTAGGAAGTGAGTAAGGACAACTAGTGCATCCCTATGGTTGGTAATTTGCGGACTACATTATAGGATTTTTTTAATGGAAAAGTTGCTAATTTAGAATCATATATAATGGGCACGTCGGGTTGCTTTTATGTAATGGTATTGATGTGTAATTTAGAAATAACTATTATGATTTATTGGTTTATTTAGGATAATTGTTTTACAATAGAATGAGTGGGTAATTTTGAAAAAATAGTTGATCCAATGGCTATAATCATTGATGATTTATAAATGGTCAGATGTTTTTTCTTTTCTCAGTGAGAATTTCTAGGATTTTCATTTAACTAATATGGATGCCTTAAAAGAAGCATCCAATTAGTAAATATAATATTTATTATAGATCAGTAACTATATTATTGTAAATGTAGGTGATCACACAATTAGCTATTATGTATATTTAGCATGCTTATCATAGGAGCGACGTTGGCAATTAGATCAAGGTGGATAGGGTCTGCTCATCCTCTTGATTTTTATATATATTAGTATATCATAGATAGAGATACACAGATATAAAGGATAAGGGTGATCATTCTAGTTATCGTATTGCCATATTGATTGAACCGAGATTTGGTGGCTTAGCTTGTAGCTTTTATCTATAAATTGCCCGAGGCTCCATGTACAAGTACTTGTTCTTCCGAAAAACAGCTGTACTCGCTACAGGTTGACTGGTGGCCGGATGGATGCCAAGGCGATGGCACTCCTCTTGGCCGTTCTCATGGCATGCTTTGTGTTCACTGCGAGATGTCAGTATATTGATGTATTCCCTTATGGTTCTAGCTTTAATAGTTTTACGACAAATTCTTTGAGAAATGTTATGCAGCGAATTGTGGGCTTGTTGCAGGTGAAGTTATTGACCACCGGATGAGATCAACCCGTGGTGGCCTCTGGCGCCGCGGGCTAGACGCCGAAGAGGTAATCAGGAGCAGCAAGTTCCATGTTGTACTATGCCCGAAGCATCTGTGCGGTTCTCTCTGGAAGTGGGACGTCTGTTACTGCTGCCAAACGCTGCCCAACAGACCTTGCTACTATTACAAGGAAAACTGCTGGAACGTCTGCCCCAGTGCTCTGCACACTGCTTCCGCGGGAGCACTGCCACCGGCCGATCAGCAGGAGGTTCCCCCAGAGATCGCTTCAGCAGCTTAGTCATGTCCAACACGAAAGGGGACTCCAGCAAGGAGACCCACTGTCGCCATATCTGTTCATTATAGCCATTGACACATTGCAACAAATCTTTAGCATTGCAACAGAGGAGGGACATCTCACGGCGCTTCGTGGACGCCAGGCCAAGATGAGGATCTCCTTATATGCTGACGACGCGGTTCTGTTCTTGAACCCAGTGGGTTCAGAGGTGAAAAACACAATGGACATCCTCACACAGTTTGGGGAAGCCACAGGTTTAAAGATTAACATGCACAAGTGTTCAGTGGCACCGATCCGTTGTGATGCTCTCGACCTTGACAACATCCTGCAGGATTTTAGTGGCCAACGAGCCGACTTTCCTTTGACCTATCTTGGACTACCACTCACACTTGGCCGCCTCAGGCTGGTACATTTGCAACCCATACAGGACCGAGCGTTTGCAAAGCTAACAGGATGACAAGGCAAACTGATGAATATAAGCGGAAGACGGGAATTGGTTCGCTCTGTCCTGAGCTCAATGCCAACCTATCTGCTCACAGCTCTCAAACCGCCAAAAAAGTTCTACAAAGACATGGACAAAACAAGACGCAGATTCTTATGGGCTGGATCCCAGAGACTACATAGTGGTAAATGCAAGGTCAGCTGGGCTCGTGTCTGTCGACCACTAGAGCATGGAGGCCTAGGGATCCATGATCTCCAATGCTTTGGCCGTAGTCTCCGCCTACGATGGTTATGGTATCAATGGACACAGCCAGACAAGCCATGGAATGGCATGGAATTGCCAATTGACAGTGGTGATGAAGCACTATTTGCAGCAGCCACAAATGTCACCATCCACAACGGGAAGAAGGCCTTGTTCTGGCAATCTAGCTGGCTACATGGTGTGGCACCAGCAGCAATGTTCCCGGACTTATACAGACATAGTAAAAGGAAAAATAGATCAGTGGCCAATGCTTTGATGAATGATAATTGGATACGAGACGTCCTGCCAAACATCACAACAGAACTATTTCAAGACTACGTTCATCTATGGTCCCTCATTGATGATGTGCATTTTGATTCGACAGACACAACTGAAGATGAGATCACTTGGACGCGCACAGCTGATGGAACAAATTCTGCCCGCTCAGCCTATCTGATGCAATTCGAAGGAGGAATTCGGTCTGCTCTACCGCAAACACTATGGCGGGTATGGGCACCACCGCGGTGTAAGTTCTTTCTATGGTTGCTGCTGCAGAATCGCATTTGGACAGCAGACAGGCTACAACAGCGACAATGGCCGAATCAGTATTTCTGCCCGCTCTGCTACAGGAACTTGGAGACTATTACCCACCTGTTTATGGACTGTCCAACAGTCAGGCAACTATGGATTATCATGGCAAATTGGACTAAGCAGACGCAGTTACACCCAACAAAGTGGACACCGGGACTGAATGTCATAGATTGGTACCTAAGCCTCACTGTTCCCTATGAATCAAGGCAAGCGAAGGGTCTCTGATCAATCATCATACTGTTCATATGGGCAATTTGGAAGGAGCGGAACGCTCGAGTGTTCCAGGAGAAAGAGAAATCCATAGGGCAAATCATAACAGAGATCAAGGGAGATGCTGAGCTTTGGTGCAGAGCGGGAGCCAAATGCTTAAATGATTTAGTTGCCCAGCTCCATAGTGAGTAATTCCATATGTTTGAGAGGTGGCTTAGCCCTTGCTCCTAAGCCGACCGTAAGATTGTTTGTACATCTCGTACTTGTAAACTCTACTTCTTCTTATAATTAAATGCCGGCAATGTTCCGGGTCTTTCGAAAAAAAAAGCTTAGTCATGTCTGGATCTCCGGGCGACACAGTTTGACATGTCTAACTTTTGGAGTCATAATAATTGTTACAGGCTGAGCTGATATTATTAGTATCGAACTATGATCGATCCTCCAGGAACAGGAGACAGTTATCCCACATCAAACAATATTACATATCATGTTACCAACTTATCCCACATAATAATTGTGCGCTTGCAGGTGAAGTTTGGCAACAGGAAAAGATCAACCGGAGGCCTCTGTAGCCGACCAGACGCGGAGGATTGAGACAATCAAAAGTAGTAGCAAGTTTGGTGTTACTATTGACCTCCATTGAAAAATATAAGCCTTTGTTGACTTTCAGAATTTTCATTTGACCATTTATTTTATATTTTCACAAAATATGTGAATAAGATGAACTGTCAAATATGAATTAAAAGTCAACAGATGTTTACATTTTAAGATAAAGGTAGTATGTGTGAAGAGTTTTTGTGGGACTTTCCCAAAGTGGAGGACCTATCACTGCTGCCAAATGCTGTCCAACAAACCATGCTTCTTTGACTAGAAAAGAGTGCTCCAACGTGTGCCCCAGTGCTTTGAACACTGCATCGGCGAGACGAATTCCAACGGTGGATCGGCAGCAGGTTCTCCGCGAGATCGTCATTCCAGCAGCGTAGTCATGTTTTGATCATCAACACATTTGTAGTGGTGTAAGAAGAAGTACGCTACTAAACACATTTGTAGTGGTGTAAGAAGAAGTACGCTACTAAGACCGTTTTCAACTTGTTACTAAAAATTGTAGTTATTATAATAGTACTTTCAAACCAGAAGTCTAATCAATAGCATATTTTAAAATAACGCCACACAACAGAAATAGCCCGTTAATACTGTTGGCACTACTATGCTTTTGGCAAGATCATTCACACCACTTATATATAGTAATAATATAAAACAAAGGGTCAGTTGCATCACTGTTCACGCCATACCGAAGTTTTAATGATTCGGTAGGGTAAGATTTTTGTTATAAAAATAAATATAAAATTATTTATAATGGTGTAATTATAAATTATTCTCAAACTATTGGCCAATAGTTTCTCAAAACTAATGATCAATATTTTAGATAGTAAAACTTCTCTTTTTTAATAGTTTCAATGGTTGACACTGTTTTTATAAGCTCTCCCGGATAGCTTTTTTTTTTTTTTTGCAAGGGGCTCTCCCAGATAGCTTATGATACTGCAGGTGCAGGTTCGTGTAAAAATACAACAATGGTAACATCTTCTGCTGAAGAATGCTATGGATAACATGTCTGTAACTAATGCTGCTTTATTTGAAAATAATTGGTGCAGCCATATATCTATAGTGGACCGTACTTTATGTATAATAATGATTGAAACACGTCAGTGATCTGTGCCATATATCTATAGTGGATCCGCATATACATGCACAAGGATGACGTTTATTTTGGGTACGATGGACAGACCAATGCAGTACCCTAGATGCGATCCGTGAATTCAACGTTCCAGGATTCATCAAACATTTCACAGTAGATATCATTAGCCTTGTCGTCAAGTATATATATAGAAAAACATCAGTGGCCTCCTGGCTGTACTCTTATGGGTGTGACAGGAACGGGGTGTCCAGGGCCTGGAATGAAGCATATAAATTCACGTCACGAAATTCCATGTTCATTATTATTCTGAGGTTTAGCTTTCCCTGGGATTAATAGCTCATGGCCTACATGCAGCACAAAGGGGTGGGTTGATTTTTTAGTTATTTTCCATAGAGATATCTCATCTCAACTACACATATAGTATTATTCCTATAAATACAATATACAAACTAATAAACTTACTCATACATTTGCACGACTTGTCTTGATCTACTTTGTCTTGTATCAATCAAATTATTAAATTATTTCATAAAAATCTCAAACAATAAAAAGAGCAGGCATTTTTTTACCTCAACTATGTGGAAAAACTTAGCATTCATATTTGTTTCTGTTATTTATTTTCATATTTTTCTTATACATGTACTAAAAATCAATATTATTCGTTATCTTAACTACTAAGATCATTTATAATATTTTATATTTTACCTTCAATTTTATTGATTTAGGTACTTCGCAACATTGTAACAAAATTACCATGAATTTATGTGGCTAAGATCACTATAGTTGTTGGGTTATTATTTTTGCAATGACAATATTAGGTAAATTATAATTTATACTTGGTTCTTTTATTATTTTACCTAAGGGTATAGGTAAGTATAATTTAACTAAATGTATAGGGGTATTTAGTCTATTATTTCTTAATGACGGTAATTTTGAAGTATACAGGGGTATTTTGGTCCAATTGTGTCATGACGGTAGTGGTAGGTATTTTTATTTCTTTCTTTTTCTCTAATTAATGTGGAGATTAGTGAGTCTTGAGAGTGAAAATGGATGTTAGTTTTCTTTGTCAACTATAATAGATAGTATCATCGGATTTAAACATATTTGCCTATATAAAAAGCGAAAGGTGCTTAATTCTTGGAACTCACCGGGGTGTGCCCCTGCCAAAATTCGAGCTTGTCCTGTTGATCGAACGTGAAATAATTGATGGTCTCGCTGCATCTCCAAGGCAGGCACTGCCCCGTTTGTTTTGCCACCAATCACTGCCATACATATGATATTTACAAATTTGGATAGATCCTTCCTCCACAAGAATAAAGAGAGAACAAAAATGATTAACACTAAAGGTTCTGTAACTAGTAACTACCAGGAACGTAGAGAGAACCGAGTACAAGACATGGCAGCAAGATGAACAGGACTAGTGTCGCTTGTATTGGCGGCATGCGAAACGAAGCAGTTCCCATATTGACTTAGAAGACTTCAGAATCTGATCACCTGGCTTGCTCGAAATGCTGAAAGCTTGAAACTGTCTTGTATTTACAGTTATATATAGCATCATTGCCCTTTCCAGCATTAAGCTTGAAACCACGCAGATGTCATGATCATGCATGTCATGTGTGGTGGAATAAGTTGAGAGGAAGCTTCATCCTTGAAAAACTAAACCGGTAAATCAGGTTAGAATTAGTCAAGGCATGGAAATAGTTAGGCAAATGAAGATTATATGGATCAAAAGGGAGACGTACTCATAAGACCAATTTGGATTAGTTTTAGTATCTTAAAACTTGGTTTCTAGATATGGTTTCTAACTAAAAAGTGGGTTGGGTTAATTTGGATCTTGGTTTATGAAAAGATATAAGACAATAAAATCTGATTTTTAGCTGGGTTGCGTTAGCTTTTCTGTTTGCTAAAAAACTGGGTAACTAGTTTTTAGAAACTAGACAAAAAAATGGACCTATCTGGATCCAAACAGGCCCTTAAAAAGTCTGGTACAACCAACTAATTCAAACTCAGCTATGAATGAATCTTCTTCTACCAATGAAGAAAATGAGGTGTGTCAAGCTTCCTGTTTATGCTACCATTGGTCTATTCATGTCAATATCATTCCTGACCGGTAACCACTGAGATTTTTCCGGTATCTCAGATTAAGGATGTTCACGGACTCAATAGACATACTGGTCCAACATAACCGGTTACATGGTCCAAAATTAAATTTACTGAAAAACATTTGCAAAATTAATTTTTTGGTACTAATTAAGTCTCAGAAATTCAAGAGAAGGTGATCAAACCGTCCACCAGTTTTACCTATGACCATCGGTTATTATTCGATCTCAAGAGTTTACAAAAAAAAAAGAAGAAGAAGAAATAAAGCTGAAGTAGGGAATACAGAAGAGTAAATGTGTGATTTCATAAAGTGCAAGGACTCAAAAATACATATTCGCTAAGGCCTGAAGTTAAACGCCTGTGGTAAGTATGTAAACAAGAAGTTATGATAAATAATGCATGCTTTAGTGTTCTATATCTATAAATCCAACTCACTAGCTGTACATTATACAGTTCGACCGCTGAACCCAATAGAACTAAATGTGATTCAGTGCTTGCCTCAATCTCAAAACCAAATAATCACATAGTGATAATACTGTCACATGGTCAATGGCTCAGAGAGAACAGCTTAACGTGAAGCAGTCATTGCTCGAGTTATGTCTGTCAGTCTATGCAATAGGCATTGAACTATCCTCCACTGTAAAATCATCATATATATAATTTATTTTACGTGGTCTAGATAACAATAAAATCATCACATTATTAGGTGAACCAGCATCTCCACTATTGTCATGGTGTAAAATAAGTCGACACAAATTAAACAAAAGTGAAAATCACGTCTGAAAGTGTTTTTCTAAACATGAGTCTAGATGGTCTAGACAACACCTAGATGCAAAATTTGGGATTGGCGTCGAATCTACCCTCTAATCGTCATTCTAGATGCAAAACACATGAAACATTGTTTATCTTTGACCATCTAGGCGCAGTCTCTAAACATGTTCTGGACGCGTTTAAATAGTGTGATGCATGTTTACACACCTGTCCATACCTATAGTTATTCATAAAACAAGTGAGAAATATTGGTGATTAAAAATTCATTTAATCAATAAATATTGATGAACTTAAAATCTCTACATGATATTTTGAATGTTTTTATGTTTATGACTTCAAAATTATAATTAATGGCATATTAATTATTAATTTATCTATTTGTCTTTGATATTTATCATTTGTCATGCTATATATTTGTTTTGTGTTGGCTGATACAGTGAAAATATGTGCTATATATTTGAATTTTTTTTGTTGCGCCAGTGCAACTATGTGCTATATATTTATTTTTTTAACTGATATAGTACAAATATGTCTAATGCATCTAGACATGGTCTAGTCCGTCTAGATTCTAGTTGCCAGTCTATGGTCTGTCTACGTTTTATGCTAGAAAAACATTGTGTCTGGCATACATCAGAAATTGTAGTTGGGTCTATGGTTTTTACAATAGAAGCACCGAAATTAACATCCATTCCCTTTTTCGACTGATGGAAAGACTTATTTTCTTGAAGTAGCAGCGGTGGATCCAACATCCGAGATTACAATTTAAGCCAATAACATATAACAAAAAAATTTCTCTCGTTTTTTTTTTTTGTATTTTTCAAGAGACATGGACTGCAATAATGAATCCCTATCTGAGAATTGAGATGCCTGGTAAGACAGGACAACGATGATCCTAGTCTGGCCTATCCGTAAATCAGAGACGGGCAGCAATGAATCCCAGCGATATCTGAATAACCCTCACACCCGCAGACGTATAATATCTGCGGAGAGCCCTTTCCCGCCTTTGATGCTCTTTTCTGTAGTAGTGTGTGCTGATATTAGTTAATCGCAAATGTTTTCATAAAATGATATTACTCGATCTAAAAGAAGGTCAAATGTATTCAAATCTTCACAGAGTTGAACAAACTGTTTCTTAAACTTGTTTCAGCTGTCGGTACAGGTCCTGGGGGCTACAAGGGGGCAAGAAGACCTTAAGGGTGATCCGGCAGATCGAGACGATACGGGACTGGTGGGCGGGGGAGTCAGAGTCGTGCACGCCACTGGGCGATGCCAGATCGGTTTTTGTCAACTCCGTGCTCGGCAGTTTGCTGACTTTTGCGATGAGGGAACAGTTTCCTCAAGGTGCAATTGACGTGCTTGACTCCCAGTCCCGACGATGTACGTCGGTACGTGCTTGTCTTTGATCTGGCGAAGAGGCCAGTGACGTGCAATGCCTGGTTTCTTGGACAATGCCACTCGCACCTTGCAGATTGTCCCGAGTCGCGAACGCGGGAGCAAAGCGGCCTGAGCGTTCACGACTTGGGCTTATAAATTGACAGTCAAAGTAGTATAGGTGACTTCTGACTTGTATTGTTTGTTAGCAACAACGACTCTTCTCTTCAAAATCCCATTTTCTCTTCTCTGTCGAGTTGGCCTATCCTTGAGTCTTCCGTTCTTATGGCCCTAAGAGCATCTTCAATTATTATGTAAAAAATTACTTCTTAAACATAAGATTTAGGATGTTTCTAAATTTATTGAAAGTAAAAAAAAAGTCACGTCCTCCAACAACTCCTAATAATTTGTTTCCTAAAAATTAAAATCATATCACACGTAATGCAATAATCTGTTAGAAATAAAAAAAACCATAAAAATCTATCTTTAGGGAGTTCCAATTGAGTTGCTAAATGTAGAGAGTCATAGACTTTATTTTGGGAGTTCCTATGTTTAGGGATCTCATTTAGAGAACGGTTGGAGGTTTGTTTTTTTAATTACTTCCTAAATTTTAATTTAGTAACCTTATTTAGATAATGGTTGGAGATGCTCTAAGATCGTGACACCTCTGACTTATGAGGGTGTGAATAGAATACTACATGCACACTCTTTTGAGAATATTTATAATATATTGGATATTGTTTGACCAAAAGTTTTCCACGACTGCCATGAGAATGACAGAATCTAATATCAAATGACATATCTAGACAACCTATATTTTTTAGCGCAATTACAGTTAGCTAGTCCCAGCTCACCTTCATTTTCTTCCCATACATCTCTCAAGACGCTCGGCTGCTAGGAGGTCATGCTCACCGACACGTTCACACTCCTCTCTCTAGACATCTACCTCCATGATGTTGTTGACCTCGCCTACCATCTACCTAGGGCCACCTCTGTCAATGGCAGAGCTAGAATTCTGAATATGGGTGTTCAAAATCATGTAAGGACACCAAAACAAGATAAATAGTGGAAGAAACATTGTTAATGTTCTCTAAACCGAAACTTCTGTGGGCTCAAAAAATAATATACGCCAAATAATCTTTCTTACCCTTCACTTCGAGTGTGAGTGTGTAAGATAGCTTAAAAGTTTATACATGTGTCATAATTCATGGGTGTTCAAGTGAACACTCATAAATCATGTTAGCCCTGCCCCTGACTGTAGTTATAGCCTAATTGTACCTCTAATAACATCGTCATGTGAGAGAGCAGAGGAATAATAAGGGCACGCACAAAAGAGTATGAAGTTATATGACCTGTTGATTCCTTTGTCATGTCGAATAACACATAGTGCAATCCTATTTTAATTCCGGTCCATGTGTACCGATTGAAGGTGTAAAATAATCTAGTTTAGTGAACAACAAGATGAAACAAACCAAATGATCGTTGAGAGATTATCTAGATTTAGGCCATACTTAAAAGGAGTAAAATATAATTTATCCTAATTCAACGTGCCAGGAAAGAAAAATCACATTACGTGGACAGTGTCTCCACTACAATTATATTACAATAGCTCGGTAGACAAGGTATAAACTCAACATCCTGTGTGAATGAGTTTTTTTTTTTTTTTGAAAAAGAGGCAGGAGCTCTGTCATTCATTAAGAAAGAAAGGAGCAGCATCCTACGTACAAACTAGAGTTACAAAAGAAGCACATAAACCAATCTAAACAGCAGGCAAAAAAAAAAAAAGCAAAACAAATCAATGAAGGGTAGGCTGCTCTGAAGCTCCTGCAGAAACAAAATGGAAGAGTGAGATATCGTTGATGATTGATGACGTGATTCTTGGTACTGATTGTTCCCCCCGCTCAAATATTCTGCGGTTCCTCTCTTTCCAGATGCCCCACCAAAAAAAAAGAAAAGGATCCCAGTGTTGATTCGCTTCTCTTTTTTTGTTCCAATTTTCAGCAAATGCCGAACCCACTCCTCCGGTCCTCCATTGGCAAAGAGCTCATCATATCCCGGCAGATGATAGTGTGCAGCAATAATGTTCCAGGCTGCCTCAGTGTAATTGCACTGCGTGAGCAAGTGAGCAGTAGTTTCATTCTGAGATAAGCAGAGCGCACAGATGGGATTGCAGTCCCAGTTTCTCTTTATCATGTTGTCCGCTGTGAGAGCTCTGTTATGTAGCACGAGCCAAGCAAAGAATTTGCATTTAGGTTCAGTTATCGCTTGCCAAATTGAAGTTGCTGGGAAACGCGCCACCACTCCATGGAACTGACAGTCGTATGCCGAAACAACTGTGTATTGTCTATTAGGAGTCCAACGCCAATGAATCTGATCACTTTGATCAGTTAAGGCAATTGGCGCCAGAGCCATGAACAGCATGACAAATTCTTCCACTAAGGTAGGATTGTCAAGTCTTTTACAGTTTCTGATCCAGTTGGAATTCTTCAGTTCAGTAGCCACACATCTCCTTTTGAATCTCGCAACTGCATAAAGGCTAGGTGTTAAATCTTTGGGGGCGGTACCATGCAGCCATCTGGCCTCCCTCTGTGTGAATGAGTTTGTTAGAATTGACTAAATAGTTTTGACCAGGAACAAACAAATCAACATCAGTTCCCTCTGTGTACTATCAGGACAACTTTTTATTTGCTTGACCAAGAGATAATAGGCCCAACTCCTAGGTTATGAAACTTCTAAAACCAAAATGAGAGTGGCATCAACATATTCGAAGCCTGTAGTATATCATGTCTACAGTTACTGGAAAGAGAAAATTGTTTTTAAACTAGTCAGTAGACCCATCTCATTGGGTGAGCGTAATAAATAAATATAAGACAAGGTGGTGTGCATATCCCCTCTTAAGCACAACTGCACTTTTGGTATTGCCCAGCACCTACAAAAAAATGGTCTGGTTAGCAGCATCCCGTGCAAAGCTATTATTCCCACTTCTGGTTTTCCTCATCTTCTCATGTTCCTTGCCATTGGTGACCTGTGACAACACTGATACCGATCGAGAAGCCCTACTATGCTTCAAGTCTCAAATCTCAGACCCAATTGGAGCATTAAGCTCATGGAGCAACACATCCCAGAACTTCTGCAACTGGAGTGGAGTTTCATGCAGTGCACAGACCCAAAGTCGGGTCACCGCGCTAAATCTAAGCTCTCAAGGCCTCGGTGGCACAATACCACCTTGTATAGGAAACCTAAGCTCCATTACAAGCCTTGACATGTCAAACAATGGTTTCCGTGGAAGCATCCCAACGGAGCTTGGACGCCTGAGCCAAATCATCCACCTCAACCTAAGCATTAACTCTTTTGATGGTCGCATCCCAGTCGAGTTGTCTTCTTGCACAAGTCTCCAAATTCTCGGCATACGGGAAAACTCTCTGCAAGGTGAGATCCCACCAAACTTAACCCATTGCATTCGCCTCAAGCAAGTTGTACTCAGCAGCAATACATTGCAAGGAAGCATTCCCAGTGGGTTTGGGCTGCTTCGTGAACTGGAAACTTTGAACCTCAGCAACAATGCTCTCACAGGCAACATACCGTCATTATTGGGCAGCAGCCCGTCACTTGTCTATGTAGATCTTGGGGCCAATCAGTTAACAGGAAGAATACCAGAATTCTTGGCAAATAGTTCATCTCTTCAAGTGCTTATGCTCATGCAGAATAGCCTTACTGGAGAGATTCCTAAATCGCTCTTCAACACTTCCATTCTGAGTGCCGTTTACCTCCACAATAACAATTTAGTGGGTTCCATACCACCTGTTACAGCAACTGATGCACCTATTAAAATACTTAGTCTCGCCCGGAATAGACTAACAGGTGAGATACCCGTCTCACTGGGTAACCTTTCCTCGTTGACTCGTTTATCCCTTGCGATAAATAACTTGGCCGCAAGGATCCCTGAGAGCCTAAGTAACATCCCTTCTCTAGAGATGCTGATTCTCACATCTAACAACTTGTCTGGACCAGTTCCCCAGTCTATTTTCAACATGTCATCCTTGAGATTTCTCGAAATGGCCAATAATTCGCTTACCGCAAAACTGCCACCAGATATTGGCTACAGGCAGCCAAATCTTCAGAGCTTGATCCTATCAACAACACGACTGAATGGGCCGATTCCGTATTCTATTGTCAATGCATCCAAGCTCGAAATGCTTCATCTTCTTAAGACTGGACTCATTGGGTCAGTGCCATCCTTCGGGTCCTTGCCGAACCTGCGGGAACTTAATCTTGCATACAACCAACTTGAAGCTGGTGACTGGAGCTTCCTGACATCCCTTGCAAACTGCACCCGGATGCAAAAACTATTCTTGGATGGGAATGGTATGCGAGGAAATTTGCCAAGTTCTATTGGTAATCTTCCTTCGCAGCTCCAGACGCTATGGCTCCAACAGAACAAACTTACTGGTACAATTCCAGTGGAGATAGGAAACCTCAGAAACCTCACACAGCTGCATATGGATATGAATCAGTTCACTGGCAGAATCCCACAAACCATAGGAAATTTAAGCAAGTTATTGGCACTAAGCTTTGCACAAAATAACCTATCTGGTCGTGTTCCAGACTCTATAGACAACCTTATCCAACTAACTGAATTTCATTTGGATGGGAACAACTTCAGTGGGGGCATACCTGCAGGTTTAGGCCGATGGAGACAGTTACAGAAGCTAAATCTCTCTCACAATTCATTTGATGGGAGCATACCGAGTGAGATCTTCAAAATTTCTTCACTTTCACAAAGCTTGGACTTGTCACACAATTTATTTACTGGACCCTTATCATTGGACATTGGCAACCTCATCAACCTCGGAAGCATTCAAATTTCTAACAATCATTTGACTGGTGATATTCCATCTAGTCTAGGAAAGTGCGTGCTTTTGGAGGTTCTTCACATGGAAGGGAATCGTCTTACTGGAACTATTCCACAATCTTTCATGAACTTAAAAAGCATCAAGGAAATGGATGTCTCCCGGAATAGGTTATCAGGGAAAATTCCGGAGTTTCTCACCTTGTTGAGTTCTTTGCAGGCTCTCAATCTTTCATTCAACCATTTTGAGGGGCCAGTGCCATCGGGTGGTATCTTCAGCAATGCCAGCAAGATATTCTTGAATGGAAACAACAGGTTATGTGCAAATGATCCTGACACAAGCCTGCCCCTTTGCCCAGGGTTGGCATCAAAAGGAGAAAATAAGTCTTTTGTTTTGAAGATTGTGATATCAATTGCAGCGGCAGCTGTTGTTGTTCTATTGATATGTTTTGTGGCCATTCTTATCAGGAGAAGGAAAGAACGAAGTTCACAGCCCTCTAGTTCAGATGTGGAGAAAATAACATATGAAGATATTGCTAAGGCAACAAATGGATTCTCTTCTGTAAATTTGGTTGGCTTGGGATCTTTCGGAGCTGTTTACAAGAGCATTTTTCCATTTGAGGATGATCCAGTTGCTATTAAAGTTTTCAACCTCAACAGGTATGGAGCACCAACAAGCTTCATTGCAGAGTGCAAGGCCTTAAGAAATACTCGGCACCGGAATCTTGTCAAAGTATTAACGTTATGCTCTACAGTTGATCCTACTGGCTCAGATTTTAAAGCACTTATATTTCAATATATGGCTAATGGGAGCCTTGAAAGCTGGCTATATCCAGAGGGACATGGGTATGATAAGCAAAGGTTCTTAAGTCTTGGTGAACGGATTAACATAGCTCTGGACATTGCATATGCTCTAGATTATCTCCATAACCAGTGTGCAACTCCAATAATACATTGTGACCTGAAGCCAAGCAATGTTCTATTGGATCTTCAAATGACTGCATATGTCAGTGACTTTGGGTTGGCGAGATTCATGTGTGCTTCTTCAACTATGGAGCCTGGTAATTCTACAAGTTTGTCCAACCTAAAAGGATCGATTGGATATATTGCACCAGGTGACAAAAAATATGAATTTGTACTCTTCTTTAATATTGTTGGCATAACTGTTTCAACAGTTGGATTTATTTGTTTGTCTTTCCTAGGTTGCATGAGATTTTTTTTGTCCCGTCATTTCACATGTGCTACATTTTGAAATTCAAATGCAGAGTACGGCATGGGTGGAAAAATCTCAATGACAGGTGATGTATACAGTTATGGAGTGCTTTTGTTAGAGATGTTTACTGGGAGGTGTCCTACTGATGAGAAACTCAAGGAAAGCTCTAGCCTCCACAAACACGTGGCTACAAAATTTCCCTATGGAATGGCTGGGATTTTAGACCCCACTTTGCTAGACAACGAACTAAGCGGTGGAAATTCAGAAATGATGCAGAGTTGCGTTCTCCCGATGGTAAAGTTGGGCCTCACATGCTCCATGGAATCACCACGAGAACGACCAGGAATGGCCCAGGTTTCTTCTGCAATAGCCACCATCAAGCGTGCACTTCTTGAGCTTTGCGGCGGAAAAGGGCGTTAGTGATGTCTACACATAGACAGAGTTAATGCATGCTCTACTTCAGTTCTGCTCCTAGGTCTGACATCTAATTTTTATTCTGTATAACACACTCAATAACGTAGCATAATAATAGTAAATAAAAAAACGTAGCATAATGATGCGAGGACAGGACTGTATGAGTAACAAAAGGCCCTCCTCCCCACTGTTTCCGAAAAAGCAAAAGAAGTACTCCTCTGGTTTTTTTAATATTGTCGTTCCGACAGCTAATTTTAGTTGTTTCGTAGGTCAATTTCCTTGTCTAAAACGAAAAGAATTTCTGACCGGAGGGAGTAACAAGTTTGGTCCATCAACTAAACGGTGGAAATTGTAGCTTGGTTTTGCTGCATATGAGCATGCCCATAATCAGATCGATTGCTACTCTCAGAGACATATCAACAAACACTCCACGTGCACACAGGACAAATTCCAAAATGACGGTTGTACACGTACGTATTTAGACAACGGCAAAATGAAGAGTGTATAGACCTTCAAAAGGTGCGGTCGCGTAAGCAACACGCTGGGATGGAAATCGCCTCCTCCGGTGGCACCGGCCCTCCAGGACGGTAGTACGTGCCCGCCGCCGCATTCGCTACGATGGTCCGGCTCATTGGCTCACCAAGTCCATGCACCTACTCACCATTGGGGAATATGGGGAATGGGAGATCAAGGAACGAGAAGCATGGCGCTAGGAGAATCGGCTTGGCCAACGGGATCATCCCGCGATTCGGAAAGAGCTCTTTTTTTTTTTTTTTTTTTTTTTTGTGGAGATGAAATGAAACTCGCTCCAGTTCAGAACGGAGAAGAGTGTTCACTGTTCAGAGTGCTGGAGCTGGACTGCTTTTTTTTTGTGAGCAACAGAGTGCTGGACTGCTGAGTGGGCCGACTACGTCCCTGCCAGTGCTGGGTGTCACGAGCTAGGCCTTTTTATAAGTTTAAGGCCCAGTTTGAAAATAGGATCATTGGAGAAAGGAATATTTAAATGAAACAAGTTTAATTTGTCTTTATCAACCATTTCCAGCGGCGGAAGCTACGTTGACTTATCCTGGTGGTCCAATCCAGCGTACAAGGCTAATTAGTAGAGGATTACTTAAAAGTTATACATATTTCTTACTCTCTTCGTTCCCTCGTTTTGTTAGTTAGTTTAAAATTAAACTAGCCAACAACAACAAAAACAGAACAAGAGTATATGTCTTGAGCTGTGCACCAATTTATTTTTTACTCTGGTTTCTATAGTTGGATTGGATTTGAGCTACCTAATTATAAAACTAAGTAGTTTGACTCTCTTAATTATCTCAGTTCTATTTTTGTTTCTCCCGGCTCTCGAAAGGTTGCTCGGGACTGTGGACTACGGTACAAGTTGACCAAAACAGGAGGATTGTTTTGCGTTACCGGGTACGCCCTGCAGTGGATCCGGTAATCCGGAGCCCGGACTTGCGACACGGCCTCCCTGATCTGGCAGGAGCACTTCACGTTCTGACATGCTCTACCCCTGCCCCGTGCTCACCGACGACAACAGCCAGCTCGCCGACGATCAAAATTATAAAAGCGTTTCGACGCTTGCTCCGACCCGGATACACGTACGAGTCGAGAACCCGTACTCCGCTGCTCATGGCGCGCCCCGGCAACCGCGTCTGCGAGGTGTTACCGCTTTGTCCGCGACACTGGGAACGACCGGGTTATTCACCACCGTCCTCGCGGGGCAGGCGTCGGGGGCATCATTGAGCGCACCAAGAACGTGCGCACGCCCAGAGTCACCGTCGGTTTTGTACAAGAGACCATAGTGGCCATATATAGCCGAACTGCTATTACAAATTCGTACTACAACATCATCGAAATCTCTGAATGCATTACAAACTCTTGCACAAACGGTACATTTTTTTTAAGTTTTCAGATAGCATATGCTTGGCTATTATCAGATACCCTGTAGTTTTCCTAACACATGATTTGCAGGAACAGATGTCTGTAACAAACTGCTTTATTCCAGAAACATACAGTATTAATCATCACGGGGGAGGACAGACTTTTCGTGGCGGATTGGGGGACTCACAATCTGCAAGAGGAATACATGAAGAGCAGTTGAAAACCCCAGGAAAATGCAAATACTGTACACGTAATTCCAGAACAAAATTTGCTGAAATTGAGGTATATGCATGTTGCAATTATTGTTGAGTTTGAGGATCTAGCTGTCTTACATCTGGGATTAAGGTGCTCTGCCTCTACAGATGCGTTGGAGACGATGACGAACGTCACGGCCACCCATATTGAGAGAACGACGGCAAAGTAAGCTGCTCTACGCAACCCCATGGAAACGCGTTACTTCATGGCATATCGTGGTCCTCTCATCTATGTATAGGTCTACTGTGTGTGTGTCATAAAGGTTATTTATAGGGGTGGTTTGCTGAAAGTCATAGAATATATTGATGTTCTTTCTTTTTCGGTGTGTCTCTAATATAACTGATCCGTCCTTGACCTTTTTTTCCTCGCGTGAAAAATTTACTATTACATGGACAGTTTAACTAAATACCGTTCTCAACTGCCCTGCCTTGTTATGTTTGTCAGCTCGAATAGAATAACAAGCTTTCGACTTGATGCACTACAGCAGCTCCATAACTGTCGTTTTGTTACGACTTCTTGACTTCAAGTCAGTTACAAACAGGCACATAATTGTGATAGGTGCTCATTTTCCTCCAAAGAGATTTACATGTGGAGTTAGACCATGTCGAAGTCGCAGCTTTGTTTGGTGAAGCTGATATTGTATTGTTAGTTTCATGAAAGAGGTAACAAAACAATCCAAGAGTTCTGACGAAGCTGAAAACAATGTTAAAGAAAAAAAAATGGGAGGATGGACCGGTTCGTATTAATAGATGTCAGAACAGTTGTTTGCATACTTTCTGAGTAATTGCACGTATTATCTAACTAAATTCAATGTGGAGAGAGACAGACAGACAGAGACGGAGAATCCATCCAACCTGGTCTGTTTCGCATATGTGCAGCCTCATCAATATTCAGATGGGTTTATGAAAGAGTGTCTTTATAGTGGACCGTGATACCCGGTGCCCCGAAGTCTCATTGATACAATCTCACCGTCCATCCGACATGACGCTTTCATAATTATCATATTTTTTGTTGGACTATTCAGCCTAATTAGATCTTTGTTTACTCTTGATCGATGCTAAAGTTCCTTCATTTATCGATGATATGGAAATCGATCAAAAGCCATCGTCGTCCATGCCCGTGCGCCGGCCACTAGCGCAGCGCCAAGGCGACCAGCAGACACCACCGGTGGCAACGAATCTAGCGGCAGTCTGCCTAGATCCAATCACAGAGGATCCTCCTGTCACCTCGTAAGCCAAACTCTGCGCGCACGACGACCAACCTAACATAGATTGGAGACAATAGATAAAAAAAAATAACTCCCATGATCATCAAATAACGTATTCAAAATTCCAATCTAGCATGCATCGAATAGAATTAATTGAAAATGATATTGATCCATATTTACAGATTTTGTCATTTCTTTTTGTTTTCCTGTATTACCCTATGATACTCTCTTACGATACTCATGATACAGGTAGGACAAAAAAAAGTATCATATAGCTAATTTGAACCGTCAGATGGAGGGAATTGATGGCATCATTCATTTAGGTCCATTATAAAATTTCTCTTATGGAATGCACGTTCAAGTAAATCAAAAGTTTATTTCGCTTATATTCTTAATTTTAATCTTAGTAGTCAATTGTTTATTCAGCTTCTCGTTGAGTCTCTGAGAATTGTACATAACGCTTTCGAGAAAATCAGCATTTTAATTTTTTAGCATGTGTTTATAGCTAGAATATTATGTTTATTTTGTCAGGTCAATCGAACTTTATTAGAAATGATTTTGCAGACCAGGGTGTTATTTCGTGCAAATTGTTGGGCTGAAGGCACATGTTCGAATCACATAGCAAATTTCTATACTTGGAAATTTCAGCAGCCTCTTTGTTCAGCAAAACCATTTGTTAAGTGGACTGAAGCTTGTTTGTAATAATTTAACTCTGTAAATTTACGATGCTATAGCTAGGCAGATAGGTGACTCTGTTATTATTTGTTAAACATTACTACAGTACTACACGCTCACAAAAAGAATTTTTTTTAATCTTTCGTTATCTAAAATTTCAGTTTCACGTTCATCAAACAATTGCTTCACGCGGTCAACTGAATTGTTGATGATTACTAGACCTTGCCTTCATCATATTATCCACGGAATTTCAGGTTACAGGTTGACTTTATCCAAAATACCTAACGGACCAGTTCATATAGATATCCATTGATGGAACATGTATAAATTAAGAAAGTCCAAATTGCCTCCTCTACACATCGGATATGTCACTGTCCTCAGCAACCTTGACGAAGACATCTTCCAGCGTTACATCAGACAGGCCCCAGGCATGGATGTTCAACCGTCTCTTTGCATGTTCCATGGCCTCAAACACTTCAGAGATCCTCATCCCCTGCTTCGGCATCTCGAACTTCTGCGTCCCGGAGATGCGGTATGTCCTGTTCACGACAGGAGATATGGACCGGGCTAGCCGTTCCACTGACTCCTCCTCGCCCTCTGCAGCTGTCACTGTGAGCACATACGTACCTCCATATCTGGCTTTAAGCTGGGGAAGACATGTTGTTGTGTGAACAATGGTTAGAACCCTAGATCCAGTAGTCATGTCTGAAAACATAATTAAGTGACCAGCATAAGTAAGGTGTACCTCCTTAGAGTCTCCAATACATTGCAGACTCCCGTTTGCGATAATTGCTATCCTGTCGCATAGAGCTTCAGCCTCTTCCATCGAATGTGCTGAAAGTTGAAATAAAAGTTTGTGATGTGAGAGGTATGCATTGATTAGGGACAAAGACCTGGTAGTTTCTGGATGGTGGAAAATTGTTGTGGCTGTCTAGTTAGCTTAAGTGAAAATGGACATGTGTCTATAAATATAAGTGCCGTACTTGTCAGCATTATGGCTCGGTCGCGTTTGGCAGACTTGACGGCATTCCACAATGCTTTCCTTGATGCCGGGTCCAATCCAGAACTTGGTTCGTCCATGTAAACAACCTACAAAAATGTTCAGAAGATTTTGTCCTTTAACATGTTTAGATGCTGCTGCTTAGAACTGTAAATGGAATCTATATTTTTATTTCTTGCAAAAACCTTAGGATGACCGATTAGAGATATAGCAACGCTGAGACGACGTTTCATGCCACCACTGTATTTCGCCACATGTTTATCAGCAACATCGCCATCAAATAAGCGCACACTTTTGAGAGACTCCTCTACAGCCTGAAGGAAAGGAAATTAGTAAGCCTTCACTAATTGCTACACTAGAACATAGTTACAATTTTGATTGATGATGAGGTTATTTTTAACCGGTCATCATTGATAATGTCAATTGGGGTTATAGAAAAAAAAGGTTCATACTAGCTAATTCTGAATTAAGACATATCCAAGTGTGCACTAGATCAATAGAAAAATACAATATAGAGTTGGTGCTTGAACTTGAAAAATATAATTGGGCTACATGGAAATGGCAGGATGGAGCTTGAGCTTGACTAACATGGTGAATACGAATGACATTTGTATTTTCGTACATCATATTCATGGAATGAATATCAAAACCCTTGCACGAACCGTAGCTATGTACTTTATTACCTCAGCTAATGTTGCACCACTCAAATTTTTAAGTCTGCCATAGAATATCAAATGCTCTCGACCAGTCAGTGTTTCCCAAAGCAAACTGCATAGAGATGATCAAACAAAAAAAAGCATAAGTTAATGAATAATCCACCTTAAACGCCAGTACATACTATTTCAGGATTACGTGATCTTTTTGTTTAAAAAAGGACTGAGGTGTCAGTGATTATTACTCAAATTGTGGACAAACACCAATTCCTGAATAAATCTTGTCCATATCCAATCGTATATCCATTCTGTCAATATAAGCCGTGCCAGATGTAGGTTTCATAAATCCAGTCAGCTGTTGTCAAGTTAAGAGTTCTTCAAATTCAATAGTTGCAATGTATCAATGAAGAAAAATATGATTCTATATACACACATGCACAAACAATAAATAATGTGATGTAGCAATGTATAGACGCACTTTTGAATTTGATCATATTTCCTCGAAAAACAGAAATTGAGAGTGTTAAACATGTTGTACAGACTACTACAAAATTATGCACCTAAGACTAGGTTCATACTTACCATGCCAATGAGAGTGGTTTTTCCAGCACCATTCGGACCAAGAATTCCAAGACACTGCCCACGCTGTGTATAAAGAGATAATCCTTTGACGGCAATTTTTGCTGCATTTCCGTCTTTTCCACCATACGCTTTCATAAGGTTGTCGCATATGACCGAATAGCTACAATCTGATTCTTGCAGGATTTGTTCAACTCTCTCTCTCTGAAAAGGAAGTGGCCTAGGGCTTAGAGAAAGCACTTTCATGCTGAAGTAATTTCAAACAATACCATTAGCTAGGGTTTTGTGAGGGTTTCAGGTTTGGGGGATGGGTAATGTTCAAGAGATCAAGTCAATAGATAACATATTTATATTATGGTTCTTATTAACATACAAGCAAAAAATATTTTCTTATATGCATAAGGATAGAACACAATAGATAATATGAGCCTGCACCTCTCTGAAAACATCTGTCCTGCCCATTTCAACTGAGGCTTCTTGAAGATGCACGGTCTGCCTTTGAGCAGCTCGATAACTCCCACTAAAGCATGAGCGACAAGCTATTGCCATTTTTTTAATTCCATTTCGGAGGGAACCAAATTCATCCAAATACAATGTTAAAAAAAGGAACGTGATCCACTCAAGTACCATTATGAAGAGCATGTCTATCATTCCATTTTTACGATCACTGAAGTCTCTCCATTGTATTCCAGAAAAGTCTGTACGATACATTAATGCTGGAGGTGGAGAAAACTCATAGATTATGCGGTATAAAGAAAATGGAGGGAAGAACTCCATCAGCGTAATCCAGCTTCCTGAAGTGCAGGAACAATATTTTCTTTAAAAATAATAGTAGGACTATAAAACATAGGGTATAGTATATATATATATATATAGGATATGTGGCAACATATTTAGCTATTATATAGAACTTTGGATGCCACAGACCTGAGAGAGAGATATCTTCAAAAACAGGCCTGAACAAAAATTCTCCTAAAAGACCAGACCCAATAGTGAAGAGATATCCAGTGACTGCATCAAAATGGTTCCACATAATTAGATTAATATGTTTTGCTTCTACCACGAAATATGAATATGAACATTCGAGTAGAATCGTACCGGTAGCTATTCTAACATCAGAAAAGTATGTAGCCACAAGAAAAGCAAACGAAATTTGCAAGTTTATGTAGGCGAAGTAAACCACGAATTGTACTCTGTAGTCATTCAATCGGAACAACTTTAGATCTGAAAAGAAGAAAGTGATTATTCTCAAGGATAATAAATCCCATGATTCGAAACACAAATGAGGTCCTTGATTTGTGCATGTTATTCTAAATATTTGTACAAATCTCAAATAAAGTTATCACTATAACAAAACAAACAAATTTAAATAAGTGCACTATGAACCACTTTCAAAGCTCATGCCATTTTTATTTGGAATAGTAGTGTAGCATATCTATATAAAAATTGTGAAATGTACCATCTTACCAACAACGGAGCCAAATATAACCAAGAAGAGGACATAAAGTAGCGATAGAATGAGAAAATAACAATAGGTTATAGTCCAATATGACATATCTCCTAGGCCATGCATCTTCATCATAGCTCTTAGCTTCTGTTGCTTCTCATAGACTAAGTTACTGAGAATGACCTGCAATAGTGGCATGTGCATATCAAGTTAACTAATGTCTTCCCTGGAAAAAAAATAATGTCAATCTACTAGATGCTGCTGGATCTATAGTGAATCAGATCATACCGGGAAAAGAAGCATTATAATCCATACAAAAGGCAACTTTCCCAGTTCAGAAGATACATCAGGAGGCATGACAGGTTGAGCAGGTCTAGGCATGTCTTTAACAAACTCCAATCGCATCTTAGTATCATTGCTCTTCAACTGAAGGTATGCATTTGAGACCTGCAAAGTAGAAGTATCTAGGGACTCTAAAAATGTAAATTGTTGAACAACTCAAACAATGGATAAACATTTAAATATTTTTTAATAAAAAGTTATCATTTAGTACCACAAGAATTTATAACCTTTAAAAGAAGATTCAAGATGAAAAAAAAATAAGAGTACTAAGTAAAAAAGGTTACCAAATTCAGTAACCGTGGAACTCGAAGTAAGATTGGTGGAAGTGGAATCAGCAGAAGTGGAACATGATCAGGTCCCTTGTATGTTGGGTTATATGAGACAATCAAGTTAAACTTGTTGAGATCTGAGCTTGTGAAGTCATATGCTGTAAGCAGAAACATACCATTTACGTAATCAGATAAAACTATCAACTAGGGGCAAAAGAACATAACAGACGAAATATATAACCTGAAACAATTTTGTTGGTCTCATTGTTCTCCTTGTAACCTCTATACAATTCCTTGTTCATGACCGACAAATTCTTATGCCAGAGAAACAACCCTTCAGTACATTGTGCATCTGTTCCAGGTTTTTCAGTGAAGAATGGCTGTTACGATTCATCTAAGATTTTAATATGGTCATTTGTTAGGAAACGTATACAGTCCGCACATATTTCAACCAAATCTATTGGTTGTTTATGAATAAAAAATAAATGGTTGGAGTTTTAAATCTGTCTCCTTTCCTTAAAAAGGTTTCAGAAGAAAATGCCCCTGTAGGAAACTCACCGTTGATGAAATTGCTACTACCTTCTTGGACGGGAAAAGAAAGTTTTGAGTTTGCTGCGCAGCTATCCTGAAGAAAATAAAGGTGGCCATATAAATCAGAACCAAGTTCATCTGCTCCAAGTGATGCAAGATGCATTGCTTTTGTACCCTGAAAAAGTTTTACAGAAAGTTAGACCAACTACTGAACCAGTGAGCATCAAACAACGCAATGCTGTGTTTTTTTTTGTTTTTTTTTTGCGAGGTAACGCAATGCTGTATTAGGGAACCAACCAGCGTGAAGTCAGACAAGGTGGACATGTCAGCTGTTATGTTCGGTGAATCGAGTTTTGGGAACACGTTACTCATGACACCTGCAAGGAGTGAGTGACCAGACAGAGGCTAGTTAAAGAAGAAGAAAAAACTCCCTGTTAACGTGGCATGCAACTAAGAAACTCTCAAATTTTACGGAAGATATATGCATATATATACTTTTTGCAAATGATTGGTTGCTGCCAGTAGCAAGGAACGTTGCTTTCGAGTTCGTCTCAGTTGTGATCGAAGATCCCTGGAGATTGGTTGACTGCGACTGCGAGAGACCATCTCCCATCCCAAGTTCTGAATTTCCCGGCAGTTGCACCACCGGGGGACATTTCGGCGCGAATGGCAGGGGGCATCGGGTAGTGCAATCGAGTCCTCCAAGTGTATCTTTGATGAAACTGGCATCAGTACTAGCGTTGCAGTAGCCGCAGTCGATCCCGGTCCCGTTTGCTGCTCCGACTGAGCGGAGGTAGAATACCGTGAGTGCAATCTGACCCACTCCGAGCAGCAAGCATACGAGGAACGGGAAGCAGACGAGGCAGCAGTTCGTCTTGCAATCGCGCTTCTGCAGGTTGAAATTAAAGAAGGTAAGAATTAAAGAGGTTTTATCTGTGCTTGAATAAATCTTTGGAACAAAAATATAAAAACTGCATTTTTCAGTTACACGAAAATGCAGGATTGAGTATGCAATGCAGTTATACATTTGTGTTTTTTTCACAAAAATAAACAGACATTTTAATTGCAGGACATGCATTTTCCAGCAGATAATTCTTTAAGTGTTTTTCATCCATGCACTCTACTACTGAATCCGTCAGACAAGAACTGAAGAAATAGACTTGGCACTTCCTTAAATTGGACAGCAACACAGAGGATTCAAAATTTACGGCAGGAATATGAATTATGTGAGAAGATTCCTCTCAGATTCTTGATGTATAAATGTGCGAAATCCTCTACTAGCAAATCTTTGGGGCAAGAACAAGAGAAGCAACCTTAAGCACGAAATTTTCTACAGAGATCAATCCAGAAAAACAAAGAAATCGGTCGATCAAGCAGAGAGATCACCTGAATCACGAGATTCTTCCTGAACAGAGCATTGGTCTGCGCAAAGCAGTTGGCACCCATGGCTACCCTCCCCTTGGAGATCGAGGAGATCCCGGGGCGCGAGGGAGACGAATAGACGACGACTGCTCGCTACACTCTGAACTGGCTGGGGGCTACCGAGTAGCACGTTACATATGCAGCCGCCGACCACATTGAAAGGCAGTTGTGTCCTTTGATCACTTGCCTCTCGACGAGAGCACCCTTCTTCGGAGTCAAGGCTGGTGGAGGGTGCGGCTGCATTCACTCTACTGGATGGGTGTATTTGGAAGATCTGTATGGCCAAACGCTCTCTGCTCAAATTTGGATGTCATTTACATCCCAAGTTGCAGCCTGGCATCAATTTTGGGTATCCAATTCCACAAAAAGATTTGGTATTTAATGAGTCGAGCAAAAAACTGCCGAGGCTGGAGTGGACGTCGGACCCGCCGTTTGAAAGGACGCAACTTTCGGCTGGATGTTTCCATTCGAGGGAACTCAAATGAAATTTCTTCGCTCCAAATCTGTAGGGTGGCCTGTAAGTTTCGGTATGCAACCTCACTCTATTCTCGTTTCAGAGTTTGTTTCATATGTGCACGCCATGTGCATGTCCGTCTCTTTGGTGGAATACTGATTCAAGTACAAACATATCAAAATATGGCAATCCGGGGTGGGTAACTTTCTACGAAATAACGTAATACTCGGGTATGCTGTACTCCTCTGTTCTATTTTTATTATTATTGTTGTTGCTGGCTATCTCAATTTTGAGCAAATAGATGAAATAGTTTGCAAGTCAACACTATATCACAAGTGGCAAAAAGAAAACGTGAAATTGGTCTGTAAAGTGTTTGTGTATTTGCCAATGTATTTTCTTGCGGACCTCCCTTACGGTCCGTGCAAACAATATGAGTCATCTATTGGCAAAAAATATTTAAATATTGAAAGTAATAATGTAATTTTGTCTATAACAAATTTGAAAGGATATAACTCTACTAGAAAATGGATCAGTATGTGATATATTCCTATTTATATTTTTTTTTCTTAACATTTACATTTGTAAGTAGCACGATCTAACTGTTGCATGTTAAATGATACGTGCCGGGAGCGGCTCCTCTGTTGTACAATTATTACTGTATACATGTATAGTGACAACTAAAATGATCATCTAAATTCTAGATTCCTAGTGTATTGTAAAGGAAGATGAACATCAGAAAGGAGGTGGAATGTAAATTTATGTTGGACTATACATCAAAGCCAAACTATTGCAATTTAATTTAAAATTTTTATTAGACATGAATTGAAGCCTCTATGGGCACAATTAACTTTCCGCATTTACTTGATTGCCATCCATATAGGAGTCAATGCAATCGGCAAAACGTCGAGTTTCAATTCACATAGTTTTTTTTTTCAGATTTATTTGATCATTTTCTTGCCGAACGTTCTACACGAGGATAAACACCCTCCGACGCGTCTGAAAGCAACAACTGGACCAGAGAGAAAGAGCAGACAAATTGTTATTATGGTGTACCAACCAAATTCGATTTCATGAATTAACCCAAAGAAATTCGTCCGACAACAGTTACTTCTGGAGCCTGTATGCCAGAACCTCACTGACACGTGAACCCAGGAAAAGCACGCACGCGCGTGCTCGTGCACCCCACTTCCTTCCTCACCAGCCGAGCGCCGGCACGGCACGGCCAGGGCGTGGCGGCGCGACGATGTTCCCGGCGGGGTCGTAGTTGATGACGCCGGAGAAGTCCGGTAGCTGGCACTTGCCGCCCATGAGGATGCCCCTCTGCCACACGCACGGCGACGCCTCGCCGTTGCCGGGCTGCACCTGGTGCACGGCGGCGATCACCGGGTCCGTCCGCCGCCGGCTCACGCTGGCCAGCGCGCGGCGCAGCCGCCCGGGCCCTGACGATGACGATGACGAGCTCGGCCACGAGTGCGACGCGCACAGCGCCAGCGCCAGCGCGCACACGGCCAGGAACGCCGCCACGCCTGCCACCGCGGCGCCGATGTGGCCGCACGCCGCCGCAGGCAGAGCGGTGGTGATCGCGTGGAGAGCGAGGTGGCGCGGCATGCCTTTTTACTTCCTGGTGTAGTGGTGTTTGTATGTTCTCTGACTGAGTGATCAAGCTTTTGCTTACTTGGCGAGGTGACCTTTGCTCTGCTGCTGTCGGAGACTCGGAGCTGTCTGAATTCCATGCCTTATATACGGGCTTGTTTTGTGGGGCGGTTCACTTGCTCTGCTTCTGAAGACTTGCATCGCATGGAGTTGGTGGGTGGCACGTAGACTGGTCAGAGGTCTGGAGTGGTTTGCTACTCTGCAAACATCCAACTTTCCCAGTCCTTTTGCCCAGGTTCTAACTGAATCATTTCAGTTTCAGGCGTACCAAATCCAGTGGACTATGACTCAAAAAAACCCAGTGGACTACCAGAATGGAACGTATGAAACTGCAACTAAAATGTCCAAAAACAGGGTGCAGCTCCAAACAGGTATACTGACTCTTCTATTAGTACGCAGGTTCAGCATTTCAAGAGCGCTACCTCTCGAGAAAAAGATGAAAGCCAGATTTGTTGCCACAAGGATTAGGTCATATCATGAGTCATGACAATTTTTCAGAGATAATTTAGGATAGAAATTATTTCAGTTCAGTCAGCCAAAGTTCGGAGCACTTGACAAGGGGCGAAGCGCTGCTAATATATATCCATCAGTCAATCAAAATTCAGCTTCTAAAAAGAAGAAGTGATATTGCGACCTATTTCATTTTCATGGATTGGGAAAAATGGATGAGTTATAAATTTGCTTTTCTTTGCTCCAAAAGTGGTGCTTTTATGACCATCGTCATACCAAATGGAGATTGTGCTCATATAACATTACTGTTTCATCTCGATTGAAGAAAATAGTTAACATTTTTACACTGCTCTGAGACACTGTAACTCTATACAGCACAACACTAATGAGGCTAGAGTCAGGTGAAAAAATCTACGATACAAATTATTTTACATTCATTTGGTGCTGATCTGTAGTATATCTCCCAGTTCGTACTGCTCAGTTTTTATTTCGAGTCAACACTTTCTCCTTCACGATCCTAAGGGCTTCTCCGATCCCATCCTGCAGACAGCAGCAATGTGGACAAGAGCTAATCTTTCAGCTTTTTTAATTGGAAAGAAAGCATGGAGCTATAGCTTACATAAACACATCTGTAAAGTTCCATTGACAGAACACACCTCCAAAGAAAGCCTATCAGCAAGTCTGGCGGCCTGAGCTTTCATTTCCGATGACAATGCTGAGCTGATAGCTCCAAGGAGCACATCTGCAGCGCTGTGAATGCTTGAGGCCGCATCCATTTCGGGGATCAGATGTTGCCTTTGCAGGGGTTCAGGCACCACTCCCAACCAGTGTAGCCTTTCTGCCCAATAAAATTGGTCATGCAGGAAGGGACATACTACCTGCATGACGAGATTGCTTAGCAAAATGAATCCATCCCAAAGCAAGTAGCAAAATTATTATTCCTTAAATGTATTCCACTCAAAAAGAATATGTCAATAAAATGTGGAGTCTGAAAGATATCATATTATTTGAATAACAGAAGTTCAATTTTTTGTACAAAATTTATTCCTACATAATGCTTCCAGCTGGAATCAATCGATGAGCGTTGCTTGTTTGCAGACCCTTAACTACTTTGTCTCAATGCTCAAAAGATTCCGTTATAACAAAAATGTTCAAAAGATTCGAATCAAAAATGCATTAGAAGCCGCATTTACATCAGAACATTAAGTGTCTAACGATGCTAGTGTTCAAAGTTTGAATGACTCGTTCAGGTGTGATGTGTATAAAATGTTTTGTAGTCAAGGGTAAAATGGTATTAGAAAACTGTCATTTATTTCAGGAGACAGGTGCCATCATAAAATGGTTATGTTGCGAGGCCCAACTAGAACTATGGCATGACTGTTCTTTCTGTATCTAACACTTGGACTATTTTATAACTGATAACTTAATGTTTCATATCAGTAATAAAAAAAGATTGAGAATCATGACACATTCAAAAATCAACAGTGCATGACTAAGACCAGAAAAAAAAAGGCAGCAGAAAGACAAAACAATGAATATGACTGGAACCATTTAGTAAAAGCTGTTACAACCTGAGGAATTCCAGCAAGTAGAGCCGCAGCTGTAGATCCACTGTTTTAGAAGCAGCAGAGATATGAATCTTTTACCAAAAAGAAAGAAAGCAGTGCCACGAAATCATATGCATAGCCCCTGTGTGTAAATTATGACATTTCTTACCTGCCAGCATGGTGAACGGCAGCAGCACATCTAGGAAAGAGCCAGCTATATGGTATTGACCTGAAAAGATTAATACCGCTAACTAATGAGTACAAATTCCACAGAGCAGGGCTCACAGGCATATGACATTCCCCTGGTACTAACCCAGAAAAGCAAAGTAGCCGATCATTAAAAAGGAGAGTACTGTCACCGCTGGGAGCACTTGCCACCCTATCACTTGATTCTGCTACTGATGAAGCAATAGATTTGATTGCAGAATCCAATGGCTTGTACCCAGATGAGAAAAGGATGAATCTGTAGTTCATCATTTCTATTGCAGTCTTAAGCACCATTAGAAATGCTTTAGGATTTCTAAGAAAACCCATGCTGCAGCAAATTGGTATCACAAGTAAGCATGCTGAGGAATAGCTATTTCAAAATTTTAAATGATGTTAAAAGAAACTGACTCCACAAAATATATAAAATAGACACCTAAAAAAGCTAGGATAAAAAAATTGTCTTCAAACCCATGGCCAAAACTTTCTATTCTCACTTTTGCAAATATTTAAAAAAAACGTGAGTAGAAGTGTGTGGACCAACTTTGCATGTGGATTTTGACAAGACAACCTTCATACAGTTATAACTTTGAAGAACAAAATTATAGATACAAAGTTTCCTTGGATAAGAAACACACCTACCAATGGAACTTAATCCAACAAATATTGGTCTTGATGAATAAGAACTCCCCGTCAGAAACTGTTCTATGGCAGAATGATTTGCACATAGAGGACTCTCAAATGATGCACTGAACCTTCCAGACAACTCCATGCATTTGTCACAAGAAAATTGCCAAGTCATAGGAAGAAACCAAAAGCCACGAATATGAGCACCAGAGGGCCAATATCCTGTCATAATACATGCAAAGTATTGCTGAATAAGATACATAAACTTGATGAGTTAGACTAATGAAGGAGGGCACCAAAGCTCACCTGGGCGCTCCACAACTTCTTTGCTGAAACCATACCTGAACAAATATGGAGGGAACTGCTAAGTTATTTATACAGAATAAATGAATTCCAGATCATTTATGCAATTCTTACAGCAATAATGGTGACTCTTTTCGCACATGCAACAAAGGAAGATCTGTTACAGGATCCTGCAATTATCAGAAAACGTGATCTCACTAAAATTATACAACGGGACTGCATGCATATAAAGAAAGAATATTATAGATGCTTCTACCCACTGTAAAAGGAACTGGACTTAGATTTAGACAATCATTTCTCCATGATCCCCAGGTTTCCATGAAGAGAGCCCACATCCAGTGGAGAATGTCAGTCCAGCAGACCTGCCATTAATTTACATTTATAACATCATGTTTTTCCTCTATCCAAGGCAGATGATACATCAATTAGTCATAAAAAGACATACAAAATTACTTTCAGCAAATGGCATTCATGTATATGCTATGCTCCAGAGAAAGCTTAATGGAATAAAAAAGACAATGGGAAAGCTGATGACTATAAATATTTAGAAGAAGAAGAAGTCTGGTTGAAGGATCTAATCAAAACTCTAATTCAACTACAGGGCTTAAGCCAACAGGCTGAACAGGCTCCACCCCAAACTCTTCCATGACAATGGATCAAATAACAAAACAGCTTGACAATTTAGGCCAGTGATAATAACACGAATGAGATGAGGCAATATATCTACACGGCACAGTATAATTAAATAGTGCAGAAAATTATAAAATACTTACAAAGTTGAAACTGACCAAACCAAAACGACTGTAAAGTCAGTCAAGAGGTATACATTGTTTAGCAGAGGGTAGATATTGTACCGTGTTTGGAGGCGCTTCTTGGAAATACTTGTAAAGAAGAGGAAAACTCTGTTTAAATTGGCGTTCGAATGATGCAGGAGAACTGGAAAACAAATGGAATAGTATTTAAGAAATGATAAAAAATGAGGCATTAACACACCAAGTCGTTCCCATGCATAATATAAATAGAAAGCTGAATTATCCCCTTAAAATAATTTTGAACAGTACCTGTATGACATTGAAACCGACATAGAATAAGTTACCTATATGGAACAAAGTAGGGAGCAGCAATGACACATTTAACTTGGAATAGTTCTGCAAGGTGCCAACCTTCCTAAATCATGAGAAGACTTGTATTATTAAATTATCAACGAATTGTATAGCTAGAATAGGAATGATTCCTAGTTTCTTACATATAGAACCGACTGACATCTACAGTGAAATTCTATACTTTCAACATGAATTGTGCAGAAAGAAGGGTTCTCCAGTATCTGTAACTGTATTTTTTTGTGACAATAACTGAACATAACGTTATGCTACACAAATCCCCACTGATAAATTAGGGAACCCCCACTAAACCATGAATGTTAATTACTGAAATGCATTGTGAGTTAGATGCTAACCAAAGCAAAGAAATTTATCACAATAAAGTCACCATCAATGCTTGGCTCGTTCCCAAAAATTTCTTCCACAGAAGATAAGCATTCTTTCCTGTGCTGGGACTGAATGACCTTTTTCCGTAGTTTGAAAGACTCGTGATCATCGTTTGCTTGAAGAGAATCGCCTAGCAAAGAGAGTAGCATGAAACATCCCACTTTTAGTAATAGATTAAAAATCTATCTGGCATATGACTAACTTAGCTGGCTAGTACTTACATGAGCCATTCTCGAGCTGTTCAGCTGCAAGCACAGGTGGACTTGACACAGGCATATATCTAACATTACTGGCCGCGAGATGCTTCGACAAACTCTGCACAAAAATTCACCACATGATGCCACATGACTTAAATCAAGGCTGCAAACTCTTCTCCTTTCACAAGCTCAGTACCTGATGCGCCGAGTGAGTGATGAACACCACGGTGTACTGCTGCTGGTCACCCGCAAAGGCGGCAGCAAGGGCCTAAAGAAGAGGAACGGAATCAAACCCCAAAGTAGAGCAATCAAAACTGAAAAGGTCTCGCTCTGATATGTAGCTTACAAACATTTCGATTTCACGAATTTTGTTCAAAGTCCGGAGCATTTTAACAGTTCAGTAACGGATCGAACACGAGTCAGGTAAGACCGTAACAGAGATAGGGAGAAAGGGGCCGTGGACCAGAGAGAGGCATACAGCGATGGGGAAGACGTCGCCTTTGGTGCCGAAGGCCATGAAGACGGCTCGAGCCCGGCGGCCGTCGCCGTCGCCGCCGCCGCCATCCATCGTCCTCTCGCTCGACTTCCCTAGTGTTTCGTGACATGGCAGATACAGATCCAGTGGGCCGTAAACGTTGCACATGGACCGGCAGAGTGGATCTATGATGGGCCTACCTAGTGGTTTTTTCTTTTAAAGAAAACCCATGAGTTCAACAAAAAGGTTGTATTTGAACATGGATTAGTATTCGAACTCTAGGCAGATTGTACTCGAACTTTACCTGTTCTGTCTCCGACGGGTGGGACTTCCCATCGAAAGAAAAGGAAAATCCCGTGCAGGACTCGATTCCCATACGAATTCTGTTCCAATCCTGGCCGTTTACGGCACGAGACCGATGCCCTCCCCGCATTATGCCACTATATAACAATACGATCCCGTCGCCGCAATACCCTACCTCAACCAGCTCTTGTCAATCAATCCCTTTTACTTTCGGTGCGGCGCAAAAAAGCTTGACTTCATCCATCCCAATGGCGGCGGAGGGCGAGAAGAAGACGATGATCTTGCTCAAGAGCTCCGATGGCGAGAATTTCGAGATCGAAGAGGCGGTCGCTATGGAGTCGCAGACGATCCGCCACATGATCGAGGACGAATGCGCCGACAACGGCATCCCGCTACCCAACGTCGACTCCACGATCCTCGCCAAGGTGATCGAGTACTGCAAGAAGCACGTCGAGGCCGCGGCGGCGGCCAAGGTTGAATCCGGCGACACTGCTGCTGTAGCCTCGTCCTCCAGCAACAGCGTGCCCGACAATAAAGATCTCAAAGCGTGGGACGCCGACTTCGTGCAGGTTGACCAGGCCACCCTCTTCGAGCTCATCCTGGCTGCAAACTATCTCAACATCAAGAGCCTGCTCGACCTGACCTGCCAGACTGTTGCCGACATGATCAAGGGCAAGACTCCTGAGGAGATCCGCGAGACTTTCAACATCAAGAACGACTTCACCCCTGAGGAGGAAGCTGCGATCCGCAAGGAGAACGAGTGGGCCTTCGATAATTGATGCTTAGATTTCGTCGTATCTATATGCTTTTTTATGTTAGGTTGTAAGCTTTTTGGCTAGTATAATTTTACTTACAGAGACTACCAAATAGCTTTTATGATAATCAGGGTGATCTTTGCGCTTACTATTACAATTTTATTAAGGTATGTACTGAGTGGTCAATGATTTTGTCACGCCACCTATTAACAAAACTTGTTTACTCCATTATCTGCAACCTTCTGCATATGGAAGTCCTCCTTTTGCATCATATCTGCTGCTTTTTCGCTGCATTGCCTCCAAATTTTTAGAAATTTTTTCGTTAAGCAAGATGGCTCTCAAAACAATTCAAACGATACTGAAAAGGAAAGGATACTCGTGTATGTGTACTTTTGTGGAGTATATGCGTATAGAAGAAAATTACACTCCGAAGTCGTATTCAATTGATTCTACACCAACTTTCAAAATACTGTCAGTTCCAAAAAGACAACATGTAGATTTCAGGCCTACTGAAAAGTAACTTTTGGCTTTGAAGTTCTCTGATCCTTACTTAAAATTATATTTAAAAATGTTTTGTTCAATTACTCTATTTTTAGTCTGATTTTATTTATCTCTTCTTAAGCAAGGGAGCAAAAGAACGGAGCAGGGAAATCAGCGTGACATGCCGAAACGAAAAAGGGAATATGTGTATCCTCGTGTCATATATGCGTATCGAAGAATTTGCACTCGAAGTCATGTTCATCTGTTTCTAAATCAACTTTCAAAATACATGGTGACGTATTCTGAAATGTATTTTGATCAAAATACACAGTGACGACGTGCCAAAGAAGGGATCTTTGCCGAGTGGTCAAAAGACGCTCGAGCGGCACCTCTCATGTCCTGGGTTCAATCAGGTTTTTTATCGATCTATATGCGGTCTTCTTCATGATTTACTTGTGCACATATACCTAGGACGAGCGAGCACGTCACGAAATAATTCTTGATGTTAAGTATATAGTTCTAAAAAGAGGCTGAAAAATAAGATACGCAAAACAGAGAACACCTTAGAACAACTCTAGGACTACTCATTTGAGGCCCCTATTTTCTCATGTATGGAGTGCCCTCTTTTTTACAATCTATATTTTGTCCTCAATTCCAACAATACTATGCATTTTTCAGCCCCCATTTTCCTGACATGTGGGACCCATGCATAAGTGACTCAAAATAGCACATACATGGTCCATGTAGAATCGTATGGTTTTACATCACTTTTGATTGTACATCAAAATACGAGACGATGGACCATGTAGAATCATCAAGTATCAAGTTTCAAAAAAGTACGTACATGGTCCGCTGTGGGTTAGGAAAAGGGTAAGAAAAATGTGACAGCCGAATCTCTGAAACCCACAGATTCGGCCGTCCGCTGCAGTCGAGCTGCCGGCTCTTAAGAATGGCAAAGTTGTTCATGATTCAGAGCTGTCTGATACCGGGCGACCGAGCTGAGAGCGAGGGGCGCCACGAAGTGATTGGCGCGAGAGCGACACCGTGGTGGGAGGGATGATGGCCGTGCACGCCACACGCGAGCTTCTTCTGTTGTTGTGTACCCCCGCACGTCCGTTTCATCTGTTGGATGCCAGCTCTTTCTTTTTCTAATCTAGTAATCGAGATACGGAATGCAACGCCTTCTTCTGCCCCCCGCCGCCAATTGGCACCCCAAATTCCCTACCCCCAGCCATTGCCAAGAACACAAAGCCCCTTGCGCTTCAGAACTCGCGACGTCATTTCGCTGTTGTTGCTGCGTTTAGCTGTGGCGTTCCAAGAAAATCAAGGAGGCGGCGTCGTGTCCATGTGCAGGCGCCATTGAAACTCCAAGCTTTGCATCAAGCTTGATCGTTGATTCCCCGACGATTCCGGCAACAAGCTAAGATGAACGACCTGTTCACGTCGGGCTCGTTCAAGAAGTACGCGGACCTGAAGCACCAGGTGGCGCTGGACGACATGGAGGCCGGCGCGGAGGCGGAGCGCCCGGACCTGGACCGGTTCTTCGAGGACGTGGAGGTGGTGAGGGAGGACCTGCGCGGGCTGGAGGCCCTGTACCGGCGTCTGCAGTCGGCCCACGAGGAGAGCCAGACCGCGCACGACGCCCGCGCCGTGAAGGCCCTCCGCGCCCGCACCGACGCCGACGTCGGCGACGTGCTCCGCCGCGCCAGGGCCGTCAAGGCCAAGCTCGAGGCGCTCGACCGCGTCAACGCCGCCAGCCGCAGGATTCCCGGCTGCGGGCCCGGCTCTTCCACCGACCGCACGCGCACCTCTGTTGTCACCGGACTCGGCACCAAGCTCAAGGACCTCATGGACGACTTCCAGGTACACATACCTTTTTTTTTTTTTTTTGAGGAAACTATACCAGTTCTTTTATAAATAATTTGCTTGTGTTAATGTTCTCTCTTGCCATGGCAACACTGGAATTGAGCAGCTGACAAAGAATAAAGAAATTGGTATTGCAGGGGCTGCGGACGCGGATGGCGGCGGAGTACAAGGAGACGGTGGCGCGGCGTTACTACACGGTGACGGGGGAGAAGGCGGAGGAGAGCACGATCGAGGCGCTCATCTCGTCGGGGCAGAGCGAGACGTTCCTGCAGAAGGCGATCCAGGAGCAAGGGAGGGGCCAGGTGCTGGACACCATCTCGGAGATCCAGGAGCGGCACGACGCCGTCAAGGAGATCGAGCGCAGCCTGCTTGACCTGCACCAGGTGTTCCTTGACATGGCGGCGCTGGTGGAGGCGCAGGGCCACCAGCTCAACGACATCGAGAGCCAGGTCGCGCGCGCCAGCTCATTCGTTAAGCGCGGCGCGTTCGAGCTCCAGGAGGCCAAGGAGTACCAGAAGAGCAGCCGAAAGTGGGGGTGCATCGCGGTCGTCGCCGGCGTCGTGCTCGTCCTCGTCATCGTGTTGCCTATCATCGTCAACCTCCACCTCTTGACCGTCAGATAGAGAGAGAGAGAGAGAGGTCTCCCTTCTCGTCAATTATCGGCGTTAATTGGCATATCCCGTCGACCTCTGATTCTTTTTCCTTGTTCTACAATTATTACCCAAATTCTTTGGTTGTGCTGCAAATTGCAGATTTTTAGAAGGCGTCATGAAAGAAGTAAGTAGTGTGGAACATGATTACATGGAGATGGTGTTTGTTTATTTTTTTTTTGTGAAACGGCCGGTAGTGAGAGGAAAGTGTAATTAAATTAAGTTTTCGGAGACCTAGATTATGAATGAATGGATGGATTGTTGGTCCATATAATGGGACTCTGACTTCCCGCACGACTGCGCGCGTCAGCAGCTAAACAATTCAATAAGAGGCAGCAAATATACAACTGCGCAGTAAACAACAACCAGTTGCCGCGCCGTGCGTCTTGCACGTTACATTACATGTGGCGAGCTAGCATGCGAGCGACTTCTTCTGTTGGGGAACAAGTCTACCAGTACCAGAAGGTCATGCCTTTAAGATCCACCTAGGCACCTAAGTGTAATGATACATTGTGTAGAAACTTTTTTTAAAAAGCAGTCATCTCAGCACCAGTGGTCTAGTGGTAGAATAGTACCCTGCCACGGTACAGACCCGGGTTCGATTCCCGGCTGGTGCATCAGTTTTTAGTTTTGCTAGTTCCTTTCTTGATCTGCTTGGTCTCAAATAATCCATGGCCATCCGTCATGTCTTCAAGGTACAGGCCATGGTCCTCGTCAATCTCCGTGGTCCTGCAAGAGCTAGTAGCGGCCGCACTTGGAGCGTCAGTTGGCCAACGTACGTACAGCCACGCATCCATCCAACACGTGGTCGTTGTCTTGTCAACCGGATTCTGAAGCGCGCGTCGCCGCGCTCATCTCCAACATATCGATCGTCGAGGCGTTTTTTTTTTTAACGATCGTCGAGGCGTTTTTTTTTTAACGATCCTCGAGGCGTTTTTTTTATAACCATCGTCAAGGCGTTGAGCCACACCGCACGGACAAAGCCAATACCCAGCCAAAGAATGGTCCGTGCCATGTCCAGCCCCATGGCGAGCCGCAACCATGTCGTCTACCCTCCCTAATGTCTACCTGTGCACCGGCTAAGAGCATCTTCAGTGGGACATGTAAAATTGAGTTTTCAAATTCTATTTTGCGATCTCATTTATAAAATTTGAAAGCTCAATTTTGCACCCAACTTTAATGAGAGTCTTTATATGGGCTTATATATCCCTGTGAGACCTATTTGTCAGTAAAAAAATATAATCCCTTCTCCCCCGATTCAATCGTGCAGCTAGAGTGGACGCCGTCGACCCTGCTCCCCATCGCCCGTCGCTGCCCCTGCTCCTCGGCGCCGCTAGCCTCGGTGCCACCCGAGCCCGGCCTCGATGCCCACAGCTCCGCCGGCCGAGCCTGGCCCTGACGCCCACCGCTGCTCAAGCAACTCTGGCCCGCCGCCTTCACCCGGATCCTCGCCCGTGCTCGACCTCACGTCGCCGTCATGCCGCTAGCGCCCCGCGCGTGCCGCCGCGTTCGCCCGACAGCCAAGGATAATGGAGGTCATGGCGTCTAGGGTTCTTGGAGAAGCCCACGGCCGTCACGCCAGCACTGGACCTCTCGCCCGCGGCCGCTGCGCTTGCACCCGACCTTCCGCCGCGGTCGCTCGCGCTTGGTCCGCCGTGCCCAGCCTGCGTCGCCATGCTTGCTCTCGCGCCTGACTCGCGCCGCCGTGCCTGCTCGTGAATCTGCCGCGCTCGCTCTTGGGCCCGGGGATTGCGCTGGGCTTGTCGCGGAAGGGACGGAGGCGGGGAGGTTCGACGAGGGAGGGAGGCGGATGGGCTCACCTTGGAAGGGAGGGAGGCGGAGAGGTCCGGCGTTGACGCAAGAGAGAGGAAGAAGAGAGAGAAAGGAAGGAAAAAATGAAAGAAAAAGAAAGAAAAATAGAAAATTGATGGGGTTCACGTTTGGGAGTGGGATAGGAGGCTCCTATTGCTGAAGGCCTAGGATCAAAATTTAGGAGGGCATGCAAAATAGAAGCTAGTTTAGGAGCCCTACTGGAGTGGGTTTTTTTTACTGGACTCCTATATTTTAGAATAGACCTTGTTTAGGAGCCTTCACTGGAGATGCTCTAACAGTGAGTTTCATGTCGTGTGGGGATCCAAATTCTATGACTGAGTCATAGCGTTGGCTTCTTCTCCTGCATTCTAGCAGGTAGCTCGCCGATCAGAGCGGTTGACACCGAGCAAAGCTCTTGGCACGGTATGTGTGCTGCTGGGCGTCGCCAAGAGGTTAGGCCAGGACCCCTCATGAGGCGCGCCACAAAAGGGTGAGTCGTCGGCACGGCAGAGTAATTTGCGTTCCCTCCCGGTAACAGTTTGCAGCAACCGGTGGTCGTTAGTTCAAGCACTGCCCATTTTTGGGGTCGCAAAATCTGTTGGATCGAGAATAACCAGCCTAACTACCTTCGACTCAAGTCATCTACTAGTCACATCCAAGAAAAATATTGGTGTCGGTGCTTTGTATTACCAACAAGTAAATTTATTGGAGATTGAGCGTTTAAATCTGGATGGTTTGTGAGAGGAGAACACAAGGAAATATATTGTGGTTCGGAGAGAACCCAGTCCAATTCGAGGCTGCTCATGTTACTCACAAGGGAGTAGTACATAAGGGGGTACAGCAATGGTTAGAGAGTAGGCGAGCTCCAAGTCTATGTGCGTGCGAGAGTATGTGTGTGACCGTGTGAATTTTTCCTAAGTGTGGAATGGCTTGTCGCAGAAGAAGAGGGTCTCCCCTTTTATAATCTAAGGGGCTGGGCCACTATGAGAGAGAGAGAGAGAGAGAGAGAGAGAAGTCGATAGATGTCTCACAAAAAAGAGAGAGAGAAGTCAATAGCGGGAGGAGTCTAGCAGGACCTGCATATCCTAGAATTTCGTCGTTGCATGCCTATGAGTCGATAGGCTCTATCAGACGACTCAGTCGCCACTATAACAGGTGTCGTAGGCATGGCGTGCTTACACCGTTGAGCGCAGCGGTGGGTCATGCGATCACATCTTGTAGGACAATGATAATGCTAGAGGTAGGTTTATAGAGTGGTTTGACTTGCCGCCATTGTAGCTGCACGTCCGACATGACATTTTAGGCTTGCTAGAGAGTAGTTGTTGACTTCTCGCCCGGCTACCCCCAAACCATCCGGGGTCGTGCGTGTCGAGCGGGAATTGATCCTTGACTCGGGTCTAGTGTCATGTCGGTTAGTGTTTGTCAACCCATCGGTGATGTTGAATGCTGGTCAATCATGATGATCAGGTCGAGATTGCCCTTCTGTTACTCCCGCGTGATGCAGCAATGCCACACCTCATGACCACTGACAGGACATTGTGCGTGCACGTGCGCGCATTATGATTATACGTGTGGAGGGAACACTCTTATCCCCTTGGTCATTCGACCCCAGTCATGAGGGTCGAGCGAGGCGGAGGTCGTTCAACCCCTCTCGTAGGGGTCGAACGAGGCAAGGTGTGCTCTTTCCCTCTTGCGGGGTCTGAGCGGGGCGAGGTGGACTCAGGCCCACTCACATAGGGTCGGGCGGGATGTGGTTCACTCGATCTTATTGTCAGAGTCCTAAAGCTTATGCTTCTTGGGGTGTTTAACCGCCACCACATGTCATGGTTAACATCTATTCCCGGTAGTTGGCGATGGTACGGTGGAGTTAACGATGCAAAAAAGGCCATTGAGTTGTGATGTGGACAAGGATTCCCGATCTTTCGATAGGTTCTGATAATCTTAATTAAGGTGAAGGCGATACACAAATCGATCCGGCTTCCAAACGACATGTTCTGAACCCCGTAATCGCAGCACAATGTCTCCTCTGGTTATCAACCGGTGTTGCACGGTTGACCTCGCCGAGAAGGCTTATCCTTACCTGCAAATCAAGAACACAAGCACGAACAAAGAAGAATACAATAAAATTTATAAGTATATGATGAATCTCACAAGTTGGGATCTCATAAACCGATAAAACGATAAAACTATTATCAACAGAATAATCTAAGCAAAATCCAAACCCTAATGAAGAGACGGCGGCTGTATATGAGAACCCTAGGGTCGTACACCACCCCCTGAACACAGCCCTAAATAGGCTCAACTCGATACATGGCCCAAAGACCGATTACGGTGTCGCAGCACCAGGACAGATTCTGGACAATGACTTGTTTTGGCGATTTCCGATGGCTCAGGACTAATTTTGACATGGGACCAGTTGGGTTGAAAAGATCTTTATGTTATCTTTCCACATATATGTAGAACGTCCAAATCCGAGTCCGTATGCGTCCTGGGCATCTGTTTTAGTGCAGACTGGTCCTGAGCCCTGAAACAGACTCAAAGTCGGTTTTGATTGGGCCTCCACCTTGGCTTGGACGTCTTTTCTGGCCCATCATGCCTCTAATCACCTCCCTAGCTATCTCATCATCATTTTCATGGTTTCTAACAATGATTAATTCATTAGGTAACCATATGTTCTTAAAATCACTAAAAAAACAATTAGGAATGAACTCACCCGTAAATTGAATTATCGCGCATGAACTTACATGTTCAGTGGCGGAGGCAGGGGGGCCAGCAGGGGCCATGGCCCCTCCCGACGCTGTACAATTTTGAGTATATGGGCTAGGAAAAACTGATTTAACTTGGGCCTTAATTAGTGTCAATCTTCCTTTTATTTTTTAGTCTACTAGCCTATTAACCAACGTAGTATTATGTGAGCCCATGAGACCAATAGGCCATGACGTATACGTACCTAAATAATAATTTCTTTTATATAGTGAGATATAAACTTTGTGACATGATGCAATGCAAATACTAATATAAAATTAGTTTATATGAGAATTCTTTAAAACTATGATCATTATGATATGTTGGTAGAGGCTACAAATATTTTGATACATTGATGTTCTTTAGCTTGTTGTGCCCGGCCCCTCTTTATAAAATTCCTGGCTCCGCCCCTGTGCATGTTAGTTGGCGGAGTGCTAGATGTATCCATAAGGGTGATGTTCTCATCAAGTTGTTCACGTGTCCAGACCTCTCATGATGGACAGATATAAAATCAATTAGCTATTAAATATGCTTTTAATAAGGCTCCACTAATTACATAAGCTTAGAACCAAATGCCCCATTGTTAGGGGAGGGGCATGGCCCCCTTGCCTCCGTCGTTGGAAGGGGTTGTCGGGATATTATTCTCTGGTCAGGTGGTTGTTAATTAAAACACTGTGGTGCCATGTTACTACCTACACGGTGTGGGTAAGAAGGTCGAAGAGAGCATGATCCAGACGCTCAATTAGCTGGGATAGAGTGAGATATTCTTGCAGAAGATGATCTAGGACTGGGGGACAGGTGATTGACACCATCTCAGAGATCCAGAAACGGCACAACACGGTGAAGGAGACCGGGTGCAACTTATTGGACCTATTGTTCCTAGACATGGCAGTGCTAGTGGAGGTGTAGGGTCACTAGCTCAATGATATCGAGAATCGCATCACTCATTAAGCACGACGTGTTTGAACTCAAAGCCATCGAGGAGCTCCAGAAGAGCAGCCACAAGTGGGGGTGCATTGTCAGCGTCATCATTGTCATCGTGCTACCCATCATCGTCTACCTCCACCTCTTGACCGTCAGATAGACAGAGATCTCGTCGATCAACGTCCTCGGCAATCCATAATAATCTCTTTTTTTCTTGTTGTACTATCCATGTTCTTTGATTGTGCTGCAAATTGCAGATATTTAGAAAGCGTCGAGAAGTAGTGTTGAACATGATTACATGGAGATGATGTTTGTTTAATTTTTGCGAAACGGTAGTGAGAGGAAAGTGTAATTAGTTAAATTAAGTTTCGAACATGAGACCTATAATCACCTAGATTATGGATGGATCTCGATTGTGCGTCCATATAATGGGACTGTGACTTCCCGTACGATTGCGTGCGTCAGCAGCAGCTAAACAATCCAACAAGAGACATCAAGTATATAAACTATACAGTAAACAATCAGTTGGCGCGCTCAGGGGCGGAGGCAGGGGGGGCGAGCAGGGGCCTAGCCCCCCCCTATGCTTATAAATCTGATCATCTTATAGGTCGCCAAGAAATACTTAATGCTCCGATCTGGGGAAAAAGAGCGCCTAATCACGAGGATCCTCCAGAATCTTTTCAAGTGCTCGTTCAAGAACTACGATCTTTGGCTCTAGTACTGAACCATTTGCTTGTATCTGAGAAGAACTTTTAGGTTAATAGGGAGGATGTTTGATCAGAATAAATATAAATTCTTTTCTTATTTCTATTCTATAATTGACCAATATAAATATAAACAACTTCAAACTGGACTCGTTTCCCCTCAACAAATAAAGGCTTGGGCTAACAAAATTCTACCTAATGGAGAAGTCGTTGGCGAAGTCACAAGGCCCTCCACACCATTACTATACACGAAAATTAACCATGTATTTGACTGTAATTTTTTATTTGACCCCCCTTTATACTGTTTTATTACTCCTTGGGCCCCCTCATCCTCAATTCCTGGCGCCGCCCCTGGTCGCGCTATGCCGCGTTACATGTGGCGAGTTAATTAGCATGCGTGCGAATTCTTCTGTTGGGGAGCAGACTTCTTGTCGTTCGGGAAACTACGAAGATGAGGCAATTTTTCGGTGCATTAGCACTACTGCAGCGAAGTTATGGGCAAGTAGATGTGTTTGAAAGAAATGATAGTAATTTAGGGAAAAGTTTTTAAATTTCCATAGCAGCACCAGTGGTCTAGTGGTAGAATAGTACCCTGCCACGGTACAGACCCGGGTTCGATTCCCGGCTGGTGCATTAATCATTTTTTTTTGTTTCTGTTAATTTCTTTCTTGATCTGCTTGGACGGAAATAATCCATGGCCATCATCTTGTGTTACTACTTGAAGCTACAGACCATGGTCCTCATCAATCTCCGAGCTCCTGCAAGGCGGCCCTCTGCTCTGCCGGTTCTCCAGCTCCCTCTCCAATCAGCCACCGAAGCCAAGCACCTACCCGCCACCACTTCGTCGCAGGTAGCAGCGGGCAGCGGCCGCACTTGGAGCGTCAGTTGGCAAACGTACATACAGCGGCGGATCCATGACTCCACACGGCCATATCCAATCCAATTGCAAGGGGTCTCGGCAAGGTCAGCCGACGCCGATGCCGCCTACCCTGAGGACGTGGTCGTCGTCTCGTCGACCAGATTCTGGCGCGCGCGCTCACCTCCAACCACATTGATCGTCGAGGCGTTGAGGCGCACCGCGCGGACAGTGTCAATGCTCAGCGAAAGGTAGGCGCGATGGCAACCCATCACAATTACCTTCTCTTTCTGCACGTGCAAGCATAAATTAAGCACCGAACATCAGGACAGATACGACATTGCCCATCGAACTCGTAACTATGGACTACGCCTGCAATCTCTCCAGTCTCCACCGGCGAGAACGTCGTCTCCCTGCTCCACTGCTCAGTGCTCACCGTACCTGTGCGCCGGCTAACAGTGACATCTGTGCCGTCGGAATCTTAAATTCCATGGGCGCGACGCAGCGCTTCCTCTTCCCGCGGTCTAGCAGCAAGCCCCGCAGCGTGCGCGCCGGCCGGCGCGGTTGGCACCGAGCCCGGCTCCTGCCGTTAACGCGGCGGTATGCCTGCTCCCGAGCGTCACGAAGAGGTCCGGCCAGGAGCGAGCCGTCGGCACGGCGGAGTAATTTGCGTTGCCTCGCGGCAGCAGCGAGCTTGCGGCAACCGGCGGACGGGCGGTGACCGTGGCGAGGGGGTGGTCGGGATTTTGTTCCCCGACCGGGTGGGCTGGTGGTCGTTATTTCAAGGACAGACCGCCTTTAGGGTAACGAAATCCATTGGATCCTCTAAGAAAAAAGTCTTCTGTGTTTTTTTTTCTTTCGTGTTAAATTCTTTCTTGATTAGTTTGGACTGAAATCTCCCATGCCCGCCGTCCTGTTCTACTATTTCATAGTACAAGCCGTTGTCCTCGTGCGCCCTCTGCTCTCCCCGTGCTCCAACTCCCGCTGCCCGCAGCCACCGAAGCCGAGCAGCTGCACACCACCACCAGACCGGCACAACTTGCACGACTGGACCGTAGCGCCACGCACGTCGCATGTTAACGGCCGCACTTGGAGCGCCAGTTGGACAACACGGCATCCGATTCCAAGGAGCCTCGGCACGGTCACCCTGTGTGCCGGTGCTCAGGTGAAGTCTCGATCAGATTCTGGCGCGCGTTCCTGCCGCTGCGCCACGTACACCAAACCATCCAGGCGAAGACACAGCCCATACACAGCCAAAGCTCCGTGTAGCGTGGATCAGCTCAGCACCACCATCCAGCTGTATGTGCAATCACAATGGAGAGAGACCGTGTAGCGTGGATCAGCTCATCAGCGAGCTCGTAACTATGGACTACGTCATACTCGTCTCCCCCTGGCCAGCCCAGTGACCACCAGTGCGCCGGCAAAGAGTGAGGCCCGTGTGGTCGGGATTTTAAATTCCTTGGCTTGGTTGAGACATAGCGCTTCTTCTTCCCGCAGTCTGGCAGCCAGTCCGCAGCGACCGTGCCGGCCGGCGCGGTTTGCAACGCCCCTTGGTGACTCCTTCTGGTGGGGAAGAAACAACAGAGTTCAAATAGTCACACCTAGAGGAAACCAATTTATTTTGGAGTTTGCTTTCAGCTGAACATGATGAACATGTTCTAACTAAAAATGAGGTGAGGCTTGATTAGGTGGCTTTGCAAGAACTAGGGAGGAACACAAGTTATGTACTTTAGGCTAAACATATGAATTTAGAAGATCAACTTTTCCAATTGGACATAAACAAAAGCAACCAATAATATATATTAACTTCCATTTTAATTTCAAAGTTAAAATGAATAAAATATCCATCGCAGCACCAGTGGTCTAGTGGTAGAATAGTACCCTGCCACGGTACAGACCCGGGTTCGATTCCCGGCTGGTGCATCTTTTTTGAAATTTTGCTATATATACATTTCCGGACGTGGAATCGAATCGAGTAATCGACTAGCTGATCGATTGCGCCGCGCTTAGCGATCGTGATTTGATCACTGTCAAACTCCCAGTCCCACCCGCTCCCGCAAGCTACAACGGCGAGCAGCTGCCCACCACTACCACGCATCCACGCCAGCACAACTCGTTGTATGATGAACCGAGCCGCACCGCCCGGCCAGTCACAGCACAGAGTACCGTTGGCTGACCAAACTCTCCGGCCAGCTGGCGCCGCTGCTACTAAACGACGTGCTCGTGCTCGTCGTCAATCAGGTCCTGACTTGCGACATGGCCGCCCATCTCTTGGTCCGGCGGTCTGCCAATGCCGGTCGGAACCGGTGATCATTCTCTTTATGCCAATGCTCGCGGCAGGCTCCACGGCCAGCACGTTCGATCTCCACGTCAAAAAGCTAACAAACTCCGCAGAAGGGGACATCGGAAAAGGCTGCGACTCATTGCTCTATCTTGTTTTGTAAGTTTTGCCGGGGCTTATAATTTTTGTGATCATGCAATTCGCTTTGAATTGAATCTTGATATGCAGCAGTTGTCTAGTTGGTCAAAGTTTTATTTTCTAATAGTCATCTTAAGGCCTAGCTTTTTTAGTATGTTGTTAAAGCTGGAAACCATATAGTAATAGAAACTAGAGGAAGTGGCAAATTTTACATGGAACTTGTGTACGCAATTTTCTAATACTCAACATAAGGAGTGTTGTGTTGCCATAGGACAAGCTGCATAGAGTTTGAGCACAAGGATCGATCAGTATGGTACTCCGTAGACCATAGTACAATATTTGGTAAGGAATCAACAACAAGCAATCCAGTGTGAAATGAAGAAAATCATTTACTACTATCGTACATTACAATCATCAATACTAGATGAATATTTTAAGAATGACTTCTCATAATCAAAATAACTTTCTTAAGTAGTATAGCACAAGCAAAAAACACTCTAGACTAGAATGTACTGTACATAGCTATGTTGATAAGTCAAACTCATGTTCGCATGGTGATGCTTTGCAAATCAGCATCATTTTATCACACAAGTGTCAAAACCCTCATCGATGTATAAGTTTAGAATATGACGACGATCGATCAATAACACAATCAACAAAATATGACTAGATAACTAAGGAGTCATAGCCAAATCATCAAAGGAAATGTTGTACACAACTATAAAGGTCACTTGAAACACTTGCTCAGAGATGGACAAGTGCAATGCATCAAGTCCATTGTGTGCCCTCTATGAAGAAGATCGAAATGGCTGCGGAAAGAACATGCGAGGCTTTCAACACATTCAAGATTTGCCATGTTGGGTGACGCAAGAGAGGCAAGCTTCGCTGTTGAAGCGTTTCCTATAATGTTGGTCCAAGACGTTCCTCGATGAGCTTGATATTAAAGTAAAGAGTAGTACTCGATGTTCGGGGAGGAGTTCCACCAGGATAGCTCCGATCATTGGAAGCCAACGAAGACGTTGATGCTCCAACGCTATACAAAATGGACGAGGTCCTTATTACTCCGCCTAGAACCCGTCGTGTTGTTAGTATATTTTAGATGTTAATAGGTCTATGATTAATACCAATGTTTTATTATACTCTATAATTAACTAGTAACTTACAATAAAATTGATGATACCGCTCTTTGAAGTGAAAACAATTCAGTCCAAAAAGTTCATAGCTTATAATCAAATGTTTTCCATTTGTTATACAAAATGCAATACTTCATTAACTAATTTTGTAATTAAATGTGATAAAAAATTAAAAAAAATCATAGATTCAGGACTATCATTCATGTGATTGAACTATACTCCTTAAGGAGAGATGTCAAGCTAATAAGCTAACCCAAAATAAGTTCAAAAATGTTGTTGTGTGATTTGGTTATGAATATATGTAACATGAAACTCCAAAAAATAATTACAACAAAATTGAAGTTTAGCCTACACTTAGAATGCAAACCGTGATACATCACTTCAAAATTGTTTCATTGTTCTTAAGAGGCGAGAGTATCCCTATCTTGTCAAGTACCTTAGCTCAATACATCCATCCATCCTATCTAACTTATAAATTTAACATAATTTCAAATATCGTGAATTAGATATTTTAATACTTTATTAACATTTTTTTGTCGTAGTCCACTAGACATTCTTGTCACTAGGAAATCTCCTACAAAATGGCTTACGGGAGAATATGATGAGGAAGTCACTACCTCTTTGCCTTACATTATTACTGAGAAGGGTACAATCTTCAGTTCAAATGACTCGCTTGGATGCCCTCAGAGCTAGGCCTGTTCAACAGCGGTCCGGTTAAACCAGCGAAGGAACCGGTCGCGCAAAATATACCTAGTAATGAACATGCCTGTTTCTCACCGATTTGACAGTTTCGTTAATGAACAGCCCAGCTCAGAGCTTCTGCGCTAGCTGGACATGGTGCCAAAACCTTGAGAGTTGAGACCTACTCATGGATAATCATCATGCCATGATGTCATGAACACTTGTGATCATGCCAGTGCGTCAATCTATTATCTTTTTATTTGAAGGTCAAAAGGAGTCACCACGTTTGCTTCTAAGACCACGAAATTACCATGTTAATTTAAAAAAGAGAAGAGATAGACCGTTAGATTTTATAAAAATTTAACGGTTCAGATGAAGCCAAAAAAGAGTTCATATCCAACTTTAATTGACAAACAGATAAAATTATTAATAAATTGATAAATTCAGATTAATAAAAAAAAATAAAAAAAAAGAATCCAATCCTCCCACACCTCACCCATCCCAATCTCCCTCCTTGCACGTTGGCTTCTTTATTATCAATTTAATTAGTTTTCTTTTTGTTTGAGACATAATTTTATTTGTGGTAACGGTCAAGATTAGATCCAAACGTCCAAACATTAGAATACGAAAGAGAGTTGTTATATTTGAAAAGGAATGTTCATGAGGGAGAGCATAAGAAAGAAATAATTAGCATTGATTAGGACTTTCTCTACCGGCCACAGTTATTGCCTTCTAAAAAGAGAAATAACGTATGTTCTGGCCACGATTCTCGTGAGATCGATCAACATATATCAAAAAAGGAGAAGCCATCGATACCCCCACGATGACAACTTAGCAACATTGGCGAGCTCCATGGCGGCAGTCCAGCTATATCTCAACTGCACAACAATGATGGTCAGAAGCCATGGTGCTCGGGTATCGTCTCGGCAGTTTTGCGGCTATGAGAAGTGCTAATGGCAAATTAATGTAGCAAGCTGCAGCAACCATTTGACAAACCTGACGAGCATTGTTACATAGACTGAATTCGCATACAAGAAGTGCAACTCATGTCGTAGCAGCATGGCGATCATCAAGGCATCGAGATTGCGAGCCGGAAACCCCAATCTCGACAGCACCGGTGCGGCAGGCAGTCCGCCATGAGTTTGAACAAGACTACTCCATTCAACACAATGAAATCTGGAGAAAACTGCTACAGCCGCTAGCCATACCGCCGGCGAGTTCGATGATGTGTTCGTCAGAACATCATGCATGCACTCGCTAATCCCAGAAAGATTAATGAGTCACTCTTGCGTGAATCATGGCTAGAAGATACAGGACAAAAGCGAGATCAATGTGATTTTTGTGTAAAGGTTTGTTGGTACTAGCACTTAGCAGTACAACATGTACGAGCTACGACGTTGCAACAAGTTCAGTTAGGTATAGTACTTAGAGTAGAGCATTGTGTCGTGCTTCAAGCTAATTGAGATAAAATGTAAGTGCAACGCCAGAAGCATCTCAAAGCATGATAGCAACATGCAAGTTCACTGTCACTCCCAAAGATCAATTTGCAGGAGGATGACTAGGAAAAAAAAGATGTAGCACGTGAAGCAGGGAGCAGAGGAACCAAATTTCTACAATAAGCCATTATAGCAATGTTGTAGTATTATGAAACTATTATTTCAATTAAGTATATATCATTTACAAAATTCAATAAAAAGTTATAACAAAGTATTGTTTTTTTTTAAAATTTATATGTGCTAAGAAGTGTGCACAAATCTTGGAAACAGTCAAAGAAGTAAATAATCTATCAAATATATTATCAATAAACTAATATAATAGTGTACTAAATATACTAGAATAAGTCTATCCACACAAATACAAAGAAAAAAGACAAAGATCTGACCGTTAATTTTAGTGATAATCTAATAATCAAAGTAAAAGCTAGAGTCCACATTAAATATCAGGATTATATTAGAAAGTAGACATTATCAATAGAAAACAAATATACAATCTATTATGTTAGATAATTACAGGAGTAGCATTTTCGCTCTGTTACTCTAAAAAAAGTATGAAGTCTCTGTTAATGGAAGCTTCAATTAGAAAACAACCAAACTTTAAAACCTGATTTCCCATTGAGAGAAAATTTGATCATGCCATTGTGCAAATCTCATCGGCAAGTTAGGCGCAAAATGTCAAAGGTGAGCACGGTGAATGCAAACCGACCTCAAATCACGGTAGACTCACCTGAGATCAATAATAATTGAGCAAGTGAGAGTGAGAAAATTAAACGATTGTAAGATTATAGTGGCTGACGGTATGGCAAGGGCCATTAGCATGTGAGCAGGCCATGGAATGTATTATGTGAGAAAACCTTGGTGTTATTAGAATGCAACCTTGTCACATAATAATCAAGTACAATCGTGCTATTTGGGAACCACTTGATAGGAGCAACTAAATGGATCAATGGTACGAGCAGTAGAGCACACCATGAACAAGCAAAATAGAGAGGAATAGGCAGAAGAGATAATCACATGCGACATCTCCCATGGCAACCAGAAAAATCGTACTCCTTGATCGCTGCTGCATGTCTCAGCAAAGCATTGCAAGGAGTCGTAGCGATATGAAAGAGAATCTCTCGGATATTGAGGAGGATAGGTGTAGTAGGGAATCACAGTAAGTCAGCTTGCTTCTACGCTCGTCGCAGTTGCAAAAAGTCAGGAATTATAAGGATGGTGACATGCTGTCCCGCATGCAGGCCACTGCTTCCCCAAGTTGTGATCAAGGTGACAAGGTAGGCGTACGTAGTAAGAAATTACCATGAGTACATAGCGTTCAACCAGATCTTCGTTCTCAAGGAGTCTACAACACTTATAAAAATGACGAGGCGGTGGACAGGATTGGTACAATGCCACGTGGTGAGGTGGGGTGCGCACATGTTTTCATATCACGCGTCCAAGATGACCCAATAAAACAGTTGAAGCAGCAAGTAAGAGCATCACATATAAATTTAAATATTAAAATCTCAATCTAGCTGTTACCTTGATTTAACTATGATCAACTGCAAATGTAAACGGATAGTCTAGCCGCACGGGTAACCTTGCTAGTATCACTGAGCATCACTCGACGTGGTACGAAAATGGTGTTATCACTATAGCATGAAAACGGTATAGACCTGGGCTCGGCTGGTGCAGAAACCTGTTTTCTTTTTCTTTTGCTGGATCATTTTCATGACGTTGACTTATAGAATCATCTAAAAATTGATTGAGGGTGAGGGGCACGAACATGCGCGCGGGCCATGATCCTCACCTTCTGCGCACTTAATTTTTCTTCTGCGTAGCCAAGCAGAGTGAAACACCAAGCGGCACTTAATTTTTGTTCTGATAGGACATGGTCCACATCAGCCTCCGTCCTCCTGCACCATCTGCTCTGCCGGTGATCGGGCTCCCTCTCCCGGGCCGCAGCCACCGAAGCTGCACACCGCCACCGAGCCGCAGCACTTCGTATAGCACGGCCATGCAACACGAACTGGCGAACAAACACTGTTCGTGCAATGCCAGCACGCACGGCCATCCAATTCGAAAGAGCCTCAGCACGGCCAAACGGTGCCGGTGCTGCCCGAGGATGTGGTTCTCGTCTCATCGACAGAGCCAATGCCAGCATAAGTTAACCGCCGAGATGCAGAACGGATAATGGAACGGGACGGTGTTGGCCATCGAGCCTACTCGTTAACCTTGGGACTTCATCTGCTCAGTCTCCATCTAGTCTCCACCGGCGAGCACGTCGTGTCCCTGCTCAGCGCCCACCTGTGCGCCGGCTAACAGTGAGGAGGTCCGCGTCGTCTGGATTCAAATTCCATGGTTGTTTGGCTGAGGAATAACGTTTCTTCTTCTTCCTGCAGTCTGGAAGCCAGCCCCTCAGCGATCGAGCACGCCGGGCGGCTCATGGCGTTCACGCCTGCGGCGTACGTGCAGCGCTGCGCGTCGCGGAGAGGCCCGGCCAGGAGCTCTCTCGAGGTTCAGCGATAGGGTGCAACCGAGCAGTCGCGTTCTCTCACGGCAGTAGCTTTCAGCGACCCGCGGAAGGGGGCGAGGCGGGCGACGGGGTGGTCGGTATTTCAAATACCGACCTCCGCTGGGGTCACGAAATCCGTCGGATCGCGAATGTGCGGTTGGACGCGCGATCTTCTGGAGCGTCATATCATATGGGACCCGAATATGCGGCCCAACTAGCTCGGAGTCAGATCAGGCCCAGGAAAATAAGAGGTACGAATAAATGCCGAACAGGCGAAACGACGGCAGCGGCGGCGGCGTCGGCTGGCGAGTTGCGACGACGGCCGCCGTGTTCGAGCCTCTGTGACGTCATCTTCTCTGAATCTTAGGCAACGCGTGCGTGGTTTGGCGGAGTGGTCAGCGAGAAATAGAGGTAACCTCAGTAAGCTCGAAGCAATGCAAAAAGGGCATGTACGACATGGCTGCCACACCCACACCCCTGGACTCTTCCCTGCCCTGCCATAGGAAAGGTGTCCATAAACCGCGATGGTTTATTAGCGATGCGAGGATCTGCAGCAATTGCGGGCCTCCACGTTTACAGACGACGTTCGCCGACGTTGCAGCGGTAGGTCATTGAGGTGCATCTACATTGAACAGACGAGCGAGCCGGGTGTTCACGCGGCGGGGCAGCCGCTTCTCTCGTCGTCACGCCACGCACGCACGCTCCAGTGCCGACCGAGGGCGGCTGAGGATGTGTGCGGTACGGTTGTGGCTTTGACCCGTCAGTCCGTGACGACCAGTACGCGCGCGCTGGAGGAGCACGGATGGGTGCAGGGTGCTCAAAACGGCGCCAATGCCACACTGCCCATGCTGAAGGAGCACGGTGGAGAAGCCGGGTTCAACAGGACCGGGGACTCTGGGAGTGGGAGAGCTGTTACTAGCCGCCACTACGAACTTGCGGCAGTTTGCGGCGCCCGCCGGCCCGCTTCGTAGCTAGTTGTCATCGCCGAAGGTGATAGGACCACCCGCCATGGAGTACCAGGACATGGAAACTCCAAGTACTAACGTTGTGGCTGTCCCTTCCTCAGACACAGAAGAATCATCGATTGATTTGGAAGGAGTCTGCTAGATTGAATTTGCTTAATTATTCTACAATTGACCAATTAAGTGATCCATGTAGGGCAAGCACTCAATTCAGGCTTCAGGGACGCCAGACATCGATTTGCCCATGCACATCTTTCAACTTATGCCAAAAAAATTCGATTTCCGGATGGATTCAACGGCAAGAGTCTACTCATGCATCGGTGTGTGCGTGACGAGGGGACGACGGAGGATCGAGAGGTGGCGATTGGGCCAGGAGATCTCGGCGGGCGGCGACAGCAGCTCCCCGATCGCAACCGCTCACGACGCCATTGCGGGCTCATGCGGCGCCGCCGGGTTTCGCGTGTACGCCCGCTTCGACGAAGCGGGCCGAGGTACGATGATTTGCGGGCTGGCCCAGCGGGTTAGCGGCGCGGCCCGCGCCACTTTCAGATATAGCTGTTGCAGTTACAGCTCCACCCTGTCCGCCTACCGCATTTCACCCGAGGCCAAAGAATTAAGGAATTTTCGGAAAGTCCGTGGGCTAGCATAGCATTATCTGTTCCACAATGGTTTATGGGAGAATTGGGGATGACTGAGACGGTATTTGGCTTGAGTGCCTTGTTCTGCAAGATCCATTAGCCAGGTCAGGATAATTGAACGTCAAAGCACCAGTGGTTTAGTGGTAGAATAGTACCCTGCCACGGTACAATCCCGGGTTTGATTCCCGGCTGGTGCATCAATACATTTTTTTTTATTTTGCTGTATAATTTGGCTTGAGACAGTCTCTAGCTCTTGAGCGCCTTGACATGGAATGGAATCGAGTAACAAATAGAACCATCACCGGCAGAACGGCATTGGCACCTTCTCCACGTTGAAAGCTAACAAACTTACAGAACGGATCATTGGGAAAGACTGCGATTGATTGCTCTTGTTTTGTCAGTTTTGCCGGGCCTAAAATTTCTGGCACAATATGAGCACATACCCGCGGACGGGTTTTTGCATTTGCCAACTGGATGGTAGCAACTAGCAAGTGATTCACTATTTGGAAAAGGCACTGACCTGGATTTCACTTGAAATCAGCAACAAAGCAGCAGTGGTCTTGTTGGTCAAAGTTTTTTCTTTCTTCTAAAAATCAACTTAAGGATATAAAAGAAACTAATAGTCAATTTTACATAGGACTTGTGTACGCAATTTTCTAATAGTCAACTTAAGGAGTGCTATCTTGCCATACGACAAGTTGCATGTACTTTGAACTTAACAATCAATCAATAATTGGTAAGGAATCAACAGAGGTGGAGCATGCAATGAAGAAAAAAAAAACCATTTGCTACTATCATACATTGCAACCATCAATGCTTGGTGAATATTTCAAAAATAACTTCATATCATCAATGCAGAGTAGTATAGTATATGGTAAAGGTACTCTAGGCTAGAATATATTGTATCTAGCTATACCAATGAAACAAAACTCAAGTTTGCATGTCCATGCTTTTCAAACCACCACCATTTTGTCACGCGGCTGTCAAAACTCTAATCGATGTACAATATGTTGATCACTCAATAACACAAGCAACAAAATATGACCACCAAACTAAGAAGTCACAAACTAGTCATTGGTGGAAAAAAATGTACGTAAATGTAAAAATCACCTTACACACCTGCTGGGAGCATGACATGTGCAACTAACTACGATGCATCGAGTCCGACCACACATCCTTAATGAAGAAAAAATGACTCTGAAGCGAACTCTTGTCTGGTGTCTCGTGCGAATAGTCTCGTAGTAGAAAATAAGCATGAAATGGGAGACTTCCAACATAATCCAGATCTACTAATGAGGATGTCAATGCTCCAACACTCTAAAAAATGAGTGTCCAAAACTCATCAGTTTATTAATATATTTTACACATTGATGGATTTATGTGAAAATTTCACATCAAAGCAACCAATATAATACCAGTGTTTTACTCTATATTTAACTAGTAACTTACAATAAAATTGATGATACCACTCATTCAAGTAAAAAAAATCCCCATCCGTAAAGAAGTGCATACCTTATAACCAAATATTGTTTATTTCTTACAAAGAATGTAACTAAGTCTTTTTTAGTTAAATGTTATAAATAAATCATAGACCTAGCATTCATGTGATTTAACTATACTCCTTAGGGAGAGACAGTCAAGCTAAGCTAACCCGAAACAAGTTTAGAAATAATGTTGCGTGATTTGTTTAAGAATATAGAACATTAATATCCAATAATAATTGCAACAAAAATGGATGTTTAGCCTACGCTTAGAATGCAAACCGTGAGGCACGACTTCAAATTTGTTTCAATGTTCTCAAGAGGCTTGTCAAGTATCTTACCTCAAGACATAGATATGTCCTATCTAATTTACTTACTAATATCTATAAATTCAATATAATTTCAAATATCGTGACCTAGATATTTTCATATTTTATTAACATTTGTTGTCATAGTCCACTAGACATTCCTGTTACTAGGAAATGTCCTTACAAAACGTCTCACCGGAGCATGAAGATGTCACTACCTCTTTACCTTACATTATTATTGAAGGGTACAATCTTCAGTTCAAATGACGCACTTGCTTGCACTCTGAGCTTCCGCGCTAGCAGGACATGGTGTGCACCGAGACCTTGAGAGTTCAGACCTACTCAAGCATAACCATCAGGCCATGACGCCATCAGCACTTGTGAAGTTGTGATCATGCCAATGCGGCAATACCATTGAGAATCACTCGAGGTGGTAGGAAAATGGTGTTATCACTATAGCATGAAAACGGTACATACGAGTGTTCTATTACGTGTTGGTGCAGAAAACTGTTTCCCTTTTTCTTTTGCTGTATCATTTTCATGATGTTGACTTATAGAACCGACTAAAAATCGATTGAGGGTGAGGGACATGAACATGCGCACGGGCCGTGATCCTCACCTTCGGCGCACTTAATTTTCCGTCTGTAGCAAAGCAGAGTGAAACACCAAGCAGCAAGAAAAAACACACTCATTATCGATCCGGTGCCACCATGCCCGCTAAGGAAACATAGAAAACAAGACGGAGAACAAAAACTGCTGTGAGAATATAGGCTATGGCCCATAAATTGGAACAGAGCCCGTACTATGACAGCATCAACCCGCTAGTTATTATTCATGTTCATAATGTTTTAGTATTGCTCCATTGTCAGGCCTAGGATGAACTGGACCAACTGCGTGCGGGGTAACTGCAAAGCTCTTTGCGCGCTGGCCTTTAGCCTCTGGTGCACTCTATCTTTTTTCCTGCTAATTCCTTTCTCATGATTTGCTTGGACGGAGATCGATCTCCCAGCCCACAGGCCATGGTCCACATCAGCCTCCGTCCTCGTGCATCCTCTGCGCTGCCGGTGATCGTGCTCCCTCTCCCCGGCCGCAGCCACCGAAGCTGCACACTACCACCGAGCCGCACCGCCACGGCGCAGCAGTTTGTAGATGTAGCTGGCCGCACTAGAACAGCCGGGCATCCATCCGACACGAACTGGGGAACAAACACCGTCCGTGCAATGCCGGCACGGCCATCCAATTTGAAATAGCCTCGGCACAGTCAGAAGGCGCCGGTGCTGTCCGAGTACGTGGTCGTCGTCTCGTCGACCCAGATTCTGGCGCGCGTCCCGGCCGCTGCAGCTCACTGCTGGACGTGTCGCGGCGCGCGCGCTCACCCTCCAAGCCTCCAACCACATTGATCGTCGAGGCGTTGAGGGGCACCGGGCGGACAGAGCCAATGTCAGCCAAGCGTAAGTTAACCGCCGAGATGCACCCATAATGTAGCGGGACGGCGCTGGCCATCGAGCTCGTGAATAGAGCTTCTTCTCCCTGCAGTCTGGAAGCCAGCCCCCTGCGAGATCGAGCACACCGGCCGGATCTTGGCGTTCACGCCGGCGGCATACGTGGAGCTGCGCGTCGCGGAGCTCTCTAGAGGTTCAGAGGTAGGGTGAACGGCCGTTCGCACGGCGGAGCGGTCGAGCAGTCGCGTTCTCTCACGGCAGCAGCTTTCAGCGATCCGCGGAAGGCGGCAGGACGGGCGGCGACCGCGGCGAGGGGGGTGGTCGGTACTTCGTTCCCCGACCGGGTGGACGGTGTTTCAAGTACCGACCACCCCTAGGGTCACGAAATCCGTCGGATCGACGATGTGCGGCTGGATCTGCGTTGACGAATGCACCGGGAGCGTTATATGGGCCCGCAAGAGGCGGCCCAACTGCTAGCCAGGCCCCGGAAAAATAAGAGGTACGAATAAACGCCGAGCAGGCGAAACGACGGCCGCGGTGTTCGAGCCTCTACGACGCGATCTTCTCGTAATCTTAGGCCACGCGTGCATGCGTGTTTGACGAAGTGGTCAGCCAGAAATAATAGACGGAACCGTTGGTAAGCTCAAAGCAAAAAAGCACGTGCCATTTACGACATGGCAGCCACACCCATGAATTCTTCCTGTCTTCCCTGCGATAGGATCATAGGAAACGCGTTGGCGGTGGTGGAGTTAGGATCGGCCGGCATCTTGGGCCTCGGCGTTTACAGACGACCTACGCCTACGTCGCGGCGAGGCCTAGCGGGTAGGCCATTATTGAGGTGCACTGACCGGAGGAGCGAGCCGGGTGTTCATGAGGTGGGGCAGCCGCTTTTCTCATCGTCACGTCACGCACGCTCTAGTGTTGGCCGGTGTCGGATCACATGGATTGGGCACATTTTTTACACGACATTGTAGCGGTCTGAACTCTGAAGTCAACTCATGGGGTTAGGATGGGTGACGATGAGTACGCGAGCGCTTTAGGAGTAGGAGCACGAATGGGCGTTCAAGATGGCGGCAATATTAGTAAGCATACGGTAGAAGGATTTCCGGCTCCCAGGTTTTTTTACTGTCGTGGATGCTGTACCAAAGCGTCACGTTACTCTTGTCATGCTTTTACGTGGCCACCATCTTATGATGGGCTCGCGTCACAGCCCATGGGCTTGTGGCCTAGACGGTCACATCGAAACTGGCCCGTGTGTCATCCTCGCTTTGGCTCTTCCTCATTCAACGGCATGGCCATGGCGACTTGTGCAGCTGCGTCGCCATTTGTTGGAGAGGGGAAGGAGGAGGGGGTGTGGCTTGTGGAGTCCATATGGCGACCAACCGACGAAGCCGCGTGAAGGGAAAGAGGGATTTGGAAGAGAGTTCTCATGCACGGAAGATTTGTGAGATTTATTGCGACTCATAGACGTCGGATCGTTGTGTCGAGGGGTGTGGACACTGTGGAGTGGGACGACCAGGTTGCAAGATGTAGCAGCGTAGCCCAACCAACTTCATGGGGGAGCTGATGATGCACTCAATAGCTTCTTTATCTGCAGAAAAAGAACTAAATCTAGAGGAGACAGTGGGGGAGGATGAATCCTCACGGCTAGATCCAACATAGAAGAGCAAGAGAAAATCATAAGGCTATGACAGACTTAATAAGGTGTGCATGACAGATAAATAGCAGAGAGGAGACTCCATTTTTTGTGTACTTGAACGAGGAAGGAGGAGCTACGTTGACCTTGCAAGAGTCCATGTGCGGTAGGAGATGGTTGTGGATGGAGGAGCAATTGTGTGACATGGTGGAACGAGCAAAGGTTGTCCTGTGGTGGCTCTTGCTGTGCTCCATTGAGTGAAAGGGTGTGACGGTGAGAGGGAGTAGCAGGGAGGATGCCGGTTTTCTCTGCCGAACTCGAAGGAATGGTGACAGTTGAGGAAAATTGCAAGAAGAGCGAAGGAGAAAAGAAGATGATGTCGGGTCCATGTGCCGAGTGGCAGAAAGTTCGGACGCGTGGTGCTTTTCCTGCTGCATGCGTGCCAGCCTTCAGCGACAACCCGGAGGAAGAGAAAGAGGAAAAAGAAAAAGGAAGAGAGAAGGAGCAGCATCAGATCAGAGATCCGATTAATCTGGTGGAATTAGCAATGTAGTGCACGTGTGTAGGACCTATTTTTTTCAACCAAATAAAATAACGAATAGAATCACTACTTTCTCTTGAACAGTAAATCATCACGGATGAAAATTAAAGAGAGGTATAGTTCGCGTCCGAGCGCAGCGTAGCGCGTCTGCTTTGCTAGTATAATATAATGCTTTTCAGTTCAAAATTCCCCAGAGGCAGTCACCACTCGCCTTAACGGATTTCTGTTACCGATTGAATTCCTTGTTATTTACATAGGTGCAATATTTCGATCTGCTTTTCAGTTCAAGTTCCTCACCTTGTGCCAACCAAGTTTTATAGGGATATTGATAGTGCATTGGGGGACTAGTAATGAGACGGTAAGTCCCGTTTCCTATCTTTTTTAATTTTTTCCTAAATCTTTTAAAATACTTATACTACATATTAATTACGATAAGAGTGTCTCTTCCATCGTTTTTCTGCCCCTTGCCCCGTTAGTTAGTTAGGAAAGTTTTGTTTGCCTCGTAAAAAATCAGAGTCCTAAAAACGTAAAACAATCAAAGTCCATCCAGAAAAAGAGAAAACATAAAACAATCAGTCAACGTTGAGTCTAGAAGCTGCAAATCAGAGTCCATTTAGAAATTGAAATAACATTCAAAGCAAATCACCCTCTTGAGCTGCAGGGAAACAACGAGAGCAAGATGGAGGCAAATGAGCTCGAAAAAGCTGATTCAGCACGTGAAGCTTTCACTTGAAAAACGTAAAACGGTCAGAGTCAACGTTGAGTCTAGAAGCTATAAAACAGAGTCCATCTAGAAATCAAAACAATGTTCAAAGCAAATTATACTCTTGAACTACAGGGAGACAACAAGAGCAAGATGGAAACAAAAGAGCTCGCAAGAGCTGATTGAGCACGTGAAGCTTTCGCTTGAATATGCAGATTTCATGAGTCATGATCCCCTTGATCACTAATGAAGATTCTTAGGGCACTGCACATCGAGTTTTAGAGAATGCATATCTAACACCAAAGCTTACTAGAATGTTAGTGCTACAAGTTCTTCAATGGGTGTCGTATTAAAAGAAAGGGTCAGACTTGCTGTTAAGGGAGGAGCCATGTGAGGAGAAAACACTCATTTTCCTTATCATCTGAGAACATCGATGTTCAAATGCTAATATTGATGGTTTTACGCAAAAGTAGCACATCAAAGCAACCAATATAACACTAACATATATGTTTTACTCTATAGTTAACTAGTAACTTACAATAAAATTGATGATACACTGGTTGGAATTAAAAAAATCACAATCCAAAAATAAGTATTTCCTTAGATAACCAAATGTTTTTCATTTCTTTACAAAAAGTTTAATACTTCATTAAATGACTTTTTAAAGTTCAATGAGATAAATAAATCATTTTGTTGGTAGCTAACATTCAACATCCATGTGCTTTAACTATACTCTTTAAGAAAAGATCGTCAAGCTAAGCTAACCCGAAACAAGTTTAGAAATCATATTGTGTAATTTGTTTATGAATATAAAACATGATGAACCTCCAATTATAATTACAACACAATTGATGTTTAGTCTACGCTTAGAATGCAAACCTGAGACACCACTTCAAAATTGTTTCAATGTTCTCAAGAGCGAGTGTCCCTATCGTGCCAAGTATTTAGCTCAAGACATACGTCCATCCTATCTAATTTACTAATAATATCTATAAATGTAATATAATTTCAAATATCGTGACCTAGATATTTTCATACTTTTATTAACATTTGTTGTCATAGTCCACTAGACATTCCTGTCACTAGAAAATCTGCTTGCAAAACATCTTACCGGAGCATGAGGAAGTAACATACCCCCTGCCTCATATTATTATTGAATGAAAGATACAATCTGCAGTTCAAGTGACGCACTTGCATGCACTCAAGAGCTTCCGTGCTAGCTGGACATGGTGTAATTATCAAGCAGCAAGGAAAATTACATTCATGGATCCGGTGCCACTATGCCTGCTAAGGAAACACAGAAAACAAGAGGACGAAGACAAAACTGGTGTGAGAGCAACTCCAAGAGCCTCTGAAAAACTTTGTTTTTCTCTAAATTTGGCTAATATTCTCAAAGAGGCCCTCCAACAAATTCTCTATACGAATTTGCAAAATAGCTTCTCCTCTATCCCGGGTTTCTCGCTCGCTCTGCTCGCCATCATGGCTCCGCCTGTACTTCTTGCGGTGGGCTCATGCTCCCGCGCTGGGTTCGCGCGCTTGAAGCCTCAGACATGGCTGGGTATAAATCTCGTGCGCCCTCGTCTTCCAAATCGCAGCGCCTCCGTCTGTCGCAAATCGCCATCCCAACCGGTCGTGCTGCAAGCTCTGATGGAATCACCATGTGTCATGCATGTCGATTCTGCCCAGTCGTCGTGCAAGCACCTTTCTGTTTCTGCCATCAACTCAACGTATGCTTTACAGCTAGTCCAGGAAGCAATGAAATTCGGCCCAATAATGCTTTTTAAATGGGCCAACGGGTCTGAACGGATGAACAATACCAATAAAAATAGAAGCTCAATTGATGACGTGTCAGTTTTAAATATAGAGATTGAAAAGTTTAGAGTCTCTTGGATTACTTCAGTTTTTTAGGAGATATTCTATTTTAGAGAATGGCTAAAATCTGATGAAAATTTAGGATTAGTTTTAGCTAGGTTCTTGGAGTTGCTGTGAGAGAATAGCCCGTCTATTGGAATGAATTAAAGCCGGTACTTTGACTGCATCAACCGTTAGTTGTACATGTTAATGATGTTTTGGTAATGCTCCGTTACCGAGCCTATCATAAACTGGACCAGCTGCGGCGTAATTGCAAAGCTCTTTGCGCGCTGGTGGCTTTCTCGCCTGGCAACCACGTTGGTACCAATCTTCATCTTCAGCAGCTGGCCCGCGTCGTCGCCGGCCACGGTGCGGTGCCAAGCACCGGTGACGCTTTCCTCGTGCAGGGCGATGTTAACCAGCGGCACGGTATCTCCCAGCGGGGCTTTCATGAAGTCACCCATGGAGAACACCACGTCCGCGCTGTTCTTCTCGGGGTCGTAGGCGTGCACGTCGTGGCAGCTCGAGGCGAGCAGGATCTTCCCTCCGAAGGAGGATGCGAGCGGGAGCATACAGATCCCACGGCCGAGTTCTTCACTCATCGGTGCAGGCAAACTCGCCAAGCTGATGCGGCAGCGGAACGACCACGACGACGCCGGCGAGCCGGATCCGGTCCAGAGCTCGTACTCTCCGACGCTTAACCGGAGGTCAACCACGACGCACAGCGATCCGTCGAGCTCGGTTAAGTGGAAGCCTCGGTGCGTCCGTTGCTCGGGCGGGCGCACCCACCCGAACTGCTCCGTGTCGATGCAGAGGGACAGGATGGGCTCCGGCGTGCTGAAGGAATCGGCTTCCCTTTTGGCCACTGAAGCGTACTATATTAGAATCGATGTCGATGTGCCAGTAGAAGAACCCGTTCAGGAACACGGGGGAATGGCCGGCGTCGAGGCCCCTGGCAGCGTGCGCCGGACCTGAGGCCGTACACCTCGCAGCGCTGCTGCTTCTCCCAGTCCTCGTCGAGCCTGACCACCTTGTGCTCGCCGGCCACCGGGTCGAACCCGAGACCGGCACTCGAAAGCCGGTAGTTGTATGGGATCCATCTCTTGGCTGGCGTGCACGGCGGCAGGGAGACGTGCTCGCCGGTGGACAGGTGGCAGGAAGAGGAGGGTGAGCCCGAGGCACGGTCTGGCGCCGGACCGGACGAGCTCGTTGGGGCGCACGTTGTCCACGGTCAGGAGCTCGCGCGCGGAGTTGTCCGACGACGATCCGTTCTGCTGCGCGGTTAACTCGAGCTTGCACGTGTAGAAAGCGGTGCCGGTGGTGAAATCCGGCCTTGGCGAGAAGAAGACGATCTCCGGGTGGGCATCGTCGGCTCTGACGAAGGTGTGGTGGTGCGCCTGGACGAAGTGGTCGGAGGTGAGCGCGGCGTGCCACGCCCGGCAAACGGCCCGGAACCGAACGGCAACGGCGGCGGCGGCCGGGACGCGCGTCAGGATCTGATCGACGATCACGTCGTGAGGTAGCACTGGCGCCGGCGATGCGTCTTGGACGGTCGTGGCGGCGGCCACAACGACGTGTGGGACTCTGGCATCCAGGTGCCTCGTGTCAGATTGCTTTGTTGATTAAATCAAACGAGTTGGAACAATGCGGACGCCCGCAACCATATGACTGGCGACCCGTACGAGATGGACCGATACGGATATGAGTCGTTGTATGTGCCTAGGACCTACGCGTGTCAACAAAAGTGTTAGAATCCTATCTCTAATTTCGGCATTATAAACCGATGGTAGTATTACTATCATGCCGTCTATGAATTCTGTCGAATTGCAAAAAACAACTTAACAACTGATGATGGAGCGATCCTACTCTCTCTCTCTCTCTTTTTTTTTTTTTTTTTTGGAGCGACCCTACATTGCCAGGTTGCATAGATGGAATGCAGCATTTCGTGCTGGCTACCACGCCAATGCCCGCGAGCTCGTGACCATGGATAACATGTCTGCGTAAAGGCCTCAGCCATCAAGGGAGCGCGGTCCTGTCCGTCAATAGGCCGTGCCGCGATCTCACCCTTGTTTCCCCACAGTTTAGCACGTCGGTGTACCACGTGTACAGTCCCCACCGGGGGAGCGCGCGTCTTCCTGCCAACCTGCGCACCGGCTGACAGCGTGCGAGGCGTGGTCGTCGGAATTTGACTTCCAACCCATGTCTTCACCAGTGCTTTACGTTTCGAGGGCAGGCCAGCACTGGGTAGGGCGCCATTGTCTGAGGTAATCGCTGCGGCGGCTTGCTGCCACCTGCACGGGGCTCGGCTTCGACGGGCCGGCACCGAGACCGGAAACTCGGATCTGATGGTCTTCTGGGAGAGAACAGTCTCCACAATCCACAATAACACGTCTCACCCGAGGCCAGTGACAGAAATCTGAGGAAGACTTTTTGTCGTACGGGAAGCTACGAAGATCAGGCAACTTTTCGGTGCATTGGCACTAATGCAGCGAAGTTATGGTCAAGTAGATGTGTTTGAAAGAAATGATAATAATTTAGGGAAAAGTTTTTAAATTTCCATAGCAGCACCAGTGGTCTAGTGGTAGAATAGTACCCTGCCACGGTACAGACCCGGGTTCGATTCCCGGCTGGTGCACGAAATTATTTTTATATTTTTCTTTTGCTCTATCATTCCCCACCCTTTTGCTAATCTCTTTTCTTGATTACATTGGGACTGAAATCTCCCGTGCCCGTCCATTAATTCCCGACCCTCCTTTTCTTTGCTAGTACTACAGCAGAGCACTTCATCGGTGACAATTCCTGCCGGGCCTTGGCGATGGGCACCACGGCGCCACCACGCCCACACGACTTGTACAGCAGATCCGCACCCGCGCACCATCGCCAAGGCCCCGCAGTATACTTGCACTTGGAACGTCACCGCGTACTTATTCGATTTAATTACGTACGTGCAGCCGAGCATCCATCAGACATGACCGAACACGATGAGCCACGTGCTACCTGAGGACGTGTTCGTCGACCAGATGCTGAGGTGCGCCCCGGCCGCCCCTCATTTCTGAGCGTGGCGCGCCGCGCTCAAATCACCAAGCACCTCATCGTCCAGGCGACCGCGCGACCAAAACCATGCTCAGCCATATAGATCATACTCTTCTTTGCACCAAGGCGGACTGCCGCGCCTGGCTCCACCGTGATCCGTAAACCACCTTCTACACGTGCAAGCTTCAGTATCATAATTGTCTAAGAGCATCTTCAGTTATTCATGTAAATTTGGACTCTTAAATCTTATTTTACAAGCTTAATTTTGTATCCAACTTCAATGAAAATCTGCATATGGGCTCCTATTCTTTATGGGACCTATTTGTCAGAAAAAAAAAAGTTGAGACATTTCTTCTCCATCCGATGCCCCGCAGTCGTTGCTGCCCCTGCCGCGAGCTCCTCAACCCCACCACTGCCGGCCCCGACTGTTCTAGCTGCCGCGATCCAGCCCTGCCACTACCATCCCCCTGCTTAACCATGCGAGTGACGGTGAGCTCGCACCGCCGGTGTGGATCCGCGGAGGATGGCGGCAGCCCGGCTCCGATGCCCTGCCCTCGTGCTGCTCGACAACTTAAGGACGAGGTCGCCTACCGTCGGGGAAGAGGCAATAGGACAACCGAGCTTCGGCCAAACGAATCCGCCGGTGCTCGACCTCATGCCGCCGTCGTGTCGTCACGACCAAGCAGTGCCGCACCCACATGGGAGCTGAGGACGGCGGCGATCATGGCGGCTAGGGTTCTTGGAGGAGCCCGCGGCCACGGCGCCTGTGCCCGCTCGCGCCTGACCTCCCGCCCGCGGCCGCTCGCGCTTGCGCCACGCTCGCACTAGCACCTGGCTCGCGAATCTGTCCGAGGTCCTCTGCTCAATAGCTCGACGCGAGGAGGGGAGGGGCTCGTCACGGAAGGGAGGGAGGCGGGGAGGTCCGGCGTCGGGCGCGTGAGAGAGGAAGAAGAGAGAGAAAGGGACGAGAAGAGAGAAAAAAAAAAAGAAAGAAGAAAATATGATGGGGCCCACATTGCTGAGGACTGGGATCAAAATTTAGAAGAGTATGCAAAATGAAGTCGATTTAGGAGTCTCATTAAAGTGAGTTTTTTTTACTGAACTCTTAAATTTTTGAGTAGAAACTTTTTAGAAACCTCCACTGAAGATGGTCTAACAAAAACAGATCATGAGGCAAGGCGGCATTATGTGGTCGAGCTCACATCGGCGTGTTACGGGCCTAATGGCGTCCACGCTTTGCCACGCCATAGTCCTTGCCACATCTGGAGCCTCTCCAGTCTCCACCGCCGAGCATGGCACTAGTGAACAAGGATGACGTGGAGGTTTCAGCACAATCAGAATCCGGTTCGGTATTGAGGTTTTATTATAAGTCTATATGGGTCAATTTCACAAACTCATTCCGGCTGGAGTCTCCCACACTAACGAAACAAAACATTGCATTTCTTATATATGGAGCGCGCATTTTTAGCTTCCACATCAACACACATGTTAACTTCTGCATGGGTGAGGCGGGAGGTGGGTTATTTGATTTTAAGATTTCAAACTTGATTTAGACTACAGCTTTGTTTTCAAATTCGGTAGTATACTTGTGTTTGATAATTAATGCAACAAATTGAGATCATATATGAATATAGTTTTTGTTTTATAAAAACAACATTTTAGATGTAGTAGTTCAATATTTTTGAAAACTATTTATATGAAAATGTTGAAGCAATATACTTAAAATGTTGGATAGGTTTTTTTCGATGCTGAAATGGTACTTATAAAATTTTGAAGGCTACAACATTGTGTACCCTCCGATAAAATCAGTTAATCAAAAAGTGGTCTCTGATAGCTAGGCTTTGAATGGTCTCTTTCAATACGGAAACTACTTTTATCCGTTTCGACACATGCTTCCATGTAAACATGTCTGGCGTCATAGACAATATGCAGCACACATGCCACGGAGTCGATAACTATCGACATACCAACAATGCGGGATCACCCAAGGCAAGGAGACCACCATGGTTGGCTCTAGGTCATCTACTACGAGTATATAAATGACATGCAAAGCTCTTTTACACCTTCGGACCATGCTATTCGTCCAACAAGAATTCAATATATCCCATCAATAAATTTTAAGGTGTTTCTTGGACTTACTATGCCACCCGAGCCCAGCCTCTCCCACCTCAATACCAACTCACAATACAACGAGGATCATACGAGATCGATTCTTGACACTTTGGGTGCTTCATCATTTGGGTACCCAAACATTGTCATTTTTACTTCCAACATTTCGTCCCGATGTCGCATAGCCTCGACAAAGACCTATTCGACCCCGATGATAGCTCTAGATACATTGGAACTCTTTCATGTTACGCAACAATTCATTCAGGGAAAGTTCTTTGTTTCTCCGGTATTAAGGCATCACATTGTCGACATCGAGATAATGTAAACTTAAAGCAGGTTTACGCGTAGTTGTTATTGTCCCTGCTTTCAATATTCCACCCCCACAATGCATATTGCTAGCTGTGATACCTTTGGCTTTGCTAGGCTACATGGGATTTTCCTATTATTTATCATCTAAATAACCATTACTTGTCACTATGCTTCTTTATGTTTCTAACTAGTAACTTACAATAAAATTGATTGACCACTCATTGAACAAAACAATTAACAGTCCAAAATTATGCATGTAACTTTCTTAGATAACCAAATGTTTTCTATTTCTTACAAAGAGTGCAATACTTCATTAGATAATTTGTTTTAAATTAATTAAATATGATTTGGTGAAGATAAGTAAATCATAAATTTAGAAGCTAACATTCATGTGCTTTAACTGTACTCCTTAAGGAGAGACGGTCAAGCTAAGCTAACCCAACGAAAATAAGAAATATTGTTGTGTGATTTGTTTGTGACTATAGATCATGAAACTGCAACAATAGTTACAACAAAAATAATGTTTAACCTTGGGTTAGAATGCAAACCGTGAGACGCCACTTCCAAATTGTTTTAATGGTCTCAAAAAGAGAGGCTACCCTGTCTTGTCAAGTATCTTAGCTCAAGACATACATATCTGTCCTATCTACTTTACTAATATCTACAAATTCAATATACAATTTCAAATATATAGAGCTATATATTTTCAGAGACTTTGTTAACATTTATTGTCATACATAGTCCACCAAACATTCCCGTCACGGACATCTAGCTCCTTGAATAATGACGTCTTACCGAGCATGAGGAACTCACATACATACCTCTTTGCCTTAAATTATAATTGAGTGATGATACAATAATCTGCAGTTCGGTTGACGCACTTGCATGCACTCAGAGGCCAGAGCTTCCGCGCGCTAGCTGGACACGGTGTGCATCAAGATCTTAAAACCTACTGGCGCATAAACATCATCAGGCCATGACGCCATGAACACTTGTGAATTGTGATCATGGCCATGCGCCAATACCGCCGATCAAGGTGGTAGGCAAATGGTGTTATATATCCCCACCAATAATATCCATCATCAACATAGCGTCATCAATCACATGCTTGATCGTGACGGCGAGAATAAGCTGATGATGTTAATTATGCATGTTAATGAGGTAAGTATTGCTCCGCTGCAATGCCGATAAGCGTGTGGAGCAACTGCGGCGTAATACGGAAGTCGTTTCGGTGCTGGTATGCAGCTCCTTGCCTCCTGGCAACCGTGGTGCTGCCGAGCTTCATCTTCAGCTGGGTCGCATCGCCGCCGGTCGTGGAACGACGGCGGCGAACACCGGTGATGCTCTCCTCATGCAGGGAAATGTTGAGCAGCAGCTCGGGCTTCACCGTCACCAAATCGTCCACAAACTCTTGCATCGCGAATATCCTTTCAACGCTGTTGCCGTCCGGGTCGTAAGAGAACACCTCGTTGCAGTTCGTGGCAAGCAGGATCCTCCCTCCGAACGAGGAGGCGAGCGGGAGCATGCGGTTCCCACGGCCGAGGTCGTCCCTCATCGGTCGTGGCAGACTTGCCAAGCTGAGGCGGCAACGCAATGACCATGACACCTGCGAACCGGAGCTAGAGCCAGAGACGGTTGGACGAGTCCAGAGCTCGTACTCTTCGAAGGTGAGCCGAAGGTCCACCGCCACGCACAGCGAACCGTCAAGCTCGGCTAAGTGGAAGGAGTAGTGCGCCCGCTCTTCCGGCGGGGGCACCCACCCAAACTGCTCCGTGTCGACGGATAGCGACAGGATGGGCTCCGGCGTGCTGAACCTCAGTGCCTCCGTGCCTTGGAAGTTCCTCAGAGTGTTGATGTGCCAGTAGAAACACCCGTCCAGGAACACCGGAGGCCGCCCGTCCAGACCCTTGGCCGCGTGCGGCGGCACCTGTCCAGCGCAGGAACGCCACCACCCGCCACCGGACCTCAGGCCGTACACCTCGCAGTGCTGCTCCCGATCCCAGCCCTCGTAAAGCCTGACCACCTTGTGCTCGCCGGCTGCCGCGTCGAAGCCGATCCCGGTGCTGGAGAGCACGTAGGGGCCGTAGCGGATCACTCTGTTTGCCCATGCGCACCGGGGCAGGGCGACGTGATCGCCGGTGGAGAGGTTGCAGACGTGGTACTCCGATGTGCTGGGCTGGTACAGGAGGGTGAGCCCGTGGCACGGCCTTGTGCCAGATAGGACGAGATTGCTGGCGCGTAGGTCTTCCACGGTCACGAGTTCGCAGGCCGTGGCCGGCTCGTCGTGCTGGCCGGCGACCTTCAGCTTGCACGTGTAGAAGCTGGTGGTGGCGAGGCCTCCGGCGACAGGCCTCGGCGCGAAGAAGACGATCTCCGGTTGATGATGGGCGCCGGATCTGAGGGAGCGGTGCGCCTGGACGAAGTGGTCCGAGGTGAGCGCGGCGTGCCACGCGCGGCAGACCGCCCGGAAGCGGATGTCGGCGGCGGCCGGGACGCGCGTCAGGATCTGTTCGACGATCACGTCGTCGGGTAGCGTCGGCGCCGGTAGGTGACCGTGCCGGGGCCTCTTGGACGATCGTGGCGGCGGCGCTTGTGATTCGGGCATGGCGGTGGATCGTGTGCTCCTTCGTATCGGGTTGACTCGCTTATCGGATCAGAAGGGTTCCCGATTGAATTGATGGGTGCGCGTGTTCTGAGCCGATATATAGAACGTGGTCACCTGCGTGCCGGCGTGCGACCCGCGACCGTAACGGGTTGGACTAATACATAGGAGTACACCGCAAAAACTGCAATTTGTTGGGGTCAAGAAGGCACATGATCGATCGTCCAAGAGGCATCGGCACAATTCAGTCCGACGTGGAGCATTTCCCATTAATAAATATACTATTTTGTTCTTCCAAAAAAAATAACATTTAGGCTACATCCCACTGTAATAAAAAAATCAAATAATTTGTTGGACATTATACTGTGATATTGTATCTTTTCGATGTTGGCTGAGACCATAAAGTATGTCCATTTAGAACGGATTTATACAAATGTAGAAAGAATGGAATTTTGCATTGCTGGATCATTTGATTCGTTTACGTTGTCAGCATCACAGGAAGCCACATAATCAATTCGGAGATGCAATGCAGATCAAAACTTAGTGGGACACCGGTGCTATCACTACAACAAAACCAGCCTATAGCGGCGGTTGAAAATACACTATAGCGGGTTAATAAGTGGGCCGTCGTTAAAAATCATTTGTGAATAATAGCTGCGGTTCTTTTTTATGCCGCCGCTACGATAAATTTTCTAACGCCGCTATAGGTCTTTTTTGTTGTAGTGTATCACTTCACTCGTACATGTAACCATTTCTTTTAGTTTGTGAGTGTAATATCTAGACATATAATATTTGGGGGGAAAAAGTCAATTGACAACACTATCAATCTTCGTTGCGCGTGAGTTTCCTACCAAGTTATTGACTTATTTGGCAGTATAGTGTGAATTTGAAAAGCCTACAAGAACTCTGACATCTGTAGAAAAATCTACAAAATTCGATGGTAACTGTAATAACTACAAGTATTTTTCATATGCGCAGTTGCGAAAACCTACTAATTCATCACTTCGGTGAACCATCACTGAGGCTGGTCCAAGATGGCAAAGTTTAAAGGTTTTACAACTAAGTATAAAATTTGAGCCTACAACTAACTGTAATATGCGTGAAAGTGGTGGTAAGTTTTTAAAATTTACTCTTAGAATAACATAATTTTTTTGTAAAGACTGAAAATAAGGAGTGTCGTACAATTTACACGAATGTCAAGTCACGCAGACCTTCATTTGTGCCTCGGCATGATTATTGAAGGATTCGTCACTACAGTTTGTAGTGTATGTAAATGTTGCTTGCATACTCCTCTGTTCCTGATTTGTTGACGTTCGGACCAGAAAATTTGACTTGTGGGTAGTACAAATTTGTTTTCCGAAACGATAACAAAAGCTTAACGGAGGGAGTATGTGTTACAGAGCTTCCGCGCACACCGAGATCTTGATGAGGCCTTCTGAAACATGTCATGAGGCCATGACGGCATGGACACTCGTGATCATGCCCCAGCCCAAAGGCCGTCGAGCGCTACTGGATTCTCGAGGTGGTAAGCAAATGGAGTTTTGTGCGCCATCACCAGCGAACGGGTTACCGATCACACTCACACGCTCCATCGCGACGACCTCAACGAGTCCGGTTTTTGTCCGACGGCGCCTGCCCCGGCGAGTCGCCGCCCAGCGTACCGCGCGGAGAACGAGCGCGACAGGTTCTCGGGCTCATCCGCCGCCGCCGCGCCCTCGTCGAAGTTCTGCGCGTACTCCTCCTGCCCGTACTGCTCCTTCGCCGCCGACGACCCGCTCCGACGCAGCACCTTCTTCTTCTTCCCTCTGACGAGCCACGCCCACACCGCTCGCGCCACGCCGCCTGGGGAGCCACGAGACGCGGGCGCGCACTGGCCGCTGAACCCGCCGTTCCCGAGGATTATTGGCGCGTGGCGGGCACCTCTGCCTCTCGCGGCGGCGGCCGGCGTGGACCTCTGCCTCCGCAGCAAGTGTGCCGCGTCCGCGTCGACGGTGGTGGTAGTGAAGTAGGAGAGGGAGCTCGACGCGGTTTCGTGGCCGTCGTGGGCCATCCAGCCGCCGTGCCCGTGCCCGTGGCCGCGCGGAGGCCGTGAGGCGACGGAAAGTCAGACGAGGCGCGCGGGGCTGGTTGCTTGCTTGGTTGGAGGGGCTTCGTGGCGAACGTGATCGCGCGGTGTTTTGCAAGCGTACACTACACATGATGTGTGGGATGGTTGGGTGTGCGGCGCGACGGGTCAAGTGCGTGGTGCGACCGTGCTCCTCGAACTCGGCGGCGTTGCATGCCGGGGGTTCGAGGCTTCCAGGCGATCAGTTGACCTTTTTGCTTCTAGAGATTTTTTTTTTTTAGACAAGCTTCTAGAGATCTGTGAGCCAGCCGGTTGTGTTTGCTTCACAAGTTTTGCGGCCTGGACGTTGATTTCTCTTCGGAGTTTGGAAATGGTTGGTGGATCGGCCGGGTTGGATCTGAGCCGTCCAACCCGTCAGCAAAGGCCAAAAATGGGCCAAAACCCATCCTCGGAATACGAGTCAACGGCTCTCTCGTCATGACTCACGAGACGGATACGCGGCGAGAATTTTACGACACCTGGGCTGGGCTTACAGGATCCGAAGCAGAAACACGGCCCGGCCTGTGCCGGACCAACGACTCCGTGTCCTGTCGTGTCGTACCGTCGCGGCCGGCCGGTCAAAGCTGGCGCCTGCCTGCCCGCACGGCCGGGACCACCGCCGCGCTTTCCCCGCACTCGCCGAACCATTTCCAGCCGTTCCCTCCACGCGCGTCACTCACAGGGACTTCCCTAGAGCGACCCAACCTCCCGTCCGGCTTCGCGTCTAATATAGAAAAATAAGCTGCCGTCGTCCACGGTCTCCGTCTCCGCAAGAAATTGACTCGTGCGCGCACCTGTTGCCCCCTCCCCCGGCTCGATCAAACGCGGCGGCTACCGGCCGCCCAGGCTGGACTTTACTTGACCGACTCGTCTTTCTTCTTCCGTCCCCGAGCACATATATATACGCAGCCGAACACCCTCTCGCTCGGCAGTTGGCACACACAGAGCAACCCCAGCATCGTTGGCTTCTTCCTCCTCCTCTGTCCTCTCCACCGGCGAACGCTGCAGCGTCTTGTTCGGGAGTTCAACAAAGTGGTGGTCGGCGTCGCGATGGCATCAGGCAGGTCATCGGCTGCGGATGAGACGGTGGCGCCGGCGCGAGGGCGGCGGTGGATCGACCGGCAGGCCGTTGACCGCGGCATCGCCTACGCGCTCATGGTCGCGGCGCTCGTCGCCACCTACGCGCTTCACTAGAGCTGCGGTTCTGCTCCAGCAGAAGAGGAGCTCAGGGAAAGGAGGACGGCTTTTGTGAGCTTTGCCTTTTCCGCCTGAGTTTCCGAGTTCCCCCCCTGACGGAAACACTTCATTCCTCTCCCTCTTGTATATGTGGAGGCAGAGGTGCCTGTGCGCTACTAGTATACAAAACTTCGTTCCTTTGTTATCTGGCCTGTATATTGTTGCCGATGTAAGATTCTTGTTTCTTAATGAATGGAGCAATCATTCTGCCAAAATTTGATTCCTTTGTTATGTGGCCTGTATATTGTTGCAAGATTCTTGTTTCTTAATGAGTGGAGCAATCATCTGCCAAAGTTTTTCCTGTCCTGCAATTGCCATGACGTTTAGTGTTCAGATTTTGGTGGGAGTACGGATTTTCACAGGATTGCAATTATTTAAGAACAAATTCCTTATTTACCATCGGAAATTTTATCAACCCCTAATTTATCATCAAAACTTTACAGTTTTCTTATTTACCATTGGATTCAAATTTGCATCTGTTATCTGCCACTCCAGTCATTTTTGGCCGATAGAAAATGTTGCTCCTGCCGCTACAATATATGTTTGGTTCTTTATTGTTTTCTCAATTCTTGTTATATGTTGTTTCCACTTGTACATCTCCGTTGTGTTTTAGGCATGCTGTTGTAAATTTGTTTTGAGTCATTTTGAATTATTCATTTAGTAAAAAATGGAATCTGAGGTGACGATCTTTTCCCGGTTGACATTAAAATAAAAATTCGTTGAATACCATGAACTAAAGCTGACTAGTACTTACAGTTATTATTAACAAAGAGGCAGGGTGCTTTGCGGTATGTTGCTTTAGTCCATTCGGCTGGTATCAAAGATGGCACGTAGAAGCCCCCCCCCTGTCCCCCCCTCCCCCTCCAAAGAAAAAAAATAGCACGTAAAATATACAGAGTGCATATCATATGCAAATGCGTTAAATGCTGGAAATGTGAAAATTTTCAATTTTGACCGTTGAATCTTATATTTACGGTTACAATAAATCCGAACAATTGCACATAGCTCTTTACAGTTTTCGACAAATTTGCAAATTCCCCCTCCACTTTTACAAAGTCTTGGACTTTTGGGCTTACAAATGCCCGTAGATGCAAGATCCAATGGTTGAGATTGAAACTTTTCACATTTCCAACATTTGGTGCATTTTCACCAGATATGCACTCGAATATACAGGACCAGAAGTGACTTACTAATTTTCAATCACCGCTTGATTTACAATTATTATATAGATAATTGTATAAAAGAAAAATTAAAATATAAAGTAACAAACCATCGATTGAAAGATCCAGTCGATTGAAAGTTAAAAAAATATAATAATCATTGACAAAGAGTTTACTGGGAGAAAAGAAACACGGTGACCAAAAAATGCTTTGAGTAACGAATGGAAGAACAACATATGCTGAAGGCACATCGCAAAGTTTGCTGAAGGGTCACCGATCAACAGTTCGATTCGAGCTTATACCAAAGGCACATCGCAAAGTTTGCTGAACTTTAACAACCATCTAAGGCAAACATCAATTGCTGTTCAACTTTCCAGGACAAACAAACTGGCCAAGCTTTGCTTACTCACTACGTCAGCACGACAAGTCAACATCCCACGATCCCAAAAAGCCCACTGAAAAAAAAAAACACACGGCCTCCTCCAGATCCAAATCACCCTACCTCGGAGACCCGTTAACCCGCTTCCCCCTACATCGCCCACTCCACCTCACACCCCCTCCCTCCCCGCCCCGTCCCGCCCGCATCGCAGATCCTCCTCTCCCCGCGCCGCGCCTCCTCGTCCAACCCCGTCCGGCGAGCGGCCACCGCCATCATCCGGGCGGCGCCGCGCGTCCCGCTACCACTTCGCAAACCCTAGAAACCTCTCGCCCCCACGCCTTCCAACCTCCTCGCCTCGCTGCCGCCGTAGCCGTCGGGGGCGCCACAATGGTACGTGCCTCTCTCTCTCCCTCCCTCTGGCCCTCCCCTGCCGGAAGGCTTCTCCATGCCCGCCTTCTGCTCTGGTGCGAACGCGAGATCACGCCCTCCGTGGCTGCAGTGTCTCACTTCGCGCTGGCGGCTCGCGGGGCTGCGAGATCCGCGGCGAGGCTGGTCGAATTCCGCATGGATCTGGTGTTTCGAGTCTCCTGTACTGATATGATTGCCTTTTCCTTCCCGCGTGCTTGGTTTTTCTCGGCGGTTGACGTGCGATGGGCGTGGTGCGGCAGCCGCTCCGGTTGGATATCAAGGTAAATCGTGTGGCCTCTCTCTTGGATCGGCTTGTTTTCTCTTGCTCTAGGTGTGTGTGGCTGATGTCGGTTAACTGTTTGGTTGGATCAGAGGAAGCTCGCGCAGAGGTCGGAGAGGGTCAAGTCCGTGGATCTGCACCCGACTGAGCCATGGTCAGTGACTGGTTATGTTTTTCACAGAAATGCTATATGGGTTGTGAGTGCTTTGGACCAAGCGTTGGTTATTCACAATGCTGTTATGTTGTGTGTTGCAGGATTTTATCGAGTCTCTACTCTGGGAGCGTTTGCATCTGGAACTACCAGACGCAGGTTGGTGGTTCCTCACGCTTTACTGTAGCCCGCCTCTCCGATTTTGTGTTGAATTGGATCACTGGATGCAGTTTAGACGGCTTGACACAATGATTACTAGACATTATGCATTCATGTGTTAGCTAAAGAGACCAAGATACACTGGAAATTACTCCCTCTAGTCTTCGATAACTTCTAAATTATTTTCCATCTTAGACAATGTTTCAGTCAAATATTTAAATTTGACTTTCAATGACTTCAAAATATAGGAAGATACTTTCAGTATATCATGTGTTTATTTCTTTATAAATTTATTCATTTAGTAAATAGTGATCTAAGTTGTTTTAGAGACCATGTCGCTGCATTTGTAATGTGAACTTGGTGACATGCGAGCCATAAATGGGAAGAGACCGATCATATACATTCCAGAGAGGAAAGGGTTTAGTGCTGTTTGTGCTTGTCAGATAGTTGCTGAGGAAGGATTGATGCGAATTGCTTTAGTGGAAAGTCATAAAGTGTAGCCAACTTGTTAAGTCTTGATAGGCTACTTCGATGAAATGAGGGAAGAAGGCAAACTCTTTAGTAAATTCCAGTAACGGATGGGACAAAAGCAAAACACATGTAGTCCACCTCATAATTTATAGGGCAAATAAAGGGAACTGGAACTTAATGATGGGGTTAGTTTCTTAAAATTTGAGAAATATTATTAGGCGGGCCTGTGCTTAAAATTTAACTCATGAAATTGTATGAACTTATTCCCAGACGATGGTGAAATCATTTGAAGTCACGGATTTGCCAGGTATGTCTGCTCAATTTACTGTTTGCTTCTCTAATCTAATATGATATCATGCTAACATAGGCATGCCAATTTCAGTTCGTTCGGCTAAATTTATTGCACGAAAGCAATGGGTTGTTGCTGGTGCTGATGACATGTTCATCCGTGTGTACAATTACAATACAATGGATAAGGTCAAGGTGTTTGAAGCTCATACTGACTACATTAGGTGTGTGGCTGTTCACCCAACCCAGCCTTTTGTTCTGTCATCTTCCGATGACATGCTTATTAAGCTATGGGATTGGGATAAAGGCTGGGTGTGTACTCAAATCTTTGAGGGACATTCTCACTATGTGATGCAAGTCACATTTAACCCAAAAGATACAAACACTTTTGCTAGTGCTTCCCTTGATCGCACAATAAAGGTTTGTGTTTCTTCCCATTAAGAAGTTTAGGTTTATACGATTTAGTATTACATTGCCTTTTGTCTTGAGTTTGAATGTGAAATCCTATTTTTCTTCCAGATATGGAGTCTTGGTTCTCCTGATCCTAACTTCACATTAGATGGCCATTCAAAAGGCGTGAACTGTGTTGATTACTTCACTGGTGGCGACCGGCCATATCTAATTACTGGCTCTGATGATCAGACTGCAAAGGTTTGTCATGTCTACTGAATTATGTCCCTGTCTGAGTATATAGCCAGGTGGTCATTGTTATGACATTATTGCTTGAATTAGGTTTGGGACTATCAAACGAAGAGCTGTGTTCAAACACTTGAAGGACATGCACATAATGTCTCTGCTGTATGTTTTCATCCGGAGCTACCTATAATAATTACTGGCTCAGAGGATGGTACAGTTCGCATGTGGCACTCTACTACCTACAGGTATTGCCTCTCATCTAGTTTCTGCCCCTGGCAATCTGGCATTCATGTTCCTTGCATTTAACTGCAAATGTGCTATCACGTTGTGGCTATATGTGATAACAACCAAAGTTTATTATAGGTTCTATGATGTCAGTCACTTATGTTTTTGATTTGTGGTTCAGCTTATTTAAAACGTACTCCCTCCGTCCCAAAATATTTGACACTTTAGCCAACTCTATTTATCCCAAAATACTTGTCATTCTCACTTCCCGATGCAACTTTCTCTCTTTTCAATACATCTCTATCTCTCTCCTCCTCGTTTTATGTTCTCCTACCTTCTACACTTCTCCTTAATTCTCGTGCCCGGAGCTAAAACATCAATTATTTTGGGACAGAGGGAGTATTATGTTTTTTTATGTTTGACTTTGGCTGCATCTATATTTCTTAAAATGGACTTGTTGCTTACAATGGCAGCAGGTTCTGTGAAGTTAGATTGGAAATTTTTTGGTGCATATAATACTAATTTTCACACAGTGCTGCACCTATGATTTTATCATGGTGTATTCTCAATTGGTAGAGCCTTTGTATGCTTTAAATGTACAACAAATGTTCATTATGAGATTACACTTATACCTGTTGGTTTTGAACTATAATTTAGTCTTATCTACTGATGAAAATGGGTGACACATAGAAACAACTAACTAGATTTCAAAATATGGATAAATGAGAGTCCAGTTGATAAGATCTATTTTCTGGTTGAGCATCACACGAGAATGAAATATATAGCTTCAATAGCTTGTAGCAAATTGAATGTTGAAGTTATATGAAGTGTTGAAAAATTTGCAAGTGAGGAGCTTTCATTGTTCTTCCTGTAGTTTTTACAAATACAATTCCCAGAGTTTTTGTTTTTCAGAACTGGCTTAATGCTGAAATCTTTTGTATTCAGGTTCTTATACCGAACTATGAAATTACCGTTCTGCATCAAACCTTAATATTTGGAAAACTGCTGCCTGCTGCTTATAATTTGGCTGAATAGTACCATCATAAATTAGCTACTTTATATATGTGTATTATCGAGAATTCCAGACTAAATTCTATTTCTATGCTTAAGATTATTTCTGTTTTAGTCCAGCTCTGAAGTTCCATTTATTTTTGTTGAATGACGATATAACCGTTTGTTAATGCTTTTGGCATACAGGCTTGAGAACACACTTAACTATGGCCTTGAGCGAGTTTGGGCTTTAGGATACATGAAGGGCTCAAGAAGGTACTCTCCTTTTCTCCACTTCCCCTCCTCTATTACTGATTTGTACTTCGAACATTTGTTCTCAACTGTCATCTGGGAAAGTATTTTTGTGTGCTTTGTGTCTTCAAATCTCATACAATACGAGCACGTGTCAATGACACTGTCTCAGTTAATCATAATCTCTCATGTTTCATGTACTTGTTCTTTACTTCATAAGTCAGGTCAATGATACGGGATATCTTGATTTCTGTAGGGTTGTGATTGGATATGATGAAGGAACAATAATGATAAAAATTGGCCGTGAAGTTCCTGTTGCCAGCATGGACAGCAGTGGAAAAATCATATGGGCAAAGCACAATGAAATTCAAACTGTCAATATTAAGACTATTGGTGCAGACAATGAGGTTGTCTTTTGTTTGCCATGCTAATTTGGTGTTAAACTTGTTTACAATATGCTTTCAATATGGTCTTTAACTGTTTAATTTTTCAGATTCCAGATGGTGAGCGATTACCATTGGCTGTGAAGGAGTTAGGAAGCTGCGACCTCTACCCACAAGTAGGTTACATTCGAGATTGAATTTAGTTTGTACTTTCTTTTTTGAATGATTTAGTGTGTACTTTCAAAAGTGATATTCTTTGTCGTGGGTTACTGAGAAGCTTGAAATTAGTTTAACATTTCTTCTTGCTATAATGGACTTATTTTCTTGGTCAGTCTTGTTTTATGGTCATACCCCTCTTCTTTTTTTTGTGCTGGGTTTATAGTTATATGTTACTAATATGGAAATTTGTTTCAGAGTTTAAGGCACAATCCGAATGGAAGATTTGTTGTCGTATGTGGAGATGGAGAATACATAATATACACAGCATTAGCATGGAGAAATAGATCTTTTGGGTCTGCGCTTGAATTTGTTTGGTCAACTGATGGAGAATACGCTGTCAGAGAAAGTACCTCAAGGATAAAGATATACAGTAAAAATTTCCAGGTTTCATTCAATACCAAGCATTTCAGTTTTCATCTAGCTTCATTTAGTCATCAACATAAAGCTGTAGGAGGTGAAATGATGAATGTTCACAGAATGACTGTTTTCAGTTATCTTGGTTAGCATTCCTTTATGCTTATGTACTTCATTGGTGACAAGATAATTTGGCCTGCATATTATTTGCCAAATCAAATTATTGAAGTTACAGATTATTTGTAGACCTAATTCATCACTATAGCTTGTGTTAATGTCCTATAAGTAACTGTGTTGCAAATGTTGATGAATAAGATGTATTTTACTGTGTTGCCTATTAAAGTTTTACGTGAACGTTTAGTAACTAGGGTAGTGCATCTTGTATCAATCTCTTTTGCTATGGTTCCTGAAACATACTCTGATGGCTGAACCTACAATTTCAGGAGAAGAAAAGCATAAGGCCAGCATTCTCTGCAGAACGCATATTTGGTGGAGTATTGCTGGCTATGTGTACAAATGACTTCATTTGTTTCTATGATTGGGCAGAATGCAGGTTGATACGTCGAATTGATGTCAATGTGAAGGTGAGTAAATTTTGTTGACTAGTTTACTCAACTTCTTGCATGCATGCAATTTTAAATGCCGTGGCACTGAAAAGATCTATTGACTTCACTGCAGAATCTCTACTGGGCCGACAGTGGTGATTTAGTAACAATTGCAAGTGACACATCATTCTACATTCTGAAGTACAATGTGAGTTATTAGTTATGTTTGTTACGTCTGCTTACAAATATCCCTCTTGTGTCCATTGTAAAATTCAACATCAACTCTTACATTGGGTGTTTAAAGGAAAACACTTTCCTTTTCAATTGTAAATATACTAATAAGTAACCCTTCACCTCGTAGAGGGATGTAGTTTCTTCTCATTTGGATGGAGGAGGTTCAGTTGGTGAGGAAGGGGTGGAAGATGCCTTTGAACTGCTTCATGAGATCAATGAACGTGTCCGAACTGGGCTATGGGTCGGTGATTGTTTCATATACAATAATTCTTCATGGCGGCTTAACTACTGTGTAGGAGGAGAGGTACATATATCTCGTTCATAAAACCTTTTTTTTTTTATGTTTGTTTCAATTATATCGCCTGTTACTAGGGCTAACTCTGCATGTGTTGCAGGTCACAACCTTGTTTCACTTGGATCGGCCAATGTATTTATTGGGATATCTTGCAAACCAAAGCCGCGTCTATCTGATCGACAAGCAATTTAAGTGAGTTTCACTTTTTTGACTTGATATTTACTTGTGCTTTCAATCCACAGCATTGTTAATGTATTCTCTTATTGCAGTGTTGTGGGGTACACCTTACTCCTTAGTTTGATTGAGTATAAAACACTTGTAATGCGTGGGGATTTTGATCGTGCGAATGCTGTTTTGTCATCTATTCCGAAGGAACAATATGACAGGTACCTGATTTTTCTATCGACTTCTGTACTTACGACTCAGGTTTAGCATACTAAATAAATATTCTATTTTCAGTGTGGCACGTTTCTTGGAATCACGGGGAATGTTGGAGGAAGCCCTTGAGATAGCAACAGATACTAATTACAGATTTGACCTGGCTGTGCAGCTTGGTCGACTTGAGATTGCAAAGGTACAGTTGATTTTTCTTTTTTGACATTTTCCAATAAATTGTTTCAACATTCGATTTTTTTTAATGGTAGTTACATTGCAGGCAATTGCCACTGAGGTGCAAAGTGAGTCCAAGTGGAAGCAGCTAGGAGAGTTAGCTATGTCCTCTGGAAAGGTACAGTATTGGCCTATTGGACGTATCATTCATCAATTATCATGACTTTCTGTATCATTTATTTTGCATCATTATCATGTCTTACATGTCATTCAACGTTTTCCAGCTTGAGATGGCAGAGGAGTGCCTACTGCATGCTGCAGACCTCAGTGGTTTATTACTTTTGTATTCATCCCTTGGGGATGCTGAAGGGATTACAAAATTGGCATCTGTAGCTAAAGAGCAAGGGAAGAACAATGTTTCTTTCCTTTCCTTTTTCATGCTAGGAAAGTTGGAAGAATGCCTTCAACTGTTAATAGAAAGGTATAGGCATTGGGACAGCACTGTCCTGTTTAATACATTTGCTTCTTTTAACATTCTTTTATGTTGATCATCTTCCATTCTTTATACAGCAATCGTATTCCAGAAGCAGCACTGATGGCAAGATCTTATCTTCCTAGCAAAGTCCCTGAGATAGTAGCATTGTGGAAAAAGGATCTCCAAAAGGTCTTCCCATTTATCTATGATAAATCTTTCAGTGTATTGTTATTTGGATAACTTAGTGTTGATCCATGTATCACCTTCATATAAATTGTCGCTTTGACTTAATTATACATCCAAGCATGATATTGTTGCTTATAATAGCTATTGTGCTGTCCACTTCTGGAGTTGGCACTGAGTGTACTTAAAAGAATGTTTTGAATCTAATAACTACAAATTGCCAAGATTTTGCTAAAATCAGGGTGTCATGTCACACTGCAGGTCTATGCTTGTTTCCCTTCTAAATTTTGCATTTTTTTTTGTCATCCCCTTTGCTGTTTTAGGTAAACCCAAAAGCAGCAGAGTCGTTGGCTGATCCAGAGGAGTATCCAAACCTATTTGAAGACTGGCATATTGCTCTCAATGTAGAGGCTACCATTGCCCCCAAAAGGTACTTGTTCTTTTGTATGTATCTTTGCATAACTATATGATTTTGTCAAGTTGTGCCAATTTACCTCTTCCGTGCATGGGATGAGGATATATTTTTCTTTAATTGACTCATCCTGTTAAGTCGAAAACACTGTCAATACTATTTTTTTTTAATAATTCTAACAAAAAAAAAACTTGAATAGGGGTATCTATCCACCAGCTGAGGAGTACATGATTCATGCTGAAAGGTCAAATGATAGTCTGGTGGAAGCTTTCAAAAATATGCAAATGCATGAAGAGGTGCAACCAGATGACAACGAAGATACTGCTCAGGAGGTACAACTATTACTTTTGTTGCAAAAATGGCACAAATATTACTGTTACAGAAACGGGTGGGAAAAGTTCATGTCACTTTTCACTGGCAGATTCATCTGATTCCTCAACATAAATTTTTAATGTCTTGTTTCTTATGTGATGAATGTTGACAATAGACTAATTATGATGTCCATGTTATACTTTTAGCTGAATCGGAATGTTTGGGACCTGTGGGTAGTTTTTCATCGTTTCAAGTATGACAGTGTACATTTGTTTTAATCTTTTTTATTTATATAATTGAAGGAGTGTTTTAATACCAACCCGATCAGAAACTCCAAGCTGGTAGCAATGGTATTGAGACTGCCCACATCCAGTTTGTTAAGTATTGTGGCCTAATCGATAAATATTATTCAGCAGAGTTATTTGTTCTGCTAATATTTTGTATTTTCAATTTCTTTCAGGATTTTCGTTATTTCCATACGACTTGTTTATTTGTTCATCATCATTCACTATTCTTGATATAGTATATGACACCAACCCTGGTTCAACAGGTTATTGAGGATGATGGAGTAGAAGAGAGTCAAGAAGATGCTGTTGAGGTTGATGCCGAGAATGGTGGAGTAGAGGAGAGTCAAGATGATGCTGTCGAGGTTGAGGCCGAGGGTTCAACTGATGGTGTCCTTGTTAATGGAAATAGTAGTGAGGAACAGTGGGGTACGAAAAATGAAGAACCATCAGCATAAAAGCTGTAGTTGAGCAAGTGTACAGTCCTAAAAACCTTTTTTTCTGGTCTTCCCTCCCAGTGCACCAATGATCTAAGGAAATACGTGCTGGAAGATCTATTCTAGATACAAAAACGAACCCTTTAGTTGTCTCAGCAGTTGCCTATCTTTAACACATTAGAGCCAGCGATCTCAAACTATTTTGAAAAATATTCTGCAAGACATTCATCCTCAGGCTATTTAGCTCCCAAAATTGCTCATCTTCCTGTAACTAGTGACTTCATATATGTAGGTATAGACAATAGATAAAGTAAATGAAGTCTTTTAATGGGCAAACTACAGAGGTAGAGAATACTAGATAAGTTATTTTGAACTGGACAGGTTTCATGTGACAACTTGCATTAACATTATTTTGACACTACCAGTTTCCATGTTCTGTTATACATGATCTTCAACATAAATATTTCTGATGTGGTTGTCTTATCATTGCAGTGCTGACTCCTGAACAATAGTGGATTCAACGGGACAGCAACTTTGCTACAGTGATTTAGTTTGTAAAGGTGAAGTATTAATTTTAATAGCAGAGTAGTGGTTGCTTACCATGTTTTCTTTTCAGTTATTAATAACATTCAATTTTCTGTTGCAGGTTGCTGACTGCTAGATATCACGTGAAAGACATTTTTCTCTCAACTGTGAGAGCATCAGATGTGGTTTCGGGTTGGCATACCCGCTTCCAAGGTCCAACCACAATTAATCAGAACTTCACCTCTGTGCCCGATAGAAAATTTTGTGCTCTTTTTTACACATAGGTCAGGTCATTAGGTTCCGGACTCTATATAGGTACTCTGTTTTACTGAGACCGAATGAGTGGTGATCCAAGGCGCGATATTTTACATAGTACATAGGATAGTTGTTTGTTTGACTGAATGATTCCCACTTGATGTACCATTGGATTTGGTGGGATGTGTATCATTGTGCTATACCTTTCATATGTAGTGAATAAATTTGCTGCGATTGATTCTTCCATCAGTGGCCTGTTCAGATAGGTAGCTCTACCATGTTGCTTGCATATTGAGAATAAAACCTCTTTCCTCAAAATATGTCGACAATTCTGGTTATTACAGTACGGGTTTCCCCTACTGTAATTTCCTAAAAAAGAATTCCGGTAATTTGAAGAGTAATTTTATCATAGGATAATTGTGTGTACGCCCTTTAGCCTGTTCCCTTTTAGCCCACTCAGAATCAACCACAGTACGAAAAGTAAGCCGCGCGCATGCTTAGAAAAAAATTGGGCCTAAAGAAAACGATAATTCGGACCACTACATCCAAAGCTTTTTTTTTTTGAAACACACTACATCCAAAGCTAACCTAGAAGAGAAACTGTGAAGACGGTTTGACCCAGCATTGTTAACTGACCGGTATGCAAGGAAAAGTAAGTTTATGAGGAAATTGAATACGTTGACTGACAGCTTAAAACCTATGAAGGTCCACAACGATGAATAAAATGATGGTACAACATTATGAGGAAGCTACAAAATTGATTGCTCACAATTATACACCTCCAGTATACAGTGATATTATGACCCACACGCAATTGAATAGGCAACTACACTAGAAACAACATGCTGAGCTAGAATACATTGCCAAACACTAATCCAAGATCCAAATGAAAAAGAAAATATACACACTATGAAATACAAGCATGATGCTGTGAACACAAAATATACAAGGAACGGGGCTGCAAGCACTCACGCACGCACCTGGAGGTAATGCCCTCAAAAATAGAGTTACATTCGATCATTGTCCCTTTGGAAACTAAATTGTACAGAGGACCACGGCCGACAAAAATACACTAGTTGTGTGAAACAAATTCTCTTGAGCATTCCGATGCATGTTCATCTTGCTGTACCGATGCAAACCCGCCGTCTAAAGATGCACAAAAGTCCTAAAGAGCAGGCAATATGATATGTCCACATCTTATAGTTCTTTTACCCAAAAGGATTACCCCCAACAGAGCCATAGGAAGGTGGTGTGCCTGGCTGGGGGTAGCGGGGAGGTGCTTGCTGATCAAAACCCATGCTAAAGGAACCTAAACCTCCTTGTTGCCTGTGATGTCATACAGTCAGACATCAGTGATAGAAAATTGAAGGCACAAAAATGGCGTATGCAGTGTACCAGAAGATTCCACACATGACAGAAGGAAAATCAATGTCCCCTGAGTCCCAGTTATAAGAGAATAAAAACAACCTATATGAATTACTCATAAATGGATGGGTGGTAGAATAAGTCAGTCAGCTTGGGTTGCTCTATCCTGCTAGCAGAATAATGTAAAAAACAATCCAAAATTGAAAGCCGGTGGCCATCTTAAGTTAATTTCAAGTTCTCCATTGTCCAATCTGATCGAACAGTCAGCATTTTTAAGTTGCTTTCCCTTTGATACCATACGACACCAGGGATGTGATATAAATTACGAGAAACAAAGCCAGATGTAGCTCTTATGAATAATCTAGAAACGTACTCCCTCCATCCCCTATTACTTGTCATCCTACATTCATCCTTGCATTCCAATGCACGTTTCTCTCTTTTCAATCCATCTTTATCTATAGCTCTCTCCTCCTTGTTTTCTGTACACCCACCTTTTGTCACCTCTCCTTAATCTCCGTTCACAAGGCTAAAACAAGAAGTAATATGGAAGGGAGGGAGTATTTCAATGTAGGAGATATAGTAAATACTACTCACGTTGCAAGCATGTTATTAGGCATCTGCTGAGGCATGCTGTTTGGAACTTGCTGCATCATAAAATGGCCTGAAGTTGATCCAGAAATTAGCATAAGTTACAAAGAATCGGAATCACGAGCAAGATTATGACGAGGAATTGTACTTGGAGGTGCAGATGATTGGTGCAGCTGGTGAGGCTGTTGTGGAGGGACACCAAAACTAGGGGTACCAATTAAAGTTTGGGGAGCCGGGCCAGCTGCTGCTCCTAGTGGTCCAGATGGGGGCTGCTCACAGACAATGAAAATAATTACATCAACTGGAGAGAAAGAGTACGATTAATGTCAAGTTAATGAGTGTAAAGAGTATGCCATGACGTATCACAAATGATTGGTCAAACAGTTTTCCCTTTTGGATTTTTGGCCACATGTTATGAATTACCTATTCATGTGCCACTGCCAGGAGCCCACGACCAGAAACTATTAATAGAGGGCAATGTTTGGTTTGAACCCTGAGTCAGGCAGCACATCTGGCACCAGACAGTTCCGGCCAGGCTACAACCAAGAAGGCCTAGAGTTTCTTTTACCACTAATATTATAACTTGTACAAAATTTTTAATTTTATTACCAGCAGTTCTTGTTTGGTTTGAAGTCAATCTTTCCAAATTTGCTTGAACTGAAGGCTTTATTATTATTCAATGAATAGCAAAAGCATGTGGAACATGCAAATTCATTTCACTTTAAAATAGACATTGTAACCATACCATGTGTCCTTGAACTGGACCTGGCTCATTCCCAAAATCAAAGGGATTCGAAGCCTTCACAGATTGGGAATATGCCTGCTGCGGATATATGGGTTGTTGGAATGTAGGTTGAGGAAATGCTCCCTGAGGCTGAGGATATGCTTGCATTCCCTGAAACTGGCAGAGCATTCTCGACAGTGTTAGAAAATTATTGCCAATTCAGGTGCATATAGATTAGAAAATGGGAATGACACAGATACCACTCCAGCTGGATACTGCATGGTGTATCCCATTCCAAACTGGGGAGCTCTCTGCCAACCAGGCATTGTTGGAGCTGCCGTTGCATACAGTGCAGTAAATATGTCCTGCAAAAGGTTTGGTCTGTGTCAAACATTGTGGTGAAAATGACTAAAATATGTCATCCACATTTTTTTTCTAACAAGTAATTAGTAATTGACAATTAAGCAAGGATCTTACAGCTGAAACCATGTGACAATTCAAACAGAGCACATGCACACCAACAAGTATGGTAAAAACAACTTGATGTTGCTGGACATTCAAGCATGTTAATAATGACGGCCCCCGGGCATTGCTTGAAACAATAATAGTTTTTGCCTTGACCTGCAGGGGGTATAACGCCCCCCCCCCCCCAGGCATTGTTATAAGAGAAGATCTCTCACGCAGATCAAGAAAACCCCCGAACCTCCTTTCCTCCACCCATATATGGCGGCCACGTTGCCCATGTGAGCATGAGCCAAGCCTTAAGCCGTGCTTTGGTGCAGAGTCAGATGAGGGGATTTTTTTTTAACCAGGCCACGTAAATTCGCTCCCACTGGGAGTCGAAACCAGGACACTGGAGTGCTACTCGGAAGCCTTAACCATTAAGCTAAGAGTCCTTTCGCAAAAATAATACTTTTTGACATTAAAACACAATTTGAACCGCCTGTTTTGATATATTAACTATTTTTTAGCAAGATAACTTGCAGGAAAACTAAAATGTACATTCAAATACATTTTTTTTCTCGGACATGTACATTCAAATAAATAAATTGCATGCATGGACCTATTGTATTCAACAACTTGATACAATAAACATTTAGTCCAAATATAGAGGATGATTTGTTCTAAGTACCTTGCAACATTTGCCATGCTTGTTTAACAAAACACTACATGCCCACATTCCTAATTCTATCCTACCATGCCTTGCATTACTTTGTGAAATATTTGAGAGGCTACAGGACACAGCAACTGGATTGATCAGGTAGTTTCTAGCTTTTCGATCCATTTCGATTAGATTTAAGAAAGATAAAGTATTTCAGAGTAAATATGACACAGGACACACATCAAATATATTACATATTATCCGCAGATCAATCAAACAAGGGACAGGAATCATGGAATAACTAATTAATTAAGGAAAAAACTATTAAGTAGCCATTAACCACGTACCGCTGGAAGTTCTTTCCGGTCACTGGGTTTACTTTCAGTAGAAGATGCCCCTTGAATACCACTGGTTCCTTGTGGATTGGCAGTCATCTGAGATGGAAATCCCAGTGTAGAGGCAACAAGAGAAGGTTGGTGAACTGAAGTTCCTTGGGTAGGCATTACTGTTGACGCCTGAAAAAAAGAATAATGTGAAAACTGCTTCCAAAGGAAAACAACAACAACAACTAAGTGTAGATATCTTAAAGTTCGTATGCAAAAGTGACTACCTGGTTGCCTGAGATTCCAAATGATGCATCAAACAACAAGGACTGTGACTGGTCTACTACAGATGACTGTCCATTTGCTGATAAATTTGGTACAGGCGATGTTTCAGAGAATGACAGTTGCGCGAGTGCAGACTCAAGGGGATTTGTACTTGCACTGCTGCTTGATTGTTGTGTTTGTTGCTGACCAAAAGCATCAAAAGATGCCCAGTCACCACCACTCACTGATGGAGAGTTAACAGGATGAGAAGCCGGTGCACTAACAGGATGCTGTCGTGGTGTAGGGGCTTGTTGTGGCAGTGCTGCAGACACAGTAGGTTCAGGATCTTCACTAAAATCAATTAAGCTCACAGCACTTGCCACTTTTGTCTGTTCTGAAGGTCCCTCAGGAGAAGCAATATTGTTGGTAGCAGACACCGTCTACATTATGAAAAAGCAAGAAAACCATTAAATCTCATTACTTGAACCCCTAGTTCCAAGAGAACATGCAGAACAATAATATATTGATACATCAAAGGAGACTCTAAAGTGCACTAAGAAATGACAGAAAAAAGACCTTCGCCTGTGGTGGAGGGTCAATTGCCCTGGTTCCATTTGGCTTTGGTGGATCAATTGGTCTAGCTATGACAGGTTTTGGAGGATCAGCAACTGGCTTTGAAGGCTCACCAACCCGAAGTTGAGGAGCTTCGTCACCCAATATTTCCCTCACTGGCCGTACAACAGGACTAGATGCATCAGCTTCTTTTTGGTAATTTGGAGACCCAGTATCTGGCTTCCTTGGTTCAGAAAACCTGCGGTCCTCAAACCTTTGGACTGGAGTCGTTTTGCCAGATCTATCATCGACAACCTCAAAGTAGCGGGGACTTTTCTTATAATCATTTTGGTCATAGCCAGGACTCCGATCTCCATAGGAATGTCTGGAATTTCTGTCATCACTCCGCCCACTATAACTTCGACGGTCAGAGTAGCTTCCATTTGGTGGACTTCTAGACCCACCCCAATTTCCATCAGATCTCCTATTTTCACTATATTCATCCTTATCATCCTGAAAGATGAAGATCACAGAACACAGTGAATTTAGAAGAAAAGAGGTACATTTTCAAAAACCATCATTGGTTACTAGAAGAATTTAGAGCAGTAAGGAGATACCATACCTTTCCCCTCGGTGGCCTATCAGTACTTCTTTCTCCTGTGTATCTCCGCTCAACATACACATGCTTAATGAAAGTCCTCAGTTTATCAGCGTTACTGAGACCAAAAGAACCAGGTCATACTTCCAATTTTGAAATTAATAAGGTGGAATCTAAAGAGGAAATTGCTGAAAAAAAGGAAGGTAACCTGCTGTCAGGGTATGCATTCCGGTGAACATCCCATTCCTTGAAAAATAATTCTCTAGCACGCTACAGGCCAAGCAAAACCGATGTCATGTTATACAGAAGGCATGGAACTAATTGAAAACAAGAAAAACAGGTGAGAGACACAAGTTACCTCATTTCCTCCTTCTTGAAGTGCAGTGACTTCTTGTGCAGTAAATTTAGCCATGGAAATTGATTTCACTCGGTGTGTAAACTCACGACTAACAGGAACAAAAGAAGAAAAATAAGGGAAGGGATCAACATATTTCAATTTGAGAGGTTGCATATGATTTTTAACCAAAACAATGAAATGAAAAGAGTTGGATCACTTTGAAAAGATTGAATAAGAAACTTACTGTGCTCCACTACAATTAGTACAAACAAAGGTCGAGAAATTTGTGCAGACATATTGTGGTCCCTGTTCACATGAACATATGCACATTAGCATTCTACTATTCTGCATAAACACATGTTTAGGGAACAATATATTCTACTTATTCATCAGTTGAGACTTGTTAGTTCACCATGCACTTTTGTATAGATAAACACCTTATTCAGTAGCTGGGCCTCATTAGCTCACTTTACAATGCAAATGAAATATATGTAGGATACTTATTGTAACATCCTAAGCCTAAAGTTTGCTCAAAACCCATCCCAACAATGAACGGGCCTATGCAGGCAGCATCTACGTACAGCTAAATCATCACTTCACATAGAAAAGGTAAATGTGGTGCTGTGTTTAGCCCAGGAGGCATTAAATGCTGGTACTGGTACTGGCACTACTCACTTCCAACTGCCAATGCGGGATTGACACATGAACAAACCATATCACAGAGAAAATTTTGCCCCTTATAATAGGCTTGGTTTATGTGTAAGGACTAGGTTGGAGCAAAACAATGGGCATCAAATCTGAGCTCAAATAGCTATAGCAGTTTTTAAAATAGCATCAAGCTTCACATGGCACAGTACTTGAAGTGGGGAAGCACCAAAACAAGAGGAAAAACTGCATAGTAAATACAAGGATGAAGTCAAGGTCGAAGAAGAAATAAGACCATTGGCCGCATAGTGCATTCATAGAGATCAATGCACTTCAGAAAGGCTGTTGTTTTGCTATCTTTTACTCAAATACCATTGTGTTATTTAACTTCCTTCACGTGCTACATATGCTAATTTTTTAACATCGAAAATGAGCCGCAATGCTATTTTACTTATTGATGCATTATTTTCACCTATAGCTAGGAGTGTCATGCATAAATTTCGTTTCAATGGAATCAATAAATTTTCCATACTGTTATTTACTGATGAGTGTCTGTGTATATTCATTTATGCTCGTCAAGGTCAGGATATACTTGAGTGTGCCCTGTATTTCATTCCAGTTCGATGCAAGTATGTAATGGCTAAAGCTTCACTTGCAACTTTTCCTTGTTGACTTCATGGCTAGCCACTGGTCAATTTGGACTCTCAGAGACGCCTACAATTCGACTTTCCTATTTAACATCTGTAGTTGCTGTCAACAAAAATTGATCCTAGGTACTCCTACCACATCGAGGAAGTCAAATTGAAAATCATCAAGGGTGCATATATTGCACGCAGTAGAAAAATCTATCAATTATACAGCCATGATCATTTCACACCATAATGGCTAAGCAAATCGTAACCTCCTGCATCAGGGGTAAGTTTATATCCATTTTTGCACCTTGAACTACAATTTACCACTTGACTCCCCCAATATGAGTATATGACACCATTCCCTTATCAATACGACTATCCATCAAACGGAACCTTGCAGTTGCAGTATGCATTACGTCAACCATACCCAGCGACGAAGCAGAGGATGAAACCAAGCCAAGCGAACTCAAAATAGCTCCTCCCCGCCCCCTAGTTCACCGTCCCCGAAAGCCCGTCACATTTAGCAAGCGAGGTCGAGAAATCCAGGCAGGTGACTCACCAAATTGTTGCAATTGATGCACCTCTTGTTGGCGGGCAGCTTGAGCAGCCCGCGTATAATCCGCTCGTTCCTCTCGTCCTCCTTCACCCGGCTCGCCATCGCCGCCGGATCGCCCCGCTCCGAACCCCTAAACACCACCACCAAGTAACCAAAAATCACATGGGAAAGCCGGGAAATGGCTCGAGATCCGGCGAGCCCCGCCAGATCCACCCCGCGACACACCGCAATCGATCGGCGAGCCCTCACCTGCTGACGCGCCCGCCTCCTCGGTGCGCACACGCTGCTGGGCCAGCACGAGATCCCGCACGCGCGCGCGTACGAGGCCGAGCACGAGGCGAGACGACGACGAGGTGGTGGCGGCGACGAGCGAAAAGGCTCGCCTCTTTTGTTGCTGCTTAACAGTAACAGCTGCGTTGCTTCGCTGCGCGTGTTGCTGTTAATTATTAGTAAACCGAAAAAAAAATGTTGAAACCTCTCGTTTTCTCGTGGGGTTTGGGGGTGACCGGGAAGGGAGAGGAAGGCGGCGCCAAGGCTGCCGGTCAGCCGCGGGCAGGGACCGGTTGCAGCCGGTCGCCTGGAAGGCGGCTTCTAGAGGGGAGCGAGTGGGGCCGGGGTGTTTATATGGGGCCCACATGGCATAGGCGGCTTGTTTTCGCGGGTGAGCTGGACGTGGGTTGTTTGCGGGCGATGGCGGCTTGTTTCGGGGTTTGGGTTAGCTGGCTAATGATTCTGGAGTGTGCTAATCACCGACAAGAGTGGGTCATTGTGGAAGGGAAATAACACCTGGGCTCTTGCTTTTAATTTTGTGGTTGGGTTGTGTAGTGTAGCCATGCAAGATGAGTTGGTGGCACGTATGGGGATGACTGGCGGTCTCTTTTTTCTTTTCCCTTTTATTAGAAAGAGTTAGGTGGTACATTTTCTTCTGCTATACCGGTTATATATTTTTCTTGTAAGAGAGAAATGTAATGAAATATTTTCACTCTATCTTGTAGGAATTTAAGATAAAATTGAATTGATCTTTGTGAAATTCTACCATTCCAAAGAAGGCATGATTAACTATGACATTGATAAATGGTGATGGGATAAATTAAAATTCATTTTAGATTTTAATATGAGGATGTGCAACATATCATGTGTCGGTCATTTTCAATTTGGGGTAGAATGAACCCAAATAGTGTTTGAGGTTTTTTCTTCGAGAATGAGTATTGAGGAAAATGGATTCATCAACATTAGTTTCAACTAAGCACCATTTTTTCCCTGATAGAAAGAAAGGAATAATAATGTCGATCATGTGCTGAAAATAGTTAAATACCCCCGATAAGCTAAACATATGCTGGCGTATTATTGAATTTATATGCACCATATATAGGATATAGGAAACACGAAAAACTATTGGCTCAAGAAAAGCACGAGCCCACACGCTTAAAGCATGCATAAAGACAACAAAGGTTTCTTATTTCCGTGAGTTTTTGGAGTAACAGGCTAACAGCACGCAACTAATTATTAAGAAAAGAGAAAACGTCCATTTTACTACCTTTGGCTATGCATTTTGTTGACATAATCACATAACCCATTGAACCATTAACAGAACATGAGTTTACGTTGCAATCAAAGCATGTGCACACGTTGACGGCATGACCAAAGGAATTTGATGGGTCACATGGAACTGTTGAAGAGGAGGGCATAGCTTGTCGGAAACAAGGACAGCATGAGTGTGCGCGATCAAATAGCCGCTTTGGCCTCAGGGATCATCTTTGAAATACTCTACTTTTGTCTGATGAAGTTCTACCGCAGTTGCGAGAGAAACTATCACTACGGAAAAATCGGAAGTTTGCCGAGTGTTAAATACTTTGCCGTGCAATCCGTCAGGCACACGATGTGCACACGGTAAAGTGTAGTTTCGTCGTGTGTCCAATACATGGCACACGGTAAAAAGTCACTTTACCGTGTGCACAAAATCAGGCACATGGCAAAGATGGTATTTACCGCGTGTCAACGGTCATGTGCACGACAAAGAAATTCCGTTAAGGTTTCGCGGTCCTCCAACTAACGGACGTTAGTAGAAAACCCTATTTGTCGTGTGCCAAGGTTTGGCACACGGCAAACTCATCTCTTTGTCATGTGCCTAAGGCACACGGCAAATGAGAAAAAAAAACATTGCCATTTACCCCCTTCAAATTTTTTCTCTAGTCCACATATAATGCTTGGTACTCTATGTTCCTATTTGAGGCATTTCTAGCTCTCTTTACTATATTTAATCATTTTATTTTATTCAAAAGATTTTTTTTTCATAAGCCAAATCTTAACTGCAAGTGCATGAAATAATAGAACAAAGTAAGTCATAAAATAATATTTATAATATTGAGACTAGTGTAAGATCGTATCCAGTAGTTGAAATGAAATTTTAAAAGTCATATTCACGAAGTTTCGCCTCGAACATTGGGTCAAATAGTATTTAAATTCTAAAAAATACAAATGAAGTCTGAAGTACATGAGATTTGTCGGTATATCTTTTTATCATACACGGAGTCTATGGTAAATAGTTGAGTAGGTTTTGTATATTTTGTCATGTACAATGCTTATAAACTAAAGCTTTCCCAAAGAAGTTCTATAGAGAACAAACAAGATGTGGTTAGGTTCATAGATGCAATAAACGTTCGAATTAAAATTTAAATTGATGACTTTTTTTACAGACAATAGAGAACACGGAATACGTCATTTTAATTTTTGATATTTTTTGGACTCTTTTGATAGTTTTAATGTATTAACTATAATTATATCATTTTATTTATATTTGTTTGTCATGAGCTCTGACCATGGCACACGGCGAATAGACCTCTTTGTCGTATGCCGTGGTGAGGGCACACGGTGAAGACGACCTTTGCCTGTGCTATGAATGACACACAGTGAAAAAAGTTGCCACGTTAGCGATCCACGAGAGACCACTTGTAGTCCGATATTATTAACGATTAGCTTTGTTTAAGATATAAATTAAATTACTTACGTAGCTTAGTATTTTTTGAAACTTTTTGTATTTGGGGAGCATGTTATGTAAAACATTTTTTGTTTTATGGTTAAGTTTTAATTTGATCTGTATAAATTTTTAAAAATTGACGATTGTGACTAACTAAACATGAAAATATGATGTTTGAATTTCACCAAGTGTTAGTCACGCCAAACGACTTGGCTTGACTCATGTTTCAGTCACGTCATTCGTTTTAGCGCGACTCTTTTGCTACTCGAGCTTGTCATCTATCCGACATGAAAATTTTGGTTTACATGGCGTCAGTCGTGTCATTCTATTTGGCGTGACTGATTTACAAGTAGTGTCAGACAGTTTGGCGCGACCAAATGGTCTAGATTCCGAAAATATAGTTTGGTATAACCTATTATTAAAATATTAGTTGAAAAAGGTTTATTTTTTAAAAAAATTCCTTACTTCAGCACTAGTCATAACAAAAAATTATAATAATTGATAACATAAGAATATTACTATTGAATTAGTCATAAATCAGATTATCATAATATATAACTCTTATATAGTCAACATTTATAATTTTTTTACTATGAATTATCCAAGTTATAAAAATTTGGCTTACGATAAACTATATTCTAGGAGGGAAGGAGTAGGAAAAAGAATGATTTTCACACCTCTCCCTCGTGTTGATGGTGGTTCCTGGTCCGTGATGCCACTGCCACCGGCATCTTCATCAGCAGTGGCGGACCACACACAAAATTTTAGGTGTGACAAAAACAATAAAATTTTTTTACTAACAATAAAATTGGATCATACACATACATATTCATTGGTAAAAATGAAGTGTAATGAGAGCACATACCACTAGTTCAATAGTTATATGTTTGTCGGATGCTTAAAGTTATTTTTTCGTTAAACTTGAAAAGCTTCAGCTTCAAAATCACTTATAATTTGATGTAACTTGGACAAGACCAAGCCCTCTTATCTATACATGAACTGTGCAAATGATTTGGAGCTCTCTTATCTATACACGTTCTGAACTGGAGCAAGGGACCGGCCATGGAGAAATATTGTAGAGCTCATCAGAAAAACCAACAGCAGAGAGGGGTGGGGTGGGGTTCCTTCCGGCAGGTAGTTGGGGCAGCCGCCCCACTCTGCCGTAGGCGGCAGTCCACCCATGTTCTAACATAACCGTCTTATCACGGAGACGGTCCCATTCTAGTATTTTTCTTGGATGATGACACGTCCTGTGACATTCAATATTACAACACATGACAGAATAATATAGTTGCAATAAGAATATAGATAAAGTACAGAGTTTTACATAAATCTGAATTTAAATTACAAACCAGAGTTTTAAAAGCGTGGAAGCGAAATAGTTCAATAGTACTAAAGAGGTTCGACGGAAAGTAAGATATAACATCCTCTCACGGCGATACACATAGGACATCCGGCAATGATAGGTGTTTTTGCTCAAAACACCATACCGGCAATCAACGGACTCCTCCTTCTCATTGTCGATGCACCGTTTCCACTCGATGTTCCAGCAGTCAGGACGCTGACCCTTCTAGTGGAACCTACCACCGCAGTGACAATCTCCACTCTGATTATCTGAAAACCACATAGAACTACGCCCTGAGCAGCTAATACTCAGCAAGACTGACCCGTCAAAATGACCATCTACAGTCGACTCCTAGACATGCACAGGCTAAGAGTCGGGTTTATGTTGCTAAAAGCCAGCCTAAGAGTGGATCCTTATTTTTCAAGTTTTAGCAACAAGTTAAGTTGATATGAAAATAGTAACTTTAGTTTGCACTATAACTACAATAATCACGGTTGCAATACAATTAATAATAATTTTATACAATAATATTAAACTCATTCATCATATTAATGGCTTTCAACAACGTTCCGGAATAATGATCAAGTGGTACTCCTTACTGTGAGGGGCAACGACTCGAATAGATTTATATCCTGCAGGAGAAACCTGTTTGCACGATCCATACGCGCTTCATTGAAGCCATATGGAGCAACCTTTCGCATATAGTATCACAAGGTCTTCCGGGCTTGACTCCCCCGATAAGGGTCCCCCAACGTGATGCGTCCCGTACCGTCATCCGTGGATGGATTACTCCCTCCCTTCATCCCTAGTTCCACCTTAAAGAGTAGGGTATCTTCCGACCAAGCAATAGTCGTAGCTACGTCAGTTTACTGGGTCCATATTTCCAGCATGCAAATAGTACGTTCAAACTTGATCCTATGGACTGGACACGACGCGTAGCCTTAGGTGATTCGGACGGGGCTACCTCCTTGAAGACAAGCTGTCCTTCCCTTTTCATCTAGTTGCTCGTCTGGTCTTTATTGTTATCCCATTCAAACTTTCTTTCAGTCGATATCATTTCTCAGTGATAATATTTCTTGATCTATGAGTGGTCTTCATACCACTCGATGAATAGTCATCCTAAATTAAGCAGAGCGACTACCGACCTGAGGCTATCATCGGGTAAAGGGGACCTAGTGCAATACTATGTTTTCAAACAACTCCTATAAACTTAATACACAGACAAGTCTACATCTCTAACTAGTGATAAAATAAAAATATAAAACTGGTGGGATGCACTAGGGCTTGCCTGGGGCCTGCTCTTGACTTAGTGGATTATTTCTTTCACCTTCTGGATCCTGCAAGGTCTCGATCTTCACGTTGTTTACCTTGTGATCTATATGATGCAAATGATGATGTAACGCATGAGAGAAGATTCATGATAGATTATTAACAAAAGGATTAATGTCATAACTTGCACTTGGAATTGATGTATTAGATGAATGTGTGGGTTAGAAATAGAGGGTTGGTATATTTGGTGATTCTCTTTCATAGACTCGAGTAAATTAACGCGGTAGCTTTGTACAAAAGAATACGGTGTATGTGTGTGTCAATCGCGATCGATATAAATGTGCAAAGTGCATGAGCAGGGGGAGATACTGATTATAATAAAGCTCTCGGTGTATAAAAATATTGCTTTGCAAGGATTAAACACCTAGGATAAAATGCTTACTTAATAACTATATAGTTAATTGAAATATTAATTCTATAAGACAAATAATTATTTTAGTATGATTCTGGAAGTCAAATCAAAGTGGTTGATTTACTGTAAAATGAGCATGCTATGGGTGATTTATGGACCAAGTTTCAGAGGCATGCACTAAGACAATAATTTTAAATAATTAATCTAGTGAAAATGCCATATAATTAGTTATGACAAATATACATAGCATTACAAGGTGTGACATTGCAGGATAATGAAGAATAAATAAATATAGTTGGGTACCAAATTTCAAGAATTTACTAGCTTCCAAGATTTATTTATGATTTTATTAGTATTTTACCTATTTATTTTATTTCAGATAAAAATCTAATCATGCAAAGTGGTTTAACATTTTTATACAACCGTACAAGGTCAGAGGCGTCCTTAGAATTTTAGTTTGCACTAAAACTCCTAATATCAAATTAGTTATGTATTTTATAAGATTTATTTGATTTACGAGCCATTTAAATAGAAACAAAATAACTGAAATGGCTTGAGCTAATAGAAAACGAGCCACATAGGGGCCTGCCCACAGAAGATCTGGCAGAGATGAACCAGGCAACAGCAGCTGCTCGGCCATGGCGGCCACAGCACGCCGGAGGCCGGCGGCGCGTCGTCAGAGTGGACCAAACGGACACGAAAAATATTAGGATGTAGAGGAGCTCGACGTGAACTCTATTAAGGTGGTCCCGAGGGCTGGAGGTGACAGGAGCATGGTTAGCAGTGAGCTCGACGGAGGTGGAGGAGGCGGCTTCGGCTCGTGAATTTTTGCGGGCTAACGACGGCGTCTCACGGGAGAAGAGCGGGTGGAAACGGAGGAGGAAAGCGAGGCGAATCCGTGCCGAAACGGATTGGAGCGGCGGCACTGTGAGCTCACATCGGCGGCAATGGAGGTGGCGGCGGGGGGACTTTTTTTTCCCCAGAAATGGAAGCGACGAAAATGGGGAAAGGGAAGGCCCGAGTGGGGAGAGGCCGGGCCTCGGGTACACCCGGTCGGGCCGACCGCGACGGGTTCCCCGCCAGTGTACGGGCGCCACGCGGCACTTTGGCACGGCAGCCCGGGCCCGCGCGCGATGGAGAAGACACAGGCGAGGCTGACAAGTGGGTCCGCCCGGAATTTGATTTTTATTGATTTTCCAAAAACATTGTTTCTGTTCATTTAATTAACTTAAATTCTAGGGCTTGATTTGAGAAACCAAAAATATGGGCATGCTCCACATGATGTCCTTGATTTTATAAAAATACTAGTACCAATCATATTACACTCGAATTTGGATATGAAATTTTCAAAGAGTGGTGGTTTTTGACCTTTTGAACATTTATTTGAACCACTAAATAAAAGGATAAAATCCTGATAAATTTCTCTTAATTATAGTTAATCATGGTATTCAACATATATTTTGATGGGTCCTGTTTATGTTATAAAATTTTGACTTGTGGTTCAAATGGGGTTCAAATTTAACCAAATTTTATGCAAATGGTCTTCAAATGACTTCAAACTTCCTAGGTGGGTTCATGAGGGTTCAGAGGAGATGACGATTGTTTTCTTGGTTGGTGTCATTGACACACTGGGTGTCACAGCCCGGCCGACGCCTGCCGCGGCAGTTAGGGAATGCTAAGAGTGACATAACTATTACACCACAGCACCATGGGTGGTGTATATCTAAAAATAATAATAAAGAAAACTATGACACCGCAGTTGCAACTCTTTTAAGGATGGGCAATGGCGTTTAGTCAACATCGTTTTCTTATTTTGATACGGTTTGCATGACATCTCTTTATTCTGAAAGGTGTGGATATAGAGAAACTCTCTGCCCACCATCCATTAACAAACAGGTTGGAAGAGACTTCCAAAACCACCAGGAACATATACAAGATTTATTAAAACAAACAGGAGGTCCCGCAAAAACAAACGGGATATGAAACCGCCAGCCACCTGCCGTCGCAATCGCAGAGCCATTTCCGTGGACTAGCTTAGCAGCCGGTAATCCTCCGTCGCGTCTTCTCACATACCTCATTCCAAATTCAAACCTAATTCGTTCTCATCCTTAAACCACAAACACATTACTTGACCAGACGGTCCCACTATCCATTAACACAGGGATTAGGACCCCTCCAGAGTCCGAAAGCAGTAGGGACAAACAAACGGCCAAACACACACCGGATATGAAACGCGCCAAGCATCACAGTCACAAAGCCATTTCTGCAATTCTGCGGACTTGTAATCAGTAATCCCAGTCACCATCGTCCTCTACCTCAACCACAAATAAATTTGGCATGTATTCAAGGTGTTTAGCACACCGAATTCAAAGTAGCACTGTACTACTACTACTACAGTTCTCCAAACCTTTTGCGCATTCGTTGTCTAACTAATTTGTTATGATGCTTTTCAAGGGTTAAATGAATTTTGTATAGTGGTTAACTTGACAAACGTAGTTGTGGTGGTACAATATTACGAAATTATGTCCTATGTCACAATTGAGCTGTATCAAGCATGCTAAAATTTTTATTATTTGATAAAACATGTAAAAAAAGTACAATTTGAAACAAAATATTATGACCCCCCACCCCCACCCCCTGAGATTAAGAAATTTTAGATAAACATTTCTCTCAAGACACGTCTTAAGCTCAATGGTAACATACAAGTTAGTATGTTGGGATTTCAGAATCAATGTTACCATGGGATTTTATTTTTTTTTCTAATATGTCGTGGTTGCTTGTAGCATCATTGTATCAAAGAATAAAATCGCATAGAAACAATTTAGCAACATTTACCACAATGTTGGTAGAGCACCTATGCCACCAAGCACTATAACATAAACACGCCTATAGTTTGTTCATTGTGCAACAATGCAATAATCAAACCCTTTTATTCCCCCCCTAATTCGTTGTCACTTCGTTTCGTGGCGAGGATGGAGTGCCGCGGTTTCTGCGCCCGCGCTGCCAAGGCAGGCTAGGGATGACCGCGAACACCGATACCGGGCGCCGCCTTCCAAAACCGAGTACCCGCAGAACTGATTCCATGCTGCAGACTGCCTAGTCAACACTCAATAGTCGGGGATTGTTTTGAAATTGCCAGGCCACTCTCGGTATATGCTGCATACTCAAGTCTTGATCATCTCCGATGTAGTGTCATGCCTGATGATAAACAGCATCGGTTGCAACAGCATGTTAATATCCATCACGGGCAGGAAAATTCACGAAAATACTATGACCGAAAGAAACACAGGGAGGAGAAACCATCGAGGAAAATAATTGACAGATCGTTAGCCTTTTAACTGAAGAGTTATGTTTGGGAGACAAAGTGGTGTAAACGCTTCAACGGTCTCTTTCCTTTGTGCAATTGGGACTGGGGAGTCAGCCCTTTTATGATGGCACGAACTGTCATATGTTCAAAGGATCTTGGTTTTCACTTGTCGCACCAACAAAATCTGGTACCTTAAAAAAAAAACATTGTGGTGATTTGAGTGCTTATGCTGCCTCCAGATTATCCTGTGGTAGCCAGGATTTCAGTTTCCAAGAAAATTCTGTAATAAACTATAAATGTGAAAGAAGAGACATATAACTAATATACTATTATTCATTGTTCGAAGAGGGAAACGAAGTTCTCTCCCGGGTCTTGAGATGAGAAGACCCAGCTCAAAAATTGAGTAATTTACCCAATTTTTATGTTATTAATTTTCCCATTAGATTTATTCTTCTTGTCAAGTAGGCCTACCTGAGTTCGGCTGATTCGGACTCGTGTCGTGTCCAGCCCAGCTCGCCTCCGGCCGGAGTCGGATGCGACGCGACCGACGGGGATAAAACCAGAAGGGATCCCCGAAGCGAAGGCGAACCCACCACGCACACGCGCACGCGCACGCGCACTGTTGTCCACTACCCGCCCGCGTACCCGAAGGATCGCCTTCGCTTCTGATATCTAGGAGAGCCGGAGAGGATAGGAGAGGAGATGGACATGGACGTCGCGCCGGCAAAGGGGACGAAGAGGCGCACCGCTGAAGAAGGCACATCGTGGACGGCGACGGATCTGCGCGGGAAGGCAGCCAAGTCCAACTCCTGGGAGTATGCGACGCGCGAGGACTTCTCTCCCGAGGTCAAGGAGCTGCTGCACCGGTCCCATATGGCCAATCGCCGGATCCAAGCCATGCGTGCCCGCAGCGCCAAACTCAGGGAGGAGATTGAGCGCAAGTTCCTCAAACCCTGCCTCTAAAAGCTATGATTCAGACAAGCAACGTGATCCAACGCTGTAGTATACCTGTATGGTTCTGTTGTAGAGAGCTTCATCCAGGTCTTATGGACCAGGCTAATCGAAACGACAACAATCTTGCTCTGGTGCACAAAAAGAACGTTGTGTTGTCTGTTTTGATGCCCAAAACAGTAGGGAAAATAATGATTTTCACAATTCTTTCAAAAAAGTTTATCTGGCTTTACTTTTTCGAAACGGATTTCTCCACTTCCATTCCGAGATCATTATAGCAATTTGGATTTGAGAACAGACAAAAACAAAATGGCGGGAGGGAGTGACCCCTCCCGGCCGGTCCGTGATGCCACTGCCACCGGCATCTTCATCAGCGTGCCTTCGCTGCCTCTTTTCCGGCCGACGCCTGATCGATAGTATCTGATAGATGCCGCGGCAGTTAAGGAATGCTAAGAGTGATATAACTATGACACTACAGTTGCAACTCTTTCAAGGATAGGCAATGGCGTTTAGTCATCATCGTTGTCTTATTTTGATACGGTTTGCAACTTACCTTTGCAAACTGCAAGGAAGACAAAACCGAAAGCATCATCACGCATAACACAGGAGTGAGAGTGACCCATGGAGCACTCACTCCGCGACAGAAGATGGATTGCTGTTTATGTTCGTCAGTCGTTTGAAGCAATTTGCCGGTGTTTCCACGGGCACGCGAGCAGCCATCATGTAGTGTCGAATACTCGAATTTGGTGTGTCAATTGTCAACACTGTTTGCAGAAGTATATCTTTAATAAGGAAGAAAAATATATCTTTAATAAGGAAGAAAAAACCATACTGCTAGAAACAAAATGGCAGAGCAGAGACACTCTTATGCTAGAGAGAAACTCAGCTGACAAGAGAAAACAAAATACCGATAACTCTTCCTAGAATCTATTTCACGATTTGTACAGAGACGAGTTTGCCTGCATAACATCTCTTTATTTTGAATGGTGTGGATACAGAGGAACTCTCTGCCCACCATCCATTAACAAAGAGGTCAGGAGAGACTTCCAAATCCAGCAGGGACATATACAAGGTTTATTAAAACAAACAGGAGGTCCCGCCAAAACAAACGGGATATGAAACCGCCAGCCACCTGCCGTCGCAATCGTAGAGCCATTTCCGTGGACTAGCTTAGCAACCGGTAATCCTCCGTCGCGCCTTCCCCTACCTCATTCCAAATTCCAACCTAATTCGTTCTCATCCTTAAACTGCAAACACAATACTTGACAAGACGGGCCCACTATCCGTTAACACAGGGATTAGGACCCCCTCCGAGTCCAAAAGCAGTAGGGACAAACAAATGGCCAGACGCACACCGGATATGAAACACGCCAAGCATCAAAGTCACAAGACATTTTTGTAATTCTACGGACTTGTAATCAGTAATCCACAGTCGCCATCGTCCTCTACCTCAACCACAAATAAACTTGACCTGTATTCATGGTGTTTACCACACTAAATTCAAAGTACCACTGTACTTGTACTACAGTTCTCCAAACCTTTTGTTCATTCGGTTTCTAACTAATTTGTTATGATGCTTTTCAAGGGTTAAATGAATACTGTATAGTGGTTAACTTGACAAAAGTAGTTGTGGTGGTACAATATTACGAAATTATGTCCAAGGTCCACAATTGAGCGGTAGAAAGCATGTTAAACATTTTATTATTTGATAAAACATGTAAAAAAGCAAAGTACAATTTTAAACAAAATATTATGACCCCCCCCCCCCCCCTTGAGATAAAAGAAATTTTAGATAAACATTTCTCAAGATACGTCAAAAGCTCAATGGTACATACAAGTTAATATGTTGGGATTTTAGCATCAATGTTACCATGGGATTTTATTCTTTTCTAATATGTCGTGGTTGCTTGTAGCATCATTGTATTAAAGAATAAAATTGCATAGAAACAATTTAGCAACATTTACCACAATGTTGGTAGAGCACCTATGCCACCAAGCACTATAACATAAACACGCCTATAGTTTGTTCATTGTGCAACAATGCAATAATCAAACCCTTTTATTCCCCCCCCCCCCCCCCCCCCCCCCATAATTCCTTGTCACTTCATTTCATGACCAATCCCCTTTGATTTCCCTATTCCCAGTGTTGCTTGTTAACAATTGCATGCAACTATGGTGACTCCCTTTCAGTCTTAGAGAGTAAAGATATAGTATAGCTGCCAGCCTACTGAACTTAATTTCTTGGTTAAGAAGCAGTAATGTGAAACAAAAAGTAGCTACCAACAATTTTGATAAACCAGCTCCTAACTACAAGACAAACCAAGCGGTGCTGCTCACTCCTTATCGAGAGCAGACTAATATGCTTTGCGTTTCTATGCTTTTAACAATAAAACAATTGAATCACAATAATTCTAAACAAGCAAACCCATGAATTATGTGAGTTCCAGTGTAGTGCGACTATTAGTTGCACTCATATTGCAAAATTATTCTAATTTCGTACTAAAGTTGCACACTTATGGACCCAAAACAAAATTCTTACTTTGTGAAGCAAATCACACATGAGGTAAGTCCTTTTTCAGATAATCGTTACGCTGGTTGCTGATGACAGGTGAAGGCAGTGGACGATAATCTACACACTAACTCAACTGGATCGACATCTAACGATCAATTGAAGCACACCTATATCGAGGATATAGCAGCGATGATTGGCATTGGCTTCTTGGCTGGAACGAGAGCTGAGCTTGCGTCTGCTTCGTCTCGATGGTGATCCGACATGCCACTGTGTCTGCGACCGACATCTCCATCACCAGATCACCTGACTGTCGCTAGCTTGCTCTCCAGTGGTTGACGCCTGAATGCTTGATCATCTATGTTTAATCTACACTGCGGGAGTCGGCGAATATCTGAATCTGATCCTGATGCCGTGTTAAGGATAACTCCACGACAACGTCTCTTTTGAAGATACACGATGGCATGCTAGTCAGGAGTGTGCCATAATTAGTCCTGCGTGGTTATCTTATTCGGACAGGGCTTGCAAGTTGCAACTTGCCTTTGTGCGAAAAGGAGAAAACGAAAGCATCGTCAGACATAACAGACGCGCGACCCATGCATGGAGCAGCAAATCCGCGACGGAATGGAGTGCTGCTTGATGTTGTTCAACCGTTTGAAACCATCTGTCGGTCTGTTCCACAGGCACAGGCAGGCAGCATTTCGTGTGGGACTTCTTTGTTTGCCAATACTGTTTGGGTTTCGCAGAAGCATCTGTTTCACGATTGGTAACCAGACATCTATAGAGGCCTCAATCGACGCTGCGGCGCTGCCTGCAGTATACTGTGAAAGTCTGAATGCAGAGCAACTCTGCACTTTGCCTGTGCAAATTAAACTACGACAAGGGGGCCACCATCCATTAACAAAGGGGCTGATTTTGATCCCCAAAACGGCAAAACCAGCAGGGACATATACACGGTTTCGAAAAAACCGGAGATCCCGCCAAAACATACCGCATATGAAAACCGCCAGCCAGCCGCCGTCGCGGTCGCAACTTGCAAGCCATTCCCGTGGACTAGCAATCGGTAAACTTCGGTCGGCGTCATCCTGTATACCTCAACCCAAATCGGTTCTCATCCTTAAACCGCCAAACCCCTCGCCTATATAACAACCTGGTCACGCTAGTTCTGACAAACACCATAGCCCAACGACTTGGTTCCCAATCCAGATTTTGATCACTCGATTCCGCATTTCGCAAACAAGAAGGAAGCGGCAGCAACCTCAAGAGTCAGAGCATCAGGCATCAGCCATGGACGACCTGATCCCGGGTCTGCCGGACGATCTGGCCCGAGAGTGCCTGGTGCGCGTGGGGTTCGACCAGCTCCCCGCGGCGCGCCACGTGTCGCGCCAGTGGAAGGCGGAGGTGGAGTCGCCGTTCCACCACCGCCTCCGCCGGACGCGGCCGCTGCTCGTGCTGGCGCAGGCCGCGCCGCCGCTAGCCGCATCCGGCCCGGCCCACAAGTACGCCGCCTCCGCCACACCCGCCTCCTACCGCCTCGTGCTCCACGAGGTGTACACGGGAACGTGGGCCGCGATGCCGCCGCCACCGTTCCCCGGCGGGAGGCTCCCGCTGTTCTGCCAGCTGGCCGCGGTCGGCGAGGGCCCGAGGCGGAAGCTGGTGGTGATGGGCGGGTGGGACCCGGAGACGTGGGCCCCGACGGCCGCGGTCCACGTGTACGACTTTTTGTCCGGGACGTGGCGCCGCGGCGCGGAGATGCCGCCGCCGCGCCGGTCGTTCTTCGCGTGCGCGGCGGCCGGTGAGTCGAGGTGGGTGTTCGTGGCGGGCGGGCACGACGCGGAGAAGAACGCGCTGCGGTCGGCGGCGGCTTACGACGTCGAGGCCGACGCGTGGGTCGCGATGCCGGAGATGGCACGGGAGCGGGACGAGGCCAGGGGCGTCTGCGTCGGCGCCGGCTTCGTGGTGGTCGGCGGGTACCCGACTGCGGCGCAGGGCAGGTTCGCGGGATCCGTGGAGGTGTTCGACCCCGTCTCGTGGGCGTGGGAGCCCGTGCAGGAGGGCGTGATCGAGGAGGGCGCGTGCCCGAGGATGTGCTGCGCTGCTCCCGGAGATGGAGAGGCGGGGAGAAAAATGTACATGGTCCGCGACGGGCACGTCGTGTCGCGGGATGGCAATGGCGATGCGTGGCGACCGGTGGCGCGCGTGCCGGACGATGCTCGTGCGGTGACGGCTGTGGTGGCCATCGGGGATGGCCGTGTTGTTGTCATCGGCTCTGCTTGCCATGGCGCGGAGCAGGGCGTGCACGTGCTCAGCGAGGACGCAACAGCGCCGTCGTGGGCGCGCCAGCCCGCGGCGCCGGATTTTGCTGGTCACGTGCAGGCCGCGTGCTGTGTTCAAGTGTAACAGCAGGTGTAGTGTAGATAATACAGTACAAATTTATATATAGGCCATAGGCACATGTGCACGCACGTGTTTGCATATGTTTCTTGCTTATAACGGACTTGTTGCAATGTTAGCGAGTTTGCGAGCAAGCAGCTTGTAAAATTGAGGAATTGTGCCTTGGTTTGGCCTGGTTCTTGCACCTATTTTGCTGACTGCTGTAATCAGATGCGCAGGTTTTCCTCATTTTGCTGCAACATCATTTCATTTGTTGGGACAATGTCATCTTATACATTCCATGGCATGCTTCATTTTAAGGATGTACGGTTTACAATCCAGCGAGATCCTTTATTTTTTTGAGCGATAATCCAGCGAGATCTTATTGGGGAGAAGACCAGATCAGTTAATCTGGCACGCATTCATCTGGACTATAGTTCCCCGACCCTATATTGATCTGTCGTTTAAATGACATCCTCTGTTACATGGCCTGTTACAATAATTCGAGTGTTACAAGAATTTGAATAGGGGTAACCCTATTGACCATAGTTGTCGTGTAAAATGATATGAAATCATGTGAAAAGGCACCACTGAATGGTAGAAGGTTTCTCATAATGCTAAAAAATTGTTTTTTTATATATAAAATCAGTTTCACGCTTCAAAGTTTTGTACAAACAAATTACTATAAAATACTCTAGATTAAAAAAAAAATTGGATGAATGTTTCTCAATATGTGTCACGAACTCAATGATCACATACAAGTTATATGTTTGGACAAGGATCTAGTAACGCAAGATTCTTTTAGCATCATTATATGAATAACAAAAATCAGTGACAATATTCTCAGCAGCATTTAGGAACTCATCAATATCTATATAGTACAACAATAACAATGTTGCTGAAGGGCCTAGCACTTTAGTGGCAACGCGCCTTGTTTGTTATGCCATTAAGAAAGAAAATATAAAACCTTTCTGAACACTATAACTTTCTTTAGAGTTCTAGACCAACATTTAGCTCATAGTAGTACAATTGATTGGATAGATTTGAAATTTGTAATTTGAATTGTGTGCAATGTTGAAGCATATTACATAAAAGGGTCACCAATTCTATGCAAACATAACAACATTATGAGCAGTAATAGCACCATGATAAACATGTTATGGGCTTCGCACCTAATTGGATTCATAATTAGAAACTAGATTCATTGTTACAATGTATATTATTGTTGTTATGAAAACAATACCTATAAATGTTTTTCTTTCATAGTTGAAAAATAATACAGAAGTATTACAATCATATATGCAATGAACAAAATATGAAGATGACAAAACAAATGTTGTATTTAATAAAAAGAAAGTAAAGATCATATATGAAATATGTAAACAGCTATATTCCTTCAACCATCACCCTTAGTTAATTAGATAAATCATAAGCAAATGCAAATATTTATCAAGACAATTTTGTCTTATTTTGATTTATAGTTTACATCGTTTGTAGGCTGAGCAACATATTCACATCTTCATAGTAGTTTAATTTATTAGTTATAATGTTCCTATTGATTTATAATTACATGTTGGTGTCATATATTCTCTCATATAAGCATATATTATTTGTTTACTTCATCAAAAGAAATGGACTTTTATCTAGCAAGTATGCGATTGCAACACTAAACTGCTAACTCACTGCCTTTGTCACTAGTGCCAGGTCATTGGGAGATGGATCTTTTTCTTATTGATATCGAAATGTGGATTGACATAATTGACAATAATGTCCTGTTAGACTCTTTGAGATTGGGTTCTTATGTGAAGATATTCAACATTATGTGTACAAAAATGGAAGACAAAAAGAATATGAAGACACTTCCTTGAATGAGAAAATATTGAATTATTGAAGGAAGTATAGCTTGCATTATTGAAAACAGGGGAACCTATCAACCTATTAGCTAAATGAACGGATCAAAACATGTGTGTTCGATTAAAGGCTGGCTTCTAGGCAAAACTTCTCTGTCTCAGCTTGTCTCTGCTTCGTCTACATGGTGATCCGCCACGCCAATGCCACTGCCACTGATGTCTCTAATTTTCCGTCACCTGAATACTCCTTAGTTTAGCGTTTCCCACTCCGTGTGACAAACTTTCATCGGATAGATTTAAACCAGTAATTTCTATTGTAAGATCAGATCACTACATGTCTGTAGAGAAAAATATGGGTATTTCATCATGGTCAGCGAGACAATTATACAAGGAAACGCTGCTGGTTTTGAAAGCACATATATTGGCCTCAGCTCATGATCAATAGCTGACTGTGTCATGTAGGCTGTGAACGTGAACCATATATATATAATTCTTACAAGGATATCGAACTCTGAGATCATGCATTGCAACACTAAACCGCGGTAAGCCATTAGTGGTCGATGATTAGGCGAGCAGCTTCAACAGTGCAGCAGCAACACGGTTACAAATTCACAAGTGAATTGATTTATGATTCTAAATGTCGACAGCAAAACAAGGGCATGCATGCATGTTTACAAGAACCAAAACGTTCTTGGATCATGGCATGAAGTAGGAAACTGGGTAAGGAGGTGTATTAGCACGACTATGGTGTTTGTCGCAGGTGGGAGCGTGTGATATCTCGGCTCGGGGTTTAATAGAATTGATAGAATACTCATGTTAACAAGTTATAACTTTTTTTTCGCAAGCTCATCTTTAAAAAATTTCAAAGTTAAGTATGTTTGGCTTGGAGGATGGGTGACCGATCGGGAAGTTATTTCCGGGTGCGCATGAGTGAGGATAAAGTGCGCAAAAAAGATTTGTGTTGATCTGTAAGAGCATTTTGAGGTCCTAGAGAGCTGCCAGGTGTAAGCGGACCCAACCTCGGAGGGACGGGACGTTACAGTTGATATCAGAGCCGATCCTCGCGGTTTCACGGACGCATGAGGTCGCAGTTGCGCAGACATGATATGTATGGCTAGTGTGGGCACGGAGTGGTCACACAACATGGTACAGATGAGAGTGTGATATCCCAGCTCGGAGCTTAATAGGATTAATAGAATATTCATATCAATAAGTTATAACTTTTTTTTTCTCAGAAGCTCATCTTTAAAAAACTCCAAAGTTAAACATGCTTGGCTTGGAGGATGGGTGACTGTCGGTGTTTAGATCGGTTTATTCACAGGGGTACGCGCTTCGGACTCGGTGATGGCTAAGCAAGAGTACACGGGGGGATTATACTAGTTCGGAAAAGTCCCCTACGTCCAGTTCTAGGCTTGCTCGTGTTACTTACTCCGGCGAGAGTGTACAATGGTGGTGAGAGAGCAGAGTTCGCCAAGTCTTGGATGTGCGAGTCGTGCGTGTGTGTTCTCCTTGTGTTGTTCTGGTTGTTCCTTGTCTAGAGAAGAGTTGGCCTCCCCTTTTATGCTCCAAGGAAAAGGGCCCGATTACAGAGAGAGAGAGAGAGAGAGAGAGTTCTACATGTGCGAAGTTGGTGATGTCGTGCCGCGGAAGGCGAAGTCTTAGTCGACGGCGTGCTCTTTGGTCATCGCAGGCCCCACCGTCCTGGTCTGGTGTCAGAGGGACAGTACTACGCCCGAGCTCCCCGTTCTCCGTCGTCGAGTCGAGCCCCTCCGTGTCACTGTAGCCGGCGTGTTCCGTCGTACGTGGGGAGGTGCAGCATTGACTTTGTCATGTCGTTTAGGCAAGGTTTAATCTAGTTGTCCCTTAAATCGTCCTGCACCATCATTATTAGGCATGTCATCGCACGATGGCAGCGCGGCGTGCCTTGCCATGCCTGTCACTGTCAGCGGACACTGGTGCTGACGAGGAGGGCAGGTGTCTGGAGGGATTTGACTCCATAACACTGTGTCCGCGTAGTAGACGTGGCATTTAAGGCCGGGTGGTTGGCGGTTGTTGACCGTTAGCTCGCTCGACCACCTCCGTCAGGGGTCGATATGTCAGGTTGCGTCTGTCCGGACCGGCGCGAAGTTGGAATCCGTACCGTCCGGACAGGGCAATCGGGCTTCTCCACTCCGCCTCTCCTGGACTGGCAGTTGACTAACAGGGAGTTTGCCTGACGATTACGGGAGGGGGCCACACTGTCACCGTGTCAGTGGTGGCATCAGGGCATCCGTCCTTGCCCTGGGATGGATAGGCTTGGGTTAATGGCTGAGTCATCTGCTTGGAAGTTCGAGCCGCGCGCGCGCTCCATCAGGCGGGGCGATTCACTTTCTGCCCCTTTCGAGAGGTCGTGCGGGGCGTGACGAATCCTCGACCCCTGTTGAGGGGTCGAGCGGGACGCGTCCGGCCCTCGACCACTTCGGGGGTCGAGCGAGTCGAGTCGGGATAGCGGCGCGGCTTTCACGGCTAAGGCCTGACCGTCGCGGGGATGCTTCTTATGGGAGCCCACGTGGGCGGCGCCTCGGTGGTGATCCTGCGGGCCCCTTCAAATCTGTCTGAGTCTGACGCATATGAGTCTTTAGGAGGTGTCACGTGGCATCCCATTATTTACCCTCGATAATGATCGACCGGAAAGTTATTCTCGGATAAGTATGAGTGAGAATAAAATACGATTTATGTTAGTGTATAAGGGCAGTTTTAAGATACTAGAGAATTATCAGTTATAAGCGAACCCGATCTCGAAGGGACGGGACGTTACAGAGCGGGACGAGGCCAGAAGAATAATCCGTGTCGGCGGTAGGTTAGTGTCTTAGTGTGGTGGTGTGCTCGTCAAGTACCGACGGATGACAGCCCGGTTCACGGGTTCTGGGTAAATGTTTGATCTCGTCTCGTGTGGGATTGGGAACCCGTGCAGTGCAGGCAGTTCTGCGTGCAGGAGCACGCGCCCAGGGACGGAGTTGTCGCGGCACGGAGCGCCGATGACGACACGTGGCGACCGGAGTTTACTGACCACGTCCAAGTTGCGTTCAGCGTTCAGGTGTATTAGCATGTCAGTATTTGAAGGTAATGTACACTTGAGGATGTATATAGGCTATATACATATACGCATGTGCATATATGCTTGTATTGTCCTTACCTAGTGTCCGTGTATAACTATGGGAGTTAATAATAATAGAATAAAAAGTTATGAAGATGTTCACATGACACCTATTTAACAATAGTTGATTTTTATATTGCACGTGGAACATAGACTTACATGCAAAATTAAATTGTATCAAAAATATGTCAACTTCCATAGGATCAGTGCTGCTCTCTTTTCTAATTCTTCACACAAAACACAAAAATATTTTCAACTATAAGAGTGTATAACTAAACAAACGATATTCATATAATCATCCTGAATGAGTTTGCATGTCAGTATTTGTGATCTAATCACTTTATCATGGGCAAAAACAATTAGGGCAAGATCATGATGCCCTCTTAGTAGCAGACACGGAAGCAGAGCAGGTCCAGATCCTGAGGTGGCGGGCCGGATTCTTCCCAGTGGGAGATCAATCCATCCAGTAAGATCCATGCCACAACAACAACCATGGCCGGCACTACGTGATGTCCCGCGACGAGTGTCTGCGCCTCCATGCGCAACAAGGATGTCGGCCTGCCCAACATCAACCACATGGATCCTTTTTCTTTGTTCTTTTTTTGTGTAGGATTGACCCAAAACTCATAGTTCGACAACGTCGTCGCGGCGATGCCTAAACTGATGTTGCATATCTATATATTCTGCTAAGCCACGTGTGCATGTAGGATCTGTGATGGCGCCGAGCTATAGGCACAGATCCTCGTCATCGTAGTACAAGGCAGCGGCTACTTCGAGATCGCGTGCCCACACATGTCCTCCAATAATGGCCGTCGTTTCGAGCATCGGAGCAGATGTCAGGACATAATAAGAACCTCACAGTACTCTACCTCCACGTGCACACACAGAAGATGTTCCTGGACGCGAGGTGGGCTGAGTGGGCAGCCGTAGAGCCAGCCGGAACAAGCACGTGTTCTGAACTGGACTCGTAATACGGGTTTTTCTTCCTGTACATTGTGGACTCGGATTAGGAAAGAAACCTTCGGCAAAACCGTCGTTTGGCAGAGTGCACAGAGAAACCAAACTTAATAGGTAATACAGATATGTGAACATGCTGCCCGTAAAAACAGAGCATCCAATTCCCTTGGGTGTTTGCTAGCCATCGTTACATGAGAACATCTCCGGAGCTCGTTGGCTTATTAGCATGGAATCCTCGAATCGACGCAATCCACGCGCACGCAATCCTCTTGAGGCTATTTTTTTAATCATAAAAACTATGGCTAGTTGCTAAACGAAGCCTCAGTCATATGGCTGCCTTCTTTCAGCAGAAGCGGAATCCGAGTCGAGTTCGGTGGGCCGGCGGGTTCCGAGTCGGCGGAGCTGGATGCAGCCAGAGGTGGGGATTGAAATCATTGCATTAGCTACTAGCCAATGCAGAGGGCTACTGTAGCTGGTCTTAGGCTGAATGCTAACCATTCGATCTAAAACAAATAGATCAGATTTATTGCTACAGGAATTTGATCACCATTTTCAGTACTGATCTATTGTAGCAGATTCAGATCACTGTAGCTTCTCTGTATTGACTGAAGGATCAACATATAAGACTAGCTTGTCCTACACCACCAATTTTGAATTAGCCTTTTTACGCGAAGGGAGAGGACAAAAATATAAATAGGTTGGTAGGTGTGTATGATCCGCTCAAAATCCGAGTGAGGCTCAGCAGAATCCACTCAAAATAGAGCATTATTGACTGTTGTAATAGGATGTGCAGGTTTTCCTCATTTTACTGCAAGATCATTTTATTCGTCGGAACAATTTCATTTTATACATTCCATGACATGCATCGTTTTAAGGAGGGAAAATTCCTTGAGAACCACTCATATAAACCTGAATCTTGTAACTACCACTGAGAAAAGGTAAATCCCTTCAATGCCAGCAATCGAAAAACTTATCCCTTCCATGCCAGCGCTTACCGATTTTGCCGGTCACGAACGCGACTGCTCCGCTTCGTTCTCTGCTCCGAGATGTGCTATGCTCTGCTCCAAGATGTGCTCTGCTCCGCTTCGTTCTAAGCTTGCTCGAAGTCATTCTCTCCTCTGTTCTGTGTCGCTCACTAGTCGTTGTCTGCATGCGGCCGCTTGCAAGGCTTGCTCTGCCTTGTGCTCTCTGTTCTACACTACGATGAAGGATCTGAAGTTTATTGACAAAAGCAATGGCAACCCAATCGGGCTGGCTGCTCAATCTCTACCCTCGCAGTGTATGACAAATCAAAAACAACAGCCACCAGTTTGATTTAGGACGTTTCTTTCTTTCAAATTAAAAAGATCAAGGCGCATCTCCGCTTCCACGTCGTCGCTCGAGGAGAGACTCAAGATGTGGGGCGTGCATCTGGCTGCCTGCGGGAGGACTTCCTTGACGGCACGCCATCCCATCGTCGCTGGACGCACTCGCTGCGCATAAGGAGTTCCGCGTCGACGGCAACCCCGGTCCCCTCCCGCCGCTCCTCGGCGCGCTCTGCAACCTCACTGTTTTCGCCGCCGCCACGACCACGCTGTCCATCACACATCAAAGCCGCCATCGACATGCCACATCTGAGGCTTGATTTGTTGGGTGAAATTCGATTTGGACAGTGATTTCATGGAATTGGACAACGATTGGGCTGGGGTGGCGGTGAGCCGATGACCTGATGGTGAGTGGCGACGATTTTGGGGGTGGCGGTGACCTAGTGAGCGCCAACGGTGACTGCCCAAACCGGTAAGTAGTGGCATGGAACGGATAAGTTTTTTCGCTTGCTCACATTGACGGGATTCAACTTTTTTCGGGGGCAGCTACAAGATTTAGGTTTATGCCTGTGGTTCTTAAGGAATTTTCTCTTTTAATGATGTACAATTTACAATCCAGCAAGATCCATTTTTTCGAGCAATAATCCAACAAGATCTTATTGGGGAGGGCCAGATCAATCATTTTGGCACGCATTCATTTGGACTATAGTTCCCTGATCCTATGTTGATCTGCCGTATAAATGAGATCCTTTGTTACGTGGCCTGTTACAATAATTCGAATGTTACAAGAATTTGAATAGGAGTAACTCTATTGACCATAGTTGATATGTCGTTGTATTGTAATGTTAAAAAATACTTCTTTTTATAAATTCAGTTTCAGGCTTTAAAGTTTTGTACAAACAAATTACTATAAGATATTCTAAACTAAGAAAAATTTGGATGAGTGTTTCTGAATATGTGTCACGAACTCAACGATCACATACAAGTTATATGTTTAGACAAGGATCTAGTAATGCAGGATTCTTTTAGCATCATTGTATGAATAACAAAAATCAATGATAATATTTTCAGCAGCATTTAGCAACTCATTAATATCTATATAGTACAACAATAACAATGTTGCTGAAGGGTCTAGCACTATAATGACAACACACCTTATGCCATAAGGAAAAAAAGATATAAAACCTTCTTGAACACTATAACTTTCTTTATAGTTCTAGCGTCACATTCAACTCATAGTAGTACAATTCATTAGATAGATTTGAAATTCGAATTTGAATCATGTGCAATGTTGAAGCATATTGCATAAGAGGGTCACCAATTCTATGCAAACGTAGCAACATTATGAGCAGTAATAGCACCATGACAAACATGTTATGGGCCTCGCACCTAATTGGATTCAGAATTAGAAACTAGATTCATTGTTATAATATATATCATTGTTGTTATAAAACAATACCTACAAATGTTTTTCTTTTATGTTTGAAAAATAATACAGAAGTATTACAATCATATGTACGGTTTAATTTAACATATCATCCTCTGTTGACTCTTTGATATGACATGTTTGTCCTTCAGCAGCCACAAAAAGACCACCCATTTTTATACTTGCCCTATCCGAGTGGAGAAAAAGAGAAGCAGTAGTTGTTGGATTTTTTTAATAAATCACTTACTGAGACATATTGTCTTATGCTTGATGTTCATCTTAAGATTTATAAAATAGTTACCACAAAGTGGAAGCTAAAAAGAAATCTGAACAAGCTCCGTGGGTTGTCATCTAGGAGCAAGTAAATATCATGAATGACCTTCTGAGAACTCAACTCTTAGAGTATAAGGAGTATCAGAAGGAGGTTGAGGGGCACATGAATCAGATCAGCAGTTTATCAGGGGAGCCCCTCCAACCCCTTCTACTCTTGTTGAGAAACCCTCACAGTACGACTCAAAGGAGAAGAAACTGGAAATGAAGAAATCAATGAGGCGTGAGAAGAAAATGTTAAGAAAGAAGCAGAGAGAGAGAAATCAGAAACTCCAAGTCCAAAGGGAAGCAATCATCCAGCTCTAAGTCCAAACAAAGTAAGTAAGCCATCTATTTCGAAGTCCAAACAAAGTAAGCCATCGAGCTCGAGGTCCAAGGAGGAGGACATAAAGTTTTGATTTCTCATGAAATAAAGAATCCTGATACTATTTGTCATGTGAAGTTATAACTCAAAAGACCTTTTTTTAGTATATGATGTCGAAAGACCTTTTCAAAGAATTATTTTTTGTTTTCAGTGTTGGAGATTGACCTGCTTGTATATTTGTGGCTTAGCATGCAAGCTTTGTTGAGCATTCTGTTTTTATTTTGTTTTGTTATATCAGCTAGGTATTGACCTATAATTTTACCTACTCGCTCGTTTAATTAGAACTTGTTTGTTTTCAGCCATGTAAAAGGGGTTGTTTGTTTGTCCAGATTATTTGGAAGAACTTGTTCGCGCGCTTGCCGCCAGAGCGTCGCAGCAGCCAGCCGTGCTCTTCCGCAGTCCCCCACCACCGCCAAACGTCTATCCGCGCTGCGCCCTTGACCCGCCAGATCTTGGAAGGGTAGAGAGATCAGAGGTTGATGGAGACGGAGATGGAGATCATCGCCATGCCGGTTGTCGCGGCGAGGGGGCAGAAGAGGCCAGCAGCTGCGGAGGACAACGGGACGGACCACCCGAGGTAACCGTGCTCTATCAGAGGAGTCACATGCTCAGGCTTAGGACCGCTGCTACCATCGCCCGCAGCCGCGAGTATAGGCAGGAACTCGCACGCCTGCACCCCCAGCGCGGGCATACGTGTAGATTAGCCCACAGCACCAGCATGAAGTGTTCGATGTGTTTCTGCTGACTCTTCCGCAACTTGTGTATGTGCCCAAAAAGGGACCGGTTTTATGCATATGAGAAGATGAAAATATAATTTCAGCTTTTTTCTTTTGTATTTTTACATGTCTTATGAATAAGTCAAAAGATGTTCTCCTTGGTCACAAATTCCCAGTCATAAGCGACCGCCTTATGCATATTGTGCAGTACTGCCGTAACATCAGTTTTATCTAAGTTCTAGTTGGCTGGATTCTGTGACTAAATATTGCTCTGCCTGGATAGTCATACGAGGAAATGTCATTGCTTCCTGAATAGTGAAACCACTAATGAGTAATGTTTATGACAAAGTCTTGGCTAATCTGGTGTTTGTCAGTGAGTCTTGTCGGCACCAAAAAAAAATGCATCTTTATTTGCTTTGTTACTAATGGTAAAGCAAGCACTCAACTCATATGTGTTTGATCTATCCATAGCAGGAAGTCTGGTTCAAAAACTGAAGGAACTAATCGCTTTAAATTTCAGTGTTTTTTCTGTTAATTTCCAGCAACGAGATTGTAATAGAGTCACACATGCCCTAGCTGTTTTAGGCTGCTCTTGTTCTGTGGAAGACAATCCGATCATGGATGCTCTTCCGCCCTGTATTATGTCTTGGTTGCCGACGATATGTTAGTACATGAGAAATGGAATCAGCTGTTTCCACTAAAAAAAATGTCATGGCATCCTTCACCTCATACAAGGTTCCAGTAAGGCCAATTACTTTCCCTGTTTATATTTCGGTGTTTCTTGAATGGTTGCATTAATTGATTTAGCATGGGTTTGGCATCAGCATACCAGTGTGGGCTCGCCTGAAAAATGTATAGCCCCTGAAATATGCAGATCCTAAGGACATGGTGATGGATTTTCGCTGTGCTTCTTTAAATCTATATGCTGAATTGTCAACATTTAAGTTTTCTCAATCTGTCATTTTGTTGGAGTTGTGGATAGTGGATATGATGCGTGCCGGTTCGTGGGGGAAGGCGTTTGGCCCCGCCGCGTGGGGAAAGACCGTTGAGACCCATGTAGGAGGATGTCGTGGTGTGGGACGGTGATGCATGGCGACCGGACTCACGTGCCGGAGGACGACCGCGCGGTGACGGCCGTCGGCCCATCGTGGACGCGAGAGTTTGCTCGGAAAGTGCAGGTCACATGTTGCGTTTAAGTGTAACAGCACGTGGTATAGCCTAGAAACACCTTCGAAAACGGAGTCGACTGGTCTTAAGATTCATAGAGTTACCACAAAAATCTCATCATTTCATCAAGAAAGATGTTAAGTCGTAAATGCTACTATAACTCTGTTGGGGCTCGAACTAGTTGACTATACTCAATTTTAAAGATGAAATGGACCTTCTGTTGTAAAAACAAATACTTAAAGGTAATAGCACAAATATTGTGACGCACACATGATACAAATTTTAAGTCTAACAATCATAACTTATCCGTTGCTCGTAGGTTGATATACTAAAAGAATTATTCAAAGAGAAATTTTCCAGTCCAAAATACTAGTAAGTCAACAGTAGTTAAAAACTTCCTTTGTTCCAACCCAGATTCATTTGCTCGCCCAGGTTCCCATCTACCTCCCGCCCGATCAACCAATGAAAGCGGGCATGGACTGATTAGCATGGCACTCATCAGAGAGGAGGGCAGTGACCCATGGGTCTTGAAAAAGATGGACCGGGTTTTGGTGTTGGTGGATTGGGCGACTCGCAACCTGCAAAGAGAAGAGCACGTGACACAGTTAAATCAACGTGAAAATTGAGATGAAAAATTTTGGAACATTTGCTTATTTGATCTTGTTTTGAAGCACAACTATCAATTTAATATTTTTTTTTAACTTTGCTCATTTGACCCTTCTTTTGAACCCTTCTTCGCTCATTTGGTTCCGTTTATTGAAAAAGTAGAGTCAAATGAGCAAAGCACAGCGTTAAATGAGCAAAGTTCAGAATCAATTGAGCAATTCAAGATCAAAAATAAGGTTAAATGAATAAAGTTTAAAAAAATAGATCAAATTAGTAGTTAGACTTCAAAACAGGATCAAACAAGTAATTATGTCAAAAAAATTCTGAGTCAAGCGTGTGCTTCTCGTATACAAATGCAGAAATGCTATGTGCAAGCATGGGAATGAGACCATAGTGCTCTTACTTCCTGCTTGAGGGTCGGGGGGCCATTTCTGCGTTCGGTCTGCAAAGGCGAAGGAGGTGATGCCCGTCATCATCGCCGCCATCCACATGGAGAAGATGACCACAAGGCAAATGGCTCCCAACCTCATACTGCTCGGGCCTGTTTGGACTCACCCTGGGAAACAGTGCACAATGGATCACCCTGAAGGCCGTCTGTCAGTCTCCGGATGCATGAGTAGTTGTGACTTATAGGTTTTTTCGTGGATCCATGAAAATAAAATAGTAGTGATTTTTCCGCGAAACGTTAACACTGAACGCGCAAAGCTGGTCAATGCTAGGGACTGAACGCAGGGCTTGTTTCGCACGCATCTTATGTCAGGTTTATCAAAGAATAAACAAATAGCACACAATGCAACCTGATGATTTAATAAGGTGAAACATTTTCCTTAAGAGAAGCTTACTCTGGGCTGAAAGCATTATTCGTCTTTGCTCCCTAGCTAAGAGTCCATTTGTCAACATACGACTTCTTCTAAAACTTCATGTTGTGACTACATCTACATGATAACTTTGTTTGCAAAAAAATTAATCATATATCCGCATGTACGTGTATTACTTGACTATGTCCAGTCAACGGTTCGCTTTCTGAAACTGGTGATTAGACGTTGATGCTTATTCAGTGGTCGATGGACAATTCCAGAAACAGTTACTTGCCTGGGCATTCAAACAAGGTCGCATAAAATCCTCAATTTCAAAATTGTAATAAAAATGCATTCAATGAACATTACCCATGTTGTTTGGTAATTCAAATACTTAGAAGAAATTTTGAGAAAGAACTAGATGAAATCTTCAAGATTTGAACCTAACTGAAAATCTGCACCGTGTGAACGCCCGTTTGAACTCTCTTCAGGGTTGGTTGCTCTATCCATTCTTCATTACCTTCGTCCTGCAGATTAGGCAGCGACTCAAGATGTTTCGAGTTGACTATAGCGATATCTGATACTCCCTCCGTTCCAAAATTATTGTCGTCATTGATTTTTTTCACTACCTTTGATCATTCGTCTTATTCAAAAAAATTTAAAAAATATCATATATTTTTTATTATTTATTTTATTATTAGATATAATTTAAATATAATTTATAATTTTTTATATTTAAACAAATATTTTAAATAAGACGAATGGTCAAAAATAATAAAAAAAATCAATATCGATAACAATTTTGAAACAGAGGGAATATGTCAAATGTGCAATACTTGTGCCAGTCCCAAGAATCGTTGGCCATCGTGCTGCTCGTGCTCCAGTTGGTGACCGTACACGTCCTCGGCCCCGGGGACAGGATGACGCGGGAGAGGGACGAGCCGAGGCGCATCTGCGTCGGCCGTCGGCGGCGGCAGGTTCGTGGTGCTCGACCGGAGGCGCGCAGGGCAGGTTCGCCGGCTCCGGAGGGCATTCGACCCCGTCGCGTGGGCGTGGGGACCCGTGCAGCAAAGGCGTGCCCGGGGACGTGTGTTGCGCCGCGCAAGGAAAGGCAGGGAGAAGGATGTATACGGTCCGCGACAGACACGTCGTGATGACGACCGGTGGCGCGAGTGCTGGACGACGCGCGCGCGGTGAAGGCTGCCGCCGCCGTCGAGGATGGCCGTGTCCTTGTCATTGCCTCCGCCTGCCATGGCCCATGGCGTGGAGCAGAGGCCGTGCACGTGCTCAGCAAGGACGCGGCGTCGCGCCGACGCAGTCGTGGGCGCAGTCTGTGGTGCCGGACTTTGTTGAGCACGTAGCGTGGCCCTGTACGTGCCCAGCAAATGTTGCAGTTTTTGTGAGTTTGTGAACAGACAGCTTGGAAAACAGAGGAATTGTGTCTTGGTCAGGGTTATTGCATCTATTTTGTTGGCTGCAAGAAGTGTGATATCCATGTAAACTGTTTATCAAATCAGCCATGAAAGAAGTGTGAAAACTGAAAAGAGCAGATGATTCATCTGATGTAAAATCAAACAGCTTGGCTTGCTGATGACTGTTTTAATGAAAATCCAGGTGGGATACTACCCTCACCGTTGACAGTCAAAAAAAAGCAGATGATATCCATGTAACTGTTTATACATAGATTTAAAGGTGTGGATGCATCAAGTTTGAGACAAAATCATATCATACCTTCCAATGGCTGCAGGTTTCAGTTTAAGAATGCTACGGTAGATCCATGAATTTGGCATGCATTAATCGTGTTCAGCACAGGCAATTGAAATAGCCCTCTACTTTAGTTCTCCGATCTCTGCTCATCCGCTGTCTAACTTAGCTGCTTTGTTAGCAGGCTTTAATAATTCATTCAAGGGTTAAATAAATACTGCACAAAAGCAGGTGACAATCGTATTTGCAGTGGTAAAATGATGCAAAATCATGTCCACAAGTCACAACGTTAGAAAGTTAAGGCAATGCCAAATACATTATTTTACGATAAAGTCAATTTCAAGGCTCATGTATTTTACAAATAATATATTGCGAAGACATTTTTATCTCTCTTTGTAGAAGGAGCTAGAAACAAATAAAGCCATAAAAGCCGTTTGTACATAAACCAAAGCCGAAATAAGGTGTGCCAAATGATCGAGGAGTACAATAATAGCAATGTTGTTATAGCTAGCGCCAAGAAATGTAAAGCAACACGACTAGTTTGTTGTGTTACTGGAGGAAAAATATAAAATCTTGTATGAACATTTATCTCGAGGGCTTCCTTGTATGAACATTTAGACTTGTGTTTATTGTCGATACAAGTATAGGTCGGATCAATGTCCAAACTCTAGCACTTAACCAGCCAAAAATTTTTATTATGTTGCTTCGATTTTTTAAAAGAAACATATATTAAAACTTTATACTTTCATTGTTAGATTATTAATGGTGTGTATCCTTTTCTGTCGGATATTAACCGTTGGATTGACAAGATTGATGAACGGGATCTAGCTAGTAAGAATTATATTTCAATTTAATTCACGTGTAAACTATGTAAGATTAATATAACATAAGATCACTTATTTTTAATGGTTTAGTTTAACATATCATCATGTGTCTTTGATGGTTTGATTTAACATATGATACATGTGTTTTTAACAATCACATCAAGATTACCCGTTTTTGTACGTGTTGGCACATATGACTGAGAATGAAGAGGATGTAGTGGGATGTTGACACATATGAGATTTATAGGACCGTGAGCATGAAGTCTAAGAAGGTGCATGCTAAGAGCTAGGTGAATTTTTTCTCCACCAAAGAGAAGAACTTATCCAACTCCAAGTCCAATAAAGAGGATGCTTAGAGGAGAGACAAGAAGTTATCAATCTCTAAGTACAAGAAAGAGAAGTCATTTTACCTTAATTCCTAGAAGAATAAGAAACCATACTACCTAACTCAAGGAGAAGATTAATAAGTCATTTAGCCCCAAGTCCAAGGAGGATAAGGATAAAAACTTCTGACGCCATATGAAATCTCAACTTAAGCGACATGTTATTTAATACAGAAATTTAGAAAATATTATGTTAATTTGCTTTTGCATGCAAGATTTGTTGATCGCGCTATCTTGCTGCCTGTTCTTTCATTTGCTTGAGTTATGGTCTAGATTGACCTACGATTTTAGTTACGGTTTGTTTGTGTTTTTTATTATTTTCTAGCATCATCTTCCACGCTCAAAACCGTGAGATGCATTTCCTTCCTCGTTATCTAACTCCTGCAGATTAGGTAGAAATTAGATGTTTTGGATTCTTAGATATCGTTATTGGATATGTCAAATATATGCAAGGTCCACCCAGCGCATGCAACTACCACTACCACCATCTCCGCCAATAGTGATCACCTTGTTGATGACTCGAGCAAGGTGTTCCGCGCCAATGGCAGATCGGTGGACACGGCTCGGTACCTCCACACCCTGACTTGAGGTCGCGGTCGAACAGGTGGAGGGTCGTACTCGGTGCCGCGGCGGAGCGCGGTCATGACGGCGCAGCAGCTCTCGCTGCCTCGGCAGGAGGCTGACGTCGCTGTTGGAAAACGAGAATGGGTGGGGGTTGAGAAGCAAGCGAAGCGACGGCTGCCGGCTGCAATGGCGACGTCGTGGTAATTGTTGGTCACGAGAGGCGTCGCGCAATGGAAAGATTCAGAGTCCAGTCGCGCTAGGCCTCCAAGCATTCCCGAGCCTCTGACTCGCCGCAGACTCTTGCTGTCCAATATGTCACCGGAATGGCACTGAGAATCAGCTGAGGTGATGGAACTGGCACACCAACAGTCCAACAGTCCACCCCAATTTCAAAAGTTGACGAATACAGCAGTGACCATGCTCGCGAGCTTTACTTGCTTTCGCTGCAGCTCTGGCTGCTACAGTGTCACTGCATTGGGCCCATGGCGACGCGGAGGAGCACGAAGAAGTCCTCGGCGGCGAGGACGTCCGGTTCGATCTCGAATGCCGCCGAGTCCAGTCCAAGCCGTAGCAGTGGACTGGACGCAGAGCAGAACGGCAGAAGTGAGAAGTGGGACGCGCGCGGCGACGGCACCACGCAGAACGTGCGTTGAAGTTTCTTGTGGGATTAGAATCATACGAAATTGCTCTGTTTTTGCTTCATAAGCGACGGATGATCATATGGTGCTTGGCTGCTTGCTTGCCGAAACATCGACGCGGCTGGCGCGTCAATAAGCTCAATGGATCATGTGCCGCCTTCTTTGAACAGAAGCGGAATCCGACAATTATCAGTTCGAGTTAGTTTCGGAGTAGGCTAAGAATCGAATCGGATCGCAGCTGGATGCGGCGGCCTGAGTCGAGAATAAAAGCAGAGGAGCCCAGTGAAGGAAACCCACGCAGCCACGGTGCTCCTCCTCCTCCACGGCCGGCGCAGCCAAACACCTTCAATCCGCTGCCTGCGCGACCCACCTGATCTAGGAAGGGAGAGGAGAGGTCAAAGATCGATGGAGATGGACACAAACAAGAAGGTCGACGTCGTACAGTCCGTCCAGCGGAAGGGGGTGAAGAGGGCAGCAGCAGCCGACGAGGACCCGGGGATGGAGGACCGGCGGTACAAGGAGGAGCTGCGCGTGACGAAGATGCACAAGGAGAACTACTGGGTGGCCTGTTCTCCAGCATCGTCGAGCTCATTCGCCGATCACATGTGACGAGAATCCAGAGCGCCGCTGCCGTCGCACACAGCCGAAAGGTCAGGGAGGATGTCGCACGCCGCATCGCAGCTGGTTGTTAGGCCGAAGCACTTTTGGCTGTGGACTGTGGTGCCTTCATGTACTGGATCCATGGGTTTCTTATGCATGAGACAGAGAATGTAACGTAGCATGTGTTATGAATTGGTTAACTTTGTATTGTTCTAGCTGGTCACAAACTCTATGCATGACGTAGTGCCACGGTAACATTAGTCTCGTCCCTGGTGTCGACAGTGACCATCCATGCCACAAGGTTCTAGTAAGTAACGTTGATCATCATGTAGAAAAATGCATCGTCTTCAAGCCTCGGAGAAGGCACGCCGGTGTGGAACCTCTTCAAAGTTGGTTGCTCTGTCACCTTCCTCCTCCAAATTAGACAGCAATTCAAGATGTCTCGGGTCGTCAATAGCGATATCAAATTGTGCAATCCCTGGGCCACTCCCAAGAATATTCGGCCGTGGTGACGCTCGTATTCCACGTGGTGGCCGAACACATCAGCCTCCGTGGATGATGCCGATGTCGGCGGCGAATGATGTTGGCCTGATCTTGTTCGTCACGTTACTACTTGATATGACCTTTCGACGAGCCCAAGCCTGATAAACTACGGACCATTGGCGTTGGCAGTGGGACGAATAGGAGTGTCGGCATCTCACCGAGCACGTCGATGCAGGCCAAGGTCGACATCGCTGTCGGCGAACAATAATGGGTGGGGATTGAACAGCAAGTGAAGCGACGGCCGGCGCGCAGCGATGATGGAGACGCCGCCTTTGGGTCCCAAGCGCCAGCGGCTGCCGGAGTAGGCCCTTGACGGCGAGGACCTACGGCTCAATGGCGAACGCCGCCGGATCCAGGCCGTGGCAGTGAACGCTGCACACTGAAGCGGGACACGCACGGCGGCGGGCAGAAGGTCATCCACAGATGTACTTAATGACCACGAGGCATGATCGGGAAGGAGCTTGTGGCTGTGCGCTGGCGGCGGAGTGCACAAAGTTTTCCTCGAAATGGACCTCATCCATGCCAGTTTTCTGTGAAAAGAGCATCTGCCGTCTAAATACAGGAACACGCAGTGCAATTTTTCTATACAGAATAAAAAATATATAGATGGCCAGCTCTTGCAATGGTAAAACACCAGAACAGCGGGAAACCAAAAACCCCCCATCTACTCCTAGCACAGTTGGCCGGCGTCAACATCAACCGGACCTACGACACAGTTCCGACACGATACAGCTGTACTCGCATATGCATTGTTAAAAAAAAAGTTGGATTCACACATACCAATGCTTGAAATTTCCACTTAAAGAAGGTTTAAACGAGCATGTTTTGATGGGTTTCGAAATTCAAACCCCGCATTACAATATTATTGTTATTCGCAGTGCCTACGAGCACAGACTGGTCCGGGAAGAGCAATGACTGTTCAATTCGGAGGAAAAGTAAGTCCTAAGGATAACGAATACAACCAGCAACTATCTCTAGTCTATCCAGATTACATCCTTTGTACGGGTGTACAGAACTGTTACTTACATGAACGGCAAACTAAAAGAAAAGACACCCTACAACGGACGCTCGCAAGTTGCACTAACCACGGCTACAAAGAAAAGCAATTGAATTTTTTACTTCTATCTCGGCCTCCATGCCATACCACCGACGCTCCCAGAGTCGTAGCCTTGGACGCTGCTATTATTACCGGGCACGACACCATACTGGGGATGTTGTACAATGTTAGCCGCCGTAGCGGTGGCCGTTCCCTGCGCCGGCCACCAAGCATTAGACTGCTGCCAGGCTTGAGCAGGCTGGAGCTGCTGCTGAGATAGCTGCTGGGTCCGGAGGTAAGCCTGAGGCAGTGCTGGACTCACGGGCACCTGGGGCTGCAGTGCGTTTGAATTGATGTAACTCTGCTGCTGGTGATAGGGATGCACCTGCTGAACGGGTGGTGGTGGTGGAGGCAAAGGTTGTTGTTGCGGGGCGGGTGGCAGTAGCGGCTGCCTAATTGGCTGGTGGATAGCTTGGTTGGGGTTCCATTCAGGTATGTCATCGTCATCGTCATCATCCCAGGAAGGGGCTTGAACAGACGATCTTTTACCATACTTCTGAACTAGTTCCCTCATTTGCTCTGCTGGGCGAGCAGATGGTACATGCACCCGGCCTTTGTAGGCATGTGCAGTTACATTAGCAGCAGGATTTGACGAGTTAACAAAGTTAAATTCAGGAAGATCGTCCTCAGCCCTAGCAACACCAGGGCCAAACCCCGGAGGAACATCATCAGTTACATCCTCTTCGTGCTGGTAACGTTGACTCAGAAATCCTGGCGGTGCACCGTATGAGTTCAGAGGCAAGGAGGGCCTAGGGGTTGAATTGTTAACCTGTGGTTTCCTAAGGATTGACTGCCTCTTGGAACCATCATGTCTATGATGGGAGGATACCCTAGGAACGTTGGGCCTCCGCCAGACAACAACGCCAATGAAGGATGAGCCTGCAACAGCAAGAGACTCCCAGTGCTCCTTTGGCAAGTGCCGGGAGAGAATCTCCACCGTTTTCCCTTGAGAAGGGCAGAGGTACAGCTCCATTCCATCTGCAGGTTCAGCTAATCCTACTCTCTCATCTGAAATATATGAATCAATAGTCTGCAAAAGGATAGGCAAATTTAGTAAATTAATTCCTCAAACTGTAAGTAGCTCCTGCACAGGTGAGCGGCAAAGAATAGAAAAGAACCTGCAAGAGATGTTGGCGACCACTCTCTGGAGAACCCTCTTTCCAACACAACTCAGTTATCTAAAAAAAAAAGATTACAAGGTACTTAGATAAATTTAACGGTTATCAAATAACTTAGCAGCATACAGCTGAAAAATATTCAAATTACAAATACAAAACTGAACCACAGTATCAATGTTAATCTGCAACAAAAATAATCCACAGTTTAAGGAGGTAGCAAGGTCCAGGTGGCTACTTGAGTTCAAATAGGGTACAAATTGTGCCATTTGTATGTATGCATTAACAATGGCGCATGCAATGGTGCAATACATGTGATTTGTTATTCATACACAATGGACAGTTAAGATATTGTCACCAGAGCAGAAATTTACCCTCCCACCTAAGGATATTGTAACAATGATCCAAAATTTATCAACATATCCTCAATCAGATTCAGAGACATAACTCTGGCATTCTGGATATTTAGACCATTGTGCAACGACACGACCATCCACAGGGTATTTAAAAACAAAAGCATGATATAAAACATACACCAAACTGCACATAGTAAGTCATGTATTTCCAATGAGAAGAGCATGTGCACAAGCTAGAAAAGGATTTACCATAATAGCACGACTTCTAGATTTGGGAAGCTGTTCGACGAACTCTTGAAAAGCACCAAGTTTAACTCTCCCCTTGATCTCCACAAAGCTACGCCATTCTTTTATTGGCGGCTTTTCACCACTGAAAAAAAAAACCAAATATTTAACATGTTTAGCTGCAACTCAGATAGAATGAACAAACATCCACGCCTCACAGCATTCATTAGTTTGTAGGCAAGTAACATCGTCATTTATAAGAAAAAACAATAATACAAAGCATAAATAGTTACAGACTAGACGTGCCCTGGAATTCACTATAATTTATCAAACCATACATATACAACACCCATTTTCAAATTTACACTAAGTCTATATATTCTAAGAAATGATCATAGGAAAGAGCTAAAATAAAAAATAAAAACATAACACGAAAGAACTGTGAAACCATAAGAGAATCAATAAGACGGTGCTATCAATAATAGGAAATTTGCAATAAAGATACAGATGAAGAGCAAAAAAAATAGCTATTAATCCCTCCATTGAATTAAAGTGAGGAGAAAAACATAACTACAGTTCTCGGAATCTCAGATGACTGTCACACATAATTTGACAGAAAAAATTGACATAAAATCTAGGAGATAGCACCACATAATTTCCATCAGCTCGAGATATCATGTCATTTAGAAATTGATGCATATTACTCACTAATTAAACGAGAATGATTTCCCTCATGTAATTATGTTACAAGCAATATTTATGATATTGTCTGTGGTAAAAATGTCTAATATGAAATGGCGTCTTTGCATAACTTCAAACAAAAAATAAATGAGTTTTGGACAGACAAGCTTTGTCAAAACAATGTCACTGATGAAAAGTCATGTAATGGACTTAAATATGGCCAAGAGAATGTGACAAACATAACCTAGGAACAGTCTCAAAGAAGAAAAGACCGCAAAGACGAATGTGTTAAATCAGTATAATATGCTAATATTAAATGAGCCATCCAAAAGAGGAAAGATGCAGAACAAACCTTTTGAAGATGGCAACAACATTAGTCAGTGAGGATAAAGTCAGTTGGATTGCACCCTCCCATATACTCTCACGTATCATAGGAAGAGTAGCTGCCTTACTATGGAGAACAGAATCAGGATTAACGGCATCATCATTAGTTTGCTTGACTTCGTCGTTTTTAGGGGAGGATTTGATCACATCTCCTTCATGCTGTTCTGTGTTGTCTGAATTCTGACCCTCTTCATGCCCAGGCGACTCTAAGTTGGGCTCTCTCTTATTCTGTGGAGAAGGCCTATCTGATGCAGATGGAGACTTCTCCAGTGCAGAAGCCTTATCTTCACTCTCAGGAAGCTCCTCAGACTCCAATGCAGTGTCAGGTTCCTCAGGATCTTTGTCATCTTCTTGTGGGGTCCCAACTGAGAGATCAACAAAAGGTGGTTCAGAATCTAACCCCTGCATGAATTCATCCAATGAAAGGATTGGTGGAAGATTTTCTGCATCCTTCGTGTCATCCAAAATAAGTTCTTGCATGAGATCAGCTTTCTCGCCATCAAAGTCTAGACCACCTGACAAATCATTGTTGCCTTTTCCACCATCCTCATCCTGTGAGCTGCTATCGGATGCCTTGCTTTTTTCTTGAACACCAGCTTTATCTTCTGTGCTTGTTTTGTCATTAGACTTGTTCTGATCTTCTACAGGTTTTGATGGGATATTAGTAAGATTATTACTTCCAAGTTCAACCTCAACTGAAATACCATCCGGTTCTTCTATTTCAACTTGGTACTCTCCTTTGTGTGTTTTTCTAACCAAACGCCTAACATCAACTTCAGTGTTAGGAAGAACAACCATTTGTGCCAGTTCCTCAGCTTTAGCCAATCGCCACTCTGAGAGCTCCTTTGAGGCAAGTTCCTCTGCTGTCATTGAACAGAGGCGCTCAGGAGCAATATCTCCAGACAATACCCTCTCTCTTAGTTCAGGATTGCTTTTGTCCTTCAAATTAAACAGAAGAGATCTGCCTCGCTCTTTATACTTTTTATTAACTCCACCAAACAGTTTAAACAGCTCATCCTCAATTCTAAATGCCAAGCTTTCAGCTTTTTGAACAAGGATATTCTTATCCATTGCTGCCTCACTGGTAGACTTCATTCTTTTTGACTCGGGCTCTGCAATAGATTCTGTGACCCCGGAGTCGATATCGGAAGTTCTCGGCCTTTTCAAATCAAGCTCTGTAATAGGTTCAGAAATCCCAGCATCAAAATCAGAAGCCCAACTAAGTCCATGACCTTGCAAGAGCTCATCTGCAGCAACTATACACTGACCTAATAATTCATCTTCTGAAGAAACATTATTTAACTGGTCCTGCACCTGCATGTCACCATTTACACTCGTGATCATGTTTTGAACTAAATCACTGCTTCGCTTCTCATCTTCCCCACATTTCTTGGCATCTATAGTTGTGCCCAGAACTGAACTGGCTGTGCTCACATCTTTTGACATGGTTGTCATCGGATCCTGTACTACATCTTCCTCAGCAGACTTCATTTTCTCTGCTGACCCATCAGGCTGCACATTCTCAGAAGCCTGACTTTTATTTTGCTGATCAGAATCAGTTCTCAGTGCAGCTGCAAGTGACTCCCTGAATTTGGATCTAACAGATTCAAGTTGCTGGGATTGAACCTTTGATGTTGTCTCCTTCTGAGTAGAACGTTTATTGGATGATTGTAGCTGTGTCGATTTTAGCATTTGAACTTTTGGAGAAGCAACTGCCTGTTGCAATTTTTTGCCTGCTGTGGATGGCGATGGTTGTGATCCAACCACTGTTGGCAAAGATGTTTGGATATTTAGCACCTGCTGTGGTGGCCTTAATGACACTCTGCTCAGCAACGGTTGCCCTGAAGGACGTGAAGCCTCTGGCCTGTATGCACCAGTTTGGACTGATTGTTGACTCATAGGTACAATATAATAAGAGCTAACTGGTACTGAAGCTCCTGTAGAGAACATTGGCTGCGAACCCCAGTTACCGGGCAAGGATGTATAAAACATAGGCGGGTACTGAGGTTGATTAGATTGGACATTCGACGAGGGTATATTTTGAGATCCCATGTTGTTGATGGGTGTCTGCCCTTGCTTCGAGAACTCCATTTCAAAACCTCCTTTCAAAACTCCTGAAGTTCCCAGGAGCACTTCAACACAGAAATCTGAAATTAGTAATACAAGCAGACACGCATTAGATCCACCAAAGAAAAAAACGAAAATATTGTGAGACTGCGATACAAGAGTCTGTGCCATAGTTCAAACTGTCAGAACTCCAACAAACTGAACAACTAAGTGCTGGTATCATGATGTAGGTAGATTATTTTTCTGAACTAAAATACATAAAAGTTTCCAGTGTAGTCCGCCTTGTCAAGAGGCTCCCTATATACAAAATGCATACGAGAGCTATCATGGCACCGAGCACCATAAAAGATACAGTGAAGTATTACAACTACAACAAAAAGACGCGCACAAGCATTGGATCTGGTTAATGGTGAAACTAGTCCATGACACTGTTGCACAGAATACATGAAGGTGTGCAGCAGTTTTGACTTAAAAAATGAACACATATAACAACAATGGTTGAAATTTTGTTACAAGGCGAAAAAGAAATGCACCTAGTCCATTTGTATCATGCGGCACAGGATAAATGGAATGAATTAAACATGGAATGCAACGATCCACAGCCTAAAATCATACAACGCAGATCAAGAACATCGCAGAGCACCAACCGTTATGAATCCTGACCTTCCATGATCAACGAAGAACGCGAAATCAAGAATGAAGTCCCATCCGATTCGATTACTACCCTAAAATCTTATAGCGCCGACCCATTGGCACCACACACCTACCACGGAAAGGGCGCCCGCCTCGCGGGACATTACCCACGCACAGAATACAAATTCCTGAGATAGCTAGCCTAGGCACAACATCCGCCTAATCAAAGTCCAATCCTCAAACATTCAACCAACGAAAAAAAATCCCCGGTTTCAACATCCACCAGCAACCCAGAGCACCACGCGGATGATTATCCTCACCGTACCTCCGGGGAAGCCGTGGCGAGGCGGCGGGGCGGCGCTCGGCGGGGCCGGTCGGTGAGCCCCGTGGCGGCGGGGGCGGCGGCGAGATCGGGATCGGGAGGCGGGGAGATTGGGGGTTTAGGGTTAGCCTCGTTCGGTTGATTTTATTTAGTTTTCCACACCATTTGCTCCTGCCGTGTGGATGAGGCGCGCGAGGTCCTCTATCCGCATCCTGGTGCGCGCAGACTGCGTGCGGTGCGGCGGCTACGGTATCAGCCGCAGCCAAACCCAGGCGGTTTGTTTTTACATGGGCCTTTATAGGCTTCTTCGGCCGGCCGTGATAGTTGGGCCGTTCAGATGTAAGTATATTGGACAGTACATTGACATTTGGACCAACGGAAGAAACTCTCGACACTTTATGACACAGTCACAGAGATGATATACCATATTTTGTTGATCTAAAAAAATGGCATACCATATTTTGTGTCTTGTATTGAGGAAATGTTGGTCAAAATAAAATTGCAACACAGATGATGAAAGTATTACAAATGCCTTGACATGCGTGAACAAGGATGATATACAATTTCTTTAATAAAACAAGCACTTCATTATCAAAAAAAAAAAGCACTTAACAATGCCGTCGCACTATGGCTATGCCAACCTGTGAAAGTAGGCAGGGTGGCAAGCACGTAGTCTTGCAAATTTCGAAAAACAAGAGTTGTTATGGTCTAAGTTTGGCTCAAAGACTCAAAGTTTACATATCTGTTTGGACTGGTGAAACCGGACGTGATCGAAAACCAGTAAAAGCGGTCGATTAACCGGTTTCATTGATAGATTTTAAAATATATATTTTAAATTCAAAATTTACTAATTTTAACGGTTAGCCGGTCTATTTTATCGGTTTTATTAAATACTTTTTTCAAAATTTTAAAATCAAAATCAATGATTAACAGGTCAAAAGGTGTAATCACCCGGACTGATTTGCCAGTTAACCTTGGTTTGGCTTCTCTGTTGTTTTGGCTGAGAACTACATGTAACAAAATCTTCTGTCACCTACCATTAATAATATCCCTAAATTATACTTGGAAAAGAAAACTTTGAACTTAGAGTATGCATTATTACACACTCAACAAGCTAGTGCATCTAACTTATTTTATGTTTGACTAAAGCTAGTGCATTTAACCGATAGAGGCATGGTTATGGTTACTAGTGTTTTCTCCACAGTTCCTTTAAATATTTCTTTTAGACAAGGTGTTGGTGTAGTTGTCCACTTTACAAAAGATTCCTTTACTGATACTTATTTAACCCTTTTGTTGCACAATATATCGCATAATCGTGATATAGTATATAACAAAATACACCCTCATTACTTTTGAGTATTTACAAATAAGGTTGTGTTTGAATTGGAGGAAAATCAAAGAAATTTTTGGAGTAATGGGTTCCTCTGAAAAGGAAAGGCATGTGTGTGTTTGGTACAAAGGAAATGAGCTTTCCTTTACAGAGGAAAGGGAGCAGACGAAGTGCATTTCATAAGAAACAAAAACTCCACTTCGACCAGAGCAACGCTCACTTCTGACGAACCCACTCCGAGAATAACATCTCATCCTCATTTTTTATCTGCGGTGGTAATTTGGATCCGTAGAATGGAAGAATGTTGCCTATGCACCACAAGATGGATAAGAAAACGGATAGGAAAGATTATGTTAGTGTTGAAAGCACAAATGTGATATGTGTCTTGTTTCTTCATGAATGACTTATATAGCAATAAGAAGGTAAAGATTGCATTGCAAGAGTTCAACGGCTATATATGTGTCTGCAAGTGAGCAAAACTGTGTGTGCAAGTGTGCAACGACAAAGTGCAATTATGCAACAATCACTTTCTTGTTCATATTGAAAATTGTGCATGCTCAAAAATTTCACCATTTCTCTGTGTTTTCCTCGTTCATGTGTTTTTTTTCTATTTCTACTTTTTTTTTATTCTCGATTCCAAACACAGCCTAAACCTTCTCGTCCCGTCCTCTCGGCTACCCCGCCGCCGCCGCATCTGTCCACTGCAGTAGAGCGATGTCCAACGCCCTTCGCATTATGTTTCATTTCACCCTTCCCATCCAAGCAGAGGCGGCTCGCCGGAAGATGGCGATTTGCGGACTTCGATGTACGGGTCCGCCGCCATCGGCGACAAACTCGTCTTCGCAGGTGGTACCCCTTCCCTAATGCTGGTCATCCTTCCTACGCGCCTACTAGATGACCACAGAGTCATCTGTTTTCTTGATGAGAAGAAAGTTGGCAGTTGTTCCGTTTTGATTTTGTCTGCAGGACAGGTAACAGGCCAAAGATCCTCAATTTAGTGAATGCCACACAGCCATAGGTGTATCCTAATCAAATGCTCATTGCATATAAACAGTATTGCTCTGAAATTTTAAGCAGTAAACTGTCATGAGACCTTGAGATTAAACAACGTTGAAATCTTCAGAGTAGTGATCAGAGTCTCACTACAGTACCGCCAGAGTTGTGTCATCTATTTCATTTCCAACTTCTCTTTGCGAGTTCAGACTCAAGTGCAATTGTTTATCCCTGCATATTGACATGTTCCTATTGAATCTGTCAGGTGCTCTGATCAGAACTGGTATAATCAATTGGTACATTGAAATATGGTGGTACTGGGATAATCTTGTAATATTCGTTAGCAATCAAATCTTGATTGTGTTGATTAACATACATGTCCACATCAACAGGTGGCAGTCTTGGAGCAGATTTTGCACGAATCTGCAGTGTGGAGAGCACCTGAATGCCATCATAGAAATCAAAATCAAGGATGAATGAATGCAATAAGGAAGACATCAATACATCCATTGCACCAGGAGTAGCAGCTTTCATGTTTCAGTTTCATTGGTAAATTCAGTGATTTGACAGTTCTGAAACTAGCAGTTTAATAACTTCATATATTTGGAACAATAATATTTTAATTCATTCATAATTTATAAAGCATATTTTGCATTTTAAACAGGATGAATTACGTTTGTGACTCGTCTTTGGGAAGATTTTTGGGGTGGGTAGTGCTAGTTCAGCTCAGACAAAAAGGGATAAAAAAATGTATCAATATGATTTGTAACCAGCTTTCAGATATGCTCATCAATGCTAAGATATTCCCTGAACCCTGACCGTTCCTTGCCACAAAATCGGTCATATTATACACCAACATACGGCAGCTTATCTGATTAGATCAATGTATTTGGCGTGGTTGCAACAAGAACACCTCACGTCCATAATATTAAGCCACGTCATTTCATAGTGTTGGTGCTCTCTAAGATTGATGCGTACAGCTAGTGGAGGCTGGAGCACATATGGTCACGGAAAATTTGAGAGTTAGAGTGCTCATCAAACAAGAGGTATTTTATATCTACTCACCTGATATGAATATACAGCTGATAAATGTCATCAAACAAGAGGTATTTTATATCTGCTCATTTTATTGTTTGGATGCAAGCAAAGGCATGTCATCTTGATAAATGTTGACTTTTTTTTTTGTTACTTGATAAATGTTGACCTTGAATCGTACTTGATGAATGATCGAAACAGAAGCCTACACCTAGTATCCTGAGATCTATATGTGGTGTAACATTTTAGACAAATTTGCAGCATGCTGCAGCTGAAGAAATTTTTCTTTTAATAAATATACTCTTCTTTTTTTGAAGAGGATGGCGTGCTAATGTGAGCGACACTCTGATTTAGCTTTTTCTTTCCCGTTTGTTACAATTTTAATAACTAGTACATGCTCTTGCTGTATAAACTGAACAATTCTAAGGCCATTTTTATGCGCACGACACGACAGTGACAATTGAGAGAATCTTCCCACGTTAATTAAAAATGGTGGGGAGCACGATGATTGTCATACTGGCTTATCGGTACAAAAAATATGAAATATTCATGCTTTGTCAATTCTGTTTTCGAAGAAACAATTCTGTCAATAGCTGTCGAAACATTTGACAGGAAGAACAGGGTTAGGTAAGCAGGTTAAGCTCTAGCCAGCCTTCTCCTTATATGTACATAGGACACCAGGACCAGTGCTAGAACAAGCCAACACGGCAACACCTTAGCTGCACTCTTCTCGGCCCTCTTTTTCTTCTTCTTTTCCTTTTTGTCTCGTGGAAGAACTGAAGAGGGGAAGACGATGGATCAACCTTCAGAGAGTGAGGACCGGAAGCTCTCAGCCATGGAGCACGTCAAGAAGCGCCAAAACGAGAAGGGCTTCCTCTATGCCTGGTCAGTGTTCTTTTCACACGGCTCCCGTTTGTTCTTGTTGCACGCAGTAGCTTCAGTGTATCAGTATCCTGAACTCTGACTGAAGTGCACTATAGCCTCCTGCAAATGTAGAATCGTATGTTATCTGCACCATCACATGAGTTGAAATATTTTTTTTATTTGGCATGCAGCTTCTTCACGCTGTGTTGCTGCTTCTGTTGTTATGAGGCCTGCGAGCACTGCCTCGAGTGGATCTGCTGCTGTGACAAGAAGGACGAGTGACATCAGATCAACTTGTTCAATTTGTTGTGTATTTCAGTTGTGAAACGTCTGGGATTATTGTTCGTGGCAATAAAAATCACCGTGATTCATTTCTTGGCGTTGCAGTGTGAAGTGTTAACTGTATACGTTACCTGTAATGAGCTTGTGCGAAAGCTGAGTGAAGCAAATGTACATGTGACTGTAAAGTTGTTACTGGTTTGCCATATCAGTGCCCCTGTGTATATAAAGATCGTTTGATTTGTTACTGTTCTTATTATGCTTGCTTTGTTTTGAATGTTATGCTTGCATACACTTACTAAAGATCTTCAGTGCATATTTCACTTCTTTTTATGTTTAACATCAAGGCATTAGAGAACTTTCATCCAGATGCAGTTGTTGTGGTGGTGCCGTCTGTCATTGTTCCTTATAATGCACTCCTGCTGTCTTCCTTCTTCATACTTACGGGAGACCCTGGTACATCAACGATCTTTCAAAATAATCGGCGGTAATCTGTACTCCCTCCGTTCAATATTATATGACGTTTTGGTTTCAGACATGGGAATTAAAGAGAGGTGAAAAAGGTGGGTTCATAGAAAACGAGAAGGAGAGAGATAGAGATAGAGGTGTATTGAAAAGAAAGAAAGATGCACTGGGAAGTGAGAGTGTCTTATAATTTGAGAAAACTTAAGAATGCTAGAGTGTCATATAATGTTGAACGGAGAGAGTAACTATTAAGGCTTTCTTTCGAGGACAATCTTTGAACGAGCATCTTAATTTTTACGGAAAACCTGTCAAATTTACACAAACCTCTTTTCCAATGTGGCAGTCCGAACTTTTGTTGGCATTTCGATCAGTCAACAAAATAATTTGACAATTTCTATGGGAATGGGAAAAAATAAATCATCTATCTTTTCAGTGTGATCATGGTCAGCCCATTCCCCATCCAACGCCCAGTTGACCTTCCCTAATGACAGTCAACAACACCCCCTTCTGCAGAACTGTATGCTGCAGCAGTATTCATTGACACGTGGGCCCGGGCTCACATGTCAGTGAGTGCGCAGTACATGGCCTCGAAACGCTCCACGCCAAACTCGCGCGGACTCCGTGGACGGCGGCCACTGGCAACGCCGTCACCTTGCGTCCTCGACGCCCGATTCCGGCGGCCGAGGTAACCAAGCTCTAAAACCCAGCCTCCAGCCCTCCACGGAGGCTCGCTTCGCGCCTAATCTGCGGAGGCGGTTCCGTTTTTGTCCTACGAGTATGGTGCTGCGGCACAGCGGCAGCTACCGCAATGCGAGCCCCTACGACTGTAGATGCGACGCTGAGACGTGTGGTAATCTCGTGTTCCATACTTTCATTCATCAAGTGCGCTTTGTAAATCTGATGCATTTTGTGCTAGAACTATGCGTGAGGGTAGGGAGAGATGTTTATTGGGGTTAGTTTTGATTTAGATTGTTGGCAGCGATTGGGGGGAAGGGGATTGCCTGCTCCTCGGCTCTTTTAGTCGGTGGGTGATGGGTAGCTAGTACCATTTCTAGTAAGGAATGTAGAGGAGGGTATTTTGATATTGATTGATATTAATTGGGTTAAGATTTGGGCAATTTAGGATACCTGATGACCTAGTGTTAGAATTCATGTTCATTAGCATCAAGAAAGATAACCCCTCACAGTAGAAGAAATGGGAAAATGATGCTAATCATTCCTGTGTTAGATAGTTAGATGAACTCTCTTTGTTGATTGGGGACCATGTTCTGGAAGTTCCTCTTCAAAAACTGTTAATCATTTATATAGGTGATGCATTCTTTCTTTGCATATTATCCTCTCTTGATCCTTATTTAAAGGAACATGTTTCAAGTGGAGCAAGTGTATATAATTTAATGAGAAAAAAATTACATTGAACTCAACTATGCACAACCTACAATTTACATATAGGCCATTGTTTCTTCAATACAAGCCTAAATGAAATGGAAAAAGAAAAGGATGTTAACTGCCTAAAATTGAGTGAAGTATTATGTATACTCTCTTGCTATATTACACTGTTTTTGTGCATATATAGTTATATACTGAAATTGAGCTGAACCAAAGCTGAATGCTTTTGAGGTGGCTTCTCTTATCTTCTCTGAAAGTTGAAGACTTTGATGGAGAAGGCAAAGACGAAGGCGAAGAGAACGGTGAATCCAACAACAGCAGTAGCTACATAACCCAAGTAGTCATGCCTGAATCCAAAGAACCTGTTGATGAAATCTTGCACCAGTTCTTCATCTTCCAGCCTAACATTTGTTATGTCTCCGAATTGGGAGGCCACAAGCCCATAGAGTGTCCAAGCCACTGGGCATGCCCACGAGTACCATCTCCACCATATCGGTATCCTCTGCATGGTAGACATGTATGATTCAGCATCAACAGTATAGAGAAGATATAGTTATTTCAATGTAGAAGGGCATTGTCATGGACACTTACTGGTCGCGGGATAAGGAAGCCAGCAAAGATGTTCCAGATTGCATAGAATGCAGTTGAGACTATGGCGGCAATGTCACTGTTTGGTGTCATGGCGACTGCCATCATCCCATAGAATGTGAAGTACATGAAGGTGAAGAACATAAAGAACATATACCAGAAGAACTTCTGAACCGTCCAGTCGAAGCCAATAAGGCTGTAGACGATGAGACCATATACAACTGTCTGGAGGAAGATGTGTGGGATCTCAATAAAAACCTGTTGGAATGTCAAGATTATTAGGATTCTATAGTAGGTTGATGAAAGATCGGTGCAATAATTTCTGTTTTATCACATCTTCAGCTATGACCATTTACCTGTGCAAAAGCATAGGGTAGAGCAGAGTACATTCCAGCAGCCTTCTCTCGGTAGAAAACTGTTCGTTCAACATCTACAATTGGTTGCACTGTTTGACCATTCTGAATGCCAATGAAAAGGACTGCTGCATACATGGATCCCAGAGCATTGAACAGGTCCTGTGTCTTGTCACTAAGAGGAAAGATGGAGCAGAAATAAGTTTCTTTGTCACAATAAACTTTTTTGCTGAAAAGGAAGTGGGTCCTGCCTCTTCTTCACACTTTGTGAATGTGAATTAAGTACCAGTTAGAGTTGATATTAAAGGCACTTACATTTTCTTTCCTAAGTTCAAGAAGATGGTTCCGAAGATGAGGGCAATGACTGTTGTGAAGAAGATTCTAGTTGCAGTATATGATGGATTTCTCCAGTAGGACTTGTGCTGTTTCCACAGACAAGCCATGCATTGTGTGATGAAGGACTGTGAGTACTGGGTTGGGAAGTACAGATCCTTGGATCCAGGTGGAGGTGTGCTTAGTTCACTGATCAAAGCTTTGTTCCTCCTGCAATGATGCATCACAATCAAAGACATGAAAAACAGCACACTAGGACAGTAAGACAATGTTCAAGAAAAGAAAAGGAACAGATAAGGCAGAAACGTCATTCCAATGCTGATGCCACTTCACATACCTGTATAGGCCAGAATTTTTGTATACTTCTGCAAAGTTAACCCCAAGGATATCTTCTTGAGCTAGGGTGGTCACCTCTAACATCCATGTTGCAGGATTGTAACCATCTTTGATTTTCTTCACTCCTTGTATTCCCTGTATTTGAAGCACCAAGCAAGGTTATGATGCATGCCAAAAGTTGTGAATTCAATATTTTGTTCAATAGGCGAATAATGAAGCTCACCTCAAAGTACTCAATCAGATGGCATGAGTTGTGTCCCAATGGGCCGACATATATTTCTTCGCCTCCCCGTTTCATCAGAAACAGCTGCAGAAGTTCAAGATTAACATGTGAGCGTTGATATGAATCAGCCAAAAACTCCCAACTTTTCTCGTTTCTTCAACCTACCTCGTCGAAAGCTTCAAAGATGTCAATGCTGGGCTGGTGGATTGTACAGACAACTGTTCTTCCAGTGTCAACCGTATTTCTGACTGTCCTCATCACGATTGCAGCTGCCCTAGCATCTAATCCTGAAGTTGGTTCGTCCATGAATATTATGGATGGGTTGGCAACGAGTTCAACAGCAATGGTCAGCCTCTTCCGCTGTTCAGTGGATAAACCATTGACTCCTGGCAGTCCCACTAATGCTCCCCTCAGTGGTGTCAGCTCAACGAGTTCCATGACTTCTTCCACAAACATCTGCATCCATGAAGTGATCGAATCAGTCCTAGTTATCGGTTGCAGTGTAAAATGGTAACAATCTACTTATGGTCTAACAGTAGATCTAACGGAATGAAGGTTATCTGACCTACCTTTCTTGCTTCTGAGTCTACTTCTGGGGGCAACCGGAGCCATGCTGAGTAGAGAAGGGATTCATAGACAGTTACATGTGGAGAGTGAATATCGTTTTGCTCACAGTAACCAGCAATTCGAGCAAAGGTCTCCTGCTTTTTTGGGTATCCAGAGATGGAGATGTCTCCTTCAATGTAACCACCAGTTTTCCTTCCCGCCAGGACATCCATCAGAGTTGTTTTACCAGCTCCACTGACGCCCATCAATGCCGTGAGGACTCCCGGTCTGAAGGCGCCACTTACACCCTTTAACAGCAGCAGCCTGACGTCGGTAATACCTTTGTCTTTCATTTCCTATAAAAATAATATTATTAGTACTTACTATTTAGTTTTATCAGTTTCCATGTCAAAGACAGGGCAGATCTTCTGATTCATATTACCTGAGGCATGTCCACAGAATACTTGATATTGTCAAAGGTTATTGATAATGGAGTAAATGGAAGTACCATCCCCCTCTTCCTAGTGTTAGCTCCAGTGATTTCTCCTCTTCCTGCATTTGCTACACTTGTTACAAGGATGCACCAGTAGCATATGTTTAACGCAGTTTGCACAAGAATCTGCTTGTTACTGACCATTAGAAGGAGAGTTCTGGGAATCTGTTCCAAGTGATAGCATTTCCACATTTTGTCCGGTACGATTTGCATGCTTCTCCCTCAGTTCTTCTTCAGAAACAACGGCCTGGCCTTTTCCTAGTGCTGTGGTTACAAGAATTGAGGTCAGCACCAAACAAAAGATGTTTTAAATATGTGAATCAATCTATTTTTAAGCCAATAAGGTACTCACGACCAAGCCAGTCGAGGAACAGAACAAAGAGTATGTTGAAGAGCATGATGTACCCAAGCAGTGCACCGACACCAATCCAGTACCAGTTTGCATCTACAAAGATGCCCCTCGCCTTCAGGATTTGGACCCCGAGCGTGTCACTTTGTGTCAGATCAACAACCTGTACAAGGAAGGACATTTTTTTGTCAAATCTGTGTCTGAACATGAGTGTTCAAGATTGGATTTTTTTTTTTCTGGACGCCACATTACCTTCTGCCAGCTATGGCCAAGGAACTCATTCACAGCTATGGCATTCTGGGCATACATCAGAGGGGAGGACCAGTAACCCCAAATCCACCATTTCTTGATGTTGTCTGCACAAAAGGAGTTCAATCATATGTTCCCCATGCTATCTAAACATTGACTCAATGGAAAATTGGTGTACCTCTTGCTATCAAAAAGCCACCAAGAATCAGAAGAACAAGCTGAGCAAATGATCCAAACGTGTCTGCGACAACCATCTCTCTTCCTAGTGCAGCAAGAAGCCGGAAAAGACCAGATGCCATCTGGCTGATTAGGACAAGGAGCAAGTAATGGCGGAAGAACCTTTCAATGCTTGGATCAAAGCCAATGACATAGTAAGTCATGCCAATCCACACAGCACATTCCAAGAATGATATTGGGATCTTGAGCACCCATGTAGGTAATGCATATGCCCATGATGGATAGAAGAGGAGGTCCCTCTGCTTATAGAATATTGGTAGCTTTGCAATGCTCATGGCGAGCTCAGCAAATCCATTGAACAAATGTGTGACTAGGCCAAGGAACATTGCACCCAGAAAGATCACCCCATCTTCAACCCTGCGTCTATGCATCTTTGTTCGCAGGAAGACCGTCATTGCAATGGTTCCGAGGATTATAAGCTGGTTAGAAGAAAATTTTGCATTCATCAGAATATACTATCAGGTTTCAGAAGTAGAGAAAAAATTAAGGAGAAAGTAGCTTACCTGGACTACTTTAAAGATGTAAACAAATGAATTCCTCTTCATTAGCAGCCACTCCCTAGAGAAGCATGCCTTGAGAAGCTCCATCTTGCTTATACCATATTTGGACGTTGTGAGAGCAGCAGGATGATTCCTGGTTCGGTCAAAGGGTACCTTGAGCTCCGATCCTAGCTTACGCCCAACATGGAATGCTTTGAATGCCTCTGCAAAGTCATTGACTGAAATGTACCGATACGGCTCATCTCTTTGGCACCAGTACTGGTGCTGATCCTTCCTAGATGTAACCTGTAATTCCACAGAGAACAATGTCAGATGGAAGTTTCAAGTTCCAGTGTGCAGTAGACTGGGTTCTGCTGGATCACTCACTTCTTGCAAAAAGTCTGCAACACCTTTCCTCTCAGGACACTTGAAGCCCATGACCTCAAAAAACTCGAGGACATGTTCACGAGGACCCTGGTACACAATTTGGCCCTCGGAGAGGAGAACAATGTCATCGAAGAGTTCAAATGTTTCGGGTGCTGGTTGAAGCAATGCTATGAGTGCAGTTCCACCAAGGATGTGGACTGTCTGCCTTAGAGAGTCAACGATCTGATACGTTGTGGAACTGTCCAGGCCAGTGGAGATTTCATCCATGAATAGTGCCTTAGCTGGCCCAACAAGCATTTCACCTGTGCAAATTCAACGTGTTGTGAAGTCAGATTTTTGTGGAAGATTCAAAGGCCTTTATGTGCATATCTTTCTTTAACTGCAGATTGCACATACCAGTTGTGACACGCTTCTTTTGTCCTCCTGAGATACCTCTGATCATGGAGTCTCCAACCATCGTATCTGCACAGATCTCCAGACCCAGGATCTGCACAACGAAAATGGAATTATTTGTTAGGACATATCCATTTCTCTATCTTCTTTCTCTTACATTGTGTTTTACTCACTTTGAGGATGTAATCTGTGACCACGCTCTCTTGACCTTCTACGGAGATGGCCTGTTTGCACACAAGAGCAGAACTCTGAGCAGTCCTTTTCACTTCGGATGTAAATAAGGGGTTTGGTTCAAACTGAATGACATTTTACCTTCATGTAGACATCAACATCAGGATCTGGCTTAATGTTGGCTTCTTTCTCTCTTCTCGAGAGTTCAGTAAGCATATCTGTAATTTTGGAGCACCATAATAAGAATAGTTTCACAAAAGGTGAACAATAATCTATCTCCCTTTCAAGTGACCATATTGCATACCATAACGTGTTCCTACTCCTTGACATCTTGCAGAGAATGCCAGTGTTTCCCGGACCGTCATTTCACCGATGTGAAGATCGTGCTGCCCGATGTACGCTGATGTACGCTGAGGGACAAATTCATTCATGTCATGCCCGTTGTAAGTCACTCTTCCTGACACCTGAACATTTCCAATACAAATTTATTGGTGTTACAACTTACCACAATCATTCTCTCAACTACTAGTTTTTTCCTGTCACCCAGAACAACGCAAAACCAAGAAACTATGCAATATGTGGTACCTTCAGACTTGAGTCAAGTTTCCCTGCCAAAGCTAGGAGTAGACTTGTCTTTCCAGATCCAGGAGGGCCAAGTAACAAAGACATTCTGAACAATTTCCATATGGTAAGTAAACTTCAATCAGCAGAAAAACCGAAACCTGTATATTTAGAAGTTTCTCGATTTCTTACCTGCCGGGTTTTATGATTCCGCTGACGTTATGAAGAATGGAGATAGGCCTCTTCCCGCTTGGAATGATGTGCAGTGCACTCAACACGTCCTGTGATGGGAAACACTAAAGAGTCAGAAGCTGAAGAAACTTGACAATAATTTTTCCATGTCTGTGAGGCTGAAGCATAAAGTTGCTACTGCAGATGCATACCATGATTTTGTTGGAGAAGAAATTGGTGAACGTTGGTATTCCCCGGTTGCCAACGTATGCTTCCGCGTCGATGTTCAGGTTCTCAAATCGCACTTCTATTGTCGGGTTGTCGATCCCAACTCTGTAAAAACAAGAAGTAACTTTATGTCAGAAATTAAATCAAGATGGCAACATGAGTGCTATATGCATGCTTAAAATACTTTCAGTTTCTTTTCCCGCTGCAAATAAAATCAAAACCGTGTTTGATCTATTGAGCGCCATATACTTTTCAAATAAAAATCAAATGTTTTCTCTTTTCTTGTGTTCCAAAAGCAAAGAGTTTTCTGCTAGACTTGCAGGTCATTCTTGAAGTGCTTCTGAATTTTTCTGAGTGCTCAGTGCTCACCGCTCCATGCGGTCGCGGAGCTTGAGGAGGAATCTCTCGTTGTCCTCCTCGGCGGTGCGGACGAGGCGCTCGATGAGGTTCTTCCGATCCTGCATGCCGAGCTCCTGGATGTTCACCTCCTCGACGATGCCGCCGCCGCCGGGCGCTGGCGTGAGGATGCCCTTCCGCATGCGGTCGTACGTCGGCAGCTTCTCGATGGCCGCCCACCGCAGCGCCTCCTCGTCGTCCTCCTCTCTCGCCGACCGCCCGAACACGTCGCTCCGGCCCGACCCCCGCCACGACGACGCCGTCCGCCGCATGCTTCCGCCGGCTATGCTTCCCATCCTCACCACGTCCACCATCCTGCTGCTACCCTCGCAGGCAGGACCACCTACAGTGTCAGCTCAATCCTTCGCCTTGCTCAGACTTCTTTTTTCTTGATATGCTCTTGTGTGCTTGGTCTTGCTCGGTCCGCTTGCCGGCCTCGCGCGCGTTCCTGAACCTTTGCTTGCTGCTATCTTTTTTGAAGATTTTTTTTACCGACCTTTTTCTGAAGAAATTGCTTGCAGCGATCGTTGTGAAGAGGAGGAGACGAAAGAGAAGAGGTGGCCGCGAGTGTCTGGGGGAAAGCGTGGGACGAGGGGTATAAATACCTCGCACCTCCGTGCTGATATAGTTGGCATGGTGATTAGCAGCGAAATGGCGGGCTGGCTGTGTGATTAATCGTTCCTCACTAGGCGGCCGCGGCGATTATTATTTTTCCCGGCAAACCAGGCCGTTAGCTTATTGTCCGGTTTCCAGCGTAAATATTTTGACCGTTTGAAACAGCTCATAAAGTTGGCGCGGCTTGACCAGGTCCTTGCCCGATCCGTGAGCAACGCGTCAAACCGGCGCCGTCGGTCCGCCGATCTGCGGCTGGCGCAGATGGGTTTTGGCGCGAGGAGATCACTGTTCGGCTTGGTTTTCGTCAGTGGCGGACGCAGGATTTTAAATTTGGGTGTACATACTTCATAGCAATCAAACAAATATCCTATAATAAAAGTTTGAAATCTAACAAATATTCCCTCAACTAAATTATACTCAATATAAGATGCTTAAAACAGGTAGGTTTGTTCAAATTTTTGAGCTAAAATGACTAGATTCTATACTGTTTTTATTATATAACATATTATACAAGAAATACATTGGAAATTTTCAGAAAAATTGGGTGTACATCTGTACACTCATGACCATATACTGTGTCCGCCCCTGGTTTTCGTACGTCGAACGGTTTCGAGTGAGTGGTCGGGTCAGCCGTGCAGGCTCGGTGTTGCTAGTCCCCTGGACTTCGTGGAACTGTTCGGGAAGAAGCAATGGTGTTATCGAAATATAATCTAGTCCTAGTGTTGTTCTTGACGCCAAAATATTTATTTATGGTTATTTCGCGAGGCATGGCATCATATACTATGTCGTTGCTGTACATAGCACGTCTGTAGTGAGAACGCAAGCACGGAATGCAACTCCTTCTCTAGGACTCGAGAAGCACTCACAACAAGTGACGCAGAGATTCAAGCACGTTGAGCTAGTAGTACAGTACGTGCGTGTGCCATAAGCTGGTCGTTTTCTATTTTCACGACCAGCTGACGCCACAGAATTCACTGGGAAGAAATAAGGGATTATATTTGTTACATTTCCATTTCCCCATTGCCTTCACGACGAGGGTAAGCAACTGTGCCCACGTTCAATTCCTCGGTGATCGTCAGAAGTCAAGAGACCGTTTACTGCACTACTGCGTCGAGGGATTCGTCACAAGAAGTCAAGATGGGCCTGCGCTGTTGACGTTGACGGCGCCCCTGGGCAATTAAGGCGGCAGCAAAATTGTTCCTCCTCTAGTCAAAAACGGCCTGCTTCGAGTGGAGCTGAAGCATCAAGCAAAAGCTTGCCGCTATCCTTTGTTGAGAGGGTCATACCATTCAGGTTGCCATGGCTGACGTGGCTCGATTTGGCTGTGGGCGGTGACCCAACTCGCCGGGCCCGCATGATAGTCTGAAGGCGTACGAGTGCGCCGGCCGGCGCACGGCTCACCATTCGAGACTTTATCCGCAGTTGCCGGCGTAGTGGTCCTTTCCACCTTGATTGTTGTCAACGTCCACACGTTGGAAATCGAAACACTAGTGCACCATTTCCTGAATGTTGCATTCGGCAGTGAAGAACCTGTACTTTCACCTGCAATCTCAAGCATCACCAACGTAGAATATAAGGCTGTGAATGTATCTCCACATCTTTCGGCACCAAACTTAGAAGGGCAGCTGTTTCACTTTCACCACATAAGTGAGCCAGTAGTGAAAACGAAAAGTTTCAACATTGCACGAGCCAGCAATGATTCATCGCAAGACATGGGAGACGAGGAATTGGAGCATTTCCAAAGTCAAGCTTACCTTACATCACCAATAAGTCAGGCAAGCACACAGGTTTAACTCCGACTGTATTGACAACAAAATCAAATGTGCAGCAATACGACAATTTGTCCTTACGACTGGTACCTAGTTACAGTTCTAGTATATGGAAAAGCAAACTAAACTAAAAAATTAGTAACCTGAGGAATCACTACAGTCGGCAGAGCCCAGCTGTTCAAACCACCCCATTCTCATATGAACCATCTTTGGTTGTAGCATCTTCAGCCATATCAAGCTCAACCATCGCGGACTCAACAAGAGACTAGTATGGAAACAGAGTGTCAGTAGAGTGTTTAATACAGCACGAAAATGACCCCTTGCAAAGCTAACAGTACTAGCAATGATGATTTCTGTCATGCTAAGTTTCATTGATATTGCCAATACAACAGACATATAATTGTAGAGATTATTGCGATTTTACCCTTGGCTTGAAGTGCAATTTTGATTTTACCCCTCACAAAGTTGAAAATTGAGGGGTAAAATCACAATTGAACTTCAAACAAAGGGTAAAATCGCAACTATGCTGTAACCATGACTGCAATGCACACTTGATCGTTCTCAACAATCACTAATATAGAAAGAGAAAATTCAAGACTCGTAATAAGAGAAACAGAATGTATAGAACATTACCTGGAGCTTCTGTTCAGCTGTTTTGACCCTGTCATTGTAGTCTTGGAGTTGTAGAAAATGTTTGTACAACTGCAAATAATGTTATTTTAGCATGCATATCGCTGCAGGACTGCCAGTAACTTCTCCTCATGATTAAGCAGACAATAAATAGAGAGCAGCAAACATACATCTGTAACAACTAATTGTCGTTCTGAAGAAACTTTTCGGGCCGCAGCTAGTTCATCCTCTAATTTCTGCAATTTTAGCATTAAAAATATTTCATGACTTATCATCAGAACTCCACCCAGTTAGGACTCTAAGAGCAAATCAAGCAGTGTCTATCTTGATAAGCAAGGAGCAAATGATAAGGATCATTGAAAATATAAGATAAAGATCACCTGAGCTTTCTTCTGCAAATCTGCAATTTGTTGATCTTTTGCTGCGACTTTATTTCTAACATCATTGACCTGGAAAAGTACAACATTCATCCTCTTGTTTGATAAAATGGAAGAAATAGTTAAATCACAAACTAAACTACTTAAGATTGTCTGAGTGCCTGAGGGTGGTCAAACCAATTTATAAATTTGAGTACATGATCAGTTTATCATGAGTCCTACATACTGTGTACTGATGTTTTGCTAAAATAAGAGTTGTATGAAATTCATAAATGGAGCCATGAATAGGCAATAATCGTGAAGCATATTTGTGCCACAAAAGCCTGTGTATTTAGTGATTAATGTTGGTAAGCCATCAAATGAAGAGCTTAACTTGAAGAAAAACATTAAATCAAAATCAATCAAATGTGATGCACAAGTATAATACATTTTTCTGACGAGTACACAAAAGACGATACTGAGTGAACATCACAAAATAATTTAAGTTTTTATCTTCGTTTTTCATATCTAGCAAATATAATTAAGTTTGAATCTCTACTTCAGCATGTAAGCCTGTAAGGCATGACCAAGCCCGCATAAATTGTCTTTGGATCACTCTGAAGAATACTCGGTCTAAAATATTACCATGTTTAGTTTATTTTCACTGATATTTGCCCAAACCAATGCCAGTGAGCTAACTTGTATGGATTCTGGTGAATCAGGGAGATGTGTCCATATAAAACTAAAATCAGATCTTTAAGAAAATGGAGTACCTCATTTTCAAGATCCTCACGCATCTGAATGGCTTTTCCCAACTGATGCTTTCCCTGGTATATAAAAGAGAGAATTGGGAGTCAAGAAAGCCTGTTTACAGACAGCGATTCACAATAGCACAGAATAGAAATGCATTTACATCATTCTGAATATCATCACTGGAACTGGATATGTCTCTGCTATCACGACCTTTTGGGCGGCTGCATAGAAAATATTAGGAAAGTAAGATTCATAACTAAATAAATAAACTTGACCTGCGGGGAGTATGACGGCCCCCGGGCATTACTTTATAAGAGAGTATGGCTAATCTAAGAAGTACATATTGGGTGTTAGCAAAATCGGACTTAATGAGGATATAAGCCATGCTATAAACTTCATATTGAGGATTCAAATTTATTCTTCCTATGAGAAAACAAAACTAAATACAATTGAAGCATGCAACATATTTGTAAGTAACTCAGATCAATAATATAATACACCCTGTTTCAATTTTAGTGATGGAGTAATACTCAAGTTTATGCGCATAAGTAGACAGCACACAAGTGGTAAAAAAACCCGCAAAGTAATCATCACTTTCAGCAAGCAGTAGGTCTATCTTAAAAGAATTGTCTGTCTCGATACATAATGGGTATCATCGAAAATGCAAAAACCCAGAAGATGTTACAAAAAATCAACTTCAGGTTGTCCCAGCACAACTATAAGCCACACCTACTGCAGTTTCATGCAATCATCCAAAATAGCTGTCCAGGCAAATATAAAGTAGAAATGAAAATCAAAATAGAACAGTACCTGAACCTTTTTCTTGGTGCAAGATCCTTGTCTCTGTCATTATCTGAATCCATATTATGCATTTCCACTGCGTGATCAATGTCTTTAGGGCGCTTCTCGTCAGCTTCATGGTCTCTAGCATGCCTCTCGTCAGCTTCAAGGTCTCTAGGACGCCTCTCATCAGCCTCATGGTCTCGATCTTGATCCATAGAATAATCATTTTCTCGATTAAAGCCACCGTGCTCATAATCTATGTCTCTATCATGGTCTCGGGATCTATCACTATCCCTGTCATGGTATAGATCTCTATCACGTTCATAGCTCCTTTCCCTATCCCTTCTGTCCCAGTATGGTTCCCTACCATATCTTCTAGGCTCTCGTCGAAAATCATCACGATCGCGTCGAAAATCATCACGGTCTCGTCGAAAATCATCGCGGCCAAAATCTCGAGGACCTCTTGTACGCACTTCATTTACTCTAACAACACGGCTGCCAATTTTCTGTTGCAAATATATATATATATATAATACAGGTTAAAAGAAAATGAATTTAAAAACAAGAAGCATACCTTGCCATCCATGCCTGCAATTGCATGCTCAGCAGCTTTGGGGTGAGTGAAAGTAACAAAGCCATAGCACTTTCCTTTGACCTTATGGTCATTTATCACCTGGAGTGCACAAATTATTAATTAGGAAACATATGATATATAATCTCACATGATCTAGAGAAAAACACACACTAAAAACCATAACATAGCCATTGACCGCTAACACATGCACGTAAACAGGCAGAAAAATACTAATATTTGCCTCCCTCCCTCTCTCTCTCTCTCTCTCTATTGTTTTGTATGTAGTATGTGTTGGCTTTTAACAGTTCACATTTTCAACCCACCTACTCTGAATCCAGGCCCAACAATGATGCCATATTCACACCCTTCACTCAAAGAGAAAGAAGATACTCAAAAGATAGAACATAATGCCCACAAAATAATAAGCTTACTGCTTAACGCTCAGATCTACTTAGGGCAGCTTCCAACTCACCATTTTAAAGGAATTAAATCAAGTAATCAAATCATAAAAGAAAAAACATAAGCACCAAAAAGGAAACCGAAGGCTTGTAGGGCTAGTACCTCCAAGGCTCTAACACTGAAACTGAAACAACTCCACTAAGAAGCATTCCTCTTTCCACATTCATCTAGGCATTGGATTAGTTATTGGTCACTAGAGGGCCCCAAGCCCCCAACCCTATCTTTGTCCCCTTACATTCTTTTGGAAGGGCGGGCTAACCACTACGCAGATCCCTCACTTGAAATCATAGATACCCAGCCGCCCCATGTGCTAACATCTGCGCACAATGATCCCACACCTATAGGGGGAAACAGTTTTCCTAAAACTGTAGCTATCACAAAACTGAAAGCAGCAATCGCAGCAGAATAAACCCTAAAGTAAAACAGATTTTCCTTCAATCTTTCAGAAAATATAATTACATATTACTGGCCGCTGCAACTGCGTCGAAACCATGACCATCCCCAAAACCTCCAGGGAGAACGGGCGAGAACCAAAGAGAAGGGGGGAAGAGGGCGCACCTTAACGGCGACGATTGTGCCGTAGTACTCGAAGGCGTCGCGGAGCATGTCCTCGTTGGCCTCGTACGGCAGGCCGCCGACGTAGACCGAGGTCACCTCGTCCACCGCCATCTCGCAGCAGCCGGCGACAGGGCCGCTAGGGTTTTGGGTCTTCTTCCCCTCTCGCTCGCTCGCTGGCTCGCTCGCGCGTAGACGACGACCGAGTTGCGGTGGGGAGCGAGGAGAGAAGGGCTGTCGGATCTGAGCAGGTGTGTGGCGTGGATGGAATCTAATCCCCGGCCAGATCCGCGTGCGCGCGACCCCTCGCTGTACATGGCCAAACGGGCGGCCCGGGCCTTAAAAGGGCCGGCACATTTTATTTTGGGCCGGCACGGCATGCGGGCCTTTTCGGGCCGTGCCGAGGCATCCCACGGGCTCATGCATCAGCCCACGGGCTCATGCATCAGCCCACGGCACAGCACGAAAATGTGTAATCGTATCGGGCCGATCCATTAGGCATGACAGTCCATCTAGCACGCAGGCCTATCTAAACAAGTAACAAAGAAATTTAGTGTTAAATGTTGCAAAACGAAGAGAAGAAAGAGATTCAAACACAAGCCCTCGCTATCAGTCGCTGGGCTCTCTCTAGTAAGTAGTCCAATCCGTTTTTGTCATGGGTTGATTGGGTTGAGGAGATGTTCACAATCACAGCCCAATCTAAATGGCCCAGTGACTACGCTCCGTGATTTAGGTCCGGTTGAGGAGATGATGAGTTCTCATCTTATTTTTTTCACTTTCACTTTATTGACGACGACCAGGGTAGCTCGTAGCATGAGTTTTTTTTGTTAGGGAAAGCCATTCAGCTATCTTTATTGATTTGAGAAAACAGTTGCATCGTTCATGAGATAGCCTAGAATGAAGCTAGGAGGACTATGGAGTATAACGTTTTTCATATAGTGTTGAATGGAAATCTCAGAGAATTACAGCAGCTCTTTGAGCTAAAGCTCTTTTCGCACACAATACAATTACAGCAGCTCTTTGAGCTAAAGTTTTCTTTTGCTAAATAATGAGTTAGTTTATTTCCTTCCCTATTACAGTGTTGAATAGAAATCTCAGAAAATTGATGCCGCTGAGCTTGTAGAGAACCCCTCATCTACATTATGTTCATCACCTCCATGCAGTCTGATTGAATGATTATACAGTTACATCCTACCTGTTGGGTCAATAGGAATCCTTCTCTTAGGGCACGGGCTTGTTCTGTCATTAGAGCATCAACCACATGTTCCAAGTACTTATAAGAAGCAGCAATATATCCACCATTAAAGTTCCTAATGACCGTTCCCGTCGCTCCTGAGTTGATGTTGTATACGGAGTATTGTTTTGCATCACTGAAACATTAAGACCACACTGCATTAGACATGTAAATATATTTACTAGCAGCAAACTGCCAACACGGATGAAATCATCCTCTGTAATCCAGTGGTTCCATAACTGTAGATACATTTTTCTCTTCTTCATTTTTCCGTGTTCATATGTAGCTCGGATCATGGCTGTTCCATTTTACTCTCTTTGTTAGTTTTCTTAGTTTTGCAATTTCTCACTGATTTCTCTAAAATAGGCGCTGTCTTTTACTCTAATACTTGTCACCCTACAGAAGTTGACATCTACTCTACAGGCGCACCAGAATGTCAGCTGTTTCTATCGATGACCTGTACCTGGGTACCTCACATAAAATAAAAGTGAAGAAAGACTCCTACTAGGATATGTATAGTAGACCGACTAGGACTCTGTCATGTAATCCTGTCATCCGGATATATAAAACGGGGCAGGGATTCTCCTCAAGGGATAAGTCCACAGTTAGATAGATCCCACAACTAGACATCATCATCTAGGACAACCCTTCTCGTCTAGATCTATGATCTAGACATATAAATACAAATACCTAAAAACACAGGACGTAGGGTTATTATCCTCCGGGAGGTCCGAACTTGTATAAATCGGCGTCTTGTGTTACAATTGTCACTCGATCTCGCGCATACCCCTATTCTACATATAAATCCTCATAGATAAACTATCCTATGATTGATGTCGAGAATAAGTCTCGACATTTAACGCCGATCGTGGGGAGAGCGCGACGGTTGGCATGTCGAGTTCGATGGTCTCAATCTACTTCTTCAAGATTTCATTGTTGCCTGATGGAGTATGAAGTCTTACGGATCATTATCGTAGGGTAGTCCCCGGACATGTCCATATAGCCGCCGAGTGGTCGAGCCGTCGAGTAGTCGTGTGATCGGTAAACCTCTTGTCGCGACAGTCATTTCTTCTGTCGGCGGTGGAGAGGAGGATTAAAGTATGTCCAAGAATCAGACGTCAAAGCACGCATATGGAGCGACGCTGAAGCCATTGTCGGCGGTGGAGAGGAGGATTAAAGTGACGTTCTACAGTTGGAAGGGTATATAATTTGCTACTGTCATTTCTTCTAGGCTCCGGGGAAGAGACATGAATACACACAAAAAAATTCAGGGCCAAATAAGTAGTACTCGCAAGCAAGGTCTACCAAAGATTTTCATGAAAGCAGATTTCCCAAAATTGTTATAACCAACAGAAACGGTTTATATCTATGGAATGAAACAACAAACAGCTACAATAACTCAAGTTGACACCAAGATATGCTACAACAATAGATGAATAGGCCACCTTATTTCCTACCGTTCTACTGACTTCCCCAGCTGTTTCCGGTGACAGGCTTAAAACCCTTTTTGGTTCCTTCAAATGCTTGTACTAACTAATTTTTTGGGGGAAAAATTTATTGAGCTTGTTGGCCAGATTTTTCCGGGGTAGTACTCTCAGATTCTTGAGACTGCTTGATAGTCGACCCATTTGCAGAGTTCTCACTAGATAGTGTTTCTTGGAGAGATCCATTTCCAGTCCCAGCAACTTGAGCAGTAGTTTCGATCGTCTTTGCTTTCAGCATTTTTTCTCTCTCGAGCTCTTGCTTTGCCAGGGGCGAGAACTGTGAGTCAAGGGACCTTACAGCGCCCAACCAGGCAAGAACAATCACCAGGAGTATTCCACCAAGGTAGGGTGTTGAATTTGCAAGAGATCCAAACGATAGGATCATGAATTGCTGGATCAAAGCTCCTCCAGATTTCCCCAATGGGTTGCAGACCACATCAATTGCCGCCTTGCCCTTTACCTGTTACCATGACAAAATTAACACATGAATATGAAGGCATCATCGTGAAACGAGCATGAACAATGGGAGACATCATTGGCAAATGCTGATGCAACCATTGATTTTGTTTATGTCTACAGGACTTTCTGTGGTAATAAACATTCAACAATTTTCACTTTTATTGCGATATAACATAATAAAAGTGTAATGGTTACTGCAGATCTTCATTGCTAAAGTTAAATTATAGTCAAGAACAAAGAAGCACAATATCAGAAAAATTAATGTGATTTCACCGAAAGTAGAAATCATATTCGTATGTGTCTTTGCTACTACAAGTCAACTGCAGCTCCTCCTCTGATGAGATTTAAATAATCAGATTGAGTAACGATATTAGAAAGGTTTCTTGAGTATAAGCATATTCAACGGGCAACAGGGTTTATTTTGTGTGTTCAACAGTATTAATACCAAACTAATCTGTTCATTGGAGAAACAACACATATGTGAATATGATAAGCTATAGCATGATATGTATTGAACATTAATCTACACAGGAAACATGATCTTTGGTGACTAACCTTCATATCCTCATCTAAAGGAATGTAGGCCATTTCTTTGCACGGATCAAACAGACTGTATTTTGCACTCTTACTGAAAATATTCTGCATTGCTCCAACATAGACCGCCGCAAGCAAAGGCGTCATTCCAAACTTGGTCATAAGAGGTGTCAATGGCTCGCCAAACAAAATCAACGAGAAGAATCCAACTCCTGTAAGAAGTAACACTGCAGGCGTGATGGTAGCTGCAACTCCCCACCCAAACTTTCTAAGAATTACTCTCCCTAACAACATCATTGTAAATGTAGCAATGCCAGTAGCAGTTGAGAAATCGCCCATGAATGAAGAATATTCATTAGGACTCGGGAACTGCAAGTCAAGAGCAGAAAGTTAATTAACATCAATGCTTTGTACATTTTACATGTCACCTGAACAAGTTAATGCTTCGTAGATAAACGTACCTGTGCCTTCAGTTTTGATTTCCATGTCACCTCAACAAGGTTAATGCTTATTCCATATGCAACGACCAATGTGGCAAGATCCCTCACATACCGCGACGACAGCAGTACCTTCATGCTCTCACCCAAACTAAGCTTTGGCTTGTCCTGAAAGGTTATGTTCACAGCACCGTTAGGAAGAGCTCCACAAACACAACTAGAAGAACAATAAAAAGTTTGTCAGGTCCAACCTTCTTTTTCCGCTCAACTACTGGCACAGATGATTTATCGATAATAAGTCTGTTCACTCCCCAATAGATACCAGTGATGACAAGACCCAATGCAACCACTATGCTCATCATGGCCTTCAACGAAATTGCCCATCCATCAACACCAGGGCCCAAATTCTTCCTCATGTTTGAGAAGTATTTCACGGTGCGGCCAGAGAAGATTAGTGCCACATTGGCCCCAAGTCCGAACAGTGGGTAAAACTCTTTGGCCTCTTCAACCGTAGTAATCTGCAATATTTACGAGCATGTGACTATGTGAGTATATTCACTTATAAAAGTCACATCGTAGAACTATCTACTGTCTGATTTTGGAACAGGAATCCAATAACACACGTACAATCAGTCACATAATATCAACATTTCCAAAGATTCAGAACCAGAATGACAGGAGTCCACAATAGAGAAACCATTAATTACTTGTAATTTTGAAATGTTCAGCCATCGTAGTTTTAGGAAAGAATTTGCAGTTCTAGAACATCATTAACTATGCCAGAGCAGAGCATAACAGAGTTTGGTGTACCTGGTTGGCAAATCCCCAGAAGAGGACGGATATGACGACGCTGCCCCAGAGCTCAGCCATGACGTAAAAGAGACAGAAACTCCAGACGCGGAGGATAGCGACGGGTCCGAGGAAGCTGGGGCCGAGAGCGGCAAGGAGACGGTCGGCGAGAGCGGTCGGGTGGATGGCGTCGCGCATGGGGTAGAGCACGTACGCGAAGGCCCCGAAGAAGGCGATGAAGGGGAAGATGACGGCGTAGAAGAGCGCCTCCTTGGAGAGCACGTCGGCCAGCTTGGTGTAGAGAAGCATGAAGCCGACGGCCATGGGAAGATTGACCCATGTCTTGAGGAAGGGGATAATCTCGGCGCTGCTTCCCTTGGCTGTGACGACGAGCACGTCCTTGGTGTCCCGCAGGATGGTGTAATTGAACAGGATGCAGAAGAACATGAGCCCCAGCGGCACAATCTTCTTCAGCGTCTTCGTCTCGATGCCGAGGAACTTGGGCGAGGACGCGGCGGCATCCTCGGGCGCCGGGGACGCGGCGGCGGAGGCGACGGCGCGGAACGGCGGGAGGCAGGGGCGGAGCGGGAGCGCGGCGGGGAGGCGGAGCGGGGTGGGGCTGGGGAGGTGGCGCGGCAGGCGGAGCGACGCCGCGGCGGCGAGGGGACGGTGGCGGAGGAGGTGCGGGTTGTGCGCCGCGGCGGTGGGGAGGCGGAGGCGGTGGCTTGCGACGAGGCCGGACTCCATGGGTGCGCGGTGAGGTGGTGGAAATATCTCGGGATGGAGGAGATAAGGTCGGCGCCCGGCAAGCAAGGGGTTTGGGACGGGGAAGGGTTCAGTCTTATAGGTGGGCGCAGAGATTAGAGAAGGTGACACTGTGTTAGTGACTGATTGTGAGATTAACGCAACTAACCGTTCGTTGATTGTGGGGAATGGAGTGGAGGTGAACGAACGAGCTGACGGGTGGGACCGGAGAGGATGGCTAGTGCGGAACGGTGAATATTCTCCGTTGCACTGAAAAATGGCTGATTCGTCCCTGAAATACAAGCATACCACAGAATTCGACGAGGTTTCGGTAATTAAATTCTACATAGAGATTCCGTCTATATTTTTTTTGGTGCCAAACAGTTCTTTTCTGTCATGCAAAATTCAAATCGAAAAAACAAGGTTTAACTTGGCCTATCTGCTGTTAAGATCCAATAGCAAACATGTCGTCTTCAATCTCTTGCCACCCCACGAAATCTCTTGCATTCTCATATTTCTGGCACGCTCACCCCTATAGTCTGTTTGTCGACTCTGGTGGTGCAACGAACCACTCTCTTCATGCTAGCCCCTCGTTTTTTGCACTCCCACGTCCCAACCTCTAGCACCATTTTTGGCACACACAAAAAGAAGATGGAACGATGTGTAGTGTTTCATCCAAGTTGGAGATGTCACGTAAGCCTGACATTGATGTAAAAGCGTATTCGAAGTTATCGACAATTAGTGGGGGAAAAACCTCTAGCTCCCATGTGGGGGGTGTCATGGATGGCGGCCGGTAACCACTAACCAGTTTTGGCGTGAGGCCAAGAGCTGGTCACAGACGGTGAGTACGGAGCTGGGGCACACGCTGCTCGGGCGTACCGCGTACGAGTCCTCTAACAACATATCACTGATGAGTCATTTGGAGAGTATGCAACGCGTCCGTGCCTAGAAGAATCGGAGAGGATTGCAACCCGGCCGCCGCTCGTGCCGGGTCTCGGGACGGGACACGCAGCGCGCCATGCTCGCCTTGGCAGGTCGAATCATTGGTGCTGCCCTGTGCAGAGGTGTTGCGTTTCGTATGGCGGCCGAATCCCCGGGGGACCGGGGCGACGTCCTCTCGCACGGATTGACGGCCAGGAATGCGCGATCCCCGGTCCCGCACCAGCAGCTTCCACTTTCACGTGCCTGTGGCCCGGCAAGCGGCAAGTGACCAACGTCGTTTTTCACTGCTCGCTCCGGCACACGGCCTGGGGCTCCACGGGAACGCTGTGACGGAACCTGGACGCTCGAAAATGCTCGGGAATCTCTTCTCCTGCCAAACAAAACTGCCTGTTAATGCCCTGGTTTTCTTGAAGCGTACAGTACAGGTGGCGGGCGTGTCGTCGCCTACCGTCGTCATCCCGGGGTAATTCCGTGTCAAAGCGTCACGGTAGGATGGGGAGAACAAGCTACAGATGTACAGTGGTTGGAGTGGAGTGTGGGTTTAGTTGTTGTTAGGCCCTTTTGGCTTGACGCGCGTTGGGCGTCACACGGGTGTCTCGTCCCTCCCTCTTTGCCTGCAAAATATCGCAGCGGACAGCGATGTTGCTTTGCATTTTTTTTTTCTTTCTTTCGGCGATCCATGTTGTTCTTCGCCTCGTGCACTTTTGTTGCTACTAGTGCCTCCCGCTTCGTGGTTGCGCGTGCTCCGCGTGTACGTGAGTGTCAGTGGTGAACTTGGGATCTTCGGTTCTGGTAGGAAGAGAATATACTATGTCCAGCGGTGCACAAAATACATGGCGCTGGCCGGCTGGCCTTGTCTCGGACTGAATGATGATAACTTTTTACGGAATCAGTGTTTTCCGCTCAGCCACACTTTTTGTTCTCTCCCTCGGCTCCGTACGTGACGTGCAGTTGGGCCGGTGTAGTAGTATTGGGTCTACACCCGCCATAGAGTCCGGTCCGGTTCAGTTTATTGGACCTTGATTTATCCCGTTATCCGGCCCTCCAGTCTATTGGGTTTTCTTTGTGTTTAGGCCGAGCGCGGCTAAGTACGTGTGTTCAGCGGCCCAGACCTTACGCCTGACAAATGGACAGCAGCGCGGGCCATAACAGGTGAAGGCCTTGTGGGCACAACAGTGGCGGCCTTCGGACTTAATCGCGGAAAAAAAATCCAACACCACCAAAGACCTATTTTGTAGTATACATTTTTTTCGAATGACCCGGAACAAAGTCCGGCATATATTAATAAAAAGAAGTTAGAGTTTTACATGCACAAGGTGCGCACACATCTCTCCTTGCACAATTAGACCGATTGGCAAGGCACACTATACGCAAGACAACTACTCACTACTTTCAAAGATGCCTAAGCTTCTGATATGTTTTGCCCCTACTGTCATCCATGTGCGTGTTTTATCTTGGAGCTCTGTCAACAGTCGATGGATTGGTTTTTCCTTCCCATGAAAGACGCGCCTGTTTCGTTCATTCCATACTGTCCGGACTACAAGCATGGTTACCGATCTTAGGCCATGAGTAATTTCTTTGCCCCTAGCATGAAAGCTCCCCTGCAAATGGGTGTACCAATCACGAACATTGTCACTCTAGACCCATGTGTTTGACTTTAGCTCATGGCATTGGAGCCAATCTGCTATTCTATTCCAGAGGTCTTGGGTCACCGGGCATTCGAAGAATAAGTGTGCCGTTGTTTCAAGTTTGCGACGGCAGAGGGTGCAGAAGTATTGGTTGGGCCACCTCTTTGTTGTAAGCGACCTGCCGTCCAAATACGCTCCTGCAGCATTATCCACATGAAGACTTTGATGTGCCGAGGAGCCCATATGCGCCAGATCAATTTTGTCCAACGTGAGATAGAGCTTCCGAGGAATTGCATCTCGTATGTCGATCGAGCCGAGTATACCCCGTTCGATGTGAGTGTCCAAGTTATATTGTTCGATGTGAGTGTCCAAGTTATCTTGTCATCATGCGTTACCGAGAGTTTAAGTTCCTGGCCCTCCACTAGATTCCATAGTTGGAAATAATCATGAAGGATATCATGGTTCAGGTGATGTGCAATATCTCGTATCCACATGTCATTGTTCACGGCCTCTTGCACCGTTCTATTTTTTCGTCGGCTATGTTTGTATAGTCCCGGGAAAAGGGTGGCTGGTGATGTCCCATGTATCCCGTTAGAAGTCCAGAATCTCGCTTTTCTTCCATTGTTAACTTCTACTCTTGTTGCTGCCATGAATAGAGATCGGTCAATATCATCAACTGGGAGGTCCATGCCATGCCATGCTTTAGGCGGTTCGCTCCACTCATACCACAACCAGCGTAGGCGTAATGCACGGTGATAAAATTACGAAAAACGTTATACTCCATAATCCTATATTTCTTAAAGGGTTCCCTTTCTTTAATTAACGACAAAATGGAGAAAGGGTATCCTATTTCCTACATTAGCCGTCGTGCACGTGAGAGATAATGAGATATATAGAATATAAATTGTAAGCAAACGAGGCAGGTGCTGTGCTCGAGTCTTTAAGAGCTCACGACCCTCAGCACCAAGCCACCATAGAAACCTAGAGAGAACAAAGGTAGCGAGGGACAAAGGGTCGAAGGAAGGGAACAAGAGACGTTGGAGCACGAGAAGAGGGGGAACCTTTGGACGGCGATGGCACACATTGTCATTGCTTTGATCGGCACGAGCGCGCTTGCGCTTGCGTGGACTTTTGCCCAGCCCGGCTTGGTCGCCGGCCCCGTCGTCCTCATTGGTTTCTCCGGCGTCACCTACTGCACGTCGGCGTTTCTCGCCGACTGCTACCACTACCCTGATTCCATCACCGGCGCGGCCAACCGCGAGTTCATCGATGCAGTACTCTGCTTTCTCGGTAAGAGCATTCTTTTCTTTTCTTTGATTTTCTTTTGGGGTGTGTGGGGATCGCATATTCATCTAGTCAAGAACTTATCAAGTGACTATAAATTATCACCAATTGAAGTGCTTTTGTTGGCGTTCAAAACATTTAGACCATATTCGTGTTCAACTTGTGCAGGCCCTAGACAAGCATTCTGGTGTGCATTGGTCCAGCACACCAATATCTGGGACACTCTCGTGGGATACACGGTTACGACGACCGCGAGCGCAAGGTCAGTGGATTTTCCTTTTGTCCTTCACTCTTCAGTCTTCCGTAAGTAGTTACTAGCAAATAATTTCTTCATTTTCTATTTTTATGGGCTTCAGCGCCGAGCACAAGGTGGCATGTTTCCACCGCAAAGGGCTCATAGGAGTCGCCTACTGCTCATGGCGGTATTTTGCGCCATTCTACCCCTGTCTCAACTGCTGAACTTGGAGAGCATAAGCTGGCTTTCATTCACTTCGGTGGCAACCTCGTTCGGTTACTCGGTCATCAGCCTTGGCCTATGCGTTGCCAAATGGGGGTCTGTTCAATTATAAATAAACTAGTTGAATACCCCGCGCGGTGTTGTGGAACTTATATAAAGTGCGATCTTGTAAATAATGATATACATGAGTCATCTTTCTAAACAGAAGGCTTATACCCCCAACAATGGTTGCACCCCAATTAACACATTGTATATAACATACTGGTGGTCTGAGTGGCACCATAGTAAAATTTACTTCAGTCTTGTGGACTCCATATAAAACTACTTGTCTCACCCTACAATGTTTGAAACAGAGATGACGTAAATTTCTAAGACAATAGGACCATATATCAGAGCGGGTTAATAATTTTTGCTTGTGACATACCAATTAATTTTCTGCACTTCGCAAGATTTGATCCCCGAGACAGGAAACACCAGTCCAAAGTTAAGAGAATCGAGAGTTAGGAAATTCTTAATAGAGAAATGCCATTACTTGTTTATATGGTATTAATTTTAAAATTGCAAATTCTATAGAGTTTGTACGAAGCAAAAGAGGAGCACACTGAGCTGATACTCTAATGCTTGGAAGAAGCAATCTGATTAGCAAAGGTATTTTCGCACAAATATATTGCACTCAGACCTAGATTATGTCTTCCTTTAGGATAACTTGAAAAAGGACGATGTTAGTTGTGTAACTAAAGAATTGTAGAAGTCATGACGGTAAAAGAAAAAAAAAGATCGAAGGGCATAGCATCATTACAGAATCGAAATCGTGCAACACCTTATTGTTCATGGCCTCCCAAGCTTGGTGCAGTTTGTGTACACATTAATATAGAGAGCTTTGAAACTTGTTAGTGGTAGATGAAAATTGATAAGCCATGTCAAGCAAAATGTAAACTAATGTAGCTCAGGCACAATGGAAGGAAAAGTTCAAGAAGTCTCCCTGTGTGGTGATCAGTGGTGCTGAGCCCAGACATAGGCAATAAAAATGTCTCTCAACGTCTAATCCACCAGTTGTTCTTACACATGCCGAAGGAGACATCCCCATCGATCAATATCATGGAACCAATAAATCTTTAAAATGTAAATAACTGGAAGGAATATCTCGATAAAATATTCAAAAAAATAGTAGTAGAAAGAAAATGTAAATAACATATTTGAACCGATCTCTTCATTTATTAGCATCCATGTTCATTCTACACCTGTGGAACTGCAGCATAATCAGCTCACAACCAACATATAGTGAAGTGTAGAAAAAAATACTTGAATTGATTTCTCATCAGTGAATAAAATAATAAATTAGACGTGATTACTGAGAAAGAAATCAGAGTGAACATGAATGGAAGCAAAGATACAGCCTGCAGATAAACCATGAGCGTCGGGTGCAAGTAGCCACAGCCGTACTTAAACAACATGACCTCCCAAATCAAGACTAATATTGACGATCTCTCAAGGAAAAATGGAAGAGGCGACCTTCAAAAAACAACTGAAAGAGGTGTCTGCTAGCTCCATCATCAATAACATTAAGTGGGGAAATAGAAGGGGCCGTGCTCTCTGATTCATCTCCCTCGCAATCAAGAGTCTGTGTTGTGAGGGAGATGAATGGAAAGAGGAATAGCGCCATTAAAGTGGGACTCTTGATTGCTCTGTTGTGACCATAGTTATTGTATAATTCTAGATTTATAACTATAGAACATGAAGACTGTAATCAAGTGCATGTAAATTGGGTTTCCTTACATGCTAAACCATTTTTTTTTATCAAACATGCTAAACTGTTATGGATGAATGAAAGCTAATGGACCGATGGGATGTATTGTAATTTTTGATCAGATGAACAATATTATTTGAATTATGTGACACAACATGAGAGCAGAGAAATACCTTCGATGATCTTTAGTGGGTTGCACTTATAAAAGATATGTAGATTATCCATCATTTCTTATTAGTATAGTTTTTTAGGTGCAACTAGTTGATGTATAGTAACTTAACATAGTATCAAAATCAGAGGTCTTAGGTTTATGTCCTGGTGATCATATTTTCTGTTGTGCCGCTTCTATTTCTACATTTGCAACTCGAAGAAGCTACACATGAGGGGGAGTGTTAACCTATATAAATAAATTGTCCAGCCTTTCTGATCAACTTAGCCTTTTGGGTGCAAGTGGTCGCTACATAGTAAGTTAACAACATCCTACGATGACTTAGTGGCCTCAACGAAAGAAAAATAGCTTAGGGTTAGTTGGACTGATCAGCGATAGGGACTTGGAATTAGTTCGAATTATCCTCTGTTTTAACTTTCCTTTCAGGTCTTTTTAGAGGGAGACTGATGTTATGTTTGTTGTTACGTCCTACTATAGCATTCTAAGTTATATACAGTGCAGAGGATAGAATCGCATGCACACATGTTCTAAGCAGATATGTATGTTCTTTTACTCTAACTCAATCAAGAACATCCTACCCTAAAACATCGAGACTAGAAAGATATATTTGTTCATGAGCTAGATTTTTGTGACATTGGGTATATGGTTAACTTATTGCTTCATTAGCTTATTCTTTTTCTCACGTTGTCAATGTTTTTATGCCAGGCGTGGTGCATGAGAAGCACCGTGTTCTGATAAGTTGAGCGTTGGGGTTTGGCACGAGCCATACCCCCTCCCCCTCCTGAATGTTGGTAGTATTTGCTCCATGCTATCATTTTTTCATATATTTTTAGGGGTAGATGGGGTCCACTAGGAAGGCCACAAGTAAGGTCTTCTTGGAGGCCTTGGTTATGAGCATCATATTCACTTCCATCGATATGTAATTGTATTTCTTATAAAGTATTTATGTTTGTGTGATTATTTATTTTTTATCATGCTTTAACATATTTATCCATCATATGTTAAAGAGGTTGAATACTTCACAATAAACTTTTATTGTTTCCTTGTGTGCATTATAATAGTGGCTTGAATGCGATATTGGATGGGGGGCGCAAGCCCCCCCACTTTTCTATGATCTCTTTGGGGTTTGTTGGAGGTTAAAAATAGAAAGAGAGTCGGATTTTAAAAAATCCTAATAAACTAATTAGCAACAATCTAAGATTAAAAAAACATGATTTGCAAATGGTTTAAGTTGGATTCACTTTGACTTGTGATCAACATTTGATCATAGGTATATTGATATTCTTTTTTTAAGGAAAAACTATGTTAAATGTCTGTTTAGAACATAAAATAAATAAACAAGAAAAATATGCACGACAGAGGGATTTCACAAAAATAGCCGTTTGAAACATGTGAAATGGAAATATGCTTTTTTTGTGTGTGTTTCATTTGATAAACTATGCATCATTTACCTTTGCATCGATTAGTGTGACACGTGAACAATATTGAGCTAAGTCGATGAAACTTAGGGAAGGGCATTCTTTGATAATTTGTTCAATCCTTATCCATCTAGCGGACTTAAAATTTGAAAAGAAGATATTTCACGCAATGCAGAATAAGAATAACCTTACATATGTGCCTTAAAATTTGATGTCTGAGCTATGCGATGTTCAACCAGCAGACTTGCACAATCTCTGGTAGTTTCTGTAACGAATGCAACCACACACACATTTTCTGAGAAGATATATATACTCTGAAATCTTAAATTGAGAACATCCTCTCCAAGAGTCCCAACATCGAAAATCCGGGAAAAATCACTTGTTCTTGCATTTAACTATAGCATCACCGTGTACACATATGTTGTGGCCTTTTTGCTGGTTCATTGTTCTTCTGACGCAGTAAATTTCTTGTGCGGGATGCCGGGAAGTGCGGCACGAGAAACGCCACATTCTGGTATGACGAGTCTCCATCAAGGGCCTCCCCCGCCTTCCTCCCGAGCTCGGCAGCTCTGTCTCGCCGCACCTGCACATCCCTGCTGTCCATCATGGCAGCCACCCCCTCTCCACGTCGTCCTTGGTTGCCGAAACAGCCTCCGTCTCCATGCCCCATAGTGTGGCATCCTTGACGTCCAAGGGCACCGCCACCTACGCACGTCGATGATGATCGAGCTTCTCGTTGACGAACATGAACTGCTCTGCGAAGTGTGACTACGTCACCCAACAGCTCGTGCGTGATCTCCATGAGCTGCTGCAGCGACGACCGCACCAGGTTGCCGAAGAAGCTCAGGATCACTGTTGGCACTTCCCAAGTGCCCCTTTTATATGTGAATATTACCCTAATTAGAGCATAATTGATACTAATTTAGGCCATTTATCTATGATATTGTCTATATATTTGTATATGCGTTGTTTTGGAGCTTTATTGCATAAACAGGTAAAATTAATGATTAATGTGATGATGGAGAGGATAGGAGTCCAGAACCGACGAAAAGCACTGAAGAAGCCCAGTGCGCCGATCGACGCAGTCCATGAGACGATCGACGCAAGGGTGTTTTGGCCCACAGAAGTGACCGAGGTCCATTCCACATGTTTATGGAAGTTTATCTGTGCAAGACACTTGAAGATATTTGTCTAGAAGATTTATGGAACTTGAAGAAGATTTATAGAACTCTAGTTGAGTTTCAAGAACCATTAGAGTTAAGAGTTGATCCGTCAAGGTAGGCCATCTCGACAGGGATGAATCTTACTCTATGTATCTCAAGGATGATTGAATATGTTGATGATGGTTTTGGTGATTTGTCTATCTTGATTCTATAATCATGCATGTGCTTATTTCAATTGCCTAGTTCTAGGCTAAGCAAGTAGATATTATCTTGATCGTGGTGATTAGGATAGTATTCGGATATTGTATTGATTATGGTTGCTTGATGATGCTAGTAGTGTGGTTTAGTGGTGACAGCACTAAGCCTGCACAGCACTATTGGATAGTTGAGTAGGGTAAGATACTCGCGCGATTAAGGGTTTCCTCTCGGCAGCGATAAATCGGGAGCCGCTTGGAAAGCAGGGTGATCTTATTCATCATAGGTTTTATTGATCTATGTAATTACCCATTATGATGCTATTTAATTAGACTTTCTGGTTACGATCTCACTACTAGATATCTGGTTACTCACTTAACAGCATAGGCTTACAAGATCTGACGCACTTTGGCTTAGATTCACTAGTGTGCCGATCGGCTCAACTCCTACGCCGATCGGCGCAACTACAGATTTACTGACTGACGCACTTTGGCTTAGATTCACTAGTGTGCCGATTGGCTCAACTCCTGCGCCGATCAGCCCAACGATAGATTTACTATCTGACGCACCTTTGCGCTGGCCTGTCTCCCCCTCATGCAACCGAAACTCGGCAGTAGCCTTGACTAGATCTTTTACTGTTAACTTTGTTTAATCATTCCTAAGGTCCCAGTGGATTCGATAAACCTTGGAATACTCAATTCAAGGGAAAAAGTGCTACAATCGTACACCGTCCTCTTACGATATATAAGTGGGTGCGTAGATACGACCAACAAGCTCTATTTTCTGGCGTCGTTGCCGGGGACCATAGCAGGTTTTTAAACATTGTTTGATGTATTAGTGTTTAGTCATTGTGCTTTACTTGTCTCTCTAGTACATGTATTCTGTTAAGTGAAACTAACAGGTATGGATGGTCCTAAGTCAAACAAACCCTCTAATTACACCGATGATCTAGAAAGACTCTTTCACAAGAAGAGAACAGCAGAGAAGAGAAGCAAGTCACTTGGAGATTTAGCTGGAGAAGCAGTTCGCGCAACACCTAAAGTATTTTTCACAAGAGAAGACCCAGTTGAAGAGCAAGAAGAAGAGGAGATGGCAGAGGTACCTATGGTTAATCGTCTCAAGCCCCAATTGACTAGTATTGTCAAGACAGATTTCCAAGAAGCTCAAGATCAACTTCCGTATCAATTGGAGAGATATGTTGGGATAGTGGCGCAACAACCGTTCACAGGCTTAGAAGATCCCAATCATCACTTGTAACACTTCCTTGAGGTTTGCAGTATATTCAAGATAGCGGGACTGACAGGAGATCAAGCATGTGTGCAGCTATTCCCCTTCTCTCTAGTTGGACGCCCCAAGCAATGGTACAATGGATTGGAAAACATAGTAAAAATGGTGTGGAACACGTTAGCAGCTGAATTCTTGGCCAAATACTTCCCTCCTGATAAGGCTCAAGCTTTGAAAAATCAGATTCTTGGATTTACACAGAATATTAATGAGAGCATTGGAGAAGCATGAGAAAGATACAATGAATATATGGATGCATGTCCTCATTATGGTCTGACGGTTGGAGAAGTTGTTGAGAAGTTCTACATAGGATTGAATCTTCTATCACGTCAACACTTGGATGCCTCAGTTGCAGGATCATTCATGTCAAAAACTCCCACCGAAGCTAAGAATTTGATCAAGTTGCTAGTTGAAAATTAATCATGGGATGGTGAGAGAAGTTCAAGGAATTTGCAACCTTCAAAAGGAGTAGCGAAGAGTGTGATTGAGAAGACTCAGGAAGAGTTGATCATAGAGTGCCTCGATGCTATTCAAAGGAGGTTAGACAATAATCTTCATATCTAAGGAAGAGACACTCAAGCTGGTGGAATCATGCTCCACATGTAGTGAGTGTGGAGAATTTGGTCATGTGCAGAAAGATTGCCCTGAAGAGATGAAGATGCTAGAATATATGAAGAATAGTGGATGGAAGCCCTAATATCATAAACAAAGGAGTTCTTTCTCTCCTAGTTCGTCCAAGCAAAATTCTATCCCACTTCGTCTCCAATGTCATGAGTTCTTGCAAGCTCAAGAGAAGATCAACAAGAACAATCAAGCTAAATTCAAGAAGATTGATCGTGTCCTTGAGGGAATTAATGAAAAGGTGATAGAAATTGGGAGCTCCAACGAGCAGATTTTGAAGCATACCAAGATTATGGAGCAACAGATGGGACAGCTATCGCAAGCCATTCAAGGCAATAAAGGGGCTATTCCTGGTAATACGATGTCTGGAGAACAGTTGAACGCAATAGCTACACGGTCAGAAAAACAAACAGAAGATCCAGATCACTCTGCGGGAGCAAGGAAGCCCCGCGCCGATCGGCGCGACGATCCTGTCGGCGCCGATCGGCTTCCTGAAAGCGCCGATCGGCGCGAGGAGGATGTTGACCTCTCTGGTCTGAAAATAAGGCATGGAAACAGAAGAGCATGGCCCTGCCACGTTCCTGGATGCTCAACTACTGATGAAGACAGAAAGAGCGCGGCAACACGATGAGCAATTTGTAAGGTTCGTCGATATTATGAAGAAGCTTTACTTCAATGTCCCTTTTGTTGACGCTATCCAAGTTCCCACCTATGCGAAATACATTAAGGACATGATGCAAAACAAGAAGTTTCTAGTTTCTGAGTAAGTTGTGAAGGTCACTAAGGAGCTAACGGCGGCAATCAATGATGTTGCACTGGAGAAGAAACCCGACCCTGAATCACCAAGCATCAAATGCATGATTGGATCAAGGATATTTGATAGGTGCTTGTGCGATCTTGAAGCAAGTGTAAGTGTTATGCCCCGTCATATATTCACAAGTCTTAATTTGTCTGAATTAGAGCCTACGGGTATGTGTTTGGAGTTAGCCGATCAATCGGTGCGCTTCCCTGATGGAATTGCTGAGGATGTGCCTGTTCAAATTGGAGATCATATCGTCCCTGTTGATTTTATTGTGCTTGATATGGATAAGAGGACGAGGACCCCGTTGATCTTAGGCAGACCCTTCTTGAGGATTGTAAAGGCAAGTATTGATGTTGGGAGTGGTGAGATAAGCTTCGATGGTGGTTCCTTCTCCTGGAAGTTTCCCACACTATAAAAAGGAGGCTAGGCGCCCCCGGTTTGGCACACCATCCTAGTAATCTCTCCACCTTCCCCACTACCCACGATCTCGCACACGTTCCACAATTTTTGCAGATGGATCGTCTCCGCTCCTCCGTCGGCAAGTTGGACAAGAGGCTGCGCCGGGGAAGCAGTTCCGACGGTAGCAGCGAGTCGAGCGGTGACTCCTCGACGAGGGGTGGCTCCTACGCTCGCGACGACATATTAGTGGGAGGTGCATCCACCGGCTCGGTGGCGGTGGCATACGAGATCCGAGCCCGCCACTCCGTCTCCGACGCGTCCCTTCTAACGGGGCGTGCTACGAGGAGCCAAACGGCAGAAAGCCGTGAGGTTCCCACATCACCACCACCGCCAGCATTCTTGCCGCGCACGGTGAAGGAGGCCTTCACCCTCCGGAGCGCGGAGGAACAGTGGCACTACCTAGCGGTAAGGGGAAGGTTCATCCCCAACTTCAACCTGGACGAGACCTTCCTCACCACGATCGGCATGTGGGAGGACTTAAGGAGGATGCTAGACAGCCTCGGCTGGGTGGATTTCCACCTCCTCCCTAAGGACTACAACCTCGACGTCGTCACCGAGGTTGCCTCTACGATGAGGCTCGGCACCGACGACTACGGCAACGAGGCTGTCAATTTCCGTGTCCGCGACGTCAGCTACACGGTAACCATGGAGGCGGCGGCTCAAGCCTTTAGCTTCGATACCGACGCTGACATCGCCGACATTTTGGGACGTGGGGAGTTGGACTCCTTTTGGAGGCGGCTCTCGTTCGTGGTGCAGATGAAGCGCGGCAACATCCGCAACCCGACCACTCAAGTCTTCCATCAGTGGTTGGCAACGCGCACATGCGACAAGGTCGACTCCAGCAACATCACCGATGCGGACTTGCGGTGGCTCTTCAACGCCACCGCGAGCCCGTCTCACTGCAACCCCATGTCGGTGATGGTGCGGGGTTGGTTCGACAAAAGGGGCAAGGCAAGCAAGAAGTTGGCCTTCGGGGCCTATCTTCAGTGCCTAGCAGCCCTCATCTGCGGCAACGACGGACCTAGAGGACGTGACAACAAGTGGGAGTGCGCGATGGAGATCGGCGAGAATATGACTCGTGGCCATATTGTCACGGGAAGTGTTCGCGTCGGCTTCCATGTCGGCGGCACCAACATTAAACTCCCGTGTGCGGAGCTAGGAGTTTTCCTCCCTCGCAAGCTGGAGGGAGGAAATTGGCTTGAGGAAGGTCTCCTGGAGGGGGGCCGAGTTCTCAAGGACCACCGTGGGCGGGTTCGACAGCCGGACACATCTACAGCAGCCGGCGGCAAGTGGGACTCCTGAGGGTCATGCCAGGAGCCTCAACAGTATCAGTCAGGGTGGAGCGACGCAGGGGGCGGTTCACAGCCCTCTGTGCCGATCGACGCAGGCAACGCGCCGGTCGGCGCACCCTACTTCAGAGCGGGTATCGACTACAGGTACCATGGGCGTGTACCTGTGGTTCCTCCTGTGCTCGATGTAGACTTTTTCGTGCCCATGCAGGGGTACCTCGACAACAACTTGCACTACATCGAGCGCATGGATGAAGCCACGTCCCAATGGAGGGATAACCACGATGCGATGGTGGAGGAGTTCGAGCGACTCAAGGCACGATGCTATGGCTTCGATCAGCCACCACCTCCACTTTCGGATGACTAGAATGCCTAGGAGTTGGCATGTGTATCGGTTTCCCGGTTTGTGTTTTCTTTTATCTTTTGCAATTTTTTTTCTTTATTTGCTTATGTGTGTGTGAGCGGGTTGGGAAACCATGTATCGGGTGTGCTTACTTCCATGCAAGTGTGTTAGTAGTAGTTTTATTTTCATGCAAGTATGTTAGTAGTAGTTTTATTTTCATGCAAGTGTGTTAGTAGTAGTTTTATTTTCATGCAAGTGTGTGCAAAAATCATTACCATGTATTCGAGTTTCGATCTTAATATAATGGTGGCGGTTATGCTCTTTTAGGAGAATTGAATTATTTAATATTTCTTAAAAAGTGTTGATGAAGATCAAATAATGTTGAGCATTGAATTAAATTTTTTCAACTTACACTTAATAATTATTCAGCAAATATGTCTTATGTGGAGCAATTTTAAGTACCCATGTGCTTCATTTATATTGTCCAGTTTGTGATGATAACTTAGTACCAATCTTTTTATAAATAAATTTTCATGTTGTAAACTTTGGAATTTATTGTTTTTAAGATCCTTACATACCAATGCCATATTATGAGCAATACTCATGAACTTTTGATATGTAGATAAACATTAAATTGATGGTTGAGTTCGGTTAGGATTTAATTCTTTTTGGTATGAACTTTATTAAGATGACAATTCTTTATGTATCTTTTTCTAGCCTTGAATTACTCATACAAAAATTCAATTCCGCTGAGTACACTACCATAAACCCAAAATATCTTGTTGAATATCATTCCTTGATCACATCCTATATTTCTGGCTATATTTAATTCTTGAATGAATGTTAAAGCCAGACAAATCAAATACCAACAAATGTTGGTAAATTTGGGCTGAGAGCCGATCGGCACACCCTGAGCCGATCGGCGCAGCAAAAAGTCTTAAAAAAAAAAAGCTCTTCGAGATAAAGTCTTGTACTGCACGTCGAGATCTTGAAGTTCCATAAATCTTCTTGAAGTTTCATAAATCTTCTAGACAAATATCTTCAAGTGTCTTGCGCAGATAAACTTTCATAAACATGTAGAATGGGCCTCGGTGACTTCTGTGGGCCAAAACACCCTTGCGCCGATCGGCTCATGGACTGCGCCAATCGGCGCACTGGGCTTCTTCAGTGCTTTATGTCGGTTCTGGACTCCTGTCCTCTCTATCATCACATTAATCACTAATTTTACCTGTTTCTGCAATAAAGTTAAAAAACAACGCATATACAAATATATAGACAATATCACAGGTAAATGGCCTAAATTAGTATCAATTATGCTCTAATTGGGGTAATATTCACATATAAAAGGGGCACTTGGGAAGTGCCAACAATCACAACGGACCGCAAATCGGACGACCTTCGCGTCTTTATCAGTGGTCACCGTCACCGGACCAGTGGTAGGAACAGAAGCCCAATTATTGTCCATATCTTCTTGCTGATGGCCGCTTCGTAGGCGTCAACGAACATGCGAAGCTGTTGACAACCATGCCGTCGGCGTGTGTCGATGTGTGAACATCCACATATGGGGGGTTAGCAGAACCGCCCCTTGTTGGTTCGGTTAGGGGATGAAACGCGTTGTAAATCTCCAAGAATAAAACAACGAGTAAGAGCGAATAGAAGCACACAGGGATTTTTACCCAGGTTCAGGCCGCCTGAAGGCTAACAGCCCTATGTCCTACTTGTCTGAATATCTTCCTTGTATTATTTGTGGTGTATAAATCTGATTATATGAAGGAGCTCATGTTCTTGAGCTATGGAGTGTTTAGAGGAGGAAGAAGAAGCCTCCTCCTACCTGCTCTGGGTGCTCCCTTTTATTAGTCATGGGGTCTCCCACATCGGGCAGTACAGAGGAGGATAAATGCGTACTATTGGGAGGGCCAAACCCCCATCTTTCCTTTGCATGCCATGCGCTGCTGCTGCTTGCTTTGGGCCAAGAGCCCTTCCTAAAAGTGCATATAGGCCCCTAATTTTGTTTTGGTGATTGGCGTCAATACAATTAAGAACGAACTAATATTTTTATTGAGCATGTGTGTAGATAACTATCTCATATTATTGAATTAAAATGTATTGATACAAAAAGGGAAAAGAAGATGGTCATTCATCTCAAGTTGATGGTCCAAAAATCTACTCAAGAATAAAGATCATGGAGTTTTATTTTTATTTCTTGAGTATAGGTAAACCGTACTATTAAGAGAGGTATAATTCACAAATGTGGTAAAATCAAATGCTCAAATTTTCCAAAAATACCACCTCTATCGCCCTCTATTTTTACCTTCATCGGCAGTGCTGGTGGCCTCCACCGGCAGTGCCGATCTCTCTTCCTAGAGGTGTTGTAATGCCCAGACACCTCTCTGGCTTCTATCTTGCCAGCATCGGCAGTGCCGATCTCTCCTTCCAGAGAAGGCTGTTCTCTCTGACTTTCTGGCTGTTGCTCATCGGTAGTGCCGGTCACCATGATCAGTAGTGCCGGTCGGTCCTCCCAGAAAGTCACTCTCTCTGTCTGGCTCTGGTTGTAGCTCATCGGCAGTGCCGGTCTTCAGAATTCCATTGTACTTTCCACGACCGAAGCGGAGTATGTTGCAGCAGGTAGTTGTTGTGCACAACAACTTTAGATGAGACAAACTCTAAAGGACTACGGTTATAAATTAAACCATGTTCCTCTCCTATGTGACAATGAGGGTGCCATAAAGCTTGCTTACAACCCCGTTGAGCATTCGTGCATAAAGCATATAGATATCCGCCACCACTTTTTGAGAAATCATTCTATCAAGGGGGATATAGAAATTAGTCATGTGCGAACCGAAGATCAACTAGCCGATATTTTCATCAAGCCCCTAGATGAGAAGAGGTTCTGTTATCTCAGGAGTGAACTAAATATTCTTGACTCTAGCAATGTGATGTAGAGGAAATGCACATCTGAATGGTGATTGTTTATTATTGCAAAAATCATTGCTTTATGTTAAAAATCTATTTTTGCTATTGATGTTGTTTCTTGATCACTACATCAAATCTTGTCAAAATATGGTCATTATTATGAATTGTTGATTGTTGGCCGACCATATGATGTCAAGATGGCTCCTTGTCCATCAAAAACTATTTTGAAAACTCCCCTCCTATCTTTTTTGTGCTCTATTCTGACTGTTTTTCAGTGGATCAGCACTGCCGGTACCCTTATCGGCACTGCCGATCAGGTGTCCAACAGAGACAGCCTTCTGTCTGGGATTTTTGTCCCTCGGGCAGCCCTCATCGGTACTATCGATGCTCACCATCGGCGCTGCTGATGCGGGCTTGGAACTTGTGCTTCGACTCGTACCGGCACTGCCGACGCCCAGCACCGGCACTACTGATGCGGGGTCCAGCCTTTGAAATCAACCTCGCCGCCTCTCTCTCTCTCTCTTCCCAACCCTAACCGAAGTCAATCCTCTCCAAAACCATGCCAATCTTCATGGAATCAAGCGGGAAGTGGATCAAATCAACTCCTACACCTTCCCTCCTCCATCTCCTCCCGGATTTGAAGGACTTTTTGAAGGTATTTTTGAAAATCTCCATCTTTTGAATCTCACGATGCCTCATGTTTTTGCGTAATTTCATTTAGTAGAGATGTTCATCTAGGAGTAATTTAGTCACCCTTGCAATTTGGTACAGTTTTAGTGGCTAAATTTCATTTTTAGTGGTTTTAGGGTTTCAATCCCCCTCGGTCGGCACTACCGATGGCCCCCATCGTCACTGCCGATCGGGAGATTTCGAAATCCTAAGTGACCGTTGCAGCATTCGGTTTGAATTGATTGGCACTGCTGATGGCAGTCATCGGCACTGCAGATTGGGCCAACCAGAGAGCCTTTCACTCGGGCTACTCTCTGTTTGACCCACTGGCACTGTCGATGCCTCCCATCGGCACTGCTGGTCAGGGCAAATAGAAAGCAGTTCTGAAGGTGCATCTAGGCCCCTAATTTTATTTTGGTGATTGGCGTCAATACAATTAAGAACGAACTAATCTTTTAATGATCATATGTGTAGATTATGGTACAAAGTTTGGTGATCAAATGTATAGAAACAAAAAGGGAGAAAAGAAGATGACAAAGTGCTTCAAGATGAAATTCAAAATATGCTCAAGAATGAAGTTCATGGAGTTTTATTTTAAATCTTGAGTATAGTAAAAGCCGTACTATTAAGAGGGACACAAAAGTATGAAGCGGAGGTGAACTAAGTGTAAAATTCCCATTTCTAGGCCATATAAAATTTTCCAGGGCCAAATCATCGGACTTGTTCGACCCATCGGACAAGTCCATCGGACTCCAGTAGCTCTGCCACTCTGGGTCGTCGGACATGTCCGACGGTCATCGGACTTGTCCGATGATCAGAGGAAAGTCCAACGCATCGGACATTTTCATCGGAGTACAGTTCCCCTACCACCCTATTTTCATCGGACTTGTCCGATGAACAAGACTTGTCCGAGCCATCGGACAAGTCCATCGGAATCCAGTTCCTCTGCCCCTCCTGTGCCGTCGGACATGTCCGATGGCCAACTTATCCGAGGCATCAGGCAAGCTTGTCGGGCTCCAGTTTCTGCGCCACCTTGATTCATCAGACATGTCCGATGACCATCGGACTTCTCCGACACAGATCTCAGAAATTGGGTCTCCAATGACTCTTTTCCCCATTGGACTATAAATAGAACCCCTCTTCGCCCTTTGGCCGGTTGGTTACTTATTTCCACTCAAAAACACTTTCAAGCTCACTTTGCTCTCCCCAACTCTCCTCTCTTGATTCCACTCTTGATTTGTGAAGGGATTGAGAGAAGATTGAAGTGCTCCATCGACTCCAAGCTTTCATCCTCTTGAGCACTTGGTTCATCCTCACCGCCGACGACTATTGTGTTTGTTGCTCTTGGGGATTCTTCCCCTAGACGATTAGAGGTGCCCGTAGAGCTCCCTTGTGTGGTGACGCCTCGGGAAGTTTGTATTGACCCCTCCTTTGTGGAGTTTCTAGTGGAAAACCAAGTTTGATCTTTGTGGTCACTTGGAGAGGTTAGGGTTGAAAGAGACCCGGTCCTTTGTGGATCCCTCAACAGAGACGTAGACTTCTTTGTAGAGCTGAACTTCGGTGAACAAATCTTGTGCCTTGCTTGTGCTTTCAATTACTCATGTCTCATTTACTTGTCCTTGCTCATAAACTTGCTAGTTAGGGTTTGCTTCGTATTTCTTAGATTAACTTGTGTAGGTTGCTTGCTAGTTGCTCTCCTTATTTTTACAGCTTCCCCTTGCTTATATTCACCTGCTCCTAGCTTGCCTTACACTAGTTTTAATATTTACCCGTCGATCTACTTTTCTATCTTGTGCCATCGGACAAGTCATTAGACTTTCCCTACAATCGTCAGACAAGTCCGACACTGCGCATTTAACTTTTATTATTAAGTGAATTTCAGGGAAAATTGCCTATTCACCCCCCCCCCCCTCTAGGCACTTTCAAGTTCAGTACTGTTTTGTTGCAAATCTCTCACACCACTTCTCCTCTCCTTGACAGATGACAGGTGGTAAGAGGCAGAAGCATCCGGGCACTCCAGTGACTTCGACGAGGACTTCGACCCTGCTGCCTCTACCCTTGCTCGACGAGGTGGAGGTGGCAAACGGAGCAGAGGTGGAGACCTTGACCAAACCACCTCCCATGGTCTTGGTTTGGGTCGTGGCAAGGGCAAAGGCAAAGCCCTTCCACCTCACTCTCCCTCTTCGAGTGCTGATGAGGAGAGTGAGGGCGGCTCAGAGGAGGAGGAAGAGGTAGAGGAAGAGGAAGAGGAAGAAGAAGCTCAGCACGAGGATGAGGAAGGTGATGAGGAGGGTCATGAGTGTGGGGATGAGGTTATCCATGAACCTGTCCATGGACCCATGCGCTCCTCAGTCACATATCAACTGTTGGCACCTCAGGTGTCTGAGCAGTTCAGGATTCAAGTGGCTCTGTCCAGGGATGAGATGAGAGAGTACCGTCACACTAACCCCTAGACCCAGCCCAAGCACCCAGGCGTCTCAGATATCAGATTTTGGGACTTGTCTCAGGTTGCCTGGTACAAGAATATCTTGAAGAAGACCACTCACAGAGTTGCTCCCATGAAGTGCATTGACTGGAACACGATGGCAGTAGCTAATGATCCCACTCTTTAGCTGATCTGGACAGAGTGTGATAGGAGAAACTTGACAGATATCATGGGTTTGCATCAACACTGGAATGATGAGATCATTGTCCAGTTTTACTCCACTCTGCGGATTGAGATTGAGGAGGAGAATCACATGGACTCCAAGCTGCACTGGACTATTGAGGGTAACCGCTTCACTATCACCTACTTCAACTTCTCTCAGATTCTTGGTTTTGATGAGACTGATAGAACAAAGCCCAAGACGACCATCTTTGATCCTCAGGAAGAGAGTGAGTGGGCCTTCATGTATGATGCCCGTTATGCAGACCCAAAGCATGGTGTTGAGTTTATTTCATATCATGGCATGAAGCCTTACTTTCGTGTTCTTAACAACATGCTTAGAGTGAGTTTGACTCCTAAGGTGGGGATCACACACACATTCTGAGTTCTACCAAGACCCTGATGTTTGCTATGAGAGAGGGAGTCAAACCATTCAGTGTTTTTGACTTCATATGGACAGAGATCCTCTACAACTCCTATACTAGTAAGGCTTCTCTGATCTATGCTCCTTATATCATGAAGATGATTCTACGTGTTGTGGGTTGTCAGTTCATTTGTGATCACAAGCATCCCTCAGTCACACCGAAGAGGTTTCCTTTCGTTGCCACACCTCCCAGAGATGGTCAAAGTCTCCAGAGACCACTTGTCTTCTCTGTGGCTGCCTCACCAGCAGTGCCGATGTCCTGATCGGCAGTGCCGGTGCGGGCCAATTCCTTGTTTGCAAATCTATGACAGTGTGTCAGAAACCCTGCCGGCAGTGCTGATGGCTCTATCGACAGTGCTGGTGCGGGGCGTCCAGACAGGTCAAAGGCTCTTTTTGAGCCCTTTGTATAAAAGGCTCACACCCCACTTCGTGCCCTCTCTCTCCAACCCAAAAATCATTTGGCACCTTTGAGCTTAACTCTCCTCACTCTCTCTCTCTAAGTCAAAGCTTCATTCTTTGAGTTAGGGTTTGAGTGAGCCATTGTTTCCTAATAAAAATAACGTCATTCCATTCTTGAGCATTCGATTTAATCATCTTTGTGACTTGTGCTTGTTACTCTTGGAGCTTTGCTCCTAGACGGTTAGCGGTACCCGTAGAGCTCCCAACTTGTGTGGTGACGTCTCGGAAAGTTTGTATTATCCTCCCACAAGGGAATTGATAGGGGCGAACTTGAGCTCGATCTTTGTGGTCGCTTGAGTGAGAATAGGGTTGAAAGAGACCCGATCCTTTGTGGACTTCTCAACAGAGATGTAGGGTTCTTTGTGAGCCCGAACTTCGATAACAAATCTTGTGTCTCCGTATGCTCCTTCTTTAACTTGTGTCTATTTATTCATGCTCTAGGGTTTGTTTTTGTATTTTCTTAAATTACTAGATCTACTTGTGTAGCCCTTGTTTAGTTGTCTCTTATCGTTATAGAGCTTCCTTTTAACTATTTTTGTAGTCACTTATCCACTTAGTAACTGCAAAACCAGCTTAGTTTAATTTGGGTGACTTCCTGTTATCTCATCGGCACTTCTGATCCAGCACCGGCAGTGGCCATTGGCACTGCCGATTCCAGCCACCGACACTGCCGGTCCAACTGATAAATTTGTTTGAGTTAATTTCGCAGGATTTTCAGATTTGCCTATTCACTGCCCCCCCTCTAGGCAACTTTTACTTCCCGTGCGAACCAAGGGAGAGCATGTGGGTGCGGAGTCCATCATACATGCAACCTCCTTGACTTTGTGGGCAGTTCATCGTGATACATACAAGTCCTTATCTTTTTTTCTTATATTGGAATTTCTTAAAATCTTTTGTGCATTGTTTATATATTATTAGGCGATATTGAGGACCCTCGTTCCCAATACACCAACAGGAGCCCCCGGATGCCCTTCTGAGTGCCCGCACGAGTCGGGGCGCGGAGGCGGAGGTCATCCCGGGTCGCTGTGCGTCGAAGCAGGGGATTCGGAAGCCCTCCCGAGTGGTCGCTGGAGCCGGAGTGGAGGACCCGAGCGCTGTCCCGAGTAGTCCCGAGTCAGAGTGGGGGACCCGAGCACTGTCTCGAGTGGTCGTGAGTCGCCATGCGGGTCGGCGCGTCAGTGCCGCTGGCGTCGGAATCGCCGGAGTGACACGGGGCGACGCGTCGGGATCGCCGGCATCGGAATCATCGGAGTGACACAAGGTGGCGTGTCGGAATAGCCGGAGTGACGCGGGGCGGCGCGTCGGGATCGCCGTCGTCAGAATCGTCGGAGTGATGCGGGGCGGCGCGTCGGGGTCACCGGCATCGGAATCGCCGGAGTGATGCGGGACGGCGCGTCGGGGTCAATGGAGTCATGCGGGTTGGCACGTCGGAGCTGGCTCCGGGTCGATGCGCAAGGTAGTCGAGGACTGGGGGCTACCCCGAGTCACCACCGGCAGAGCCGCGTGTCGTCTCCTGGGACTTGGAAGTTGCTTGGTTTTGTTGTCGTCCGAGCCGCGGGCGGGACGCGGCTCCGAGTTGCCATGAGTTCCTGGCTTGCCATGGTCACCACGTGAGCGCACCGCCGCGGCTGCGCGCACCCGCCGCAGAGCCCCCGAGGCCCCAGTGAAGGCGCATCGCGCCATCGCTGCCGATCTGCCTTTGCCGCTCGCTATGAAGCCCCGAGTCGTTGCGTGCGGGTCGAATTTTCTTGCAGACAAGGAGCCGGGGACGAGACCCGAGGGAGGAGGCAAGCCCCCGCTCCTTTCTTGTCCCCTCGTTCCTGTCCGCGTCCGAGAGTGGATTTCATCGGGCTTGCTACGCGCGTGCCCCTGCGTGGCAGGCGGCCAAGCTGCATGCAAGGTGCCCTCTCGTTCTTCGCTTCGTGCGTTCACACCTGAAGGTGCTAGCATCACATGCAGCCGCTTGCCGCATGCAAGTCCCAATGTTTTGGTGGGTAGATTGACCGCAAGCCTCGTCGGGACTTGGGAGCAACGTTAGCTAGGGGCAGTGTCGGCGTGCTTTTGTGCATGCCTCGAGGCAAGGGACTGCAGTCCACGTTTTGCTGCGCTCACCCAGAAATCCGTCCCAACTCTAAGGGAAAAGCAGAACGTAAAGGATTTAATACTCGAAATAAAAATATATCCCACGGCGAAGTGCACAGGTGCATGGTGGATGGTCACACCGAGCTCAGATCTGGCTCGCGGGTGTGGAGGAATAGAGTAGAAGTTTCTCAGATTCAAGAGAAAGAACGACAACATTCAATGGTAAAATAGAAGACCGTTCATCGAGCGGAACGGGTGACCGGTATTGGTCAAATACAGTCGAGATTGGAGGAAAAACAGTGCCTCACCCCTACCTGGCGCGCCATTTAGCTAATTAGCCTGTGGATATTGAAGTTCCCCAAGCTGTATTTTCCGATACTGTATTTGAAATAGTTCTTCGAATCTCTTATGATTGTGAACATCCACATAGGGGTTTAGCAGAACCGTCCCTTCCTAATTTGGTTAGAGGATGAAATACGCTGTAAATTTCTAAAAATAAAATAGCGAATAGAAGCATACGGGGATTTTTACCCAGGTTCGAACCGCCCGAAGGCTAACAGCCATATGTTCTGCTTGTATGAATATCTTTCTTGTATTATTTGTGGACTTTATAGATCTGAGTACATGAAGGGGCTCATGTTCTTGAGCTATGGAATGTTTAGAGGAGGAAGAAGAAGCCTCCTTCTGACTGCTCTGACTGCTCCCTTTTATTAGTCAAGGGGGTCTCTCACATCGAACAGTACAAAAGAGAATAAATGCGTATTATTAGGAGGGTCGGACCCCCACCTTTCCTTTGCATGCCATGCACTGCTGCTGCTTGCTTTAGGCCAAGAGCTCTTCCTGTGCAAACCAAGGGAGAGCATGTGGGTGCGGGGTCTATCATGTATGCAATCTTCATGACTTTTTAGGCACTTCACCGTGATGCATGCAAGTTCTTATCCTTTTCTCCTTGTATTGGAATCCCTTAGAATCTTTTATGTATTGCTTGTGTATTATTAGACAGGGACCCGTTCCCAATACATCGACAGTGTGTTTGCTCTCCTCGCCTAACTCCTTCATGCCAGGGCTCGTGAAGTTGTCCCGGGAGCACGTCCGCTGTCCGCGACACCTTGACGTCGACGGGGAAGCTAGGGACGCGCGGGGCGTGAAGATCATGTGATGTGACGTGAGTATTCATCAGGTGCATGCAAGGAGGAGAAGGCGCACGAGCCATGGAATGCGAGGTCCCGTGCGCGTCGGAGATGATGCAGCTCGCGGGTGGGGTGGTGGTGGCCTCGTCTCTGATGGGGCGCGCGGAGCTTGGCGCAGGCACCGTTGTAGTTGGTGTGGAGGTCGAGGCCCGGCCGGGAGCGCGTCGACGCTCTCGCATCCTTCGGTGAGGCCAGCCTCGGCGCAGGGGAAAGGGCTGCGGTTGAGGCGGAGCAAGTTGAGGGCCATCGTGATGAGCGCGCCACGGGCGGCCAGGACGCGCGCCATGTCAAGCATTGGGCTAGCATGTCCGCGGCCGACATCGGCAGCTCGGCTCCAAGTGGGGCGCCGGTTTGGCGCTGCAATGGAATCTTGCTTGGAACTGAGCGGTGGAACTACCTGAAGAGTTTGAAAACTAAAACGGTGCAGACATAAAATTGTGCGTAAGGCCATGTTTGTCATTACGAATACAACGGTGAAATCGGTACTCAACTTTGTCTTTTGGTTTATAGGAGTTATCACATTTATTTAGATTGAAATCAAATTTGCATGCGATGATGTCAACATTTTTGTTTTCCTGCATGTGCCTAGCACTTGCTGCTCCATGTGATCGCACCAATTAATTGTGCGTGGGATGATTTTTTTAGCTATCGGTAAAAATAGTTTTCTTATCAAAATGAGAATCATTTAAAAGAAGAGCTCTTAGAGATGCTCTTAATTAGTCGGTGAGAGGCCGAGAGCTATCTCGGAGGGACATGCAAGCGGTGTTGGTGTAGCAACGAACCGATAAAGTTGCAGGAGCTAGCTGCTGCTTCTTGCCCACGGCCATAAGGGATGTTCACTGTACCCATCCATATTCAAACACTCAAACGCCCAGTCACTCTCGCCTGTGTCATGTTGGACATAGTCATGTACTATTGTCGCTACATTAATATCGAACACGCATACAGTTTTTTTTAACAGAATATTGTATTAATATGCGTATAATTGGTAATGCAACGAACTTCTTGAAGTGTCGAACAAATCAATACTCTCTGTATTAATCAAAATCACACACAGCAATCAGTAATGCACACATGCTCACTCCTCTCACATTCACGGTAAGTACAACATACTCAATTTCATACATGTACCAAGGAAGAAAGAACTAGTAGAAATAACAGTAGACGTCAGCGAGGACTGCGAGCACAACAACTATGTCAAAGCGAATTTTTAACATGTACTATCCACACCGTATGTTTTACATCGAGATTGGATTAATGAAATCTAGTCTCCACATATACTTCATCATATGTTCTTTGGACTCTAGTGTACATAACATGAATCTCATAATAATATTGATGGTATAGATAATATATGTTAAGCATGTGCATGCTATAAGGACTTTCTCCAACTATGATCCTGATCGCCTGAACTATCGACCACAGCAGAGCACAGGCTCCGGCAGCTCCTCCGGCGGCCAAAAACTCCTCGTGGAAAAAGAGCATCCGGTTGAAGCTCCACAAGAAGGCGGCCAAGTATAGTAGCATCCGCAGGACCACATAGCGGTGGTCCAGACCGTCGCTTGCTATGGCGGCCGCTTTCTGAGAGTGGAGCTGCATCACCAAAGTGAACAAAACCGCCGCGGTGGCGATCGACGTCAGCCGCTGCTCGTTCTTCCGGTCCGCGTCATCGACTTCCCTTGTGGCGACTGGGTCGTCGCGAACAACCTTCGGGAGCATAGCAGACAACGCTGCCTCAACGACATCAATGGAGACCACAGAGCAGGCGAGCCACCAGCCGATGAAGTCCACGGCGACCACGACCGCTGTGGCGACGAGGAGCACGAGATGGAGTGATGGACGTAGACGAGACGCTCCGCGTGGCGAGTCGGCGCTTTCGGCCTCAACGTTGCCACCAGCATCAGGTACACGCCGAGGCTGATGGTGAAGAAGAGCAGGAAACCGAGGGGGTGACCAGTCGCCGTTACGACCACGGCAGGTTGCTGCGAGCTCGTCATGTTGTAGCCGAAAATGGTGCCGGTCAACCCTCCGCCCGCGGCCACGTTGGTCACCGCCGAGCTAACATCGTGGTCGAGGTCGTCGTCGTCATCGTCGTGGCCCACCTCACCTGCTCCTGCTGGGGCCCACACACGGTTGACCAGCGCGACAACCATGACGGGCAGCGGAACGGCGAGGATGACGTAGGCGGAGAGCTTGTCCACAGAGACGAGGAGGAACTATGGCAACAGCATCATGGACGCGCCGGAGAAGCATGCCAGGAAGGAGTGCCAGCTGACCGGTACGGTGGCGGTGAGGTTGATTAGTGTAACAGCGGAGATGATGTCAGTGACCAAGGCGAGGATGCACGCCTGCAGAAACATCATGAACCACGTGTTGCTGGAGTAGGAAGGCTCGTACGTGAAGAGGGCGACGAGCAGCACGGACTTGAGAGGGATGGTCTTCTTCGGGAGTTCATGGAGCCGCTGCCGTTTGGTGCTTGTAGACTGATGATCCTCGGGACAGACCTCGTGGATCTGTTTACACACAATCGCTGTTCGTGACATCCTATACCAATACTACACATCCAGAGATTTCAGACTCTGAGATGATCAAAAGTCAAGACTACATATACCACGCTTCTAGCGATGAGCCGGGCGAGCCTCTCCTGGACGGCGGATCCAGCGTTGCTAAGTCGACGGAACAGATGACAGAACTGCCACGGTGTCGGCGTGCTGGCACTGGTGGTGGTAGCCAGGATGCGCTGCCTCATGCGCCGTTGCTGGTCTGGAGCTTCGCTAGCGTTGTCTTTCTCTTTCTCCGTCTCCATCGCCTACAAGGAGTTACAGAGAAGATATATGTATCAGTGGTCGTGCCTCATATACACCCCAGATCCCTTACAGATAGATCATTTGCCATGTCCGTTGGTGAGGTGCAGCTGGGAACGTCGATCTTCAATTCCCATGCGGCCACCACCGAAGCATCATCATCCACTACCGAAATCTTGATATTCCCCGTGTGCCAGAAACACACGGCAAAGAGGCTGCAGCACACGGCGAATCCATTCGTCATAGGTAGTCCACGACGAAAGGCTGACGGCGAACAACCCCAACAGCGAAGGCCAAATCGCCATGTGCCAAATGACGGGCACACGGCAAACGTCTTCGTCGTGTGCTTGACAGGGCACACAACGAAGTATTGCTGTTATCATGAGCCGTGACGGCGCAGGCCCCCTGTTCGTCGTGTGCTCTGACCCCGGCACACGACGAAACATCAAATGTTCACCGTGTGTTGTTGCGGTGACACACGGCGAAAGTTTGGTCATTCGCCGTGTGCCGACTTGCGGCACACAGCCAAGCCACTTCCTAGGTGCCTAGAAACAGTCACTTTATTGTGTGCCTTGCTTCTGGCACACGGTGAAGTGACCATTAATATTTTTTT